>OV049924.1:181372117-184260893 GCA_920104205.1 Eupeodes latifasciatus
ATACGAAATTCTCCGAGGTGCAGAACTTATTTGAATATCGGAAGTCAAGTGAATTTTCATTTCACATTTTTTTTAATTAGAGGGTAAAATATTTGATAGGTCTAGGTAATAAGTTTCAATTATTTTTTGAATTTCTTACTGATAAAATTGTTCTAAATTAACATTTATAACGATAGGTTCAGAAAACATTGAATCTACTTCAGTTGCAGCAATGTCCGGAAATGAATGATCGATACATAGGTAACGAAGATAAGTAATAATATTCGTTACAACGTTCCAAAGTTGAAATAAATCACAAGTAGTAGAGCACAGCTAGTAGAGCTGTGGTACCCGTGGCATGATGGTTAGTGCGTTGGATTTGGGTCATGACACAATTCATGCTGCGTCTAAAATCGTTTCTGATATTCAATGGAATAAATCAAAACAACAAGGCACAGGTGCTGTTCTGTTTGATTTGGAAAAGGCCTTTGACACCGTATGGTTAGAGGGTCTTTACTTAAAATTGAGCAGGCCTGGCATAATCTAAACATTGTTGTATATACTTTATGATATGCTTAACGGTAGAAAGTTTGTTGTCAAAAGTGGCAATGTAACTTCTACCACAACATTCCAAATTAACAATGGTCTTCAACAGGGAGCGGTGAATTCGCCGATTCTCTTCAGCAATTACACCAGCGATCTGATAGGTAGTCTAACAAAGGCAATTGCGTACGCCGACGATCTAATTGCGTAAAGAACGGTTGAGGTTATTAGAATTTTCTTACATTTCGACAAGATTAAGCGATATTGCGACGACTGGAAACTGAAAATAAATGCCCAGAAGTCGTAGTCAATTCTGTTCTGGTCATCGTTGATCTTCACGGGCAGCGATTAACGAGCAAAAGTGTAGTAAAGTAACTCGGTGTATGGTTAGATCAGTATTTATATTTCGACTGACATATAAATGCTGCTCTGACCAGGACCAGAGGAGCCTTCGCTCCGACGAAACGGCTGTTTTTTAGCAGTCGGCTTGACCCCAGAGTGAAGGTAATTTGCTACATGGCCCTCATACGGCCGATGATCGTTTATGGTTGTCCTGTGTGGTTCAACGTTGCCCTTTTCCAGATGGAGAAGTTTCGGGTGTTCGAGCGGCAGTGTTTACGAGGGTGTACCGGCTTATATGGAAGAGCCGAATCTTCTTTCGTGCATTACTATTCCAACGAGGTCCTATACAACGGGGATCGAATAAACAGAATTGACAATTTCGTGATAAAACTCGTTCAAGGTCACATTGCAAGAGCTATATCTTCTTAATTTTCGGGGCGTTCTATTCGAACGACGAGTATTTTGAGAGTGCACGCTTGAGCGGCTTCATTCCACCAGAGGCATTCCTCTTTTTAGATGCGGTCTGATACAGGATAGATTGGCAGTTCCGCTAATCTACCACATCAGACGAAAAACACATAATATTAGATAGTAAGATTTTCTGCTGTGGTTGTTCTAGTTTTAAGTAGTTTATAGGTAGAATAGATAGTTTAAGTTAGTTTTAAGTTTTATATTTAGGACCTTATTTTAAGTAGTTTTTAAGTAAAAATTAAAAAGATTTGAAATAATTTTTTTTTTAATTTTCTAATAAATAAAAAAAATAAGATTTAATTATATATAGTAAAATAGATCTTAGGACCGAAAGGCATTAGAATTGAGTATTATTGTTTAACTTAGAGTGTCCGTATGGGACCAGTAAGTTAGTTTTAAGTTATGGTTAATTAGACTAGTTTTATGAATTTTTATCTAGCTTTAAGATATGTTTAAGATTGAATTAATAAAAATGAATTAAAAAAAAATTGCGTTGGACTGTCATGCCAGAGATCTTAAGTTCAATCCCTGCCTCTGCCATCTAAAGTTTTTTTTCACGGGTACTGCTTCTTGCGAGGAATTAGCAAATCCTCCAAATGAAGCCGATTCTTTATTCTGAAGACACATTTATGAAAAAGAAATAAATAAGGAAACTATCCATGTATGTATTTAGATACGGAAGGTGAATTGTATCGTTAGCCATTACGCTGAATTTTGTTATTATTTATTATTATGTACTTATTATTTATTATTATGTACTTATTTTTTCATAACTGAAACTACCAATCGAAAGGTAGGTACTTTCGTTATTTTCTTTAACGGCAATTCAAAGAGGAGCAATCAGCAGATTTCTTAGATCTAAACAAAACTACAAATTAAGTTGTTACAGCTGAAAGCCGTATAATTCAATGACATATTTTCAGCTTTTTTACCCTGGGTTCCGATCAACACAAAGAAAAAATTCGATTGCCCATAAAAGATGATAGTCCAAAGCAATAGAGAACTGAAAATTGACAATCTTCTATATACGGTGTACCTAAGCAATTGCACTTTTACACAAAAGTTTATCAGAAACAGAGAGCTACGTCTTTATAGGTTACTCTGTCCTACCTCCGTATACATATGTTCATTTTCTACAGTGACTGCATTTTGAAATAAAACTGGAGGGCGGAGTGGGAGTTCGCTTTTGAACACCCACTAAACTTTGACATTTTCCTTTCCGGAAATTGCTCGTTCAACGGCGAAAAATGGAAAAGAAATTTGGCTTTAAAAAATATGAGAAAAAAAAAGTTGAAAAAGGTAACTAACCATTAAAGAAGCAAGTAATTGCCATAAAAGAAGAAACATTGCCGGTAGTATACGCTATATCTGACAGCACATGTTCTTGATCTTAAAGGTCGTTCCTAGTGTCTTATATATACAGTCGAAAGGATTATAATCCGTTTGGAAAACTATTCTGTCTGCACTTTTGAAAATTATAAAAAAAAAAACTTTTTGTCTCCTCAAGTAGAAAATTGTCATGGAAAGATGTGGAGCAACACACACATAAACATAAGGACTCCAAGATAGTCGAAAGGATTCCCCGGAAGAAAAACAATGTCGTCAGACACTAACTAAGAGCTCCTAGGAGAACCGTTTGGCAATGCAAGAAAGACAACTAGGACGGTCTCAATAATTATTTCAGGATCTTTAACTGGTCATTATGCTTCCTCGATATTCACGCCAGCTCTGATATGATCACAAGTTTGAGTCTCCTGCGAATGAAAACTTATATCTCGAACAGGGTTAAGAGCACCAGCCTATAAGAAAACGCATGGTTAGAGGTTATAAAGGTCGAAGAAGTAATTTTCCGTTACTATAAAGCCAACCCTACTGAGTAAAGCCGGAAAAAGTTCAAGCAAGCCAGGATGGCCTGCAACGCCATCGACGGACAAAATTTATAAATCACCAAAAATTACGACAAAAAATACTGCAATGTCCCAAAGTCAGTAAAAATGTTTGGTCATTCGTAAAAACATGAGAAATTCTTCCTCTTCCTCGGGTCCTACGCTCGTTGTCAATGACACTCCATTTGTTAGCCCTTTAAAAAAGCTAATCTCTTTGCTTTCGCTGGCAAGTCAACGCTACCAGTGAGTGTTATGACTTCGTCTGTACTTAAGCGAGTTAGTGATTCTATGGGACCAATCTTTTTTCGCACTCGTGTTGTGGCAAGAGTCTTAAGAGATCTTAACACATATAAATCCGCTGATCCGGATGGTATCCTCACTATTGTTCTGAAGAGGTGTTGTTTAACGCTGGCAAAACAACTGCGCAAGTTTTTTTTATGTCCCTCAGGACTTTTTCCGAGCGTAAGGAAAACAGCATTTGTCCAGCCCATCCCCAAAAAAAGCGAATCTTCCTTACCCTCTTATTATCAACCGATCCCTTCTTTCCAAGGCCATGGAAACGCTGGTTTATTATCTGCTCAAGAAATATCTCGAACATCGATAGCTTCTTAATGACCGACAGTACGTCTTTCACAGCAATAGGTCTACACTCAAAAATACATAGGCATGTTCTACTTTTAAACATTTATTCAAATTTAATATATGATTTAAAACATTGAAACTTTTATTTAAAGATAGCATTACAATAAAAGTTTTTAGTTTTGTAAGACCCGAAAGGTTCTTGTATTAAACAAAGCGTGATCGTATGACTCCGATATTTAAAGGCCACTTCTATCTATCATTGGTTTTCAGCATTGGAATCATTGGAATTTTTTTATCAGGTCGGCTGCAGCTATCATTGCAAATTTCTGTCATTGAAACAAAATTCCTTGATTGTAATAAAGAAATTTAAGTTAAAACTGATCATTGAAAGTAAAACTGACAGGTAGGAAGACAAAGAAAATGGAACGCTTTCAGTCGAACTATAATGTTTCGAAATGTGAAATTAAAAATCAGCTGTTTATTGAAAACGATTCGATGAATGAACTTAAAAAAGTTCTGTGTTAATTTTGACACAAAACATTAAACATTTGACTCATTTAGTCGCTTTTAAATCTCGAAACTAATTTTTCAGTGATTAAAACCAAATTGTGCCGAAAAATCTTTGTGTAAATATTTTATTCAATAAAATGTAGAATTTTCAGTTTTGTTAGTTAAATTGGTGTATTTTAGGTAAAATGTGATTTATAACAAAGCAATAAATGGGGTTCGCCTAGCCTAGCTTCTTTTTCAGTCTCTACAGTAATTTATTTCTGACCTCATCAAGTTAGTAATTATTGATCTTTAAATTTAAAAACAGGAAGATTTTTGATTAAAACAAACTAACGCACATCTTCATAAATTCCAATTTAAAACATAAAACTTCAAAACCAATACATTCCCTTTAGATAACTAAAGCATAGTCAGAATGAAAAGACCAAAGTATAAATAGTGAAGAGCATGCAGAATCGGAACATATTGAAGGAAGAAATAAACATTAAACAAAAGTGGAAAAAGGAAAGAGTTTACGAAAGAAGTAAATAGGATTCAAGTGTCGATAAAAGCTGGCACAGTGCCAGAATTCATTTTTGCGGTGGGCACTGTTAAATTTAATGCTCGATGATGTTAGTAGAATTATTAAGGAATAGGAACCAACCCATAGGAAGTTATTGTAATCGGTCTGGTTTGTCGAATTGAAAATTTTGACATTTCTCGACGTTTCAAGGTCCCTAGAGTCGACATAAAAGATTTTTAGAAAAATGTTTTTGCGTGCTTGTGTACGTACATACATACATTATGTTCGTACGTCCGTACGCTCAAGAATTTTTTTTCGTCGTCTATAGCTCATAAACCAGTAGAGATATCGACTTTAAATAAATTTTGTTATACAATAAATAATGCAGAAAAGACTCAAAAAAATAGAGTGGTGGTTTTTTTTTACGCTAGAGACTTGAATTAAATTTTATATTATACATATATTGTAACGTGATACCAAAACAAATATTTTTTTTTGAAAAAAATCTAGTTATCGTTTTTTTTTATAAATAAAAAAAAGAAAAAAAAATATGTGTCACCTCGAATATTTTACGAATACAAAATGAAAATTTTGAAAAAAATCGAATGGAAAGTTTTTTTTTATAAAAAATAAAATCCTAAAAAAAAATACATACATATGTACATATAGTTGTGTTCATAAAAATAGCAGTGCAAGTCACACTTTATTAGATTGTCAATTATTTAAATAACGGAAATTCTTACAAAAAAATTACCATGTTACTTGCATCTAACTGTCTTTTATTTTCATATTAGAGACTTTTAGCTTGAGACTATACTCTACTTTTCCAGGTGAACACACATTATTTCAAACTCTCTGAATATAGAGTGCTCATAAAAATAGCAGTGCCTTTGATTTTATAATTAAAAAGTGTTAAAATTCAATTTTTTTTTTATTTTTCGGTAAGTAAACATTTTACTATTTAAAATTTTAATTAATTGTAACATACTAGGATAGAAAAAATTAATAAATATTAGCTCAAAAATAAACAATGAGATGGTCAAAACACTGCACCGAAAAAATTCGAAAACTTATTAGAAAACTGCGTTTGGAGGGAAAAACCTACCAAAATATTCAAGACATCCTAGGCTGTTCAGCAAAAATGGTCAGTAACGCCATAAAATGACAAAATAAACCGGAAACGCGAAGCTTTTTGAGCTAATAACTTAACTAACTTATAATAATAATAACTTCTGAAAGAACTCACAGAAAAATTGTGCAGTTAGCAAAACAGAACCCTTCCATAAGCTCTAGGCAAATAAGAAATTGTCTTCAACTGTCTGTTAGCACTGTCACAATACGAAGACGTCTTTTAGAAGCGAAATTACCAGCCCGAAGTCCATTCTTGACGAAAAGGCATGTGGTAGAGAGAATGGAGTTTGCCAAAGCGCATAGAGATTGGGCAAAAGAAAAATGGAGGAATGTTCTGTGGAGCGATGAAAGCAAAGTCGTCCTTTTTTGGTCCAAGGGTCGTCGAGAATATGTGAGAAGACCCCAAAATGCAGCAAATGCACGGTACACTATAAAATCAGTGAAGCATGGTGGAGGAAAAATTATGATATGGGCTTGCTTTTCATATTACGGGTCCAGGCTTATTTATACCATCGGGGGTATAATGAATGCAACCGATTATGTGAAAATTCTTGAGGAGGTTATGTTACCCTATGCTGAACAGGAATTACCGTTGGTTTGGGTATACCAACAAGACAATGACAAAAAGCATACGTCAAAAAAGGCAAAATCATGGTTTGCGCAGAATAAGCTATCCGTTATGGAGAGGCCCGCTCAATCCCCCGACCTTAACCCCATTGAAAATTTGTGGGGGAATGTTAAGAACGCAGTTCATAAAGCAAAACCCAAGAATTCGAAAGAATTGTGGGAAGCAGTGTGTGATTCGTGGAACGCAATACCAGTCGAGAGGTGACAGGTTTTAGTGGACTCGATGCCGCGTAGATGCGAATCAATCATAAAAAAACAATGGTTATGCAACAAAGTACTAATTGTAAGCTAACATTATTTATATACTTTTATATAACTTATTACATTTTTTCTTACTTCTTACGCTATAGATCCAGTACTTTGCCATGCACTGCTATTGTTATGAACAGCCATATATTTAAAAAACGGTTTTTACTGGGACAAAGATAACGGTAAAAAATCGATAATACTTATTTTCTGTTATTATGAATAAAATATTTTAGTTTGTTATTAGAAGTTTAATGAAATATATTATAACGTTGATATTGAAAGCCTTTTTGTTTTATTTGGAAAGCACTGCTATTTTTATGAACACAACGTACCTAACTAAAACTGGGTAAAAATTGCTTTTCGACTCAAATATCTTTTCAAAAATTTAAGATTATGGCTCTAAACTAATTGTATCTTATAAGAAATATTGTTTTCAACTTTATGTAAAATCTTGAGAAAAATGAATTTGACAGTTTTTTTTACAAAAATTAAAAAAATTACTAAAAATAATTTTCGACTCAAATATCAATTGTTTTTAACATTCGGTTAAATTTTAAAATAAATCGAATTGACAGTTTTCTTACAAAAAAATAAAAACTCAAAATAAACAATACTAAAACTTGGTAAAAATTTACTTTCGACTTAAATATCTTTTCAAATTTCAAAATAATTGTATCTCACAGAAAATATTGTTTTCGACAATCAGTAAATTTTGTATTAAAATCCAACAGTCCGTTTTTTCATACAAAAATTAAATCTACAAAAAATAGTACGCAAAATTGGTAAAATTTGATGTTCAGTTTTCGATATCTCGTGAATAATAGAATATATTGACTTCAAATTAATTTGATTCATCCAGTTTGTATTTGTTTATATAAGAAATGTTATATATGTATATGAGTAAATGACCAAAAGAAATCTACTGTATTAATAATACACTCTGTCAAACATATCAAATTCACCTTGTATATTATCATGTTAGCTTCACTGAATACTTCATGACTCTAAATAAAATTCATTCTATTCGCATACTTTGAACTATCAACAAGTCTTTTCTTTATTCAATACATTACAAGAAATAAAAACTTTTAAAATTACTAAAATTAGTAAAAATTGGTTTTCGACTAAAAATCCCGTTAACAAAAATTGATTTTGAAATCAAACTATTTCATCAAATTCAAAATATTGTTGGTAATTTTTAAAATTTTGAGAATAAGTCAACTGACAACTTTTTTAACAAAACACGAAACACCTACAAACTTTTAAGCAAGACAAATCAACAGACGGAATGGGAAGTTATCAGTGTTGTTCCTCGCAATAAGATTGCATTTTCCTATAGGTTTTGATGGCCTTAATTCAAATCTGACTTCAAAATTACTCTATCAGGTAAGATTTTTGAGATATTGGTTTCTAATGCTCGAAAAAATCACAGCTATCTAAATTCATGAGTTAGCCTTTTTTTCAAAAAAATTCGTATTCATATCACAATGACCAATCTATTAGTTGTTTTAGAACAATTCAAAACAAAACACATCTGAAGGTACATATACAAACGACGACTAAAATCATTAGCAAATATTATTAAGTCTGTTTAATTTTTGTATTGAGTTAAGCTAGAAAGACCTGTACGGGTCATAGGTATTCGACCAACCAAATTTTTACATGACCAAAAATTATGGCAAATAATACTACAATGTCCCAAAGGTAGTCGAAATGTCTGCTCATTTGTAAAAAACGTCATTCTCATTTCCAACGCTTGTTTCTCTTCTATTAATAAAGCGAATTTGCTTGCAGCAAAGTTTTCTGTTAATTTGACGTAACCAAACTTTACCCCATATTATTCTGAAAAGGTGTTCCTCAACGCGGCCAAAACTACTGCGTGAACTTATTCATCTTTCCTACACTGCAAGTATCTTTTCTATCGGATGGAAAGCTTCTTAATGACTGGCAGTATGGCTTTCGTAGCAATAAGTCCACTGGTGATTTGGTGGTTTGTCTAACTAAACAGTGTAACAAATCGTTTTGGAGATATATCAAAAGTATTTGTTAACGTTTGGCACCAAGCTCTCTTGTAGAAAATACATACGTGCTTTGGTATGAATCTCTCCGTCGTTGAATTACAAACTACATTTCTAACCGTTCAATACAAGTTGTATACTTCAAGTCTGAAATTAATTTAAAAAAAATGCTGGTGTTCCCCAGGGCTCCGTTTTGTCTCCGAATCTGTTCCTTGACCACCACTTTTAACTTACTCTAAATTAGCAAGTTTGACTATATTAAGACATCTTACAATGACAATCAAATAAAAACCCTTTATAAATTCATTTATTAAAAAACGTAAAAAAGTATTTCTGCTTGTACCTAGGTATAAATTAAAAATTATTAAGTTTCACACCAATATCTTCCCTATATTTTCAAATATAAATACCAACGACCTGCGTGCCTTAAAACTTTTAATGTATAAAATTAATTAAACTTTGATCATAAAAAATAGTAGCAACATTATGGTTTTACTTTGTTTGCATGACCATAACTTCTTACAAAATCTTATTTTACTTCGTAAAAGATAGTTCAGCAATACCTTCACAACGACTCAGTAGAACTTCAATAAGAAAATAAATTGTTTTGTAGTTTTTGTTTTACTTTTCATTATAATTTAGGTGCAGGTATGAAGTTCAGATTTTAATACACCGAATTTCTTAAAACACTATAATCCGCACCTAAGACTATATATAGACCAACAAGGAGAAAAACTTAACACACTTTGTTAGCATCACGTTCAATATCTTGGGAAATATTTCAAAAGTTCATCCAACAAACAAAGCAGGTGCAGCCGTCATGTTGCACACGTTATTTTAAAGAATACTTTTCTGCTAAGGTTCTATTAAACTATTGTTATTGAAATAATTTTCATACTATATTAAAACAAGAATACAACATTTTTAGAATATACCTGATATTAGAAACAAAATATGAACACACCTTCATATGTACAATGTACATATGTACATAAGGAAACGAGTACTTCAATTTAAATTCTAACCACGTCTCCTTTGAACGGAATGATAATTTTAAATTTGCGAGAGATAAAACCTAAAATATCGCAAATATTCGTAGAGCTGTTGTGTATAAAGCTTACTATGTAGGAATTTTATACTTTTACCGCTATGAATTTTTACTATTTATGAAGTAGAGTTTTAGTAAAGTTCTTTTACCTTTAATTTTAATATTTAAAACAAAAATAAACATTCTACCTTTAACTTTCAATATACACAAGAGTAATCAAACATTTTTATCATCTTTCAAAAACATACCATTTAGGTATGAGTTTAACTCAAAAAATATCCCATCTTTTCCAACCTACATAACAGTTACTTTTGTTTTGGAGCGTTTAACTAAATGGTACTGATTACGGTTTTATGACGAATTTCAGAAAATATGCGGTAACCGAACGTTTCCTTCTATAAATAAATTATGCTTAGAGCTGTTTATCCGTTTTTTTGGAACCACAGTCAGTTTTTGTGGATGTTACTGTGTCACAAAATACACACATCCATTCAACCAAAAGTGAGCTTCATCGCTAAAAAAAACAAGCTTATGAAAGTGTTGATCAACGTCGTTCTTGCTTTGGGCCACTTCAAATCTACTAGGTGATCCTACTTTAATTTTTGAAATGCCAAACCAAGCTTAAAGTAAATCACTTGGCAGCTGACAAATTGTCAGCTATTTATAATAGTTTTGCCAACATAAAGTTCCTTTTAGCTCATCTATTAGATGTACAAAGATCAATAAGCCAAATAGCTTAGCTTCCTCTTTTGAATTAGCAACGCCCAAGTTCTTCGATTCTGTTTGCAATACCAATAAATGACTACAGAGACTTTAGTCAAAGAATTTACACAAAGTCAAAAACAAGGTTTTTCGTTTTAAACCCGGTCAAAAAATGTTTACCAAAGAGGACTTCTTCTCTTCTTCTAAGGGGACTTCGTAGTAAGACTGCTGACATCTTTCTTAACTCTCACTCAATCGCACATGACGTATTTGTTTTGACAGAAACTAGGATTAATTCAAGCTTTTCCGACACAGAACTTTTCAGTCAAGAGTTCGAAGTTAACAGAAATGATCGTCATGTTGGGTTTAGGGTTAGGACCTCGTTATCAATTTTTCCTGCTCTAACCCAAATATTTTACTTTAAGGTAATTATAATTTACCACACATTGACTGGATTCAATCTGAAAATGAATCCTGCCTCGAAGCCTCTCTCTCTTACAGCAAACAAGTTGTATTGAAAACTCAGAAAATCGTATACTCGCGTTACTATTTTCTTCTGACGCTATAAGTATACCCTTGTTCTAGAATCTAGAGAAGGAATCACTTAAATTGCAAAATATCACCCCCTTTCATTGCTTATATAATTTTGATTTTAGAAGAGCTAATTTCCAGTTGTTGTCTGAAGATTTAATCATTTCTGGAATTGCTGATACATTACCATTTTCTTATATTGACTAAGCAGTTTCAAGTTCTTATAAAATACTTAATAATTGTTTGGAAAAAAAATTTACTTTAAAGAAATACAAACTTTAGACAACCTTAGTACGCGAAAGAACTGCGCTCACTGCGAAACAAAAGAAACTTAAAACTCGGTCCCCATTTCAACTTTACTTTTAATATTGAACTCTTTAGTAAATGTACGTCATTTTCAAATTTTGTATGCGCTAGTTATGTTACTCACCTCTTTGAAAGAGAATCTTAAGTAGTTTTGGAAACTTGACAATTTAAAGAAAAAATGTCATGGCTTTCCAGTTAACTTCACTTACAAGAACCTTTCATTATATAAAACTTTTGATATCTGTATCTTCCGTGAGCAGTGTTGCCACAAGCTGAAATGAAAAGTAGCTAGGCCAACCCCTAAAAGTCGCTAGATTAGCTGAAATTCTGGAGACAAAAAGTCGCTAGAAGTCGCTAGAAAAAAATTGTAAAATAAAGCTCAACAAAAATTTATTTTAGAATAAGTTTATTTTTGCTTCAAAAATTCAAAGTTATTTAACAAAAAAACTTAGGGCTAGAGTAACAAAAAACAAATAAAGGTAAAACAAAAAATAATTCAGTCTCATTGTTAATAGGTATTTAGGTATCTAGATAATCCTTAAATCTTTTGGAATAAAATACTTAGTATTTATTCTGAATCACATACAAAAAGATCACTATCGATTTCTCCAATATTCTCAGTTGCAAGAACTTCAACAGCATTATTTTTAAATACATTTGTTTTTAAAACGATTTCTGGTTGTTCATAGGTATGACAGTTTTTGTTAAGTAATTCAAGCTGATTTCGAATAAGAATAATAGAATTTAAAGTTTTTGTTGACAATTTATTTCTGGTTTTATTTTTCACAAGGTTCATCGTACTAAAAATGCGCTCAACTTCAGCATTAGAATGGGGAAGTGACATCACAGTTCAAGCTACCTCAAATAATTCTTGATAAGTATTGACACCCGCTGCATCTTTGTACTTTGAAACTTCTCCCCAAAATTTAACACTATCATGCAGTTCTTTCCATTGCACAAAGTTAATATTTGTCCACTGCTTTCAAATCTTTTCTAGAAAACCTAAGCTTTTAGCCAAATCAGTTATTGATCGATCTTTTACATCTCTTAACGCATTTTGAACTGACAGCAATTGCATTTTTTCTAAAGCAATGTAATTGCTTGAAACCTTTTTTGTATCTCTTTTGTCAACTTAATTGTAAAAGAAATAAATACAATTACTTTTTACAGCACTTATTATGCGGATATCCAATTTAGATTCTACTATTTTAGATTCAAATATATAACCCAGGTATGGGTGTGTCAAGAAATTGTTTTCAATATCGCAAATTAAATAGTCTTTGTCAGTCTTAATAACATCGGAAATAATAATACCGCTACATAGTGAACGCAGTAACAAAATTAAAGAATTTAAAAGTTCAAATGGATCACAATGTTCACCTTCAAAAATTTTTATTGCGGATTGAACTGTACCTAAGGTACTTTTTAAGAAAATAAGGTATAGACGATTGCTTTCATCACTATATATTGAGTATAATTGATCTGCGGTGTAGCAATTACTTTTTGTCACACCAAAATGAAGTTTCAATTCTTCCCACTGCCCCAAAATTCTAACTACAACTATAGTATTTACGTTTCACAACTCAGAAATGCTTGGCTTCAAAAGTCGCTAGAAAAGTCGCTAGAAATAATCTAGCGACATCAAAATATTTTTTGTCGCGGAAGAAGTTGAAATGTCGCTAGATCTAGCGACAAAGTCGCTAGAATGGCATCCCTGTCCGTGAGTCATTTGTTAATAGCCCTGAAGTAGTTGATGGAGTATATTTTCATAATCTTTAACCTGTGCTACAGACTACAATCCTTGATCTTCTATCCGTGTTGAATGATGATAGCTCAGTAGGTCTCGATAGCATTCCTCCAATAGTATTAAAAAAGTGTTGAAATGCTTTAGTTAAACTTTTTACGTTCATATTCAAACTTTCCCTAAAAACAGGCAAATTTCCGAGTATATGGAAGAAGTCATTTCGAATATAACAAACTACAGGTCCATTGCAAATCTTTCTATGATTCCTATACTTTTTAAAGACGTTGTTTGTGAGAGTGTAGCATTTTTTAGTTAAGATCTCATTTGCAACACGGTTTCGTGAAAAAAAGATCAACCGTTACAAATCTCCTCACATTCTCGAACATATGTTCAAACGTTTTAGAACAAGGTTATGAAGTACCAACTTGACCACGAAATTATTTTATTTAAACTTAAAGCTTTTAGTTTTCCACCATTTTTCTTAGATTGGATCAAATCATACCTTGAAAACATCCTATGAGTTAAATCTAGAAATTGCCATTCAAACATTTTTGTTGCTCAATCTGGTGTTCCCCAGGGAAGCCATCTTGGCCCTTTACTGTTTTTCATGTCTATGTATTAACGACGTAACGTCATTTCTGCGTTTAAGTGAAGTTCTCATTTTTGCTGATGACACGAAGATTTTTAAAATAATAAAGTCAACCCATGATCGTATTCTTTTATGAGCCGACATTGATACGACGATAACTTTTACTAAAAAACTAATCGGAAGTCTATTTGATTACTGTATTTCGCTGCCAAAACTCTGTCGCTTCTTCACTTTTAAAAATGTATGTGTTTATTTCTGTTCCAAGTTTGAATAGACACTTCGCATTAGTTTTACGGTCAATAAAGCAAGTTCTATGCTTTGTTTTATAAAACTCTGGAGAAAATTATAATTAACAATATAATCTTTGGTACCAGCCAAAAAACTAGTACAGAACTGACTTAAATCCGATCTGTGGTGCTGAAGACTCACTTCTACATTTCTCTATACAAATGCATAGAGGAATTCAATGCTCTCTGTAATGTCTTATATGCTCTTCACACCACAACCAAAACCCGGATTTTCGGATCGAAAACTCAAGTTTTTCCATACATGTAAATCATGTCGAAATCAATCAAAATCGCTCAATTAATTGTAAACAGAATTGCTTATGGCTGCTTTCAAATGAAATATTTCACTTCACAGAGGTTTGAATTTAGATAAACCTTAATTTGGTAAAGTTTAAAAAAATTAAAGTGTTGTATTATAATGTACAATATGTATATGTTCATATCTATTTTAAACTTCAGAAATATCAATAGATACGTTTCCGAGTTCTGGTGACTTCCGTGCATGGAATTTGTAGAAGACACAAAATTGTTTAATACGTTTGAAAAAAAATAAAATCAAAAAAAATGTTAAAACAATGTTTTCACTATACCTACTGTGGATATGCCTACCCTCAAGGATAGCTGAAATTGTCCTGTATTCAAAAAATTGCAATATCAATCAAAAACGCGTAAATCCGCAGTGTAAACGATTTCCGGGTTTTCGAAAACTTTTTGTCGAAAACTCGGTTTTGGGTTTGAAGTGAAAAGGCTACTAATTTTAGTAGTTAAGAGAATAAACTAAGTGCTGCAACAGCCCGTAGAAAACTAAAGCCTTGTGAATTTCAACTCTCAACCATTCCTGTGTGCGATTTATTTCAAGGATGGAGGGGAGATATTACTTTTGAAACTCGCAAGAGCCGTGAAAAAAAGGGATTGAACCCAAGACCTATACGCACTAACCATAACGCCACGGGTACTACTTTTAGCTGCTTCTTTGAAAAATGATAACCTTACAAACGTTGAGCTATTAAACTTATCTTTCTGTTTAACCTGAATCGAGAAAGTATTGATACCCTTATCAGATACCTCAAGTTTAATGAGTATTGAGAATCGAGAATAAAGGCTATTTCATTCTCGCCAGTGTGGAAAATATGGGATTTATTGATTATTAACAGTCGAAATAATAACATTCCCGTAAGCTATCTTACCAAAGGTAGGCAATTACTTGCATTCCGCGGCCGATGCAAATTTAAATTGTACATCCCTAGCAAATCGGCTAAATACGGCTTGATAATTGAAAATTTTGATATTTCTCGACATTTCAAGGTCCCTAGAGTCTAAATAAAAGATTTTTTACAGAGAGATGTCTGCGCGTGCGTGTGTACGTACGTTCTTACGTCCGTACGTTCGAGAAGCTTTTTTCGTCGTCCATACCTTAAGAGTAGAGATATTGACTTCAAATAAATTTTGTCATACAGATAATAATGCAAAAAGGACTCTCAATTCAATAAAAATTAAAATTTTGGTTTACCCAAAATATCTCACGTACCAATTTATTTTATATATTGTGACGTGATACTAAAAAAGTATATTTATATATTGTATGCAACGTAGAATAACGCTTTTGACATCTGGTAACCTTTTGAGAAAAATCGAATTAACAGTTTTCTTACAAAAAAAAAAATAAAAACATGAGAAAAACATAACTAATAGTTGGTAAACATTGATTTGCAACTTAAATATCTTTTTAAGAGCTTTAAACTAATTTCATCTTATAGAAAATTTTGTTTTCGACATTCAGTTATCTTTTACAAGAATTTAACAGTTAGTTTTTTCATAAAAATTAAAATATACAAAAAAAAGTACTTCAAAATGATTTCATTATATATTGTTCTTAGGAAAATTGGTTTTCGGTTGGACTGTCATGCTAGGGGTCCTGGGTTCAATTCCTGCTTTTGGCACTCTTAGTTTTTTCTCACGGGTACCTACTCTCGCTAGGTATGGACCAATTCTCCGAGAGCAATTCTTGTCATGAAAAATGCTTTCTCAAATTAGCCCTTAAGCTTAGTGTACACGATTTCCAGGTCTGACAATCATTGTCAGAGCTGCAAACGTCTGACAATGTGTGAAAATGAGCTGACAATGAGCTGAAAATTTTAATTTGTGTGTACACGGTTTGCAGATATCTACAAACATCTGCAAATCTATTGCCAAATATTTGTCTGACAATGTCGACAAACTAATTTGGCCAAATAGCTAGCAATAGATTTGCAAACATTTGTAGATTTTCTGCCAACCATGTACACACCAAATCAAATTTTGGATCTGCAAATTTATTTTCAGCTCATTGTCACACATCGCATCAGTCAGAAAATTTGTCTGCCAATGAATATTTTTGCAAATGTTCCTCAAACGGCATCTGCAAATTTATTCATTGTCAGACGTTTGCAGAAACGTCAGAAAATGAAAAAAATTTGGTGATCTCCCAATGAATTTTGTGTACACACGATTGCCACATCTGCAAATTAATTTGTCTTCAAAATGATTGATGAACAAATTTTTCTGCAAATCAATTTGGTGTGTAGACGGTTGTCAGCTTGCGTGTACACGATTGTCAGATATCTACAAATTAATTGGCAGATATTTGTCTGCAAATTAGGAGCCAAACCATTTGTCTGCAAATTAATTTGGTGTGTACACGATTATCCGCCATTCGAGACAAATTTTTCAGTGACAGATCTGGCAATATTTGCAGATCTGGCAATCGTGTACACTTAGCTTAAGGATAGGATTCGGCATAAAACTGTAGGTCCCCTCCATTCTTGACATGATGACTCACGCACTCAGAAATGGTTTAGAGTTGTAATTTACTAGGTCCTTGTTCTCAACAGACTGTCATGCCACCTAATTTATTTTTCATTTTATTTAGTTTACTTTAGTTGCATATTGTTTTTTTTTTTATGAAAACTTTCTAAATTAATAAAATATTTTGTCAATAACATTTCTGTTACTACAATTCAAATGCCAAATTAATCTTTCATTCATCTAAATTCAGTTTCGGCTCGATTCTCCAATCCTCTCTTGTAAGCGCAGAGCTTAGAAGTTAGAATCCATGCAGTGCAAGCCAAAAAATAAGTAGAGCAGTTAAATCGCCATTCGCCATGACATATTCAGCAAGTTCACCTTCTTTATCTTTGTTCTTTGGCAATTGACAGCACAGTCACAGTAGCAGTTTTAGTTTGTGAATATCTTGTACTCTCGATCGCCCCATTCTCGAATTACAAAGGAACAAAATATTTAATTAAAATATTGATTTTGAATGTGCGGTAGAAAAAATTTAAAGAAAATGTGAAGTATGTGTTAAGTGTTAAATTCTATGTTTGTTTTAAAATTATGTGTAACAATTAATTCCGGAGTTAATAATTCTCCTTTTCATAAAATGTGATCTACCATTCAATTCCTTCGTTTTGTTTCATTTATCACGTAGCTCGATTTTTGGTTGGCAGTGTTCGTCGTCGGTAGAATTGGTTGGCGGTCTAATTTGAATTTGAATTTTGCCACTTGACAAAATTTGCATTGTGCGTTAAAAATACCTACATATATTAAGTAAAATTTTAAGAAAAAAGAGGTCACGTGTTTTCAGTGATATTTTATATTCTTCGCGTCTCGCGCGGTCGGTATCGGTAGTGTTGTTAGAAATAAGTGCATTTATGAAGTCATTCGACTGAATTTGAAAATTAGGAATTGAAATGGGTAAGTCACTTTATTTCACTTTAAAAATCTTGAAAACAATTTTATCGAAAAATTGGCAAGAGTACGATAACTTAGGCGACAAGATATTATAACGGAATTTTTTAGAGAGTACGATAACTTAGGCGACAAAGTTTAATGACGGATTTGTATGGAACAGTTAAAAATAAGCATTTTTTACTATGGGAGGGGGGTCTATCTCCCCCCGTTTAGGCAGGAGGGGCAATTTAAAAAAATTATTACTTAAAATGGAAAAAAATTCTTAAAAAATAACGGTGATACTTACAATTAAGTTGTATACATTTTTTTAAAGCCAACATTCTGTTCTATTAGCCAGTTTTTAAATCAAGTCAAAACTATGCGTAGTTTTTGAAAAATTTAATTTTAAACTCAAAATTTGAGTAAAAAAGTTAAAAAAAGGTTTAAAGTGTAACTTTTTCAATACTTCAAAATTATCTACCATTGTTTTTATTTCAGAATTTATTGCTCTTATTTGTTTTTGATCAAATACTGAAAACTAGATGATTTTATGTCTTTTAGTTTTTGAGAAAATTGAAAATAAAAATTTAATTTTAAACTCAAAATTTGAGTAAAAAAAGTTAAAAAAAGGTTTAAAGTGTAACTTTTTCAATACTTCAAGATTATCTACCATTGTTTTTATTTCAGAATTTATTGCTCTTATTTGGTTTTGGTCAAAAACTGAAAACTAGATGATTTTATGTCTTTTAGTTTTTGAGAAAATTGAAAATAACCACAACTACTATTTTAATTTAATTCTTTTTGTTTTTGCTTGAGTGGTCTTATTTTGATAGTAATAATGGTATTTGCGTATGCGTAATGCGTGTTTGGGTGTATGCAACAGTAAGGTGTGCGCGAGTTTGGGTGTATGCAACAGTGGCATCTGTAAGGGGAGGCATGCTGCCCCCTGCAACCCCCCTGCTTGGGCACACTATAGGATTTGGGGTGGGTGCAAGTTGGAGTGTGTGCAAGGTGGGGAGGGTGCAAGATGGGGTGCATGCAAAGTTTCTTTTGCATTTAAATAAGCTGGATTTAAGAAAAATGAATTTACCCTAGGTATAGATAGATAGATAGATAGATAATTTGGATTTTATTGGATCAACATTTGAATTTAACAATAGATACGTTTTTACATTTACAAAAATCATTATGACATG
This sequence comes from Eupeodes latifasciatus, assembly GCA_920104205.1. Taxonomy (NCBI): domain Eukaryota; kingdom Metazoa; phylum Arthropoda; class Insecta; order Diptera; family Syrphidae; genus Eupeodes; species Eupeodes latifasciatus. The sequence continues at coordinate 181,391,069 of OV049924.1, forward strand.
GCATTTGCCGTCTGCCAGATTGACAACTATAATATATTAATTAATTTACAAAGATATAACCGTTTTAAATAACATATGTGTTTAAAATAAGGAATTATATGGAAACCAATAAAATTTAAAAATTCAAATAAGATACAGTTAAAGGTTTGTTTAATCAAAAATCTTCGTTAATTATTTTTGCTCTATATCTGAGCGCAATTACACAATATTCATAAAGTCTATTAACGTTCATATGATTCAATTCGTCCAGAACTTGCTCTTCAGATAAAACATCGCTCCCAAGCACGCTTCTTCTGGTTTCTTTCAGAGTTGGGCATCTTCCCAAAAAGTGAATGACGTCTTCTCTTTCTGTTCTGTAGATGGAACTGGAGGCTTCAGCTATATATTCAGCTCTACATTTCTCATCCACCTTCGAGATTACATTGTAGAAGAGAGTCTTGCAACTACCAATGTTTTCCAGGTTTAAATCAAAGCTTAAATTGCATTCTTCAGCAAGTTTTGACCACTCTCTATACCAGCTGTTTCGTTCGTGTATGGCACTGATAGCTACCTTCTTGACTAATCTGGATTCTGATAAATTGAATATGTACTGAAGAAAATCGGCTTGCAACTTCAAGGTCTTTATGTGTAAAGGTGATAGTCCTGTTTCGAGCATTACCACGTAATTTGGTGTGTTGACTGGTAAGCTAAATATCCTTTTAATATAGTGTGTCAAGAGTTTTTCCACCGCTTGAAATCTCATACATCCCCAAACTTGTGCGCCATATAAAAGTATGCTCTCCGATACAGCTTCAAATACCTTGTGCTTACTGCTATGCGCAATGTTTCTGTTCATGAAGCATCTTTTCCATGATATGTTAATGGCTGTTTTCGCCTTTTCTAACTTCTCAGTTAAATGCTTCTGCATGCTCAAACTTCTCGTAAAAATTACCCCTAGGTATTTGTATTCGGTTACACATTCTAAGGCTTCTCCGTTAAATGACCATTTCTCGTTAGAAGCATTTCTTCCACCACCGTTTTTAAATATCATCACTTTAGACTTTTGCGTATTAACGATTAAGTTCCATAAGCAACAGTAATTATATAACCTGTTTATCATGAGCTGTAACGCTTCCGGCGAATACGCAAACATGACAATATCATCTGCAAATAATAAGGCCTTCATATGTGTTCCTGCGAAATCCACGCCACCAGGAAGATAATCAATCAGGTCATTTATAAAAAGTGAGAACAAAGTGGGGCTCAATGTGCAGCCTTGCCTTACTCCCTATGAGGTCACAAACCAATCTGACCATTCCATACAGCCGCTCGAGTTCCTCTATAGAGATTCTCTAGCGCACGTCCAAATTTCATCGATAACCCCGCATTATATAGCTTGTAGAATAAGGCACCTCTATTTATTGTATCGAATGCCGCTTGAAAGTCGATGAAAAATACATATAATTTCTTTTTTTGAGCGATAAAGCTTTCTGCAAGACTTCGGAGTACAAAAATATTGTCCATTGTAGAGTAGCCTGCTCTAAAACCTGCTTGAAACTCTTTCAGTATGTTCTGAGACTTAATCCACTTGTTGAGCCTTTTCTGCATCATCGTTGTAAGAATTTTATATGTTGCATTCAAGAAGGAAATGCCCCGATAGTTTGAAGCATCCGAGTATGATCCTTTCTTATGTATTGCGAATATAACAGCTTCTTGAAATTCATTCACTACCAAATTCCCCTCTATGACTTTATTGAACATCGTTAAAAGTTGATCATTAAGTGCAGAAGTGCCATATTTGTAAAATTCGTCTGGTATACCGTTTGCGCCTGCTGCTTTCCCATCTTTCAGAGTACATAACGCTTGCTCCAATTCTTGTGCAGTAAACTGCGAGTCCAATATTTCATTGGTTATACCAGGTGTTGCATATTGCCAGATAGAAGGCATCATTTCTGGGTTGAGGAGTTGCCGAAAGTGTTCGGCTAGCATATTTGCACACAGATTTTGGTGTATTGACGGTTTTTTACCATTTAGCTCCCATGCAAGTTTCCAAAACGTGGATGCATTCTTACAGGAGGCCAACCTGGCCGCTTGTCGTTCCTCATACTCTCGCTTTTTGCTTTTGCACAGTTTTTTATATGTCGCATTAGCTTAGATGTATATGTTTCTAAATTGACCTTGGGGTGAGTTTCTGAAATTCCTGAGCCATGCGAATGAAATTCTGCGTGCCTTCTGGCATTCTTCGTCAAACCAAGGCTCTACCCTTATTTTGTTTCGTGTAGTACTAATCTGCTGCTGTGGATAAGATGCCTTAACGATTTGATCTAGCAAGCGAAAGTCCGTATTTTGGCGGTTGTGTAGATTCGTGTCCAAACGTTGTCTGTATAATGAGGCTTTTGAGAGTTTCCAGTTGAGTCTAGGAAGTAATTGGTCGATGTTATTTACTACAGTTGAATGTCCAGTCATCCGTAAGGTAACGACTATCGGCAGATGGTCTGAGTATGGAAGTTCTCGCACCTCGAAATCAGTCACAAAGGGTTCCCAATCTACCCTAGGTATATCTTAATCCATATTCGATTATTACTATCAAAATAAGACTACGTTAATACTTAAGCAAGGAAAAAGTAATTTAATTAAAATATTTTGTTTTGGTAATTTTCAATTTTCTCAAGAACTAGAAGACATCAAGTCATCTAGTTTTCAGTTTTTGATCAAAAACAAATAAGAGCAACGCATTCTAAAAAAAAATAGTAGATAATCTGAAAGTTTTGAAAAATTACACTTTAAACCTTTTTTTTAACTTTTTTTGCACAAATTTTGACTTTAAAACAATTTTTTTCAAAAATTATGCATAGTTTTGACTTGATTTAAAAACAAGCTAATAGACAAAAGTGTTGGCTTTAAAAAAAGGTATAACACTTAATTGAGGGTATTACCGTTATTTTTTAATTATTTTTTTTCCATTTAATGTACATATTTTTTTTAACTGCCCCTACCGCCTAAACGGGGGGAGATAGACCCCCCTCCCATAGTAAAAAATGCTTGTTTTTAACTGTTCCATACAAATCCCTCATTAAACTTTGTCGCCTACACTGAACCAAAAAGGTACGTAAATATAATTAAAAAGTTGTTTGAAACAATAAATAAAATGATTGAGTTTGTCCAATAAACATATTAATTGTGTCAGTGAACTATCGTTTATTATTCTCCATTTCCGGGTGAAAATTTACAAACAATTTAAAATTTTCGTTTATAACCACAATAAACTGAGTTTATTGATTTTAATAAATCCATTAATAAACATAAACAACCGTTTATATTTTCGTTTGTAATATTAATTAACCCGTTTATAGCCTTAATGAACAGAGTTTATTAATTTTAATAAATGCGTTCATAAATATAAACAACCGTTTATTATTTCCGTTAATTATATTAATAAACCCGTTTTTAGCATTAATGAACATAGTTTATTAATTATAATAAATGCGTTCATAAATATAAGCAACCGTTTATTATTTCCGTTTATAATATTAATAAACCTGTTTATAATCCCAATGAACAGAATTTATTAATTTTAATAAATGCGTTTATAAATATAAACAAATATTTATTATTTCCGCTTATACCTCTGGTGGGGGAAGCCTCTGTTAATACCCAACTTACTTACCACTGATCCTTGCTTAGCGGCGATCGAAGTCCAACTGGTTTCTGCGGTCTAGTTCACTCTTTTCAACTTCCTTACTTCTATTTCTTTTGCTTCTACTTCTCTCTTTCTGCTTCTACTACTTTTTTGTTGGTCTTCGGTTCGGTTCTACTAGGCAACCTTTTGGTAACAACATAGTGTGAATTATATCCTTGCGAATGAATTATATCCTTGTTCGTGTTTGCGTTGTAGATTTGTAATGCGTCATAACAGTATTTATTTATTTATAAAAGTACTTAGCCAAAATTATTACCTTTATAGAATTAAAAACAATTATAAAAGATAGATGTATTAAGCTCTAGGACTTTTACTCTTATAGAACGAGTTATAAATATAACTAAAACTCATCACTGATCATTTTACTTATTTTGACTGCAGCGTTACTGCGATTCACAAGAATTCGTATGAAATGATATGAAGTTTAGCGATATACCTCATACAATTTTATACAAATAATGCTTTTCCGTGTCATGAAGTTTAGTTCCGCTGAATTTGAGTGCAGTGTTATCTTTATGATTTAAATTTTTTTTGTCAAGGAATCAATTTTATTTTTGCCCAATCTTCCGCATACATTTTTTTTATATCTATGTATGTAGGATGGAGGTTGGGATATAATATTTAACAATTTGCCTCTTAATAATGTTGTTCATAGCCACAATAAATGGTTCACTATTTTCCAATTACCAAAGTGTATTGTGTCAGTGAATAAGGTTATAAAAAATAATAAACTGCTTGTAAATTTTCCAATTCGTCTCTTAATAATGTTGTTCATTGCAACAATAAACGGTTTATTATTTTTTAATTGACAAATTTGTATGTCTCAGTGAATAAGGTTATAAAAAATAATAAACTATTTGTAAATTTGAGAATTGGTTGTGATATTGGATGAAGGTTGGGATATAATCTTTAACAATCCCTTTTCAAACATCTTGTTTATTGTCGCAATAAACGATTAATCATTTTTAATAACTAAGATGTTTGCGGCAATTAATAGAGTTATTAATTTTAATAAACGGTGATTAAGTGCTTTATTTTTCATTTAATAAACGGCCGTTAATAGTATTAACAAACGATTATCAAACGCTGAATTTTTTTTAATAAACCGTTCACTCTGACAAGAAAAAGTTTGTTGTGGCAATAAATAAGCAGTCAATAAACGCCGTTTTTTATATTAATGCACGTTTGTTTTTTCAGTGTAAGTTATCGTACTCTCCCCGAAAAATTGCATCTAAGAACTACATATACAAACTTTTCAAGATCTAGCTGCTTTTTGTTGACATTCTCGAAAAGTTTAAGTGTTTTCTAAGTATTTTTGTAGTTAAAATCTGAAAAGAATCCAAAATATTTAATATAAGGGTGTTTTTTGAGCTGTATGGAAAACTTATATTATGGGAGGAGTCCCATGATTGATATTTTTTTTTTTTTGAAAATTGAAGGTTAGTTTTTTTTAGATAACTTGGACACATGTTGCTCTTAAGAGGATGATTACTTTTTTAACGGCACTTTTATCATTTTATTCACTTCCCACTTCACACGTTATTGTAATCGGCCCGAGTTGTCAAATTCAAAATTTGTAGGTCCATAGAATCTGAAAAAAATATTTTTTTATACAGATAATAACACAGAAAGATCCAGAAAGGACTCTCAATAAAATTGAGTGGGTGGTTTTTTACCATAGCAATTAAAAAAAAAAGTGAAAACATTTTTTATCCAAAATAATTCTATGCAACGAAGAATAACAATTTTGACATCTAGTAAAATTTTGAGAAAAATCAAATCGAAAGTTTTTTTTACAAGAACTGCACTTACAAGAACCTTTCGTTAGATAAAACTGTTGATATCTGTAACGCTTTGCCAACAAATTTCCGTGAGTGATTTGTTAATAGCCCTCAAGAAGTTGATGAAGTATATTTTCATAATCTTCACTCCTTTTCGCAAACTAGCTGTAGTCTCATCCCTGTGCTACAGAGTACAGTCCTTGATCTTTTATCCGCGTTGAATGATGACTGCTCAGCCGGTCCCGATCGTATTCCCCCGATAGTATTAAAAAAGTGTAGTTATGCTTTAGTTGAACCCCTTACGCTCTTATTCAAACTTTCTCTTAAGACAGGTAAATTTCCCAGTAGGTATATGGAAGACGTCATTTCTAACAGCAATTTTAAAGAAAGGCAACAAGGGGGATATAACAAACTACAGGCCCATTGCAAAGCTTTCTTGCATTCCTAAATTGTTTGAACAAGTTGTTTTCGAAAATATAGCATTTTTTAGTAAAAAAAAATCTCATTTGCGAACAGCAACATGGTTTTGTGAAAAACTTAGCCACGGAATTATTTTATTTAAACTCAAAGCTCTTGGTTTTCCACCATTTTTCTTAGCTTGGATCAAATCATACCTTGAAAACAGATCCTATGAGGTAAAATTTAGAAATTGTGATTCTGAACCTTTTGTTGCTAAAAAATTTTTTTTTTTTTTTAGATATAAGTTTTGTTTGTAAACCTAGCGTTAGTATTTAACGTAATTGACTAAATATTCTGGTGTTCCCCAGGAAGCAATCTTGGCCCTTGTCAGTTCATCCTGTCTATAAACGACGTAGCGTCATGTCTACGCTCAAGTGAAGTTCTCATTTTCGCTGATGACATGAAAATTTTTAAGATTATAAATTCCACCCATGATCGCATCCTTTTACAAGGCGACATTGATAGTTTCACATTTTGGTGTGGAAAAAATAGCCTTACCCTCAACCCTTTAAAATGCCAGACGATAACTTTTACTAAAAAACGAATCGTTAGTGCATTTGATTATTGTATATCACAGCAAAAATTTTGTCGCGTCTCCACATTTAAAGATTTAGGTGTTTATTTCTGTTCCAACTTAGAGTTTACACATCACATTAATTTTACTGTCAATAAGGCAAGTTCTATGCTTAGTTTTATAAAACGCTGGGCAAAGGAGTTCAATGATCCCTATGTTACTCTTTCTTTGTGTAATTGCCGTGTTCGTCCTCATCTTGAATATGCATCGCAAGTATGGACTCTTATTAAGAAATTTATAGAAAACGTATTGAATCAATTCAACATAATTTCATTCGCTTTGCCCTAAAGGGTCTTCCTTGGGAAGATCCTTATGATCTGCTTCCCTATGAACATCGTATTCTGCTTCTTCAAATGCAATCTCTCCATCAAAGGCATGTTAATAATGACTTAGTATTTTTTCATCAACTCATTAATGGTGAAATTGATGCACCTTATTTGCTATCTTGTGTACATTTGAATTACCGAGGCGGAACTCATGAAGCTTTAAGTCGAATGAGCAATGAGCATTTTATATAACTTAAACTGTTCATCGATAGATTTAAATTTAAATAAGGTGGGATTAAAATCATTTTTTAGAACTAGTGCTCCACAATCGTAAACGTTTTGATTTTATTTTTGTTGTTCTATAATAATTCATGTTAAACGTTAATTATGGTTTGTATTTTGTGCGTGTGTTAGGCCTTAATTGTATTATTATCTTACTAACAACTAAATCATGCACTTATGATCAGCCTCTGATCATAGTTTGAAGCTTGCTATAACCTAACTACTTTCTAAAAATTCTGAAGTGTAAAAAAAAAAGAAATAAAAACCTAAAAAAACTTTAATAAAAGTTTTTCAAAATTGATTTAAACTCACACTTCTCAGTGTGGGTCGCATCCCAGCCTCTCCTTTCGATTTCTTTTAATATTATGATAGTTTAGCATAAGCCTCCGCCAAGATTTTCCATATTTTTCGGTCGATTGCTTCTCGCCAGTAGTGTGTACATGCAGCCCGAATGTCATCTCTCCAGCGGTTGAGTTGTCCTCCTACACTTCTCCTTCCATCTAATGATAACCATTTCGTAGACAGCTTCGTTAAACGGAATATCAGAGAGGCTCATGATATGTCCCGCCCATTCCCATTTAAGTTTTCCAATTATGTAATGGACATCTTCAAAATTAGATTACATTCTTAAGGATTCCATTGTTCTTTGACACGATATGAGCTTGGTTTCAGTATTTTTAGTAATTTGCCAGAATTGTTTCCATGACCAAGGTATACGTAGTCCTTAGCGTATTCGAGTGGTTTATTATTCAAAGTTATTGCATTGAAAGTTGATAAGCCAATATTTTTACACCTATGTAGAACATATTATGTAGTTCAATGATAATAACTTGAAGCTCATTACTAGTGTTTGATATAATAATGAAATCATCTGCAAATCGAAGTTTCGAAAAATATTTCCCATTTATTTTTAGTCTTTTCTCCTCCGAATCTAGCTGCCTAAAGATCTCTTCGAGGTCTGCGGAAAAGAGCGCTTGTCTTACACCAATAGATTCCGTGCGCAGTGCTCTTATTATAATATCTATTATATTCTTCAAAATTCGGATTATTTGTTCGTCTGTAACTTGGTTTAAAAGAGCCTTCCATATAAAGTTCTGTTCAAACGTATCAAAAGCTTTTGCAAAATCGATGTAAGCAAAGTAGATAGTAATATTGTACTTCTAACATTTTCCTTCTACTAGTTTACAGTTTGTAAATGATCATTGTTGAAAAACCTGATTGGAAACCAGCTTGTTCAAATGGCTGATTGAAATTAAGATTGGTTTTCATTCTCACAAAAACCTTATAAACTGGAGATATTACGCTATAGTTATTAATACCATTTTTTTCCCATTTTTTGTGTGGATTTGGACTTCCTAATAAAAATATCTTTCTTATTCATTTAGGTTTGTCTTCCTTCTGAGGTGCTCACGAAGTGTTATTAAATTTAGTGTTTCTTTCGATAAGTTTTAAGGTTTTTGACAAGTGAGAATGCATGTATCAGCTGAATCCTTGATAATTCTTTCCATTTTATTATACGCTATTTGGGTAGGTTGGCTTGCTGATGATATAATATGGCATCGTTGTTTCAGATCAGAGTAGCTTTTTACAGTCTCGGTACAAATTGATTTGCTTATTGTTTTTCATAATATTACGATTCTTAAAATGTCAGATAAGTTTGACATGTGTCAAATGCCAACACTAGCTATTACTACCTACATATTTGAAACCTCGAGATTAATGACCCTGTACATGCGACATAACAATATTTGACTAAATTATCTCCAACACAATCTTATGAAAATACGCAATCAAAAAACAATTGTGGGTATGAATTGAAATGAAAACTAAACCGTCTTTAAGGTTTCGTCATAAATCATAACTCATACAGACAGTGTGAACATTTTGTAGTGTAGTATCAGAGTTCATTGCAGAAAACCGTGAGAATGTTGATTATGAAAGTTTTAAATTCTCTAAATAATTCATTTAAACAATTTTAATCGAAAGTTAATGAAGGATTTGGAATATTTTTCACCTTTTGCCTTTATGTCGTCGCTATATCTTAATAAAAGTGCAAAAGGTATATGAGTTAAGCCAAGCATCTAATCGTTAGTCTGAATAAGAAAATCCATTTCATCTATTTTTATATAAAAGCAGCGAAGCTATAATAGCAGCCTCATCTTTGTATTTTATATAATTTATACTTACTCTTTGCATCCAAGAAAATTCACAAAAAGTTTGTTAAATTTTTTTTTAAAGTCAAATTCAAAAAAAACAAGAACTTTTAATGCACATTCATTCCTTTTACTATAAGAAGGATATTCAGACTTAACGTTAAAGAATTGTCTTTGCGCAAAAGTTTTGACTTAAAAACTTTCTCTTATAGTCATCGCCCGTCGCGTCGTCGTCGTCGTCTCCGTTTTCGCTCGTTGTCGGTGAATGAATGATTTCATCTAACATTCCAACTGTGCTGAGCTTTATATAATTTATGAATTTAACAAAAATATAAAACGTACCTTACATATACATATGTACATAACATAGATATATTAGACTAAAAGATATAAACTTTGAAATCTTTTCGAGAAAAATCATTTAATCATTCACATGACACTCAAAACGATTCAAAACTTAAGGACTTAAATATGGGATATGGTATTTCGCGAAAGAAGTTTTACTTTGAAGTGTTAATATTTCTTTTTTATTATTTTTAAGGCCGATTGTGATACATCTCTGGCTTATTTAATGATGCTTTTGGCAATTTTATAATTAAAAACTTAATAATATGCAAATCTTTTAGGGAACATACACACCCGAAGAAAACTATCACAAAGGTTCTTAAATTAATGGTAGAGATGGCAGTCACAAGCAGCCCTGCGCGAATTCATTTGATACCATGAACTCGTTGGACCTATGCTATGTAATGAAAAATAAAAATAAAAAAGGCTGGGATGCGACCCACACTGATAACTTCCCATCCCGTCTGTCGATTTGTGTTGCTTAAAAGGTCTGTAGGTTTTCGTGTTTTGTTAAACAAGTTATCAGTTAAATTATTCTAAAAAAATTAAAAATTACCAACAATATTTTGCATATAATGAAATATGTAGTTTGATTTTAAAATCTATTTTTGCTAACGAGATTTATAGTTGTTCACGAATTTTTACCAATTTTAGTAGCATTTCTTGAAAGTTTTTATTTCCTAAGTAAGCAAATACAAATTAGATGAATGAAGTTAATTTAAAGGCAATGTCTTCATTTGTTGACGAGAAATCGAGAATCGAACATCAATTTTTACCAATTTTGCGTACTATTTTTTGTCGATTTTAATTTTGTATGAAAAAACTGACTGTTAGATTTTTATAAAAAAATTACTGAATGTTGAAAACAATATTTTTCATAAAATAAAATTAATTTGAAGCCTATATCTCAAAGTTTTGAAAAGATATTTAAGTCGAAAATCAATTTTTACGAAGTTTTAGTAATGCATTTTGTAGGTATTTATTTTTTGTTAAAATACTGTCTATTCGATTATTCTCAAAATTTTATCGAATGTTCAAAACTGTATTTCTTATAAGATAAAATTAGTTTGAAGCTAATATCTCGAAGTCTGGAAAAGAAAATTGAGTCGAAAATCTATTTTTACCAACTTTCATTAATTTTTTTTTAGGTTTTTATTTTTTGTAAAAAAAAACTGCCGATTCGATTTTTCTCAAAATTTTACTGAATATTAAAAACCATATTTCTCATAAGATAAAATAAGTTTGAAGCCAATATCTCAAAGTTTTGAAAAGTTATTTGAGTCGAAAATCAATTTTTAATAACTTTTATTAATTTTTTGTTTGGGTTTTTTATTTTTTGTTAAAAAAAACTGTCAATTCGATTTTTCTCAAAATTATCGAATGTTGAAAATCAATATTTTTCATAAGATTAAATAAGTTTAAAGGCATAATCTCAAATTTTTGAAAAAATATTTGAGTCAAAATTCAATTTTTACCAACCTTAAGTTATGTTTTTTTAAGGTTTTTATTTTTTATAAAAAAAACTGTCACTTCGATTTTTCTCAAAATTTTACATTCGTAAAATTTTTGAGCTGGCAATTATTTTTTTTCATTTTTTGATTTATAAAAAAACCGTTAATTGAATTTTTTTACAAAAATTTATTTGTTTGGTATCACGTTACAATATATAATATAAAATTTAATTCAAGTCTCTAGCGTTATTGGTTGGTGAGATATTTAGGGTTAACCAAAATGTACACCTTTTTTTTAAACTGCTATTGTAAAAAACCCACCCACGCAATTTTCTTGAGAGCCCTTTGTGCATCTTTCTGCATTATTATCTGTAAAACAAAATTTATTTGAAGTCGATATCTGTTCTGGTTCTTGAGCTATGGACGACGAAAAAAAACGTCGCGAACGTACGGACGTACGGACGTACAGACGTACGAACGTATGTACGTACACACGCACGCACAAACATCTTTCTAAACATTTTTTATTTCGACTCTAGGGACCTTGAAACGTCGAGAAATGTCAAAACTTTCAATTCGAAAAATCAGACCAATTACAATAACTTCCTATGGGAAGTTAATAAAAAGATGATATTATGACGAATTTATATTGACAAAATTGTGGTTTTAGAGCCAAGAATGCTCTTCCGAAGCTTAAGATTCTAGAACCGGCCAGGGCAGAACATTTACAGAGGAAGTGAATCACCGTTTCCCTTTCATGATGGTCTCGGAAACTACGGCAGTGATTATTATGAGGGATACCCAGCTTCGCTGCGTACTCTCCTATCGGCCAATGTCCGGTAGATATTGGTATATCATGCCTGTGTTTGCATAAAAGTTCGATAGAACGGTTTTTGTTATAGGTAGACTATATTTTTCTGGATATTGTACGGTCCGTTAGACTGTTCCACCTGTGGTTGGATTCTGTCAGAAAAATTGAGAAAATTTTGAACTTCATAGCTCGAAGAGAAAAATTTACTCCTTCCACAAGTGAGATGTGAAGGGCCGATCCTTGCCGGGGGAACTTATCAGACCGTTCATTTCCATCAATCCCACTATGACCTGGAACCCAAATAAGAGTGACACGGAGGTTGATGTTAAGGCTGGATAGTTCGTCCCAACATTGTTGGACCAGAATAGAGTACGTTGTGGCCAAACTAGCAGCCTATCTGACTGTACAGATAGCCATATTTCTATTTTGGTATAAGTTTGATTTGAGTATTGTAGTACCCGTAGCGTGATGGTTAGTGAGTAGAATACCAGGCAGTTCAGCATGGGAATTTTTTTTATGGCTTTTTTAATGGTTTTTGTTTTGAATAGTTTTTAATGTGTTTTTAATTGGTGCGGTATTGTGTTTGATGTATTGTTTGGCGCACGCCTTGGCGCCGCATGCGTAAGTGATGATGATGAAGGGTTGGTTTGTGATGTTGAGGATGGTAAATGTTTTATTGGATTTGAATAGAAGTGAGGAAGAGGCGGCGGCGGCGGCGCGGGCTCTCTGGATATTTGGATATTTAGAGAATGTGCGGTGGATGGATGGTGATGATTGTGGTGGTTGCTACCGTGCGTCGGTCGGTCGGGATAGTTTAAAGAAGATGTGTGTGAAGTAGTTTTGGATATTTGGAGAATGTGCTGTGGATGGATGGTGATGATTGTGGTGGTTGCTACCGTCGGTCGGTCGGTCGGTCGGTCGCGAGGGAGAGAGTTAGTTTAAAGAAGATGTGTGTGAAGTAGTTTTGGATATTTGGAGAATGTGCGTTGGATGGATCGTGATGATTGTGGTGGGGTGTGGGTAATGTGTTTGGTGGTGGTTGCTGCCGTCGGTCGGTCGGTCGCGTCGTCGTCGTCGTCGTTTATGTGGTATGGTTGTGCGGTACAGCATGTGCCGTGGTGGTGGTTGTCGTCGTCGTCGTCGTCGTCATGGTCGTCATGGTCGTCATGGTCATCGTCGTCGTCGTCGTCATGGTCGTGGTCGTCTTTGTTGTATGTCAGTAGGTAAAGGGTCCCTTGAAGAAGGAAAACAAATAAAGAAAATATTTTTTTATTGATGTGTGAGAGACGAGGAGGTGACGGTGCGGCAGTGTGGTGATATGGTGATCTGTTTGATGGTTAATTTGTTGGTTTGTTTAGGATTTTATGAGGAGCGATCGTTTGTGTGAGGATGAGTGAGAGGGGTAGATTTTATTTGTGTAGGGATGTATGGATGGGTTGGTGACCATGATGATGATGATTTATTTATAAATATGAAGAATGAGATGGAATTGTATTTTTGTTATAATGTGAAATGGAAATGGGTATTGAGAAAAATGTTGAAAACTTTGAAAGGCTGTAACTTTTGAAGGAGGCGTTTTTCCGCAAAAATAGCCTTATTTTTCATCACCGTATATATATTCATATATCTAACTATCTATCTATATATGTATGAATATATCTTTAAAAAGATAAAAGAACAAAATCTGAAATATTGTATTTAAGAAAAAAATAAATAAATAAAATAAAGCATAAAAAAAAACATCAATTTGAAATTTACTTATTATTTATTTTAGATATGTGTATCCATGAATTATGTTCAGGAGGGAAACCCAACCATTTTACAAATTATTTTATCTTTTTTTTTTCCTTTGTAATACTTTTTTTCTATAAGAAATGTGTCTGGATATTCGGTTTTGTTTTTGTAGCTCTAATTGATAAAGACCACCTTTAATAGGATGACCTTGATAGTCTTCTAGCAGATATGTTATAGGATTACTTCGTTGAATTTTTGTAATTTTAAAAATTTCAGTTGTCCAGTTTGGTGTGTATCCTTTTTCAAATACATGTTTGTATTTACTGATTCTCACTGAATCTCCAACTTTGAATTTAGGAGTTAAACGAATTTTAATATATTGATATACAGAAGAGAGTAGATGTTTTTCGTTTGCAGTATTTACTTCGGAAGGTTTCATTGTTATAGTTCGATGTTTTGAATTGTTATAAGTTTTAGTTAGTGTTGACAGCATATCGGTCCATTTGTACGATCCGTTTATACTGAATTGTGAATGTTCGAATAAATCGTTCTACAATTGATGCCTTCAATTGAGTAAATGTCGAATAATGATTAATTTTATATTTTCGCACTAAATTTTGAAAACATATATATTTACTCAAAATCTTTACACCAAACAAAATATGAGTTCTTAAAACAAGTAATTAAACCTATAAAAAAAATGGGTTTCTTTACATTTTCTAATAATAGTGACGTTATTCTACCGTCATTATCAATTAGATAGTTTCTACTTGTGTCAAACCTATACAAAAATACCAAAACACTTAATTCGGGACAATGCAATTTTTTTTTGATAATTTTTAAACAGGACGGTATGAATTTAAAACACATTTACAATGACCATGTTAATTCCGACATGACATTTAAAACATTTCAAAATGTATGTGCAGACTGTTGGAAAACCGTTTATGGATTTTTTTTTGTAATCGATAAAGAAAGTCCACTGAATAATGGTCGCTATAGAAAAGGTTTTGACTGTTTTCTCAAGTTATAAAAAGCAGGTACATTTGAATTCTAAAGCCAATTGCCCGAGTAATGGTTGATAAATACAGTTGCGAGCAGTATAGTGAAGAAGTACTTTCTGTTAATAACAGTTCTGTTAATAACAGGTTCAGTTTTGAATGTTGGCTTTTTGCGGTTAAGACTAGTAATTTACAGTTCAGTTCAGTTTAGTGCGGTTAAGACCAGTAATTTGCAGTTGAGTTCAGTTTTGATTTTCGGTTTTATGCGGTTCAGACCAGTAATTTGCAGTTCAGTTCGGTTTTGATTCTCGGTTTTGTACGGTAAAGACCAGTTATTTACAGTTCAGTGTAGCAGTTCTATCTGTACAAATCGCAGTTGCGTTTCTTCATTTAAGACCAGTTATCTTAATAATAAAATAAAATCTTAAACCCAATACATATTTTCGTTTGAATTTATTCACCATTGAAGCAATCAAAGATAGACAAAGAACAATTAAAATTTTATAACTCACTATTCCTAACCACTCGCTGCCCCTGGAATAATAAAAGCATTGCGTTGCGTACCTAGCCTAGCTCTCGTTTCAAATGGGGATGAATCAACACGATTAGATTTGCTCCAATGTTTTTTTAAAAAGAAAAAAAAAATTGAATTCCGTAACGGGGCAAATTGTTATTAAATTTTAAATTGATAT
Organism: Eupeodes latifasciatus; assembly: GCA_920104205.1. Classification (NCBI taxonomy): domain Eukaryota; kingdom Metazoa; phylum Arthropoda; class Insecta; order Diptera; family Syrphidae; genus Eupeodes; species Eupeodes latifasciatus. The sequence continues at coordinate 181,406,297 of OV049924.1, forward strand.
CTGAAGATTAACGATTTTTAGGATGAAGCGATCCGATGTATTGGATTTGAAGAGAAGTAATAAGAAATTCTACAACATTAAGAAAAAATTATTATGTTGATATTAAATGATTGTGGTTGCTTTTGTCAAATGAACAATAGATGGGAATATGTATTTGTATGATGTGAGCTTATAAATAAATAGGTGTTTCTGTTCAAAGTTTTTGTTTGGTGTATGGAAGATTTTTAAAAAGGATTGGTTAGTTTAATTGTGAACTTTGCAGTGATCGGTTGAAAAATAAAATAAAAAAAAAACCCAAAATGAGTTCTCAATTTTTGAACAAGTTGAATAACTTGGGTATGGTTAAACCATTAAAAAGTATAAGCGATCTTCAATCCATTACCTACTTAATAAAAAATGGGGAGAAAACTCTTACGAAATACGGTCCAAGAATTCTTTTGGAAATGGAGAGTTTTAAGGTATTTTTACCTTCTAACTTCAATGGACTTTCAGAAGAAGAAATAGCTCTGTTCTCAGGCTATTTTTTGAAGGTTTCTGAAGCATCACTTCCAGGAGGGCAACCAAAACTTGAATTCCTCCCACCCGTTGAAGAAAAAGTAAGTTATAAAAAAAAAATGGTTTAAAACAAGGAAAATATAGATAATTTTGTTTTTGTTCAATAGCGTTATGAGGTAGTTTCATCCACTGAAACAAAAGTAAAGCGGTTCAACCTGAAAGCCAACAAAATAGAGTTTAGGATCAGTCCTATCCCCAAAGGAGCAGAGCCGACAACATGGGTAAGAATTGCCGTTGAAGAGGCACTTAAATTTGCATTTCAGGGTGTGGGGGCTATGGACAAGGTTGGAGTGACGTTTAATGGAAAAGGATTTTCCAAGGAGAGAGGAAGTGGTTGGGTGAATTTTAAGAACGCATCAGAATTTAAAATCAAGGATTTATGGGAAATGATGATTAAAATATTTCAAAGTAACTCAGAAGGATTCTGCACAGATACTTTCGAATTAACGGTTACTTCCATAAAACTACCTTCAGGTAAAAGGGAATAGCCGCGAACCTCATTACAATTCATATGAGGAAGAATGCCTTAAAAAACGTGGGATCATATCCATCAAAAACAAGGATAACTTGTGTTTACCCAGAGCCTTAGCAGTAGCAGTAGCATATGCGGACATGCCTACAAAGTCTTAAGTGGAAAAGACAACACTGAAGAGGTTATTTGCAAGGTAAAGGGATTATGCTTAAATTACTCAGCATCAAAAAAAAGTTAATTTTGAAGCAATCAAACAAGCCGTTCTTAACGCCGATGGCAATGATCACATTCAGATTATTTCTGACAATATTTGCAGGACAAGGGATCATCAAGTGATAACAAAGACACAGTGCAAGACCTATAGACCAAGATCGGAAAAACGCCACTTTCTCTCTAACCATAGCTCCCTACCTTTTGGATTTTATCGTCAAAATAGTCCCACGGCATTCTTACCCTCTTAGATTTACAATGCATTTGCAACATTTTCTGATATTTCTTTGAAAAATATTACAATAAAAAATGTAAAAAAGAATTAAATAAAAAGAACTAGAAGTACAATATTGTTTATGTGTTTATTTATATTTGGAATGGTTACATGGTGAGTATTGGTTTTAACAAAATCATTGAGCATGAACCCGATAGGTTAAAATATTGTTAGATAAAATGATTTTTTTTATTTGATTACGTATTAGTTTACACACCATGACAGTCAATTTAAGTAAGTTTGTTAACTTCTCCAGTAACTGGATTATATTCTATTTTACGGTCATGAAGAATAAGGCAATACATAGTTGTTAAAGGTGGAACTGGAAGTGTTGTTTTAAGTTCAATTTTTACATCCACTGGTCCTGTTTTAATTGATTCATTTTGACGGGAACAATCAACCACCATTATTGGGGCGATATCCTTGAAGTTTTGTCGTGATAAAAGTGGTTGTGAGCGTTTTTGATAGTATGAGTATTGAAATTTACTGTACATTTCATAGAGAATGGCATACTGGTCTAGTTTATATTTAAGATTTAAATCTTCACGAGGGTACGATTCAGAGTTTAAATGTACCTTTACATTGCTAACTTCACAGTGGTCAAATTTGCTTACATCCTTATCCTTTTGATTTTTTCTATTCGTTTGTAGAGCAATAATAACATATCTCGGTTTCTCAAGTTGAGTTGAAGTCTTAACTGTCCATACATGATCAGTGTTAGTTGGCAGTGTTGGATATTCGTACATTTCCCAAGTTCGAAAATGAATTTGAATTGGATTTAATTGTATTTGTTTCAATAATGTAATCTTGTTTGAATCGGATAAGGTAATATGCGGAACTCTCCATTGCAATTTGAAAATTGATAGTTTTATTTCCTCGTTTTCTGTAGTATAATAAGCATTCTCATTACTTCGAGTACGAATTAGAACCAATTCATGTCTTGCGTTTACTATAATCCTTTTATAGTCTTCAGCAAATCCCAACAGATTCTTTAGTGGTACACAAAAATTAAAAGTACCCGATGCAGGTGTAATGTTGGAGTTTCCGGTCCATGAAGCATTTTCTAAGCTTTTACTTTCATTCTCATTCAATGATATATAATTTTTCATTGATGTTGTGATGCCAACATTTTTATTGTTATCAATGTCCACTCCGTTGAGTTCATAATGTATTTCTTCAAAAAGAAATGCCATCGCATTATTAGATAATTTTCCCGTAGAAGAAGGCTTTCCATCTGATTTTGTTAGACCTCCTTCTATATAAATGTAGCTTTCACTGGGTAAAATGCACAAATCCTGTTGTTGTATAGGGATACGTATTTCATCACTTGGATTGAATGACTGAAGAAATGGCGAGTAACTATGGTACTCAAACTTAGATATGCTATTATCATAGTTAGGTCCATGGGTAATGTTTAATATTTCGTTCATATTGTTTTTACTTTAGTTTAAATCCTAATGTAAGAAGGTAGGTCTTATTTTCAGATGATAGTTTTGGTCTTGACGGTGGTGCTGTTCTAATAGAACTAAATGGATGGTTTCTTTTCGTATCTATTTTATAATTACTATTATAGATTAACATTATTGTGATTTTGGAGTTAAATGCAGTCGTACAGTTATTCTTTCTCCTCTGAAATTTATCAAGTCACCGTCTTGATCCACGAGTTTTAATGTTAGACTGCTTATTCGGTTGACGTTCACAGGTAAATAGATGACATTTTTCGGGACTTCTATGATTTTATACCCTGCTCCTGTTTCTGGAGAAAATTCATGTAAAGTATGCACAGGAGTATTATTAAAATAAGAACCAGTAATGATATTACACTCAACTCGTATTACATTCACCTTATTTATATCAACAGGTAAATCCGACAAATGTACCACACCGGGGTCAAGAACACATTTACTGAAACCAAGTAATTTTCCAATAGTTCTATCCTTATTGAAATATATTTTTTCGTTGCTCCGGATTTCAGATACCATAGTATTATTATTTGCCTCTATTTGAACAATAGCTGTAGAATTTCGTGATAATAATTCTTCGGAAATAAATTTTGCAATGTTATCAATTTCATAAGACCCAGTTGGGATTTCAATTTCATATTCTCCTATATGAAACAAATTGTTCCTTTCATCTACATTCGGAATGGAGTTGTACGTTTGAAAATCAATCAATCCGCAAACGTAGTCTTGATTCAGGTTCAAAGGTGGAAAATATTCAGCTAATAGATGGGAAGTTCTTCCGCTTAGCGTAAGTGTCAACGTCATGCTTATAAAAAATACAATGAAACCATTTTTAAAGAAAACTCTTTATTTATTTGAAAATAAACAATCATATAAAAATCTTAAACATAAATGACCACAATTAAAAGAGTCGTAATCTTGATATTTAGTATAATTATAGTTAATTTTGTCACCCAAATAGTTAATAATTTCATTAGGAGGCTGTAAATTTCCAAAGCTATCAAAATATTCAATTTTACTGCCTTCTTTATAATACGCTACCCAGTGCGTTCCAGGACCAATTGAGGAATCAAGATTTACAATCCCAGATTCATTTTTCTTCGGTTTAGTTTTTGGTAAATTATCGCGCATGAAAACTCCTCGAAAATTCGGAATTAAATTCTTTGCAAAATTTCTCAAATCTATTTCATTTAATGCACGATTGGGTAGCGAACTTAGGAGTTTTTTGACTTTGGATTTAAATAAAGTCCAAGCCCCTTTCTATAAGGTTTAAGGTGTAAACCTTGTCCGACTGCAATTGATTCCATTTTCTCGTTATGACGTTTTTTCTCCTCTAGATCTTTTTTAGCAATGCTGATATCGCTGACAGCTTTGGCTACTCCTGCAGCTCCACCCGTTAAAGCTCCAAGTGCTGAAAGTCCAGCAAACAGAGGAATAAGGAAAGGAATTGCTCCTCCAGTTTTTGGTATGGCAATAACTCTTGGCGTCTTAATTCTTTTAATGTTTTTTCGAACTGTTTTCTTGGCAGATGATATTGCTATTTTAATTGCTTTTTCTAAATTGAGAGGTTTTTTACGTTTGATAATATTCCCAATTGTGTGAATCACTTTTCTAAAGGAGGGTTGTTTAGCTTTATTATCTATCTTGAACTTCTTTTCTTCGTTTTCATTTTTCGCTCTTTTTTTAGGCTTCTTATCTTTACTCTGAGAACAACCCATACCGAATTTTGTTTTTGCTTTTAAGAGGTTGGTAACCAATAGTGCGTTTGACCGTTCAGCTATACTAGCGTTCTTAGATTTAAATCGCTGCCAGGCCTTTTCAGTTAAAATCCTATCGGCAATGTGTCGATCAGATGTATTTTTAAATTTGAAATACGATATATCGTGTTCTTTGCACGCTTGATCAAGCAAATTAATTCCCGGATCGCCTCGAGCTAAGCGTTTTTGAAGTTTTGTTCCAGGACCACAGTATTGATAACCAGGTAGATGTAGTTCAAGAGGTAGTTTGTTTATTAAGGTATTTAATAAACCTTTTCCTTCTACAATATTTCTTTGACTGATAGAATTTTTGGAATAATCAAACATTTTATATTAATATCTTTGCGCTAGAATGGTTAGATGTGATATGAGGGTTTTTATATATATAAACTTGACATTTATAGGAATTTATTTAGTTTTCATCACTATGCGATTCGTTAAGCAACAATACCAGTTACCGGTACAAAATATGGAACTGGATAACAAGATTGAGAGAAAAAAGCATGGTAAATTATTCCCTCATAGTATAAGGGGGTTAATTACTGGTCCCTCAAACTGTGGAAAAACAAATGTCATGATGAGTTTACTACTACATCCAAATGGTTTGAAATTTGAAAATATCTATGTTTATTCTAAATCTCTACATCAACCGAAGTATGAGTTTTTACGAAAAGCCATGAAACCAATAAAAAACATGGGCTTTTTTACATTTTCCAATAATTGTGATGTAATTCGAGTCGAAGAGGCTAAACCAAATTCTATATTAATCTTTGACGATATTGCCTGTGAAAAACAAGATACGATTCGAGTGTATTTTAGTATGGGACGACATCATCACATCGATAGTTTTTATTTGTGCCAAACATATACAAGAATACCGAAACACTTAATTCGAGACAATGCGAATTTTCTCATCGTCTTCAAACAGGATGATATGAATTTAAAACATATTTATAATGATCATGTCAATTCGGATATGACATTTAAAATGTTTCAAAAGGTATGTGCAGAATGTTGGAACACAAATTACGGTTTTGTGGTCATTGATAAGGACAGCCCCTTGAATGAAGGTCGATATAGAAAGGGTTTTGACTGCTTCCTTAAACTATAAAATAGATACAATTTTTGATTTTTGCATCATATGTACAGTAATGTTCCATGAGAGCAGTACAGAACAGTTCAGCGACAGATTATAGCAGTTAAAAGCGGTTCAATCCAGTTTAAGACCCAGTATTCTATACGGTTAAGACCAGTAAGCGCAATAAAAATTTGGTTTAAGAACTATCGAAAGATTTTTTCATCAACTTCGAGATTTATTTTTTCAACTGCATTTGTAAGAAGAAATTAACTTTACAATATGATGAACATAGATGTTAAACTAACAAAAGAGCTTATTAAAACCACCGATGCTCTACGAGAGAAATACAAATCATTCAAGACCGATAGGGAAGCTTACGAGACTCAAATTGAAGAAACTTTTAAACCACTCACGAAACCACTTAACGAATTGGTTAAAAAATCAAATTCCGAGCAGTTTCAAAACAGTCTTATCGAGAGCCCTTTAAAGAAAATAAAACTCAATCTGGAACAACATCAACCACATGATGAATTCATTACGCCAAAGTCTTTTATTGATGATTCACCTATTTTTGTCGATGATAATGATACTCCAAAAAGAACAAAGAAAACCTCAAACTATTACGCAAGTCATCGCAACTTTATGGAACGATTGTCACAAGAAGAATTTCACGACACGCCTAAAAAATATATAGATTTATTTATTAATAATTCCAGCACTCTTGATAAAACGTATGGTATTCGTTTAAAAGATGGAAAGTGGTACATCGGTAATGCTGAGTTCAATATTCTCGGCAGGGATATAGAAATTAAAAATAAAACATTTGAAGGAACAAATGGGTTATATGAGCTTATATTTAAGAAAAATCCCGATAAGACAATTTACACTGATGAAGATTTAAAAAACTACAAGACCATTTTACATGACACTAATGCATATAGAAAAGATCATGATTCACAGCGACAAATACTTGGTAATCGTGGTTATAAGTATAAGAATATAATAAGTAAATTATTAGGATTCAACACAAACACTTCTATTAAGCCATTACCTTTACCATTAACACCACAAACAACTTCAGGAAATGGATTAATGCAATTATCAAAAATGAAAAAAGACTATATATTTTGGGATAATCCCAATGAGCTTGTAGATCGATTGAGACTGCTTATTGCTTCACATCAAGCTGGACATAACAATCATTCTAACGAAATTGTTTCAATTATTGAAGAACTTAAAGAAGCTGATATTATCGAATAAAAAAATAATGAGTGTTGATAAATTTGGTCGTTATTCATATAGGACCCCACCGAGAGGGCCAAGAGGGAAACAAGGAGAGCCGGGGCCACCAGGTTTACAGGGAGAGCGAGGTTTGCCTGGACCAGCTGGTGAGGGTTTTTTAAAAACAGAAAGCGGTGATTACAATCTAACGTTTAAACGACTAAAAAATATTCAAGATCCACAAGAACAGGAAGACGCTGCTAACAAAAAATATGTTGATGACGCAAACGAGCAACTTAGAGAATACATTAAATATGAAGTTGTTGAAAAATTTGAGAAACTCTTGTTTGACACAATTAATTAAAAAAAAAAAGAAAAAATTATAATTCAAGGGAAAACTACTATTTAACTTAAAGTCAATCATAACTTCACTTCAGTCTTTAACTTAATGCCTCATTGTGTCAACTCAATTATCATGTCTAACATAGATACTCGATTCATTTTTGATGAAATTTTGGAGTTTTTGAAAATAAATCATAATAATATATTGGAAGAACATCATGAGGAGCTTTTAAACAATGTTATCTTCTTGAAAAGATTTATGAATATATCGAGTACAACTTCAAAACACGGGTGTCATTTTACTAACTGTCCATGGTCTTCAAATCTGTGTAAAGCTGGACCAGATACATGCGCATGCCACATGCTTGAAAATAGAATGTTAAGAATAAAAAAATTGATGTCTCTGTATAAAAGACTAAAATAGTATCTATGTATACATATAAGTAAATCTTGTTATGTACTAAATCAAATGAAAGAATTTAAATAAATAAACTAATAAAAAGGTAAAATGTTTTGTTGTTTTAATCATTCAGTGAAAAGATGAGTAAAAGGGACATTGTCGAAGAACTACATAAGCCAGCAAGAAGAAATTTTAAAAAAAGGAGAGTCGTTATCAAGGGGCTTGATGATTTATGGCAAGCTGATCTAGTCGAAATGGGACCGTATTCGTCAGAAAATGAAAACTACCGATATCTTCTCACAGTTATTGACACATTCTCTAAATTTGCATGGACGGCTCCTATACAAAATAAAACTGGAGTATCAGTTACTCAAGCCTTGCAAAATATATTCAATAAAGGTCGTTGGCCTAAGAATTTACAAACAGATGATGGAAAAGAATTTTTCAATAAGACATTTCAAACTCTAATGCAAAAATATCATATCAACCATTACTCAACATTTACTCCTCTGAAAGCATCGATAGTCGAACGATTTAACCGCACATTGAAAACTCTTATGTGGAAAGAATTCAGTTTCAAAGGAACATATAAATGGGTTGATATAATAGGGTTGCTGACTAAAACTTATAATGATTCAAAACATCGTACAATAAAAATGAAACCATCTGAAGTAAATGCCTCAAATGAAAAACAATTACTCTCTAAGATATACAATCACATCAAAATTCATGTTACTCCTAAGTTCAAGGTAGGAGACTTTGTCAGAATTAGTAAATACAAATATGTTTTTGATAAAGGGTACACTCCAAATTGGACAACTGAAATCTTTAAGATAATTCAAGTAAAGCGCACAAATCCTGTTACATACGTGCTAGAAGACTATCAAGGACATCCAATTAAAGGTGGATTCTATGAACTAGAGTTACAAAAAACAAAGTTTCCCGATACCTATCTCATTGAAAAAGTGCTTAAAAAGAAAAAGAATAAAATGTTTGTAAAATGGCTTGGTTTTCCATCTGATCACAACTCTTGGATACCTATTAAAAAAAATAATATTAATAACTAATACAATTTCTTCTGTATATGTATTTCTAAAAAGTTATAGCCTGCTTTTTTTCAAATTTACAATGGGTTAGTAAGGAGATGAGGAGAATTAGAATTTTCATCTTTGTATGAAGGATTGAAGTAAATTTCAATCCAGTTCACTTTCGTGATTCGTTGAAAGAACATGTCTTGCTTAAACATGAATTCGGTAATTGACGAGCTTCAATCATTTTTAAAAATAAACCGGCATATTGTACATGAAGAACATTTTGCTGAATCCATGGAGAATATTTATTTCATAAAGAGATTTGGAAAAGGCTATTGCTCAAATTCCTCCAAAAGATTTCATTATCCGAGCTGCCCTACAAATACAAACAATTTATCAAATGAGCTTGAAGAAAAATCACATACCTGTGCTTGTTATGAAATTAGATTTCGACTTCGTAAAATTAAGAAAATAGTGAATTTTTATAAATCCATTTTAAATGAATAAACTTTTGAAAAAAAAAAAAAAATACTGTTGCGTTTTAATCATTCATAAAAAAAAACAAGAAGATTCAAAGAGATGTTATCGATGAAAAAAAACACAAGTGCTTTCGAAGAAACTAAACTCCCCAAAGAAAAAAAAATTAATCAAAATGTCTCCTTCTTACCAAAAAGAAAAAAAACACAACCAAGATTTGGGAAAACAGAGAAAATAAAAACATTTTTTTTTAAATTTATTTTATTTTATTTTTTTTGTAAAGTTTACAATACAATTTTCATCCGTTTTTGCCCATACGGATATTTGCTAAGGTCTGCTTCGTCTTCTTCGTCTTCGCTGTCTTCACTTCTTTCTCTTTTAGTAGTTGACTCAGTGAACGTTATGGAGTATGCCCCGAAAGGCACAGGTGGCGGTTGTTTAACTGTCATGTTATACCCTATCAGTTTAGCCAGGTCTTTCTCGGTTAAAGTTGAAAATCTGTTAGGAAGGAAGCACTTAAACTCTTCCAACTCCACCAGGATTTTTTCGCCATATTTGGTGGAGACCTTTGTTGCTCTGGATATATTATAGGGGTCCTCGTTGAGGTCCCTTAGAGGAACCACCGGCTTCTCTTTGGTGATCCCGTTGATTTTTGTCAAAAAACTCATGTTTTGAGATATGTGTGCAATCCTCTAGCTTGAATACTACTACTTCAAATTCAAAAACCTACGCTGCTTTTTATATGAATAATTTTCTTCAAACATGTGACAAAATAAAATTGGTACATGCATTACTAATAAAACTGTTTTTCCTTCATTCAGCGGCATTAAAACTGTTGCAGTCCTTAAAAAATATTAGAACAAATCTAATCATGTCGATTCATGATCGACATATTAAAAAAAAACATTAAAATGCTTGCAATCCTACTTTGTCATTTTATGATTTCATGGCAATCAAACAAAATCAACATTGTCTTAAGTTATTGCCACCATACAAATATCTCATAACAAATCCCCCCTAAAAAAAATATTAGAACAAATCTAATCTTATCGATTCAGGGCAGCGAGTGGCTAGGGCTAGCGTGTAATTGAATTTTAAGTGTCATTTGTTTATAGTTTACTTTAGAAGATCAAAACTCATTCTCATTCGAGAGAAACGCACTCCCCATCCCCATTTCTTTTTTTTTAACAGTCGATCGTTATGACAATAGCTATGGTGACGACGACGATGACCATGACGATCATGACGACGAACACGACGACAACCACCACCACGGCACATGCTGTACCGCACAACCATACCACATAAACGACGACGACGACGACGCGACCGACCGACCGACGGCAGCAACCACCACCAAACACATTACCCACACCCCACCACAATCATCACGATCCATCCAACGCACATTCTCCAAATATCCAAAACTACTTCACACACATCTTCTTTAAACTAACTCTCTCCCTCGCGACCGACCGACCGACCGACCGACGGTAGCAACCACCACAATCATCACGATCCATCCACAGCACATTCTCCAAATATCCAAAACTACTTCACACACATCTTCTTTAAACTATCCCGACCGACCGACGCACGGTAGCAACCACCACAATCATCACCATCCATCCACCGCACATTCTCTAAATATCCAAATATCCAGAGAGCCCGCGCCGCCGCCGCCGCCTCTTCCTCACTTCTATTCAAATCCAATAAAACATTTACCATCCTCAACATCACAAACCAACCCTTCATCATCATCACTTACGCATGCGGCGCCAAGGCGTGCGCCAAACAATACATCAAACACAATACCGCACCAATTAAAAACACATTAAAAACTATTCAAAACAAAAACCATTAAAAAAGCCATAAAAAAAATTCCCATGCTGAACTGCCTGGTATTCTACTTTAGTGCTATGGACTGTCATGCAAGGGGTCTTGGGTTCAATCCCTGCCTGTGCCATCTAACTTTTTTTCACGGGTACTGCCTCTTGCGAGGAATTGACAAATCCTCCAAGAGTAATTCTTGTCATGAAAAGTGCTTTCTCAAATTAGCCGTTCGGATTCGGCATATAAACTGTAGGTCCCTTCCATCTCTGACAACATTACACGCACACAGGGATGGTTGAGAGTTGTAAGTCACTAGACCCTGGTTCTTCATGAACTGTTGCGCCACCTTATTTATTTATTATTATTTGATTTGAGTATTTTGCCGAGATTCAGGTAAATGAATAGACTTAGAGACATTAAAAGGACTCAGAGATGTTCCTTGAACCAACTCCACACTCCATCTTTGACCCGAAAGTAAAGATAGTGGTATCGAAGTCTTGCGTAACCACGCCATCCCCCCGATCCTTTCCTTAGGTTCAATTCAGGTGTGCATTAGTTGGTGCCCATCGCAAAAATACCAGCTACAATTACTTGGTTAGTGTTGCCATGCCAATAGGGTCTGGAAAACCAACAGTTTAATTCTTTAAGGCTCAGTGCGCTGCACGATATTAAATATTTAATGTATAGGTCTACTGGTAGCAGGTGCAGAATAACATTTAAGCCATCGGTTGGACAGTATCGATGGGCCCTGTAGTGCCGACACTTGCTGTTTTTTTAACCTTTCTTAGATTATCGATGTGGTATATCTTGTTAAGGGCAGTTCACCATACAATGGATCCATAAGACAAAATAGGACGTACAACGGCTGTGTATGCCCACAAAATCTTCTTCGATTGAAGGCCGTACTCTTTTTAAAAAGTTTTAAACAGGCGTAAAATGCAATGCAAGCCTTCTTAACTCTGTTGCGGTAAAATTTACCACAACAAGTTTCACTAGCCTATCTTATATCCTTTTTCCTTTTTTTTAACCTTCCTTTCGTAGTTGTGGCTCCAAAATATTTTAAGAGTTTAGTAGAATCCTGCTTTCCATCAGTCAGTGTCCTGCTCTTATTGTATTTTGGAAAAGCAAACAAAATAGGTCTTTCATTGGTAATGCGGAGTTGTGTGACAGAGGGTCCACATTTTAAGTTACTTTTAAATTTTGTGACGGGCGGTCACAAAATGCATAATTGTGTGACGGATGAGTCACAAAGACGGCTTTATTGAGTGTGCGACAGGTGGTCCACACAAGGATAATGACATGAAGAGTATACCCATGTTCAACGGACAGTATGTATCGTTTCTCTAATTTGCACACCACCCTAAAATTAGTATGGCTTAATGCCCAGCCTATAGTGTCGGAATACTAAGTAAGGTCACCTTGCGATGTGTTTTCCCTTCCCCTAAAATTGTCTGCACGGAAGTCTAAGGGTTTAGAGTCTAAATTGCGAACTATCGGATTCTGCCTCTCAATCTTGGTTGAAAAATACCAAGGTTGCTAGTTACCAGAACGCTTTCCTCAAGTTATTAAACTGGGCCGGTGGGCTGGGGATTTTACTCGCGAACACTCAAACATTTTTCGTTTACTTTTTAGACCAATTGGATTTGACGGATAAGAACTGAACTCGTCCATTTAGATTTAGCCAAGGTTGGTGTTCAAATCACCAATGTGAAAGAGACCACAAAGGTTTGGCTGGTTTTTGAAATCGGCATGCACCCCAGCGAAAAAGCCGGGTGTCGCAGTTAGACCGAAAGAGAAAACCAGATCATAACAAAAGGTCAGAGCAGGATGGCATATTTGTCGTGGCCTCTTGGATTAGGGAAGTTCGCCATGAATATGGCACTTTTTGGAGAAGCTTAGAAGAGTGAGGTCAAAAAAAAAAAGTAAAAGTGGTGAAGGATTTTTGAGGAGAAAAAAAAAGAGAAAAACGAAGAAAAATCGTGTTAGTTTTGTGTTGGATGAAAACTAAATTAAAATTGGAAAAAAAAACCAAACAAAAGTTGTGAGGAAGGCGTTATTGAGAGTAGAGGAAAAAGGAAGAGGCAGGATCTATTTTGCAAACCAAAGCTAAGTATTTCTTTTTGTTCTTTCGAGTGAGTTTTTTTTTTTTTTCTTTGTGCGTTCGTATTTCTGGTAATTTGTGGTTGGCTATAAAGAGCCAAAATTTAACCTGTTAGACTTTCGGTCCTTTCTTTTGTCTCCCGAGATTGCGGGACCCGCGTCCATAAAATTCTTTGTTCTTCGGGAACTTTCCCAAGGTGACCTTTCTTTGTGTCCTTTGTTACACAACATTTGTTCTCTTTCTTTCTTTTGTTCTTTGTATCAATTTAAATTGTACAACTATTTTTTTAGACAAAAATTCTGGGTTTTCTACCTATATTTATAAAGGTTTCCCAGATATAAAATAAAATATCTTAACCTTTTCTTAGTGAAAAATTACTTTTGAATTTTATTTGAATTAGGAAGTAAGTTTCCGCTTTCTTTATTATTTTTTTCCTTGATTGGTGATGGTAAGTACCATAATACTTTCTGGCGCCCATTTACATTATTTTTGCTACGCCCCTGTGTAGTATCTTTTATTAGGTTTATAATTTATTTCGATTTTATTAATCGAGTTCGATTAATAAAATCTACATTTTACCAAACCCACCCCCAAACTGAGCTACTGGGTGACAGCACTGTTTTTGCTGTCGGTGTAAAATTAACAAACCAACCTTTTTGGAATTTGACATTTACCATTGTTTACAATAAGAAGTAGGTATCCGCTCGTGCGCGCCGGCTACCTATTGCAAATTATTTAAATCGTTTTCGTTTTCATATTATGTTTTGTTTATTTTGTGGATTGTTGTTCCGCCAGCCTAAATAATAATAATACAATAATAATATATTTCGGTTTGTTAATATTACAACAACTCGTTCTTCAATGTTGACTTTTCGGTTTAGTTTGGGATTAAGAATGACTCCTAGATATTTCACGCTGGAGGATAAAAACAGGATGAAAAGACAGTATGCACTGTTACTTTAGCCAAAATTTGTGGATTGTCTAATCCAGTGTTGGATTGTCAAAGTTGCTACATTAAATCCAGATTACCTGTAAGTTTCTTTACAGAAATAAACTGCAGTCGACTCCCTTTAACTCGAACTTTCACGAGATGTCATAACAAGTTCGAGTTAGAGGAAGTTTTTAAAAAATTCGAGTAAGAGAGATTCCTATTTTTTGTATTGAATATAAGAAAGATAATAATCAATAATTAAATTAATCAAATAAATAAACAAAAGTGTCTTTCTTTTATACATACCTATATGTATCTTCTCTAATTCATTTTTGTCTCAACAGAATTATTTTTAAATAATAGTAAATTTTGATTTACATATCATATTGGCAGGAGTATTCCCTCATTTAAAAAATGACTATTTTGAAAAGGCTGTTTTGAACCTCATTCGGTACATCTTCCGTCAATTCAATCGCTGCAATATTTCGATTGCGTTTTCGATTACATTCTTTTCTGGCATTTGGATGTTTAATATTTCGGCTTCTTTACAAGCTTCACTGTCGTCATCGTTAGCATCATCAGCATGAACTATTTCTTCCAAAATTGTTTCGTTATCTAATATTTTTGTAGCTACAATACCGTCATCGACTTCAATATAATCCCTCCAATTGACACCCGCAATATTGTAATCAGTTTCAGTTAGCCGGTTCCAGATCTTATCGATTTCATTGGTGTCGTCGACCGACCGACGACGTTCGGTTTCACATATCAGTTCGTTATTTCCTTGACTATGGGGAATGCAAAAATATAGCAAAAAAAGTTCGAGTCTTTACATATGTCGTTACATTCTTAGAAATGGCGTATTTTTCACTTGACAAACGTCAGCTTCTAAAGTAAAATTTTCCTAAATAACTAGCGGGCTTTTTAAAATGAAACCTTTCATTGGAAAACTTTATATATTTAGTGCAACGGATTTTTCATCATGCCAAAATACCTTTTAATGACTCTATAGTCCATTAATCACAATAAACGCTTAAAAACTCTTACGCAAACAAAAATTACTATTAACAAGTTTAACTTTAATATTTTTTCCACGAATCATAGAAAAGAATGTAAAAAGAATAAACTTTTTTATATTTAAGTCCACCATCCACAACTACCAGCTTAACAACCATGAAATTGTTTAAAAACTTTTGATAAACATGACTGAAGTTATAGGTCCTGAAATACAGAATAACAAACAACTTAGACGACAAACAAACAACTCTAAACAGGACTGAATAAAAAAGAAAGGAAACCTCTTAAAATGGACTTTACTTTTTCAACTAAAACCCAATATTGTAAGAAATTTAAAACTATCTATATATGGTTTTGAAAGCATTTTATCAAGATTGAATCAAATTTAAGAAGTTTTATCTTCCTCGTGATAGTTGATAAAGTGGATAAAAACTTTTGTGCAGCAAAGTAGGTAAGGTATGCATTATTTATAGCAAGATTTGAGAATGAGCAAAACATTTTTTCCTGTTTACTGTTTAATCATATTGAATTTCATTTACCAAGGAGATATACAATTATATACATATTTTATGTACCTATAGGTTACTTATAAATACATACCTACCTGCGTGCACTTAATCTCTTCAAAAAGTTTCTATGGGTTACTATTTAAAATGGAAAATAATATTAAAAGAGAGCAAATAAAATTTAATTTTTAGGAAAAGTCTTACCAGCATCATCATATCAAATGACTATGACTCCATGTGCTTGCTTTTGTTGAAGGATGCATTCAATGTTTATTTTTAGATACCTAACCAATATGTTAAATATATAATAAACGTAAGGTTTTCAAGACCAAATAAAATCATATAATTTAATGTTATGGGCAGTAACTTTATCCGAGAGACGCAATATTATTTAAGGGTATGATTGTCAAATCACGAGGTAGTTCATCAGGAGCGACTATTTGAATTTGTATTTGTTTTTTTTTTGCTGACTATAATCAATATCCAAAATACTTAACGACAAATAACTAAGCATCATAAACCATTGAATATTGTTAAAAATTTTTTTCTGAGTTAGGGTTGGGTTAAAGTGACTAATGGATGGATGGAGTAATACACACTTAGGCCAGATTATTGGCCCATTGTGATATCACATGAATCTTGAGGCTTTCTTCTAAGCTCAATGAAACCAGTTTGAGTTCCTTACGAAACGTGAGAGGCTGATTATGTTAATATGATTTCGATAGTTTAGATCTTTATAGAAGAATTCACCCAGGTAATTCTTGTTTTTTTGAGCTAGAGCAGGACATGTACAGTACAGAGAAGGTAAAGAACTGTTTCCTCCTCTTCCTCATCCATACAGCTTCTGTAAAAGTCATTTTAGAATACTCCTAGCCGCGTGGCGTGCTTTCCTATTAGACAGTGTCCGGTTATAGCACCTATTATCGAGCTTATATGCGATCTGCTTAGAGATAACAAGCACCTTGATCGCTTTAAATCTATTGTAGGCTAGATGTTTTTTGTGACCTGACACGTGATGTCAGCGTTTTGCATTAGCAATAGTTTACATGTAGCGATTGGTATGCCAGCTTTACCTAAACGTGGTTGAATGGGTTGTACATCACCATTTTTGGAGAGTTCATCTGCCTTACAACCCTCTGGAATGTCTCTATGGCCCGGCACCCAGAAAAGGTGAATATTAAACTCTTGTGTCATCTTCATTACAGACGATCGACATTTATGGACTGTTATAAAGTTTGTAAAGACAGAGCCCAGAGATTTAATAGCGGCCTGAATATCTGAGAAAATACGGATATCAGATGTTGATATCACGTTATCTTTCAGCCAGGACATGACCTTTTTTAGTCGCCAAAACTTCCGCCTGAAACACGCTATGAGAGACTTGATTTCAGTCGTTCAGAGTACACACTTCCACCAACCCCTTCTTTTGTTTTTGATTCATCTGTATAAAAATGGACTCACTCATCTTTCAGGAATGCTCAGAAAGATCTGGAAAGTATAGAAATCTGGAAGTTTCTGTCGAATTGCAGTTGGGGGATGGTGTAATCTGTGTGCTTTGGAATTGATTCTAAATACTTAAGAATTACGGAGTGGCCAATGTTGTTGTTAATCCACTTTGAGGCGAATAGCAGAGCTTGCAGCTATTTATTTGCTAAATATATCAAGAGGTGAAAAGTAGAGTAGGGTGTCTGTCCAAGGCAGCAGATGGTGTCGTTCAAAGCTATCCGCTTATGCATAGGCCAGCTGAACGTTGGGCATTACTTATTTTGTCTTGGTTTATAGCCTTTTCTAAAGAAGTCCACCATACTGCCTCACCGTACATTAAAATCGTTCTGATTACCGATGTGTATAGCTAATGCGTGATTCGGGGTTGTAAGTCACGTTTATTACCAATAGCTTTTTGAGGTAGCTTTTTTGACTCTTTCTTGTACATTGCGGACCAGGTACTGGATTGGATTCCTTTAATATAGGGAGGGTTAACATATGGAATTTTGTATTTCCTCGAAAATAGGACTAATTCGGTTTTGTGTGGGTTAACAACCACTCAGTCCACACTGATCAGCCCAAAGTATTAGTCATTCTTAGGCATTATGTTAGAGTTATTTTAGGGTGTTAAGATGTTTTTCTGAAACCGCTATAGCAACGTCATCCGAATAGGTAATCACTCTGAAACCCTCCGCATCCAGAGTTGACTAAGTAGAAAAATACTTAGGAAACATTTTTGGACAACTAATTTGGATAATGGCAAAGTAGTCAATTCTTTAAGAAAAATTTTATAGAAAAATGTGAAGTATATTTGCATCTTGGATATGTTGTAAGGCGAGTTAGCATATAGCCTATTTCAATTCTCAGTTTTCAAAAACCTGTCTATATGCACTATAAAACAAAACAAATTCCCATTATTGGAAGGATACCAAAAATTGGTATAGTGTCTCTTACTAAAGGCATGAGGCATATCTTCCTCAATTTAGGCAGAAGGAGACATTTTCAAGCACCCATTCGACGTATCAGTTGATGTATGAGTTGGACTCTATATTGATGTAGGTGTAAATCCAATAAATACGCCAGAATATGCCGTAAGACAGTCATTATTTCTGAGAACGACGAGGAATCGACACATTTGGGTCTTCGGCAACACTTTCAGTTACAGCGGAAGTCAATCGTAGAATATTGCCATCGCAAATTAAGCATCAGATTGCGTACTTTATTTTGGGTTATTTCCAAACATAATGCTTTGAAAGATAACCTTGCAAATTATGAGCTTATTTTTAAAACTGAGTTTCGATTTTCTAATGAAGTCCAAAATATTATGTCTAGGTGCGCTTTTTAGCACTTGATTTCCACTCTGTTGGAATGCCATTAATTTAAAGCATATTCCTGGGTAAGAAACAATGAAAAAGACCGCTGAGTCTGCCCAGAATGTATTTTAATTTTCCAATCACTAAAATATGTTTGTACAATATTCAAAGTATATTGCAAGTTGGTTTAATAACCCTGATGATCAATATAAACATGTGTCATCTGCAAAACTAGCTGATTTAATACTTTTTAAACTAGAGAAACCATATGTAAATATTTTTCACAAGCCAGGACAAAGAACTGATCTTTGTGGTACTCCTACAAGAATTTCAAATACTTCAGAGAAGCAATTACTTACTGAAACTTTTAAAAAATATATATCAGAAAATAGCAAATCTTATATTTTAAAAATGAAAATTGGGAAATCAAGAACTAATAGCTTATGTATTAGACCTTTATGCCACACCATAAACAGTTCTAAGACAGCTTCTGAACTCAAATTGTTTCGCTGGAAGGATGTTATGTACATTTTAATGTGGTCTAATTTTATTTTTCTATGAATTTATCAAGGCATTTACAAAGAGAACTAAGAAAGCTTATGGTTCTGTAATCATATGTTGTGGAGAGGTTATTTCCAGGTTTTTAAATGGATATGATTTTTAGTGTTTTCATTTTCTTTTTTAAATAAGCCATTTTAAAGCAAGGAGTCAAAACAACTTGTAAAAATTGAACATCTTTTCTGGTAGGTTCTGCAAAATCATATTTTTCAATGAATAAAATTTTTAAGATTTTCTATTTTTATTGCCGACATTTTTATAGTCGATTTTTTATCAATTTAGCAGAATTTTTTGAAAGTTTTTATCTTAATAGATATAAATTACTTGTCGCGATGTTTGTCCGTGATAGACTCCTTAACTGCTTAACCGATCTTAATGAAATTTGTACACCGTGTGCTGTTTGATTCAACTTGAAAGATAGGATAGCTGACACCTCAATTTATTTACAAGTCAGAATGTGATCCGTTACCTCCGAACGATTTTTACAGATTGTTGCAATTTTTTCCGCGGTAATTATTTTTGTAATTAACAATATCAAATCGGAATTAAAATAAACAAAAAAGAAAACACTTAACCAATTTAAGCACGCGAAATATATGAAATGAGAATGTGCCGATCTGTCAAATGACAGCGGCGAAGAGGCGAACGAAACACAAATTGCAACAAGGAGCAACTTAAGTGCTGCCAGCACAACTAGCTCAGAAAGGGGTGGGTTCAGCAACTATAAATGTAATCAACAATTCGATTAATTTAAGTTTCGGATGATTTTGATATCACGTTGATATCAAAATCATTAATTATATGATAATTGCCACAGGGGCGTTCTTTCGTTTCGTAAGGAAGAGGGCGCCAGCAATTTTTTTCTGAAATAAAAAAAAAAGAAATTGCAAACCTTAAATAAAAAGGACAAAGAAAAGAAACCGAAGCGAAACAATAAAACCACTGTACAAGAAAATAGAACACAAAATGGATATCTTTTATGAGAAATTTTATTAATGTAAAAATGCCTGAGAATCCTTGCAAAAGCAGGATAAAAACTCAGGATCTTTTCGAAATTAAAAATGAAAGATTTCATAGACTATGGACCGTTAAGGTCTTAGTTCCCATAAAAAAAAATTGGGGTAAAGGCAATTAAAAAAAACGATTTTACACAAAACCAGAACCAAAAAATGTACTTATCTTTTTTCTTTCCTGCCAAATCTCCGAATATTTATTTTTCCTTTCCTCTCCTTTTAATCCTTTAATTCTCTTTTATTTCCTCAACGACCAACTCACTTTTCTAATTTTTCTCAAACTTTTTTTTGTTCAAAAATCACCACTTTCTGTCTTATCACTTTTAATGCTCTGAAAGAATTGACGGCCAGATCTCAAGATCTGTCCTGTCTCTTCTTTTTCCATCTCCCGCCATTTTAGCTTTCAGCCAATATGGAGTGGCGGATTTCAATCACATCATCAACAGACAATCGGAGATCGGCTTGTTGATCTCAACTTGTGATGAAATTCTCGCGATCCCGCTTACTCGCTCTTCTCTCATAGCTAAATGCAAGTCAATTCGCCACCCGCTGGATTCACTTCCAGGTCACGACGATTCCAGGAGCTGCATTCAGCCGCCCCCACTTTCTACTTTGGTATCGAACAAGGACTAAGAAATTTAAATTTGAGAAAAATCTTTAATTTGACTTCAGCTTAACTTAATTTTAATCTTACAATCGCGCGAAAGGAAAGGAAAAATAGTTATCATTCGGGATCTATTTACTTAACACCGAACTAAGTTACCCGAAACTTAACCGTCCATAAGTCTATGAAATCTGTTCCAAGTATTACAATCTTTTCAAAATGAATATACTTAGTGATAAAAAAGTTAATAATATGAACAAAAGAATTACCAAAGCATATGAATTTACAATTTAAAAAACTTTATGACTATTTACAATTTTTTTTTAAATTTTAATTTACAATTTTGTAAAACTTTATGTTGGGCCGTAGGCCATTCTCCATTTGGAGTAACTTCTCACGCAACTTATGCATTGACCAGACCGTCCATCTGGTTTGGTTTCACTTAAATGGAAACCAACCTTCCTTGAAACCTGAAACGAGACTTGGTATTTCTTTCCTCACGAAAATGATAGAGAGAACCATGGTCAGAAGGATTATGGCCGTCCCGCTCTCTCTCATCCACGTATAAAGAGGTAGTGACATTTGTCAAATAGAATAAAATAAACAAAACAAAAGTAACAAGTGGATGCAAGAGGCATCGTTTTTACTAAAAATTAAAATTAAATGAAAAAAAAACTTGTTGCGTTTATTTATAACGCAACAAGATGACGACATCTGCATACTGGATTAAAAAAGTTTTAATAATTGACGCTATGTCAAACTTCGACATGTTGCTGAGGCTAAAGTATAGGTTAAATTTATTTTGTAGTAAACGAAATGCAGTGAATTTTACTTTTTCAATTTTTGGTGTTAGCATAAATTCATATTATAGTGAATATAATAATTAAACCAATTTCTATACTGCTCTTCAGGAAAATAAAATGAATTGATAAAGAGTATTTTACCTGATATACAGAGTAATTACTTTCAAACACAGTGGATGTCTCAACGGATTTAATTTTTGACACCATCAGAATATCAGTTGTCAGGAGTTCTCACAATAAAGCAAATAACTATAAATCTTGTTGGTATGACGAAGAATGTAGGAAAAGTAGAAAAAAATCTTTCGCGTTACTTAAAATCTTTAGAAAAAACAATAATTCGGCCTCTAAGTCCCTATATCTTCAAGCAAATAATTCGTACAGAAGATTGTGTAGCATTGTAAAAGCAACAAAATCTAAAAAACATGGCGTTGAATCTCATACATTGTAATGATTCTAGATCATTTTGGTCAAGTGTACGCATTCTAGCTGGCCGAAATAATAAGTCAACGGTCCCTGCTATTGATGTGGATGCAATGGCTACTTACCTCAAAACACTTTTCACAGCAGACCCTTGTCAAATGAACATAAGTTTTGCACTACCACTCACTTATATTGAGGAGTTAGATTCCCGATTTTCAATGCTAGAGCTAATAGTGGCTTTGAAAAAAATGAAGCATAATAAGGCCCCAGGTTTAGATGGCATACCGGTCGAGTTCTACAAAAATGTCAGTTCACAATTTCTAGAACAAATTTAACTTTTAATAAACGAGATGTTTATAGATGAGACAAATTCAAATAGCTTCCGATCTTCATATATTTCTGTGATCTTTAAAAGGGGAGATCCTAACCTACCGGAAAACTACAGGAGAATCTCTGTTCTCATTTTCACTCAATTACTTTACCTAAGGCTTGTATCCTGGGTTGAAAGGAATAATAAAATAAGCTGTTTCCAAGCTGGGTTTCGAGCAAATCTATCTACAATAGACCAAATTTTTACTTTAACGAGTGTTGCTAGACGTTTTATTGATAAAAAAAAAGAATGGCTATGCATTTTTTGTAGATTTCAAAGCCTCCTTTGACACTATAAACAGAAGGTTACTACTTTTCAAACTTACAGATATAGGTTTGTCTACAAAGTTCATAAGAATATATGAACAACTTATATCAAATACAAGTTCAGTAGTAAAAATTGGTATGAGATTGTCAAATCAATTTAAACTGAAACGGGAGTTCCAAAGGGTTGCATTTTGAGTCCCTTGATTTTTTCCCTCTTCATCAATGACATTGAAGATATTTTTGGAGATGTAAGGGGTGATTTTTTAAGAGCTTGAGAACTTTTTTTAAAAAAAAAAACGCATACAATTTGCAAAATCTCATCGATTCTTTATTTGAAACGTTAGATTGGTCCATGACATTTACTTTTTGAAGATAATTTCATTTAAATGTTGACCGCGGCTGCGTCTTAGGTGGTCCATTCGGAAAGTCCAATTTTGGGTAACTTTTTCGAGCATTTCGGCCGGAATAGCCCGAATTTCTTCGGAAATGTTGTCTTTCAAAGCTGGAATAGTTGCTGGCTTATTTGTGTAGACTTGACTATTTAGACTTGACGTAGCCCCACAAAAAATAGTCTAAAGGCGTCAAATCGCATGATCTTGGTGGCCAACTTACCGGTCCATTCCTTGAGATGAATTGTTCTCCGAAGTTTTCCCTCAAAATGGCCATAGAATCACGAGCTGTGTGGCATGTAGCGCCATCTTGTTGAAACCACATGTCAACCAAGTTCAGTTCTTCCATTTTTGGCAACAAAAAGTTTGTTAGCATTCAACGATAGCGATCGCCATTCACCGTAACGTTGCGTCCAACAGCATCTTTGAAAAAATACGGTCCAATGATTCCACCAGCGTACAAACCACACCAAACAGTGCATTTTTCGGGATGCATGGGCAGTTCTTGAACGGTTTCTGGTTGCTCTTCACTCCAAATGCGGCAATTTTGCTTATTTACGTAGCCATTCAACCAGAAATGAGCCTCATCGCTGAACAAAATTTGTCGATAAAAAAGCGCGAAACACATTTCGAACCGAACACTGATTTTGGTAATAAAATTCAATGATTTGCAAGCGTTGCTCGTTAGTAAGTCTATTCATGATGAAATGTCAAAGCATACTGAGCATCTTTCTCTTTGACACCATGTCTGAAATCCCGCGTGATCTGTCAAATACTAATGCATGAAAATCCGAACCTCAAAAAAATCACCCATATTTATCAAGGTGATTTTATATGCAGATGATCTTGTCATTGTAACCGATAATCCAGAGACTTTGCAGCTCCAGATTAACAAATTAAAACAATACTGCGATACTTGGGACCTTAAAATAAATTTTTCAAAGCAAAAGATAATGGTTTTCAGATCTCAAATACGCAGTAACAGGACTAATCGCAACAGGCACCTTGACGGCTCAAACATAGAAGTAGTGACTGATTACAAATACCTAGGATTTACTATAACACATAACTTAAATCTTGGAACACATTTTAAAGACAAAGTGAAGGTAGCAAAAGCAGCTATCAATTGTATGTGGTCAAACTTCTTCAAAAGTAACTATAGATGCATCGACTAAATTTAAAGTATTTGAGACAACTATCAAAAGTTCTCTCTTATATGCTAATGAAGTTTATGGATGCAAGGAATTAGAAGTAATCGAATTAGTCCAACGGTACTTTTTCAAACGTTTTTTTAGACTCCCTTCTAATACACCAAACTACGCTATTTGCATTGAATCTGGCCTGCCTCCAGTTTACTTAAAAAACCTCAAAGCTAATGCAGACTATATTGTTGAAGTCATGCGTAGACCTAATAATAATATTTAGAAAAAGATTATTTTGATAGCTCTACGAGGTCAGTACTCTCTTTTTAAAGACTGGTTTGATTTGGTATCAGAATATAACTATCCGTTGTCACTTAGTATTCATAATTTAGAAGCACTTAGAAACGAACTTTATGACCTTATTTCTATTATCGATGAAACAAAGTATCGAATTAGATGTGTGTATCGACAGTCCCACTCCACCCCCATTGCCTAACACTGATAACCATGTAGGACTTTGTATGAGCTTTGAATTCTTTGATTATATAAAGCAAGCATCGGATATTGGCCATATACTAAACTATGATAAATGTAATTTTGATAATGTTTCTAGTTTCTTGAATAGGGTGAATTGGTTTTATATTTTTGATAATATTGATATTGAGGAAACTTTCACAATATTAACGAATTTAATAAATGAGGCAATTGATTTGAATACCCCAAAAATTCATAAGAAATCTCAATCCAAACCTTGCTGGTTTAATAAAAAGCTAATTAATTTAAATAATCGGAAAAACAAAGCTTTTAAACTCTACCGTGATTCCAGGGATAATAATGCTTTATATATGAATTACCTTCGAATTAACCGTGAATTTAATTTTCTTAATAAATTCCTTTATAAAAATTATTTATTAAGTATGGAAAGTAAATTAAAAAAAATAGCAAATCGTTTTGGAAATTTATTAATAACAAAAAAAAGTTCCACTGGAATTCCAAATTCAGTCCGATATATGGGACAAACTTCTAGTGACCTGTCTAGTATCTGTAATTTCTTTGCTGACTTTTTTCGTTCTGTCTTTAAACCAACATGCCAGCAAACAAGACCTCTGTTTATGTGTTCTTCTGATTCTTTCAATGTTAGTCAATCACATGTAGAGAAAAATGATATACTCAATGAACTATTGAAATTAAAAGATGAAAAGCAATCGGGATTTGATGGTATTGCACCAATAATTATAAAAAATTGTGCTTTATCTTTGACAACCCCTCTCGAAATTATCTTTAATCGCTCTCTCCATGAAGGTTTCTTCTTAAAACAATGGAAAAGCTCTTACGTCTACCCTATATTTAAATCTGGATCAAAAAATGAAGTCATTAATTATCGTCCTATCTGTAAGTTATCTGTTATCCCAAAAGTATTTGAAAAAATAGTTTACAACAAAAATAGTTTTCATTGAAAGAAATAATCTCGCCTCTGCAACATGGTTTCGTTGGTGGAAGATCTACCTCCACTAATCTCGCGATTTTTAGTAATTATGTATTGAGTGTTCTTGAACAGGGATATCAATGTGATGTCATATACACTGATTTCTCAAAAGCGTTTGACAGTGTCGATCACTCAATATTGATTGCTAAACTTCATAAGTTAGGCTTTCGCTCTAACTTATTAAATTGGTTCGATTCATATCTTACTGGTAGAGTTCAATACGTTCGTATTAACAACGTCACCTCGAACCCGATTGTTGTAACTTCCGGTGTTCCCCAAGGGAGTCATTTAGGACCCCTTCTCTTTCTCTTATTTATAAATGATATTCCCAATGTTTTGAGTAATAGTCTTTGTTTATAATGTACGCAAACGACCTTAAGCTGTTCTTACGTGTTAAATCTATAGCGGATTGTATAAAACTTCAAAACGATCTTAATAATTTAGTTACTTGGTGTACCAATAACGATCTACATTTGAACGTTTCTAAATGTCATAGTATGATGTTTTACCGTGGTATGTCTCCAATATTGTTTTCCTACGAAATAAATAGATTTGCTCTGTCCAAGGTTTCAGAAAAAAAAGATTTGGGTGTGATCTTTGATTTAAAACTCACGTTTTGCAACCATATCGACTACATCATTTCTAAGGCCAGTTCAATGCTCGGTTTTATTTCAAGGAATGCTAAAGACTTCTCAGATCCTTTTACTTTAAGATCTCTATATTTTTGTTATGTACGATCAATATTAGAATACTGCTCTCCTATATGGAATCCTTTGTATGCTGCTCATGCTATTAGAATTGAAAGAATACAGAAACGCTTCTCTAGAACAGCAATCCAGATCTTACGATGGAATGTCGACATTCCATCATATAAAACGGGTGTCTGTTATTAGGCATTCAATCCTTGGAAACACGCCGTAAATATTTTGATGTCCTGTTTGTAAGCGATTTAATTAATTATAAAATCAATTGCCCTGATTTACTTTCGTAAGTGGGTTTTCACGTTCCAAATCGTACTTTACGAAATAATCGTTTATTTTATGTTCCTTTTCATAGGGTTAACTATAGAACCAATGAACCCTTAACTCGCTGTTTAAGACAAGCTAACTCTTTATGTAATGTCATTAATTTTAATTTATATACGAGTAGAGATTGTTTTAAAAAAAGGTTGTCAATCTCGGTGGTTAGTATTTATGTACTTATTTTGTTATATGTATTTTTACCTATATTGTTAAATATTTCTAAGTAGTCTTTAAGAGCTGTGTCTCTGCTTGATGAATAAATAATAAATAAAATCAATAACCCGGGCAAGAGAATCTGTTAAAAGAACAGCTTACTCTAAACCCAACTAATGTCTCGGGTATGACAACTATTTTCGAAACGAGTGACAATGAGATAAGTCTAATCTTTAAAATGCGCGTTGAAATGCTTGAGCTCAATTATAGACCTCACAGAAATGATTTGAATCCGAATTGCTCACTATGTAACCTTAATCAGGCTGAAAATATTTCGCATTTCTTAGGTTTTTGTCCAATAATACAGGAAATCCAAAGAGTATATATTAATAAAAGTTTTTTTACAATGGAAGAATGTTTTGCAATTTTAAGTTGAGAAAGTGGATGGAAAACTTTCATTCGATTTGTTTCAGAGGCTCTAGCATATAGAAATATGTATATTACCTTTTAACCCATGCGGTCTAATGATATACTTTGTTTTATCTAAACTAAAAGCCCAATCTGTGTATTGAAACACTTTAACTTATATTTTATATATAGGTACCTTTGTTCTAATTTATTATTATTATTTATTATAATGGTAATAATTATTTATGTAATTAATATTATATATTATAATGTTTGTTTTCAACTGTTTTTTTATATTAGGTTTATATTTTTAACTGTTTAATGAAATTTATAAACTGAACTCTCTCTAAACGTATTTATTTAATTAATATAATTTGCATTTCCGGCAGACGGCTTATAAGCCATGCGTGTAAATCTTTTATACTAATTTTGTTAAATATATTATATGGAAAAATAAAGAATAAAGAATAGAATAGTAATTACTTCATTCATAACTGGCCCATTCAACGGGCTATTTTGGCAGCCAAAAATGTTGATGTTGACGAAATTTACTTCCAGATACAACAGTTGTTACCAGGCGATTTGATGTCTTTTAAATCAATCCATATTGTTGTTAATGAAAATGACAGTGTACATTTTCCAATTGAATTTTTAAATTCATTAGATATACCTGAAATGGTTCGACTATTATTCTACTTATGCGTAATTTGAATCCACCTCAATTATGCAACGGTACACGTTTGGTCATCAAAAAGATCACCGGAAATGTTCTTGAAGCTAGAATTTCAAATGGAAAGTTAAAAGGAAAAGTGGTCCTGTTTCCACGTACTACAATGATATCGTCAGATTCTACCATACCCTTCAAAAGGTTACAGTTTCCATTTCCTTTAGCTTATGCCATGTCTATAAATAAGTCTCAAGGCCAAACAATGTTCACTTGTGGTTTACATTTGGAAAATCCATGTTTTTCTCATGGGCAGCTATATGTTGCATGTTCACATGTAGGAAAACCGTCGAATAATTATAATTCAAAATAATAAACATTATTGTCAGAAGATTTTAAATTTTCTCCCCTTTCTAACCTATTTATAACTTAAGCTGTCACATCCTATTTACTAAAATCTTTGTAATATGCTCATTTGTTACAAACTTGAATAAAAACAATAATACATTATTTAATTCTTTTTTACCTATTGATTTTTCCGTTACATCAACTGTACGAACATTTTGATCAATTGTGTTCAAAGTCCTTGCCCTTCAAATCCCAAACCAGTCAATTGTTATACCTGTTTTAACGTTTCCGTGTTCATTGGTAAACAATATTGTCATTGTAATAAAGGGTAACGTTCCCCTTAAATAGTTTACAACAACGCAATATGACAAAAAACGTTAGCCACAGCAACGCGTGGCCGTGTCAGCTAGTTTCTTATACAAATATTTCGATTGGATCTTTCTGAGAGCATTACCTTTCGTTAACAATAAAATGTTGAATAGAATGAAATAATTTTAAAGTCAATACCTTGATCTATTCTGGAGATATTTGAATCAAACATCAGTTTTTACCAATTTTGCGTAGAATTTTTTGTATATTATTATTTAAAATACAAAAAACTGTGAATTTCATTTTTATAAAACTTTTACCAAATGTTATAAACAATTTTTTTTTGTAAAAGCTAAAATTAGCAACAGCTTTACCTTTTGCCAAGATATTGTAGTCGGATATCAATTTTTAGCAACTTTTAGTAGTGATACCTTTTTGATTACTCGGATAAGCCGCGTTATAAATATATATCCCGAACGTTTCGCTTCAAATTGCATTGCTAATCCGAGTAATCAAAAATGTATTCTGTAAACAACAGCGGAAACCTTAAAAATTAAACTTTTAGTAGCGTCTTTTTGTTTAATTCTATAACTGTACTGGTATCAAAACGGCGCACTACAGCGCTAATTGGATCTCAGGCTAGGTTGCCTTGAGATCGCCATTTCATAACTGTACTGGATCTTGAGATGTAGACGACGAAAAATGGTATCCCAAATGTACGTGCACACACATATGTACATCTCTCTAGAAATCTTTGAACAAAGTGTTGTGCTTTTTATAAAGAGTTCGTTACAATTTTTTTTCGCTAAAAAAGAGAAGCAAACTGCTTCAAATTTTGTTATTTTAATATCTTACTTGGCTGGGCTAGACTTTTTCTCAAGAAGTCTTACAAAGAACGGCAAGATTTTCTTCCTTAGGGAACGATTGGTGGCAGTAGAAATTTTAGTAGTTTTTTTTAAAAATTCAATGATAGCGCTTAAGTATTTGAAAGTACTGGACAAGATCTTTTGTACTTTGATGATCGATTATTTGTAGACAATATATGAAACTTATAAATATATGTAATACACGTTTGTTTCTGTATTTTATCATTGGAAATATAATGCATCAATGAATGAAAGATAACATTTCCTAGTCCAGATTCTGTGTTCGATTGTAACTAGATTGTTGTATATTGTAAAAGCAAACACAATTGCATATAAAATCGTTAAAATTTAACCATTTGTTGCTCTTGAAAATTCCTTTTGAAAATCTATATTTCAAATCTCAACAATGAAAATCATCCCTTTCCCAAAAACATACAAAACTTTTGTTCTGCTATCCAAACGACCGATGACGATGACGACGAAAACGAGAACGAGAACGACGACAGGGAGGCCCTGAGGAGAAATTTTCAGCAAATCTCCGTTCATTGATACAAAAGAGCAAACTCAGGAAAAATATGATGTAATGTATTTACTGGTGACTGAAGTCAACCACTCTAACAATAAGGAACAACGAGGGTGCAATATCGTCGAAAACGGCAAAATATATAAATGAAGGTGCCTGCTATCATTGTATTTGTGCACAAATACATTTATGTGTACTCAAATCTATAGAAAGATATATGAAAAGTTTTGGTAAACCAAAACGAAAACTAGACAACCAAATGCATCACATCAATTTCAAGAATCCATAGAAATCCTTGAGAAATATTTTCCCGTACTTCATAATATGCTTACCTAAACCTCACACACATTTATAAAACATGTAGTATTGTATATTTATAAGGTTTTTGTTATTAAATTTTTTTATTTTTGAGTGGAGGGAAGCAACGACTACCTATTTTAAAGGATACAGACAATAATTCTGAATCCTTATTTTTTTTAACGTAAAATCATTAAACGAATTCCAGTTCAGTGCCGTGCCGGTTCACATGAATTCGGGTAATTGCATTGAGTGTCGAAGATAGTTCATTTTTATACCCTACAACTGATATTATAGTTGTAGATTTTTATTCTGATCCTATGATCCAGTTATAGAGGAGTATTTCTTCAAAGGCTTGACGTTCATAGATGAACTAACTATTTGTTTAAAAGCCCGTTTTTGCAATTTGTATCTTATTTACAACACTAAGTAAGAAAATAACTGTTCAAACTGACGTTTCAGCAAATTAATGTTGAGATTCAAAATAGAAAGCAAAACTCCGCCACTGCCTGGTGGAATAAAAATGTCTGTGTTGAATATTTGCGAAGTTTCATCTTCGAATTGAATGCAACTATGTACATATATTTTCTTTCAGAAAATAAGAAAAACAACAAACTTTTTTCGATAAACACACAATTTAGAAGATTGCATTTTTGGATGGGATTCAGCATTCAATTATATTTGATTTATAAGTTGTTAAATAAATGCTGAAAACATAAAATTTGTAAGCCAGTTATCGTTAAGAAGTATCAAACCATTGGTTTATATTCGCTTACTAGAGTAACGAGTCTGATATTGAAAACCATGTTGATTCATGCATTGAACGTATTTTGTTCTTGACAGAAATGATCGAATTTCATGAAGCATTCAAAAATTATCCACCATTTCTAAAAAATATGTTGCAATCCCTCAAACCGCAGATAATTTTGATAAAATTTCTTACACAGTTCCAACAAGTACTTGCTTGAACACAATAATGTTCTGCAACTAGAGTCGGAGCTACAGCCCCACTAGCCAAAGATAAGCATACAGACGATTGTCAGATCTTACAATATTGTTAGATCTGTTGGTAAAGAAAATTGTCACAAGTTTCTCTGCAATAATTGATTTGGTGCGATGTCGTTGTTTAAGAAATCTAACCATCTAACAATTGCTGCCAATTTCAAAATGGAGTCAGCTTACCATTAGCTTTTATTTCCAGACCACAGACAATATTGTGAGATCTGCTTTTAGTCTGCACTAAGAATATGTGTTTTATTTATATTTTCCAGCTGATTTAGAAATAAACACATGTAGTATTATTCCTTTTAATATATAACTAATTATTTATTAAAATAAATATTTTTTGAGACACTACCTTTTCAAACATGACATGATAAAAAAGTCGAAAAGTCTGTCTGTCTATCCTTACCCCAATAATCTAAGTAATTGGGTCAAAGGAGATCAGTTTGAATTTTTAAAAAACTATTGATTTTTTATTCAAAATTCGATATCTCGAAAATTGTTCATCATTTTTATACGTGTATCAAGGCATCGCCATGTCTAAAACCTTGAGATATTTTCCGACCTTAATAGAGCAGCGTTCTGCATTCTCCATCGTCATTCTGCACAAAAGGATAAGTTTGACAGGGATGCCAAAACTAGATATTGCTCTGTAAAGCTCTTCCCCAAAGATGCTGTCATACACCGCCTTGAAATCGATAAAGATATTGTGGGTATCGATTTGAAGTTCCTGGGGTTTTTTCCAAGATCTGTCGGAATGTGAATATTTTGTCAATGGTGGACTTTCCTGGTCTCAAGACACACTGATATGGACCAGGTTGTTGACGAACGGCTTCAGACGTTTACATTAATACGGCAGAAAGAATCTTATATGCAATGTTCAGGAGACTGATGCCTCCATAATTCAGAGGGCCTCCTTTCTTGTGCTTTGCTGAAATTACACTCATTGGACTTCCGACTCCAGCTCCAGCGGATTTGCTGGACTTCAGTTTCGATATACTAGCTTTCTTCACTTAGTTGAGGTAGCCTAGGTTGAGTGGTTATATTACCCTTAGAGCTTAATTCGATTCGTCATCGCCGTTCTATGATTTGGAGAAAAAGCTACATATGAAATCCGTCTAAATATTTGGTAACATATTATCTCAATTAAAGCAGCAAAAAAATAGTAGTTTACATTTGTTTTATAGAAAAAATGTTAAAAACAGGAAATAAATTAAAACTTTAAGTAAGTAAGTTAGTAATATTTTGTTGTAAATCCTTTAGTTTTATGACAGCAGCACCTGCGTTATATATAGACTTGAGGTCATTGGCATCGTTTTTAAGGCATTTTCTTCCAACATTTTTCAACCACGACCCATAGCTCATTGATATTCTAATTTGATATAAACTCACATATTCTCTATTGGATTTAGGTTGAGAGATTGAGCAGGCCGATCCTTAGAATCATTGTTATAATCTCGGAACTATTACTTCGATTTTCCATTTTGGTGTTTTGAGTTCCTATTTTATTTTATTGGAATACCCATATTTGAGTGGCTTCTCACCGGCTGCGTATCGACGCATAGTGTTTGTAGTTTTCTTACATTTGGGTGCTGATCTACTATATTTTAAGGTCTTAGTTTGATAACGAGAGTTAAGCTCTGTCTTTGAGGATCATCAAACCTATTAAAATTAAAATTAAGAAAATATTTACTTACTTACTTAAGGTGGCGCTACAGTCCTGTGTGAACTAGGGCCTCACCCAACACTCTTCTCCATCTCCATCGGTCCCTAGCTAGATGTCTCCAGTTTCGCGCTCCAAATTGGGTAAGCTCACATTAAACTTGTGCGCGCCACCTGATCCGCAGTCTTCCTCTACTGCGCTGTCCTGTTTGTGTGGATTCGAAGACTTTCCAGGCCGGAGCATTGGTTTCAATGTGCTCTACGTTACCCAGCCATCTTAGTCGTTAGACTTTTACCCTTCTGGCTAATTCTACGTTGCTGTACAGCCCGTACAGCTCGTAGTTCCATTTTATATGCATACGGGACCGTAGACCACGCGAAGAACTTATCTCTCGAAACGACCCAAGGTGCTTTCCTCCGCTTTTGTCATAGTCTATGCTTATGCACCGTATAGCAGGACGGGGATGATGAGGGTCTTATATAGCGACACTGTTCGCTCGAGGAAGAGTTTTACTAGTCAATTGACATCACGCTGAGTTCTTCCGATTATGTCAATGTCATCAGCATATGCTAGTAATTGGACAGACTTTTGAAAGATAATGCCTCTAGTGTTGACGTGGCAAAATATCGCAGGACAGCGCATCACCTTGTCTAAAACCTTTTTTGACATCGAAAGGTTCTGTTAAGTTGTTTCCAACCTTTGGAGCAGCGTGAATTCTCCATTGTCATCCTGCACAAACAGACGAGTTTGGCAGGGATGCAAAAACTAGACATGGCTCAATACAGCTCGTCCCTGTAGATGCTATCATATGCAGCCTTGAAATCGATGAAGAGATGGTGGGTGTCGATTTGAAAACGACCTATCAGGTTGTTGACGATGTGCTATATGTTCACATATTACGGCAGAGAATATTTTGTAAGCGAAGTTAACTACACTGATTCTTCTATAGTTGGTGCAGTTTAGTGGGTCTCCTTTTTTTTCAGAATCGGGCAAACAATATTAAGGTTCCATTCATCGGGAATGCTTTCTTCCGACCATATCTTACAGCGGCTTTGTTACACTTCAACTTAGATATGAAAATCTTTACTTCGTCTAACTCGGGAAGACGGGATTGTTGGCTTTCGTCTTCTATGTTGAATGGATCATCCTGCCTGACAGCGGAATTCGGTTGGTCGTCGCTGTTATACAATATACAGTCTGCAGAAGTGGTCCTTCCATATCCTCAGCATTGACTGCGATTCGACTATGATGTTTCCACTTTCGTCCTTGCAGCCTTCGGTTCTAGGTTTATGTAGTTGTGAATTTCGTTTCACCTGCTCATAAAACTTTCGAATTTCATTCGTGCTTTTGAACCTCTCAACATCTTCAAACGCACGCTTCTCATGTTCTCTCTTTTTCCTTTTGAGAAGTCAGTGTCAGTGTTCCTCTTGCCCCGTCTGCTCATAGAGCTCGTGAGCAGCTCGTAAATCTTGTTGACGGTAGATTGATCTGGAGAACCATAGTAAATATCGCAGTTTTCTATTCTCTTTTTGCCCATCCCATCCTATCGCATTTCCTGGATGGCGTTGATGTCTGCTTTATATCAGTCTAGGGCCTCCGCTAATTCTTCGGCTGAACGTGGTCTGTTAAGGGACCTAACATTCCACGTGCATATCCGAATTTCGTTGTCCTTAATTCGTTTGTGTGGATTGTCAACAGTAAATCCATCCGTATCCGCGGCTTGTTGGTGCTCCGCAACTGGCTTTTCTTTATGTGGTCAGGAAATTACCCTGACGCACGACCTTCAACCTGAAGGATCGGGTACTTTATTTAACTCCAAGAGCGAGAGCCAGCATTACCGCTCCTTACAGGCCTGGGCTTCGAATATGTCGTAGTAGCCCTATAAGGTGTTCACTAAGTAGTTCAACTTAACTGGAACTGTAGACGCCATTATTGATTCCATCTTGGAAATTCCTCCGCGGCGCCTGGATAAGCAGAGGTGCCTCTGTGGAAACACTTCTCGTTTAGGCACCCGATGTTCAATACGGGGAAGTGAGAGAGGAGTTGATAGACAGAGGTGGGTTTTGAGAAAAAACCTGTGGACGCTTGTGTCCTCTTGCATGCACATGTCTACCATTTGAACATTAAGAAAATATTTATAAAATAAAATAAAAATAAATTAAACACGACACATTTTATTCCAAATTGAATATATGTACAGTACATATTTACTTGAAATATCACTACTATTTCATTTCTGGCAGCTGTATATGTTAACTATTTTTAATTTTCAAGAATAATAAGATGACGATTTCTTTTTACGGTGAGCTAGTGGTCCCTTAAAAACAAATGTTAGGTATAACGGGGAAAACACAGTGAAATTTTTTCATAAAAGTACTCGTACCGCTACCGCATACTTTGTAATGTGGTCATTGCGTAAAATTTTCAGCTTTCAGGCTTAACCTTTTTTGGCTACATATATTTTCAAAAGTACAAAAGTAAAAATATATTTCTTCTCGCTGAGTAATTGGTTTGTGAAAATGAGTACCTATTCAATTGTTTTTAAACCAAAATCTGAGCTTTCTGCAACATTTCTCAAGTTTGTAAGTTTAAAAAAATTCACTTCTGTACTTTTTCACCTTTTGGCCAATGTAATTAAGGCTTTAGCCTCACTGTTTTCTAATTGTTTTTTAGTGCTTCCTCACTTGTGATATTCATTGTTAAAAAGTTATAATTATATCGATTCAAAAAACTATGTCGTCTTGGCTCAGTCTTAACAAAACATAAAGAAATGTAATGAAATGAACTTTCAGCTAAAAACTAGTTGTATTTTTTTAAAATAAAGTTGAAGAAAAATATTCGATGTCATTGAAAATAATAAACTTTTTAAGCAGTAATTAATTGTTGTTTTAATTTTCAGGATAGACATTCTTTGACACAAAAAGGATATCAAAGTAAGTGCTTAAAGTATTTTTAAGGTATTTAAAAAGTTAGATTTTTGTTAGTTTGTCGGTTTTTATAACATTTACCCAAATCAAATATACAAAAAAAAGTCTCTCTTTATGTATATAATAAGCATAGATTTATAAAGGGCGTGGCGACTATCGTGCTTTAAAATTAATGTTAAATATATGATTTAGATTATGAATTGTTATACTTATAACTATAAGTTTGGTAGGAGTGACATCATTTATTGTGTTGAAAGAAAAGTCTACTCACCCATATCAGCACTAAGCCCAGAAAACCCAGAAAAGTATTTTACCAATTAAGACATTTCAAATTACAATATTTTTCACTTCAAAAATGTCAAAATCAAATTGCAACCAATAATTGGACATTATGTAAGTTATACAAATATAGAAAAAAACTAACAAAATATATTTTATCAAATCCAATTCCGTATCATGTGCCAAATATTTTAAAAGTATTGTACCTGCAAGGTATAAATCTCGATCTCCGTACCCATCGTGTAATGTAATGTTCAATTCATGAACATATTTTGGGTTGTTCTTAGAGAAATTCAATGAAATAAAATATAATCTTTCCAAAATAAATGCATATATTTTACATATCACATGAAAGTATGATGAATACGAGAAGGGCGTCCTACCATCAATGTTTACAAAAATAAATCCTATGCAATTGTACCGGAAATACTCTTAGACTTATGCATGGCATACACATTACATGCATAAAATAAAATCAATATAACTCACTCCTTATTTCTATATTATATTGGCTCTCTTAACTTTTACAATATTGGTTCAGTTGCAGTTGTTGAACTTGTATAAATTATAATATAAAATTTGCATAGTCTATTAAATTAAAATTCTTGGCTCCGTATTGAAAAACTCTGAAAAGTGCAATAGATATGTACAACAGTACAGTGTGAGGAAAAACAAAATTGGAAGCTTGCCCATACACAAAAGAATATTTTTGAAGTTGCAAATTTTGATATGTAAACATTATGCAAATATATTTTTTTTTTCATTAGATAAAAGGAAGGAAAGGAAGAGACGTATGGTTATTCATAGATGAAAATAATCGATAGATTTTATGAAGGTCAGAAATAAAGTGGAGTTGTGTGTTTTGATGCCAAAATTATTCCTTATGCTTTTTATTGAAATTTTCGAAATAAAGAACAAATTTGAGAAATTTATCATTTCTTACTTGCTGTTCTTAAAAAAGCGAATTCTAAATTTGAGCATGCAGAACATTACGACGACGACGGGCAAAAAGAGGATGAAAAACTGCGATATTTTCTATGGTGACTGCTACCGAGAAAACAAATAACGCTTATTTGGATGCGGTTTTGTCATTGGAGCCAGACTAAGGCAACAAGTATGGAGTTATAGGTGTATCAACGATCGCCTCATGACCATCCGCATCAAGGCTAAATTCCGCAACATTAGCCTAATATGCGCAAAAGCCCCCACAGAAGAGAAGGATGACAACACCAAAGATATGTTCTTCGGCCTCTTGGACAAAACATATATAAGCAATTTCCTAGCTACAATATTAAAATTGTCCTGGGCGATTTGCCAAGCTAGAAAGGGAAGACATCTTTGGTGGGATAATCGGCAAAAACCGCCTGCACAACAACACTTCCGATAATGGATTCAGATTGACCATATTCCGATCGACGCTAGACACGCTTCCAACATCATGGATGTCCGAACTTTGCAAGGAGCTAACATCACATCGACCCAGACCACTACCACGCTGTAGCCAAGGTAGCACTTCGGGTTGATAGACAAGGCAAAACAGGGCGATGGTGGAAGAAGATACAACGTCGAACATCGACAATAGCAAGAGATCGCCAAATCCTTCTCCGACAGGGTCACAAGTAACCTCTCTCGAAGTTCACTGCCGCCCACACAATGTATCGAGGACCAGTGGCAACATTGCCAAGATGCAATCAGAGAAGCCGCCTCTGACGTGCTGGGTTTCAAGCAGCCATCAACAAGGAACCCTTGGTTTAATAAGAAATGTCGGTAGGCAAATGCAGCCAAACAACAGGCACGCAAAGCGGTGCTGCATAGAAGGACGAGAACTGCTCACGAGCTCTATGAGCAGGAGAGGCGAGAGGAACACCGACTTCTCAAAAAGAAAAAGAGAGAGCATGAGAAACGTGCGGTCGAGGATGTTGAGAGATTTAATAGCAGGAATCAAGTTCGAAAGCTTGATGAGCATCAGGTAAAACAGGTAAAACGAAATTCACAAGTCCATAAACGTAGAAGCGAAGGCAAAGACGAAGACACATCATAGTGGAACCACAGTCAATGCTGAGGATATGGAAGTATCACTTCTGCAGTCTGTATAACGGCGACGACGAACCGAATTCCGCTGTCAGGCAAAATGATCTATTCAACATAGACGACGAAAGCCAACAATCCCGTCTTCCCGACTTAGACGAGGTAAAGATTGCCATATCTAAGCTGAAGTCTAACAAAGCCGCTGGAGCACATGGCTTGAATGCCGAGCTCGGCAAAACAGCTGGAGATAATTTGGTTAGGGGCATGCCCCAACTTATCTGTAAGATATGGTCGGAAGAAAGCATTCCCGATGAATGGAACCTTAATATTGTTTGCCGATTCTGAAAAAAATGAAACCCTCTAAACTGCACCAACTAAAGAAGAATCAGTATACTTAACTTCGCTTACAAAATCTTCTCTGCCGTAATATGTGAACGTCTTAAGCCCATCGTCAACAACCTGATAGGTCGTTTTCAGTGTGGTTTTAGACCAGGAAAGTCCACAGTCGATAAAATATTCACTTTACGGCAAATCCTAGAAAAAGCCCAAGAACGTCAAATCGACACCCACCATATTTTCATCGATTTCAAGGCCGCATGTGATAGCATCTACAGGGACGAGCTGTATTGAGCCATGTTTAGTTTTTGCATCTCTGCCAAACTCGTCTGTTTGTGCAGGATGACAATGGAGAATTCACGCTGCTCCAAAGGTTGGAAACAACTTAACAGAACCTTTCGATGTCAAAAAAGGTTTTAGACAAGGTGATGCGCTGTCCTGCGATAGAGGCACTATCTTTCAAAAGTCTGTCCAATTACTAGCATATGCTGATGACATTTACATAATCGGAAGAACTCAGTGTGATGTCAATGGGGCTTTTGTGAGTATAACGGTTAATGAGGTCAAAACAAAGTACATGCTTTTGTCAAGAAAGGACTTACAACATCGACGTCTTAGTCTAAACGTCACCATCGACAGACTACCATTATAAGACTTCTTCGTCTACCTATGCTCTGTTATGAACACAGTAAACAACACCAGCGCTGAGATCAAAAGAAGAATAACAAAGCCCTCTAGACTAACATGACTGGGTCACGTAGAACGCATGGAAAACAATGCTCACCCAACTTGGAGCGCGAAAATGGAGACATCTAGCTAGGGACTGAGCTAAGTGGAAAAGATTGTTGGGTGAGGCCCTAGTTCAAAGGACCGCCACCTTAAGGAAGTAAGTAAAATCTTTCCCCAGATTTATTTCTCGTATTTAAGAAATTCATTGTTACAAGTTAAAATAAATATATGTCCAGTTGGGATTTGACTGCAGTTTGGAAGTTTTTAGATTGCGTAGTTTTTAAATTTTGTCAGGTTTGTATTGTATTGTAAAGTTGACATAAAACACTGCTGAAATTAACTTTAGCCAAAATTAAAATTTTCTTTAAAATGAAAAACTTTCTTAGCTCCAAATAGGACCTTTTATAATGTTAATTTTTTCAAAGAAATATTTGATTGTAGGTGACTTTAATCTACCAAATCTAAATTGGATGCAAATTGACGATGATAACTTCTACGTTCCAATAAACGCGTCCAGCTTAAATGAACTTACTGTAATAGATGGTATGTGTTCGTGTGGTCTTAATCAGTTTAATGGAGTAACCAATCGTTTGGGAAGAACACTCGACTTAGTTTTTTTCTCCGATACAGTTTGTACTGAAACCTCAGTAATTGCTTCTGCTGTTAAACTTATAGAAGAAGATCGACATCATCCTGCTTTAGATATTTCACTTAATTTAAATATGTCTTCTCCTAATTATAAATATTCTTATAACAAACTTGAATTTAACTTTAGCTAGTGTAATTTTGAAATATTGTTTGAATTGTTATTTACCATCGACTGGAACCAATTATTTTTAAATTAAAATATTAATGATATGTGTAACGTTTTTTACAATACACTTTTTGACGGTTTCAGTAAAAGTATTCCATTAAAAAAAGCTCGTAAAAACTCGCATGCTCCACCATGGTTCGATTCTCATATCAAAAACTTAAAAAACAAGAGAAACAAAGCGAGGGTAAAATATAATCAAACAAGAGCTGATGGTGATTATAGAACGTTCCTTATTCTTAAGCAATTATTTAATGAATATTCAAACTCTTTATACGAAGATTATATACATAAAATCGAAACTGATCTTAAAACTAATCCTGATAATTTCTGGAAGTTTGTCAACTGTAAGAAAAAAACCTGTGGGTACCCTAACTCTATGTCAAGTGCAACATCATCTAGCCATGAACCAAAAGTTATTGCAAACATGTTTGCTAGCTATTTTAAGGAAGCGTTTGATGAATCTAATCCAGTAAATACTTTTTCCTCTTCTTCTTCAGTTTTGAACTTTCAGCATTTAAATAATATCAATTTTGAAATAAGTGAACATACTGTTGCACAAAGCATATTAAAACTAGATGAGTGTTTTAGTCCTGGTCCTGATTTTGCCATCCTCTATTTTGAAAAAATGTGTCTCTTATTTGTCGTATCCTTTATGTGTTCTCTTTAACACGTCTTTAAGAAGTTCGGTCCTTCCATTTATCTGGAAATGCTCATTTATAACCCCAGTGCACAAGAAAGGTCCTAAAAATGATATTATGAACTATCGACCTATTGCTAAGCTATCTGTGATACCTAAACTATTTGAGTCTATCGTATGCAGGGCCGGACAAAGCATATGTGCAAGATGTGCAAATGCACAGGGCGCAGAATTCTGGGGGCGCATTGCCAGGAGCAAGAAAATGTAATCTGATCTTGCGCCAACAAATATGTACTACTATTTGCCATTTTTTTAACCACAAACATTCTTAAAATAATCTGAAAAAAACATGCATCTCAACTGTCCTAAATTATCTCTTGCGCACTAACTAACATCACTTTCATTTTTGCATTCAATAAAAATTTAATTCAAGATATCGCAGAACTAAAAATCCTACCTACCTCATTTCCAAATATTTCACCATTCACCCTGTTCATACAAGAGAAAAAAAGAAAAAATCTCAACACAAAAAGTTCCATGCAAGAGAAAAAACGAAAAAATCTCAACACAAAAAAGTTCCATGCTACCTCATATGTGCAAGATATATTTCATGCACACCGAGTCCCAAAATTAACATAGAGAGTATGACGAAGCAAAATACTTATTCATATTGAATCGTATGGGCTAGTACGTGCAGGTTTTGTATCACGCACCGTACCTGAATGTGAGTTCTCATCTACAAAAAAAAACAACAAAAAAACACTCCATATATATATATGTATATATATGGAGTGTCTTTGATTTGTAGTAGAAGGTAGCACAGCAACCTATCTGCTCTCTTTTTTCTGAGGCATTTTTTTTGTTGTTTTTTTTTTTTTTTTAGATGAGAACTCACATTCAGGTACGGTGCGTGATACAAAACCTGCACGTACTAGCCCATACGATTCAATATGAATAAGTATTTTGCTTCGTCATACTCTCTATGTTAATTTTGGGACTCGGTGTGCATGAAATATATCTTGCACATATGAGGTAGCATGGAACTTTTTTGTGTTGAGATTTTTTCGTTTTTTCTCTTGCATGGAACTTTTTTGTGTTGAGATTTTTGCTCTTGTATGAACAGGGTGAAATATTTGGAAATTAGGTATGTAGGTAGGTAGGTATGGTCTATTGATGTGCAAGTTTTCTTTTTTGCACAATGAGTAGGTATCGAAACTAACATGGGAGATATTTAAAAAAACTTATTCATACGGAATCATATGGGTCAGAGCGTGCAGGTTTTCTTATTGCACTTGTACACTGTGTAAGAGTTAAGTGTCTGATTACAGGAGATGAAATTTTTAATAGAATGGAAAAGGAGCATAGAGCTTAAAAGTTAAAGAGGGATGATTCTATGTGGAGTCGAATTGTTCTTGCACAGGCAGTTTTTTTTTTTGAAAGTTAATGACCGTTGTAACGGCTACTTTTAATGTATATCTAGTCTGGTGCAGAATGCAGATTGTTTCGATTGTTTTTTCGCTTTGTTGGTTAATTAATATTAAATAAATAGCTATCAGTTTTTAATAGAAGTGACGTATTTTGTGACAAGACCGTAATGTGACTGACTCAGTTGATTTTAGACAAGCTTGAATTAAATGAAATTTTAATAAGTAACTGTCAAAGCCAAAGTTATGATAATGGTTCGAATATGGAAGGAAAAGAAGCGGGTGTTCAGAATCGAATTCGAACCCTAGAACCAAGAGCATTTTTGGTTCTATGTTGCCCGCATTCCTTAAATTTAGTGATTAATGATGCTGCTCGGTTCTCATTTTATGCAGTTAAAATTTTCGATAAAATTCAATGTTTGTTTAACTTTTTTTCAAGTTCAAGAAATATATGAAGCCCTATAGAATTAAGAAATCTAGAGGCAAAAAACATTGCAGAATCGTTAGGAAATAAAATTTTTGATTTTACATTTATTTACTGCCTGCTAATTTGGTTTGATATTTTAGAAAATAAAAAATTAAACTAGTAAATATTTGCAAAGTCCGTCCGTTAATCTGTCAACTGGCATAACAGTTTTAGAAAATACAAAAAACAGTTTGATTTTAATGCTTTCCGATGAAAAATTTAATGAGTAGGTAGGTTCAATTAACCGAGCGTATTGCTAGTTCCCTAGAAATACCAAATATGGGGGAGAGTACGATAACTTTGGCGACAAAGTTTAATGACGGATTTGTATAGAACAGCTAAAAACAAGCATTTTTTACTATGGGAGGGGGGGTCTATCTCCCCCCGTTTAGGCGGTAGGGGCAGTTTAAAAAAATATGTACATTAAATGGAAAAAAAATAATTAAAAAATAACGGTAATACTTATAATTAAGTATTATACCTTTTTTTAAAGCCAACACTTTTGTCTATTAGCTTGTTTTTAAATCAAGTCAAAGCTATGCATAGTTTTTGAAAAAAATTGTTTTAAACTAAAAATTTATGCAAAAAAAAGTTAAAAAAAAGGTTTAAAGTGTAATTTTTCAAAACTTGCAGATTATCTACTATTTTTTTTTATATAATTCATTGCTCTTATTTGTTTTTGATCAAAAACTGAAAACTAGATGACTTGATGTCTTCTAGTTCTTGAGAAAATTGAAAATTACCAAAACAAAATATTTTAATTAAATTACTTTTTCCTTGCTCAAGTATTAACGTAGTCTTATTTTGATAGTAATAATCGAATATGGATTAAGATACACCTAGGGTAAATTAATTTTTCTTAAATACAGCTTATTTAAATGGAAAAGAAACTTTGCATGCACCCCATCTTGCACCCACCGCACCTTGCACCCTCCCCACCTTGCACGCAATCCAACTTGCACCCACCCAAAATCCTATAATGTTCCCAAGCAGGGGGGTTGCAGGGGGCCAGCATGCCCCCCCTTACAGATCCCACTGTTGCACACACCCAAACTCGCGTACACCTTACTGTTGCATACACCCAAACACTCAAAGACCACTCAAGCAAAAAAAAAGAATTAAATTAAAATAGTAGTTGTGGTTATTTTCAATTTTCTCAAAAACTAAAAGACATAAAATCATCTAGTTTTCAGTTTTTGATCAAAAACAAATAAGAGCAATAAATTCTGAAATAAAAACAATGGTAGATAATCTTGAAGTATTGAAAAAATTACACTTTAAACCTTTTTTTAATTTTTTTTTACTCAAATTTTGAGTTTAAAATTAAATTTTTATTTTCAATTTTCTCAAAAACTAAAA
The DNA here is from genome assembly GCA_920104205.1 of Eupeodes latifasciatus. Classification (NCBI taxonomy): domain Eukaryota; kingdom Metazoa; phylum Arthropoda; class Insecta; order Diptera; family Syrphidae; genus Eupeodes; species Eupeodes latifasciatus. Next base: position 181,450,068 of record OV049924.1, read on the forward strand.
GACATAAAATCATCTAGTTTTCAGTTTTTGATCAAAAACAAATAAGAGCAATAAATTCTGAAATAAAAACAATGGTAGATAATCTTGAAGTATTGAAAAAGTTACACTTTAAACCTTTTTTTAACTTTTTTTACTCAAATTTTGAGTTTAAAATTAAATTTTTATTTTCAATTTTCTCAAAAACTAAAAGACATAAAATCATCTAGTTTTCAGTTTTTGATCAAAAACAAATAAGAGCAATAAATTCTGAAATAAAAACAATGGTAGATAATCTTGAAGTATTGAAAAAGTTACACTTTAAACCTTTTTTTAACTTTTTTTACTCAAATTTTGAGTTTAAAATTAAATTTTTCAAAAATTACGCATAGTTTTGACTTGATTTAAAAACTGGCTAATAGAACAGAATGTTGGCTTTAAAAAAATGTATACAACTTAATTGTAAGTATCACCGTTATTTTTTAATTATTTTTTTCCATTTTAAATAATAACTTTTTTTAAATTGCCCCTCCCGCCTAAACGGGGGAGATAGACCCCCCCTCCCATAGTAAAAAATGCTTGTATTAAGACCCTCTACCAAAAACCGTTATTATATCTTGGCGCCAAAGTTATCGTACTCGTGCCCAAATATGTTTCCTGCAGCTTCATCATTGCGATCTCAACGGAGAAAAATAATTTATGCTGATGAATGTCCTGAAACTAATGGGTGATTTTTTGAGGTTAGGATTTTCATGCATTAGTATTTGACAGATAACGCGGGATTTCAGACATGGTGTCAAAGAGAAAGATGCTCAGTATACTTTGACATTTCATCATGAATAGACTTACTAACGAGCAACGCTTGCAAATCATTGAATTTTATTACCAAAATCAGTGTTCGGTTCGAAATGTGTTTCGCGCTTTTTTATCGACAAATTTTGTTCAGCGATGAGGCTCATTTCTGGTTGAATGGCTACGTAAATAAGCAAAATTGCCGCAATTGGAGTGAAGAGCAACCAGAAGCCGTTCAAGAACTGCCCATGCATCCCGAAAAATGCACTGTTTGGTGTGGTTTGTACGCTGGTGGAATCATTGGACCGTATTTTTTCAAAGATGCTGTTGGACGTAACGATACGGTGAATGGCGATCGCTATCGTTCAATGCTAACAAACTTTTTGTTGCCAAAAATGGAAGAACTGAACTTGGTTGACATGTGGTTTCAACAAGATGGCGCTACATGCCACACAGCTCGCGATTCTATGGCCATTTTGAGGGAAAACTTCGGAGAACAATTCATCTCAAGGAATGGACCGGTAAGTTGGCCACCAAGATCATGCGATTTGACGCCTTTAGACTATTTTTTGTGGGGTTACGTCAAGTCTAAAGCCAATAAATAAGCAAGCAACTATTCCAGCTTTGGAAGACAACATTTCCGAAAAAATTCGGGCTATTCCGGCCGAAATGCTCGAAAAAATTACCCAAAATTGGACTTTCCGAATGGACCAGCTAAGACGCAGCCGCGGTCAACATTTAAATGAAATTATCTTCAAAAAGTAAATGTCATGGACCAATCTAACGTTTCAAATAAAGAATCGATGATATTTTGCAAATTGTATGCGTTTTTTTTTTTTTTTAAAGTTCTCAAGCTCTTAAAAAATCACCCGATATATTAGCCGAAACAAAGATTCAAAGTTGAATTTTTTTTTCAAATACTTGAAAGGTTTGATACGTATAGTATCAATTTTACATTTTTGAGTAACATAAGCGAATGTTTAAAAAATAAAAATGTACGTGCTTCATGCCTTAATTTGCAGAATGTTTTAACATAAAGTAGTTTTAAATATTTAGATGGAGAAGAATTGTTTCAAGAGTTAACCGTAATATCCCAGCTTGTTACGCCACAAAGCTCAAGTTTAGATGTGTTAAATTTAATTTTTAGTTCAAACCTTGAAGATTTTGCTCCGAATTTAGTAACTGCTCTCCAAATCCTTAATACAATCCCGGTCACGGTAGCTTCAGGAGAACGTAGTTTTTCTAAACTTAAAATTATTAAAAATTATCTTAGGACAACCATGACTCAAGAGAGATTGGTAGGTTTATCTATAATGTCCATTGAAAAGAAATTATTAAATTCTTTAGACTTTGATGATCTCTTTTCTGAATTTGCAAAATGTAAGGCCAGAAAATTAAGTTTCCAAGTTTAAAAGTTTCCCCTCTGCTCATTTCTTCGCTGCGTTTTAGTTTAATGGTTTAGGCCTCCTAGGGATACCTCAATAAAAAAAACGCATTGAAAGTCTACCTCCTGGGTAATCTGGGAAAGGCTTATGCTTGTGTATCAGTTTATGTGTAAAAAAAATATAAAAAGGGGCGCTTTCTACAAATCTTGCACAGGGCGCAAGTTTGGCTTGGGCCGGCCCTGATCGTATGTAGTGTCCTCTCCTTTCATTGTAGTTCAATTATTTGTGATAATCAGCATGGTTTTGTTAAAAAAACGTTCTACTGTTACTAATTTATTTAATTTTACGTCCTTTTGTTTAGATGTTTTTGAGAAACGTGGACAAGTAGATTGTGTATTTACTGATTTTAGTAAAGCGTTTGACAAGTTGTGTCATAAAACGCTAATTTTAAAATTATCTCGTCAAGGTTTTAATGAAAATTTCTTAAACTGGATCGTATCTTATTTAGAAAATAGACAATATAGTGTAATATTTCGTAATGAATGTTCGAGTCCGTTTATTGTGAATTCTGGTGTTCCACAGGGCAAAAATTTTCTCTGCCCCCTTATTCTCAAAGGCTCACTTTAATTAATCTTCCTTCCTTGACAAACCATAGAAAATATTAACAATTTTGTTTTGCTGCAGCAAAAAAATAAATGGAACAGTATCATCACCATCGGTTCTTAATCGTTTCAACTTTAGTTTTAGTCGATCGAGTATACGGCTCCAAAAACCAGTAAATATAATTTTTAGTAGGTCGAACTATGGTGCTCATAGCCCACTTAATCAATTGATAGAAATATTCAATAAATTGTATTTTCTAATAACATCACCTAATGACAATTTTAAAAATTTCAAGTTTAAAACAATGTTTTATAATAGTTTGGATTAAAATTAGATGTTAAGTAGTTTTAAGCATTATTATTAAGCTTTTGTTCACGTTAGTATTTAACGAATTGAAATAAAGTTTAAAATGCATTTCTTCAAATATCGAGTGATCCAGCTGCGAACGCCAATGCATATTTGAGCCGTTTATTTTGAAAGTGGCATAAGTCACTTTTTTTTAAGTCGAGATATTTAAGATATTTGTTATACCGTTAATTACCAATACTTCTCTCGAAGAAATCTCAATAGTTCTCAAGTTATTGAGTACAAATTTTTTAAAAATGAAAAGATACCGTTCAATTGTATTTAGTAGTGCCATTAACTCGATTTTTTTGAAAAAGTGACTTATGCAACTTTCAAAATAAACGGCTCATTTGTCTACGTCATACCACCATCTAGATTGAGTACTAGCATACGGTCTGCCACTCCTTAGGTGTACTGAGCATTATTTTTATAACAATATCTGATAACGAGGATTTAAACTTTAAGGGAATGGTCTTTTTTGAAAGTGCAATTTACAAAACATAAGCTTAAGTTTCGGATCCATATGTGAGGACTAGAAGAACCAATGTTAGGTTTAGGGATTTGAAAATCTTCGCTGAGTTGAACCACCTAACTCAGTTGGTCAACGAGCCCTCTTGAATATTGAATATTAAAGAGGAGATACCGATGCACTTTGGTCTTAAAGTTTTTAATATCAAAATGATAAGGAAAAACATAGTTGAGTAAAGCATTAAACATTCTCGATGCGCGGTTAAAAAAAGAATCTCTATACTTGACAGTACGTCCGAATTTGAGCTCAAGGTTAAACTGATGTGCATTCCTAGAAGTCCGAGTATTACTGCTGACTTGTTTGAGGGGGGGGGGAATGCAACAGGCTAATTCGACAGAACACTGTTTATAAAAATATCGGTAGTGACGTAATTGTTTTGGTTATAGTTCTATCGCCTATCGTTTTCAAAGCCCTTTTTTGGATACTGTCCAAAATACTTAAACTTTTCTTAGGGGTATCTGCCCAAATATGCGAGTTATATTCAAGTTTTGGACGAATGAAGGCTTTGTTAATTACAGCCAGATCAGAAGGAAGACAAATGTTTTGCACTGGTCGCAATATCGAATATGTGATCATTCCATAAAAGGTTATCTATGATACACACAGTTTTTTTTGACAGTTGTTTTTTAACAAAATAAAAACATACGGAAAAAAACTACTAAAAAGTGGTAAAAAAGATTTTCACACCAAATATCTTGGAAACATATAAAGATATTGATTTCAAACATATTAAATCTTACACAAAATATTGTTGTTAACAGTTTTAGAAAAATCCAATTAACAGCATTTATTGAATTAAATAAAAACCTACATATGTATATTTGAGTTTTGCCCCAAATTTCTTGGGAAAAATAAAAATGGTATTATAAAAATTACCAAAAATTTGTTTAACGTCTCAAACATATCCACAGAAATTAATTTAAACTTCAATTATATATTGCATCCTCTGATGTAAAGTTCTTTTAACGAAAATTGAGCTTATAAACAAAAAATCAAATATGAGCTTGTTCCACCAACGTTGGATATTTTAACATAATTTTATACACTTGTACAACTTCATCCAACACTTGGGAGAATCCAATGTTAATTCTTCTACAAAGTTGTACAAGCACACACTAATTAATTATGTACAAAGCACGCCCGCCATTATAAGCAAATACTTTCCTTATAACTATAAAGGTAAAGGAAATAATTATTTATTTATTTAAATACTGGGAAAACTTTGAAAGGAAGCAGCGGGCGGGCCATGCAAAGAACATAATTGAATATGATACCATGCGTATTTATTTACGTTTTCCCTATTTTCAAAGTCTATTTGATACTCAACTCATTAATGTAGTAAGTACCTCTTATGTTACCTATACCTACCTCAAATAATTTATCTAACTGCACACTGCACCTTCGCGAAATTTGCACGAAGAAATCTGCCCCCATTCTTCTTCACTCATACTTTCATTACTTTTTTATCATAGACGTTAGACGATACACTAACGAAAAATGAAGAATTCAAGTGTCTGCAATCATAAATTAGTTAAGGTACAGTCAATCAATGACTCAATTTCAAAAACTGAAGTTTTTAACTTTTAGTAATTTACCATCAAATAAAATTTTGAAAGCACCTTTTTGTTGTTTTTTAAGAGCAGCAATGTACAAAATCTGCTTATATGGTAGGGTATTTTTTAAGACGTGTGGTTTTCAATCTGGCAATACTTTTGCCGGAGTTGGTCTTTTTGGCAGCTGTCACTTGGTCTTGGTTTTAATATTTTGTATTTCTTCATGTAAACCATGTCTAAAAAAAACCTTTTTAAGAAACCCCTGCCCTAAAAACTACAGAGGAATATCTCTTCTTAATACTTCGCCAAAACTGCTTGTGGCTCGCTTCTGCTTGTGTCAATAGAAAAAAGAGTACTTCATCAATTGCAAGCAGGATAATCAAAAGCAGGAAACATAGTGTCGTCGACTGTGAGAAGAGCAGTTGGTCAAACAATAAAGGGAGCAGAGCATCAGCTTGTTTACAACAATCCTTAAAATACCTTGGACAATAGTATAGCATTTGATTACAAAGAATATAGAAAATAGAAGATGAAATACGCGGGAGGCTGGTCACAGCCAACAGTTTTCTACAGTCTGTGAAAATTTTTAAAATTCAGAAACCACACCATCACTTTACAGCTCTTAACCATTTCTGTGTTCCAGTAATGTTGTCAGTAATGGAGGGGACCTAGAGTTTTAAGCCGAACGGCTAATTTAAGAAAGCACTTTTCAAGAATTACTCTTGGAGGATTTCGCAAGAGGCAGTACCCGTGAAAAAAAAAACTTTAGATGGCACATACAGGGATTGAACCCAAGACCTCTTGCATGGCAGTCCTACGCACTTACCATTGCGTCACGGGTACTACATCTGTATGTACAGGGTGCGGCAGAGCCGACGAGTTTTGATGGGCTATAAATAACGAACAGTAAAACTTAGAGAAAACATTTTTTTTTATTTAAATCAGTATTCAATCCTATTTTTAAAAATTATTTTTTGAAAATTATATCTCCAAGATGGCGGCCGTCAGCATTGATACACTGTTGTAGACGATCTCTGAAGCTTTCACATGATTTTCGGCACATTTCGACTGGTATGACCTCGATTTCCGCGGTTATTTTCTGTTTAATTTCTTGTACAAGCATTAATTTATAGGGATGGAATGATAAATCTTTTATTTTATTTATTTATTTATTTATTTATTCATCAATATGAGATTTAAAAATCTACAATTAGACTACTAGATAAATAATTACATGTGTATAATTTATTAAATAAACTTAAGTTTAATATAAATACTTAAATTATAATTAATATGAAAAGTATATAAAAATAAAATATAAATAAAAATATATAATTAATTTGTTCATACATAATCAAAATATAAAATCAATTAAAATGAAAATACAATAATAGTTTATTTTTCAAAGAAGATCTACTTAATTGAAAATCAAAATCAATACAATTTAAAATTAAGTTTGTTTCTTTGACACAGCGGGTTATAGGTTCATTTTTCGCGTAATTAACTCTGTGTACATCTTCACGAAACAAACAACGTATTCGAAGTTGTCGCGATGGAGCATACAAATTTATTAAAGACAACAAAAAAGGGCATTTGATATGATATGATAAAATATCACTTATAAACATCACAGAAAACATTTTACGTCTGTTTTCAAGAGATTGAATAGCTAAAAGTTGGCATCTAGTTTTGTATGATGGAGTTTCGATATTCCATCCAAATTTTTGAAAAGTGAATCTTGTAAATTTTTTTGGACCATTTCAATTCTTTTAGATTGAATGTTATAAAAAGGGTTCCAGATTACACAACAGTATTCCAAGATTGGTCTTACATATGAGGTAAAAAGCGATTTTAGAGTAAAAGGGTCTTTAAAGTCTATGCTATTGCGTTTGATAAAGCCGAGCATGGAATTTGCTTTGGTTACACTAAATTCAATGTGCTTAACAAAGTTAAGTTTAGGGTCAAAAACAACACCAAGATCTTTCTTCTCCCTTACTCTTTCTAGAACTTGATTCTCAATTTTGTATTCAAAGATGATTTCAGAAAAGTTGCGGCAAAAAGAAAAACATTGACATTTAGCGACATTTAAATAAAGTTGGTTTTTCGTGCACCATTGGGATAGTTTCGAAATATCGTCTTGTAAGAGATGACAGTCATTAATAGATTTTATGCAACGAAAAAACTTTAAGTCATCGGCGAAAAGAAGTTGACTAGAATTAAGGAAAATACTAGGTAAGTCATTTATAAAAATTAGGAAAAGAAGTGGTCCAAGATGGCTACCTTGGGGCACACCAGATGAAACCAAAATTGGTTTTGAGAGAACTTCGTCAATGCAAACAAATTGAACTCGACCCTTAAGGTAAGATTCCAACCATTTCAAAAACATAGAATGAAATCCAAAGTTTTTTAATTTCTTAATTAAAATAGAGTGACTTACTTTATCAAATGCCTTTGAAAAATCGGTATATTACATCAATTTGATGTCCTTCTTCGAGATTATTTAAAACGAAATTGGAGAAAATAGAAAGATTAGTCGTTGTTGATCTTCTTGCTACGAAACCATGTTGTAACGGTGAAATGTGTTCCTTAACTAAAAATGTTAGTTTTTCATATATCAATTTCTCGAATAGTTTTGGAATACATGACAATTTACAAATCGGACGGTAGTTGGATATTTGCTGTTTAGACCCTGATTTGTGAATAGGGTTTAAGAATGATTTCTTCCATGATGGAAGAAATTCGCCGTTCTTTAAAGAGCTTTTAAGAAAAGCGGTTCAGCTAGAGAAGCAGCACATTTTTTAAGAACAATAGGTGGAATTTCGTCTGGACCTGGTTTATTGTCATCATTTAAACTCAAGAGACCATCTTCAATTTCGGAAATATTTAATTCTAAGCAACCAATATCTATCTTACATTCAAAAGACAAATATTCGGTCGTCCATGCTGAACTTACATTCGAATTAACGTAACTAGATTCAAAATAGTGTGCGAAGGAATCACAAATACTTGATACATTTGAAAATGTTGACCCACGGTAATTCATACACCTGGGAATACCAATCGATTTTTTTTTACTCTTGATGTAGGACCAGAATGACTTACTATTTTTTTTTAGGTTAGATTCAATTGATAAAATATAATTTTGAAATAAAAATTTGTTAAGAATATCGAATTCTCGTTCCAATTGGATATAAATATTTCGTAGTTCATCTTTATTTTCTGCTATCCGTAAACGTTTATAAGCCTTGTTTTTCTATTGCTTAAGTTACTCAGCTTTTTATTGAACCAAGGCGGCTTGGAATTTGTTTTAATTTCAACTTTAGGAACATACATATCAATCTTCGTGAAGAATTCTCCTCAAAGAACGGTCTGAGATTCCCAAAGCTACCGCGTGTTTCCGGGCTAAGCGTCTTGGTGACTGCTCAATTGACTCTCTAACCAACTGCACATTTTCGGGGGTTCTTACCGTTCTGGGTGCTCCGTGTACAAGTCTACTTAGGGTACTTCCAGTTTCTTCCAAATTCCGTATCCACAATTTGATAGGTTTTGCAGAAGGAACAGATTCAGCACGTGGAATACCGAAGTGTATACGAAAAGCCCTTTGTGTAGCGATCACAGAATGATTATTTTCTTAATATGCACGCACGACGAAACCACGATGTACACCTGTCCAAACCATGATTACGAATAAAAACGGCATTACCGTACAATTCAAAATATACCACTTATTAAGGCCTACTCTTATCTTATCACAGGCTAATGACCTCATTAAACTCGTCAGTCGGCTCTGCCGCACCCTGTATAAGTCAGTTTTATATTACTGGATTGGGTAAACTTTTTCACTCGTTAACCTATTTTTGAAGCAAGAGTGGCGCAGCGCATAATTTAAAAACAAGAATTGTTGCCCCTTTTGTAGAGGGGTGATGGTTAATCCCTACGACTGTCAAGCCAGAGGTCTTACCCCTGCCAGTACCTAAAGTTTTTTTTTACGGGTATTGGCTCCTGTTAGGAAAGTGCTTTCTCAAATTAGCCGTTCGGATTTGGTGAACTTAGGGCGTTCGCCTTCGATGCATTTTTCAAGAGTAACGATTCGTACGTAACTGCGCGTCGACAGTTTTGTTCACACTTCGGTATACGACGAATAAGTGATGGGCTGAGTATGAATTTATTTTGTTCGTGGGTGCAGAGGTTCCGCGCAACTGCTTTGGCTATGAACACTCCACCGCCAGGGCCCAGTCGATCTTCATGGACTTCAGAAAACATTGAAGTGGTTGAAGAAAGTTTACGTGAAAATCCACGACTTTCGATATGGAAAAAAGCAGCCTCACTTGGACTTCCAAGAGCGATTATTCCTGAAATTTTAAAAAGTATTTGAAGTTCAATCCATTCAAAATTCAAATCGTTCAAGAACTCAAAGAAAGTGATATTGTTTCACGCAAAAATTAGTGTGAGACGATGTTGGAGCGTTTTCGTACTGTGAATCCCATTTTTCGAGTGGCTCATTTTTATTTAAACGGATACGTTAATAAACAAAACTGCCTTTACTGGCCTCCAAGAATCCATAAGCTTTCCCTCAAAAACTTATCATTCGCTTTGGGGACATCCTGTGGCCACCGAGGTCCCCAGATTTTTTCCCCAATGGAATTTTCTAGCAAAGTGTTTTTAATAGCAGGGAATAATATGAATAAAAGCATTCATTCAAAACAAGCTTAAAAATTGCCGGCAGACTGTGAACAATGTTTACAAAACCTTGGAGCTCTCTTTTTGAAATCAGTAATTTTTGCTAAATAATATTTTCGTTTCTGCTGTTACTATATTCCTTTAATACTTTTTCCCGACCACAGAAGTTAATGAGGTCCTTAAAACAAATATCTTTTTTTCTTCTATCTATACACCCTATATAATTGACGACATATTGACTATACTTAATGTAAGCACTTTTGGAATTATTTTGTACTGAACGCGATATTAGTCACGCTGGCTGTTGCTACGATGCGTGGTGGTGGTAATATAAGTTTCCACTTCATTATCCTTGCATTTTCCGTTATGGGGGTGTAATCATGTCTTAGCATTTATGTGTAACAAAGTTTCTTATATATGCTATAGCTGTTGCTGATGAGGATGTCGTAACCCTCTAAGCAGGATTTTAGTACTACACAGGAGGTTGGGTGTATCTGTCTCTGGCCTCATTAAAATTATATTGTTACTTTCTCTGCTCCTTCTAATCATCCCTCTGAAACTGAAATTTATTGACATCATTATCGATTATATTATCATCAGCGAATAATGTATCTATATACCTATACATAAGTTCACACAAAGTTATGTGAGCTGTTGGAATTTGTTGGATTTAAAGAATGTTGAAATCTAACAACTGAAGTTATACGAGTTAGGTATGATGCACCGAAAGGGACTTAAGCTATGTTTGGTATTTTACTTTGCAAAACAACAAATGCAATTCGTCAGTCATTGTTGAGTTAAGCTTTGCTATTAGTCCTCACAAAGAGTGCTTTGTATCTACACATGTACATATATAATCGGATATATGTAACTATGGTATTCTTAGGATTATTAGAGTACTAATTAGGTTTTAACTTTAATAATGAGGTAATATACAAATTTCCTGTCAAAATTAACTTTGATTTATCAAGGCTTTGTAGAAATTTAATTTTATGGCGTTTCTTAAAATTCATATACATAGGTATTCAAAATGGGGTGGAGAAAGTTAAATCCATTTAAACTAAGCCCACTGTGGGACAAAGTTTCCATTTCATGGAATCCACTTTACTGTAGTGCGGACCTCACACCTATGTAGGGTGGAAAATCAATTACAATTGCCATTTAAATTGGTGAAGCTTTGAAAACAGGGATTTAATGAATTGGAGTGGGGGACTCGACCACACTATATTTAGGATAGGGTTAAAAATAAAGGGGATGGAATGTCCACTACGAATACGATGGCATGCTCGTGGAACTCTGGACCGGAGTATTGGTTTTCATACGATCTACATACCAGCAATCTCAGTCGTTGGACTTCTGGCCAAGTCTACCTCTCCTATGCATACGGGACCGTAGATCACGCGAAGAAGAACCCAAGGTGCTTTCATCCGCTTTTGTTTTAGATTCTTCTATACCGTATATCAGAACGGGAATGATGAGGGATGACATTTTGATCGCTCGAGAGAGGACTTCACTAGAGTAATTCTTCGTTTGATCTCAGCACTGGTATTGTTTTCTGTGTTCATACATGGTCACGTTTTGACCTAGTCGTCGGTGTTGTAGTAATTTTTTATGACAAAGCGCAAATTCTCCATGGTCATCCTGCACAAACGGACGAGTTTCGCAGGGAAGCTAAGACTAGACATGGCTCTATGCAGTGCGTCCCTGTAGATACTGGCATATGCGGCCTAGAAATCTGCCGTAATGTTAATATTTGATCGACTGTCGATTTTCCTAATCTAAAATCACACTGATATGGACCTGTCTGGTTCTTGACGATGGGTTTTATACGTTCACACATTACGGCAGAAAAGATTTTGTAAGCTATGTTAACCAGACCGATGCTTCAATAGTTGGTGCAGTTTAAAGAGTCCCCTTTTTTCAGTATCGGGCGAACAATACTGAGGTTCCATTCATCAGGCATGCTTTCTTCCGGCCATATTTAAAAACAGATAAGTTAGAGCACGCTCCTAAACAAATTATCTCCAGCTGCTTTGAACAGCTTAGCATTCAAGCCATAAGCTCCAGCGGCTTTATCAGCTTAGATATGGCAATCCCTACTCGATTCCACTATAATGTTTACATTTTCGTCTTTGCAGCCTTCGGTTCGAGGGATATGTACTTGTGGATTTCGTTTCACCTGCTCATAAGACTTTTGAACTTCATTTCTGCTTTTGAATATCTTATAATCTTCAACCGCACGCTTCTCATTCTCTCTCTCTTTTTTTCTTCATAGAGCTCGTGAACAGCTCTAGTCCTGTGCTTGTTGTTTGGCTAAATTTGCCTGCCGACATTCCTCATCAAGCCAGGGGTTTCTTTTTGGTAGCTGTTTTAAACCCAGCACGTCAGAGGTGGCTTCTGTGATTGCATCTTGGCAATGTTCCCACTTGTCCTCGATACGTTTTGTTGGCTGCAGCGACCTACGAAAGAGATTACTTGTAACTCGGTCGGAGAAGGATTTGGTGATTTTTGACGATTGTAGCCGTTCGACATTAAATCTTCTCCCAGCATCCCCCTATTTTGCCATGGGTCTGGAAACCCGATGTGCTACCTTTGCTACAACGAGGTAGTGGTCCCAGTCGATGGTAGCTCCTCGGAGAGTTGACACATCCATGATGCTGGAAGCGTTTCTAGCGTCGATCGCAATATGGTTAATCTGGTTGATGGGGGATTGATCTGGAGAACTTCAAGTTCCCTTGTGGATGTTGAGTGATTTGAGTCGGGGAAGCTGTTTTTCCCGATTGTTGCACCAAGTATGCCTTCCCTTCCTAGCTTGGCATTAAAATCGTCAAGGACAAATTTAATATCGTAGCTAGGACACTGCTCAGTGCTCATATGCTTTGTTCAAGAGCTCAAAGAACATATAATTCCATTCTGTTGGGCGTGTGCGCATATTAGGCTAATGTTGCCGAATTTAGCCTTGATGCGGATGGTCATGAGGCGCTCGTTGATGCACCTATAGCTCAAGACTTTTTGCCTGAGTCTTTTTTTTTCGGTAGCAGTCACCATAGTAAATATCGCAATTTTTCATTCTCATTTTGTCCATCCCATTGCATTTCGCTCGATGGTGGTGAAATCTGTGTGGTTGGTTGGTGTGGTTTTTCTTTACGTGGTCAGGAAGTCTTCCTAAAGCACGACCTTCAACCTGAAGAACCAGGTCATTGATTTAACTTCTGCTCCTATGAATTATTTACTATGCCTGTAGTTTATACAAATATTTATTTTCATTTTAAAAATTGCGAGTATTGTGAATATATTTTATTTTATAGGGCCTTTTTCTTACAGGTTACATTATTAAATTTGAGTTGGGATATCAAAAGGCATAGGTTATGATGATTTTTTAAGGTGTTCCAAATGTAATCCAATCCTAATTCACCGAGATGAAAGCAAGTCAATAACTTCTTGACACAACTGTCAAAACAGAATTTACAAAACTCAATCTTTTATAATTCACAACAAAATAACATTATGTTTCTACAAATCAATAGGTATCTGGTTCCATTCATACATAGGTTTCCTTTTACAACATGATATGCACACTCCTGAAGTGGCTGAAGTTACACTTTAACATTGATGTATGGATAGAATTTAATTTCCACTACACTACTCGACACAACATTCAAGCAAATATTCGTTATTCCTTCAACGAGAGGTTTGTATATTGTGAAAGGATATTAAATGTACAACCATAGGTTGCAAGAAGTTGACGAAATAATTTCTGGATATGGAGTAAAATTTTAATTTAAGCCCCAATCACACCGCCCAAACACTTCACCAAATTATAAAAAATTGAGAATGTGGAGGCTTTTCTTGGATTTAAAGATCCGTAAATGCAACAATTCTGCTTATTAATGTAGTCTTCGCATCGAAAATTTTTGTCTATCCGGTTCATTTTGATGTATTTTAAAAATTATATCAGCGAAGATATGACATTGTCGGCGATGTACAGTCTTGAGTTCTTATGTTAAATAAACTTTTAAAGCCTTTTTGAAAAAAAAAACGTTTTTTGTCATTTGTGGAATGCCTGATTATAAAAATCGACAAATCTATGTTTTTGTCAACACTAAAGGCTACATCAGCAATAATATCATTTGTTATTGAGCGAGGCATACGATTTCGATTTTACACATCCCTAACCTTAAACCATTTCCAACATCTCAAAGTTTTCCACCAAAAATTGCACGACAAATTCATTGGTAATAATTTACAGCCATAGCAATGTTGTATGTTAGACCCTGATAAGATGATGTTGTTAAAAGAAAACAATAATTTTAAAACTTAAGTTAGTTTTTTTTACAAATCCAAAAACAAGTCTTTAAATATGCTACCAATACATTAAAACGAAAAGAAGGAAAAATTTGCATCCGATGAGATACATATGTAGGTGGATTCGTCTTTAAGCACATCGTACTACAGGTATAATCTATGCTGGAACTCAAACCTACTTTAAGTTGAGTACCTTTACATTCGACGAACATTTGGCCTTGCTGAATTATGAATGCGATATGCGTCTCTTGCATATTTGTAGGAATTGATTGGCGATTGATTGAAATTGAAATTCTGATAGTATAAGATGCATACGAGTTATCTAGAAGGGAGTGAAAATGTTTACTATATTTTTTTTCAATCTTTATAGTATGATAAAACACTATAATTTTATATATTTTTCTTATAATACAAAGGATTACGAGACGATGTTGATGGGATTTGCTATTTGATCTGTGTATAGTCTTCTCTAGTCTAAGTTTATTGATGTGGAATTTCAAAAAGGAAGTATTATGATTTTTTAAAACATTGCAACGATTCAATTTTGATAGCCAAGTAAATATGACATATTGTATATATTGTATCTCAAGCCGCATTTGTTTTGACATTTTTTCACATATGACGGCTGCTAAACTCCGTCGGGGGAAGATTTTATAACTACTGATGAGGTTACATAATAATGATAGTTTAATTAATAGAAAGTGAAATTCACTTGGTCAAAATACTTAAACATAAGCTCTTTAGGTCATACCAATTTCTACATCTATATAATTATAAATGCTGGACAAACCATATATATCCATTCCTTAAGGAGGAAGGACAAACCATAACGCACGTCAAATTGTGTGCCCAACTTTATTTAACATGTATTTGTTTCAGTGTTTGACATATTGAACCATGGAGAGGTACACAACTGGGTAGAGCCTTAAGATTGTTCAAGCGTCTTACAAAACTAGGTTTTTAATACAAAATTAATTAAATGCCCTTCTTGACAGTTTAGTCAAAATATGTTTGACACACACTCACCTGAATCGATTCCCTCATTAACAATTCGAATTTTCTCACCTGTACAAATGAGATGGTATGACTTATTGTACAAAAAATGATGTACCCGCAGCCGTACTTCTTCGAAAATGAGCACGATCAACAGTTAACGTATATGGTGTGCGCTATCGCAAGATTATAATGGGATGCCCCATACTTTTTTCTTTGGAGATATTTAAAGTTGTTGTACTTCTTAAAGTAACGCTACAGTCCGGGACGCCTCAACCAACATTATGTCTACAGCCAGCTCGGTCCATAGCTTACTGTCTCAAGTTTCGCACGCCAAGTTGATTGAGCTCATCTCCCACCTGACTACCTGAGTGCGCCACCAGAGTCGCGGTCTTTCTCTACGGCGCCGTCCCTCGGCTTTGCGTTCGAAGACTTTCCGGGCTAGAGCGTTGATGTCCATTCGCTCTACATGACCCAGCCATATAAGTCGTTGGACTTTTATTCGTTTAACCAGGTCAGTGTCAGCCTGTAAAGTTCGTCGTTGTATCTCTGCCCCACTCTCCATCTATGCAGACGGGACCAAAAATCACTTGGAGAATTTTTCTCTCAAAGCATATTTAGACGCTCTAGTCTTTCTTTGACAGGGTCGAAGCCTCATCGCTATAAATGAGAACCGGGATGATGAGCGTCTTATGGATGGTAACTTTAGATGCTCGGGTATTTACTACTCAATTGCATTCTAAGTTCAAAGAAACAGCGATTTGCAAGATTTATTCCCCCGTTTGATTTCAGCGTCGTTGTCTGAAATTATGACGGTGCCAAGGTAGACAAAGTCCTTAACTACCATCTTCTCCGGTTTCGTCGCAATACTCAAAAACGCTCCAATGACTTTAAGCTTTGATCTTCCAATTGTGTCAATATCATCGGCATATCTGAGTAATTGGATGGACCTTTGGAAGATTGTGCCTCTAATGTTGATGGTTGAGTTTTGGACAATTCTTTCCAGAACGATGGTGAGGAAGTCGCAGGACAGTGCATCGCCTTGCCTTTAACTTGTTTTGGAATAAAAAAAATTGGTGAGATCCTTATAAAGCATAAACTGATAAGTTCAACAGGGATGCCAAAACTAGACATTGGGCTGTAAAGCTTCTTACGAAAATCATTCCTGTTACGACATCCCTCTTTCTCCTTGATCGCTTGCTTCTCATGATCCCTTTTTTCCATCTAAGAAGCCAATGCTCCTCTCTCCTCTTCTGCTCGCAAGGAGCTGTTTTGTATGCCTGTTGTCAAACCTAAGGTTTCTCTGTGGTCGCCGTGTGAAACCTTGCACTTTAAAAATGGCATCTCTTATGGCTCCAAGGGAATGTTGACACTGGATTTTAATGCTTAATACAGTCAGCATGGGAGGTTATTAGAGGCTCCGATTGGAAAAAACATGGCAGGCTCTTGCGATTGTAGACGTCTATAACGTTGAATTTTCTCACAGTCCTTCCTTGTTAACTTCCCATAGAAAGTTATTGTAATGGGTCCGATTTGTCGAATTGAAAATTTAAACATTTCTCGACGTTTCAAGGTCCCTAGAGTTGAAATAAAAGATTTTTAGAAAGATGTCTGTGCGTGCGTGCGTGTTCGTACGTCCTTACGTTCACGACGGTTTTTTCGTCGTCCATAGCTCAAGAACAAGAAGATACCTATATCGAATTCAAATAAATGTTGTTATACCTACAGATAATAATGCAGAAAGGGCTCTCAAGAAAATTGCGTGGGTGTTTTTTTGTTACCAAAGTAGTTTAAAAAATTGGTGAACATTTTGGTTAACCCTAAATATCTCACGAACAAATAACGCTAGAGACTTGAATTAAATTGTATATCATATATTGTAACGTGATACAAAACAAAAATATTTTTGGAAAAAATCCAATTATCGGTTTTTTTAAATAAATCAAAAAAAAACTGAAAAAAAAGTGTCACGTCGAAAATTTTACAAATAAAAAATGATTTTATCTCCAAAAAAATTTTGTGCAAAGAAATATAACGTTTTTAACATTTGGTAAAATTTTGAGAAAAATCGAAGTGACAGTTTTTTTATAAAAAATAAAAACTTAAAAAAAAAACATTACTCAAAGTAAAAATTGATTTTCGACTCAAATACATATCTTTTTCAAAATTTGATAATATGGCTTCAAACTAATTTTAACTTATAACAAATATTGTTTTCAACATTCGGAAAAATTTTGAGAAAAATCGAATCGACAGTTTTTTTACAAAAAATATAAAAACCTTAAAAAAAACAATACTTGGTAAAAATTTACTTTCGGCTCATATAGCTTTTCAAAAATTAAAAATATTGGCTTCAAACTTATTTTATTTCACAGAAAATATTGCTGTCGATATTCAGTAATTTTTTTTTTATAAAAATTCAACAATTGATGTTCGCTTCCCGATATCTCTGAAATTGATTTCATTCATCAAATTTGTATTTGTTTATATCAGAAATAAAAAAATTTAAGAAATTCTACTAAAATTGGTAAAAATTTGTTTTCGACTAAAAATCTATTTAACAAAACTAGATTTTGAAATAAAATTATTTCATTATATGAAAAATATTGTAAGTAATTTTGAAATTTTTAAGAATAATTCCAACCTTTTTAACACAACACGAAAACCTACAAACTTTTAAGCAAGACAAATCGACAGACGGGATGGGAAGTTATCAGTGTGGGTCGCATCCCAGCCTCTTTTTAACTTCCCATAGGAAGTTATTGTAATGGGTCCGATTTGTCAAATTGAAAATTTTTACATTTCTCGACGTTTCAAGGTCCCTAGAGTCGAAATAAAAGATTTTTTGAAAGGTGTCTGTGCGTGCATGCGTACGTACGTTCGTACGTTCGCGACGTTTTTTTCGTCGTCCATAGCTCAAGAACCAAAACAAATCTAATTAACGGTTTTTTTATAAATCAAAAAAACTGAAAAAAATAATTTGTCACCTCGAAAATTTTACGACTAAAATATGATTTCCTCTCTAAAACAATTTTGCACAACGAAGAATAATGTTTTTGACATCTAATCAAATTTTGGGAAAAATCTAATTGACAGTTTTTTTATAAAAAATAAAAACCTAAAAAAAACATTACTCAAAGTTGGTAAAAATTGAATTTCGTCTCAAATATCTTTTCAAAAACTTGAGATTAAGGCTTCAAACTTATTTTAACTAATAAGAAATATTATTTTCAACATTCTGAAAAATGTCGAGAAAAATCGATTTGACAGTTTTCTTACAAAAAATAAAAACCAAAAAAAAATTCAAAAAAGTTGGTAAAAATTGATTTCCGACTCAAATATCTTTTCAAAAATTTTAGTTAATGGCTTCTAACTAAGAAATATTTTTTTCAACATTCGATAAAATTTTGAGAAAAATCGAATCGACAGTTTT
This sequence comes from Eupeodes latifasciatus, assembly GCA_920104205.1. Classification (NCBI taxonomy): domain Eukaryota; kingdom Metazoa; phylum Arthropoda; class Insecta; order Diptera; family Syrphidae; genus Eupeodes; species Eupeodes latifasciatus. The sequence continues at coordinate 181,468,662 of OV049924.1, forward strand.
CTTTACAAAAAAAAAAACCTAAAAAAAAAATACTAAAACTTGGTAAAAATTTACTTTCGACTCGAAAAGCTTTTCAAAAATTGCAAATATTGGCTTCAAACTTCAAATTCAGTAATTTTTTTATAAAAATTACGCAGTCCGTTTTTTTCATCAAAAAAAAATCTACAAAAAATAGTACGCAAATTCGGTAGAAATTGATACATACAGACAAACTTTTAAGCAAGACAAATCGACAGACGGGATGGGAAGTTATCAGTGTGGGTCGCATCCCATCCTCTTTTTTTGTTTTCGATCGGGATATCTGTAGCCGTATTTTGGCTAACACGAGGTAGTGGTCAGAGCCATAATGGGGGCCCCTCTAAATGTTCGGACATCCTGTATTACTGGAGAAGTGTCGTTCGTCGATCGCAATGTGGTCAATCTGGTTGTCTCCTTTTGAATATCAAGATGTGTAGTTCACACACTAGCTACCAGAAAATCTCGGCCGCAGCTTAATCGATCAGGATGAATCCCTTGTCGGAGGTTGTGTCGTGCAGGCTGTATATCACGATTAGCATATTTTTACGGCACAATCCTCAACCTCGAGGGCCGGTCCTTGGTATAACTTCGAATAAACCGCTTCTTATAGGCTTGGGTTCAGAATTTCGTAGAAGCCCTATAATGCGTTCACCAAGTGGTTTAACCTTACTGGTATTGTAGACGCCACTGTTGATTTCATCTCGGGAAATGTAAATTTCAAACAATTATTCGTATAAGGTCAGTGTTAGGGTGTTTTTTAGTTGCCTTTTGTTTATGCTGGCAATCCTTTTTTTCGGAGTTGGTCTTTTTGACAGCTGTCACTTGATAAATGCTCAGTTTGGTTTGCCATTTTATAACATTATTTTATATTTTATTTAATTTATTGCCACTTAATGGTTCGGGTTGCGCGACTCAACGAAAAAATTAATTTATTGAAGGAAACTTTTCGTAAACGCATTTACAAAACCGTTAGACTTTTTGTTGGGTAAGATGACTGACACCTTGAAAGAGAATATTCGGTGCGATATTGTTGACATACAACCCCAATTGCTGTATTGTGTGTGCTGATGCTCTTCATCGAAAAACAACTCGTATGATTGTGAAGTAAAAAAAAATACGCTTATTATCATTGCTCCTGTTGTCAATCATTAAAAGTTTATATTTTTCGGTTTTAAAGTTCCTATAGTAACCAGTATTTCATGGAATCAACAATTTTGAAGAAAGCTCCTGTTTTTTTTTTGTTTTTTAAATTCAAATGCACATGTCGTGGTCATATCACTTCTTTGAATATCTCCACATAATCCCAAAAATATTTTTTCCCCGAAGCCAAATACCTTCTTATGATCGACTTATGCGGAAAAAATAAGAAAACATTTCTTCTTGGGTATAAATTCTTGTAACATAGTAACACATTTATTTTTTGTGTGAACAACATAATCAAGTAGGTAACGTATGTAGGCTGATATACTTCTCAAAGGTTAATGCTTTGTCAGTCATCCCATCACAGGACATTTCCCAAAATGTTCGCTTCACAACAAAATTGTTTTTTTGGTGAGACGATATAGTCAAGAAGTTATGTAGCTACATATTTAGAAAGTCAGTCATCTAAAATATCCTCATTTTCCTTATTAAAAACGACAAGGTACATAGGTAGGTATATAAATATAGGTACATAAATATTGAAAAACCAACATAATAAAACAAATATTATGGTCTGGTGGGTAGGTAGCTACATAGGTTTACACACAAAAGTACCTTCGAAAAGTGAATAACATAAAAATTACTTTTATTTTTTGAAAAAATACTTAAAGTCTTGAAGAACCATATAACAAGTCTATACAATGAAGACACACTTAGTTATATATAGATATATATTTACTTCAAGAGGATTTATCTTATCAAAAGCACTTCCTTATATGTAATGTTGGTAGGTATAAAAGCAAACCTACATTAGGTATACAAAAAAATAAGTTGACATTCTTTAAAATTACACTTGTTATATATTCGCTTGAAGAAGTTTTTCATTTATAATGCGTCTCGTCCTCATTCTCGTCCTCGTCCTCCTCGTGTGACCCATCTTTGAATATAAAAATGATTTTCCTTATATTCAATAAATCACTAGGGCGTGAAAAATATCCACCCAAATTACATCTTTCAGAGCCGATGAAGCACACAAACGAATGTTACGTATACGCCACCGCAGCCGTATAATAAATCATACCACCTATTAATAAAGCCAAAACACGAGAGCTGTTTTTCTTCAGTTTTTTTATTTTTTTTTTATTTTTTGGTCAGAATAAGTAGATTCATTCATAAGCTATTAAACCCAACAACCAAAGAGTAAGTAATCTCTATTAGATTCTGCGATCCAGTCAGGCAATCAACCCCACTCATCATAAACAGCTTATGTCAAAAATAAATATCATAAAATCATCCAGTAACCGAATACATCAAACCCAGAAGTGATATGTATGTGAATGTGATACGATTTGACATGTGAAAATTTTCTTCTTCGGCTATATTGATTGCTGGGAACACACCTTTCTTGAATCCTTGTACCTTGAATTTTAGTAAAAACTGTTCCTAAACATATATTGTCTATATGCATGCTGTGAATAATGGTTATGTGCGCAGCGGGAAGGGTGAGCTACATATACCTTCTTTCGTCATGTCATCCAATAAATAATCGGATTTTCCGTATTGCCATGGGCCAGGCCAAGCACAAGGCACAAGTCACATCAGCCGCAGCCCAACCATTGCCAGAGCGTGCGAGTTCGAGCAGTGTGATGTCTGATGTGTGAGAATATCTGATGTGATGTGATGTGTTTGCCATCAGGCTAACGAAAGATATCGGCGAAATCCTTGACCTCGCATGAGTACGAGTATTTTTTGTTGTTGTGCCTTTCTAACTTCATACTCTATACTATAGCACATGGGCATATATCCACTTTTCAGGAAACTGTATTCATGGATCTACTTCCCGCAACCCGGTTTGGGGGTTTTTCATCAAAACCCTGAAACGAGTTACCGCCGAACCGCCATAGGCACCGCATGAAATACAGCCCCAACTTATGTCTCCATCAAAAACACACTAAACCTTCATATGTTGTAGGTTAGGTTAGGTTAAGTTACCTACATACATACATATACCTACACATAAACCCGCAAATACTCCATGAGAGACAACTTTTTTCTTTTTTTGACGTGACAAATTGAAGATGGAAAGCCAATTGCCATGCACGCGTTATATGCATGCAGTTTGCAGAATTTTAACATAACATTTTTTATTTTTTCTAAAAATATATACCCTTCACTGTACTCGCAATGAACTAGACTTCTGTGATGATGCGATGCTTTGAGCTGGAATTCGGGTAAGAGTTGAATGAAATCGAGAAAAATATGTATTTTTAGGTTTCTATGGATGACATAAGCTCGTATAATCACAAGTGAAAAGCTAGAATAAATCTGCCAAGAAAAAAGTTTGAAATTTTCTCTTTCAGTTGTATGAAGCTATGGAATGCGTATTCTCCATGACGAACGTGACGTAAGACTTGACAATGTCAGTTTAAACCTTATGACACCACATCCTGATGGGAACAAACCAAACCAAGAGCGTATTTATTCTTTTGTAAGAAAACGGTATATGTACAGTACATACGCTATACATTGTGTATCTTCCCTCAGTGGGTTTTTAATGCAACAAACAAAAATTGTTTATTTTCTTTATGCATAGTGGAAAAGCAGAATGTATGAAGAAGTATATTCTAATACTTATACAGAATTTTAGTTTTAAAAATTGATTAGACTTGACCTTATTATGAAGATACCGAGATCAATTTAAATAAAAAAGGTTGGGGTGCGACCCACACTGATTACTTCCTATCCCGTTTGTCGATTTGTCTAAAATTTAAACAGAATACTTATAACTAGGGCAACCAAAAATATGTCCTAAAAAACTAGTTTTAAGCGCTTATAATATACCCTTAAAAATCAAATTGTATATGCCCTCAAAATATGCTCAATAAATGTAAAAGATGTTTATAAGAAGCGTTATTTGCTTTAGAAAATTAATTAATAAGAACAATACCAATCAAAAAAAGAAAATTCAAAACTCTTCTTTTTCACTCAAACTTTTTGAAGATAAATAATAAAACATCCAAAAAATTTGTTTAATGGCGAATAGTTTAGCTTCGCATACATATATTATTTAAGAAAGAAAAAAACAAAAAAACAAAGTTAACAAAGCAGATTCATTTTTGAATAAAAGAAATTTTTTAATGTCAGCGACCAGTAAGAAAATTTGTTGCAAATTTTTGTTGCAGTAAATAACTAACATTTCCCTCAAATTTTTGAAAATGAAGCTTTGTCTGTTTGATCGAAAAACACTTTTATAAATGGAAAAGCTCCGTTCAACGGCAACAGAACGGAAGAAGCTAAAACTTCAGCAATTGTATAGTCTTTAACTGCTATGGATTTCTCTCCTGACAAAGCCATTGCAATTATTTTTAGTTTTTCAAAGCCAGCATTTTTTTCTATTACATTTTCTATTTTTTTCTTCACTGATTTCGCAGCATTGCTGTAAATGCTGTAGATTGTCTTCACAGCATCACTTATAATTTGTGTGCTGGAATTGAGCGATTAACCAGGTGATTCAAGTTTTGAAATTGATGTTACTAGATGCCAAAAAAGTCGGCTTTCAATTCTGTTTTTTAATAAGATCTTTACAAACTTTTACTGATGCAGCTTCTTCGTTGTCAAAAACATCAAAAATCCGAACAATCTTTTCAAAATGCTTGGTAGTAGTAGTAATGTAGTAATGTAGTAGTTCACCGCTTCGATCCATGTCCCCCATCGCGTTATGATTGGTTGTGGAGGAAGTTCCAGTCCAGGTTCATTGTCTTTCAAAGTTTTCACTCTGGATGGAGCTTTAATTTTTTTTTTCTGATTTTCTGTTTCGTCCTTTTGTTCTTGTTAATGCTTTGTTTTTATTGCTTGCCTTTACAAAAAAAAAGGAAAAATATGCCTTTTGAAAGCAAAAATGCAAAAATATGCATTTTCAGTGAAATATGCAAAAATATGCCCTAACAGATGACGTTTACAAGACGAAGATTTCAATGAAACGCATTTCTATCACAGTCTCGTGAAAATAGTGATGTTAACAAAAAATATGTTCGAACATATTTTTGGTTGCCCTACTTATAACAATATTTTAAATAAGATGACAAAATTGAAGTCAATATCTTTCTTTCTTCTCATACACCTTGAGCCGAAAACCATTTCTTATCAGTTTTTTTTTTGTAAGTTTTCGTGTTTTGTAAAAAAGGTTGTCAATCGAATCTTACTAAAAAATTAATTTAAAGTTTATTAATATTTTGCATATGATTTGGAAATCTATTTTTATTAACGAGATTTTTAGTCAAAAACCAATTTTTACCAATTTTAGTAGTATTTTTTGAAATTCTGTATTTCTTATTTAGGGTTTTTTAATAAAGGCGGGTAGATGTCGGGGCGTTTGCTGTGTGGCACGTAGAGCCGTCCTGCTAGAACCACTTGTCGTCTGGGTCCATATGGTTCATTTTGGGCCATAAGAAATTAGTTATCATCATTATGTAGCGCTCGCTGTTTACTTCGCCAAGTTGAAGTCTGCTAAAGGCCGAGTTCTTGTGCACGGCGAGCAATAGACTGCATCGATTTCTGCTGTACACTTTCACGGACCGCGGCAATGTTCTCGGCCGATCTTGCGTTCCTGGAACGTACGTGTGAAGGGTGTTGGTTGATTGTTTACTGAACCGGTCGTCTTAAATTTGGCCACCAAACGTTGAAGAGTTGACTGTGAAGGGCCACCACGTCTACCGTAAAATGGGCAACATGTTCGCAACGTTTGCGTTAACGAACACTCATTTTGATAATAAAGTTTTATCACATGAACGTGTTGTTCAATCGCGTAACTTGCCATGATGATTTGGCATAAGCAACTGAATAATAGACAAAAGATTTGATAGATGTCACCAAAACGAAACGGCCACCACGGGGCGCCAAAATCTACCTGCGCCAATTTAAAAACCCTATATAAAAAAGAAATTTGATTTTTTCAGACCATTATCTTAGGTTAGGTTAGGTTGTATGGGTTGATTCATCTGTAAACATCGAGAAAACATGTCACTTGAACCTTTTTAGATCCATTGTGCTCCCCAGCAAAGGGAAAGGAAGGTTGATGACGATTTAGGTTGAGGGCGCCTACCTGAAACATCCTGATCCATTGTGCTCTCCAGGAAAGGAAAAGGAAGGTTGATGACGATTTAGGTTGAGGGTGCCTCCCTGAACCACTCAGATTTCTGGAAAAAGTATGTCTCTAGGTGGCAAGGACGAGACATCACATAAGTCGTCGTGAAAGTAATTTCCTCATATTGTCATTCTTCTTTTGGCTAAACTAGGGCATTCGCATAGAAAGTGGAAGGTATCTTCCTTCTTCTCCTCGTCCTCACATCCACTACATAACTTAGATGAGCAGATACCAATTCTGTTCATATGGGTGCCTAATGAGTTGTGAGCCGTAAGGATTACTATTTATAAGGACAGCTGAGGCCTGCCTAGTTGAAAAAGTAATTTTGTTTTATCTTTAGAAATCTTCGGTCTTAGATTACTAGATTATCTGCAAGTATCAAGAGCTAACCAACTGCTGTTTGCGATTTCAATGAAGCTTTGGTGGATTTGTTCATATACCTGCTCTATTGGCCTGTATACCATTGATACCATATGGCTTGGACTGAGCATTGATCCGATTTTGGCCAATTTATCTGCCTTTTCATTACTGTCAATGTCACAGTGTCCCAGGACCCAACAGAGGTTAACCGTGCTGACTTAGTAGCAGATATGCTGTGATAGTAGCAGATATGCCCTTGATTGGTGCTTGGCTGTCGATAAATATATGCTTTTGTCTTCCAGATTGTTGGAATCCAATACTTCTGCTTGAAAGACAATGCAATAATCTGGATCTTTCTAGAGGAGGATTACATGAAAAGATGCTAGACGCTATTCCCTCCCCCGTTTTGAAACCATCCGTAAAGATGGATATGTGATTTATTTTTATGACCCTGTTTTCCAAGCAGTCGTCCCTTATTTCTGTTTGTGCTACTAAATAAAAATCTATGTACGGCTGTCTGAGTGCCAATTTCTAAGTTAATAGTGTTCTTTATGTTTCTGTGAGTAAAGTTAGCCCTTTTCCAGTTATTACCCTGTATTAGACTTAATACGCTTTTGGCCGCCAGGCCCTTCTCGAATACGAGTATATCAAGAGGGGCTAGCGAGAACAATGTCTCCAGGGCTGCAGTTGATGTAGTCCTTATGACACTTATAGTACATATACATGATCCATTATCTACATTTCCAACAAAATTTAGAAATACGTTCATTATTTCACGAGATATCGGGAATTGAATATATATGTCTACCAATAGCTTTATGGATTTTTCTAAACATAGTACGTACTTTTCAAAACAATTTTTTTTATAAATTTTTTATAAGAAGTTAAGTTGAAGCCAATATTTTTAATTTTTGACAAAATTTTCGAGTCGAAAATCAATGTTGACCAATTTTAATTAATGCATTTTATATTCACCACTATACAAATTGTGAAACGTTTGCTTAAGCTCCTAACTGTAAAAACAAAGGTCGTCATGCATAATTACTTTGTTTTTTCTTTTGCACAAACTAAAGAATACTCTTTTTAACTTCCCATAGGAAGTTATTGTAATGGGTCCGATTTGACAAATTGAAAATTTTGACATTTCTCGACGTTTCAAGGTCCCTAGAGTCGAAATAAAAGATTTTTAGAAAGATGTCTGTGCGTGCGTGTGTACGTACGTCCGTACGTCCGTACGTCTGTACGTCCGTACGTCCGTACGTCCGTACGTCCGTACGTTCGCGACGTTTTTTTCGTCGTCCATAGCTCAAGAACCAGAAGAGATATCGACTTCAAATAAATTTTGTTATACAGATAATAAGGCAGAAAGATGCAGAAAGGGCTCTCAAGAAAATTGCGTGGGTGGTTTTTTTACCATAGCAGTTTAAAAAAAAGATGAAAATTTTGGTTAACCCTAAATATCTCATGAACCAATGACGCTAGAGACTTGAATTAAATTTTATATTATATATTGTAACGTGATACAAAACAATTATATTTTTGGAAAAAAATTCAATTAACGGTTTTTTTTATACATCAAAAAAACTGAAAAAAAAAATTTGTCACTTCGAAAATTTTACGACTAAAATATGATTTCATTTCTAAAACAATTTTGTGCAATGAAGAATAATGTTTTTGACATCTGATAAAATTTTGAGAAAAATCGAATTGACAGTTTTTTTACAAAAAATAATAACCTAAAAAAAATAAAAAAAAAAGTTGGTAAAAATTGAGTTTTGACTCAAATATCTTTTCAAGACTTTGAGATATTGGCTTTAAACTACTTTTATCTTTCAAAAAATGTTGTTTTCAATATTCAGTAAAATTTTGAAAAAAATAGAATTGACAGTTTTTTTACAAAAAATTAAAAACCGAAAAAAAAATTTAACAAAAGTTGGTAAAAATTGATTTTCGACTTAAATATCTTTTCAAAAATTTGAGATTATGGCTTCTAACTAATTTTAACTTATAAGAAATATTGTTTTCAACATTAGGAAAAATTTTGAGAAAAATCGAACTGACAGTTTTTTTACAAAAAATAAAAACCTAAACAAAAAAATTAATAAAAGTTGGTAAAAATTGATTTTCGGCTCAAATAGCTTTTCAAAAATTAAAACTATTGGCTTCAAACTTATTTTATTTCACAGAAAATATTGTTTTTTATATTCAGTAATTTTTTTATAAAAATCCAACAGTCCGTTTTTTCATAAAAAAAATAAAATCTACAAAAAATAGAACGCAAATTTGGCAAGAATTGATACATTTAGACAAACTTTTAAGCAAGACAAATCGATAGACGGGATGGGAAGTTATCAGTGTGGGTCGCATCCCAGCCTCTTTTAAGTAATTAAGATGTCCTGAATTCCAATCTCGCCTTTAAATTTTTCGATTGCATCATGTTTTGAAAATATACCATTTTATCAATTTTATATTGATTTGATATTATAACTGACTACGAGTTCGTAATAAGATCAAACATTGTTTTGCGTTTTTCTGTTAAGAATCGTTTTAGCATAAATGTTTTATCGTTTTTTTAAGGTTAATTTATGGCAGGTGGAGACTAACAACTAAGATTCTAATAAGATATTGAACATTTTTAAAAGGAATATATATATATATACATATATTTGAAAATAAAAAAGAGGCTGCGATGCAACCCACATTGATGACTTCCCATCCCGTCTGTCGATTAGTCTTGCTTAAAAGGTTTGTTGGTTTTCGTGTATTGTTAAAAATCTTGTCAGTTGAATTATTTTAAAAAAATTAAAAATTACCAACAACATTTTGCATATGCTGAAATAGTTTGATTTCAAAATCTATTTTTGTTGACGAGATTTTTAGTCGAAAAGCAATTTTTCCAATTTTAGTAGCATGTGCGTAATTTTTTTTGTAGAATTTATTTTTTTTATGAAAAAACTGACTGTTGGATTTTTATAAAAAAATTTACTGAATGTCGAAAACAATATTTTCTGTGAGATAAAATTAGAATGAAGCTAATGTTTTTAATTTTTGAAAAGATGTTTGAGTAGAAAGTACTTTTTACACAAGTTTAAGTATTGTTTTGTTTATGTTTTTATTTTTTGTAAAAATACTGTCGATTAGATTCTTCTCAAAATTGTACTAAGTTTCGAAAGCAATAGCTTTTATAAGATAAAATTAATTTGAAGCCAATATCTCAAATTTTTGAAAATATATTTGAGTCGAAAAACAATTTTTACTAAGTTTTAGTATCTGTCTATTCGATTTTTTTCAAAATTGTACCAGATGTCAAAAACGTTATCCTTCGTTGTATAAAATTATTTTGGAGATAAAAACATTTTTTGTTCGTAAAATTTTCGATATATGTATCAATAATTTTGTATCAGTTTTTTTTATTTATATATTTTTTGTTTGAATGGATTTCCACCCGCCCAATAACGTATATTTTGTTTATTGATGAAGCCATTGAGCCCAAAAATCAGATCATCAATAAAGATGATTGATGATAAAATTCATCACCTTGGAGCATCTTCTCCAGAGCCTAATCGGATAACGTACGTGCGTCTTTTCAAATAGCATCTCGTCTTTAACTCTTGAGTGAGTTTTATCTTGTACAGGTATAAACTAAGATCTTTACGCAAAATACTTCATAATGTGGTCCGAGCGATGCTCAATATATTTTAGTTTAGTGCACATACTTAGTAAACTTGTTGACCCTCCCTAACACAGGAATGCATTTATACATATTGCCCTACTGACACAAAATATATATTACAGCATTCAAACTTTCTGGACTCAAAATGAAGGCTTACTGCTTCATTTGAGTCCGAAATATTGTCTTTTCAAGGTGTAATTGCTCTGATCGAGGGAGTTAATATATCACTTCGTTTATAAAAGCGGGGAAAAGAATATAAACAATGTTTGTACACTTTAATATTAGGATACAATGCTTTCGATTTATGTAGTAATTGAAACAATTGAAAAAGAAAAAAATATGTTTCGTAACAAATGAAGCACAAAAAAAAGACCACACAAAAATATTTACGTATGCACTTAAAAGAAAACTTGCACATATTTTAAGACTTAGTGCACAGGATTGGTAAAATAAATAAATTAGTTGGCGCAACAGTCCGTTAAGAACTAGTGTCTAGTGACTTACAACTCTCAACCATTCCGGCGAGGAAGTAATGTTGTCAGGGATGGAGAGGACCTACAGTTTGAAGCCCAATCCTAAGGCCTAGTTTGAGAAGGCACTTTTTATGACAAGAATTACTCTTAAAGGATTTGTCAATTACCCGCAAGAGGCAGTACCCGTGAAAAAGACTTTAGATAAGCAGGGTTGGAAGACCTCTGACATGCCAGTCCTTCGCACTAACAATCATACACACGATTGGTATATCTTTCAATAATGTCAATAATGTCTTACGGCCCTACAATTAACTGTCAGGAAATGTGTATAACAAAGAAAACAAATAAAAAATTAGGTGGAGCAACAGCAACATCCATCTTCTGACAGTAAATTATAAGATATCCTAAGGTTTTCTACCAACCGTGTTAACACACAATTGTTAAATTACTGTCAGGCATTGTCAGAGTTAACTTAACATATTTTAAAAACATTACATATTAGAGGGTTTTATGTCTCTCAAAATATACACATCTATATTTTTTACAATATGAATAGTGATTACTTTAAAGTAAACTTGTTGATATCAATACAAGAATGATTATATACATATGTTATGTTTATAAACATAGAACTGTACTAAAACAAATGTTTGTAAACATTTCATGATACACAAAGGTGAAAGCATATGTAATAAAATAATTGAATTCACTTATTTTGTTTCAAGCTTGTGTATCATAAATAATTCATATATTTTCGATAGTATAACATAGAACATTTTTGTCTACAAAAATTCTAAAGCATATTATTATTCCAATCATAAATACTGCAATAATCAATTTTTAAGACTTTTTGCATTCTTTTTTAAAGCAGATGAGAAAAATTTTGTAAAATTCAAATAGCAATTTCAAAAATAAGAAGGTAAACAAAATTTTTAATTTTATTCAATTACTTTAAATTCAATTACAATTTGCTCCAAGACACAAAAATTACATACTATAAAACATACAGTTAACAATCTGTAGGTGTCAAATTAGTGTATAATTGAATTCTATGCTTACAAAATACGGCAAAGTCAAAACTCTGTATTTTAACATCCTGGTTGATAGAAACAAGTTTTCGCACTTTTGTACGTTATTAACACGATTCTTATTTTACAACCTATTAACAAGGTTTTGAAACAAGAAATAAAAGCAGAAAGTATATTTTATGGAACTATTCGAATAACACCTTAAAATAGAAAATGAGTATGTATTTGAAGTTTTGACTTTTCTGTTAATCTTCGAAATCGTTTTTGTAATGTATGTAAGTAAATATGCCCTGCTTTTATAGAGTTGTCAACTGGATCTTTTTTTTTCACAAATAAATACAAAGTACCCCCCCCCCATTTTCTTATATTGGGTGCGCACTCAAGGGGCTATGAATATGAATGTCTAAACATTGTAATGAGTGGGAAATATTGAACCTTATAAATCGTTTCACATTCGTGTAGTGCTGCTGAAATTGGGCTAAAGGATAAACTGATAAGCATTTTTAGAAGTATAGGTATTACGGTTGAAGTATTTGATGGAAGGAACACAACTTCCTATTCAATACAGCAATATCGATAACACAATGATAGGCATGAGACGGAGACCTTGCGGTGGTGTTCAAGAGAAACTAACGTCTCGGTAAGAGAAAGATCTCATATCATTTTAAGAGCTCTGTTTTTAATTCTATCCAAAAGACTCAAGTACGTTACTGGGACACCAGCCCAAATATGAGAATTATACTCGACGAATAAAACCTTTGTAAATTTTAGCCAGATCAGAAAAAGTAAAAAACTTTTTGCATTGTCGGAGAAAACCTAAACACTTAGCAGCTCTTTTGGTTATGTCAAATATGTGATTATGTTTGTGATGCACATACCTAGAACTGAAAGCTGTTCAGTCTCCACGATGCAAGTACCATCCATGGATAGTGGCATTATAGGGGGGTTACTCTTTTGCGACAGTAGACAGCATTGAGTTTTCGAAACATTAAATATGTTTTTGATTTCCCTTTGGACAATGCTGTCAAGATCTTAATTTAATCAGCTAATCAAACGCTGCCGTTGGTAGGTAGTATCCAAAGACCGAGGATGAGATACTGTCATCAGCGAAACAATTTTGTGGGTTAGAAGTTTGAGACAAAAGATAATTTTTAAGGAAGAGTGTTAGGGACAAGGAAGAGTGTTAGGGACAAAATGGAGCCCTTGAACACATCAGTTTTTTGTCGGTATCAGACTTGAACCCGTCCAATACTGCTTTAATTGAAAAGTTCGAAAGATAACTAACCCAACAAAGAATAGATTCAGCAATACCAAAAGCACGCATTTTCGATAAGAGAGCTTGAAGCCAAATTCTATTAAATGACTTTGAAATATCAAGTGCAATAATCTTACTTTCTTCAAAACGATGTAAAGATTTGTTCCACTGTTCGGTGAGGTAAACCATAAAATCACCAGTGGACCTATTGCTGCGAAAACCTTTCTGCCGGTCAATAAGAAGCTTTCGTTCTTCAAGATATTTCTAAAGCTAAAAATTTATCAGAAATTCCATGATCTTGGAAGGAATGCACTTAAGTGCAATTGGACGAAAGTTAGAGAGTGCGAAGGATTGGCCTTTCTTAGGGACAAGCTGGACAAATACTGTGTTAAATCCACTCGGAAAGAGACTTAAGCAAGCAGTAGTTTTTTTTGGACAAAACAAAGTACATATTTTGAGACAAACTTTCGGCTAAATGCTCGCTACGGCTTTGGTGGTATTCGATGGTCCATAATTTTTAATGACTTTGAGGTACGAGTATATGTTATTCAATATCGTTAATGTTTTAAATTCTTGCTCTTGGCTTATTGACGTACAAATTTCTTTCTAAATATCCCCAAAGAAAGAAGCCAAAATTGGTCAAATCCCATGTTCCAAAACAGTGTGTAGTGTGTGTGTGTTTTGATTTGTGTGTGTGTGTTTTTATTTGTATCCCCATTTTTTTTGAATTGCTTCAACAAGCTTAACGCATAGCTCACTGGTTGAATTTTTCAAATACATTCAAATTCAAAATATCTAATAAACTAGGCAGACAAATATTCGTTTAGGTTCGACTCACAACTAACATCACTCGGCGTTATGGTTGGAACACCTTATCGAATTAATATACCTGTAATAAAATCCACTTTGTCCTTTACAAATGTTGTTTTTTAATATTCTTTGAGCTTTTATTTCCCAGAAATTAAATCTATTTTTGAAGCATAAATTATAAGAACGAAGTATCAGTCTCTCCTTACCACTAAAAATACTTTTCATCTGCTTTTAAAGAAGAAAAAACTTCTCTTTTAACAAATAAAGGTCGTACAATATTTATCCTTCTGCATGTTTAATGATTTATTCCTCCTGTAACCCAAATAAATGTATGTGTTGCATCAGCCATCATCAACAGCCTTGAAGTCTCAGTAAACATCATGCTAAATGTTCATGTTTATTATTACGTTCTTGACCTATCCTTATTCCTTGAAATCTGTGTTTTAATTCCTCTGAATTCATGTTTCAAAACTGCTGCAACAAAAACATACATCAAAAAGCTTTCGAAAATGGAGAAATTTCTGCGAAAACAACTTTGAGAGAATTCGAATTACTATAGAACATTTTTGGGAGTAAAATTTTCGGAGTGTTTACTTTGAAGAGAGTTGAGTTTGAGTATCGAGTTAAAAAATAAATTGAAGTTGCGTGAATGTCGGTCGGTCGTTCAATATCGATATATCAGTTACTGAGTCAGTGGGTCAAAGCCAGACAATCACCGTGGTGCTTGGAGCTGGTTGTCGTGGTTGGAAATCTGCGTTATCTGTTCCGGAGGATAAAATTATTAAATGCTTGGTAGACACATTGTAATCAGAATTAGAACCACTTTTATTAAGGGTTGTCCTATATTTTAATCTAAGTGAGTTTGATTATGATGGTAGATAAATTCGCAAAGGTATATACGTACAATACAGTATAGATGGTTTTGTATTTTGTTAGACGAAACTGCAAACAAAAATAACTACTCACTTTGTGTTAGGTACATTATAATATTCATATAAAATATTTTTCACACAAAGTCTTTCTTTTGTCAGAAGTTTTTTGACAAAAGTTTAAAAAAAAAACAAAAATTCAAAATAGGACGGAAAGTCGTATCGTCTTTGTCGTTGGTGTTGTTCTGTTGGATGTTGGTTGTTGGTGGTTTTCATGTTTCTAGAGCAGCAATGAACAATTTATTTAATGCGAGCTAACCAACATTAAGTTGATAGACCTCATTTCATTTATGATTCATGAATTTAGAGTAGCATCAGTGAACTATGAAGGGAATGGAAATGAATAAAATGACTTATGTTCGCCTTTCTATTATTCTATAGGCAATTTTATTTTAAGGAAATAAAATCACAAAAAAGTTTTATAGTAGTCAGCCATCAGCCTGAATCCTGAGCCGTACAGAGTTTGAGGGTAAAGTTTTCTCAAAAAGTTGGTGTATTTTATATGTAGGACGTTCGGGATTTGTTCGGTTAGTCCCAAATCACAACTATATACTATATAAAATGTACATATATACTACTTGGCATTATCTCTATCGTCTGCTTTCTTGAATATGGGATTAGCATTAACAACAACAATATCAGAAAAACGAAGTTTAGCAAGACAATTCGACAGGCATTTGAAAAGTTTATGTTTTTGATACAATTTGTCAAAAAAAAATTATCTTTACGTATACGACTGAGTGAAGAATATAAAATTATGTATATGAAATGAATAATTTTCAGCTAGAATACAATTGTTAAGCTCTATTTTTCGTTATTTCACGCACGAAGAAACAAGCTCTAAGGTTTTCTTTTTTGCTGTGTAAAAGTTCTAATAGAAATTTATATGACACTTCCGGATGTGCTTCGGATCTCCTCTTTAAAATGTATAATGTGTAGGTTGTAGATGAAGGCACAATGCTTTGACATATGAAAACTAATTTAATAGGTTTCCTAATTATTTTTCGCAATATGCTTCCATGGCATTTATGTAAGTTTTGAAGAAATTAATAGGTATTCCTTTGTAGATAGAATTTCAATTTCAAGGGTATAAACATAATATGTACGGTACCTACGTACCTGCTTATAAGCGTATATGTAGATGGAATCTGTATTTTGTCTAAACTGCACCGCTTGCAAATTAACATTAAGCTAAAATGCCAACTATTATTACGCAGAGCAAGTACTTGATCTAATAACTAAATATTTTAAACCTATAGACGAAAAACGGGTCTACTAATATTTAATATTACTTCCTGTTTTTGTAGCCATGAAAACTAAGAAGAAGATTTTTAAACGCCATGTGTTGTGTACTCCCCCTGATTTAATACCTTCAAGAAAAATATCAAGGTACATAATTTAATATGACGTATACTTTACAGCTGTCATACAAAACACCATGAAGGCTTCCTAATCAGCGAAAAAAGTGAAGTCTGTTTTTTTTTCTATTTTATTGTATAAAATAGCGATACAACTATAATAGGCAATACCTTTTGGCGGTGTTCAAGAGAAGCAAATGTTTCTGAAAACGGTCTCCTATAGTTTGTGAGCTCTTTTTGCAATTCTATCCAAAACACTCAAGAACGTTATTGAGGCACCATCCCTAATATGAGAATTATATTCGAGTTTTGGACGAATAAATTATAGCCAGAAAAAAAGAGGTAAACAACTTCTTGCATCGGTGGCGAAGAAAACCTAAACACTTAGCAGCATTTTTGGCGATGTGGAATATCCCTCCACAAGACGTGGTTCGTGAAGCACATACCTAGAACTGAAAGCTGTTAAGTCTCCGCAAGGCTAGAACCACCCATGGATAGTAGCATTGGGGGAGGGTTAAGTCTTGTGCGACAGTAGACAGTATTGAGTTTTGGAAACATTAAATTCTACACTGTTTTTGATTCCCCATTGGACAATGCTGTCAAGATCGGAATTTAATCAGCTATTCAAACGTTCTTCAAGATATTTCCTTAGCTAAAAATTGATCGTCCAGTAACACCTTTGCTCATCCATTAGGACTCGTCCTCGATGAGCACCATTGAGGGAGAGTAAGTCCTGGGGCTAGTACGCCAGGCATAGAAGAGAAATGGACACGCCTTAAAAATAATGTTATAAGCACTGACTACTTCATCTTAGACAGCAGTCACAGAGATCGGAGGGATTGGTTCAATGATGAATGCAACTGAACTTAGGAATGTTCCATACCGAGCAATGAAATCATCTCATGGAACGCGTTCATACGAAAAAAGAATACAAAGAGATCAAAAGAAAAGAAAAACGCCTTCACAGGTAGAAAAAATGATCATGGTAGAAGAACTTGATCTGTGAACTTGTAATGACGCATTACAAATCTACAACGAAAACACGAACAAATTACATGCGTTCGGCCACTACACCGAGCATTGAGTTCACACTCAGTTCAACTTGGCCAAAACTCGGTGACATGAATTTGCAAAGGTTATTTTGTCATTCGCAAGGATATAATTCACACTAGGTTGTTACCAAAAGATTGCCTAGTAGAACCGAACGAGACCAACAAAAAAGGAAGTAGAAGCAGGGAACCAGACCGCGCATATTATAAATACGCCTGAACTCATGGAGCAGAAACCAGTTGGGCTTCGATCGCCGCTAAGCAAGGATCAGTGGTAACTAAGTTAGATATTAGCAGAGGCTTCCCCCCACCAGAGGTAAGGAGCTTCTTGTGAAATATTCAAATTTAATTGATTTACCAGTTTCGGCTGTGATTTACCAGTTTCGGCTGTGATTTACCAGTTTCGGCTGTGTTTTACCAGTTTCGGCTGTGATTTACCAGTTTCGGCTGTGATTTACCAGTTTCAGCTGTGATTTACCAGTTTCGGCTGTGATTTACCAGTTTCGGCTGTGATTTACTAGTTTCGGCTGTGTTTTACCAGTTTCGGCTGTGATTTACCAGTTTCGGCTGTGATTTACCAGTTTCGGCTGTGATTTACCAGTTTCGGCTGTGTTTTACCAGTTTCGGCTGTGATTTACCAGTTTCGGCTGTGATTTACCAGTTTCGGCTGTGTTTTACCAGTTATCGGCTGTGATTTACCAGTTACCGCCGTGCTTTACACCCGATAAGAGGCAATTCACCTGCGTAACGGCGAACGCCCCAGTCCTGACCGAATCGACGGAAGAGACGTGCCCCGCGCCGCCTGCTGACCGACACCTATCGCGTAGACTACATCGGACCTGTGGCGCAAGCCGAGATTGGGATGAGAAGAATTATTACGAAAATCAGAATTTAACCGACTATATGAAATAAATTCAAAATAATATAAAGTTAATTACAAATAAAGACAAAGACCTATTGATGTTAAATTTCGGTGTTTTATTTAACTAACCCTGGGCACCGTGAGCATACCCCAGCTGAGAAATTGAAAACACCCTCACAAACTTGAACATAGCGGAGAGCGAGTTGCAGGCATACTGGAGCGATAGGAAGTGTACTTTTATGAATTGCTAAACGGTCAGCTCACTGAAAACGTACAGTCTCCACCACTTCAAGATGAAGTCTATATGCTACCGCCACCAAAGAGAGGAGAGTATGAAAAACAAATAAAACAAAACCCTGGGAGTCGATGACATATCAGCCAAGCTGTTTCAACATGGATTTCTAGCTTTACATCGAGCAATTCATGAAATTATAGAGCACGTGTGGGAACATAAGGAAATGCCAGAAGACTGGCGAGGTATAATATGTCCCATACACAAGAAAGAAGATGTCACAACGTGAAGCAATTATAAAGGCGACACTTTCTTGAGCACCGCTTATAAGATACTCTCCGCTATCCTATAAGATCACGTTGTTGAGTACCGCCTATAAGACACTCTCCTCCATGGCTTCATCCCAAATCATGGCAAATCAACAACCGATCAAATTTTTACCCCCCTCCCAGGCGAAGGAAAGATGTCTAACATTTGTATTTCCAACTTACCATCTGTTTATACACTTTGAGGCCGCCTGCGAAAGCATAGCCATTGTAGAGCTATACAAAGCCTAGAGAGAGTTCGGCATCCCACATGTATTGATACGACTATGAAGGTTGACCATGACTGATTAAACAAGCCAAGTTAAAATAGCCGGATTGCTATCTAGACCGATCAACATCTACAAAGGACTCCGACAAGGGCTTTGGAAAAAGCAATCCTTGAATTTGGAACGTCATGAAGAGTAACTAGCTAGATACTGGATTACTCAGACGACTGCGACATCATCGGGAGAACCGAACAAGCTTCACACGATTCCTTCATCCAGATCGAGTAGGTGGCACAAAATCTGTGGCTGCATATTGGTCAATGAAAAACAAAGTACCTACTTGCGGTGGCGTTGACTGCAAGAAGAATGATTGTTCAAACAATCAAGGTAGCGGAGCATGAATTTGAAGAAAGTCAATTCATCAAATACCTTGGGTCAATAGTAGCAACCGATAACAACATAGAAAACGAAATACGTGGATAGCTGCTCAAAGCCATCAGAGCCTATTTCAGTCTGTTCAAAGCTTTTTAAATCTAGAAACCTTACTATAACTTCTAAGCTGCTGCTGTACAGGACGATGGTTCTGCCAATTGTCACATAAGAATCAACTTTTCTTGCCATATAGAGCCACTTAACTGATCATTTAAGGATTGCCACTATATTCGTAATGTTGGCTCGATTATACTCCTTACTCATATATATTATATGGTATCTTTCATTTTAAATTTTAATACCCAATTGCATATTGAGGATGTTATCAGAACAAAAATTCTACCATTATTTAATCTTCAAAATACTGTTTTTAATACATATATTCACCACAAACAACATCACACGTTATTTAACGTCACCAAAAGCATTCAAAACAAATAGTCAAGTCCCAATCAATATGGAGAACCCTGTATGAATCAATAAACGTTTAAGTTTTAATGAGACCACAAAACTAATTCCATCATCCATATTATAGTGTTAAGCCGCGGCTGCTTATGTTCATAGCAAGGTCATGAGATCCAGTCATACAATGTATTTTATTATACTTTACATGTCAAATCTACATGTTGCGTAAAATCTATACCATCAGCATAGGTGTAGGTTAGTAGTTTGCCTTAGTAAGTACGCCTTTACACTAAAACCCTGTCAACACTATCAAAGCTCACAAATTTATTCTCACCTTCCCATGTAACTACTTAACCATATCAAAAAAACCCACATATAAACTTCATGCTGATAAAGCTTAAGCAATGTTTTCATATAAACATAGGTTAATACAAAACATAGGTAGAGTCACACATCACATTCAGCGCATAAAACTGTCAAAAACTTTGAGAATTTGTCAGACTGAAGCGTGCGAAACAGCGAAATGAAAAACTTTTTCTTTCTCGCGCGCATCATAATAAAGTGTAAATATTTCAACAAGAATTTACATCGCTTAAAGGAAATTGCTTCAGCTACCAACCCACACATCCACCGCTTTTGCCAAAGTGCGTCGTTTTCGTCTTCGTCTTGCTTCATGACTTTCATTCTTCCTGTCAAGTCAGCATCTTTTATACAAGATACAGTATAAGCACACTATAACTTTAGCCATAGGCGCCCGCAAATATGATTTTAGAGGGGTAGGGGTCAGCCTATTAACTTACTTCAATATATTAAAGAAATGTTATGTGGAATTGATCCTAAGGAAAAGCAATACAACAGAGCTATTTGACAATAAAATTAAGCCTTGAACCTTGAAACTACACGAACTATTTGACCAAAGATTCGGGGCTGATCTAACTGCAAATTTGTTAAACAGCGGGGTGGAACAGTCGACTACTGCCTCATTTAGCCCAGGGTAATTTTTAACAAAAAATAATAATCAGGTCTAGGGGGGAAAACGCCTCTCTTACCCCCCACAGGGCGCCTATGTCAGTACCTACTTTACTACTTAGTATTGCTTTTTTTTCTGGTCGGATGTTCTTGTGTTCTAGGCTTGTTATCATGAAAACATTTACAGCACCAAGTTTTCTACTGCACGAGCACACCACGTATGTATGTCAAAAAAGTGAGAAGTTAAATACAAAATAAAAATATCACGCTGGCAAGCATTTACTGTATTACGTAAGGTATGAGTAGTATAGTCTTGTTGGTACAACATGGAGGCCTGAGCCTCAGTCTTTTGCTATGCCTTCACATGTCCTTAAGCCTATAATATTCTTAAGGAATAAAAACAAAAACAAGGAAAAAAATCAAACTAACTTCTTATAGTAATATTCTTCACATTCTTTTGGGTTGAGGAGGGCCAACGATAAGGGTGCGGTAGTGGTGGTAGGGCAAAAAGAAGAATGTCTAACAAAAAATTCCATAAAAAAGAATGTAATCAGTTGAGGTTATTTGTGGAATTACATGTACTTGTACGATGAAAGGTTCATGCAGACATAACTTAGATAAACGATGATTTATGAGAATCATAGAAGCGATAAAGCACCAAGAAATTGGAAGTGCCTCAGCCTCAGTCCCATCATACTCGTTACAGTTTCATAGGAATCCTAAGATTTTATGGTAGAGTAGAGAGAGAAAACTTTGTAAACGAAGACGCAAAAGTCCAACCAACCAAACAGTAACACCGAAGGATACCTTTCTTTACCTATACTACCATACGGTTCGTATATTATTAGCTTGTGTTAAGGTGTAAGGTACTAACTGCCTTGCCTGTTTCCATTCTTAATAACCTGACGTGTCTTTATTAAAAGTCAATTAAGTGGATTTCCACAGGAGAAAAGTAAGAAAAGAGCATAAAAAGAACTTTACCTTGTGTTTACACAATTTAGTATTTTATATGATAAAAGTTCGATAGCGAAAGCTTAGACGGTATGAGGATGCGAGATGAATATTCTTTGGTGGAACACGTGTCACGGACGATTAGTTAGCTTATTCAGTAGACGATAAAAAATCAATGATCGAAGAGGCGGAACACATCAACATTCCAACTACCTATATACACACAGGCACATTTAGTGTTGCGTACTGAACAAATATATATTTTTACACCCAGGCTTTAATGTCCATGGATCAAACCCTACTACATACATAATATTGGATGAAAAAGAGAATGGGTTAGGTTAGGAAGGTACGTACATATGTGCCTTTTGGAACATTTTTATATCTTCTGAAATGATTTTGGAAAGGTGTTGACGTAGTAGATTGGAAATCAAGGATGGACGATCTAACCGGCCGGTGTGTTATAATAAAGTAACAATAACTAATAATAGAATATGTTATGATTGAAGCCTTTGAAACATTTAATAGGATTACACAGAGTTACATTATATGTTGTTAGAGTTGAATACACACACTCATATGTATTGTATATGTCTATATGTTAACACTATCTTATTTGTATCTATGTAGCAAATATCAAATTATGTTGATAAAATGATTTAATTTAAGTGGCTTACTCTATCCCTGCTGTACAAAGTTATGATACATTATAATACAAAATAAATAAATTTCCAAGAATCAGGAGTTGAAGAAGAAAAATGTTTACACCTTTTTAAGCCAACTTATTCCCAATATCAAATTAAAGTCCTATATGGGTTACGTGTCGTGTCCATATACATAACATAATATTGTA
This sequence comes from Eupeodes latifasciatus, assembly GCA_920104205.1. NCBI lineage: Eukaryota > Metazoa > Arthropoda > Insecta > Diptera > Syrphidae > Eupeodes > Eupeodes latifasciatus. Next base: position 181,491,134 of record OV049924.1, read on the forward strand.
AATGCGAAAGTCAGTTTGTTTGTTTGTTACTTTGTTTGTAAGTCCTTCACGTCGCAACGGAGGAATATTATGACATGATTTTTTTATGTTGAGGTAGTTACGAGACTGGAGAATGTTTTAAGCTTCTTTTTACAGCGGTAATATATCTCTTTCACAGCTCATTCATACAGATCCGCCGCGCGCCGGTAGCACTTATAATTAGATATTTAATGTATTTTTTTTTCTAGTGATGGCTTGAATGCCAAACTCTTCAATGCAGATCGAGATAATTTGGTTAGGAGCATGCACCAACTTATATGTAAGCCAAGATCAGAAGAAAGCATGCCCGATGAATTTAACCTCAGTATTGTTTGCCCGATACTGAAAAAAAGATACCATCTAAACTGCTCAAACTATAGAGTAATCAGTGTACTTAACAACCCTTACAAAATGTGAACGTGTAAAGCCCATCGTCAAAATCCTGATAGGTCCATATCAGTGTGGTCTTAGACCAGGAATGTTCACAGTCGATCAAATATTCACATTACGGCAGATCCTGGAAAAAACCCTAGAACATCAAACCGACACCCACCATCTCTTCAACGATTTTAAGGCAGCATCTATAGGGACGAACTGTTTAGAGACACGTCTAGTTTTGGCATCTCTGCCAAACTCGTCCGTTTGTGCAGGATGACCATGGATGCAGGATGTCCATGATTTTAAGCTTACTGATCACAGAATGACTGTGCTTACTTATCATAGTGTTCATATAAGTTCTGAGAAACTGAAACCAAGAGCTAATCAAACGAAATATAAAATTGATTTTAAACTATTAAAAGAATACTTGAAATACGAATTCTGGGATCAAGTTTATTTAGAAAGTGACCCTTCCATTGCATTTGATCAGTTTATAAATATTTTACAAAACCACATAAAATCATGTTCCTTTGCATCTAGGCAAAAGTTCAGTAGCCAAAAATTTTTAAAGCCTTGGATGAATTCTTATCTTCTTAATCAAATTAAAAAGAAGAAAAAAATTAGCATGAAATGTAAGAAACATCCAAAAAATAAAAAACTTAAAAAACATTATGAAAACGTATGCAAAACTGTTTCTGATAAGATAGAGGATACTCGTAATAATTACTACTCCGATATGATTGCAAGAGCTGATGGGAATTTACGAGAAGAATGGAGAGTAGTTGATAAAATTTTAGGGACTGAAAGAAATCGGATTGAAATTGCTAAAATAGAAGTTGGCGGAGTAACAATATCAGATTATTGCATTATTTCTAATAAATTTAACGATTATTTCACAGAAATATCTAAAAAACTTAAACCTGTAACCGGCAGCAGTAATACCTGCAATTGCTCAAATTCTTCAGATTTCGAAGATATCCAAGTTAACAGCTTTGTTTTTGAAGAGATAACTTCGAGTGAAATCTATAATGTAATTTTGGGCTTAAGAAATACAAATTCTTGCACGACTGATGGTGTATCAAGTGTATTTTTGAAACATATTGCCTTCTACATAGTAGACGTCTTATGTTTCTTATTCAATCAAAGTATTTATAGGGGTTGCTTTCCTGATCACCTTAAATGTGCGGAGGTTATACCACTTTTTAAAAAAGGTTGCAGAAAAAAGATTTCGGATTACAGACCTATATCTCTCCTCTCCACTTTTTCTAAGATCTTTGAAAAATTACTAAAAGTTCGTATTGTGTCGTTTTTAGATAAATTTAACTTTTTTTGCAGCAATCAGTTTGGTTTCAGAAAAGGTATGTCAACGGAAGATGCCATATTGAGGGTTTGTAGCCAACTGTATGCTGGTCTTAACTATAATAAAGCAACCATGGGTCTATTTATTGATATGACTAAGGCATTTGACATGGTGGATCATGATCTATTGCTTCATAAATTGTACAATGCTGGTTTTCGAGGTCATATTTTTCGGTGGCTTCAATCTTATTTAAAAGACAGAAAGCAGAGGGTAAATGTCAATGGAGTTTTAAGTGACTCAAAACCTTTAAGAAATGGTGTACCACAGGGTTCTGTACTCGGCCCATTGTTTTTCCTTATTTACATCAACTCTCTCCTTAAGCTAAGACTTAATGGTATTCCTACTGCTTTTGCTGACGATATCGCATTTACGTATGAATGTAAAAATTTATTTGAATGTGTTGTTAATATTGAGGAAGATCTTGAAATCTTAAGATTGTGGTTTACCTCACATAAATTAATCATTAGTGAGAAAACTAAACTAATTTCTTTTAAATTATCCGGAAATAGCTTAGAAGAATATAACCTCTGTTTTCATGCCTACGACTGTAATCGATTTGCATTACCTATTCACAATTGTGGTAGAACAAATTTTAAATCTAGCTTGCAGTGCTCTGAAAAATGTTTCAAAATTGAATCAGTTGATCACTTCAAATACCTTGGCGTTGCGATCGATTTTAATCTAAATTGGAAAGTTCATATCCAAACGTTAAAAGCATACATGATGTTGGTCACACGTAAAATGTATCTCTTAAAAGAGTTTTGTTCTCGAAAAGTACTTACTCGAATTTACTATGGCCTTGCTCACTCGAAGTTGCAATACGGTATCACTTGTTGGGGTGGTTCGTATGCTAACTCTCTTGGACCTTTACTGATAGCTCAGAAGCACTTAATTAGAATTATTAACAAAAAGAATCGGTTAGCTGAAAGTTTGCCTTTATTTAAAGATTTGCGAATTCTTCCAATGAGACATTTATACGTATTTAAAGTTCTAAGAGAGTTTTTCAAACAAAGCGGTAACATTCCGAGTAGGAATTCTCAAATGTATAATTTGCGGATAAATAATTTGAGATTAGTAAATGTTCCAATTGCACATAAAACTCATTTTTCACGTTTTTATACATACACAGCTCCATATCTTTTTAATAAATTGCCTTTATGTATCAGAGAGACTCTTCGTTCTACTTCTTTCATTAAAAAAGTCAAAGACTGGTTATTCACTCTGAATTACAATTGTATTGAATCTTTTATCTAAATATTAGCTATTTTTCTTTTCTTTTAAATTGTTAATGTAGGCCATGAACTTCTACGTATATAAATTTGTATTCATTATTTTTTTGAAAACATTTTCATAATTGTAAAGTACATTTTTTTTTTCTCTATTTTTTTCTTTATTATATCATTAAACTTTGTAAACACTGATTGTCACCCCACATCAGATATTATTTGAATTATAAATAAAGCTTTTGATGTTTCATTCACCACTAACTTCCAAAGTTACAGAATGAACACTATTATTCTATATATGTATATTTCTATCATATAAACTTTTGTAAAATAGTTTTTAAGTATAAAATGAATAAATAAATCTAAATCTAAATCTAAATCTAATAATTCACGCTGCTCCATAAGGGTTGGAAACAACTTAACCGAACCTTTTGATGTAAAAAAGGCTTTAAACATCTTTCTTAAATGAATAGTGCAGAGCTCCCACGTCAACACTAGAGGCACTATCATTCAAAAGTCTGTCCAATTACTGACATATTTGCAGATGACATTGATATTATCGGAAGAACTCAGCGTGATGTCAATGGGGCTTTTGTGAATATTGAGTCAGAGGCAGCAAAAATGGGTTTAGCGGTTAATAAGGGCAAAACAAAGCACATGTTGTCATCAAAAAAGGACCTACAACACCGACGTAACTTTGAGGTAGTTAAGGACTTTGTCGACCTAGGCTCCGCTATGAACACAGAAAACAACACCAACGCTGAGATTAAAGGAAGAATTGCACTTCCAAACCCCTTTTTTTGGGGCTTAGAAAGCAACTGAGTAGCAGAGCCCTCTCTTGAGCAACCAAAGTGTCGCTATATAAGACCCTCATCATCGCGGTCCTGCTATACGGTTGCAGAAGCATGGACTATGACAAAATCGGATGAAAGCACTTTGGGTCGTTTCGAGAGAAAAGTTATTCGCGTGATCTACTGTCCCGCATGCATAGAATGTGAGTGGAGAAGAAGATGGAACGCTGCACGGGCTGTACAGCGAGACTTAGCCAGAAGACTAAAAGCCCAACGACCAAGATGGCTGGGTCACGTAGAGCGCATGGAAACCAATGCTCAAGCCCGAAAAGTCTTTAAATCCACACCCACAGGAGAGCGCAAAAGAGTAACCCGGATAATACAGTGCACACAAATGGAAAGTAACCTAACCCAACTTCGAGTGCGTAATTGGATACATCTAGCTAGGGACAAGCCACCGTAACTATATTGGATGAAGGAGCAGGAGATTTGGTGGAGTATTTGTCAACAGGCACTGCGCTTCACACACTTACATTTTTCTCGAATTTCAATAATTTCAACAGATCTACCATTACAATTCAAAAGGCTTCAATTCCAAATTAAATTTATATTCGCTATGCCCATTAATAAGACAAAAGGGCAAACACTAAAAGTAGCAGGGTTAAATTAAAAAGCCGTCGTTTACCACTTTAACAATAGACAGCTGTACTCTTGGCTCATCTTTGTTTCTTTTTATTGTGGAAAGCTTATCAACTGTATACTTCCCCTTGGAATGTCTCTATGTGATATTTTATTTTTTTTTCACGACGCGAACAAAGCCGCGGGTATATATGAATTTCACTATAAGTTTGATCCTATGATATAAAATCATAACCTAAACAATTCGCAGTGCATAAGCAACTATGTGCAAACATTCTATCCACTCATTTCAAAGAATTATTGAATCCAAGCAGCATACAAACAAATTGGCACTATGCGATACCTGGATTCAACAACGAAATCCTAGATACGGAAATTAACCTTCAAGAAGTTGAATTAACTCTAGGATCTCTTTAAGATGGAAAAGCGGCGGGTGCAAATGGTATTCCTGTTGAGTTCTATAAATACGGAACAGTCATGCTAAAAGAACGTCTGATGATAATTCTTTTTAATGGAGTATTTGAGGGGCAAATTTCCGTAAATGAATTTCGAGACTCTATAATCTCCCTGATACACAAAAAAGGATCCTTGTTGGATGCAGCAAACTATCGTGGAATTTCTTTTCTTAATTCCACTTATAAGATTTTTACACAACGCTGTTGCAGAAGAGACTCATAACGTGGTTGCAGATCAGAACCTGTAAAAGAGACTTCAGCGGGCTTTAGATCAGGGTACTCTACAATAGATAACATTTTTATTATCAGGAGGCTAGCTGAAAGCTATATTAAGCAGGGAAGAAAATTGTATGCATTCTTTATTGACTTCAAAGAGCTGTATTTGAGAACAGAGGCTGCAGTGTGGAACGGAGCTGAGCTTTCTGATTGGTTCACAACCACTTCGGGAGTAAGACTGGGGTGTACATTGAGTCCCATCTTGTTTTCGCTCTTCATAGATGACCTTGTAGATAACCTTCCAGTTGGTGTTGATTTAGCAGGATTTCGTATTAAGGCATTAATGTGTGCTGACGATATAGAAATGTTTGCGTATTCCCCAAAAACATTACACCTTATAATAAATAGAGTATAACACTACTCAAAAATCTAAGGTGATGATATTTAAGAAGAGTGGTGGACGAAATGCATCGAATGAAAAGTGGAATTTCAACGGAGAGGATATAGAATGTTAACGAATACAAATACCTAGGAGTAATTTTTTCAAGATACCTGAATTTGGAGAAACATTTTAGCGAGAAACTCTAAAAGGCAAAAAAAAGTTTCACACGGTGGAGAAACTCTTAACACATTATGTGAAAAGAATATTTCGTCTGCCAAAAAATACGCCAAATTACGTGATAATGCTGGAAACTGGACTATCAGCTCTATTCATAAAGACCCTAAAAATGCAAGCGGATTATATCCTGAAAGTTTTTAGTATGAACGAGTACCGACTTGTTAGAAAACTAGTAATAAAAGCTGTAAGACCAAAATCACTGGTAAAGTGAGTGGTCGAGTCTCGCAGAAGGATGCAATTTAAATTTCAATTTAAATGCGGAAGATGTATCGCACAGTATAGCTCTTATGTACAAGGTTATAGCAGCGGTAAATGAGAAATGTAGGGCAGAATATGCAGCTGAAGCAGTTGGGTCCTTGTTCAGAACAACTTACAGTAGGCTTAACCATGATCTCGCAGAAAGGAACTACTTCCATGATGCAAATAATGTAAACTTCATTGCTACAATGGTCAAGTTAAGAAGCGAACTATTCAACCTGAACTTTATACCGCACAGACCCGATTTACCACTGGAGTGTACTATTTGCAATTTAGCAGAAAGAGAGAACGTCATACATTTCGTCGGAACGTGTCCAACTTTAAGGGAAAAAAGAGGCTGGGATGCGACAGTTTGGTCATTTAAGACCAAATTTGGTTATTATTTTCTCAGTTGGTCGCATGGTCATTTTTTATTCCATTTGGTCCCTTTTTGAAGAAAGTGAAAAAAATAACTCGACTATATTCCTATTATAATCTCAAAAATAAAATACATACCTAAAGAATTTTGGGAAAAAATTCAATTATCATAAAAACGCTTCAAATGAATATTTTTTTTTAAAAATTTAAGTCAGTTCGTTTATAACTTGATGTTACTTCCTCACAGCTATCTGCTGCTGGGAGGAATTTTTTTTAATTAACTTTGATAAAAAAGAAAGGCAGACTTAATTTGGGTACCATTAATAATATACATAATGCTGGCCAAAGAGCGTCAAGATGACAAAAATAACCATAGCGTTTGGTCTGCAAAAACATTTTTTTGAATTAATTTTATATGAATTTTATTTAGCGATAGTATTCGATCTCCTGACTTATTCGATCTCCTGACATAATGTTAACATATTGTGATCTTAAAAAAAGAGGCTGGGGTGCGTCCCACACTGATAACTTCCCATCCCGTCTGCCGATTTGTCTTGCTTAAAAGGTTTGTAGGCTTTCGTGATTTGCTAATTGTTAGTTGAATTATTCTAAAAAAAATTAAAAATTATTAACAATATTTTGAGTACGATGAAATAGTTTGATTTCAATAAGGGTATTCATGTAACGATATAATTTTCTACTTTGTAGAAAAATATAAATTTCCGCAAAGGGTTTACATGAACACCCCATTAAAAATATTTGCGGAAACGTTAGAAACAAACAAAATTTATCTGTTTTTTTTTTCTACGATTTCTGCTTCAAATTTGAGAGATAAAAGTCTATATTTTGCAGAATATTTTTCCCATTCAAATTTTGACAGTTGATTTCTACCGATAGAAAATTCTACAGTTTTTAAGGTTTCTGTGGGTTTTCTGTGTTTGCATGAATACCCTTAATATCTGTTCTTGTTAACGAGATTTTTAGTCGAAAACCAATTTTTACCAAATTTTCGTAGCATTTGCGTACTATTTTTTGTAGATTTTAATTTTTATGAAAAAAACTGACTGTTGGATTTTTGTGCACAATTTACGGAATGTCGGAAGCAATATTTTATAAAATAAATAAATTAGGTGGCGCAACAGTCCATGGAGAACCAGGGCCTAGTGACTTACATCTCTCAACCATCCCTGTGTGCGAGTAATGTTGTCAGAGATGGAAGGGACCTACAGTTTATATGCCGAATCCGAACGGCTAGTTTGAGAAAGCACTTTTCATGACAAGAATTACTCTTGGAGAATTTGTCAATTCCTCGCAAGAGGCAGTACCCGTGAAAAAAGTTAGGTGGCACAGGCAGGGATTGAACCCAAGACCCCTTGCATGACAGTCCAACGCACTAACCATCACGCTACGGGTACTACGGAAGCAATATTTTGTGTGAGATAAAATTAGGTTAAAGCCAATATTTTTTTAATTTTTGAAGAGATACTTGAGTCGAGAGTAAATTTTTACCAAGTTTTACTATTGTTTTTTTAAGGTTTTTATTTTTTGTAAAAATATGTCAATGCGGTTTTTTCAAAATTTTACTAGGTGTCAAAAACTTTATTCTTCCCGAACATACGTACACACGCACGCACAGATATCTCTCTAAAAATCTTTTATTTAGACTCTAGGAACCTTGAAACGCCGAGAAATGTCAAAATTTTCAATTCAATAAATCGGAACGATTACAATAACTTTCTATTAAAAGTTAAAAGCCATTGCCGACACAAATTATTTTGGTCCTTTTTTGATACGATTGGTCATTTTTATTTGCAGCTTTGGTCATGCAATTTTTTTTCAAGTAGCAACCGTGCCCACACTGATAACTTCCCATCCCGTCTGTCGATTTGTCTTGCTTAAAAGTTTGAAGGTTTTCGTGTTGGGTTAAAAAATTTGTTAGTTGAATTATTCTTAAAAACCAACAATATTTTTCATATTAGTCTCAAAATGGCTGTGGTTTCTTTTCGTGATAGTTGTGGTGGATATTTGGCTGGAATGCACAGAGGGTTAATAAGGTTTGAATAATAATTATTTATACCTGTTAAAGTTTGGATGTTCGTTTCATTCAAAAATGACGTAATATAAGCTCGGATATCGTTGGTGCTGTAGATATTTGAGACTGGATACGACGAGTTGGTAGCTTGCTTGGCAGCAAGGTCAGCTGCTTCATTACCTGCTATGCCTATGTGGCCTGGAATCCAGGCTAATTTAAGTTTGGTGGGGTATTTAGATAATTTGTTACGAATCGTTGTAATCGGAACTTGGTTATTATTTAAGTTTAGAACTGCCTTTAACGTGGAGAGGCTATCTGAGAAAATACAGAATTTACCACGTTTCTTTTCTGCAAACTCAATGGCACTAATTATGGCAGCGGATTCTGCTGTAAATATTGAGCTGAGTTCAATAAGAGCATTTGCTTGAACCGTATTTCCTCGCTGATCAACGACTGCGTATGCCGGGGTGTTGTTTATTTTTGAGCCGTCAGTATACAAAAAAGCAAAATTGTTCGAGGCAAGGTGATGTGCAAGTTCATTGTAAAGCTGTCTGAAGATGGCAGGATCCAGTGAGGATTTTTGATATGCAGCAAGCGTTATGTTGATGCTATCATTTTTAAGACACCAAGGCGGATAAGGGCCTGGCTTTGGATTAATATAATTCATTCCAATGTGAAGTTCACTTGCTATTTGTATTGCTCGGTATATTGCATTTTCTATCTTTGGTTTGGTTTTTCTTCTTAGCGTGAGTTTAAGATCTTTTTGTATAAGTGAACCTTGAGAGGTAAGAAGCTTTGGTATAGTTTTGGCTGTGGCAAATTTAATACGATTTTCTAAAGAGGGAAAACCAGATTCGGCGAGCATGTTAAAAACTGGAGTAGTGCGATATGCATTTAACGCAATTCGAATTGCGGCATGGTAGGGTGGTTTTAGTTTTTTTAAATTGGTCTTGGAGCAGTTGCCATAAATTGGGAGTGCATAGTCAATTTTAGAAAGAATTAGGGCTTGCACTAGATTTAATATCGTGTTGATATGCACAACACTCTTTTTTCCGCAAAAATATTTGATGATATTTAGGCGGAGTATGAGGGAGTTTTTCAGTTTAAGTATATGTGAAGACCATCGAGACTAAGACTTGGCCACACCCGCCTCACTCATCAGCACCTACTTGATCGTAACCTCAGAAATGACTCCTGCTCCTACTGCAACAACCCAGCAAAAATGACAATCGAACATCTTCTAACCATCTGCCCTTTCTTTCAATCAAACCAAAACGGTCTCGCCTTACTAGAACTAATCAAAAACCCTACATTTGATAATTGCATCAAAATACTTGCATTTTTAAAAAAGATTAATTTAATTTCAAAATTATAATTTTAAATATTTCTGTATCCAACGCAAATCTATTTTCTTTTTTACATATATGTACACATTTAAAAACAAAAGCTGATGGCTTCAAATGTTAACGCTTTTTACTAATTATTTTCTGTAATTTTACATTACTTTAAATAAACTTATAATAATAATAATAATATTTTTCATATAAAGCAATAGTTTAGTTTGAAAATCTAGTTTTATTAAATAGATTTTTAGTCGAAAACAAATTTTTACCAATTTAAGTAGCTTTTCTTAAATTTTTACAAATTGGATGAATGAAATTAATTTGAGAGATATAAAGAACCGAACATCAATTTTTACCAAATTTGCGTACTATTTTTTGAAGGTTTTATTTTTTTTTTTATGAAAAAACGGACTATTGGATTTTTATAAAAAAAAACTACTGAATATCGAAAACAATATTTTCTGTGAAATAAAAAGAGTTTGAAGACAATATTTTTAATTTTTGAAAAGCTATTTGAGTCGTAGGTAAATTTTTACCAAGTTTTAGTATTGTTTTTCTGTTAGGTTTTTTATTTTTTGCAAAAACCTGTCAATTATATTTTTCTCAAAATTTTACTGAATGTTGACAACAATATTTTTTAAAAGATAAAAATAGTTTAAAGCCAATATCTTAAAGTTTTAAAAAGATATTTGAGTCAAAAATCAATTTTTACCAACTTTTATTAATTTTTTTTGTTTATGTTTTTATTTCTTGTAAGAAAACTGTCAATTCGATTTTTCTCAAAATTTTTCCGAATGTTGAAAACAATATTTCTTATAAGTTAAAATTAGTTGGAAGCCATAATCTCAAATTTTTGAAAAGATATTCGAGTCGAAAATCAATTTTTACCAACTTTTGTTAAATTTTCTTTTTAGTTTATATTTTTTGTAAAAAAAACTGTCAATTCGATTTTTCTCTAAACTTTATATATGAAATATGGAACAAAAGCTAGTTGAAATGACTAAAATTAACACGATCCAATGTTACAGAAAAAATTTAAAGTAGTTAATTTTTAAAAGTCGATAGATAATGGTTAATATTTTATAATTAATAGTGAAAATTGTATACCTATGCCAGAACACATAAAATTGTTATTGTTAACATTATGTTTTGTAGTAAATAAATTTCTCACTTTGTATTTATCTATTCAGCCATCAACTATTCTATTCGACACTATTTCAACTAAATTACTACTCAATGTAATTGGATATTATTATACATTTTTTTATTCTACCCTGCACCTAATGGCTAAATCATAAAAGGATAACAAAATGCCCTTGATAACTGAAGTACTGAAGCAACAACAAGAAAAAATTATTAAACAGCAGTTCAGCTTACAAACACGAATAAAACTTCGCTTTCCTAGAAAAATTATATATTTAGTATTCAAGTGATATGCCTTGCCTATTCCTAATACGGAAATGGGTTTCGGTTAGGGTTATTTCAATTTCTGTGTGTTGGTATCTTTTTATGTGTTTACCGTTTGTATATCAATCACTAATTTGCAATTGATTAACACATGAGTATCAACTACCAACTACATATATAAAATATATTCCTTCCACTTTTGTGAGATAATTTAATTTCCGAAACACCAATAAGTATATAAGGCCCACGCCCCACACACAAACCAAATTTATTACTATTGGTTGTGTATGCAAATTGTAAAATTATAGAAGTCTCACGTACTTGCTATCTTCTCACTAAATACTATATCAATATCATAAATATGTAGTTAATTAGGAATTTAATAAGCAAGCAAAATAGTGAAAATTGGAATAATTTATTTTTTCACAACTCTGTTTTATTCCTCTTCCAATGTTCAAAAATTTTAAACCAATGTACAAATACCCCTCCTTTTCAACTTTCAAAAACTTGAGTTTGAAGAAATAAGATACGCTTTAAAATTCTCTTTGGCATCGTTTTTAAGGCATTTAACTGCATGATTTTTCAACCACGACCCATAGCTCATTGATATTTTCGGTTTTGCTTTCTAAACCTTCCCTTTGATATCTACTTACAGATTCTTTATTAGATTTAGGTCGATAGACTCATCAGGCCACTCCATAAGGTCATTGTTCTAATCTCGAAATTATTACTTTGGTTTTCTATTTCTGTGGTTTGAGTCTCTATTTTATTGGAATACCTACAAACATTCTTCGAAACGAAGAATGGAATAAGAAACTCACTTGAAACAAATGGAATATCGTCAAAGTATTTAAATGCAAAAATAGAAACATTCCTTTATTTAAAATATTCTGCAACTACCTTTTTTTACATATGTAGGTACATTAAAAAAGCAAAGTAACTTGCTAAAAAAATTTCGGAGAATCATTTGGTATCTCAAAACTTGGGAGAATTAGAATGCTATTGTAAAGTTTTAAATAAAATACAAAATCTTGATACTTCTCACGAATTTACAACAATGCACGTATGCAATTATTTCAGAAGAGAATATCAAAACAATTTTTGACCAAATAAAAAATATCTATGTATTTGAAAAATCTGCCACACATTGGAAAATTGGAATACAATTTTTTACATTTTTTCTCCATGCGTGTCTTTAATTACAATATTTCCCTAGAGCTTGGAAAGAAAGCAAAAGTCGTGTCTATACTCAAAGCAGGAAAACAATCTGAATTACTTTCAAGCTATAGATCTATAGGTTTGCTCAGCAACAACACCAAAATTTATGAAAAAGTCATAAAAGAACAAATTTTAGATTTTTGTTTTGGATAATGATATTTTTCCGTGTAAACAATTTGGATATAGACAATTCTATAGCACATCTCATCTCATCAGATAAAGCGAATCTAGCAAACTTTCGATTCTGTTTGGCATAATGGAATCATATATAAAATGTTAGAATCCAACTTCCCAGTATACTTATGTAAAATATTTTAAAATTTGATTCTGGTGTTCCTCAAGGTTCAGTGCTTATAGTATTTCAATCTATATTGTTGTATGGATGTCCGGTATGGGAATTGCAACGAAAAACCACATTAAAAGGTTACAAACTTCTCAAAATAAAGTTTTAAAAATAATGCTTAACCTTCCTATGATGATTTTTTGTATTTTTCCTTCAAATATTTATTTTTTGTATTTTGTATTGACATCATCGGTCAAATCTTTTGTTTATTATTCAGTTATTTATGCCAAATCATTATGGCAAGTTACACGATTGAACACCACGTTCAAATGATGAAACTTTATTATCAAAATGAGTGTTCGTTAACGCAAACGTTGATCGCATTGCGCCCATTTTATGGTAGGCGTGGTGGCCCTACATAGTCAACTCTTCAACGTTTGGTGGCCAAATTTGATACAACTGGTTCAGTAAACAATCAGCCAAGACCCGTCACACGTACGTTCAAAGAACGCAAGATCGGCCGAGAACATCGCCGCGGTCCGTGACCATAGACATCGCCGCCGTTTGTTCGCTGACTGGGCTTCGAATCGTTTGGAAGAGGACCCCAATTTTGGCCGAAAAATCATCTTTAGTGACGAGGCGCATTTTTGGATGAATGGCTGTGTTAACAAGCAAAATTGCCGCATATGGGATGACACCAACTTACGCGAGGTTCACCAGGTGATAATTCATCCTCTAAAAGTTAACGTTTGATTTGGATTTTGGGTCAGGAGGCGGCGGCGGGCGTAATTGGTCTTTACTTTTTTGAAAACGACGTTAGTGAGGTAGTCACCGTCTTGTCAACAGGGAGCGCTACATTGCGATGATAACTAATTTCTTATGGCCCAAATTGAACCATATGGACCTAGACGACATGTGATTGACAAGATCTACCCGAACTTATTGAAAAACCCTATATTTCAAAAGGAAAATAATAATTATTATCTTTAATTACTATTAAATCTCTGAATGTAAAACGTGTGATCACCAACTTGTTTTTAAAACAAATTATGACAAAATAAATTAAACTTAAACTTAACCCTATCTTCGCATAATGTTTTGTAGTTTTTTTTTACATTTGCGTGGTAATCCTTGATATTTTAGAGCCAATGTAAAGAAGGACCAAGTCCTAGTGACATCCAACTCATAAACATACCGTGAAAAGAGCTTACAGGCAGGAATTGAACCCAAGACCTCTAGTATGACAAATCTACGCCCTAACCATCACGCCACGGGTAGTATATTTTTCTCGATAACTTGTTCACATAATAATGGGTGTTTTTTGAGAGCTTGAAAAATTATGAAACATAACAGAAATATTTTTTCTGTTCGTTTGAGCCTTTAAACATATGTACATAACTCTTAGAACGATGTGCTCTAATAAACACTGTATGAACGCGAACAGGTTTATGTTTTTAAAAGTAAATTTTCACAATATGATAGCGTTCCTCTGGCGTTAAAAGATTCATAATACATTTTTTAACCTTACTGAGCAGAAATGTCAACACACTTTGACGTTATCAACTGTCAGACCATAAACGGTAACCATCGAAACTAATCATAAAGCTAAAATTCTAATTCCCAAATATTTCTTGTTCTTAAAAAAAAATTAGCCGAATCAATTAAATAATCTGTATGAGGTTATGTGAAGTCGTTTGTCTACGCATGCCCGAGATGATTGACTTGCCTTGAAAGAAAGTATTTTACGTGTTTGCTGACATACGGCTTTCGTTGCTGCAAAAAGTGCTCGAAAATTGGGTCCCTCGGATGGAATTTATTCGAGCCATCCGGCCGCAGCTATCACTTGCTCAAAATTATTTTTAAACATAGTGGCAAGCACCTAAGTAAAGTTCTGAGTATTTACCAAATACTTAAATTACTTTCCAGTTAAATCCTCCCGTTAAATAACGCTATCTATCGCATAAATGTATGTATTGGTTTAGTACTTGGTAGTTATGGTTTCGACAAATGGGAGTTGATTTGAATTGGATTTATTTTATTATTTTTTTTGTAATAAGTTAAGGATGTTATTTATAATTATACGAATTACGAATGCTTTTTGACATTCGGATAATTGGAAACATTTCAAAAATGTTTCTCAAATCGTCCACACCAAAAAATAACGTTTTTTTTCAACCAGTGCTTATTTCGTGTAATACATATTGCGTCTTTACTTTGAAAATCATGGTAATTTCGCAGAATGTGTGCGAAAATTGCGTACGGATTTTGGAAGAAGAGAAGCACCGTCAACTCCGTATGTTCGTTATCTTGTGAAAAAGTGAAAGAAACTGGCATCCTCATCGATAAACCAAAGCGTGGAAAGTCAAAAGCAGTGCGTACACCCGAGAATAATGCTGCTGTGGCAAAAAGTGTGCGTGAAGCGCCCGCCATCAACATCAATTCACCGTCGTCGTTCTTAACAATTGAACATTTAGGAGACATCATTGAGACGAATTTTGCATAAAAACCTTGGTATGACACCTTACAAAGTCTAATTGGTTCAGGAGTCAAAGCCAACTGACCATCCAATGCGTTTTCGCTTCGCTAAGTGGGCCTGCGATCGACTTAGAGAAGATGCCAATTTTGCCAAAAAAAATCATCTTTTTAGATGAAGCTCAATGTTTTGCGGGCTGTTTTAGAAGAGCGCATTATCAGACGCAGAGCTGATGTCGTTTGGCCATCTTAAAGCTGCGATTTGACACCGTTGGAATATTATTTGTGGGGTGCCGTTAAAGATAAGTGTTACGCTGAAAGGCCAGAGAAAATTGACGCTTTAAAGGAATTCGTGAAGCCATTGGTGCACACAATCGATAATGTGCTTAAAAATTGGACCGATCGTGTAGGCTACTGCATGGCTAGCCGAGGTAGGCATTTGAAATTATTTTCCATTATTAACCGGAAGGATTGTACTTTCAAATAAAAAATGAAATTTGAGAAAATATTCAGTAGTTTTTTTATACGAGTAGCATTTTCAAAAAAAAAAGTTATTTGGCGGACCCTTTACTTTTATATTAGGGAACAGTCCCTAATCTTTTCTTCAAAGCCACACGTCTAAAAAAACACCCTTTACATTAAACCAGTATTTTAGATAACTAGCTTTTGTGCATCTACTTTCATACGTCTTTATCTTGTCGCATAAAATTTTCAAGTGAAACAACATAAGACTGTTGAATAAAGAAGGACATCGTAACATATATAAAGCCCCATACTACCCATATTAAACAGGATTGTATGAATGTACAACAGCGAATGTTTAAAATTTTTCTTAAGGAGAATATTTACGTTTGAACTTTGTGTTTTGAGGTTTAATTGAAATCTTACCATATTTTTGTTCCCATCATTTGCAAAATTTCTTAATGCGAAACAAACCTATTCATTGAAACCTTATAGACTTTTAATTTTCTGAAGCTAATAAAATGCGTCCTACAAGCACTACTAATTACAACTTTTTGTTATAAATAACGTGTTACACTTTAAGTCGTTTCCAAAGCCAAACTTATTGCTTTCTCTCTTCGAAACAGTTTAAATTATGTAGAACCAAAGAAGAACTCTATACTTGGCTACCCCAACAATCTGTCTATAAATATAAGATCTCTAAACGACTTACTCCGAAACATAAATAAAAGCACAAACAAAAACAAAAATATTCAATTTCAACCACAACAAAAACTAAACCATTTTCCTTCCGTTTATTGAATATCGATTTCATAAAATGAAATAGTTTGCAAACATTTCCCAAAGGCCATTTCTGTCAAAAACATAATTTACTCTCAAACCTTTCCCCCAATCATATTGTCAATTTTAGATATGTACCTATATAATACATATGCACTTATATGTGTATTGTGTATGCTATTGATTGTCAAACAAATAAAACCGTATCGATCCCATGGGATATTAAGTTAAGAGAATATTCCCAAACCACAAAATCACTTTTAGCCTTTTTGAGAGTAAAAAATTTACAATTTCAAGAGGATTCCGCAAAGGCTTTCTCTGAACCTTTATGTATCTTAATGTATTTGGTGGTGTGTTGCTTTGAAATGTATTATGAAATATATTCCTTTTTATGCATCCACACATCCCTCACACCTAATAGAAATCAAATAGATGTCTGAAGCTCCTTATTCGGCCTTAAACTGATTCTTGGAATACATTAGCTACAGCATGAGGGCAGGTACATATATTCCAGACCAGGTGTATTTCTAAATATATGAATCTACCTCGTGGAAGATACAAAGAGTGATGTGGCCCCGAATTCAGCTTTGAGCCTAATATTACAAAATATTCGAAAAGAACGATGCACGCGACACACAGGATAAATCTACGGACAGGGTAAAAGTGATTGTGTTTGAAGGTACTCTAGGGACTCCTCTTCTTTGTTTGTTCTCTGTTTGAAAATGTTCTGGCTTTTGCTTGTAACTATGTACATAAGTATTGCAGACAAATAATTTCGGTAATTTTGAACTTTTGAAGACTTATCATAGCTTTGTTAGATGTTACATTTGGGATGTGCAAAAGTCGAAATATATTTAAAGTTGCTATAAACGATTTGAAAATGGAACTCCTTATTTTATTTGAACTTCGTACATGAAAAGAATTTTTCATGAAGAGTTTTTCATTTTTAAATTTTATTAAATCTAGAGTTGGTGCTGAGTGTGTTATCTTGAGGAGTGTGCAAGATAACATTTGCGTAACCCTGGGAAAATGATTTAAGGCTTACGTTTACTCTCTTGTCATCTTGTTTTTCAAAGTCAATATTAATTTAAATTCAAAATTGTAAATTGAAGGCAGCATTTAATTTAAAAAATTAAACATTTTTTAATTCCCATGAACATACATATGAATTACATAAATATTAAGCCCAGTTTCAGAATACTTTCTTAACAAAACTTTTAATAAAAACGTTTCCAATTATCCAAGCCACATGTTTTTAATTTTCGTAGCTATTGACAAAAAAGAAATAAATCCTTCAGATATTATTTGCTAATTTGGAATGCCTTCAGAATTTTAACTTCGAATATAATTCTTGAAAATATGAAGATTGTTAAAAATTAATAGTTTTTGGGAAACAAGCAAGCTGTGATTGATTTAATTTCAATATTACAAAAGTCCAATAATTTTTTTTTAATACCACGTTGGGATTCGGCTTAAAATTTAAGGTCCCCTCCATCCCTGATGGCATTAATCGCACAGAGGAATGGTTGAGAGTTCAGAGTTATAAGTCTCTAGGCCCTAGTTCTCAATGGACTGTTGCGCCACCTAATTATTCACAAACTGAACAATAAATTATTTAAAGAATTAAGATGTCCTAAATTTGAATTCTTCTATCAAGTCAGATTTTTAAATAATTTTAATATTTTACTTAGTTTCCAGAAATTCTCATTAATTATGAGACTTTACTTGAATATATAAAGTTTTAAGCAATCTTTGAATTTAATACTTTCATGGTTTCGAAAAATACATTTTTAATTTAATTTGTAGTGCTGATTACAGAGCAAAACTTAGTTCAAACCGTTTCGCCCTTTTCTATTGAAACCCGTTTCAGGATAAATAGCTTAGAGTTTCTTTCAGTTTTTTGTAAAACATTTGAAATGTAAGAACTTTTGAAGATTTTTTGAATATTACATGAAATAATATAAATATTTCAACTAAATTTTTAAGAGGAGGATTCAATTTAGATGGTCTCAGAAAGCTTTATATATACATACGTGGTTTTTTTAATTTTAAAAATTAATATTTCAAAAAACCTGACGTGATACATTAATTTTTGTAGTCGGATTTGAATTTAGGCAAACAAAACCTATAGGAAAAGTGGGCGTTCACTTAGCCCACAAAAACATTTATTTATTCCATTAGCTCATCCTAAGACCACTCATAATGTTAAAAAAGAACTCCTTCAAAAAAAAATATAAAGGAATGGTTGGTGCATTCGATTGGTTTGTACAAATACACAAACTACTTATTTTGATAAAATTTTTAAACGAATTATAAATTTATATTCAATGAAAATACAATTCGAATAGTCTACAGAAATTTCTTTTTCTTTTGACACTTTAAGTGGTTCAGGTTAAGAGCCAGAAAATTGAGATTTACTAAAGAAATAATATACATATTTGTGTTAATGTTTTTACACCACTACTAAATTTTAAACGTTAAAATGTTAAAAACACATTAAAAAAAGAAAATATATGATATGACTTAATTCCCAAACTAAAAAGAGGCTGGAATGCGACCTACACTGATAACTTCCCATCCCGTGCGTCGGTCGGTTTGTCTTGTTTAAAACTTTAAAAAATATGTTAATAATAACAATATTTTGTGTGAGATATATAATTTGAAGTCAATATATTTCTTTGTTTTTACTTGATCCGAAAACCATTCCTTATCAGTTTTTTTTGTTTATGCAGGTTTTCGTTTTGTTAAAAAAGTTGTCAGTTGAATTTTTCTAAGAAATTAATTAAGAATTACCAACAATATTTTGCATATAATGAAATATGTAGTTTGATTTCAAAATCCATTTTTTTAACGAGATTTGTAGTATCTCTAAAAATCTTTTATTGAGATTTTAGGGACCTTGAAATGTCGAGAAATGTCAAAATATACAATTTGACAAATCAGACCCATAACTTCCTATTGGAAGTTAAAAATGTTTAAAAAAACGAAATTTCGACGATTTGTTACCGCAATATTTTGTTATGTGTTGCTCGTTTGAAAAAAGTCTAACTATCGTTTGTAGAGGCTTCCATAGTTAAGAAGCATACAAACTCGCAAAAAATCTCTCTAAAGCCAAACATAGCCTAGTTATGAAATCGGATCTACAAAAAGATTTTGATCGCGTCACAATGATTTCTGCCCTTAAACAAAAGTCACAGTGGGGAGTCCCCTTTCGGATAGTCAAACTTATTGCGTCCTTTATGACTTCAAGAACCTTCCACACTTTTAAAACTGGAAAATTGAACTTCTTAAGGATCTCCTCTCTCGGTAGCAATTAACAACACTTATGTTGATTCACTTTTAATTAAACACAAGCAGCTTGAACCTCAACTTGAATTTGTTAGGGTTTATGCGGATATTATTTATGTAGTATTATCCGGCGACCCGATGGCGACTCGGTGAAATCTTATATATTATAAAATGCAGATAGAGCTTTTCACACATGGTCCGAAGGTAAAGGTACCACAACTTCTCCTTCAAAAGTGGAGTAATTTCACCTATGCAGAAAAAGAATTTGTCATCCATTGCAATTGAATATTCGCAATACTGCAGTCCCTACTTCAAAAGACGTTCAGTTCTAATTTGAAATTGAATAGTCAGGTTAAAACGTAATTTTTCAACTAAAAAACGATGTACAACCTCTTAAAAATGATATGGTCCAAGAAAAAAGGACCTCATCTTGAAATACCCCTAAAAACAGCAAAAACAATTTCTCTACATGTAGACAACAATCAAAAACTGCAAGGACGTCGACACCGCGATTACAAATTGGTTTCGTTCAGCCTCAGGAGCACTAATATCAACAAGGATCGAGGCTCTTAGACTCGAAACTGGATATCATTATTTTCATAACATTGGTAAAAGAAGAGCTATTAACCTAGCAAGCAGGGCCCTGGCCGATCCAAAGCATTTCTTGTATAATATTGCCAATGCAATTATTAGTTCAGTAACAAATAAATGAAAAAACTCGATATTTGCGTTTGTTAGAGTATTTATCTTAATACAAGTCCAACAAAATTCCTTATTTTAACCTAGTTCAATAAAATATAGTCCACCTCCTTGGAAACGAAATTTGCCTCAAATAGATACAACTCTAGCAGCTTTTAAAATGAAAAATACGACGGATAATATTATGTTCCAAGCTTTAAACCAAGAGATGATCGAAAACGTCAACCCTGATCACATCTTTTTCACAGATGGTTCACTTAAAGATGATAACTGATCTTTTGCTATAGTCAAGTGGGAACATCATTTTCAAACTTCTGCGGTCTGGCAAGGACTACTACCAAATGAAGCATGTAGCTACATTGCAGAACTAGCAACAATTCAAAAAGCTATATCAGTTGCGAACACTTATTGTAACTTTACAGATAACCTGGGGATATTAAAAGGCCTACAAAATGAGACAAACCGATGCCCTACTCTGTAACAATTAAAATGAAAAATGACAGAAAACATCGTATTAGCATGGCTTTCTGGTATCAAAGGCAATGAAATGGCGGATAACGCAGCCAAAGATGCTACTAAATTTCCACTAGTAATTGATTCGTCAAATTTCTATCAATTGACTCGCCAAATCTGTTTCCAGCAGCTAAAGATGGAGCTCAAAGTCAAGTGGCATAGCTGCAGTATTTTTTTTTGTACACATAATCCCCATCACCATCGTCTCCCATACAATATGCGCATAACAAGGGAAAAATTCACAAGGATACTTCAAATAAGAGTTGGAAAAACAATTTTTACTTGTTCTACAAGTAAAAATTGTTTTTTCCTTTATCGACCCTGCACTTGAAAGCACTCTCATTTATTGAACAATTATTGATCCACTTCTTTTGCTATTATGATATGCTAAGCGGGTGGCTTATCTATTCCAGACTTTGTTCGATTGGAAAGCATATATTAAATGCAAGTTAGTTGAAAACAAAAAAGAACAGAATGCAGAGAGTTCAAGAAACACCATATTTCCAAACTAGAAGAAGTTGTTATTCAACTGACAGGTACCTGCAATCTGAAAACGTCTATAGCAGGAATTCAAAACACGTTTTCATTTGGTTCTGAAGTCCCAGAGCTGACTAAGACAACGACACATGTTTGAAATCAAAACGCTGAATGTTCTATATTTGCTGCATCTCAGAAAGTGTCGATGTCTTCAGAATTGAAATTCGTCCAAGTATCTCATGCTCATCAACTTGGACACAACAAACCTTCTTGAACTACAAATAGAACTGCAGAAAGAGTTTTACAAAAAATCGGAAGAATTTTATAAAAACAAATAACTGCCAAACAGGAACACGTATTTTGTACAAAACAAGTTAAGGAATTTAAAAACTATGCGATTTAAAAAAATACAAATTGATACTTTTACAGAAAAGAGTAGAAAAACAAATTAAGCTTGTACAGTCAAAATATACTGCACTAGACTAAAAGTTTGCAGCACGTCCAATATCTTATTTATTTTAATTAAGTTTTCTTGTATTTTTATGAACTAAATATTTTTATGTATTTATATTTATATTTATATTTATATTTATATTTATATTTATATTTTTACATATGTACAAACATATATATGACTCCACGTTAAGACATTTAAGTCAAATGGAAATGTCAATGGACGTGGGGGCCGTATGTGCGGTGGTACACTCCTTCCGCCGCCGTCACTGATAAATCAGACTGGTCGTTCGTGGTTCATGTATCATCATTCAAACGTCCAAAACAATAATTTTGTAGAGCCCTGAGGATTAAATTAGGCTATTTTTTAAGAAAATAATAACGCACGACAATATCATAAAATGATAAATAATTCGAGCTTTTTTACAGACAGAAGATGATAGCAAAAAGTAAGAAATTGCTGAATTAACTTCAAATAAATAATTTCTTCTTGCAGTAAGAAAATACTTTTAATGTACTCAAAAAAATTGTTTCGTTAGAAAAATAATATTTAAAAATGTTTGTAATTATATCAAGGACGAAAATATCCTTTCTATAAAACAAAATTATATTTTTAATATTTATTTCAGATTTTTAACAATTTATTATGGATAACCTTGGAGATGAGCTTTATTTTTCCCGTTTTTGAGTCTTATCGTGAATGCCTAATTAATTTCCGTAGAAAAGAAAATGTCGTTCGTTCATTTTCAAGAAACTTAGAAATAAGAAACACGCGAGAATTTGCGAAAGGCATTTTGTATTTTAAAAACGTCTGGAAGACTAATCTTATTGTTAGTTTTAAGCGCGAGCTATAAATTTGCACGAATTCATTCTATACAACTTTTCGGTAGTTTAATTTTAGGACTTTAAATATTTTTTATTTTAAGGATTTAATTATTTATTGTATAGTTTTAATTATTGACGATTGAAAAATTGGTTCTAATTTTGTTTCAATCTTTCATGATAAAAGCACATAATCAATACAGTACTTACTTAAGGTGGCGCTACAGTCCTGTGTGAACTAGGGCCTATCAATACAGTACACATCGAAATATTAATAGTCATAAAGGACGTTAGTGTTATGAAAGATAGTAGATAGAAAAGGTCATATAGACTTTATAACCATTTGATGTGGATACATTTATGTCGAATTTCTTTTGTTTTTTTTTTGTTAAAAATTATTTACAAAAAATTAATAATGTCGACCGGACTTTATCCCCGAATTTATTTCAACTTTTTTAAAACAAAAATATATTTTTTCTGACTTCAAAATAATTAGATTTTTGAATAAGTCAAAAAGTCATTAAGAAGTTTTAACTGTTTTTTTGTACAGATATTCGGTATCGTTAGGATAAATCAATTTGGTGTGACATTTTTAGTAGGATCTAATATTTTTTGTAACAAAATCATTCTATTGAACCTTTTTAAATTTAAACGAAACTTAACAACAATATTTTTGTAGTACCCATGGCATGGTGGTTAGTGTGTAGGGCTTTTACACCAGAGGTCTTGGGTTCAATCCCTGCCTGTGCCACCTTAATTAAAAAAAAAAAGTTTTCACGGGTACCTCTTGCGAGGAATTGACAAATCCTCCAAAAGTAATTCTTGTCATGAAAAGTGCTTTCTCAAATTAGCCGTTCGGATTTGGCTTAAAACTGTAGATCCCCTCCATCCCTGACAACTTTACTCGCACACAAGAATGGTTGAGAGTTGTAAGTCACTAGGCCCTAGTTCTCAATGGACTATTGCTCTACCTAGTTTATTTTATAACAACAATATTTTATATAAAATAAAATAAGCTTCGATCAAAAAGTTATTTTTGTTCCAAAGGTATACGAGTCAAAAATCAATGTTTAACAGTTCTTCTGTTTTTGAAACTAGAAATTAAAAAGTTTTGTTTGGTAATATGGAAAACCTTCCAGTACTTAACTACCTCAAAGTTACGTCTGATGATGGTGACGTTTTAACCGAGAAGTCGGTGTTGTAAGTCTTTTCTTAATGAATTGTTTAACCCTTATTAACCGATCAACCAATTTTTGCCGTCTCTGCCTCAATACTCACAAAAGCCGCATTGACATCACGCTGAGATCTTCCGATTATGTCAATGTATACTAAATACGCTAGTAATTACACAAAGTTTTGAAAGATAGTGCCTCTAGTGTTGACGTGGGAGCTCTGCACTATTCTTTAAAGGACGATGTTAAAGAAATCGTAGACAGCGCATCACTTTGTCTAAAGCCATTTTTGACATCGGCCGATACTGCTGCAATTTCACGTTCGATATTTGTACGACCGATCGATGCGGCCAAGCGACTGGACCATTTCGTGAGATAACACGTTCTCCAAACTTGGTTTCCAATAAATTGATTGTGACATTAGCTGTGTGGCTTGTGGCGCCGTCCTGTTGGAACTACATATCCCCCAAGTTCATGTCATCCAATTGGGGGCAAAAATATTTGGTTACCATTGAACAACAGCGATCCCCATTCACAGTAACGTGTCGGTCTTGATCATCACGGTAGAAGTACGGCCCAATGACGGGATGCAATGATGACTCATGGAGTAGGTGTGGATTGCTGCCTGACCAATACCGCATATTTTGTTTATTGACGAAGCCATTCAGATAGAAATGAGCCTTATCGCTGAAGATGATTTTTCGATGAAAATCCGAATCATTTTCAAGTTGTTGCTCAGCCTGATTCACGAACATACGACGCTTCTGGTGGTCAAGCCGCTTCAGTTCTTGCGTCAATTTAATCTTGTAAGGATGTAGGCCAAGATCTTTTCGCAAAATTCGCCACAACGACGTCACAGAGACGCTTGAAAGACACGTTTGGACTTTCTGCAGCTGAAGCCTCAGCGCAGCAATATTTTCGACACTCCGGGCGCTTCTTTGTCTCACTGGCACGGGAACAATTTGTACTGTGCCTGTGGATTCAAATTCAATTGTTGAACTGCTAGGACGATTATGACGACCATAAAATGGACGTAGCGCTCTTAACGTTGAGGCCACTGACTGCGAATTTCGGTAGTAAATTTTAAAAATGTCGACTCGCTGTTGAAAAACCATGTATTTAAGATATAAGATATAATAGTCTTTTTATTGAAGCTTTTACTTTTGTATGAAACGGTGTCTTTAAATTCAAAAATTCAATTTTAAGTACTCTTCTGTTTCATGTTTTTATTTTGCTGTCAGTAGGATATTTCTAAAGTCTTACAAAATATTATTAATAACATTTTCAATAGCCGTTTCTTATCAGTTTTTTTCATATTTTTGTAGGTTTTCGTGTTTTGTAAGAAAAGTTATCAATTGAATTTTTCTAAATAGCTAATTAACTAAAATTTCGCAACAATAGCTTACATGTGATAAAACACGTTTCAATATATCTTTTTTTGATCCCGAAATGATTAGTAGGAAACCAATTTTTAGCAGCATTTTTTAAAAGCTTTTATTTCTTATTAAAGAAAAATACAGACTGGACTTTTCTATCTTCTTTAACAACGACATTTTGCATGGAAAAATTCCTCGTCTATACTCGAAATATTCGAACCGAACATCATTTTTTTATATTTTAAACTAGCTGACCCGGCAAACGTTGTTTTGTCATATAAATAATTTCTAGAGAATATTTTGCTAGAAATAAATAACTCATTGTAAGTGTGTAAGGATGTGGTATTGTAAGTGCGGGAGATATAGAGCACTGTAAATGGTGATAAAATTTTAAAATAACAAATCACCAAACAAATTGTTTTAATTTATTCAAATTAATTCTTTAAAATTATATACATATCGCTAATTATGACAATACTACAAAAAAACAATATCAATTCCTTAATGCAACAAAGTGTGCAATATTTGTTGTGATCCCATCTTTCCCCAATACAAACAAACTGGATGGTTTGCCCACTCGAGAGCACGCCACGTATAATTGTCCATGTGAAAAACATGAAGTGCTCAAATCTAAGCCGCAGACAGCTATAGTTTGGCCTTGAGACTTATTGATAGTCATTGCAAATGCAAAACTAATTGGAAATTGAAGGCGTTTCAATTGAATTAGCACATCTGTGGGTATAATAGGGATTCGCGGTAGTAATATATTTTCACCTCGTGATTTTCCATTTAGAATAATGGCTTCGATAACATTTTCCCTTAATTTTTAACTTCCCATAGGAAGTTTTTGTAATGGGTCCGATTTGTCGAATTGAAAATTTTGACATTTCTCGACGTTTCAAGGTCCCTAGAGTCGAAATAAAAGATTTTTAGAAAGATGTATGTGCGTGCGTTTGTAAGTACGTTCGTACGTCCGTTCTTTCGCGACGTTTTTTTCGTCGACCATAGCTCAAGAACCAGAAGAGATATCGACTTCAAATAAATTTTGTTATAAAGATAATAATACAGAAAGTTGCAGAAAGGACTCCCAAGAAAATTGCGCGGGTGGTTTTCTTACCACAGCAGTTTAAAAAAAGGAGAAAATTTTGGTTAACCCTAAATATCTCACGAACGCTAGAGACTTGAATTAAATTGTATGTTATATATTGTAACGTGATACTAAACAAATATATTTTTAGAAAAAATTTCAATTAACGGTTTTTTTTTTATAAATCAAAAAAACTGAAAAAAAATATTATTTACCTCGTAAAATTTACGAACAAAAATTGATTTTATCTTCAAAATAATTTTGTGCAACGAAGAATAATGTTTTTAAGATCTGGTAAAATTTTGAGAAAAATCAAATTGATAGTTTTTTTTTTACAAAAAATAAAAACCTAAAAAAAAACAATACTAAAACTTAGTAAAAATTTACTTTCGACTCAAATATCTTTTCAAAAATTTAAAATATTGGCTTCAAACTTATTTTATCTCACAGAAAATATTGTTTTCGACGTTCAGTACATTTTTTATAAAAATCCAACAGTCAGTTTTTTCATAAAAAATTAAAACCTACAAAAAATCGTACGCGAAATTGATAAAAATTGATGTTCGGCTTTCAATATCTCGTGAACAATAGAAGATATTAACTTCAAATTAATTCCATTCATCCAATATGTATTTGTTTGTATAAGAAATAATTTTTTGAAGAAATGCTACTAAAATTGGTAAAAATCGGTTTTCTACTAAAAATCTCGTTAACAAAAAAAATAATTTCGAAATCAAACTATTTCATTATTATGTAAAATATTATTGATAGTTTTTAAATTTTCAAGAATAATTCAACTGAGAACTTTTTTAACAAAACCTACAAACTTTTAAGCAAGACAATACGACAGACAGGATGGGAAGTTATCAGTGTGGATCGCATCCCAGCCTCTTTTTTAGTTACTAATCGCGTGCCGTTGCACAACCGTGGTGGGGTCAAATTACGAAACAAAATTACCGGAGATCCAACCTGAGTTCAAAAACTCAGTTGGATAATTAGATTCGGTAGCATCATAAACTGTATCAATGGATTTGTATGACGCTAAGTCTCCTGGTATCAAATGTTGTATCTTGAGATTTAATTCGTTGACATCCACATTTTCTGCTGCTAAAATTGCTCTTTCTGCCAGCCACTCATGATTTGTATATTGTCTCTGTACATCGGGAAATATCTGGTCAATGAGAGCATCTTGTGAATCAATAATTGTGCAGAAATTGTAATTGTAATTTTATGCATCCAGTTTCATCTGTAGTAACTTTTCCGTCGCCTATATCTAACAGTTGTTTTGAGAATGTTTCAGCGGATGGATCTTGAAGCATTTGAACACGCATATTTACTTTCAGTTGTACTTTTTCAACATTACGCCACAGTGGCGATGATTTTAAGCACGGATTGATCTCATCAGCGTACATTGAACTCGGAATAACGGGAAGTCTTTGTCTAGAATCACCTGAAAGGAGTATTAGAGTGCCGCCAAATAGTATGTCGTTGTTTTTTATATCTTTCAATGTCCTGTTCAACGCCTCAAGCGAATGTTTGTGTGCCATAGTGGATTCATCCAAGATGATAATTTTATACTGTTTCAGCACTGTGGCCATGGATGATTGTTTTTTAATATGGCACACCGCGTCTGGGTTATTTTAAATATTTAGTGGCAGTTTAAATACTGAATGAGCTGTTCTGCCTCCATCCAATAAAGTTGCCGCAATGCCAGAAGATGCAACAGCCAATGCGATACCATTATTTGATCGTATTTTAGCAAGAATTAGCGAAATAGGGAAAGTTTTGCCAGTTCCACCTGGTGCATCCAAAAAAAGAATCCACATTGTCCTGCCGAAACTGCGAGCATGATGTGGTCATAAATTGTTCTTTGTTCTTCATTCATTAGTGAGACATTGCGAACAACAATCTCTGCCATTTCTACAGTATTGTATTGTAGTTCACGATTTAATTCAGTGTCTATTAAATCAGATGCATTTTGATTTGGTGAGTGCATACCGAAATGAATGAGTGGTAAGTTGGCAATGATAATGCAAAAATCCTCAATAGCAATCAATACTTCATTGTATATAGCGTCACTGAATATTATCGCAAGATTTCATTGAAATTGGTTAAGCCGTTTCGGAGGAGTATGGCAACTAACACTGTGACAGGAGAATTTTATATATTAGATTAATTTTAATTTTTGCAGTTTATATTTTTTTTAAAGTTGTTTTGAACACAACATTTTTCATAAGAGCAATATCTTTAATTTTTGCCAAGATATTTGAATTGAAAATCATTGTTTAACAACTTTAAGTAGTGTTTGTTTTAGTTTGTTTTTTTTATTATTTTTTGCTTCAATATTTCTCAAAAATGTTACGAGATGTCTAAAATGTTATTCTTCATTGCAATAATAAGAAATGTTTGTGTTTTTTTTTTAAGATTTATGCACCTTTTCTTGGTAAGTTATTATTTTTTTGTATGCTTTTTTCCAATTAAAAGAAATTAAAATTTTATTTCAAAAACATGCATACAATGTCCTACAACAATATCACAATTTGTTGTTCTCAATTAAAATTTCCCGACATAATTTTTCTATTAAATAACGTTTTTTAAATATATGTACGTATCTTCTAGATACAATTTAAACCTTTTTAGTATCTTAGGAAATTTTCTTCATTTCGCGTTACTTATAAGATGACTCCCAAAACCAACCAAAATGAAATCGAAATTGAAAATCGTGTAAAATTGTTTTCAGGGTTCTATCATTCCATCGATTTCATAACTTCAAATACTTTTTGAAATCACTTCAAACGAAATTAAAGCAGCTGACATATCTACTACACGTCAGTCAATAAACAATTTTGTATATTGTCATAGTTTTTATAATTTCTTATGTTTTTAATAAATTGTTCTATGCTTTTAAATAAAATATAGAAATATAAAATATTAATGTTTTTAGATGCAGATTTGGAATTATTTGCAGTTTCCAAATATCGGTTAGGGAAGACTTTGGAGTCAAAGTCTAATTTATGAATGAGCTTTGAAAGGAACGCTGTTCCTTCACTTCGTTTAAAGTTCGAAAAAAATGCATTCGATATCGATAAAAGTGAATTTCAGAACTCCAATTTATGTTTTGAATCGTTTTTAATTTCATTTTGAGTGAAAGTGAAATGCACAACCTTGTAGTATGTGGAGTTAAGAAGAACCTTCAATTTAATTGCTTTATGTTTTTGAATAATTTGTTTTGATTTTTAGTGCTGATTGCGAACGCCCGATTTCAGCTACACGTGCTCAAACTCCGAAATAGTTGTTTTCAGCATTATTTTTACGTATGTATATACGAGTAGATAGATATGTAGATAGATACAGATTTTATTACTATAATATATACATATGTACATATGTACATATATATGTATTTTTCAATATATTCCAGAAGCTTGATAATAACCTTAAGACTAGGAATTCTTAACAAGAACCAAAATTGTGTTTATAACGTTTGCGTTTTTCTGTTAAGAACAGTTTACGCATAAATGCTTCAGCTCTTTTAAGGTTTTTTTGTATGAGGTTAAGACTTACAACTATGCAGAAGTTTTTGAAAAAAAAAAAGATATTTAAAACTCTTAAACGGAATATTGAAGTAAGGAATTGTAGATTTAGAAAATCATCACAAACGTAACTTGATAGACTGATTTTGAAGTCGGATTCGAACTAAAGCCATCAAAATTCTTAGAAAAAGTATAATTTCATTATATAACCCTGTTGACCAGTGTTATTATTTCAAGGTAATCTTTTGGAGAAGCTTAAGTTCCTACAATTTAAATTGTTTATCAACTGCAAAGAAAAAATTACCGCACTTCTTACATAATGCCGTCATTGGTAACAAAAATTAATGCGTACAAAACCGAACCGTGATGGTATAACAGTATCATCATTCTCGGGAAAAATCTCGATCTCAAGAGCCATTACTTTTATATACTGACATTGACACATACTTGTGTGTTCGAGTCCATTGGGCTGATTGTGATGGCTGCTGTGGCTATGTAGCGTAAGGTTTAAACAAGCAAACCACCAGCAGTGTAGAGCTTCTCTGTGAACTATCAAGGGCTATATATCTCATTCCGGGTTTTTAAGGATAAACTGATGGTGCCTTTCTGACTTCTATATACTCCATTTGTCAAGTTATACTTCCTTTTAAATTAACAGGCATTGGATACAAATCCAACTTTCTCTGCGGTGGTATTTTATTCGTATAGTTAACGTACTCGTAGCTGTGTCGTTTTTCGTCTTATTTTTCAAATAGCATAACGAAGATCTGAGTTTATTTTAAAGATTAAGGACAAGCATGGATAAAATCAGAGGTCTGTTAGAAAAATATACGGATGTTAAAAATTTAATGCAAACATAATCTACAGTCATCTATTTAGGGCTGCTTGAGCTTTGAAATTTCTGATGGAATTCATTTTGCAGACTTTATCACTTTACAAATTGAAAAACACATGGTAATGGTGACTCGAGTATATAGTGTACAGACGCAGAGACCTAGCTTTAGACGGTGAGTGGTGGTGTTGCTTTACGTACATTTCAAATTAAATCGCTCACATAACATGTGTACATATGTACTTCTATTTTATGTACATGTTCATATATAGAAATTATGTATGTGAAATAATATACTAAGTACATATTGTATACAAAAAAACCTACGCAACATTAGAAGACTATAGTATAGTTTGTCCCTGGTCCGGGTTCGGGCTCAGGTACGGTTATGGGTATGGGTACGGGTCCCACAAGAAAAATCCTAATTTTGTAATGGCTTTTACGTATGTATGTATGTACTATACAATGTTCTCAACCAACAAGCCACATTTCCATAGAGTATATTTTTTGCATCTTTTCCCAGAGCCAGAGTAAAACTTTTGTGGGGCATCAAGTTATTATTGTTGTTTGCTTTTAGGTTAAATTTCTTTTGTACTTGTTTTTATTTAAATTTGTATTTCTTGTGCGGACAATCAACTTTATTTGCGTTCTATGCTTAGCACTAAAGATTGGTGTCTACACATATAAAGAATCATTTTTTGAAATATTATATTTTTGTCTATAAAACGTAAATTAATAGTTTTCAAACATTTTAGGCGAATAAAAAATTTGAATAAAAGAAAAAATTTAATTCTGTTTTATAGATAAAAGCGTATGTGGATCAGTAATTTTAGTCTGGCACAGTGTGTCCATTATTTGCGTATTAAATATAGTTCAAGCGGAGGTTTTGTAAACTTAAGAGAGTTACCAATAAATGTTTCTATTTTAAACTTAGTTTTGAACATTTTTGGATAGAATTTATGAACTACATAGATATTAAATATTTATGATAATGCTTCTACAATAACTTTCTGAGGGAGGAGAATATAAAAAAAAATTGATACATTTCTTCCAAGAGCTCAGGTTTTATGGGGGTTGTCGGTATCATGACCAATCCCTCCCACCTGAGCGCAATATCAATCGGAAATCCAGGTATATTCCAATCGCGCGGCACAAATGTATCAACGTTTAATCAATGGAGGATGCCAAGAGAAGAGACAACGTCAAATGGCTACAATCGCAAGAAATCGCCAAATCCTTCTCCGACCGAATTACAAGTCACAACCTCTTTCGAAAATCTCTGTATAACGGTGGTGACAAACCGAATTCCGCTGTCAGGCAGAATCATCCATTCAATATACAAGCCAACAATCCCGTCTTCCAGACTAAAACGAAGGAAAGATTCCCATGTCTAAGCTGAAGTCTAACAAAGCCGCTGGAGCAGATGGCTTGAATGGCCGAGCTCTTCAAAGCAGCTGGAGATAATCTGGTTAAGAGCATGCATCAACTTATCTGTAAGGTATGGTCGAAAAAATGAATGCCCGATGAATGGAACCTCAGTATTGTTTGCCCGATACTAAAAAAGGAGACCCTCTAAAGTCTCAATCAGTCTACTTAACATCGCTTACAAAATTTTCTAAAGCCTATCGGCAACAACCTAATAGGTCCTTATCAATGCGATTGTAGACAAGGAAAGTGCATAGTATCGGGTGATTTTTTAAGAGCTTGAGAACTTTTTTTAAAAAAAAAACGCATAAAATTTGCAAAATCTCATCGATTCTTTATTTGAAACGTTAGATTGGTCCATGACATTTACTTTTTGAAGATAATTTCATTTAAATGTTGACCGCGGCTGCGTCTAAGGTGGTCCATTCGGAAAGTCCAATTTTGGGTAACTTTTTCGAGCATTTCGGCCGGAATAGCCCGAATTTCTTCGGAAATGTTGTCTTCCAAAGCTGGAATAGTTGCTGGCTTATTTGTGTAGACTTTAGACTTGACGTAGCCC
Organism: Eupeodes latifasciatus; assembly: GCA_920104205.1. Lineage (NCBI taxonomy): Eukaryota > Metazoa > Arthropoda > Insecta > Diptera > Syrphidae > Eupeodes > Eupeodes latifasciatus. Next base: position 181,523,684 of record OV049924.1, read on the forward strand.
CACAAAAAATAGTCTAAAGGCGTCAAATCGCATGATCTTGGTGACCAACTTACCGGTCCATTCCTTGAGATGAATTGTTCTCCGAAGTTTTCCCTCAAAATGACCATAGAATCGCGAGCTGTGTGGCATGTAGCGCCATCTTGTTGAAACCACATGTCAACCAAGTTCAGTTCTTCCATTTTTGGCAACAAAAAGTTTGTTAGCATTGAACGATAGCGATCGCCATTCACCGTAACGTTGCGTCCAACAGCATCTTTGAAAAAATACGGTCCAATGATTCCACCAGCGTACAAACCACACCAAACAGTGCATTTTTCGGGATGCATGGGCAGTTCTTGAACGGCTTCTGGTTGCTCTTCACTCCAAATGCGGCAATTTTGCTTATTTACGTAGCCATTCAACAAGAAATGAGCCTCATCGCTAAACAAAATTTGTCATTTGTCACATTTCGAACCGAACACTGATTTTGGTAATAAAATTCAATGATTTGCAAGCGTTGGTCGTTAGTAAGTCTATTCATGATGAAATGTCAAAGCATACTGAGCATCTTTCTCTTTGACACCATGTCTGAAATCCCGCGTGATTTGTCAAATACTAATGCATGAAAATCCTAACCTCAAAAAAATCACCCATTAGATCAAATATTCACATTACAGATAATGAAAAAACCCAAGAACATCAAATCGACAACCACAATCTCTTCATCGAATTCAAGACCGCATATGACAGCATCTATACAAGGACGAACTGTATACATACATCCATGCACAGTTTTGGAATCGATGACAAACTCGTCAGGATGACCATGGAGATGGAGAGTTCGTGCTACTCATAATAAAGGTTGAAAACAACTTAATCGAAACTTTCGATGTCAAAAAAGGCTTTAGACAAAGTGATGCGCTGTCATGTGATTTCTTTAACATCGTCCTTGAAAGAATTTTGCAGAGCTCCAACGTTAACACTAAAGGCACTATCTTTCAAAAGTCTTTCCAATTAATGGCATATGCTAATGAAATTGACATAATAGGAAGAATTGAGAGTGACGTCAATGGGGCTTTAAACGTTATTGAAGGCACACAAAAGTACATGCTGTCATCAAGAAAGGATCTACAACACCGACCGACGACGTCTCGGTCAAAACGTTACATCGACTGACGTAACTTTGAGGTAGATACAAACTTTATAGACTTAGGCTCTGCTGTGAACACCAGCGCCCTGAAATCAAACGAAGAATTACTCTCGCTCACCGCTGTTTCTTTGGGCTAAGAAAGCAATCAAAAAAGTGTCGCTGTATAAGACATAACCATGGACTATGACAAAAGCGGATAAAATCACCTTGGATCGTTTTGAGAGAAAAGTTCTTCGCCCGATCTACGGTCCCGTATGCATAGAGGGTGAGTGAATGAGAAGATGGTACGACGAGCTGTACTGGCTGTACAGCGAGACTTAGCCAGAATAATAAAAGTTGAACGACCGAGATGGCTGAGTCACGTAGAGTGCATGGAAACCATAGCTCCTCCGGCCCGGAAAGGCCTCGACTCTACGCCCTCCACGACAGAGTAGTGGAGGAAGACCGCGAATCTGGTGGCTCCCTAGTTTACACAGGACTGTAGTGCCACCTTAAGTAACTAAGTAGGAGGGGTGGTCATTTGAACCTAAAAAACTTATACAGTTTATTTTTATGAGCAAAGATTTTATCTGCACATTTTTTAAATCATTTAATTTACCATTAAATCCGTTTTTCTGTCAAAAACAATTTTGCTTATTTACGTAGCCATTCAACAAGAAATGAGCCTCATCGCTAAACAAAATTTGTCATTTGTCACATTTCGAACCGAACACTGATTTTGGTAATAAAATTCAATGATTTGCAAGCGTTGGTCGTTAGTAAGTCTATTCATGATGAAATGTCAAAGCATACTGAGCATCTTTCTCTTTGACACCATGTCTGAAATCCCGCGTGATTTGTCAAATACTAATGCATGAAAATCCTAACCTCAAAAAAATCACCCATTAGATCAAATATTCACATTACAGATAATGAAAAAACCCAAGAACATCAAATCGACAACCACAATCTCTTCATCGAATTCAAGACCGCATATGACAGCATCTATACAAGGACGAACTGTATACATACATCCATGCACAGTTTTGGAATCGATGACAAACTCGTCAGGATGACCATGGAGATGGAGAGTTCGTGCTACTCATAATAAAGGTTGAAAACAACTTAATCGAAACTTTCGATGTCAAAAAAGGCTTTAGACAAAGTGATGCGCTGTCATGTGATTTCTTTAACATCGTCCTTGAAAGAATTTTGCAGAGCTCCAACGTTAACACTAAAGGCACTATCTTTCAAAAGTCTTTCCAATTAATGGCATATGCTAATGAAATTGACATAATAGGAAGAATTGAGAGTGACGTCAATGGGGCTTTAAACGTTATTGAAGGCACACAAAAGTACATGCTGTCATCAAGAAAGGATCTACAACACCGACCGACGACGTCTCGGTCAAAACGTTACATCGACTGACGTAACTTTGAGGTAGATACAAACTTTATAGACTTAGGCTCTGCTGTGAACACCAGCGCCCTGAAATCAAACGAAGAATTACTCTCGCTCACCGCTGTTTCTTTGGGCTAAGAAAGCAATCAAAAAAGTGTCGCTGTATAAGACATAACCATGGACTATGACAAAAGCGGATAAAATCACCTTGGATCGTTTTGAGAGAAAAGTTCTTCGCCCGATCTACGGTCCCGTATGCATAGAGGGTGAGTGAATGAGAAGATGGTACGACGAGCTGTACTGGCTGTACAGCGAGACTTAGCCAGAATAATAAAAGTTGAACGACCGAGATGGCTGAGTCACGTAGAGTGCATGGAAACCATAGCTCCTCCGGCCCGGAAAGGCCTCGACTCTACGCCCTCCACGACAGAGTAGTGGAGGAAGACCGCGAATCTGGTGGCTCCCTAGTTTACACAGGACTGTAGTGCCACCTTAAGTAACTAAGTAGGAGGGGTGGTCATTTGAACCTAAAAAACTTATACAGTTTATTTTTATGAGCAAAGATTTTATCTGCACATTTTTTAAATCATTTAATTTACCATTAAATCCGTTTTTCTGTCAAAAACAAGTAAAATATTTGTAATAATCTTACAGGTATTCAAAAAAATTTAAATTTGGCAAAACTTTAGTAATGCTTGCAATTATTTTTATATATCCAAAAATGCGCCTCGTCACTAAAGATGATTTTTCGGCCAAAATTGGGGTCCTCTTACAAACGTTTCGAAGCCCAGTCAGCGAACAAAAGGCGCTGTCTATGGAACCTTGAGTTTCTGGGTCAGTTGGATCTTGTACAGGTTTAGGCCCAAGTTCCGACGCAAAATTCGCCGCAAGGGCCACCACGTCTACCGTAAAATGGGAGCAATGCGCCAACGAACACTAATTTTGATAATAAAGTTTTATCATTTGAACGTGCTGTTCAATCGTGTAACTTGCCATGATGATTTAACATAAACAACTTAATAATAAATAAAAGATTTGACAGGTGGCGCCAAAATCTATCCACGCCAATTTAAAAACCCTATAGTAGCTAGCTCCTCTGTCAAAATAATATATATATATACATACATATATATATTATATGTATATAAAATTAAGAAATAAATTAAGAAGTCAAATTATAAATTACATATTTATTAAAATATCTTCAAGACCCCAGTTTTTTATACTTATATTGCAATCAATAAACACAAATACTTCATAATTCGACAGATTCAACCTAAAAAAAAAAAAAAAAACTTCAATTGTATTTTTTTATGTTATTAAAAATTAAATTATTCCTAAATTATCTGTCCCTTCTCTAAATTTCTTATAATAGCTGCAATATGTTTATATAAGAAATTTAAAATTTGGGCATTTTTGATTTGAATAGAGCCAAACTTAAAGTTGATTACAAATTCTACTTCTATTCTATGCCTATCTGCTATTTTGTGTTCTTTTTTTTAGTTAAATGAGCTCTAATTTGAATATTAATTGCTCATTAAATATTAATGAAATAAATGAATAAAACCCTATGTTTTTAGGAATCCCTGGTGCCTGTTTAATTATTTTATTTTTTTTTTTGTTGTGAAAATTGATTTAATAAAGAAAGTTCGCATCTATTTCGAGTATTGTACAAACAAAATTAAAACTTTTAAAAGAATGAAAAAAGCATATTAATGATTATGAAAAGTTAAATTCAAAATAAGTCTGCGTATATATGGGTGTAGATGTGTTTTCTGTTCTGTTCATATCCTAACTTATATTTTACGCATTAACGCACATAATTACCACTTAACAAACGTCAACGACTTGAGCTTTTTGTCATAGACTAATCTCATTTTGCCAATAAATTACTGTTAGACGGTTGGGTTCCTCCTAAACATGTAATAGAGAGAAGATGTAAGATGTAACCTACTAAAGGGCATCAACACTTCATTTAAGGCCTTTTTCCTTCATTCCATCGCATATCCTACACTACTTACTTGCTGCTTGCTTGCTTGGCTTGCCCTCGACAGAATTCAATTGGCATTAAAACCCAAACCCACCACAAAGACGAAGAAGTACTATGCGGTTAGCTTTTTTATTTTTATGAGGACGACCACTCACTAAGAGGATTAAACACATAGCAAATACAATTTATTCCAGATATTTATCCCGACGACTACTGTTGGTATATGTATATATGTACATATGTACATACATATATATATAATGAACCTCTACCTATTTTTGTATTTAATCGTTTTAAGATAGATTTTCTAAAGAACTTTTTTCTCCCTCCTGTATGGAATTATATACATACGTATAGGTTTAGGTATCTATGTTTGGTTCCTTTACGGATGATGGTATAGTCGGGCCGGATTTCGATGTGAACTCTGGAGGAGTAAGTAAAGTACTTAAGTCTTTCTATGTTCCCTCCTTGTAGATGGTATGTAGGTATACCAAGCTACCTCAGTGAGGCCCTCATTCAATTAATGTATTCGTGCAAGCATTTTGTTTGTTGTATAATCATTTCCAATTAAGAGAAAGAGAGATTCATCTTTTAGTCAGGCCAAGCGAATATATAAGTTTGTCATGTTTCTACTTAATGAACCCTTTGCTGATTTCTTTCTTAAAAGAAAGAAAAAAAATGATGAAATGAGTGCTTTGAACTTCTTTAAGGGAAAAAGGACTAAATTGGTTTGTGTGTATGTATAAGGTATATAGCTACAGATAAATTCCTTTCACAACAAAGTGCGCTAACCAATGAATATAATCTTTGAATTGAGATAAACACGCTCTCTTTATTTGTTTGTTTAAGTTTAGATCTATGAATTTCTTACTCTTTGTTTTTGGTATAAATGACTTCCAGTTCTAATTAAAATTTAAAACTCTTTTGAAAGAACCAAGTTCTTGTTATTTCGAAAATATAATTACTATAATTGCTGAAGCTTTATATCCATAGGAATTATCATATTGACGTTAATATTTAAGTCCAAACAAATAGGTATATCACTGTATTAGCTTATCTTACCAACTTGTAGATTTGTGACTTCTCTAGGAAAGTGTTTTGAGCTCTAAGCAATTTTTCTGTTATTTTACATCATATAAAATATGAAATTAAAATTTCAAAGTAATTAAGCAGAACTACATTTAGTTATACAATCCGTCAATGTATAAAGCATATTAGCCCCAGTGCAACCTTGCAACCGAAGAAAGGTAACTTTCATCAAAACACAACCGGCGGATAGTATAGGACAATTGGCAATAAAATAGCTTACGTCTTCATTCTCCCATCTATTCCAAAGATTACAGATTTGAGGTAAATTAGCTGGATGGGGTATAATGTTTAAGTTAAAAAACTTCAACACATACTCTAAAAATTAAGCTAATAGCTTCGACAGAGTATTCGTTGCTCTGCCATGGTTCCGAAAGACAACGGGTGATTAAAGTTCCTGTATGTATTGCTGGACAATGTTGAAGTTCTTCTGAATAGATGTTGAGTGTAAAGCTTCACATCTATTTTTGCCGTGACATCTGCAAACATGCCTTGCCATTTATCAACGTTTGAGTCCATAAGTGATAGATGAACTTTATGGGAATGGGCTATTTCATTCCATTCCATGATATTCTTGTGAAGACTTATTCCACTTCTTTTTATCACCCTTATCAAATAGTCATAGTTGGCTTTTAGTTTTTTATGTACAGAGCATTATGCCAGATTCCACATAGATGGCATAGTTTGGTGTTGAATTTGTCAGTCTGAATAAGGGTTTTAAGAAATATCTCTGCGACGTTCCAGATACCTCAAAGAATACTTAACCAAAAACCTGGGCACCATAGCACATTGACCGTTGCATGAAAAAAACATGTGGTTATGCGTATACCTGCTTTAAAAATTAAAGTTAACTGTTATTACGAGTAAAACACTCAGGTACTTTTATTCTTGCATAACTTCAATATTGACATTATTCAGTGACCAATATTCTTCGGACTGCCTTCTCTTTGTACGCGCTTCAAAGATCATGACCTTAGTTTCGCTTGTATTATAATGACTAACCCCCATTTCTGGAAGGTATTTAGCCTGTTTATTTGCAACTGTTAAGTGAAAGGGTTGTCCGCCAGTAAAGTAAAACTTTCACTTGAATCTCGGCAAAATGTATTACTCCTCTTGGGAGTACACTATAAAGTTCATGAATAAACAAAACAAAAAGTAATGGACTTAAAATGCAACCTTGGGGAACCTCTTTCGATAGGCGTTTTTTATTGGTAAATTTATACGCAGCGCAGCAAAATCTTACACACTAAACAACAACAAAGAAATAGTGCGGATAAATAAGGCAGCAAAAATAGTGCATATAAATAGTTCAGATAAAGTTTTGGAATGCTTGGAATAGAATGACACTTCATCCAGTTCCAGAAATATTTTTTACTTAAAGGTTGGCAGGATTTTATTATTTGGGGATGCGTTCGTATTTTTCTTGTGCTCTGTTTTCACTAGAATAGAAATAAATTGGTTTGAAATATTAATCTACGATTAGACTGTCAACGTAAATATTCAATGCGTTGCCTTGACATCACCCAAAAATAATCAATAATCACAGTGCTATCTCTAAATTTATTGACGTGTGATGTGTGTTAGGACTCGCCCAAAACCAAAGTGAAACATTTGATGCGAAAACAAAACTTTCGTCATTGATCGGGTTTAAAGTCTCTCCCAAACAAACGCGAAAGTGGCACATTCGCCGACGCGGCATTGTTTATTTGTCATTTTTGTTATCATTGTGAAAGATTCGCCCTGATTCGCTTTGCGTCAGTTATCGCAGTGTAAGTTTATTTTGAGAAGAGAAAGTTTAATTAAATTAAATTAATAATGGCGCTGAATGTTTCGCGTTGATTTATCCCCTTTCACACAGGAAAACTGAGTTGCCAGCAACTGGGAGCTTGTATAGTCAAGACGGGCTACCGGGGAAGGACAAAATCTCCCCTCACATCCTTCTTTTGGTTTTTATTGCCTGTCTACATTGGATTTTTAATGCTGTCTTTTATTATGTTCGTTGTGTCCATACGATGAAGAGAAAATCAATACAAAATCTTTCATGTTGAATCCAAAAATATTGTTTGCATTTGGGCTGTAATCTACCCATCTCTCTCTTTTTCACTCACATATAATCTACCTGTCTCACTGCTTGCACCTAACATTAAAAATTTAATGTGGACAGGCACTCTTATGTCATTTCAATCTTTCAATTCATACTCAACTCCATTCTGACTGGACCTGCATGTACACATTAACTTGAACTCTTATTCAACTTTACATAAAACTATAAAACTTTTTCAACACATCCCTTGAGTACATATTTTCAAAACTGTTATTTGGTGGCTCCGACTCTGAATGAAAACAAACAAAACAAAACAAAACAAATAATTCGTGGACAATGGAAAAAATGTAAACAAACATTTTATAAACAAAAAGTATACATATATTTTCGTATTAATAATAAAGTACATTTTTATTCTCAGATCTAAACGTTGGACCACTGATGAAACGAAAGCGTTTTTTGCATTTTTACACTGCCAGGAATGGGCAATTTAGCCACCCAAGGAAAAAACGTTCGGCGTATGGAAGCGTTGTTGAAGACATGATTGCGGCTGGGTTTGTAAGAATAGGATTATGAACTTAATTTGATTAACTAATAAATTTTTAAATTATTTTTTAGGACTCGGGCTTCACATCGCGACATCTTGAGGTGAAGATGCAGGCGCTGCTGAGGGCGTACAGAGACGCTAAGGATAATAATGGCAGAACTGGTGCATCTCCTTGCATTGCACCGTTCTTAGAACAAATGGACGAGCTATTTGCTAAAAAGCCAAATTTTTCAAAAAGCGATTCTTATAATTTAGGTGCCGAAAGTGTTTTGGTAAGAGGGTAATTTTTAATGTGAAAATAGTTTATTTATTCTGTTTTCTTTCAGAGTTCAGGTGCAACAGTTTCATCACCGGATACGTCCTCAGCAGCACCATTATTCAGCTCCCCAGAAACGTTTGAGTTAGATGGTTTCTCAGCATCCTTAGAAGCAACTCCTGTCTCAAATGATTCCGATTTTTTTGATGTGGATGTCGAATTTTTTTTGGAAGAAGCTGCTGCCTATTCATCTTCATTAACAACAACAAAACCACCACCAACAACAACAACACTACCAACAACAACAACACCACCAACAACAACACCACCACCAACAAGAACACCAGCAACATTAAGGCCAGCCGCAATCAAAAAAAGGGCTATGTCACGCTCCGACTATTATAAAGAAAAATTAATACAGAGGCAGCGCGAAGCGGAAAGAGTAGAAGAACGCTTCCAAGAGCGTCAACAGGCCAGGGCACAGGTACAGCTAAAAAAAGCGGAGGACCGTAAAAAGAAATACGAGTTAATAGAAAAAATGTTATCAAAATAAAAAACTCGTTACTAAAATTGAATTGTAGTTGTTACTTTCATGTTTTTTTCTTGAAGTTTTGAAGGTTTGAAGTTTGCGGTCGTTAGTATCATTTGATGGAAGTTTGCTCAAGTGAACTCAAAAAGTGATGCTGGTTTGATGCATTTATGAATGATTGCCGAAATTGATGGTGCGATGTGAATCATTTCTGCAAAGACATTTTTGTGAATTAACGCAAAAAATATGTATGTAAATAGGTTGTCGGGTCTCGCCAAAAAAAAAAGAAATCGAACTTTGGTGGGTAGCTTATAATTTTAATTATAACTAAATTATATTTGATTGACACAGATATGTAAACAATGTTTCACGACGATTCCGGGATGTATTCACTTCGGAATTTGTGTTGTGCCCCAAGTTATTTTCCTGTGGTGTTACTTCTTCATCCAATGTGATGTTATCGTCATTGGATAAATTATGTAAAATGCACGCACTAACCACGATTTTTTTAATCGAATTCATAGTTCGTTGTTCAGTGAACTTGTTTATTCTTTTGAATCTTCCTTTCAGCAAACCAAAAGCATTTTCTACCACCATCCGTGTAGATGAGTGTATAAAATTGAAAGATTTATGCTGATCGGTTAATTGCCCATAGTCATTGAAAGGCGGCACTATCCAGTTTGAGTAAGCATATGCCGAATCACCCAAAAGAAATGTATTTGATGGAAATAGCCGTGTATAATTGGTTTCCGCTTGATTGTACAAAGCAGACCTTCTAAGAACCCTACTATCATGCAGCGAACCAGGTTCTCCAACACATATGTCGATGAATTTCTTGTCAGCGTCAACGACGGCCTGCAACACGATAGTAAAGTTTTGCTTTCGGTTATAGTAAGCCTCTTTGTTGCTTTTGGGAGCTGCAGTTGTGATATGCGTACAATCGATGGCCCCGATTATACCCGGTATTTTTTTTTTGGTTTCATATTTTCGAGAAATTTGGTCAATGACATCTCCTTGTGGCCACTTAATATGTTCATTTCCTATAGAAAACAACCAGCTGCTCACACGGCCAACTACAGACCATGCTGACGACGACGTTGCAATTCCAAATAGGTTTCCCAATTGCCGAAATGTCAGAGTGTTGCTAACGTACCATACATAAACATACACTTCTTTTCTGGGTTCAATTTTTGTTTTTCCTCCATGATTCGGTGTTGATGGAAAAAAATCGGATTGAGAGTATTTTTCTGAAAATAAATACAAAACGCTTTTATATTTTTAAATAAATAGTTAAATGAACGAACAAGTTGTTCACCTATCAATTTCTCTACAGTTGAGCGATTCAACCTGAAGTGGGATTTAAAATCGAGCTCACTATAATCCTCGATAGTTTTCATAAAATTCGAAACGCTTGCGTGCTTCTCATCAGATGAAGAATCATCAGAGCTCATTAAGCGATCAAGTTCTGATGATGAACTGCTTTCTTCACTGCTTGATGATGAGTCCAATAAATACTCTAATAGGATCTGAAATAAAAAACATATTATTTTTGGCAAGAAGTTTAAAATTTAATAACTTCTACCTTTTTTGTTTCGTTATCCATTTTAATTTTTTTCTTTCAAGTAATTATTCTTTTTGTTGACAGCTGATTTTGACATAAGTATGATTGCACAGATACCAACTTGGAGATTTAAAATAAGAGTGCATATAATAGTGAAAATATGTTTTATTCACACTTTCCATTACTGCACTTACTTTCCATTACTGCACTAGCTAATAATTTACCAATAAAATACGCCAGATGTTTTAAACCATTTTGAAAAGTTCCCAACCCATTCTGCTGCACTCGATGAAACAAGAAAGTTAAAGTATATCATCAAGAATTTTTGGGAGATTCCTAGCGTTGAGAGCTTGTATATTAGAGCTTGTCTATTTATCTTGTCGAATGCTATTGTGGAGTCGACGAAGCAAGATTATATTTTTTTCAATTGACTTTCTAGCAATACTTGTCATAGTTGAGAAACCCGCCCGAAACCGGCTTGAAATATGCTTAGAAGGTTTTTGTCTTCAATCAATTTTGTAAACTTTTCGTAGAATATTGAAGTAAGAATCTTCCTTAAACTGTTTAGAATAGAAATTCGTATGTAGTGTTCTGGTATGCATTTCCACTTTTGTAAACCGAAATGATAACTGCTTTGTTCATATTGTGTGGAACGTACGACTCGGCATATAATTTGTTAAAGTATATCAGAAGATAATTTTTTAATTTAATTTGATAAATACTATTTTTGTAGAATTCTACCGGAATTCCATCTATACCTGGCGCTTTATTGCGAGTTGTTAAATGGGAAGGTGGAGAATTGCCTCTTCTGATTTAAAAAAAAAAAATTGCAAAGGTGATCATTACCTACTCTCTTTTATCTAAAGTTTTTGAAAATTACTTGACATTTTTTGAATACTTTCTTTCGAAAACATAACTTTAAATAGTATTGGTAAGTCCGCTGAAAAATTCGCTGCACTAACTTTGAAGTCTGCTGATAATTGCAGCCACTTTGTCGATACTGCACCAATGTCATGTGCTCATTATCCTTGACCACTTATAAATGTAAACTTGCCCAAGGTATTGCCTTTAGATGCTCCATTCAGCACAAAAAGCCATTTGTTTTGATATTTAATATGTCAGCCTTGTACACGATTTGTCAGAAATAAAATATTGATGTTTTCTTAAATACAATAAAAGCCTTTTCACAAAAATTCTATAAAAAACAATAAGGAATAGTATAACACCAATATTCAAAATTCCTTCAAACTTTTCATTGTGAGATTTTTCTTTCTTTGAAAAATTCATGTCGGAATTAAGGGCGGGTCAATAAGTCCGTGACTTTTGGAATAAAACACAGATTTTTTCATAAAAAAATAATTTTATTTTTCAACGTAGTCTCCCTTGTTGTTTGTTGTTTTGTATCCCTTCCAAAAAAAATGATTTGTCGAGGTCCTCAAAATAGGCCTTTGTTTGCGAGATGACTTCATCATTGGAGTCAAATCTTTTTCCACCAACCCATTTCTTCAGGTTTGGGAACAGGAAGTAGTCGCTCGGAGCCAAATCTGGTGAATAGGGTGGATGAGGGAGCAATTCATAGCCCAATTCATGGATTTTTGCCATGGCAACTGCACATGTGTGCACCCTTGCATTGTCTTGGTGGAAAAGAACTTTTTTCTTGGCCAAATGAGGTCGTTTTTTTTCAAATCATCAATGAATCGGTCCAATAAGTTGGCATAATATTCCCCATTGATTGTTCTTCCCTTTTGAAGGTAGTCAATGTGGATTATCCCGCGTGCATCCCAAAAAACAGTCGCCATAACTTTATTGGCTGACAAACCCACCTTGGCCTTCTTTGGCGCCGATTCACCCTTAGAAACCCACTGTTTTGACTGTTGTTTGGTCTCTGGTGTGTTGTGATGGATCCAGTTTTCGTCCACGGTTACAAAACGGCGCAAAAACTCCTCCATATTGCGATTAAACAACGCCAAACCTTCCTGTGAAGTTGTTACACGATTGCGTTTGTGGTCGACTGTGAGCAAACGCGGCACCCATCTTGCGGAAAGCTTTCTCATGCCCAAATGATCATTAAAAATTGAAACCACTGAGCCATGCGAGATCCCTACGGCTTCCACAATCTCTCGCACTTCAATCTTCGGTCGGCCAACACAATATTGTGAATTTTTTTCGATTGTTTCGGGTGGTGTAGAGACCTCAACTGGGCGTCCAGGACGTTCGGCATCTTCAGTGCTTGTACGGCCACAACGAAATTCAGTAAACCACTTTTTTACCATTGAAATCCATGGTGCAGAGTCCCAGTAGCATTTATAAAGCTTAGCCTTGGTCTCGGTAATGGTTTTTTTTCGCAAGAAATAATGCTTGATAAGCACACGAAATTCACTTTTTTCCATTTTCTCCTCAAATTAGTGAGTAGTCTTATAAAAATAGCTGTCAAACACAAACTAACTGACGCAGCAAGTTTAAATTTTGACAGGAGTCAACTGACAGATGCCTGATGACAGTAGCAGTGTTGATGTTTCAGTAAAGAGGTCAGGAATTCAAAAAGTTACGGACTTATTGACCCGCCCTCATTCCAAAAGTCGACCTACATCTGCTATCCTCAACCTATTTGCTGGTGCATATCTAGGTATGTCTTATTTTATCTTCCCCTACAACTCTCAATATAGTGTCAAGTTTAAGCACCTATTTTTTCTTGATTTCTTCTTCTCAAACATTTTTCTAACGCACTTGTGTCCTTTCCCAACTTCTCGAAAAGTTTTTAAAATTTTGAGACCGGTTTTTTGAGGTGGGGGCGAACCTATAAACATAAACCCCAAGGAAGAAAGACAATGAAATAGACGCATTTGTGAAAATTCCTTTGTAATGTGAGTTACAAAAAAAGAATTATCACAAAACTTCATATTTAATGAAGAATGCCCCCATCTTTCTTCCTTCTTCCAGCAACGGATGCTATAGTCTGCTTCTCATCAAAAATCAAAAACTGTCAGTGTCGTATTTTTAAATTTATCTTTTATAAATAAATCTCTACATCAAATCGACACCCAACATCTTTTCATCGATTTCAAGCCCTCATATGCAGCATATACAGGGACGAACTGTATAGAGAAATGTCTAGTTTTGGCATTTCTGTCAAAGTAAAGCTCTTTCTTGAGCCACCAAAGTGTCGCTATATAAGGCACTCATTAGCATGGACTTTGACAAAGGCGGATGAAAGAACCTTGGGTCGTTTCGAGAGAAAAGTTCTTCGCCTGATCTACGGTGTGAGTATAGAAGAGAAGATAGAATGACGAACTGTAGGGGCTGTACAGCGACTAAGACTTACCCAGAAGGATAAAAGTTCAACGACTGAGATGGCTGGGTCACGTAGAGCCCATGAAAACCAATGATTCGGGCCGGAATGTCTTCGAATCCACGCCTACAGGACAGCGCAGTAGTGGAAGACTGTGGATCAGGTGGCGAGCACAAATGTAAAGTGACATCACCCAACTTGGATTGCGCAACTGGAGACTAGATGCTAGGGACCAAACTATAGATGGAGAAGTTTATTGGGTGAGGCCCTAGTTCACACAGGACAGTAGCGCCTCCTTAAGTAAGTAAGAACAAGTTTTGAAAGTATGTGAGATGCTATAGGATTTTTCATTTTGATGTGTCAGGTTGGTAGCGCTGGCTGTAAAACGTGTCAAACTTATCTGTTATTTGGAGTGTCTAACGAAGCCGAAAAAAGAATGACCCTATATTAAACTCAAAACCATAAGCTAAGGATCTTAAATTATGAATAAACTCCCTTCATTTTTATAAATAGTAATTATCTTTTAAAACATGAAATAATTATTTTTGTATATTTAAATTAATGGTGTAATTTTCGGCTTTAATGTGAACAAAATGCTTTCCTGCTCGCGAATAGTGTATGTATAGATGTTTTTCAAAAGAAGCAAAGATATTTTATAAAAGGAGCATTGTGGATGATATATTTTCCTAGAGAGTAACCCGTGGCATGATGGTTAGTGCGTTGGACTGTCATGCTAGAGGTCTTGGGTTCGATCCCTGCCAATGCCATGTTTTTTCGCGGGTACTGCCTCTTGCGAGGAATTGACAAATCCTCCAAGAGTAATTCTTGTCAAATTAGCCGTTCGGATTCGGCTTAGAACTGTAGGTCCTCTCCATCCCTGACAACAGTAGTCGCACACAGGAATAGTTGAGAGGTGTTAGTCACTAGGCCCTAGTTCTCAACGGACTGTTGCGCTACCCAATTTATTTATATTTTTTATATTTTCCTAGAAAGAAATCAATTAAAAATGCACAAGTTTTGCCTTCGTTTAATATTTTATAATAAATTGTATCAAAAAAATAACGAATGCAAATTTTATGAAAGAATATACTCTCGAGGGCATCTCACTTATAAATTAATTGGTATTTAATTATGCTGCAGATACAAAGCTCAAAGAAATCGATAATTATTTTTTTTTTAATATTTGCATAGTAAAATTATGAATGTGACTTTCCATTTTGAAATTTCAAAAGAAGAATTTTGTTCGTGACCTTTGAAATGTATTTTTATGAACTTTCGCTATTAACACAATTAAGTTGGAACTGGCAGTTACTTCCCTTACAGGTTGCAGCCGTAATAGCTGTCAAATGTCAAATTTAATTGTACGAACACAACAATAAAACTCATTGCCATAAAAGTTTCTTTTCTTCAATTTTAGGATCACCACGCAAGACTTCGTTCAAGGCACACGAAGTGATTGTAAGTTTTCAACTATTTTGTGACAACATATTATTCCTAAATGCTGCAAAAATTAAAATCAGACGCAAAGAAACTTTTTCTGTAAGTAGAATTATAGCAAACATAAAAAACTAACGACTTCCGTATTCAAGGCCTGAATGAGTGCATATAATGTACTTTCCCTTATTTGAATATTTTGAGATGGCATTTCAAACTATACGATGGCATACCTATATGAAGGTATGCTTCCTTTGTTTCCTCAGTCTTCAGTTTTCAGAATAAAAATGAATATGAAGTGCACAGGAACCAGGTATACCATCCAGCCCCCACCTTACTTATATCGGGTGATTTTTTTAAGGTTAGGATTTTCATGCATTAGTATTTGACAGATCACGCGGGATTTCAGACATGGTGTCAAAGAGAAAGATGCTCAGTATGCTTTGACATTTCATCATGAATAGACTTACTAACGAGCAACGCTTGCAAATCATTGAATTTTATTACCAAAATCAGTGTTCGGTTCGAAATGTGTTTCGCGCTTTACGTCTGATTTATGGTCTACATAATCGACCAAGTGAGCAAACAATTAATGCGATTGTGACCAAGTTTCGCACTCAGTTTACTTTATTTTACATTAAACCAACCACACGAATGCGTACAGTGCGTACAGAAGAGAATATTGCGTCTGTTTCTGAGAGTGTTGCTGAAGACCGTGAAATGTCGATTCATCGCCGTTCGCAGCAATTGGGTTTGTGTTATTCGACCACATGGAAGATTTTACGCAAAGATCTTGGTGTAAAACCATATAAAATACAGCTCGTGCAAGAACTGAAGCCGAACGATCTGCCACAACGTCGAATTTTCAGTGAATGGGCCCTAGAAAAGTTGGCAGAAAATCCGCTTTTTTATCGACAAATTTTGTTCAGCGATGAGGCTCATTTCTGGTTGAATGGCTACGTAAATAAGCAAAATTGCCGCATTTGGAGTGAAGAGCAACCAGAAGCCGTTCAAGAACTGCCCATGCATCCCGAAAAATGCACTGTTTGGTGTGGTTTGTACGCTGGTGGAATCATTGGACCGTATTTTTTCAAAGATGCTGTTGGACGCAACGTTACGGTGAATGGCGATCGCTATCGTTCAATGCTAACAAACTTTTTGTTGCCAAAAATGGAAGAACTGAACTTGGTTGACATGTGGTTTCAACAAGATGGCGCTACATGCCACACAGCTCGCGATTCTATGGCCATTTTGAGGGAAAACTTCGGAGAACAATTCATCTCAAGGAATGGACCGGTAAGTTGGCCACCAAGATCATGCGATTTGACGCCTTTAGACTATTTTTTGTGGGGCTACGTCAAGTCTAAAGTCTACACAAATAAGCCAGCAACTATTCCAGCTTTGGAAGACAACATTTCCGAAGAAATTCGGGCTATTCCGGCCGAAATGCTCGAAAAAGTTACCCAAAATTGTACTTTCCGAATGGACCACCTAAGACGCAGCCGCGGTCAACATTTAAATGAAATTATCTTCAAAAAGTAAATGTCATGGACCAATCTAACGTTTCAAATAAAGAATCGATGAGATTTTGCAAATTTTATGCGTTTTTTTTTTTTAAAAAGTTCTCAAGCTCTTAAAAAATCACCCGATACTTACTGAGATATGTGTGGAAGGTGGAACCCCTGATTTTGCTTAACTATGAATATTTCATTCCGAATGAGAGCTATTCTGGGAAAAAAACTATACCTACCATTTTCCATTTCCCTCATCTCACACTCAATTCCCACTTATATCGAGCATATCGATTGCTCAATCCTCACAAAATAAAAAAAAGAAAACAAGGATATATTTCGATTCTTGCTTTTTAAATTTTGTTTTTAAAGCAACTCAAGCTATCTTCTGCAGTGGAATGAATACTTAGTGTACAATACCAAACGTATCTACATACAAAAATATGTTTAGTCTTCAATCGGTAGTAGATTTTGAACGTGATGGTTCACGATGCGTATAAAACTATAGGCGACTTTGATATGAAGAAAAAATCAACTTAAGGCCTAGGTACATATATACATACGTGCGTCGTTGCTTGTCTTCGTCGTAGCACAGTGGGGCCAGAACCAAGTTCTCATGATATATTAATTATTTTATGAACTGAAAATGTTATGAATTTAGATTATTTACTTTCTGTTGCAAAGAAAATACTTACGCATATGTAATTGATTGATAATAATAAGATTTAAGCACCATGAATATCTTTTAAACACATTTTTGATTGAATCGTTGCAACTTTTAACAATTTAACTAGTTTTCATGTTGATAAGTTAATTAGTTCTTATAAACAACAACTTCTTAAATTGGATATCATCGTATTTAACAAATAGAGTTTGGCTCAACTTTCCTTTACCGCAGCTTGAGTTTTCAAACACGATTTTTTTATTTGATAGGTATGTATGTATGTATGTATGTGCAAATAAATAATAATTATCGCAATTTTAGAGCGAGGAAACATTTATTCATGTTTTATAAAGGCTGATTTTTTAGCAATTATCTTTTTGGCAACACTGGTTTAAACAGCTGATGCACGTTTCGTGTCAAAAACACTCCATTACCAAGACCGGAATCTCAGACTGACATTTCGGTTTGCCTACAAGCTAACTACACACTAAATGTGAGAAAGTGTGCGTGAAATGATGGAAAAAACCAAACACATTCTCACATTTAGTCCTCAGGCCCATCAAAATGCTTCATTATAGTAATCAGCCCCATCTAAATGCTTCATTTTGAATGTTCCATGGCCTCGTTCAAAAACTAAACAATCCTAACCAACAGAATCTGAAGTGCTGACATGGTCTTAATTTGGAAGATTTGTATAGCTTTTTAATTTCAATCCAAATAAATGTTTTAAATGTATATTAAATAAAATAAAATTAACCAAATTCATATTATTTAATGATTTATTAGTTTATTATTATTTATTTTGTTTACTTAAATTATTTGCGAACGCAACATGCACTGCAACTGGTTAAGTATAATTATTGCAAATGGACAAAAGTGTAACTCAATACTTTGTAAAACAACAAAACAGACAATTTTTTCAGCTGTAGTTTGCTTAGAGCATTTTTTTGGCGACCGACGTTAGAAGTTCAGGTGGAAACAATAGGCGGGTACCTCCGTATTTTTTTTGTACAGACAATGCTACGAGAAGCATACTTTGAAGTTCCATTGCCAACTTTAGCTAGTTCAGATTCCTCAGTTAGATTAGTATTTTCATCATTTAAGCAGTTCGGTAGTTGCAAGACCAAATTCCTGAAAATTTCTTTTTAAGGGACTATGTTAGAGTTAGAATTTTGTTTGTAGTTAGATTTTGGAATAAAAATTTGAGGGAACCATGTTTTAAAAATAAGTGGCTTTGTTTAAAGCATCTTTAAGGAATAGAAATAGGCAATATGGTTACACACAATACCAACTAAATGAGTGCAATAAATAGATTTAAGTAACTTTTTTTTATTCCAGTATGGGGAAACCGAACACCCAATAGAAAAAAACGGTATACGCGCCAAAATCCATACTTCTTGACTAAATAATGTTATCTTCTATGTTTACGCATAAAATTACGAATTTTGTAGCGTATGAAAATTTCTAGACATTTTACAATCTGAAAAATTAGTTATGCTATGAAAAAATTGGCTGCTATTAATGCTATTTTTTTTCTAAAAAGTTGATGAAGGTTAGCCGAAGCGGAAATTTCTTTAATGAACATACCTAAAATATTATTGGCTTTCTCAAAAATATTTTTCTACACTAACCTCTGCTTTATACCTGAAAACTATTGTTTATGTATATTTTCTTCTATGTTCTGCATTTATAAAATGTAATCTATGGAAGTATTTACTATATTAAGAAAAACATGTACGTAAAACTCATTAATTTGTTACATTTTTAGCAGCACTTTTACTAAACATACCCTTCAAACAATAATAAGTAAACTTGAACTTTGGTAACTTAACATTTTTAAGGAATGAATGAAAATTATATTTTGCGTTAAACTGTGGGAATTCACTAAAAAAACTTCTGTACGTGAACAATAAACATTAATGTCGATTACATGATCTATTGAATGAGTTGTGCATGAATTCAGGACGATTGTTTGACGTTTTCATTTTGTGATATATGTCAAAATTTGCATTTTATTTGCTCTGCATTTATTCAACAAGTTCGCTATAATCGTTCTGATTATTTTTTTTAAATATTGGTGTTCCTTTCATGCATAATTTTTTTTGATAGCAAACACATGTATGCTTCCATCAATCAAGAATGTTATAGATAAGATATTTTTCGATTATAACTCTTTTTTTAAATTTAATATTTATTAATCATAATGGAATTGAAAAATAGTTGCAAGCTTAAATCATTAAAAACAAACTATAAATATACTTGGATTAATTAAATTGATAAAGATTTTTATTAGTTGCAAACAAAATATTTGGGCCGTTCGTTAACAAAAATGTATTAGAATTTAATACAAAAATTGCGCTCGCACCCTTAACTTGATGGTTCTTCGAACGCATCTTTGATAATGAAAAATGCCTGCAAAATTAAAGCTTAAAACTGACTTTTTCATCGAAAAAAGTAAAAGGAAAAACCTGAAAAAAAACTTATTAACCCCTCCATTTTGTTTTTGCTATGCAAAGTGCCGCTAGCTCACGGTATCGTTTATTTTTTGTTTGTGCTCACATCTATTCATGGACTAATTGTCAAAATTACAAATACAACAATGTAAACAAACGAGTTTTGGAGAGTGAAACGTACGAAAGATTCCGGTCTTGGTAATGGAGTGTTTTTGTTTCGTGTTTTGTTTCACTGTCAAACATCTTCAGTTTGGTCCATAATTTAACCATGAATCGTCTTACAATCGAACAACGCTTGTAAATTATTGAATTTTATTATCAAAATTTGACTAAGCGGATGGACCATTTGAGGCGAAGTCAAGGTCAACATTTGCATGAAATAATCTTCAAACATTAAATTATATGGACCGTACTATCGATTCAAATAAAGATTTCATGCATTTTTCTGAATTATTTGTGTTTTTTTTTTTTGAAAAATTTTCCTATAGCTTTTAAAAAATCACCCTTTATTAACTTTTAAAGTTAGTTTTTTCACACAAAACACACGCAAAAATTGTTGATTTAGACATTTCTTCGCCGTTTTTTATTCCAGTGTTGCCATACTTGATTTTTTGTATGGATTTCATTGATTTTTTAGAATTTGTTTTCACATACGTTTTAAGAAAATTTCAATGAATTCAAGGCAGGTGCTTTTTAAATAGACCAAAAGAAAACAAAAAAAGAGTTTTTATGTATTCTAGTGTTCAAATATAAAAAGTTCTTTGCATATGCCTATTCTCGCATCCACCCAAAATCCCGTACTGTGCCAAGCATCGGGGTTGCAGGGGGCAGTATCCCTGTTAGTATGCCCGTACTATCCCTTGAATAAAACTTGTTTTAGGCGTATATAGTGGCTCAAGAAAACAAAATACAATAAAAGTAAGGTTAAGTCCGAAAAAGAAAATATTTGTTTTTAACGGTGTTTCCTCGCGTTATTATTTTAAACATGTTTTATTGAGATCACTTCAAAAGGTAATAGGCTTTTCACACCAAGTCCAAAACCCGGTTTTCGCGAAATTATCGGTTTTCGCCGAAAACCTACATCGAAAACTCAAGTTTTCCCATACATTTTTGGTAAACCACAAGTTTTCGTAAACCACAAGTTTTATATAAAACCTCTCGAAAACTAGTTGGAATTCAAAGTTGAACAAAACAAACAAACCTTTGGGAACATTCAGCGCTCAAATTAATGTAAACAAAACAGCTGATGGCTGCTGTCAAAACAAATATTTTATTTTGAAATAAATTTGTTCGTGGTAAGTAATATTTATACAATTTCCTTACGAAATAAGAATTATTGCTTTTGTTTTTTATTTACAGAATATGAAAAATTTGCCAACGTCGAGAATAAAAGCCCCGGTGACTATTTGCGGCATTGGCGATTCTTTTATGATCCTCCAGAGTTTCAAACGCTCTTTGTTCCAACTCGTCGCCACAAATATGTTCGACGCTTTCGCTTTCTACCTGGAAAATGGCTTCGGTAGTTCCGTGCAATCACAATGGTTTGGGAGATATGAGAAAGGCGGTAAGTTCATTTGTGGAAACCACAACAGTGGGCTATCGCACCTTGATTGACAGCGATGCCAACATCAAGAAGATCCTCAGTTCTTTGGACAAGCCAGGCGAGTCCTTAAAGAAAGAAGCCAAAGAGATAGTCATGGGGAAATTGCAGCCCATCATTACAGCTTCAGTGATCGCTCTTGATGAGTGTGGTTTTGGTACGAATCTGGAACTAGGAATTGACCTTTTGTGCTCTGGCCATAAGGGCCTACACGAAATCGTTCAGAATCTTCTCAACCCCGCCTATAAGTTGCTCGGACGGCCACAATATATGGCGATTCTGAAGGCACATTTGGCCAACAAAAGCAATAGTCATAAGCTCAGTATTTTGGATTGAATTTGTTGTGAAAGAAGAAGAAAATGTTTTAAATCAAATTAATTTTTGTTGTAACAGTTTTGTTTTTTATTGATTTGATCGTACATTTTCTACACAATTAGCTTCTCTTTGTTGAAGTGAACAAAGAGGATAGCTGCAGCCAAGCGAGCTTGTAGTTCTTGTTGGTTCATGTCGTGAGCCCATTCCACCCGTCCCCAGAACTTCAGTTGAAACTCTTCTTCGAGACGAGCTAGTGTTACGGCCTTGTCTACGCTGATATGCTGCTCTATCACAGCACAGGAAAGGATTATCGACTTAAGGGTGTCGACAGCAAAGAAAAATCCTTAGGAGAATGTTTGCACTTCAAGAATTTTTAAAAAATTGAATCTTGAGAGATTACATACCATATAGAACATCTTCACTGTGTGAAAGGAGGTACTTGGATATTTTCATTTTATCCGCATCCGAGACGGTGGGTGGTGATATACTGGGAGTTTTTGTATGTTCGTATCGAAACGCTTCTTAAACCACTCAATTTGTTCTTTTGGAGCTCGTATAGATCTTTGTCTTCCTGAAAATCATCTTGATAAGTATCTACATACATAAGGCTAAAGTTTGTATCTTGCATTTCCAGATCCTTTAGTTCATTGCAGAGTATATCGAAAGTTCTGCGGCTCGTTCTGAAGTGTTGTTTGAAATACTCATCAGCGTTTACTTATATTTCACGTTCCCATAAAGTACTGGTACGTACCTGCATAAAATATTTAGACATATATTATTAATTGAATTGTTATAACAAGCTAACCTTTGTCCACATATTTCTTTGTCGATTACGATTTTCAATTGCACCAATTAAAGCTTTTCTTTTCTTTCGAAGTTCCAGGATTTGCATTTGATTTTTTTAATGATAGAGGCTTGAGATAATGAAAAAAAAAATTTAACAAAATCTTCATATTTTGTTCAATTTTCTTTTTATGCATTAAAATCAATTTCACATGGTTAGAATTCATTTTATTTTCACAAATAAATTGAAAAAAACAAAACTTTTTACTCACAAATTTTTTCAACAATACAAAATTTGACAGCCGGTTTCAAACAAATTTAAATGTCAAATGAAAACGTGCAAATGTTCGGTGTGAACGATTTTCTGGTTTTCAAAAACTTTTTGGCGAAAACCCGTTTTTGGGTTTGGTGTGAAAAGCCTATAAGTCGCCCCTGGAATTTATAGTTTTGTATTTCGTAATGAGTTTTTGGATCAATTTTGTATCAATTCTGGCGTTCCTCAGGGAAGCCATTCAGGTCCAATTTTATTTTTTTATTTATAAATTTTACTTTTCTTAGAGTCTATAAATGATATCCTAAAATGCATTCAATTTAAAACTATGTCCTTTAAAAGTAGTATTTAACGAATTGAAATAAACAAATAAATAATTTAATTGTGTCGCTCCATCTTTTCGCATAAAACGTATAAGGTAACCAAAGCACCTTCTCAATCTGTTCTGTTTTACTTTATCCTCAAAAACACGGTTTCGCAACACAACCAAATACTTTATAATGTTAATAATTTTACAGGCAATTCCTTTATACAAAGTTGTAAAATTAATTTAAAAATGTCGGTATATTTTTAAATTTTGGTTTTAAAACTATTTAAAACTCGAGTATTTTTCACTCCATATTATTTTCTTACGGCCAATTTCTTGACAAAGTTCTAGTCTCTAAAACTCGGTTTGTTCATAAATTAGAACTCGATTGAGCTCTTACTCTTTTGTTCATCAAGTTCTCAAGCGTTAAAACTTTGATTTAAATCTCAGTCTGTGATAGAACTTCCATTTAATAGACCCATAAATAAATTTGGGGGTCTGGGATCGGTTCAGCAATGTTTTTAGGTTTTAAATTAAATCAAACAACAATAAAATATTTTTAGAAAATATATACATAGACTTATGAATCGATTTCCAAAAAGTTATAAATAAAAGCTGCATAATGTAAAATGTTGTGGACGCTGACAGTTTCATAAGGTATAAGTTACATATGCATTTAAAGTCATAAAACTATTTACTTTCCGTGCGCTTTATTTTAGTTTTACATAATTTCACATCAAAAGTTTTGAGTCTGCACATTTTTAAATTATGTCGATAAATAACATCCATCTAAAAGAGTCAATATTACCATTGACAACATGACCAGATAATAGTGTAGGATAAATCTGTTTATAGAAGATAAGACGCCAGTTTTGAAGCTATGTGCATCTGAAGAAATATTTGGAATATACTAAACTTCTATCAATATTGTTGCTTTTTTTATCCGGACAGTAATTTTTTGGCTGAATGTACTAAACGCACGATTTCGTGATACTTTTCAATATAATAGTTTCTATCATTTAAATTCCATGCATCTTATATTACGAGTATATTCTAGAGATTGCAGGATTTCAATATGCTTCCTGTGGCGACCTTGTCAGTAGGAGATACACTGGATCCTTAAAGTTGCAAATCATTTAATTGTTATTGAGATTGTTATTGAAGAAATAATAAATAAGTTTTAGTTTTGTTTTGATTATGGAAAAGTTGTGTTGTGTTATTTAGAATCGGAAAATACAGGTTATTACAGTTGGCGACGAGGTTGAAACGAAATAGATATGCGCCGAGCAAATGCAGCCATCTTGCGAGAAAATTCTTTTTTCAGAACAAAAAGAATTTTTGTTTACGATTTAAAAAAAAAAATCGATCAAGGGTTACATTCAATTGTTGACCAAAAGCATTAAATTGCGATAAGAGAAAAATAAAAAGAATTGATTGGGGTTACATTCAATTGTTGGCCAAAGGCATTAAATTGCTATAAAAGAACCGAAAGGTATGATCATTTAATTGAATATATGTATCTGTGCTTAAGTTACATTAAATTGTAGGATTGGTGGTGCATTTAGTTGTTAACTAATTAACAAAAAAAGGAGATGATGAGCGCCTCAGGAATAAAACCTTTTCTTTGTGAGACCATCGATAAGTCTTTGATGAGGTCAGAATGGGAAAAGTGGTATCGCTCATTTGTTCTTTATTTGGAGTCTGAAGAAATTATCGAATCAGTTAAGAAGAAAAATAATCTTTTGCATCTTGGAGGACCGCAGTTGCAAGAGGTAATTTTTAATATCCCTGGAGCATTGGTCAATTGTGCTACTACTGAGGACGATATTGCTTCTGAAGATGTATTCAAGGTGTTGGTAAAAAAGCTAAACGAATATTTTTCTCCAAAGAGAAATTTGACGTTTGAAAGACATTTGTTCAGAACGCTGAAGCCGGATGATGGGGAGAATTTCAATAAGTTTCTTTTGCGGCTACGCAATCAGGCAAACAAAGCAAGAGATTTGTGAAATAAATACTTATAAAAGATAAAGTTATAGACGCATGGGCTTCTAGAGATTTAAAGAAACGATTATTAGAAAAGGAACACTCTTTAGAAGAAGTGTTAGAGATGTGCCAAGGACATGAACAGATTGCAAGCCAGGCAGAGTCGATGGCTTTAATTCCGTCGTCAAGTGGTGGAATTAACAGCATCCTGCTCATAAACGAAATGATCCAAACGAAGATAGAGAATGTCAGAGATGTGGACGAATGGGTCATTTATCAAATAGTGTTTACTGTGCAGCTAAAAATAGCAAATGCAATAGTTGTGGACGTTTAGGTAATTTTGCTAAGAAATGTAAGACGAAGTCTGAAAAGCGGAAAAACAACACTTTTGATGATGGGTTTGTCCATAAGAAAACAAGATTTGGGCCATCGAATATACCTAAGGTTTGTAGAAAAAGGAAAATCAAGCGATAACCATGATGAGCACTACTGTTTCCAAGTCGCGGAAGATTTTGTTGAATCTTCAAGTGCGAATATAATGTGTTTCATAGGAAATTGCAAACTTTTAATGCTCATCGACTCAGGATCACGGTTCAATCTAATAGGAGAAGAAGATTTGGTAAAGTTGCGCCAAAGATCAGCATTGATTAACGTTCGAACAGAATCGGAAAATCGGTTCAGGGCATAGGTACGCAGCTAAGGAGATGCTTGAGGTTAGAACTGTTTTTGAGGCCCCTATTAGTGTTGACTGTCGCAATGAGTGGATGGCATCATTCTATATTATTAAGAACGGCAAACAATCTCTCCTGGGCCGTGATACCGCACTTACATAAATTAAAAGTATTAAAATTAGGAGTTGACATAAACCATTTAAAAGACAATCGTGTTTTTCCAAAGATAAAAGGGATACGGGTACAATTAACTATAGATAAAGCATTTAAACCGGTGCAGCAACCATTGCGCCGTATTCCGTCAGGTTTGGAAGAAAAGGTGGAAAATAAACTAAAAGACGCACTGGAAAAGGAAATTATCGAGCCTGTTTACGGTCCAAGTTCATGGATCTCTCCTATAGTGTTAGTCTTTAAGGAGGACGGAGATATTCGTTTGTGTGTAGATATGCGCCGAGCAAATGCAGCCATCTTGAGAGAAAATTATCCACTCCCTACATTTGACACTCTTATGGCCAAACTGAAAGGTGCTCAGTTCTTATCACGTCTAGACCTTAAGAATGCATATCATCAACTAGAGCTGACTGAAGATAGTCGAGAAATAACAACATTCATTACCCATAAGGGATTGTTTCGGTATAAACGATTATTATTTGGAGTAAATTCAGCTCCCGAGATATTCCAAAAGACAATGGAAACTATCTTGGCTCCCTGTCAAAATGCACTGAATTGAAGTTCTTGGGCCATGTTCTAACTACGGCTGGAATTAGTACAGACCCCAACAAAGTTAAAACGATCTTGGAATTTCGGTCTCCAAACACAAAAGAAAAAACAAGAAGTTTTTTGGGTCTTGTCACTTATTTAGGTTATTTAGGAAAGTTCATTCCAGATTTGGAAGATACAACTGAACCGTTATGGAAGCTTATCAAAAAAGACATTCGATTTATCTGGGGTGAGAAAGAGGAATATGCGTTTTCAAGCGTTTAAAAGACTCATTATAGCGAAAATACCGATTCTGTCTTATTTTAACCCCAAGAACCGTACTCGTTTAGTTGCTGATGCAAGCATTGTTGCTTTAGGAGCAGTTCTTTTACAGTTTCATAATGAATGTCCTGAAGTAATTTTGTTTGCTAGCAAAAGTCTTTCTGCTGTGGAAAGGAGATATTCCCAGACTGAAAAAGAGAGTTTGGCGTTGGTATGGGCAGTTGAACGTTTTTATTATTACCTTTCAGGAACAGAATTTGAACTTGTAACGGATCACAAACCTTTAGAGGCTATATTCAAGCCTACCTCGAAACCTCCGTCTAGAATCGAAAGATGGGTTCTACGACTTCAGTCTTTTAAATTTAAGGTAATCTTTCAAGCAGTTGTCAAAGAAAACGCAAATGATCAAGAGATTATGGAAGCGGTAGAAAATATAAAGGAAGACGATTGGACAGCCAGTAGTAAAAATAAGTTGTTTCTATCTCGATTTGAACTTTGTACTTTGGGAAACATTTTACTTCGTGGCTCCAGGCTTGTCATACCAAAATCACTACGATCTAGAGTACTGGAACTGGGTCACGAAGGCCATCCAGGAGCAATGAAGCGGAGACTGCGGTATTTTGGAAGAAATTTTCTGTAGATTGTGATATCCTAAATCTATAAAAGCAGATAATGGTCGACAATTTGTGAGTAGTGAATTTAAGACCTTTTGTGACAAGAACAACATTGATCTGATTACTTCACCTCCTTACTGGCCACGGCCAATGGCGAAGTTGAAAATATGAATAAATCTATTTTGAAGCGACTGCAAATAGCTCATGGGAAAGGGGCGGACTACAGAAAAGAAGTACAGAAATGTACTCTTATGTACAACGTCACACCTCATGGCACAACGGGTAAATCGCCTTCAGAGCTTCTTTTTAATAGGACTATTAGAGACAATATTCCCTCTGTACAAGATGTAAGTGAAACTATTTTAGATTCAGAGGGTAGAGATTTAGACAAGATTAACAAACAAAAAGGAAAGAAGAGCGGAGAGGAGATAGAGTTCGTGGTGTAAAGGAAGCGCATATTTTCATTGGCGATAAAGTCTTACTTCGTAATTTAATTCCCCAAAATAAACTTACAACAGCTTTCGGTTCAACTGAATTCAAGGTGATGGAACGGAATCGAAACGAAGTAGTACTACAAGGAGATGATGGCAGAACTTTTAGGCGAAATTTAAACCATGTGAAGATGTGCTGGATAAGACTGAATCAAAACAACAAATATTGAAGATATTTTGGAGCAGTCAATCAATGAATCCAACAATGATTTTGAAGATACCACCGAACCGAGAAATTCGGCGTTGAAGCTGAAGCTTAAAAATATAGGAGGGATGTGGCGACCTTGTCAGTAGGAGATACACTGTATCACATTGATTAATAAGTTGCAAAGCATTTAATTGTTATTGAAGAAATAATAAATAAGTTTTAGTTTTGTTTTGATTATGGAATAGTTGTGTTGTGTTATTTAGAATCGGAAAATACATGTTATTACACTTCCAGTTTTCAAGAATCAGTGGAAAAATTATGTATGTAAATCCAAACCAATTTCTTTCGATCTTTATTTAAGTAAAAATGTTTCGTGCAACACGAACATGTGAACATTTTTTCATTTACCTTAAAAGAATAATTTAAAAAATCTTAAACGAAATCCATTAAAACACGAAAACACTATTTTTATTTTGAAAAAGAGAGAATGTCAAAACTTAATCCTTAAATAAATGCCCACTCCAACGGAAACTGACAAATGTTTTAAATTTTGTTCGTAACATGTCAGAATTTTGATTCAGAACTATCTACGGCGTGCTACAAAAAAAGCAAAAAACACGTTAGAACTCAGTTCCATTCAACAAAAATCCAAAACAGTGAGTACTCAAAAATAATTTTAAACCAACTTCTACAGATATGATTAGATGTGAAGAAATGCTCGAGTTGAAAAAATTTTTAAAATGAAGTTCCAAAGATAAACCGCTAATTACTAGATCAAGTTTTAGAACTTCCTCAAGAAATTGGGCCTTACAGCCAATTCTTTTTTAAAAAGTTTTAAAACAAATTCAAAACTTTCGGTTTTTCTATGAATTTTAGTTTTAACACTATGGAGCATTTCTTCACCCTCTATAATTTTCTTAGAACTCGGTGTTAAAACACAATTCTAACAAATAATATACCTTTTTAATAGCACCCTGTGGGATTTTTGTTCATAATTCTGAAATGTAACTTATAGTTGCACAAATTGGCATAAGGACCATGGACCTAATGTCTTACAAAGGTTCTACTTGTTTAATTATATACTTAAAATAATAAAATATGGATTTTTTCATCATAGTACATTAAACATTTTGGAGGTACCAAATTTAATAAGAATAAATTACCTAAATGGCAAGTCGTTTATTAAAGTAAAATTATTGCTAAGGCCGGCCGTTCACGACAAAAAATCTGTGCGCAAATTGGGGTTTGTGTTGTGAATGCGGTAGTTTGTACAATTAACTGTGTAAAAATCAAAATAATTTTGATATTTGCTCAGGTTCGTCAAACTTGTGCAGATATTTGGTGACCCTAAATATTAAAATCTGTACAACCGCTCAATTAAGAAAAAATCTAGAGTTACCATTGATTTTGTGGACTTTATGGACTTTTAGGGCGAATTTATGCAGCGGTATAGGGAATATCCGGCTCTTTGTTAAGTAGAGTCCTGATTATAGCAACAGGAGTATGAAAAATCAAGGATACGACCATTTAATTCAATAAGACCGTGAGACAGCTGTGAAAAAGATAAATAATTTCCGAGTAAATTACCGAAAAGAGCTCAAGAAAATCCAAAGCAATCAGAAGTCAGGTGCTGGATATTTATGAACCGTTGCGTCGTTATTGGATGTTTTAACCCTTTCGCATGCGTCCATGACTATGTATCCAACTTTTTGCGGAGAAATAGATGTCAAGAATTTTAAATCTTCGTAGCTGTTCAAACTGGCCAAAAAACTAAAAGTTAACGATAGATGATGACAGGCGAATATTGCTTTTCTCTTTATAGTAACTTTTTTTTCGATTAACATGGTGTCACTTTTGACAGAATTTTGCGACTATTCTTCAAAAGTTCATTCTAATTCTCTTAATAATTTAGTTTGGCCAAGGTTTTTTCTTTTTAAATAAATAATCTTAGACCACATACTTTTGGTTTTGCACATTCTGTGTTTTGTTTTAACTTGTATTGCATTAACAAGCAATATATATGGAGCATTTTTTAACATGTTCTAAGAAATAAATCTTTTTAAATCTTGCAAAAACTGGCTTGTTTAAAATATCAACTTGCAACCGAGTTCTAATTTCCTGGACCCCCAAATTGGAAGGTCTAATAATTCTGATTTATAATTCAAACTAAGATCTGAGTTTTAACGCTTGACAACTTAATGAACAAATATGGGATAAACCGAGAATATCAAAAATTTGGACTTTAATTTTGCATGCATAGGTTAGGTAAGGTTAAAGTGACTGTCGGTTGGGAAGTCCAACAAACTTAGACCAAAATATGGTCCGTTGTGATACCACATGGGTCAGTTGATCAGCTTAACTCGTTGAACCAATTGGAGCTTCGAGTAAAGCGTAGGAAACAAATAATGTCAGAATTTTTTAGATCGCTGGTATCGTTGAAGTAGTAGTCTCGAAGGTGGATTCTACGTCTTTGTGATAAGGCAGGGCATGTGCATAGAAGATGAGAGATTGTCTCTTCTTCTTCTTCGTCCATGCAACTCCTACAAAAATCATTTGCAGGGGCTCCAAGTCGAATAGCATGCCTTCCTTTTAAGCAGTGCCCAGTCAGGACACCTATAACGTAGCTAATGTGCAATCTATACTCAGAGAGATTAATTGTTTTGAGCGCCTGGCGCTAAGATTAGGCCAAATTAGTTTTGTCGCTAAACAGGTGGTGGTATTATTCCACCTGAAGTTTGTTTTCTCTATGGTATCTTGCTTTAGCATGAGTTTCCACGTAGCTAAGGGGATACCTATGCTAGCAATGTGAGCCAGCAGAGGTAAAGTTGTTCCGCTTTTTGCAAGTTCGTCAGCTTTGCTTTGCATGCATACTAATACAGAAGTGTTCCAAGTTGACCTTCAAATAAGATATTTGATGCTAGTATTTTTTGGTGACGCAAAATAAAGGAAAGTGATATAAGACCAATTTTCAGCAGTTGGACATATTGAAAATTAAGACAAACTTATTTTTAAGATGAGTATACAAATTAAGGTATATATGTAAGTGAGGCTTGGGTACACTGTATAATTTTGAGCAAGTGCGAGATTGAAATATTGTTGAAATAAAAATAAAACCAGTTTGACTTTATCAATAAATGAAATATATGTTCATTCAAATGCAAAAACTAAAAGAATATTTATATATAACTATGAAAACATCCTAAACGTTTACTTAAACTCTTAACCACACACAAAATTACTATTTCTTTCCCGAAGAAGATCGGGTATTGCACATTTTTGCCTCACTCGAATAATTAGTATTTAGATATTAGGTACATATTTGCAATTTTGTCTTTCTTCCTGCTGTCTAACTTTAAATTCAAATATTTCAAAATTGTAATTTTCCCATAGGAAGTTATTGCAATCGGTCGCATTTGTCGAATTAAAAATTTTGACAATTCTCCGCGTTGTAAGGTCCCTAGAATCTTAAACACAGACTTGCGTGTGATGCAATTTTTTGTCGTCAATG
Source organism: Eupeodes latifasciatus (assembly GCA_920104205.1). Taxonomy (NCBI): domain Eukaryota; kingdom Metazoa; phylum Arthropoda; class Insecta; order Diptera; family Syrphidae; genus Eupeodes; species Eupeodes latifasciatus. The sequence goes on from OV049924.1 coordinate 181,555,229, forward strand.
TCTCAAGAACAAGATAATAACACCGAAAAGGATTTTCAAAAAAAATGAGTACGTAGTTTTTTACTATATAAATATAAAAAAGCCAACAATTCTAGTTGACCCAAATATCTCATGAACCAAAAACATTAAAACTTAAACAAATTTTACTAAAAGTTGGTAAAAAATGATTTTCGACTCGAATATCTTTGCAAATATTAAAGATATTGGCTTTAAACTAATTTCATCTTATACAAAATATTGTTTTCAAAATTCGATAAAATTAAACAGTCAGTTTTTTCATAAAAATTAAAATCTACAAAAAATACTAGACGATATATTGTGCTTTATATATATAATTCCGTTTCTCATAATCTCGTTTTTATAATCCCGTTTTTTTACTATCCCGATTTTGCAATAAAAACTAGTTATTTAATTTTAAAAAATTGCGCGACTTTAATTATAAAAAGAGGCTGAGATGCGACCCACACTGATAACTTCCCATCGGGTCTGTAGATTTGTCTTGCTTAAAAGGTTTGTAGGTTTTCGTGTTTTATTAAAAAAATTATGAGTTAAATTATTCTAAAACATTTAATAATAACCAACAATATTTCGCATATGATGAAATGGTTTGATTTAAAAATTTTTGTTAACGAGATTTTTAGTCGTTTACCAATTTTAGTTTGCATTTACCAAGTTCTTATCAATCTATTCCATTTTTTTCAAAATTTTACCGAAAACAATATTTCTTATAAAATAAAATTAGCTTGAAGCCATAATCTCAAATGTTTGGAAAGATATTTGAGTCGAAAATCAATTTTTACCACCTTTTATTAATTTTTCTTGAAGTTTTTTTATTTTTTGTTAAAAAACTGTCAGTTCGATTTTTCTCAAAATTTTACCCAATGTTCAAAACAACATTTTTTAAAAGATAAAATAAGTTTGCAGCCAATATTTCAATTTTTTGAAAAGATATTTAAGTCGCAAATCAATTTTTACCAACTTTTGTTAATTTTTTTAGGTTTTTAATTTTTTGTAAGAAAACAGTCAATTCGATTTTTCTTAAAATGTTACTGAATGTTGAAAACAATATTTCTTATAGGATAAAATTAGCTTAAAGCCAATATCTTAAAGATATATGAGTCGAAAAACAATTTTTTCTAACTTTAATTAATTTTTTTTAGGTTTTTATTTTTTGTAAGAAAACTGTCAATTCGATTTTTCTCAAATTTTGTCCATATGTTGAAAACAATAGTTCTTATAAGATAAAAATAGTTTGAAGCCAAAATCTTAAAGTTCTGAAAAGATATTTTAGTCGAAAATAAATTTTTACCAGCTTTTATTAATTTTTCTTCAAGTTTTGTATTTTTTGTTAAAAAAATATCAATTCATTATTATTATTATTCATATCATTCATATTATACATATGTACAGGGTGCGCCAGAGAAACTTACTTATTTGAAAGGTCAATAAAAAAAAAGTACTTCAGTTATTGTTTTAAATTTTTTTTTTATTTGAGAATACAATATCCCAATTTTTTTTTTATGCAGTCTTAAAAATGACATCGGATAAATGGCGACCCCCATTGCGCATACACTGATGAAGTCGATTTTTGAAATTCGTATCCACTCTTCGCAGCATATCAATCGGTATGTTGGCAATGGCGTCGCGAATGTTGTTCTTGAGGTGTGCTATGGTCCGTGGTCGATCGACATAAACCAGGGATTTCAAATAACCCCATAAAAAGAAATCGCATGGAGTCAAATCTGGAGAGCGTGCCGGCCATTGGAGATCGCCTCTGAGAGAGATGAGGTGGTCGGGGAAATGTTGTCGCAACAAATTCATTGAGTCTCGTGCTGTGTGTGCTGTGGCTCTATCTTGCTGAAACCACACGTTCCTCGATCATGTTCCTGTATCGAGCTCCATTCACGGTAACTGCGCGTTCGTTTTCTTCAAAAAAATAAGGACCAATTATTCCCATTACCGACATCGCACACCAGACAGTAACTCGCTCACAATTAAGTGGCTTCTGGTGAAGCTCACGCGGATTTACACCACACCAATAACGCATGTTTTGCTTGTTGACGCAGCCGGAAATGTGGAAATGATCCTCGTCACTGAAAAAAACGACCGCGTCTTCAGGCAGGTTGTCAATCAGCATTTCACATGCATTTTGACGGGCAACAAAATTGCGTTCAGTTAATTCTTGCACAACAGCCAATTTATAGGGATGAAATTGAAGGTCTTTATGGAGAATTCGTCGAACAGTGGTGTCAGAAATTCCCATAGCAGCTGCGTGTTTGCGAGCCGAACGCCGGGGAGAACGCACAACTGACTGCCTCACTCTTTCGATATTTTCCGGAGTTCTGATGGTCCGTTGAAGTCCATTTCTTGGTTTAGCGACACTTCCACACTACCGAAATGAGTTAACCCACGACAGAATCGAATTACGGCCAGGAACGAGTCTGTGAGGAGGAATTTGAAAGCGAGCGCGGAAGGCACGGTGCGTAGCAACAAGTGAGCGACCGTTAGAAAAGAAGCTCTCAACTGCGAAGACCCGCTGCTCTCTAGACCAGAGCATGATGGCAACTGACTGGAGGGAGAAACAAACTTGGGAACTTCCCCCTCAAGATGCGCCCCCTCTTGCCCCTCTAGCCGCCCAACTCACCGCGCGGGAATTTTTTCAAAAAAGTAAGTTTCTCTGACGCACCCTGTACTTCGGTATTGCAAAGTGTCCATACTTATTTATCATCGGGCACAATGGAGCTGCCCCACTGTGCTTCGTCTTCATCGGTCGTCGTACACCATAATAAAAATAGTAGTAGGTAGTAGGTACTAGGTATGGTATACATACATATAGGCAGGATATCATTTCTTTGCCAGAAACAAGGATCAATTTCATATGATTGCTTCTTTTCTGTGTGTGAATAATTCATCGAGTCTTTGACCAGTTTTATAGCAACACTTTCCCTATTTCCATTTATATATTTTTTCAGCTTGGATACCTTTCACCATACCCATGATGAACAATACCTAGGTACATACATAGGTAGGTATAAAGCATAGTAGGATGATAAAAAGTATATCGTTTTTCATTTGTTTGTTTTATCATGTATCCTGAGTTGTTTGCTATGGAAATTTATAATTCGATATGTAATAATGTATTCCTTTGGAAGGACTACCTCAGTTTTATTTCAATGTTTTAGACTTTGAGATTTATACATATACATACATATATGAACAACTTCCTCATGCGTAAATTATGTGATTTAAACTAAATTTTCTGATGCTTTGAATTCAGTTTAGTTATATAATTTACCTAAATACAATAGGTACATATTTATGTTTATATGTTTATCTATTTGCTTATTAGGTATTTATTAATATTTATTTGAGGTAATACCTATCTGCAATCATTGAAATATTACAAAATAATTTGAAGAATCTGCACCCTAAACATTAACCGAACTCTGGACAAAAATTGTCTATACTCTGTAGAGCAATAAAATCAGAATGCGAGGTTTTTTCTTACACAAGAATGATTTGGTTGCTACTTTAATTATAATGATTCTGAATTTTTCCAATCAAATAAATAAATATCATTTTTATACATACATACATACATATATAAAGTTTATTATCTTTGTTATAGATTCCAAAAGCTGGAACAACTTATACGAAGAAGAAAAAATAACGAAATGATTCGCCTCAAACGAGTTCAGCGTCAAAGAAACAAAAACCAAAAGGCTTAAATTGGCCAGTTCAGTTTTCTAAGATTTCAGACATTTCTGTGTTTTCAGAAATGTAACCAAAATTTCTCATGCAAATTTCTAACTTTTGCTGTCAATAATCTGAAAATATAATTTGTATGATTCGAATTCTCAAGAATTCTCTGTTGTATAATACAAAAAGTTTGAAAAGAAGTGCAAAGATTTTTTGATTTTGTTAGGTGAGAACGAAAAACTATTGGGCTTAAAATCTGCCTGGGAAAATTCTTAGAAATATAAATTGGCCGAATGGTTTCTTTGGAATTTGACGCCACTCAAACCTAGATGTCTCTTGAAGTTTCATAATATTACTTGAATCTTGAATGTTTGCCTTTATTAATAATGGCTTGGTAATATTATAGCAATATTACAAATCGGCAATTTTGACATTTTTCAACGTTTCAATTTCACTAGAATCTAAATCAAAGGTACATCCGTTCCTTTCGGATACCTTTTTTTGTCTGCCATTTCTTAAGAACATGTGAAGATCTCGACTTTTTTTGTTTAAAGGTAATAAAGGGTGGTTTAATTTTAAGGGCCGATGTTGAATGTGAATCACAACTAAACGTCAATTTGTTTCTGCATTTCATTTGACATTTTTCTATTTCTGACTAAACCATATAAATATACATAATCGAGGAAAGCGTTAAAGTTTATCAGAATGGTCAAGAAATGGCAACAGTGGATGATCACATTCCACATTTTCAATTCAGTGGATTCGTCAATAAGCAGAATTGTTGCATTTGGGCGAATGGTAATTCAAGAGTGATTGTCGAAAAACAAATGCACCCACAAAGAGTGACGGTGAGGTTTATGGGCTGGTGGCATCATCGGGCCGTGTTATCTCAAACTTGGTGGCCATGTCAATTGGCCGCCAAGGTCATGTGATTTACCACCGTTACACTTTAAAAAAAAATGTTTATCACTGCGAATATTTGCGAAGAAAAATGATATTAAATTTAATATAATTGTATGCAAAGCAAAATAAGGTAGAATAAATACAATAAAATACTGCTTAAAGTTGGTAAAAATTGTATCTTATGAAAGCCGTTTCTTTCAATATCTTGTAAAATTTTTAGAAAAATCCAACTGACAATTCCCAACTTTGCTTTCAAAGAAACGAAAATCTAAAAACTAAACTAAGAACTTATAAAAATTGTTATCAGTGTGTGTCGCAGTCTGGCCTCTTTTTTAGTTGTACTTTCGAAACAAAAAAATTACTGATGCAACGTTCGAAATGTTCAAGGAGCGTGTATCAATCGGCCGTTAAGACTGGATTCCATTTAATACTCAGGGATTACTTAATGTCTTTATTCTAAGCAAACACCTTCTACACTAGGCAACGAGATGAGACGGTCTCGTCAAAATGTCTCGAAAAATATCACGTGTCACTTGTCGGTATCATCTCTGTCTCAAATTTATAAATGAGTTTTGCGTCTGGGTTGCGGTCTGGAAATTTTCTCATGAATAGTTTTACTTGTAGTTCAGTCCGGCTTAGGTTTCGATATGTTAATAATTGTTTCTACTTAAAGAATATATATCGAAGTAAACTATAGCGTTATCCATTTTGCGGTTTCAAAAGTAAACATGAATAAAACACATATAAAATATTTTTTTGTATGATATTAATTTTTGTATTATAAAATTTAAACGCCGACATTATGATCACCACGCCAAGCGAATAGTTGCAAGCATCGATTCTTTTGAGGTAATTGTCGACCTTTTTTGACACATATAAGGCGATATCTCAGCCATAACTTGAAGAATTTTGGTTTTTGAGTGCTCAAGAGTTAAAGGTTTTCTGCATAAACACGGTGGCCAGTTGATATCGCCACGACGAGAAATTACGCGGCCAGGAAATGTCTCTTGCAATAAAGCCATATTCGCTCGAGTTGTGTGGCATGTAGCACCGTCTTGTTGAAACCACATATTCTCCAAGTTGTATTCTTTAATAGCAGGCAAAAAAAGTCGGCTATCATATGACCATAACGCTCCAAATTGACGGTGACAATCGTTCCATCGTCGTTTTCAAAGAAGTCAATTCCAATCACATCTCCGGACCACAGATCACACCAAACAGTGACTTTTTGTGGATGTAATGGCCTCTCTTCAATTACTTGAACATTCTCAAAACCCCGAATACGACAGTTTTGTTTATTAACACACCCACCGAGTGGAAAATGTGCTTCGTCGCTGAAGAAAATTTTGTTCGAAAAATCGCCATCCACCGCTTGTTGTTCAAGCACCCATTCGACGTATCTACGATAACGATGCAACGTTATGAAAGGTCAAATTTCTTCACAATTTTGCCAATTGCTTACGTAGTTGGACGATTATGTAAACCATAATCTCCTCTTAAAGCACAATATGTGGCTATGGTAAATTCACCATTTATGTAGACGGATTTAAAAAATTGTATGCGTTCTACGATAGTTAAACGATCCATTTTCGTAAATTTCAGACTTTCAACTGAAAAAAAAAATGGTTTAACAACTAAGTTTGACCAATTTCGAATTCTAGCCCCATACTTTTGAAACCACAAAATGGATAACCTAGGCATTATTTTAACAATAAACTGAAAATAAAAGTTCAGTCTTGGAAGTATTTTAGATAGTATGGTATTATCTCGGTTTCTAACACTCAAAGGCTTCTAAGAACCTTAAATATGCCTAAGACACAATGTGATAATTAGGAAAAAAGAGGGGATATAAAGGAGGTATCGGTGTGCATTGGTTTTAAGTTCTTTAACACTGCTGTGACAGGGAAACATAGAGCTTGGTGAAGCATTTTACATCTGTACGGCTGAAAAACATATCACAGTACTTCACGGTTCGGCAAAAGTATGGCTCACAGGTACAATGATGGGGGAATTTCTAGAAGCGCGAATATGACGGTTAAATTGTTTGGGGGCAAGAATGCTACTGGCTGTTTTACTAGAAATTAGTCCATTAAAGTATCGTTTTGTAAATTGTAGCCAGATCAGAAGGAGAGGCAAATTTCTTGCATTGTCTCAGAAAACAAAACCATTTGGCTTCATCACGTGTATAATTATTTAACAAGAGGTGGTTGGTGAAATAGTGATGCAAATACTGAAAATATCGAGATTGATTCAAGTGCCACTCATGGATCTCGCTTTAACATATACAAGACATCATTGGGGTTTCGAAGCATTAAAGTTCTGTAGGTCGGAATTTATTGAACTGAGCATATTTTGTCGCTGCAGTTTAACATCCGAAGAAGAGGGACCTGAGTCTGAAAACGATTATGAAAACCTAAGAGTACTATCATCAGCAAAACAATGAATTGGATTAGAAGTTGCAGACAAGAGATCATAAATAAAAATAAGAAAAAGTATCGGAGACAAAACAGAATCCTGGGGCACACTATCATTTATTTTGTGGTTTTAAGATTTGAACCCATCCAATACTACTTAAATTGAATAGTCTGAATGGTAATTTTTAATCCAACAAAAGAGGCATCATCTTAACCACAGACACGAATTTTTGATAAGGGGGCCTGATGCGAACCATATGAAATCTTTGTTTCTCCAAAACAATATACATAAGTATTTGTTCCACTGTTCTGCATGATAAACTATGAGATCTACTGGTGATTAAGAAGCCTTCGATCTTCGAGATATTTCTTAAGCTGTTATAAATTTGCGTTTCCATTATTTTAGGAACGAGACGAGACGAAATCAAGACGATGCTGAGACATTTATCTTTTCGTATTCAGCTATACTTTGCACATTTGCTTCTAATTTTAATTGAATCAAAATTTCATTCCCTTTTTATATATAACCTTGGGGATTGATTAAACGTCTAAAATACAAATAACATTTTTGATTTGTAGATAACTACGAGTTTTTAAAATGTGATATTTGATAATAAACTATAAATTATGATACTTTATCTCTTTATCTGGTGAAGAGTTAGAACTTAACTTTTGTCGAGTACATGTGGTTTTGATTATAAGAAAGTAATTATTAAATATCGCAAGTTTGTGTACATTTTGATCATCTGTATTAAGAAAGTTCATTGCTAGGAATGTTACTTAACTTGGGTATGGGTGTGGTCATTTGCTTGTCATTATTCATTACCCATTGACATAATCCACTTTAAGAATCGTGACACTGAAACCAACAAAATGTTTTCTCAAGCACGGATACAAAGCAATAAATAATCATGGAATGGACGTCCTAAGTTCAAAAGAATTTTCACACGCCCCTAAAGAAATTATGTATATATGTACATATTTACATACATCGGAAATATTATATAAGGATTTTTATACATAAAGTCTCCATTTCCTCCATATCCGACTAGCATAATTATCACCCTAAATTTGTTGTAATTAATGAAGATGTTCCTAACGTAGTCCCATCAAATATACCTACTTATTCGCTTACCATATTAAAACCACCATTTCCTCCATTCATCTCTTCACCCCTCTATATCTCACTCTCTTTGACCACTATCTACAAACATGATGATGATAGTATAGAAGACTACAGAGCATCATCAGATTCAAAATGAGTATTATGAAAACAAATAAATTAAGTAAATAGCTTCATGGCCCTGAAATATCTAATTTAATGACATTGTGGTTTGTGGTTTTCAAAATCGTAAAACACTCTTCTTCTTGGTTCCTTAAATTATACAAATTAAATTTTTGGGAATTTCCATGAGTCTTCCTTTTTGTTTGTATCTTTGTGCCAACCTTAATCGGTTAACTCACAAAACTAAAATTAAATTTAAAATTACTTGTCATTATTTAGGTTCTTTTTAAAGTCGTTTCTTGGATAAAACGTCGATTTCTGTTTTTATCAATTTGTTAAAATCAAATCGCGGAACATGGAGCAAAAATTTAGATTTTTTAAAAAAAGTTTAAATTGCTCACAAATATGTAAATTATAAGTTCTTTATTCAAAAACTTTACCACTTCAATTTGTTTGATTTTTTTACTTTGTCCTATTCAATAAAAAATAAATCACACTTAAAACAATAAATAGATTTTATGCTAAAAAAGATACTTAAGGAGGTGATTCCCATGCTTTATGCTCGGAACAGTGATTTAGACATAGGTTAGTCCGGGAGTAGGGAAATTTCTCAGCTTCGCTTCAGTTTCACGAGATACTGTTTAGAAAAGAGATTTTACTAAAAACCGAGAGTCTTACAACGATACTTTGAATTTATTGTTGTTGACTACGATCTCAATGATTTCATCGGAATAGCTTCGGTAGAAATCACAAATCAAAATACATTGATATATTGAGTCTGGTAAAGCATTCCACATTCGTGTAGTGCGACTAAGGAAAGAATCTCTGTACTTTATAGTACGTCCGAAATTGAGGTAAACTGATGAGCATTCCTAGAAGAAAGGGTGCTACTGTTGAATTGTTTGAGGGGAGGAATGCAACTTTCTATTTCATTGGAGCGTTGGCGTTGCTTATGGAAGTAGCGATAAAATAATGAGACATGAATAAACTTACGACTATGCTCGAGAGATACAAAACTTCAGTTAGACAACGGTCACCTATCATTTTTAGAGTTTTTTTTTTTTAATTCTATCCTAGGGACTCAAGTGGGTTATGGGAGCACCTGCCCAGATATGCGAATTGTACTCAAGTTTCGGACGAATATAAAAAAAAAAAAAAAATTAGGTGGCGCAACAGTCCGTACAGAACCAGGGGCCAAGTGACTTACAACTCTCAACCATTCCTGTGTGCGAGTAATGTTGTCAGGGATGGAGGGGACCTACAATTTATATGCCGAATCCGAACGGCTAATTTTGAGAAAGCACTTTTTCATGACAAGAATTACTCTTGGAGAATTTGTCAATTCCTCGCAAGAGGCAGTACCCGTGAAAACTCTTTTTTTTTTAATTAAGGTGGCACAGGCAGGGATTGAACCCAAGACCTCTCGCATGACAGTCCAACGCACTAACCATCATGCCACGGGTACTACGAATATAGACTTTATAAATTATAGCCGGATCAGAAGGGGTAAACAACTTTTTGCATCGTCGGAGAAAACCTAAACACTTAGCAGCATTTTTGGCAATGTCGAATATGTGATTACTCCACAAAAAGTGGTTTGTAATGCACATACCTAGGACTGATAGCTGTTCAGTGCCTCGATGCAAGTACCACTCATAGATAGTGGCATTGTGGGAGGGTTTCGCTTTTGCGGCATTAGAGAGCATTGAGTTGTCAGCATTTGCATGACCTTGGAAAGAAGGGACGTACTTGAAATTAGATGATAATTAGAGGGGGAGGAGGATTCGCCTTTTTCATATAAATAATAATTAGAGATTGGATGTTTTTAAGAACAATATCTTTACGTTAACAACAAAATTAAGCACAGATTGAAATCATTTTGAAGTCAAAAACTGCATTTATTCACGAGATATCGACAATGGAATATCAACTTTTACCAATTTCGCATACCATTTTTTGTTGATTTTAATTTTAATTTTTATGAAAAAACAAATTTTTGGATTCTTATCAAAATAAAAATAAAAATTAAAAACCGTTTAATTGAATTTAGTTCAAAAATACACTAGTTTGGTATTACTTCACAATATATAATAAAAAACATACTTAAAGTGGCTAGCGTTAATGGTTCGTGAGATATTTTGGGTTAGCCAAAAAAAAACACCCATTCAATTTTCTTGAATGTCCTTTCTGCATATTTTTGAATTATTATCTGTATAACAAAACTAACTTTTGGTCGATATCTCTACTGGTTCTCGATACATGGGCGACGAAAAGGTTTTCCGAACGTACACGCACCAATTGCATTTTCAATTTCATTTTTTTGTTTTTCTGGTATATCAAGGTCTGTTATTTCAGCTTCCTCTTCAGCTAAATTTTCCCCGTCATTGGTTTTATCAGTATCAGCTTTTAAAATTGACTCGTTATTAAGTATTTCAGTGGCTACAATGTCGTCATCGACTTCAATATGTGTACACCTTCAACATTATAATGAGCTTCTGTTAGGCTTTTCCAGATTTATCATCTAAGTCATCCTAAGTCTCAGACTTAATCAAACCTTTTTGAAACAATTTGCCTTTTTCGTGCACACAATCGAGAAGTGTTATATTGTTCTTTTCTGGTTTTCTAAACCCTCAAGTTTTTTTTTGAAGACAGCGCTTATAGTTTTCTTTCAAATTTTGTATTATACACCTATCCATTTGCTGAACTTTGAGAGGTCATATTGGGGGGGAATACTCAATTTTTAAAAATTATAATTTTGCCTGCACTTATTTCGGGTGAGCTGGACAGTTACAAGGAACTTCGACTTATGGGGAGTTCGACCTAGAGAGTTTTCTGTATTACTAGATTACACATCCTTCAAATAACAAACTGTCATAGACATTTTTTGAGTTCAGAGTAACCTATTCTTAAAAAAGTTTTTGAGAAATCGGGCCAAGCAAAGTGCTAATAGCCATATTTGTTAAACCATGTTCGTGATCGACCCATTAGAAAAAAAATGAACACAGGGTATGACATCACAATCAAAAAATTGATAAAGCATTAGCTGTTATGAGCATTGCTGTGTTCGAAATTTCTTTCCCTTGATAATCTTCAGTGCTAACATCATTTTCATTTCCAGAATTGTTGACTTCCTCCATCGTCAGATCATAATAATTTCTTTAGAATTCCTTAATTTTTTCACATATAAGATTTGACATTGTACAAAAACGAGTTTCTGATGATTTTACGTTTCATAATACCATACCATATCATTCAAAATGTGTTTTTGGTAACATTTGGTTAAATATTTTAAAACCACACATTTTTTCTTCAAAAAATAAAATATCTATAGAAATTACTTACTTACTTACTTAGAGTCCAGTGCTAGATATCCTCAGTTGCGCACTCCAAATTGGGTGAGGTCAGTTTCCACTTGTTTGCGGCACCTGATCCGCTGTCTTCCTCTACTGCGCTGTGCTGTGGGCTTGGATTCTAAGACTTTCCAGGGCGGAGCATTGGTTTGCATGCGCTCTTCGTGACCCAGCCATCTCAGTAGTTGGACTTTTATTCTACGTCGCTGTACAGTCCGTACAGCTCATCGTTCCATCTTCGCCTCTACTTACCTTCTATGTATACGGGACCGTCGTTAAGTACCTCAAAGTTATGTCTGTCGATGGTGACGTTTTGACCGAGAAGTCGGTGTTGTAGGTCCTTTATTGATGACAGCATGTACTTTGATAAGCCCTCATTATCCGCTCAACCTTTTTTGCCGCTTCTGCTTCAATAATCGCAAAAGCTCCTTTGAGACCTTCCGATTATGTCGATGCCATCTGCATTATGCTAGTAATTAGGCAGACTTTTGCCTATAGCCTTTTTTGACATCGAAATGTTCCGTTCAGTTGTTTCCAACCTTTATGGAGTAGTGTGAATTTTCCATTTTCATCCTGCATAAAGGGACGACTTTGGCAGGGAGGTCAAAACGAGCCATGGCTCTATACAGCTCGTCCCTATAGATGCTCTTATATGCGGTCTGAAAATCGATGAAGAGGTGGTGGGTTTCGATTTGATGTTGTTGGTTTTTTCAGGATCTGCCATAATGTGAATATTTGATCGACTGTGGACTTTCCTGTTCTAAAACCATACTGATAAATACCTATCAGGTTGTTGACGATGTTCTTTAGACGTTCACATATTACGCCAGAGAATATTTTGTAGGCGATGTTAAGTAGACTGATTCCTCTATAGGTGGTGCAGCTTAGAGGGTCCCCTTTTTTCAGTGTAGGGAAAACATTACTGAGGTTGCATTCATCGTGCAGTTGGTTCATGATATTAACCAAATTATCTCCAGCCATCTGTTCGAGGGGCTTTGTCAAATTCCCGCTTAGATTTGGAAATCTTTATTTCGTCTAAGTCGAGAAGATGGGATTGTTGGCTTTCGTCGGTTTTATTGAATGGACCATCCTACCTAACAGCGGAATTCTGTTCGTCGTTGCCCGACATACAGTCCGTAGAAGTGGTCCTTCCATATTCTCAGCATTGACTGCGGTTCCACTATGATATTTCCACTTTCGATATTGCACCCTTCGGTTCGAGGTTTATGTACTTGTGAATTTCGTTCCTCTCGCTTCTTCTGTTGATAGAGCTAGTGGGCAGCTTCCATCCTTCTATGCAGCGCCACTTTGCGTGCCTGTTGTTTAGCTGCATTTGCCTGCCGACATTCCTCATCAAACCTGGGGTTTCTTGTTGGTGGTCAGTAGTGGCTTCTCTGATTGCGTCTTGGCAATGTTGCCACTTCGAAAGAGGTTACTTGGGGCTCTGTCGGAGAAGGATTTGGCGATCTCAGCATCTCCCTGTTTTACCTTGGGTCTGGAAACCTGAAGTGCTACCTTGTTTTAATCGAGGTAGGGGTCTAGTCGATATTAGCTCCTCGAAAAGTTTCAAAAGATTTCTTCCATTCTTATCGGCTTTGTAAAAGCAACAATTGTCATTAATTGCTGAATATAATATTGTTCAAGTGGGTGCCTCTGCTGGGTTCTCACAAGCGCATTTTGTTTGTGAACGTAATCTCGAATCAAGTGAAAGTGCACCTCGTCAGAAAAAAATAATTCTCGAACAAAATAGTTGCCCAGTTCAAGCTTCTCTTATAGACCCGAACTAGTGAAGCGATGACAAATTTTATGTCGTATGCCTGAGATCTTTGTGCAGAATTCTAAACCAGCTAGATGGTGAAGTGTTGACCTTTCGTGATCCATGGAGACCTGATGTTCAATAGGGTGGCAAACTTCTGCACACAATGATGAAAGAGTAATGGGGTATTCATTTTGAACTTCAAAATCTAAAGAAAGAGATACACTCTAATATACCTACTTTGCCAACCCCTTACACCAGATTATGTACGTATAAACGTTTGATTAAAATAATTGTTTGCTATAATTTTGAAATATCCAATTATATGTTTTCCAGCAATTTCGTCCTTGTTCAAAATCGAAGGATTTACCATTAAGAGAAAGTATAATATGAGCTTTGTGATGTAGTGCTCTTGTTCGATTTAAACTTGTTGATAACTTAATGATAATCCAGCTTTATGGTTCTCTTTCCTCTTTCGACATGTTCTACTCCCTCCTATAATAGAAGACCTTATATCCAATCTCAAATAATGTCCGGTTCAATTTAGTTTTAATGAGCATGAGCTACCATTGACAGTTTGGTTCAATGTTTGTGAAAGTATATTTTTCAAGCTTCATTTTTATAAGAACGAAAAAGAAAAAAAACAAAGAGAAAGAGAAAGAGAAAAATAAAGAAAATGTGTCAAAGAAGAAAATTTCAAAAGTCCAATTTTATATTTTAACCGCCATAGACATCTCCATCACCACCACCACCGCCATCGTCAGCTCACCACTAGAACTAGAACGTCCCTAACTCATATAAAAGAACCTGCTACAAAATTTCAAGGCAAGGCTTTGAACGTTTCTATGTACCTACCCCTAGTCCTAGTCGTACGTACCGTAAATACATACTGACGTACTCGTATATAGCTGCAGATTTTTCTAATATTTTTCATCTGTGTTTGCGGTGGCCGGGGCTGGCGGACTCATGTGATTTATTGATTTTGTTCTTATAAAGATGAAAATACTATAATTTTCCATTTTCCAAAAGCCGCTGTAGAATGTGTCCTGCATGCAGATTCAGATTCAGATTTAGACTGAATGTGTACCGGCCCGGACAAACCCTGATGTCTGCCCCAGGCATTTATCGGGTCAAGTTCATATCTCGTTCTTTTTTCTAAAAATATAGATGGAATAAATGCGCTGAAGGGGTCAGATCTGGGAATGTATAATTTGCCTATTAGAGAAACCAAATGTAAAATGTATATTTTATTCATTGTGAAATTATTTATGATTGTTATTGGAGTGGTGTCGCATTTTGTGTATTCAAATGTGAATTGTTGTCGATAAATATGGAGACAATTCCTACCGTTTTTGCTGTGAATTCTTAAAAAGGCAGAATAGAAGGACACTTTATAGGAAAGGATATGCGATGTATGAGTTTTCTGTTTAGTTTATTTGTTTTTATTGTTCCTTTTCAAACAAATAAAGATAAACTTATTTTTATTTCTCTTGACGGGCGATATGCCTCTGTCTCTGCTCTCTACCGTATGGATTGGTATAAATTCATTGCTTTCGAAATTTATTGCTCAATTAAGAGTATTCTGGGGCCATAAGTTTAAAACAAAAGTATAATATCCTCAGTTTGTTGCTATTCGCATTGTGCGGTTGCGATGGGCATAACAGAATTCCGGTGGTTTTATAAGAATATTGTCTTGGCCTTAATTCGAATAAATTTATTTAGTATTATATATTATGGATGATAACAATAGTTTGCTAGCCCACCCGCCGTGGTACTGCGCCTTCCCTCCATCTATACCAAGGCGACTTCAATTATGTAGGTTGATTTTGTTTAACCAAAATGAAAACCATGGATATGTAGGTATGTATATTGTTTTTGATACAGGTAAGCAAAATACTCGTAAGGCCAGATATTATAATTTAAACACAATTTACGAAGGATTTTAAAATAATGGTTAGGTATTTATATCTAAAGGTAGGCTAAGATATTGCGAACTTAGTTTATGTCTGATTGTAAGTATAATTTTTAAGACAAAAAAGGTATAACTATGGGGTATCTCCATACATTGCATATCTAAAGATTTTATCTTTAAGATGAGCCAAGAAAATTTAAGCTACTGTTTATTATTATCATAAATATTCTTACTTTCTTATAAGTACTGGGGAAAGTTGACCTTTTTTCATAAAAATACTCATAAGTTGTTTCACTGTTTTATAAATTTGCCAGTTCTTATGAAAAAAAAAAACAAACCAATTCATACGTGAGATTCTGTCCACAAAATACTCCAAAAGTTGAATACGA
This sequence comes from Eupeodes latifasciatus, assembly GCA_920104205.1. NCBI lineage: Eukaryota > Metazoa > Arthropoda > Insecta > Diptera > Syrphidae > Eupeodes > Eupeodes latifasciatus. Next base: position 181,570,877 of record OV049924.1, read on the forward strand.
TCCATAAGCAACTTTATCAGAATACCAAATTTTGTGATATCTACAAACAAATATAAACATTTTAAGTATACGAGGAACTTGATTTTAATAAATAAATTAGTTTGCGCAGCATTCCGTTGAGAACTAGGGCCTAGTGACGTACAACTCTCAACTACTGCTGTGTGGGATTTTATTGTTGTAAGGGATGGAAGGACCTATAGTTTTAAGCCAAATAGGAACGGCTTATTTGATAATGCACTTTTCATGACAAGAATAATTACTCTTGGAGGATTTGTCAATTTCTCGTAAGAAGCAGTACACGTGAAAAAAAAACTTTAGATGGCACAGGCAGGGTTTGCACCCAAGATCTCTAGCATGACAGTCCAACACACGCCACGGGTATAACTTCATTAGGACTTCTAAATTATTTTGGGATAGTTTTTGAATACAATAAAAAGCATCAATTAAGTGGCCGCTGATATTGCCTGAAAGCAAAAAGTAATTTTTTTATTTTCTCATTAGAAACTGTCATAATTGGTTGGGTTTGTCAAATTGAACATATTGGCTAAATTGAAAATATAACCGAACCGAACCGAACGACCGACACCGCTGCTGCCTTGGATATTCTTCCAAATAATGCAAAGGAGAGTATATTACGTGGGTTTTTGTCATTCGCCTCCTCTCAGTTCGCAAAATCTTTTGAGTAGACATTTGATATAGGGAGGTAGAATTTCTTCTTCCTCTACCAAGTTTGAGTACTAGTCCTGTGTACATTAAAGGAAAGAATTCCCGAGCACAGTTTGTACGTCGAGTACAGGACCGTCTCGCAATTATTGTGTCCTGAAATAGCTTTTTCCTTCGCCTCGATTATTTCGACATCCACTTCTTCTAAGTGTATTACGGACAGGCTAAGGCCAACCGTTTACTTTCTTGTTTGCTGCTGACGACAGGGAGCTTCTTTCCCAACTGATTATTCTATTTGGTACCTTCTTCCGAGATCGCCACGGTCATAGCTTGTCCTATGAGAAAAAACACGGATTATCTTCCGATTTGCTGCCAGGGGCACGAAGGGATTTTAGCCGCCCTGTTTTATTTCGCCGTCAACTTCTTCTTAGTGTAGGATGGACAAGCTAAGACCACCTAATTATTCTCTAGTTTGCTGCTAGGCACAGGGAATGTGGTCCCAAGTCCCAACCTTTTAATCCGTGGTAACCTTCTTCTTAGGCAGTCACGGACATAGTTTGTCATCGCGAGACAAAGCACTAATTATCTTTAAGTTTGCTGCCATGGGCACCAAGGGACTAATCCGCTATCCACTTCTTCTAAGTGTACTACGGACAAGGCTTAGACTGACCGATTATTCTCTAATTTCGCCCAACTGATTACTCCGGGGAAACCCCTAACAAGCCCAGCGTCTCTAAACTTTGTAGGGGACAAGAACAGCCGTGTTATTTTATCTTTATATTGAAATTGAGAGTCATGTGCAATAAGATGTTAGTTTAGTGATAAGAGACAATAAAGTATATGAAATACATTGTTATAGTTATAACACCCTTTAACGATTTAAATAAAGTTCGTTACAAATCGGTGTTTGAAAACTCTAAACCCAAGTTTTTGCTAAATTAGGTGGCGCAACAGTCTGTTGAGAACTTGGACCTAGTGACTTAACATTTACGATAATGGATCCCTTAAAAATCAAACAACGCGTTAAAATTATTAAATCGCAACCACATCGATAGAATTATAAAAATATTTGTGTAATTATGGATTACAATGAACAACAATTAAATAAAACACATTTTTGTATTTTAAATATAATATTATTTATTAAATATCTAAGCTTCAGATCTCTTAATACTGGTGGGAGGTAACATTCAGCTATATGTACATTGACTGTGAACTTCACTTAACATGTTCGATGAAACCCTAAAAAGGGTTATTATTATAAAATGTTTACTCAATTAATCTATTTTCCATTGTATATCGTTTGCTATTTTCTTGTCTTATAAAACTGCTGACACAAAAACTCTATTGGAATTATGAAAGATGCCTCGGGTTTGGGCCCACAAGTTACTGAAGGCAAAATGTGCTGATAGCCAGTTTTATATTAATGACATTACATCGGATATAATGATCCGCTATGAAATGAAATTGTGAATCATTGTCTGAGCATTGCATTTTGTATATAGTTAGGTATTTTGTGTCTTTCTTCATTATCATACGGTGTTTAATCGATATTATTACAGAGTTCAACTACGTGGTTGACGGGAAAACAAACTGCATTACTCTACCAATTATGGCTTTATTGCGTGAGAAGTTTCCTGATCGCTTAATTTCACGTTAAGAAAACATCAATTGATGGTCACCAAGATCATAAAATTTGACACCGACTGAATTTTTATCTTCGAGGCTTAGTGTGTTTACTAGAATTATACCCAAAATGTTGCGGTTTTTAAAGCCAACATTACTCATGTTATGATCGAGATACTGCTGGTTAAAGTGATTCAAATTTTTTCAAAAAAATTGCATGATACGAATTTTCTCGAGAATTTTGAAAATGTGATCTGAAAATTTCTTTGCTAAAAGCTCGAAAATACTTTCAAAATATGAAAACATCACTAACATAACTAATTACTAAACCCGAACCCGAAAAAGGTGAGGAGGTATAAGGAATCAAATTTGTAAAGATCTCGGTAAAATGACACAGGTGATAACATGACTTGAGAATGAGGTGCATTTGTAGGAATAATTCAAAAAAAGTAACGAGTCACAGTTTTAGGTTTTGCAATATCGACTAATATTATAATTATTATAATATAATATTATTATATAGCGGATAATGATAAATGAGATTAACTTTGAAGAAGAACTGTGAAATGAGTTCTTGAAGGAGCTAAAATTTAATTTAATTTAAAACATTATTCGATGTGATAGGCAGATATATAATGCAACTACGTCCACCAAATCGATTGTTTCGTATTGTTTCTTTGCCGAAAATGTTCCAAAAAGTCGTATTTTGTTCATTAATGTACATTACATGTTCAATAATGTACATTCAACAATTAAGCTACAAACGATTGTTTTAAAATCCTTTTCAAACACATTTAACATACGTATATCTACAGAAAATGGTATGGTAGAGTGCAAGGCTCTAGAAAAAGCTTAACACCTTAAAACAGTGTTACCGCTATGCGACTTTAGTCGCATTTTGACCCTTTTTTGTGCCTCATGCGACCATGATACGACTTTTTAAAAAATTTTCTATTTTGACCCTTTTTAAAAAATTATGCGACTTTTTTGACCCCATCTCTAGAAAAATACATTGAAAAGATAAGTTATTTTCTTAATTCATACAAAATGTCCAAACTTCCATTCAAATAAGAACATAACTAACACTGTCACACATAATTTTAATCTATACAATGGAATCAAGTTGAAATAAAATAAAATAAAAAAAAATTCATATCAACCTTTCGACTGTGCATATAAATGTAGTTAATAGTTAACAATTTTAAGTTTTATGAGTAATTTTGGTTATTTCACCACTTCGTTCCTCTTTAACAAAGTTTCCCAATTATTTCTATGTGTTTGTTCGACAGTGGTGAAATTTGAATAAATTCATGAATTCGAGAAAAAAATATCTCTGTCATGATTTACCTACTATTTTGTTGTCTTTTGTGTTTTTGTGTTTCGGCCGGCGTTCATATGTTTGGAGCTCATTCTCGATATTGTTTGTCATTTTTATAAAATGTATAGGTAAGTTTTAATGAAATATATCTAAAAAATTTATCGCTCGTTATTTCAGCCCTGGAAATAATTGTGTGTGTTTAGAAAAAATTACGTGTTTAGGAAAACTACGCCATGGAATAAGAATATTCCGCACTCAAATGGAACAGTAAGCACCTGCCTTTGAGTCCAGAAAATTCTTATTCCATGGTGTAGTTTTCCTAAAACCGGAAGCTGGAATAACTATTTTTTTTCTATTGATCTAAATACTAGTATAAGAATTTATTTTTCTTTAGAAGGTATACCTAATAAAAAACTAAAAAACAACTCTTTTTTTTTTGCAATGTATACAGATTTCGTTTGATTTAGGTATGTTTTAAAAAGAAATCTAAATGCGACTTTTTTTTCATTTGACCCTTTTTTTGTGACCTTTTCAAAAATCCCAGCGGTAACACTGCCTTAAAACCTTTAATAAGGTACAAAGAATGGTATGTATAGGTACAACGGGGACAGTGACGACCACCCCAACTGGGTGATTGAAATCAATATTTAATCTCTAACCCCTGGACCTATTATATTTACAAGAAACCGCTGCAAACAGCGCCCTACGGCTCAGCTAAACCAGTCTGGAAAAATAGCCAATTAAGACATGCACAAATTTTACAGGACTACTTACACTATGTCTGAGCTTCTACAAAGTTTTCATAACTATCTTTCCTGATAGACATGAATGGATGAACAATGTGCTATTACCAAACATAAATGAGTGGATTTTATCTATATACATATACTGGGGCTTGATTCTGGGGTAGATGCAGGTTCTTTTTTGATCTCGATAACTCCTTTTAACTCCCCGATCAAAGCAGTGTCTTCCAAGCCAAGGTATTTGCAGTAACAAACGCTGCTAAACTGGTCTAAGTGATGGCGCTATCACGGGCTGATATCACCATTTTCATTGATAGCGAAGCAGCAATAACAATCGATTTCTGCCTCAACAAAAAAAAATCGAAACTTGTAAATCACTGTCGCCAAGAACTTAAGATTCTTAGCTCACAGCATACCATTAGATTCTGCTGGGTAGAAGGTCATAGTAATGTGCTTGGCATTAATAGAGCTTATGAATTTGTAAGGTACGATACCGAACTGAATCAGATCAACAAAATTTGAAAAAATGAGATCCCGTTCGATTCACTGGTCAACCTCAACACTGGTTTTGCCACACGAACTTTGATAGCTAATTTTGTTTTGTCAATCTAGTCTCATTATTAAATCACAATTGTCACGTGTCAATTAGCCTCATTTTTGTTGTGATACGGTATAACTCAAAACTTGTACTACGCAGCAAATTAACAGAAGCGCTTCCAAGTAAACCGTTTTAAAAATATTTGTGGTTGCATTTTAACACTTTTTTGTTTTAGCATTTTTTTGTTATTAACCCTGTGAACATGTCGAGGAAGTGTAACAATGATCCTAACTGTTTTTGTTATGTTTGAGGAGAACTGACATTCAAAAAACAAAGACGAAACTTTACAAATCTTGTGTTGGAGTGTTATCACCAATGTTTTGGTTTTTCTGTCCCCCATCAAGACAAATCATGGGCTCCTCATGTCTGTTGCATAACGTGTGTGAAAATTTTAACCGACTGGAAGAAAGGCGCACAACCTATGCCGTTTGCAGTAGCCATGATATGGACTGAACAGCGAGATCACGTTTCGGATTGCTATTTTTGTCTCACTGACATAAACGGTATAAATTGCAAGAAAAAAAAATACAGTTATTTACCCTCACTTATCTTCGGCTATAAGACCAGTCTCTGATTGTAAAAAATTGCCAGAACTACTACCAGTTGCAACAACGTCGGTTGAAAATGACCAAATATGCAAGAAAATCTTAGATTTAGTCATTTATAAAAAAATACAGTTTTTATTAACAAGATCTGTGTTATTTCGCAATATTTTAAATTACTCAATAAAATAAAATCTTTGGCCAACAAATTTTTGTTAACTATTTATTTTTTCTTATGATCACCAACCAAAGCAAAAAATATCAAAAAAGTCCGTGTGGCACAAAAAAGTTAAAATTTTGTTGTTCAGTATTCAATAATCTTAAAAAAATTGAAGACTTTCCACGAAACAGTCTCTTACTGGCTGGAATATGGCAACAGATAGAACTATAGAACACTTTTCGGGGAATTTATTAAACTTTAAGTGGATCAGATTCTATCTAACTGTGGCAATAACTAAATCAATCGCCAGTCAATTTACTTAACCTAACCTAACAGTTCATACAAATGTTTATCTTATATTCAATGAATATATAACCCTAAAATAAAACTTATGCAGTTAAGAATAGCAGCAGTGGTTTTTTTATATAAAAATAATAAATAAATCACAAACACGAGTAACACAGCTTAGTTCAAAAGAAATTGCTTGCGATTAATTAATTCATTGGGCTTTTAATATAAGTTTTTAGCTACACATATACCAATACCTAGATAAAAATACTTTCGTATACATATGCAAAGTTGTTTGGTCTGATTTTATTTATAGTATTTTATTTCCTATTCATTGTGTTAATTACTTTCAAAAGTCTTTGGAAAATTAAAATGCTAATTTAAAAAAAAAAAACTATGTCGCAAGCATTTTTATAAATTGAAGATATCTTTAAGGAAATTTTCGTAGTTCAGAATTAGATCCCCAATCATGTACGCTCTAATTTTCTCTCCATAAGACTGCTATATATCCTTGACATTCTGAATGAATTATTCATCTTTTATATATTATAAACTATTGATATGAACATACCATAGCAGGGTCGGAGCTAATGTAGATGCTTCCTTTAAAGCAAGTGATGATTTACACTTTTTTTTGTGTTTTCGAATGATTCTCAAAAGTATAGGTTAGGTTAGGTTATAGTGGCTGTCCAAGATGGAAACGGACACACTTAGGCCAGTTTAATGGCCCATTGTGATACCACATGGATCTTGAGGCTTCCTCCTAAGCTCAGTGGAACCAGTTTGAGTCCCTTACGAAACGTGAGAGGCTGATTATGCTGATATAATTTAGATCGTTTAGATCGTTTAAGAAGAATTGTCCTAGGTAAATTCTTGCGTTTTCGAGCCAGAGCAGGGCATGTGCAGAGAAGATGAAGAACTGTTTCTTCCTCTTCCTCGTCCATACAGCTTCTGCAAAAGTCATTTGAGAATACGCCTATAATCTCGTGGCGTGCTTTCCTATTAGACAGTGTCCGGTTATGACACCTATTATCGAGCTTATATGCGATCTGCTTAGAGAGAGCAAGCACCTTGAACGTTTTAAATCCAGTGTTGGCCAGATGTTTTTTGTGACTTGACACGTGGTGATGTTGTTCCACCTGGTGCCTGCCCTCCTCACAGCGTCTTGCATTTCCAACAGTTTACAAGTAGCGATTGGTATGCCAGTACGTGCCAAACGCGGTAGGATGGGCTGTACTGTACCGTTCCTGGCGAGTTCATCTGCCTTACAGTTACCTGGAATTTCTCTATGGCCCGGCACCCAGCAAAGGTTAATATTAAACTGTTGTGCCATCTCCATTAGAGATGATCGACAGTTATGGACTGTTATAGAGTTTGTAGGGACACAGTCCAGAGATTTCATAGCGGCCTGACTATCTGAGAAAATACGGATATCAGATGTTGATATCACGTTTTCTTTAAGCCAGGACAAGACTTCTTTTATCGCCAAAAGTTCCGCCTGTAACACGCTACAATGATTGGGAAGGCGGAATGAGAGACTTAATTTCAGTCGTTCAGAGTACACACCTCCACCAAACCCTTCTTTTGTTTTTGACCCATCTGTATAGAAATGGATACACTCATCTTCCAGGAATGTACTTTCCTCCTAAAAAGATCTGGGAGGTATAGAAATCTGGAAATTTCTGTCGAATTGCAGTTGGGGGATGGTGTAGTCTGTGTGCTTTGGAATTGATTCTTAATACCTAAGAATTACGGAGTGGCCAATGTTGTTGTTAGTCCACTGCGAAGAAGCTTTGAGGCGAATAGCAGAGCTATTTGTTTGCTAAATATGTCAAGAGGTGTTAGGTACAGTAAGGTATCCAGTGCCGCAGATGGTGTCGTGCGAAGCGATCCGCTTATGCATAGGTAAGCTGAACGTTGGACTTTAAAGTATGACATTTGAAAAATATTCTAATATTTTAAACGTACATGATATTTTACGAACAAAAATGTATTAGTTTTTTTAAAAGTAACATCTTTTTGAGAGGTCAATTTAAGTCCGAGTTGGTTAGGCATACTCAACAAAACCCTATAACAACTGCAAAGACGATGAACTGGAGGAATTTGTTTCCCTGACAACATTAGTCGCACACAGGAATGGTTGTAAGTTGTAAGCCACTAGGCCCTAGTTCTGAGATGACTGTTGCTCCACCTAATTTATTTATTTAGTTAAAATAAATAAATTGGGTGGCGCAACAGTCCGTAGAGAACTAGGGCCTAGTGACTTACAGCTCTCAACAATTCCTGTGTGCGAGTAATTGCAGGGATGGAGGGGACCTACAGTTTATATGCCGAATCCGAACGGCTAATTTGAGAAAGCACTTTTTCATGACTAGAATTACTCTTGGAGAATTGTCAATTCCTCGCAAGAGGCAGTACCCGTGAAAAAAGTTAGGTGACACAGGCAGGGATCGAACCCAAGACCTCTCGCATGACAGTCCAGCGCACTAACCATCATGCCACGGGTACTGTTACTATTTATTTATTTGGACATAAAAATATTGTTTTTCGTCTCTCGACCTCTTGAATTGTCTTCCTACACTTCTTTATTTGTCTAGTGGTGTCAACTCTGTTGTTATGTTGGCCCATCGATCATCTGACATCCGAAATATTCGTCCAACCAGTCCTATTTAAGTTTTCTCGTTTTATGAAGAACATCTTCAAATTTCGTCCGCGTTCTTAGAATTTCGTGGTTAATCCGTTGAGATAATCTCACCTTGAGAATCGATCTTTCAATGGCTCTTTGGATCGAAGTTAAGTTTGGAGAAATATCGTGGATTGCCATGTTTGGCAGCCATATTTTAAGACTAGAAGAATCGGCGAGTCAAAAACGCAATTTCTTTGTTTGAGTCGAGGTATTTAGATCCAGCAGATTTGTTGATTGTTGATAAGCCAGCTCTGAACCCAGCTCGTTTAAAGACTTGCTTTCATTCGATTAAGCAGATATTTTGCAAATTTTGCAAATACTTTATAAACGCAAAATATGATGCTAGTGGAACTGTGTATATCGTCTGTCTTTCCTTTTTTGTGGATGCGGATAATTTCGTATTTCTTCCATTGTTCTGGTATTTCGTCGGTGACCAAAACCTGGTTCAAAAAGTCGTTCAACCAGTTGTCCAATGAAAATGTTGCGTATTTTAAATACTATACAGCAATTCCATCACTTGCGTTACATTTCTCGCTTTTTAAACTTTTAATCGCATTCTCGACTTCACATTTGAGAAAATTTGGAAACTTTTGCCTTTTTTGACCAGCATTCAAAAGTAAATGAAACTAGAGCTATTTAGTTGAGTTTTGAATACATTTGTTTCTTGTAGGTATCTTTTATGTTATGGATCTTGCAAACATCATGGGATAAAGAAATTATCCGCTCCTTAAGAGGTTGTAATGCAGCTTTTCTAATTGAATTTGTTTCTTCAATTCTATTTTTAAAAAAGTTATCGTTGAAAGATTATATATGTAACTTCTTGCGATTATTTTTTATTTATTTTTCGCAATAATTTTAAAATGGACTTTTTTGGATGCGTTAAGACTTTTCTTTATTTTCATCGGTGAGGAGTTTTTGGGACGTTCTTCTTAATTGTTCTGTGGAGTTGTCTTTTATTGTGACCAATCGTCAGTGTAGGGCTAGCACTAGTCGGTTATCAGAATCGAATTGGAAATTGTACAGAACGCTGACATCTTCTAGAACAGATCGTTTATTTGAAAGGATGTTATCAAATAAATTAGGTGGTGCAACAGTCCGTTAAGAACTAGGGCTTAGAGACTTACAACTCTCAACCATTCCTGTTTGCGAGTAATGTTGTCAGTGATGCAGGGGTTCTACAGTTTTAAGCCTAATCCGAACGGCTAATTTGAAAAAGAACTTTTCATGACAAGAATTACTCTGGGAAAATTATTTATTATTAAATTCGTTAAATACTAACGTTAACAATTCTTATTAATATAATATATACTTAAAATCTAAAACTTAAACTAGACTGCTGAAAAATTTTAATTTGCAATTTATACTTTTTATATTATCACATCTGTGGGTATAATAGGGGTTCACCGTAAAAATATATTTTCACTTCTGAATTTGCCATTTAGAATTATAGCTTTTAGTTGTATTCATTTCATAAGTCAGGTATGTGGATGTTGATGCTAAATTGCCTCATTTTCTTGCAGAATGGCTTCGCGATCACTGCGGTAGATGAGGTATATGGCAAAAATTACCAATATGATAGTGAAGATGGATTCGATTTCGATGATAATAGCCTTATTGACCCCGATTATCAACCACAACTGGAAGATACTCGTATTGAATCCTTTCCTGGTTTGGAAGAAAATAACGGAATTGACGTAGATTCAATCATTGAAGATATTGAACGCAGTGAACCTATTGCTGGACCCTCATTTCAAGATCCGGAACAGCAAACAAGCCAACCAGTTTCGACTAATCAAAAGCGACGAAAGCCAGAATTGAAATGGAAAAAAAGAACCTGGTTATAAACAACCAACAAATTCGATTCACGGGAAATTCTAGTCTACCACCAAATTTATTGGAGCTCGATACACCCATTCAGTTCTTTTCCTATTTTTTTCCCAAACAATTGATCAGTTTTATCGCTGAACAAACAAATCTCTACATCATTCAGAAAAATCCTAACCAATAATTTCAAGTTACTGAAACCGACATCAGAGCAACTTATATGATGTCACTGATACAACTTCCGAGGGTAACCAGTCATTGGAATTCGTCTATTGGTACTCCTATGATACAAGAAACAATGTCAAAACAAAAGTTTAAGAAAATTAGACAATATATACATTTCAATGACAATTCTAACTTCCCAGCACGTAATGCACCGAACAGTGACAGGATTTTCAAAATTAGACCGATCGTGGACCAATTGAACGCAACTTTTAGTGGAGTTTCCATGGAAGAATGTCTTTGCGTGGATGAACAAATTTGCAAGAAGTAATTTGAAGCGGTACAATCCAAAGAAACCCCACAAATGGGGCTACAAGATATTTGTTCTCAGCGGGGTTTCAGGATTCGCTTATAAAATTGAACCTGAAACAGGAGCTGAAAATTTTGTGCTTCCCGAAGAAAGAGATTTGGGAGCATCATCGAACGTAGTTGTCAGAATGGCTCCAGGAATACCAAGGCATCAAAATTTTCAACTATACTTCGACAACTATTTCACTTCTCTGCCTTTACTGGAATATTTGGCTAAAGAGGGTATAATGAGTCTTGGGACAGTACGACGCAATCGAATTCCTTATTGTAAACTGCCCACTGATAAGGAAGTAATGAAAAAAGAACGAGGATTTTCAGTTGAATATGTGGCAGACATGAATGGTATCGATGTGTCAAATGTTATATGGAAGGACAACAAAGTTGTAACTCTTTTATCATCTTTTGCTGGTGAATTGCCTAAGACCCAAATCAGACGCTACGATAAGTCCAATATTAGGCACATACACATTGATCGCCCTTATATTGTTGGAGAATACAATCGGCACATGGGCGGCGGCGTAGATCTAATAGATAGTATCATGGGGAGATTTAAAATTATGATAAGAAGCAAAAGATGGCAAGTGCGAGTGTTCTATCATCTATTAGACCTCACGATGGCGAATTCTTAGCTGTTATACCGAAGAGTCAGAAAGGCAAAAAATCTCACCGACAAACAAATGTCTTCAGCTGATTTTCGACTTGAGGTAGGTGAGACTAACATAAAGAGTCGAAGATCTATTGAAAATGAAATTCAAGCAAAAAAACACAAGGGCCCCGCGCAGCATGTACCTCCAATGGCAATACGGCAAGATCAAATCGGCCATTGGCCCATCTGGGAAGAAAAGAGGATACGGTGCAAGTTTCCTAAGTGCACAGGAGTAACGCAAACAATTTTCGAAAAATGCGGTGTAGCATTATGTTACAATAAACAAAATAATTGTTTTCGATCATTTCATACCACATAAATGGGGAACCCAGCTTTTCGGACAAGTGATTTTTTATGCCAAGTGCATTTGTAGACGGTGCAAGTTTAGAAAGAAACAATATTTGTTGCCCTTCAACAGCCTTAAGTCCGGTTACAATTGGAGATGTTAGTCAAGTAGTTTCGTTGTTGATTTTTGGCAAAAATATGTTTTTCGACAAAGCAGAAGTCGAAGAATTCACATTCAGTTGGGTCGTTGAAGGAGATGGTGAGAGATTAACAACATTAGGTGCTGATATCATTGGTAATGATAAAGAAGAAATAGATAACGAAGCAGGTACAGTGTTGTTAGAGTTAAATTTGTCAATTGCTCGCAAGAGGCAGTACCCGTGAAAGAAACTTTTGTGGGCACAGGCAAGGATTGAACCCAAGACCTCTGGTATGACAGTCCTACGCAGTAACCATCACGTCACAGGTATGGGGTGAAGGATGTTATCTTATTGGTTTTTATAGTTCCTGTTTAGTAATACCCAAGCCTACTGGTTTTGTGGTTTCTGTTTAATGATTTAGAGATACGGTTAGTCGAAAACTAATTTGGATGGACCGACATTTGTGGCTTATTTTGTTTCAAATTGCTTTTAAAACTTATTGATAAGAATCAAGAACGAAAAAATTGATTCACATCGGGGAAAAATCCGATAACATTAGTACATCTTCTTTTTTTCTGTTTTGAACCACATGGCATTCATATTTTTTGTATGGGGCTTAGGTTTATTTTCAAAACTATACCAAATTTCTATTCACAACAGTGCACCGTTGTCACTAAGCAGTAACTTTCTTAGATGCAATGATTATGGGAGAAGAAAGAAATTATAGTACCTTTTCCTTTTTTTTATGTATCAAATTCTCGATGTGGCTCAATAATTGTCAAAAACTAAGGAGACAAATCAACAATAAAACAAATTGACTTCTACAAAATCTTATCAGTTTTACTTCAGAATTCAAACAATTGTAGAAATCTACAGGCCACACGAAGATCAACGGTATGAAAATGTCGTTAATGCGTCTCTGTTTTTTCTTACCTTATCTTTACTTTACCATTGAAAGATTTAAGTGTTTCAGTTGGTTGCACGTTGAATCATTCAACATCGTCATACATTTCATTCATGTTGCCATATACACATATGTATAGAACTCATAGTTATTTATCTACAATATATAGTAGAACCCGAATAAGTGACTCACATTAAATTGCTGTTTTCATAGGCACTAATTCGGGTTATATTTATATTTATATTTATATTTATTTATTTCCAAATCGCTTACAAAGTAGGACATATGTAAGTCTTATAAAAATTTGCAGCCTTTAAATTAATTTAGGAATTTGAATTTTAATTAAAAAAAAAGAGAAAAAAGAGAGGTTCTATTTACACAAATATGTATGTATAATTAAAATATGAAAATGTAAAAAAGAGAAAATAATAAAAGAAAAATGAGAAAGATGAGGACTTATGTACCTAATAAATAAATAAATAATAAAAAATTGACGTAATGAGATATTTAAATCAAGGTTGTATAAGGACAAAAGACCTTGATGAACTAGGGAAGTTCATCCTGTTATGTAGATAATCCGGTTGTTGAGTTTGAATGATTTCATACAGATAGTTCACCGATTGGAAGTTTAGTTGTGCAAAGTGGTCATACCGTCGCAGATTATAGACGTAGCGGGTAATGTTATTATATGCATCATTTAATTTTCGGCTAGTGGCAGAGTCCAAGTTGCAAAAAACTTCACATGCATATAACATAACAGGTAGTAAAAGAGTTTTGGCAAGTAGCAGGGTTAGCCTGTAATAAAAGACCCAATCAAGCGCATTTGGACACTTAACTCTATATGCATTAAAATATACGAATTGAAATATAGGGTAAGTTCGAGCATTATGGCGCACCTAACGTTAATCTAAAAAAACTTTAAAACGTCAACATTTTATAATTCAGTATTTTTTTTTTTTATTTAATAAAAGAAAACAGTAACATAAATAAATCAAATAAAAATAATAATTCAAGTTCATTAACAAAAAATTAATTAGTTTAAAAATAGTTTAAAAAAAAACCATATATTGCCCTACCTGCGGGCAATATGGTGCACCCCTGAGGGCAATATGGCGGGGAGATTTAATTTTTGATTTAAACGCCCACATCCATTACAGGTGTTCTTAAATCCCGTACATGAATCGTGAGACCACTGTCCACAAAGGATACACTGCATCCACTCGTCCTTTTTGATTGTATAGTGGTGGTGTAATCCTCACCGCATCCAGCACAAATATTTTCCCCGAAATCTTCGGGCCCATCCGACTCGTCGGCTAGCTGGATCTCAAGATTTTGTTCGTCGGATGACGTTGATGACTGCCGCTTTACCTTTATTTATTTTTTGGCCTTGGAAGCTTAGTCTTCAGTTGTTTTTGTATTGATTCCTTACCCAACGAAGTTAACACCCTGGCCTTTTGCTTTCTTGTATTATTTTTCACCTGCCTAGAACAAGATGGGACGGGAGAAGTTATGTTCAGCATTTTCCAGACGTTATATCGCTAGCAGCTTCCTCAGTTGTACTTGTAGTCGGAGGAACTTCAATGGGAGGTGGAGTTGCGGGAGGCATTGGAACGGTTTCCTCATTTTGATGGTCAATGAATTATTTGTTTGTGCGTATATCTGGCATTTCTGAAATAATTATAAATAACTTACAGTTAAAATACTATTTTACAACGGAATTATCGCTATAATATGCATAGCATAACATAAGATGCAAAAAACGGGAAGAGACGAAGAGACATATGTACGTATGAAACTATAATTTACATAAAAACTTCATAAGGGCATTATGGCTTACACGCGCCATAATGCCCTCACAGTATCTGCGCCATATTACACAAAAAACACTAATTCACAACACAATACAAAAAACTAAGCTCTCTTTTCGTTTCAAAAATTTCCCGCTACACAACAAAACTGAAACTGTATTCTGCATTACACTCTTCACATCTAACACCTGCGTTATATACTTACCGAGAAAAACGAATCCAAACACAAAGCAAAATTATAAAAACACGCGAGCAAACTAAATTTTTTTTGTATTCCTTTTTTTTGTCCACCGACTAACGATGTTTACAGGGCACGTGTTCGGCAGAGACTGAAGTTTTTGCATTGTTTTTATTTTAATTAGAATTTTAGAAGTATGATATTTGCGATGTGCGCCATAATGCCCCATGCGCCATAATGCCCGAACTTACCCTAAACAAAAATAGGAATACATAAAAATAGCCTACGTTGCGATCATTACTTCTTGTGTTTGTTCTTTTTCAAGCTTTTTTTAATTCAGGTAAAATTATTAAAAAGCAAACGACATAAGACGGAACTAAGAGGGGACGGTAGTTAAGTGAAAGACATCTATCCGGGTTTTACTGTATACGTATACTGATGCATGTTAGATTTTATGAATTTTGCTCCAGGTTTATTTCTTTGTATTCAGAAATCAAGTTCACGTCGTCGAGTCGAGAACTATTCAAATTTTGTGCCATTGAATTTCAGCCAAACAGAAGCAACAAGCTATTTCAATTTTTGGCAGCAGGTGGTTAAAGGATGTCAAAAGGACTTGAAAAATGTCAATAATGGTATACAGACGGAAAAATGTTGTCAAGAAAAATATAACACATACAAAATATTAAAAAAAAAGATTTATTTAAAAGCAGTGGTGAAAATAGAAGAATATACATATGTATATATTATATGTACATATATATTTTATGAATATAAGTATATAAATTGACATCTGCTTTGTGATGTCATTTATGTTAACTAAAAAAGCATTTTTGTCTTCTTTAGAAATCAAATTGTATGAAAAAAAGTTTTTGACTATGAAAAGAACATCGTCGAGACACGAACTGATGGTTATTCTTATGTTCTTGGGGGAAAATGGAACATAATATTATTATTCGAAGTAAAGGGTATTATTAAAAAAAGGGTTTTTTTAAGAACTTTTTTTTGAGATAGAATAAGTTAAATGCAACAGGTGCTGATGGAACAATCCCAATTTTCGTTTTTTAAAACTTCTTGGTCCCCTATTTTTTATTAATATGGGTAAATTTTACAAAAGGGGATAATTTACTGATAGTTTAAGATTGTGTTTTATATAGGGATTTCCAAAAAGAGGTTTTATGTTGATATTCGATAAAAACGAGTTTTTTTGAAGGCAAAACAATGGATGTTTATTGCATTTGTAAAGAGAAGAGTGTGCCATTCATAATGGAAAAAAGAAGCTGGGATGCGGCCCAAATTGATAACTTCCCATCCCGTCTGTCGATTTGTCTTGCTTAAAAGGCTTGTAGGTTTTCGTGTTTTTTTAAAAAAGTTGTCACTGGAATTAATCCTAAAAATTAAAATATTACCAACAATAATCTGCATATAATGAAATAGTTTGATTTCGAAATCTATTTTTGCAACAAGATTTTTAGTCGAAAAACAATTTTTACAAATTTTAGTAGCATTTCTTAAAAGTTTTTATTTCTTATATAAACAAATACAAATTGGATGATTGAAATGAATTTGAAGTCAATATCTTCTATTGTTTACGAGATATTAAGAATCGAACATCAATTTTTACCAAATTTGCGTACTATTTTTGTAGATTTTAATTTTTTATGAAAAAACTGACTGTTGGATTCTTATACAAATTACTGAATGTCTAAAACAATATTTTCTGTGAGATAAAACAATATTTTTAAATTTTTGAAAAGATATTTGAGTCGAAAATCAATTTTTACCAACATTTAGTAAATTTTTTTTTAGGTTTTTATTTTTTATAAAAAAAAATGTAAATTCGATTTTTCTCAAAATTCTACCACATGTCAAAAACGTTATTCTTTATTGCACAAAATAATTTTGGAGATAAAATAAGTTTTTGTTCGTAAAATATTCGAGGTGACAAATATTTTTAGTTCTTTTGATTTATAAAAAAAACCGTTAGTTGGAATTTTTTCCAAAAATATACTAGTTTATTGGTATCGCATTATAATATGTATATAATATAAAATTTAATTGAAGTCTCTAGCGTTATTAGTTCGTGAGATATTTTATGTAAACCAAAATTTGCACCATTTTTTAAATTGCTGTGGTAAAAAAAACATCCACGCAATTTTGTTTTAGAGTCCTTTCTGCATTATTATCTGTATAACAAAATGTATTTGAAGTCGATATCTGTTCTGGTTCTTGAGCTATGGACGACGAAAAAAAAACGCCGCGAACGTACGAACGTATATACGTACACACGCACGCACAGACATCTCTCTAAAAATCTTTTATTTCGACTCTATTGACCTTGAAACGTCGAGAAATGTCAAAATTTTCAATTCGACAAACCGGACCGATTGCAATAACTTCCTATGGGAAGTTAAAAATATCTGCCATCGCTATGGTTGCAGCAACATTTTCTTTTTATCAAATTCCAATTTTCATTTTCTCGTTAATGTCCGAGAATTACCTCTTTAAGGTCTTGAATCAGTTGTGGAGTATTAGGGTATGCCTTATCTTTCACGTGGAATGAAATAAGAAAACCTAAGGATTTAAAATCGCAAATGTTAATACAATTAACATTTCACCTCGGAATATTTCGCAAATTGCTGCAAACTCTTAGGATATTAATATTAACAATTGACAAAAAGTCTCTAAAAATCCCAATTGGGCATGAAAAGTTATTTCGTTTTTTGTCAAAAGTTTCCATTTTTAGACTTTCATTTTTGAACGGTTAATGTTAAAAAAGTGTTCCACAACAGAAAGACTTAAGGAACTTTTTTCTAAGAGCAAGTGTTTCGAAATTACAGCAATCTCAAAAAATGTCAAATGTCAAGAATATAGATTTGTATAAAAAAGCGTTTCAGGTAAAAACTGTAGTTTTATTGTCACTCTATAAAAAATTTAAAAATTTTTATCGAAGGTAATTTTTCTGTAGCACGTGGGATTAAAAGGTCTTTTTTAAACTTGTTAACAACTATGTCCTCTCCTCAGTGTCTGTAGCATTTTTCATCCATATGCGAACTATTCGAAAGTTTAATGAATTTTATGTCTATTTTGACTGGATTATAAATATTTTATCCAAATATGATAATTCTCACAAAAGGCAGGTCGATACGATGCGATGAGCACTCCTCCAGACCTATTTTAAGAGCTTATTTGTTCACAGTGGTGTGGGTTATTGTTATCAAGAATAACAATATCGACAGCAAACAGCAGTGCTTTGATAGCTTTTCCCGTGAATTCTATACCACACGGGAGAAATGGGACGAGATTTTCAGTAAAAAGAACGAGCAGCGAAATACGAATACTTAGAGAACATCCTTGTCGAACTCCTGTCCATGTGGGAAACAAATCTGACATCTCATCCCCATTGCAGATCGTTGATTTTTGACTGCTACATAGATTTTTAAGTTACCTTGCAAACCTTCAAGATATTGCCGTCATATAGCTTAATACACCAACGCATTTCTGTCCACATTATTAAATGCAGACTTGAATT
Organism: Eupeodes latifasciatus; assembly: GCA_920104205.1. Classification (NCBI taxonomy): domain Eukaryota; kingdom Metazoa; phylum Arthropoda; class Insecta; order Diptera; family Syrphidae; genus Eupeodes; species Eupeodes latifasciatus. Next base: position 181,589,346 of record OV049924.1, read on the forward strand.
CAACAAACGATGCAGTACGAAAATTTGATCATTTGTGGAGTACCCTGGTCTAAATCCAATAAGATTATTGCTTGTGATCCAGATGACGTTGCAAGATAGTAGTAAAAAGGTTCTACGAAGAATTCAAGAAAGATATGCTGGTTCTGCTGTACTTCTTTTTTGTAGATAGCACAGATTAATATACCAATGAAAAGACGTCCGAGTACTTTGATGATTCAAAAGAGAAGAAAGTTTATTTTTTGACATAAGTATAAATGACATTTGTAATGAGGCTTTATTATTGTTATCCGGATAGTGCTATTACGAATATTTTTTTTTTCGATGATCTAAGCTTCACTGGCTTCTTGAAGCGCCATAACAGCTGAGCTCTGGAATCGCAAATCTGTTTTGAAATCTTGAGCAATTTCACGAACTAAACGTTGGAAAGGCAATTTACGAATTAACAATTCGGTGCTTTTCTGATAACGACGAATTTCACGAAGAGCCACTGTTCCAGGACGATAACGATGTGTTTTTTTACACCTCCTGTTGCTGGAGCACTTAGGTTAGCATAAAAGAGTTGTTCAATGATAAATGAGAATAGAACTGAATGGAACACTTTTATATTAATGATTACAACATTAATTATCTTCATGAAGATTGTTAAAATGCTACTTATACTGTTAAGTTCCTGAATTCCTTATTTTTGCAGGGATTTTATCCGATCCTGCTGTTTTCTAATCTTTTAATTTTCTTAGAGCTTCATTGATCTCATCATAAATTAAACTTGCATCAAGGACTTCCGTCCGTCTGTCTGTCTGTCTGTCCACGCCCCTGTAGCCCAAACCATTTGGTCGGTTAAGTTCAAACTTAGAAATAAAAGTTTTTTTAGGACAAGAAATTACAGTAGTCCCCATACATTTTTTTTGGCCAAAAATCGAAAATTCGCATTTTCTCAAAAACGAATCGATATTTTTTTTTAATTTTGTCAATACAAAATGAAACGATGTCTACATTTTTTTTCTGCAAAAAATCTTATGTTGTCTTAAAAATAAACTATGGTGATCAAAAATGTATTTTTTTTTTATTCTTAACAAAAAGATTAGTTTTTTTCAGAATTCGGTATCTCAAAAACGGGTCAAAATTTTGTGGCGAAAATTAAATGTTAAACGTATATTAACAGTTTTTCCAACAGTTTTTCAAATATGCCCTATTTAAGAGCTAAGATGCAATAATTTAGAGGGGTTTTGGTGCATTTAAAGCAGAAATGTAAGAAATTGTGTTGAAACGTAGCTGTTTTCCAAAAATAATATATTCTCTCCTCGTTGCCATTTCTATAAATGCAAAAAACGTTTCAAAAATATAGGTGCAAAAATCCAGATAATGAGAAAGTTTGGCAGACAAATTTTATCTTTTTTTCCTAGGAAAATAAAACAGAATTTAATATAAAGAATTTTCTGGCTCATTGTGTTTTTCAATAAGTCATTAATTTAACGAATGCGTCACTTTTGCTGTTTTTATATTTTTAAAATTCATGTATAAAATCTTTGTTCTAGAGCATTCAATGCAAATTCACCTCAAAAAGTAGATTTTTTTTTCAATTTATTAAGATCTTAAAAGTGTTTGTATTTAATAGATAATATATTTTGAAAGAAAGAAAAACACTTACGAAAGCCCGATCTCGAGTTTCCGGAATTTAAAGGCAACTTAAGTTTGTCTTAAGAAAATAAAAAAATGCTGTTTTAAGCATTAAATTTTGCGAATACCCTTAAGATTGTTACAAAGATTTTTGTTGTTTTTGACAGACAAACCGCGTTTTCTTGGTCCAGGTCAAATTTTATTTGCATGTCTAAAAAATATTTAATTTAAAATATAAATGGGGGAGGGGTGGGTCATATCCATTAACACAATATGAGTAGTTTTGTATTTAAAGGAATTCAAAAGGAAAATTAAAATAAATATTTTCCTATGGGGGGGTGGTCATGATAGTTAGTGTGTTGGACTGTCATGCCAGAGGTCTTGGGGTCGATCCCTGCATGTGCCATCTAAAGTTTTGTTCACGGCTACTGCCTCTGCGAAGAATTGACAAATCCTCCAAGTGTAATTCTTGTCATAAAAAGTACTTTCTCAAATTAGCCGCTCGGGCGGCTTAAAAATGTAGATTCCCTCCATCCCTGACAACATTACTCTTACATAGGAATGTTTTTTTTTTATAATAAGCGCACACTCAAGGGGATAATACTACCCTTATTATGTAGACACAGTGTGAGCACTACAAGGGAGAGAGGGATTGAAAGGAGGTGTCGGTGCACATTGGCTTTGAATTCCTGAATTTTGCAATGGCTGTGAAAGACAGAGTGTGGCAAGGCATTCCACATTCGCGTAGTACGGCTAAAGAACGAATCTCTGTACTTGACAGTACGACCGAAGTTGAGCTCGAGGGTATATTGATGAGCATTCCTAGAAGTGCGAGTATTACGGTTGAAATGGCTATTTCTCTAGAGCATAAACCGTTAAAATAATTGTAAAAGAGGGTGAGACAAGAAACATTTCGACGATCTTCAAGCGACGTAAATGATCTTATGGTGGTAATATCACCAATCAATCTAAATGCTCTACGTTCAACACTGTCCACGAGGCTTAAATAAGTTGCAGGAGCACCAGCCCAGATATGGGAGTTATAACCAAGCTTTGGACGTATATAAGTCTTGTAGATAACAGCCAGATGAAAGGTGGTTAGTGATACACATACCGAGAATATCGAGATGTTCAGTCTCTTCGATGCAAGTGCCATCTATGGATATGGATATCAAGGCAAGGGGTGGATATCTCGCTTTAACGATACAAGACAGCATTGCGTTTTCGAAGCATTAAATTCCACGCGGTTTTGTATTCCCCATTGTACAATGCTGTTTAGATCGGAATTTAATGAGCTTATCATATTTTGTCGTTGCAGTTCCACATCCGAAGAAGAGGGGTGTGAATCTGAAAACGAATATGAAAAGCTAACAGTACTATCGTCAGCGAAACAATGTAATGGATTAGAAGTTGCAGACAGGAGATCATTAATAAAAATGCGAAAGAGTGTTGGAGATAGAACAGAGCCCTGGGGCACACCAGCCTTTATTTTGTGGTTTTCAGACTTGAATCCATCCAATACAACTTGTATCGAACGATTCGAAAGGTAATTACTAATCCAATGAAGGAGGGATTCATGAAAACCGAAGCACGCATTTTCGATAAGAGAGCCTATGCCAAACCCAATAAATGCTCTTGAAATATCAAGTGCAATAATCTTACTTTCTCCAAAGAGATGTAAAGATTTGCTCCACTGTTCGGTGAGATGAACCAAGAGATCACCAGTGGACCTATTGCTACGAAAGCCGTACTGTCGGTCATTAAGAAGCTTTCGATCTTCGAGATATTTCTTGAGCTGATAATTAATCAGCATTTTCATGACCTTGGAAAGAAGGGACGTAAGTGCAATCGGTCGATAATTAAAGGGTGAGGAAGATTCGCCTTTTTTGGGAATAGGCTGGACAAATGCAGTTTTCCATCCGCTCGAAACGAGACCTGAGGAGTAGGACAGATGAAAAAGCTTACTCAGCGTTGAAGAACACCTCTTTAAAACAATAGCGGGGATACCATCCGGATTCCGGACCAGCGGATTTATGTAAGTATGTTTAGATCTTTTAGGACTCTCGCCACAGTACGAGTGCGGAAAAAGATTGGCCCCATAGAATCACTAACGTGCTCGATGACGAGCGTAGGGACCGAGGAAGAGGACCTCATATATTTTACAAATGACCCAACATTTGTACTGCCTTTGAATTGAAATTTGAGAGGACTATTGCGCCACCTAATTTATATTTATTTATGGCAGGGGGCCGTCTTGACACCTACTAGGTACCCTCCTCCCTGAATCCTCCAGGTGCCGCAACAGTAGTCCAACACTGGCAGACGGCATTGCCACCGCCAAAACACTTTTATTACCAAATTTTTATTCCAATCAAATGTAACTGAAACTATTGTATATAACAATTTTAAGTAGTAATAACAAATCTATCTATCTACCAGTAGTCCAACAGAATACGTTTGACCATTAGCTGTCGGGAATCCTGGAAAACAAATGTATTTCTTTTTAGAAAAGACATTTATAAACATTTGTCAAAATAGGAATCTGTAGACATCAAAACTCCACCAATATACATTAGAAGTTCCGTCGTTTTCTTTGGATCATATTTATCGATGTAGACAGAACTGTTTTTATCGTGATGGGTTCGGTTTGGGTCTTATAACTCTTAACCGGTTCACGTCCTATCTGAAGCATACACTGCATACTGACTCTAGGTACGATTATATAAATAATATTGAATCTAACTTTTAGTAAACACGTTTTTGTATTTCGTTCCATTGTTGTCGACTTGCCAATTTATAGTTATATACTCCCGGGATGCAATCATCACTATGTATTTGTAGGTATATGAAAACAACAACACCATGATGACATCGCCAAAACAATAGAAATTAATGTTCATAAGTCATGACCTTTGGGGTTTTGGGAGCAAATCAAGTTCGATAGATTTCACACCAAACATACAGAACATTGTACTGACTATCGCTCCACTGCATAACCTACACATACCTATACTATCTACGAATGTGAACACAATTAAATCCTGGACGACTGGGAATGAAAGGCATTATATTCATGCTTTGGTTTGGCTTCAACTTTGGCTTTGACTTGGGCTTAAAGAAAAGAAAAGGATATGCCTTCTGGAGTAGAAGCGTATATGGGGTATGATGATTATTGTTATCATCTGAATAATGTGCGTAATATAGAGGAAGATAATAATTTATATATGGTATAGGTATGTACTATGTATGTATGTATGTGTATGAGTGCGTATGTATATTGTGTGACAACGCACAACGGGAGTTTCTTGCCATTATTTGCACACTATTAGATGAAGATGAACATTTGAGGTAGGCGTGTATTTTCGTAATAATGAATGGATAACAGTCACGTTCTGGTACTGTACATTTCTATAAACATTTATGTAGGTAGGAATACAAATAATATTGTTCGAATGTTGTTTTGGAAATCCCAAACAAAAAAGACTATAGTTTGCTCTTAGCCAGTGTCAGTAGTTTGTAGAGAAAGAAAGTACAGAAGTATATAGTATGTATTGCCATAAACCAAAATGACTATGACCAACACATTTTGATTTAATCAGAAATTTCATTTCAGCAGAAGTTCAATGGTTTGTGTAATGATTGATTACGATGGAATATTTTATTTCTGAATTATTTTATGTTAGGACATCTGTCAGAGTGAATGGGAGTACACTTTGACAAATTAAATAATAAATGATATAATAACATTACTCATACAAACATCCATGCAAACATTCCATATCAATACATTTTCTCCACTTTATGAATTATATCGTAATGAGCTTATAATTTTTTTAATTTAAATCTGCAATTATTTTTGGATTTGCTTTCAAAATTTTCCAGAGTAACTAAAAAATGTCCATAAGTATTTATCAAAGCATCGTTACTTTTATTCACGAAACTCTTTTTTCAGTGGACAAAATAATAAGTGTGGATTGTAAATTGGCAATATTTCTGAGAAATTATTGTTGGTTCTTCTTTTTAACTTCCCATAGGAAGTTATTGTAATCGGTACGATTTGTCGAATTGAAAATTTTGGCATTTCTTGACGTCTCAAGGTCCCTAGAGTCTAAATAAAAGATTTTTGTCTGTGCGTGCGTACGTACTTTCGTACGTCCGTACGTTCGGGAAGTTTTTTTCGTCGTCCATAGCTAAAGAACCAGTAGAGTTATCGACTTCAAATAAATTTTTTTATACAGATAATAATGCAGAAAGATGCCGAAAGGACTCTGAAAAAAATTGAGTAGGTGGTTTTTTACCATAGCAATTTAAAAAAAGGGTGAACATTTTGGCTAACCCAAAATAGCTCACGAAATAATTACCCTAGCGACTTGAATACAATTTTATATTATATATTGTAACATGATACCAAACAAATATATTTATATACTGAAAAAAACAAAATTTCACTCTAATTATTTTGACCACTACTGCATAAACTGAAATCAGAATTTGTTTTTTTTTAGGTTTTCATAGTAATTCCTATTATAGTAGAGCGGTTTATAAATGTAAAAATGCTTTATAAAAATGTTATATAGAATCGATTTTTAATACATTTTATTTAGAATAAAAGAGATTTGCATCCTTGTAAATTTTACATAATTTCAATTGGCTTTTATTTTAAGGAAACAAAAAAAGCTTAAACTAAATAAAATCAAAAAATCAACTTTTCAAAAAAAGTTAGGAGTCAATATACTTCTTTGTTCTCAACATACTTGAGTCTAAAACCATTTTTCAAGTTGTTTTGTAAAAAAAGCTAACAGTCGAATATTGTTATAAAAATAACTTAAAGTTAAAATAAATATTCTACAAATGGCAAAATACGTTTAATTTCGATATCTGTTTTTTATACCGAGATATTTCATATTTACCAGTTTTTAGTAGCATTTTTGAAGATATATATTTCTTGTAAAAAGAAATGCCAGTTGGATTTTATATAGAATGAAATAATGTTGAAGTCATTGGATATTGGAGTAAAGCACGAAATAGCTATATCTCCAGCCAAAAACAATGAGTGGTAGCACCTTTAAGTTGTTGTTGTTGTTCAAACATTCAATGAAATTGACGGAATAAGGAATGGTCAAGTCTAACAAGCTGACATTCTAGTACGAATAGTAAAACAAAATAACAATAATAACTTAATAGTCTGGTTCGTTACCGATTCTTCCAACCTCTCCCCCTTCGATACGTACTACGAATTGTAAGTCTATCGAAATAAGGTATGGAGAAAAATGGAGGCGGAACAAAACAGCATACTTAAAGGAGCTTATAAAAATGTTGATGCTTCAAATGCATTTGATAAACAATTATCACATCTCGACCTGTGACGTCAGTGGTCTAAAGTGGGTGAAGTGCGTAGTGCACACGACTTCCAAGACTGAGCAAATCTGATATGCGTGGGTTCGAAACCTATGGTGTGCATAAAAAGTTTTTCAAATAAAATTGTCGAAAATCAGTTTTTACCAACTTTGTGTAGTATTTTTTGTAAATTTGTGTTTTTGATAAACAAAATTGTCAATTCTGATTCTTAAAAAATCTAACCAGATGTTAGACAATATGCTTTTAATAAGACAACATTAGTTTGTTGTCACTGGCAATTTACTAAGCTTAAAAAGATAATTTACTTAATTTTAAACGATTTTAACATCTTACTATCTCTTAACAATTTGCTAAAGTTAAAATCACGGAATCCATTTGACATCTATACAATTATTCTTATAAGTGGAAGCAATGGTCCAGTCAGCGGTTGGGAATTCCAATTAACTGTTTCGGTTATAGTTCTATCGTCTATCATTTTCAAAGCTCTTTTTTGCATCCTGTCCAAAATACTTAAACTTGTTTTAGGGGCACCTGCCCAAATATAGAAGTTACATTCAAGTTTTGGACGAATGAAGGCTTTGTAAATTACAGCCAGATCAGAAGGGGTGTCTTGCACCGTCGCGTCGGAGAAATCCTAAGCACCTACCAGCATTTTTGGCAATGTGGAATATGTAATCATTCTATAAGAGGTGCTTTGTGTTACACACACCGAGTACTGCCAGTTACGCTTTAACGACAGGAGACAGCATTAAGTTTTTGAAGCATCAAATTCTACACGGTTAATAATTCCCCATTATACAATTCTGTCGAGATCGCAATTTAATAAGCTTAACATACGCTGCCGTTGAAGTTCTACATTCGTATAACGAATATGAAAAGCTGAGAGTACTTTTCGTTTAATGGATTGAAGAGATCGTTTATGAATATAAGGAGGAGAGTCGGAAACAAAACGGGACCCTGAAACCATACAACCATACAATACAACTTGTATTGAAAGGTCCTTAAAGTAATTTCTAATCCAACAAAGAAGAGATTCATCAATACCGAAAGCACGCGTTTTGGATAAGAGAGCTTGGTGCCAAACTAATTCAAATGCCCTAGAATATCAAGTGCAATAATCTTACTTTGATTTGTTCCACCGTTCGGTAAGATAAACCATGAGATCACCAGTGGACCTATTGCTACGAAAGCCATAAGCCGCTCATTAAGAAGCATCCGTTTTTCCGTAATTTCTAGTCATGCAAAAATTTGGTTTGTCGAATATGACCGTTACAGGTCTTTCTGGCTTGTTAACTCCCCATAGGAAATTATTGTTATCGGTCCGATTTGTCAAATTGAAAATTTTGACATTTCTCTACGTTTCACGGTCCGTAGAGTGCCTGTACGTCCGGAAAGTTTTTTTCGTCGTCCATAGCTCAAGAACCAGTAGAGTTATCGACTTAAAATAAATTTTGTTAAACAGATAATAAAGCAGAAAGATGCAGAAAGGACTCTCAACAAAATTGAGCGGGTGGTTTTTTTACCATACCATGAGTTTTGTATTATATATTGTAACGTGATACCAAATAAGTATAGTTTTGGAAAAAAATCTATTAATTAATAATCTGAAAAAAACAAATAACTGTCACCACGAATATTTTACGAACAAAAAATGCTTTTATCTCCAAAATAATTTTATGCAACGAAGAATAACGTTTTTGACATCTGGTAAGAATGAGAAAAATCGAATTGATAGTTTTCTTACAAAAAATAAAAACATAACTAAAAGTTGGTAAAAATTGATTTTCGACTCAATTATCTTTTCAAAAAATTGAGATATTGGCTTCAAATTAATTTAATCTTATAAAAAATATTGTTTTCAACATTCAGTAATTTTGTTTATCCATAAACCCATAGTCAGTTTTTTCATAAAAAATTTAAATCTACACAAAATTGGTAAACATTGATGTTCGGTTCTTGATATCTCGTGAATAATAGAAGATATTGACTTTAAATTAATTTCAATCATCTAATTTGTATTTGTTTATATAAGAAATAACAACTTTTAAGAAATGCTACCACAATTAGTAAAAATTGGTTTTCGACTAAAAATCTCGTTAACAAAAATAGATTTTGAAATCAAACTATTTCATCGTATGCAAAATGTTTTTGGCAATTTTAATTTTTTTTAGAATAATTCAACCGACAACTTTTTTAACAAAACACGAAAAGCAAGACAAATTGACAGACGTGATAGGAAGTTATCGGTGTGGGTCGCATACCAGCCTCTTTTTTTTTTGTTTATTTTCCCGAACTGTAACTTTTTAGACATGTTTGGATGACCGTTTTTCAATAAAATGCTATTAGCAATTTTATAGTTAGCAAAACGAAGAGAAAGGTTTAAAATTTTGGACTTCCTCAGTAAATTGCTAGACATTAAGCAAATTACTAACTAGTAAATTGTTAAACCCTTAACAATAGTTTATACAAATTTTGCGCCACTATTTTTAATAATTGCTAATATTTTGCAGTGGAAAATTATTTTTTATCAACTTTTAATTTATTGTGTAGGTTTTATGTTTAAAAAAAAAAGTTATACTTTTTAAAGGAATTCAAATCTTGTCTTAAAATCTTTCTATTACAACAGGTTTTTAAAATATGGAGCTTTAAAAATGCTATAAACAATCAAAAACAGGGTTTTTGTGGTTTAGTCAAAGCACATAATATTATACAATATACACTGAAGGATGGTTTTGAAAAGTACAAATCTTTATCTTCTAGACAAAGTTTGAATCATTTTAGGATCTTACCTAATTTTTTGAAATTCGCTTTAGTATTGAGTGTTTATTCGATTCTGTATGGGGTTTTGAACAAACCTTGATTTTTATACTTTCATAGTTATGAAACACACGTTTTAATTTTTATTGCTAATTTCGATTTGAAACTTTAATTGTAACAATCTACTTAAATTTTTAAAGAACCCGTTTTCAAAATTATTTGTATATTTTTTAATAAATTTCAAGAAATTGATATGATAGAATTGTTAAGACATCGGATTCGTTACAAGAACAAAAATCACTTCTAATCCGTTTTGCATTTTTCTATTGACAAGCGTTTCTTTCAGATTATGTAAGACCGACAACTTATGAAGATTTTTCGAAAATTTTACATTAGCATATCAACTTGCTTTTGATGAAATTGACTTGGTGTTTGAAATCGCAGATACTCTCTACGATTTTATTATTGTCGGTGTCTTCAAGCTTCAACAAATGTAATGGAGTCCATCGGATGATGAATTTCTCCTCTTAAAAAGAAACCCTGGTAATTGACAAATTTTCTGACTTTGGTTTATTTTGAGTCAGTAGTATCATAAACAACATAGGAAGACAACTCGACTTAATTTTCAGATTCCTTTTATTCTTGACCAATTTCACCCCCTCTGTCTCTAACTTTTTCACTTGATAGCTATAGTGGATCATTGTCGTCTGTAAAATCATTTTATTTCAATTTCCGCTACGCTGACTTCGCTTTACTTAATAACCTAATCAACAAAATTGATTTTAATTCGTTATTCGATAAAAACACCTCAAAAGATATTGCCATAGAATTTGTCTACTCGTATATGTCTATTTACCAATGTCTCGTTTAATATGGAAAATTTGCATCTCTTTGTGAATTCCTATATCTAAAATACATTGACAAAATGCAAGATATTCTGATTACGGATCCCAGACTCCAACATTAAAATTACACGATATGATCCCTTACCCAAATCAATATATTTAAAAGATGATATTGTTGACAACAAATTAAGTCTACTTAAAAAAGATTTCGGGTCTGGTTCGGATGGTTTGCAAGCAATATTATTAAGGAACTGTGCTACCTGTGTCACTAAATTATTTATCTTAAACTTAATACCCATTTATTTTCCACTCTTTTTAATTTCATGGCTCAGATCGTACCTTGAAAACTGCTGATAAAGAGTTGTTTTCAGGTTCTCAATCTTCAATCCCACTTTACTGACTCAAAAGTCCCTCAAGGGAGCCACCTTGGTCCTTGGTCCTTTGTTATTTGTGTTAACTATCAACGACGTTATTAATGTCGTTTATAATTCAATTGTCTCTAATTACGCTGATTACATGAAAATAAAAAAGGTTATTTTTCTACTCCATCTGATTTTGTCTTACTGTTACTGAAATGATCTTGGCTCATTGTTGCTAAATGCCGAACTTAGGATTTATTTTCGGAGTGAGTTGAGTGAACGTTGGTCTAAAGAATTCTCGAACCCTTTTGTCACTAAATCAAAACTCTAAGTCTCAAGGAATTGAATCTGTTCAAAGCAGATTTCATTGATTTGCACTCTTCGGTCTTCTTTGTGGTGATAATCTATTGTTACCACCTTATGGTGATCGTTTAAGACTTATTAATCTGCAAACCCTCCAATAACGCCGCGAAGTCACTGATATTCTCTGTCTACACCAGCAAGTACCATGGACTCACCATCTCTTCTGAAAAGATTCCTATCCATGGAACGTCAAGCAGGTCCCTTTCTTTTCCAAGCCTCATCACCATATACATTATAGCGTTTTAGACCCCATTACAAGAATGCTGCGCTTAGCTAACAGAGTGCATACCACCTTTTTTGGTCCATGCTGCCTGCTTATTACTTCAAAGAAGTGATACTTTACACCTTCGGACACCTTTCCGATTTCATATAATTTGTGCGTGTGCCACCCTTGGACGTTTCATTTAATATTGAAGCCAAGTGCATATGAGGAGTTAATTCAACAATTCCACATTTTTACACGCAGAAAAAGATCTTTTACGTACGTGTAGTATAAATTGGTGCTTTTTCCTGCTGACTTAATTTTTTGAGAAACGCTGTTTCCATTAATCATTTGCAGCAACCTTAATCGCATTTTAGCAATAGATTATGTCGTTTTATATTTGGCTCGGTCATGAATGAATATTCTAAGCCCCTAATTATTTTCTTAATTTTTAAACTTTTAGTTCACACTTCACTCTTTCAGCTTATAGTTAAATCGTTTGAATCCTTCTTCATATAGGAACTATTAAAACTGCTTGTTAGCTTCTTCGGTTCTTTTACAGTAAATGCTAGATTTCAACTTCGCCTTTTCTGTTAGCTGTCAAATTGTTTCTTTTTGAATCGGCATAATTTTATTACGAACCAGCGGACCCGACAGACTTCGTCCTGTCATTAAGATTTGTAATGTGTCAGTTTTTTGTTCCTACGTATCTAATAGTCGTGGCTTAAAATTCTCCTGAACAGAACCGTCACCTTGGTGATAGGGCATTGTGAATAAAAAATAATTAAGTGAAACATAATCAGTCTTATTTAATAGAATTCGCTAAACAGATGAATAGTTATACAGTGCATAAGGATTTATGTAGGCTCTATGCAACGTTTCGAAAATTCCTATTTATAAAAAATTCTGCTATGAATTTTAGTTATACAATGCTTATATCAAAAAAAGTACCAAAATGGAGCAACCTATTCCATTTATCTTTCTATCAAATCAGCTTGTTGTCATAACAAATAAAATATACAACAATAATTCCAATTATTTTTATGATATTCTCTTTCGAAAATCTATATATTTTTTTTTAATTCTTCGTTTCTTATAGGCTCATTGGGTTGAACCTTTTTTTATAAACTTTTCGCCTTCTTGGAGTCGGTAAAACGCGATTTAAATTCTTTAAATCATTGATAAAAGAGCTAAACTGGAGAGGCATTATTGTTTTTATTTTAAAGCCTAGTACGCTGCTGATACGAAACGAAATTTTTCGGCGGTCTCCAAGTGCAGAGCGAAATTAAAACGAAAACCACAGCGGAAAAATATTTGTGGAGAGTTCTGTCTGGAACCCAGATCTTGCATATTAGTAAAACGCAGCCTAAATGTATATTTACTCCCTAATTGCGTATCTTGGCCACGACCATCTTGGCCCGGGAGATACTCTGGAGAGATTGATAACTGAAGCACAAAGGCTCAACATCGGCCTCATCATCGGTAGTGACGCTAACGCCCACCATACAGTATGGGGTAGCACGGATATAAACGACAGAGGTGAGTCTCTTTTCGACTATATTCTAAACACTAACCTACTCGTAAGTAACGTTGGTAATGAGCCAACCTTTATTACTAAAAATCGACAAGAAGTTTTAGATATAACTCTTGTCTCCGAATTCATTAATAATAATATTTTGAACTGGAAGGTATCTAAAGATCACTCCTTTTCTGATCATAGATACATCCAGTTTGACTTTTTAAATGAACCACCTTGCCAACCGATCTTTCGAAATCTAAAAAGAACAAATTGGCCAAAATATAAGAGAACGTTAAATAGTTTAGTAAAACCTGAACTCTTTAATACTCCCTCCAACTTTGAAGATCTTGACGACAAAGTCAATAATCTAACATTAGCCCTAAACAAAGCTCTAGATACTGCATGCCCTCTTATACAAGTAAGAGGTAAAAAGGAGCCACACTGGTGGAACTCAGAGCGAAAGCTTCTAGAGACATGTCTGACTGGAATTCATATAAAGAATCACTGAAGATTTATAAAAAAGAACTGCGGAAAACCAAACGATCGTCTTGGAGAAACTTCTGTAGCAACGTGGAAGATTGCATCCAGGCTGCGCAAAATCCTCTCCAAAAATCCAATCATGCCAAGCTGCTTGAAAAACGCCTCTGGCCTCTGGACCAATTCAAGCGAAGAATCGCTCAACTTGCTACTAGACGTTCACTTTCCTGGTAGCTCTAATATTATTAATAACATTGCACCTAATAATGGTGACAATATATTACATCCCCCACAAGGTCTAGTCACTAGGGAAAAACTCAAATGGGCTATTAACAGCTTTAAGCCATATAAATCTGCTGGTCCGGATGGTGTAATTCCAGCCGAACTGCAAGAAAATGCAAGTTTTCTAATACCCATCCTAGAAAACATCTTCAAGGGATGCCTTAAATTGGCATACATCCCGATGTCTTGGAGACAAGTTAAAGTTGTTTTTATTCCAAAAGCCGGAAAATCCAGCCACGTTAACCCTAAAGACCTAAGACCTATCAGATTATCATCATTCCTTCTCAAAACTTTTGAACGTTTGATCGATATCCACTTAAGGGCAAATATTGATAAGTCCCTCCTTTCAAAGGCTCAACACGCCTACAACAAAGGGAAATCAGTTGAAACGGCTCTACACAGTATAGTACGTACAATCGAATATTCCCTCCATCATAAAGAGTACACCTTAGTTGCCTTCTTAGATATAGAAGGTGCATTTAACAATGTCTACACATCTGCAATTGCACGTGTATTGACATCTCTGAAGGTAGATAAGTCGATCAGTGAATTGATTAATCAGATGCTGATAAGCAGGATTATCAATTCAAAACTGGGCGATTTTACTACACAAAGGGGTGTCAGCAGAGGTACGCCACAAGGTGGTGTCCTATCCCCTCTCCTCTGGAACTTGGTAATAAATGAATTAATAATTACTCTAGAAAGAGAGGGATACAGAGTGTTTGCCTATGCGGACGATGTTGCTATTGCAGTAACGGGTAAACATTCCAATATACTAAAAGAACTCTTACAAAACGCTTTAAATAAGCTCACCAGATCGGCAAATCGGTGTGGATTAGGCGTTAACCCACAAAAAACCGACCTTGTCCTCTTCACAAGGAAATACAAAGTCCCACACATTGACCCTCCCCTCATAAACGGTGTACCACTTAAATTCTCTGAACAAGCAAAATACTTGGGTCTCATTTTAGATAAGAAATTAAGTTGGAAACCTAATATTCAAGAGAGAATAAACAAGGCCACAGTAGCCCTGTTCTCCTGTAAAAAGGCCATTGGTAATAAATGGGGCCTACAGCCCCGCATTACACACTGGCTATATATCTCGGTCATAAGGCCGATCCTTACTTATGGAGTAGCGGTATGGTGGACGGCGCTAGATACAGCGACAAATCGCGATAAACTCAGCAAAGTCCAACGAACAGCCTGCCTGTGTATGGGAGGAGCACTTCGCTCTACCCCCTCCGCCTCACTAGATGTTCTGTTCCATCTAATACCGCTGGACATTTTCAGCAAGCAAACGGCCGCTAATACTGCCATACGGCTTCAAGCCTCCTCTCTGTGGATCAATAATGGAATTGGCCACACCACTATTCTGAACTTGTTCAGAACTATAAACAGTAATATTGACTACACCATACCCCATCCTCAGTTTAATAACTATAGCTTCAAAGTGACTATACCTCCCAGGTCTTCTTGGGAGAATACATCATTTTTGAAAGATGGTCCTATAAACTTTTATACAGACGGATCGAAAACGGAGGATGGGGTTGGTGGAGGCGTATACTCAGATAGACTAAACTTAAGTCTCTCCTTTCGTCTACCCGATCATTGTAGCGTGTTCCAAGCTGAAATCCTGGCTATAAAAGAAGTCCAATCCTGGCTAAGAGAAAACGTTATATCAACTAATGATATACGCATCTTCTCGGATAGCCAAGCTGCGTTAAAGTCCCTAGACTCTGTCTCCACAAATACACTAACAGCCCTAAATTGTCGATCATCTCTTACGGAGATGGCTACACAGTTCAACATTCACCTTTTCTGGGTGCCGGGCCATAGAGACATTCCAGGAAATTGCAAAGCTGACGAACTTGCAAAAAGCGGAACAACTTTACCTCTGCTGGCTCACAATGCTAGCATAGGTATCCCCTTAGCTACATGTAAACTCATGCTAAAGCAAGATACCATAGAGAAAACAAACTTCAGGTGCAATAACACCACCACCTGTGTAGCGACAAAACTAATTTGGCCTAATCTTAGCGCCAGGCGCTCAAAACAATTAATCTCTCTGAGTAGATTGCACATTAGCTACGTTATAGGTGTCCTGACTGGGCACTGCTTAATAGGAAGGCATGCTATTCGACTTGGAGCCCCTGCAAATGATTTTTGTAGGAGTTGCATGGACGAAGAAGAAGAGGAGACAATCTCTCATCTTCTGTCCACATGCCCTGCCTTATCACAAAGACGTAGCATCCACCTTGGAGACTACTACTTTAACGATACCAGTGATCTAAAGAATTCAGACATCACTTGTCTCCTACGCTTCATTCGAAGCTCCAATTGGTTCAACGAGTTAAGCTGATTAACTGATCCATGTGGTATCACAACGGACCATACTTTGGTCTAAGTGTGTTGGACTTCCCAACCAACAGCCACTTTAACCTAACCTAACCTAACCTAACCTCTGTCTGGAAGTTGAATTTCACTGCTTGTCTTTATCACTTTTTGCACATCACCAATAACATCCTGAGTTTCCGATTCAGAAATGCAATATTGGAACACATTAGGCAAATCCATTTTATTTTTGATTTTGAATCAAATATAAATCAAAGTCAAAACACCGAAAGTCACGAGTAAAGCCTAGTACGCTGCTGATGCGAAACGAAATTTCCCATACAAAAATGACATGACGAAATCATAAACGAAAAATTTCGCTGTGCTTTTCGTTTTTCAGTACCCTGCTGAACGACGAAATGTGTCATTTTAGTGGATAGCTGTACTAGATTTCTTAGTACAATTCTCCACTCTTTTCGTTCTCAATTTAATTGCCCGGTATATTAATTGCTTGCGAAATTTTGACGTTTAATTTATTTATTGAAAAAAATTGTTTACAAATTAAAATTGAAAAAAAATTGACTTTCGGTGTTTTGATTTGGATTTATCTTTGATTTAAAATTTAAAATAAAATGGATTTTTCTAATGTGTTCCAACATTTCATTTCTGAATCGGAAACTTAGGATGTTATTGGTGATGTGCAAGAAGTGATTAAGACAAGCAGTGAACTTCAACTTCCAGACAGAACTCTCCAAAAATATTTTTCCGCTGTGGTTTTCGTTTTCATTTCGCTCTGCACTTGGAGACCGCCGAAAAATTTCGTTTCACTTGAGCTGCGTACTAGGCTTAAACAATTTTTTTTTCAATAAACAAATTAAACGTCAAAGTTTCGCAAGCAATTAATGTGCTGGGCAATTAAATTGAGAACGAAAAGAGTGGAGAACTGTACTAAGAAATCTAGTACAACTATCCACTAAAATGTCACATTTCGTCGTTCAGCAGCGTACTGAAAAACGAAAAGCATAGCGAAATTTTTCGTTTATGATTTCGTCATGTCATTTTTGTATGGGAATTTTCGTTTCGCATCAGCAGCGTACTAGGCTTAATTTCAAAAATGGAGAGAAATCAAAATGACATTTACGAAATAATAATAACAATAATTTCCTTATGTAGGCTCTATTCAACCTCAAAACGCGTTTAGCTTATTATGAGACTATACAACCTTGCATAAGTTTTATAAATAGCATTTTTGCGTTTAGAGGCATTATAGAGATTACATAACTTTATGTAGGCTCTATACAGCGTTTTTAAATAAGACTGAATATGTATAAGGTTTAAAAGTAAGTAATCGCTTTATAGTTAATCATGTGAAATTGGAGGACTTTAGACATGCATTTATTTCATCAGCTGGCGTTGATCATGGAATCACTGGCAATGTTTGACGAAAATCTCCTACTAATAAAATCATTGCACCACTAAATATGGTATTATTGCTTCGTAGATCTTTTAAGGTTCTGTCTAAAGCCTCCAAAGATTTTTATGTGCCATCGTACATTCATCCCAAACAATCATTTTACATTGCTGCAAAACCTTGCCATTGCAGAGTTCTTCGAAATGTTGCAGGTTGGTGTTTCATTGCTTTGCATATTTAATGGCAATTTTAGTGCTGAATGGGCTGTTCGTACACCTTCAAGCAAAGTTGCTGCGATTCCCGACGAAGCGAGTGCAAGTGCAATTTTATTTTGTGAGAGAATTGTTGCTAATATTATTGAAATCAAAAAAGTTTTTCCTGTAGCACCAGGTGCATGTAAGAAGTAAATCCCTCCAGTTTCATCATTTGTTACTTTCATAAGAGTATCAAATACATACTTCTGTTGGTCATTCAACAGTGGAAGATTTGTTTGAATTAATTCTTTCAAAGTGTTGAGATCGTACAGTTTTTCTCGATGCAACTCTTGGTTAAAAGCATCATGCATTCGACGATTGGACGCAGTCAGGCCTAATTGAATTAATAGTTTGTTTGACATCATCAAGCACAAGTCCTCAATTGAAATCAATGCTTTATTGTAAATTTCTTCACTGATTTTTATATTTGTATTTAATGCAAAATATCATCACACATATAATCTTTGTACTTGATCCACAAATTGATGGGAAGCATGTAGATATGATTATAGAAAACAATGTTCGTATTTGATGAGCGTGTGATGATATTACAGCATCTTTGAGAGTTTGATCCCAATGACCGTCATTTTCTACTTACTTACTTACTTACTTAAGGTGGCGCTACAGTCCGGGGCGGACCTGGGCCTCAACCAACATGCGTCTCCAGCCAGCTCGGTCCCTAGCTAGCTGTCTCCAGTTTCGCACGCCAAGTTGGTTGAGGTCCTCACCCACCTGAGTGCGCCACCTGAGTCGCGGTCTTCCTCTACTGCGCCGTCCCTCGGGATTGGATTCGAAGACCTTCCGGGCTGGAGCGTTGATGTCCATTCGCTCTACATGACCCAGCCATCTAAGCCGTTGGACTTTTATTCTGCTAACTAGGTCAGTGTCGCTATACAGCCCGTACAGTTCGTCGTTATATCTTCTCCTCCATTCTCCATCTATACGTACGGGACCAAAAATCACCCGAAGAATTTTTCTCTCGAAGCATCCTAAGACGTTCTCATCTTTCTTTGACAGGGTCCAGGCCTCAGCGCCATAAATGAGAACCGGGATGATGAGTGTCTTATAGATGGTGATTTTAGATGCTCGAGAGAGGACTTTACTTCTCAATTGCCTTCTAAGTCCAAAGAAGCAGCGATTTGCAAGAGTTATTCTTCGTTTGATTTCAGCGCTGGTGTCGTTGCCTGTGTTTATAGCGGTGCCTAGGTAGACAAAGTCCTTAACTACCTCGAAGTTATAGCTGTCCATGGTGACGTTTTGTCCAAGACGTCGTTGTTCAATGTCCTTTTTTGATGACAGCATATACTTGGTCTTGCCCTCATTGACCACTAAACCCATCTTCTTCGCTTCCGTCGCAATGCTCAAAAACGCTCCACTGACATCACGCTTTGATCTTCCAATTATGTGAATATCATCTGCGTATCCGAGTAATTGGATGGACCTTTGGAAGATTGTGCCTCTAGTGTTGACGGTTGAGTTTTGCACAATTCTTTCCAGAACGATGTTGAAGAAGTCGCATGACAGTGCATCGCCTTGTCTAAAACCTTTTTTGACATCAAATGCATCGGTGAGATCTTTTCCGACCTTGATGGAGCAGCGTGCATTCTCCATCGTCATTCTGCACAAACGGATAAGTTTGACAGGGATGCCAAAACTAGACATTGCTCTGTAGAGCTCTTCCCTATGGATGCTGTCATACGCGGCTTTAAAATCGATAAAGAGATGGTGGGTATCGATTTGAAGCTCCTGGGTTTTTTCCAAGATCTGCCGTAATGTGAATATTTGGTCGATAGTGGACTTTCCTGGTCTGAAGCCACACTGATAAGGACCTATCAGGTTGTTGACGAACGGCTTCAGACGTTCACATAGTACGGCAGAAAGGATCTTATATGCAATGTTAAGGAGACTGATCCCTCTGTAGTTGGCGCAATTTAAAGGGTCTCCTTTTTTATGTATCGGACAAACTATGCTGAGATTCCACTCATCGGGCTTGCTTTCTTCCGACCATATTTTGCAGATGAGTTGGTGCATGCTCCCTACCAAGTCATCGCCTGCTGCTTTAAATAGTTCGGCAGCTATGCCGTCAGCTCCAGCAGCTTTGTTTGACTTCAGTTTAGATATAGCTATCTTCACTTCGTCTAGGTCGGGTAGGCGGAATTGTTGATCTGCGTCGCCTAAGTTGAGTGGTTCTACCTCCCTTACAGCGGGATTCGGTTCGTCATCGCCGTTATATAATTTGGAGAAGTGGTCTTTCCATATTCTCAACATAGACTGCGGTTCTACTACGATGTTCCCCTGATCGTCTTTACAGGCTTCGGTTCGTGGCTGGTACCCTTGGGAGTTCTTTTTTACCTTTTGGTAAAATTTACGAACCTCATTCCTGTTGTAACATCCCTCTATCTCCTCGATCGCGCGCTTCTCGTGCTCTCTTTTTTTCCATCTAAGAAGCCGGTGTTCCTCTCTCCTCCTCTGCTCGTAGAGCTCGCGAGCAGCTCTGGTCCTTCTGTGCAGGGCCGTTTTGTATGCCTCTTGCTTCGCTGCGTGCGCTTGCCGGCACTCGTCGTCAAACCAGGGGTTTCGCTGTTGGCTTGGGTTGTCAACAGTGAATCCGTCCGTATCCGAGGCTTGTTGGTGCTTCGCAACTAGAAAATTTTTACGTGGTCAGGAAGTCACCCTGACGGCACAACCCCCAACCTGGAGGGCCAGATCCTTAGTATAACTCCAAGGACAGGGAGCCGGATAAACCGCTCCTTATAGGCCTGGGCTCCGAATAAGTCGTAGAAGCCCTATAAGGTGTTCACTAAGTAGTTCAGCCTTACTGGAACTGTAGACGCCACCGTTGATTCCATCTCGAGAATTCGTCCGCTGCCGTCTGGATAAGGAGAGGTGCCTTAGTGGAAACACGTCATTTTCTAGCAATTGCAAACGTTGACAGGCTTCTCTGTAGGATCCAAACAATTCACCATCAACAGTTTGTGCAAAGTCATCGTTTTGGCATGTCTCAAAAAAACTGGTCAATGTATAGTAGATATGGTGGCTGAGCAGCTCTTATTACTGCATTCTGTGCTGTAAAATACACTCTTTGTCCATTTTCTAAATGTACAGCTAAGTGAACAACAGAAGGGTGTCTTTCATGAATTGTAAAAGAAAATATTCGCCAAACTGCTTTATTAGTACTAACATAGCGGCCCATTTGGTATTGAGTGGGTAACTTCATCATTGGAATTCTCTGCCCCAATTTCAATCACAGCCATATCACTTGCTTTGGTTACATATTTGCAAATGCATAGCAATAAAGCTCAAATTGACTACGTTTTAGTTAGAAAACATTTGTATGGGAAAAAGAAAAGGGCTGTTTTTATGGTTTTTCCCGCAATTATTCGAACTTTTCTCGCCGTAAAAACCATCCTTGAACTACAACAAACTTAAAAAAAAAAAATTGGCCAAATTGGTCCAGGCGTTGTTGAGTTATGCGGTAACCAACACATTTTGGGATTCATTTTTATATATAAGAATATGGCAGAAAGTTCAAATTTGTAAGTTATTGTTTACATGATGGTGTAAGGTTCAAAGGAACAATTGTATTACTCGACATTCTTACAGAAGTTACGGAGAACAAGACATTATATTATTTCTTGGATATTTAATATGCAACGAACTGAAAAAGAAATACTCGTATAAACATACATATCTACAAACAATTTGTAGCATGTACCGCGTACTGTTTTGTAAATTTACATAAATGTAGGTCAACAAAGCCACTGCGTATACAACACATTGACTTCCTTTCTCCTAGATTCCTAGATAAGGATATCGTTTAAAAGCTTAAGCCACAATATGTAGAACTACATGAAAAATTGCAATGGGTTTTCATATTGCATATAGCACATAATCCCTTCATACATCTGTAGTACAATAAAAATGCATATCTATTATATTTGTGTATGTAAGTGTAATTGCGATTAATCGTGTAATTATGTACATTAAGTTGAATCCCAGTTGTTTACTTTCCCACAAAAACAAGTTTAATTGTTCAGTGAACTTATGTTACTACGGATGGTAACATAAGGCTACGTTACCTTAAACCTACCTTCATTTGGTATTGCAATGGAAGGTATTTTAAAATTGTTTCATGAAATTATGCTTTTTTGTTTGTGAAACAAATTAAAATAATTAGGAAGGGTTAAACGATATAATTCTTGCTGATTTGGTTTGGATTGCCAGTAGGGGCAATATTATATTTTTTATTATATTTTTAAGAAGTAGGTGTTCGTGACTAACGACAAAGACCAGCTACGCTTACATTTGATATCTCCTTGAAGCCAGGTGGATCTGTTCGCAGAGTAGTGTCAAAGCACTATGACGTTATTCCGAAACTCAACTTTTATTTAAGTTTTTTGTTAATTCATATTTTCAATTTTAGAATTGGTACTATTGGTGTGATATAATGCGCCATCTTGTTGAAACCACTTGATCAATGATCATGGCTTTATAGCGATCACCATTGATTTAAATTGATTTAAATAAGTAAAGACCAGTTATTCCACCAACCCATAAAGCACACCAAACAGTCAGTTTTTATGAATCGAACGGTCTCTCAAAAATTGGTGGTGGGGTGGACCTGGACTTTAACCAATATGCGTTTCCAGCCAGCTCGGTCCCTAACTAGCTGCCTCCAGTTTCGAACACCAAATTTGTTAAGGTCATCTCCCACCTTTATGCCCCACCTGTGTTGCGATCCTTCTCTATTGCGCCTTCCCTCGGGATTGGAATCGAAGACCTTCAGGCTGGAGCATTCATGTCCATTCGCTCTAAATGGCACAGCCATCTAAGTCGTTTGGCTTTTATTATTTTAACCAGGTCAGTGTCGCTGTACAGCCCGTACAGTCCGTCGTTGTATCTATGCAGACGGGACCAAAAATCACCCGAATAATTTTTGTCTCAAAGCATCCTAAAACGCTCTGATATTTCTTTGACAGGGTACAGGCTTCAGTGCCATAAATGAGAACCAGGATGATGAGCGTCTTATAGATGGTGACTTTAGATGCTCGAAAGAAGACTTTATTACTCAATTCTTCTAAGTTCAAAGAAGCAGCGATTTATACTTTGTTTAATTTCAGCACTGGTGTCGTTGTCCGAATTAAAAGCGGTGCCTAGAAAAACAAAGTACTTAAATACCTCAGATGTCCATGAAGACGTTTTTTTCAAGAGGTATTCGTTCAATGTTCCATTTTGATGACAGTTTATACTGGGTCTTGCCCTCATTTAACACTAAACCCATCTTCTCCGCTTCTGTCGCAATACTCAAAAACGCTCCACTGACATCACGCTTTGATCTTCCAATTATGTCAATATCATCGGTATACGAGTAATTGGACGGAGCTTTGGAAAATTGTTCCGCTAGTGTTAACGATTGAGTTTTTGCGCAATTATTTCCAGAACGATGTTGAAGAAGTCAGATGAGACTGCATCGCCTTGTCTAAAACTTATTTTGGAATCAAAAGCATCGGTGAAATCTTTTCCGACCTTGATTTTTCGAGGTCGGGTAGGCGGAATTGTTGTTATTATATCTCTTTTACAGCAAAATTAGCTTCGTCATCGACGTTATATAATTTGGAGAAGTGGTATTTCCACATTTTCAGCATTGACTGCGGTTCAACTACGATGTTCCCCTGATCGTCTTTACAGGCTTCGGTTCGTGGATGGTTCCCTTGAAAGATTTGTTAACCTTTTAGAAAAATTTTCCAACCTCATTCCTGCTGTGACATCCCTCTATCTCCTCGCAGCACCGGTTTGTACGCCTGTTGCTTAGCTGAATGCGCTTGTCGGCATTCGTCGTCAAACCAGTAAAACTTATCACTTCCAGATTAGCCAGCATAGTACTCTTAAAGAGGTTGTTAGAGACGTCTAATGTCGTTAGCTTTATCGCTTAACAAAATTCGCTTATGAAAATTGGGATCATCGGCAATCTTGTTTTGGTCCTATTTGCCTCAAATCTACACCTAGCTGGATAATCATTTGGCCTTCCGTAAAATATTCCATAAAGTGGACGGACACATATCCAATTCCTGTGCACGATGGCTACCTCTATACGCTACCTTCTAAAGCAGCACTGTACAAGTTATCTTTATCTGTGGATGCGTATTATCATTTATTGTAAACGTATTTTGAGCAAACTTTTCACAGTTAGGTAATAGAATTGATTGCTCTCAGCCGTCAGTTAAGGCATCAAAGTTAAGACTATCGACCAATAAACAAAGTACAATTTTTTTTCTGGCAAATATCAATTCTACTCTTCTATTAGGCTGAAACGGTATTTCTGGCTCCACTTCAATACTGAATTTTAGCAACAATATCTGTCTGGTTTGTTAGATGTCAGTCAGTTGTTCCAAACCTTTTATTCTGAAGCTGTGAATCACTTCGTCATTGTGTCAGATACTGACATGGTATATATGGTATCATCATTATCCAACCAGATTAAAGTTTTTAATCAAAAAAGATGGAAAAAGGTTTTTCCCGGAGAGTCTCGTCAATTTTTTAAATAAACAAACAAGTTGGATTATGCCTCAAAACATTACATGCTTGAAAAATGAAAAATGTTGATTATCTAAATAAAGCATTTTATTTGAATTAAAACTACTAAAGGAAAAAGTGGCTATCATAAGTTTTATATAAATACACATAGAAAAACGAGTTTTTAGCCAAAACGAAAATTCCGATTTGGTTGGGAAGTTTTAAGACTTAACTTTATTTGAACAAATTTATTTTAATTTCATATAGTTTCAAGAAGCTATAAACTGCTTAAAAAAGTATAATCTTGCTTTGTAAAATTCAATATTTGTTTTTCATAAATCATACTTAACATAAGATTCAATTCTTATGCTTCTTTCGATAGCATGAAAATGAAAAGCCACATCTTGTGCTATTCTTATCACTTATAAAAGGAAGGCGCACTCTTCTATACATAAATCTTTTAAAAATACAACATCCAACGAAGAAGGACCCAGTGAGAAAATTAATTTTGCTAATAGCTTTGGCCAAGTGTTCCACAAACCCCAACATCAACACCGTTTCTCTAACAAAACAACAGCAATAACCTGCATGCATTCTGTGTCTATGTTCTTCTATATGTGTTGTGCATATGATGCTAGACCTGCAGGATACTGGTGCTCCTTGGGATCTCCATCTCCATCTCCATCTCCTTCAATGCACACACTTTCATCTACTAAACACACTCCATGTCCTTTTAATTAAAATATACCAAACCATTACAGAAAACGAAAATTTATATACATTCATACATATTATATAAAAACAAAAAACAAATAAAAAATTGTATGTAATATAAAATAGGAAACTTTATACTGAAGCACCCAGTTTTCTTGTTCGCACTCTGGGCTCTCGACACTCACTTACCACTAAGACGATAGTTTAATTTATTTCCATGCAAAATAAAGCATGTTACACGTCTTCGGAAGGACTTAAACATAAAATTTACAACGTTTCTGTGTGCGATATATGAGGCACCAGAACCATAATACCCTCGAGGAATATGTCTTTGAGGACTAAAATAAAAAACAAAACTTTTCGATGGTAAATTTTAGGTTAGAGCCAATCGTATTTTCATATATGACCGACCGACAACGACGAAGGACCGGTATTCGGTATTCTATATACATAGGTACCAAAAATCTAACATGGACCCAAACCAAACACATGTCCTTGTATGAGGTTCTGTAGAACACCTTGGTTGTGCGGCATTTAAGACTCATTCTTAACCTCATTTTCTTCCTTTTCCCGTTTTACATACGTCTAGTATAACGAAAGTGTCTTCAATGAGTGTTGCTTTTAAGTTAAAATTATTGTAACAGATTGATGATGCAGCAAGTAGAACGCTCACACTATGGCCCAAAAGAACGGGAACATGAAATTGGTCGTCATTTTTCTAAACTTTGAATAATACCATGAGTGTTAACTTAGCAACCCATCATTCACCGTTTTTAATTACATGGTTATTACAATTTTGATTAAGTCCCTCAATAGTTTATTTTTCATTTTATTTCATTTTAATTTATTCGTGAATACTTAATAACTGTAAGATACAATATCTTATAAAATAGTTACAAGCTAATAATACAAATTGGTAGAGCAAGCTAATAATTCAGTATCTAATATTATAATACGCGATTGAAACTAAGTAATGCGAAAAAAGAAAAAAGAACAAGTTAGAGTATCAGAAATATAGATTTGTAAAGAAAAAAAAAATAATTCGAGTATTTAAATGCTATGTGTAAAATGATCTTTAAGAGCCTTTTTAATTCTTGTTGCGTTTTGGATTACCGTAATGGCGCGAGGAAGAGAGTTCCAGAGTCGGACTGAGTTTATAAAGAATTGACGTTCGGATGTTAAACATGTGAAGCGAGGATGAATCAATTGACGAGATCTACTAGAGGTAGGGAAATTTATCTTGTCAAAACAGTATTGTGGTTGGTGTGTAAGCAGTACATCAGCGAATAGCAACAAACTACGAAATTTAAGGTAGTTATCAAAGGTCATATCAAGCAGCAGGGTAGCAAAATTGGATACACGATCATATCTTCGTAAGCCAAAGACATAGCGAACAATATTGTTAAAAGTGACATTAAGTTTACGTTTACTTTCATAACAACAATTGCAATATAGTTCACAACCATAAATTAAAATTGGTAATAACAAGGTCTTGGCAAGCAGCATGCGTGTGTTTACTGGTGTGAAATACTGGGTTACCCATAAAGTACGTAGGGCACCATAAACTTTGCCTATAATTCCATTTATATGGTTGTCCCAAGTTAAAGAGCGATTAAAGTTAACACCAAGATTTTTGGCAGTTTCAACATATTCAATGGGGGCATTACTTAACAAAATCGAAGGAAAGTAAGAGAGATCAAGAATCTTTTTGGAGTTTACTATGCATTTAGATTTCTTAGGGTTCAAGTGGCGCCATGCTCAATAAGTCCCAGGGGACAACTGAAATAAAGTTGCAAGTCGTCGGCGTACAGATGACAGGAACAGTTTTTGATTAGACCTGGAAGTTCATTTACATAGATACAGAAAAGTAGAGGACCCAAAATCGACCCTTGAGGAACACCGGACGAAATAGGTAAAAAACTAGACAAACTGTCACCAATTTGAACTGCTTGTTTTCTGTTAGACAAGTAAGAATAAACGAGCTTAGCAGAACTTGCCGAAAAATTAAACTGCTGCATAAGTTTTTTACACAGAATTACGTGGTTGACAGTGTCAAAAGCCTTAGAAAAGTCGAGCAAGACTAAGAAAGTTACATCACCCTTATCCAGCGCTTGTCTTATTTCTTCAGTTACGCAAAGTAGTGCTGTTGTACAGCTGTGCTGCTTCCGAAAACCAGATTGTTTTGGAGTGAGCAAAGAGTTTGCTGTAAGGTAAGCGTTGATTTGTCGCTGTAAAATTCTCTCAAAGACTTTAGACAAATAGGGTAGAATTGAGATAGGTCTATATTCAGATCCCTTAGCATTTTTAGGAAGTGGTATGATTTTTGCTGACTTCCAAATGTCCGGAAAAACTCCAGACATCAAAATAGTATTAAATGCGAATGTAATATAAGGCAACAAAATTGGCAAGATTATTTTTAAAAATTTGGGGTTAATATTGTCCAGACCAACAGCACTTGACTTCACTGAAAGCAGACTTTCAACAACATCGGCAGCATCCACCGAACAAAAACTGAAACAAGAGTGATCTAAATGTTCCCTAAATGAAATATTATCGGAGAAAGTCGCCCCGGTTGATGGAACTGAGATGAAAGTTTTATTAAGTGAGTTTACATCAACATCGTTAGTAGGCATATTTCTTGCCTTACCAATACCAACGTTTCGCAAGTTCCTCCACAATTTACGTCCGTTTAATGAAGAACTCAGTTGATTAGACAAAATTTGAGATTTGGCTAAACGGATTTCAGCTGTGACTTTGTTTCGTAGTGAACAAAACAAGTGTCGCAATTCGGTCAACCGATATCGCTTCCAGTTGTTATATGCATTATCTCGTTGTTGCATCAACAGTCTAATATTTTGCGTGAACCATGGTTTATCATTAGAATTTAGGATTTTTGTTTTCAAAGGAACATGCGTATCGAAAAGGGTTTGGATATTATTTGTTAAGAATTGCCATTGTTCGTTAGTGGAGGGCATAGAAAATATACTCTCCCAATTTATGAGTCTAGTATGCCCTTCAAGATACTTAAAGTTAATGTTTTTGAAGTCACGGTATGATATTTTTTTGTCAGAATATTCGAGATTAAATTTGATTGTTAAAAAAATTAAGTCATGTTTTGAAAAGGCAGGTACGGAAAGTTGATCATACAAGGCTACATCGTCTATGTCACTTACAAAAAACAAGTCAAGCAGAGTTGCCCCACTATCAAAAAAATGAGTTGGATTCGTGGTGTTAACTGGACTTAAACTGAGCGATCGCATGCTATCAGTCAAAGTATTGATATTCAATAAGTTCCAATTGAAGTCTCCGCATAAAACAAAATATTAGGGAAACCCAATGAGACTTCTTCTATAACTGACAAAAGAGGTGAAAAGTCTATGTTCCTATTTGGCCTATAAATAACCCCTAAAAGTAGACTACTGCCACTGCCCAGAAGATCAATGAACATCTATTCAAGATTGCTACCTGCGTCGGACGTATACTTAAGTTTGCATTTGATAACAGATTTAACAAATATTGCCACACCACCCCCAACACGATCAAATCTATTTAACCGAAAAGTACGATAGCCCTCTAATCTGCACAATTCGTCACTTCATTTCTCAACCATGTTTCGGTGGCACAAACGACATCAACATCTGAATCAACAAAGAGATCACGGAACTCATCAATTTTCGGTAATAAGCTTTGCGCAATAATATGACAAATCCTGAGGCCACATTTCTGCTTACTCAGGATTTTAACCATAGAACGCAGAGAACTAAAATTATTCATTATACACAACAAGAAGAAAATAGAATACAAAAAACAGTATACACTGCCGCTCATCTGAATAGGTTCAAACATATTTTCACCTCACTGTTGGCCTCCATTTATATGTATTGCAATGACTTATCTTTTTTATATATGTAATAAAAGAGAATCATTATGTGCTTGTTTTGGGAGAAAAAATGTTCTTTAAGCTTACCGTTATTCTCCCACGGTAGTTAGACTAAATGTATTCAAAAAAACAAGCATTTTTTTGGCTCATCTGATTAGGTTCAACAGCAAAAATTGCAATTTGCGTTGAGTTGCGTGTTAATTGTAATCGAAATTTTATCTGTCAATAAAATTAGTTTGTTTTTCCTATATTAACGGTGAAATGGGTTGCGAAAAATCTTTAAGCGAGGAAGAAAAAGGCAAAATAGAAGTATTTCCGGAATCAGGCCTAAGCCAACAACTTATAGCGAAGAAAATTAAAACAGGTCAAAATTTGGTAGGCAGTTATTTGCGAAATATCCAATATTATGGAAAAAACATGAAAGGAGGAACTTATACGGCCACATCAATGGCTGATAGACGTGCTAGCATCAGAGCAGCTTCTAATTCTCGTGATTCCGCGTCAAAAATAAATATAAAAACCGGTGTCAATTGCAGTTTAGCTACGGTAAAACGCGTAATTAAAAGTGCTTCTCATTTGAAAAGAAAAAAAAATCAGAAATTACCACCACTTAACGAATCTAGGAAAGAAATTCGTCTCCAATTCTGTAAGAAATACATGTCGTGGAAGTCAGAGTGGCAAAGTGATTTTTTCAGATGCTAAAAAGTCCAATTTAGAGGGCCCTGACGGCTATAATTATTACTTTCATGACCTTCGAAAAGAGGAGCATTATTTAAGTCGGCTGCATAGTTGTGAAGGCAGTGTTATGGTGTGGGGAGCTATTTCCTTCTACGGAGCCTTGGAGCTCCAATTTGTTACATCGAGAATGAATGCAAATTCTTTTAAAGGTGTGCTAGAAAAGGCCTTCCCACAGATTTCTGACCTGTTTGGACCAATAGTGTGGACATTTCAACATGATAATGCCCCTATCCATACATCGAGGACAGTAAGGCAGTGGATTTAGAGTCAAAATGTGGAGATGCTGGTGTGGCTCCCATACTCCCCTGACCTTAACATAATAGATAATGTGTGGGGACTTCTCTCACGTAAAGTATACGAGTCAGGGAGGCAATTCGAAGACAAAAAGTCATTAATCGCAGCCATTAAAAAAGCCTGGTCAGAAATTTCGCATCAATACCTGGAAAAATTGTATAGTTCCATTCCAAATCGAATTTACGAGACTATATTAAAAAGAGGTGGCAACACTCATTATTAACGTCTGTTAAATAAATCATACAATGGAAAAAGGTAAAATAAATCTTTGAATTCAAATAATTTTTATTGTTTTATTCCATTTCATCCGTTGAACCTATTCAGATGAGCCAAAAAAATGCTTGTTTTTATGAATACATTTAGTCTAGCACCCGTGGGAGAATAACGGTAAGCTTTAAGACAAATTTTTTTCTCCCAAAACAAGCACATAATGATGCTCTTTTATTACATATATAAAAAAGATAAGTCATTGCAATACATATGAAGGGAGGATAAAAGTGAGGTGAAAATATGTGTGAACCTATTCAGATGAGCGGCAGTGTATTATACAATAATAAAGATAACAAATGATTATTTAAATTTAATTTAATTTAAGTATTTATAAATATTAATTTTCATAAGAAACTACTGATCTGGCAACGTCATCAAGTCCCTCGATGCAGTCAATTTTCACAGCTGTGTCATCTGAATGACGTTTTACAAATACCGGCCCCCGAGCAGTATACACAGTGGACAATTGTTTACTTTTCTTCAAAGCAAGTGCACGTTGCATGATGAGCTTGTTGTGCTCTGTTAAGCTCTCACGAATATAGATCGTAGAAGATGACGAAGAGGCGGGGGTGCTATCGAAAGCAAGGTTTATATCGCTTAAGCAAAGGTGTTTATTGTTTGTTTTTCGGTAATTCGCCAACGAAGTAAGCACAAAATTTTTATCGAATGGTGTGTTGAATTTAATTATAATCGCGGAGTTTTTTGTGTTCGGTTTTGGGCGAGTGCGGTAAATATTATTGAGTGTTGGTGGTTTAATGTTGATTGTTGTGCAAATTAGATTGAAAATAGATTTGAGATTTTCGTTAGGTAAACACGGGATACCAAAAATAAAGGCGTTCCTAGCGATAATTCGGTTTTCATACACGTACAAGGAGCTTTTAAGCTTGGCAATTTCGTCAGCGGTGTGATCAAAGTTATTGTTTACATTATTGATTTGATTAGAGTTGTCAATTAAACAAGATTTAGTGCTCGTACATTCGGTGGTAACTTTAGCTAGTGATATTTTGATATTACTTATTTCGGTGTTTAGAGAGTCCATATCTGATTTAATTTCGGTTTTGGCGGTTTCTAATCTCACAACACGATTATTTATTTCCTGGACACTAGTTTTGATTTTATTAATTTCACGGCCGAGTTCTTCAGTTATTTTTTTTTTCTGACTCTTCGAGTTTTTTGACAGAAGTGAAACAATAAACTCGCTTTGTTGACGAAGTTTTTCATCCATCCATGTCTTATCCGTGATTTTTATTGATGTCGGAGTGTTCTTAGGTGTTAGGATTTTACGAGATGATAAGCTTTTGGGCGAATTTGTGGGTGTTGATTCCAAAGTGCGCGGTCGTTTAGATGGGTTTGAAGGCATGGGTGAGTATTAGATAAACGTTAATGTATTGGTCTTTAATAAGTTTGAGAGCAGAGACAAAGAGAATAACTTAAAGATTCGTTAAATAATTTGCACAAAGGAAGCAAAAGAATATTTTTCCACTTTTATTACACATTTATTTAGGCAAATATTATTTAAAATGTAAGCATTTTTACTTAAAAAGAACTTTATACAAACAGCAAATCAGCTTATGCACAAAAAAACACAAAAACTAGCGAGGTTGAATGCGTTTATCGATCAGAAAAAAAGTATGTTTGTCACCGGATCAAATACACGTCTTATCAGCAGTTCATAACAACTCTCACTCATCCATAATAATAATTTATAATAACATTTTGTCAATGTAGCAAACCACAGGCTTATCTTGAATGTTTTAATGGCTAAAAGTTTGGTGTTAATAGTCTATGAGATGGTAGTACCCGTGACGTGATGTTAGTGCGTAGAACTGTCATGCTAGAGGTATTGGGTTCAATCCTTGCCTGTGCCTCCCTAAGATTTTTTTTCACTTTCACTTTGGCAATTCCTCTTACGAGGAGTAATTCTTGTCATGAAAAGTGTTTTCTCAACTTAACCGTTTGGATTCGTCAGGAAACTGTAGGTCCCCTCAATCCCTGAAATGACTATCACATAAAAATGGTTGAGAGTTGTAAGTGTGACTAGGCCCTGGTTCTCTTATATATTTTTTTAAGTCTATGAGAACATGATCATAACAAAATTATAAATGTTGAAAAAGGAGTCAAGGTCTGATGTATACAAGAAACCTTTGTAATAAGTCTGCTGCGAAAAGAAATGAGATCTAAAAATAAGCCAAGTTCTAAATTTATTTTTCGGAAGGTTAAATCAAGGCAGCTTTTTAATAATGACAGATAATTGTATTTGAATGATTACTGGGTAATCGTGATATGGTACATTACACGAAACCTTTTGAACAATTCCTATGGAGCCATTTACCAAACCTAGACTTACATGTATCTAAATTTCTGCGCAGCATAACAGGTAAACCAATTTATATAACGAAACTGTTTTCTCTAGTTATAGAAGAATCTTCGTGGTATTTTCCTAAGGCTTCATGGGTTTTCTTGGTTAAATAGCAAGGGCAATCTAGCGAATCATTGAAAATGAGTTTGATTTTTGGACTTTTTATAGTGCTGAGCATTGCAATATTTAGTTGGTAACACATATTTTTCTTAGGGGGAGTATAGGAAAACAGTCGTTTCGGGTTGTTTGGAGAGGAAATAAGAAATGTCGGTCAATCTATCATTGTAAGAACTAGTGGAAAGAAATCCTGATTTTGTTTTTTTTTTGTATGCCCTACTCTTATTAACTTCCCATAGGAAGTTATTGTAATGGGTCCGATTTGACAAATTGAAAATTTTGACATTTCTCGACGTTTCAAGGTCCCTAGAGTCGAAATAAAAGATTTTTAGAAAGATGTCTGTGCGTGCGTGTGTACGTACGTCCGTACGTCCGTACGTCCATACGTCCGTACGTTCGCGACGTTTTTTTCGTCGTCCATAGCTCAAGAACCAGAAGAGATATCGACTTCAAATAAATTTTGTTATACAGATAATAAGGCAGAAAGATGCAGAAAGGCCTCTCAAGAAAATTGCGTGGGTGGTTTTTTTACCATAGCAGTTTAAAAAAAAGGTGACAATTTTGGTTAACCCTAAATATCTCATGAACCAATGACGCTAGAGACTTGAATTAAATTTTGTATTATATATTGTAACGTGATACAAAACAATTATATTTTTGGAAAAAAATTCAATTAACGGTTTTTTTTATAAATCAAAAAAACTGAAAAAAAAATGTGTCACTTCGAAAATTTTACGACTAAAATATGATTTCATCTCCAAAACAATTTTGTGCAACGAAGAATAATGTTTTTAACATCTGATAAAATTTTGAGAAAAATCGAATTGACAGTTTTTTTACAAAAAATAATAACCTAAAAAAAATAAAAAAAAGTTGGTAAAAATTGAGTTTTGACTCAAATATCTTTTCAAAACTTTGAGATATTGGCTTTAAACTACTTTTATCTTTCAAAAAATATTGGTTTCAACATTCAGTAAAATTTTGAAAAAAATAGAATTTACAGTTTTTTTACAAAAAATTAAAAACCGAAAAAAAAAATTAACAAAAGTTGGTAAAAATTGATTTTCGACTTAAATATCTTTTCAAAAATTTGAGATTATGGCTTCTAACTAAACTTAACTTATAAGAAATATTGTTTTCAACATTAGGAAAAATTTTGAGAAAAATCGAATTGACAGTTTTTTTACAAAAAATAATAACCTAAAAAAAAATTAAAAAAAAGTTGGTAAAAATTGAGTTTTGACTCAAATATCTTTTCAAGACTTTGAGATATTGGCTTTAAACTACTTTTATCTTTCAAAAAATATTGTTTTCAACATTCAGTAATATTTTGAAAAAAAATAGAATTGACAGTTTTTTTACAAAAAATTAAAAACCGAAAAAAAAATTTAACAAAAGTTGGTAAAAATTGATTTTCGACTTAAATATCTTTTCAAAAATTTGAGATTATGGCTTCTAACTAATTTTAACTTATAAGAAATATTGTTTTCAACATTAGGACAAATTTTGAGAAAAATCGAATTGACAGTTTTTTTACAAAAAGTAAAAACCTAAACAAAAAAATTAATAAAAGTTGGTAAAAATTGATTTTCGGCTCAAATAGCTTTTCAAAAATTAAAAAATATTGGCTTCAAACTTATTTTATTTCACAGAAAATATTGTGTTTTATATTCAATAATTTTTTTATAAAAATCCAACAGTCCGTTTTTTTCATAAAAAAAAATAAAATCTACAAAAAATAAAACGCAAATTTGGTAAGAATTGATACATTTAGACAAACTTTTAAGCAAGACAAATCGATAGACGGGATGGGAAGTTATCAGTGTGGGTCGCATCCCAGCCTCTTTTTCTATTTTGCGTTTCGACCGATTGTGATTCATTATCCTGTTTTATAATCTCCAATTTTAAAATTTTGTCTTTGAGTACGCATCGACCTGTGCTTTATTTCATCATAACATCCCTGTAAATTATATGAAATAAATATAAATTTGGCAGAAACCTAACCTTCGAGGGTATGATTTAATTTTTTTCTGTCCACCTTCGAATACAAAACAATCACACTTATTATATTAAATTTTATTATTCTTCAAAAATCAAGATGTATTTTATATAAACGATACAAAATACTAGAAAAATGGGCGGATATCACGCTCTCTTTGCATATAGCCTCACATTCTCGAATGTTGTCCTTTTGTTCACATTGATCCCTTCCACTCTGCCTGCCTAATTTCATTATTCATTATTCTTTTATTCATTATTATTTTACTAATAGCTCATTGAATAGATACCAAGATACCAAGACCCCTGAACATATTTCCTCCAAATTTTTCATCAATATACGTTTTTACAAGCATCAGAATTATTACTTGTAAGTGATAATATACACATAAAAAGTGGGTGGATACTACCCCCTTGAGAGTATATTCTTAGATGTTTTAATTCCGCCCTTGAAAACACGTCAATCAGTTATTCTATGTTAAATTTCATCATCAAAAAAAAAACTTTAGTAATGCTTTAAATTATTTAAAAAGATCTTTTCTGAGAGAAAGAGCAAATATTCAGCTTTTAAAAAGAAACCATGAATAAGAGATCGTCAATTTGAAATTTTAATTTGAGGAAACTGTATTTCGTATTGTCTTATTAGCACAAACTAAAGTTGCTTTAAATTTACAAAACTTGTTGAGTACGTTGCGTGGGTACTTATACGTTCTTCCAATAAAATAAAAGAAATACTCAATTAAGTATAAAAGAATTCAAGTTTATTTAAGTGTTACGAAACAGATAAGTTTATGACCAGATAGGTTGGAAGTCGGCAGCAGAATTCCAGAATTCCATCTTACATTTTTTCGACACATATGCAGAGTGTAAGGCTTTCTTAAAGTGTTTTATTTTTCTTTCAAAATTGATTATTTATTAAATTTAAAAACTTTTATGGTGAATTTGCTTTGGATACTCTAGAATTGAAATTTAAGCATGAATTTCAAGAATTTCCCAAAAACAGCAACAGTGATAGGGTGTATTCATAAACGCAGAAAATCTGCGTTAGTACAATCGCATTTCTTTTCTGATGCATTTGTGAACGCACTCCCAATGCAGAATGTCTGCAGTAAACAAAAAGGTCTGACTTAGTCCGATTTGTATGTAAACAGAGTTCATAAACGTCAGAGAAAAATTTGCTTACCGAAAAAGAAAAGAAAATTATAATTGGCACATATATCTTGCAAAGAAAAAATAGAAAGAAAATTATAACGAAACAATTACTTTCATCATCCCTTTAAAAACAATAATTTAAATTATTTTTATCAAAAAATTAACAAAATATTTGCCGTTACTTACATTCTTTACGAGTCAGTGCCGCTTCGTCCTTCTTGTTGTTGTAAAAATTATTTTAATAATTCCCGCTCTTTCTGCCGCCAAACAAATTCAGCTGCATAATCTGCCCGACGCTGACGACAGTCTGACGTTTTCGTTCGATCGAAAATCGGACTTTATGAATGCAGATAACGCAGGTCTTAAGCATCTTGCACATGAGCTACGATACGAACTGCGAACTGTGGATGTTCGCATATTTTGACTTTTCTTTCACATGAGCTTTATTCCTATTCGCAGACAGCGACGAATTGTCAACCCTTTTCTCCATATTTTCCTCAGCCATGATCTTTCACATCTTTGTTCGTCCTTTCGTTCATTCGTTGTTCGCTCTCATGTGCATTGTGCATTTGTGCAAGGCACTTTAATTAGGCTGACGTTTATGAATACACCCATATTCTCGATTTTTTGAAACACTCAAAAAATGAAGTAAGAATTACACGTGTAATTTGTTACTGGCACAAATATTTAACTTATTTGTTTACATTACTTTTTTGTTTGTAATTATTATAAAAATTATGTACCTAAATGCACCCATTTCTTTAAATTCAAGAAACAAACATTTGTCCCATCAGTTTTTAAGTTTTGTTGACTCCTTTTTGACCAGAATGTTTTCGAAAGGTTCACGCAAGAAAGTTGTTTTTTAGAATTTGTTTTCCACTGGCCTTAAAGGTAATATACGTGTTAATCAAACTATTTTTTTCTAAGGTTTTTGATTATTTAAGTCGAAATTCTGTTTAAAAATGTACAGTATCTTTCTTTTTTTTTCAAAATATCCTTATTAGTTGAAAGTCTTCCCCTGTCGTTCATTAACCTTAAAAGAACCCTGAAGCATTCATGCTAAAAGGGCTCTTAACAGAAAAGCGCACAACAACACAATTTTGATCTTTAAAAAAATTAATATTCGTAAGGATATAACATCAAGTTTTTGGAATTTATTAAAAAAAATATAAAAATAATCTTGAAAAAGTGTAGTTCTGAGTTTGAATACATTTAGCTAAAATCGGAGCTTGCAAATTAACTCTAAAACGAATAATTATTCAATTACATTTATGGTTTTTCAAAACTTAAGATTCTGAGAGTCAAATGAAAACCCACACATTGATCTTTTGTCGTTCCGCTTCAGTGGTGATACTCTCAAGGATCTTACCATGGAGAGGGTCAGTGTTTTCCTTTGGCTGTTTCCAGCTCAACTACGATGGTATCTCTTTTACTGAAATTATGGAGTAAAACAAAAAAATACATTCGAGCAACTCTTCACTAATATGCAAGATCTAGGTTCACCTGTATCAGTTTCATACAGTCTGTAGTCTCACAATCCATGGCTCTTGGGTCAGTGCAATATCTTTCTGGCCAGATGAAGAAAAATGTGAGGCCGAGGCTTTTATGGAGTGTTAGAGATCAAGCTGTTCTAACTGCAGCATTTTGGCTACAATTAGACATATCAACCTACACGCGGTCTTGTTTTAATCTTCTGATGAACCCAACAGTTCGTCCTCAATCAAATGAACCATATCAAGGTAGTCCTCACTCTCCATAGAGTTTTGACTGTTGTTGAAATTAGTAGGAGAGGGCACGGGTACATCGCCAACCTCAGGTGAGAGGAAAAACGAGGTTACAGGTCTTCAACCGCGAGTTCGCCTTCGAGTATTTGTGAAGCCAGCAAGTTCGATTGGAATCCAAGTGCGGGATCTCGGTCTGCTAGGGATACCTTCCTTAGCAAAAATCTCTAGTTTCGCACCTGGCTAAACTTCACCTAACCGGCTGACAGCAAACTTGTACATGTCACAAGACCTCTGATCGCCACAAAGCATGAGTTCGATATGAGCTTTCCCGATTCCCATCGCTTATGGAAGGAAGTGGTCCTGGAAGCTCTTATCAAAATGCTTAAAATACCACCTGAGAGCTTTACTTTGACCAACTGACATCGATGTTAGTGGGATTGAAGATGAAGAAGGTCATATTCATAGTAGTAGTGGTAGGGCAATTGTTCAAAGCCTTGCCAGTACTGGAATTAGGTATCGCTACCTTCCTACTCTCGTTATTTCCATCAACAGAGGGTCCATAGATAGCCAATGCTCCGTTCTCTTTGTTGATAGCAGGAGAAACGGCAGCAGGCTTCAGCGCCAAACTACCGCCCGGTCTAGAGGAGATACCGATCTCAACGTTTTCTTCTTCGGTCTTTGTTTTGTTTTTTTTTTTGCGAAGAAATGGATGTCCGTCTGTATAGAGATTCGATTCTACAACTCGACAAGTTCGAAGCTCAATAAGGGGATCTGTAATAATAATAATAATGATAAACTTGTAATGTTTTCAAATTCATTAAAGTAAAAATGAGATTTGAAATTGCGGTTTCTTTAAAATCTGAAGTTTTACGCAAGTATGTAAAACATACAATTTTTTAAATACATACATATGTATATGTTTAAGTTGCAAATGGTCAATTCGAGTGCTCTTTGGAGGGCGCCTTCTCTTCCATAAAGGAGCATTTGTGGTATGCTTTCGATTGTTACCAACTCTAGTAATTACTTATACCTATAAAGGTACTGCAGCGTGTCATTAATTTGAATTTATGATTTGTTTTATAGACTTTAGACCGGCCATTCTACCTCCTCGTTATTAATGTAGGCTCACTTAATATAAATTTAATCTTCAAAGAATCAATCTAACCTAGAAAAGTGCATAATATTTTGTTAGAAAAAAAGCCAATGGATGGATGGAAAGGTTATTCATACTTGGCATTCTTTTTTAATATAGTAAATAACTTTCTGGCAATAAAATGTTTTGTCAAAGCTTTTCATATAAGTATATAAATAAATTTGATCGTTGTTGCCCTTAAAAAGCTTCGGAAACATGAATTTTCAACTCCTCAAACAATAGCTATGGGGTTAGTATTATAAATACAAAGGAAGGTATAAAGTTTTGCCCTTAGTGTTCATTCGCAAATTGTTTCCACACTATAACTTCTCTAACGGCATGCAGCGACCGTCCAGTGAGCGGAGTTGGGATTGGGTTGGCTTTTTGTTTAAATATAACTACAACCGCACCCAAACCAAAACCAGAACCAGAACCCGAAGGCAAAATTAATGTCCGTCCATTAAATAACAGGATTGTATATATATATACGAGTAGTTACATTTATAGTACGTAGGTATAGTGAGCTTCCTTTTGCGGGCTGCTTGCAAAATAAAGGAATAAAATAAGGATCCATCCGGGTTGAGCCTTTTAGGACGGTGTAAAACAGCATTTAATATTACTGACGACCGACGACGCACGAGACGACGACAACGTCACGACGACTACTGTTAAGCACCCGTTAGCATTTTCCCAGAAATTATTATCACAATTCACAAACAAAATTTTAATTGTAAACGAAGCGAATTTAGGTGTGTTTTTTAAACTCTACCCAAATTGTTCTTATTTTATAGTTCCTTTGTCCCATTGAAAGTTTTTTTTTAAAATGTCCATAAAACTGGGGTTTACTTAGCTTGGGGCGGGTTCCTTGTTTTATTTTTTGTTATAGGCACACGACAGGTCATACTTTATAAATAACATAATAAAATGATTTTATATGCGGTGTTTTATTGTATAGTTAGGTACCTACCTAACCTACCTATTTTTGTTGTTGTATCTTATTCAAATAAGTTCGTGTGGATGAAATAAAATAATGTAATGTGCCCGTAGCTTTATTGTAACGTCATTGCTGAGAGCAATGCTACTCATTAAAGTTCTTTTAGGTTGCTGCAGTCATTTATGGGATTAAAACTGTCCTTGAAAATATATTTTTATTAATGTATCTAAAAATTATGTTGGGGTGGTCTGATCTTCAATAAAATATTAAAAAATCTCATATTTATGAAAACTTATGCCTCAGTATAAGGGTTACCTTGTAAAAAACCAATTTAAATTGTTTTTGTACTTTATTTAACACTAAAGGTTAGGTTAGGTTAGGTTAAAGTGACTGTCCATGACTGAATCGGACACACTTAGGCCAGTTTAATGGCCCATTGTGATACCACATGAATCTTAAGGCCTCCTAAAGCTCAATGGAACCAGTTTGAGTCCCTTACGAAATGTGAGAGGTGGATTATGCTGATATAATTTAGATCGTTTAGATCGTCAAAGAAGAATTCTCCTAGGTAATTCTTGCGTTTTTGAGCTAGAGCAGGGCATGTACAAAGAAGGTGAAGAACTGTTTCCTCCTCTTCCTCGTCCATACAGCTTCTGCAAAAATCATTTGAGAGTACGCCTAGCCGCGTGGCGGGATTTTCTATTAGACAGTGTCCGGTTATGACACCTATTATCGAGCTTATAATGCGATCTGCTTAGAGATAGCAAGCACCTTGATCGCTTTAAATCTAGTGTTGTCCATATGTTTTTTGTGACCTGGCACGTGGTGATGTTGTTCCACCTGGTGTTTGCCTTCTTCATAGCGTCTTGCATTAGCAACAGTTTACGGTGACGTGAAATAACGCCAAACGAAATAAGGCCAAATTTTCAATTTGGGTTTATTTCGCTTTAGAAAACGAAATAATAGCAATTTGGCATTGTTTCGATTTAAAATTTTGCAGAATTAGGAAAAAACATAAATTAAAATTATCTTTTGTTTTCTCTCTATGCTAAAACAAGTTTTTTTGAATTGATAGCACGGCGGCGTACTAACAGCTAGGTATGTAAGGGGGGCATGCTGCCCCCCTGCAACCCCCCTGCTTGGGATCACTATAGGATTTGGGGTGGGTGCGAGTTTGGGTATATGCAAAGAACACGAATGCGTCGAGATTCTTTCATAACTGTGAGCCATACTTGCTTTTTTTTTGTTGGGAATTTCTTTGATTTTAGTGCTCAAATGCAAAAGTTTTTTGCATATACCCAAACTCGCACCCACCCCAAATCCTATAGTGATCCCAAGCAGGGGGGATCATACCTATCTGTTAGTACGCCGTGCTATCAATTCAAAAAAACTTTTTAGCAAAAGTAGCTATTCTAGACAATAAATCAACCATTTTTTAATTTTAAAATATTCGGCGTTGTTTCCATTATTTTTTTGGCCTTATTTCTTTTTATAAATCGAAATAAAGCCAAATTGGTTTTATTTCGTTTTGAACAACGAAATAAGGCCAAACTTGCAATTTGGTGTTATTTCATTTGGCACTATTTCACGTCACCACAGTTTACAAGTAGCGATTGGTATGCCAGTACGTGCCAAACGTGGTAGGATGGGCTGCGCTGTACCGTTCCTGGCGAGTTCATCTGCCTTACAGTTACCTGGAATGTCTCTATGGCCCGGTACCCAGCAAAGGTGAATATTAAACTGTTGTGCCATCTCCATTAGAGATGATCGACAGTTATGGACTGTTATAGAGTTTGTAGAGACAGATTCCAGAGATTTGATAGCGGCCTGACTATCTGAGAAAATACGGATATCAGATGTTGATATCACGTTTTCTTTAAGCCAGGACAAGTTTTTTTTTATCGCCAAAATTTCCGCCTCCAGACTAGTTAGGATTTCATTCACCACTAGGTTCCAGAGGAGAGGGGATTGAACACCACCTTGCGGTGTCCCTCTACTAACGAATCGTCTGCCAGAAGAGTTGCCCAGTCTTGAGTTAATTATTCTGCTAGTAAGCATTAAATGAATTAACTCCCCAAGCGAACTCGCTACGTTTAGAGATGTTAGTGCAGATGTGTCCATGTTGCAAGGAAAGCAACCATAGTGAACTTTCTAAGATGGAGGGACTATTAGATGGTGCGTACTAGTGTGTGTAACGCCGTTTCCAACAATTTACCTTTACAGTAGGCATGTTAAGACGAAGACAGAAGTCTTGTATCAATACTTGCCCTTAAATGGATATCAATCAATCTTTCCAAGGTCTTAAGAAGGAATGATGATAGACTTATAGGTCGTAGATCTTTAGGATTGACTTGCGAGCATTTACCTGCCTTGGGTATAAAAACAACTTTAACTTCTCGCCATGCCGAGTGAACATGGACAGCTGGTAAAAATTGCCTCAAGGATTGGAGCAATTATGTCAGAATTTTTTTGTAGCTCGGCTGGTATTATTCCATCTGGTCCTGCAGATTTAAATGGTTTGAAGCTGTTTAGAGCTCATTGTAGCTTGTTCCTTGTTATCAGACCTTGTGGAAATGGTGTATTGGGACTTGAACGTTAACTTTTAATTATAAATTTGGAATGGTAACACTCTCAAGGGTCAGTGAGGTGAAAGATCTTGGTGTTATCTTTGATTGCAAACTCACATTTTCTGCCCACATCGATTTTATTGTTTCGAAAGCTAATTCCATGTTAGGTTTCCTCAAACGAACTTCAAGCGTTTTTAAAGATGTGTATACTTTGAAGGCAATTTTTTTTTCATTAGTGTTGCCTATCTTAGAGTATTGCTGTGTGGTTTGGTCCCCATTTTACGAAAATGCTATTGCAAGAATAGAAAGGATACAAAAAAGGTTCTCGCGATTCGCGTTAAGGAATTTGAGATGGTCCGACGGAATGCCTGCTTACTTTTCAAGATGTGCGTTGTTAGATTTGAAAACCCTTAAAAGCCGCAGACAAGCTCAATGCGTTCTTTTTATTAAAGACATTTTAAGTAATTGTATAAAATCTGAAGAACTACTTGCACAAATTTCTTGGTATGTTCCAGAAAGAAATCTAAGAATTCGTAATGATCTGTTCTATGTTCCCATTCATCGTACAAATTATGGTTTAAATAATCCTGTAACTCGTTCGTTAACATTGTATAACTCTATCTGTAGTGAAGTCGACCTTTCTATGAATAGGGTTAATTTTAAAAATATTGTTCAAAATATATTTCATTCTTGAGTTGAGCTAGAATAAGTAAATTGTAATTAATGTAAATACCAACCTTTTGTTATCAGCAGATTGTTAAGTCAAATCCATTGATGAATAATAAATAAATAAATAAATAAATGAACGTATATAACTGTTGCAAGTTTCGGTAAGATAACTACCAAGAAAGTGAGTATCCAGTAGTATGTTCAGCGATTCATTACTTGAATTTGTCCACGAGCCGTCTGCATTTTTCAAGCAGCTTGGCATCGCTGGATTAGTTGAAAAGAATTGAACTGGATATATCTATGATCAGAGAACGAGTGTTCTTGGGATACTTTCCAGTCCAAGATCATATGGTGTATAGTATCGGAGACAAGAGTTATGTCTAGGACTTATTGTCGAGTTTTAGTGATGAAGGTTGGTTCATTTCCAACATTACTTA
Organism: Eupeodes latifasciatus; assembly: GCA_920104205.1. Classification (NCBI taxonomy): domain Eukaryota; kingdom Metazoa; phylum Arthropoda; class Insecta; order Diptera; family Syrphidae; genus Eupeodes; species Eupeodes latifasciatus. The sequence continues at coordinate 181,632,619 of OV049924.1, forward strand.
CTAAGAGGTTAGTACCAAGAATATAATTAAAAAGACTCACCTCTGTCGTTGATATTAGTACTCCCCCATACCGTATGGTGAGCATTAACATCGCTCCTAATAATTAGGCGGATCTTTGCCGTTCCGCTTCAGCGACGATTCTCTCAAGGGTTTTTCCAGGGAGAGGGCCAAGGTGGTCATGGCCAAGATACGCCGACACTATCCAGAAACTTCCCTTGGTTGTTTCCAGCCTAGCTACGGTGGTATCTTTGTCACTGAAATTATGGATACAAAATACATTAATGCTACGTTTCACTAGTATGCAAGATCTAGGTTCACCTTTATCTGTCTCATACAATGTGTAGTACCCAGAAGTCTTGAGTCCTCGAACAACAGATCTCACAATCCATGGCTCTTGGATCAGGACAATGTCTTCCCCGTTTTTTGCCAGAGGGAGAAGAACTTAGGCCGAGGCCTTTACGGAGTGTTGGAGATTAATTTATACTAACTGCAGCATTTTGGCTACAATTAGGCAGATCGACCTCCACCACGGTTTTGTTCTGATCCTCCGAGTCTGAGGATGAACCCAAGAGTTCGTCCTCGCTCAGAAGAATCATTTTTAGGTAATCCTCAGTCTTCATTAAGGATGGAATGTTTTCGACTTTTTTAGAGGGTGGAGTCGTGATTGGAGAGGGCATGGGTTCATCGTCACCCTCTGTTGGGAGAGAAGACAACGTCCCAGGCCTACCAACCGCGAGTTCACCTTCGGTTGTTGTAGGAGGCCCGCTATCCACGATAACCTCATCTTTTTTGTATATTCGAATTTTGATGGATTCGAAACCATAATTTATAGAGCCATTGGTCAAGGCTATAGGAGCCAACGATTCTTTATTGAGTACCATACCACAATGGCACTCCTATAAAGACCCTTCACTTCCATCGCTTATGGATGAAAGTGGTCCTGGAAGCTCTCTCAAAATGATTAAAAAGCCACCCGAGAGCTTAACCTTGACCAGCTGCCAACGAGCAGCCGATATGTGCATTCATCATCGCTCCTGTCAATGACCGCAACCACGACTTTGCCCTTCGTGACGTCACTGAAACTGGCTTGTTTGCTGGTGGGATTGAGGGGAGTGCTGGTGTTGTGCACACGAGGCCATTTCGGTGTCGGTATGGCCCCTTCAAGAGACCTTTCTCTTTTAGACGTGAAGTCTTTCCCGGTCGTTGCTGCAGCAAGAACACGGTTTGCCCATTTAACGCGGGCGGTTTGCTGCCGTGTCCTTTCAGCCTCCAGATGCACCAGAGACCTTCAGGATTCTCTCAGCTTGCCGCCTTTGTTTGTATAGGCTTTTCGGGAGTTTCTTTCCATTTCTGGATGTACTCTCAATAGTAGTGGTAGGGCCATTATCTTCACAACCCTGCCATACTACTGGAATTAGGTATCACTACCTTCCTACTCTCGTTGCTGCCAACAGCAGAAGAGGGTACATAGATTGCCACTACTCCCTTCTCTGTGTTGGCCGCAGGAGATACGGCAGCAGCTTTGACGCCAAACTATCGCCCGGTCTTGCAGAGATACCGGTCTCATCATTTTTTGTTGTATCTTCAGATTTAATTCGTTGACATCCACATTTTTTGCTGCTAAAATTGCCCTTTCTGCCGGCCACTCATGATTTGTATATTGTCTGTGTACATTGGGAAATATTTGGTCAATGAGAGCATCTTGTGAATCAATAATCGTGCATAAATCGACCACCTTGTCCTGCCGAAGCATGATGTGCGAGCATGATGTGGTCATAAATGGTTCTTTGTTCTTCATTCATTTGTGAGACATTGCGAGCAACAATCTCTGCCATTTCTACAGTATTGTAATGTAATTCACGATTCAATTCAGTGTCTATTAAATAAGATGCATTTATTTCGATTTGGTGAATGCATACCGAAATGAATGAGTGGTAAGTTGCCAATGATAACGCAAAGATCCTCAATAGCAATCAATGCTTCATTGTCACTGAATACTATCGTAAGATCGTTGCACTGTGTACGATGTTGATGCAATTTAACAATAGCACTTAGGAATATAAAAAATACATATAAACCTATTGTCAGACCTACCGAATGTATGTATATGCAAAATTTCATTGAAATTGGTTAAGCCGTTTAGGAGGAGAATTGTATGTATTAGATTACATATTCGACATTGCCAAAAATGCTGCTAGGTGCTTAGGATTCCTCCAAAGGATGTTGCACATCGAGAATGCTTTGGCCAACTATGTTCTTCTCTCCCAGTTTGATATTCAGAACTTCAAGACCAATGTGCACCGGTATCTCCTCTTGAATCCTTCCCTATTTTCCTAACACTGTGTTTAAATTGTCAAAAAAACGATCCGCAGTAGTCTGGTTTTTATATCTGAAAGTTAATACAACTGATTATTTGTCAGAATAATTTGAGCCGTTTATTTTGAAAGTGACATAAGTCACTTTTTCAAAAAAAAATCGAGTTAATGGCAACACTAAATACAATTGAACGGTATCTTTTCATTTTTAAAAAATTTGCACTCAATAAGTTGAGAACTATTGAGATTTCTTCGAGAGAAGTATTGGTAATTAACGGTATAACAAATATCTTAAATATCTTCGCTTAAAAAAAAAGTGACTTATGCCACTTTCAAAATAAACGGCTCATTTATTACAAAATTTTAACAATATTCAGCAAAATTCAGACCATAACTTGTTTTAAATTTAAGAAAATGGACAGTTTTAAAGACGATATGTCGCTATTAAATTACTGTGTATATTTTATTTACAATTCTTTATTCGCTCATCATATTTACATCGCTTAACATAAACAGAGTTAGGAATAAAGATGACTTCTGTAAAATTTCATAGTGTTTCAAAGCAACTTTGAAACCGAAGAGACACGACAAGAAAAAACAAACGGTACTTAAATGCTACAAAAGCAATAACCCACATTTGTGTATATGAAAATATATAGAGTTCTCTCTGATCTAAGAAATAAAACCTAACGAAACAAGATTAAAAAGATCGATTTTAATGTCCAATGAAAAAAACAATTACAACTGTTCCTGTTCCATGAACACATCCATCGAAATACAATTCAGTTATCAATGGAACCAACATCTAAGAACAAAAGTAACAAAATTGAATTCGAGCCTCAAATAATAGTTAAAAATGTATCCACAGTAGGATTCTATTTTACCCTTTATCGACCATAATCCTACTGCATTTGGGGTGAAAAATATACATACATATTTTTTCATATAAATCATAAAAGGTTTTATCTTTGTTAGGTTCTACAATGTATAATTGAAGAATCATTTTTCAGTGGGTCTACGGCACTTTCCACTGTAAAATCTTCAAATTGTTCTTTTGAACTTTCCTAATGCATTTGTTGCCGTGGGGGAAATTGGGAACCAGGTACTAAAACCATACGAGATTATCGGTCTTATAAAAGTCTTGTATAACAGCCTTTCACCGCCTTTCGATGTCCTTTTCCATAGGAATTTCAAAAACAGGTTAGTACCTAAACATTTTTCAGCTTTTATTTTCAAACCCCAAAACTTCAAATATGTGAGTAAACTAGATAAGACGACTTGTAATTTTTCTAATGCATTGCTTAGCTTAATAGCAGCAGTTAAAAGTTTTGAAATTTTAATTTGCAAAATGGCATATCATGTAAAAATACCTACATTAAATAATGTTGGCCCAAGTAAAGTTCGCTGAGCAACTCTTATAAGGACTTTGAAAAAGAGTGTCATACACTTAGATGAGTTTTTACTCACCGCTTAAAAATGTTCTTTAATGTTTTGTAAAGGAGGCTAACAAAATAACATAATGTGCATCTTAACCTTACTTTTACACATTTCAAGGGCTAAAGTGAAAACTTTAGTTATCAAATTATAATAGAACACTGTTGTACAATGTACAGCAATTTATGATGACTCCATACATATGAAAGCATTCCAAGATTCCAACAGTTTTTTTAATATGCTATATTTAAGAGCTAAATCACAATAGTTAAGAGGGTTTTTGGTGCATTTGACGCAGAAATGTAAGAAACTGTTGTGAAAAGTAGCTTTTTCCAAAAATAAAATATACTTTTTTTGTTTTCATTTATATTAATGCGAAGAAGACTACAAAACTTGAAAAATCCACAAAATGAGAAAGGATCTGATATGAAGAATTGTCGCTATCAATCGCTTACTCGTATTTTGCTCTTAGTCAACAAAACTTAAAAATAGTAGAGAGTTTAACATTAGTTTAACAAAAGTGTCACTTTTGCTGTTTTTGAGACATTTATATTATTGAAATTCGTGTTTAAATCTCAGTTCTAGAGCATCCAAAGCAAATTCACTTCAAAAGTAGATTTATTTAATTTTTTAAGATATTTTAAGATCTTTTGTATTCAACAGAAAATCAATTTTGAAAGAAATAAAATGCACCACTGGGTCGCTAGAATTTACTAATTTCTTCTAAAAAGTCTGTTTAAAAATATTTCCTATATTTTAAGATTTAGAAATGTACCTGCAAAATAAGTTTTTCTCAAAAACTTAAACGCCATTTCATTTCTCAAAAAATCTAAATCAACTTATTTTTTTTCGAGAATCATTTTAAATTTAAAATTTTTTTTTTTTAAATATTTTTGGTAAGCACTAAATACAGTGCTTATAAATTTACATTTTACATTTAAATTTCGTTAAAAAATGTTGACCCCTTTCTGAGATATCGAGTTTTGTAAACAAAATTAATATTTTTCTTTATAAAATAAAAAAATGGAATTTTTGATCATCAAAAATTATCAATTTTAAAATTTGATCATCGAAAAGAACTTGCACAAAAAGAGAAGATTATTGAAATCGGTCCATTTGTTCTTTAGAAAACTTAAAAACAAAATAAAGGTTATGAGGGGTACCCTTCTGGAGCAATACCAAAATATGTTTTTCTTGTAAAAAGAAGCCAAATTAAGAATACAAAATTTAGAGAAAGTTTTAAAAAAATCACATATTTTTAAATTAACGATTTCTTATTCAAGGTTTCTTCTTAAGAACCTTAATTAATATTTGCTCTTTTTCTTAGAAACAAGTTTTGTGAAAATAATTTAAAGCATGACTAAAGTTTTTTCAAATTCTAAATTGAGTGAAAACAAAAATTTTAGTTGTTTTTGACAGCAAACCACTTTTTGGTGAATGTCGTTAAATTACTAACAAATTTTGACATGAAATTTTTACTTGTACAACTTAACTGTATAAGCTTTATGGCTCACATGACCCCCCCACCTGGATCGTCCATTGGTCAAAAGTTGGTGAATTTGTGCTGTGTTTTTGGAATAGGGCCGAATATCCGATTCATATTGTGTTCTTGGTCCAGTCTTCAGTTAAAAGTAGTACTTTTAGCAACAAATTTTAAGGAAGTAAAATACAAATTTTGTTTTCATATACAAAAAATTAATGATTCGAAATATAATGGGGTCATATCCATTAACGCAATACGATTAGTTTTGAATTGAAGGGAATTCCTACGAAAAAATAAACAAATTATCTCCCAGGGGGGGTCATGACCCCTACGTACGACCCCCCTCCCTTGATCCCCCATTGTGCTAAACTCTGTCCTTTATTATTTTAGGAAGGTATTGTATCTACGCATAAAGTTTATGATACTCTGAGTTGCGTCTATAAAAATGCCGGTGAAAGATTCTTTTAAATTTTCCTTACCAAATATTTTGAATTTTCAGAAGATTTTTAATAAGATCAGAAATATGTATGTTTGTATTTAACGTGTTTTGAATTTCGAATAGTTTAATTATTTTCAACACGAGAAATTATATTTTGGTTTTTATTGGCCAAAATTGTATCCGAGTTTGTAATGTTTTTATCTGTTGAAAGTGTAACTTTCGTAACTTTTTTTAAAGATGTATTCTGAATACATCACAATCAGTATTTTCAAAAACTGGTATATGTGTGTACCAAAAACGACCAGATACTATTTGGTGTTGGCAAAAGAGAACTAGATGTAAGGAAGTAATCTAATATTGATGAGAACTTGCGGAAAGGTTGGGATAAAAGGAGATATAAAATCAAGCTGGAGATATGAACCATTATTATACCATTTGCCATTTAAATTTCTCACTGAGTCTCCCCAGGATTGTTGCTTAGCATTGAAGTCATTACATATAATTGTTGCATCAAAAGCCTTAATGATGTCATTAAATTTTCCTTATTCAAAGTCTTTGTTCTGAGAATACGTTTAGTAATACCAGAATTATTTTTACAAATTAAGACACGTAGATAAGCTGAAAAGATGTCAATGTGGGAAATGCGCTTGTTGATCTCTAATTTTTCATCAATAAGTAGTCGCCAGCGTTGTTGGTTCGCGTGATATTTGTGGTCAACCCCAAATCGCTATAGTAAAACAATCTCTACAACACTCAATTTGTTTTAAAATCCTTCAGCATTTTTCTGTGATACGAGTATTATCTGTGCAACAGAATTTATTTGAAGTCGAGATCCTTAGTTGTTTTTGATATGGTATCTCGAACGTACGCACACACGCACAGGCAGCCATCTTTCTAAAAATCTTTGTTTTAGATTCTAAAGATCTTAAAACGTTGATAAATATCAACATTTTCAATTCGAAAAATCGGTAAGATTACAATAACTTCCTGTGGGAAGTTAACAATAATTTAACTTATTTAATTTATTAATATCATATTCTCCTAACAATTTTTAGATATATTATTTCTAATTTAATAATATATGTATTTTGTACAATTAATTAGAGTGAATAGGTTTTAGCATTTGAATTTTAAGTTAAAATTGAATTAATGCCACATTTACAAATTTTTATATTGTGGGGTGGACATATTATAAATAACGTAATATAAAGGAACAGAAACAGAGAAAAAAGTTTCTTATGAATTGTATCAACTATGATTGATTTGAACTGCATAAACAATATTTTAATTATTATATATGCAAATAAATAAAGAGAACAAATATTATCAAATGACGTAGTTTAACAAAGATTCAATGTTATAAGTATCGAAATTAAGAAGCCATAATTTAACGGATTTTAAGAACTGTGGACGGTTTCTAATGCTACGTAATTCAGCTGGGAGACTGTTGTATAATTTGCGAGAGACGATAGTGTAAGAATTCCTGAAAAGTGTAGTTCGAAAAGTGTTTAATCGTACCGAGTTAGAATTTCTCATGTTATATGTATTACTTATAGGGCTTTCCAAATACCCACTCCTCATAAAAAATATCTTCAAAACCTTAAAATAAAACAAGTGTCTTACTGGTAGAATACCTGTTTGTCTAAATAAATCTGCAGAGTGAGCGAGGCGGGCTGCGTTGCATATTTTTCGTAGTACACATTTTTGAAGGACTGTTAATTGTTGGATTTTGTTTAAGTATGCACCTCCCCAACAACTGATACCATATTGTAACTTCGAGTGGAAAATACCATAGTAAACCTTTTTTAACGTGGAGAATGAACAATATTTTTTTAACCGATAAAAGCATCTTACGGTTGAAAGAAGAAAGATATTGCTTTAAATCCGTAATGTGCTCAGACCATTTTAAATGTTGGTCAATTTTGACACATAAATACTTAAAATCTTTCACTATTTCTATATTGAAGCATGTACTGCAGCAGTTTACTTCAGAATTGAAGCTATTTATTAAATGAGATACTAGACATTTGCTATTGAAGAGTTTAAAACTAGAACAAGACGGTGCATGGAACAAGAATTTAATGTCATTTAGTCCATGAAGTTCATTGCTGAACATCATAAGTTTGGTTTTGTTACTGACTAAAAGTTTATGGTCCGCAAACCATAGCCTTAATAAGTGTACATCATGGTTTATATCCGAAACCAAATTTAATGGACTAAGTGAATTGTATCCAATTGCTATATCATCAGCAAATGCGTTAACTTTCCCTAAGAATGGTAGATTGAAGATGGAATTTATGTAAACCAAGAAAAGAATGGGCCCAAGAACTGACCCTTGTGGGACACCCAAGTCAATATCCATGGAATCACTTAGAACATTACTTACTTTGACTATCTGAGACCTTTTACTCAGGTAGGATTCAAACCAATTGTAGATAAATCCTCGGAAACCAACATCATGCAATTTTTTCAAGAGAATAGAGTGACTGACCATATCAAAGGCTTTTGTAATGTCAACAAAAAGCGCAGCACATTTCATTTTTTTGTCCACTCCTTGTTGTATTGAACAGCAGAAATTTAATAAAGCATCTTCTGTTGACATTCCCGATCTAAATCCAAACTGTGAGGGGCTAAAGTAATTCTTGCTTGTAAGATAACGTAAAATTCTACTTTTTATAATTTTTTCAAAAATTTTTGAAATTGATGGTAATCTTGAAATAGGTCTGTAGTTCTTTACATTCTTTTTGCTCCCTTTTTTGAAAATGGGTATAACAAAAGCCGATTTTAGGTCATTTGGGAAGACACCTGAAAAAACACTTTTATTAAAAATATGCCTCAAAACATCCACTAAATATAAAGCAGTTTTTTTTAACATTGTATTAGAAACGCCGTCAACGCCAACTGAGGTTGATTTATTCAATGTATTTATAGTTTTCAGTACTTCAAGGCCATATTGTTTCGAAGAAGAAACTATTTCCACTATGCACCACGTTTGAAGAGCTGAAGCTATTACAACATTCACAAGAGTTTGTGATATCACGAGGAAAAGAAGTTTTACCAATATTAGTAAAATAATTGTTGAATAGATTTGCGATTTCTTTTGGATTTGAGATACATGTATCTCCATATTCAACTGTCATAGAATTTGATTGACTATTTTGTTTTCTGTTTATAATTTCGTTTACGACTTTCCATTCTTCTCTTGGATTATTCTTTCCATTTATTATTTTGTTGTTATAATAACTATCGCGACTCTGATGAATTTTATTATTAACTTCCTTGCTAATTTTTTTAAAGCGTAATTTTAAATTTGTATTAAACGGATGTTTTCGACATTTTTTATATAATTTATTTTTAAAATGTATAGATTTCAAGAGCAAATTATTTATCCATGGCTTTAATTTTATATTTGTTCTTTTTTTGATGACATAGTACGAATTGTTGATTAGCTGTTTAAAACGATTCAAAAATAAACTATAAGCTTTTGAAGGGTCCTCTTCCATATAAACCTCTTCCCAACTCACCAACGTTAAATACTGATTTAACTTTCCAAAATCGATTTTAGATTGCCTATAATTACGTTTAACGTTTGTTTGCTCAACATTTTTTAAAACCTTGAAGACAATACCCGTCATGCAATGATCAGAAATACCAAGATCAAAGACTACTCCGGCACAATCGTTAAGATCAATTTTTGAAAACCGACCGAAGATGTGGTCAAGACAGGTACCTGCAACAGGTCTTGTAGGTTCATTGACAAACGACGTAAGTCCATGCTCAGAAATTAATAAATTATATGCATCTAGGTTGGGGTTGTATGTAAGTAGGTCTAAATTAAAGTCACCTAGGATTATTAGGTTAGCTGCTCGCTCACTTTTTAACAAAACAGAGAATTCTTCAATAAACACTTGTATAGTTTTACAGTGAAGTCTATAAATGCAAATAAAACTAAACATTTCATCACAAATAAAAACAGTAATTTTCATAATGTCTGCACTTGTCAAACTTTAAATCTTAAGCTCATATTCATACGAATCACGCACAAATACTCCAACTCCACCAGCAGCATACGAATCATTTGTATTGGCTAAAAAGTTATAATTTGGTAAACTAAAATCTTCAATTTCGTAAGAAAATATCCATATCTCCGAAATAAATATAAAATCAAGTTTTTTTTCAAAGGCTTCAAGGTTACAAGTTAGCAAATCAAAATTACTTCGTAAACTACGTATATTTTGATGTACAGCATAAATAGATTTTTGGTTGATAGAATCTAAATTAAGAATACAATCAAATTTATTATGAATAGTTGATGTGGTGAGATTATTATTAATAAGATCAAAATTATTTAAATAATTTAACATGAGTAACTAGCTTGTATATTTTGTAAGTCTTCAAAAGATCTTATAATAATTATCTCACCATTATCAACCTTTCTCAGCATTATTCTTGAATTTTTGAACCAAAGATATTTAAACTTCTTCTAAAACTATATTTTTATTTATTCGTTTTATTTTAGTTGCGCTGATTTCTTATGAAAACTCTGAAAATATCACGACTCTGTCTGAAATTTTATTAAATTATTATTAGATTTAACTTTTAGTCTAAAAAAGATTGTAAGGTTTAATTATTTGGAAAACTGACGTTGATGAGTTAGTAAATGGACTACCTAAGATACATATTTTTATTTCTGTTTCATTTTTCCTTAAAGAAACAGTCCCAGTTGTTATGTTTTAAAGTTACAATTTTCTATTACCTACCTGAAACACCCGGAAATCCATATGCTTCTCTTATACATTACATAAATAGACCGAAAAACCAACAAAAATATTACAGTAACTGCCGGAACCGGAAGGTTCTTTGAATTAACTGGTATACGATGTGCCCATAGTTTGTGTTTGTGTTTAAATTTAACAAAATATTGTATTGATTCTTGACAGTTTGACAATTTTATCAATATCCAAGACCCAAAAAATCTGACTTCTTGTCTATCAAAAAGTACATGACCTGCCGACATTTTAACATGATCGCTTTCAACTTCAATCGATTGTAAATAAACAGATAAAAATGTCAAATTTATCACTCAATATCCAACGAGCGACGACGACTACAATGTAACTTTATTTTTATAAAGAAAGAAGGAGAAAACAACAGAAGCAGAGTTTGAGTTGAATGAAATAGAAATTGGCACAAATTGAAAGACTGGCAAAAATGGCAAAAGATACAAAAACCGAAGCAAAATAAAAAAAATATTAAAACCTATAAAACAATATACGAGATAAGCTTTTGTTCGGGAGCGCAAATCCTTTCCTTAAACACACCACTTGCCATAAATAAAGTGGCGCCAAACGTACACTAGACGCTATACATTTATGGGTGATGATAGTGGGTGCTGTGCTGTGCTGTACTCAATTGAATGGTGGACGGATGGTTGGTAAGGCTTGAGGGTGGTTTTGTTGGTTGGTTATGGTTAAGGATGGTTGGTGGTGGTAATTCATGAGCCTTATATCTTTTTCTTGAGTTTATCACTCTCATTCGCACGTCTATCGCGCCTAACTGACTGTAAAAATATGTTTTCTTTTCTTAGCAAAAACGTTACCGTCTTTTTCGTCATCGTCCTTCGTCATCGTTAGCATTCGTTGTGATGGGCTTGGGCTGGTGTATGTTGGTTGGTTGGTCGGTCGGTCGCTCGGTAAAGTGGTGCAAAGATTTTTAGGGGATAGTTAGAGTCGCGTCAGTTGCCTTTCAGTGCAAAAGTACTTTTCACCCCAACCGAATTAATTGCTTTAGGGTAGAATTTATGATCCGAAATTGCAGCAACAAAAGGGGCCCTTCCCGGAGTCGTATTGCTTCGCCAAACCCAACGAAACGATCCCATGCGATGGCGATGGTATTATGCAGCAAGAATATGCAGTGGTGGCATCAGATAGAGTTATAGGTAGGTTGAATTGGAAAGGAGTGAAGTGCATGGGAAGTGGATACAAGAATAGTGCCCTTGTGATGATGAACCTATTCGGTGCATGCTCCTTAGTCTCGGTCGAACAAGCTATGAGGGAATAATTTTTCATTTGTTTCCTTGAAAGGCTATATTTTAGATAAAGAGTTGAAGTGTAAGGGTATGGGTTTGAGTATTTGAGTGGGTGCATTAGATGATGTGATGGTACCTACGAGTAAATAGCTCTTGAGCTCCTTCTCAAAAGTCTGTTCAAAAATTTCAACTGCAAAACATTGCAAGACAGACAGTGAGGATAAAAGAATCAATTTTAAGAAAGGAAGGAAAAAGGAAGGAAGGAAGAAGTTTCAGTGCGATGGCAGTTGGTTAAATTATGGCACGTAAAATTGCTCGAGACCATCAAAGGCCAGGGATAAAATTCAATATTACGTGAAGTCAGGCTATACCTTCGTCTACGTTGGCGTTGGAGTTTGTTGGCTATTCCTATGTATATTGTAAACGGGTACAGCGTTCTGAAGATATTCTTTGGCAATATTTCACATTTAAGTGGTAGAGAGAGGATGTTTTTTTGGTAGTTTTGCTTTAATTTAGGTTCATTGTGCTTTGATTTGGAGGTAGGTACTCATCTAGTAAATTTCAAGTTGCCTTTCAATCAACAACAATATAGATTATACTGCCATTGGTTTTGACTACTATTATTATCATAGTTAATACCTTTGTTCGTATATAAGCTTGGTAAATATGAAGTCAATTTTTGATTCGAAATTATATCTAACCTTAAAAGCTACGTTGGCGTTGAAATGGGTGGATTTTGTTAAGGTAGGTATAGGTGCTTTTAGAGTTAAGCTGCATTAGGAAAATGTTCCACAGAAACTTTTCAGTCTAAATATTACAGAGAGTAGTGAGGAATTACATATAAAAGTAGAAGTAGATTTTTTTTCTTATAATTAAATTACTTATTCATATTTCAAAAGGTTAACAATAACAATTGTATAGGTTCGTAGACAGTGTCTTTAACCGCTGCTGGCTGGTGGGATTTGATCAGAGCTAGTTTTTCCCTCTCGTTTAAGGTTTCGCAGTTTCTGCCAGCAAACTTCTGAACAATACTCACCGTGTTCCGTCTTTGTCTGCGTCGTATGGCCTTTTCGCTAAGAATTTCAGCCTTGCCGTGCTTTGCCTTATTCTCCACGACTGTGTGTCAATTGTACGGTCTCCGAGTTAAGATGAAAGGGATAGGTTCTGGGTACACGTTTGACTGGTGGCATCAGTGTTACTACCACACATTCCTTCTTCCCTTTCTTCCCTCTGGGCAACCATCCTCGTTTTCTGGGCAGTCAGGGATAGGAGACACTGCATGATTGTGGCAGTTGCCAAGCTGGTTGGCCCTTTAATGTGTTCCCTAAAAATGTATTTAGTATAGTGCCGAAATAATCCCTTTCTTTCAGTGTCATGAGTTCTCCATTCTAGTCTTTGAAAAATATTGTTCCACATTGTCAAAAGCTTTTGCGAAGTCGATGAAACAGACATTTTTGGAAATTGTTTTGTTTTTCGATTAGTTCGTTGATTGTCTCAAGCTGATCAGTGGTTGAGATGCCTTCTTTGAATCCTGCTTGTTCTCGTGGTTGATTGTCATTCATTGCTTGTATGGTTCTTGCATATATAGTCTTCGAGAAAAGATTGTAGATTGCCGATATAAGGCTTATAGGTCTGTAATTATTCATGTCATCTTGGTTTCCCTTCTTGTGGATAAGTATTATGATTTTTTATAACTGGTGTCCGAGCTTACTTTCAATATTTTAAGATTAGATTAGATTAGATTAATTCTTTATTATACAAAAAATGGTTTACAAATTTCATTTCTTAAGAATAAGAGCATGGCTTTCCTGCCGTCTGCCTGATGTGACATTTCATTACAATTTTTAATATGAAGTGAACAATAAAAATGAAAGTTCCTAATAATATTGTATGTATGTATAAGTATTCTAAAATGGGTTATAATTCTTATTTAATTGAAAGTTAAGGTTGTGAGAAATAAGATATGTACATTTGTATGTTTGTTGTTATTAATTTTACATTAGATTTTGAAAGCGTTAACTCAATTTTAATATGATTTGAAACACAAAATTTTGCCAATTTTGAAATGATTTGAAACACAAAAGATATACCAATTTTGAAATGATTTGAAACACAAAAGTATTAAAAATTTGAATTATTTTATAAGCAAAAATCTCACAATTTTTTAAAATTTTAAAGTGATTTGGAACACGAAAAAAAAATTCAATTTTTAAATGATTTGAAACACAAAAATAGGATGCATTAAACTGTAGTAACTGGATTTTTTAAGGATTTAAATATCGAAGCTGTTGCGGAAGGTTAATGCGTGTTTGCAATAATTATATAACGTACACCATCCTAGTCCTCCGTTTAATATTTCGTAAAGTCTGCTTGGAGAAATGTAGCTCTCATCAAAATAGAGTCGGCGGATTTCCTGCAGTATTGGGCAAATGGCAATGAAATGGTTTATATCTTCATTTTCTCTTCTATTGCAAAGCCAGCAGATTTGGGGTAAATCTGCTCGATGAGGCATAAAGTTTAAGTTAAGAACTTCAACACGTGCTCTAAATATGTAGCTTATAATTTCAGCCGAGTATTCATTACGAAAATAGTTCATTCCTGAAGAAATTTGGTGATTGAGATTCTTATAAATGCTCCTAGACAATGTTGAATTCGCCCTGGATAGATGTTGGTTATAAATCTTTTCGTCTATTTTCGCAGTAACCTCCGCAAACATACCCTGCCATTCATCAACATTTGACTCCAATAATGATAGATGAGCTGTATGAGAATGAGCTAGTTCATTCCAGTCCTTGAATGGAGAAGCGTTAGTTTGCAAAAGTCTTGTCATGATAGACTTGTGAAGACTTGTTCCATTTCTTCTCATGGCCCTTATCAAATAATCATAGTTGGCTTTTAGATTTCTTATGTACAGAGGCATTATACCAGATTCCACATAGATGGCATAGTTAGGCGTTGAGTTAGGTAGTCTGAATAATCGTTTGAAGAAATATCTCTGCACCGATTCAAACGTATCGAGATTTATATAGCCGAAAACCTGGGCACCATAGCACATACAAGTGTTGACCGTTGCATGAAAAACACGGTATTTTGACGCGAGATCGATATCTTGGTTTGCAAAGAACTTAGCCCACATCACACTCAAGGCTAGTTTTGCTTCATTACTTTTTTGTTTGGCATGTTTTGAAAAATTGAGATTGTGTGTAATCCAAACACCCAGGTACTTAAATTCTTGCACAACGTCGATGTTTACATTATTGAGGGACCATTTTTCGTCGGGTTGTCTTCTCTTTTGACGTGCTTCAAAAATCATCACCTTTGTCTTTCTTGTATTGATGACTAACCCCCATTTCTCGCAAAATGCATTCAGCCTGTTTATTTGTAATTGCAGAGTGTGAGGGTTTTCGGCGAGTAGTACTAGGTCATCAGCATATAACAAAACTTTAATTTGTATGTCAGCAAACGATATCCCTCCTGGGAGTATATCACAAATGTCGTCAACAAACAAAGCAAAAAGTAATGGGCTTAAAATACAGCCTTGTGGGACACCTGCAGTTGTTTCAAACCATTCTGAGAAGTCCGTTCCGTCCCATACAGATGCACTAGATGAAGCAAGAAATTTAGAGTACATGGTCAAAAATTTTCGGGAGATTCCTATCGTTGAAAGCTTGTACAGCAAAGCCTGCCTGTTTACTTTGTCAAATGCTGCCTTGAAATCTACGAAACAAGCGTATAGTTTTTTCTTTTTATTAATGAATTTCCTTGCAATGCTTGTCAAGGCAAATATTTGATCCATGGTTGAGAAGCCCTACCGAAAACCAGCTTGGAACATACTTAAAAGGTTTTTTTCTTCGATCCATTTGGTAAGCCTTTCGTATAGAATCGAAGTGAGAATCTTCCTCAAAGTGCTTAAAATAGAAATTCCTCTGTAGTTTTCCGGTAGGGTGGCATTACCGCTCTTGTGAATTGCAAAAATAACTGCTTTGTTTAGGTTGTGTGGCACATAAGAATCGCTGTATAATCTGTTGAGGTATGATAGAAGGTAATTCTTGAATTGAACTGTGCTATTTTTGTAGAATTCAACTGGAATTCCATCTATGCCAGGAGCTTTATTGTTTTTCATCTTATGAAGTGGAGAATCGAGTTCAGACAAAGATATTGGACAATCCAGTTCATCAATATTTTAACATTTCCAATTTTCAATTCCATCGCTGCCTTTACTTTTTTCAGTTTTTAAACTATCAATCGAAGATGATACGTCAAATTCGTTACGACTATCGAAGTGGTCAAAGTCTAAAGCAATGTTATTGGTTGAATTTAATACTGATTCGTTAATGTCAATCCTTTTGGTCTTGGTTTTAGTCCTTTGTTTCAGTGATACTATCAATTTCTTTTCGTTACTCATAAAGTTCTTTGTGTTTTTGATTGAAATTATATTTCCATGAATTTCCTTTATTTTTGTTTCGTTGAATTTTTGCACATAATCTTTTGTTTTGAGCTTGATAATTAGTCTTAAATTTTTCAACTCCTGTTTTTCAGTTTCTGTAGGATTAATTGTTTTTCTAAGAATTTCTCGTTGGCTGATGAGTTTTTTAGTTTCACTTGATAGCTTTTCAGTTTTGTTTTTTAACTTGGCTACATTAGTGTTTCTTTTGCAGTAGTCTTTATAATATATTCTAACTAACATTTCTACGTGGGACAGCATGTTCTGTCATATAGATTAGGTACTGTTTTATAACCGAAAACTTGTGCTCACTTCTTAAGGAATTCAAGGTAGGAACAAAGACATATTCTGACCACATGCCTCTTGAAGTTACGTTTTACTTGCACGAAAACCCACTAATTAGCAGCATAACACAGTTGAGCCTCCTACCGAAACTACTATTGAGAGATAGATTTCGAAGATCGTACCAAATAAACCTCAACAAAGAACTCGTAGCTCTGACAAATATTAATGCGCCACCAAATATTGAAAACCTTACAGAAATAATGAAAAAAGCCGTACCCAAAATAACACCATTAAAAAATGCCAAAGGTAGGAGCAAACAAAAATGGTTTGATATAAACTGCAAGCGAGTTAGAGATGCTTTTTTTGCATTTCTCAAGCTTGTTAGAAAGAACAACACCAATACCTTAAAAACACTTTATGCAGAAGCAAATAAGCATTTCAAAAACGTATGCCTTTCTAAAAAACAAGCGTTTAACGAGAAAAATATTGCCCCTTTAAACAAAGCAAAATACCCAAAATGTATCTGAATTCAATCGCATTTTTGAAAATGCTGATACACCAGGGAGTTTTTTGAAATCAATAATATTTCCACTGCACAAGAAAGGTGATTGTAATGACCCGACAAACTATAGAGGAATATCTTTTTTAAATACTTCAACCAAGCTTTTTGGTTACAAAAACAATCAGTGAACACTACCAATTATTATCAGAGAAAATTCTCCCTAAATAATCACCATCATATCATCCTATCATCCCATCAACTTCGTCACTCCACGATCAAAAGCAAAAAAATAGAGTACAAAAGTATGCCACATTTTTTCTCAGATTCGTTTGCCGAAAGACACCAAAAATAACTACAAAGATGCTGTGCAGTGCACACCATCTCTGGAAGTATGGTAAGTCAATCTTTCTTTAATTATATAATATCATCATAAAAAAGTAGTGTAACTTATGTGCCCTATTGGAAGCTATGTTAAAAAATACCATTATTATTATTACGATTATGTTTGACAGTAGAGTATGTAAAAGCAACCACAACAAAAAGAAGAGAAAGCACACAATTATATAAATCGAATTCTCTTAAATTTGTTTTCTAAAAAAACTTTTAATTCGATTTTTCTCAAAATTTTATCGAATGTTGAAAACAATATTTCTTATAAGTTAAAATTAGCTAAAAGCCATTATCTCAAATTTTCGAAAAGATATTTAAGTCGAAAATCAATTTTTACCACCTTTTACGCATTTTTTTTAGGTTTTTATATTTTGTAAGAAAACTGTCAATTCGATTTTGCTCAAAGTTTTTCAGTATGTTGAAAACAATATTTCTTATAAGATAAAATAACTTTGAAGCCATAATCTCAAGTTTTTGAAAAGATATTTGAGTCGAAATTTTTACCAACTTTGAGTAATGTTTTTTTTTTGTCTTTTAATTTTTATAAAAAAAACTGTCAATTAGATTTTTCTCAAAATTTTATCAGATGTCAAAAACATTATTCTTCGTTGCACAAAATTTTGTTGGAGATAAAATCATATTTTAGTCGTAAAATTTTCGAGGTAAAACATTTTTTTTTTTTCAGTTTTTTTTGATTTATAAAAAAACCGTTAGTTGGATTTTTTTCAAAAATATAATTGTTTTGTATCACGTTACAATATATAATTTAAAATTTATTTCAAGTCTCTAGCGTCATTGGTTCATGAGATATTTAGGATTAACCAAAATATTCACCTTTTTTTTTAACTGCTATAGTAAAAAAAACACCCACGCAATTTTCTTGAGAGCCCTTTCTGCATCTTTCTGCCTTATTATCTGTATAACAAAATTTATTTGAAGTCGATATCTCTTCTGGTTCTTGAGCTATGGACAACGAAACAAACGTCGCGAACGTACAGACGTACGAACGTCCGAATAAAACGAATAAAACAAAACTTTACTATTTTAATAAGATCGGTAAGGAGATGACGTTTGAATTTTGATTTTTTATTTAATTTTTTTTTTGAATTTTATTCCTTATTGTGTATATTTAAATACACACTTTATATAATAATACGAGTACTTATATCTACTAAAAAGTTGTTATGACAAGCGACATATACGAGTACATACATATGAATTGTTTTTGAAACTTATTGTTGAGATGAATTGATTTTTTATTGTACATGGGTAAGGAAGATAACAGTGATGGTACAACTCAGTAAGTTTTAGTTAGTTTTCTTAGGCTGAAATAGGGGCTATTGCGAAAAGACAATGAGTGGTGCAATAGCAAAGGTTTTTCCAAGGATTAAGGAAATCAAGGGGAGGGTCACACTCAGAGTCCCAAGAAACACCCAGGGACCCCTTTATGAAAATTTAATGGATTTTTTTTTCTTTTTTTGTGGTATAGGAGTTAAACAATTTGTACTTCGGCATGTAAGTCGTACTGTCGATTAGCAGCAGGTGTAAGTTCCCACCCCACCGTCGAGCTAGTTTATGGGAATAGCAAGCATGCCGAGCCACACCTAGCTGGCCAAACTTTTTTAGTTAGTGTAATCATAATTTGGATTATCCTGTGGTTCTAGGTTAACAGTTGTATTTTTTTTGTGTCATCTGAAAATAACTAACTAAAAATCATAAATCCGTTACAGATAACCATATATGGAAATTCAGATATAAAGGGAATCCCCGAGTTTTGATATTATGGCGTGTAATTTGAATCAAAAGTCATGGCCATCTTTTAAAAAAATAAAAAGAAAAATTTTAATTAAAAAACAAAAATAATAGCCGCGTTTTATTATCACCATGATCTGATCCGGATCAGATCATGATAATAAAACAGTATTGGATCATCATATTGTTTGTTATTTAAAGTTTGGTAGCAGTGTCAAATTCGTTCTTTCAAAAGTGACATTACGAAGCAAAAAAAAAAAACAAACATACCAAAAATGGAAGCTCCACAACTTTTGAAAATGTTTCTGCAAATCACCATTGCACTCTCAATCTCAAAGCATCCAGGAACGCTTTGGTCTCACATGTAGTCCAGATTCTTTTTGACCTTTTAATAAATGTGACACTCAAATAATTTAATTTAGAGATTACTTACAATTCATTTGAACATCTTTTCTCCCATTTCTGCTGCAGCTTTCTCGATTTTATTTATATTTTTTGACATTTAAAGCAGGGTTGCCCAAAGAACATTTTGCTCAATGATTTTTTTTGCTCCTTTTTTTTTGGGAAAATAATACCCATAAATTATGTCAAATATACATTTTTTCGCACTTATATATTTTAATTTCACCAATTAATATCTAGTTTTGTTAAAATATCTAATTATTTCATGGATTATATACCAAATAAATAAATATAAAGCTTCTCGCTTTCTATTTAAAAAAAAATTTATTTCAGTCAAATGGAAATGTTTATATGGCAATACAGGTTTTATTTAATTTGTTTGCAATGATACCAACATTTACATGTGAAATTACAATGATAAAGCGCTTCTTGTTGTGAAAAAAAAGAATTAAATTTTGGATCTCAAATTGAGATCCAAACACAAAGCAGGATCTTGTGTTGTTGTTGTAATGCATGTAAATTCAAGATCCGGATCAGATCATGGTGATAGTAAAACGCGGCTAATACTGCAACCCAAAACAACGCAACTTCGAAAATCTAACGACGCGACGCTCAGTAAAAATTAGTACTAATTTAGCACCGACGCGACGCAACTTCGAAAAAACGCAAAACGAAACGACGCAAATCAAGGTATTGGTGTACGAAATTTAGAGAATGCTAAAAATAAGGCATTTAAGCGTTTAAAAGTAACAAATCTTTCGGGAGATCGTGCAGTATTTTTTCAGTTGAGAAAAGAATTTGATTTTCTTAACAAGTTTTTGTATAGGCAATATATTATCAATACTAAATCAGATATAAAACATAATTCGAAATCTGTTTGGATATTTTTGAGCTCTAAAAGAAAGTGTTCATCTTTTCCTCAATGTATGGAATACGAGAATCTTACATCCAATGATGTTCAGTCCTCGGTGCAGTGTCATAAGTCCGTAAAGGACTTATGACCCACTTAGGTGGGTCAAAACTTCATAAATCGATTATGAACTTATAACCCACGTAAGTGAGCCAAAAGTCCGCAATAAAAAGAGCCATAAGGTCTTAAACAAAAAAATTTAAGATTGATTGAAATTTTTGAAACTGGAGAATAAAACAAGTTTTTTTTAATTGATAGCACGGGGTACTAACAGCTTGGTATGTAAGGGGGGGCATGCTGCCCCCTGAAACCCCCCTGCTTGGGATCACTATAGGATTTGGGGTGGGTGCGAGTTTGGGTATATGCAAACAACACGAATGCGTTGTGATTCTTTCATAACTGTGAGCCATACTTGCTTTTTTTTGTTGGGAATTTCTTTGATTTTAGTGCTCAAATGCAAAAGTTCTTTGCACATACCCAAACTCGCACCCAATCCAAATCCTATAGTGATCCCAAGCAGGGGGGTTGCAGGGGGGCAGCATGCCCCCCCTTACATACCTAGCTGTTAGTACGCCGCCGTGCCGTGATATCAATTCAAAAAAACTTTTTAGCAAAAGTAGCTATTTTAGACAATAAATCAACCATTTATTTAATGATCCTTTACTATAAAAATACATGAAATACATTTGTTTCCTATAATTTTTTCAAGCATTCTATGTAATTAATATTTTTTTTCGCACGCACAAAAAAACAAGCCCAGTTTCAGAAAAACTCGAATGAAGTGACGCTTACAAGTCAGATCTATCAAACCCAGATTATGTTTTCATTGAGCATGTTAAAACCATGCTCTTGATTTCTATTTACCGATGTAAGATTTAAAAGAGAGAACTTATCATTGAAGGTTGTAAAAAAAGACATGCTAGTAGGTAAGTGAAAGGAACGCAACCAATAACAATTTTCGTAAGCATTCGCTTCTCAGAGAGAATGACTCCAAAAAACCGTAAGCTTTGGGTCAGAATTTCGTTGGAAATTTTGACGGACTTTTGCCTCACTTACGTGGGTTATAAGTTCATAATCGATTTATGAAGTTTTGACCCACCTAAGTGGGTCATAAGTCCTTTACGGACTTATGACACTGCGCCTCAGTCCTCATGTGACCTTTTTGCTTGATTCTCTCAAACTTCTTATAATTTAACATATATCGTCAGCTTGTACTCTGATATTACTCCTTTGATAGATTTTAAACTACAAAGTTTTCTCAAAAACAACATTGTTTTGTAAAGGGTAGATCAATGTGTACTATTACATAAAGTCTATTTGCAAATTATTGTAATAATCATGTTGAAAAGTTTAGACAAGTTGATGTCCTGTATTCTGATTTTGTTAAAGCCTTTTAACCGCGTGCATCGTGGTCTTCTCCTACAAAAGCTTAAGATGTTAGGATTGAATGATTCATTTTTACAGTGGTTAGATTTATACCTGTCTGACAGAAAACAAGCTGTTAAAAAAGGTGAATGTGTTTCAAATCTTATAGATGTGATGTCGGTAGGTAAGTCCAATGTATTTTGTTCATTAAAGATATTATTGATAACAGAATAACCTCTTTTAAA
Organism: Eupeodes latifasciatus; assembly: GCA_920104205.1. NCBI lineage: Eukaryota > Metazoa > Arthropoda > Insecta > Diptera > Syrphidae > Eupeodes > Eupeodes latifasciatus. The sequence continues at coordinate 181,654,613 of OV049924.1, forward strand.
CTGCTTTCATTAATTCCATTCCATGTTCCATCACGAGTTTTTCGCAACATAAATTAATTATTTCATCCTCCTTTTCATGGAACTAATTATGGTCTAAATGAACCAATGACGCGTTCTCTATATCTATTTAATATGGTTTATAATGAAAATGATCAATCGATCAATTGATGAAATAAATAAATAAATATATCCCAGTTGATGTTGGTCAGAGAGAAAAAACTAAATGAGAGAACCAAATTTCCTCGTCTCCGTCTCTTCGAAACCTCTTACTCTCATTTTTTATAGCGTGTTGAATTCGTATCGGTGTATACATGTTTTCACCTCGGAGAAGAGTACACAAAAAACATCATTTCCGGGAAATGCGACATTTCTCATTTTTGTTTATTGATAGCTAAGAAGGCTATGTTTTTTAAAGTCTCATTATAATATTTGTAATTCTCATGAATTTTAATTTAATTTTGCTAACATCTTGTCGTTTTTATATCTACAAAAATACTCCTATAATTCAAATTAATTCTAGCAAAACATTTTTGTTTGTCAATAAATAACGGAAGAAGTTATACCGGTAGTTCGTGAATTTGTTTTTCTCTTCTTTTTCTCTAAGTTGCAGATAGATGGCAGGAACAACCAAAACAAGAAAGGATGTGTGCAGAAAGTGTTTAACAAGGTTAAGGCTTTTTAGATTAGACTTTATTTGTATATATGAACGAGTACATGTTTTTAATAAATGTATGTTATGTTTATTTCAATAGTAATACCTTAACTAATAACTTAACTATTGTATTATCTAAAATATACTGCATTGAATTATTTTACATTGAATGTAAAGAAAATAAACAACGAGTACACACAAATAAAATAGGAATGGAAAAAAGAGATGAGTATATAAAAATGTTTTCAATGTTCCTGCGTTGTTTTATTTCTTCTTATTCTGTAACTCTCGTTTTCAATTTTCCTGCAACTCTCGCATCGATAAACTCTGAAAATTGAAACAAATCTGAGTTTTTTTGCATTTTTCAACGGTCTGAGTGAAAAGTAAATGCATAAACGCAGCTTAAATTGAAAAAATAATAGTAGTAGTGCTTTCAGAGTTGTATATGTTTCTAGGTCCTAATTCTCATTGGACTGTTGCACCACCTAATTTATTTTACTTACTTAATGATTAAAACTGGCTTCAAATAACTAACTAATATTTATCTAAATGCGTAATTTAAAATTGTTTCTAAATCTTCATTGTTGTGTCACCTAACAAGAGTAATTAATTTCACTTCATATTCGAATGATATTATTTTCAAACGAACACAATGAGAGTACCAAAAAGTTGTTCATACACAATTTTGAATTTTCTTTGAACACCTCTGAATACATCCGCCATTTTTCAAAGGTCGCCATTTTTAAAAGGTGGTGAGCAGAGAGAAAAGTTTTTTCTCTCTCGTGGTGAGTATGTGCACAAACTTGCATAAGTATTTGTTCCCCACATTTTTTTTATATGGAGTTAATACATATGCAAGTTGGTGGCCAAATCACAGCTTGTAGGCAAAAAGAGAGCAACCGTCGAAGTTGGTTCTCTCTATTAGTTCTTTCTCGATGATGTTGGTTATTGAAAAGTTTCAGTTCCTCGTGTCGTTCCTCTGTCCTTTAAGTCGTTACATTGAATGTTCAAATGTTTAGGGTATTGTTTATATTCGTTGATGTATTCTATTTCATTGATTTCTTTTGATGTTTATCAACCTTCACTTTTCACGGTGGTTAGCCGCATTGAGAAAGAATTTTAGCGTCTGTATCATTAAACTTTTTGGTCTGATCAATTTTCCCTGGTTTCTACTACTAATGTTATTTAATTTGAAACATACTTACAAACATTTTATTTGTTTTTGTTAGTTAATTTTAATTACAGAAGAATGAATAGAAGCAACAAAGAAAAACAATATTATACGCTAATTCTTAGTAGGTACCTATAGCTAATAACCTGAGAAGAATCTTTAAGTATTTTCGAGAAAAATAAAAATATTCATGAAGCAGAAAAATTTGGTCTTAAAAAAAAAGATGGAAGGAACGTTATTTTAGTAGATGCGCAGCTTCCGCAACCTTTTCCAGAATTCAAATGTTGCATTAGCATTACCTAGAACCGCAAAGCACCACTCCGACTCCAGTATCAAAGCATAAATTCTATTTGTATCTTCGGTTCATTCTAATTTTGTTTGTATTCTTTTGATTAAAAAAGGAACCGAACCAAACCACCAAAACTCCTCCATGCGTGCCATGAAATTGCATTAAACTAAGCTGCATTTCGAAATACCAAGACTATAGGTACTACCACCGAGCCAAACCCGCCGAAGCAGTTCTTCAGTAAAGTGGATGGACTGAAAACAAAAAATCATAATTTCACAAAAACGTAACTAGTCACACCCAAGTGGATTCAGACATTCCTCCAATATCCAGTCTCAGTGTTCTTCCTGCAGTGCAGTAGATGGCGTGTAAATGAAATTGCATTTTTTTGCGAAATACGAGTATCTTGAGCTCTTCACGGTCCGTCGTTGTTGGTGAAGGATGGGCAGGTGCAGCGCGGGAGCGTTGATTGTTTGATAGGTATAGCGACTAGGGAGTAGTATTGTAGTGGTGATTGTGTTCTTTTTACAATACATTAAATCGAATTTACATAAAGCTCAGCAAAATAATGCATTTTCAACCCCATGGATTCAACGTGAAAAAATATAACTTAGATAGGTACCTACGACTTTTTACTAAAATTCAAAACGGGAAAATGTGCTTGAACCCGCGTCGTTTGTTTGCGTTGGCCGACCTTTTAGAAGAAATACAAAAAATCCTGAGACTGAAGACAACACTTCACACGATAAGACTCTAGAAGCAATTACAGCCATTTCCTGGGAGTTGTGTGCTTACGGCCAAGAGTAAATCGTTGAAGCTTAGATAACAACAAGGTAAACATGACTATACTTCATCATACCCTATACCTATTACCTACCCAACCATAGCCTTCTTCATTTTCCTTTATTGTGGAACTATCACAGAACAGAGTCATATATAGGTACGTATACAAATGGCGCGGGAAAGCATTGCTCTTTGGTATATTTATCTATTTGTGTTCATGAGGAAATTTCTTATACATACCTGCATGCATTTGTACCCGTACATAATGTTAGATATAGCCAAAGCAATGCTACACTCTTCCTTCTTCTACTATAAAGATCCAGAAATATACTACCTATGTATATGGCATAAAATCTTCTTAGAGGACTAACGAGCCGAAATTGAAATGCATGCAGCAAAGAGCTACATCCTTTTGCAAAAGTACAAACAAACATACATATGAACTACTATAGTGAACTGCAATGGCAATTGACTGTTCCTCTGACTGTGCGCTTTTCGAGTCTGGATGGTGGTTATGACAATAATAAAAATGACGCTAAGGATGATGAGCATTCCTTTGAAGATAGTGGTAGTTGTACAGGTTACATGGCCGGTCGCCTTTTTTCGATTTCCTGGGGCCCGTTTAAATTTTTCATTTCTGATTCTGTTTTAAGATGGAAAAATATGGCGGTCAGTTTTTAAGATTACTAATGTAGCCTCTTTAAGACTTTAAGTTTTTCTTAGAGGGTTTAATTCCGACTATATGTTTTCAGTGTTCTAAAAAATTTTTAGTAAACGGGATTTTGTCCATATAGGATACATATTTTTTCAATTTGAATACTTTTTTGGCCTATTTAGGAAACAACGATCTTTTCAGATCTTTTGGGAGCAAACGAAACTCGAAAGGAATTATGTTTTCGATTTCTCACTAGTGAGAAAGAACTGAAATTTTCATATCCCGAAATGATCGTGAGAAGATCGGAAAAGTATCGATTTTTTTAGCTCGCGAACGATATTTTACAATACCCTGATGTATTCTTATAGTTAGTTCATCTGTGTAATTACGACCATTCCAATATTTACAGCTTCCGGAAAATGACTTTGTGCTTTGAATTATAGACGTAGACCTGTGACTTAGTGACAGCTAATGCCGATAGCCTGAGATCCACACCGGGCAATAACTTTTCAAACAACATTTTTCTCAAATGAAATACCAAATTTCAATTTTTTGATTTGACAGACTTAGTATTGATCAAAATGAACTTAACAAAAATATTTGGTGGTAATAAGTTGTGATAGTTCAGAATTTGGTGTTCTATGTTAAGCCGGTATAACATCTGTGTCATCCATGCGGTGGCGAAAACAATCCTTAATGTTCACTATCACCATTACTTTTTCTGGTAGTTATAGGAGATGTCCTCCATGCAGCGCTAGGCGAACATGCTCAAGAAATTCGGTAGACGATGTTTTGCTTTCTACAAAAATTCGTGTAAAGTACAACAATAGGAAAACAAAATAACCGGAAACTGCGTTCTAGTTTCAGAACAAAAGATTGAAGCGGTGAAAACTTTTTACCTTGAAAATGTTGTCTCAAGAGGCAGTGCGGTGGTGGTACAAATGACGATGGTAACTGTCAAAATTGTAGAAGACCAAGTTGTTCGACTCTGACATGGAATCCGTACTAAATGGAAAGTGACCAACTCTGTCACACATCTTCGTAACATCCTTAGGTTATTCTGGCCGAAAACGATCTTAATCCGACACATTTTTATTCGCAAGAAAAAAGATTGGTAATTCCTTATGACAGTTGAAGATTATATCAAGAAGATGAAGATTATATATGGAGTGCTATCATTTCAAAGTGACAGATAAAAACTTGACGCAGAATAATCGAGACGGAAATTAATAAGCTTGGAAGAAGTTAAGAAGAACTCAAACTTATTTCAAGAAACAGAAACAATACAAGATGGTGCGTGGAAATGAACGCCCAATAGCCCACAGAGAAGTAAAGGCCAAGCAGAAGCAGATAAAAACTGTTTATGTTGAGTTTCAGACGAATAAAGGCTTGCATTGAAGGGAAAACCTAAACACTAAGCAGCGTTGGCGACTTCAAACATGTGATCATTTCACAAGTGACGGTTACGTGTTTGCAACAATAGACATCATTGAGTTTTCCAAGCACTTAATTCTAAAAGCTTTTTTATTCCCCATTGGACCATTCTGCCAAGATCAGCATTCAATAAGCTTAACATACGCCTTTGGTAGTGCACCTCCGAAAGATAAGGATGTGAATCTAAAAACTTTTCTGAAAAGCTGAAGGTACATATTTTCATTAGCATATCAGTTTAGTAGGTTAGAAGTTTCAGAAAAAAAAGATAATTTATAAAAATAGGAAAGAGTGTCGGAGACAAAACGGAGCCCACTGATACAGCAGCTTTAATTTTGTGATAATTTCTAACCAAACGAGAAAGAGATTCATCGAAACCAAATGCAAACATTTTCGATAATAGAGCTTGATGCTAAACTCTATAAAATTATTTTGAAATATTCATATTATAACTTCACTGTTCGGTAAGATAAATCATTAGATTTCCAGTGGGCCACTTGCGGCGAAAGCCATACTGCAGACCATTAAAAAACGTTTGCTATTTCAGATCTAAAAAGGGGCGTAAATGCAATTAGACGATAGTTAGACTGGAAGAAGTATCTACCAAATACTGTTATCCATCCTTTCGGAGAGAGAACAGTAGAGTGAAACATATGGAAAAGCTTACGTAGTAGTTTTACCAGCTTTGGTGTTTTTGTCTTCTTCTATCGTTTTTGTCTTCTCCAACGGATTTATTTATGTCAATATCTTCTTTAAAATGTTAGCAACTATACAAGTGCGAAAAAAGATTCGTCCCACAAAATTGTTCACGCTCAAAAGTACATGAGAAGTCACTCAAAAATTCGATTCAGTGAATATGACCGTTAAAAGTATTTCTAGCTTGCTTATAAGTAGTTAAATTAAATTAGGTGGCGCAACAGTCCGTAGAGAACCAGGGCCTAGTGACTTAACTCTCAACCATTCCTGTGGCGAGTAATTGCAGGGATGGAGGGGACCTACAGTTAATATGCCGAATCCGAACGGCTAGTTTGAGAAAGCACTTTTTCATGACAAGAATTACTCTTGGAGAATTTGTCGATTCCTCGCAAGACGCAGTACCCGTGAAAAAAACTTTTAGGTGGTACAGGAAGGGTTCGAACCCAAGACCTCTCGCATTACAGTCCAACGCACTAACCATCATGCCGCGGGTACTATATAAGTAACAATTATAAGTAGTTATTTAAGTTAAATCTTTCATCTTGATAACCTCTTTACAGCTTGAATTAAACCATGAGTTTTCTTTCGAGTTGTATAGATTTTTATCCTATACAGCTATATAGTGGTTGAAGCAACATCATTCAGTAAATAAAAGGCTAGCCCCTGGTAAGAAAAGAACAGTGGCACTAAGCTATAACAATGAAGATTAAACTCAATATGATCAGTGTCTTCACCAACCTGGGTTTCACTTAGTGAAAAAACTGTTGGCTTATTTAATAAAATGTGAAGGTATACAGCACAGACATGTTTTCCCTGAATATGATTTTAAGTGTTAAGTGTTTTGCCTAAGTCTGATCAATGGAGAATGAGAAAAAAAAAATCAGAAGTAAAATGAGTCCGTTGCCGTTTCAGTTTACAAGTTACATGAGACCCTAGGAGGAAAGACTAATTAACAGCATATTCAAAGCCACTAAAGAATTCAAAGTAAGACCTTTAAATTCTTTTTCTGAAAATTTAAAACGAGATTAATAAGTTGATTATTGGAGCTATATTTTTAACTTTTCGATCATTAATGTTGTTTTTCTAAAACTACATCTATCTATAATAATAAAAATAAGTTGCTGTTCTTTAGTACCGTTAAAACTCGAGAACGACTGAACAGATTTGGATACATTTGGTCTTACATTAATTGTGGAAGTGCAAAGAGGGTTTAAAATGTGAATAATTATGAAAAAGCTCCGAACCAGGAGTTTTAAAAAGAGCAACAGTACGACATTAAAGCATTGACCTAAACAGTCCGTAAAAATGTTTCACAATTAAATCAACAACAAAGAATTGAGTACCTTCGACATTTTAATAGAAGTTGTGAACATGAATCGAGCTCCCAAAGGAACTGGAAAAACGTTCTTATTTTTATTCCTAGGATCAGGTCGTGAAATGATGTAGCTCTTTCACCTGGAATAACTGTGACTCTGCTAGAATATGCGCGAATAGCATATTCTGCTTTGAAATTGCCATTAAACATGTAAATCAATGAAACACCAATTTGCAACATTGCCAAAAATAGCGCAGTGACTAAGATCCTGCAGGAATGCAAATTGATTGTTTGGGATAAATGCACACAAATATTTTTGTTGGGTCCATGATTCTGCTGTCAGTTATTCCCCAATCAAATGTTGCTGATGAACTAAACTCATGTTTAAAATCATCTTATGTGTGCTGACGGCTGGTATGGAAAAACACTCTAATTCATATTTTAGTTCAATAACCATTATTGGCAGGATGAACGGGCAATATTGGTGTCGAAAAATAAAGATGTGGAGGATCTTAGCTCGACTATTCAGAATTTTCTTCATTGATAGTTGGTTCTTCAAATCTGCCGACGCCAATATGAACCAGAATGACCTTTCAAATTCTCTTAAATTAACCATATTGCAATTAAAATTTGGATCGGCAATTTCTATCAAAATTTGTAACATTAATCAACTTTGACTGTTGAATGGACAAGACTGGCTGTAAGAAAGAAGATGAATAACGTCATTGTGGCAACAATCATAAACTGAAAATTCAAAGGAGAGGATGCCTTTATCCCCGAATATCGATGATTCCAACGAATTTACTTTTAAATTTAAAACCTTTTCAATTTCTTTTGCGATGACCATAAGGAAATCGCTAGGCCAGTCGTTGAAATATAGCAGAATCAACTTGTAGTCCCCTGTTTTACGTTTATTCAATTATACGTCACGTGTAGCTTTACAGAAAGACTTAAATTAAGTAACAGACTGTATCATAACTTTGTGTGTCTGTCAATATCAGATTGAAGCCCTATAAATAGCCAGTATTTCAGGAAAACTTTGTTTTGTAAGTAAACAACATCATTTTATTTAATGTTCATTAATTACCAATTCTTTCTGTTTATTTTATGCAAAGCTTTAGGTCTTTAATAGATAAATAACTATTAAGGCAATACGAATTCTGCCGGATCAGCTAGTACTTTATATATTTACAAAGCCTTCGAAACCCGAACCGAAACAAAATTTCCTTGATCTCAATTTCGTATATCTACGAAAAATCCATAAATGATTTAAACTTAATACAAATTAATACAAATCCGACTCTGTTGAAAATTTTCTATTTCAAAACATAACACGGCACATTATCTATCCTCGAATAATCATAGAAACACACAAAAAAGTAGAGAATAATAACTAAGGGATTATTACTTTTGTCTTACAACTGAATCACTTAAAAAGAGACAACAGCACAACACAAAAAAAGTGTTTTAGATTCTGTTCATTTTTCATTTTAAATTCCTATAGTTGTGAAATTCTCTATGGTTATGCAAACGACTTAACAGAAAGCATTATGGTAAAACAAAATGCTCTATCCATGGATATCCAGCGAGCAATTGTTTGAAAACGCATAGGTAGATAGGTACCTAGCTATACAGGGGTGTTCTGATAGTTTCTGGTTTCAATTTTTATTTGTATGCAGTGTTGCCAAATATAGTTTAAGGTGCAGTACACTTGCTTGACCGCTTTAAGAGGGTAAATATGCTTAGCTTAACAGCAGCTTTTATTTGCTATCCTTCTTAATGTTTTTTTGTTATCCCTTTTTGAGATTGTTGACACTTAAAAAACTGTCATCGATTCAAAAACGACAGTTTTAATTTTTCAAAGATACCTATGTCAAGTTTCGAATGATTTTGATAACTTTCAAGAAACAGTTAATTTTTACATCTCAAAACCATAACGTTCACTATCGGGTTTTCCAATAAGGACTTGAAAGTTTTTTTTTTTAAATAAAAAACCCATGCGACGGAGTAAAACAATTCCTCCTACCCGACCTAGACGAAATGAAGATAGCTGTATCGAAACTAAAGTCCAACAACGCTGGTGGAGCTGACGGTATCGCTGCTGAATTATTCAAAGCCGCAGACGATGACTTGGTAGGGAGCATGCACCAACTTATCTGCAAAATATGGTCGGAAGAAAAAATGCCCGATGAGTGGAATCTCAGTATAGTTTGCCCAAACCTCAAGAAAGGAGACCATCTGAATTGCGCCAACTCTACAGAGGCATCAGTCTCCTGAATATCGCATATAAGATCCTTTCTGCCGTTTTTTGTGTACGTCTGAAGCCGTTCGTCAACAACCTGATAGGTCCATATCAGTGTGGCTTTAGATCAGGAAAGTCCACCATTGACCAAATTATCCCGTTACGGCAGATCTTGGAAAAAACTCAGAAACTTCAAATTGATACTCACCATCTTTTTATTGGTTTTAAGGCCGCGTATGACAAGGTCTTCACTTACAAAGCAATGTCTAGTTTTGGCATCACTGTGAAACTTGTCCGTTTCTGCAGAATGACGATAGAGAATGCACGTTGCTCTATCAAGGTCGAAAAAGATCTCACCGATAAATTTGATGTTAAAAAAGGTTTCAGTCAAGACGATGCACTCTCTGTGCAAACCTCAACCTTCAACAATAGAGGCACAACCTTCCAAAGGTTCATCCAATTACTCGGATAGGCTAATGATATTGACATTATTTTAAGATCAAAGCGTGATATAAGTGGTGCGTTTTTGAGCATTGCGACAGAAGCAGAGAAGATGGGTGGAATGGAATGAGGGCAAGATCAATTATATGCTGTCATCAAAAAAGGACATTTAACGACGACGTCTTGGACAGAACATGACCAGGGACAGCTTTAACTTTGAGGTAGTTAAGGACTTTGTCTACTTAGTCACAACTATAAATTCAGACAACGACACCAGCGCTGTAATCGAACGAAGAAAAACTCTTGCAACTCGCTACTTCTTTGGATTTAGAAGACAATTGAGTAGTGAAGTCCTCTCTCGAGAATCTGAAGTCACCATCTATATGACCCTCATCATCCCGGTTTTTATTTATGGCGCTGAGGCCTGGGCCCTGTCAAAGAAAGATGAGAGCGTGTTAGGATGCTCGGAGAGAAATATTATTCGGTTGATTTTTGGTCCGGTCTGCATAGATGGAGAGTGGATGAAAAGATACAACGACGAACTGTACGGGCTGCACAGCGATACTCTCCTGGTTAAAAAAATAAAAGTCCAACGATTTAGATGGCTGGGTTATTAAGAGCGAATGGACATCAACTTTCAAGAACGGAAGGTCTTCAAATCTAATTATGAGAGAAGAGGACCTCAACAAACTTGGTGTGAGAAACTGGAGGCAGCTAGCTAGGAACCGTGGAGGCACATTTTGGTTGAGGCCCAGGTCCGTCCCAGACTGTAGCGCCACCTTACGTGAGTAAGTAAGTAATTGATGGAACCGCAGTGTAGATCTGCAAATTTCAAATACATTGACAATTAATATTCCTGAGACAAAGATCTATACTTGTTGGGAACCCTTATCGGTGTTTGCCTGTAGACAAAATATTATTAAAAGAGTTGTTCAAAAACATTACATAGCGCTGCTGCTAAACCTAAAACAGTAACTTTTTTGGTATAATCAATATGATAATGTAAGTAAAAGTATATCATTATTGCCAACTATAATTAAAACCACCATTAATATCAACATAAGGAATTTATGCGAAGAGATATGAATCTTTTTGCGAAAAAGTTTTTAATTTTTATTATGTTTAAAACCATCTTCGTTCGGGTTCAAATGGGTGTGACTTTCGATTTGAGCTTAACAGTGCCTTAAGCACATGTTGTTTTAGAAAGCTTGAAAATAAGGAATGCCTTTGAAATAAAAAAAACATCAAGTTTTACAAATTTTTGTTAGCATATACTTCAAGGATCGGAATTCAAAATTGGGTTTAGAATTTTTTAATTTTTATCGAAATGGCAATGCCCATCAAATTGTTGGTTATCCTCCCAAAATGCCAAAAACTATAAAAACAAAAATCATTTTTGGACAGGGTGAGTGAAAAACCGACTAAAAGCAAGTGTTTTTTAGGATTTCATTAAAACAACCAATATTTGAAAACCATTATGATTCGGGATAAACAATTCAAATTCTGAACGGTCATGACTTGGCCTATCACTTTATTAAGTCTAAGCAATCCTCTACAGGACACCCTGTATAAAGAATTTACATATTGTTTAAAAAATGCAAATAATAATTTGGTGGGGAGAGGGTGCTGAAATATTTTTGATTTTAAATAATATGACAAAAAAAAAAACATTTAAAAAAAATATCCAAAGAAAAATATTGAACCTCAACTGTGATATTTATAAAGAACTTTTTTCAAATGTATTTGCGATTATAAAACCACCATACGGCAACACTGTCCCCGATATCTGTGTGGTCCTTTTTTGTGCTGCCATACTTTTGGTTGGTTTTGTATGAATAGATACACTCATACAGCCATACGTATAAAGTTAATTGCTATAAATATTTTTAAAATTTTAAATTTTACCTTTTTGGTTGGTTTTAAATTATATTCTAGGACGTTGGTCACTTGTGTAGTGGTTAGTAAATAATGTTGAAAATTAAATGCTAGCTTGTGGCAAATTTGTGGATTTTAAGCTTAGCGTCTACCTATGAGTCTGCCATGTTGTGTGCAGTGCATACTAGAATGTATGTCCTTTCCTATACATATGCATATATGCATTTCTGTATGAAAATATCCTTTTTTCATGTGCCACCAAGAGTTTGTTGGGTTTGTGATTAATTGATAAAAGTAATGTTGTTGTAGGATAGTTTAAGTATACGCAGGTACTCGTTAGTACTTATCATAAGTACTTTGGTTTTCTAGTATATTAAGGGATAACAAATTTGAGATTAAATGTACGTAGGTTAACATTCCGCACATTTAGTAAAGAGCTCGCCATTCAGAAGTCGTTTGGACATTTTTGACAAATAAAATCTATACCCCGAAGCTAAAAACTAGACAGAAGACAAGAGTTACAAAAAAGCATTGAAATGTTTTAAAACTCAGTCGAAAAATGGATAACATTTTGCAGTTAAAGATCACAAAACTAAAGCACTGTTGCTATATATTATAGAAAAAAGTGATAAAAATAACATCTTTCTAAGTATGATAAGAATCTAGGAGAATTCAAAGTTAAAAAAAAGATTGACAACTGGATTGATGATGTACGAAATTACCTCCACACGCACACATACATCTCTCTTAAAAGCTTTGATTCAGATTCCAGGGACCTTTAAACGTCGAGGAATGTCAACATTTTCAATTCGACCAATTAGACCAATTACAATAACTAAATTTGGGAAGTTAATAACGCCAAGGAATTGGTTTACATGAGGATAATGATTCAAAACATACGGCAAAGCTCATTCAAAAGTAGTTCTAAGACAATTCAGTTGTGCTCATTCGTTTAATGCAACGCCAAAGTATAGAAGTTCAGCGGCAAAAAGGACTATCAAATAAGGGGTGAAAAGCTATAGGAAAGTTTTTTTTTTACGGTCCATATAATTTTTACGTATATTTACGTAACTGACCATAAAATGGAAGAAGCGCGCGATGAATTTTCGTAACAGAGCAAGCACTTTGCTAATAAAATTCAATAATTTGCAAGCGTTGTTCGTTTGTAAGACGATTCATGGTTAAAATATGGACCAAACTGAAGATGTTTGACAGTGAAACAAAACACGAAAAATACATCAGCTGTTTAAACCAGTGTTGCCAAAAAGATAATAGCTAAAAAATCACCCTTTATTAGAAACATAACCTTACGACCGATTTTTCCCTCATTTTTGGGTCTTAATATTTTTCCGAAAGCAATAAGTGAAGTTTTAATACAAAAAAATTGTTTTCACTTGTAAAAGAACCAGATAATTTATTTGTTTATGATTTGAAAGTTTCATAGTTAAGAACAAATTAATTTAAAAAGATGAATAAATAAAATTTATTGTAAAATTTTTAAAAAACAAATTTACTTCACTGAATTCAAAGGTGTCTTAATTTAATATTCCATATCGTTGAAAACTTCCAATTTGGAATATATAAGTAAGTGATTTTCATTTTATGGTTTTAATTCCGTTTTTACTCACATTACCAGAAAAAGTTAAATAAAATTAAATTAAACGTCACAGTATATCTGGTCACTATTCAGTTGTTACAAAACAATGGCGCAAAATTTTAGACGATTTAGTACGATGTTAAATCATTTTTAGTATGATACTAGGTTAAAAAAAGGATTTTGATAATTCTAAACGAGTTTAGTATCGTACTATCTTCTTAAGATTTTACTAAAGTTAAAATCACCAAAGGGCTACTTTATCTTTTTAGTATCGTACTAAATCTGTATGACATATGTCATTTTTCTCAAATGTGTTAAAAGGCGCAAAATTATAGGCGATTTAATACGATGTTAAATCATTTTTAGTATGATAAGGTATGTTTGTTTTGTTTGCTCCACAATCTGTCATTATTTAGATGTGTTCATGTTTTTTTTTTTAATAAAATGGTTTTAGCATGATACTAGTTAGCAAAACAATAAAAAGTGTTTAAAATTAGTGAAAAGTTAGTAGATTACTATGTATATAGTAAATTGTTAACTAGTATTGTGCTAAGGCCAGGTTGTTTAAAATTTTGCGCCAATAAAACTAGCAAATATTGACACACGATTTTGTGTCACTAAGGCGACAAAGTGATTTTGATAAAAGTACATTTATGTTTTCCTTAAATTGCATCAGTAAAATAGAAAAATATTGTAAGTTAAGGGTTTTTCAATTGGCGCGGGTAGATTTTTGCGCCCCGTGGCGACCATTTTGTTTTTTTGACATCTGTCAAATATTTTGTTTATTATTCAGTTGTTAATGCCAAATCAGTATGGCAAGTTACACGATTGAACAGCACATTCAAATGGTAAAACTTTATTATTAAAATGAGTGTTCGTTAGCGCATTGCTCCCTTGGTGGCCCTTCACAGTCCACTCTTCAACGTTTGGTGGCCAAATTTGAGACGACCAGTTCAGTAAACAATCAACCAACACCCGTACGTTCAAGGAACGCAAGATCGATCGAGAATTCGGCCTTTGGCAGCATTCAGGACTATAGAAACCGCCGTTTGTTCGCTGACTGGGCTTTGAATCGTTTGGAAGAGCACCCCAAATTTTGGCCGAAAAATCATCTTTAGTGATAAGGCGCATTTTTGGATGATTGGCCAACCCAAGCGAGGTTCACCAGGTGATAATGCATCCTCAAATAGTTACCGTTTGGTGTGAATTTTTGGCCGGTGAGGCGATCACCGTCAACATCGAGCACTACATAACAATTATAACTAATTTCTTATTTCCCAAATTAAACCATATGGACCCAGACACCATGTGGTTCCAGCAGGACGGTGCTACGTACTAGGGATGTTGCGAATATTCGCATCCGCATCCGCAATTGCGGATTATTCGCAATAATTCCAACATCCGCAACCGCATCCGCATAAACTGATGCGGAGTTTGTTGCGGATGCGGATGTTCTTAAACGCTTTTTTTCAAATTTGTAAAAATTTTCAAAATTTTCATCTTTGCCAGACAACGATTTGTATGCGATTTCAACATACTTAGACCCTCGCTATAAGCATACATTTTTCAAACCCATCACCGAGGAAAGAATAAAAGATGTAATTCTAAAGATGATAAATGATCCATTAAGCACCAGTTCTCCTACGTTGTCACCAAATTCAAACAACACAAAAAAGAAGAAAATGGATGAGTCTTTACATTTGGAACCAGGAACGTCTGGTTTAAGTTACAAGGCTTGCTTCGGAAGCGATATGGCAATGATGCTAGATTCATCAACTGAAGACGAAGGTGAAGGATAATCTGATAACGCTAGTCCCGAAGCACTTCTCCGAAGGGAGTTAGCATGTTACCGAAATAAAAAAAAGACTAGAATTCGATAATAATCCACTTGATTGGTGGAAAATCCATCAAACAGACTTTAAAATACTCTCCAAAGTTGAACTGAGGTATTTATCACCTCCACCAGCCAGAGTTCCCAGCGAACAACTATTTAGTGGAGCTGGATTAATATACGATCCACTAAGAAAGAGATTGCAGTCTGAGAAGGCTGCAATCTTCCTTTTTATTAAATATAACTCACCCATTTTTAAATTTAATTATTAAACGCAAAGATAATCAATAAAATTTTCCTTTATTTACGGACTTAAATTTGTTTTTATTTAATAAATTCTAAAATCCGCATCCGCATCCGCGGATGAGTCTCAAAAAATCCGCATCTGCATCCGCGGATGTCAAAATTTTTACATCCGCAACAACCCTGCTACGTACCACACAGCAAACGCCACAACTTCTACACATAACATCTACCCGCCCTTATTGAAAAACCCTATTTTTTGTAAGCCCCTAAGTAATAAATATTGTATTAACGAAATTTCTAATTTTAATTCCATTAAAATTTGGCATTTTATTTTAATTTTTAAAAAGTGGCTGAATAACTTCCTTTTCGTGCCCGCCTGACGATTTTTCTAACTAACAAAATGTAAGTCACTATCTTTCTTTAACATTTTAGTCAAAAACCATATTTTATCAGTTTTTTTGTTGTTTTCCATAGGTTGTCAATGGATTTTTTCTAAAAAATTAACTAAAAGTTTGCATATGATAAAATAAGTTTTAGTTCATTATATGATTTTGCTCCCCAGATTTTTTTTATTCAATATAAATTTTTAAAATTATAGTAGGTAGCATTTTTTGTAAATTTTGCATAGAATGAAATTATTTTGAAGTCAATACATTCCTTTATTCACGAGATATGGAGAATCCAACCTCAATTTTTGCCAACTTTTAAAAATGTTTTGTTTTTAAGTTTGTTTTGTAAATAAAACAACGTTATTTCATTTTAGTTGACAGTTTTTTTACAAAAAATAAAAACCTTAAAACACATTACTAAAACTTGGTAAAAATTGATTTAAGATTCAAACATCAGTAGGTAAGGGGGCACTGTGAACTGGGAATTCGGCGTAAGAAAGAGACAGCACTATGTTTGAGTGAGAGAGGTGATTAAGAATACCTACTTATATTTTAAATAGTTGTGGTTAACGTTTGCTAGGTAGTGACGTAGCAATAATAATAATTTTTAAAAATGTTGTGTGTTGAGTGGGGCTGGGGCTCGAACCGAAGAATGTGAGTTTAAGAAGCAGGCGTGGTATGGGGTGAGCTATGGTGAAGTTATGGTTGTGTAGTTTAAATTCGATTAGTGTTTAAAATAAAATTGAAGTGGGTCTTGTTGTTTGAGAAGAATACCAATACTGTGATGTGTTTTATTTTGGAAGAGTTTATTTTTAGTGTGAAAAAAATTGGTTGAGATTTGTGAACTAGCAGCGTAGTGGATGGGCTATGGCTGGGGGCTGGGGGCTGGGGCAGGGGATAGGAATACTTGCATTTTTAAAATATTTGTGGTTAACGTTTGCGGTTATTTGAAATATGGTATGGGGGTAATTGGGCGGTGGGGAAATTTTTTTTGTTAAAATAAAATTGAAGTGGGTCTTGTTGTTTGAGAAGAATACCAATACTGTGATGTGTTTTATTTTGGAAGAGTTTATTTTTAGTGTGAAAAAAATTGGTTGAGATTTGTGAACTAGCAGCGTAGTGGAGGGGTTATGGCTGGGGGGCTGGGGGCTGGGGCAGGGGATAGGAATACTTACATTTTTAAAATATTTGTGGTTAACGTTTGCGGTTATAGTTTGAATATATATATATATATATTATATATATACATATATATATATATATGTGTTTGTTGTTATTATGACGCATGGATAGATGATAAGAAATGTTTAGGAGCGCGTGGTAAAGAGGTCAGCAACCTTTTGAATGATGCGTACGGCTTATCAGTAAAAAAAAGAAACAAATCTAGTGTCCGTTGAAAACATATTTTTTCGGACGCGCAGATGTTCTATATTTTGTCTGTGGCGCATGGATAGATGATAAGAAATGTTTTAATGTACCGCATGATGTATAATTTATGATTCATTGTAATTTGTGGTTTGTATTTTGTTTAATGGGTTTATATGTCTACATACATATGTATGTGAGAAAAAAATTTATATTCTAGCAATGATTGCGGTAATCATTAAAAAAGCTAGAACGTTTGGCTTAAGTGTTTATTTTTAGATCATTAAAAAAAGCTAGAACGTTTGGCTTAAGTGTTTATTTTTAGAACAGCTCTGATATAGAGAACATTAATTGGGGGAAGTAGAAAAAACAATATGTTTTGGTGTGAAAGATTAAGGGAAAGAGAAACATTTTGTATCTGTGAATCTGGATGGTTGGAGATAAAATTTTCGGATGTAATATTCTATAATGACGCATTAAAATTGATGCTACAGCCAGAATATGGAAGCGAATGCGTTTTGTTTCATATTAGAAATGGTGAGACCGTATCGCCTATTCTGAGTTTTAAGTTGCAGTTTCAATCTATGCAACATGTACGGTTTAAACTTTTAGGTGAGAATATTACTTTTCATAAAAAAAAGTAAAATGAAATGAATAAAACATAAAATTATATTATAGGAGGGGAGTTAACACTGAGCGGAACGATCACACCTCATTCGAATGCTGTAAAGAGAAAAGAGGGTGAATATCCATCGCTTTGTCCATTTGGTGAGGCTGAATTACTTAATGAACCTCAAAAACTTAGAAAGAAAAAAGACAGTCATCGCAGAGAAATAGAGACAGTTGAACGAGTTCATGACACATCATTTCAATCGAATGTATTTTAATATTACAAGATGAGATAAGAATAGAAGATGCGAGAGAGAGATGAATATAGATAGAATAAAAATTATATAAAATTTAAAAATTTGAGTGTAATGTTTATTAGTTTATGACAAACCTTTGGATAGCAAGCATCTTTTTTAAAAAATGTTGTTTTACTCATCAGTCTTATGCCTGCTTTTAATTTGTCCTTCATTAATTGCTACTTTGCCATTACCTGTGGATATAAATTTGCAACAAGCAAACAAAACTGACAATCTCTCTTTTTCATTGAGTTTACCTAATAATGATACTGTGCAGATAGGTTTATCGTTTCGTTTGTTAACCTTTACAAATGGTAAAAATTTGCTTAATACCACAACAACAACAACCGATACAACATCATTTCAAAATGATGCATCAGTGACTTCAACAACAGCAAGAACGGTAAATACAATTTTGGAGGAGAAAAAAATAGTAACCGTAGAGGAAGCAATCGAGAGTTTTAGGCAAGACTTAATTAAAAAAGAAACTGAAATATCAGGAATTATACAAAGTAAGGATGTTTTTTATAGACATTTCAAGCTTGAGTTTGATGAAGATAAGGCACTAACTGTTCGATGTTCGTATGATAGCAATTATAATTTGCGCACTCTAAGCATTAAATGTTATGAGTATCATGAATATGAAACTGAGAGAGTATTAAGTAATGGAGAAGTTGAGATCTTTATGAAGGAGGATCTCGCATACAAATCTGATGTCGAATTACTGAATTTCAAATCATTAAAACAATCATACCATATGAATATCTCTTAAGAAAAAAAAATGTATAAGTGTATATATCAATAAAGATTTTTATTAAAAAAAAAAAATTACAAAAAGATGTGTCTTATTTATTAATTTTAGGTATGGCGCATTGATAGATGATGAGAAATGTTTAGGAGCGCGTGGTAAAGAGGTCGGCAACCTTTTGAATGATGTGTATGGCTTATCAGTAAAAAAAAGAAAAAAATCTAATGTCCGCTGGAAACATATTTTTTCGGACGCGCAGTTGTTCTATATTTTGTCATAAATAGAAACCCGTGGTTTCATAAAAAATATGTATAGGAATTTCACAGATTAGATGTGCAAAAATGTTCTATATTTTGTCGTAAATATGTATGGGAATTTCACAGATTAAAGAAAATAATTATAAATGTTAGAGTAACATTTTATCAAAAAAAACATATATATAGAGATTAAGCTTAATGTCTATACTTTTTTCGTAAGTATAAAAGCAGGGCATACTCAGCTATTTAATTCAGTCACTCTTGACAAAAGTAAATAAGTTAAACTTTCAAAAAATTTGTTTAAACTAAAAAAAAAAAAAAAAAAAAATGTCTTCCATCTTAAAGAAAATAAAAGCGAACTCAAAAATTGTTGAGACCAAAGAATTGGTCAGTATGAAAAAGCTGACCCTCAAAAAAAAATATGCGATTGTGGATGTCAAGAGGTGCACCACGCGCTACGGTGAACAGCTTCGTGTCGAACTGAAGGATTGTTACGTCTTTTTACCAAAAAGATGTGCCGTCTCCTTCGGTGAGGAAGAAATACGGGAGCTACCTAAACTTTGTTTGGAGGTCGTAGCTCCTTACGAATCAACCTTCGTGATAGACTTTCATGAAAAAGAAAGTAACAATAGCACCACCACCAGCAATGACAACAACATCAACAACAACAGTATCAATGACAACAGTAGCAGCAGCAGTAACAGCAATAATTACAACAACACCAACAATCATAGAGAAGACGAGGAGGAGGTAATAAATCAATCTGACTTTGTACAGTCACAGAAAAAATTATTTTACAACTCTTTCTATTAAAAAAAAAAAATGTTTTTTTTTGTTAAAATAAAAAAAAAATAAATACAAATTTTTAAAAGTTTTTTCTATACCTGCTTGTTTGTTTGTTTCGCTTCTATTTCAGTCAATTAAGGTTTTTTGTTCACTTTCACTCTTTTCTTTTTCACCATTTGTATAGCGATTTGAAATAATAGACGAAATGGTGACGAGGATTAAAAGGTTTGGTTTGAACGGAAGAAAAATCCAGTTCAAAATAAAACCTATTCCAGAAAATAAGGAGCCTACTTCTTGGATAAGGGAAGGTTTGAACGGCATGTTCAAACATGCTTTGAAAGATCTGGATCCCCTTGATAAAGTGGGAATAACTTTTAGCGGAAAGAGTTTTTCCACTGAACGGGGTAGCGGTTGGATCAATTTTAAAGACTGTTCAGCCATTAAATTTAGCGACATTTGGGAGATGATCAGTAGAATCTTCCAAAGTAATTCAGCAGGACTGAGCACTGATGATTTCAATTTAAGTATAACATCCGTGAAGCTCCCTTCAGGTTCTGGAAAAAAAAGATCTATCATCTATAACACATTTGAAGAGGAATGCACCAAAAGAAAGGGTATTGTATCTGTACACAATACGGATAATTTGTGCTTGCCTCGAGCGCTAGTCATTGGCAAAGCATATGCCGATAAAGAAAGTGTGTTAAACAAAAACGCAATAAGAAGAGATATTGGAAAAATCCAAACAAAGAATGCCTTAAAACTAATTAATGAGGCACACATAAATATACCCCCTGAAGGGTGTGGCATTCCAGAATTAAAAATATTTCAACAACATTTAAAGGAATACAAAATAACGGTGTATAACCACGGAACAAAAGGGCGTGATATCATATTTGAAGGTGATAATGATAAGGAAAAAAAAATCAATTTAATCTACCACAATAATCACTTTAATTTAATAACTTCCTTAACTGCTGCATTCTGTTGTAGTTATTATTGCGAAGATTGTCATGTACCCTACAATATGAAGAGCAAACATAGGTGTCAAAAAACATGTCCACAATGTCAAAACTCACCTCCGTGCCCGAAAATTGCAAAAGAAATTAATTGTGTAGATTGTAATCGAAATTTTAGAGGGAAAAACTGTTTCGACAAACACAAGGCAGCCAGCTCAAAAGGAAACAATATTTGTAAACAAGCTAAAAGATGCATACTATGTTTAAAAACATATAGTGGTAATCGAACTCATATCTGTGGTGAATACTACTGTAAATTATGTAGTAAGCACATGGAAGAAGATCATTTGTGCTATATACTTCCCGATAGTAGATTACCTATATGTAACGACACTCTTTACATTTTTTATGATTTAGAGAGTCGTCAAGAGAGAGTTATCGGTGAAAAAATCATATCTATTGCAGATGATACTTATAATACTCAGGTGAAAATACATGAGCCTAATTTGTGTGTTTTTAAACAAAAGTGTTATGAATGTTTTGATATCCCAAATTTGGCCTTTTGTAATAAGTGCGGGCATTCATTGAACATTGTTCAGGAATCTGATGAAGAAGAAGAAGGAAATATTATCCCCAAATTCTTAAAACATATTCTGAATGTTCGACAAAAATTTAAAAACGTCATTGTATTAGCACATAACGGACAATCTTATGACCATCAATTTATATTAAATTATATACTGAATGAAACAAATTTGAGTCCGGAATTAATCATGCGAGGCAGTAAAATAATATTAATGATAATAGGAAATATTAAGTTTATAGATTCCTTAAATTATTTCCCGATGGCTCTCTCTAAGCTACCGAAAACCTTCCAGCTATCGTCGGAATTGAAAAAAGGATATTTTCCTCATTTGTTCAATACAAGAGGAAATAGAAACTATGTCGGGAAGTTACCAGCCTTAGAATTCTACAGTCCGAATACTATGAAAGCAGAAGAACTTGAAGTATTTCTAAAATGGTACGGAGAACATAAAAACGACATATTTGAACTCCAACGTGAACTTTTGGAGTATTGCATCAGTGATGTCAATATCCTGACTGAGGCTTGTCTGAAGTTCAGACGTTTTTTTCTTATTGAAAGTAAAATTGAGCCATTCTTAGAAGCTACGACTATAGCTTCTTCATGCAATCTGGTGTACCGAAGAAATTTTCTACAACCGAACACTATTGGGTTAATACCCAAAAATGGATACAGGTAAATTGTTATTTAAAATGAATACAATATCTAAAATAAATGTTAAAACAAATGTGTTTTTTCTCAATATCAGGTGCGTCGATAATCAGTCAACGGAAGCAATTAAGTGGTTGATTTTGGAAGAGAAAAGTCGAAAAATCAACATAAAACATGCTGCTAAAGGACGTGAAGCCATAATTAACGGAGTTAAAGTCGATGGTTTCTGCGAAGAAAATAAACAAGTTTTTGAGTTTCATGGTTGCTACTATCACGGTCATCCTGCTTGTCTAAAACATAAACGAGACGATCCTCTATCTGATAAAGAACAATACGATACGTTGAATTACAGATACGAGAGAACGATGGCCAAAACAGCACGTTTGAGATCTTTTAATTATGAAGTGATCGAAAAATGGAGTTGTGAATTTGAGACCCAACTAAGTTTTCTAAAAGATGAAGAGTTACATTTCTTAAACAATCACCCACTAGTACAGAATGCCCCGTTAAATCCACGAGATGGTTTCTTTGGAGGAAGAACTGGGAATACATTTAATTACTAGAAGTGTAAGGAAGGTGAGCAAATAAAATACATTGATGTATGTTCACTATACCCCTGGGTATGTAAAAATGGGAAGTTTCCCGTTGGACATCCAAAAGTTCATACAAGTAATGATGATATTTGCTCTAATATGCAACTTGATGGCATCAATGGGCTCATTAAATGTAAAATTCTGCCACCAGAAAACTTATTTCACCCTGTCTTACCCCAAAAACAGAACAATAAACTAATGTTTTCATTGTGTAGAACCTGTAGCAGTAAAAAAACTAAGGAAAGAGTTTGTACCCATTCTGATGATCAGAGGGCTTTGTTAGGAACATGGGTGATTGACGAAGTAGTACAAGCTATTGAAATGGGTTATAAGCTACTAACTATAATGGAAATTTGGGAATACGAAGTAATCCAATATAACCCTACTACAGGTTCTGAAGGATTATTTACCTCAATGATGAATAAATACCTTAAAATAAAACAAGAAGCTTCAGGGTGGCCAAATATATGTTTATCTGAAGAGGATAAAAACAAATATATTACGGATTTTCTCGAGAAGGAAAAAATCAAGTTGGAATACTCCGAAATAACCGATAATCCTGGCAAGAGATCACTTGCCAAGCTGATTTTAAATTCTTTTTGGGGTAAATTTGGACAAAGAGAAAATCAGCAAAAAACCTGTATTATTAATAATCCTTCAGATTTGTTTGATTTGCTTACTCATCCATCTATAGAAGTTTCACAAATTCTACCAATTAATGAAAACAATATTGTGATAAGCTTCGAAATGAAAGAAGAAGCAGCTGAAACTCTATCAACTGTTAATGTTTCTATTGCCGCATATACCACAACTCAAGCTCGCCTGAAATTATATAGCTACTTAGAAAAACTTCAGGAAAGAGTTTTGTACTACGACACTGATTCCGTTATTTATGTTTGTCGTCAAGGAGAATTTGATCCACCTACTGGAGACTTTATCGGTGATATGACAAACGAACTGGATTGCTATGGTCAAGGAAGTTACATTACCGAATTTGTAAGTGGTGGACCAAAAAATTATTCTTACAAAGTATACAGCACAAAGGATAAAAAAGAACACACTGTCTGTAAAGTGAAGGGTATCTTCCTCAATTATGAATCTTCCCAAAAAATTAATTTTGATTCAATAAAAGAATCGGTTTTAAATTCTTCTACACAAAAATATTCTGATGTAAGTATTGTCATAAAGTCTAACAATATACGACGAACCATAGAACATCAGGTAGTTACTGTAGAAGAAGTCAAGACATACAAACCAAGAGCCGAAAAACGTCAATTTTTCGACGATCACAGTTCTCTGCCGTACGGGTATAAAAGAAAAAAATCCAACCCACCATCATCATCATCATCATAATAATCATTATAGTAATAAAAAGTCGCACTTTATGCAGATATTAAAATAAAAAAAATAATTTAAAATTTTAAGCAAAAGTTTTTTTTGTTTTATTTGAAAATATTAATTACAATTTTTAGCTTCTTTAATGTATCTGCTCAAAAGATAAACATTCTGGAGTGCACATATTTTTCCATGATACCAACATTTCAAAGTTATATCTGGATAAATTCTTTTTAGTTCTTTTAAATTAGGACACTTATAGTTAAGATCTTCAAGGTTAATGACTTCAACATTTTCGTTATTAATAAGTTTTTGTAGCCAATGTTTCTTTTCTTTACCCTTGACGTAAACAACATTTTTAATTTTTTTTCGAAGATATGACTTAACTTTGCAAAAATCTGTATCTCCACCATCCCAGGTAAAACTATGATGATATTCACGCAACCAATTAGCTTGTCTTTTGAGGGGGGACGGAAGAAAGTTAGAGTGAAATGGTGGAGTAAGTATGAAATGTTGGTGATATCCATTAAAAAGCACAGCCATTTCCTTTAAGATAAACTCATTGTTCATTCCTCTAAAACCTTGAAAGTCTACAAAACAGGTATCCATGTTTAGATCTGTTCTAAGCAAACACACTTTTTCTACTGAAAAAATATAGATTATGACACCAATTTAAATAAGTTTGTTAACTTCTCCAGTCAATGGATTGTACTCGATTATGCGATCATGAAGTATTAAACAATACATAGTTGTTGAAGCAGGAATCGAAGTTAATGTTTTAAGTTCAATTTTTACATCCACAGGACCCGTTTTGATTGACTCATTTTGATGAGAACAATCAATAACCAGAATTGGGGATAACACTTTTGATTTAATACCATACGTATAGAAATGTTCTATGAGATTCTGGGTGGAACTGCTTTTTACTGCTACTATCTGCTCACTGTACTGCTCTGCACTGTTCTCATAGAACGAGATTACTGGTCTTAACTGAAGAATACTGGTCTCAATCTGGGGTGGAACTGCTTTTTACTGCTACTATCTGCTCGCTGTACTGCTCTGTACTGTTCTCATAGAACATTTCTATACGTATGGTATTAAATCAAAAGTGTTATTTGTTTTATAACTTAAGAAAACAGTCAAAGCCTTTTTTTTTCTATAACGACCTTCATTCAAAAGGACTATCCTTGTCAATTACCACAAATCCGTAATTTGTCTTCCAACATTCTGCACAAACTATTCGGAATGTATTAAATGTCATATCTGAATTAACATGATCATTATATATATGTTTTAGATTCATATCGTCCTGTTTGAAGATGATTAGTAAATTTGCATTGTCTCGAATTAAGTGTTTGGGTATTCTTGTATAAGTTTGGCATAAGTAAAAACTATCAATATGATGATGTCGTCCCATACTGAAGTAAACTCGAACTGTGTCTTGTTTTTCACAGGCAATATCGTCAAAAATAAATATAGAATTTGGTTTATCCTCTTCGGGTGAAATAACATCACTGTTATTGGCAAAAGTGAAGAAACCCATATTTTTAATAGGTTTTATGGCTTTTCGTAAAAACTCATACTTTGGCTGATGTAAGGATTTAGAGTATATATAGATATTTTCAAATTTTAATCCATTTGGATGTTGTAACAAACTCATCATGACATTTTTTTTTCCGCAATTTGAGGGACCAGTAATTAACCCTCTTATACTATGAGGGAATAGTTTACCATGTTTTTTCTTTCAATATTGTTAGTCAGTTCCATATTTATTACTGGTAACTGACATTGTTGTTTAACGAAACGCATAGTTATTAAAACTAAATGATTTCCTATAAATGACAAGTTTATATTTTAAAAGTGTCATATGACATCCAACCATTCTTACGCTAAGATAATCATTTTAAAATGATTGATTATTCCAAAAAATCTATCAGTCGACGAAACATTGTGAAAGGAAAAGGTTTATTAAATACTTTAATAAACAAACTACCTCTTGAACTACATTTACCTGGTTATCAATACTGTGGACCTGGAACAAAACTCCGACAACGTCTAGCTCGTGGGGATCCGGGAATTAATTTGCTTGATCAAGCGTGCAAGGAACACGATATATCTTATTCTAAATTTAAAAATACATCTGATCGACACATTGCCGATAGGATTTTAACTGAAAAAGCCTGGCAACGAGTTCAATCCGGAGACGCTAGTATAGGTGAAAAGGCAAACGCACTATTGGTTACCAATCTTTTGAAGGCAAAAACAAAATTCGGTATGGGTTGTTCTAAGAATAAAGACAAAAAAGCCTAAGAAAAAAGGTTATCTATCAATCGACAATAAGTCAAATTTAGATAAAAATGCTAAGCAACTCTCATTTAGAAAAATAATAACAGTTATTGGAAATAATATTAAACGTAAAAAACCCTTCAATCTGGAAAAGGCAATCCAAATAGCCATATCATCTGCTAAGAAAACAGTAAGAAAAAACAGTAATAACATTAAGACACCCAGAGTTATTTCTGTACCGAAAATTGGTGGTGTAATTCCATTTCTTGTACCGTTGTTTGCTGGACTTTCAGCTCTTGGAGCTTTAACGGGAGGTGCTGCAGGCGTAGCAAAAGCTGTCAATGATATTAGCATTGCTAAAAAAGATTTAGAGGAGAAAAAGCGTCATAATCAACAAATGGAATCCATTGCAGTAGGCCAGGGCTTATACCTTAAACCTTATAGAAAAGGGTTTGGACTTTATTTGAATCCACAGCCAAAAAACTTCTAAGTTCGCTACCCAATCGTGCATTAAATGAAATAGATTTGAGAAATTTTGCAAGGAAATTCATTCCGAATTTTCGAGGAGTTTTCATGAAAGATAATTTACCAAAAACTAAACCTTTGAAAAACGAGTGTGGAATTGTAAATCTAGACTCATCAACTGGCCCTGGAACACACTGGATAGCGTATTATAAAAAAAAAGCAACCAAATTGAATATTTTGATAGTTTTGGAAATCTTCAACCTCCTATTGAAATTATTAATTATTTGGGTGAAAAAATTAATTATAATTATACAAAATACCAAGATTATGACTCTTTTAACTGTGGTCATTTATGTTTAAGATTTTTATATGAATGTTATTTTCAATAAATAAAGAGTTTTATATACAATGGCTTTCATTATGTTTTTCATCATCATGGCAATGACACTTACACTAAGCGGGAGAACTTCCCTTCTATCAGCTGAATATTTTCCACCGCTGAACTTGGACAAAGACTATGTTTGTGGATTGATTGATTTTCACACGTACAACTCTATACCGAATGTTGATGCGAATAATAATTTGTTTCATGTGGGCGAATATGAAATTGAAATCCCTATAGGATCGTATGAAATTGATGCTATTGCAGAATATATATATCCAAAGAATTATTATTGCGAAATTCCTCCATTATTATTGAAATAGAAGCAAATAATAACACAATGGAATGTCAAATCCAATGCAACGAGAACATATATTTCAATAAGAACAGAACCATAGGAAAATTATTGGGTTTCAGTAAACGTGTTCTCGAAGGTAAGAAAACTCATTTGTCAGATTTACCTGTTGACATAAACAAGGTAAATGTAGTACGAGTCGAGTGTAATATCATTACTGGCTCTTATTTTAATAATACTCCTATGCATACAATACATGAATTCTCACCAGAAACAGGGTCAGGGTATAAAATCATTGAAGTTCCAAAAAATGTCATCTATCTACCTGTGAATGTCAAACGAATAAGTACTATAACATTAAAACTAGTGGACCAGAACGGGGACTTAATAAATTTTAGAGGAGAAAGAATAACTGTTCGATTACATTTAACCCCAATATTAGAATAATGATAATCTACAATAATTATTTAACAGATATCAAAGGTATCCATTTAACTAGTTCTTCCCGAACATCAACACTGTCAACACCTAAGTTATCACCTGAAAATAAAGCCTATCTTCTGTCACTGGGATTCAAATTAAAATAAATTTACAATATGAACGATATATTAAATATTACTCAAGGACCCATCTTTGATAATAGCATATCTATGTTTGAGTACCATTGTTACTCACCATTTCTTCAGTCCTTCAATCCGAGTGATGAAATACGTATTCCCATACAACAACAAGACTTATGTATATTACCTAGTGAAAGCTATATTTATATAGAAGGGAGTCTAACAAAAGCAGATGGAACTGTTTCAGCAGGAAAATTAACTAATAATGCAATGGCTTTTCTTTTTGAAGAAATACAATATGAACTGAATGGGGTAAACATTGACAACAATAAAAATGTGGGAATAACATCGACCTTAAAAAATTATATTTCTTTAAACGAAAATGAAAGTAAGAGTTTGGAAAATGGATCATGGACTGGGGTAGCAGTTTTCTCTCTTGCATTGGGTACTTTTAATTTTTGTATAAAATTAAAATATCTGTTAGGATTTGCTGAAGATTATAAAAAGATCATAACAAATGCAAGACATGAATTGATTTTAATTCGTACTCGATCTAATGAGAATGCTTATTTTTCTAAAGACAATGAAGAATTAAAACTTTCGATTTTTAAACTGCAGTGGAGAGTACCACACATTACCTTATCTGATTCGAATAAACTTACATTATTGAAACAAATACAATCAAATCCAATTCAAATTCATTTTCGAAATTGGGAAATGTACGAATATCCAACACTACCAACCACTACTGATCATGTATGGACAGTTAAAACTTCAAGTCAGCTTGAGAAACCAAGATATATTATCATTGCTCTACAAACTGATAGAAAAAATCAACGAAATAAAGATGCTAGCATATTTGATCATTGTGATGTGAGCAATGTAAAAGTACATTTAAATTCCGAATCTTACCCTCGAGAAGATTTAAATGTAAAATATAAACTGGATCGATATGCTATTCTCTATGAAATGTATAGTAAATTTCAACAATCGTATTATCAACAACAATCAAATCCACTTTTATCGCGACAAGAGTTTAAAGATATCGCCCCAATTCTGGTTATTGATTGTTCTCATCAAAATGAGTCAATCAAAACGGGTCCTGTGGATGTAAAAATTGAACTTAAAACATTAACTTCGATTCCTGCTTCAACAACTATGTATTGTTTAATACTTCATGATCGCATAATCGAGTACAATCCATTGACTGGAGAAGTTAACAAACTTATTTAAATTGGTGTCATAATCTATATTTTTTCAGTAGAAAAAGTGTGTTTGCTTAGAACAGATCTAAACATGGATACCTGTTTTGTAGACTTTCAAGGTTTTAGAGGAATGAACAATGAGTTTATCTTAAAGGAAATGGCTGTGCTTTTTAATGGATATCACCAACATTTCATACTTACTCCATCATTTCACTCTAACTTTCTTCCGTCACCCCTCAAAAGACAAGCTAATTGGTGTCCTAATTTAAAAAGAACTAAAAAGAATTTATCCAGATATAACTTTTGAAAATGCTGGTATCATGGAAAAATATGTGTTGAACGATTTTTATTTTTCATTACATTTTAAAATTTAAAAATGTATATACAATTTCTGGTAGGGGGTTTATATCAAACCCCCCTTTAATACCCTTTATAAATAAAGAGTAGAGCAGGTGGGCCACTGCTATTAGATTATAAATATCTGTAGTGTCGACACTACTGACCTCTTCCCATGCGGCATCCTGAAGCTGCTGGTATTCCCAGCATTGATAACTGTACTCCTTCAGCCACTTCTGTATGTCCAATGAAACGTTTGGCTGCTTCCTTTCCATGGTAGTTCTTCTTCTAACACATTGAAAAAAACAAACGTGCATTAATATAAAAAACGGCGTTTATTAACTGTTTATCATTTTATTCATTGTCTCAACGAACTTTTTTTTTTATTATATTTACATACCTTCCTTTTTGGTTCAGTGCAGTTTTTTTAAAAAAAAAATTT
The DNA here is from genome assembly GCA_920104205.1 of Eupeodes latifasciatus. NCBI lineage: Eukaryota > Metazoa > Arthropoda > Insecta > Diptera > Syrphidae > Eupeodes > Eupeodes latifasciatus. Next base: position 181,684,373 of record OV049924.1, read on the forward strand.
TTTAAAGTTTAACTTTTTCCTTATTTAATTTGTCAGGAGTGACTGAATTCAATAGCTGAGTATGCCCTGATTTTATACTTACGAAAAAGTATAGACATTTAGCTTAATCTCTATATGCGTTTTTTTTTTTTGTTTTTTTTTTTTTGATTAAATGTTACTGTAAGTCATACACAACATTCAAAAGGCTGCCGACCACCATACACATCATTCAAAGGCTGCCGACCACCATACACAATATTCAAAGGTTGTCGACCTCTTTACCATGCGCTCCTAACCGCAAAACATCAATACTGATAAGCCATACACATCCATTCTTTAAGTATTTTAATCCACAGAATTATTTTCTTTAATCTGTGAAATTAATTCCCATACATATTTTTATGAAACCACAATTTCTATTTACGCCAAAATATAGAACATTTTTTGCACATCTAATCTTTGAAATTCCTATACATATTTTTTATGAAACTTCAAAACTATAACCGAAAACGTTAACCCCAATTATTTTTAAAATGTATTCTTATCACCTCTTTACAATAATTCAAATGTTCTGATCATCTTCTTTCCATTCGAAAATTTAAAATCTTATACATCATGCAGTACATTAAAACATTTCTTATCATCTACTTTTTTAAATTCTCACACATCACAGTATTGGTATTCTTCTCAAACAACAAGACCCACTTCAATTTTTATTTTAAACACTAATCGAATTTAAACTACACAACCATAACTTCACCATAGCTCACCCCATACCACGTCTGCTTCTTAAACTCACATTCTTCGGTTCGAGCCCCAGCCCCGCTCAACACACAATATTTTTAAAATTATTATTATTGCTACGTCACTACCTAACCGTAAAAAAAATTTCCCCACCGCCCAATTACCCCCATACCATATTTCAAATAACCGCAAACGTTAACCACAAATATTTTAAAAATGCAAGTATTCCTATCCCCTGCCCCAGCCCCCAGCCCCCAGCCATAGCCCATCCACTACGCTGCTAGTTCACAAATCTCAACCAATTTTTTTCACTAAAAATAAACTCTTCCAAAATAAAACACATCACAGTATTGGTATTCTTCTCAAACAACAAGACCCACTTCAATTTTATTTTAAACACTAATCGAATTTAAACTACACAACCATAACTTCACCATAGCTCACCCCATACCACGCCTGCTTCTTAAACTCACATTCTTCGGTTCGAGCCCCAGCCCCACTCAACACACAACATTTTTAAAAATTATTATTATTGCTACGTCACTACCCTAGCAAACGTTAACCACAACTATTTAAAATATAAGTAGGTATTCTTAATCACCTCTCTCACTCAAACATAGTGCTGTCTCTTTCTTACGCCGAATTCCCAGTTCACAGTGCCCCCTTACCTACTAACATCTTTTTAAAAATGTATTAATTTAATCTTATAGAAAATGTAGTTTTTGATGTTCAGTAAAATGTTTATAAAAATCCAACAGTAAGTTTTTTCATAAAAATTAAAATCTACAAAAAATAGTACGCAAAATTGTTATTCGATTTGCGTAAATAAATGAAGGTATTGAATTCAAAATGATTTTATTCTGTGCGTGCTCAATTTTGTTGTTAAAGTAGGATATTGTTCTTAAAAAAATTAAATCTGTATCTATTTACCTTTATAAGAATTACAAATTTTCAAGAAATGTTACTAAAATTGGTAAAAATTGGTTTTCCATTAAAAATCTCGCCAACTAAAAAATTTTTTTAAAACAAACTACATATCTCATCATATGCAACATATTGTTGTTAATTTTTAGTTAATCTTTAAGAAAAATTCAACTGACAACTTTTTTAAAAAAACACGAAAACCTACAAAAATAACAAAAACAGATAAAAAATGGGTTTCGACTATATTATAAGATAATTTACTTCAAATTATTTACTTATCTCACACAAAACATTGTTATGAATATTTTGTTAAATTTTTAAATAAGACAAATCGAAAGACGTGATGGAAAGTTATCGGTGTGGGTCGCTTCCCAGCCTCTTTTTAGTTTTGAAAAATATTGTAGAATTATTTAAAACAAAAACTGACAATCCATTCAACTTTAATGGAAATGCGTACAACCTTTAAATCCGACACATGGTACAGTTTTTATTTAAAAACTCTAAATTAAGCAGAGCACATTGCAGATTCCCTTAAAGTTTCCAGCCACAATCTCATACAAACAATACCTAATTAATGTAATGTCAAATAATCACAATCATAATGCTTAGTTTCATAATATTCCCAACACAGTCTGACCACAATAATGAATATTTGCATTTCGTTGGGATCCGAAGCATCAGTGTCACATTTAAGGACTCTATTCGTTTACCCAGCCTACATTAATGCCTTATTTGTACAACCATGGCAATGGCAGTGACAGTACATACAACGTACGTTACGTACCTACTTAGTTGCTTGAGTATTCATACCACCAACCTACCTTCCGACCGACCGACAGACCGCCCAAGGTCGCGTTCAATGACAAAACTTAACCATACCATACCTATAGGCAGATACACAAAGCCAAAGCAAACGACGACGACGTCCGTCCGAGGACATTGAACAAGGACGACAAGAATTGCCTTAAAAAAACCAAACCAAACCAGCTAACAGCTAGCAGCTACTATAGCTATAGTGCTACAATACCGTAAAAGCTCCATCAGCTCTCAGCAGCTGCGAATCATTAACAAATCTGTTAGCAACAATTTTCACTGTTGGATTTTTAATTATGAATCCATTTCAGTTGCATGAACAGTCTAAAACACACAACAGTTATGCTAGAGGAAACAACGACGACGACGATTTGTTCGCTTATAGTATTGTACGACCATAACCATAAAAGCATCTACTCTACCTAACCTAGGCATACCGCTTTACGTTAAAGTTAAAGCATGTGGAGGTGGACGTCCACGTATAGTGTAGATAGCGTTTCCTATAGAAAAAGAGCAACTAACATAAAGAGTCCAGTTAAGAGGACCTCAACACAAAACTGCACTCATTAAAAATAAATTGCATTAAATGGCTTTCTGTGAAAGAAAAGAGCAAAGCGTAGTTGGCGGCAAAAATTGTTAAAATAGCGGCAGCCGACAAACATTTTTAAGCTTTGCAATAGCAAAGGAAGTGGATGTTTTAAACAAAAGAATGAAAAATCTTTGCGGTCGAGTTGGTCCTTTATTTAAGAGTCGAACAAAGCAAAAGAAAAAATGGTGGAAAAACTGTGTTACAAATCCAATTATGGTTAGCTTGTTCACGTCCAGGCGATTTTTTTGCGTCCGAATTTGGGGCCTTGCGATGAGTCTGATGCTGAATCAAGTAGCTGCGATCTTGCTGTACTCGGTTGGCTTAGTACTTCAGCACCATCTCCACTAAGGCAATCTAGGTTCAGATGCATAAACGAATCGCCGACCCTGTGAACTGGCTCTAATTGTTTATCCTTAATGACTCTTGGCGATTTTATGACGGTAGCAGCTCTGGGTGATGGTATTTCGTCCTCTTTTATGAGAAGCTTCATCTGCTTATTCGAGTTCTCAATCGATGACAGATGAGTCGTTCGAATGTCGATAAGCTCCTTCTGTCTTATTTGATTTTCATAAAACTTGCTCATCAGCTGACTTCTCAGTTCTTTTAGCATATTCTTAAGATCCACTCGCCGTTCATGGCTCAGTCGACGCCAAGCCTCTTCACATTGTTGAAGATTCACTTTAGCCTCTGATTCGTACATGCATTCGATTTGAGACAAGTTGTGCATTTCTGCATGCAGCTGTTGATTCAATTTTGCAATGAAACCCTTAATTGATGACTCTTGAGGGCAGATTCTAGCCACTCGTGAAAGAAGTTCAATATCGGATTTCAAGTTTGTGCGAAAATCTTCTGAACGCTTTCGTATGATTGTTTTCATATATCTCAAATTGTTTAAATATGAAACTTCTTCTAGAAATTTATTATTGTGTGTCTCTAATGTTATCAGCTCTGTGTCGATTTGATCAATGGAAGTCTGAAGATTGTGGGCTTCGGATTTGAGTATATCAGCTTCATGCTCACGCTCTTTAAGCTCTGCAACATGTTTTTCTTGTAAGGCACGAATTTCACGGATTTCTTTTTCACGAATTTCCTGGCGTTGTTTGTGATATTCTTCGGTTTTGCGAATTTCTTCTTGCATCCGAAGAGTACGTTCGAGGGTTAGTTTTTCTTCCTGCTCTCGTTTAACTTGGTCATCGATCTGAAAATAGAACATAATAGAGCAATCAATTTTGTATCCTTCTTTGAAAATTAAATTGTAGATAGTTATTCCGTCTAGAGTTTAAGTAAGGTTAAAATTAATTTACCTGTTTATCTAACCAATTAAGTTTCGCCAACACTTGGTTATTCGATTTGGATTCATAAAGCAAACTTCCATCCTCTACGCCATGTCTCAAACGTCCATACAACTTTGCTTCAAGATCTAAACGTCGCTTATCATCTTGGTTCGCCTTGAAATTTTGATCAATCTTTTCCATTATATCTGCGCTTATATTTCGAGATTTCGGTCTTTGTCGTTGAAGATTTGTCAATTGTTCTTCAAACATAATTTTTTCATCGTGCAGTAATTTTTTTAACTTTTCCCGACGTTCATTGAGGGTTTTTTCTTTGTCTTTCTTTTCTTTCGACTTTTTCAAATTCTCTTCAGCTTGTTTGTAATATTCTGGACCTGTCCAATTTTCATATTTTGAAGTTTGTTTACCCCAATGAGCATAATATCGATCAACAGCTTCGGTTCGTTCAGTGCGAATGTGTTCGTGTTCACGTTTACGTGCAAAAGCGGCTTGAATATTGTGAGTTTTCATTATATTTGCTTCTGTTTGATTTGATTGTCTTAGTTGAAAGTTTTTGAAATTTTCTGAAAAAAATGAGAAAACAAAATATATCAAAAAACCTGTTTATTTTATAAGGAAAGAAAAAGCTTTAAGTAGGTCTTAAAATATTTAACATATTCAGATTCAGAGGGTTATCGACCTGGAACTTTCATTATGAAAGCAAATTTAAACCAATTGATAAACTGTCAATAGTGTTAACATCAAACAAATATTCAGTAAACAGTAAAAAAAATCTTTTATGCGAAACGGCTTATAGGGTAGTTTCCTTGTTTCAGAAGCCTCCTAGATAAAAGGTTGACTGCTGACCCTTTTCTTTTGAAAGTTGAATGAAAGCCATTTCGAAGTGTGTACAGCATGTCAATACCTTTAAAGATGGATATAACATTTGGTACGTCTGCTACAAAAATCAATAAAATGTAACAGAAGTAGTGGTAACTGTCAAAACTTACAGGGTCATTCATTTTTCAGTTTTGAAAATCAAAGTAAAAATTTAGCACACAAATCAATACATTTTTAATACAAATTGTACTTCATTAAAAGGTTTGGATCCTGCCATTAAGTGTTAAAAAATATATCAGAATAACTGCATCGCATCAGTAAGATTAGCAGCTTACGCTTCGCAGGGATATCGATAAATTTGGATCATAACCAAGGTTTTCAGTTACAGCAGCAATATTTTCAAATTCTTCAAATTTGTATCGATTGCTTGCGTAGTCTTTCGATTTAACGACCATTCCGTCAATTGTCAGTGCGATATCGTTTCTCTCAGTTTACTCGGTACACATTCGATATCGATATCTGTGTCTATATTATTTACAAGTAAGTTTGTAGTACCCGTGGCGTGGTGGTTAGTGTGTAAGGCTGTCACGCCAGAGGTCTTGGGTTCAATTCTGCCTGGCCACCTTAAAACAAAAAAAAAAATCACGGGTACTGCCTCCTGCGATGAATTGAAAAATCCTCCAAGAGTGATTCTTGACATGAAAAGTGCTTTCTCAAATTAGCCGTTCGGATTCGGCTTAAAACTGTAGGTCCTCTCCGTCCCTGACAACTTTACTCGCACACAGGAATGTTTGAGAGTTGTAAGTCACTAGGCCCTAGTTCCCAATGGACTGTTGCCCCACATAATATAAGGTTTTAAGGTTTTAAAGAATTATAAATAAACTAAACAATAATAATATAAGGTTTTAAGGTCCCAAGAATCTAAATTAAAGATTTTTAGAGAGTTGTCTGTGCGTGCGTGCGTTCTTTTATCGCCGTCCATATCTCAAAAACCAGTGGAGATATCGACTTCAAATAAATTTTGATATACAGATATGAGATAATAATGCAGAAAAATGCAGAAAAGACTCTCAAAAAACATGATGAACATGAAATATCTCATGAACAAATACCGCTAGTGACTTTTTTATTTATAATGTGCACGCACTTAAGGGGTTATTTAATGATTAGGGGTTATTATAATGATTAGACACAGTGCGAGCAATTAGGAAAAGAGGATAGGATTAGAAAGGAGAAAACGGATGCACATTGGTTTTGAATATCTGCACATTGTAATGAGTGGGAAATATTGAGCCTGGTAAAGCATTCTACATTCGTGTAGTGCGACTAAAGAAAGAATCCCTGTACTTAACAGTACGTCCAAAATTGAGTTCAATGTTAAACTGTTAGGCATTCCTAGCAGTACGGGTATTACGGTTAAACTATTTAAGGCGATGAATGCAAATATTTCACTAGAGCATTGTTTATATAAATAACCATAAAACAATGACAGGCATGAGACCTTGCGGTGGTGTTCAAGAGCAGCAAATGTCTCGGTAAGACAACGACCTCATATCATTTTTAGAGCTTTTTTTTAAATCTATCCAGAAGACTCAAGTACGTTATTGGGGTACCAGCCAAAATATGAGATTTATACTCGACTTTTGAACGAATATATATGTAAGCTTTGTAAATTATAGCCAGATCAGAAGGGGTAAAAAACTTTTTGCATCGTCGGAGAAAACCTCAACACTTAGCACCATTTTTGGTGAAATATGTGATCACTTCACAACAAGTGGTTTGTAATGCACATAGTACCTAGGACTGATAGTAGTCTCCTTGATGCAAGTACCAGCCATGGATAGTAGCATTGGGGGAGGGTTACGCTTTTGCGACAGTAGACGGCATTGAGTTTTCGAAGCAATTATTTCTACACGGTTTTTGATTCCCCATTGGACAATGCTGTCAAGATCAGAATTTAATGAGCTTAACATACGTTGCCATTGGTAGTCCACATCCTAAGAACAAGAACGAGGATCTAGAAACGAATATGAAAAGCTGATGGTACTGTCATCAGCGAAACAATTTAGTGGGTTAGAAATTTCAGACAAAAGATCATTTATAAAAATAATTAAGAGCGTCGAAGACAAAACGGAGCCCTGGGGCACATCAGCGTTTATTTTATGGATATCAGATTTGAACCTGTCCAATACTACTTTAATTGAACGGTCTGAAAGGTAATTTCTAACCCAACAAAGAAGAAATTCATCAATATTGCCATACTGCCGGTCATTAAAAAGCTTTCGTCCTTCAAGATATTTCTTAAGCTGAAAATTAATCAGCGTTTCCATGGCTCGATTGAAATTGTATATTATATATATTGTGAGGTGATTCCAAACTCATATGTATTATTTTAAAAATGAAAAATTCAATTAACGGTTGGTAAAAATTGATTTTTGACTTAAATATATTTTTAAAAATTATAGATATTGGCTTCAAATTAATTTCATATTCAAAAAAAATTCTGTTTTCAACATTCAGCTACATTTTGAGAAAAATCGAATTGACATTTTTTTTTTAAATAAAAACCAAAAAAAAACATGAAACTAATTTGATCTTATAAAAAAATATTGTTTTTTACATTCAGTACATTTATTATAGAAATCCAAAAGTCAGTTTTTTTATAAAAACTAAAATCTACAAAAAAATAGTACCTACGCAAAATTGTTAAAAATTGATATTCGATTCTCGATATCTCGTGAATTAATGAAGGTATTGATTTCAAAATGATTTCATTCTGCGTTCAATTTTGTTGATAACTTAAGATGTTGTTCTTAGAAAAATCTAATTTGTGTTTGTTTACATTAGAAATACAAATTTTTAAGAAATTACCAAAATTGGTAAAAATTGGTTTTCAACTTAAGATCTCGAAAGGCTGCGATGCGATCCATACTTATAACTTTCATCCCGTCTTTCGATTTGTCTTGATTAAAAATTTAACAAAATATTCATAAAAATACATTGTGTTAGATAAATAATTTTAAGTCAATACCTTCCTTTGTTTTCCAAATACTTAAGTCGTTTTTTGTTGTTTTTGTAGGTTTTCATGTTTTTTTTTGTTTTAAGTTGTCAATTGAATTTTTCTAAAAGATTAATTAAAAATTAAAAACAATATTTTGCATATGATGAAATAGTTTGATTTCAAAATCTATTTTTGTTAGGTTATTATTCGAAAACCATTTATTACCAACTTTAAGTAATGTTTTTTTAGGTTTTTATTTTACCAGACGTCAAAAAAGTTGCATACAATTATTTTTGAGATAAAATCATTTCTTGTAGGTACGTAAAATATTCAAGGTTAAAATTTTTTGATATATTAAAAAAATCGTTAATTGATTTTTTTTCAGAATTATATCGGTTTGGTATCACGTCAAATTATATTTTATATAACATAACATTTAATTCAAGTCGCTAGCGTTTTTAGTTCGTGAGATATTTTGTGTTAACAAAACAAATTTTCGGAGTCATTTCTGCATCTTTCTGTGTTACTATCTTTATAACCAAATTTATTTGAAGTCGTTATCGGCACTAGTTCTTAAGATATGGTAGACGAAAATAGCTCTCCAAGCATCTACCCAAAAATCTTGTAGTTAGATTTTAGGGACCTTGAAACGTCGTGAAATGTCAAAATGCATGAAAATGATATGTCATAATTTCAACACCAAAAAATAGTTTTTTTGATCATATAGAAAAATATATATTAGTACCACAAAAAAGTGAAATTTCCATTATCCCAAGTACCATTGCCAAATATCCTCAATTTGCTAAATATGAATGTTAATACTACATGGCACCATTTTGAAAAACAAAACTACTCTAAATTCAAATTGTCAAATTGCTGCAATTCAGTGATAAAACAATTTTCTTATGATTTCTTTTTTCTTTTTCTTCAAATTTGTATTACCGCTTTGAAGAGTTTTTAACACTTGAAATAAACTACAAAGTACAAAAATAAGAAACCAAAAACGAAAACAAAAAGAATCACCAAAATCGATCATCCTCAATTGCTGATAGCCATTTATAAGATAAGAAACAGTTAGAGAAATCCCCTAATATATATATACGAGTATGTATAGGGAATATATATATTTTTAGAAACAATATTGTTTTCATTTAAAGCACAAACGAAATGCTGTGCTGCTCATTATATCTCTTGCCCAGATGAAAAATTCACAATTGTACTATAAAAAAAAAAATAAAATCAAAATGAAAATACAATAAAACAAAAACCTCAAATCACAAAACCCGAAAATCTCCCTAAAATGGAAATCTACAAAACCCCAAATGGTGATCATTTCCGTTTGGGAGATGTTTCGCGAAAAAAAATGAAGGAAGACTTTCTTTATGGTTATCACACAGTGGGCCAATTTTGTATAAATAAAATTTTTTATAAATAAAAAATAGTACCTGTTTCAATATTTTTAATATTGTTTAAATTTTTATATCAATTGAAGTGTAGAGTAGATGTTTTGCTTATCTATACAAAACGAACTATCGACATTCAATTGAAATTAATTTGTGCTAATCACCGCAAGGTTAACATAAAAGGGCAAGTTGTCATTGAATAAATAATAATTAATTTTCTATATTTGTATTTCGTATATTATTTCAATACACAGTGATATTGCAGAATTACCTATTTGCTCATTTAATATTTTAAGACCTCTTAAATGGCTTAACGGGTTTGTAAGCAATCAAAATTGTCATTTTTGGAGAAACTATTAAACTATTAAACAAAACTGTCAATGACAAACGCTATCGTCAAATGACTTTTCTTATGTCATAGTAAACAAACAACAATGTCAAACAGCACGTGCAAACATTAATTCGTTGAGTCAAATATTAGGCGACCGAATCATCTCAAGAAATGGACTTGTGAATTGAAAATTTTCTTTTGCAATATGACGCTTTTGTGCTCTTTTGTCTGTAGTTATGTTAAATGTTTGATCTATGCTGATAAATTATGGTTGACTATTTTAAAAGCCTATAGTCGAAGAACTATTGACGAAATGAGACCGGATGTGTTCGAAAAGTGCTAAATCGGACCGAAAAATTGGTGCTAATGAAACGCAATGACAGACGTATGCCAACAATTATTTTTGACCAATAATCAGCTTAAGACAAAAAATAAAACATAGAGCAAACAAATTGGCTTTCCCATTTATAATATTAGTATAAAATGCTTTGTGGTTATATTTCATTATAGTCTCGAAAATAAAGCTTAATTGGTGTTATTTCACTTTAGAAAACTAAACAAGGGCATATTTACAATTCCAAAGAAAAATGTACTGTTTTAACATCTGAAAAAGGCGAAACAGTTATAACTTATAAGTGATCAACAGTTTTGTTTGCACTTCAGAATTTTAAGAAAGAAGTTAGCTAGAAGTTAGGAAACCCAAGAGCTTTATGTTTAAATAAAATAATTCCGTGGATTATTTGGTCAAAAGCTTTAGAAAAGCCAGTATAGACACAGTCAACTTCATAACGTTGTTTTAAAGCGTTTCAACATATATGTTTGAGAATGTGAGGAGATTTTTAACGGCTGATCTCACAAACAACGTGTTCAAAAGGTTTAGGAATGCAAGAAAATTTTGCATGGGCCTGTAGTTTGTTATGTCCTCCTTGTAACGTTTCTTGAATATTTGGTGTAAAAAACTACTTCTTCCATATATTGGGAAATTTGCCTGTTGTTATTGAAACTTTGAATATGTTCAAATGTGTTCAAATAAAGCATTAATACACTTTTTTTTAATACTATCGGGGGAATATTATCGGGACCGGCTGAGCAGTCATCATTCAACACAGATAGAAGATCAAGGACCGTAATCTGTAGCACAGGGACATGACTACAGCTAGCTCGCGAAAAGCAGTGACGACTTTGAAAATATACTACTTGATGGCCATTAACAAATGACTCATGGAAATCAGTAGTTGCGAAAGCCGTACAGATATCAACAGCTTTATATAATGAAAAGTTCTTCTAAGTGAAGTTAACTAAAAAGCCATCTGATTTTTTCTTTAAGTTGACAAGTTTCCAAAATGTTTAGGATTCTCTTTCAAAGATATGCGCAAATCAGTAGCATAACTAGTGTATACAAAATTAGAAAGAGTTCAGCATAAAAAGAGAAACATTTTGTTTCGCAGTGAACACAGTTTTTTCGTTTACCAGGGTGGTATTTCTTGAAGGTAGATTCTTTTTCCAAACAATTATAAAGGATTTTATAAAAATTTAAAACTGCTTCGTCAATATTAGAAAAACCTTTAGTATCAGCAATTCCAGCAATGGTTAAATCTTCAGACAACAACTGGGAATTAGCTTTTTTGAAATCAAAATTATGTAAGCAATCAAAGGAATTACTGTGTAAGGTGATTACTTAAGTCAAGAAATATGTCCAAAGGGAAGTTATATGTATCAATATTGGTAATTTTTGATTTAGATTTCAGAACAAGAATACTAATAGCATCAGAAGAAAATACTAAATCGAGAATTCGATTTTTTGAGTTTTTTATAAAGCTTGTTTGCTGTAAGTTAGCTCAGAAGACTTGGACATGTAAAGCTAGTGAATGAATATCGTCGACCCAGCTCGCAATGTGTTAAAGAATAAAGCAGAGGGAAAGCGAAACAGCGGCAAACATAATTCCTGGTGGTATGCATCAAGTTAACAACAGAAAGTTTGAGATTGAGAAACCTAGTCTATTATCAATTGAATCGCAAGAGCAGCCACAATTTATTACCATTTAACACATTCTAATTTTATGCACTTGTGAACCTTGGTTAGATTACATCTTTTATAATTGTTATCTTTTGACACCATTACTAAATATCCTTAAACAAAGGGCACGTTGCACTGAGTTTCTGCAGTAAGTGTTGAAGAAAACCCAGGTTTGTCGATTCTTCGCCAATATTTGGAATTAGCTTCCACAAACAAAATTAAATTATGAGACCAATTTTCTCATTGGAAAAGTGTTGCATCTGGGGCTCGTAAAATCAAAAATTGTTGTTGAAATGTCTCTCCGTGTTTGATTCGCTTTTTGGGCCAGTGGTTGGTGACCTAAGTTATGATTGGACCTTAGTTATTTGAAAATACTGATGGGGATACGGTGAAAGGATCGAACTTCCGACATTTGATAAATGATTGTGTTACACAAGCAACTAGTGGCAACCTTGCTTAAAACTTTAACAAAACATTAATAACAATATTTTGTGTGGGATAAATAATTTGAAGTCAATATCTTTCTTTGTTCTCCTAATACTTGAGTCGAAAACCATTTATTATTAGTTTTTTTCTTTTTTTTTGTAGGTTTTCGTGTTTCTTTTTTTAAAGTTGTCAGTTGAAAAGATTTGATTTCTAAATCTATTTTTGTTTACGAGATTTTTAGTCGAAGACCAATTTTGCGTAATATTTGTGTAGATTTTAGTTTTTATGAAAAAACTGATTTTTATAAAAAAATTATTGAATGTCGAAAGCAATATTTTCCATGAGGTGAAATAATTAGAATCCAATATTTTTAAATATTTAAACGATATTTGAGTCGAAAATTAATTTTTATCAAGTTTTTTGTATATGTTTTGTAAAAAAAACTGTCATATCGATCTTTCCCAAAATTTTACTGAATGTTGAAAATTATATTTTTTTTAGGTTTTTTTTTCTGAAAGAAAACTGTAAATTCGAATTTTCTCAACATTTTACCTGATATCAAAGACCATATTCTTCGTTGCATAAAATTATTTTGGAGATAAAAACATTTTTTGTTTGTAAAATATTCGAGGTGTTAATTATTTTGTTCAGTTTTTTTATTTCTAAAAAAACCGCTAATTAATGTTTTTTCCAAAAATAAACTTGTTCGGTATCACGTCACAATACAAAATATACAATTTTATTCCAGTTGCTAGCGTTGTTATTTTGTGAGATATTTCGGGTTAACCAATATGTTCAATGTTTTTAAAAATGGTAAAAAACAACGTACTCAATTTTCTTGAAATTAATGTTTGTAATTTTCTGTGTACAAAAAAATGTATTTGAAGTCGATATCTCTACTGGTTCTTGAGATATAGACGATGAAAAAAGGGTTCCCGAACACATACATACACACGCAAAGACCTTTAAACGTCGAAAAATGTCAACATTTTAAACTCGACAAATCGGCCCGATTAAAAAATAAATTAGGTGGCAGAATTCTTCGTATAGAACTTAGGCGTTATAACTTTTAAGTCTCAACCATTCCTGTGCGTAAATCATGTCAGAGAAGAAGGGGACCTACAGTTTATACATATATCCAATACGAACGGCTAATTTGAGAAAACACTTTTCATGACAAGAATTACTCTTGAAAGATTTGTCCATTCCTCGCAAGAGTCAGTACGCGTTAAACAAATTTAGGGTGTCACAAGCAGGGATTGAGTCAAGGCTTTTCTAATGATAGTCCTATGTACTAACCATCACGCCCGCCACGGATACTTCGTGAAAGATAAGGTCTATGTTATGCTTCACAATCAATTCAAGAGTTTAAAACTGCAATTTCGTGAGCGACATATATTCACAAATGTGCAAATTGATCATGGAAAATTTCACGTACAAATACTCAGTTTTTGAAATTAGAAAAATCATACAAAATGTATTTCTAAATTCTATTGATGGAAAAAATTCAATGGAAATAATATTGACTTCTATTAAAGAAATGTAGAATTTTTCTTTTTATTTCAATTTTGAAGTTTTTCTATCCCACTGTCCATCATCAGGAAATGTACTAGAGACAAATTTTGTTTCAGTATTCTCTAAATGGAAAAGATGGGAATCCACACCGACAAATCTATAATCGGATCGGAAAATGTATCTCTGCGTTAGCTGTTTTCGAATCGTGTCTTCTCGTCGTCATCGCCATTTCTGTCTGTATAGGTACTTTAATCAAATTCATTCTCTTTCTCATCCCTTCGTCTTCACTTCACAACCATACAATGAATCTTTTTCAACAGTTGGGGTTGAAAAAGCACAAAAAATTTCCGAAAACGGGGGTTCTCCGAGTGAAATAATAATACGTAACAAAAAAAAAGAAAGAATCAAAAGTATCTGAGGTAGGTAGTAGACATTACTTACGACTACGACGACGAGCACATCTCGATTCTCTATAAAACGAGCTCAATCCCTCCTAAAGGAGGTCAGTTATCGACGACAACGTTCCTTTTCACAGTACAGAGCGCATAGTTATACTGTATACCATATACTGTATAACGAAGAATACAAGAACATCTTGCGTATATCAACAGAAAATATTTTCCAGCAGTCCTCCTTTCGTTTATTCCTTATATATCCGTGTATTCGTTTTATGTCACTGGCTCTGTTTCTGTCCCTATACCCTTGGTGCTTGGTACTTCCGATTCGATTTAGGGAAAAAAGAGAAATTGTCGAAAACTCTGAACAGAAATAAGAAGGCAAGTGTTATTTTTGAGAGTAGTTGCCGCAATCGGAGGAGACAAATGAGTTCGAAACTTTTGTTGGTGATGGCAATTTTTGTCGCCTCTGCAATGGTCATTATGGCGGGTAAGTTTTCTTTTCTTTTCCTTTCTTTTTCCTTTATTTTTTGTTTAATCTTTTAAGACAGAATAGAACGGATTTTCACAATACACAACTATAAGCATCTTTTGGGGTTTTTCTTTTGTTTGGGTGGAATTGGGGTTGAGGATAGGTATAGTACCTACTTTTAAGTTGTTGTGATGTCCTTACCTATCGAATCTTAAGAATATCGTTTCATTTGAAAATTGTTTACACAATGTTAAGTTAAAATGTCATTTGTGAAATACTCAAGGAGAATTCTCCTTTCAAAAAGTTAAACTAAGGATGCACTTTGCACGAATTTGAACTAAAATTGAATTGTCAAAACATAATATTTGTTGATGCTAAAAACAACTACGAGTATAGTGAGTATTTCTGCTCTAAGCGGTGAAATAACGAATAAGGTATAATATACATTGGTACCCTTTTATTGGCTAAACGCTGTAAATATTGCTAGCGCTGTTGATGGCTTACTGCTTTGGTACATATTGCCATGGGGTTCGATATCAAAAACTAACGTGGTTATTGCCCTTTTTGTTTCATTGGTTGCAGGATTGAATTGGACGAGTGAACACACAAGGAAAAGTTTTTACTTTTTTAATATTTATCTAGATGATGGTTGTTTTAAATGTGTTTTTACAGTGTTAATTATGTTTAATGTCGTGAATCATGTGATCGAAGTTTATAAATCGTTTTAATAAAATGTAGTTGATTTATCCATCAGGAGTGTGTGTTGTATGTAAGTACATAAATGTTTGGTATTTAATAATATGTAAAATATGAATTTGAAAGTCTGAAACTATAGGAAAAACTTTCGTTTCAAATCGTCTTGAACTTTTTTTTTTTAACTCTTAATTCTGTATTTTAATACGATATTTATATATATTTCAAGTATGTATTGTTAAATTTTCAAAAAGAGGCTACTCATGGTCTTAATCAGAACTGTAGTTAATTGAACAATATTTTAAGTACGTAAATACTACAGAAGTAATGATGAGAATATTAAGGACTATTTTTGGACTCCTAAGTTCGCGTAACTCCAGATTGGTTTCGCAAACCGTTAGCCCTCAAATTAAGTGACAAAGCTGACATTTATGGAGACTTTCTACACAGACAAAAAAAAGTTGTCATAATAACAATCGTCGATAGTCAACTTGAAATTTGGCCAAATTGTCGCATTGACTACCAAAATATTCAATATGACAACCTTATTTTAAAATATTGACTACTGGATAGTCAATAGAACAATTTTCCATTGTCAATTTTGGGTAGTCAATATGACAACAAAAGAGTCAATAGCACAATTTCGGTAGTCAGTATGAAAATTTGGTTGTCATATCAGTTGACTATCGATAATTGCTATAATGACTATCCGGTAGTCAAATCAAATTAAGATTTTCAGAAAAAACTGTCATATTGACTACCGTAGTTGTCAAATTGACTACCGTGGTTGTCATATTGGCTTCCTTGGTTGTCATGTTGACTACCAAAATGGACTGTCGAGAGTTGTTATATTGACTTCGGTAGTCAAATCAGATTACGGTTTCAGAAAAAATTGTAATATTGACTACCGCAATGGTCCTATTGACTACCGCAGTTGTCACATTGAATACCATGGTTGACATATTGACTACCGCAGTTGTCGTATTGACTACCACAGTTGACATTTTGACTACCGCAGTTGTCATATTGGCTAACGCAGTTGTCATATTGACAACCGCAGTTTTCATATTGACTACCGCTGTTGTCGTATTGCCTACCAAATTAGTCAATATGACATTCGTAGTTTCAACTTCCTTCAACCAAAGTTTTCATATTGACTACTACAGTTTTCATATTGACTACCAAGTTGTAAAAATAATTCGGATCCCAAAATTGACAACGGAAAATTGTCCTATTGACTATGGCGGTTATCGGCTGAAAATTGATTACCAAATATTCAATTTGACTACCAAAATAGTCAATAGGACGACTTTTTTGCTTCTGTGTACAATGTACATTAATCTTAATTTTAAAAAACGAACGATGTCGTAAGTTCTTTCTTTGTTCTCCCAATATTTAAATCGAAGATCCATTTCTTATCAGTTTTCTGTTGTTTTTGTAGGTTTTAACGTTTTATTAAAAAAGTTGTCCGTTGAATTTTTCTAAAACTTAACTGAAAATTACCAACAATATTTTGCATACGATGAACTAGTTTGATTTCAAAATCTGTTTTTATTAACGAGCTTTTTAGTCGAAACCTAATTCTTACCAATTTTAGTAGCATTTCTTGAAAGTTTTTATTTCTTATATAAACAAATACAGAATGAATTTTTCTAAGGCCGTTCTTTACATTAACAACAAAATTTAGCATATAATGAAATAATTTTGAAGTCAAAACCTTCATTTAATCATGAGATATCAAAAATGGAACATAAATTTTTACAAATTTTGTGCAATATTTTTTTGTAGATTTAGATTTTTATGAAAAAAAAACTGACTGTTGTATTTTTATAAAAATTTGACTAAATGTCGAAAGCAATATAAAAGCAATAGTACCTTTAATTTAAAAAAAAGATATTTAAGTCTAAAATTAAATTTTACCAACTTTTAGTAGGATGATGTTTTTTAATTAGCCAAAAAAAATAGCCCTAAATTAAATTATCATTTGTGTTTTTTTAAATTTAGTTTAGTTTAGAAAGTCACCAAAAATGTTAGCTTTTTTGACTTAATATAAGGGGAATCTAGAACAGCACGAACTTAGGAGCCCAAAAATTGTCCTTATCATCAGAACTTTAAAATTCGATTGTGGTGTTCCAACTTTACGGATCTGTGATTATAAAAAGTATTTAATTTAAATATTTTGTGATGAAACTTCGAAAATTTGGTCAGTATTTGTTGATGATCTTAGATCGAAATAAAGGCTTTAAGAAACTGCAGAATAGGACATGATTTTTGAACTAAGTCCGAGAAAATTGTAATAGTGTTCCATATTCCATTTTAAAGGATCTTCTGATCAATATGCCTCGGATTTGCAAAGAATTGGTATATTACAAAGTTTTCATTACAAATATTTAAAATTTAACACCGATTCACAATATGATTTCTTCTAAAAAGTTGCTTTAGGTTTCGGCCCAACAAAATACGATACGGTACACGAAATCTTCGCTGTTGTTTTTTGTGTTCATAGCGGGGCCAAGGTAGACAAAGTTTTTAACTACCTCAAAGTTACGTCTGTCGATAATATAATAACAATATGTTGATCGAGACGTTCGTCGCGTGCGTCGGTGCTGTAGATCCTTTCCTGATGACAACTTTGTATTTTGTTTTACCCCCATTAACCGCTTTGCTTAAATAGTCGCAAAAACCCATCGACATCACGCTGAGTTCTTCCGATTATGTCAATGTCATCAGCATATGTCACTTATTGCTCAGACTTTTGAAATATAGTGCCTCTAGTGTTCACGTGGGAGTTTCAAATTCGGATTTGAGAAAATACTATACAATTGCACACATGATAGCTTCAAATCGTTAGGACTTTTTTTTATCCGTATTTCTAGTCATTTTCAAAATTTGGATAGAATTAAGAACAAGTGTTGTATTTGATCAGGTAGTAGAGTTTAATGTAAGTTTCCTGATCTTAAGTGCTCGTAAGTTTAAGTTTTCTCTTCTAAAATTTTGAAATAATTTTTTTTTTGCCTTCAATACGAATCACCCTGTATTGAATTTTAAGACATAAATGTATTTTACAAAGTGTTTTATTTTTGAATACCCAGAAAAATAACTTGTTGCCCCTGTTAGTAGAAAAAAAAGAACATTACATTTTTGTAGACACTTATCGCCGAAGGCTCATTCAGTTTTTCCAGCTGGTTGTTGGTCAACAATGTTGTTTTAAAATAAATAACGGTATATTCTAGATTCATATTAAGCTGTTTTGTTTATATTTGCCTATGGCTGCCTTGCGCGGACTTTATGAAACATTAAACAAAAATATTTTTGTTTCTTTCGAACTTTAGATTGGTGTTTCAAAAAGTTTAACAAAACAATGTTTTTTATTTAAACACTCACATAAAAGCAATATAAACTTTTAAAATGCCTTTTAATGTTTTACAAACTTTTTCCAAAGTTAATATACATAATAGATACATATGTATATGCAAAAAAAAAAAAAAAAATCTAACGTAAATATGATGAATTTGAAACAACAACAAAAAGGGCTAAAGGTTACGTATATTTTAATGTAAGATACCTACTATTCTAGTAGCAATAAACACTGTGCTTTAAAGGGTGCGCCTAAGCTTAACTAATCATGATAAATGTGCACTTCAAATAACATAAGTAGGAGATGTGGTTTGCCATGCCATATACGAACATAAATCCATCTTTAACCATAAAAGGAATCTTTCCTGCCGTAAGTGTTATTGATGTGAAATGCTGAACATTTCAACTTGTATTTATCTTCGACGTTTGTAGTAGATATTCCCTAGAATTTTCACAACATAAAGTTTGTATGTATGTATATGTTTTGCTTCAATACATATACAAACCTTCATTTATGTGTGTATTTGAAAACATATTTAAATTTAAAACAGGATATTAACACATTATGTTGGAAACTTAAATATTTTTAACATAATTTATAAGACAAAATTTTACAAAAAAAAAAAAAAAATTTCAATTTATTGATTCTGTATTGAAATGATAAATGACATTTTTATTTCTTCTGGGCTATGCGGAGGACATGGATAGAAATAAAGTGTTCTGATTAATTCGGTTTCTTAAAAAGGTAATAATAAAAAAGCTTATAGCATTATAATTAATGTTATGTTTGTAACTATATTAATATAAAGCCATTTTGGTGTATCGATTACTGAGTTAGAATCTAATTTAATAGAGAGAGGGTTTCTTTTAGATTTGGTGTAGCTAACATCACACCTAATTTAAGATAATGTATTCAAAAGTTTTCGTAGCTCTTAAAAAAGATCCATTTTGTTCATGTTTATAAATTTCGACAGATACTGGTCAACTAGCAGCATCCAGTATTTTATAAACTTGTACTTAAAAAGAAAAACAAGCAAAGTAAAATAACGACTTGACAACTTAAAAAAAAAAAACAACGCAACCCTTTTGATATATGTACATATTTCAAAAATAAATAATATCGGATTGAAGTAGAATCAGACATTTATGAATGGAACTTGACATTGTTCATATGGCCACAGAGTGCAAGTTTGCAGTTGTATATTCCTTGAAACCACATTTTGGCCGAAACGGGCGCTATTTCACTTTCAATATTGAACCTGAGCTCTTCTACCGTCCGTTTTCGTCGTCAGCTTTGCGGCATAAACCAAATGACTGAACGTATCCATAAAGAAAATAGTTTAGAGGCTTCAAACGCTCTTCAAATTTAGTCTTCAATAAATCCATGGTAAGTTGTACTGAAACCATATATCCTTCAAGTCTAAAAAATAATCAGTAATCATGGCTGGTCATTCACAGCAACGTCACAATCGTTATCGTCGATGAAAAAATATGGCCACTAACGCCGCCCAGCATGAAAACTGTTATTTTTTCGGGATGGACTGGTGGATTCATAAGGCAAATATGTATTTTCGTCAATAATGCACATTTTGCTTATTGACTGACGAACCCATTTAGCCAAAAATTAGCTTTCTCTCTGAAGACGATTTTTTAATGAAATAAATAATCTTAGCGCATCTTTTTTTCAAAACCCAATCGGAGAACATACGTCGCTCCATGCTCCATCGGCTTAAATTCTTGAGCCCGCTTGGTTTTGTATGAGTGTAAGGCAAGATCCTTACGGAAAATGCGCCATAATGGGTCTGACCTATTCCCTATTCTTGAGAACTCCGTGGAACTGACTGATTGGGATCGTTTGCTACAGACGCCTGAACAGCAAAAATATTTTTGAATTCCTATCCAACCCATTGTCTCACTGACACGGCAGCATCACACAACGAATATGTAAACTCAAACTTTTGTACTTAACTTATGTTATTGCCTGTCTATTAGGCGAGGATTACGACCGAAAATTGAAGTTGACGCTCTTGAAGTTGCGGTCACCGTCTGCGAATTTCGGTAGAAAATGTTTATAAAATGCTGAGTTCATTAAATAAATTAACAACAAAAGTTCGATGGTTAGAGAAAGGGTGTGTTTACAAATTAGAATATAACGAAACATAATTTAATAAAGCATGATTCAGCAGCCATGTTCAATCGGTTAAAAATCTTCAGAAGATTCAAAGGATTTCTTCCTCTAAGTGATAATGCAGAATCTACAAACGAATATAAATGTTTGTCAGCCAAGAATCAGCTGTAGGTACTTTCAATATAAGATAAATAAAAAAAAACATTTTAAGGCTTACTGAGTCAACTACTCTTTTCTAAACCTTTTTTATATGCTCTATCGAGTTTTGGGATGCAAAATTAAAAAGAAATGAGTTAAAGGTTATCAAAATGTCAAAACGACAAAGCGGCAGAAACGGACAGAGCACCAACTGACCATCAAAAATATTCTACAAATAAGTTTTTGCAGACTTTCACAAAGGAATGTAATATTATTTTCGAAAAGGGTAAAATCCAAAACAAAAAAAAATAGTACCCGAGGCGTGGTGGTTAGTGCGTAGGACTGTCAGAGGCCTCGGGTTGCTGCCTCTTGCGAGTGGTTGACAAATCATTCAAGAGGAATGGTTGATTTGTAAGTCAATAGGCCCCAGTACCTAACGGACTGTTGCGCCACCTAATAAAAAAAAAGTTCACGGAGGGGGATTTCATTTTTAAACCCTTCGACGAAACAGGGACTAGCGATTTATTTATAGTCAACGTAAGGGCCAGACTTATTGGAAATTGTAAACGTTTACACATCCTTTCCCTTGTATTTTCTCTTTATGATTGTTGCCACAATGGCGTTATTGTCTTGTTCCATTGCAAAGTCAAAGTTGATAAATGTAACGCTAACTTTTATGTTAACTGATCTTACTTTGAACTGCAAATTGTAAGGGGTAATCAGATCCAGTAAATAGTCCTTCATAATAACGGTGCCTACTGATTTGAAGGA
This sequence comes from Eupeodes latifasciatus, assembly GCA_920104205.1. Classification (NCBI taxonomy): domain Eukaryota; kingdom Metazoa; phylum Arthropoda; class Insecta; order Diptera; family Syrphidae; genus Eupeodes; species Eupeodes latifasciatus. The sequence continues at coordinate 181,706,180 of OV049924.1, forward strand.
AAACAACTGGGCCGGAAGTGTTTCAAGTACAAAAGGTTAATTGAGGAAACATAATACGAGTATTTTCAAATGGCAAAATCACTAAGGATTGGGAAATGACAGCTATCATTATATGAAAACACAAGTTGGAGCTTTTATTAAGAAAGGATGATTTGTAAGAAGTCATTCTCAATCCGAAACCAAATCCAGCACCATCTGAATGGATAAAAAAGGAAAATGATGCTAAGGTACTAATTAACTTATCAGTTGAAGACAATCAACTTCATCATGTCAGAAAGGCTGACACAGCTAAAGATGCGTGGAACAAGTTAAAAATCAGCATGAAAAATCAACGCTCATCAACAAGGTGCAAATATGTAATGCGTAAAATTTGTAGTTTAAGACTTGAAGAAAGCTCAAGTATGGACGACCACATCCAAGCAATGACGACACATTTTGATAAGCTTGTAGAATTAGGGGATCAAGTGTCAGACAATTGGACAATTGCAATGGTCCTTAACAGTTTACCCAGGTCATTCGAAACTCTCGTTACTGCACTAAAAACTAGGAATCAAACGGAACTAACTTTAGAACTAGTTGAAGCTAAGTTGCCAGAAAAACTGAAGAGGCAAAATAAAGGAAATACAAATACAGCTTTAAAGGTATAAAATAGGTATTCAAACGAATCCACTAAATGTTTCTTTTGCAGCAAAAAGGGTCATATGAAGAAAGAATGTCGCAAATATTTAGAATGGAAGAACAACCAGAAAAGGGAAAAAGTAAAAAAAGTTAAGCTTAAGCGATGAAGTATATGGAGGCTGGGTTATTGATTCGGGCGCAACAGTCCCTATATCAAACAATATAACAGATTTCGTTAACCTAGATTCAAGCAATTATGAAAAGGTTATTGTAGCTAAGAAGAAGGTGAAGAAATCAAACCAAAAGGAAAAGGAACTTGTAAAGTAAAAATAGTGAACAGAAACAACAAAGAAGCAACTATTCGAATCCAAGATGTTCTGTATGTACCAGATCTTCAAGGAAGCTTACTTTCTGTCAGAAGGTTAACTGATAAAGGATTTACAGTGAGTTTTGCAAACAAATTGTGTAAGATCAATAGTAAGGATGGAGAAGAGGAAGCTTAGCTTAGCTTTAGCGGACTTGACTAATAGTATATACAAATTTAGATTGAAATCAAGCAATCAAGTTGATCACAAAGCCTACCAGGTACGATGTCTTGATCATTGGCATCGTTTGTTTGGTCACTGAAGCCATCAAGAGATTAGAAACTGAAATACTCGTGAGTGACCTCTTTACCATTTACGAAGTCACCTAGTGAGAGTCATGCACCAATTGATTTAATACACAGCGGGTAGGGACTTACGATTTTTTGCAATGGCAGGCATACAGTACCACCATACCATACCTTATGCTCCTAAGCAGAATGCGAAAGCCGAGTGGAAAAATAGGTCTCTGATTGAGATGGGTCGGTGTATGCGAATTTGGGATATGAATTCTAGGGAGAAGCAATTATGACGGCAAACTACCTTCAAAATAGATTACCTTCAAGCTTTATCCCAACAACTACTTACGAAAGATGGACTGGAAGGAAATCCAATATAGATAATCTTCATGTTCGCATCTAAAGCTTATGTTTATACACCTCAAGAGAAACGAAGAAAATTAGATGATAGAGCTAAACTAAGAATTTTTGTAGGCTACGACGAACATTTAAAAGGGCATCGTTTAGTTGACAAATAACGAAATTTCTTGATACTAATTTCAATTTTCATTAAGGATATATCAACCCCTATAAAAAGTCGTGACTTTTATGCTGAACCTGACGAACATAACCGTGATGTCGAGGAACACCAACAACAATTAGAAGACATTTTTCCAATCCCAAGACAGTTAACAAGAACTAATAAAGGAATACCACTAAAACGTTTCATTAACGGGGCAAATATGGTACAAGAGGATCTTATAGAGGAGCCCAGAAACTATAAGGAATCTATAACATGCAACTGCAGCAAACAGTGGAAAACACGCTGAATAAGCTCTTCATTTTTTAGTATGTGATGAGACAAAATCTTTTACTAATATGATGAATTCGGTCTGTTTTGGTTGTTACGAATATCTTTCGACGTTCTGTCCAGTGCATCCAATGACCTCTTATGGCAATTTTGCATTCATCCCAAACAATCAATTTGCATACTTGTAGGTTCATGGCCATTGCTCTATTTTTGGCGTTGTTGCAAATTGGTGTTTCTTTGTCTGCATGTTTAATGGTAATTTCAAGGCAGAATGTGCAGTGTGGCCCCCTTCTAACAGATTCGAAGCTTTTCCAAATGAATCCAGCGCTAGAGGGACATCATTACGCGATTAAGCACGTATTCCCGGTTTCTCCAGAACCATCAAGGAAATAAATTCCACCAGATCTACTGTTCACAACCACTTTCAAAGTGTCGTGCGCAATTCTTTATTGTTGATTTAATTATTGTGGAACATTTTTACAGACTGGTTCGGCCAAAACTTTAATGTCGTAATTTTTGTTCATCTTGCAACTAGTGGTTTAATGAATCGTGCATATGACGATTGGGTGCTGTTATTTCCAAACACGACAATACTTTATATGCTATCGAAAAACACGTATCTAATCATAGTGAATGCCTCATTGTACTGTACATTTCTGCAGTCATTTTTAGTGTAGGATTCAAAGTTTGACGACGCACACGATGCAAAACATCCTCAGACATGTCATCTTTATACTTAACCTACAAATATTTTGGATTCGAGGGGAAACATGTCGATATGATAATCGCAAATAATGTATGAATTTTATGTGGTGATGAAGATATTACAGAATCCTTGGCAGTATGTAAATAGTTCTCGAGTAAATGTAATAGTTGACATGCCTCTTGGTAAGTCGCTTACAGCAGCTGTCCGTTAACTGTTTTCAGTTATTTGGACGATGTCGGACCACAAACATTCACTTTAAATATCAAGAAATTTAGATTTAAATGAATGATGCATCCTTTCTAAAAGCTAAGAGATTCTACGGTGCCTCGCTATAAAAATTACCAGATCTTTAAGACTAACTTAAATGTAAACTTATAACTATGAGTGGGGGTGGGTCAATAAAAAGAACTTTTAGGTTGTAGGTGCTGATGTTGAAATTAAATAAATAAGGATTCGAACTGACCAACCGAAGTATACGGGTCATAGGTTCGTTAATAGAGGTGTGGTAAAAAGGTGTTAATGTAAAAAGAAATCAAATCATAGAGAGAAGAGCATCAAATGAGCCAGAGAGAACCCGATGTATGAACAATATTTCAGCAATATCTCTACTCTTCCGTAATGTGTTGAGGTTTAACAGACAAAGGCAATCACAATAAGGTGGTAAGATCAAAGGATTCTCTCAAGGAAGGTATTGCAGTGCAAAGTGATAGATGTTGTCTATTCTTGATATGTGTTTATCTTGATATGGAAACCAAACCTGAGACGCATATTAAAGTAAAGGTCGGACAAACGCCATGTAAAGCGATCGGATGACGTAAGGGTTAGAAAATTCTTTGGACCATTTTTAAACAAAACTTGGCCTAAATTTTAGTTCACGGTCACATAAAAGGACGAAATCCCTTTCGTTTTCTACCATATGTATGGGATAATTATGAAGATAGGAATGACGGGGAGCTGTTGCCTCTGTTGAGCTCTAAACAATTTTTGACACACCAGTTTGAGAAATGCCGAGTTCTATATTTGAAGGAGAGGTATATCTTCATGGCCTGCAATGATTTTGAAAAATTTCGTATTATCAGCGTAAAGGGATATTCGATAATGTTTAATGACCATGTCAATATCTTTAATTGTAGGGATAAAGAAAAGAGGGCCTAAATGACTACCTTGGGCAACACCAAAAGTTCCTAGAATAGGATTACGACTTTCAAGGTAAGAAGAAATCCTAATCCATTTCAGGAAAAGAGGTTCAGTTTGAAGACTATAAGAGTATGAGAAATTTTGGTCAAACGGTTTTCTGAAGCCAGTGGAGACCATATCAACTTCATTTCCGTTTTCTAAGGCTCTTAGAGTGAATGAAATTACCTCTGCAAGGTTTGTGGTAGTAGATCTAGTTTTCAAGAAGCCGTGATGCGCTTTCAATGCTTTCAAAAATTTTTGAGATATGAGAAAGTTTAGCAATTGGTTATAGTTCGTGGTAAAAACGTCTTATGCCCGTTAAATTGTTCATGGGAGATAAGAATCTAAGGCATTCGATTCTTCTTCTTCAATCATATACTTTCAAACTTGCTTTTGATTCAAAGGTTATTTACTATTAAACAAATTTGCATACATACATATATAGGTATTTAAAACAAACTACGCAAATGACTTTATTTGAACTTAAATAAATCAATGTGAAGAGGACTCTTTTATTTGAAAATGTAATTCAGTTTTCAGAATTTAATATAAAAATTCCACATTCCAATACAATAGTAAAATAGAAGAACATGAAATTCAATTCATTAAATCAATAGATACAAAACATTTGAGTATATTATGCATATACATATTTACAATTTTACATATATTATATGTATATATATGCTCACTTGTTTTTCAGATTCCTCCCGGTCACAGAAAACAACACATCATCAGGAGCTCACCGAAACCAATTTAAAAATCATCAAACGTTCCGAATGGAATGCAGCAAAACCAATAGACAAATCGCCCCTCAATAGCTCTGTGCCATATGTGATCGTACATCACTCGGCCAGTCCTCCAGCATGTTACACCCGTTTAGCCTGCCAAAATGCATTAAGGTCAATGCAGAAGACTCATCAACTGGTTAATGGGTGGGATGACATTGGTTACAATTTCCTAATCGGAGCCGACGACGGTGGCGACGGTGAAATTTACGAGGGTCGTGGCTTTAGTGTACAAGGAGCTCATGCGCCCGGCTACAATTATCGCAGCATTGGAATTTGCCTAATTGGCAATTGGTCAGGTATGAGGATTGGGAATGTGGGGCTCCCTATAACCTAAATACATTTATAGTAAATTGGACTTAGTTGGGTTGTGTTATTATATTTTGCTCTACCCCGCCTATTTTGGAATGCTGCTTGTTAAGCAGAATATAATAACCAACTAACAACAAATTAAAACAACAACAAAAAATCAAAAACGAAAAACGAAAAACTGAAACAAATAACTAAAAAATAAAAAAAAAGGTTTTAAAACAAGAGCGAGTCCGTAAAATATAAAGGAATGCTTTTGGTGTATTTCTGAGGCTCGACGAAGTGGAAACTCATTTTGAAAGTACATACTTTGTTATTTGAATTTTTTAACACAGTTTTCGTAGATTTTTTGTTTTTGTATTTTTATTCCGTCGTCGTCGTCGTCGTTTTATAACATGCCTGTTTGCCAACCGTTTACTAAGTTCAAAAACATTTTTATTTACTTTTTCTTCATTTTTTTCCTGCTTCCATTTTTGTTTTGTGTTGCTTCTTTTTCATTGTAAATTAATTTTATTTCATCCAAAAACCCGCTATATGTACGTTTATACCTACTTTTATACCATAGAGTCAGTGCCACCCCAAGAGATGCTGGATAAAATGAAACAGCTTATAAATTATGGCGTCGAGAAGGGTCATATCCAAAGAAATTATAGACTGCACGGACATCGCCAAGTTAAAGCAACCGAATGCCCAGGCAAGGCACTACAAGCGGAAATTGAAAAATGGGAACATTTTCGTAGAGCTAGTAGAGCCACAAAAAGATAGACGAGCTCTGACGTAAACAGGCGTTTACTAAGCAATAGGAATTTAAATTGAAGTATTATAGAGCAGCGATGAGAAAACATAAACAAAAACAAAACAAAAATAAACATAAACATATGTATATTTGTATATTTTATCCATAATTTAAATAAACTAATTGTGCTTGGATGGAGTTAAATTATTCGAATAAATCTTATACATTTTAACATTTCCAAGAAGTGTTCCTTTTTGTTTCTATGTAGAAAGACTGCATTTTATATGGATTAAAATTCACTTCCACTTAAAAAGAAATACTATAAAGAAAGAGCAAAATTAAATACCTACGTTATAGGAAATACAAACAAAACTATTTTATTGTTTTATTGTTCAAATAAATACAAATTTACTTTTTTCATCTAATACATATAAATTACGTGTCACGTTGTTTGTCCGCGACGAACTCCTAAACAACTTAACTGATTTTAATCAAATCAGTCACAATTATCTGTTAGCTCCAAACGATGCTCCAAAGTATTCAATAGATGGCGCTATGTCAAATTTCCAAACGCTTCATATAAGCAACCTTTTTATTAGCAGAAACACCACATGCTGCTGAGGCAAAAGTAAATGTAAAATTTATTTTGTAGTAAACGAAATATAGTGAATTTTACTTAAATAATATTTTAAATATAAGTACCCGTGGCATGATGGTTAGTGTGGTGGACTGATTTTATAGTTTTAGGGTTTAGTTTTAAGTAGAATAGGCATTGTGGCACAATAAAGAAAAAATAAGAAAAAAATATTTTATTGATTGTGTTAAAAATGGGCTCTTTTGGTCTTTTTGGCTTGTGAATGCAAATAAAAAACTATTCCATTCTTTCTCCCAACGTTTCGTAAGAATTCCTTACTTCCTCAGGGGATATTTTTCTTTATTCAATCTGTATGAATACATATAAATAATAAATTTTCAATTACAATAATTTCGTCCAAATACTTTGTTTAATTTTAAATTTTCTTACATTTGTATTAAATCATACTTTTCATTTGATCTCTACACCTGACGGCACTGACACAAATTAAAAATACATAAATACAAATTATGGTGAAAACTGCACGCAAAAAAACTATTGAATTAAACAAAAAAACAAAGAAAAACAATTATATCACAGATGCGTTAAAGTGCTACAGCATAGCTTTGTTTCGTGTTCATGGTTCTCTTTATTTTTTAAAACAAGTTTAAAGAATTGGTCAAACACAATCAACAATATAAAAAAAAAATATATAAGTAAAAAAAAATTAAAAATATAATTAAAAAAAAAAAAAAAACTGAATAAGAAAAATAAACAAGGACAACAAAATATGAAAAACATAAAATGTTAGATTTGCTGCTGTGGTTGAAAAAAACGCTTGGTCGGGTCAGTTAGTAATTGTAAAAAATTAAGGTATTTTATTTTAGAACATTATTTCGCCTTCCAGTAGGAAATATGCCAATCTCCTATTTAAAAAATAAAAATCTTGAAAATAATAAGGTAACTTTAGTGAACACTTGAACAGTTTTAAAATAACATTCTTGAAAGTTTTTTTTTTCTTATATAAACAATACATACTGATTGGATTTTTCTAAGAAAATTTAGCACATAATGAAATCATTTTGAAGTCAATACCTTTATTTATTCACGAGATATCGAGAATCGAACATCTATTTTTACCAATTTTTCCTACTATTTTTTGTAGATTTAAGTTTTTATGAAAAAACTGACAGCTGGATTTTTTTACAAAATAAACTGAATGTCGAAAACAATATTTTCTATAAAATGAATATAATTTGAAGCCAATATCTTAAATTTTTAAAAATATATTTGAGTCAAAAATCAATTTTTATCTACTATTAGTAATGTTTTTTTAGATTTAGATTTTCGATTTTTCTTAAAATTTTACCATACAAATATAATTTCATGAAAGACTTCATTTCGCCATCTTTCTATAAAAACTCCCTAAATCCAGTGTAAGCAAAAATGAGACAAATACGACAAGTTTACGGAAATGAAAAATTGTACAGAGTTTTTCAATTGGCGTGGGTAGATTTTGGCGCCCCGTGGCGGCCATTTTCTGTTGGTAACATCTGGCAAAATCATGGCAAGTTACACGCTTAAACAGCACGTTCAAATAATAAAACTTTATTATCAAAATGAGTTTTCGTTACCGCAAACGTTGAGCGCATTGCGCCCATTTTACGGTAGACGTGGTGGCCCTTCACAGTCGACTCTTCAACGTTTGGTGGCCAAATTTGAGACGACCGGTTCAGTAAACAATCAACCAACACCCGTAAGTTCAAGAAATATAAGATCGGCAATAACGAGTCAAAGTGTACACTGTACAGCCGAACCCGAAGCAGTCTACCCTCGCCGTGCACAAGAACTCGGCCTTTCGCAGACTTCAACTTGGCGAATTTTTCGTCGGAACTTGGGCCTACACCCGTACAAGATCCAACTGACCCAGGAGCTCAAAGTTCATGACCATAGACAACGCTGTTTGTTCGCTGACTGGGCTTCGAATCGTTTGGAAGAGGACCCCAGTTTTGGCCGAAAAATGATCTTTATTTGATCTTTTTATCTCTCGCAGAGGTGTTGTGAATTGGCCACGAGGTCATGCGATTTGACCCCGCTAGACTTTTTCCTGTGGGGTTTCTTGAAGTCGCAGGTCTATGCAAATAAACCACAATCGACCGATGCCCTAAACGTGAACATGACACAGGCCATCGCACAAATTCAGCCGAATCTATGCGGAAGAGTTATTGAAAATTGGACCACTTGCATCCGTGCCACCGTTAAAAGCCGAGGCGGGCATTTGAATGATGTAATATTCCACACTTAATGTCGTACATGCGCCTTGAACAATTTCAGATTAGAATTGTAATAATTCATTGTTGCTATGGTGAAATTTTAAAATGGTTCCTATAAAATATCTAAATAAAAGTATCAAATTGGCTGTGTTTAAATAACATTCTTACTTTTCGTGTGTTTTTTCGAATGTCGTAAGCTTTGTTCTTCACATGAATGTGTTTTTGTACATAAAAAAGGTAACTGACAAAATTTTCCATTAGTTTTTTGTAAGCGTCTGGAAGCTTTATTCAGAAACGACATATTTATAGGAAAATGACTATCAAATTTTTCTAGTGACAGCTTTTTAGGTATCAATTTGACTATCACCTTACATAGATCAAATTCGATTATTTTGACTGTCATTTATCATCAACAATCACCTTAGCCGATTCCACCCCTGATAATTTGTATATCAATTTCAAAACACACAAAATTCATTTAAATAAATAAGATAGAATTTATAAATCTTTAAACGAAAAAAAAAACCACTAAATTGAATAAGACCTAATGGACCTTGTAAAAAAGAGATAAAGTATTTATTGAATTATTATAAAGGGTCATTAAGGGTTAAAGATAAAAATTACAATTGATTAATTTTACCAATAAAATAAAACATATTACATATAAACAAAATCATCCTGAAACGTGTAGCTAGTATCTCAAGGAATTCACGTTTAGCTTCTTTTTTATCTATAATAAAGTCATAAATGTTTTCATGACTCATCGGTATTCTAGATGCATTTATGTTTATGGTAAAATATCTTCGCTAATACTTCTTTTTTTCGTTATGTCACACACATTACTTACATACATACATACGTAATACTCAATATTGTTTTATATTACACACATTCATTTTTATAGTATCTTTCATCACTACAAAAGAAGAGATAGCAAAAAATTCATGTCATCGTCGTTAACTATATTAATGAAGGTAGATATCGAAATGGGTAACATCAAGGCTGATAAAGACACTTGAATAATGAAAACAAAAAAAAACTAACGTCCTAGCACAAAAAAGGGCATCACATCACTTCGAACTATAGGAAATATCTGAATCACGCATAATTGAATAAAAAGAACTTGCAATTGCGGTTCAGTGGATTAATTTGTACTTCCCAGGAAGCTAAAGCAATTAAACATTCTGGCCTTAAATATCTCGCAAACAAATATCGCATTGATCTGAATTTTAAACATTTAGCTAGGTGACAAAAATTGTTTTTCAACTCCATTGTTTTACGAACAAGAAGTGACATTATCTTTAAAATAATTTTACACTACGAAGAATGACTTTGGGGAGATAGGCTATGAAACGCATGTTTTTCTTTGTAGTAATATTACATACTGTAGTTAAAAACTTAGAAATTCGTGAACTGTCCTAATGATTTCGGACATAACATAGTACAATAATTCATAAACCATATTTTATAAAAATTACATTTTTTTTAAGAAGTGTTATTTTTATTATGACTAACTTATGTAATTTTCATAACACAGTAATAACACTGTATTTAAATAATTGAAACATAAACTGAGATCAAAAACAAAACAAAATAATAAAAATAATAATAATAACAGTTAACACGAGCAGGCATTGACCCGGCATATAAAATGCCAACGAAGCACACGAGCTTCCGTCCAATAGAGTCAATGCGTTCCCACCGGGAAATCCGATTCCAGGTTAATGTTCAAGGTTGCTTGGGAACTTCAATTGCAATATCAGAACTTCAATTGCAATATCAGCACTTTATATTATATTAGTTAGGCTTGATATAGAATTATATTCATTTTTGTAATCATTCTTAAAGTTACCTCCGAACAATAAAGTTCAGTTTTGTAGTTCGGTTGAATTCGTCGTTTTATTTCCGAGCAGTTGAGCTCGAAGAAAATTATTTTTTTCGTGATAAACGTAATCAAATCCCTTACTTTACTATAATAACATTCATAATAATAATAAACAAAAAAAAAAAAAAAAACAAAAAAAAAAATAATTAGACTCTAAACCTCTAAGTCTTGATTTCATTTTGGTGAAAATAAATAGCCTTCCGTAACCGAAAGTTCATAAAGGTTGTCAGGTTTATATTTTGAAACTCGCTCAAAGAGAGACTAGTATCGATTGGTGTAAGGAAATGCTAAAGGAATTCAATAGAAGAATCAATAAAATATCAGCATGATTTTTTCAAGTTGTTAGCTTAAAAAAAATTGGTGGCCCTTTTCTGTGGCCAGCTTAACATTTGTGGAACGAACTTAGAAAGATCAATTACCGATTTTTTTTTGGAAATTGTGAAAAAGAAATAAATTACCATTTTTCTTCGTCCCTAAATAAGTTTTTGAAAAAAAAATGATTTAACTAATTTTTAGAAACTCAATATTTTATTTTGAATTTAAGAGATTTGTTGGTTTATTTTTATTTTCATTTTATTATTAATTTGATACAACATCTAATGTTCTAAAATATAAAGGATCAATCAATATTGTTTGTGCTTTTTAAAATGTTTGTTTTTCTAAATGACAATCTCTTTCTTGTTTTAAATTTACGAAAGTCTGTCTACACCACAGTTGATTGATTGGTTGCTTCTTGTGATATATCTTTAATAACTCCTTGGATATGACAACGTCTTGATTTAGCAAACTTTTGAGAGTATTACATAAGATGAAAAAACTTAAATAGCAATAATTATAGGTCACTCAAAACTAGTCAGTTAATTTGAATTCTCATTAATTTGTTAAATCAACGGCAAAGAAACAAAAAGTTATAATAGTATTAGTCTATACTAAAGGGTGTCCCAAAATTAACGCAAGATTTGAATTAAATAGAAAACGCCGTTTTTAGTCTTTTGATAGTTATATTTTTATTGACTCGTAAAGTACATAGGATAGGGTTATGTATGGAATAACACATCGGACAAATGGCCTCCACGGCTTTGCATGCACATGCGCACTCTTTTGTTGAAATTTTCCATGACCATTCTGCATAAATGTGGCTGAATTTCGTTGATGCAGCGTTGAATCTCCTCCTTTAATGCACGGGTGGTTGTGGGCTTGTTGACATAGACTTGTAATTTCAAATAACCCCATAAAAAGAAGTCTAATGGTGTTAAATCACACGATCTAGGAGGCCAATTTTGATCACCGAAACGAGAGAGTACACGACCTGGAAATGTCTCATGCAGTAATTGAATTGTTTCACGGGCTGTATGACATGTGGCACCGTCTTGTTGAAACCACATATTGGACACATCAATATCATCCAATTTTGGCAGAAAGAACTGTGTAATCATGTCGCGATATCGAGCACCAGTAACGGTCACTGCTTGACCAGCATCATTTTCAAAAACATATGGCCCAATTATGCCTCCAGCCCAAAATCCACACCATACAGTCACGCGTTGTGGATGTATTTGTTTTTCGACAATCACATGCGGCAATTTTGGCGATTGACAAAGCCATCAAGATGAAAATGTGCTTCATCGCTTAGGATGATTTTGCTCGAAAAATCAGGGTCCATTTGTTGTTGTTCAATAATCCATTCAACGAACTATCTTCTCTGTCCATGGTCATTAGGCTTCAATTGTTGTGTTAATTGAATTTTGTGAGCATGAAGACACAGATCTTTGGTGAGTATAGGCTGTAGAGAGGTTCTTGAAATTTGCAATTCTTGTCCACGACGTCGAATTGAGGTTCCTGGATTGTCAGCAACACTCTCACGCACTGCTTCGACATTCACATTTGAACGGCTTGTTTTTGGACGACCAGTGTGTTTGGCGTCTCCAACGGATCCAGTCTCCATGAATTTTTCAATTAATCTCTTCACAGTTGACGAAGTTAAAACACTATTCCGACCATATTTTGTATGAAATTTTCGAAATGCAGCCGCCAAGCTTTCACTATTTTTGAAATATTCTTTAATAATGAAGACACGTTGTTCTCTCGTGTAACGCTCCATTTTTAATAACCCTATACTGTTAGCTGTCAAATTGCTTTTTTTTCAGGGTTGCCAACACTGCACAAATGGCGGCAAATTCAAATCTTGCGTTAATTTTGGGACACCCTGTATATAGTCATCAGTAGTTTAATTGCCAAAAAAACACTCAAGCAAAAGGAAAGTTTTGCTTTCTTAAACATAAAGTGTGTGGGTATGTACATATGTATGTATTATTTTCACCTCTTTAATTGTCTAAAAGATATAATACCGAAAAAATTGGCAGGGCACAGGTTGATACCTTAATCTAACACAGTCATATGTACGTTAAAGAGCTTTTCCCTGTCGCAGTTCATATACAAAGGCGAACAATCTACTCATGTAAAGTACAATAATGGCTAAAGGAAATGTCTAATCATGTACTTTTCAAAGATAAATATTTAATGTACATACATAGATATGTATCTAGATATAACGGATAAAGTTAAATCCCAATTAAGTTGTGCGAAAATCGAAATGAAACACTTGTTCTTTTGATGTTAATTGATTTCAAAAAAAGAGAATGAGAAAGGAATTGAATGCGGACATTGTTTTCGCTAAATTTGTTTCGAAGTGAAACAAAACTATTGAAGCAATTTATCCGTAGTATTTTTAAAAAGAAAAAGTATTTTTGTTTCTAATTTATGTTACTTATTCGAAATTGTAACTTTTTGAAGAACTAACATAACAAAGTAAAGGATATTTTTAAGAAGAAATAAAACGCATATAATTTTGAGCTTTGTTATAAAGATAAGGGTTTGCCATTATGTTTTAAAAACGATTTCGGGAAATGATTTCGAGTTTTAATTTAAAAACAAAACGGCTAAAGAAGGGTTAACAAGAAGTAATACATTTAATAGGGTTGCCACTTTTGAAATCCGAACTTTTTTGAGAACTGTAAATAATATTTTAAATTTGTGTGAAAACGGTTTTGAAAAGAAAAAAACACAACCTTTTCAAAAATTTATAACATCAAATTACTTTATTCAAAAACTTTATGAAATATTTGACGTCAAACTTGTTCTTCCTTGAATTGTAAACAAAAATAATGTGTTTTTAGTAAACAATTTAAGTACCAAAAACAAATAATAATGAAAGAAAATCTGATTGGAAACAAAACAACAATATTTTTTTGTTTAAGACCTAATCTTTACATTTTTCAATGTACGAAATTTTTTAAAATAATTTTTGAGACGCTCAAGCTCTCATAGTGCAAAGCGACGCGAAATAAAGCACTCACGAAAAGTTTAATTCAATACACTGATTGTTTCGTTGCGTGTCGCTGGAAACCGCACAACTTGCAGTTGCAAACGTTATGGAGTAAGTCTATTTATTATGATATGTCAAACCAAACGGAGTATAAATCAAACGCAAGCTCTCAGAAAGTCATTATCGTTATGTAGCGCTCGCTGTTGAGCGTAACCGCCTCACTTACGTCGTTTTCAAAAAAGTAGAATCCACGCCAAACGATAACTTTTTGAGGATGCATTATCAACTGTTGAACCTCACGTGGGTTGGTGTCGTCCCTTATACGGCAATTTTGCTTGTTAACACAGCCATTCATCCAAAAATGCGCCTCGTCACTAAATATGATTTTTCGGCCAAAACTGGGGTCCTCTTCCAAACGATTCAAAGCCCAGTCAGCGAACAAACAGCGTTGTCTATGGTCATGAACTTTAGGGGCCTATTATGTAACACAACTAAGAACAAAGTTGAGTTGTAATCCGGCAATCGGTATTACCGATCACAACTAGTTGACTGTCACAAGTCAACCAGTAGTCAACTGAGAAATGGTTGACTTTTTAAGTGTGTTTGGGGGTATTATCTAAGCCAGTTGATTTGTCTCTCAGTTGAGATTGTTATCAAAATTCAACAACTGGTATTTACCGGTTGTGTAGTGCATTTGTGTGTACAAAAAAATATGGGTACGCACCAACAGCGAATTGAAAAGCAATCTTATTAAGAAAATAGAGAAAAAAATGTAAGTTTTACAAATAATAATATAAACGTTTGTAAGAACATAATTTTTTTTAGACAAAAATCACAAAACCTCCCCAATTTGAGAGGTTGATTGAGGTTCATCAGCAGAAACATACACTTACAATCATGACATTCAGACTGTAGTAACCTTTTCTATTTATATAGAGATGTTGAAGATTTTTTTTGGTGCTATGATTCGAACATGAGTTCCATCGACGCATCCTATTACTCCAGGAAATCTGGTTTTCTGGTAAAAATGAATCTTCGATAAATTCAAATTGGTCATCAATCATTACCACTGCACTTTTGGCAACTTCCTTTTGCCATGAAATGTAGGGCAGTGCAGAGTTTAGGAATTGGTGGGACTGCGGAGGAACGCTATGGTTGTTTCACATAATCTTTGATTTCGTTTAGCACATAAACAAATGTGTCTTTGTCGAGTCTAAAATAACTTATAAATCTGCAACTTAACGGAGTCATTAAATAAACACTTCTCACCAAAGAATTTGTTTACAAATAATACTTTTTGTTTGGAAGTTCCAATGGATTGGAGCGATCTCTAATATTTTTTCTCATCAGCGCAACATTGAGGGGATTTTCTTTCTTCGAATTTACAATACAACTCTCCATTTCGTATTATTTTGTCTTTTTAATAAAATTTTGCACTGAATTCAAAACTTTGAAATACCTACGTAGTTTACTTTAACAGCTGATTTTGACACAAAACAAGCACATAAAAGTAGGCAATGTATTTGGTCTACTCAACTGAAAAAAGTTGTCTCCCATAATGCGAATTGTTTTTGCAGTTGTCTTCAAATTGAGTTGTCTTGATTACAACTAAACTAAGTTGAGTTGTGATCCATAATAGGCTCTTTAAGCTCCTGGCTTAGTTGGATCTTGTACGGGTGTAGGCCCAAGTCCCGACGCAAAATTCGCCAAGTTGAGGTCTGCGAAAGGCCGAGTTCTTGTGCACGGCTAGGAATAGACTGCCTCGGGTTCTGCTGTACACTTTGATAGACCGCGGTTATGTTCTCGATCTTGCCGATCTTGCCTTCCTTGAACGTACGGGTGTTCGCTGATTGTTTACTGAACCGGTCATTTCAAATTTGGCCACCAAACGTGGAAGAGTCGACTGTGAAGGGCCACCACGTCTACCGTAAAATGGGCGCAATGCCCAATAGGTGCATTTTTAAATCTTAAAATACCGAAAATATTTTTAAACATACTCTTTGGAGACATAAGCAAGTTCGTGCGATCCAGTCGTGCATTTTTTTTTGTATTTCGTAAGTCACAAACTGAATTAGGTATTAAATCTTTTTTAATTCATAAGTCACTAAACAGCTTGTGAATTATAGTCAAGTTTAAGCTAGAAAATGACTTAAGCTCTTACAACTCTGCCCGTTATTTTGTTGAAATAAGAGGGACATATTTTCATAAAGACTAAAGAATAAATTGACATAAATAAAAATAAACAAATTAGGTAGCGCAACAGTCCATGAAGAACCAGGGCCTAGTGACTTACAACTCTCAACCATTCCTGTGTGCGAGTAATGTTGTCAGATACGGAAGGGACCTACAGTTTATATGCCGAATCCGAACGGCTAATTTGAGAAAGCACTTTTCATGACAAGAATTACTCTTGGAGGATTTGTCAATTCCTCGCAAGAGGCAGTACCCGTGAACAAAGTAAGGTGGCACAGGCAAGGATTCAACCCAAGACCCCTTGCATGACAGTCCAACGCACTAACCATCACGCTACGGGTACTACGTAATAAATTAAAAAAGAGGCTGGGTGGCGACCCACACTGATAACTTCCCATCCCGTCTGTCGATTTGTCTTGCTTAAAAGTTTGTCTATATGTATCAATTTTTACCAAATTTGCGTACTATTTGTTGTAGATTTTATTTTTTTATGAAAAAACGGACTGTTAGATTTTTATAAAAAAAATTACTGAATATCGAAAACAATATTTTCAGTGAAATAAAATAAGTTTGAAGCCAAAATTTTAACCTTTTGAAAAGCTATTTAAGTCGAAAGTAAATTTTTACCAAGTTTTAGTATTGTTTTTTTTAGGTTTTTATTTTTTGTAAAAAAACTGTCAATTCGATTTTTCTCAAAATTTTTCCTAATGTTGAAAACAATATATCTTATAAGTTAAAATTAGTTAGAAGCCATTATCTCAAATTTTTGAAAAGATATTTGAGTCGAAATTCAATTTTTCCCAGCTTTGAGTAATGTTTTTTTTAGGTTTTTATTTTTTATAAAAAAAACTGTCAATTCAATTTTTCTCAAAATTTTATCAGATGTCAAAAACATTATTCTTCGTTGCACAAAATTGTTTTGGAGATGAAATCATATTTTAGTCGTAAAATTTTCGAAGTTACAATTTTTTTTTTCAGTTTTTTTGATTTATAAAAAAAACCGTTAATTGAATTTTTTCCAAAAATATAATTGTTTTGTATCACGTTACAATATATAACATAAAATTTAATTCAAGTCTCTAGCGTCATTGGTTCATGAGATATTTAGGGTTAACCAAAATGTTCACCTTTTTTTTAAACTGCTATGGTAAAAAAACCACCCACGCAATTTTCTTGAGAGCCCTTTCTGCATCTTTCTGCCTTATTATCTGTATAACAAAATGTATTTGAAGTCGATATCTCTTCTGGTTCTTGAGCTATGGATGACGAAAAAAACGTCGCGAACGTACGGACGTACGGACGTACGTACACACGCACGCACAGACATCTTTCTAAAAATCTTTTATTTCGACTCTAGGGGCCGTGAAACGTCGAGAAATGTCAAAATTTTCAATTTGACAAATCGGACCCATTACAATAACTTCCTATGGGAAGTTAATAAATTGACATATTGATTGATATATGTTCTTACTTGCTGCATGGATATGTTGTTTTGACACTTCCAGCTGCTTCCAGCTCGAAATCTTGAGTGAAAGTAGGGGTTGAATTCATGTAAGGAAACAACCGAACGAATGTTTTCGCTTGGGTGAACGGTTTTCTTATTGTAACTCAAGAAACGAACAAATTATATCGAACGACCATCTCTCCTGACAAGGTACATTTTCATCTTAGCAAACAAAATTGCAGAATCTGGGGATCGGAAGCGGATTGTATAGTTGTGGCATAATTGTTCCATTTCGAAAATAAGACTGGAAACAAGGTTCCGGTTAACGGTCAACTGAAATTGGACAACCTTTGGTTTATACAGGAGGATGCGCCATACCACTCGATCTTTTCCGCATCAAACTGGGAGCTGTGATCCGTGAAAAACCAATGTTTTACCAACATCATCGAAGCTATGAGCTGCAGCCCAACGCCATTAACAAAGTCTTGGAAAATTAAAGTGACAGCAAAAGCACGATGACGTCCTGTTCCAAATGAATGGAAATGTTTGCTCTTTATTAACAAATCCCTAGTAAATAGAACAAAACTAAATTTGAAATAAATATGTAAACGAAAGACGCAGAACAACCATTAAAACTGAAGTTCAACAAAGCTGGAGTTAACGGCATCGTTGACGAATTATTTAAAGCAGAAGTCGGTGACTTGACAAAGACCAACTCATCTGTAAAACATGGTCGGAAGAAAGCATGCCTGATGAGTGGAAACTCAGCATAATTTTCCCAATGCACAAGAAAGAAGACCCTCTAAATTGCGCCAACTATACAGAGGCATTAGTCTCGTGAACATGGCGTATAAGATACTTTCTGCCGTATTATGTAAACAACTGAAGCCGTTCGTCAACAACCTGATGTGTCCATATCAGTATGGCTCAGACCAGGAAAATCCACAATTGACCAAATATTCACATTACGGCAGATCTTAGAAAAAATTAAAAACTTCAAATCGATACTCATCATCTCATTATCGATTTAAAGGCCGCCTACGACAGCATCTATATAGGGAAGAGCTTTACTGAGCAATTCTAGTTTTGGCATCACTGTCAAACTTATCTGTTTAAGCAGAACGACGATGGAGATCTCAACGATGCATTTGATGTCAAAAAAGGTTTTAGACAAGGCGATGGGCTGTCATGCGA
This sequence comes from Eupeodes latifasciatus, assembly GCA_920104205.1. Taxonomy (NCBI): domain Eukaryota; kingdom Metazoa; phylum Arthropoda; class Insecta; order Diptera; family Syrphidae; genus Eupeodes; species Eupeodes latifasciatus. The sequence goes on from OV049924.1 coordinate 181,724,792, forward strand.
CTTCTTCAACATCGTTCTGGAAAGAATTGAGCAAAACTTAATCGTGTCAACACTAGAGGCACAATCTTCCAAATATCCATCCAACTACTTGGATACGCAGATGAGAGAAAAATTATTCGGGTGATTTTCGGTCCCGTCTGCATAGATAGATGAGAAGATTCAACTATGAACTGTACAGGCTGTACAGCGACACTGACCTAATTAAAAGAATAAAAGTCCAACCGCTTGGATTATTGGGTCATGCAGAGCGAATAGACATCAACGCTCCAGTCCGGAAGGTCTTCGAATCCAATCCCGAGAGACGGCGCGGCGGCGCGGCGCAGCTTAGGAAGACCGCGACTCAAACGGCCGCGGCGCACGTAGGTGGGAGAGGACCTCAAGCAATTTGGAGTGTATCTTGGGATTGAGCTTGCTGGAGACGCATCCAAATAATTTTAAGTTTTATTAACTTCTAGGATTAATTTAATGTAACTAATAAACAAAAATTAATCAAACAATTAGTGGGGGTCTTATTTTCATTTATATTATTAGCATGTTTTTATTTTTCTTTAAGACGTATTTTAGCTTAAAGCTTTAAAATTGATTACTCTGTAATAATACGTTTTTTAAAATGCACTTTGACTTTTACTTGGCTGTTTGCTGATAAAAAACATAAATTTATATTTTTTGGAAATAGTTTTTTTCTTTTTTATTTGTCCCCACTGTGTAACACAAGCACGAGCTTCAGTAAACAAAAAGTCACCTCTTTAAAATTTTTCGACATCCAAGGGGAAGTACTAACTTTATTTTTTAATTAATTCAAAGAAAACTGAAAAATATAATAATTTAAATATAAAAAAGTTGTTTATTTCAGTTTCCAAAAAAACCCTATCATTATTTTTTAGTGTTTTCCAAGAAGAGGTTTAATTTTAAAATAAAAAAAAGAATATTTTTTTGAAGAAATCAATGGATGTATATTTCATTTCAACGAGGAACGAACTTATACTTATACTTAACACTGTAAACATTGACATTAAAATGATCGCCAAGGCTATCATATCCTTTTCATTATTTTTTTCATGACTAGTTTGATTTCCTGTATGTTAAAGATATCTTTAATTATTCCGATCTTGAATCGATTATGGAGCTTAGACCTTATTTTTAATGTGGCCCCAAAATTAAAAGATTGATGCCTAATTTCATAAACAACTTTTATACATTAAAAAGGATTTTAAACTGTAAAATGCGATATTTTGGTTTCACCAAGCGTTTTTAAAGTAAACAAGCTTTTAAACACCTTTTAAAACTAAATGCCCATTTTTGGCTCATTAAATTTTAAAAGTGTCATTAAAATATGACAGATTGACAGCTGATGTTTTGTTTTGTAAAATTTGTATTCTCAATATTTGGAGATACAGAATTAATAGGTAAACAAATTCGACATTGCATTTATAATATCGTTTTTATGATTTTAATTCTTAATTAGAATATTAGATTGGACATCTTCATCTGACGAAGAAGAACAACATATAGTTATTCGCTGCTCAAGAGTATTCCGCGTTCACAAGAATCCATTTTCATATTTTATTTTTGAACGACACACGATTTTTGATTTTGAAGAAGTTTACACTGTTGTATTTTGTGATTCTTGTCATTTATTTCAACATATAATGCTTTTTCTCACACAATTCACTTAATAGAAAGAAAAAAGGGGTTTTAAAGGGGTTGTGAAGAGAACTCTATTTTAACAAAAATATCCCTGAAATTTCCCATTTCAAGCTTGGTAAAACTGAAAAAATTTAAATGCCTGATAAAATTTAAAAAGCTTTTAGATAAAAGTGCTTGTAGTGTTTGTTTATGAACTCGGACATAAAGGTGTTAAATCACAAAATCTCGGTGACCGATTGTGATTCCTCTGTTATTGGAAATCCCTACCGTAAAATTATTAAAAGTAATAAAATCATTGAGAGTCCTGGAATATCGGAGATATTTCATAATAAGAAGACACCATTTCCTATACTCATTGCAAATAAACATTTTCCAAAGACTTTTTGTGGCAATTAAATCTGAGAATACAATTTGACAATGATCGTAAAATCGATGAAGAGATTTGTTAAGTAATTGAGTAAACACTCAATGAAAAGTACATACTTCACAAAAATATTTAAAGCATGGGTATGTTGGTCTGCATATATCTTTTATGCTTGTCTTGTACTTTTATTAATTCCCTAAAGGATATTCCCAAAGCCCGAAAAAAGAGTTTCTATTTACATACTTATACACAGATTGATACATCGAACATTCAGTACAATGAGCGACTCAAAATACACAAAATGTATGTATTTTCCTATAAATCTGTTCAATGGCGGATCCAAGGGGAGCAGTGGGGGTCATGACACCCCCGGATCCATAAAAGTCAAAGAGCGTAGCTTTTCAACATACACGTTTTTTTTTTAAATTTTGTTTTACGAGTAACTTAAAATTAGCTGCCCAAACTTCAAACTTTTTCTAAAGCCGATAGTGAAAAGTTCTATTAAAATGAATTCGGATTGAACGTATCCTAAATCAAGTTAGCTTTCAAAAACAAAACTATGTTTTTATAAGGTTTTTAAATAAATTAGAAAAGAAGATCACAACGATGCACAAAGAACTCAAAGATCGATTTTATGATAAGTAACGTTGGAAACCAGAATAAGAAGTGAGATTTATTTTTTTTATATTTATCTTTTTATTGAAGACTTGCTAAGATACTTTTTAGGCTTTATTCTGGTAGTCGTACTACAGTTGATACTGAGTTGCAACAAAATTTTGTAGCACTATCAAAAAAAAAAAAGTTGAAAAGGTCATTGGAAAAACATGCAAAAGTAGTTAAATTAGCAAACATTATTTCAAATAAATTGAAAAGAAATTCTGTCGAAATAAAAAAGTTCATCTTGAGTTTTAAAATAAAGTCATAGATTTGTATGTATTGGAAATTACTCTACGAACACATCAATCTCACGTACCAAAGTCTCGAAATTTGATTTCGATACTCCATTTAAAGTAAAAATGATTTCACTTTACGTTTTAATTGCAGTAATTCTACTTGCGGATGTTGTATTTGTTGTTCATATAATTTTTCTACTGTACTGCGGATGGCTTTCTCAAATAATACAATGTCTCAAAGGAAGTCAAAATTTCTGGTCATTTGTTCAAAATGTGCGCAACACTACGTCATCGCCAGTTTCTACGCTCGTTTCCAATGATACGCCTTTTGTAAGATCGATTGATAAAGCTAATTTGCTTGCAGCACAGTTTGCTGTTAATTCGATGCTGCCAATGAGTAACATGACTCCTCCTGTAGCGTAAACGATTCTATGCGACGAATCTTCTTTCGCACTCGTTCAGTTGCTAGAGTACTTAAAGATCTTGACATTCACAAATCCGCTGGCCCAGATAGTATCCACGCTATTGTTCGGAAAAAAATCACTGAGTAAGCTTTTCCATCTGTCTGTCCTAATCTACTGGTCTTTTTAAGAGTGGATGAAAAACAGCATTTGTTCAGACTGTCCTTAAAAAAGGCAAATCCTCCTACCACTCTAAATATCGTCCAATTTCACTTACGTTCTCTCTTTCCAAGGTCATGGGAACGCTCATTCATTTTCAGCTTAAGAAATATCTCATTTGGTATTGAGCAATCTCTTCTTTGTTGGATTAGAAATTAAAACCAATGTGCATCGGTGTCTCCTATCTAACCTATCCTCCTTTACTAAGTGCTCGTACTGTATCTAATCATTATAAGGGTATTCATAACCCCTTATGGGCGCTAAAACAAAAAACGTTTAAAAGTAAGCGTGTAACCCCCCGATGGAATGCCTGGATCCGCCCTTGAATTAATTTTTCGATTGAGCAAAAAGAGTTGAAAACACGGACGAATTGAATGCACAAAAAACATTTCAAGCAAGACGAAGGCAAAGAAGGAGGAAAACATCCAATCAAAACTTCCGGAAAAACCTTTGCTAACCTGTAACCTGTGTACTTTTCTATCATATCATAAGATATCTACCTAAACTCTTTCTTTTTTTACGAAATGGCATGATGGGCTTCAACTTTAACACAAATTCAGTCTTTGACAGATTTCTCTTTTTGAGTCAGGGTTTTTTTTTTTGTACAGCAATTAAATTAAAATGATTTCTGCTGACGCATTCCTTCTGTCCTCTTTTCTGGAACGAAAATAGGTTCCTGATGTTTTTCTTCCTGTGAATCCTTTGGTCATCGATATTCGCTTAGTTCGAATGAGCTTTTTTTTATGGAATTAAAAGAGTGATGGCATTTTTGTTAACAGTGATAGAAATTTGAAATCGTTTTTAAACAGGTGTTTTATGATGGCAGATTTAGTGACACACCTATTTTTTTTTTTTGTATGAGTCGTTGGCATACTTCGGAGGAAATTTATTGGAAATGATGATGAGAGATGAAAAGTTTTTTTAAATTTAAATTCCTTTACGGAATAAATTTTGGTGTTATATGTACATATAAGATAGCTCTATCTATGGGCTAAGGTATGATAACATTTTTACGTAAAGGGAGTGGGTTAATTTTGTTCCTTTAGAGATGGTTAATTTATGATTAGATAACTACGTGTTAAAAACTTGTGTTCGCTGTTAGTTAATATTTATTGTCTGAATTTAATAGCTATGGCTAAGCTGTCAGCCTGGTTAGCAAATTAATACAAATCTATTATAATTATTACAACAATGTCCTAGCTACGATATTAAAATTGTCCTGGGCGATTTTAATGCCAAGCTAGGAAGGGAAGACATCTTTGGTGGAATAATCGGGAAAAACAGCCTGCACGACAACACTTCCGACAACGGATTCAGGCTCATAGATTTTGCTGCGGGGCGAAACGTCATGGTAGCCAGTACGCGTTTCCCACACCTCAACATCCACAAAGGAACTTGGAGATCTCCAGATCAATCTACCGTCAACCGGATTGACCATATTGCGATCGACGCCAGACACGCTTCCAGCATCATGGATGTCCGAACTTTCCGAGGAACTAACATCGACTCGGACCACTACCTTGTTGTAGCCAAGGTAGCACTTCGGGTTTCCAGGCCCAAGGCAAAACAGGGAGATGCTGGGAGAAGGTACAACGTCGAACGGCTACAATCGCAGGAGATCGCCAAATCCTTTTCCAACCGAGTTACAAGTAACCTCTCTCGAAGTTCTGTGCCGCCAACACAATGTATAGAAATCCATTGGCAACATTGCCAAGACGCACTCAGAGAAGCCGCCTCTGACGTACTGGGTTTCAAGCAACCACCAACAAGGAACCCCTGGTTTGATGAGGAATGTCGGCAGGCAAATGCAGCCAAACAACAGGCACGCAAAGCGGTGCTGCATAAAAGGACGAGAGCTGCTCATGAGCTCTATGAGCAGAAGAGGCGAGAGGAACACCGACTTCTCAGAAGGAAAAGAGAGAGCATGAGAAGCGTGCGGTCGAAAATGTTGAGAGGTTTAAAAGCAGAAATGAAGTTCGAAAGTTTTATGAACAGGTGAAATGAAATTCACAAGTACATAAACCTAGAACCGAAGGCTGCAAAGACGAAAGTGGAAGCATCATAGTGGAACCGCAGTCAATGCTGAGGATATGGAAGGACCACTTCTGCAGACTGTATAACGGCGACGACGAACCGAATTCCGCTGTCAGGCAGGATGATCCATTCAAAATAGACGACGAAAGCCAACAATCCCGTCCTCCCGACTTAGACGAAGTAAAGATTGCTATATCTAAGCTGAAGTCTAACAAAGCCGCTGGAGCGGATGACTTGAATGCCGAGCTCTTTAAAGCAGCTGGAGATAAGTTGGTTAGGAGCATGCACCAATTTATCTGTAAGATATGGTAGGAAGAAAGCATGCCCGATGAATGGAACCTCAGTATTGTTTGCCCGATCCTGAAAAAAGGAGACCCTCTAAACCGCACCAATTATAGAGGAATCAGTCTACTTAACATCGCTTATAAAATCTTCTCTGCCGTAATATGTGAACGTCTAAAGCCCATCGTCAACAACCTGATAGGTCCTTATCAGTGTGGTTTTAGACCAGGAAAGTCCACAGTCGATCAAATATTCACATTACGGCAGATCCTGGAAAAAACCCAAGAACACCAAATCGACACCCACCATCTTTTCATCGATTTCAAGGTCGCATATGACAGTATCTACAGGAACGAACTGTATAGAGCCATGTCTAGTTTTGGCATCCCAGCCAAACTCGTCCGTTTGTGCAGGATGACCATGGAGAATTCACGCTGCTCCATAAAGGTTGGAAAGAACTTAACAGAACCTTTCGATGTCAAAAAAGGTTTTAGACAAGGTGATGCGCTGTCATGCGATTTTTTTAACATCGTACTTGAAAGAATAGTGCAAAGCTCACACGTCAACACTAGAGGCACTATATTTCAAAGGTCTGTCCAATTACTAGCATACGCTGATGACATTGACATAATCGGAAGAACTCAGCGTGATGTCAATGGGGCTTTTGTGAGTATTGAGGCAGAGGCGGCAAAAATGGGTTTAACGGTTAATGAGGGCAAAACAAAGTACATGCTGTCATCAAGAAAGGACCTACAACACCGACGTCTTGGTCAAAACGTCACCATCGACAGACGTAACTTTGAGGTAGTCAAGGACTTTGTCTACCTAGGCTCCGCTGTAAACGCAGAAAACAACACCAGCGCTGAGATCAAACGAAGAATAACTCTTGCTAACCGCTGTTTCTTTGGGTTAAGAAAGCAATTGAGTGGAAAAGTTCTCTCTCGAAGGACCAAAGTGTCGCTATATAAGACCCTTATCATCCCCGTCCTGCTATACGGTGCAGAAGCATGGACTATGACAAAAGCGGATGAAAGCACCTTGGGTCGTTTCGAGAGAAAAATTCTTCGTGTGATCTACGGTCCCGTATGCATCGAAGGGGAGTGGAGGAGAAGATGAAACGACGAGCTGTATGGGCTGTACAGCGACGTAGACTTAGCCAGAAGGGTAAAAGTCCAACTACTAAGATGACTGGGTCACGTAGAGCGCATGGAAACCAATGCTCCGGCCCGGAAAGTCTTCGAATCCACACCCATAGGACAGCGCAGTAGAGGAAGACCGCGAATCAGGTGGCGCGCACAATTGGACCAATTCGGAGCGCGAAACTGGAGAGATCTAGCTAGGGACCGAGATAGATGGAGAAGTTTGTTGGGTGAGGCCCTAGTTCACACAGGGCTGTATCGCCACCTTAAGTAAGTAAGTAAAATATCGACGATAAGTAAATAACTATTTTTGCTACACACTCTGTCAATGAGTTATGACAGACGTCATAACAAAATTATTTATATTTATTTTACTGATTTATTGTGCACAAGTGTCTCCGGTTAAATTTATTTAATTTAACACATAAACAAGGAATAAACGAAATAATCAACCAGAAAAAAAATAAGACAAAACGTGGATGAGTCAACTGTACGGAAGAAAAGAAGGAAACAAAACCAACCACAAAACTCCAACCACAAAACTCCAACCCGGAATTCCACCGGCACCAGGAAATGACAAAAATCTCCGAATTATTTCCGCTTTGGCTTTCGTCACTTCTTTCGAAACTGGCGCACCATTTTCACATTCGACGCAGACCCCAAGATCTTCCAGTTTGATGTAGATGTGTTCTAACTGCAAACTTTCAAGAATGCTACATTTTCACGACAGTTATTTTGACGTGACAACGTCTTAAATTAGGTTGTTAGGGAGTCACTTATGAAAAAGTGTAACGCCCGGTAACGTAACGATGAGTCACCGAACGAGAGAGAGGCCCGCCGAATGCCTTGCGTCTCTCTCCCACTCAACTATGATCGGTCTGCCGCGCGCGCAGCACTAGAGAATTAGGCGCATTGAATCGGCGCATGCTTGTGTCTCTGTCTTTGTCTTTCTCGAACGTTCTTGGCGTTGGAAAAACAAGAAAGCGTCATAATACAAGTTCACACGTGTGGTTAAAGTATCGTCAGCTGTGTCTGTAGTGAAAATGTGGAGTGCTTAGATTCGTCATTTACAACAACTACAACAATAAAGGTAAATAATTGTACACTGATATTTCATTATCGTAAACTATGATTGATTGATTAATTGTTAGATTGACACAAAAGTTGAGAAACTGAGTTTATAGGTTATGTCATACTATTGATAAATGTTGATAGTGTTAAGTAAATTATTAGTTTAAAAAATTTGTGCAATTCTTATTTTCATTCAATTCCTTGTTCCTATTGTGCAATTTAATTATATTCATATCAATAAATATTCTACCGAGAAAAAGACGTTGTCACGTAAAATCTTCGCCCGTAAAACCGACTTTACAGGCAACAATTTTTTTTTTTTTTTTTGGTAGAAGGCACCACATTCTGTAACATTACAAAAGCTTGCGAAAACATTCAGCTTCGAATGAAATTCCGATGAGTCTTCAATTTACTTTCCTGAAATTATTTCATTGCTTAATTTATTATACTAAGCATGGGCTAGTCTCATAACCTAGTTTGAAGATTCGGAAAAGAAAACAAACATATATTTTATCAATACACAATTGATGAAAATAAAACCCTGGAGTATATAAAACAACAGGTTAGTTTTATCAAAACGTATGCCTTAACAACAAATCTTAATCAATCAAACAGTCTAATCTTTTTAGCTAAAGCCACACGTCAATTGGATTTTATTAAATTTGATTTCGTTTATTATGAAACGTCCTCCTCTGAACGTGATGTTAAAAGCCTAGCCTAAAAATATTATCTGTGTATATAAACCGTGTCCTTTCTTCGCATATATCAACTCTCACACTTTTCGAATCCTGCGACGACGACGACGACGTCAATCATGCTATTATTTTCCGTAAAGTAGTTAAACAGTATTACAGAGATAAGCAAATGCCAATCACTACCACCGTACCGCTTTGAAAAATGTTATCTTCCACGTACAAACCTGCTGCCTATGACAACCCAATAGAATCGAACCTATATATAAGTTAAGAAACGTAAGCATGGGCACAACACATTACATTAAGGATATGAAATTCCACCCAACCTGAAAAAATAAATAAATAAATAAACTCCCCAAAATCTTTGGTATAATTTAATTAGACGATATGCTGCTAAGAGCTCTTCGATTCCAAAGAAGAACGAAAGCGGCCACAGGACGACTTACGTCTAACAATAAATGTACATATATGTATGTATGTAGGCATAGGCAGTATTGTAAGTTGTTGTAGAAAAGAAAAACTCACCGAAGGATGAGAATGAGACGTTTCTAACAAAGTCTTCAATGTCTTCACAGCTAATGGTGATGTGTAAGATGTAGATATGAGCTGAGCAGTGAGCCAAATGGATAGGATATGGAGAAGAAACCTAAAACCTTATCAAAAATATTAATTTGTTTTCTGCTTCCTTTTTCAATGCTCTTTGTCAAAGTTGTCGTTATCTAATTGGCAGATCAGGAGTAAATTTTGTCTTTTTCTGTGACAGATATGTCGATCGATGAAATTATAGAAGAATTCTGTAATAAATCCTTTTACTGTCAATATGCGGTAAATAATGTGTTAAATGTTAATGAAGAAGAAAAAAAAAGGTCCACAAAGGTGATGAGGACATGACAGCTATAGGGTTTGTAGAAAAGGGTCTTGGAAGACACCATAATCTTTGTATCATATTCTGCACCAGACATATCATATACATAGGTTTACCATTTAGTCTGAAAATGAATGAGGTTAATTTTTGAAAGACAAATAATGCAGAAGCAGATACTAGTAAATTAAAAAGATTTGACACTTTAGTCATGATTTATTAAATTAAAATTTGTGTCTGATTGGGATCCATTTCATTTGGGTTTTGAGGTCGTCGAAAACCGCAGACCAATGACTTCTATAACGAATTTGTGTTCTTAAAATACATAAACATACATATCTACACAAAATAGAGTTTGAAAATTGTCAAATAGGTAGGAGAACATAATGGCAATAAAGAAAACGGTAAGATCTTTAATTGAAGTTGCGCATTATGGGGAATAGGTACCGAGTTGATCGAAAACCCAATCCTGGCTTGTATCGTTACAGTGAGATATACCCTCCGTGCTACTATCTAAGAGTGGGATTTGCATCAACGAAGCTGTAAATCTCAGTATCCTCGGTATGTGCATCAGCAACCACTTCATGTGGAGCGATCACATAGGCGATGTCGCAAAAAAATTCCGCAATATGACTAGGTTTTTTGAGGCGATGCAGGAAATTTGTCTCTCCCTATAAGTCCAAAACTTGAATAAAATCCCATCTCTTTGCTGGTGCTTCAGAAACTTACTTAAGTCTCTTGGACAGTATTCATTACTAGTGAAACAGCCAGTTGCGTTCTTCTTTTTAAGCAATTTAACCGACCATAATAAAGAGTTTTTCAATTGGAGCGGGTAAATTTTGGCGCCCTGTGGCGGCCATTTTGTTTTGGTGACATCTGTCAAATCTTTTGTTTATTATTCAGTTGCTTATGCCAAATCATCATGGCAAGTTACACGATTAAACAACACGTTCAAATGATACAAATTTATTATTAAAATGAGTGTTCGTTAACGCATACGTTGCGCGCATTGCTCCCATTTTACGGTAGACGTGGTGATAATTCACAGTCAACTCTTCAACGTTTGGTGGCCAAATTTAAGACGACCGGTTCGGTTCAGTAAACAATCAGCCAACACCTGTACGTCCAAGGAACGCAAGATCGGCAAGATCGAGAACATCATCGCGGTCCGTGAAAGTGTACAGCAGAACCCGAGGCAGTCTATTCCTCTTCGTGCACAAGAACTCGGCCTTTCGCAGACTTTAACTTGACGAATTTTGACCTGACCCAGGAGCTCAAAGTTCATGACCATAGACAACGCCGTTTGTTCACTGACTCGGCTTCAAATCTTTAGTGACGAGGCGCATTTTTGGATAAATGGCTGTGTTAACAAGCAAAATTGCCGTACATGGGACCACACCAACCCACGCGAGGTTCAGCAGGTTATAATGCATCCTCAAAAAGTTACCGTTTGGTGTGGATTTTGGGCCGGGCGGCGTAATTGGTCCGTACTTTTTTGAAAACGACGTTAGTGAGGCGGTCACCGTCAACAGCGAGCGATACATAACGATGATAACTAATTTCTTATGGCCCAAATTGAACCATATGGATCTAGACGACATGTGGTTCCAGCAGGACGACGCTACGTGCCACACAGCAAACGCCACGATTGACATTTTGCATGAACGATTTGAGAGTAAGGTTATCTCTCGCAGGGGTGATGTGAATTGGCCATCAAGGTCATGCAATTAGAACACGCGAGAATTTTTCCTGTGGGGTTTTTTGAAGTCGCAGGTCTATGCAAATAAACCACAATCGACCGATGCCCTAAAGGTGAACATAACACAGGCCATCGCTCAAATTCAGCCGGATCTATGCGGAAAAGTCATTGAAAATTGAACCACTAGGATCCGTGCCACCGTAAGAAGCCGAGGCGGGTATTTGAATGAATGACTTGCCAAGCTCTATCTTTCCCTGTAATTGCAATGTTCAAGAATTCAAAATCAATATACACAGAGATCTCCTATCTAACCCTTCCTTCTTTTCCTAATGTTTACACTGGTGTCTATGGCATATTAAAGCTCCACAAAACCCTTTTAGTGTGCGCTAATTATTAAAAGAAAGTAGATAAGTAGGGCTCAAAATTGTTAAGGGATAAAGTTAGAAGAGTATTCGACCTTTAGAGAAAAGAAATAAGAGAAATAGAGAGTTTCACAAAGAAAAAACAGAAGTTCCATAAAAAAGTGAAAAGTGTGCTTATTAAGACTGAACAAAGTGTCTCAAAAACAGGAAATATCAAAAGCCACAACAATACTTGGTCAAGTTCTAAAACTACTCACTTTTTACACGTAAAAATTCAGTAGAATTTTTTAACCACCTCCGAACCTTTAGAACCAATAAAGTTAGAAACTTCAAATTCGAAGTAGTTAGCATAAGTGGTTTATGAGACGACAGCACATCAAAAATAGCACCAGCTGACCATCAAAATTATGAAGCATTTTCCGACAAGTCAAATAATTTTAAATTTTTTCTGAAATGTAAGCCTTCTGCTTCAAAAATAGGAAAAAATCGAAAAATAGAGGTATTGGTATCTACCCACTTAATTACATTTACAGGGAACACTTCTGATTTTTGCATAATGATGCTTATAACGATTTTTCTAAAGAGGTATTTAACTTTCTCCAAACTATAAAACGGCGATGACGAATGAAATTCCGCTGCAAGGGAGATAGCATCGTTCAACCTAGGTGACACAGAACAACAATTCGTCTACCCGACCTCGACGAGGTGAAAATAGCTATATCGAATCTAAGGTCTAATCTCAGCATAGTTTGTCAAATACTCAAGAAAGGAGACCCTTTCTACAGTATTATGTGAACGTTTGAAGTCGTTCATCAACAACCTGATAGGTCCATATCAGTCTGGTTTAGACCAGGAAAGTCCACCGATGATTTAATATTCACATCCGACAGATCTTGGAAAAAACCCAGGAACTTCAAATCGATACCCATCATCTCTTTATCGGTTTCAAGGCCGCGTATGACAGCATCTACAGGGAAGAGCTTTACAGAGCAATATCCAGTTTTGGCATCCTAGTCAAACTTATCGGTTTGCGCAGAACGACGATGTAGAATACACGCTATTCTATCAATGTCGGAAGAGATCTCACCGATGCATATGATGTCAAAAAAGGTTTTAGACAAGGCGATGCACTGTGATGCAACTTCTTTAACATCGTTCTGGAAAGAATTGTATATAACTCAATCGTCAGCACTAGAGGCACAATCTTTCAAAAGTTCGTCTAATTACTCGGATACGCCGATGATATTCACATAGTAGGAAGTTTAAAGCGTGATTACATTGGAGCGTTTGAAGCATTGCGATGGAACGGAGAAGATGGGTTTATTGGTCAGTTTGGGCAAGACCAAGTAAATGCTGTCATCAAATAAAGAACATTGAACGACGACGTCTTGGACAAAACGTCACCATGGACAGCTATAACTTTGAAGTAGTTAAGGACCTTGTCTACCTAGGCACCGCTATAAATTCAGACAACGATACCAGCGCTGAAATCAAACGGGGGAATAAATCTTGCAAATCGCCGTTTCTTTGAACTTAGGAGACAATTGAGTAGTTTAGTCTTCTCTCAAGCATGTTAAGTCACCTTCTATAGCTATCAAACTGTACTCATCATCCCGGTTCGCATTTATGGCGCTGAGACTTGCACTAAGGTAAGATAAGAACGTCCTCGAGAGAAAAATTATTCGGATAATTTTTCGTCGCTTCTGCATAGATGGTGAGCGGAGGAGAAGATATAACGACGAACTGCACCATATAAAACCTCTGTTAGGTTACTATTATTTAAAGTATCTTTATAATATAAAACTCCAGCTTGTTGATTGTACGTTACGGTCATTTGCATCGGCAAAAACAAAACGGTCTAGGTTACAAGTTTTTATTTACAATCAATCTAAGAAGCCAACAATTAGTCAGCTAAGAACGCCCAGATTTTTTAAGGGGAAACCATTTAAAATAGCGCATGTAACTTAGGGGATTCCATGAGCCTTATCAATATTATTGTATGCAGTGAAGAATATATATTGGAAATAAAATAGTTACTGCATTAATTTTGATTTTTTTTTTCAAATTCAAGGCCGTTAAGGCCATGGACTTGACTTGTCCGAATGTTCAATAATCTATACGATACACTCGTAGATAAGACTTTTTAGATTGAATATAGATAACTCAATTAAGAATTTTTATAAACTCCAGAAGCTATTAAGAGAATTTCAATTATATAAGATTCTTATAAAATCTAAGCTATGTAAACACATCAATTTTGATTAGATAGCAAATTTAATCTGTTTATTTTCGAAACAAAATCCACCACTCCAAAGACTCAATAACTGATCAGTCAACAATAGCAGCCAATATGGTAAACATCAGGTCCTTAATAATTAGCATAGTTCTATGCAGTCGTAAGTTTTCAAAAAACTACGCATTTTTCGAACAGAAGAACATTTTAAACAATTATAATTTGTGTTTTAGTTTTGCAAGGAATATTAGCTATTAACATCATTAAAAAGTCCGAATGGGGTGGACTTACGGCTGTGGCCAAAAATGCTCTGGAAAACAATCTGCAGTATGTGGTAATTCATCATTCAGCTGGAGCATATTGCAACATGACTGAGAAGTGCAAACAACAAATGCAAAATATGCAATCGTATCATATGAACACTTTGGGATGGGATGATATTGGTTATAATTTTGGTATTGGCGCCGATGGAAATATTTACGAGGGTCGTGGTTTTGGTATTCAAGGTGCACATGCTTCAAGTTGGAATGGCAAATCGATTGGCATAATGTTTATTGGAAATTATAATGGTAAGATATTTAATTTTAAAATACGAGTATAAAATAAACCTAGAAATTCCTTATACAGATCACACACCAACGGACTCTCAGATTTTGAAAGCAAATGAATTACTTACAGAAGCCGTTTCTCAAGGACATTTATCATCAAATTATACGCTTTATGGACATAGACAAGTTGGTTCAACCGAATGTCCTGGAAATAAGTTGTTTAATGAAATTCAAAAATGGTCCCATTGGAGGGAAAGAGTGTGAAATGGAAAAAATATAACTGTGATAAGAAAATAAAAATGTAATGTTCACTTTAAATAAGTTCATAATATTTTTCATTATAACATACTACAAGATTAAAATAAGACAGATTTATAGATTCTTATTAAAAATTAATATATTTAAACGTAACTTAAGGCTTTCATTGAATTTAATTTAAAAATATTCATTGAACTTAATTTAAAAATAAGTTTTAAGTTTTGAAAAGCACGGTGTGTTTTTGAGTATTAAATAGCGCATGTATGTATGTGGGCGACGAATACAATTTTTGTTCAAAGATTGATTTCAAAGTTTTTTAACAACCTTTTATAGTACCTAATTAAGTTGGTGAACATAAAAGAAGAACATCACAATTTGATGGCATTACCGAAACTTAGATAGAGGAATGAAAGTTTGAATACATCAAAATAATCTAGATATCTATATACATATTTAGCCGAAACTTTTTCATCTAAGGTATCTATCGAGTTGATTTCAAAGAATATAATTTCGTGTACCTATCAGAAATTCTTCAAAGTTGTATCAAAAAATTAAAAAATAAGTGATTTCATAAAGAATGTATGAATGCCTATTTTCACTTCTACAAGCATTACCAAACTGTTACACCGATTAACTAAGAAGATGGTACATTAATGCAAACTAACTACATCATGCAAACAATTATGCTACCTTAAAAAAATCAGAATTTAACAATATTCAAACAAAATCTTTAAGTCAGGTGAATAATTCAAAAGACTTCTGGAAATTAGCCAAAGATATAAATGGAGCCAATTTTGTAATTGCTACAAAAATATGTCCTCAGGTCAACTATAATACCATTTCCAGAACCTACTTTCCAATAAGGTTATTGAAGAAATTTAGGACTCTGAAATAGACGCAATGAAATAAAAATCATCCTTCAAAAAGCCAAAGATGGAAAAGCAACAGTTGAAGGCGGAATTCCGTATGAGTATTTCAAAAATGCAACTCCGACTTTTACTAATAGATTAAAACTACTTTTCAACAACATTTTAAAAACCGGCATCATCCCCTCTTAGTTCAAATAATCAGTTATTTTTCCTATTAGCAAGAAAGGTTACCCAAGCGATGTTGCAAATTACCAGGGAATTTCATTTATGATCGTTCTACCTAAAATATTGTGCGGGGTTCTACGTAATTAACAGATTAGAAAAGTGAATTAATGATAACAAAATATTAACAGAATTTCAAGCAGGAATAATTACAGTATTGTGGACCAGATATTTGCTTAAAAGATCTATGCATTTTTTTTGTTCATTTTAAGGCAGCTTTAGACCTTGTGAATAGAAACGCACTTAAGTACTCAACTCGGAATCTCTACAAATGTTTTTAATGTTTTAAAGAATATGTATACCCGTACAGAAGCAGCGGTATGGGATGGATCTTTGTTCTCACAATGGTTTGGTAACTAGTGTTAGAGAACGATGCCTTCGTTGCTGTTTTCATTATTTATAAATGATATTGGCAAGTGTATGCCCGGTGGAATTAGGAAATAGTCTCTACTTATAAAATATTTAGAAAGTGAACTTAAGGTACATAAATAATCAAACATTTTTGGAAGAATGTTGACTGTAAACGAAAATTTGACGGGTATCCTCTAACCACGACATATAAATAAGAAACAAGTCACAACCCTAATGTACTGTCCAATATGTTTTCTGAGTTACCTGAGTTACCCATTTAAATGTTTTCATTTTCCGGTTTTATGGAAATCTGTTTTTTTTTTCAAACCAACCAATAAAAACGGTCTCAAGTATCAAAAGGAGCAGCGGCCCCTTAGATGGAAAAAAGAGAACATGAGAAGAGCGCATTCGAGGAGATAGAGGGATGTCACAACAGAAATGAGGTTCGTAAATTTTACCAAAAGCTAAAAAAAACTCTCAAGGGTACCAGCCATGCACCGAAAGCTGTCAAGATGATCAGGGGAAGATAGTAGTAGAACTGCACTCTATGCTGAGAATATGGAAAGACGACTTATGCAAATTATATAACGGCGATGACGAACCGAAATCCACTGTAGTAAGGGAGATAAAATATTCGACCTAGGCGCAGAACGAAAATTCCGTCTACCCGACCTCGAGGAAGTTTAAAAGCTATATCGAAACTGAAGTCCAATAAAGCTGCTGGAGCTGACGACATCAACGCCGAATTATTCAAAACAGCAGGCGATGACTTGGTAGGGAGCATGCACCAACTCATCTGCAAAATATGGTAGGAAGAAAGCATGCTCGATGAAAGGAATCTCAGCATAGTTTACCCTATACACAAGAACAGAGACTTTCTGAATTGCGCCAACTACAGAAACATCAGTCTCCTGAACATCTCATATAAGATCCTTTCTACCGTATTATGTGAACTTCTGAAACCGTTCAACAACAACCTGAAAGGTCCATGAGTTAAGTTTAGACCAGAAAAGTCCACCATTGATTTAATATTTACATACGTCAGATCATGGAAAAAACCCAGGAACTTCAAATCGATATCCATCATCTTTTTATAGGTTTAAAGGCCGAGTATGACAGAATCTACAGGAAAGAGCTTTACAGAGCAATATCTAGTATTGGCATCACTGTCAAACTTATCCGTTTGCGCAGAACGACGATGAAGAATACACGCTGCTCCAACAAAGTCGGAAAAGGTTTTAGACGACAAGGCGATGAACTGTCATGCGACTTCTTCAACATAATTCTGGAAAGAATTGTATTAAACTCAATTGTCAGCACTAGAGGCACAATTTTCCAAAAGTTCGTCCAATTACTCGGATAAACCGATGGTATTGATATGTTTGGAAAGTCAAACCATGATGCCGATAGTGCGTTTTTGAGCATTGTGACGGAAGCGGAGAAGATGTCTATTCTAGTGGCCAATAAGGCAAAGCATATGCTGTCATCAAAAAAAGAACATTGAACGACGACGTCTTGGACAAAACGTCACTATGGACAGCTATGACTTTGAGGGAGTTAAGAACTTCGTCTACCTAGACACCGCTATAAATTCAGACAACAACACCAGCGCTGAAATCAAACGAAGACTAACTCTTGCAATTCGCTGCTTCTTTGAAGTTAGAAAGGCAATTACGTAATAAGGTCTTCTCTCGAGCATCTAAAATCATCATCACTAAACATCCCGGTTCTCATTTATGGCCCTGAGGTTTAGACCCTGTCAAAGAAAGATGAGAACGTCTTCTTCGAGAGAAAAATTCCATGGCTGATTTTTGGTCCCATAGGCAAAGGTAGAGAGTGGATTAGAAGATACAACGACGAACTGTACGGACTGTACAGCGACACTAACCTAATTAAAAGAATAAAAGTACAACGACTTAGATGGCTGGGTCATATAGAGCGAATGGACATCAACGCTCCAGCCCGGAAGTTCTCCAAATCCAATCACGAAGGACGGCGCAGTAGAGAAAGACCGTGACTCAGGTGGCAAACGAAGGTGGGACAGAACCTCAACCAACTTGGCATGCAAAACTGCTAGCTAGGGACCGAGCTAACTAACTAGTTAACTAGTTAATAAACATATATAGTGAACATAAATTTATTTTAAATTCTGCTAATCAACATTATCAAATCCAATCATTATTTTTCTTACACCATGTAAATCCTTAACTTTGTGTTTTATGTTTTTATCAGTAATGTTTAACGCATCCATATAAATTGAAATGTACAGATGTATTCTTGAATTTTTTTTGGCAAGGTAAAGCAATAAAGATAAATATTAAAATGTGCTTAGGCAGGTTAAATTGCCAGTCCCCACACTAAATTCGGCGCTTTATAACACCCCTATTATTGGTATTGGTAAATAGCAACATAATACAAAGTTTCTAATCATTTATGCATCACTATTTGTTTTTTAAATTTATGGGTCTGCATTAATAGTTGAAGCAAAGAATAAAATGTTTTTTGTTGAGTATAAAGGCGGAGGTACTGTTAGAATCACAGCTTAAATAATCCCCATTCTTATGTCAACAACACACAATTGTATCTACCATACCTACACTGGAGAAACGTCATAAGTTAAGGTATGGTAAGAAGTTTTAATCCAATTTATAGTCTTTGCTTTGAAATCTATTGCAAACAAATTATTCTAAAATTTCAAAACAATTTTATCATTACATGTCAATCGAATACATTATGTATTAATTTAGAGTGCCCTTGAATGTTGAAGCAAAACAATAGTTTAAAATTGCCTAAAGTATTGTGTCACACTTATAGATGGATGACTCAGATGTCAAAAGCAAACATGAAACACTATTAATCAATGTCTCCTCTTTTTGAAGAAATATATTGTAAGTTAATTTTCCTCCAATCGACCTTAAATATTGAATTGAAACAAATAATAAGGATTTTTGTTGCGTTTTCTTTTTACGTAAACAATTTGATTTTATCACAGAGAATATAAAGTGTCTAGATGTACCTATAGATACATTAAGTGAACCTTACATAAATTACATGAAACCAAATTCCAACTAAAACACATGCTCCCGAGGTTAGCTTTATTTTGCAATACGTATATTATGAAGCAAATTCAGTTGGCTTTCCAGTGCGGCCAGTTTTTTAGTACCGGAAAGAAGGCATTCCCAGGGCATTCGGTGTCTCTGACTTGCCTGTGCCCGTACAACGTGTAATTTGCTCTCACATGACTGTGTTCTACCGCATAGGCGATAAATTTCTGTGCAACTTCCATCATTGGTTTTGGTGGTAATTTCTCTGCAAGCAATAAGCGCACACGCTCTTTTATTCAATTCACCTCTCGAATATTTGCTATATGTATATATTTTGTGCCATATACGCTTTCCAATCTTACCCATAAAATCGCCTATTAGCAGTAATCCAATACTCTTGTCGTTATAGTGAGGAGCATGTGCACCAACCACACCGAATCCACGGCCAACGTACACATTGCCGTCACCACCGACGGCAAAACTATAACCTATATCGTCCCAGCCGTGCCCATCCATGTGAAAGTCCTGCATGGATCTCATGGCTGCCTTGCATGCGTCCGTTGTAAGGCAAACATCCGGTATGAAAGAGTGATGAACAACAACATACTCAACAGGGCCATGAATGTGGCTTCGTCCTTTAGGCAGGCGAGCCGCCCACTCATCGCGGCTTATTATTTCCCAGGACAAGGGTTTTTCGTTTGTGATGAAGGCCGCGTAAGCAATAAAGCAAACTATCATCAGAATTAACCATTGTTAGTTGGCGATCAGTGACTAGCTGAATTAAAATGTATTTTTGTTTTTTACTTGCTCCGACGGTCGTCACTAAGACGATGAGGGACAGAAGGCAGAGACACTTGTTCATTGTGGAACGAAACTATTATTACTACCGAAGACTGAACGGACTCAATTATAAGACTATCTGGATGACTGACCATGTTAAACTTGAATTGATAAGGCGCTGAAGGCTGATTCAGGTTCAGTAGGTGGATCGGATTCTGTTTTTGAAAGTTTTTGGGCTTCCATATCTAATCTTTGGAATTGTAGCTGATAAAGGTGTTATAACTATGTTTGCTTTTGTGTGTTCTTACACACCGTGATGAAATAGTAATTTATACGTCGCGTCGTCGTTGGTACTTGAAACGTCTTTATCAATCAAAAAATCATGCTCCAAAATGTTATTTTAAAATTCTATTCAAGTGCTTTTGTCTATATTTACCTATTTTCTAAAATACGTAGCGGTGAATTATTATTATGAGTATATAAAAAGTATTATATCACTACAACTCATCTAATTGGATAAAAATGTTTTAATTTAATAAAATTGAACGCTTATTAAGACCTGTCAACTTGAGTTTATATAGGTACCGCCTTTTGTTGCAAACACAGTGCTACGCGACTTTTAACTATAGTTTTCAAAAACAAATTTTGAATTGTTGTCAACTGACAAATTATTGGTTCATTTTGAGAATCGACAAACCAATACCAATCAGTTCATCTTAAATATTTGAAATTGAAGGTTAAGCCCAGATTGGTTATTATAGCTCCAAACAAAATCTTGGATCCATGTAGATACATTATGATGCCCCGAAGTATTAAACTTGCCTGAAAATCCATACTTAAATATTATAAATGAGAAAGTAACTCTGTCTGTCTGTCTGTTACTCAATCACGCCTAAACTACTGAACCAAGTTGCATGAAATTTGGTATGGAGATATTTTGATACCCGAGAAAGGACATAGGCTACTTTTTACCCCGGGAAAATGACGCATTCCCATGGAAAATTCAGGTGGGTTGATCGCTTTTATGCCTAAACTAGTATTGGTAAAGAGATAGTTTGAGACTTAAGAAAGGACATGAGTTGTAGAATTGTAGAGTCGGCACAATTCAAACATACGTACAAAAAAGTGCAGCTCAGGTTTTTTCATACTATACTATCCAAAAACACTATCTAATGCAGACGAAGTCGCGCGTAAAAGGTATAGTAAAATATAAAAACCTATGATGTCTATGGACTCTCTTGTTTAAGCCATTTAGAAGCGTTTGTAAAGCCTAATAGGCGGTTTCAAGATTATTAAAGAAGTATCTGACTAAAAGTTTTTTCTAAAGTGGCATAGTGCTGGGCAGTGGCATAAGAAGTTGACTGTATCTTCCTGCTGTTCCTCATCATTGCAGCCTTTGCCCATGTCATCTGTGGTATGCCAAATTGTATTTGTCGAACGGGTTCTATTTTTGTCGAATTTGAACCATAGTTTCCTGACTGTAGCACTGGTTTTGAGGGTTTTCCATCTTTCGTTAGTTTTTTTTTAAGTATCTAGTTGCCAATGATCTGTTTACGTACACAAGATGTGTATTGGTCAAGAGTTCTACTTGTCCTCTTCAGCTCATCAGCTCTCTCGTTTTCAGGCATATCCATGTGATCTGGTACCCAGCACTTTTTTTTTTCAAATTCATTTTTATTAATTCATTCTTAAGACTATCTTAAAGCTAGACAAAAATTCATAAAACTAGCCTAATTATCCATAACTTACAACTAACTTACTGGTCCCATACGGACACTCTAAGTTAAACAATAATACTTAATGCTAATGCCTTTCGGCCCTAAGATCTATTTAACTTCAATTAATTTTATTTATTTGGGTATTCATTAGAAAATTTAGCAAAAACTAATGTCAATATCCTTTTTTATTTTTACTTAAAAACTACTTAAAATAAGGTCCTTAATATAAAACTTAAAGCTAACTAAAACTACCTATTCTACCTATAAACTACTTAAAACTAGAACAACCACAGCAGCAAAACTAACTATCTAACGTTTTTTGTTTTTCATATTTTGTCTTTATTTTTATTTTTATTTTTTTGATTATTCCCTGATTTTTTTTTAATTTTTTTTTTTTTTTTTGTATTTTTTTGTATTTTTCTTTTTTTAAGTTTAATAATAGTAACGTGTGCTGTGCGGCTTGTAACACCATGTATTAAAACCACATGTTCCCCAAGTATATATCTTTCAAATCAGGCCAAAAATAATTTACATGCCACAAAAACCTCGTTAAGCCAAAATAAACTCTAAAAACCATTAAAGCACGTATGTGAAACTTATTTTAGATCTTAACTTTCTCAAGAAGACATAAGTACATAATATTTTGTATACCTCTTGATAGTTATTACTGCCATACAAAAATAAAACAAAATTGATTTCGAAATTAATACACCTGATAGCTTTAAGTTAGGGGAACTACCGATTGACTTTCTATTATTTTTATTATTCTGATAACACAGAATATATATTTATATAAAATTAATTGATATTAAATATTTATGATCTATTTAATCTTCGATCGGCCAAAAACAAGGTCAAAACGTGAATTTATGTTAAATTTTTTGTTGGCAAAGGGAATACCCATAGAATACAAGTGAGTATTTGGCTTGCCAAGACAACCTTCGGACTGTGGCGCCACCTAATTTATTTATTTTTTTTAAAGACGACTTTCAAAAACTAATTTGCAACATCATCGCAAGACGGACTTGTGTAATAGAAATGTTTTGAATTGAATGGAACTAGTGAATCGCATTGAATTTAATGAATTTCTACAGGGTTTTCACACAGGGACGCTAGAAAAGTAGAGCGACAGAGACAGCAAACGACGCCATATTTCTTGCCACTCTTTTGACATTTATCTTCAATAAGGTTTGCCATTTTATGATGGAAAGATACACGAAATACGAGCCAACAACGAGTCTAAATTATTAAAATTTACTACCCAAATTCGGAGTCAGCGGCCTCAACGTTAAGAGCGCTACGTCCAATTTATGGTCGTCATAATCGTCCTAGCAGATCAATAATTAAGCGTCTAGTAGCAAAATTTGAATCCACAGGCACAATACAAAATGTTCCCGTGCCAGTGAGACAAGGAAGTGCCCGTTGTGTCGAGAATATTGCTGCCGCTGAGGCTTCAGTTGCAGAAAGCCCAAATATGTCTCTCACACGTCGCGTCGTTCTCAAGCGTTGGGCATCTCTGTGACGTCGTTGTGTCGAATTTTGGGAAAAGATCATGGCTTACATCCTTTCAAGATTAAATTGACGCAAGAACTGAAGCCGCTTTACGACCAGAAGCGTCGTATGTTCGTGAATTGGGCTGAACAACAACTTGAAAATGATTCGGATTTTCATCCAAATCATCTTCAGCGATAAGGCTCATTTCTGGCTGAATGGTTTCGTCAATAAACAAAATATGCGATAGGCAGTAATCCACACGTATCTACTCCATGAGTCATCATTGCATCTCGAAAAAATTACGGTTTGGTGTGGTTAATGGGCCGGCGCGGCGCGGCGGCGCGGCGTCATTGGGTCGTAATTCTTCCGTGATGATCAAGACGGGCACGTTACTGTGAATGGGGATCGCTACCGTTCATTGATAACCGAATATTTTTGGCCCCAATTGGATGATATGGACTTGGAGGGCATGTGGTTCCAAAAAGACGACGCGCGGCGCCACAACCCACACAGCGAATATCACAACCAATTTATTGGAAACCAAGTTTGGAGAACGTCTTATCTCACGAAATGGTCCAGTCGCTTGGCCGCCTCGTACAATTTAACGCCGTTAGATTATTTCCTGTGGGGTTACCTTAAGTCTATGGTCTATGCCAATAAGCCAGCGACGATTGATGAACTTCGTACGAATATCGAACGTTAAAATGCAGCAGTATCGGCAGATTTATGCTTGAAAACCGTCGAAAATTGGGTTCAGCTTCTGGACTTCTGCAAGCGTGCTTTATGAGCAGAAGAGGATAGAAAACCGACTTTTCAGAACGTTTAGTAGTAGAAATAAAGTTCGAAAGTTTTATAAGCAGGAGAATCGAAATTCAAAAGTCCATGAACCACGAACCAAAGGCTGCACGGTCAAAAATGGAAACATTATTGTAATACCGCAGTCAATGCTGAGGATATGAAAAGACCACTTCTGCAGACTGTATAACGGCGTGGCGTCGACTAACCAAATTCAGCTGTCAATCGATGATCTATTCAATATAGGCGAAGAAAGCCAACACTCCCGTCTTCCCGACGAAGACGGAAAGTCTTCGAATCCACAACCACAGGACAGAGCAGTAGAAAAAGGCCGCGGATCAGGTGGCGCGCACAAGTGGAAAGTGAACGTACCCAACTTGGAGTGCGCTACTGGAGACATCTTACTAGGGATCGAGTTAGATGAAGAAGTTTGTTGGGTGAGGCCCTATTTAACACAGGACTGTAGCGTCACGCTAAGTAAGTAAATGAGTAAGTAGTTCAAATATACATTTCATACAACAAAATAAAGGTTCAATCGTTATAAGTTTGTTATCAATTGTCTGTTACTGAAAGTCACTAAAAATTCCACGATAATTCGAATGATCCATTTCCATTAAATTTAATATTCCGATAAAATTTATACTGCAATGCATTTATGTCAGTGAAAGGTGTGTGCTACATTAAAAACCTTTCCAATAATACATTTATATGGAAAAATGTCCAATGTTATATGAAATATAAAGACCTTATGATTTTGGCATCATGTCCATAGACCTAACCACAGTACCATAATATACCACCATGTCATTCTTTTATTCTTAATGGTTATGAAATGAACAGCAAATTGTATGTTTGGTTCATTAGTCTTTTGCTGTAGATAGACTCACCACCATCATGTGCCAAAATAAGTTTTAAGTAATTAATTACATACCAACATACCTACTTCATTAAAAATTATAAAAAAGTACAAACAAAAACAACAAAAGAATGTAGCTTAAATTGAAGCTGTCATTGAAATGACAGATGTGCATGAATTACTATATTACATAAGTCGGCTTTTATTTGTGTTTTTTAATTATTAAAATTGAAATTATGAAAATAAATGAATGAAACCATCAAAATATTCGTTCTACTGCGAGTGTGTTTGTATGAAAATGCGTATGTAGTTGTGTAGATGTGAGGAAATACCGTCGTCGTGACGTGTTGAAAATGAGCTAAGATAATTTTGACAGCTTATGGTTGGAGAGAGATTAATTTATAGGCAAGGTTTGTAATGCAAATATGTACCTACAAATATGTTTAAGTACCGAATTAATTTTAATTTTTGACTCATTAATTTCTTAAATTGTGCATAAATTATTGTTACTGTTATTATGTAAAAATTCACTTACTTGCAAATTAAAAATTTACAATTATTGTTATATTAAATTAAATATTTTGTGTGGGGAAAAGTATGCACTGTTTGAGAGTTGGTTCAGCAAGATATTATTTATGGGTTGGGGTCGAAATACTGTATGGATCAAAATACTGTATTTCAAAATACTATTTTTACAAAATACTGCATGATCAAAATGCTGTATTTCAAAATTCTATATTTCAAAATTCTGTATATCAAAATTCTGTATTTCAAAATGCTGTAAATAAGGCTAAAAAATAAAAATCGTTTGGACAAAGTTAAAAACTGCGCACTTTTTTTTTTTAGCCTTATTTACAGTATTTTGTAATACAGAATTTTGAAAACAGAATACTTTTTTTAAGAAAACATCATAATAATGTTTCATTAGCATAATGCTCTAATATACTTCCCTTGAACAATAACATATGTATGTATGTACCTATGATAATTCATAAGTCTCCGAAATAATAAAAAAAATATAAATGGTATCTTCTTTTTATTTTCTCTTTCTCATTTTCTTCTTAGTTATTTGTATCTCTCTCACATTCTTACATGTTCCTATCATAATAAACAATTGCATAAACAATTGCACCAAACTAATTGATCTGTCAAAACTTCCAGTATTAACCAGTATTATGAGATACAGTATTATGACAATACATCATTTTGAGACACAGTATTTTAATTGTACAGTATTTTGAAATACAGAATATTAACCATACAGTGTTATGACCGTACAGTATCATACAGAATTTTGACCATACAGTATTTTAAAATAAAGCATTTCGACCCGCTCCCATTATTTATTTGTTCATAATTTACAGGCACTCAAGGGGTTATGAGTACCCTTTATTATGTTTACATTTAAACACAGCACGGGTGTTGAGAAAATAGGGAAGGACTTAAGAGGTGAACATTGGTCTTAAAGTTCGAACATCAAAATGGGAGGAAAAAAGAGAATTTGTTAAAGCAATAAACATTCTTCATGTCCGGTTTTGGAAAAATACTTGACACTTCACCCGAAATTGAACTCAAGGGTAAACTGATGAGCATTTCTGTGGAAAGCAAATGGATAATTCGAACGAACAATGTTTGTAAAAATATCTGTAAACCAACGAAAGGTTTGAAACATTGCGACAGTGTTCGATGGATGTAAATGTTTCGGTTATAGTTATATCACCTATCATTTTCATTTTTTGAATTCTATCCAAGAGATTTAAACTTTTGTTTGGGGCAACTGCCCAGATATGCGAGTTATATCCAAGCTTTCAACAAATAAAGGCTTTGTAAAGTACAGCCAGATCAGAAGGGGTGCACAATTTCTCGAATGTCGAATAAGTGATCATTCCATAACGAGTACTAAAAATTGATTAGTTTCCTGGATGCAAGTGCTCCTTATGGATAGAACCATTGGGGTTGGGTTACGCTTTAACGACAGGAGAAAGCATTTATTTTATGAATATCAGACTTGAAACCATCCAATACAACTTGTATTGAACGGTTAGAAAGGTAGTTTCTAATTTAACGAAAAAGAGATTCATCAATAGCTAAACCACGCATTTTTGATAAGAGAGGTTGGTGCGAAACTATCAAATACTTTTGAAATATCAAGTGCAATAATCTTACTTTCTCAAAAACGATGTGAAGATTTATTCCACTGTTCGGTGAGATAAACCATGAGATCACCCATTGCTACGGAAGCCATACTGCCGGTCATTAAGAAGCTTCCGTTCTTTGAGATATACCTTAGGCTGATAATTAATCAGTGTTTCCATGACCTTGAAAAGACGGGACGTAAGTGCTATTGGACGATAGTTGGAAGGGGATGAGGATTCGCCTTTTTAAGGACGAGTTGTACAAATGCTGTTTTCCATCCGTAGAGTAGGAAAGATAGCAAAGCTAACGCAGTGATTTTGTCAGGGTTGAAGAACACCTCTTCAGAACAATAGGGGGGATACTGTCTGGGCCAGCGGATTTGTGTATGTCAAGGACTTTCAGTACTCTTTTTGATTGAATTCTCTTAGTAACTACTTAATTTCATATGCATTAAAAGAAGTAGGTACAAAACAGCAATTTGAAAATTTCTGAGCAAATACTTTTTTACTCTAAGGTAAAATCAAAGAACAACCGTTAAGATTCTGAAGTTAAAGCAATCAGCTTATAATTATTGAAATGGCGGAATTTGTACTTATGTAATTCCCAAAAAGTCTATAAATATCGAAAGTAGGGTGCAGAGTCTAATTTTAAACAACTTTTTCATTTTGAGAAAAAAACGTGGTTTAGTTAAGTGAATACTAAATAAGCAAGCCATTTAAGCTTAATTATAACAGTTTTGAAGAGTCTTAATCATTAACATCGTTCTGCTGCAAGAAGAAGGTTATGGAATTACACCTGATTAATAACACTTTTTAAATATCCAAGAAGTAGTGAGGAAAAATCTAACAACAAATTGTATTCCAAAGAGAGGGTTATAATTGAAAGATGTTTTGGTGAACTGAAGGCAAGATTTCCCATTTTTCGTGTTTTTTTTTTAAACGTGTGGTTTTCAATCCCGCAATCATTTTTTCGGTAATTTTGGTTTGCCATATCATAATGATTAGATTTACTCCCGAAGAACGTTTGCAAAGCGTGTACATTTATTACCAAAATAACTTCCCATGGGAAGTTAATAAAACTTCAACTCCCTACAGCAAAGGAAACAATCAATTTATTGAATTAAACTTTTGGCCAGCGCAGTGAAGTCACTGAACTACGCGGATAAGCCCGAGTTCATTGACGCCTCTGAACAACACCCTTTATATAAATTGAATATAATAAATTAAAGAAGAAAATTATTTTACCTTTGTTTAAAATGTAAAAATTATAGATGTCTTCAATTTAAAATTGTCTGAAAATAGAAAAAAAAGTTATTTTATTGATTTGATAAAATAAATTGTTTTATGCACTCCGCTTCAACTGAATACGCACACTAATTTATTTTAAAATACTTGGTACAGATAGCTTTTATGACCTTCTTCGGAAAAAACACCATACAAATTGTATATATAAACTTAATATATTTTATTTTGCAATATAAACTTAATACATAGTTTATTCATTCCATATTTGGGTTTTTCCAAAAAAAAAACTCTGGGTTTAAAAAATGTCGTCAAATAAAAAACGAAATAAGCTTGTTCCTATTCATGTGAAACGAAGTGTATTTTTAAAGGTTTTTATTTTTGTTACGAGAACTGTCAATTGGACTTTTGTTAATATTATCAAATAGTAACAACAACGTCCTTTATAAGGTAAAACTATTTTAAAGGCATCATTTTTATTTTCTGCCAAGATATTCGAGTCGAAAATCAATTTTTCTAATACACTAGCTGAACCGAAAAACGTTGTTTTGTCATATACAAAATTTCTAGAAAATATTTTAATAGAAATAAATAACTTATTGTAAGTGTGTAAGGATGTGGTATATAAGTGGGAGAGATAAAGCACTGTAAACGGTAAAAAAATATTAAAATAACAAATCATTAAACAATTATTTTTTATTTATTAAAATTAATTCTTTAAAATTATATACATAACGCTTAATATGACTATACTACAAACAAAAAAAACAATATCAATCTCTTAATGCAATAGTGTACAATATTTTTTGTGATCCCATCTTTCGCCGTGTGAAAAACATGAAGTGCTCAAATCTAAGCCGCAGACAGACATCGTTTGGCCTTGAGATTTATTGATTAATTAATTAATTATTAATTTTTAACTTCCCATAGGAAGTTATTGTAATGGGTCCGATTTGTCGAATTGAAAATTTTGACATTTCTCGATGTTTCAAGGTCTCTAGAGTCGAAATAAAAGATTTTTAGAAAGATGTCTGTCCGTGCGTGTGTACGTACGTTCGTACGTCCGTATGTCCGTATGTCCGTATGTCCTTACGTCCGTACGTTCGCGACGTTTTTTTCGTCCTCCATAGCTCAAGAACAAGAAGAGATATCGACTTCAAATAAATTTTGCTGTACAGATAATAAGGCAGAAAGATGCAGAAAGGGCTCTCAAGAAAATTGCGTGGGTGGTTTTTTTACCATAGCAGTTTAAAAAAAAGGTGAACATTTTGGTTAAACCTAAATATCTCATGAACCAATGACGCTAGAGACTTGAATTAAATTTTATATTATATACTGTATCGTGATACAAAACAAGTATATTTTTGGAAAAAAATCCAATTAACGGTTTTTTTTATAAATAAAAAAAAACTAAAAAAAAACATTTGCCACCTCGAAAATTTTACGACTAAAATATGATTTTATCTCCAACAAAATTTTGTGCAACGAAGAATAATGTTTTTGACATCTGATAAAATTTTGAGAAAAATCTAATTGACAGTTTTTTTACAAAAAATAAAAACCTAAACAAAAATTAATAAAAGGTGGTAAAAATTGCTTTTTGACTCAAATATCTCTTCAAAACTTTGAGTTATTTGCTTTAAACTACTTTAATCTTTCAAAAAATATTGTTGTCAGCATTCAGTTAAATTTTGAAAAAAATCGAATTGACAGCTTTTGTTCAAAAAATTAAAAACCTAAAAAAATTTAACAATAGTTGGTAAAAATTGATTTTCGACTCAAATATCTTTTCAAAAATTTGAGATAATGGCTTCTAACTAATTTTAGCTTATAAGAAATACTGTTTTCAACATTCGATACAATTTTGAGAAAGATCGAATTGACAGTTTTTTTTTTCAAAAAATAAAAACCTAAAATAAACAATACTAAAACTTGGTAAAAATTTACTTTCGACTTAAATAGCTTTCCAAAAATTACAAATATTGGCTTCAAACTTATTTTATTTCACAGGAAATATTGTTTTCGATATTCAGTAATTTTTTTATAAAAATTCAACAGTCCGTTTTTTCATAAAAAAATAAAATCTACAAAAATAGTACGCAAATTTGGTAAAAATTGATACATATAGACTAACTTTTAAGCAAGACAAATCGACAGATGGGATGAAAAGTTATCAGTGTGGGTCGCATCCCAGCCTCTTTTTTAATTTATAATCGTGTGTCGTTGCACAACCGTGGTGGGTTCAAATTACGAAGCAAAATTACCGGAGATCCAACCTTCAGTTGTAAATTATGCGGTGGTAAATCCAATGAGTTCCAAAACTCAGTTGGATAATTTACAGCTTCGGTAGCATCACAAACTGTATCAATAGATTTGTATGGCACCAATTTGTTGACATACACATTTTTTGTATATCGTCTGTTGACATTGGGAAATATCCGTCGCCTATATCTAACAGTTGTTTTGAGAATGTTTCAGCGGATGGATCTTGAAGCATTTGAACTCGCATATTTACTTTCAGTTGTACGTTTTCAACATTACGCCACAGTGGCGATGATTTTAAGCACGTGTTGATCTCATCAGCATACTTTGAACGCGGAATAACGGGAAGTATTTGTCCGAAATCACCTGAAAGGAGTAGCAGAGTGCCGCCAAATAGTCTGTCGTTGTTTTTTATATCTTTCAATGTCCTGTTCAACGCCTCAAGCCAATGTTTGTGTACCATAGTGCATTCATCCCAGATGACAATTTTACACTGTTTCAGCACTTTGGCCATGGATGATTGTTTTTTAATATGGCACACCGCGTCTGGGTTATAAAAATATTTAGTGGCAGTTTAAATACTGAATGAGCTGTTCTGCATCCATCCAATAAAGTTGCCGCAATGCCAGAAGATGCAGATGATCGTATTTTATCAAGAATTAGCGAAATAAGGAATGTTTTGCCAATTCCACCTGGTGCATCAAAAAAAAAAAAGAATCCACCTTGTCCTGCGGAAACCGCGAGCATGATGTGGTCATAAATGGTTTTTTGTTCTTCGCTCATTAGTGGGACATTGCAAGCAACAATCCCTTCCATTTCTACAATATTGTATTGTAGTTCACGATTCAAGTCAGTGTATATTAAATCAAATGCATTTCGATTTGGTGAATGCATACCGAAATGACTGAGTGGTAAGTTGGCAATGATAACGCAAAGATCCTCAATAGCAATCAATGCTTCATTGTACATAGCGTCAGTGAATACTATCGTAAGATCGTTGCACCGTGTACGATGTTGATGCAATTAAATAATAGCACTTTAGGAATATAAAAAATAAATAAAAACTTTTTCTCAGACCTACCGAATGTATATGCAAAATTTCATTAAAATTGGTTAAGCAATTTCGGAGGAGGAGAATTTTATATATTAGAATATGTAACGAATGAACTCAAAAAGTACTGGACCGATTTTAATAATTCTTTTTTCATTAAAAAGCTACTTTATCTGTACCTATTTATGTCTACCCGTGCGAAGCCGGGACGGTCCGCTAGTAAGAAATAAAAACATTCAAAACTAAAATTGGTAAAAATTGGTTTTCGACTAAAAATCTCGTTAGCACAAATAGATTTTGAAATCAAACTATTTCATTGTATTAAAAATATTTTTGGTAATTTTTAGTAAATGTTTTTTTAACAAAATACGAAAGCCAACAACAACAACAAAAAACTGATCAGAAATGGTTTTCGACTCAAGTATTAAAAATACAATACAAAATATTGACTTCAAATTATTTATCTCACACAAAATATTGTTATGATTATTTTTGTTAAAGTTTTAAGGAAGACAAATCGACAGACGGGATGGGAAGTTATCAGTGCAGGTAGCATCGCAGCCTCTTTTTCTAATTCTAAATACTATTTACAAAAGTTCATCACATATGTTTTTCCAGTATTATTTTCAAAATATGCAATTTAATAAAAACGGTTTTAAAAAGAAGTTTTGATTTTTTTTGGAAAACACTTTTTTGTCAATATCAGAGGTATGACTAATATTTAAATATTTGTTATAAACATAAAATCTTATCTTGAAAAGTCAGTACGATTTCAACAATTATTTTTACAATACATATAAAACGTCATGTAGTTATCTACCATAAAAACCTACAAACAAAAAGAAACCAATTCCTCGAAAAATAGCCAATTTCTTCGAATCAATCTGTGCGTTTTTTCTTATCAAAGGCACACTTTTTTATAATGTATTTTTATTCAGATTAGACATTTTGTATGTTTCCAGGTAAATTCATATAAAGTGACTTCTTTCCTAACGACCTTTCGGATATAACGACAAAATTTAGTTCGATTTGGAACTCTATAGTCAATAATTAATAATACCTTTTGCATTTGGATAAAACGACATCCTTTTATAACGACGGAAAATTAGTTTTCCATGAGTGGTCGTTGTCACCGAATTTATACATTACATTCTTTTTTAGTTCTTTGTTAAACTATCAGTGCGATTGTGATCCCATCAATTAATTAGCTATATATAGTATATAGCAACAAATAAAAGAAAATACAATAATTGTCCTTTATTATTTAAACAATATTTTTTCTTTCATTTTTTGTTTGCGTTAAGGTAAGTGAATTTTTGGTCATGTTTCAAAACTTAATTACATTTGTTTCATTCGCCGTTTTACATAATCATTTCAATTATCCTTTTTACACGCTTCGCCAACCGCTTCCCATAACCCAAAACGCCATCACTCACAAGCACCAGCACAACGACCAATTCGTTTTGTGGAAACAAAATTAAATTTAACAAAATACTGAATATTAAAAAACAAAATCAAAAAACAGAATCCTCCACATTTTAAATTGTTTAATGGGTATCTTTCTACGTAAAAGGAGTTAAAATAACGCAATTATGAACAAACAACAACAAAAAAATATTTAAAAAATAAATAGGGTTGAAAACAAACAAACGTCCGGTCCGGCTGGCCGAAAGGCTCGCCAGCGCGTGAGTTGGGAATGCACGAAATTTATTGCTAATTACAACAACAATTAAATATAATTATCATAATCAAATTTGTGATACAATTAACGTAATAAATTATTCTTTTTTTTTCTTGTTGTTGTTGTTGTTTTTCTTTTTGTGAGTCTTTGGTTGGTAACCATGTGTGCCAGGCCCGGCCGACGACGCAGTTGTATTGGGAATTACTTGGTTTTATTAATTTATTTATATTTTAAATTGCTACTACATAGTTGTAAATTGGTTTCGATTAAGGCAACTTCCGAATTCGTAAAAAAACTCAATAAATCCAAAAAAGGTTGTCTGATGAGAAGAACAAGCTTGTGTAATCCTTAATGAGTTCATCTCATTGCTCAGATTTAAAACCAAACTAAATTTCTTCTCAAATTTTTAATTTAAAAGAACTATCTTCCTTTCCTACTTTTCTTATTGGCGCTAATTTGTCGACTTTTTTTCTTTAAGCTCTTGTTTGATAGTCATTAAACCGTAAACTCATCAAAAGGAATCGAAATCTCTTTTCGCTCATTGCAAGATAACAAGCTTTTTTGTTTTTTCTGGAACTTTTAAATATTCTAATCAAAAAGAGAAATCTAATGACAGCACGAATCTCCATTTCATTTGTATTTCTTGCGTCCCGTTCTGTCTGATATTCATTGCGGTGTTTTTCAATACGCATGTTCGTACAACTTGTAATAATTCATATGATACTATCGTTTAGAAATAACTAAAGACATTCGATTTCAATGTTACCGCGACGACCGTCGCGTCGCCTTTAGGTTCAGGAAGGAATTTTATTATATTTTCCGATCGTACTCGTGTCTGAAGATTGGGTCTCGAATTTTCTCCATTTTGTTGCCTTGTTCTTTCCAAGAAAATATCTTTCATTTAACCCTTCTTGCAGGGAGTTATTTTCATCTGTTTCGGACCACTCCTGCTCAGAGTGTGTGTCGTCCTCGCTTTGACCAAAATGTTCGTCCTCATTTCCTTCTCCTTCGTCGTCGAAAGGACTTTCCTCGCCACTTGACAAGTGTAAAGGGTTTTTCAATAAGGGCGGGTAGATGTTGAAATGGAATAAAACGCGCATGTATGTATGCCATTAAGAATTTGAGCGATGGCCTGTGGTGTGTTCACTTTTAGAGCATCGGTTGACTGTGGTTTATTTGCATAGACCTGCCACTTCAAGAAACCCCACAGGAAAAAATCTAGAGGGGTCAAATCGCATTGCCTTGGTGGCCCCTGCCCCGGCCCAAAATCCACACCAAACGGTCACTTCTTGACGATGCAGTAACACCTGATGAACTTCGCGTGGGTTGGTGTCGTCCCATGTATGGCAATTTTGCTTGTTAACACAGCCATTTATCCAAAAATGCGCCTCGTCATTTAAGATAATTTTTCGGCCAAAATTGGGGTCCTCTCCCAAACGATTCGAAGCCCAATCGACGAACAAACGGCGTACAGTGGTGCGAGAGCGGAAAAAAGTCTTTTGAAAAAGTCATATCTATCTTTTTAAACTTTATTTTTAAGTAAGTACTCTTAGATAACCCGAGATACCAAGAAAGTAAGTATGCCAGCATATGCTCCATACATTCATGTTAAAGCACAGAAAAAATCAGCTGAAGATGCGTGCAGATGTGGAAGTTATGCTCAAAAATGTTTCACTGAATCGGATTTCAAAAAACTCCGTCTTGACGGTGGTGTTTACCAAAAAGTTTGATTTCTTCGGTATTAATTGTCAGAATGAACTGGTTAAGCCCATCATTTTAAGAAAAAAATTCAAACTTTATTTTTAAAATAAAACAAAATTAATATATTGGATAATACAAGGGATAATATCCCCAAACAAATTTAATCCATTTTGATAATATCCCCAGAGACGTAAGACAAATGGACAAAATCCCCAACTAAATAATTTATTTTGCCAAAATCCCCACGAAATCTCCAAATCCCCAGTATCCGTGCATATCTTCATTTATGCACGCAGTTTTTAGAAAAACTCTCATGAAATTCTCTTATTGTGATATTAATAAATGATAATGATAAACAGTTTCCATAACAAAAACAACACTATATATAACACTATAAAGGCATGCACTTCTCAGTCTGACTTTAATATTCATAGAGAATCATTGTATTTGTAGTGCTTGCTTAGTGCTGTCTAAGTGTTGTTTGTAGTGCCGAGTATTTCTTTTGTTTTGGAATAAAAATTGAAATGGATGATGTTATTGTTTCCAAATCTTTGGATTGCATTTCATGCAATATAAATGAAATTTAATATATTCCAAACAATTATGTTTAGGTAGTGAATCATGCGATTAAATTGCGCGCGGGATTAAATCGCATGATTCACAACTTGAACATAATTGTTTTTGGGGATATTCACTTGGGGATTTTCGCCCTGGGTATTCTCTCTTTGGGAATTTCGCTGCTGGGTATTTTGTTTTGGGGATTATGGATTTTCCTTTGGGGATTACATCTTGGGGGAAATTATCACCAACCCACGAAAATTAATATAGTTTTATGTATTAAATCAGTATTGAGTTATTGAGCATTTGTGCAAGGTGTGTAAGAAAAACTTTTACTCTTTGATCAACCAATAAGTGAAAGTGAAGTGAAATATAATAACAAACATAATAGTGAATTCAATACATTAAAATGGATTCAATCAAAATTCCTTATTCGGTGTTGTGTAGTGAACTTATTACCAATGGTCATGATGTTCAAAATCTTCGACCATATTTTGTAAGGGAATACCCCAACTTAATTTCTGAGCAAATAGAAACTGTGCTGCCAGAATTAAAGAAACGTTTTATGTCTCATTTTTTAAGTCGATGGAACGCAGTTCATAGAAAAAAAGTAATTTTGAAAAAAAATACACTCATAGGCTCGAAGGAGTTTTCGAAGTAGAACTAACCGAAAGTGTATTTCCCGAAACGTCAACTAATATAAGAAGACCACGAAAGAGTTTTGACGAATGCTGTGATCGAGCTAAAAGGTATAAGAGGGACGAAATTAGAAACATATGATCCGGATAAGGCTCTTGCATTATTTATACAAGCAGAATTGTCGAAACGCCAATATGAAGTATTGAGACATGTATTTATCTATTTATTTATTTCATTTTATCGGGTGATTTTTTAAGAGCTTGAGAACTTTAAAAAAAAAAACGCATAAAATTTGCAAAATCTCATCGATTCTTTATTTTAAACGTTAGATTGGTCCATGACATTTACTTTTTGAAGATAATTTCATTTAAATGTTGACCGCGGCTGCGTCTTAGGTGGTCCATTCGGAAAGTCCAATTTTGGGTAACTTTTTCGAGTATTTCGGCCGGAATAGCCAGAATTTCTTCGGAAATGTTGTCTTCCAAAGCTGGAATAGTTGCTGCCTTATTTGTGTAGACTTTAGACTTGACGTAGCCCCACAAAAAATAGTCTAAAGACGTCAAATCGCATGATCTTGGTGGCCAACTTACCGGTCCATTCCTTGAGATGAATTGTTCTCCGAAGCTTTCCCTCAAAATGGCCATAGAATCGCGAGCTGTGTGGCATGTAGCGCCATCTTGTTGAAACCACATGTCAACCAAGCTCAGTTCTTCCATTTTTGGCAACAAAAAGTTTGTTAGCATTGAACGATAGCGATCGCCATTCACCGTAACGTTGCGTCCAACAGTATCATTGAAAAAATACGGTCCAATGATTCCACCAGCGTACAAACCACACCAAACAGTGCATTTTTCGGGATGCATGGGCAGTTCTTGAACGGCTTCTGGTTGCTCTTCACTCCAAATGCGGCAATTTTGCTTATTTACGTAGCCATTCAACCAGAAATGAGCCTCATCGCTGAACAAAATTTGTCGATAAAAAAGCGGATATTCTGCCAACTTTTCTAGGGCCCATTCACTGAAAATTCGACGTTGTGGCAGATCGTTCGGCTTCAGTTCTTGCACGAGCTGTATTTTATACGGTTCTACACCAAGATCTTTGCGTAAAATCTTCCATGTGGTCGAATAACACAAACCCAATTGCTGCGAACGGCGACGAATCGACATTTCACGGTCTTCAGCAACACTCTCAGAAACAGACGCAATATTCTCTTCTGTACGCACTGTACGCATTCGTGTGGTTGGTTTAATGTCCAATAAAGTAAACTGAGTGCGAAACTTGGTCACAATCGCATTAATTGTTTGCTCACTTGGTCGATTATGTAGACCATAAATCGGACGTAAAGCGCGAAACACATTTCGAACCGAACACTGATTTTGGTAATAAAATTCAATGATTTGCAAGCGTTGCTCGTTAGTAAGTCTATTCATGATGAAATGTCAAAGCATACTGAGCATCTTTCTCTTTGACACCATGTCTGAAATCCCGCGTGATCTGTCAAATACTAATGCATGAAAATCCTAACCTCAAAAAATCACCCATTATAATATACATAGTTAATAATAGTATTTTATTTAAAATAAAAAGTTAAGATTTTACTAAAAAAAAAACTTTTATTTAAATATAACATCAAAACCCCAAATTTTATAAAAATGTCAATAACCTTTTTTCTAATAATTTTTTCTTGACCAAATTTTAAAGAAATATGTTTGCCAAATTTCATTTAAATCCGTTGAACCGTTCAGATTAAACAGACTTTTTTACGCTCTCCCATACAAGTCGAACCACTGTGCGGCGTTGTCTATGGTCATGAACTTTGAGCTCCTGAGTCAGTTGGATCTTTTACGGGTGTAGGCCAAAGGCCCGATGCAAAATTCGCCAAGTTGAAATCTGCGAAAGGCCGAGTTCTTATGCACGGCGAGGAATAGACTGCCTCGGGCTCCGCTGTACACTTTCACGGGCCGCGGTGATGTTCTCGGCCGATCTTGCGTTCCTTGAACGTACGGGTGTTGGCTGATTGTTTACTGAACTGGTCGTCTCAAATTTGGCCATCAAACGTTGAAGAGTCGACTGTGAAGGGCCCCCACGTCTACCGTATAATGGGCGCAATGCGAGCAACGTTTACGCTAACGAATACTCATTTATATCTTATCATTTGAACGTGCTGTTCAATCGTGTAACTTGCCATACTGATTTGGCATTAACAACTGAATAATAAACAAAAGATTTGACAGATATCACCAAAACAAAATCGCCGAAGGGGGAGCCACTATCTGCCCGCGGCAATTGAAAAACTCTTTATTTAGTTTGTTGTTAATGGACAGGTCAAATTCTAAATTTGACGTCCAAAAAATTTTAACGAGATTAATCAAACTTTTTACTGATTTCAAGCCGACACAGTGATTTTAGATATTGAATGAAACCTAAGCAAATCCCCTACAGTGTCAGATTCAATAATACATAAAAGCAAAACTTCACTTTGCCACCAAATTCGTCATTTATACTGAGAAACGCATATGTTATGAACATTTATTAATCTACATTTACGTTAAGACGGTCAATGTCAATCATTTAGTAACGTTTATTCCCCGAATAGAAACAAAAAAAAACAGATATCTGCAATATTTAACATAATTCTGGTTCTACACCGAACGAAACATTTCCTGATAATTTGTTAATACCAGGATAATGTCACTCATGTAAATTCAGTAATAGACCGCCAATTCTTGGCTCCAAATCCATTTCCTCGGATTTTTGGTAAAAACCCATTATTTGATGTTACGAAAATATTTGAATAAACAAATAATACCAAAACGCAATAAAATCGTTTATTCTTTAATAGAAATACAGGATTTTCCAATAAGAGGTTCCACTTTGATATTGAAAAAAAGAAGATTTTTTAAGATGAAATGAATCTGTTTTTCACTCATTGCTAAGAAGAAAGTACGAAATTTAAAGTCAACTTGCCTCTACGTCATAGCACCGTTTCAATTTCATGAAATGTTCCATGATTAATTCGTACATTTCCGGCAGTATTTGATCGATAGCTTACAAATTTCAACTTTAAGGTCTTGATTTTATATCGGAATATTGTCATAAATCTTATCTTCCATATATGTAGTTTAAAAAAAAAAACTTAAGGTCTTAAAATGCACGATACTTCTGAACATTTATGATCACATCTTCGAAAAATAACACGGTCAAAAACGGTTTCGGTCATTACATGGGTTACTCGAAGTAGACTTATTGAAATTATACGGTGTCTATATCAATGTTTTCCGATTCAATCTATTAGTTCGGTAGTAAGTAGCACCTGCGTCATTTTCGAATATGCAAGGTCGAATCATACCACCAAACAGTGAAGGATGTTTAGAGGCTTTTCAAGTTTCGTTCTTGGATATTCCAAGCCCTAAATCTGTTTATTTAGCCCAATTATTTAAATAGATTTCAAAGAACCAATCATCGAAAATACGACGTTGGTAAAAATCGACGCGAAGGACTTGAATTCTTTTGTTAACTGAACTTTGTATACAAAATACGGTAAAATGTCGTCTTTAGAATGCTTAATCTTAGGATCGAGGAAAAATCGAAAAACTTGGGGTTTCATAATAACTACAGGCTACAGAAGTAATATTATCAGTTTTTCTTATGGACGACGCAAAAGGTTTCGATTCTTAACACCATTAACTTGTAACACCTCGAACTTTTCTATTTTTTCACTATTGACGACTGAAATAGTGCTTCGCGAAAGCTTAGACTCAAAAGTGCTTAAAGATTTTTCTGAACTATTACCGTTAAATGTATTTGTTCGATGTATTTATTTCTTATTTATATAATCAGCATATTTCAATTGATTTCAGCGATATTGAATGAAAACATCCAAGAATTTTGTTAAAACCGTAATCCAGTGTAAACAAAGTAGCCTTTAAGTCTACTCTCAACCCATTCGATATGAATGATATGGCAGAACTAATTACAGGGGCCACAGGTTGAGCGCAAAATCTCTCTTTTTGCTGGAAAAAAATTAAAGGGAAAAAATATAATCTTATCAAAAACAGTACACACAATTTTTAAAAATTAACAAATGGAAACTTAAACATGCTCAAGAAAAGAGCTCATGCAACTTCTCAATTAAATTTTCTTTGTTCCTGAATACTCAATAAATGCAATCAGAAGATGTAAGAATTCATATTTTATTCGATCGAATTGAATTAACTCTTAAAACTATTGCTGATTGTTTTTTCAAAACACAATATTTAAACGGTACTTCAAGTATTTTCAAAATTGATTTCACCAATGATGAATACTTTGAAGATTTGAAAATTATTTACTTAGGTCCGTGATTATCTTTAAAATTAATCACTTCGTATCTTCTTGATGAAGAAGAAAAACTTGATTTTAAAAATAATTGCAGAGAAATTTTAATAAAAGTTTGTGAAGAAATTTTTCACCAGATTATAATAGAGAACTTTTAAAATTTTTAAGATTTGTGAGTCCTTTCCTATGAAAAATAGAATTATAATTCACTTGACGAGTTGTTAAATGTGTTTGGACATTAACTTTTTTGAAAATTATTGGTTAGAAATCGATAGTTACTCAGAAATATTAACAACGACAATACTGAAAATTTGCAAGATTTTTGGAAGCAAATCTTAAATAAAAAACTTGACGATAGCGGGATGTTTTCAAACGTAAAAAAACTTATCGATGTATATAATTGTTTGTCTTCCTAAAAGCGGAGGATAGTGAAAGAATATTCTCAGCAATCAATTAAAATAAAATTTCGTAGTAAACTATCGGATTCCACTGTAAGTGTAATTTTGCATCCGAAAGCCCTATTAAAGACTAATGGTTTTGTTTACCAACATTGTGAAGTATTATTTTGTACGAGTACAAATCAAAGTGTTTAAAAAAGTTTGAAATGCTTGAAGGGGAAAAAACGTTTTGGTGGGTATTTTTTTGAAAACATGTGAAATGTAATCTCATTTAGCGCCAAACGGGTTATTTTAGAAAAACTTTGACAAGAGATTAGAAGTGAAAATAGTAATTTAAGGGGAGTTTTAAGACCCGTGGTTTGCAAGAAGAAATAAAACTCATATGACTTATTGCGGCTCTCTCGAATACATTCCAGCCGAGATACCCAATTTTCTACCAATTTTTGCAGCAATTAGGGCTGTATGTCAGAAATAACGCACCGAATGTTCTCTTCCCAGGCGTAAATCGGTTTATCTAGCGGTGTTTAATTCCACGATCTTGGTTGGAAATGGAGGCCACGCCACATGCCCACGACATTGAAGTGATTTCGTCGCGTGATTGGAACCATTATTTTGGTAATACATTTCAACGATTTGCAAATGTTTCTCAGGAGATATGAAATGGCAAACAACTGAGCATAAATCAAGTGATAGCTGTCAAAAATAACAACTCCAAGAAAAAATATTGCCAAATTTAAAACCACACGTTTAAAAAAAAAAGTTATAAATTCAGGATTTCAGTTATGCATGGTCCTCAACGTTTTAACACGTTCTTATCGAATGTTAAAAACCGCCAAGACCCCAAGGTACACTTTTAATATAGCCTTATATCGCCGCGCTCAAAACCAAGAGCAAGTTTGTAGGACTGAAGCATGTAGTTATTAACTATTTTTATTTATGTATAATTTTAAAACTTTTTTTCGCATTATTTCAGTTTTGTGTGGAGTTTTTGGTGAAGCAATTCCGTTAACGACTTTTTCGTATTACGTTTATTTTGTAGTACCTTTATACATAAAGCATTTTAATGTACATATTAAATAAACACATACACGTAATATGAATATAGGTAGATATAAAAGTATATATTTTCGAAAAGTGAATATTTGCTTGATTAATTGCGATATGCTGCATCAGAGCATACAGGCGCAAAAGCGGACCGTTCGTTTATGCTCGCACATAAACTGCATGATGCGACAGCATTGAATGTTATTGTTTTAGTCCTGGTGAATTGTTTTATATCGGCCAAAATGAATCACTCATTTAACACGCAAATTTCACGGATGGTAATTTTTTGAAAAATAATGACAAAGGAAAATAAAGTAAATGAAGTTGACCGCCCATCCGTATCGTAATCCGCGGACTCTGACGAAAGATGCACGGTATGTATCTGCTGCAAACCAGCCGCGAGCGTCAGTCAGCGGCCGGCCGGCGCGGCGGCGGCGGCGGCGTGGGAAAAGGTATGTTTACACAATGCACTATGAGTCTACCTACCTACGTATTTATATGGAAATGCTTTCGTGCTTTTTATTAAATTTGTGGTAATTATGATAATGAAGTATGTAATTTGATTGAAGTACATTGATTGTTGATTGGTTTTTGGTTTGTGAATTTTTGAGAAAAATTAAAATTCAGAACTGTTAATAAAACAGAAAATTTCAAGGACATTCAAACGAGTCCATTTGGGTGGTAAGAATAACATTTAGGTATAGTTAGGTATGGTAAAGGTACTTACGGAGGTAATTTTCTTTGCCAGATCATTTTTGTTATGTTTGCTAAAAATAAAAGTAACCTTTTTTGAAAAATTAAAATGCGACAATGTTAAACAATATTGATAAGAGAAGGTCAAGGATTATGAGCTTTAATTAATTAATCATGAAGTTTACCAAAGGCCCTATATTGGTCGTTGCGGGGAATGTTGTTGTTGAATAGTTTATAGTTGAATGTTGATAGGCAAAAAAGGGGTCAACCTTGAAATGAGAGATAGTAAACTGAGAATTTTTTAATACCTTGAAATTTGGAGATGTAAATATTATGTTAAAAGTGTCATAAGGTCCCGTGTCCCCATCGTAAGTTATTGTAAATTTGCTAAAATGTTTTATTTTTTTAATAAGCACACACTCAAGGAGATATTACTACCCTTATTATGCAGAGACACAGTGTGAGCACTAGGAAATCGATAGAGAGGATTTGAAAGGAAATGTCGGTGCACATTAGTTTTGAATTCCTGAATATTGCAATGTCTAGGAGAGACAGAATGTGGTAAGGCAGTCAACATTCACGTAGTACGGCTAAAGAACGAATCTCTGTACTTGACAGTACGGCTGAAGTTAAGCTCGAGGATATAATGAAGGAGCACTCTCCCAGAGATGGGAGTTATGTATACTCAAGCTTTGAACGTAAGTACCATATTAGGGTGATTCATTTCCGCAAACAAATTTTTTTCTCGGTGCTCAAGCAAAATATTAATTTACTTATAGAAAAAAAAATGCTCACCAAGGTAGAGCTCTTAATATCAATTTTAAGTACTTACAATTTAAAATTGAAGTTTTTCCATTTAAAATGTATGTAAAAAAATGCTTTTTTTTCAAAGTTCTAATGCTCACTCACCTTTTACAATATTGTCAACCGGTTTAATGGACCTTATAAGGAAATTCACGCTCTTTAAAATTGCTTTAGTTTTTTTTGTGTAACTCACACTGGCTCGCCAGTAGGAGTCATCAAAGTTCAATTTTTTGAATTAATAGCTTTTTTCCAATTTTTTTTTTGGCAATTTGCAAAAAGTAGGGAGAAAAAAGGGTAAAAAATAGTCCTTTCACCAGTATTCATTCAATTTACAGCCATTTTTATGCCTCAAAACTTAAGAAATTGATAAATACTAATCAATCACGCTATTTAAATGGAACTTTTTTATTGATTACTAATGTATTTCTCTATAGCAACAACTTTTTTAGAATTTTTTTTCTATAAGTAAATTAACATTTTGCTTGAGCACCGAGAAAAAAAATTTGTTTGCGGAAATGAATCACCCTAATGTATATATTTCATGTAAATAACAGTCAGATCAGAACCCCTTAGGAAACAAAAACCTTTTTCGATATCGCGTGTGTGGTCGTTTCACAAGAGGTGAGGTAACGAGAATATCGAGATGTTGAATCTCAACCATAGGTAATGGAAAGGAGGGTATGTATATCCCTTTAACGATACAAGACCGCATTGAGTTTTGGAAGCATTAAATTCCACGCGCTTTTATACAATGCTGTTTAGGTCGGAATTTAATGAGCTTTTCATATTTATACGTTGCAGATCCACATCCGAAAAAGCGGGATGATAGCCT
Organism: Eupeodes latifasciatus; assembly: GCA_920104205.1. Lineage (NCBI taxonomy): Eukaryota > Metazoa > Arthropoda > Insecta > Diptera > Syrphidae > Eupeodes > Eupeodes latifasciatus. The sequence goes on from OV049924.1 coordinate 181,768,985, forward strand.
GTAAATGACTATGAAAAGCTAGAAGTTAGAAGTTGCAAAAGATCATTAATAAAATTGAGAAAGAGTGTTGGGGATAGAACAGAGCCCTGGGGCACACCAGCATTTATTTTGTGCAATAATCTTACTTTCTCCAAAGCGATGGAAAGATTTTCTCCACTGTTCGGTGAGATGAACGATGAGATCACCAGTTGACCTATTGCTACGAAAGCCGTATTGTCGGTCATTAAAAAGCTTTCGTTGAATTGGCGGCGTTGAATTGGCGGCGAACTGCCTGGCAGAGATAAGCTTTCTCTAAAGAACTAATAAATGGAGTGTCATTGACAACGAGCGTATGAACCGACGAAGAGGAAGAATGCCTCATGTTTTTAAACAAATTACCAACATGTTGTATTGCCTTTGGGATTGCCGTAATTGCTGGCCAAGTATAAATTTGGTCCGAATCTGGCATTCCTGCCTTGCTTGAACTTTTTTCGGCTTTTCTCAGTAGGGTTAGCTTTACAGCAACGGAGACTTGCTTTTTTGGCCCTAATAATCTCTTTACAGCTCGTATCGAACCATGCGTTTTCCTTAGGTCTGATGCTTTCACCCCTGTTCGGAATAAAAGTTCTCGTTCCCAGAAGAATCAAACTTGTGTTCATATCAGCGCTGGCGTCAAAGTCATTATCGAGGAAGCATAGTGACGAGTTAAAGATCCTGAAATAATTATAAAAACCATCCCGTTCTCCGTTCTCTTAGGAGCTCCTTCTTTAACAGAAGAGTTTTAATACGAAAAATTTGCAGATATAAGAAAATGGTCAGATGTGACTAGAGGAGATAGAACGCTAATAGTGTATTTATCAGGGTCAGATGTAAGAAACAAGTCCAGGGTGTTTTCTGCTCGACCTTTCATGTCTGATATTCGAGTGAGATCGTTGTCCAGCTGAGTTAGGTGGTTCAACTCAGCTAAGATCTCAGCACACACTACTTTGGATGTTGCCTGACCTGAATGTTGAAGCCATGAATGAAGAATATTGTACATTTGAAAACGCCCGTAACAACGATTTCAGTCCGAATTGAGTTGTCTCAATCATTTCTTCATATGCTCAACCGGTCCAGAGAGCAAAAAGGGTGCAAGGCTTAACAATATTCCAATTAAATTAGTGGTGAAAAATTTAAAGTTTAGTAAACACAAATATTTATTCTTGCACTTTCAACGATTTCTATTTTCAAAAACAAGAATAGTTAGGGCATGGTTTAACCCCAAGGAACGGAGCGGGATGTTCCAAAATAAATTCTTTAATACTTAATGTTCATTGCAACCATTTTTTTCTGTAACCCTTACATGGACCACATCTATTCTTCCATTTACAAGCAACGTTTAAAGTATGGACGGTCATTTACTAAAAAACAGTGATTCGCATTACTGGTAATAATCCATTGACTTTCGGAAACCTTATTTTTAGCAACTTTATGAACATCTACCTACTTGTGGTATTTAGAATATAAATAAATGGATAAATCGGGTGACGCAACAGTCCGTTGAGAACAAGGGCCTAGTGACTTCCAACTCTCAACCATTCCTGTGTGTGAGTACTGTTGTCGGGGATGCAGGGGCCTACAGTTTTAAGCTGAATTCGAACGGCCAATTTGAGAATGTTCTTTCTTTAACCCTTTCATTGCTAAATCAGGAGTTCCCTTAGGGTAGTCGTTTAGGACGTCTACTCTTTATCTTAGCTATCATCGAAAGTAACATTGTAATCCATGCGAATGATATGTAAAATCTTCAAAAGCATAAAATCTATAAACGATCGACCACAACTCCAAGAGGATATTAACAGTTTTGTTAATTGATGCAAAAAGAATGGGCTAAACCTTAACCCAATTAAATGTCAGGCAATGACTTTCTCTAAAAACGTACTTCTAGTTTGATTGATTATGAAATATCGCAGCACTCTATACATCAGGTTCATAGTCTTAAATATCTTGAAGTTCTTTTTAATTCTAATCTCGATTTCACGGAGCATATTAATTCAATCGTTAGTAATGCCAACTCTTTGTTAGGATTTGTTCAACGTTGATCTAAGGAATTGGAGGATCCTATATTACTCTCGCTCCTATATTACTCCGCCCCATTTTGAGTACGCATCCAAGGTATGGACACCTTTTTACGAGATCCACAAGAATAGGATAGAATCTGTTCAACTTTAGGGAAGGTGTTTTAGTAAAGGTATCAACACTATAGAACCTATTTTGCGACTTTTAGCAAAACGCGGACACGAGATTGTATGGCACAATGATTAGAACACCAATATGAAGGAATAAATACATTTTTAGCTTACTATCTCTCATTCTGAGGTGAAATCTTTATTCCACTGGAACCAAAATCGGTGAAGTTATTTCATAAAAAAAATAATTTTTTAAGTTAATTCGAAAATCAATTTATTGTGAGTCTTAATTCTTCTATGATATGATAAAATTTCTACGACAAGGTTTTCAATAATTCATCAACTAAAAATTTAATTTCCTTTAAATTAATTTAAATCATCTTTGAGGTTACTAACTAAAATATAAATTTATAAAGATCCCTATAATCATTAACATCTAAAATAAGAACAAAGGTAAAAAAAGATAAGTATCTGACCTTCATTATACAAAATAATTAATATACATCTAAAGACGTTTTCCTTTCACAGAGAAATTACAAATAAATTAATTTTCTATTAAAATAAACAATATCTTGGATAAGAAATATACCTAATAATATAAATTCTGCCAAAACCAATGTATTTAGGTAAGGTACTCCTTTAAACAAAACACCTACTCCCAAAGGTAACAGCACAAAACCCAAAGATATTTCATAAATATAAATGACTGCCGTTCTCCCATCCACAACGAGCGACGACTTAAACTAACGAAGCTGAAATGTACTTGAACCTTTTAGTCTTGCTTCTTACCACCGCACAGAACCACCAACACCATCTTCCCCCCTCCAACACTTTGTCGATACCATCTCTGGTTAAACTCATCTACACAATTAAATATCTGTTGATTTCTATGGGGATTCACCGCAACAAATTCAAACCTACAGACAGACAGACCGACAGACAGACAACAAATAATCTAATAATTCTATAACTACTTTCATTCGACAATCATAAATTTGATATGGTTAGCTATTTTTATTGAATTTTAAGAGTGATTTTAAGTTGACAAGTTTTATTTTTATCGTGTTTGCCAGAAGCATTGTTCTATCACTTAAAAATATAGTAGACGTCTGGGTAATGTGGAATGTGTGAGTTTGAAATGGGATCTTGGAGCTTTAGAAGATATATTTTTAATTTTTATATCAGTCGGAAATAAGACATGCTGTTGTTAACAAAAATATTAAGAATTGTTTTGGAATAAGCCGATTGACTTTTATAGAACTATTTTTATAACTTTTCAAAGTACAAATTAGCTAAGGACAACTTTTGTTTACTCCGCGTGAGAGATTTTTAAAAGTATCAACAGCGTCTTTGTAGGCGTAGAAATCCGTCCGTCGTTATCCATGCAATTTTTTTTTGATGCTTGGGTCAATGTCCAATGATTAGTAAAGTATGTTTTCAAGAAGACGGAAGAAGATGGAAAAGTATCAACGATACTCGAAAATATCAGGCACTACGGCAATTATTTAATGTATCGCTAAAACTGTCTTATTTGAAATTTGAAATATTTTCTAAATTCGTTACCCAAACATATTTTTAAATGAATGTAGAATATAAATATATAGGTTTTTTTGGCGCGGGTAGATTTTGGCGCACCGTGGCGGCCATTTTGTTTTGGTGACATTTGTCAAATCTTTTGTTTATTATCCAGTAGGTAGTTTATGCCAAATCATCATGGCAAGTTAAACGATTAAACATCACGTTCAAATAATAAAACTTTATTATCAAAATGAGTGTTCGTTAACGCAAACGTTGCGCGCATTGACGTGGTGGACCTTCACTGTCGACTCTTCAACGTTTGGTGGCCAAATTTGAGACGACCGGTTCAGTACAATCAGCCAACACCCGTACGTTCAAGGAACGCAAGATCGGCTGAGAATATCGCCGTGATCCGTGAAAGTGTACAGCAGAACCCGAGGCAGTCTATTTCTCGCCGTGCACAAGAACTCGGCCTTTCGCAGACTTAAACTTGGCGAATTTTTCGTCGGAACTTAGGCCTACACCCGTACAAGATCCCACTGACTCAGGAGCTCAAAGTTCCCGACCATACACAAAGCCGTTTGTTCGCTGACTGGCCTTCGAATCGTTTGGAAGAGGACCCCAATTTTGGCCGGAAAATCATCTTTAGTGACGAGGCGCATTTTTAGATGAATGGCTGTGTTAACAAGCAAAATTGTCTTATATGGGACTACACCAACCCACGCAAGGTTCACCAGGTGATAATGAATCCTAAAAAGTTACCGTTTGGTGTGGATTTTGGGCCGGCGGCGGCGTAATTGGTCCGTACTTTTTTGAAAACGACGTAAGTGAGGCGGTCACCGTCAACAGCGAGCTCTACATAAGGATGATAAATAATTTTTTATGGCCCAAATTGAACCATATGGACCTAGACATGTAGTTCCAGCAGGACGGCGAATTGTGCCCCACAACAAACGCCATGACATCTACGCACAACATCAAACCCTATATAATATATACATGTATATACTGGTCGAGAAAATAATTTTCCGATGGGTTTTGATAGCCTTAGTTCTAATTTGACTTCACAATCACTCTATCACATTAAGTTTTGGAGATACCATATTTCAAAACTTGGAAACAACACTTATTTAAGGCTTTTTACTTGCGATGGTACGATGGTAGAGAAGTCGAAAAAATAGAATCCCCGATTCCGTCCGTCTGTCTGCATGTCCAAGCCTTTACAGCCCAAAGAATAAGGTCGAGTGACTTCGAATTTTGAAATTAAGGTTTTGACCCGATTAGCTTTAGGCGTATTTTTAATTTTTTTTTTTGTAAGACTAAAGTTAACAGTAGTCCCCATACAAATTTGTTGGTCAAAAATCGAAAATTCGAATTTTCTACAAAAAAACAAACCGATACATTTTTTTTAAATTGAATTTAACTTCTTTCAACATAAAAAAAATGTTGGTATTGTTCCGAGAAGGGTATCCCCCATAGAATGGTTATTCTGTTTCTAAGTTTTCTCAAGAACTAAAAACCCGATTTCAATAATTTCCTGTACAAGCTTTTATACTGTCTTGATAATATTTGATGATCAAAAATGTCATTGCTTTCTGGTTTTTAAAAAAATATTAACATTTTTTTATATCTTGAAAATGAGTCATCATTTTTTTAAGAAATTAAAACGTTAAACGAATATTAATAACTTCTAAACTTTCAAACTTAAATTGTAAAATTGTGTATTTAACAAATTACTTAAAAAAAACGTCCTTAAGGTTTTAAATTAAAATTTTTTTAAAATTAAGGGATTTTTGAGAAAATTTCTGAAAGCAAACTATTTTGGCAGACACTTTTCTAAATCTCAAAATATTTTTTAAACAGAATCTTTGCATACATGAGCAAGTTTGTTCCAACCAGTTGTGCATTTTATTTTACAATAAAATTCCTCAAAATGTTTAAATTCTATAATCCCTATCTTCAATATTCAGTTCAAACATTTTCAGTACTTCATAAACTCTTCAAAAAATCGTCATTAACTTTAAGCCTTTACCTGTCTTGCACATGCTTTTAAAGAACGCTGAACCATTTATGTATGATAGAACGGATTTTGACAGAGAAAGGCAAAACTTTTAATTAATTGAATTTTATAATTAATACGTCGCGTCGGCTATGACATCAAGATCTTAAAAAAATAGTTAAAAAGAGGGTGTTGTTGAAAACAAAGATAATTTGCATCAATATCCTCCAATTGAGGCACGAAAAAGTCATTAATAAAAGCTCTGTATAGCTTTCCCCATTAATTGTAATACTATGGTCACCTTCATTTTTAAAGAAATATAGACTAATTATTCACCCTACCCATAGAACACACCAAGCAGTGACTTTGTGAGGATGTTACGAGAGGCCTTGTGGATTATGATCACTCCAAATACGACAATTCTAAATTGAAAATTTAGAATGAAACAACAACAACTTGTGTGTGCTACCACCAAGTTCATAGGCTGGAGTTATAGCTATTTCACGGGGGCCAACCCGATCATCAGACTCCTTTAGTGGTGCTTAATCGCTTTATGTTCAATTTAATTTTTTGAAGAACTTTTGTCCGAGCTTTTAATTCTGCTTATTAACGTATCCATTCAATCATCATACCAACTTCTTCGAACTTCTCAATAAGCATTTCAATTAATTTTCTTTTCTTAAATCGATTAGATACGAATTTTTCTTGACTGATAGGAACTTCCATCCAGCGTTGCCGTTTGTCCCCTAAAGGGGAGTGGATGAACAATGGATTGTTCTACAACATTACTTCCTTCGTGAAGGATTTGGATAAACCTCAGACAAAATTATAAAAAAAGTTAGAGATATAAATGAAAATTTTAACGATATTAATCATGCTTACATAAAGTTTTTAAAATATATTTTAGAAATAATGAATAATTTGAACAAAAGTTTTCAAAGTGAATCATCCCAAATTATTTTTTTGATTTCTTCCGTGAGAGAAATTCTTTTAAATATTTTTACGAATTTTAAAAAAAAGAGTATATTAAAAACAATGACATAAAAGATTTTGACTATAAAAATTCTGATCATATTGAAATATTAAAAGACATATGTATATATTGGCCATGAAGCTGAAATGTTTATCAAATCAAAAAACATATCTGATGAAGATGTTTCTATAATTAAAACTAACGCTCTTATTTATTACCAATCGGTTGTTGATGAAATACTAAAAGAATAGATATTAATGATGAAAAACTTTCGATATTGCACTTTCTAGATCCCAAAGTTGTCAAAAAAAATCTTGAATTTAACTATGTACAGTTAGTTTCCAGTTTTCCAAACCTGGTATCCAATTCAGGAAAAGTCATTGAGGAATACAAACTCCTTGAGATAAAATCCGAGGATAAGGCTTTTCAAAGCACATTTCAAATCAATGATATTGAAGAATTCTGGTATGAAATAGGGAAATGTAAAAACAATTTAGATGAATTTATGTTTCCAAATGTATACAACTTTGTTAAAAACATTTTTACTCTGCCCCATAGCAGTGCCTCTGCCGAAAGAGTTTTTTCAAAGCTGACCCTTATTAAAAATAAGTTGACGAATAGACTGAATGTGAAAACGTACAATTGATGATCGATGATGTCAGCTCTTAATTTAATTGAAAACAAAAATAAGTTGGAAAATGGGGTTCCAAAAAAAATCTTGTTTATTTATACAGAAAGACAATATTAAAAAAATGAAAGACTTAACTTCCATTAATTTATTTATGTATTTTCTGTTATTAACAACTGACTTGTTGTTACTGTTTTGTTTTTTAAATGAATTTAAGTTTTTATTTTAATGTTATTGAAATAAAATTGTTTTTTTTTAAGTTTTTGAATACATTTTTGTTTTACTCCTGAATACAGTTTTGTTTTTTTTTGTACTTTTTTTCTATGGTGTCCAATTTTCGTATGTTGGCTCCTTTTTTTGTGTCGGGCCTCTTTTTTGTACCCTTTTTGATTTTTTTCAGCGGCAACACTGCTTCCATCGATTCATTAAAGTGCATTTCACAAGATGTAGTAACGGCAGCGGTTCGTCTTAGTTGTTCAATCGCTTTGATATTTTTACTGGTGTCAGAGTAACCATCAAAAATGACAACAGTATTTGTTCCGAAATTATTTGATACATAAATTAATATATTTGTGAATGATAATATGAAATGTATCATTTTTTTTGCCATACGACACGATGCACCTCCATCGATTATGTATGTGGCATTATCACAAACTACTTGATAATTAATTGTCTCGAAGTAGTCGTATATTTTTGAGTTTTTCTCATGCAACAACATTATCAAATAGTGCTGTTGGGTATGGACTTAATTCGTATTGTAAATACGTCAATACGAGTATTCACAAAGATTTTCCTCAAATTTTGTATTTAAACTAATTCGTTGAAATAGCAATAACGGATCGATCGTTACCTTGCAGTCATGATAGAAGTGTTTACTGATGATAATGGAAGAACTCTGTCAGAGCGTTTTAATTTAATTTTACTCCTATAATTTTTTTAATTGACTGCAGACCATTTTGTATAGTATTATAACAATTTATTATTGCCAACAATTTCTGTTGATACAGAAACTAGTTGATTGCAACTTGAAAAAGGATTATGCAAAGCGAACCATTCTACAAGTTTTTTAATGTCAGTACTATTATCTCTTTTAATACGTGAATCTCTTGAGTCTACGTGTTGATCTGTGGTATCAAATGAATGGTGGCAAAATTTTTCAATTTCTTCACAAATTGCATGTAGTAGATTTTACTCACAACACACTTACAAACATGAATAAAAAGCAATAGGGTTTACGCCTTGGTATACGCCGCCGTACGTTGTACAATACCGTATATGAGTGTATTCTAGTCTCTACTTCAAAAACGGTTAATTCTACAGAAAAATGCAAGAGCCATTTTTTGTAGACAATTTCACGACGAACAATTTTTATAATGACCTTTATTGACCTCTGAGCAATAAATCGCGAGATATTTGCGAAAAACTGACTTTCGTGATCTTTTGACCTTTATAACTTTTTTAGCCGGCACGATATCAATGTCGATTTTTCACATCTTCATTACAATGCCATAATAAAGTTGTATACAAAAATTCAGCTCACTAGGAATTTTTCCGCACATTGGGGCTTAAAATAGCTAAAATGACTGGACTATCAAGAAATTAGCTTTATCGCTGAACTAAATTTTCTTGTAAAAATTTACAGAACGCGCTTAATTGTCTTTCGGCTTTAATTATTGCACGAGTTGCATTTTGTAAGCCTGCACACCAAGATCCTTGCGCAATTCTTGCGCCTTATCCACTAAAGCAAACGTGGTGGAAAACCAATCCATGGTTGCTCGACTTACCGAATCTGCTGGGCGATGATGTCGACTGAATATTGGACCGGCTTTAGGTCTTTTCACCAAAAACAATAACGGCCAAATCCTAAAATGTTAAAACTCAGATTCAGTGTTGGGGCCTCGCAGAAGCAAAAGAGTGGTAGAAATGATGTCAAAAAGGTGGTAGAAAAGTGGTAGAAATTAAAACCCATTTTTATGTAACGTAGTAGGTAAATCTTATATTCAATAACTTATTAAAAAATAAAAAAAAATTAAATAAACAATAATTCAGTTCTTTCAGTTTCAAATATCACAATTCACAATAATTAAATTCGTTAGAAAAACTTAAAATTATTTTTTGCTATATAGACCGTCGGAAAATTTAAATTTTGAAGCATATTTAAGTAATGCTTCCGGAGGATTAAAATACTGAAAATTTACTGAAAAAAAATGTACGGTTGTAGTTTTTAATTTATTTCTTTTTTCATTTTTTATATTTTTTAAATCTGAAAATAGCGCTGCTATGCGGTAAGCAACAAAGCTCCAACATATAAGAAGATATGTTTTCAAAAATTAAATTGTCCATTCCGTCTTTTAAGTTTTTTTATCAAAAGCCATTGTGGAACAATGTCTACAGTTTTAAAAATTTGGAGTAATAGATTTTCTCCACTTAATTTTCTCCACTCATTATTAAGTAACTCTAGTTCTGAGTTATTTATAGTTGGTGAAAAATGTTTTGTGAGACCTAAAACTGATGGCATTGTTCCATCAATGACGTTTTTCGGGTTTAAATATTTGAAAAATTTTAGTTCATCGTATGCAAGGTTAAACCTTTCTCTCTTCAATTTGAACACATAATTTAATATAAACGCTGCACATAATTTTTCGTAGTTGCATTACATCTTGTTCAACAATATCATTTTCAAGTAAGTACCTTTCAAAGTAAAGACCAAAATACATTTGAAAATATGGTAAATAGTTTTCACTGTTTTTTATATTTGTGTTTACAGTCATATTTTCTGGTTTTACAAAATTTTTCATAAAATTTATTTTTAATGTAGTCATTCTTTCGAATATCAAGTGTATTTTTGTGTTCTCAGATTGAATTGTTTTATTTAACTCGTTTATAATTTTAAGATTTATTGACAAAAAATTTAAATATACTATAAATTTTAAAAGGTAGAGTTTAATGAATTTGCTTTTTAGGTGGTAGATTTTCATGAGCACCAAGAAGTGGTAGAAATACCACTTAAGTGGTAGAAGTCCCTCTCCCTCTTTTAGGCGATATTTCAATATTTGGGCGTTATAATATTTTAAAATTTAATTCGGCAATATGACATTGATTTTGGGCTTTATGGCATTTTCTTCTAAAAATGATTTTGGGTGTTATGACATTTTAAATATCTTGGCGCTATTTTATTGGGCTAAGATAGATAGATAGATAGACTAAACGCTTCTTTTAACTTGGAATTTCATAAAAGCCAAACAAGTTTTAACGCCCAAGGGTTTGGTAATATTGTCCAAATTGTACAACAAAATGGATTTGGGCGCTTTAACATCTATAATTTGGGAAATATGGTTTTGGGCGAAAAGTAAACCAATATTTTGAAAATATATTTGCTCGATTTGCAACCGTTGTTCCGGAATATGTAAGTCTATTCTTTGCGAAATGGCAAACCAAACGGAGCAAAAATCACATGATAGCTCTGTTAAAGAGACCAATTCTGAAAAAAGCATTCTCAGAATGAAAACCACTGGTTTGTAACAAAAAACACCAGTTATAAAAATAATGTTGAAATCGAACTTTTAAAACATTGGCGCAAAATTTTAAACGATTTAGTAAAATACTAAGACATTTTTTTACAATTAACTAGGCTTAAATGATGATTTACCTAATTTTAAACCATTTTAACATGTTACTACTTCTAACAAATTTGCTAAAGTTAAAATCGATTCTCTAATTCTAATTAGAGCAGTGGATGAAATGCTCCAGTCAACAGTTAGGAATTCCAACTTATAGATCCGTTTATGCGTAGTTGCTTTGTTTGTTTTCACGAAATGTCACTTTTTAAAAATGTTTGGATGCTCGTTTTTGAATAAAAGGCAATTCGAAATTTACAAGTTAGCAACACGAAACGAAAGGTTTAAGACTTAACAATAAGTTGCTAAAATGCTCCGCCATTGTTTTTAAAACCATAAAAACATAAGATTCAAGGTTTATAAAAACTTCATATACAGTTAAGCAAACATTCACAAGGCATCTTGTAACAAATGTGAATATTTAGATACTAAAATAATTAAAACTGTATTTTGAAAATAAAGATTTAATTTCTTGCAAAACCATCATACAATTTATTGTTAAAATTTTGTTTGTGTTTTATCCTCGCTTCGTTGTTTTTATTATTTTTAGAGAGCTATATTTCAAAGACCAGATGAAATAGAAAAATTATAAGACGAGTTATGAATTCATGTGAAAAATATTTAAAATTCTAATAGACTTCAAATACTCGTATAACATTGAATATCTGCGATTCAGTAATTTTTGTTGTTGTATACCTTCAAATTACTGCCCTAAAAAGTATAGTACCATCAATTTAGACAAAAAGACTTAACAATCCTGATAAACAAAAAATTAATAACAATAAATTATAAAGATTTCTTTTTGAGGGAGTGAAAACCACTTGGTCACTTTATCAACTTTATTATCATCATTGTCGTATACTTCAATATCAAATCGACATTGGTGCTTAACAAAATGTGAATCCCCTTATTATCTCAAAAAAAAATATTGTTTGATTTTTGACCTCCCATAATATTGTTAATAATAATGAACACAAAACAACAACAACAAAAACAAATAAGTACACTTTAATAAATATTTGATAAACAAAAACTAATCAAGTGGCAAGCTGAATGTGTTGTATAAATTTATTTATTTATTTTGTTTATTCAAGAAAAAATACATATATGTATCTACATTTTATGTTTATGTATATGACACGAACTTATTGACAGGGTTTATTATTTTTGACAAAAACACAATCTGTTACACGTACCCTTTTTTATGTTTTTGATGTTGTTTAAGGGAATAAGTTAAAGTCAATAAAGGAAAGCTTTGGGGTGGTATATGTGAATGGTTTGGACCTGGACCACAGGAAAAAGGTTCAATTTAAATGCAATTATGTGACATATTGTGGTAGATTGAATGAGCTTAATGTGTGTATGGGTTTTCTTTTTTGTGGGGTTTCCAAAATGATGGAATAATAATAAAATATTTGAGGCTATGTAATGGTTTTATGGTTGATAGAAAGTCATAATACGTTTAACATAAACTATCAATTTAGTTGTTGGCATGTCAATCAAAGTCAAATCAACATAGCTTTACAATTATAGTTAATTAAAATAATTAATGCCTTAATTCTATTTGGTATGTACAGTACATATGTATGTATGTATAATTATGTGAAAGTTAAGCAGATTTGGGATTTGTATCTATTGAATTTCTTTGATGTGTTCATTCAACTAAGAACATAATAGACATGGTTATGTTTGAAGTTTATACACTTCGTGTCACATGAATAGGGACAAGCTTTTTTCGTTTTTTATTTGACGATATTTTGGAAAACCCAAATGTAGAATGAATAAAGTAGGTATTAAGTTTATTTAGCAAAAAAAAAACATTTTTGGATTAAGTTGATAAATACAAATTTTATAGCGGGGTTTCCGAAGAAGGTCATAAAAAGTACCTACCTGTTTTTTTTGTGTCACATGAATAGCGACAAGATATACATTTACCTATAAGACCTTTTAAAGTAAAAAACATAACAACAAATCTTATGGTTTAGGTTAATACTGGTTTTATTGAACTGTGGAGTATGGATTCATAGACGGCTTTCAGATAATTGAGCGAAATTTGGGCCCAGGACTGTGTTATATCTTCATCCCAACACGTTTTTTCATGATGTTCAGGTCAGGAGAATATGGGGCCATGGTAATAGTTTCACATTTTGCCCCTGAATCTAGGCTTTTGTTGTCCGTGCGGTATGTATTGGTGCATTATCTTGTTGGAAAGTCCTCCAAATAATTCAGAAAACTGCGGAAAAGCTCATTCCAGAATCGCTTTGTAAGTGATTGCCGTCATTTTAGAGCTTTGAAAATCCAGCTCCACGGTCCCGTAAGAGGTTATTGCTCACTGTACCATTACACCGCCTTCTTTGTTGTATGCCAAGATCGATTTCACCTGGTGTGATTTGTTGGAAATTAAACTAAGGCGTTGGCTCTTGCGTACAGCATTCACCCATACTTCTGGATTCTATCAAATTAATACTCGTACTAAGCTCCCAAACAAGCAGTGTATTCTTTTATCTGATTTAAAACATCCTAATGGTATTACCCGTGGCATGATGGTTAGTGCGTTGGACTGTCATGCCAGAGGTCTTGAGTTCAATCCCTGCCTATGCCATCTAAAGTTTTTTTTTCACGGGAACTGCGTCTTGCGAGGAATTGACAAATTCTCCAAGACTAATTCTTGCCATGAAAAGTGCTTTCTCAAATTTGCCGTTCGGATTGGGCGTTAAACTGTATGCCCCCTCCAACTTTGACAATAGTACTCGCACACAGGAATGGTTGAGAGTTGTAAGTCACAAGGCCCTAGTTCTCAACGGACTGTTGCGCCACCCAATTTATTTATTTATAATGGGTAAATTTAGATCTTGTCAACTGACATCAAAAAACAGGTATTTTTTATGACCTTCTTCGGAGAAACCGCCATAAAACTTGTATTCATCAACTTAATCCAAAAATGTTTTTTTGCAAAATAAACTTAATACATATCTATATTCATTCCACATTAGGGTTTATCCAAAAAATCTAAGGGTTTAAAAAATATCGCCAAATAAAAAAACAAAACAGATTATCCCTATTCATATGACACGAAGTGTATATAGTATAATTGGTACAATAATAGAGTACTTACTCCTTACTTAGGCACTTACCTACACATAGTCCAAAAATTCTCCGTACAGCAGCTTTTTTTTTGTTGATTCTGAGATAAAATATTTATTATTAATTATTATTAAACAATTATTTTGAAAATCACAATTTTTTAAAATTTGGTAAAAAGGTAAAGGTGGGAACTATTTTTTTTTTCAATGTTACCACTTTGGTTTTTACATTAATTCCTAGTACTTTTTTTTTCAAAAAACGCTGCTGTACGGAAACTTTTTGGACTAAGTGTATGTGTTGTTCTCAATGTACCGTCCTGAAATATTTTTGGAAGAATTTCGTTTCATTGGATGATTTTTATTAAATTATAAGTTATAAAATTTAAATTTTTAAATTTATGCGATGCCATTCTGAAACTATATGAGAACCTCTATATAAGTAGATAACAATATGAATTTTGATAAATGCGGATAGTGCAGACATTTTAATTAGGTCAATATATAGATGGATGCAGAGTTATTGTCATCTAGTAGAATATTTAAACACGATTATCGGAAATTTCCATTTTCCCATATAATTTGTGGATGTTCTAGTGCTTTATGGAGAAGTGGAGAAATTTGATTTAAATTAATTTATAACTTGAAAATTTATTGGTAATTCGATCTCACTGCAAACAAATATAATAAAAGATGATGGAATGCGCCCTAGGTACACTGATATAAATTTTTATTAGTGGGCTTAACATTACTCTGAGGATTTATTGTTAACTATGAAAAATAGCTTATAAAAATACTGTTCGATGATCAAGTCCAATATTGGAGGCCGAAAAATTTTACTTACCCATTTTTGGCAGTATTATTTTATTCAAAAACGCCTTCAAAAACATTTTTCAACATTTACAGGCAACATTTTACAGGCTTCCAATAAGGACTTGACAACTTGTCAATTTGGCGCTTCACAGGTTTCATTTCTCGAGTCAGGTTGATCTTGTAAGGGTGTTAGCCAAGATCCTTATACGCAAAATACACCACAATGTGGTTTGAGCGATGTCCAATTCATTAGAACGATGTGAAATCAACAAAGCCCTAATGACTCCTTTACGGTAGCGATATTTTCGACCAACCCTTGTCTCACTGGCACGGCAACATCGCACAACGGATATGTACACAAAACTGATTATTGCTTGCCCACTAGGGCGAGTGTAACGACGAAAAATTGGATTTAACGCTCTCAAAGATGCACACGCCGACTCCGAATTTCGGTAGAGCATTTTTATAATTTGCGGATGTACCTAACTCGTTCGTGTTTTGAAAATGTTGTGTTTATTGAATAAATAAATTGACTATGACAGTTTCGTAATTGTAACAGGGCGCGTTCAAAAAATCAATTCAGATTCCTGGTCAATCTGCCAGCACTCTAGAGCATGTTTTTTACCTTTGATCCTAATAAATACGCGGTCAGTGTATTATCGCCTCTAGGCACATCAGACCATTGTGTCATATCTGTACATTTCTTTTGCCATAAACCCCCAGTTAAAATAAAACCCCCTACGAGAACCGTTTGGCAATATGGGAAAGCCAACTGGGACGGTCTTAATGACTTTTTCAGGAACTTTAACTGGTCACTAATGCTTCCTCGAGAGTGACGTGGATTCCAGCGCGTATATGATTACAAGCTAAATTCTTTTTGGAAACACAAATTTTATCCCGAATAGGGTAAGATCTATCAAATCCAAAGAAAACTCATGGTTTTATTCGAGCTCTTAAGAGGTTATTGGGACCAAAAATGTAAGTAAGAATTCCAAAAACTGTAATAAGTTCAAATAGGCTCAAAACACCTGGAACGGACCTATTCGACCCATTGTTTGCAGTACTCAAAGGTAGTAAAAGTATTAGGTAATTTTTAAAAATGTGCGCAATACTATACATCATCGTCGGTTTCGACACTCGTTTCCAATGACACTCCTTTTGAAAGCTCGATTGATTCCAATTCACTTGCAGCACAGTTTGTTGTTGAATCCTCATGTACTTGAAAAGGTAAACGATTCTGTGGGACGAATCTTCTTTAGCACAAGAGTACCGAAAGACCTTAACATTCACAAATCCGCTGAACCGGATAGTATCCCCCTATTGCTCTGAAGG
Source organism: Eupeodes latifasciatus (assembly GCA_920104205.1). NCBI lineage: Eukaryota > Metazoa > Arthropoda > Insecta > Diptera > Syrphidae > Eupeodes > Eupeodes latifasciatus. Next base: position 181,785,092 of record OV049924.1, read on the forward strand.
TGTTCTTCAACGCTGCCAAAACCACTGCGTAAGCTTTTCCACTGGTCCTACTTATTGGTCTCTTTCTGAGTGGATCGAAAACAGCATTTGTCCATCCTGTCCCTAAAAAAGACGAATCCTCATCACTCTCTAACTATCGTCCAATTGCACTTACGTCCCTTCTTTTTAAGGCCATGGAAACGTTGATCAAATTTCATCATAAGAAACATCTTGAAGAACGAACGCTTCTTACTGACCGGCAGTATGGCTTTCGTTACAATTGGTTAATTAGTGATCTCATTATTATTGCACTTGATATTTCAAAGGCATTTAATAGAGTTTGGAATCAAGTTATCTTATCCAAAATGCGTGCATTTGGTATTGAGGAATCTCTTCTTTGTTAGGTTAGAAATTACCTTTCGGACCGATCAATTCAAGTAGTATTGGACGGTTTCAAATCTGATATCCGGAAAATAAACGCTGGCGTGCCCAGGGCTCCGTTTTGTCTCCGACACTCTTCTTTATTTTTATAAATGATTTTTTGTCTGAAACTTCTAACCCAATAAATTGTTTCGCTGATGACAATGCCCTCAGCTTTTCATATTTCTTGTTTTATATTTATCCTTGTTCTTAGGATGTGGTCTACCAACGGCAGCGTATGATATGCTTATTTAATTCTGATCTTGACAGCATTGTCCAATGGGAAATCAATGCTGTTTACTGTCGCAAAAGCGTAACCCTCCCCCAATGACATTATTCATGGGTGGTACTTGCATCGAAGAGACTGAACAGCTATCAGTTCTAGCATTCTTGACAGCATTGTCCAATGGGAAATCAATGCTGTTTACTGTCGCAAAAGCGTAACCCTCCCCCAATGACATTATTCATGGGTGGTACTTGCATCGAAGAGACTGAACAGCTATCAGTTCTAGGTATGTGCAGTGCACCACAAACCATCTCTTCTGGAGTGATCAAATATTTGAAGTTGCCAAAAATGCTGCTTAGTTTTTAGGTTTTCCCCGTGGATGCAAGAAGTTTTTTTACCCCTTCCGATCTGGCAATAAATTTTAAAGTCCATATTCGTCGAAAACTTGAGAACAACTTCTATATCTGGGCCAGTGCTTTAATAACCCACTTGAATCTCTTGCGAAAAAATTCAAAAGAGAGCTTAAAATATGATAGGTGACCGTTGTCTACCTGAAACTTTTGTATCTCTTGAGCACCGTTGCAAGGTTTCTTGTCTATCATTATTTTATCGCTATTTTTACAAACAAAGCTCTAGTGAAATAGCCAGTTGCATTACGTAATACCCGCACTTCTAGAAATGCTCATCAGATTACCCTTGAGCCTTATTTCGGACTTACTGTGAATTACAGAGATTCTTTTTTTAGTCGAACTCCACGGATGTGGAATGCTTTACCAAACTGATTATTTTCCAGTTATTTAGAAGTAAGTATATTCATTATTGAATGCTAAACTAAACCAAAAGACCACACGTCTAAAAAAACATGCGTTAAAAAGTCCTTAGACCCGTTTGGATATAATGTCATGGATGGAACTATAAACTACAAAACAAAGACGGTCGTGGATTAATAAATAAGAAAAATCGATCTATTGCGCTGTAACACCGTCTTAAATAAGTTGTCATGAGATGATGGTCTAAATGCCATCCTAAAGTTTTATAACTTCAAGCTTCAACAAATGAGATTTATAAATTTAGTAAGAAAAACTATATGTCAATCTATGTTGACTGGCCCTGAGTCACCTGTTGTTTTAATGCTTTAAGGGTCACTATTCCATACCGATTCTTTTGAAGTTTTCCATAAGAGTTGTTTTAAGAAAAATATTTTACTTTTTCTCTTCTATGACTTTCGAAACATAATTCTTTTCAAGATAGTGAAGTTTGATTAATTTTTGAAGGCTGTTTGAAACTCTTAAATTGAAGGGAAACATCGTTTAGGTGAAGCTTGTAACAGCTTTAAAAAAAATTTGACGAGCAAACATTTTTTATTACATTATTTTATCAAAAAACGATTGATTTCTATGATCGAATCTTCCCCACCATGGACAATTTTATTCACGATAGGTACCATAAAGATTTTTCAGTATAACTATCATATTTTTTCGTCAATATCTCACCTTAAGTAAGGACTTCAAAATTCGAACTGTTTGGGAAGCAAATTGTGTATCACTTTAGTATACAATTAAAAATGTAAAAGTGGACAAATAAACATTCGTTCACACTTTTGATTTCTTGCAAACAATATTACCTTGTTATTTATGGATAAGAATGATATAATGACGTGAATTTTTCCGAGGAACAATTTCCTTCTAATCCAAACATTGTTAATGATATTCAAAAATTTTCCTTGAAATTCGTTTCTATGAGTAAGAAATTGCTAGCAGAATTTTTGATGGAAATACAATATTCCAAGTAAAACTTATTTTCCCTCTAAATTCTAAATAAATCAAAATAAATTCGTTTCTTTACTGCCGAGGAATTTACTACTAAGGTTTCGTGCGGGTTCGGGTTCGATTTACAATCAATTAATTTTCATATTAATTTTCTGGTTCATTAAATTTAGAGACCGCCTGATGGATTAAACAGCTTTGGGAAGACTGCAATTTTTGGAAATTCAAACAAACTGCAAACACATCAGACGAGTTTTAATTTTCAAATTGAGAAATATAAACACGATGAAGAGGAAAAGTAAGCTTCCCAAAAGCAAAACTCTGTTAGATACTCGTACATTGTTATGTGTGTTGGTGTGCATTTCAATATCGAATAATAAATAAACTTTAGTTAAAAAACAAACAAAAAGTACCTCTTTACTGATATAAACTTCTCTCTTAATACAGGGTGTCCCATAAGCAATCGTCCAAACTTAATATGATGAAAAGTCAGGTCATGACCTACGGGAATTTGGTATCCTGTCTGTACCGTTTCCTATAACAATTTATGAGTAAACGCTGTTTTTACGAAATTTAAAAAAAACACACGCTTGTTGTAAATTTTTAAGTCATCCTGTCCAAACTCCCCATATGAAGTTATTGCAATCAGTCCGATTTGTTGAATTGAAAATTTTTACATTTCTTGACGTTTCAAGTTCCTTAGAATATAATTATTAGATTTTTAGAGAGATATACTTATGTGCGTCCGTACGCTCGGGAAGCTTTTTTCGTCGTCCATATCTCAAGAACCAGGAGAGATATCGACTTCAAATAAATTTTGTTATACATATTATAAAACAGTAAGATGCAGAAAGGACTCTCAAAAAAATTAGACGAGTGTTTTTTTTTCTACAATCGCAATTTACAAAAACATTGAAAATTTTGGTAAGCCCAAAATATCTCACGAACCAATTACGCTAGCAACTTGAACTAAATTTGATATTACATATTGTGACGTGATACTGTAAGAGACTTCATCTCTTACGATCATTTCCTTAATTAAGATTATTTGAAAGAATATATATTTCAAACACATGGCAACCCATTTACGATATCATGCACTTGCATAAATTTAAAGAGACAAGCTTTTCGAAATATTCTTATGTTTTATAAAACATATGTTATTATGTATTTTAAGAGTAATCTCTCAGCTTATGATAACAGAACAATCGAATGATATTCTTATGTTCTTACTATGTATTTATTTGGTTTTTACTGTTTTTGCTTCTTCTAAGCTTTCAAACAATGATATGTATGGTTTTTACTGTTTTTGTTTCTTCTAAGCTTTCAAACAATGATATGTAAATTTTAGTCTGAATAAAGATTTTGAACGATTAACATGTTTTTTTTTATGTAAAGTCTGCATGTTAGTTTTAATTTTGCTTGTTTTTTATATACGCTTTTGCATGCTTGCTTTTATAAAATAATAATTTTAATTGAAGAACGCTTACAATCTATCAGAAGTGAGATAAAGTCCTTGCATTTAATTGAATCGTGATTGCATGTTTTAACGATTAATTAATGTTTAAATTTTTTTGAATTCTTGCACGTAAAATTATTTTTAATTATGAATGCAAATGCACATGCTTTGAATTTTTTGCAAACTGCAAAAGTGCAAAAACTTAAAGAAAAGCTAGCTGAGATGAATTTGGCTACTCATGGTACAAAGACTACGCTTAAGGCTCGTTTAAACGAAGCCATCAAATCGCTTGAGCCTGATCAGGTGGAAATATTTTTCCCTGAGGCTGATGAAGAAGGTAAGACAAGTGGTGATGACGAGTCGGTAAATGATGATGATGCTGTGTCGCAGCGTCTAGAGAGGCTTCGAGAATTAGTGAAGAAAAAGGAAGAAATTGTTGCGTTGGAAAAACGTTTGGCTGAACTCAATGCTAACAGCCCTGTCCGTGAGTTTCCGCGTACTGGTTCTTTTAACTCGTCACGTGACATCGAAGATTCGTTGCCTTTGTTCAGTGGTGATGATAATTACCCCATTATTAAGTGGATTCAGAACGTCGAGGACGCAATGGTCACTTACCACTTGACTGAGTCTGAATCTTTCATTTATTTTAAACGACTCCTCAAAGGTACCGCTAGGTTGTTCTTGCGGTCAAGGACGTTTCGTTCATGGCAAGCACTAAAAGTTGCTTTGATGTCCGAATTTCATCATCACACAACCGCAACAGACGTCCAAAATACTTTGCGAAGTCGAAAGAAACGCAGAGACGAAAATTACCAGCAGTACGTATTGGCCATGCAGGAGATTTCTTCATCTGCAGAAATTGACGAGCAGGACTTGATTGCGTATATAATCAAGGGAATCCCAGATTCATTATTTAACAAGCAGCTTATGTTAACTGCAAATACCATCGCTGAGCTAAAGGGAGTTCTACGCAAGTATGAAAAAATGAAGTCAGAAATGCAACCATCAACATCCTTTTACAACAGACCTGTACCCAATTCCAAACCTTTGCCACGTGCCGAAACAAAGGTTAAATGCTACAACTGTAATGAAGCTGGGCACATGTCAAACAACTGTCCTAAGCCTCCACGAGAAAAAGGTTCTTGTTTCCGTTGTGGACAAAAGGGGCACATCGTTACCAATTGCCCACAAAAATCTTCGGTTCTGGTTGTCCAGAATGAAAATTTTTCTAATGAAACTCCAATTTCAACTTTGATGACCGATTTTCATGGAGTCTTGGCGTATGAGCTTGCTTCTGCGAATCGTGAGGCCGAAATTTTTGGAGTTCGCATGAACATCATGACAATCATTGATACTGGAAGTCCAATAAGCTTTATCCAGCAACAATATGTGCCACCATTTTTAATGACGTCACTTGAGCCATCGCCTTGCAGTTTTGTTGGTATTAATAATTCCAAATTGGATATCTTAGGTAATTTATTATGTAAAGTAAAATTTTATGCTAATTATGTTAGTTTTTGTATATTTGTTGTGAGTGACAAAACAATGAATGATCCGATCATATTAGGTCGAGATTTTTTAAGAAAAACAAATATTAAGTTAATGATGGGAAATTCTAATACTAAATTAGTAAACGAAAGAGCTGAGGTTAAAGAACAAGACAAAATTGAAAATGTTATTAATTACAAATTAATTGAAGATTTGAATAATGAATTTTATGATGAAGATTCTAACGGAAATTTTGAAGATTTAGATTTTGACGAACAAATTTTAAAAATTGATTTATGTAATAACCGCGACGAAACTCGTTCTTTAAAAATTAATGAAAAGTTATGTTATGATGATAAGATGAAATTAGAACGTTTAGTTTTCGGGAGTTTTACGACTAACGCGAAGTATTCGGATAACGGTTATGAAATGAAGATAGTTTTGACTAATCCTAACAGTTTTTTCAATTGCGCTCCTAGACGTCTACCATATGCACATAAGATTGAGTTGCAGAAAGTTTTAGACGAATTGCTTAAAAATAACATTATTCGTGAGAGTAACTCACCGTTTGCGTCTCCGATAGTGTTGACAAAAAAAAAGACAGGTGAAGTTCGACTTTGTGTTGATTACCGCCATTTAAACAAAGTCACGGTCAAGGATAATTTTCCGTTACCTCTTATAGAAGATCATCTTGACCGTTTGAGAAACAAAAAATTCTTCTCGTTACTCGATCTTAAAAGTGGTTTTCATCACGTGAAAATGGACGAAGATTCAATTAAATTTACATCTTTTGTAACACCTATGGGCCAATTCGAGTACCTTCGTATGCCATTCGGGCTTAAGAACGCCCCTGCCGTGTTTCAGCGCTACATTAACAAAATTTTTAAAAATCTAATTAGCTCTGGCAAACTTTTAATTTACATAGACGATTTGTTAGTCGCTACGGAAACAAAAGAGGAACATTTTCTAGTCTTGAAAGAGGTTTTAGATGTTGTCTCAGAATATAGTTTACAGCTACGCCTAGACAAGTGTATGTATGAGCAAATAAAATATTTAGGGTATGAGGTTTCTTCAAACGGAATAGGTCCAAATGTTGACGGCTTAAGAGCCGTAGCCGATTTTCCTATACCCACAAATGAAAAGAAATTACACTCGTTTTTGGGTTTGTGTTCATATTTTCGAAAATTCATTAAGGATTTTTCTTTGTTGGCTAAGCCACTTAACGATTTATTGAAAAAAGACACAAAGTTCATGTTTGGTGAAAAAGAATTAATTACTTTCAACACATTGAAGCAAACACTTCTTGATGCTCCGATTCTGAGTATATACAACCCTACCGCTGAGACAGAGCTTCACTGTGACGCCAGCAGTTTAGGTTTTGGTGCGGTACTACTACAGCGTCAAGATGACAAAAAGCTTCATCCCATATTTTTTTTTTCTAAAAGATCCACGGATCAGGAATCAAGATACCACTCTTACGAGTTGGAAACTCTTGCAATTGTATATGCGCTTCGAAGATTTCGAATTTATCTTACAGGGATCCGGTTTAAAATTGTCACTGATTGTAGGTCATTGACTCAAACCCTAAGTAAAAAAACTTTAAATCCTAAAATTTCTCGTTGGGCTTTGGAGCTCCAGGATTTCGATTACGTCATTGAGCACCGAGACAGTAAAAGAATGGGTCACGTTGACGCTTTAAGTAGGTGTCATAACATTTTAATTGTTGAGCCTGAATCTTTCGAGCATGCGCTTACTGCATCGCAGCAAAAAGATCCAATTATAAGAAGGTTAGTTGAAATGCTTGAAAAAAGGGAAAGTTCGTCATATGAACTCATAAACGGACTAGTCTACCGTAAAATTAGCAAGCAAATATTGTTTTATGTTCCAGCTTCAATGGAAAGAAATGTTATTCAAACCCACCATGAAGGTCTATGTCACCTTGGTGTTGAAAAATGTTTCAATTTTTTAAAGAAAACATACTGGTTTCCTAATATGAAACACAAAATCAAACAATTTATAAGTAATTGCTTAAAGTGTCTGCATTTCTCTCCACCCTCTGGGAAAAAGGAGGCAGTCTTACACAACATACCTAAGGGAGACAAACCATTCGAAACTCTCCACATTGATCATTATGGTCCATTACCACCCTCTGCTACGAATAACAAAAAACATATACTTGTAATAGTTGACGGATTTTCAAAATATACAAAACTGTACGCAGTTAAAAGTACCAAGACTAGGGAAACAATTCAATGCCTTCAATCTTATATTGGATTTTATAGTAAGCCAGCACGTATCATTTCAGATAGAGGTAGTTGTTTCACCTCTATCGAATTTTCAGATTTTTGCCATAAGTATAGCATTCAGCACATTAAGGTGGCCACGAGCTCGCCTCAATCCAACGGCCAAGTGGAACGCATTAATAGGTGCCTTACCCCTATGCTTTCCAAAGAAAGTCAAGGTGATTCAAGTAGTTGGATGAAATTTTTACAAAAAGTTGAGTTTGCTCTAAACAACACAAACAACAAGAGCACTGGTGAATGTCCAAGTATGTTACTTTTTGGTGTTTGCCAAAAAGGTGAAGTTATGGACAATTTGAAAGAATACCTAAATGAAAATATTTTACAGAAAGAATCTAGAAATTTAAAAGAGTTACGCGAAAAAGCAAAGGAAAGAACCGTTGAAAGTCAAAACCGAAACAAAATCAATTTTGATAAGCGCCACAAAAAACCGTTGCAATACAAAGTCGGCGATTATGTATTGATTAAAAATGTCGTGAATACTCCAGGACTAAATAAAAAGTTCATTGCAAAATATAAAGGTCCATATGAGGTTAAAAAAGTCCTGCCTAATGATCGTTACCTTATTAAAGACTTAGAAAACACCCAGATATCTCGTGTCCCGTATGAAGGCGTATGTTGTCCTGAAAACATGAAGCCTTATATTCAAACATAAATCAAATTTGCAAGTCAATATCTAATATCGATTAATTTTCTATTTTTTTGTTGTAGATTTATTTTATTATTATTATTATTGTAAGCTCTTACCAAAATATAAATTTTTAAAATAATATCACATTAAAATATAAAATAAAAAAAAAAAAAACGATTTTTATACCATCATCGTATCTTAACAAAAGATAAACAAAAATGTACGAATTCGAAAATATAACAAAAAAAAAATGTAAAAAAAAAGAAAACAAGATTTTAATTTTCAATATTAAATCTGATGTAACTTTAATAAATCAAAATTTATTTTAAAAGAATTCAAACTTAAATAAGAATATGATATTAACAATTCTAATGTTATTATGCTAAAAGAAAATGTATTTTAAATGTATTATTATAATTCAAATCAAAAGAAACATTATTACTATGTAATTTCAATTTAAAAATGTATTTTAAAAATAGTGCATTTCATGGAATCGTAAATCGAGGACGATTTATTGTCAGGATGGTCGAGCTGTAAGAGACTTCATCTCTTACGATCATTTCCTTAATTAAGATTATTTGAAAGAATATATATTTCAAACACATGGCAACCCATTTACGATATCATGCACTTGCATAAATTTAAAGAGACAAGCTTTTCGAAATATTCTTATGTTTTATAAAACATATGTTATTATGTATTTTAAGAGTAATCTCTCAGCTTATGATAACAGAACAATCGAATGATATTCTTATGTTCTTACTATGTATTTATTTGGTTTTTACTGTTTTTGCTTCTTCTAAGCTTTCAAACAATGATATGTATGGTTTTTACTGTTTTTGTTTCTTCTAAGCTTTCAAACAATGATATGTAAATTTTAGTCTGAATAAAGATTTTGAACGATTAACATGTTTTTTTTTATGTAAAGTCTGCATGTTAGTTTTAATTTTGCTTGTTTTTTATATACGCTTTTGCATGCTTGCTTTTATAAAATAATAATTTTAATTGAAGAACGCTTACAATACCAAACTTTTTATAATCTTGAAACAAATTCAATTAACATTTTATTTTTTAAATCCAAAAAAATGAAAAAAATTATTATCAACTCGAATATTTTACGAACAAAAAATGATTTGATCTCAAAAAAATATTGTTATGCAATGAAAAATAACGCTTTTGACATCTGGTTAAATTTTGAAAAAAAATTCAATATACATTACTAAAACTTTGTAAAAATTGATTTTTAACTCAAATATCTTCTCAAAAATTAAAAATATTGGCTTCAAACTGATTTCATCTTGTAGAAAATATTGTTTTCGACTTATAGTAAAATTTTTATAAGAAAACAACAGTTAGTTTTTCCATCAAAATTTAAATTTACAAAAATGAAAGTATTGACTTCAAAATGATTTAAATTTGTGATAAATGTTCTTACAAAAATTCAATCTGTACTTTTTTATATAAGAAATAAAAACTTTCAAGAAATGCTACTAAAATTGGTAAGAATGGGTTTTCGACTAAAAATCTCGTTAACAAAAATATGGAATCAAACTATATACTACTGTAACATAATACTGTAGAGGTTAAAGTGCAAAATTGGGTTTGATTTAAATCCCAAAGTATTTCTTAATTTTAAACGAAATGGCAATGCCCATTAAATTTTAAACTAAAAATTATTTTATTATTTTGTTCCAAAATTTGGAAAACTCACTTAAAGAATGTGCTTTATTAAAATTTCATAAAAACAGCCTTTAATCGAAAACTCATATGATGCTGTACAGACAAGTTACCAAATTCTGTTAAATCATGACTTAAACTCAGTTTAGGACACCCTGTATACGTAACGTTTTCGTATAAATGTATAACATTGTTGAAAGTTTAAGTCATGTTCAGATGATAACAAACAAAGGATATAAGAGAGATAATGATGGAATACGTTTTGATGAATTTCAAAAACTATCTGTACATATAAATAAATAAAATATATATTGTATATATGTACCTGTATTGATTTATATTTATTATACGAGTAAGTTTATATATTTAAACAAACATCAGTACATAAATTGAACATAAAATAAGTTTTGTACGTACAATAATGTAAAATGTAGACATACATAGTTTCTTTATTTGTTTGTTTTTGACAAACTTTGTTGTTTCAAAATTCTGGATAGAGCACAGAAATTTATTTGGCCTCATTTTCTCAAAAGTATATATTTTTATTGAAAAATTATATAAACTTTTGTATATATGTATGTATGTATGTATATCTATGTACATACATATAAAAATTAAGCAATATTTAAATAATATTAATGGTAAAAGGACTCACATGAAATGTGTCCCAGATTTAAGGGCAACAATCTTATGTCTATAGGAGTTTGATTAAATTGCAGGACCATATTGAAAAAGATAGGTGAGATCATGTACAATAGAGAAGTGGGTAAGAAAGTTTTGTAATACAAAGTATGTGTAGAGAACTTTCAAGTTTGAAAACAAATTAAACTTTTGATGTGAATGCACTTTTAAGGAAATGATCAAATTGCTATATCATTCAGTTTAGTTTATTTCATCTAACAGAGCTTTACAATATCTTATAAATTACGAGTTATAAATATATAGTTATCTATATATATAAAAATCAATGCCACTTTTCGTTGCAATGTTATAACTCAACAATGCCTTTACCGATTTGGCTAATTTTGGTCTTGAAGTATTCGTGGAAGTCCAGAGAAGGTTTGTACGTAGAGAAAACTAAACAAAACTCTTGAAAAAGTGTAAAATCAACATCTTTCTATACTTCCATATACAAACAATTTGTAATAATACTTAAAAGCCAATTTGAACCTTTGACAAAACAATCGAAGACAAAAAAGTAACGTTAGTTCTGTCAAACAAATTTAATGTCATCATATGTCATTTCATTTTATCAGCGATAATTATTGCTTTGTTGTGTTTATATTTTCCAAACTATTGTTGAGTTATTGCTTTGTGTTTATATTTTCCAAAATATTGTTGAGTTGTTGAGTGAAGGTAAAATGCCACGAGCAAGACGACCAAACATAGGCCGGTGAACGTGTAATGCAAATCAAGTGGCATTATTAAGACGATCTCAGATTACAGATGAACGCGCACAAGCTAATGCATCGCAGCGTGAACGTACTGCACAGAATAGATCTGTTGACCCTGTACCTGTACTTAATCACGAATACGTCGTGTTGTTTTAGATGAAATGCTGCGTGCTGCTTTTAATTACAATAGTCAGATTGATTATAGTGTGTACGGATACATTGGAATGATGGACGCAATATGTCCACATTGTGATGCGGCTCACTTTCCAGGTGAAACACCCGGAATGTGTTGTGCTAATGGCAAAGTGAGATTGCCAACATTAGAAACTCCACCCGAACCATTGTATTCATTTATTTTTGGTACATCTCAAACGTCGAAGCAGTTTTTGAGTAATATTCAACAATACAATTCGGCATTTCAAATGACTTCTTTTGGTGCTACTAAAATTATTAGAGATAATTTTATGCCGACTTTTTAGGTAAATACCTCAACAGGATTGTCCCATGTTTATATCAATCTGAATCATAAAGTCTTACAAATTCTGATTCAACATCTACCTAAAATTGCATACATGTTACAAATTCAGGGCCAGATGTATCATCAAGATGGTTCGTTATTGCCATACCCCGACGCTGATCATCAATTTTTGCAAATTTGTTTTATTGGTGATGAAAATCGTGAATTGCATCAACGTTGTGCAATAGTTTCAAATACAAGACGAGAAATTATTCGTGAGCTTCAAAGGTTTTTCCATCAGCATAACGCATTAGTTCAATTGTTCAAAATTGCTCTTGATCGTATGCCATCTGATAATCACAAAATTGTAATAGCACCAAATTGAATATTATATATATATAATATTATAATATTATAATATATATGGCAAAAGTTCTGCGATTAACGTCAATTATTTTATGGGATGAGTGCACAATGGCGAATAAAAAACCAATAGAAGCATTTAATCGAACAATGCAATATTTACCCGGTAATCAACAGCTTTTTGGTGGTGCACTGATATTGCTGTCAGGGGACTTTCGTTAAACATTGCCTGTCATTTCTCGATAAACTCCTGCTGATGAAATAAACGCCTGTTTGAAGTCATCAGTTCTTTGGAAATATGTACGAAAATTGACACTGAACATTAATATGCGTATTCACCTACATAATGATGCAACTGCCCATGAGTTTTCAAAACAATTGTTAGAAATTGGTGATGGCAAAATACCAAACGACAGTACCAACGGATTGATCACTTTACCGAACAATTTTTGTACAATTGCGCAATCTATAGATGAGTTGATTGAATGTGTTTTTCCGAATATTCTTCAGAATTACAGAAATCATGATTGGTTGAGAGAACGCCATTTTAGCACCGAAGAACATTCATATCAATGCCATTTATTATCAAATTCAAGCGAAACTGCCAGGTGTAGTCACGATATATAAATCAATTGACAGTGTTATGAATCAAGATGAGGCAATGAATTATCCAATTGAATTTTTAAGTTCATTGGAACCGGCTGGTATACCACCGCATTGCTTGCATCTGAAAATTAGTTCTTTGATTATATTATTGCGAAATATTAATCCACCAAAACTGTGTAATGGCACCAGATTGGCAGTGAAAAAGTTATTGTCAAATATGATTGAAGCTACAATCTTAACTGGTAAATCAAAATGAGAAGTGTGTTTGATACCGCGTATCCCTATGATTCCAACTGATATGCCATTTGAATTCAAAAGATTACAGTATCCTGTGCCTTTATCATTTGCGATGTCCATAAATAAGGCCCAAGGGCAAACACTTCAAGTTTGTTCAATTTGGAGGAATCATGTTTTCACATGGCCAACTTGCCTGTTCCAGAGTCGATACCCCTGTTTATTTACTCATGCTCAAAATGGAAAAACAAAAAATATACCCATATAGACCCACCATTCTAAGAGTACCCAATTCTTTTTTATTTTTTTTTTTTTATAATAAGGGCACACTTAAGGGGATATTACCCTTATTATGTAAAGACACAGTTTTTACTCTTTGCTGATAAATAAAATATAAACAATATACTGTACGATACTGTATGGTCATAATACTGTATGGTTAATGGTATGGTTATTCTGTATTTCAAAATACTGTACATTTAAAATACTGTGTGTCAAAATGCTGTATTAACAAAATACTGTATCTCATAATACTGTATAATACTGGAAGTTTTGACAGATCAGTAAGTTTGGTGCAATTGTTTATTATGATAGAAAAAATTCATGTAAAAATGTGAGAGAGATACAAATAACACAAATAACTAAGAAGAAGAAAATGAGAAAGAGAAAATAAAAAGAAGATACCATTTATATTAGTTTTATTTTCATTACTTCAGAGACTTATGAATTATCATAGGTACATACATACATATGTTATTGTTCAAGGGAGTATATTAGAACATTATGCTAATGAAACATTATTATGATGTTTTCTTAAAAAAAGTATTCTGTTTTTAAAATTCTGTGTTTCAAAATGCTGTAAATAAGGCTAAAATATAAAAATCGTTTTGATAATGTTAAAAAGTGAGCACTTTTTTACATTATCAAAACGATTTTTATTTTTTAGCCTTATTTACAGCATTTTGAAATACAGCATTTTGATATACAGAATTTTGAAATACAGAATTTTGAGAAACAGTATTTTAAATACAGTATTTTGATCCAAACAGTATTTCGAACCCAACCCACAAAATATTAATACAAATATTGAAGTTGTCAGTTGATTTTTTTTCCTAAAATCAACTAAAAATTACCAACAATATTTTGGATATGATGAAATAGTTTGATTTAAAAATCTATTTTTGTTTACGAGATTTTAGTCGAAAAGCAATTTCTACCAGTTTTAGAAACTTTTCATTTTTTATATAAAAAAATCGTTTTGGTTTTTTTTTTTTTAATGAATATGAATAATGAAATTATTTTGAAGTCAATACCAATATCAATTTGTACCAATTTTAAGTACTATTTTTTGTAGAAATTGGTTTGACCTCATTCTTTCTGACTGTTATAAGTATTTAACTGAATGTCAAACACAATATTTCATATATGATGAAATTAATGTAAAACCAATATCTTAAATTTTTAAAAAAATGTTTGAGTCGAAAATCAATTTTTAATAACCAGTAAGCTTTCTTTGGGTTTTTATTATTTTGTAAGAATCATTCGCTTTTTGTTAAAGTTTTACCAGCTGTTGAAACGTTAGTCTTCGTTGCATTAAATTATTTTGGAGATGAAATCACTTTTTGTTCGTAAAATATTTGACGTGACAATTATTTATTTTTCAGTTTTTTTATTTTATTTATATAAAACCGTTAGTTACTTGTTTTCAAAATCATATCAGTTTGGTATCATGTCACAATATATAATATAATATTTTATTAAGATTTTGATTTTTGGGTTAACCGAAATTTTCACTGCTATTGTACAAAAAACACCAACTCAATTTTTTTAGAGTCCTTTCTGCATTTATCTGTATAACAAAATTTATTTGAAGTCGATATCTCCACTGGTTCTTGAGATAGGGACGTAGAAAAAATCTTCTACGGACTTACGGACGTACGTACATCTCTCTAAATAGCTTTTATTTAGATTCTACGACCTTGAATCATCGAGAAAAGTCAAAATGTTCAATTCGACAAATCGGGCATTGTGCCCATTTTACGGTAGAGGTGGCCCTTCACAGTCAACTCTATAACGTTTGTTGGCCAAATTTGAGACGACCGGTATAGTAAACAATCAGCTAAAGCACTATTCACATGAGCACGACCAACGACCAACGAATGGACGAATATTCGTCGAGTTTGACATTTCTTTCACATTAGAGCAAAACCGGAGGCAGTCTATTATTCGCCGTGCACAAGAACTCGGTCTTTCGCAGAAAAATACAAGATCCAACTGACCCAGGAGCTCAAAGTTCATGACCATAGACAACGCCGCCGTTTGTTCGCTTACTGGGCTTCGAATCGTTTAGAAGAGGACCCCAATTTGGCCGAAAAATCATCTTGAGTGACGGGGCTCATTTTTGGATGAATGGCTGTGTTAACAAGCAAAGTTGCCGTATAGGGGACGACAGCAACCCATGCGAGGTTCACCAGGTAATAATGCAACTTCAAAAAGTTACCGTTTGGTGTTGATTTTGGCTCGGGTGGCGGCGTAATTGGTAAGTACTTTTTTTTAAAACGACGACGTTAGTGTGTCCGTCAACGTAAACAGGGATGATAACGCTACATAAAGATGATAACTAATTTCTTATGGCTCAAATTGAACCATATGGACTTAGACCAAATGCACAAATTCAGCCGGATCTATGCGAAAGAATCATTTAAAATTGGACCACTCGGATTCGTGCCACCGCGCGCGATGTCATATTCCACACTTAATGGCATACATGCGCTTTTCAAATAAAAAAAAATAGTTTTGTTAATAACACAGTTTGTTTTATTCCATTTCAATATGTTATTGAAAAACAAAAAATATTGTTTATCCAACTGTTTTAGACTAACCCATATAGACCCACCATAGTAAGAGTACTTTATTTTTTAGTTTTTACTCTTTGCTGATAAATATAATATAAACAATATATCATTTGGGTCATTTGGACTTTTAAATAGCTAGCAATTTATAATATTTTTTTGTTTGAATCAATGAACTTTATAATCATTTTTTTTTTGTATGACTATGCCTTATACGTAGCGAAGAACGTACCGGGCCGCTAGTCATTTATAAAAAGTATAACACACAAAAGTTTTATATAACTCCCCTGGTGGAACACTTGAGGTTACTTTGAAAATTTTAGATTTGAATGTATCTATTTTAAAAAATTAGCTCCAATTACTCAAATATGAGCTTATCCATTTTTAAAATAGAGAATGGAATTCCAACAAAGAAAATTTAGGAAGTATTTAATGATTCACCTTAACGAGTTTTAACGAAATCCCCTTAATCTTAGCCCTTATCAAAACTTTATGCAGCAGAGTTATGTAAAACACTGAGATTAGAAGCTGTTGATCTGCCAGATACGAAACCTATTTGGGATTCAGCAATTAGTACTTGTTTGATACAAAAATACAACCTACCACACACAATCTTTTTAAACATTTTTGTGAAACGAGATAGTTTATAAATCGGTCTGTAACTCTTGTTACATAATTTTTGTTTTGATCCTGATTTAAAACTTGGAGAAATGAAAGATGTTCTCCATTCATCTATGAATTTTCCAGTTCGTCAAGCCAATACAAATCAAGCAAAGTGGTATCGCAAGAGATTTTGCACATTTGTTAATGATTTTAGGACCATCTGGTCCAGCACTTTTGTTTTCATTCAAACCTCTTAAGGCTTCACATCCTTCCATTACACGATAATATACTGATTCAAAATAATAATAATAATAATCACTGGAAGTGCTACCACAAAATTTCATGCAATTTTGTAATCCATTTGATATTATCTTTGTGTTAACAAATTTCCAAAAATGTTTCCTGCCAACCTTGATTTGTGATTTATTATTTAAGATATAATTAATATATACAAACTTATTAAGCACATCAAAACTCTTTTTGTAAGATCAAATACTAATAATGGTTAGCAAAAATAGTTCTATCCTATTTAAACTTCTTTAAATCTTTATTTTTAAGATTAGTTAGAGTTTTGTTATACCAGGGAGGGTTTGAGTTTTGTTTAATGATTTTTTTTCTCGGAATATAACTATCAGAATCTAGATTTAAAAACAATTTGAATATGACAAACACGTGAGCTAAGTCCTGACTCAAACAGAAAGTCTCCAAATCAATAGAGCGGTTTAACAAAACCAACATTTTCATTCTGAAAAATTTCACTACAGAAGGATTATGGGTCAAATAATCGATCGCTCAACTTGATTGTAATGGGCGCATATGAACGACGACGCCGTCAAATATGTTAAGATGTCACATGTTCATGAGGACGAAGGACTAAACAAGCAAATGATGTGAAAATATATTTACAGAGAGAGACTTCTAGAAAAAAATTTCTTTTTATCTCAGAGCAAGCTTTACAACACCACCAATATCAAGTGTAGAGAATCTTTCCATATTAGCCATCCGCTCTTAGTGAAGAATTAATTTCAAGTCAACGTTATGATAGCTAGTAGACACGCATTCAGCATCATGGATGTCTGAACTTTCTGAGGAGCTAATATGGACTCAGACCCGTTGCCTATTGGTAGCCAAGGTAGCACTTCGGGATTCCAGACCTAAGACAAAACAGGGAAATGCTAGGATATGATACAACGTCGGAAAGCTTTTATAGCCAGAAATAGCCAAGTCCTCCGCCAGCACAATGAATCGAGAACTACTGGAAACATTGCCAAGATGCAATCAGAGAAGCCGCCTCTAACGTCCTGGGTTTCAAAAATCAACAACAAGAAACCCCTGGTTTGATGAGGAATGTCGGCGGCAAATGCAGCCAAATAACAGGTACGCAAAGCGGCGCTGCACAGAAGAACGAGAGGATGCATGATGAATGGAATACTGAAAAAGGAGACACTCTAAACTAAACAAAACATAGATAAATCAGTCTACTTAACATCGCTTACAAAATCTTCTCTGCTGTAATATGTGAACGTCTGAAGCCCATCGTCAACAACCTGATAGGTCCTCATCAGTGTGGTTTAAGACCAGGTAAACATTGTCATCCAGGAGTACAAAAATAACACTTATTATATAATTACGTTTTTTTCTGTCACACATACAGCACAATACTTCTATAAAGGATAAAGTTGTCCTGAATTCGAATCTCGCCTTTAAATGTATCTATTTCATCAGGTTTAAAACATATGCAACTTTAAAAATGCTAAATGGCTAAATGTCTTTTTTTTAAAGCAAAGTTAGAGCACAACATATCCCTTATCAGTAAATTAAATAACGATTTTTTAAAATACAAATCTTTTGTATTCGAAACACAATTTTAATCGTTTTAGTATCTTACTTATGTAGTTTCAATCTGAAGTTTTGAGCAAACCTGTAATTTAATATTTTCATAGTTTTGGAAGAAAAAAAAATTTGGACTTAATTGCTGATTTCAAATCCGAACTTAAGTTTTAAAAATACCTGTTTTCAACAATATTTTTATATTTTTTATTTGTTTTTTTTTTTTTTATAAGATTTGGAAAACAATCAGGAATTGTATTGAAAAAAGCTATTTAGATAGCCTCAAAAAGCCTTACTTATGTGTTCTGTTTTGGAAAATCTTACGAAATAGTGATATTAAAGACGGATTTGAATTACGAATATTAAAACCGATTAGAAAATTGCAATTTGATTGCTAGGAACAAAACCTTTTAATCAGCGTATACCGGAAGAATGCAACAAATCTCAACAATGGTTGCAAATGTAATTTTTGTTTTGACATTTATAAAGTTTGAAGGAATATACACTGCCGGTCATAAGGTTAGAAATGAAAATGTAGACAATGTTTATAATATTAAAACTATAATGAATATTGTTGTAAAAATCGAACCACTAAGAAAGAACAAACGCCTTATTCCTCAGTGCAAGCGATGTCAAGGTTTTAACCATACAGCAGCTTATTGTCAGAAGGACCCCGTTTGCGTTAAATGCGCGGGAAAGCACATGACTGATGTATGCCGTCTTAAAAAAGAAACTCCGGCTACATGCGCGAATTGCAAAGGTTATCATCCAGCAAATTACCGTGGCTGTGAGGTCGCAAAGGAAATGTTAAAGAGGCGCGAAGAATTTAGTAAGAAAACTAAAAAAAATACCTCAAAGCAAAACAAAGAATTAAAATTAAAAACCAAGACTAATACTCAAGCGTCGAGTAAAACGGACGGGAAAAATAATGAAAACGTTTTACCCTCAGAAAACATAAAAACAAAAAAGACGAACACGTACGCTCAAGTCACGGCGCGGCGCCCGAAAAATCTAAAACTATTAAACCTGACTCCGTTCAAAATGTATTTTCCCTTATACTTGAACGATTAGAAGAACAAGGGAGAATTAACACAATTATTCTTGAGAAATTGGACAAATTTGAGTCGGCGGCTCTTAAAACACCAAATTTACCGTAAACATGGATCAGTTGTCTCAACAACTCAAAATAATAACATGGAACGCGAACGGACTTACCGCAAAAATCGAAGAACTAGAAACGGTTCTACTTAACGAAAGAATAGATATTTGTTTGATCTCTGAAACTCATTTGAAAAAAGACTCAAATTTAAGTATTAAAGGTTATTCGGCTTACCACGCATGCCATCCATCCGAAAGAGCAAGGGGTGGTTCTTCCGTATTTATCAGAGAAAATATCAATCATTCGTTTGAGATAAATATCGAGCTCGATACAATGCAAGTTACTTCCGTTAGCATAAAAGTTAGACACGTATTTTTTAATATTGCGTCTATTTACTGTCCTCCTCGGTCCAAGATAGACAAAAACGATTTTAAAGATCTTTTCAACGCTTTGGGTCCAAAATTTATTATTGGCGGCGACTTCAATTCGAAACATTCATTTTGGGGATCACGTTGCATTTCGACGAAGGGTAGACAACTCTACAAAGCGGGTATTGAATGTAACGTTGAATTTTTCTCATCAGGAAAACCAACGTATTGGCCAACCGACACAGCGAAAACACCCGATCTTGTTGACTATTTCATCGCAAGAGGAATGAACAGAAAATATATGACAGTAGATGATAACTTCGATTTTTCTACGGATCACTCGGCCGTTATCTTAACAATAAACAGTAACGTAATCGAAAAAGAAAAGCCCCTAATTTTAACAAATAATAACACAAATTGGGATAAATTCAAAGAAGATTGCGAAAATAGAATTATACTGAACGTCTCTTTGCAAACTCCGTTTAAGTTAGAAGATGTGTGAAGGGATCGCACCAGCGACCACTTAACTAATTGCCGCCAAACAATTAAGAATACATTCAACCTGCTTCGATACTTGATACTCGGTTTCCCATCCATATCCATCGCACATACTTTGTCCCGTCGCGTCGGTCACCGCGTTGGCTATAGCTATAGCTATAGAGCCGAATCGTAATAAACAAAAGTATTCATATTTCTATTGGCACACTCTGTTTATAATATACCCATATAGTTCAATCGGCACCTTCAGTGCACGAACTATAGGAGAAATACAATATAAACAAAAATACTCATATGACACTTTTAGTGCACGAGTATTTTTGTATTTCCTATTTCAAGTGTCGTTGATTTTTGAAACAAATGCATGGTAAGGTCAAATGCTGATTGTGCATATTGTGAGAATATCGATAGAACGTTATCGATTGTCGAAGTATGGTTGGGTGTATACGAAGTTTAATAATTTTGTGTATAAAAGGGAATGATAAAAATATATTCAATCACTTCAAACTCTGAAGTCAACTAGATCGACTCTTTTATTTAGCAACTCGCTGGAGGTTTCGATTGAGTTTTAATTCAGTAGTTCAGACGCCCTACAGAGCTATCCGCTTTTGGGTTAAGGTATACTTGGCTACTCGCCGGACCAAGTCTGCTCTACGGAAACTACTCACTATCAGGGGTACAAACATTGCATGGCGATCTTGCCAGGAGCAGCAAAACGTTTTCTATTAGATGTCCCGACAAACTCAACTGGCCCTAGCAGCCAATCTAATTAAAGAAGCCCAGGCACTGCTAAAAGAACCAACAATTCCCAAAGAAACCGATCAAATCAGAGTCGGCCCCAAACCCTTAACCATCGAAGAGTATTTGAGGCGAAATACTACCCGTGCTGCGGAACCAATTCCAGTACCCCCAACTCCAAAGGTACGAGCGGGAAAGAGGATGCAGCTCAAGAAACACCTAATCGAACTACATCGGTTGGCAAACATACCCGGCCAACCCAACGATGTGAAGCAAAAATACTTGCGCCAGATCCAGCAAGTGAAGGGAGCAATCCGCTCCAGCAAAGCAGCTAAGCGGAAACAAAAGAAGAGCAAGAGTTCCACAAGCTGTTCCAGTCGAGGATGACAACAGCAAAGGAAATCAGCGAGAGCAAATATTAAATTTGTTTTCATTCAATTTTCAAAATATAAATTTATTTTTTATCTCAATTATTATTTTTCAATTTCTGTAATGGGTTATCCCAGTCTAAAGTAGAAGAGGTCATAGTTAACAATAACGGGCCTCAAATTAATAAGTCTAATGATAATTATGAATATGGAATAGATGTAGCGTCTATCATAATTATAATTATTATTATTTTTCTCGCCAAATATATTAGAAATCTAATCATAAGGAAATTTAATAAGGCAATTAGAAAAGAAATCGTCCAAAATAATACAACCAGAAGAATGTCTGTATAATTTTTTTTTAATAAAAATTAAACCCACAAATTTTTCTTAAAATTTTTATTGGTTAATGGATTTCTCGACTTTAGAAGAAGCTTTAGGCACACTAAAAAACTGTTATCTAAACCTAAAAAAATCCCCAAATCGCAAAAGAAAACTCGAAGGGGCAAACAAAAAATTAAAAGAAATTTTGAAATTGTGGAATATTTTCATTGAACACTTCACAAATTTTAATCAATAAAAATCATGAACAAAAACAAATAGATGTAAGGGATACGAAAATTGACGAACAACTTATAACCGAACTGCTTAAATTACCAGAAAATGGACTTAAAGTCATAGAGCTGAAGATTGTTGACAACTTCGAGGAAGATTTAGTTAATTTCAAGGATACGGACATTATCATTGGTCCCAACAAGGTTTTGGCGTATATCCCAAAAGAAAATTGTTTACTCCTAAAGAAGTCCAAGGACAGCACTACAACCCAATCGACAGTATTTGGCAAAATATTGTCGAGGGATGTGCAGAAACTCTGCGGATTGAACTGTATTAAAAAGATATATATTACTAAAAATGAAATAAAGAAGCTCGTATTCGGCCGCAAAGAGAGCAATATTAATGAATTAAAAAAATTATTAGGAGAAATATTTAAAGAAAGTAACATTAAAGTGCACATTATAGAAAAAAATATTGAAATAACTGATCCTTGTAAAAAGAAATTAATACTTAATGACTACCATATTCTTCCAACCAGTGGACATGCAGGAATAAACCGCATGCTACAAAATATAAAGAAAAAATACTTTTGGACAGGTATGCAAAACGATGTGACGACATTCGTAAAGCATTGCCAAATTTGTCAACGAAATAAATATATTCAGCCAAAAAAACAACCAATGACTATCACATCAACAGCCGAATCGGGTTTTGACAAACTATTTTTAGATCTCGTAGGACCATTAGAAGAATCAGAAGATGGATTCAAGTATATCTTAACTATACAAGATGAACTAACCAAATTCACGGAAGCAGTACCCATTTCAAACAAAGAAGCAAGTACAGTGGCAAAAGCTCTAGTAGAAGGTTTTATTTTAAGATACGGAGTACCTCACACAGTAGCCTCCGATCAGGGAACTGAATTTCTGAACCAGGTTTTCCAAAACATATGTAAATTATTAAAAATAGAACAGTTGCAATCCACAGCATATCACCATGAAAGCATAGGAGCCTTAGAGAACTCCCATAAAGTCTTAGGAGCATATCTGAGAAGCTACGTTTCAGAAAAGCATACCGATTGGAGCACATGGCTACCATACTACGTTTTCTGCTATAATACATCAGTACACTCAGAAACCGGATATACACCTTTCGAACTAATATTCGGAAGACAGTGTAACTTACCATCAAATTTGGTTAAGCAGGTAGACCCTGTGTATAACTATGACGATTATGTGATTGAGTTAAAACATAAATTACAAATCGCTCATAAAGATGCTCGAGAAACTCTGATAGGCAAAAAGACAGCAAGAAAAAATAGATTTGATCTAGAGGAGCGAACAAAAAGCTCAAATTTCGAAATAGGAAGTTTAGTTTTACTTAGAAACGAAAATAGAAAGAAACTTGATCCAATCTACATAGGTCCATACGAAGTTTTGTCCCAAAAAGGTGTGAATTGTGATATAAAATATGAAAACAAAAGGATAACAGTTCATAAAAATAGACTAAAGCCCTTTTATGTATATTGAACTCTTAAAAGTTGACAAGAAACTCTCTAGACTCAGATGAATTCCATAAACTAATAATAAAAACAAAAAAAAACTTATAAAAACTTGTAAACACGATTGTATAAAAAAAAAAAAAAAAAAGGGGGCGAGGAAGGTCCGCCGTAAATACCAAAATGTACGAACCAAAAAGAAAAAATAATATTAATATGATATCATGTATAGATAAACTTGTAAATATAGATTAACATAAGCTTAGGTGCACCTAGAAAAAAAAAAAAAACAATAAACCTAGAAAAAAAAAAAAACAATAAACCTAGAGAAAGAATATATATAATAGGTACTATATCTTTAAAATGTAAAATGCTAAAATAATTTAAACATAAATATTGATAAGCAATTTGATATAAGTACTAAATCTTTAAAATGTAAAAAGCTAAAATAATTTAAACATAACTATTGATAAGCAATTTGATATACATAGGTACTAAATCTTTAAAATGTAAAAAGCTAAAATAATTTAAACATAACTATATAATGATAAGCAATTGGAAACAAAATTAAATAAAATAATTTAAACATAATTACATATTGATAAGCAATTTGAAACAAAAAAAAAAAAAAAAAAAACAAAACAAAAACATACAATATTCAAAGTTGAAAATCATAAACAAAATACAAAATCAAAATCCCCATTGTACAAGTGTCGCATAAAAAGAAGAAATCATAATATGCCATGATTTCTCCTTTTTCTCCCTGGAAGGGTGGTGTGAAGGGATCGCACCAGCGACCACTTAACTAATTGCCGCCAAACAATTAAGAATACATTCAACCTGCTTCGATACTTGATACTCGGTTTCCCATCCATATCCATCGCACATACTTTGTCCCGTCGCGTCGGTCACCGCGTTGGCTATAGCTATAGCTATAGAGCCGAATCGTAATAAACAAAAGTATTCATATTTCTATTGGCACACTCTGTACACCTTCAGTGCACGAACTATAGGAGAAATACAATATAAACAAAAATACTCATATGACACTTTTAGTGCACGAGTATTTTTGTATTTCCTATTTCAAGTGTCGTTGATTTTTGAAACAAATGCATGGTAAGGTCAAATGCTGATTGTGCATATTGTGAGAATATCGATAGAACGTTATCGATTGTCGAAGTATGGTTGGGTGTATACGAAGTTTAATAATTTTGTGTATAAAAGGGAATGATAAAAATATATTCAATCACTTCAAACTCTGAAGTCAACTAGATCGACTCTTTTATTTAGCAACTCGCTGGAGGTTTCGATTGAGTTTTAATTCAGTAGTTCAGACGCCCTACAGAGCTATCCGCTTTTGGGTTAAGGTATACTTGGCTACTCGCCGGACCAAGTCTGCTCTACGGAAACTACTCACTATCAGGGGTACAAACATTGCAGATGAAACAGAAAAATTTATAAATATTGTTCAAGAAGCAGCTTGGAATAATACTCCGATCTGTAGTAAAAAGTCAAGGCAATACGAAGAAAAAATTCCAGAAGATATAAAAGAATTGATACGCGAAAAACGAAAAGCTCGAAAAGTATGGCAGCAATCACGTGCTCCTCAGCATAAAAGTGTCGTCAACTTTTTATCAAACAAGATTAAAAATTTGTTACGAGATTTTAAAAACAGCGAGAATTCTGCCTATCTTGAAAGCCTAACAGCAGACAAAAAAACGAATTATTCTCTTTGGAAGACGATAAAAGGTATTAAAAAGCCTCAAATAATGTCGGCACCTATTCGAAAAAATAATTCTGAATGGGCAAAAACTGATAAGGAAAAGGCGGATTTATTTGCTAAGCACCTTGAGGAAACGTTCAAACCTTTCGATGGTCAAGAGCTTCTGACTAATGACGGAGAGCTCCAACCAGCGCCGGACAATTTTTCTATCAGGAATATTACTTTGACTGAACTTGTCCAGGAAATAAAACGGCAGAAAAATAATAAAGCTCCTGGCTACGACCTGATTAACGGTCGTGTCCTCAAAGAGTTGCCTAAAAAAGCAATGGTTAAGCTCTTACAGCTCACTAACGCTGCTTTAAGACTTGCTTACGTACCCACGCAATGGAAAGTCGCCGAAGTAATAATGATCCCCAAACCGGGTAAGCCACCGAATGAGAAAAAATCGTATAGACCAATTTCTCTCTTACCAATTATATCTAAAATATTTGAAAAATTGCTTCTTAAACGAATGCTACCAATTATTGAAGAAAAACGTTTAATTTCCGACCACCAATTCGGTTTCCGGAATAATCACTCGACAATTGATCAGGTTTACCGAATAACTAACGAAATTGAAAAAGCATTCGAAGAAAAAAAGATTTGCTCAACTGCATTTCTTGACGTTTCTCAAGCTTTTGACAAAGTTTGGCATGACGGGCTAAAATATAAATTAAAAGTCTTTGCAGAGCAAATATATATACATTCTTGAATCGTACCTAGAAAATAGATTCTTTCGAGTTAAGCAAGGAACGGAGTATTCGGAGTTTAAAGAAATAAACGCTGGGGTTCCCCAGGGTAGCGTCCTTGGACCGATTTTGTTTGTTCTTTATACCCGAGATATACCCCAAACAGAAGGCACAACTTTAGGCTCTTTTGCCGATGATACAGCTGTACTCGCAATATCGGATTCAATAGAAACGGCAACCTCTAAGCTTCAAAAGGCATTAAATAGCATTTCAGATTGGACAAAGAAATGGCGAATTGCTCTTAATGAAACGAAATCGACGCACACAAATTTTACGTATAAAAAAGTATATAACTTACCTATTTATATAAATTCTGTGCAAATTCCATACGCTAATGAAGCGAAGTATCTAGGCATGACTCTAGACGCGAAACTTAAATGGAAAGTTCATGTAAAAAAGAAACGCGATGAACTCGAAAATAAACTCCGCGAATTGACATGGCTTATTGGAAGATATTACAATCTAAGCGTTTATACATAACAAGCTTCTTCTTTATAAGCAAGTACTGAAACCAGTTTGGACGTACGGTATACAACTTTGGGGTTGTACCAACGAAAGAAATATACAAATTTTGCAAACATACCAAAACAAAGTACTTAAAATAATAGTAAATGCTCCATGGTATGTAAGAAATAGCGACTTACATAGAGATTTAAATATAAAATATGTAGAAAACGAAATTAAAAATTTGCTACAGAGCTAAGATCACGACTTAGAAATCATAGTAATAACTTAATCCAACAATCTGTTAGCGAGGCGTTCGTTTTTCGGCGTCTGCACCGAACAAGACCTTCTGATCTAGCGCAAATAAATTAATCTCTCCACTCGAATTTTGTGGAATCTTCAGGTCCTCTCGTTGGGGAGCTTCCTAACAAAACGCGAACAAAATGACGCTAAAACTACTTGTTAAGCTGGACTTAGTTGTAGTAATAATATAGAAGATAAGGGAGGTGAGTTTTAGTCAGTAAAAATCTGACAATACTATCGGGTGATTTTTTAAGAGCTTGAGAACTTTTTTTTAAAAAAAACGCATAAAATTTGCAAAATCTCATCGATTCTTTATTTGAAACGTTAGATTGGTCCATGACATTTACTTTTTGAAGATAATTTCATTTAAATGTTGACCGCGGCTGCGTCTTAGGTGGTCCATTCGGAAAGTCCAATTTTGGGTAACTTTTTCGGTAACTTTTTCGAGCATTTCGGCCGGAATAGCCCGAATTTCTTCGGAAATGTTGTCTTCCAAAGCTGGAATAGTTGCTGGCTTATTTGTGTAGACTTAAGACTTGACGTAGCCCCACAAAAAATAGTCTAAAGGCGTCAAATCGCATGATCTTGGTGGCCAACTTACCGGTCCATTCCTTGAGATGAATTGTTCTCCGAAGTTTTCCCTCAAAATGGCCATAGAATCGCGAGCTGTGTGGCATGTAGCGCCATCTTGTTGAAACCACACGTCAACCAAGTTCAGTTCTTCCATTTTTAGCAACAAAAAGTTTGTTAGCATTGAACGATAGCGATCGCCATTCACCGTAACGTTGCGTCCAACAGCATCTTTGAAAAAATACGGTCCAATGATTCCACCAGCGTACAAACCACACCAAACAGTGCATTTTTCGGGATGCATGGGCAGTTCTTGAACGGCTTCTGGTCAGTGTTGCCAACATAGGGGATTTTCCACTAAATCTGGTGGTTTTGGCTTGCTTTTTAGCGGACAAATATTGACTTTAGTGGCTAGTGGATTTGTCTAGTGGAATTTAAGAATTTAGTATTTTTTTTCTCAAATATTGGAACGACGACTATGAACTCCACTCGTATCAAATACAAAAATATTTTGGTATGAAGTCTTGCATTTCAAAGATGCACAAGGGGTTTCAAGATTTTACGAATTGGCGACTTTTGCGATCACTCTTTTAATATTGCCGCATTCCAATGCCGATGTGGAAAGACTGTTTAGCAGTATGAATATGATAAAAAACAAGCAGAGAAATAGGATGGGGCTTAATCTTTTAACTGCTATATTAAGAGTACGCTGCGGAATAAAGATAGCGGGAAAATGCTGCAACGACTATGAAATCCCAAGCAATATTGTGAAATTAATTGGCACCAAAGAGTCGTACCAATCGGAGACTGACGATAATGGTACGGGCGGAAACGACTCATCTGAAGATGACTTATTAATATAATTTCATTATTTTTGTTACATAATGTGTAATTTTAATGTTATTTCTCCAATAAACGTATCTTTTAAATATTGTTTTCTTTCGCGATGAACAAAAATTTGCTAAAAATAAAGTTGGTGGAAAAATTAGCGATTTTTTAAACTGGCGTGAGTTTTGTTAGTGGATTTCTGGTGGTTTCAGAGGTCGCTTCTGGTGGGTAGCTTGATACTTCGGTGGCAACACTGCTTCTGGTTGCTCTTCACTCCAAATGCGGCAATTTTGCTTATTTACGTAGCCATTCAACCAGAAATGAGCCTCATCGCTGAACAAAATTTGTCGCGAAACACATTTCGAACCGAACACTGATTTTGGTAATAAAATTAAATGATTTGCAAGCGTTGCTCGTTAGTAAGTCTATTCATGATGAAATGTCAAAGCATACTGAGCATCTTTCTCTTTGACACCATGTCTAAAATCCCACGTGATCTGTCAAATACTAATGCATGAAAATCCTAACCTCAAAAAAATCACCCATTATAAGAATCGGGCTTATAGTGTCTCTGAAGATTTCTCACCTTCCTGCGGAAAAAAAAAAAAAAAAAAAAAGGTTAGAAGCAGGCATTTTCGAGAAGTAAAATCGTCATTTCTCCCGTTACATGATGGATTGGAAAAAAAACTGCTATGGTAAATGAGGGACTATTTTGTTAACAACAAAATATAAAATTTGGGTAAAGGACAGATTTAGCTAACGGAACTTTAAGGGCAAATTGTTAATTGAGCCAAGAATATGCAAAAAATAAATCGGGTTATTAGATTAGAAGCAGTGAATAAATCGACGTTGTTTTGTGAAGTGCTTACATTTTTTTTCGGAAAAACGGTAAAATTTATAAATGAAATGTTCTTGTTTGAGTGTTAACAAAAATGGGAAACAACAAATGTTTGACAGTGGAGGAAAGGGCAAGAATAGATGTTTATTGCTCTAAAGGTCTTTAATGCTTTGCTATAGCCCAAACAAAAAATCGAAGTGATCATTGTGTCAGCAATTATTTAAAAAACCATCGTCTTACTCGAAAAACGCGAAACGCGAAACGCGAAGTATTCTTAGAATAGCGTCAAATTCAGCTTTATCGGCAGCTAAAACTAGGAGAAAGCTATAATGTTAAGGCCAGCGTATCCACTGTTAAATACACGTTTCGTCATGCTAAACAATTAAAGCACCTGAAGCTTAGGAAAAAACCACCACTTAATGACGCAAAGAAGAAGCAACGCTTGTGTTTCGAGAAAGATCACATGAGCTGGGATGTGCAAAATGGAATGACCGCAAATGATTGGCGGAAGGTTATTTTTTTCCGACGAAAAATTTAACCTAGATGGGCCAGATGGTTATAATTATTATTTCCATCACCTGAGAAAAGAGTATTGGTTTTTAAACCGTCACCATAGCAAAAAAAAAGGAGGCGTTATCGTCTGGGGCTCAATTTTATTGTATGGCGCTATAAACTTGGTGGTCCAAGATACCAAATGACTAGGAAAACATACAAAGCCTTCCTGGAATCAGTATTCCCCAATATTAGCGAGCTTTTTGGACCAATTCTATGGATTGTTCAGCAGGAAAACGCTCCCATACACACAGCCCGAGAGGTAAAATCCCTTATTGCAAACCAAAACTTCCACTTGCTGCCTTGGCCACCATATTCCTCGGACCTTAACATATTTGAAAATGTGTGGGGCTAGCTTACACGTAGGGTACATGGAGGAAAGCAATACGGTGACAAGGAAGCGCTAATTCATGGTATCAAATTGGCCTGGAGTGAGATTTCTTTGGTCTACTTGGAATCTCTTTATTAATCCTTAAAAGGTAGAATTTTTGTTATTTTGTTATTTTGAAGGCTGGTAGTAGCACACATTATTAAAAACCTAACGAAAACTAAAAAAACATAACAAAATACAAATACTTGCATTGCAGTGCTTCTAATCTAATGACCCAATTTATTTTCGCATATTCTTGACTCAATTAACAATCTGCCCTGAAAGTTCCGTTAGCTAAATCTCTCCTTTATTCAAATTTTATATTTTGTTGTTAACAAAATAGTCCCTCATTTACCAAAGTTGTTTTTTTCTAATCCATCATGTAACGGGAGAAATGACGATTTTACTTCTAGAAAATGCCTGCTTCTAATCTTATGACCGGCAGTGTAAGGGAAAAATAGTAATTCATGGATGGTGAAAAATTTTTGTATTATATAAAGGCTATTGGATCAATTGAGTCCTTTGCATTTGTTTCAATTAATTGATGCATATAATATTCTGTATTATTTGCAATTATTCCGCATTTCCTGCATTTTGTCAACAATTTGAAAATCAAATAAATGTGTAAACTCTATTTTCGATTTAAATTTTGACAAAATTACATACTCTATAAGGACGTAGGTAAAGGTAGGTATCAGATTTATCGTTGATGACAACAATTATATTTTCTCTTCATGCCACTTGTTTGTATATAGTGTCAATATAATATTGTTGCGAATTCTGTACATAGGTATATTATTATACTCCGTCATATTGATTGACCTGATATGCCGGCATGGAAGCTTAACACAAAAGGACCGGAATTCACATTTAATATATTCATACGAGTTACGAATTACCTCAATTAATTAAATACGTATTATTTCAAAATAAATACGCAACACGATATTCAAGTTCCATAATATTGTTTACCCTGAATTTTAATTAGCTTTTCCTCAACAATAAAAATAGAAGAATTACAAAAACACTTTACCCCAATTTAAAAACTCTAATAGACTCTTATCATTATTATTCTGATCGCTTGAATTGTCATCAAGAGTTCTTTTTGTAAATTTTGTTGTAAGTTGAAAAGAATCAAAGAATTTTGTAAGTTTAAATTGCTGTAAAGCAATGATCTAAGTATACAAACATTCAATAGAAAGATACGCAAACAGATTAATCTTGAACACTTCAATTTATTACTTTTTTCTGTTTGTGTCGTCGTCGCCGTCGCTCGTCTCGTCGTCGTCGTTGTTGTCGTTATGTCGTCCTTATTGTAAAGATCTCTACGCACCAACAAACCAAATCGTACTTTATTAGCCAAGGTTCTTTGTGGTGCCTCTTCAACCATACATAACAAATATTCTAGAAATTCACAAACATTACCAAATAAGTAGCTATGGGTTTTAATGGCGCAAACTGTTAACTTTCTTTTGTCACGTAACTCACTTGATGACATAGGCTGTTACAACTTTATACCTAGTACAAGTAACGAAAAAAAGAAACATACAAACATAAACAAGTTCTTGGGGAATAGACCAAAAAAATCCCCTGGCTATAAGTTACTTCTTGAGAAGCCAGGACACATACAGCATATCTTGCAAATTCATTGAATAGAGGCATTAAGGTTATCTTGGAGTTTATTTAATTTTCTTATTGTGTCTATAGGTACACATCAAAACATCTATCTATCAGGTGGTTTTTCTTTTGGTTGTTTGCAGAGAAATCACGCAACATAACATAGCTTAACATACTTGGCTACATACAAGTTAGTTACGGTATAGAGTAAGTACTTAGGAATGTTGAAAATTGTTGTTAACGTAAAAGAAGGACTTGCTCGCCCTTGGGGGAACAATCATATAACCTATAACCATTAAGAGTGTGTCGTGTGTGCAAAAACATTGATAAATGCGTCAGCAAAAGTTATTTAAACGCTA
Organism: Eupeodes latifasciatus; assembly: GCA_920104205.1. Classification (NCBI taxonomy): domain Eukaryota; kingdom Metazoa; phylum Arthropoda; class Insecta; order Diptera; family Syrphidae; genus Eupeodes; species Eupeodes latifasciatus. Next base: position 181,816,893 of record OV049924.1, read on the forward strand.
AAGTTCATATGGGCTTTTATTTATATTGAGAAATGTTATATTGAGGGGAATCGTATTCTGGTGCCTATCACAGCATAAGGCAAGGCAAGCTCTACCCATCTACCCTATACTCAGCCTTGCAACAAGTGGGTACTTACGATTCTTATTGAATATTTGTCTATTGGAATTTTTATCGATAAAGTATAGAACATGAAGTTACAGTAATATTTTAAAATCAAAAAGAAAACAAAAATTCAAACCGAACGAGGGTAAATAGGTATAAAAACACACAGTGATGGAGCAAAAATAGAAACATTTGTAATTAAGCCCCTCTGTGTTCAAAAGTGTTGAAATATGAAATAATATGATTTATTTTTAGAGACCCACGGTAAGAATTGGTACCGAGTACTGTGTGACTTTTACCGCACTAAAAGCAGGACCAATCTATAAGATCCCGTGGCGTGATGGTTAGTTTGTAGGACTGTCATGCTAAGGGTCTTGCGTTCAATGTCTGTCTGTGCTACCTTAAGTATTTTTTACGGGTACTGCCTCTTGCGAAGAATCGACAAATCCTCAAGAGTTATTCTTGCTACGACAAGTTCTTTCTTAAATTTTCCGTTCGGATTCGGCATAAGAACTGTAAGTCCCCTCCATCCCTGAAATGACTCGCACATAGGAATGCCTGAGAGTTATAAGTCACTATTCTGTAGTTCTCTACGGACTGTTGGGCCACCTAATTTGTTTTAATCTATAAGATCGACAAATGAATTTTCTTTCTCAATTAGTTACAGTATCATTACTTACTTAAGGTGGCGTTACAGGCCTTTGGAGATCACCCAACAAATTTCTCCACTTTCGATTTGTGAGCGTCTTTTTTCTACTGTGTTGTCCTGTGGGCAGTGATTCAAAGACTTTCCAGCCCAGAGCATTGGTTTCCATGCGTTCTACGTGACCTAGCCATCCTAGTCGTTGGACTTTTATTCTGCTGGCTGTACAACTCGTCGCGTCGTTCCATTTTCTCCTCGACTCACCTTTTATGCATACGGGACCGTAGATCACGCGAAGAACTTTTCTCTCGAAACGACCCAAGGTGCTTTCAAGATGTGAAAGAAACCACATGACAGTGCATCAACTTGTATAAACCCTTATTTGACATCGATTTCGGTTCGGTTAAGTTGTTTCCAACTTTTATGAAGCAGCGCAAATTCTCCATAGACAAACGGACGAGTTTGGTAGGGATGCCAAAACTAGATATGGCTCTATACAGTTCGTCCCTGTAGATGCTATCATATGGGGTCTTGAAATTCATGAGGAGATAGTGGGTGTCGATTTGATGCTCTTGGGTTTTTTACAGGGCTGTAGTCATGTGAATATTTGATCGATTGTGGACCTTCCTGGTCTAAAACTACACTGATAAGGACCTATCAGGTTGTTGACGATGGTCTTTAGACGTTCAAATATTACGGTAGAGAAGAATTTGTAAGCGATGTTAAGTATACTGATTGCTCTATAGTTGGTGCACTTGAGAGGATCTCCTTTTTCCAGTATTGGGCAAACAATACAGTAGGTATCATTAGCATTGGAATATCTCTAGTATACAAAAAAGAAACAAGGTTGGTTCTAGGATAATTCCTTGCGCTACTTTTAAAGAGTCAGTTCGTAACATAAGATTTCAGTACATCATAGTACTCCCTGGAAAGGTCCCTATGTAGTTTGTTCTAAAGTCAAAAGTGCCAAACCTTGTCAAAGGCTTAAGCAACATCTAAGAATATAGCCCAGCATAGGTATTTGTTTCTCTTCACGTACCTTTTCCTCCACATCCGTAATTCGACGAATTCGTCTGTCATGGAATGTTTATTTCTAAATTCAATATGATGATTCGGAATTCGTCTTCTTTTTTATACCACTTTGCTGAGCCTTTGCAGTACCAAATTTTTCAAAAACTTTTGCCATGATTGGTCTGTATAAGATGTTATTTCTGTTGGTGACTTACCTTGTTTACGTATAACAATAACTCCTACAATTTTCTAATAATGTGGTACATATCTTAGTTTAAATCATGCGTTAATTATAAATTGGAAGTGGTTAAAAGCTACTGAGGGAGAATATTTTAAAACCTAAGCAGTGATAAGATCGTACCCTGTAGATTTTTTTTATATAAAACTCATGTTGACACATGCTTCTTACTTAAAAAAGTGTCAAAATGTCTTGTTTTATAATGACCACTTTCAGGAGGATGGGAAAACTTTATAAAAATGCAAGCAAATCAATGGCGGGAATTACAAAATTTTGAGTGTTTAAAAAAAGTATTAACCGGCATAAATTTGGAAACAAAACACGGAAAAAAGGCTCGACAAGCTTTTGATCCGGGATTCGAAAAATAACCTATTTTAATAATCTTAGGGCTTTATAAAAGAATTAAGTGCACCAATCACGAGTAACACAATTCGTAAATCTGCTGATAACGAGAAATGTAAAGGCACATTCTACAAAAAAAAATTAATATCCAATTAATTTTGCGAAAAACATTTAATACGGACAAATGTATTGTGGCAAAGGCATTGGTTTGGATCGGGTATAAAGTTAGCCATCTCAAAAGCAAATGCACAGGCACACGATCCAAAATATACACTAACAACAACATTTTGCTTTAGAGTTATTTTTCTGCTTCGCGTCTGTCCCATAATTCCCGAACAATTTGAGATTTTAGGAAAAACAATGAGACAGCTCACAGTTCGGCGTTAGTAAAAATATAGCGACATACGATAGAACAACGCATTCTCATTGCTGAGCATTATTATAAAAATAACTCAGTATTGTCAGTTATAGTCTCGAAAATATGGCCGTATTTAAAACAGAAACAGTTAGCGAACATTTTGCTGATTGTCGAGACAAATTTATTTGGCTCGCGAGTCAAGAGTTGGGCATTTGAAAATGTTTTTTAGAACGAATTTTCACAAATTTTCATGTTTACGAAAGGTTTTTCGACTCAAGAATTGAAGACTGCTGATCATACAGTGCAATAAAATGGCTTCTAAAATAGCAAAAAAAACAAATCACGAATAACTGCTTAAAAACTGTTTGGATTTACGACTGGAGGCACTAACCAGTGACGGATTTAGGCTTGCTGCCGCCCTAGGCCCCATTCGATGCGCCGCCGCCCTTATTGATGAATTTTATTTCATAAAATAAATAAAAATATTGGATTAAAATCCAATATTTTTTTTGATCCAATATTTTTTTTTTTTTTTCAAAATAACTTTGTTTTATTGAAGTATAATTTATAAATATAATTAATTAACATGAAAGACAAATAAGTTATAATCCTTAGATAGACAAATAATAAATATTTTTTTTTATATTAATGAATTCAAAAATTTTTTCTCTTGGCTTTCGTCCGCTCAAAAACGTCGATTATATCGTCATAATTAATAGCTTGGACTAGTTGTGCTTCAATAGATCGCGTAGTCGGTTTCTCTTCTCTGCTTTCGGCAATAAATTCCAGTGCATCGATTAGTGCAGACCACTTGTTTTCTAATGCGTACCATCCATCATGTCGAGCAGACCAACGAGTTTGAGAAAGACTCTTAATTCTTAAATTTGTACGCTGCACCAAGATTTCCCAACGATGAGTAGATATAGTTAAGAAATTGTATAGTTCTTGTAAAGTAGAAAAGAAGTCAACAACTAATGTTACCGATTCAACTGCACATGACCCTACCAAATTTAAAGCTTAAAAATATCAGCTGTTGACTGGATTTCTTCAGTACATTGTGATGAAGAAAAATTTGACGGTGCCTCGTTCGTACCTTGTGATAGGGAAGAGTGTACTTTTTCGCTATCTTGTTCTGAAGTCTCTTCTGATTCCAGCTGCAAATACAAAATCAATTCCAATAAGAAAATTATTACTAATCAAACTTATTTAACTTCGTAGATTTTTTTTTTTATTTTACGATATTCAGCACCGCTTAATTTTTTTGGATAGCCACTCATTATTAATTAAAAAAATAAAATCAAAAACAAAGAGATGAGGTGAGATTTTTCTATTCTTACAGTTCTCTTTTGTTTGTTCAAGTGTTAAGCATTTTATAAATTTTGCCGCCCTTCAAATCATGCCGCCCTAGGCCTGGGCCTCACGGGCCTAGGCGTAAATCCATCACTGGCACTAACACACCATTCTTGTTTGAAAATATTTTAAATAGTTAACGTGCAAAACTCGAAAACCCACAAAAACATCAAAAAATGATTTTCAACACAAGGTTTATAAGAACAAAGAAAGTTTGTTAACTTCAAATTTTTGTTTTAAATGTTTTGTTAAACTTCGAAAGGAAAATATATAACAATAAATAATTAAAAATATAACAGGTGTCATATCCACTAACGCAATGCGATTAGTTTTGAATTGAAAGACATTACTACGAAAATTAACATAAAACATTCACCCAGGGGAGGACCATGGTTCTTACGACCCCCCTCTGGATCCGCCATTGGATTTCACAACACTACCCAATTTTCGTCTCCAAAAATCCAATCATGCCAAGCTGCTTGAAAAACGCCTCCGGCCTCTGGACCAATTCAAGCGAAGAATCGCTCAACTTGCTACTAGAAGTTCACTTTCCTGGTAGCTCTTATATTATTAATAACATTGCACTTAATAATGGTGGCAATACATTACATCCCCCACAAGGTCTAAGTCACTAGGGAAAAACTCAAATGGGCTATTAACAGCTTTAAGCCATATAAATCTGCTGGTCCGGATGGTGTAATTCCAGCCGAACTGCAAGAAAATGCAAGTTTTCTAATACCCATCCTAGAAAACATCTTCAAGGGATGCCTTAAATTGGCATACATCCCGATGTCTTGGAGACAAGTTAAAGTTGTTTTTATTTCAAAAGCTGGACAATCCAGCTACGTTAACCCTAAAGACCTAAGACCTATCAGCTTATCATCATTCCTTCTAAAAACTTTTGAACGTTTGATCGATATCCACTTAAGGGCAAGTATTGATAAGTCCCTCCTTTCAAAGGCTCAACACGCCTACAACAAAGGGAAATCAGTTGAAACGGCTCTACACAGTATAGTACGTACAATCGAATATTCCCTCCATCATAAAGAGTACACCTTAGTTGCTTTCTTAGATATAGAAGGTGCATTTAACAATGTCGACACATCTGCAATTGCACGTGTATTGACATCTCTGAAGGTAGATAAGTCGATCAGCGAATTGATTAATCAAATGCTGATAAGCAGGATTATCAATTCAAAACTGGGCGATTTTACTACACAAAGGGGTGTCAGTAGAGGTACGCCACAAGGTGGTGTCCTATCCCCTCTCCTCTGGAACTTAGTAATAAATGAATTACTAATTACTCTAGAAAGAGAGGGATACAGAGTGTTTGCCTATGCGGACGATGTTGCTATTGCAGTAACGGGTAAACACCCCAATATACTAAAAGACCTCTTACAAAACGCTTTAAATAAGCTCACCAGATGGGCTAATCGGTGTGGACTAGGCGTTAACCCACGAAAAACCGACCTTGTCCTCTTCACAAGGAAATACAAAGTCCCACACATTGACCCTCCCCTCATAAGCGGTGTACCACTTAAATTCTCTGAACAAGTAAAATACTTGGGTCTCATTTTAGATAAGAAATTAAGTTGGAAACCTAATATTCAAGAGAGAATAAACAAGGCCACAGTAGCCCTGTTCTCCTGTAAAAAGGCAATTGGTAATAAATGGGGCCTACAGCCCCGCATTACGCACTGGCTATACATCTCAGTCATAAGACCGATCCTTACTTATGGAGTAGTGGTATGGTGGACGGCGCTAGATACAGCGACAAATCGCGATAAACTCAGCAAAGTCCAACGAACAGCCTGCCTGTGTATGGGAGGAGCACTTCGCTTCACCCCCTCCGCTTCACTAGATGTTCTGTTCCATCTAATACCGCTGGACTTTTCCAGCAAAACGGCCGCTAATACTGCCATACGGCTTCAGGCCTCCTCTCTGTGGACCAATAACGGAATTGGCCACACCACTATTTTGAACTCGTTCAGAACTATAAACAGTAATATTGACCACACCAAACCCCATCCTCAGTTTAATAACTTTAGCTTCACCTCCCAGGTCTTCTTGGGAGAATACATCATTTTTGAACGATGGTCCTATAAACTTCTATACAGACGGATCAAAAACGGAGGATGGGGTTGGTGGAGGCGTATACTCAGATAGACTAAACTTAAGTCTCTCATTTCGTCTACCCGATCATTGTAGCGTGTTCCAAGCTGAAATCCTGGCTATAAAAGAAGTCCTATCCTAGCTTAGAGAAAACGTTATATCAACTAATGATATACGCATCTTCTCGGATAGCCAAGCTGCATTAAAGTCCCTAGACTCTGTCTCCACAAACTCATTAACAGCCCTAAATTGTCGATCATCTCTTACGGAGATGGCTACACAGGTCAACATTCACCTTCTCTGGGTGCCGGGCCATAGAGACATTCCAGGAAATTGCAAAGCTGACGAACTTGCAAAAAGCGGAACAACTTTACCTCTGCTGGCTCATAATGCTAACATAGGTATCCCTCTAGCTACATGTAAACTTATGCTAAAGCAAGATACCATAGAGAAAACAAACCTCAGGTGGAATAACACCACCACCTGTGTAGCGACTAAATTCATTTGGCCTAATCTTAGCGCCAGGCGCTCAAAGCAATTAATCTCTCTGAGTAGATTGCACATTAGCTATGTTATAGGTGTCCTGACTGGGCACTGCTTAATAGGAAGGCATGCTATTCGACTTGGAGCCCCTGCAAATGATTTTTGTAGGAGTTGCATGGACGATGATGAAGAGGATGAAGAGGAGACAATCTCTCATCTTCTGTGCACATGCCCTGCCTTATCACAAAGACGTAGAATCCACCTTGGAGACTACTACTTTAACGATACCAGCGATCTAAAAAATTCAGACATTACTTGTCTCCTACGCTTCATTCGAAGCTCCAATTGGTTCAACGAGTTAAGCTGATTAACTGATCCATGTGGTATCACAACGGACCATACTTTGGTCTAAGTGTGTTGGACGTCCCAACCAACAGCCACTTTAACCTAACCTAACCTAACCCAATTTTCGTGTTCACATATCACAACTTAAAATCGTACTACCGTTATGTGCACACAACCATTATCATCTTTTATCATATTTGAATTAATGTTTTGCGCTATTTTAATATGTATCTAGTTTTAGACAACCCCTTTTCGAATCATTTATTAAATACTATTGAAAATCTAATTTTAGTCTATAAATATAATGTATAGATTATTTCAAATTCCTCTGTACAAAAACAACAAACATATATAAATACGTCGTACACAGATTCACAAGTATTCATACATATAACTATATATATTTCTATATAATATTTACCTAACTGAAACACATTTATACAAGAACATTTTATGCCAAAATTTAACCAAAATAAACGTGGGAGTCAATAAATGAACCTTGGATGCCATTAACGCCCGTGTTTATACGGGACTCCACTATATAAGAACACAACGGTGGCTGAGCAAGCAATTTTCCTGCTTTTAGTATGTTCTTCAAAATATTTGCTTCAAATACCGCCATCAAAAATTCTTGCAAATGGATGATGGTGATGGTGATGATGATGGCAAAGCATAATCGTTCACGGGTTCAGTGGAAGTTAAATAAATGCCAGTTACTTTCATCCGTGTTATATACATATACATTATTTTATACCTACCTGCGGAAGTGTATACATGTACATATACATTTATTTATATAGATATATGAATATTTAAATAGTTTACGTTTGTTTTTTGTTCAATTTATTGAAACAGAATTTTTTGACAAATTTTTGTGGTGTTTGTTTGCGGAATGCAGGTAATAAAAATATTAAATCAATGATTTAACAAATATGTGAATAAGTTTTATCATGCAACTTAGGTACCACATTGCATTGTTTATTTTTACGAATTCATTTGCACTAATTTTAATAATATTTATTAAGTGTTATTCAGTTCACATGTAAGCTAATCAGCGTTCTTAACTAACTTTTCTAAAATAGCCGAAAACAAATACTCTAACGAAATAAAAGACAAAAATAAAAGTGGCTGGGATGCGACCCACACTGATAACTTCCCATCCCGTCGTCATGTCGATTTGTCTTGCTTAAAAGGTTTGTAGGTTTTCGTGTTTTGTTAAAAAAGTTGTTAGTACCAACAATATTTTGCATTTGATGAAATAGTTTGATTTCGAAATCTATTTTTGTAAACGAGATTTTTAGTCGAAAAACAATTTTTACCAATTTTGGTAGCATTTCTTAAAAGTTTTTATTTCTTATATAAACAAATACAAATTGGATGAATGAAACTAATTTAAAGTCAATATCTTCTATTGTTCACGAGATATCGAGAACCGGACATCAATTTTTACCAATTTTGCGTACTATTTTTTTAAATTTTAATATCTTATGAAAAAACTGACTTTATCAAATATGTACGGAATGTCAAAAACAATATTTTCTGTGAGATAAAATAAGTTTGAAGCCGCAATTTTAAATTTTTGAAAAGATATTTAAGTCGAAAGTAAATGTGTACTAAGTTTTAGAATTTTTTTTTTAAGTTTTTATTTTTTGTAAAAAAATGTCAATTCGATTTTTCTCAAAATTTTACTGAATGTTAAAAACAATATTTTTTATGAGACAAAATTAGTTTGAAGCCGTAATGTGAAATTTGTGAAAAGATATTTGAATCGATAATCAATTTTTACCAACTTTTAGTAATGTTTTTTTAGGTTTTAATTTTTATAAACATTTCTCAAAATTTTAGCAGATGTCAAAAACATTTTTCGTTGGACAAAATTATTTCGAAGATAAAATCATTTTTTGTTCGTAAAATATTTGAGGTGACAAATATTTTTTTTTCAGGTTTTTGATTTATAAAAAAAAACCGTTGATTGGTTTTTTTTCCACAAATATACTAGTTTGGTATCACGTTACAATACATCTACAATGTATCTCTTAAAATCTTTTGTTTAGGCTCTAGAGACCTTCAAACGCCGAGAAATGTCAAAATTTCCAATTTGACAAATCTGACCGATTACAATAACTTCCTGTGAGAAGTTAAAAAAGAACGTTTACGATAGTGGAGCACTACGGTTCTAAACAATGATTTTAATCCCACCTTACCTAAAGTGTTGGCCAAAACATTAGCAACTAAAACTACCTCCATCTTTCTGTCATTAAAAAATTAATAACTTAAACAAATCATATTAATTTTAATAAAAAAATAAACTTTTTATTGCAATCTCTCTTTTTCTTATTATAAGACAAAATTTAGTTCATTGCTCATATTAAAGGTTTTGTCAAACGAGTGCAGTTGAATCTACTTATTAGGTGTTATTCGGTTCACGGGCAAGCTAATCAGTGTTCTTAAATAACTTTTCAAAAATGGCCGAAAACAAGTACTTTAACGAAATAAAAGAAAAAAATATAAATGAATATAAAAGTGGAATGATATAAATTGAAATATAGGTAAAATATTCCATTCCAAAATCAGTCATTTGCCGATTAATAAAATTTGACAAATCCAAAAAGTCATTCCAAACGGTTCATCAAGATGGCAGACCAAGATAAACAACAAAACGAGAGGATTCTGCAATAGTAAAGTCAATTAAAAAGGACCTTTTTATATCATCGAGAGACATACGAACCCAATTCGACCTGAACGTAAGTACGAGAACAATTCGGAGACAAGCTGTGGATGGTAGACTTAAATCTTTCCAAGCTGTAAAAAAAGACTTATCTCAACCAAAAACAAGGAGGAAGGAACGTACGAGTCCAAATTCAATTTCAAGGGTTCCGAGATTCCGTAGTGTTCGCAGACCAGACAAGCAGATACTACTTCCACGTTACAGAAAAGGTACTAGGTATAAACTGGGACCGATTCACCAAATAGATGGTTAAGTTAGGTTAGATTAAAGTTCCTGCCGTAATGGAGTAGGACACACTTAATGGCCCATTGTGATACCACATGAATCTTGAGCCTTTGTTCTAAGCTCAATGAAACCAGTTTGAGTCCCTTACGAAACGTGAGAGGCTGATTATTTTAGTATTATTGAGATAGGTTAGGTTAGGTTAAAGTGGATGTTGGTTGGGACATCCAACACACTTACACCAAAGTATGGTCCATTGTGATACCACATGGATCAGTTAATCAGCTTAACTCGTTGAACCAATTGGAGCTTCGAATGAAGCGTAGGAGACTAGTAATGTCTGAATTTTTTAGATCGCTGGTATCGTTAAAGTAGTAGTCTCCAAGGTGGATTCTACGTCTGTGTGATAAGGCAGGGCATGTGCACAGAAGATGAGAGATTGTCTCCTCTTCTTCTTCGTCCATGCAACTCCTACAAAAATCATTTGCAGGGGCTCCAAGTCGAATAATAGCATGCCTTCCTATTAAGCAGTACCCAGTCAGAACACCTATAACGTAGCTAATGTGCAATCTACTCAGAGAGATTAATTGTTTTGAGCGCCTGGCGCTAAGAATAGGCCAAATTAGTTTTGTTGCGACACAGGTGGTGGTGTTATTCCACCTGAGGTTTGTTTTCTCTATGGTATCTTGCTTTAGCATAAGTTTACATGTAGCTAGAGGGATACCTATGTTAGCATTATGAGCCAGCAGAGGTAAAGTTGTTCCGCTTTTTGCAAGTTCGTCAGCTTTGCAATTTCCTGGAATGTCTCTATGGCCCGGCACCCAGAGAAGGTGAATGTTGACCTGTGTAGCCATCTCCGTAAGAGATGATCGACAATTTAGGGCTGTTAATGAGTTTGTGGAGACAGAGTCTAGGGACTTTAATGCAGCTTGGCTATCCGAGAAGATGCGTATATCATTAGTTGATATAACGTTTTCTCTAAGCTAGGATAGGACTTCTTTTATAGCCAGGATTTCAGCTTGGAACACGCTACAATGATCGGGTAGACGAAATGAGAGACTTAAGTTTAGTCTATCTGAGTATACGCCTCCACCAACCCCATCCTCCGTTTTTGATCCGTCTGTATAGAAGTTTATAGGACCATCGTTCAAAAATGATGTATTCTCCCAAGAAGACCTGGGAGGTGAAGCTAAAGTTATTAAACTGAGGATGGGGTATGGTGTAGTCAAAATTACTGTTTATAGTTCTGAACGAGTTCAAAATAGTGGTGTGGCCAATTCCATTATTGATCCACAGAGAGGAGGCTTGAAGCCGTATGGCAGTGTTAGCGGCTGTTTGCTTGCTGAAAATGTCCAGCGGTATTAGATGGAACAGAACATCTAGTGAGGCGGAGGGGGTGGAGCGAAGTGCTCCTCCCATACACAGGCAGGCTGTTCGTTGGACTTTGCTGAGTTTATCGCGATTTGTCGCTGTATCTAGCGCCGTCCACCATACCGCTACTCCATAAGTAAGGATCGGTCTTATGACCGAGATGTATAGCCAGTGTGTAATGCGGGGCTGTAGGCCCCATTTATTACCAATGGCCTTTTTACAGGAGAACAGGGCTACTGTGACCTTGTTTATTCTCTCTTGAATATTAGGTTTCCAACTTAATTTCTTATCTAAAATGAGTCCCAAGTATTTTGCTTGTTCAGAGAATTTAAGTGGTACACCGTTTATGAGGGGAGGGTCAATGTGTGGGACTTTGTATTTCCTTGTGAAGAGGACAAGGTTGGTTTTTGTGGGTTAACGCCTAGTCCACACCGATTAGCCCAACTGGTGAGCTTATTTAAAGCGTTTTGTAAGAGGTCTTTTAGTATATTGGGGTGTTTACCCGTTACTGCAATAGCAACATCGTCCGCATAGGCAAACACTCTGTATCCCTCTCTTTCTAGAGTAATTAGTAATTCATTTATTACTAAGTTCCAGAGGAGAGGGGATAGGACACCACCTTGTGGCGTACCTCTACTGACACCCCTTTGTGTAGTAAAATCGCCCAGTTTTGAATTGATAATCCTGCTTATCAGCATTTGATTAATCAATTCGCTGATCGACTTATCTACCTTCAGAGATGTCAATACACGTGCAATTGCAGATGTGTCGACATTGTTAAATGCACCTTCTATATCTAAGAAAGCAACTAAGGTGTACTCTTTATGATGGAGGGAATATTCGATTGTACGTACTATACTCTGTAGAGCCGTTTCAACTGATTTCCCTTTGTTGTAGGCTCGTTGAGCCTTTGAAAGGAGGGACTTATCAATACTTGCCCTTAAGTGGATATCGATCAAACGTTCAAAAGTTTTTAGAAGGAATGATGATAAGCTGATAGGTCTTAGGTCTTTAGGGTTAACGTGGCTGGATTTTCCGGCTTTTGGAATAAAAACAACTTTAACTTGTCTCCAAGACATCGGGATGTATGCCAATTTAAGGCATCCCTTGAAGATGTTTTCTAGGATGGGTATTAGAAAACTTGCATTTTCTTGCAGTTCGGCTGGAATTACACCATCCGGACCAGCAGATTTATATGGCTTAAAGCTGTTAATAGCCCATTTGAGTTTTTCCATAGTGACTAGACCTTGTGGGGGATGTAATATATTGTCACCATTATTAGGTGCAATGTTATTAATAATATTAGAGCTACCAGGAAAGTGAACGTCTAGTAGCAAGTTGAGCGATTCTTCGCTTGAATTGGTCCAGAGGCCAGAGGCGTTTTTCAAGCAGCTTGGCATGATTGGATTTTTGGAGAGGATTTTGCGCAGCCTGGATGCTTCGAAGCAATCTTCCACGTTGCTACAGAAGTTTCTCCAAGACGATCGTTTGGTTTTCCTCAGTTCTTTTTTATAAATCTTCAGTGATTCTTTATATGAATCCCAGTCTGACATGTCTCTAGAAGCTTTCGCTCTGTTAAAGAGTTTTCTGCATTCTTTTCGAAGTGGATCCAGCCCTGAGTTCCACCAGTGTGGCTTTTTTTTACCTCTTACTTGTATAAGAGGGCATGCAGTATCTAGAGCTTTGTTTAGGGCTAATGTTAGATTATTGACTTTGTCGTCAAGATCTTCAATGTTGGAGGGAGTATTTAAAAGTTCAGGTTTTACTAAACTATTTAACGTTCTCTTGTATTTTGGCCAATTTGTTCTTTTCAGATTTCGAAAGATCGGTTGGCAAGGTGGTTCATTTATAAAGTCAAACTGGATGTATCTATGATCAGAAAAGGAGTGATCTTTAGATACTTTCCAGTTCAAAATATTATTATAAATGAAGTCGGAGACAAGAGTTATATCTAAAACTTCTTGTCGATTTTTAGTAATAAAGGTTGGCTCTTTGCCAACGTTACTTATGAGTAGGTTAGTGCTTAGAATATAGTCGAAAAGAGACTCACCCCTGTCGTTTATATCTGTGCTACCCCACACTGTATGGTGGGCGTTAGCGTCACTACCGATGATGAGGCCGATGTTGAGCCTTTGTGCTTCAGTTATCAATCTCTCCAGAGTGTCACCCGGGAGAGGGCCAAGATGGTTGTGGCCAAGATACGACGACGCCAGCCAGAACGTTCCTCTGGCTGTTTCCAGACTTGCGGCGGTGATATCTCGATCGCTGAAATTAGGGAGCAAATATACATTTAGGCTGCGTTTTACTAATATGCAAGATCTGGGTTCATCCTCACCTGATGCATACAGCACGCAGTATCTGGGAGTCCTGATTCCTCGAACAATGGATTTAACAATCCAGGGTTCTTGAATCAGGACAATATCTTCATCGCTGCTGGATAGGCGAAGAAGAAGGGAGGCCGAAGCCTTTATGGAGTGTTGGAGGTTAATCTGGAGTAACCGCAGCATTTTTGCTACTGCACTCCCGATCAGCCTCCAACACAGTAATGTCGGAGTCATCCATATCAGAGGACGATTCTAAAAGAATGTCCTCATCTCCGCTGTCGTAGACCTCGGCCTCCATTGCGGAAAAACCTTGGTCGGTGTTACTGGGGATACCTATGATGCATCGTCCTCCAATGAAGGAAGTGTGACCGATGCACCAGGTTCCTCAGCAGCAGTTTCCGCTTGTGTGGGTGGGGGAGGGGGAAGGATTTGTGCCTCGACCCCATCTTTTTTATAGACCCTCAGCGTAATTTCATCGAACCCAAACCTAATCACACCTTTTGATTGCGCCAGAGGAGAAAGGGACTCTGCATTGATGATTACAATTGCACCCTTGTAGGGTCCCTTTGGATCCTCCAATTTCGCAACCTTCCAGTTGTGAGTAGGAAGGGTTGGATTGGAGAGCCGGATTACCTTCAATACGTGGTCTGCTTCCTTGAATATGGCCGGAACCGTGATGCTAACTCTTGGTCTGCAAGGAATATCCTCCTTTGCTACAACCTCCAGCTTAGCACCAGGCCAGACCTCTCCAAGTCGGCTGACCGCCAGCGTCAGTAGGTCGCACGACCTCTGATCATCACAGACCATCAACTTGATGTGTCCCTGATGCCAACCGCCATCTTTTGTGATGGGCGGTGGTCCCGGATTGTCAGACATGATCTCGACAAAACTGAAGGCCAGCTGTCCTTTGGCCAATGTCCAGTTCTCGGCAGAGATCGTGCCATCTACGTCACTTTTGTCGATAATCGCGACTACCATTTTGTCCTTCAGAACGTCACTGAAGGACATTTTTGCCTTGCGAGGGTCAAGAGAAGTGCTGGTGTTTAGCACTTTGGGGCGTTTAGGTAGTGAAACACTACCTTCCATAGACCTTTGTCGGTTCGACGTTGAGTCTTGGCTGGTCTTCAAATTATTTTTGGCCAGGAAATTCTTGGCCCATTTTATCTTGGCGTCATGCTGAGAGTTTCCTCCAGCGCCTAGTTGTTCACCAAACGTCTGGAGAAACCTCTCAGCATTACGCATGTCCCTGTAGTAGGCCTTGGAGGGTCTGAGCTTACGCCCATCTCCCCCAGGACCTTCTTTGGGATTATTTGCTTTGGAGGTAGAAGGACCTGGCACCATAGCCCTACTACCTCCGACTCGCGGTGTAGAAGGGTTGAGAGGTTTATTCTCTGTGGTAGTAGAGGAGCCGTTCTTCACAACTGCCTCACTACAGGAAGAAGGTAATATTACCTGATTATCCGATATTCCACTGGCGACAACAGGGCTGTGAGTGTCCACAGCCATGTCAGCACCAGTGGAAGAGGGATGAGCAGCAGACAACTTTGCCGTCGTACTGCTGGCCGGTACGGTCTTTTGATTTTGTTTTGCTTGTTTTGTTTGTTTTGTTTGTTTCATTAGAATCCCATGAGTAGCGGATAAGGAATGGTCCATCTGTACAGAGATCCGTGTATACAGATAAGGCTAGTTAATCCGGAGGTCGCCAGGTATCCAGATACTCCGTTAGCGACTGAGCTAGTTTTTTAATTGGGCCCTCAGCCTGGCCGATCATCGGCACGGGTCGTATAACACCTTAGATCCAGCCCAATTGGGAAGTTTAAGGGAAGGATATGTTTTGGAAAAGGAGAGACGAACAGCAATTTAGCCATAAGCGTCCCAGGAAGGAAACTAGGCATTGACAGACAGTTATATACCATACAGTCAAGGGATAAGGAGACGTCAGCCAGCATAATAGCACAGAGCTGACGGAGGTGCGGGTAAAGGATTGGGAAGGGGAGGGGGCGAGCGACCTTTGGTTTCAGGACTCTTCTGGATAAATAATTTCCGAGAATCATTGACCTTACTCAGCTTCTACAACTCGACAAGTTCGACGCTCAGGTAGAAGCGTAATAGAAGAATTCTCCTAGGTAATTCTTGCGTTGCCTAGCCGCGTGACGTGCTTTCATATTATACACTATACAGTGCCCGCTTAGAGATAGAAACACCTTGATCGCTTTAAGTCTAGTACAGGCCAGTTTTTTGTGACCTGACACGTGGTTACGTTATTCCATATGAGGTTTGCTTTCTTCGTAGCGTCTTGCATTAACAATAGTTTACATATAGCGATTGGTATGCCAGCATTAGCCAAACGTGGTAGAATGGGTTGTACTGTACCGTTCCTGGCGAGTTGATCTGCCCTACACTTTCCTGGAATGCCTCTATGGCCCAGCAACGAGCAAATATGAATATTAAATATATTGTGTCATCTCCATTAGAGACGATCGACAGTTATGGACTATTATAGAGTTTGTAGAGACAGAGTCCAGAGATTTGATAATAGCCTGACTATCTGAGATAATACTGATATCAGATGTTGAAATCACGTTTTCTTAAAGCCAGGAGAAGACTTCTTTTATCGCCAAAAGTTCCGCCTGGAACACGATACAATGATTGGGAAGGCGGAATGAGTGACTTAATTTCAGTCGTGCAGAGTACAAACCTCCACCATCCCCTTCATTTCTTTTTGATCCATCTGTATAAAATTGGACTAACTCGTCTTCCAGGAATGCCCTTTCCTCCCAGAACGATGTGTGCTTTGAAATTGATTCTAAAAAAAAATTTCGGAGTAGCCAATGTTGTTGTTCAGGCGAATAGCAGAGCTTGCAGCAATTTGTTTGCTAAATATATCAAGAGGTGTTAGGTAGAGTAGGGTGTCCAGTGCCGCAGATGTGCGAAGCGATCCGCTTACACATAGGCAAGCGGAGCGTTGGACTTTATTTAGTTTGTCGCGGTTTAAAGCTTTTTCTAAAGGTGTCCATCATACTGCCACCCTGTACATTAAAATCGGTCTGATTACCTATGTGTATGTGTAAGTTAAATTTTGATAAGAATGAGTTGAACTCAGTTCGCGATTTCAATCAAGCTAATTATAATGGTATGAAATATTTCTTTAACGCAATAGATTGGGACGAAGTTCTTTGCTCTCATGACTTAAAGGAGTGTTACGATTCTTTTATTGCTAAGGTTGAGGAAGCATATAATTTGTTTGTTCCATTAAAGGAGAGAAAGCATAGGAATAAGCCTGTTTGGTTTAATAATAGATTATGTAATCTTAAAAACAAACTTTCCAAAGTGCATAAAAATTACAAAAAAGATCCTAGCTTTCGACTTCGGTATACACGATTTAGAAATAAATATGAGTCTGTATATAATAGCTTTATGCGCTCTATTGAGAGTAATATAAAAAATGACTCTCGCGCCTTTTGGAAGTTCGTCAATTCTAAACGTAAGTCATATGGTATTCCAGCAAGTATGAATTAACTTAATCAATCGTCAAATGATGAGGACGTTGTATGCGATATGTTTGCGTCTTATTTCCAATCTAACTATGTTCAATGTTGTAAAACGATCACTAATTTAGGAAGCTTAAGTTTGTCAATGGATCAGGTTTTACTTCAGCTTTCATCCTTGAAATCTGATTTTAAGCTTACCCCTGATAAATTTTGTTCAGCTTTACTTAAAATGTGTGCTCATAGTCTTGCAGTTCCACTTACTAAACTTTTCAACTTATCACTTTCTACCGGTGACTTTTTGGATGAGTGGAAACTTTCGATGATAAGTCCAATATATAAATCAGGCTCAAAACAAGAGGTTATTAATTACAGACCCATTTCAAAACTGAAATTAATACCGAAAGTTTTTGAAGCGATTGTGAAAAAATGCATTTATGACGACGTTAGCTCGAGTTTTTCCGTAGATCAACATGGTTTCGTTAGTGGTAGATCGACGGTAACAAATCTAGCCTTGTTTGCGAATTTCTGTATTTAAGGTATTGAACGTGGAAACCAGGTTGATGCTATTTATACAGACTTCTCTAAAGCATTCGATATAGTTCAACATGATATTCTGCTAATGAAATTGAAATGCTTAGGTTTTCACTCTAGCCTTCTTAAGTGGTTTGAAAATTACCTGACTAATCGCAAGCAAAATTTAAAAATTGGAACAGTGGTATCAAAATAGATTGTTAATTGACTTAATAAAGTCTCTTGAAGCTAGAAGAAGGTATTATTTAATAATGCTTGCTAGAGATACTTTCTGTAATCGTATTGATTGTCCAAAACTTCTTTCTCTTTTTTCTTTGAATGCTCCCTCAAGGCAATTGAGGATGAGGCAGACAGTCTTTTTTGTTCACCGTTCTTTTACAAACTACGGTAGATCGGATCCAATTTCACGATCTAGCTCTGAGTTTAATTCAATTTATCAAAATATTGACTTGTCTTTAAGCAGAGATGTTTTTAAAACTACTGTTTTGAGTTTAGTGTCATAGATTATTTGTATTATGTAAGTTTAATTTCTCTGATTATTCATTTGAAATGCAAAGTAAATTAAAATTTTTGTAAATACAAATTTGTAAATATGGTTTAGTCTAAGAGATTTGTAAAATATTAAATTAATAAATAAATAACCAATGCGTGAAACGGGGTTTGTAAGACCCATTTATTACCAGTAGCTTTTTTGACTCTTTCTTGTATATTACGTTTCCAATTTAGTTTTTTGTTTAAATTAAGACCCAGATACTATGCCTCGCCTGAGAACTTTAATTGGATTCCTTTAATATAGGGAGGGTTAACAAATAGAATTTTGCGTTTCCTCGAAAATAGGACTAATTCGGTTTTGTGTGGGTTAACACCCAGTCCACACCGGTCAGCCCAAAGTATTAGTCTTTCTAAGACATTTTGTGAGAGTTATTTTAGAGTGTTAAGATGGTTTCCTAAAACCGCTATAGCAACGTTATCCGCACAGACAATCACTCTGAAACCCTCCGCATCCAGACCTGGATTAGGATTTCATTTACCACTTGGTTAGAGGAGAGGAGATAGAACACCACCTTGCGGTGTTCCTCTACTAACGAATCTTCTAGAAGAGTTGCATAGTTTTGATTTAATTATTCTGCTTGTCAGCATTAAATGAATTAACTCCCCAAGCAAACTCTCTACGTTCAGAGATATTAATGCAGATGTGTCCACGTTGTTGAAAGCACCTTGGATTTCAAGGAAAGCAACCATTGTAAACTCTCTATGATGGAGGGAGTATTCGATGGTGAGTACTAGTGTATGTAACGCCGTTTCCACCACGTAGATAGAAGTATTGTATCAATACTTGCTCTTAAATATATAATGCTGCCACACGCTGAGGATCAGTTGCTGCTGAAATGCATACTTTAGCAAGCCAACGACCCAAAGCACATGTCCAATACTGTTAAGACTGGGTTTCAAGAAAACCGAATTGACATGTTACAATAGCCAGCATAGTCCCCAGATCACAACCTCATAGAAAATATATGAGAAATTCTAGATCGAAAAATTATAAGGACTAATTGCAAATATAAAAGCGATCAGTTTGATCAGATTAAATTGGATTGGCAAAAGTATCCCAAACAGCATAATAAGTGATTAAAAACAAGAGGTTTGCTACCAAATACTAGCAATATTTTAGTATCTAAGTCTTAAAAAATGTATGTATTTTTAAAAACTTGCTTTTGCTTTGACCAGACTAATATTAAACTTATGGTACTGTATTTAATGAACTATGTACAAAGAATTTTATTCTATTTTCCATTAGAAACTCTAAATATTAATTTAAATTTTAAAAACAAAAATGCACAATAATTGAATCCTAAATATGTTTTTAATTATTCAATAATATAGACAATTAAAGTTGCTTTATTAAAATCAATCGATGAACAGTTTAAGTTATATAAAATGCTCATTCGACTTAAAACTTCATTCTTCCCATAGTTAGTTCTATGGAAGTCAATGTGCATCAATTTCACAATTATTGAGGTGATGAAGAAATATTAACTCATTATTAACACGCCTTTGATGGGGAGATTGCAGTTAAAGAAGCTCAATACGATATTAATAGGGAGGCAGATCTTAAGGATCATCCCAAGGAAGACCCTTTAGGGCAAAGCGAATGAAATTATGTTGAATTGATTCAATACGTTTTCTACGAATTTTGTAATAGGGAGTCCATACTTGCGAAGCATATTCAAGATCAGGACGAACATGGCAATTACACAAATAAAGAATAACATAGGGATCATTCAACTGCTTTGTCCAACGTTTTATAAAACCAAGCATAGAACTTGCCTTATTGACAATAAAATTAATGTGAAGTGCAAATTCTGAGTTCGAACAGAAATTAACCCCTAAATCTTTAAAAATAAAGACGGGACATAGTTTTTGCTGCGAAATACAACAATCAAATACACTTCCAATTCGTTGTTTAGTAAAAGTTACGGTCTGGCATTTTAAAGGGTTGAGTGCTCTCAACTATTTTTGCCACACCAAAATGTAAAACTATTGTATTCTTAATAGTTTTACATTTTGGTGTGGCAAAAATAGTTCATGGGTGGACTTATTATTTTAAAAATTCTCATATGCTTCACTTGAGCGCAGACATGACGTTACGTCGTTAGTAGACAAGATTAACAGAAAAGGGCCAAGATGGCTTCCCTGGGGAACACCAGATTGAGCAACAAAAGGTTCAGAAAGACAATTTCTAAATTTTACCTCATAGGATCTGTTTTCAAGGTAATATTTTTTATCCAAGCTAAGAAAAATGGTGAAAACGCAAGAGCTTTAAGTTTAAATCAAATGATTCCGTGGCTAAATTGGTCAAAAGCTTTAGAAAAGTCAGTATATGCACAGTCAACCTTATAACCTTTTTTTTTTATTTATTTATTTATTTATTCATCAATATGAGATTTAAAAATCTACAATTAGACTACTAGATAAATAATTACATGTGTATAATTTATTAAATAAACTTAAGTTTAATATAAATACTTAAATTATAATTAATATGAAAAGTATATAAAAATAAAATATAAATAAAAATATATAATTAATTTGTTCATACACGTTCATACATAATCAAAATATAAAATCAATTAAAATGAAAATACAATAATAGTTTATTTTTCAAAGAAGATCTACTTAATTGAAAATCAAAATCAATACAATTTAAAATTAAGTTTGTTTCTTTGACACAGCGGGTTATAGGTTCATTTTTCGCGTAATTAACTCTGTGTACATCTTCACGAAACAAACAACGTATTCGAAGTTGTCGCGATGGAGCATACAAATTTATTAAAGACAACAAAAAAAAGCATTTGATATGATATGATAAAATATCACTTATAAACATCACAGAAAACATTTTACGTCTGTTTTCAAGTGATTGAATAGCTAAAAGTTGGCATCTAGTTTTGTATGATGGAGTTTCGATGTTCCACCCAAATTTTTGAAAAGTGAATCTTGTAAATTTTTTTTGGACCATTTCAATTCTTTTAGATTGAATGTTATAAAAAGGGTTCCAGATTACACAACAGTATTCCAAGATTGGTCTTACATATGAGGTAAAAAGCGATTTTAGAGTAAAAGGGTCTTTAAAGTCTATGCTATTGCGTTTGATAAAGCCGAGCATGGAATTTGCTTTGGTTACACTAAATTCAATGTGCTTAACAAAGTTAAGTTTAGGGTCAAAAACAACACCAAGATCTTTCTTTTCCCTTACTCTTTCTAGAACTTGATTCTCAATTTTGTATTCAAAGATGATTTCAGAAAAGTTGCGGCAAAAAGAAAAACATTGACATTTAGCGACATTTAAATAAAGTTGGTTTTTCGTGCACCATTGGGATAGTTTCGAAATATCGTCTTGTAAGAGATGACAGTCATTAATAGATTTTATGCAACGAAAAAACTTTAAGTCATCGGCGAAAAGAAGTTGACTAGAATTAAGGAAAATACTAGGTAAGTCATTTATAAAAATTAGGAAAAGAAGTGGTCCAAGATGGCTACCTTGGGGCACACCAGATGAAACCAAAATTGGTTTTGAGAGAACTTCGTCAATGCAAACAAATTGAACTCGACCCTTAAGATAAGATTCCAACCATTTCAAAAACATAGAATAAAATCCAGTTTTTTAATTTCTTAATTAAAATAGAGTGACTTACTTTATCAAATGCCTTTGAAAAATCGGTATAAATTACATCAATTTGATGTCCTTCTTCGAGATTATTTAAAATGAAATTGGAGAAAATAGAAAGATTAGTCGTTGTTGATCTTCCTGCTACGAAACCATGTTGTAACGGTGAAATGTGTTCCTTAACTAAAAATGTTAGTTTTTCATATATCAATTTCTCGAAAAGTTTTGGAATACATGACAATTTACAAATCGGACGGTAGTTGGATATTTGCTGTTTAGACCCTGATTTGTGAATAGGGTTTAAAAATGATTTCTTCCATGATGGAAGAAATTCGCCGTTCTTTAAAGAGCTATTAAAAATTAAGAAAAGCGGTTCAGCTAGAGAAGCAGCACATTTTTTAAGAACAATAGGTAGAATTTCGTCTGGACCTGGTTTATTGTCATCATTTAAACTCAAGAGACCATCTTCAATTTCGGAAATATTTAATTCTAAGCAACCAATATCTGTCTTACATTCAAAAGACAAATTTTCGGTCATCCATGCTGAACTTACATTCGAATTAGCGTAACTAGATTCAAAATAGTGTGCGAAGGAATCACAAATACTTGATACATTTGAAAATGTTGACCCAAGGTAATTCATACACCTGGGAATACCAATCGATTTTTTTTACTCTTGATGTAGGACCAGAATGACTTACTATTTTTTTTTAGGTTAGATTCAATTGATAAAATATAATTTTGAAATAAAAATTTGTTAAGAATATCGAATTCTCGTTCCAATTGGATATAAATATTTTGTAGTTCATCTTTATTTTCTGCTATCCGTAAACGTTTATAAGCCTTGTTTTTTCTATTGCTTAAGTTACTCAGCTTTTTATTGAACCAAGGCGGCTTGGAATTTGTTTTAATTTCAACTTTAGGAACATACATACATATCAATTGCCAATTTCAGGTTATCAATAAAAAAGTCATAAAAATGTAATAAATCCAAAGAACAAAAATACTCACACCACGGAATATGCACCATGTAACTCGCTATGCCTTCGAAATTAGCTTTTTTGTAATTCAGTTTCAATTTCACACAATTGTTAGATTTGACAAAATCATAAAAAGAGAAACAAATATCTAAAGCATTGTGATGAACAGAGTTAGAAAACATAGGATATATTGACTTATTTACAGATATAGCTAGTTCTCTGTCAACAAAAACAAGGTCTAGAATACGATTTAAATTATTCACACAACAATTAATTTGGATTAAGTCATAACTTGCAAATGTATCAATTACTTCACATTCAATATCTGAATTTACATTAAATGACAAGAGATGTAGTTCCTCGGGATCGAATACCCATTCAATGTTTGACAGATTAAAATCTCCAAGAATAATTACATGTTCCGATTTAAGCTTTGTTAGATAGAATTCACAATTTTTTACATGCACTTTATAAAGATCTAGTGGGCTTTTAGGCGGAATATAACATACAATAACAATCACATGTCTATGTGCGAAGTTTATTTTTACAATTATTTGGTCTATGTCATATGGACAGGGAGAAGACGAAGAAGGTAAATCTAATTCAGTGCAGGTGTATGACGAGCTTACAGCAATGAGAACACCTCCACCTCTTTCTAATCCAGTTGATTGAGAACATCGGTCTTTGCGAAAGAGAGCATAGTTGTTGTTGTTGCAAATTTCTGCATTATGATGATTTCTTGTTAGCCATGTTTCAGTTAGTGCAATGAAATCGAATCGTGTAGAGGACAAAGACAAGAACATTTGTTGCATTTTTGTACGCATTCCCCCTACGTTTTGATAATAACCGAAGAGATTACATCGTTTGTTAAGGTGATCGTGAGAGAAAGAAGTAGTCGGAGATTGAGAAAATGAAGATGTTGATTGTCAATTGAGCGCTGGTTGTTGTAATTGTTGTTGGGTTGTAGGTGGAGTTGGTAATGGTAATGACTGAGGTGGTAAGGTTGGTAGCGGTGGTGGTGGTGGTGGTGGTGACGTTTGAACATATGTTTGACAATGTGAGGAGATATGTAACAGTTGATCTTTTCACGAAACCATGTTGCTGTTCGCAAATGAGATTGTTACTAAAAAATGTTACACTCTTACAAACAACTTGTTCAAAAAGTGTAAGAATCCAAGAAAGTTTTTCAATGGGCATTTAATTTGTTATGTCCGCCTTGTTACCTCTCTCGAATATTGGTGTAAGAAATGATTTCTTCCATATACTGGGAAATTTACCTGTTTTGTAAGGGAAATTTTGTATATGAACGGTAAGAGTTCAACTTAAGCATTTCTACAATTTTTAATACTTTTGGGGAAATATCATCGGTAGTGGTTGAGCAGTCATCATTCAACACGGATAGAAGATCAAGGACCATACTCTGTAGCACAGGGATATGCCTAAAGCTGGTTTGCGAAAAGAAGTGAAAATTATGAATATATACTTATCGAAAAATCAACTAACGTTTGTTTATAAATCAAGAAAACTGATTTTTTTGAGGTTAGGATTTTCATGCATTAGTATTTGACAGATCACGCGGGATTTCAGACATGGTGTCAAAGAGAAAGATGCTCAATATGCTTTGACATTTCATCATGAATAGACTTACTAACGAGCAACGCTTGCAAATCATTAAATTTTATTACCAAAATCAGTGTTCGGTTCGAAATGTGTTTCGCGCTTTACGCAAATTTTATGCGTTTTTTTTTAAAAAAAAGTTCTCAAGCTCTTAAAAAATAACCCATTATGTATTTATTGTCCTCCATTGAAAAGAGGACATTGTTTAATATAATGGGTGATTTTTTAAGAGCTTGAGAACTTTTTTTTAAAAAAAAACGCATAAAATTTGCGTAAAGCGCGAAACACATTTCGAACCGAACACTGATTTTGGTAATAAAATTCAATGATTTGCAAGCGTTGCTCGTTAGTAAGTCTATTCATGATGAAATGTCAAAGCATACTGAGCATCTTTCTCTTTGACACCATGTCTGAAATCCCGCGTGATCTGTCAAATACTAATGCATGAAAATCCTAACCTCAAAAAAATCACCCGATATTTGTCACGTCGAATATTTTACGAATAGAGAATAATATTTGCTCCGGAATAGTTGTATGCGACGTTTTTGACATCTGGAAACATTTTAAGAAAAATCGAAAAACTTAAAGTTGGTAAAAATTGAATTTCGATTCGAATATCTTTTTAAAAATTAAAAATATTCGTATTGGCTTCGGACCTTTTCTTTTTCCTTACGTTGAGTGAAATGAAATTCATGTTCGAAAAATTCACCTTACCATGAGTATTAAATTCGGGCGAAATGTCACACATTTGACAGCATTTTAGAGGAGGACGACAACAGTGCTATAATGTAAGCTTTTCAACAAAATTGTTTAACATTAATTTCATAATTTTTGTTTTATTCATTATGGACATCGTTTTGGTATCCACCGTCTGAATAAAAAAAAAAAAAAAACGCAAACAAGAGGCAGGTTTATCGATGTTGTAAGAATAAAATTACATTTTCAACTTTTTTTAATCTCTAGTTATAAATAATTTTTAGATTTCAACAGCTCTATAAAGTTTTTAAGTATTTGCTAATTTATTCTTACAATAGTTCAGGTAACTCCAACGGATTAGAATGGTCTCATTACTGCCTCGAAGTAAAATCTTATTCGGGCAAACTTTTATAAATTAAACATTATTATTATATCGAACGAAACACCCTGTGTTTATTTATTACAAAGTTTGGTTTTTCTTAGAAAATGAGCCTATAGGTTTCATTTTTCAATGCTACATTTTATAAGTAGGTAGTTAAAATGTTATAAAATGTTGATGCCCTTATGGTTT
Source organism: Eupeodes latifasciatus (assembly GCA_920104205.1). Classification (NCBI taxonomy): domain Eukaryota; kingdom Metazoa; phylum Arthropoda; class Insecta; order Diptera; family Syrphidae; genus Eupeodes; species Eupeodes latifasciatus. The sequence continues at coordinate 181,842,577 of OV049924.1, forward strand.
CATGTATAGCCTTAGCCAAAGTTTACAACCGTGTGTTGCTAAACATAATGATATAATTTATTTTAACAAAGGACGTGCAATTGAATGAGTTGAAGTGCGTGTTTTACAAAGGTCCTTTTGTCCTATCCATATATTTTTATTTTTCCATAAAATAAACTTGCGATGGACATTAAAATAATAAACCATTGGTGGATTTTCTCTGTTAAAGAGACATTTTATGGTATATTTTAATGCTGTCTACACTCTCCTGAGTCAAACATTCATATCTCATACGTCATACATGAAAGCTTGATTCAATAAAATCGATATTTAACCAAATAATTTGTTTGAGTAGGTACTTATATAGATACTTAAGCTATAGATTAATATAAACGACATCGTTAAAGTTGTGAGATATTGAAAAGCCTGCATGTCTATGTACTTACAAGTGACTTTTAATGATTTGTTGAAGCAAACAGGCTAATAATGCTTTTTTTCTGTGATTAAGCTTATTTAATTCGAACATACACATCAAGGACAAATTGTATGACTCCATCGCATCTTTTGGAATAAATCGCTTTCAATCTTTTGTTTTAATTTTCTTTAAAATAACAAATACTTTTAGGTTATACGTCTTAGTTCCCGAAAATTAAAAATATTTGTTGAAATAACTTCGTTTGAAGTCTTTTTCATCTATAATAATATTATTGAAAGACAAAATGTATTTGAAGTCAATATATCGGCTTGTTTTTGAGATATGGAAAACAAAAAAGTTATATCTTAAGAACGATAGATTTAGAACATTTAAAATTTGGCGTATAAGCTTATTTGAAACTTAAAATCCTTTCGAGTGCGATTTCCTTCAAGTCCGAGTAGACTAAATACTAGTAGTTGCTTTCAACAACAAAAAAGCAACAATAATCTGTCCCCCGTTTAAGACAAAACGTCCTACTGGGGTACTTCTTAAAGGCATCTTAGCAGAAATAAAGAATAAAATTCAAGAAGTTTTGTTTGAAGTTTGAAACAAACCAACAAAATTAGCTTACAATAGTTTTCAAAACCGTTTTCCTTCTGTTTTACTTTTACAAATATTTCTTCATATTTTTATTTTATACCTGGGGAAAGAAAAATAGATATGGTCACCGAATTTAAATGCCTCGGTGTATTGGTATCATCAAACTTATACTTTCGCAAACATGCAAATGAAAAAAGCATTTAAGCTAAATTGGTCTTGATGTGGGCGAAATTTTTAAAAAATCCAAATATTGATCTTGCCTCTAAATATCAAGTCTTTAAAGCTACTTAAAGCTACTGTCAAAACGTGTATGTGTTATGGAGGCGTTTGGGGTCTGTCCCATTTGAAGCTGTTCAAAGATACTCGTATTTCTTTAAGCGACTATTCCAATCACCGAACTCTACTCCATTTATCTGCAAAACTCAAAAGCGTATTCACATTATTTCATAAAAGTATAAGTCATAAATACATTTGATACTTTTTATATTATCATTTAGTGAATTAATACAAGAGTGAAATTTATTATAGATTTCAATTGATTGAAGAAAGTCTTTGTAAGTAAGGCGGTAATATATGAATATCACGGAAGAGATTTTAGACAGAAACGCAAAAATCTTTTCTGAATGGCTTCGAGTCTTGTGATGTGTACGGCGGCGTAGTAAGGTGATCATACTGTACTACTTAAAAGACAAGAATCAAACATGTACATAATTAAAAACGATTGGAACTTTTTTGCGTGTAAAACTCACGGTTTTACATTTGACAACATTTAAAACAAGACGAATATTATTACACCATTCCCTGAATAATATTAAGTCTTCTTGCAGGAGAAGACAGTCATTTATATAGTTTATTGGAAAATTTTAATGTTATCAGCATATATTAGTACAGTCGAATTTTGTATGATGGAAACTAAATCATTTATAAATAAAACAAATAGAATAGGACCAAGATGGCTACCCTGGGGGACACCAGAATTTACAACAAACAAACTTGAACACCCACTACGAAATTTAACACTATAACGTCTTTCTCTCAAATATGAGGAGATCCAGTTTATGAAACAGTCGTTAAAACCTTGCTGTGCTAGTTTTAAAAGTAATGTTTTATAACACAATTTCTCAAAGGCCTTGCTGAAATCAGTAAAGATACAATCTACTTGTTCACGTTTGTCAAAAACATCTAAACAAAAGGACGTAAAGTGAAACAAATTAGTAACAGTTAAACGCTTTTTAACAAAACCGTGCTGGTTATCACAGATAATTGAACTACAGTGAAAAGAAAGGACGCTACATACGATAGACTTAAACAGTTTAGGTATCACAGATAGTTTAGCAATAGGCCGGTAGTTCATTATTTCGTTTTTAGGACCTTTTTTGTGTACTGGTAAATACGCGTTAAAAAGAACACATAACGGGTGTGCTAAGTACGCAGCACATTTCTTTAAAATGGATGATGGTACACCGTCGCGACCAGGACTAAAACATTCGTCAACTTGTAGGATACCTACTATTCAAGACAGTATCTTCACTTCTATTTAATGTCGAATCAGTCATAAGTTCAGGTACGCGCATGTTTTCTTCTTACAATTAACTAATTTCAAAAAACTATCAGGATTAGATTTATGGTTTATTTCAATTTTCCGAATGTAATCATCATATGGGATGTTAGAGTAGTCAGTGAAAAGTTGTTTTATTATGATGAACGTCCTTTAATCTTCATCAACTCCTGTTTGATTATAATTTATCCAAGCTTTGTTCCTTTTGTTTTTAAAGTTTTCAACGTGAGAATCAAACCATTGTGGATCATTCGAGCCATTTTAAATGGAATCGTTTTGTAAAAAGAGTCAAAAAGAGTTAAATAAAAAATGTCCATACACCGTCAATAGTTTAAAAAATATGTAAATGATCCCAATTGATCGTACATATTAAGTTAAAAGGATTTTCAAAATTACACCTACTAACGTTAAAATCCAGTTTGTTGTTATTAAATAGCATATGAGGTGTAGCCATGTTTAAATTAAGTGCTATGTCCATTGTCCAATGCAGGATGATGGTGATCTTCATCCACAATTTTGACAGCAGAAGAAATCACAGCTACTTCAGAGCATATGGTTTGGGAGAAAAATACCAGATCGAGTGTTTTTCCAAAACGGTTCTGAACACCGTTGAGTTGACTTAAGCCACATGAAACGATACCATCGGTTAATAAAAGCTCATTTGAAGATGACGCGTTTATTTGAACGTAGAAGTTATCCTTGTCAATTTGAATCCAATTGAGATTGGGTAAATTAAATTCACCAACAACCATTACTTCGTCTTCAGGTTCCAAAAGGGTATAAATAGTTTCTATGCAGTTGATTAGTTTTTCATAAACCTCGTTCTCGCAGCTTGGAGGTACATATATATGCTGATACAATAAATAGATGTGCTGTTGCCATCTTAATTTTTAAGCACAGTATTTCGATGTCTGTTGATCGAAAGCCGTCAATCAGGTAACAAGTGAAAGTATTGTTGATAGCGACAAGAATTCCACCACCAACGGCGCGGCGGGCGGCGTTTAAATCGTCTGATCACGTCTAAAGACCTGATAAGAGGAGCCAAAATGCTCCTAGTCCAAAATAGAGTTGTTGGGCCATATTGTCCGAAGTGCATTCACTTTTTGGTAGAAGATTAAGATTTTAAGCTGCTCATATGAGAGTAACGTTCGCGATTTTGAATGGTCATAGCAGCGTTGCCACAAATCTCAATTTTAGAAAATTTAACATTATATAAAATATAGTAATTAATAATAACAGTTTCGAAGTGAAGTACCAAAAATATATTCGCTAATGTGTGAAGTCAATAAAAAATATAACATTTGAAAAAAAAAGAGGCTGGGATGCGACCCACACTGATAACTTCCATCCCGTCTGTCGATTTGTCTTGCTTAAAAGTTTATCTATATGTATCAATTTTTACCAAATTTGTGTACTATTTTTTGTAGATTTTATTTTTTTATGAAAAAACGGACTGTTGGATTTTTTTATCGAATGATATATGAATATCGAAAACAATATTTTCTGTGATATAAAATAAGTTTGAAGCCAATATTTGTAATTTTTGAAAAGCTATTTGAGTCGAAAGTAAATTTTTACCAAGTTTTAGTATTGTTTTTTTTAGGTTTTAATTTTTTGTAAAAAAACTGTCAATTCGATTTTTCACAAAATTTTATCGAATGTTGAAAACAATATTTCTTATAAGTTAAAATTAGTTAGAAGCCATTATCTCAAATTTTTGAAAAGATATTTGAGTCGAAAATCAATTCTTACCAACTTTTGTTAATTTTTTTTTAGGTTTTTAATTTTTTGTACAAAAGCTGTCAATTCGATTTTTTTCAAAATTTTACTGAATGTTGACAACAATATTTTTTGAAAGATTAAAGTAGTTTAAAGCCAATATCTCCAAGTTTTGAAAAGATAGTTGAGTCGAAAATCAATTTTTACCACCGTTTATAATTTTTTTTAGGTTTTTATTTTTTGTAAAAAAACTGTCAATTCGATTTTTCTCAAAATTTTTCTTAATGTTGAAAACAATATTTTTTATAAGTTAAAATTAGTTAGAAGCCATTATCTCAAAGTTTTGAAAAGATATTTGAATCGAAAATAAATTTGTACCAACTTTTATTAATTTTTTTTTAGGTTTTTATTATTTTTTTTTTTTTAAACTGTCAATTCTTTTTCTCAACATTTTTCAGAATGTTGAAAACAGTATTTCTTATAATATAAAAAAAGTTTGAAGCCTTAATCTTAAGTTTTTGAAAAGATATTTGCGTCGAAATTCAATTTTTACCAACTATGAGTAAATTTTTTTTAGGATTTTATTTTTTATAAAAAAAACTGTTAATTAGATTTTTCTCAAAATTTTATCAGATGTCAAAAACATTATTTAAACTGCTATGGTAAAAAAAACCACCCACGCAATTTTCTTGAGAGCCCTTTCTGCATCTTTCTACCTTATTATCTGTATAACAAAATTTATTTGAAGTCGATATCTCTTCTGGTTCTTGAGCTATGGAGGACGAAATAAACGTCGCGAACGTACAGACGTACGGACGTACGAACGTACGAACGTACGTACACACGCACGCACAGACATCTTTCTAAAAATCTTTTATTTCGACTCTAAGGACTTTGAAACGTCGAAAAAATGTCAAAATTTTCAATTTGACAAATCGGACCCATTACAATAACGTCCTATGGGAAGTTAAAAATGAAAGCTACTCGTAAATACTTAATAACTTTAGGTAATTTTAGTAAAGTTTAAAAATTTAAACGAACACGAGAAAAAAGGTTTTTCAAACGCAGTTCAAAGATGGTATAAAGAACTTTATAAACAGCTAAAAAGTCGATTAAATTTATGTGACAATTCTTTAATAGTTTTTTAAATTTTAGATAATTATTTGAAGCATTATTCAGTTGCCTTGAAAATATATAGCTGGAGAGCTACGAGTATTTAGAAGAAATAAATAAAGAAGATTGTGATATTGTCGTTTGTTGAACGAAATGAAAAATTTTATTGGTGATCAATTCTTTAAAAATATTTCTTCTTTATGAATTAGCTTATTAAGTCTTTCACATAACAGTGCATCTGCTGAACGGTTTTTTTTTCTCTGAACAATATTAAAACAGATAATCGAAATACATATGTAGGTTATTGTATGAAATTATTCACTCGTTAATGAGATTTAAGGTAGCAAGGCAACTTAAGTAATTGTGGTAATTTTATTCATAAGCCAGTCCTCGTAAAGCGAATTAAAATATAATTTGATTAATATTTTTAACTTTTATAAATCAATAAATTGGGTGGCGCTACAGTCCGTTGAGAACTAGGGCCCAGTGACTTACAACTCTTAACCATTCCTGTGTGCGAGTACTGTTGTCAAGGATGGAGGGGACCTACAGTTTTAAGCCAAATTTGAGAAAGCACTTTTCATGACAAGAACTTTAGATGGAATAGCAGGGATCGAACCAAAGACCACGGGTACCACAGTGACAACTTTAAATTATCAAATTATTATAGAACACTGTTATACAATGTACAGCAATTTATGATGACTCGCTACATATGAAAGCAATCCAAGATTCCAACAATTTTCTAAATATGCCATATTTAAGAGCTAAATCACAATGGTTTAGAGGGTTTTTGGTGCATTTCACACAGAAATGTAAGAAATTGTTTGGAAAAGTAGCTTTTTCCCAAAAATAAAATATACTTTTCGTGTTTCCATTTCTATTAATGCGAAAAACGCTACAAAACTTGAAAAATCCAGAAAATGAGAGAGGATCTGATATAAAGAATTGTCCCTATCAGTCTGTTTACTCGTATTTTGATCTTAGTCAACAGAACTTAAAAATTGTAGAGAGAAAAATGTTTGGTTCTTGAATTTAGCCAAAAGTTAAAAAAACTGTCACTTTTGCAGTTTTTGGGACATTTATATTATTGAAATCCGTGTTTAAATTTTAGCTCTAGAGCATCCAAAGCAAATTCACTTCAAAAGTAGATTTATTCAATTTTTTAAGATCTTTTGTATTCAACAGAAAATCAATTTTGAACAAAATAAAACCTAAAAAAAAAAACAATACTAAAACTTGCTACTTGGTAACTTTCGACCCAAATAGTTTTTCAAAAATTAAAAATATTGGCTTCAAACTTATTTAATTTCACAGAAAATATTGTTTTCGATATTCAGTAATTTTTTTATAAAAATCCAACAGTCTGTTTTTTCATAAAAAAATAAAATCTACAAAAAATATTACGCAAGTTTGGTAAAAATTGATACATATAGACAAACTTTTAAGCAAGACAAATCAACAGACGGGATGGGAAGTTATAAGCCTCTTTTTTTTCGAAATTCATTTTAAATTTAAAATTTTGCCTTAAAAATATTTTTGGTAAGCACTAAATAAAGTGCTTATAAATATACATACATTTAAATATCGTTAAAAAATGTTGACCTCTTTCTGAGATATCGATTTTTGTAAACAAAATTAATATTATTTTTTAAAATTTAAAAAAATGACATTTTTGATCATCAAAAATCATCATCAATTTGATCATATGATCATCGACAAGAACTTGCACAAAAAGAGAAGATAAATTAAAATCGGTCCATTAGTTCTTGAGAAAACTTAAAGGTTATGAGGGTTACCCTTCTGGAGCAATACCAAAATATGTTTTTTTTTGTAGAAAGAAGCTAAATTAAGAACACAAAATTTAGAGAAAGTTTTAGAAAAATCAAAAAATTTCATATTAATAAAATAAAAAAAAGGCCTTACGCTAATCGTCTGAAAACCTTAATTTCAATCAACACAATTGTTTGGACTGTAGGGGCCAGGACAGATAGACAGACGGACATAATCGGGGTACCCAATTTTTTCGACTTCTCTACCATCGTAAGTAATGTCTTGTTTGATTAAAAGCTCTAGTTCGAATTTTTTAACTAATGCAAAACTTGCTACATAGTTCCTACATGTCGCAAGTAAAAATCACTTCAATGATCACTATGTGTGACAAAAAATTTAATAATAAAATTGAAGGCTAGTTTTAGGAATTTAAAGGCAACTTAATATCAAACTGACGATCTCTTATTCAAGGTTTCTTCTAAAGAACCTGAATATTTGTTCTTTTTCTTAGAAACAAATTTTATGAAAATAATTTAAAGCATGACTAAACTTTTTTTCAAATTCTGAATTGAGTGAAAACAAAAATGTTAGTTGTTTTTGACAGCAAAACACTTTTTGGAGAATGTCGTTAAATTACTTATAAATCTATAGATGAAATCTTTACTTATACAACCTAACTGTTTAAGCTTTATGGCTCATATGACCAGCTCCTGGATCGTCCATTGGTCAAAAGTTGATGAATTTGTGCTGTGTTTTTGGAATAAGGCTGAATATCCGATTCATATTATGTTCGTGGTCCAGTCTTTAGTTAAAAGTAGTACTTTTAGCAATAAAGCTTAAGGAAGTAAAATACAAATTTTGTTTTTATATACACAAAATATATAATTCAAAATATAATGGGGGTCATATCCATTAACGCAATACGATAAGTTTTGAATTGAAGGGAATTTCACGAAAAAACAAACAAATTATCTCCCGTCCTTTTAACTTCCCATAGGAAGTAATTGTAATCGGTCCGATTTGTCGAATTGAAAATTTTGACATTTTTCGACGTTTCAAGGTCCCTAGAGTAGAAACAAGAGTCCGTGCGTGTGTACATAATTTCGTACGTCCGTTTTTTTTTGTTCGTCGCCCATAGCTCAAGAACCAGTAGATATCGCCTTCAAATAAATTTTGTTATACAGACAATAATGCAGAAAGATACAGAAAGTGCTCTCAAAAAAATTGGGTGGGTGGTTTTTTACCATAGCAATTTAAAAAAAGGGTGCAAATTTTGGTTAACCTAAAATATCTCACGCAAGAGACTTGAATTAAATTGTATATTAGATATTGTAACGCGATACCAATCAAATATATTTTTGGAAAAAAATTCCAATTAACGGTTTTGTTTATAAATCAAAAAACTGAAAAAAAAATGTCACCTCGAAAATTTTATAAAAAAAAAAATGATTTTATCTTCAAAACAATTTTATGCAACGAAGAATAACGTTTTTAACATCTGGTAAAATTTTGAGAAAAATCGAATTGACAGTTTTTTTCATAAAAAATAAAAACCTAAAAAAAACATTACTCAAAGTTGGTAAAAATTGATTTTCGACTCAAATATCTTTTCAAGAATTAAAAATATTGGCTTCAAACTTATGTTATCTCACAGAAAATATTGTTTTCGACATTCAGTAAATTTTTTATAAAAATCCAACAGTCTGTTTTTTCATAAAAAAAAAAATAAATCTACGAAAATAGTACGCAAATTTGATAAAAATTGATGTTTGGTTCTCAATATCTCGTGAACAATAGAAGATTTTGACTTCAAATTAGTTTCATTCATCCAATTTGTATTTGTTTATAAAAGCAATACAATTTTTTAAGAAATCCTACACAAATTGGTAAAAATTCGTTTTCGACTAAAAATCAAACTATTTTATTGTGTGCAAAATATTGTTGGTGATTTTAAAATTTTTTTAGAAATACTCGTAATTCAACTGACAACCTCAGGTTTCTTGCTTCCCCTTGGAATATTCAACTAAATAGTATAATAATATTTATGATAAATCATTATGCTTTAGTAATAATTTAATTAAATCAAACACATATACATATCTCATGTTTCAAATCATCGAAAACTGTAAACCTTTATGTTTTAAATCATTTAAAATAAAAAGATTTTATGTTGTCATCAAAATTTTAAATAAGGAAATAATTTAATTATTTCTACTTTTTACTTTATTATATTTTCTTTTTATAAATATCGTATCCGGCAGACGGTACATTTTGTCATGTCCCTATTCTTAACCAAAATATTGTTATCCTTTTCTGTTAGAAAAAGAAAAATCTTTATACATATCTGTCTACTAGAGCTTAAGAGAAATAGCCTCTTGAACTAAATATTGAGGTTACAAGAACTGCATAAGTTCCTATTAAATTAATTCCAACACAATTTTCTTAAATTTCAACAGCTCACTTAAATCTCATGGTATCGCCAATGCATATTAATTCACTGCGAAAATCTTAAGTCTGAAGGTACAGATACTTTTTTTTAATTTCTTCAAGCATTGTGTTGTTTTCTAGTTGAGACTTAGACAACTCCCCCAATGTAAGTTATAGATATAAGGATTTTGACTTTGTTTGTAGATAGATTTATTTTATTTTACCTTCTATAACTTCCAATTATGTTTTTCAGTTCATTGGATTGGAACAATGAAGGTAGAATATAGACAGACGTTTTGTTTATTTTGAAGGAATTTACAATGTCTATGGATAGCTTGAATAAAACTTTATGTAAATCTTTTGTTAAAAAGTACAGGGGTAGAATAAAAATTTAATATAAATTTAAACAATTTGAAAATCTTTTGTTAAAAAGTACAAGGGTAGAATAAAAATTTAATATAAATTTAAACAATTATTTACACTAGAAATTAATTGCGAAGTTAAAAAGTTGTTAGTAGTGTAGTTTTAGGGTAACCGATTTTTTAGAACATATCGATACTACATTAAATAAATAAAAATAAATTAGGTGGCGCAACAGTCCATGAAGGACCAGGGCCTAGTGACTTACAGCTCTCAACCACCCCTGTGTGCGAGTAATGTTGTCAGAGATGGAAGGGACCTACAGTTTATATGCCGAATCCGAACGGCTAATTTGAGAAAGCACTTTTCATGACAAGAATTACTCTTGGAGGATTTGTCAATTCCTCGCAAGAGGTAGTACCCGTGAAAAAAGTTAGGTGGCACAGGCAAGGATTGAACCCAAGACCCCTTGCATGACAGTCCAACGCACTAACCATCACGCTACGGGTACTACATTATAATGTTAAAAAAGGACAATTTAGGCACCAACAGAATGTGTTACTCTGATTTCGAATTCCAGGATAAATCCAAAACCTTATAAGGTGGTAGTGTTGACATACAGAAGGCGTTTTAAGCTCAGAGCAGAGTATTGAGAAGAGTCTGTGGCCATCGTGTACGATCTAAGCAAAGTTTGATCAGAGGTATTCGACTTATGTATGAAACACACTAGAGAAATAAACTGTCAAAAGCTTAAGGATTTTTCATCTATCTCACAGAATCACAGATCTTTTTATGAGTTTAAAAAGAAAACCCCCTAAAGATTTCCGTAGTTGTTAAAAAGAAGCGCTGATATATTTTCCAACACAATGAGTAAGAACCAAGGAGCAAACTAATTTCAAGATAACGGAATCTAATATTTTCGTTTTATTTTAAATCATCCCCTGAAACGAAATATTCGCAATTTCAAAAAAACTTCTCCTTCATATTCCTTGGATTTTTCTCACACGCGCAACTAAGTAAAATGCCTTAAAAAATTCAATGAACCCGACTTTCTATATTTTTTTCAAATTACCAATATCAGCTTCGAAATGAAAAGATTTAGAGAGTCTACTCAAAAGAAAGTTTATTCATTGAACGATATATGCAAGGATACGACGAAATAATGAATACAGTCGATGAGAAACTAGAGACGAATTAGCAGAGACAGACGAAGAAGATAATTTTTCTAAAAATCAAAATGAGAATCAATAATCTCAAAATTTCCGATTTATCTTCAAAATTAAATTTTGAAAAAAATAACAATTGCAGTGCAGAGTCAATGTCTTGACCACGAAAAGGTGCTGAGCGACAAAAACTTCTTATCCGATTAAAATTTTAGATTTGTAATATTTTCTATAAGTTTTGTATTCTGAAAATCCATCTCGAAATCTGTGCCAACTACAAAGGCATTAGTCATTGAACATCGCATATAATATAAGATCCTTTCTGCCGTAGTATGTGAACTTCTGAAGGCGTTCGCCGACAACCTGATAGGTCCATATCATTGTGGCTTTAGACCAGGAAATCCCATCATTGGTTAAATACTCGCTTAAAATCGATACCCATTATATCTTTATCGATTTCAAGACCGCGTATGAAAGTATCTATAGGGAAGAGTTTTACAGAACAATGGCTAGTTTTGGCATCCATGTTTAACTTACACGCTTGTGCAGAACGACCATGGGGAATGCACGCTACTCTATAAAGATCAGAAAAGATCTCACGATGCATTTGATATCAAAAAAGGTTTTAGACAAGGTGATGCACTGTCATGTGACTTCTTCAACATAGTTCTGGAAAGAATTGTGCAAAACTCAACCGTCAACACTAGAAGCACAATATTCCGAAGGACTGTACCATTACTCGAAACGCCGATGATATTGACATATTTGGAAGATCAGAGTGATGCCAGTGGAGCTTTTTCGAGTATTGCGACGGAAGCGGAGAAGATGAGTTAAGCGTCTTAGAATTCTTCCGATAATTTTTCGGGTGATTTTTGGTCCGGTCTGCATAGATGGAGAGTGGAGGCGAAGATACAACGAAGAACTGTACGGGCTGTACAGCGATAGATGGCTGGGTCATGTAGAGCGAATGCACATCAACGCTCCAGTCCGGAAGTCCTTCAAATTCAATCCCGAGGTGGGGCACGTTGGTTGAACACTCTAACCACACTTCAGAGAAAACACAAGGTAAGTGCCTCCCATTTGCAATATGTAATTTAATTAGCTAACTTTGGTCTGACTAGGAAAGACGAAGCTTTAAGTGTCCAACAGAACATTCAGAAAAATCGTGCAGTGTTAAATCGTCAACATTTTTTAAAGTTTTTCAATTGCTATCCAAAATAATTAAATCAAAACTATTGCTGACGTTTTAGGCGATCACATTTCTGATAGAATCCGACAGCCAGAGTTTATAGCTTTGTCTGACATTCATTTAAAGTCACAATCTATTGTTATTACTTTAATAAAAAAAAAAATCACGAAACATTTGCTGCATTTATCGATGTAAACTCAGGGCGGACTGGAGAAAATTTGAATAAAATTAATTTTTATTCTTGAAAACTTATCTTCAACTTCTAGGAGAAAGTAGCTAACCCTGATATCATGAACAGGAATCGCCAATCATAAAATTGTGCTATCGTAAGAGCTGAAGAAGAAGGCGACTACAGTTAACTTTACGCGTCGTGAAGGTTTTGTAGATCTTGGCCAGGATTTTAATCAAGAAATCAAACAGACTTATCAATCAATCATAATAGCGGCATTATTCCAGCATTTTTCTCTAGGATGAAGGAAAAGACGCTATTGACACGGTGTCAATATTATCAGATATACAGCGGTATTAACCGACTATTTGTGCCAAGATCTCAAGAACATGAACGTGAATTCATCAATCAAGCGGTGATTCCCCCAATAAAGTGTCGCGTCACTACATGTCAATTAAGCGGCGCAGTCATCTGTGGCGCGCGCCGCGCCGCCGGCCGTACGCAACGTTCAGAGTAGTGAAGAAGTCGTTATGCATCTTATTCTCGCGGGGTTTATTGATTAGTCGTGATCATGAAACTTAAAACCAGACAATTATTTTCTCTTATGGTTAACATAAATAAAGTTAAGGTGACCATTTGAATGTTGTAAGACCTTAATGGCATAAATGATAGTTTAAAATAAAGCTTGAATCAATTTCTTTTTCTATCGTTCTTAAATGGACAACTTGTCGAAATAATTTTATATGCACTTTCATTTGATGCAAATAACAAACTAGGTCATTAGAAACTTAAACCTGACACACACGCATAAATTAAATTTTAGGAATTCACTTAAAAATGTGTTCAACGGAAAAATTCAATTAAATTTAATTAATCTAAATCTCATAATCATAATACAAAGAAATTATTGTCAATGATGAATTAGGTGCCACAAATTAGCGACTCAGCTCCAGATATAGGGTAATTAAATTTACAATTTAAGCCCCTTTTTTTTGAACCGTTAATTGATTACCGATTATCTAAAAGAGGCGAGTTAAAATTAAATTTAAAAAAAAGTCCCACCAAAGATAAATATACACAACACACAATTTATATTTATACATACATACATCAGTCAAAGTTGGTATAAACGTAAAAGTATCTCCCAAATACTTGTCACTCGAATTCCAAACCTGATGGTTGCTGGAATAAAAAAAACACTGTATTTATTGTTTAAATTTAACAAAATCTTATTTTTTGTTTAATAATAAAAGAAAAAAGACCCGCAAAAGGGCATTTATTATAAAACTGATTATACAAAAACAACATAACTTTATACAGATACTATAGAATGTAGATATATGTACCTACACTTACTATGTACCACCACCTAATAAATAAAGTATCATTTTCTATTTGAACTTGTAGCTATACGGGAGTTAGTTTGAAATCGGATGTGAAATATTAAGTGAAGTGAAGTGTCGTGTTTCAAACTTTCAAACATATCTAATTATAAAATGGAATGAAAGGGGGAGAGAAGAGAGTTGAATTGTCAACCTGAAAATTGGCGGTAAAACGTTTTAATTTAATATATCTCTACACTACACCTACCTACCTACGCCGAACAACATAACGTCCGGGACTTGATATACCTACATACATGCCTAATTATATACAAAGTGCGTCTGTTTAACCGTGACTTTATTAAATTGAGAATTTATTATATTGACACTGATTTAAATTAATGTTTTACAAATCAGATAATAAACTAAAAAAAAATTGAGAGATTAACAATCTTGCCATTATACTTTAGTTCCTATACACACAACTATGATATGATCCCATAAATTAATTAACTAATTACTTATTTATTATATTCTAATTAGTACCTACAAACATATAAAATAAGTAAATCATCTCAATATATGTACCTAAGAACATTTTAAAGATGCTGCATAAGATATTCATTTTTATCTTGTCTACTGCCGGTAAGTACCTTAACTCGTAATAATTTATTTTTATACGAAAATTAATATTAGCATATTTATATTTTTAAAAAAGATAAAATATATAGTTTTGTTTTAAGTTCAGACAAATATTTAATTTTTTTTTAACGGTGAAACAAGAAGTTGAGTATATTTTAATTTATTCAAAAATTATGCAAAATTCCTATATGGAGATTAATAGCCATATTTGCAAAACGTCATCGTTGTCAATCTTTAAAAGATAACTCAATTGATCTTCAAACAGACTTATTAAATATTTAAGGACTTAGTCATCTATTAAAAATATGAGGTACTGGCGTACCCGGGCGGGAACTCGCGCAACCAAATTTTGTTTCAAAAATCTTAAGTCTTAGTCAAAAAATAAATCTTTAGCACCAAAACATTTTCCGTTTTTGCCATTTTTATTTTTTTACTTACTTAGTTACTTAAGGTAGCGCTACAGTCCTGGGCGGACCTGGGCCTCAACCAACATGCGTCTCCAGCCAGCTCGGTCCCTAGCTAGCTGTCTCCAGTTTCGCACGCCAAGTTGGTTGAGGTCCTCACCCACCTGAGTGCGCCACCTGAGTCGCGGTCTTCCTCTACTGCGCCGTCCCTCGGGATTGGATTCGAAGACCTTCCGGGCTGGAGCGTTGATGTCCATTCACTCTACATAACCATCTAAGCCGTTGGACTTTTATTCTGCTAACTAGGTCAGTGTCGCTGTACAGCCCGTACAGTTCGTCGTTATATCTTCTCCTCCATTCTCCACCCGAAGAATTTTTCTCTCGAAGCATCCTAAGACGTTCTCATCTTTTTTTGACAGGGTCCAGGCCTCAGCGCCATAAATGAGAACCGGGATGATGAGTGTCTTATAGATGGTGATTTTAGATGCTCGAGAGAGGACTTTACTTCTCAATTGCCTTCTAAGTCCAAAGAAGCAGCGATTTGCAAGAGTTATTCTTCGTTTGATTTCAGCGCTGGTGTCGTTGCCTGTGTTTATAGCGGTGCCTAGGTAGACAAAGTCCTTAACTACCTCGAAGTTATAGCTGTCCATGGTGACGTTTTGTCCAAGACGTCGTTGTTGAATGTCCTTTTTTGATGACAGCTATACCTGGTCTTGCCCTCATTGACCACTAAACCCATCTTCTTCGCTTCCGTCGCAATGCTCAAAAACGCTCCACTGACATCACGCTTTGATCTTCCAATTATGTCAATATCATCTGCGTATCCCAGTAATTGGATGGACCTTTGGAAGATTGTGCCTCTAGTGTTGACGGTTGAGTTTTGCACAATTCTTTCCAGAACGATATTGAAGAAGTCGCATGACAGTGAATCGCCTTGTCTAAAACCTTTTTTGACATGAAATGCATCGGTGAGATCTTTTCCGACCTTGATGGAGCAGCGTGCATTCTCCATCGTCATTCTGCACAAACGGATAAGTTTGACAGGGATTAAAAACTAGACATTGCTCTGTAGAGCTCTTTCCTATGGATGCTGTCATACGCGGCTTTAAAATCGATAAAGAGATGGTGGGTATCGATTTGAAGCTCCTGGTTTTTTTCAAGATCTGCCGTAGTGTGAATATTTGGTCGAAAGTGGACTTTCCTGGTCTGAAGCCACACTTATAAGAACCTATTAGGTTGTTGACGAACGGCTTCAGACGTTCACATAGTACGGCAGAAAGGATCTTATATGCAATGTTAAGGAGACTGATCCCTCTGTAGTTGGCGCAATTTAAAAGGTCTCCTTTTTTAAGTATCGGGCAGACTATGCTGAGATTCCAATCATCGGGCATGCTTTCTTCCGACCATATTTTGCAGATGAGTTGGTGCATGCTCCCTACCAAGTCATCCCATGCTGCTTTAAATAGTTCGGCAGCTATGCCGTCAGCTCCAGCAGCTTTGTTTGACTTCAATTTAGATATAGCTATCTTCACTTCGTCTAGGTCGGGTAGGCGGAATTGTTGATCTGCGTCGCCTAGGTTGAGTGGTTCTATCTCCCTTACAGCGGAATTCAGTTCGTCATCGCCGTTATATAATTTGGAGAAGTGGTCTTTCCATATTCTCAACATTTTTATTTTCAGGGTGTAAAAACTAGAACATTGCCATTTGATTGGCGTATGGTAAGTGCGTAGAGCTGTCATGCAAGAGAACTTGGGTTCGATCCTTCCTGTGCCACCTAAAGTTTTTTTTTCACGGATACTGCCTCTTGCGAGGAATTGAAAAATCCTCGAAGAGTAACACTGGTCGACAAGCTTTTCTTACTGGCATTAAATTGCACTTTTGCAATTGGTTTTGTTGACCTTAATTCAAATCCGACTTCAAGATTAATGTATCACGTTAGGTTTTTTAGATATTATTTTTTAAAGCTAAAACAAAAAAACACGTATGTAAGGTTTTTTGAGGCTATCTAAATTCATGAAGTAGTTTTTTTTTCTTAATCAGTATGCTTTTACTAATCTATAATCCTTTTTTTCAACATTCAATTGAAGTATTTTTATTATTTCATATAAAATTTTCGAAAAAAACTTCAAAAATTGTTAGATTTCACCTGTCTTACAAAAATCTAAAAGAAACGCTAAACCATTTATGCTAAAATGGTTTTCAATAGAAAAGGCAAACTGTGTGAAAGTAAGTTTCGTTCTTGTAACGAATCTGTTGTCTAAGCAATTCTTTTATATCAAGTTTTTGAAATATGTATATTAAAAAATATAAAAATCATGTTGAAACAGGTATTTTAAAAACTCGAGCAAATAGTTAAAACAAGAGCTTTTACTCGAAATCAGCACTGCTAATTAACTCCAAAACGTATTTACCAAAACTATGAAAATCAAGTTTTTCTCGGAACTTCATATAGATTCAAATAAAGACTCAACTAACGAGAATTTCCAGAAACTAAGTAAGATACTAAAATGCTTTAAGTTGTATCTAAAAAAGTAAGGTTTGAAACTTTTCAAAATCATCATACAATTTATTGTTAACGTAATTTGAGGACCATTGTAATTCTTGTCATGAAAAGTACAGCAGTTCGGATTCAGCATATAAACTGTAGCTCTTCTCCATCCTACACACAAGAATGGTTAAGAGTTAAATGTCACTAGGTCCTGATTCTCCAAGGAGTGTTGGGCTTATTTATTTAACAACGATTCAGGTAAAACTGAAAAGTAAATGTTCGCGCGAATTCAAATTTTTTTTTGCAATTCAAAACTTTTCATTTTACTCGCTCCGTGTCTGACACAGAAAATCGGTGTTAGCTCCAGCACACACACAGAACATTTTTCTGCCCACTGTCACATGTGTGGTTTCTATAGGCCTCTTAAGACCGCTCAGAACTCTAGTTGTTAAACCATTTTTATTTTTTTTTTTCAGTTGAAAGTCTTAAATTTAGGCAAATCGATCGCTTAACTTTTGCATAACGCATGAAAATTGTTAAAACCTTCTACAATAATGGTGATTCTGCCACAGAAACATATCGTTGCATAAGAGGAAATTTATGGTCCAACTACGCAAGCAATTGGCAAAATTGTGAAGAAATTTGAAGAGACTGGATTGGTTACAGATATTGTAAGGCCTGTGCATCATCGTTTCGCTCCTCGTACCACTGAAAATACAGCTGCTGTAAGTGAAAGTGTTGCCGAAGACTCGAATGTGTCGATTCCTCGTCGTTCTCAGGAATTAGAACTGTCTTACGGAATATTATGGCGTATTTTCAGCTCACACAACAACTGAAGCCAGGTGACCATTCACAACATCGTAGATACGTCGAATGGGTGCTTGAACAACAGGCGTTGGGCAGCGATTTTTCGAACAAAATTCTTCATTGACGAAGCACACTTCTCACTCGGAGTTGGTGGGTATGTTAATAACAAAATTGTCGTATTTGATATTCTGAGAATCCTAAAGTAATTGAAGAGAGGCCATTACATTCACAAATAATCACTGTTTGTTGCGCTCTTTGGTTTTCGAAAACGACCGACGATGGAACAATTCGGAGAGTTATGGTCATATGATTCGGAGAGTTATGGTCATATGATAACCAACTTTTTTTGCCTGCTATTAAAGAATTCAACTTGGAGAATATGTGGTTTCAACAAGACGGTGCCACATGCCACACAACTCGAGCGAATATTGCTTTATTACAATAGATATTTCCTGGCCTCATATTTTCTCATCGTGGCGATATCAACTGACCAACAAGATAATGCGATTTGACATCGCTGGACTTTTTTTTGTGGGGCTACGCAAAAGACCGTGTTTATGCAGATAAACCTTTAACTCTGGAGCACTTAAAAACCAACATTCATCAAGTTCTGGCTGAGATACCGCCCAATATGTGTCAAAAAGTGGCCAAAAATTACCTCAAAAGAATCGATGCTTGCAACGATTCGCTTGGTGGTCATTTAAATGATGTAGTGTTTCACACATAATGTCAACGTTCAAACTTTATATTTAAAAAGAAATATCTTGTACAAAAATATTTAATAAATAAATAAATAAATTAGGTGGCGCAACAGTCCGTTGAGAACTAGGGCTTAGTGACTTACAACTCTCAACTGTGTCCGAGTAATGTTTTCAGGGATGGAGGGGACCTACAGTTTTAAGCCGAATCCGAACGGCTAATTTGAGAAAGCACTTTTCATGCCAAGAATTACTCTTGGAGAATTTTTCAATTCCTCGCAGGAGGCAGTACCCGTGAAAAAACTTCAGATGGCACAGGCAGGGATTGAACCCAAGACCTCTGGCATGACAGTCCAACGCAAAAGTTCGAAAGTTCATGAATTTGTTTTATGTTCTTGTCCAGTCCAGTCCTCTTTTTTAAACCAGTAAAATACAAATTTTATTTTCACCTATTAACGCAATACGATAAGTTTTGACTTCAAGGGATTTCCTACGAAAATTAAAAAAACTAATCTCGCAGAAGGTTCACGACCCTTACGACCCCCCACTGGACCCGCCATTGCATACGGAAGTAGACATAAGGTACAATATTTGTTTGTTATTTTGCAAAAAGTTAATGTCAATACATATAGCGCCACCTGTTACACTCCAAGATCTATACATAGTTAGACCTCAATCTACGTTCTCAAGTTGTAAAATCAAAAGTACTTCAAAGGTCAGATCCAATGGGTATACAACCCCACAGGGAGTAAGTGGTTATACAAATCAAATAAAACGTATCTTCAATTTTAGAAACAATAGTAACATTTTATATTTTATCGTCCCCTTAACGATTTGAAAGAGAATTAACGAATACACTAATTTCCCTCAGATTAATTTATAATGCAGGCCCAGGCAGACTTTAAGAAATCATAAATTCCAACATAGTTTTCTAATGAAATTATGAGCTACCTCAACCTCTCCACCAGTTTAATAGCCCCTTCAAAGTTCAAACTAAAGTGTTTTCTATTTTTGTTTACTTTTTTATTTCAAGCAAATACTTTTTCCAACAAAAATTTAAGTAAACTTTTCAAACAAATTAAGCAAGTTGAATTTTATAAAAATAACCCTCCCCAAAAAACAAGTTTCCATAGAGACGTTAACTCTTAGGAGAGTTAAAAAACATTTTAAGTTGTGTTTTGTTTTGTTGTAATGTTTTTATTTTTCTATTTCAACCTACATTTTTGTTTCACTTTTGTAAACACTTGACACGCATCGCAGAACTTCTCTTAATTCATAAAAATATAAAAATAAAAAAAGGGAAAGCAAAGGTGAAACATGAGCAAAAATCAAACTTGATTTATGAGTTTAAAATCAGGAAATAAAAAGGTTGTTGATTCAAATTCAAACAAATAAAAAAAGGGGGTTTCTTTGGAGCAGTTGATTTGTGATAGATACATATACATATGTATGTACATTATGTAGGTAATGTAGATCTTGGTGACCGGTTTATCAAATCATGAAAATAAATATTTATAAATAGGTTACTGGGTGTTATTTATGGCTGATTTGGGTGTTAAGTGTTTACTTAGAGTTAGCTATAAGCTATATATATATTTCATTTTATAGCAAATTTAATTTTTAATTGGTATCACACCGACGAGACGTCATCGGATATGAAGTGAGTGTACTTTTAATGTAAGTTAGAGAAAAAGATGTTATACAAATGTTAGAAGAGCTGAGTGCTTCGTACACATTTTTTGAACGTTTTATTCAAAATTTTAAAGTAAAAAAAAGGCTGGGATGCGACCCACACTAATAACTTCCCATCCCGTCGTCGTCTGTCGATTTGTCTTGCTTGAAACTTTAACAAAGTGTTCATAACAATATTTTGTGTGAGATAAATAATTTGAAGCCAATATCTTTCTTTGTTCTCCTAATACTTGAGTCGAAAGACATTTCATTTCAGTTTTTGTAGGTTTTCGTGATTTGTTAAAAAAGTTGTCAGTTGAATTTTTCTAAGAAATTAACTTAAAATTACCATCATTATTTTGCATATGATAAAATAGTTTGATTTCAAAATCTATTTTTGTTAACGAGATTTTTAGTCGAAAACCAGTTTTAACCAGTTTTAGTAGCATTTCTTAAAAGTTTTTATTTCTTATGTAAACAAATACAGATCGGATTTATCTAAGAAAATTTAGCACGGGAAGAAATCATTTTGAAGTCAATACCGTCATTATTTTACGAGATATTGGGAACCGAATATTAATTTTTACCAATTTTGCGTACTATTTTTTGTAGATTTTAATTTCTATGAAAAAAACTGAGAGTCGGGTTTTTAAAAACATTTCACTGAATGTAGCAAACAATATTTTCTTTAAGATGAAATTAGTTTGAAACCAATATCTTTAATTTTTGAAAAGATATTTGAGTCTGAAATAATTTTTTACCAACTTTTAGTAATGTTTTGGAAAAAAAACTGTGAATTTGATATTTCTCAAAATTTTACAAGATGTCAAAAATGTTATTCTTCGTTGTTAAATTTTATTTTTGTTCGTAAAATATTTGAAGTCAGAATTATTTTTTTTGTTTTTTTGATTTAACAAAAAAAACGTCAGTTGATTTTTTTCCAAAATTTTATAAGTCTGTATCACTTCAGAACAGGGCTCTATATTTTACGGTTTCAAAAGTAAACGTAAGTATAACACATCCAAAATATTTGCTTTCATGATGTTTCTTTTTTATTATAACGTTTGAACTTCGACATTATTTGTGAAACACTATGTCATTTAAATGACCCCCACGAAAATTGTTGCAAACATCGATTCTTTTGAGGTCATTTTCGACAACTTTTTGACACATATTGGAGTGTATCTCCGCCATAACTTGACCAATGTTGGTTTTTAAGTACTCCAGAGTTAAAGGTTTATCTGCACAAAGTCGGTTGTAATATGACCATAACGCTCCGAACAGACGGTGACAGTCATACCATCGTCGTTTTCGAAGAAGTAAGGTCCAATCGCAACTCCGGACCAAAGAGCGCAACCAAACAGTGACTTTTTGTGGATATTATGGCCTCTCTTCAATAATTTGAGAATTCTCAGAACCTCAAATACGACAAATTTTGTTTATTAACATATCCACTGAGTGAGAAATGTGCTTCGTCGCTGAAGAAACTTTTGTTCGAAAAATCGCAGCCCACCGCCGCCCGTTGTTCAAGTACTCATTCGACGTATCTACGACGACGTAGTGAATGGTCAGCTGGCTTCAGTTGTTGTGTGAGCTGAACTTTATACGGATTTAGGTGTAGATCCAAATGCAAACTACGCCATAATGTGCCGTAAGACAGTCCTAATTGCTGAGAACGACGAGGAATCGACACATTCGGGTCTTCGGCAACACTTTCACTAGCAGCAATATTTTCAGTGGTACGACCGAAGCGACGATACACATGCCTTACAATATCTGTAACCAATCCAGTCTTTTAAACATTCTTCACAATTTCGCCAATTGCTTGCGTAGTTGGTTATCGAGATACTTGACTCGAAAACCATCTTTTAGTTGGTTTGTTGATTTTCATTTTAGTTAAAAAAAAGTTGTCAAAATCTTTCTGAAAAAATAACTTAAAATGAACAACAATAGGTACTTTGCATGTGATAAAATAAGTTTGATTTCAATATAAAGCTTGGTTAAATTTTAAGGGCTGATGTTGAATGTGAACCATACCTAAACGTCAAGTTATTTTCTACATTTCATTTGACATTTCTCAATTTCAGACTAATTTAATTTGAACCATGGAAAGATACGCAATCGAGCAACGCGTTAATGTTATTCAGGTTTATTACGAAAATGGACGTTCAAATCAAAATGCTTATCGTGCACTTCATGATTTGTTCGGTCAATTTAATCGTCCAAATGTGCGTAGAATCGGGGAAAATCGTGCAAAAATTTGAGCAAACCGGGTGTGTAGGAGATGTGAAAACGCCAGTGCATGCTCGTAGAGTTCGAACTGCAGAAAACATTATTGCTATTCGCGATAGTGTGGCTGAAGAGCCGTCCACCTCAACTCGTCGTCGAGTCGTGCCAACAATTGCAAATCTCACGCTCGTCGTTGATAAACATTATGCATAAAAACTTACATTTACACGCTAACAAGGTGCAATTGATTTAAGAACAAAAGCCTCTTGACCATTTCAAGCGTCGTCGTCTTTGGACTTCTTTCTTTTGTGTTATTTGAAAGAAAGGTGTCCGTAGATACGCCAGCAATAATTAAAGAGCTTAAGGATGAGATAAAACCTCAATCATGTTTCAGCGTCATCGAAAATTTGGACCATCAGATGAAGGTGTTCCGCCGAGGTCGCGGCCGATATTTTGTTCCATACATAATTGAACCATACCAATACTACCATAATATATAGATATGACAATAATTTCTGAAATAATTTGTGTTTTATTCAAAATCAACATCGGCCCTTAAAATTTATCCACCCTTTATTCGTAGCAAACCAATTTTTTCACCTGTTGCCAAAATATTTGGGTAAAAAATCAATGTTCTTAATTTTTTGTAAAAAGAACTGTCTCTTCCATTCTTCCTAAAAAATTTACCATAATATGTCAAAAACGGTATTCTTCGAGGTATACAATTATTTTGGATGTAATATAATTTTTTTTTTGTTAGCAGAGTATTTAAATTGACAAATATTTTTGTTCAGTTATTTTGGCTTCTAGGAAAAACCTTTTGTTGAATTTATACGGATTTACTATCACGTCAAAATTTACAATGACATTTAGTTGAAGCCGTCCGTACATACACACGCAAACACAGACATCTCTCTAAAACCCTTTGATTTAGATTCTAGTTAACTTGAAACGTCGAGAAATTTCAAAATTTTCAGTTCAACAAAACAGACCGATAACAATAACTTTCTATAGGTAGTTAATACTTAAGCTAGGTCTGTATACTTATGTCCAGAAGCTAAAAGCTCAAAATGTATATTTCTGTGAATTTCGTTAGCAACCCCTTAACACAACAATTTAATAGGAAAACTATTTAAAGCAAAGCACGTCGAATTGTCTGTTTTAAGCCTCTTTCAAAAAGTTTTAAATTTTTAGAATTCACTCTGGGAAAATATACACACACGTCACTTAAAAATATACGGGTTTCCAAAAGGAAGTATGTTAAATTAACTCTCTATTTGGGAAGCTATCATTTTTGAAGCTCTCTATTATTGACGAGTAAAAACTACGAAATTCTAAAATTGGAACGATACACGCTTCAACAACGCACAGAATTGTAGAATTTCGGGTTTGGAAAATCCAAGCCCCTCCATTGTCATTATTATGCCTTACCTTCTGGAAAATAAGGTCGTGCAACTGTTAAGGCGAATGAATTGTACTATACAGAGCTATTTATCAATGAGATTTTATGGCCGGAATCGGAAGATGTGTATGTAGCGATTCTATCATGTAAAATTGTATGAATAAGATATGGATTCGAGGCAGCTGTGTGACTGATTTCGTTTTCAACTATTAGTACTATACCTTTCCACTTAAAAGAAATAATATATCCATTTAATACACTTTTTTTTAAATTTCCAAATTAAATTTCTTATTGGAAACCCCTGTTTAAAAATCTAATCCAATTCAATATTAGGAGCAAATACGTGCGACACAATCCTGAAGCCTTTTTAAAGTCTGACTGAGACGTTTAATATAAGCAAAGAACGAAAAGAGTAATTGAATTTATCTCACTAAATAAATAATTTGAAAATAAATAAGAAGCATACCAAAAAGAAAAACAGCAAATACAAATCAGAAGGCTTCCGTTTCCTGAAAATGGCAGCAACAGAAAACATAGTTATTCTGTGTACGAAAAATTTTAACCCTTCTGTGTAAATATATAAACACAAACTTTAAGTAGGGATATCTTTCGATATTTTTAGGTATTTTAATGCAATTGAATATGAAAATATCCATTTATAATACGAATACCGATGTATCTTATATGTATTTAGCGTTAGTCTTTTGCCGCAGAATCTTCGGCATTATGAAAAAGTCGTGTAACATTTCAAATAGAAGTCTCATTAAAAAGCTTTGGACCAGAAAACGATTTTACCGATGGGTCAAAAACTCTCCAAAAATGGCTAATTAAACTTCTACGCCCCTGAACGAGATGTACTTAAAGTCAGAACCCCTGAAATCGTTTTTGTGAAGACACATTTACACCAACGTTTTGGCTCAAGAAGTCGCAAATAGGTGCGAAAGCAGAACCCTCTTTAGGATAACCAAAGAGCTCGCTGGTGTTAAAAGCTCAACACAACAGCCAGTAAAGGATATAGAATCAGGCTTAGAAGGTGAAAGGAACATTTGAATTTGTTTTTGAGCAATATGCAACTGATATTTTCTGAGTTTCCCGATGGAACAAAGTCCCGATTACGCACCGCACTTTTTAGTAAGGAAGAAATCTTTAAAGCGATTAAAGCACTGAAAAACAAATTAGAGGTAGGACTAGACGGCATTTCCGCAGAATTGTTGCAAGCAACGTCAATTTCATCGACCGAGCAAATTGATGCAACCGCTCTTAGAAACAGCATGGGTCTGTGAGCGCTTCCTCGAAGAGTGAAAAAAAAGAGACCTGATTTAGGCAAGAACTGAAGAAACACTTGCGTTTTGCCAGCAGTCATAAAATACCAGCGAAGATTGTCTAAGAACGCGTAAGAAAACACTCCAAAGAAACACTTGAAGCTGAACAAGCACGATTTCGCACTGAATTTTTCTGCATTGATCACACCAAAGCATTGCTGATCATCATGGAGCAGTACGTTGAATATCAATTACCACTTAACTTAACGATTTTAGATAGACTTCTAACATCGTCAACAGGAAGTTTACCTGGCTTGATTTGCTGTGGTGGGATCACAATCTCACGTGTTACAGGAGGGTGGGTTGTCAGAAAATTTGAAGTCTAAAGTAGAGCCAGACATGGTTGTATATTGTCATCAATTCTGTTTTTATTGGTGATCAGTGATGTGCTGCAGGCAGCTTTGACAGAAAAAGGGGGGTATACAATGGACGGTGATGACGTACCTGAAAAATCTAGACTACGCAGACGATTTCATGTCCATCAAATGGCAACAAGGGTGGAGAGAGAAGCAGAAATCGTGGGGCTGAAAACCAACACGGAAAAACTAAAATGCTCAGCCCGGAACCTCCCACTCATCCTCTCTAAAAAACATTGCCCAACAACCAATAGAAAAAGTAAAGAGTTTTTAATACCAACAAAATTATCACTAGCCGTACAGGGAAATCTAAGGCTGCGTTCGGAATTCTGTCTTATGTTTGGAGGAATAATTCTCTCTCATCTTAAAAGCCGATCCAGTACATTTGTACGGATGAAGAAACATCTATACGAAACATCTTGCTGGTTTTTTGGCTCAATCGGATATTCAATTCAGAGCTATATTGTATAATGGTCAGGAAACCATTGACTATTGGACGAAGGCGCAAGTGGCAGTGGATTGGACACACGTGGATCGGTTTCACGTGACGAGGCCGAGGCTACTCTCGTCTAGTTGCCAGCTCTAAGAAGAACATTCGAGGAGGAATCGTCGAGATTGAGCAATAGCTAGAAGGAGCTAAAACATATCGCCTAAATCTAATTATGTGAAAAGAAAATTAAACCTCGACAAAAACTATAAGATATTTTAGCTTTCAAAATTTCGGTTACCAATTGTATTCAACGGAATTTGAAGAGAAAATTTTGGAAAAAATAATGAAAAATTTTCTTGAACTGCATAGTTTGTACTTCATTTTCTTAGTTTATTCAACTTTCTATCGTGTATAATTTTTATTTTTAATGCTTTTGAAATGAAGAAGTTTTATATGGCCCACATTGATTTGACAAAAATTAATTAATTTTGTAAATTGTTATACCTACATATGTATCCACAAATTAATTTTTCATGGTCCTAAACCAAACCAAAAATTATAATTTATCAATCATAAATTAAGGCAAATCTATATAGGTAAAGGTAAATATAATTACTATGCAATTATTTATTTATTTATTTATTCATCAAGCAGAACAATAATGTCTCTTATAGACTACTAAAAGTACTTAACAATCAACAAATAACATACCTACAGATTATCCACCAGAGTTCATAAATGATAATAGTTGTTTTTTAAAGCTATCTCTGCTTAAATACATATTAAAATCAAGTACACTACATATCGAGTTCGCCTGTCTTAAACAACGAGTTATGGGTTCATTATTTCCATAATGAACCCTATGAAAAGGGACATAAAAGAATAAATAATGCCGCAATTCATGGAAAGTTGCCTGCAAATTAATTAATGATAGCAAAACGGGGCAATTAATTTTTTAATTGATAACATCCTCTACAAACATTACATCAAAATATTTCCTTCGTGATTCAAAAGTTTGGATGCCTAGTAACAAGCACCTTGAGCTATAAGAAGGCAAATTGACATTCCAACGTAAGATCTTTATAGCTACCCTAGTAAATCTTCTTGTGGAATGAACTGCATAAATTGGGTTCCATATAGTACAACAACATTTTAATATTGACTTAACATCACTAAAATAGAGTGACCTAAAAGTAAAAGGGTCAGAAAAGTCCTTAGAATTTCTGGAAATAAACCCAAGCATTGAGCTGGCTTTGGCAACTACGTAGTCAATATGGCTGATAAACGTACATTTTCGATCAAAGATTACACCCAGATTATTTTTTTTGTCCACTCTGGATAAAGAGATTCCTTAAATATTGTAAGGATAGAAGATTGGTGAAAAACCTCTACAAAATGTCATACTCTGACATTTAGACTCATTAAGATGTAGATCATTTATAACACACCAAGCGTACAGCTTGGAAAAATCATTCTGCAGATGTATGCAGTCATATATAGTTCGAATACTTAAAAATAGTTTCAGATCGTCGGCATACATCAGACAAAAACAATTTTTTAAAAGTGATGGGATATCATTAATAAAGATTAAGAATAGGATTGGCCCCAAATGACTTCCTTGTGGAACGCCGGAAGCAACTTCAACTGGATCCGAAAGTATATTATTGATCCGGACATATTGAACTCTACCTACTAAATACGATTCAAACCATCTTAGTAAATTAGAGTGAAAACCTAAATTTTTGAGTTTGGAAACTAAAAGCGAATGATTCACTTTATCAAAAGCTTTAGAGAAGTCGGTATACACCACGTCACATTGAAGACCCCTTTCAAGAATGCCTAAGACATAATTGCTGATAGTTAAGTTTGTTGTAGTAGATCTTCCACTAATGAAACCATGTTGCAGAGGAGATATTACTTCTTTAAGAAGGAAAACTAGCTTGTTATAAATAATTTTTTCAAAAAGCTTGGGAATGACAGATATTTTGCAATTGGGACGGTAGTTGGTGACCTCATTTCTCGAACCAGACTTGAAAATAGGTGATATAAAAGAAATTTTCCATTTTCTCAAGAATTCACCTTCTCGAAGAGAGCAATTGAAAATAATTTCAAGAGCGATTGCCAATACAGCTGCACATTTTGTTAAACCGACGCACGGGAGCAATACCGTCAAACCCAGGTTGCTTATCTTCGTTTAATTTTTTCAATTCTTCCTCAACTTCACTTGTGCGTACCTGTAGGTCACCAATGTTTATTATTTCGTGTGAAATGTTGACATCAGGTGCATTCCCACTGTCAGGTGGCTTAAATACTAAACGAAAAAAATTGGCAAAGAGATTACAAATTCTTGAGGTATCACTTGACGTTTCATCTAAATAATGAATTGAATTTGGAATGCCGGTAGAACGTTTTTTATTATTGATAAACATCCAAAAACATTTACTATTTTTTTTTAAATTTTGTTTCCATACTTAGAACGTATTGATTATAAAGGAACTTGTTTAGAAAATCGAACTGCCTCTGTAACTGAAGATACCTATCATAAAGCAAGCAATTATTATTGGATTGACGAAACAACTTAAAAGCTTTGTTTTTCCTGTTATAAACATTAATCAATTTTGTATTATACCAATATGGCTTAGATGATGATTGCCGGAGAAATTTAGGAGTATACAAATCAATTGCCTCTTTAATTAAATAGTTAAATTTATCAAAAGCTGTATCTACTTTTAAGTTATTTAAAACACGATTTAAAAACGATTCTACTAATAAAATTAGAAATCTCATTAAAATTACATTTATCGAAATTGTATTGTTTGTTTACATCTGAAGTTTGTTTTAAATATTTATAAAATGTAAAGCTCATACAGAGCGCTAAATGATGTTCAGAATTAGGTAGAGGCGGTGGCATGGGACAGTCGATACTCACACTAAATTCGTTATCTATAAAAACAAGATCAAGAAAGCGATTCAATTTATTACGAAAATTATTTATCTGTTTGAGTCCAAGTTCAGCTAGAGTATCAACAACCACACTTTCACACTCACTAGTAACATTAAATGGAATTAAACAATTTTCATCAGAATCTAACAGCCAGTTTATATTTGGTAAATTAAAATCACCTAAGATTATAATATGCTGAATTTCTTTAAGATTATTAATAATAAAAGAGCAATTATCGATATGAGTTTTATATAATTCAAATGAACTTTTTGGTGGAATATAACTAATAATAACATAAACATGAATATTATCGGCGGTTATTCGTACAATCAGCTGGTCTATGTCTAATGCAGAATTATTTCCGATAGTTGAATATGGCAAATCCAAAAGCATACACAAGAGAGATAAACGAATGTCGAGCAATACCCCACCCCCCTTGTACAACCCAGTTGTATGTTGACATCGATCTTTGCGAAAAACCTTAAACAGCTGGTTGTCAAACATTTCTGCATTGTAATGGTTCTCAGAGAGCCATGTTTCAGTGAATGCAAAAATATCGAATTGTTGTGATGAGGATAAGAGAAGAATATTATTCATTTTTGTTCTCAATCCACCAACGTTGTGGTAGAAATTAGGTATCTACATCAACCTTAAAAATTGGTTCCCCACAAAAATTATGTTTTCATCACTCTGATGTGCATAATCCCCTTTTCCTTCCCCCAAAAAAATGCAAACACAAAATTTTAACTCAAAACAAACATAAAATTATATTCATCATGAAATTTCAATCATCAACATAAACCTTTTTTGAACTTTTTTGTAAATTTCATCATCAATTCGGTTCAAAGGGCCTTTTTATCTTCATCCACTTTTACCCTGCCACAACGTGTTTTGAGGCGCGGCGCGGAGCGTTGTTGTCGTGTCGATTTATGTATATATTTTTTTTAACTGTTTTGAGGAAAATAAGTATCTACAATTTAACCCGAGGGGTCTTGAATGAAATTCAATTTTCAAATTTGTTAATTTTAATTATATTATTACTTGCTAATTGCTCAAAATTAAAGGCAAAGCTCCTCCATATTATACTCCATCACACAAAAACCATACAAGGTAAGACTCTACTGTATAATATCAAACAAATATACATATAAAGTTGTTTAACTACGCAATATCACATCTTTGAGATCTTAAAACTTTTGTATACCTACTCATAATTTATTATGAGAAGAACTTTCTCATGGAGTTGGTATATCAACCCTTGTAGATACACTTTAAATCGTTTTTAAAGGTACACTTAAATATACATAGGTTGATTTGTTTAAGGTGCATCAAAAGACTAGTATTAGAAAATCTTATGGAAGGGGGGTCGTGTTCCTCCCTGTGTGGAGGAATAACACCGCTTGTTAGAGTAATACGTATATTCAAGTAAAAAACAAGTATTTTCTTCTGTAAATGCAAAAAAGAGTTTGTTGTAAAACATCTTAAGTTGACATAAGCGATTTAACTTTTATAATTAATATTGAACATAAAAACACTTAAGATATTATTTCCAAAATCATTTCTACTATTGTCTGATAAATAATATAAATTGATAAATAAGACAAATCAGGATCTACTTCAGTTGTTTTACCTTTTGCAAAACCCTTCGAATTGAACTTAAGCTATTTTACAAAAGGTCATAACTTTCTTGTTTTAAAAGTTTTATCAACGAAAAAGAGTTTGTAGAAAGAATATATAAAAAAAGGATAAACAGCTAAAACTACTAAAGTTAACTTAAGAGCCTTTACCTTTTGAGCACAGAAATTCTAGAACAACACATTCAAGCGCTGCCAATAATTTCTGAACTATAAGTGATGCATTGAAATCAATTGGAATTTTATTATTAGAATCATTGACCTAGAATCGGGAATCGACTTTTAAGTATCAAAATGAGCACCTTTTGAAATCGTTCTTGATTTCGTATAATAGATGTTATAGTCTTGTGTTTTTCGTATTAAAGTTTAATTTGAAAGCGTTTTTTTGAGACTTTTTAAATACATAGTTTTTCCCACATGCTTTGAAAATAATATCGATCAAGACTTTTGTCGTACTTGTCTCGAAATGATTGAAAGATACTATCAGCTAAATTAGAATGCAAAAGACTAAAAATCCAACATTTCAAAAATGTCAACCCCTAAAAATAGGTCACCATCAGCTTCTGCCATTGCATTTCAAAGACATGCGGCTTCTTGTTTTGAACATTATGAAAATAAAAAGGGCAAAATGGCCCACCCTTAAAAAAAATTAGCAGATCGTAATTGGTTCAAGCAAAAAAAGAGATAGAAAAAGGGACGGAATTGAAGATCACGGGGATTTGTGTTTTTGTTAATTTGACGAAGAAGGGTTGAAAAATCAATGTTAACTACAAACAATTTATCTGCAAACAGAACGTCAGCTATTTGGCAACGAACCATACGAACTTTGGGCTAGGGTCATGTAGACCAATTAGATTAAGAAAATTCTGATAAGGGTGTAAGTTTTGTGTGTCTATGTTCCCAATCCGAATACATCTTTTTCGAACGTTTTCAACCAGGTGTGAACGATGTTCATAACTAGGGGACTATAGAAAGCACTTACAAGGGTAGGTCTTAAGAAAGAATAGTAGATTCAGATGCTCAAAACTGTCAGCTGTTTTTAAGAAAGGTGGCCGGGATCAGCTAGAAAAATATAGGGGTATTATTGTGTTGAGTTCATTGAGAAAATTGTTCTTACAATTACCTTACGTTAGGCTACCTAATTGGGTTGAACAAAACAATATGATCAGTTCCTGCCAAGCTGCCTTTCGTTCAAACCTTTCAACTATTGATCAAATCTTTGTGTTGAGTACTGTGGCCAGGCGATTTAATAATACAAAGAAATATCTATATACTTTTTTGTTGGCCTGAAAGCTGCATTCGAAACAGTCAATAGGCAATCATTGATCTACAAGCTTTCAGTAGTAGGTTTATCAACCAAATTCATAAAATTCTTTGAGAGGATATTACATTTGTCCAAGATAGCTCAAACAAATCGAGAGAATTCAAATGTCAAACAAGCGTTCCTTAAGGCTTGGTTTTTTAAGTCCTTGGTTATTTTTCTTATTTATTAATGATGTTGAAAATCACAGGTGATGTTGATATTAAGGTCCTCCTCTATGCAGACGATCTCGTTATCATGTCAGATAACCCGTTTTATTCTTTAGCTTCAAATCAATAAGTTACAAAACTTCTGTAATAAAGGGTTTTTCAATAAAGGCGGATAGATGTTGAAATGGAATAAAACAAGCTGTGTGTGAGGTATTAACAAAATAATGTTTTATTTAATATGACATCATTCAAATGCCCGCC
This sequence comes from Eupeodes latifasciatus, assembly GCA_920104205.1. NCBI lineage: Eukaryota > Metazoa > Arthropoda > Insecta > Diptera > Syrphidae > Eupeodes > Eupeodes latifasciatus. The sequence goes on from OV049924.1 coordinate 181,875,122, forward strand.
TCGGCTTCTTACGGGTGGCATGGATCCGAGTTGTTTAATTTTCAATTACTCTTCCGCATTGATCCGGCTGAATTTGAGCGATGGCCTGTGTTATGTTCACTTTCGGGTATCAGTCGATTGTGGTTTATTTACAAAGACCTGCGACTTCAAGAAACCCACAGGAAAAAGTTTAGCAGGGTCGAATCGCATGATCTTGGTGGCCAATTCATATCACCCCTGCGAGAGATAACCGTACCCTCAAATCGGTCATGCAAAATGTCAATCGTGGCGTTTGCTGTGTAGCACGTGGCGCCGCGCCCGCCGTCCTGCTGGAACCACATGTCGTCTGGGTCCATATCGTTCAATTTGGGCCATAAGAAATTAGTTATCATCGTTATGTAGCGCTCGCTGTTGACGGTGACCACACCAAACGGCAACTTTTTGAGGATGCATTATCACCTGGTGAACGGCAATTTTGCTTGTTAACACAGCAATTCATCCAAAAATTCGCCTCGTCACTAAAGATCCTTTGTATGCCAAATTTGGGGGTCCTCTTCCAAACGATTCGAATCCCAGTCAGCGAACAAACGACGTTGTCTATGGTCAGGAACTTTGAGCTCCTTGGTCAGTTGAATCTTGTACGAGTGTTGAAGTCTGCAAAAGGCCGAGTTCTTGTGCACGGTGAGGAATAGACTGCCTCGGGTTCTGCTGGACACTTTCACAAACCGCGGTGAAGTTCTTGGGCGATCTTGCGTTCCTTGAACGGTGTTGGCTGATTGTTAAATTAACCGGTCGTCTCAAATTTGGCCATCAAACGTTGAAGAGTCGACTGTGAAGGGTCACCATAAAATAAATAAATAAATTGGGTGGCGCAACAGTCCGTTGAGAACTAGGGCCTAGTGACTTACAACTCTCAACTATTCCTGTGTGCGAGTACTATTGTCAGGGATGGAGGGGACCTACAGTTTTTTAAGCCGAATCCGAACGGCAAACTTGAGAGAGCACTTTTCATGACAAGAGTTACTCTTGGAGAATTTGTCAATTCCTCGCAAGAGGCAGTACCCGTGAAAAAAAAAATTTAGATGGCATAGGCAGGTATCGAACCCAAGACCTCTCGCATGACAGTCCAACGCACTAACCATCATGCCACGGGTCACCACGTCTACCGTAAAATGGGCGCAATGCGCGCAACGTTTGCGTTAACGAACACTCATTTTTACAATAAAGTTTTATCATTTGAATGTTCTGTTCAATCGTGTAGCGTGTCATGATGATTTCGCATAAACAATTCGTTAATAAACAAAAGATTTGACAGATGTCACCAAAACAAAATGACCGCCACGGGGCGCCAGAATCTTCCCGCTCCAATTGAAAAACCCTTTAGTTAGCTATGGTAATGAAATATACGGTTATGAGCATTTAGAAGAATTAGAATATGCCCAAAAATATAATCAAACGAGTTTCCAGGCTATCGAAGAACATCCCTAATTATGCCATCCATACGGAGTTCGGCTTACCTTACATTTTTCTAAAAAAATTAAATGCAAATGCGGATTACATTCAAGAAGACATGCATTATTATTTTGAATGGTGACCGTGGTTGGAAACCTCTTCTAAAATATTTGCTTTTAAGAGAACAGTGTTTCTAAATAAGACAAGGACATCCATTATAAAAAGTCTTCTTTGTTTGGGAAACGAATTCTGTAAGTTTTGTAGTTGTTGCCCTACTTTTATAAAGAGAGCCATGTTAAGCGTGGGAAATATTGACTTACTCTTAAATTAGATAAACTCATAGAGTCATAAACTAAACTTTAGAAGAATTTGGGAATGCAAGAAACATTAGCCAAAACTCGTATAGTATATTTGCATCATTTAAAGCTGCCGATTTAAATTGTAATGTATCTTTAATATTGCAACGGAGTGTATAATCGAAAAATAAAAATTCAAAGATTCTATTTCTCCACGACACGCGACGCACGTTCTTCTATTTAAAAAGGAAATACGAGCAAACTTCTGATTAGTAGGTAGATAGGTTTGATGTGTAATGTGTATGTATGTAAGTCTAAGTATATTTTGTTATTAATTTAAATTTGAGTTGTGTTTATTTATTTATGCTAACCATGTCAATGAAGTGAATACATACATTTGCAAATGAAATACATACCTCCTAGAACATACATATATACGAGTACCTATGCTATAAAAATATATGAAAGTAATCTACCTTTAGTAAAGGAAATTGATATAGAAATAATCATTTATCAAACAAGGTGGCACCACCATTCAAGATTACCACGAAAGGTAGGTTAGGTATATCAAAAAGCTCAATCAAACTTTGTCATAAATTGATTGAAGTAGAACATGTAAAGATATTTTAACTAGCATCCTTTATGTTTTTATACATATATATTTGTGTGTACAGATATATTTGTATAATCATAAACTCATTCATAAAGTTTACCACACCAACTTAATGTTCTTAAATATTTGAAGCCATACAATTGGAAAATGATGGCATTATAAAACATGCAAGAAATAAATATGTAAATGTAAATACGGGACTGGATTTGGTTTATTAAACTCTCGAGTTTAGTTTGAGTTTCATAAGAGTAAACTTTTAATTACTTCAGTTAGGAAGTTATTGTAATCGGCCCAATTTGTCCAATTGAACATTTTGACATTTCTCGGCATTCCAAGGTTCCTAATCTAAAAAAAAAGTTTTGTACAATTTTTCGATTTCACAACCGTAGAAATCTTCGAAACAATTCTTGAAGTTTATTGAAAAACTCGTGCAATGCATGAAGGAAGAAGTAATCAGGGGAAACGACGCCTATAATTTCATGCGAAGCGTGACGTTGTGTGTTCGAAATTTTTAGTCCCGATTTTTTACAAAAAATCGATCTGCAAGAGCACACAAAATCTTTGTCGATCTGTTCCAAACTCTCTTCTTCTAATACTGTTCAAGAGAATTAACTAATTTACTTGAGATTTATAGCGAAGAGATGGGAGAAATATTCAAGCTATGAACTTATAAAAGTTTAAAGATAAAAACCACATCAAAGGAAGAAGAAAAGTTATTGCATCGCGGCATTTTTAGCGAAATCGCGTATTTGATCATTAAACATAAGCTTTTAAAAGATACAAATACCGAAAATTACGATGTGATATGTTTGGTTTCCTTGAAACATTTCAAATTGGATTTGTGGTAAATTATTCTTTAACGACAATATGGAATAAAAGTGTTTTCTGTTCCCCATTTTAAAATGCTGTCAAGGTCAAAGTTGGTCGGTATAATATGAACTTTGCAATCTCTGTTTGGGGTAGCAGCCGTTACATGATTGGTAGTGCGTTGGACGCCGACAATCTAACGGCCCGGAAGGTTTAAATTATTGGAATTCGACAAGATTTCAGCGTGATTTCGACAAGATTCTGCGATATTGCGACGACTGGAAACTGAGAATAAACGTCCAGAAGTCGGAGATAATTCTGTTCTGGCCTAGGTTGGCTAGGGTCAAGAGGGATAAGGGATCGTTGATCTTCACGGGCAGCAATTAAGGAGCAAAAGTGCAGTGAAATATCTCGCTATCTGGTTAGATCAGTTTTTATTTTTCGACTTACATACAAAGGCAGCTCTGTCCAGAGTCTAAGGAATTGGCTGACCCCAAAGTGAACGGCTGCTGATCGTTTATAGTTGTCCTGTGTGATTCAACGTTGCCCCTCCCTAGAAGGAGAAGTTTCGGATGTTCGGGTGGCAGTGCTTACGATGCTGTACCGGATTACATCGAACAGCCGAATCTTCTTAAATATATTACTATTCAAACGGGGTCCTATATAACGGGGCTCAAATCAACAGAATTGACAATTTCGTGATAAAACTCGTTCGAGGTCACAATACGAGAGTTATGTCTTCGACCAACAATTTAATTTTCGGGGCATTCTATCCGAACGACGAGTATTTTGAAAATGAACGCTTGAGCGGCTTCATTCCACCAGAGGCATTCCTCTTTTTAGATAGATGCGGTATGATATAAAATAGATTGGCCGTTCCGCTAATCTACCACGTCAGACGAAGAACCGTGGATAGCCGACTTCTTTACAACTGGAACGTCATGGCACAAGACGGAGCAGAGCTCCTTAGGTTCAGTATTGGCTTCAATCGACACTTGATATCGGGGAGTCGAAATGGAGTTTTAAGCCTTGGCCAGTTTAGGACTCTTCCGAGGAATTTATAGATCGTCCAAGAGTAGTTCTTGCCTTGAAATGGTGCTTTCTCAAATTAGCCGTTCGAATACACTTTAGGTCCCTTTGATCTTTGACAACATTACTTGAACACAGGAATGGTTGAGAGTTGTAAGTCATGAAGCACAAGTTCTCAACGGACCTAATTTATTTATTTTATTCTCTGTTCGGGATGAAAGTTTTCATTTCCAAAAGAATTAAACTTACGATCATATAAGCACTGGAGTCTACTTCAATATTGAGATTGTTCCATTTGGCTTTTTTCGTAGTGCTAAAGGGGTTATTTGAGGAGCTCTTGACCAATAACATATTTTTTTACGAATATCCCATGTTTCACAACGAGGCGCATCTGAACTTAAATACGTTTCTGATACGATTGCATAATTTTTCTAAAGGAACAAATATCTGTTAATAATCTACTCGAAGTAATGTGCAGTATACACTCTTATGGATACACTTAACTTACTCTAAAACTCATATATAGCAAAAGCTTCAAAGCACAACCTAATTACTATGAAAAGGGAAGACCATCAGGATTTTAATTGCTAAGTAAAACTCTTATGTTTTCCTACGTATATGTATATCTATTTTTTTTAATTTCATTACAAACTGTCCTGTCATGCACCTAATAGCTTAATGTTCAAGACGTAAAAAGAAAGAATATCTATTTTTAAAAGCCACGCATAGAGCTGTTGCTCGCTGAAAGAAATAGAAGAAACGTAGGAAAAAAGAAGCATTAAGTCCAATCTAAGTCAAAGTATCACCCTCCGAGGAGACATTAAGGACTTTAAGAAAAAGTTTCTTAAAGAGAAGAGGAAGAAGAAAAAAAAAAAGAACCCAACTTAAACAAGAAATAGGAAAGAAGGGAGAAAAACTGACAGTCAAGTTGTAGGGCAGGGTATGTAATAAAGAACAGCCACAGGGACGAATAATTTCATTTAAAGAGTATTCAAAAGTTATACTTAACGACACTTAACGGTGCGCATAAAATGTTACAGTGCCAAATATTGTTAAGTGAAATTTCATTTTTATTAAAACAGCTTTTAAACTTTATATAGCTCGCGAGTACCTAAATATACATAGACACAAATATTTTTTTTATTTTTGTTTTCTTTTTTTTAACCATCAAATTTTGCTTCCATTTTTCTTCCCTACTCTGTTGGATCACTCACAAAAATGAGGGGAGTTCTAACATTATTGTTTTGATATGCCACAGAGCATGCCTAGGCCTATCGTACCTATCAACTTGATTTTGTATTCAATTTGATGATTTGAAATGAGAGACATTCAAAATTGAGCAATGCCTATATTTATGAAGCTAAGGAAATACCTAACCTACCTACTTTATTTTTCTTTAATTCGAAAAGGAAGGTTTTGCGGCAAACGAGGTTGGAATTATTGCTAAATTAGAAATTCATAGAGTATTAATTTTTTAGGTTGATCTCTGAAGTCTTATAAAATTGAAAGGTTTTGATTGAAGGTGTTCTTGGAAATATCTATAATTTCTAAATCTCATGGAAAAACGAGACTGATGGAGTCATGATTTAGTAAGTGACGAATGATTTAGTAGCAGCCTAATGAATAAAGGTGCATGAATTGACGGTGAGTAGGGTTAGGGTTACATCTTTATGCGTGCTATTAAAAAGAAAGGAAGGGATTTCGAGTGATCTACAATATTTTGATATATTATTATGAAAAATGATTTGTTCTTTGAGGAATTGTAAATTCCTTGCAAGAGGTTAGTCAGCTCTATGAACATCAAGCAAAAGGGCATTAAGGTGACTGATTGTACGCATTACATTTATGTTTGAATTTATACTCGTTTATTTAAATTACCTCGGATATATATTCAAGTTTTTAAGGCAGTATTTTATTTAATAGTAAAATGTAGTAAAGAACAAATTAGGTGGCGCCACAGGTCGTAGAAAACCAATATCTAGTGACTTACAACTCTTAACCATTCTTGTGTGCGAGTCATTTTAGATTTTATGCCGAATCCGAACGATTTATTTGAGTAAGTACTTTTCATTACAAGATTAGTCTTAGGGGATTTGTGAATTCCTTGCAAGAGTCAGTACTGTTGAAAAAAAAACTATAAGTGGCAAAGGCAGGGATTGAACCCAAACACCTCTGACATAAGAGTCCTACGCCCTCACAATCACGCTACGGTTACTACGAGTAAATCGTAGTTACTATGGTTAAAAATACCTTTGCTTTTAAGGAGTCTTAAGAGTAGCGAAAACTTTGTAATGATTTTAACACTTGAAGTGGTTATTTTTTAAATCATAGATAATTTTCACGCAGAAAATTGTTTCCTCCGCCGCCGGCCGAATCAAATTCGTCGCCTTACTTTATGAGATATTGAAAACTTTGTAGCCTAAATAGCGCGTTTTTTGAAAAGACTTTTCGGCTGTAAGCAAAGTTGTGAAATAAGTTCATGAGACAGGTACATTAATGTTATGTAGCTGCAATTACATCAACTAACCATCAATCTCCATACATCTCAACATTTCAGTCAAAACCTGAGGGGAATTATACACAAGGACCTCATATTCTTGTAAGGTGTAATGGACTCAGAAATCGAGGATGTACTACCATCTCAGATATTGATTCACAGTTGGGGTCTTAGAGCAGTTTGAATTAGATAACAATTTTGGATTTTTTAATCTCTGCGACGCGACGCTGGCAAAACCACTGCAAAAGCTTTTTCATTTGTCCTATTCTCCAGATCTCTTTCCAAGTTGATGGAAAACCCTCCTCTCCCTCTAACTATCGTCCAATTGCACTTACGTTCCTTCTTTCCAAGGTCATGGAAACGCCGATCAATTTTCAGCTTAAGAAATATCTTGAAGAACAAAAGCTTCTTAATGACCGGCTGTAAGGCTTTCGTAGCAATAGATCCACTGGTGATTTCATGGTTTATCTCATCGAACAGTGAAACAAATTCGTTTTGGAGAAAGTAAGATCATTGCACTTAGTATTTCGATAAAGTTTGGCATCAAGCTCTCTTATCGAAAATACGTGCATTTGGTATTGATGAATCTCTTCTTCGTTGGATTAGAAATTAACTTTCGGGCCGTTCAATTCAAAAAGTATTGTACGAGTTCAAATTTGATATCCACAAAATAAACGCTGGTTTTCGCCAGGGCTCCGTTTTGTGTCCGACACTCTTCCATATTTTTGTAATGATTTTATGTCTGAAACTTCTAACTCACTTAATTGTTTCGCTGATGACAGTACCTTCTGATCTTGACAGCATTGTCCAATGGGGACTAAAAAATCGTGTAGAATTTAATGTTTCGAAAACTCAATGCTATCTACTGTCTCAAAATAGTAACCATCCCCGATGCTACTATCTACGGGTAGGGTGGTACTTGCATCAGGGAGACTGAACAGCTTTTAGTTCTAGGTATGAGCATCACAAACCAGTTATTGTTGTCTGATCACATATTCGACATCGCCAAAAAAGCTGCTAAGTGTTTAGGTTTTCTCCGACGATGCAAGAAGTTTTTTACGTCTTCTGATCTGGCTATAATTTATGAAGCCTATATACATACGTCCTTAACTTGAGTACCACTCCCATATCTGGGCAGGTGCTCCAATAACCCACTTGAGTCTCTTGGATAGAATTAAAAAAATTATAGGTGACCATCGTATAACTGATACTTTTGTGTCTCTTGAGCACCGTCGAGCCACCAGGTTTCTTGTCTATCAATATTTAATCGCTTTTGTCACAAACAATGCTCTAGTGAAGTACCCAGTTGCATTCCTCCCTTAAAACAATTCAACCGTAATACCCGTACTTCTAGGAATGCCCATCAATTTACCCTTGACCCCAATTTCGGACGTACTGTTAAGTACAGGGATTCTTTCTCAAGCCGCGCTACACGAATGTGGAATGCTTTACTGGACTCAATATTTCCTACTCATTACAATGTCAAGACATTCAAAACCAAATAGTTTTGTCAGACGTTTCAGTAATGGGATTTGACCTTTTTGGATTTTATATATACATTTTGTCACCTTGAATATACTACAAACTTAAAATGATAATCCAGAATAATTTCATGCAGCAAACAATAACATTTTTGAACATTATGAATATTTTTAGAATAACCCAACTGACAATTTTTTACACTGTATTTTAATTTTCACTCAAATATCTTGAGAAGAAAGAAAGACACTGATTTAAAACATCCCATAAAAAGAGGGATGTTAATATTTTGTTACATTTAAGGACAGTGTAAATCAAAATGCATACCAAAAGTTTTAACTAATTTAACTTCTCGAATATGTCGCCACAGAAAGCAGCTTAAACTTAAATTTTTAATTCCATAGGCTTTCAAATTTTTTAAATAAAAAAAATACCATTTGAATATTTTTAACGAATACCAATGAAAAGTTAACATTGGTAATCCCTTTTTGAATTTTCAAAAAGAAACTTTTACTTGGTCAACTCTTTAGATTTGACTTAAATGTCTTGATATTAAAATGTGATAATGACACAGAGTTTAGATGCTGCCCTGGTGTTCAAACTGGAGGAGGAAAGCTTTTCAAAGCGACAAATCCAAATTTTGATTTTGTAGCTATCTCTGTTATATGAACCCAAAAACTGTTCATGAATTGGAGAACGAATTGTCAATGAGCAGTTCTCAGAACTTTCTCGCATTAAAATGGAACTCGAAAAGTTGCAAAATGACACTTTAAAGAAAGAAGCTGAGAAATACTGAACATGAGCTGAAGAAAAACTTCATGGAACTCAGCAATCCTTGAAACTGTCGAGACATGCATTTCTTCAAAATCAGCTATGCTCAGTAGATGGTTTTCAGTTGCAAAAAACCGCAAAGCAACCAAAAGTTGATTAATAGGAGCGATGGAATTGTTTATGAATACGACAAATTTTATTTGTATATTAGTTTGTTATACATACTTAAACATTTGATGTGGTACTTTTTTTTAATCCTAAACTATGTTCTACTTAAAGACTTTTATGTTAAGGTTTGAGTTTGGTGCAAAGCTCTATATACTACTTACGGGTTTATGTGAAACGTAAGTTAAATTTTATATCAGGAAACTTACTTTACTTGCTTAAGGTGGCGCTACAGTCCTGTGTAAACAAGGACCTCACCCAACAAACTTCTCCATCTAGCTCGGTCCCTAATTAGATGTCTCCAATTTCGCACTTTAAGTTGGGTAAGGTCACTTTCAACTTGTGGGCGCCACCTGATCCGCGGTCTTCCATCTCAGTGGTTGGACTTTTACAATTGGCGTACAGCTCGTTGGTTCATCTTCTCCTCACTCACCTTCTATGCATACGGGACCGTAAATCACGCCAAGAACTTTTCTCTCGAAACGACCCAAAGTGCTTTCATCCGCTTTTGTCATATTCCATGCTTCTGCACCGTATAGCAGGACGGGAATGATGAGGGTTTTATAGCGACACTTTGGTCCCTCGAGAGAGGGCTTTATTACTCAATTGCTTTCTTAGCCCAAAGAAACAGCGGTTAGCAAGTGTAATTCTTCGTTTGATCTCAGCGCTGGTGTTGTTTTCTATTTTCATAGCGGAGCCTAGGTAGACAAAGACCTTAACTACCTAAAAGTTAAGTCTGTCAATGGTGACGTTTTGACTGAGACGTCGCTCGGTGCGATAGGTCCTATTGAGAGCCCTATTGACATCAAGCTGTGTTCTTTCGATCTTGTAAGTGTCATATGCGCATATGCGAGTAATTGGACAGAATTTTGAAAAATAGTGCCTCTGGTGTTAACATGGGAGCTCTGCACTATTATTTCAATCACGATGTTAAGAAATCATATTAAAGCACATCACCTTGTTTAAAGCCTTGTTTGACATCGAAAGGTTCTTTTAAGTTGTTTTCAAACTTTATGGAGCAGCGCAAATTCTCCATAGTCATCCTGCACAAATGAACGAGTTTGACAAGGTTACCAAAACTAGACATGGCTCTAAGGATGGTGGGTGTTGATTTGAGGTTCTTGGGGTTTTTCTAGGATCTGCCGTAATGTGAATATTTGATCGACTGTCTAAAACCACACTGATAAGGACCTATCAGGTTGTTGACGATGGGCTTTAGACATTCACATATTACGGTGCCTCTATAGTTAGTACAGTTTAGAGGGTCTCCTTTTTTCAGTATCAGCAAACGGGCCTTAATAAATAATGTCGGATTCGTTAAGTACGGCTAAGGAAGTATTCTTTACACACAAAATACTAATCCAAGACTTACATTTCTGACGAAGCTAGTTAAACAATTTAATAAGAAAAACAAAAAAAACATAAGAAAACCTAATTTTCTGGAAACCTTCGATGGAATATGGTCTTGGAAAATATCTATAAATAATAAACAACATCCAATAGACCATAAAATGAAAACGATCTCACTTCAAAATTTGAATGGCAACATCACTATAAAACAATATAAAATATTATTTATGAACAAAATTACCATACTGCAAATGGACTTGACATTATGTTAATTCCACTTAACCTTTTTTTAGAAACCTAGAAACATTTTGTGGATTTTAATAACAGGAAATTTTTGAATTCTTCCAGAAAACAGCTTAGTTGCCATTTTTTAATAAATACTTTCAAAATACTTATGTACATGTACTATCAATGTTAAGAGGGGCACAATACAAAACTTGATGTAAATACTCTATTGTTCGTACCTTGTACATGCATAATATGTATCTTATACTTCGATCAAAATATGAATTCTTACGATTTCCTCGAATTCTGCAAAAACTTGTTATACCAAAACCGAACACAAGTCAAACTCAATTGCCCACATTTTATCCTCTTGACCTGCATGCTGATATTTATGTATAGGTATGCATTACATATCCAAGTGGAACATCACAACAACACAATATCTAACGACGACCACGTTCGAACTTTCAAATAAATCCCAAAACAATCGAGTACGAAGAACAAATATCTTGCACAATATTTCGTGAGTCCAACTACACTCCTCAAGCCCCAACAAACATCTGCCATATATAATGTAAGTTAGAAAAAGATGAAATATACAACGGTTATAGAATCTATATAAATATTTCAAGCCAAACCAATATACCCACCTGCCTTAACATTCGTCCTACAGACATACATATGTTCAATGTGCATAGACACAATACCTACCTAAAATATTATAGTCACAGGGTAAAAAACAAAACAAGTTGAGCGGTTTTGAACCATAAACCCTAAACCGTAGCCAAGTCACAAAAAAGTATAAAAATGTACTTGACATGATTTGAAACGTGCCACTACACATTTTTGTGAGATACACGTCACAGATGCAATTCAGAGATTTGTTATGAACTCTCGCTGTACTCTGTTTCTGTTCTAGAGATTCAGCTTGGGGCACAACAACAAAAAATGTGATTTTTATAGATACTTTAATTTTTTACTTGTTTTACTCCGATTGCAATTATTAAAAGGCAACTTTATTGGGTTCTTCAAAAAAAAAAACTTATTTTGTAGTGCCTTAAAAATGTAAAACCATGTTTTTTAAGACGTTGGTTTCAAGAAGAAATAAATCGTATATAATTAAATGACATTAAGATTTATTATAAAGATAAGGCTTTGTCATTACTCATTACGTTTTAAAAATGAGTTTGGGCTAGTGGCCGCTGCGGCTGTCTCGAATGAATTCCAGCCGAGAAGCCCAATTTTCGACCATACTTTGCATCAATTGGGTCAATCGTCTCAGGCTTATCTACAAACACAAGCGACTTCACATAGCCCCACACAAAATTATCCAGCGGTATAAAATCACACGATCTTGGAGGACACACAATAGGCTCTCGACGCGACGCAAGGTAATGCGCGAGCTTCTTTCAATAAATTGATCCTTTAATAAATTTGCACGATTTGCAAACTTTATTTCATTAATCAATTGACAGCTGTCAAAAAGACCAATTCCGAAAAACATATTGACAGATTAAAACCCACACGTCAAAATTATCACTCTTAGATGCCTACGTCAAATTACAGTTCGTACATAAATTCCTGTTAGATTGAAAAGAAAATGGCGGAATTGGTGGTGTATTTTAATTCTCAAAAAATATTCGGACTCTAGAAGTGCAAGTGACTTAGGCATACCAGCAATGCATACGTTCATACCAGAGTTGGGAAACAATGATTACTTTTTGTAGTTGATTCAACTTTCATTTCAATTACTGGAAGGCAATTTTAAATTACAGTTGGTGGTAATTGATTAATTTAATTATTCAAAGCAACACACATAAAAGAAATTAGGATTTCAGGAAATTATTTTGTAATATCTCTTCAGTTCACGCGATTTTCGAAAATAATATTTGATTACATTTTTGTTTAACGACTACAGGAAAAAGCAGTCATTACTGCTTTCTTGATCATTACTTTTGTTTTCAGTGCATTCATGTGATTAAATTGCAAATAGCGGGTTTACCATTTTGCGGTTTCAAAACTATAGGGCTGGAATTCGACATCTGTCAAAGTTGTTAATCCAATGTTTTTTTTTAGTTGAAATTCTGACATTTACGAAAACGGTTCGCACAAAGCATATAAATTGTTAAAACCCACTACAAAAACGATGATTCGGCCACAGCCAAATATCGTGCTTTAAGAGGAGATTATGGTTTAAGAAATCGTCCAACTACGAAAGCAATTGGCAAAATTGTGAAACAATTTGAAGAGACTAGATTGGTTACAGATATTGTAATGCCTGTGTATCATTTTTTCGCTCGTACCACTGAAAATATCGCTCCTGTAATTGAAAGTGTTGTCGAAGACCCAAATGTGTCGATTCCTCGTCGTTCTGAAGCATTAGCACTGTTTTACGGCACATTATTTTGTTTACAGTTTACAAATGCCATATAGAGACATTTAAGACCATATGGATCGGAGAAGTCTCTAGTCTTCCTTCTCAAAAAACCCAACATTTTATATGCTTTATTGACTATATAATCAATTTGATTACTAAATGTTAACTTTCTATCTAATATGACTCCCAAATCATTCTTCTGAGTTACTTTATCTAATATTATATTATTGATAGTATTATCAAAAACAATCGGTGCAATTTTTCTTGAGCACGTAAAACTTTGACATTTTCTTCTTTCTTAAAAAAAGAAGATTTCTATCGCACCATGATGCGAGTTCACACAAATCTTCTTGTAATAGGTGACATTCAGCTACAGAATGTATAGTTATGAAAATCTTTACATCATCAGCCTATAAAAGATACTTGGAAGATTGGAAAATGTCCGGAATATCATTGATAGATAGATAGATAGATAGATTTTTATTGCTCGTCATAAATAATTTACATTGTTTACAAAAATCAAAAAAAGCATGGCATTCTGCCGCCTGCCTAGTTGACAAAACATAAATTGGAAACTTATTTTTAATGAAATATAATTTATAAATAAACGAATTAGTTAGGTACCTACATGATTTAAAAAGTTTTTTTTTTGAATAGTTTACTATTGAAATTAAATATTATCTTCAGAAACTCTCATTAAAAATTCTCCCCCTATAATTTAGAGCCAGTTTGCAGTACATATACAGTTTTTTAACGTCGACTTCGTTCAACAATGATAAAATTTCATTTTCGTTCAAAAAAACCGTTCCAAGAACATTTCTCTTGATGTCTTTGAGAATTGGACATTTACCCATGAAGTGAAATATATCTTCTCTCACTTGTAGATTACATAAGGAGCATAATATTGGTAAATCCTCCCTATGTGGAATGAAGTTAAGAGGTACGAGTTCACCATGCAGCTTTACCATCATCGAAATCTCATCTACACTGTATTCATCCCGGAAATAGTTCTTCGCCTCCAAATTGTGATTGAGTTGACTGTAAATTGCTCTGTGCAGAGACCCAGTTGCTTCATTAAGGCATTTTTCCCATAACATATCATCCACTTTTGCAATTAGGTGGTACAGTGATTCTTTCCATTGATTGAAATCAAAGTTATCTATGTTAAGGTCCATGTCACTCTCCCTAGCAAGTTTCATCCATTCTGCATACCATCCCGACCTCTCTCGAATAGTCTGAAGTGCCACTATCTTCGGTAACCGGTAATTATCCATATTCATGATTTTGAGCACATAATCAATCTGTATTCGAAGTGTTCGTACAAAGAGTGGCTGCAGTCCCGTTTCCAACATAACTATATAGTTCGGCGTATTTGGTGGCAGCCGGAAGATCCTTTTAACGTAGAAGCGTAACAATTTTTCCACATCTTCATATTGCTTCGCTCCCCATACTTGAGCTGCATAGAACAAGATTGATTCTGCTACTGCCTTAAAAACAGTGTACTTACTGCTGTGTGCGATATTTTTGTTTGAGAAACACCTACCCCAAGATGCGCTGATGGCGGCTTTTGCACTTGTAAGCTTTTCTCTCAGATGCGTTTCCATATTTAAATTTTTTGTCAAAATCACTCCAAGCTATTTGAACTCTTTGACAATCTCTATATTTTCACCATTGTAGTTCCATTTTTCATTAAGGCAGTTTCTACCTCCTCCTTTCTTGAAAATCATGATCTTGGACTTTTCCATGTTTACTATTAGGTTCCATATTTTTCAATACTCAAAAATCCGGTTTATCATAAGCTGTAGTGATTCTGGAGATGATGCGAGAACCACAATATCATCCGCAAACAAGAGTGCTTTAATTAATTCTCCCGCGTGTTCGATACCAGCAGGTAAGAAAACGACTAAGTCTTCGATAAATAGAGCGAATAGGCTTGGACTCATCGTACAACCTTGCCTAACGCCTGATTCAGTTATAAACCAATCCGACCTTTCTGTACCATTCCAAACTGCTGCATTAGTATCCATATACAGGTTTTGCAGGACTCTTCCAAATTTTAACGACATTACCATACCAAAGAGCTTATAGAAAAGATCTTGCCTATTCACCGTGTCAAATGCAGACTTAAAATCCACAAAAAACGCGTATAACTTCTTCCTTCTTCTTATAAATGAATCCGCAATGCTTTTCAGAACAAAGATATGATCGATTGTTGAGTAACCGGATCTAAAGCCTGCCTGAGATTCTTTCAACAGCTTATTTTCTTCAATCCATTTATTGAGCCGTGTTTGCAGAACAGCTGTAAATATTTTATAACACAAATTTAAAAAGGATATTCCTCGATAGTTCGACATCTCAGACCAGCTTCCTTTTTTGTGCATCGGAAAAATGATTGAATCCCTAAATTCATGAGGAAATCATACCTGTTTCCAACACCTCGTTGTAAACTACAGTAAGCTTACTTATTAACTCAACGGTTCCATACTTAAAAAATTCCGATGGTATCCCATTGGAGCCTGTCGCTTTTCCATCCTTCATTTTTTTCATTGCTGCATCTACTTCTTCGTTGGTTATATCTGTGTCCATCAATATCATTGCTGAACAGATTTAAAAGCAATGGACCAATGTGGCTTCCTTGATGGACGCCCGAGGTTACATTTATGCACCTTGAAACTAATCTATCTATCTTCACAAATTGGGTTCTATCAGTGAGTAGGAATTTATCTATCTTAAAAATATGGAGTGGAAACCAAGCTTAGACAATTTGTGAAGTAATATTTCATGGTTAACCATATCGAATACTTTGGCTTTCAAAACCTCTGACAATAGAATCACACAAAATGGTGAGATTTGTAGCTGTAGATTTCCCTGATACAAATCCATGCTGAGAATCACATAGAGGTTGTTTTGTTAGAAAAATGATTTTATCACATACAACTTTTTCAAATATTTTAGGAATAACTGATAACTTACATATTGGTCGGTAATTACATATTCTTTGCTTTGGACCAAACTTGAAAATTGGAGATAATGTAAGATATTTTCCACACATCTAAGAACTGACCAGTTTGTAGAGATTTATTGAAGACTAGCTGACCCGGCAGACTTCGTACTGCCTCAATTGATAATATTATGGCTATCAGATGGCATCCGATCCAATGCTGTTTTGAACATGTTTACGTAATTGTTATTCTGATGAAGAAACATTTGTAATTCTTGGACAATGGTTCTCTTCACTGTTGGATTGTGAGCACAACGATTATCAACTTGCGGATCTGAATTGCCCATAAAATAAATTTGTAAAAATTGACGATCTGCATCAGGTAGTGGTAACAGTGCCCCCAGTAAGTGATAAATTTGGGACCAATTGTGGCAATTTTACTTTGCCTCCAGCACAACATAATCCAGTAGATTCACCAGTGTATTTTAACGCCTTACAATATTTACAAATTATTTTCATTTCCCCAATTGTTACCGATTTGTCGGCACAATAGTCAATTGCCGGATCATAGTGGAATGCAGCTCGTTCAAGAATCACAGGAGCACTGCGTCTGCGGATTCGCTCAATTTCATTATGTCGTGCTCGCTGTTGTTGTGTTTGATGTGCACGAACTCGTTGCATTCTAAGCCTATCCACTTCATTGTCACTCACTAAATAACTAATAAATTCTAACATAGCAATACGACTGATCTGTCACCCTCTGGTCATCAGTGCGGTTAGCACGTGAGGTAGCTCTTCGCACATTTGATTGACTGCGACGACCTAAGTCAGGTCGTCTTCTCCTCGGCATCGTAACGTAATTAATCAAAGTGAGATAATTTCTCGCTCACTTAACAGTAAAGTGTCACTATCACAAAATATCAACAAAAAAAAGAGCACACTACTTGGAATGTCACTATCACAAAGGATCACAAAAGTAAAGAAAGTTCTCGCGCACGTAGCGGTAATCGTCACTCACAAAGATAGAAGGATGCATTCATAGAATATCGTAACCATGATCGTAACACAATCTCGTCAATCGTAATACTTTTTTCCGTGTACTGATTTTTTTATTTATTTTTTTGGAGTTTACCTCTAAGCCATAAATCTCCGTGTTCTGAAGTGCGACAGAATGATTGACATATTAGTTGGTTGGCAAATCTAATGTCAAATATTATGGTTGTGTTCAGAAACTTAATTTGTGACAAAACTTAAGATTTCTCAAACTTAAAAAAATAATCTGATACAGTTACAACTGAAGTTAGCTAAAATTAAGTTTCGCGAAGCCGACCAAATTAATTGGAAATCAGTACTACTAATAGTTTATTACATTTTTTTGTCGCGTTCGCGATTCACTTTTGTTTATTTTCGGAACGCGACATTAGATCCTCCAAAGCGCACGCGAAGACTATTTTCATAGATATGATTGAATTTGAACTTTACGCAGCGGTATAAAATTGCAAATTGACTCTTTGACGTTAGGAACACACCTAAATTGCTAAGACAACAGTGATTGATTATAATAATATGAACTTTATTGAATAGCAATAAAGTTCAAATTGACTATAGAAAACATTTGTATGGGAAATAGAAAAGGGCTGTTTTTAGGGTTTTCCCGGAAATTATTCGATTTTTTCTCGCCTTTTAAACATTCCCTAGACCTCCATGAACATTCCAAGACTAAGATAAGATAAATCCGTTCAGCCGTTCTCAAGTTTTAGTGAGACTAACGAACAGCAATTCATTTTTATATATGTAGATTGGCAACAAAGATATGCCATCAGGACCAAATCCTTTGTTATCATCAATCCCATTTAACGCTTCAAGTGCATCAAACAATTCTAATTGAACTATCCCTATGTCAACTACATTAGACAGAGTAAATTCAAAAAGTTGACTAGGAGCCTGTAGCTGCGTAAACAGATTCAAAATAATCTGCAAAAAGATTACTAATAGTTTGTAACTCACTAGATGTAAAACCAGAAAACTCCATACAATTTGGCAAAACATTAGATTTTTTTTAGTTTGGATTCAGCGGTTGATACAAAATTGTTATAAATATAAACATTTATATAACACATCAAAAGATTTTTCGATTTGAATATAGTTTTGCTTGAATATCAAATTATTTTTTACATTTTTTTAGCGTTTGTTTGCATTGTTTTTTCTATTCTTAAGCTTGGAAAGCCTATCATTGAACCATGGTGGATTGGAATTCTTTCTACTTAAATTTTTAGGAATAAAGCTGTTATATGCCTGCTTTAAATAAGTTTTAAATGATGCGAACGCTTGGGTCAGATCTTGACTTTCTTTTATGGATTCCCAGGGTAATAACCTCAAAAACAAATTCATTGCATCGAAGTTACCACGCTTGAAATCAAAAAAATAATCGATTTCATTAACTGTTTTAATATAGACTAAGAGTATTTTGCGGGGACCTTTTAACTTATGGTAAGTCTTTATTATTATTTTAGTAACAAAATGCAGGCGAAAGAACTCTTTAAGTACATTATAAGGTAGAGTACTATCAGGTGCAAGCACTACCAGGTACTCAAGTACTTGTCCTTGCCTACAAAATATTCATCTTACCTCAAATATTTCATTGTTCAAATTCAGCATGAATAGTTAAGCGATTCTTAAAAGAAAGCAAGAAGGTACTTTAAAGTACTTGTCAAAAAATTGAAAGAACTTGCCAAGTACTTTAAAGCACTGCTTAAGAACGTTGTTACTTAAGATTGCGATACTTGATACTCTTGCGACGAACTGCCTGAAAAATACTGGCACTTCACATTTTTAAGTATCATTGTCATTGTCATTCACATTTTTAAGTATCACACAATTGTTTTTGCAGTACAGAGCAAGTTCATGCAACATGTTGTTGAATTAAGTACTTTATTTTGCGGGGATTTTTTCTTTCATTATTTCGTAAACAAAAAAGTTATTTCGATACGATATTTTTGTTTTTATTTTTTAGATGCTGCAAGCGAGCTTGATTGAGCTTTATCGCGTCTCTTGGGTTAGGCAAACTGTGTTGTTTTTATTCTTCTTGTTTTAATCTTAATTCGTTCTGTTTTGACATTAATGCCATGTTTTGTTGTGATACTCGTAAGTAAAACAAGTGTACAGACAGTGAAAGTTGTTATTAAATTCATAAATTTTATTATAATCATGCTTATGAATGAAGCTACTTAGCTACTTTTTTTTCAAACACACGTGTTCTTTAGTTGTGTTTTAAACAAAACAAAAAAATACAAACAAAAAATTAATTTAGCAACTTTTTCATGTCTATAGTTTTAAATGTTTTTGTTTTTTAACGGACAATAGTAATTGCGTTCAGAATTAATTGTTTCATCATATGATAAATAAAACTTAATTTACATGAACCTACAACTGATCAAAAATCAATGTCATTTTGTAAGGTGCTAATCAATAAATGAAATTAAACAAATGAATAATGACACCAACAAAGGTACATTTTTGAAATTATTAATAAAATAAAGAAAATTATTTTAATTTTTGATAATTTTATTAGTTTATTATATTTTTTTCTCAGTTGGTGCCAGTAAAATTGTGTGAATTACATATTTTGTTAACCTTTTAATTTACATTTTTAATTCATTAAAAGCTAACGTGAACAATGCTTATGAATAAATGTTTAAAAACGACTTATTTTAGGTATCACAGATAGCTCAGACATAGTACGGTAGTTCATTTTTAAGACCTTTCATAATTGGAAAACGCGAACATTTTAAAGACGTGTTAAGGAGAACACATAAAGGATACGACAAATAATAAGAAACACATTTTTTAAAATAGAGGATGGCACACCTTCATGACCAGGACTAAAACACAATTAATAATATTAAGATGTTAACAGTTTAAAACTGAAAAAGAACAACAAGAGTTAACAGTGTTAGATTCATGAAAAGCATCTTTGAAATAGCTTGTAAAAATGTTTGCAGTAACTTTTGGATCATGACTAGATGATGTTGAATTTGACATAGTGTTATGGTAGCCACAAGCTCATTTCTTACAGTTGACAAACTTTTTGAAATTATCCACGAGTATATTAGATTTAAGATCTATTTCAATTTTATGAATTTAGTCATCATATAGAGAGTTTGAATATCATGAAATAATTGCTTAAGTATAAGGAACGTTCTATAATCATCATCAGCTCTTGTTTGATTATATTTAACCCAAGCTTTGTTTCTATTGTTTTTTAAGTTTTTCACACGAGAATCGAACCATCGTCGTGGCGCATGCGAGTTTTAACGAGCTTTTTTTGATTGAATAGTTTTACTGAAACAGTCAAAAATTAAAAAACATTTAGTTACAGTCAATAGAATGTAACGAATTAATGAAATTTACAAAATGTATTTAATTCAGTTTGTCATACTTATAAGCATAATTGTGACTAGGAGAAGACATATTGGCACGAGTACGATAACTTTTTTTGCTTGAGTGGTCTTATTTTGATAGTAATAATGGTATTTGCGTATGCGTAATGCGTGTTTGGGTGTATGCAACAGTAAGGTGTGCGCGAGTTTGGGTGTATGCAACAGTGGCATCTGTAACCCCCCTGCTTGGGCACACTATAGGATTTGGGGTGGGTGCAAGTTGGTGTGTGTGCAAGGTGGGGAGGGTGCAAGGTGCGGTGGGTGCAAGATGGGGTGCATGCAAAGTTTCATTTGCACTTAAATAAGCTGGATTTAAGAAAAATTAATTTTACCTAGGTGTATCTTAATCCGTATTTGATTATTACTATCAAAATAAGACTACGTTAGCAAGGAAAAAGTAATTTAATTAAAATATTTTTTTTGGTAACTTTCAATTTTCTCAAGAACTAGAAGACATAAATACATCTAGTTTTCAGTTTTTGATCAAAAACAAATAAGAGCAATGAATTAAAAAAAAAACAAACAGTAGATAATCTGAAAGTTTTGAAAAATTACACTTTAAACCTTTTTTTTAACTTTTTTTGCACAAATTTTGACTTTAAAACATTTTTTTTTTCAAAAACTTTGCATAGTTTTGACTTGATTTAAAAACAAACTAATAGACAAAAGTGTTGGGTTTTAAAAAAGGTATAATACTTAATTATAAGTATTACCGTTATTTTTTAATTATTTTTTTTCCATTTAATGTACATATTTTTTTAAACTGCCCCTACCGCCTAAACGGGGGGAGATAGACCCCCCCTCCCATAGTAAAATGCTTGTTTTTAACTGTATTATACAAATCCGTCATTAAACTTTGTCGCCAAAGTTATCGTACTCTCCCCGACATATTTAAATTGAGTGCAATTACTGCACTCTCAGCACAAACTGTGTCGGAAAAAAAAAACTACGTTGAGTGTTCTTCCAAAACGATTATTTACACCGTTAAATTGGTTAGGACCATCCAAGAAGATGGTCTATTACAGTAAGCTCATTTAAGCTATAGATGCGTTTATTGGAACGTATAATAGTTTGAAGATTTGATAAGAAGCATCAAAAAGCTTCGAGTCAAGAACAGAAGTATTCAACCAAGTTTCTGTAAGTAAAGGGTGATTTTTTAGCTATTATCTTTTTGGCAACACTGGTTTAAACAGCTGACGCACGTTTAGTGTTTTTTTCACTGTCAAACATCTTCAGTTTGGTCTATAATTTATACATGGATCGCCTTATTAAAGAACAACGCTTGCAAATTATTGAATTTTATTATCAAAGTGCGTTCTCTGTTAAGAAAGTTCATCGCGCGAAGTTGTGTTCAGCGACGAAGCTCACATTTGGCTCAATGGGTACGTAAATAAGCTGAATTGTCGATTTTGCAGTGAATATCAGCCAGAAGCATTGCAAGAGCTACCAATGCATCCAGAAAAAGTCACAGTTTGGTGCGGTTTATGGGCTGTTGGCATCATTGGACCGTACTTCTTCAAAGATAATGCGAATCGTAACGTAACTGTGCATGGTGAGCGCTACCGTGAAATGATATACAACTTTTTTGCTAAAATGAAAGAGCTTGACTTGCATGACATGTGGTGTCAACAAGACGGAGCCACATGCCACACAGCACGTGCAACAATGGACTTATTGAGAGGCGAGTTCGGTGAACATTTTATTTCACGTTCGGGACCGGTCAATTGGCCGCCTAGATCGTGCGATTTAACGCCTTTAGACTATTTTTTGTGGGGCTATGTCAAAACCCATGACTATATAAGCAAGCCCGCTTCAATTGACGCATTGGAAGACAACATTGAAGCATTCGTGAGATACCGGCCGAAATGTTGGAAAGAGTATGCCAAAATTGGACTGAGCGGATGGACCAACAATTGCATGAAATAATCTTGAAACATTAAATTGGACCGTACTATCGGCCGTACTATCGATTCAAATAAAGATTTCATGCATTTTTCTGAACTTTATGTGTTTTTTTTTTTTGAAAAACTTTTTTATAGCTTTTAAAAAATCACCCTTTATAATGACATCATGTGGTAGATTGTTTATGTTTTTGTAGCCCATGTTGGTCTTTGTCTACAAAGTCCATTTACATTTTGATAGTAAATTAGAACAATTTTATTAATTGATTCCTACATTATTTTCATTTGGAGTAGATTTTTGACACATGCCACTTAATTTACGATCAGTTTGGTTTGCTATTCCTCAATAATTAGACTTACTCCAATGTTTGCAAATCTTTTAAAAATTTTTAAAATATAATTTTGATTTTTTAATTCAAAAAACAAAAACACAAATAGAAATAATAACTTACCAATTTTAAGAAAAGTTACATCAACCTGAAAAATAAATAAAAATAACATTAATTTCTAATTCTTAAGAAAATTAAAAAAAAAACTGTACTGAAGCTTATGTTGCTTTGAACCGTGAATGGATAAGCGTAGCTTTTTCGGATCAACGAAAGTTGACCTTTGAGGTTACCGATGTTATACAAAAAGGGAACAGAAACTTAAAAGGGGGAAATATAATAGTATCAAAGTTTTGTCTTTTTGTCCTTTGTTGTTATATTCGACCAGCCCAACAAATTAAAGCATACCAAGCTGCTGTTAATGCCATTAATTATCTGCTTGAACAAGTGCAACCTAATGATTTGATCATCGTTCTTGGCGACTTCAATCTTCCCCATCTCAATTGGTCCACCCCAGATGATCAGACATCCTTCTTTCCAACTAACATCTCCTCTGAACCTGAATCGCTGTTCATTGATCGTCTGTCTGATTGTGGTCTTCTTCAACTAAATGGAGTTGCAAACTTCATGGGGAGACACCTCGATCTCATATTCTCATCTGATTGCGATAACTGTGTTGTCTCCGCGAGCCCTCACCCACTCTGAACCTTGGATCGCTATCATCCTCCCCTTAATCTCTCCTTCCCCATTGAATTTGAAAACAACTTTTTGAAATGGAGAATTACTGTTATGATTTTCGCATGGCTGATTTCTCCAAACTCAACAATCTCCTTAGCTCAGCCGACTTTGAATTAAGTTACCACCACTCAACAGTAGAGTCCCTTACAAATTGGTTTTATTTGATTCTCTCATACTGTATTGAAGAATCAGTACCGTTCTCTCGTAAAAAAGATTTCACCTCTGCCCCCCCTTGGTACAACAGAGAGCTCCGTAGCCAAAAAAATACCCGTAATAAGCTTTGGAAGATCTTTTTACAGTCCAAATCTGATACCGACCACAACAACTATCTTCTCGCCTATAATTCTTTCCCTGAATTAAGGGAATCCCTTTATAACCAATACCTTAACCAAATGGAAAATAACCTTCTTTCTGATGCAAGGACGTTTTTCAATGGGTTTCCACCTTCAATGAGTTTCTCCAATATAATCTCCTCAGATCCAACAACGATATCAAATCTATTTTCTAAATACTTTAGCAAATCGTATACTGAACATCTTCATGATCCTGATCCACACTACTTTAGTTATTTAGATGGCTGCACTCAAACCTCTCTTTCATCTTTTACAATAACTGAAGAAATGGTACTTGCCAAAATCGTAAGCCTCAAAGAAAACTTTAGCCCTGGTCCTGATGGCGTCCCATCAGTTGTTCTAAAAAAATGTATGCATTCTTTGTCAAAGCCTCTAACTGCACTCTTTGAACTTTCTCTTTCCCAAGGTGTGTTTCCTCATATATGGAAAGATTTATTTATATTTCCCATTCATAAACAAGGCAATAAAACTGAAATTAACAATTATAGACCTATTGCGAAACTTTCATGCATCCCAAAACTTTTTGAAAGCCTAGTTTATGATTCCGTTTATTTCCATTGCAAGCCCTTATTCTCCCCCGCTCAACATGGTTTTCTTAAATGTAAATTCACTACGACTAACTTAATTGAGTTTATATCAAAAGTTTTGTCAGCCCTTGAGAATGGTAATGAAGTTGATGTTGTATACACTGATTACAGTAAAGCCTTTGATAAAATATCCCATAAAATAATTTATCTCAAACTTAGAGCCCTAGGCTTTCCATCTATGTTTATAAACTGGATAGGCTCCTACCTTGCCAATAGAACTTATAGAGTCCTCTTCCGTAACTCAGTTTCCAGTCCCATACATGCAACTTCTGGCGTCCCACAAGGTAGTCACCTTGGCCCCCTTCTCTTCGTCTTATCTGTTAACGATGTCTGTCTTAAATTAAAAAACTCAGATATCCTAATGTTTGCGGATGATAAGAACATTTTTAAGATTATCTCAACTCCATCTGATTCCTTACTTTTACAAAATGATCTTAATATCTTTTTTGTTTGGTGCATGCATAATTTCCTAGAGTTAAATGTAGGTAAATGTAAACAAATGATCTTTTCGCGCGAACAAATCCCATCTCATAGAGTATACTTCTTCCTTAATGACGCCGTCAACGAAGTCGATTCTATTAGAGATCTTGGTATTATGTGTGACAAACACCTCAATTTCCATTCCCATTTTGACCAAATTATTAATAAAGCTATTAGATCTCTCGGTTTTATTAAGAGATGGTCAAAAGAATTTTCCAACCCCTATGTAACTAAAGCGCTTTACATTTCCCTAGTCTGTCCTCATCTTGAATATGCATGCCAAGTAATGGTCTCCATTTATGAAAACCATTCCCTCAGAATTGAAAATGTTCAAAGACGTTTCGTTCGATTTGCCTTACGTGGCCTCCCCTGGGATGATACATCCAACTTGCCTCCTTATGCCGATCGACTAAAACTGATAGGTTTGCATCCCTTATATATTAGACGCAAAAACGCTGATATATTATTTGCTCACCAATTGTTAATGGGCAATATAGATTCCCCGGCACTCCTGAGTGATATTCATCTTCACACCAACCCTCGAAATCTGCGATCTGTCTCCCTTTTCTATATCCCTCATCACCGCACTAATTACGGGCACTTTGAATCAATGTCCAGAATTCTTCGTCACTGCAACGCTGCTAGGCTAGTCTTCGACTTTAACATTTCCAAATCCCATCTGAAAGATACCCTTTACTTTTTCCCATTTTGAGTCCGAATTCCTCGTCCCTTTTAATTTGAAGTCTAATAAAATCAAAATTGTTAGTTCTTGTACATTAAAGAGCTTTTATGTGGGCCTTAGGGCCCACATGAATTAATGTTGAAAACTGATAACAAGAACAAGAGCAAAAAAAAAATATAGTGTTAAGTTAAGTTAAGTTATGTTAAGTTATAGCTCGTATTAAGCTGAATAAATAAATAAAAGACACTAGGCACAATTTTTAAAAAAGAACACATTGAAACAGTTAAACATGCTCAAGAAAAGAGCTTATGAAACTTCTTATATTTTCTTTGTTCCTGAATCTTTAATTTAGAAATGCAATCAGATTTAAAAATGCACATTTTACCTGACCGAATTGAATAAACTCTTAAAACTACTACTGATTGTTTTTCCAAAACAAAATATTTAAGCAGTACTTCAAGTATTTTTAAAATTGATTTAACCAATGATGAATACTTTGATGATTTGAAAAATATTTATTAAGGTCCGCGATTATCTTTAAAATGAATCACTTCATATCTTCTTGACAAAGAAGAAAAGCTTAATTTAAAAAAAAAATACAGACAAATGTTTAAAAAAAGTTTGTGAAGAAGAAGATCTGGTGGAGAACTTTTTGAAACTTTTACGATTTGTAAGTCCTTTTCTCTGAAAAATAAAAATTGTAATTCACTTAGCGGGTTGTCAAATTTGTTTGGACACAATTTTTCTGAAAATTATTGGTTAGAAATCGATAGAGAATATACATTACTCCGACATGGTAACAACGAAGATATCAATACTGAACATTTTCAATATTTTTGGAAGCAAAACTTAAATAAAAAACTTGATGATAGTGGAGCACAGTGAAAGAAATTTCTTAGCAATCAATTTAAACAAAACTAAACTTCGAAGTAAACTTTCGAATTTCACTATAAATTTTTTGTTTATCAATATTTTAACGTATTATTTTTTATAAATAAAAATCAAAATGTTTGAAATACTTGAATTTTTTTTCGGGGGAAAAAAGGGGAAACAAAAACGTGTTGGTGCCAAAAAAAGGGTATTTTTTAAACATGAACCTAAAGAGCTTCTTTAGTTCTACGTTAGTAAATTTTTGTCATTCCCACATTATTTTCAAGGGAAACAATTGAAATATTTTCGTTGTATAGGTTTTGGGAATGTTTGAATTGACATTAGTTCATTACCTAGAAATATAAACATAATTCATACTTTTATTCACTATCACTACGCTTGACTCACATATTTTAATTTTAATTAAAACAACAGGAGGACCAAACAAAAACAAAATTTTGTAAGATTACAACAAACCTAAAACAAAAGCATGTCACTCGTTAGTTTAAAACGAGTTTCGTTAATTTAGGAGTCTCCTTACTCGTCATAAATAGGAAGTTATTGTAATCGGTCCGATCTGTCGTCGAATTGAAAACTTTGATATTTCTTGATATTTCAAGGCCCCTATACCTAGCGACTTCAAGTTAATTTTATATTATATAATGTGACATGATACCAACATAAGTATAGTTTTGAAAGAAATTCAATTTTTGGTTTTTTATTACTCAAGAAAACTTAAAAAAAAAATATTTGTCACCTGAAATATTTTACGAAAGAAAAATGATATTACCTTCAAAATAATTGTATGAAAGGAAGAATAGCGTTTTTGATATCTGGACCCTATTTCATAAAACTATTAGTCTAATAATTATTAGCGAATTTATTAATAATTATTAGTTTATTAGCAAAAACGTGTTTCATAAAACTTTTTCCGCACTAATAAATTATTTCTATAGCGCCAATAATATTAGTGGGAAATTATAACTGTAGGAAGATGAAATTTCATATCGACAATTTTATTAGTAAATTTTTCTGCCGGACTAATAAATTAATATTTTATTTTTATTAGTCTACGAACGTAGGTAGAAATACTCTAATAAAAAAATATAGTAGACATACAGTATTTTGTTTGGGAATTCTTTACTAATAATTTCTACACTAATAAAATATTTGTTTAGGTATGGGATATATTAGTAGAAAAAGATTTTTCTATGAAACTCAAATTTACTAATCAAATATTTATTAGAACTAATATTCTTGAAATTATTAGTATTAGACTAATAGTTTTATGAAATAGGGCCCTGGTCAAATTTTGACAAAAATCGAAGTAACTTACAAAAAGTTTCTTACAAAAAATAAAACCCTAAAGAAAACACTACTAAAAGTTGGTAAACATTTATTTTTGATTCGAATATTTCGAGAACAGATGAAGGTCAATACCTTCATCTGTACTCGAAATATTCGATTCAAGGATATGTCTTTATAGTAAATTTTGTTGTTAACGTAAAATAATAGTCTTAGAAAAATCAAATTCTACTTAACTTGGTAAAAATTGGTTTCTAACACAAAATGTTGGGAACAAAAACAGATTTTAAAATCTAATTTTTTTTTATAATATGCCAAATATTGTTGCTAACTTCAAGTTATTTCAAGTTACACCATTTTTTTACAAAACACGAAAAACAACAAAAAACTGATAAGAAATGGATTTCGACTCAAGTGTTAGGAGAAAAACATTTCATTAAATTTGTTTTTAATGTTTTATGTCTCCGCGAGCCCTCACCCACTCTGAACCTTGGATCGCTATCATCCTCCCCTTAATCTCTCCTTCCCCATTGAATTTGAAAACAACTTTTTGAAATGGAGAATTACTGTTATGATTTTCGCATGGCTGATTTCTCCAAACTCAACAATCTCCTTAGCTCAGCCGACTTTGAATTAAGTTACCACCACTCAACAGTAGAGTCCCTTACAAATTGGTTTTATTTGATTCTCTCATACTGTATTGAAGAATCAGTACCGTTCTCTCGTAAAAAAGATTTCACCTCTGCCCCCCCTTGGTACAACAGAGAGCTCCGTAGCCAAAAAAATACCCGTAATAAGCTTTGGAAGATCTTTTTACAGTCCAAATCTGATACCGACCACAACAACTATCTTCTCGCCTATAATTCTTTCCCTGAATTAAGGGAATCCCTTTATAACCAATACCTTAACCAAATGGAAAATAACCTTCTTTCTGATGCAAGGACGTTTTTCAATGGGTTTCCACCTTCAATGAGTTTCTCCAATATAATCTCCTCAGATCCAACAACGATATCAAATCTATTTTCTAAATACTTTAGCAAATCGTATACTGAACATCTTCATGATCCTGATCCACACTACTTTAGTTATTTAGATGGCTGCACTCAAACCTCTCTTTCATCTTTTACAATAACTGAAGAAATGGTACTTGCCAAAATCGTAAGCCTCAAAGAAAACTTTAGCCCTGGTCCTGATGGCGTCCCATCAGTTGTTCTAAAAAAATGTATGCATTCTTTGTCAAAGCCTCTAACTGCACTCTTTGAACTTTCTCTTTCCCAAGGTGTGTTTCCTCATATATGGAAAGATTTATTTATATTTCCCATTCATAAACAAGGCAATAAAACTGAAATTAACAATTATAGACCTATTGCGAAACTTTCATGCATCCCAAAACTTTTTGAAAGCCTAGTTTATGATTCCGTTTATTTCCATTGCAAGCCCTTATTCTCCCCCGCTCAACATGGTTTTCTTAAATGTAAATTCACTACGACTAACTTAATTGAGTTTATATCAAAAGTTTTGTCAGCCCTTGAGAATGGTAATGAAGTTGATGTTGTATACACTGATTACAGTAAAGCCTTTGATAAAATATCCCATAAAATAATTTATCTCAAACTTAGAGCCCTAGGCTTTCCATCTATGTTTATAAACTGGATAGGCTCCTACCTTGCCAATAGAACTTATAGAGTCCTCTTCCGTAACTCAGTTTCCAGTCCCATACATGCAACTTCTGGCGTCCCACAAGGTAGTCACCTTGGCCCCCTTCTCTTCGTCTTATCTGTTAACGATGTCTGTCTTAAATTAAAAAACTCAGATATCCTAATGTTTGCGGATGATAAGAACATTTTTAAGATTATCTCAACTCCATCTGATTCCTTACTTTTACAAAATGATCTTAATATCTTTTTTGTTTGGTGCATGCATAATTTCCTAGAGTTAAATGTAGGTAAATGTAAACAAATGATCTTTTCGCGCGAACAAATCCCATCTCATAGAGTATACTTCTTCCTTAATGACGCCGTCAACGAAGTCGATTCTATTAGAGATCTTGGTATTATGTGTGACAAACACCTCAATTTCCATTCCCATTTTGACCAAATTATTAATAAAGCTATTAGATCTCTCGGTTTTATTAAGAGATGGTCAAAAGAATTTTCCAACCCCTATGTAACTAAAGCGCTTTACATTTCCCTAGTCTGTCCTCATCTTGAATATGCATGCCAAGTAATGGTCTCCATTTATGAAAACCATTCCCTCAGAATTGAAAATGTTCAAAGACGTTTCGTTCGATTTGCCTTACGTGGCCTCCCCTGGGATGATACATCCAACTTGCCTCCTTATGCCGATCGACTAAAACTGATAGGTTTGCATCCCTTATATATTAGACGCAAAAACGCTGATATATTATTTGCTCACCAATTGTTAATGGGCAATATAGATTCCCCGGCACTCCTGAGTGATATTCATCTTCACACCAACCCTCGAAATCTGCGATCTGTCTCCCTTTTCTATATCCCTCATCACCGCACTAATTACGGGCACTTTGAATCAATGTCCAGAATTCTTCGTCACTGCAACGCTGCTAGGCTAGTCTTCGACTTTAACATTTCCAAATCCCATCTGAAAGATACCCTTTACTTTTTCCCATTTTGAGTCCGAATTCCTCGTCCCTTTTAATTTGAAGTCTAATAAAATCAAAATTGTTAGTTCTTGTACATTAAAGAGCTTTTATGTGGGCCTTAGGGCCCACATGAATTAATGTTGAAAACTGATAACAAGAACAAGAGCAAAAAAAAAATATAGTGTTAAGTTAAGTTAAGTTATGTTAAGTTATAGCTCGTATTAAGCTGAATAAATAAATAAAAGACACTAGGCACAATTTTTAAAAAAGAACACATTGAAACAGTTAAACATGCTCAAGAAAAGAGCTTATGAAACTTCTTATATTTTCTTTGTTCCTGAATCTTTAATTTAGAAATGCAATCAGATTTAAAAATGCACATTTTACCTGACCGAATTGAATAAACTCTTAAAACTACTACTGATTGTTTTTCCAAAACAAAATATTTAAGCAGTACTTCAAGTATTTTTAAAATTGATTTAACCAATGATGAATACTTTGATGATTTGAAAAATATTTATTAAGGTCCGCGATTATCTTTAAAATGAATCACTACATATCTTCTTGACAAAGAAGAAAAGCTTAATTTTAAAAAAAAATACAGACAAATGTTTAAAAAAAGTTTGTGAAGAAGAAGATCTGGTGGAGAACTTTTTGAAACTTTTACGATTTGTAAGTCCTTTTCTCTGAAAAATAAAAATTGTAATTCACTTAGCGGGTTGTCAAATTTGTTTGGACACAATTTTTCTGAAAATTATTGGTTAGAAATCGATAGAGAATATACATTACTCCGACATGGTAACAACGAAGATATCAATACTGAACATTTTCAATATTTTTGGAAGCAAAACTTAAATAAAAAACTTGATGATAGTGGAGCACAGTGAAAGAAATTTCTTAGCAATCAATTTAAACAAAACTAAACTTCGAAGTAAACTTTCGAATTTCACTATAAATTTTTTGTTTATCAATATTTTAACGTATTATTTTTTATAAATAAAAATCAAAATGTTTGAAATACTTGAATTTTTTTTCGGGGGAAAAAAGGGGAAACAAAAACGTGTTGGTGCCAAAAAAAGGGTATTTTTTAAACATGAACCTAAAGAGCTTCTTTAGTTCTACGTTAGTAAATTTTTGTCATTCCCACATTATTTTCAAGGGAAACAATTGAAATATTTTCGTTGTATAGGTTTTGGGAATGTTTGAATTGACATTAGTTCATTACCTAGAAATATAAACATAATTCATACTTTTATTCACTATCACTACGCTTGACTCACATATTTTAATTTTAATTAAAACAACAGGAGGACCAAACAAAAACAAAATTTTGTAAGATTACAACAAACCTAAAACAAAAGCATGTCACTCGTTAGTTTAAAACGAGTTTCGTATTAATTTAGGAGTCTCCTTACTCGTCATAAATAGGAAGTTATTGTAATCGGTCCGATCTGTCGTCGAATTGAAAACTTTGATATTTCTTGACATTTCAAGGTCCCTATACCTAGCGACTTCAAGTTAATTTTATATTATATAATGTGACATGATACCAACATAAGTATAGTTTTGAAAAAAAATTCAATTTTTGGTTTTTTATAACTCAAGAAAACTTAAAAAAAAAATATTTGTCACCTGAAATATTTTACGAAAGAAAAATGATATTACCTTCAAAATAATTGTATGAAAAGAAGAATAGCGTTTTTGATATCTGGTCAAATTTTGACAAAAATCGAAGTAACTTACAAAAAGTTTCTTACAAAAAATAAAACCCTAAAGAAAACACTACTAAAAGTTGGTAAAAATTTATTTTTGATTCGAATATTTCGAGAACAGATGAAGATCAATACCTTCATCTGTACTCGAAATATTCGATTCAAAGATATGTCTTTATAGTCAAAATTTTGTTGTTAACGTAAAATAATAGTCTTAGAAAAATCCAATTCTACTTAACTTGGTAAAAATTGGTTTTCAACACAAAATGTTGGGAACAAAAACAGATTTTAAAATCTAATTTTTTTTTATAATATGCCAAATATTGTTGCTAACTTAAAGTTATTTCAAGTTACAACATTTTTTTACAAAACACGAAAAACAACAAAAAACTGATAAGAAATGGATTTCGACTCAAGTGTTAGGAGAAAAACATTTCATTAAATTTGTTTTTAATGTTTTATGTGGCCTTATTTCAGTGACACGTTTTGTGTACCTTACCTACCCTTTTTAAATACATAGGTTTTTATTTGTTTACGAAAATTCCAAATAAATTAACTCCTTGATTTAATGAATTTCTTATGTAAATATATATATAAAAATGAATTGCTGTTCGTTAGTCTCACTAAAACTTTAGCACCGCTGAACGGATTTATCTTATCTTAGTCTTGAAATGTTCGTGGAGGTCTAGGGAAGGTTTAAAAGGCGAGAAAAAATCGAATAATTTCCGGGAAAACCCTAAAAACAGCCCTTTTCTATTTCCCATACAAACGTTTTCTAGAGTCAATTTGAACTTTATTGCTATTCAATGAAGTTCATATTAAATTATAATCACTCACTGTTGTCTAAGCAATTTAGGTGTGTTCCTAACGTCAAAGAGTCAATTTGCAATTTATTACCGCTGCATAAAGTTCAAATTAAATCATATCTATGAAAATAGTATTCGCGTGCGCTTTGGAGGATCTAATGTCGCGTTCCGAAATAAACAAAAGTGAATCGCGAACGCGACAAAAAATGTAATAAACTATTAGTAGTACTGATTTCCAAATAATTTGGTCAGCTTCGCGAAACTTAATTTTAGCTAACTTCAGTTGTAACTGTATCAAATTATTTTTTTAAGTTTGATAAATCTTAAGTTTTGTCTCAAATTAAGTTTCTGAACACAACCATAATATTTGTCATCACCGAAACACCAATTTGCAACATCGCCAAAAATAGCGCAATGGCTAAGATCCTACAGGTATGCAAATTAATTGTTTGGGATGAATGCACAATGGCCCATAAGAGGTCACTGGAGGCGCTGGACAGAACATTGAAAGATCTTCGTGACAACCTAAATATTTTTGGTGGGCCATGATTCTGTTGTCAGGTGATTTTCGTCAGAATCTTCCAGTTATTCCCATCAACTGTTGCTGATGAACTAAATGCATATGCCTAAAACTCATCGAATTTGTGGCAGTACGTAAAGACACTCCAATTAACAACTAACATGCGAGTATTTTTGCAACATGATGAAACTGCAAATGTGTTTGCGAAGCAGTTGTTAGATATTGGAAATAATAAAATTGCAATGGACACCTCGACCGCATTCATCACATTACCCACAGATTTCTGTCACATCACAGATTCAAAAGCTTATTCAGCGTGTTTTCCCAGATATAGCGCAAAATTTCAATAACCATAATTGGCTGGGTGAACGAGCAATATTGGCAGCGAAAAATAAAGATGTCGAGGATCTCAATTCAGAATTTTCCAGGATGACGTAGTCAACTATCCCACGGAGTTTTTAAATTCACTGGAATTGCTTGAATTACCACCTCACAATTTGCAGTTAAAAGTAGGATCAGTTGTCATCATGCTGCGTAACATTAATAAACCGTCTTCTTTGTTTATTTACGCACCACAAAACAAAACAAAAAATATAGTTTATGAGAAAGCTTTAAATTGATTAACAAACTGTATCATAACAATGTGTGTCTGTTAATAAAAATTTAAACCTTATAAATAGCCAGTATTTCAGGAAAACTCTGTTTTTTTAAGTAAGCAACATGATTTGTCGAAAATAATAATAAAACTTCATGCTTCATTAAAAAATGCTTTTTTATTCAATACGTTTTGTTTGTTTTGAAATTTATCGATTTTATTTATCGATTGAGGCAGTACGAAGTCTGCCGGGTCAGCTAGTGTAAATATAAGTTCCTATTCACATGTAGTGAATGTGTTCTCAATTTCTCGACTAGGGAATCCCGTGAAAACAAAACTTAGATGTGGGGTGAAAAAATGTTCTAGTATTTAGGTAGATAATACATTATATTCTTACGATTTTTATAACAAATAAAGGGTTATGGTCCCTTCTTTTCTTGTTGCAATTTGCAACGCTTTGTTCTTTCTGTATATTTAGGTTATATCTATAAAAAAAATGAATCAAAAACTAATCTACAAGCATTGTTCATTTATAGTCCGTTTTTAAAAATGATAAAATCCTTAGAAATTGCAAAACTAAAACTATAATCTTTCTATAAATCCACACAAAAATCAGGAGTTAGATAAATAATTACAAAAAAAGTCAAATAATATCTGAAATCGTAGCCATAGAAATCAATAGTCCTATACCACTAATTAAAAACGTATTTAAATCCTTTTGCTTTAGATGCATTTTTTCGACAACACATAATTAAAAAGGTATATATGTATGCTCGTGTTCCTAAAATATTTTTAAATAATATCATTTTTCATTGTTTAAATATATTTATACCTATGTACATACGAGTAGCTTACATATTTAAAGAAACATATATAACTTTACATCCTTTGGGAATGGTGTTCAATTTAACAACATGTCATTTTATATACCTACAGACAATTATTCCGGTCTTTGGAGACAAATATGTATTAATTATTCTGAAAATTCCTTTACTGAACATATTATACAAACACAATTACATTTTCATGAATGGATTTTCTTTATATTAATCATCGATTCGTCTATAGGCGTATAGATACTTATAATGCTACATTTTCCAATGTGACTTACACACAGGGTGGACTAGAAAAAATTGATATAGGAAACAATTAAATAAAAATGAGGTACGAAAATAAATCTGAACCTGAGGTTTAGTGTAGTGTATTGTAGGCCCCCCCCCATCCCTGACAACAGTCCTCGCACACAGGAATGGTTGAGAGTTGTAAATCACTAGGCCCTAGTTCTCAACGGACTGTTGCTGCACCCAATTTATTTTTTAGAGGTTTAGTGACATACAGCTATTAACCATTCCTGTGTGTGAGTAATGTCAAAAATAAAGGGGACCTACAATTTGTATGCCAAATCCGAACGACTTATTTGAGAAAGTACTTTTCAAGACAAGAATCACGCTTGGAGGATTTGTCAATTCCTTGCAAGAGGCAGTACCCGTGAATAAACTTTAGGTGGCACAGGCAGGTCCTACGAACTAACCAGCACTCCTCGTGTACTAGAAAATATATTATGTTTAATATTTGATATTTGAAAGCTTCCAGGTTACAGCTAAAAATTTGACGAGTCTGAAACGAGACATGACGAACTCTACGCAAGTTTAAAACAAATCTAGCAGTGGCATTAAATGCTACCTTAAACTTCTGAGCCGAATGAGAGTCAACGGCTGCAAACAGCTCGCACCCATACTTAATTAAAGGCACAACTAGTGACCTAACCAACTTTAATTTAGTATGAGTGGGTAGAATTGATCTAATAACAGATAGTCTTCTGAGCGAAGTATAAATCTTTGACACAACCGTGTCGACGTGGACATCCGAAGTTAATCTATTGTTAAAGATCAATCCTTAGTTTTTGACTTGTGTAACAGAATTAATTATGGAATAATTTAATATTACAAAAATTAGGTGGCTCAACAGTCCGTTGGCAACTAGGGCCTAGTGACTTACGACTCTCAACCATTCCTGTGTGCGAGTAATGTTGTCAGGTTTGAGTTTTTTTATTCGATATTGGAAGAGCTTTAGTTTTTTTCAGGATTAAGTTTAAGCCTGTTGCGGGTCGACCAATCATATAAAGACTGTAGATCAATATTCATTTAAGCTATTGCATCTTTAATCATGCTCTCAGGAAAGCTAATATATAAATGAACATCATCAGTTTAGGTATGGTATTGACAGAAGGACAAAACAGAAGGCAGATCATTAATGAACAACAAAAGTAAAGGGACAAGGATTGATCCTTAAGGGACACCAGTATGAACAGGAAGGAACGAAGACAGTTTATCAGTACAAGATACTGTTTGCATACGATTGGTCAAATATGAATAAATAAGGAGTTTAGTTCTGTAAGAGAAGTTAAAATAAACAGTCAGTTTATCGCAGAGAAAATTATAATTCACGCAATCAAATGCCTTCGAAAAGTCAAGTTAGGTTATCACAGTAATAAATTTTGTGCCTAAAGTCTGTCTTATTTCATCGGACACTTTAAGCAAAGCTGAAACGCAACTATGTCCAAACTTGTAACAGTTCTCTGCAATTCTTGAGGACATACAACTAAATTGTGTTTGGGAAGTAGAAAATGTACTATTCATATCCTCCAAATCAATATCGTCATCACAAACTTCGACATGTTTTCATAAGCTAATGTTCTTAACTTCATTCTAAAAAAACTTTGAGGACCGATTTGAGTTTAACTAATTATTATAAAAATTGTATTTAGGTACTAATTGTTTATTACAATGAAAGTCTTGTCTTGGAAATAAATCGAAGTTTTGAGGATACAGTTCAATGAGTGCCGCTTTATGTTATTACCCTATGCCGAAGTCTACAAAAAAGATACTATCAATTTTCAAATAAGCAAACTCACGGTATTGTCTCTTGTCATGGGACATAAGTCAGCATAGACAGTCTAACTCCTACAGTAAAATAAGTTGACATTTCAGATTATATTTTATTGAATTCATGCCAATGTGTCTGGCTGGTTACAGAAAGCCCAAAATAAAAGAGCTCACGCTCAAAATTTTTGCGAAATTCACAATACATTTGGCAAGATTGACCTTAATAAATATTATGACACTTGGATGTCTTGGTTACTTTGACAGACTGAGACATTAGTTGGATGTCTTGGTAACATGAAATTGAATATTCTGACAGTTAGATGTCTAAGTAACTTTGAAAGATGCTGAGACATGAGATTCACCATACATTTAACAAATTGTATCTCAATGAATATTCTGACAGTTTGATGTCTTGGCAACTTTGACAGATGCTGAGACAAGAGTTTTATCAAACATTTGACAAATTTCACCTCATTGAATATTCAAACAGTTCGATGTCTTGGTAACTTTGACAGATGCTGAGACAAGAGATTTTACAAACATTTGAAAAATTTAGTATAATTGAATATTCTGACAATTGGTTGTCTTGGTAACTTTGACAGATTCTGAGACGTAAGATTCACCATACATTTGAGAAAATTTGACCTCATTGAATATTCTGACAGTTGGATGTCTTAGTAACTTTGAAAGATACTGAGACATGAGATTCAGCATACATTTAACAAATTGTATCTCAATGAATATTCTGACGGTTGGATGTCTTGGTAACTTTGACAGATGCCGAGACATGAGATTAACCATACATTTACCAAATTTTATCTCAATGAATTTTTTGACATTCGGATGTCTTGGTAACTTTGACAGTTCCTAAAACATGAGATTGACAAATTTAAACTCATTGAATATTCAGCCAGTTGGATGTCACAGATGCTGAGGCAAGAAAATTGTAAACATATTTGAATTTCCGTGTGAACACCCTTTACTATTCTATCGACTTGACTTTCTATTCTATATCACACCTTGTCGTACTAAACCGTAACATATCTTATAATACCTTTAGTTGAATCACAATAAAGTTCATTACCTGGGTTTCGAATCCTTCCATCTCATCAATATGTCTAATGTCTATACAATATCCTTTCGTTTTATCCCTTTACCTCTTTCTCTCATCCCCTAAAACCTTATAATCAGCAATCAATGCATGAAGATGAATTTTATTTTTCACACATAAATAATGCAGGCCATAAAATACTCGTATAGCTTTAGTTTGATGTGAAAATAGGTAGGTATATGCACAATTAAATTGGTCAATAAGCAATTAGTCAAGGCAAATGGTGGACGATACCTACATATATGCATGATGGGGGTGTAACCTCATCTCACCTCGGCGGCGACCGGGCAGTTTGGGCTCGTCCTGTTAATATCAATCAAATCACGCACATAAACTGATTGGCGGTTTCAATGACATAAAATATGCAAATTACAGGACTTTACATACCCAAAGCGCACTAACACGATATGATATAATTTCAATTAATGGACATATGTCAACTTCCAATTAATTAGGAAAAAGATAAAATATCATCCTGCAGGCATTCAAACGCACACTCACACAATAATAATTCGGCAGGATATTATGACATAAATTGTCCCTAATTGAATGGACCCATGCGAGCAAATGACACTTTAGATGTCGTAATTTTATGCCTCATCCTGAATATTTAAATATAAAAATAAAATAAAATTAAAATTGTATCTAGATATGTATTGTACATATATTTGTATTTGTGCATTTTTCTTTCTATATACAAACATAATAATTGTTTTCTATTTTTGAAATTTATATTTATAGGGTTTATGCCAAGAATGTCAGCCATCACTCACATAGTTAGCCGAGATGAGTGGGGGGCCAGACCGCCAAAATTGGTTGAGAAATTTAATGGCCCTGCACCGTTTGTCATCATCCATCACTCGTATCTGCCGCCTGCATGCTTTACGACGCCGGAATGCAAACTGGCCATGCGAACGATGCAGGAGTTCCATCAAATCGAACGTGGATGGAATGATATTGGTTATAGTTTTGCAATTGGTGGCGATGGACAGATTTATGTTGGCCGAGGATTTAACGTTATCGGAGCACATGCACCAAGATACAATGACAAAAGTGTTGGTATCTGTTTGATTGGTGACTGGAGGAGTAAGTGTGTTACGTCTAACTTTTATCTTTATGCACAATATACAAACATTTATTACTTATTTTAAGTTTTAGTTAAGTTTTTTGTTTATCTTATATAAATAAACTTTATAAATTTTTGTTTTTATAGCAAAACTTCCACCAACAAATATGCTGCAAGCAGCAAGAGACTTAATTGGATTTGGAATAGAGAAAGGATATATCGATAAAAGTTTTAAATTGCTTGGTCATCGGCAAGTTCGTGACACCGAATGTCCTGGTGATAGACTCTTTGCTGAGATATCTTCTTGGCCAAACTTTACTCCTAATATAAATGCAACAGAAAATGAAATACCTGTTTGAGATTTTCAAAATCGTAATTAAAACTATATTTTTAATTAAAAAAAAAAACAAAAATGTGGTTTTCATTGAAGGTGCAAACAAAAAAATGTGTAAGGTGAAAGAGAACATACATAAGTCTGAGGTAAGATTGTAGGTCATTAGACTTGAACATAAGTTTGATTTCGTGAAACGGAATTTGTAGGATTTTTTAAAGTGGCGTGCCTTCCTATTAGACAGTGCACTTTGACCGCTTTAAATCTAGTGTAAGCCAGATATTTGCCTGATGTTTGTCTTTTATATAGCGTCTTGCATTAGCTATAGGTACTTTACATTAGCCAAACGAGTTTATCTGCCTTACAATTTCCTAGAATGTCTCTATGGCCCGGCACCCAGCAAAGGTGAATATTGAACTGTTGTGCCATCTCTATTAGAGATGATCGAGAGTTATGGACTGTTATAGAGTTTGTAGAGACAGAGTCCAGAGATTTAATTTAATAACGGTCTGACTATCATACGCCTGGAACACGCTAAAATGATTTTGAAGGCGGAATAAGAGACTTTATTTCAGACCTTCAGAGTACACATCTGCACCAAGTAGGAGTAGTGTATCCAGTGCCGCAGATCGGGTCGTGCGCAGCCATCCGCTTATAAAGGGTGTCCCAAAATTAACGCAAGATTTGAATTAAATAGAAAACGCCGTTTTTAGTCTTTTGATAGTTATATTTTTATTGACTCGTAAAGTACATAGGATAGGGTTATGTATGGAATAACACATCGGACAAATGGCCTCCACGGCTTTGCATGCACATGCGCACTCTTTTGTTGAAATTTTCCATGACCATTCTGCATAAATGTGGCTTAATTTCGTTGATGCAGCGTTGAATCTCCTCCTTTAATGCACGGGTGGTTGTGGGCTTGTTGACATAGACTTGTGATTTCAAATAACCCAATAAAAAGAAGTCTAATGGTGTTAAATCACACGATCTAGGAGGCCAATTTTGATCACCGAAACGAGAGATCACACGACCTGGAAATGTCTCATGCAGTAATTGAATTGTTTCACGGGCTGTATGACATGTGGCACCGTCTTGTTGAAACCACATATTGGACACATCAATATCATCCAATTTTGGCAGAAAGAACTGTGTAATCATGTCGCGATATCGAGCACCAGTAACAGTCACTGCTTGACCAGCATCATTTTCAAAAAAATATGACCCAATTATGCCTCCAGCCCAAAATCCACACCATACAGTCACGCGTTGTGGATGCATTTGTTTTTCGACAATCACATGAGGGTTCTCCGAACCCCAAATGCGGCAATTTTGGCGATTGACAAAGCCATCAAGATGAAAATGTGCTTCATCGCTTAGGATGATTTTGCTCGAAAAATCAGGGTCCATTTGTTGATGTTCAATAATCCATTCAACGAACTCTCTTCTCTGTCCATGGTCATTAGGCTTCAATTGTTTAATTGAATTTTGTAAGCATGAAGACACAGATCTTTGGTGAGTATACGCTGTAGAGAGGTTCTTGAAATTTGCAATTCTTGTCCACGACGTCGAATTGAGGTTCCTGGATTGTCAGCAACA
Organism: Eupeodes latifasciatus; assembly: GCA_920104205.1. NCBI lineage: Eukaryota > Metazoa > Arthropoda > Insecta > Diptera > Syrphidae > Eupeodes > Eupeodes latifasciatus. The sequence goes on from OV049924.1 coordinate 181,916,029, forward strand.
CTCTCACGCACTACTTCGACATTCACATTTGAACGGCTTGTTTTTGGACGACCAGTGTGTTTGCCGTCTCCAACGGATCCAGTCTGCATGAATTTTTCAATTAATCTCTTCACAGTTGACGAAGTTAAAACACTATTCCGACCATATTTTGTATGAAATTTTCGAACTGCAGCCGCCAAGCTTTCACTATTTTTGAAATATTCTTTAATAATGAAGACACGTTGTTCTCTCGTGTAACGCTCCATTTTTAATAACCCTATACTGTTAGCTGTCAAATTGCTTTTTTTCAGGGTTGCCAACACTTCACTGCACAAATGGCAGCAAATTCAAATCTTGCGTTAATTTTGGGACACCCTTTACATGAGCTGGCTGAATGTTGGAATGTTAGTTTGTTGCGGTTTATTGCTTTTTATAAAGCAATCTAACATACTGCCACACCGTACAGTAAAATCGGTCTGATTAGATTACCGATGCGTATAACCAATGCGTTATTCGGGGTTGTTAGCCCCATTTATTACTAATAGCTTTTTTGCAAGAAAAGATAGCTACAGTAGCTTTTCCGACTCTTTATTGTATATTGCGTTTTCAATTTTGTTTTTTGTCCAAAATAAGACATATGTACATACATATGTAGGTTCTTAGCCTCGCCTGGGAGTTTTAATTGGATTCCTTTAATATTGGAAGGGTTTACATATGGGATTTTGTATTTCCTCGAAAATACGACTAAATCGGTTTTGTTTGGGTTGACACCAAGTCAACACCGATCAACCCAAATATTAGTTTGTCTAAGGTAGTTTGTAAGAGTTCTTGTAGGGTGTTAAGATGCTTTCATGAGACTGCTAAAGCAACGTCATCTGCATAGGCAATCACTCTGAAACCCTCCGCATTTAGACCACCAAGTCCAGAGGAGAGGGCATAGAACACCAACTTGCGGTGGCCCTCTGCTAACGAATCTTCTAGCAGAAGAGTTGACCAGTTTTGAGTTAATTAATCTGCTAGTCAGCAATAAAGGAATTAACTTTCCAAGCGAACCCTCTAAGATCAGAGATGTTAATGCAGATGTGTCCACGTTGTTGAAAGCACCTTCGATGTCAAGGAAAGAAACCATAGTGAATTCTCTATGATGGAGGGAGTATTCGATGGTACGTACTAAAGTGTGAAGGCATGTTGAGACATAGACAGAAGTCTTATATCAATACTTGCCCTTAAATTAATATCAATCAATGTTTCCAAGGTAAGGTCGTATGAACGAATAATTATAGACTTATAGGTCGTAGATCATTAGAGTTTAGGAAAAGGGGCGTACTGAATTAACACATTGTGAGTTTACGATTTGTTATTTGAAAGCCATATTGAAAACTGATATACATAAAAATAGCATTGACCAGTGTTAGAAAAAGGCTTACTATTAAGCTGATTTAAGTACGATTTGATTTTCTCAGTACTTACGAGTAAGTGCACCTTTAACATTTTCAGTACAATTTTGAATTTTTTGTACCAAAATCACCAAACAGTATCATACAGAATTCTGAAAACAGCATTTCAACTCGCTCCGAAACATATGCCCTCAAAATCTACATCCAACATGTGAATTGTGTAGATTCACCATCTGAGCGTCATCGTCCTGCTTGAATCACACATGTTTACATTCATTGGATATCCCAATTAGTAGTTTCTTTATTTATTTACGTGTATTTACGCTTAATGCAAGCTATTAACAAAAAAGGGCTTAAAACTAGGCATGTCTGACGTTCCTTGAATTAGTACAAATAGGAATAATTTCTTGAAGAAAAGGTAAGGTATGGTACCTGCTAAAAGCTGGTGTAGAAAGAGAATATCAGCGATTTCGCTGCGTTTTTTGAGCGTTTGCAGATTAATAAGTTTTAAGCGATCTTTATAAGGTGGTAAGAATAGAGTATCACCCCCTTGGAGTGCGAATCGAAGCAATCTGGGTTGTACAGGTTAAATTCTTTGAGAGTGAGAGTTCTGATGGGGAGACCAGACTCGAAAATTTAATTGAGCGTCGCAAATAACACCTAGGTCACGAATGGAACATACAGAATGAATAGTAAGATCGTGCAGGCTGTAATTTCGGTAGGGAGGGAAGATGTGAACGCTTACGGGTGAATGGAATGAATTGGCATTTAGCAACATTGAGTTCTAAGAAATTTTTGTAGCACTAAGACTGAAATTAGTCAAGATAATTTTGGAGTAAGACAGTATGAGATGGAGTAGAAATAACCTTTGTTATTTTCATGGCATCGCATCAGTGTAAATAGAGACAATTAAATTATCAATGACATTAATAACGTCGGTGATAGTTAACGAAAATAACAAAGAACCAAGGTGGCTCCCTTGAGAGATTCCGGAGTAGCATAGACGGGATCGGAGATTAAGAAACTGAAAACAACTCTATATCGGCGGTTCTCAAGCTACGATCTGTGCCATGAAATAAAAAAGGTTGGGAAATCAAGGGCTAAGTTTAAGATAAAATAATTTGGTGACTGATTTTATCAATGGTTTTGAAATGGATGGATACGTTTTTTTCTTCTTAAAACTTAGGTTTTTTTCGATTTTACAGTGTTTTTTAGCACTCCAAATCTCGTAAGAAAGTCAATATCATGAACAATACCGAGAACTACCCGAAAAACGTCTATGGAAATCTAAGACGATGACATTTTTAAGGCAGCGTTAATCGTCTTAATCTTAAATAGAACACTATGCATTTAAATATTTCATATAGAGAAAAGAGGATGGGATTCCACCCACACTGATAACTTCCCATCCCGTCTGCCGATTTGTCTTGCTTAAAAGTTTGTAGGTTTTCATGTTTTGTTAAAAAAGTTGTCACTTGAATTATACTTAAAAATTTACAAATTACCAACAATATTTTGCATATAGGTAATGAAATAGCTTGATTTCAAAATCTATTTTTGTTAACGAGATTTTTAGTCCAACACCAATTTTTACCAATTTTAGTAGCATTTCTTAAAAGTTTTTGTTTCTTATATAAACAAATCCAAATTGGATGAATGAAATTAATTTGAAGTCAACATCTCATTATCATCGAGAACCGAATATCAATTTTTACCAAATTTGCGTATTTTTTTTTTTGTAGCTTTTATTTAGTATTTTACGAAAAAAATGGACTGTTGAATTTTTATAAAAAAAAAAATTCTGAATGTCAAAAACAATATTTTCTTTGAAAAAAAAGGTTTGAAGCCAATATTTTTAATTTTTGAAAAGACATTTGGGTCGAAAATCAATGTTTACCTACTTTTAGAAATGCTTTTTTTAGGTTTTTATTCTTTGTAAAAAAACTGTCAATCCGATTTTTCTCAAAACTTTATCGAATATTGAAAACAATATTTTTTAAAAGATAAAATTAGTTTGGAGCCAATATTTTAAATTTTTGAAAAGATATTTGAGACGAAAATCAATTTTCACCAACTTTTATTAATTTTTTTTTATTTTTTGTAAACAAAAACTGTCAATTCGATTTTGCTTAAAATATTTCCAAATTTTGAAAAAAATCGAATCGACAATTTTTTAACAAAAAAATAAAAACCTAAAAAAAATAATAAAAGTTGGTTAATATTTCTTTTAAGATAAAATTAGTTGGAAACCATAATCTGAATTTTTTTAAAAGATATTTGAGTCGAAAATCAATGTTTACCAACTTTTATTATTTTTTGTAGGTTTTTATTTTTTTTTTGTTAAAAAATTGTTGATTCATTTTTTTTCAAAATTTTGCTGAATGTAGAAAACAATATTTTTTATATGATAAAATTGTGTGGAAGCCATAATCTCAAATTTTTTAAAAGATATTTGAGTCGAAAATCAATTTTTACCAACTTTGAGTAATGTTTTTTGTAGGTTTTTATTTTTCATAAAAAAACTGTCAATTCGATTTTTCTTAAAATTTTACCAGATGTTAAAAACGGTATTTTTTATTGCTTAAAATTATTTTGGAGATAAAATCATTTTTGTTCGTAAAATATTCCAGGTGACAAATATTTAAAAAAAAAAAAAGAAAAAACTGTTAGTTGGATTTTTTCCAAAAATAAACTAGTTCTGTATCACGTCAAAATATATATGTACTATAAAATTTAATTCAACTCGCTAACGTTATTGGTTCGTGAGATATTTAGGGTTTACCAACATTTTCATATTTTTTTTAAATTGCTATGGTAAAAAAAAACAGCCACGCAATTTTTTGAGAGTCCTTTCTGCATCTTTCTGCATTATTATCTGTACTTATTTGAAGTCGATATCTTTACTGGCTCTTAAGCTATGGACGACGAAAAAAACGTCGCGAACGTATGTACACGCGCACGCACAGACATCTCTCTAAAAATCTTTTATTTCTACTCTATTGACCTTAAAACGTCGAGAAATGTCAAAATTTTCAATTCGACAAATCGGACCGATTACAATAATTTCATATGGGAAGTTAATAATAAAATATTCAAATGCACTTAATTTTGCTAGTTAGTTAAATTGTTTCTATAGGTTGTATAAAATTTGAACATTTCAAAATTAAAAATTGCAAAACATCTCGGAACCTCGTAAGCTGATAAAATCAAAATCTTGACAGCTAAAATCGCAAAAATCGATGTTTAGTTAACCTTGACTGTTAAACTTTTTAAGATTCTTCTGATGCACATTAAAGCGGCTATTGATTGTTTTCTTACAAAATCGTTCGTCCTAAATTCGACCACCAAACGTTGGAGAGACGGCTTTGAAGAGATGTCAGTAGTATTATAATGCAGAACTCATTCTTCTAATTTCTATTCAACAAGGGAATTCCATGCTTTTTCGAATGTTTTTGCATTTAACAGAAATTCAACACTATCGTGTAACTGATTGTATTTAATGGGCTTGTCTCATCCCTCATTTTCCTTCTAAATCAAAATCCTGCCTACGTCCTTGGTTTTTCGTATGAGAAATTTGCTGATATGATACAAATACAATACTATCCATTGTCGATGAGCCTAAAGGCAATAACACACTAGTCATATTGAATCTGTATGTATTTACAAGGACAAGGAGTTAAAGAAACTTTAGCCTCTCGAGTGTTTACATTGCTGAGTCAGGTCGTTTAGCTCATCAGCAAAATCTCAGCATATATGCTTACCTTCTTCAACAAGAGAGTGTTGTTTTCTGACCATCACGTAGAATTCCTATACACAATACCCACATTGAAATCACCTCCCCCCCTCCCTTAACAACGATTTCACTATATTCAAAGGATAACAAATGAGAAAGAGCAATATTCTTTTAATGGAATCGAAGAGCACAATCATGAAGTTTTGAAAGACGTCGAATAATAACTGTATAAAACATGTGTTACTAATGTGCTTCTGCTTCCATGGACTTCTATGACTATGAATTTAAATCACAGCAAATAAAGGTTTGAATCTATTTGCAACAAGTGATGATGAACACGCAAAATAAAAGTGATACGCTCCGATAATATAAGCCGTGTTTTATGGAAGATTGATAGCCACTTAGTAAAGATAATTGAATAAGCATGGTTAGATATTGTTTAGATTAAATTGATTTTCTTTATTACAAAATTAATTTCACATAGTAGTTTACGAAATCATGGTCTTGCAGACATTTAGTAACACCGACGATCAACGTTTGTAATTACTTTGTAAAGCTTTGTTTTCTATTAGCTTAGTTCCTCCAATTCTTCCATCCAGCTTCTTTTTTTCCTTATTTCGTGGAGGTCTACTATCTTTGGAAGTCTTTCATTAGACATACTGAGAGTTTTAAGAATATAGTCTACATGTAGCTTAAGAGTGCGTATAAATTAAGGTGAAAGTCCAGTTTCCAGCATGACCATATAGTTTGGGAAGTTGAATAAGATATGGAAGATTATTTCAATACAGTATACAGGGTTATCCATTTTGCGGTTACAAAAGTAAACTTAAATAAAACACATACGAAATATTTTTTTTCTTGATATTTCTTTTCTATTATAAAGTTTAAACGTTGATATTATGTTTTGAAATGACCACCACACGAATTGTTGCAAGCATCGATTCTTTTGAGGTAATTTTTTACCACTTTTTGACACATATTGAGCTTATGGCTTGACGAATGTTGGTGCTCAAGAGTTTCACCACGACGAGAAATTACGCGGCCAGAAAATGTCTCTTGCAATAAAGCCATATTTCCTCGAGAATTGTGGCATATAGCACCGTCTTGTTGAAACCACATATTCTCCAAGTCGTATTCTTCAATAGCAGGCAAAAAAGGAGGTCAGCATATGACAATAACGCTCCGAATTGACGATGGCAGTCGTTCCATCGTCGTTTCGAAGAAGTAAGGTCCAATCACACCTCCAGACCAAAGAGCTCGCCAATCAGTGAGTTTTTGTGGATGTAATGGCCTCTTTTCAATTACTTAAGGATTTTCAGAACCTCAAATACGACAATTATGTTTATTAACATACCCACCAACTCCGAGTGAGAAATGTGCTTCGTGGCTGAAGAAGATTTGTTGCGGTAAAATTTAGCAGAACAAGTTTCACTAGCCTATCTCATATCCTTTTTCCTTTTTTAGCTTTCCTTTCGTCATTGCGGCTCCAAAATATTTTAAGAGTTCAGTTGAATCCTGCTTTCCATCAGTCAATGTCCTGCTCTTATTGTATTTTGGAAAAGCAAACAAAATAGGTCTTTCATTGGTAATGCGGAGTTGTGTGACAGAGGGTCCACATTTTAAGTTACTTTTAAAATTTGTGACGGGCGGTCACAAAATGCATAATTGTGTGACGGATGAGTCACAAAGACGGCTTTATTGAGTGTGCGACAGGTGGTCCACACAAGGATAATGACATGAAGAGTATACCCATGTTCAACGGACAGTATGTATCGTTTCTCTAATTTGCACACCATCCTAAAATTAGTATGGCTTAATGCCCAGCCTAAAGTGTCGGAATACTAAGTAAGGTCACCTTGCGATGTGGTTTCCCTTCCCCTAAAATTGTCTGCACGGAAGTCTAAGGGTTTAGAGTCTAAATTGCGAACTATCGGATTCTGCCTCTCAATCTTGGTTGAAAAATACCAAGGTTGCTAATTACAAGAACGCTTTCCTCAAGTTATTAAACTGGGCCGGTGGGCTGGGGATTTTACTTGCGAACACTAAAAAAATTTTCGTTTACTTTTTAGACCAATTGGATTTGACGGATAAGAACTGAACTCGTCCATCTAGATTTAGCCAAGGTTGGTGTTCAAATCACCAATGTGAAAGAGACCACAAAGGTTTGGCTGGTTTTTGAAATCAGCATGCACCCCAGCGAAAAAGCCGGGTGTCGCAGTTAGACCGAAAGAGAAAACCAGATCATAACAAAAGGTCAGAGTAGGATGGCATACTTGTCTTGGCCTCTTGGATGAGGGAAGTTCGCCATGAATATGGCACTTTTGAAAGAAGCTAAGAAGAGTGAGGTCGAAAAACAAAATAAAAGAATTTTTGAGGAGGAATAAAAAAAGAAAAATCGTGTTAGTTTTTTGTTGGATGAGAACTAAATCAAAATTGGGAAAAAAACCAAACAAAAGTTGTGAGGAAGGCGTTTTTAAAAAGGAAGAGGCAGGATCTATTTTGCAAACAAAAAAAAAGAAGCTAAGTATTTTTTTTTTTATTTCTTTGGAGTGAGTTGTGTGCGTTCGTATTCTCTGGTAATTTGTGGTTGGCTATAAAGAGCCAAAATTTAACCCATAGACTTTCGGTCGATTTCTTTGTCTCCCGAGATTGCGGGACCCGCGACCTTTGTTCCTTTGTTCTTCGGGAACTTTCCCAAGGTGATCTTTCTTTGTGTCCTTTGTTACACAACCAATTGTTCTTTTTCATTTTTTTTTGTTCTTTGTATCAATTTAAATTGTACAATTCTGTTTTGGAAAAAATTCTGGGTTTTCTCCCTATATTTATAAAGGTTTCCTAGATATAAAATAAAATACCTTAATCATCTTAAGTGAAAAATTAATCTTGAATTTTATTTTAATTGAAACAAAGTTTCCGCTTGTTATTATTTTTCTTGATTGGTGATGGTAAGTACCATAATACTTCCTGGCGCCCATTTTCATTATTTTTTTGCTACGCCCCTGTGTAGTATCTTTTATTAATTTAATAATTCATTTCGATTTTATTAATCGAGTTCGATTAATAAAATCTACCTTTTACCAAACCAACCCCAAACTGAGCTACTAGGTGACAGCACTGTTTTTGCTGTCGGTGGTAAAATTAACAGACCAACCCTTTTTGGAATTTGACATTTAGAATTGTTTACAATAAGAAGTAGGTATCCGCTCGTGCGCGCCGGCTACCTATCGAGAATTATTTAATCGTTTCGTTATCGTATTTTGTTTTGTTTAATTTTGCGGATCATTGTTTCGCCAACCCACATCATAAGTTAATAAATTCGGTTTGCAAACTTTGTTCGAAAAATCGCGGTTCACCGCCTGTTGTTTAAGCACCCATTCGACGTATCGACCGATCGACACACGTTGTGAATCGTCAGATTGCTTTAGTTGTTGTGTGAGCTGGACTTTATATGGATGTAGGTGTAGATACAAATACAAAATACGCCATTGTGTGCCGTAAGACAGTCCTAATGCTTGAGAACAAGGAGGAATCGACACATTTGGGTTCCGGCAACACTTTCACTTACATCAGCGATATTTACAGTGGTACGAGGAGCGAAACGATGATGAATCACCATTTTTGTAGTAGATTTTAAAAATTCATATGCTTTGTGCGATCCATTTTCGTAAATGTCAGAATTTCAACTGACAAAAAAATTGTTTAACAACTTTTTTTTTGACTTTGACAGATGTCGAATTCCAGTCCTATACTTTTGAAACCGCAAAATTTTTCCACCGTTTCATACTGTTTGTAGTAGCACACTTGAGTCGACCAACACATGATGGCATTTAAAACTGCTTTACACGAAATTTGGCACTATGTTTAATATTCATAATATTTAACAGGCACTGATTGCATTCTTAGCTTTTACAAGTTTATCTTCATTTAAGTGGTGTTCCATGTCAAGATTCTTAGCCATAAGCAACAACTTTTACGATTTCACATTCTTTCATATCTGAATATCATAACTCTTGATTTTTCTTAATTCACAGTCAAGTTCCATAGTTTGCAATAGGCACTCAAGCAGTTTATCATAAGTTGTAGAAATGCAGGCGAGTGTGCAAGAAGCAAACAGCAGTGATTTGTTAACTTTTCCGGCAAATCCTATACCACACGGGAGGCATTGGACGAGATCTTCGATAAAATAAGCAAACGGCAAAGAACTTAGTATACGTCCAATCTGACATCTCTTCCCCATTCCAGATCGCTGATTTTATACTGCTATACAGATTTTTAACTAGCATTGGCCTCCAAGACATTCCCATGCCATATAGCTTATAAATACATCAACGGTTTCTGTGAATTGTTAAGGAATATACATACCTTTCTCCACTATTTTATTGAAGATTGTTAAAAGTTGACGTATAAGTTCCTGAGCAGTGTTGGGACTTCTACCACTTAAGTGGTATTTCTACCACTTTTTGGTATTCATGAAAATCTACCACCTAAAAAGCAAATTCTACCACTTTTTGCAACTCACCGTTCACCTATCATTAAACTCTACCTTCTACCATATACCATACGCATACGACTACAACTCCACGTGTCCACTCCACAAACACAACAGTATATAAAATGGCTATGATGGATTTCTCATATGCACTTTTTCACCTCAGTTATCTTTTTTTTTTCTCTGTGTTGCTGTTGTGTGATCTTCCTTGTATAGATCTTACATAGTGATAGTTGTCTAATCTCTGTATAAAATAGATTGTTTACTTTTGCCACAGATAGATGAGACAAGTTTTTTGGGTTGTTTAAACCAGAGGACTCAACAGCCGAATCAATTTACAGTAAAATTGTAGAAACATTAAATCATTTTAATGTTCCCATTCAAAATATGATAGGATTCGCTTCAGACAATGCTGCTGTTATGACGGGTTCATTAAGCGGTGTAGCCTCACGTTTAAAAAATATTAAACCTAATATTTTTACCATTGAATGTACCTGCCATAACTTGAGTTTGTGCTCCACTTATGCTGCTAAATGTTTACCAGGGCAAATAGAGAAATCAATAAGGGATATCTATTTCTATTTTTGCCACAGTGCGAAAAAACAAAAGGATTTCCTTACCTTCCAAAAAGCACTTGGGGTTAATGAACACCAAATTTTAAAGGTTTTAAATGTTTGCCAAACTCGTTGGCTTTCAATGGAAATGGTCATAAACCGAATTATAGAGCAGTGGGATCCCTTGTTTCATTACTTTATTTTGCTCGCATTTGAAGAACCTTCTTCTAAGGCTTCACAAATTTTTAATTTTTTTAAAAACAAAGACAATTTCGTATATTTAAATTTTTTGTCAATAAATCTTAAAATTATAAACTAGTTAAATAAAACATTTCAATCTGAGAACACAAAAATACTCTTGATATTCGAAAGTATGACTACAATAGGCAGGGATCGAACCCAAGACCTCTGGCATGACAATCCAACGCACTAACCATCATGCCACGGGTACTACACATTTTTGTATTAATTTGCTATTTATTTAGAAACGCTTAGAATATTTCTTTCCAGATGTTTGCAAAAGCCCTAAAACCGCATTTTTGCATTAAATTTCCAAAAGAAAAATTAGGATTTTTCAAAAGTGTTTAATCCTTTGAGATTTAAGATTTTATGAACCTAACTTAAGCCTCTCATCTTAACTACATACTAAAGAAAACAACTTAGATAGACATGAAGCTTAATTTCCAAATGCCTTAACAAAATTAAAAACCATTACAACAAAAATCCTTTCCGAAACAACGACAACGACATACGTGCCATCTACATCTCACAACATCAACCATTTATATTCACTTTGATGCTGGCCAAATTACATTCGGTCTTGATATTTTCATATTTTTTAATTTAAAATGTTGCTAAATTGTCTACTCACTAATTCAAAAAACGCGGCTTCTATGAGCTTATTTAATTTTAATTTAAAAATATCATTGCATATTTTTGGAAGCTTTAAAATTAAATCGTATTCAATCTACTTACCCCACCTAAAAGTATTCAATAACTTTTGCATTTCAATTTTTGTTTGAATTAGTTTCTATATAATTGATATGTTGACGATTAGAAAACGGTTTGTGGTTGTGGTAACCTAATTAAATTACGTGCTTAAATAATAATGCATAATTAAAATGTGTGGAAAGATTATACAAAAATTAAAATTAATGAATTTTAAATTTCAATATTTTCTATAATAACAACTTTGTTTAGTTTTATTCTCTATTTATTTAAATAAATTCGAAAAAGGGTGCAATTGAAACAGCAATGACTTTGATATTAAATAAGGAAGCTTACATTTACAACTTTTATGAGCACGTTTGTTGAAGCCGTTTTAGATAAAATTTTGATTCATTTTTAATTGTTTATCATAATTTTATGGTATATAGCAAACTTGGAAAATGATTACAAAAATTTATTTAATTAAATGTAATTGAAAACAAAAGAAATGATCAAAAAAGCAGTAATGATTGGTTTTTCCGGTAATTGCTAAACAAAAGTGTTATTAAAAATTATTTTCGTCAATAACATTTGACGCGAAAAATAATTTAATAATACAAAATTAATTCTTAAATGTATATGGAATCCATCTCTGTCTGGTTGGGGCTTATTGTCAAGAAAAGAGCTCTAATGCTCAAGCTATGATTTGCCTACTCTTTATCAAACCTTGCATTTATTGTTGTGTGCTCCAATAAGCAGTTTTATTTTGAGTAGCTTAATATTTAGGCAACTGTCACTACACAAATCGCACATAGGAAAAGTTAAAAGGTTGAAGGGATTAGCTTTAGTTCTCTTTTAGCTGTAGCGCCAGAAAATGTATTATTTTTTTAATTTAAATACATTCAAAAACAGCTTGTTTTCCATCATGACTATTTTTCGAAGAATTGCATTTGAAACTCGCTTTAATGAAAACCTAGATACTTTCGACACATTTTCAGATAATTTTCACTTCCCACAGGAAGTTATTGCATTATGTCGAATTGAATATTCATATTTCTCAACGTTTTTTGAGAGATGTCTGTGTGTGCATGTGTATTTACGTTCGCACGTCCGTACGTTCAGGATACAATTTTTCGTCGTCCATATCTTAGATAAAGGCAAATGAAGCGAAACAACAGGCACGCAACAGGCAACGCTGCATAGAAGGGCTAGAATTACTCACAAGCTCTATGAGCAGAAGAGTAAACCGGAACACCGACTTCTCAGAAGAAAAAGAGAGAGAGCATGAGAAACGTGCTGTCGAAATTGTTGAGAAGAAAAAGCAGAAATAAAGTTCGAAAGTTTTAAGTGCAGGTGAAAAGAAATTCACCAGTACATAAACTTCAAACCGAAGGCTGCAAAGACAAAAGTGGAAACATCATAGTGGAACAGTAGTCAATGCTGAGGATATGGAAGGACCACTTCTCTGCAGACTGTACAACGGCGACGAAGAACAAAATTACACTGCCAGGCAGGACGATTCATTCCATAAAGACGAAGAAAGCCAACAATACTGTCTTATCGACTTAGACGGAAAAAAAATTGCTATATCTAAGCTTCCAACAAAGCCGCTAACGCAGCTGGCTTGAATGCCGATTTCTTCAAAGCAGCTGGAGATAATTTGGTAATTAGCATGCACCAAGATATGGTCGAAAGAAATCATACCCGATGAATGGAACATCAGTTTTGTTTGCCTGATACTGAAAAAAGGAGACCTTCTAAACTGCAGCAACTATAGAGGAATCAGTCTACTTAATATCGCTTACAAAGTCTTCTTTACCGTAATGTGTGAACGTCTAAAGCCCATCGTCAACGACCTGATAGGTCCTTATCAGTGTGGTTTTAGACCAGGAAAGTCCACAGTCGATCAACATTACGACAGATCCTGGAAAAAACCCAAGAATATCAAATCGACACCCACTATCTCTTCATCGATTTCATGGCTGTATCGAGCCATGGCTAGTTTTGGCATCCCTGCCAAACTCGTCCGTTTGTGCAGTATGACCATGGAGAATTCACGCTACTCCATAAATGTTGGAAACAACTTAACAAAACCTTTCGATGTCAAAAAAGGCTTTAGACAAGGTGATGCGCTGTCACGTCAACACTAGAGGCACTATCTTTTAAAAGTCTGTCCAATTACTAGCATATGCTGATGACATTGACATAATCAGAAAAACTCAGCGTGATGTCAATTGGGCAGAGGCGGCAAAAATGGGTTTTACGGTTAAAAAGGGCAAACAAAATTACATGCTGTCATTGTATCGAACGCAAGCGTACGAGTTTCAACACCACTACAGCCAGCAACCGCCAGCTAAACCTACACTTCAACATTATATATTCTTATTATGTATTATACGAAAGAGCATACAAAAGAACATGCATTCTTCGTTCTTAGAAAAAATATTGTCAGTCTAAAATCAGATTTGTAAATGGCCAGTTGGCAAGTCGGAAAGTGAGCGTAAAAGGTGTTTAATAAATTGGGTTTTTTTGCTAAGGCTTTTTCCCAAACAAAATTGTTTTAGTTTTATTTATTTATAAAAATAAGAATCGGTTCAACGTCGAGTTAGGTTTTCCGCATTTCTATGCGAGGTTTAACTTCGGTTTAAACATTTGGTCCAAACGAGCCGGATAGTTACTAGTGACCTATAGATAAAGTCCGCGAGTGTTTCGTTTTTGCTTGTGTAAATTAAAAGTAAATTCCGGCTAGTGAAATTAGAAATAAAAAACGGCGAGACCTAGTCTATTGTATATGAATCGAGGAAGAAAAATCAGCAAGAAGAATATAGCTGTAAATATCAGCAAGATGTATCGACAGCGGCAAGCGGCTTTATATTGGTAAAGTATGTGCATGCGTTCCTTTTACAATATAGTTTTATATTTTGTGCAAGTCCCAACATGAAAAAGCGTTACTGCTATTCAAGGGGAAATAAAAAGAAATATCTACTCTCAGCAAGCGGTACTATATTTTATATAGAGGGATACACAAAATACATAAGTGTATACACTCACGAAAAACTAGCAGGCGAACGAGAAGAAGACAACAAAGAGGAGAAAAACACAAGCAGCAGCTGCGTGTGCTCCGTAGGTTGTTTTTGTTTGTCTCGTTCAGTTGTTTATCAATCGGCGCTAGAGATAGTTCAGAGTTATATTTACTGTGCGAGCACTTTTTAAAATTTTTAAACAAACATCTTTATTTCTTGAAAAAAGAAGAAAAAACTGTGAGTAAATTTCCATTTATATTATGTGAATGAGTGCAGATAAATACTTAATTGCCAAGTGAAAAAAGGAAATTATTTGCAATAAGGTTTATGTTTCGGCAAAGCGGCATATAGTGCGAGTTATGTTTGTTTCATTAGGAAACAAGAGCAAGGGGAAAGACGGCGTAGGTCAGTGCAAGAATTAAGAAAAGAATAACATAGTGAAAATAGCGGCAAATTAGCGAGGTATCTTGTTCATATAAATAAAGAATGAACAACGGCAAGCGTAATAGCGACGGTGTGGTCTTCATCATTTTTTGTGTTTCTTTTTGTTGTTCGCGTCGCTTCGGTCTGTGCTATGCGGGGATGCTGGTGACTTAGTGCGGTGGTAATATATTAGGGGCGTGTATTGGGAGCATACTTATATATTTTTATTTTGCGTTGCGTTGGTCGTTGGTGCTTTACAACCACCATCAGACTTATATATTTTTATTTTTGCGTTGCGTTGGTCGTTGGTGCTTTACAACCACCATCAGACTTATATATTTTTATTTTTGCGTTGCGTTGGTCGTTGGTGCTTTACAACCACCATCAGACTTATATATTTTTATTTTTGCGTTGCGTTGGTCGTTGGTGCTTTACAACCACCATCAGACTTATATATTTTTATTTTTTCGTTGCGTTGGTCGTTGGTGCTTTACAACCACCATCAGACTTATATATTTTTATTTTTGCGTTGCGTTGGTCGTTGGTCGTTGGTGCTTTACAACCACCATCAGACTTATATATTTTTATTTTTTTTCGTTGCGTTGGTCGTTGATGCTTTACAACCACCATCAGACTTATATATTTTTATTTTTTCGTTGCGTTGGTCGTTGGTGCTTTACAACCACCATCAGACATAGGTTTTTTAATATTTGCGTTGCGTTTGTCGCTGGTGCCTTGCAACCACCAGTAGACACATATTTCTTTTTTTGGGGTTAAGTTCACAAGACACAGACGAAGCAATAAATAGGATAGGGAGTAACAATGCGCATGGTTAGGGAAATAAATCATAGCCATCGGAGAGCCGGCGAGTGTGTTAAAAATACTAGCTTTATAGCAATTAAGCCGAAGTGCTAACAGCAAGGATAGTGGCTATGATGGCAAGGAACAGATAATTAAATAAAATTATTGTACAGCAAGCCGAATTATGAAAATTCGAGGATAAAGCTAGCGAGCTGTCATGACGAGCAAGGCGGCAAGAGCAGTATAAGATTATTATAATTATACATGCATATGAGCAAGAAGCAATCATAGATCATGATTGCATTGGCAAAAGTCGGCGAGCTAAGGTTTCTTAGAAAATCTTTTGATGAAGACCACCGACCGCAGGTAGCAATCAGGCAAGTGAAATAGCAATATTAGAAGTTAAATTTTTTTTTGCAAATTATATGAATGGCAAGTTAGTAAGTGTAGTATTTATCTGGCACAAACTCATTTGTTGGAATAGTTAAAGCAAGTTTCAGGGATCAATCTCTTATCCATATATTGATTACAGGATACCTATGGCAAACAATAAGATCCATGAGGCATGCCTCAAAGCGATGAAGAGGATGGAAGGCTATTTAGAGCTACCCAGGGAAGATGAGGACGAAGAAGACCTGCAAGTGCGACTTGAGCGTCTAGAAGAAGTATGGAGCCAGCTTTCGGCGAACCATCTAAGGTGGATATCCGGCAAGGGAAATGACGTGGACGAGGCGTCAGAGCGGCAAGCAGACGCCGAGGAACTTTACCTAGGCACAAAGAGGAAGTTCCGCAAGCGGCTATCCGCGATTGCGCAGCGTAAAAGGGAGCAGCAAGTTGAGAAGGAAACGGCAAGCGGACAGGCGATTGAGGTGTCCATACAGGTGCCTCCTCAGCAGGAGGTAAAGAATACGTGGGGAGAGTTTGATGGGTCCCTCACGAAGTGGCAAGGGTTCAGGGATCGGTTCGTGGCAGCAGTGCACGAGAACGAGCAGGTCAAGCCGGCTTTCAAATTTCAGCATCTCGCCAAATCGCTGACCGGCAAGGCAGCCAGGACTTTAGGTGAATGGCAGCTCACGGAAGGTAATTACCTAGAAGCCTGGGCTAGGCTCAATCAGTTGTACGATAAAAAGTACCAGACATGCCGCGAGTTACTGAGGCAGTTCCTGAGTCTGCCATGTCTGCCAGCTACACCGCGTGCGGACCAGATCCAAAGGCTGTCAAACGTAACACACGAGACCCTGCGACAGCTCAAGGCGCAAGGGATTCCAGTGGAATACTGGGATATGATCGTGGTCCACTTGCTACACGAGCGGCTAGATGCGGACACGGCCCGCCAATGGGAGTTGCAACGGCAATCCGAGACTCCAACATCTAAGGAGATGCTGGCATTTCTGGATCGGCAAGCCTCGGCAAGCACACAACCGGCAAGCAGTCATCAGGCCAAGGCAGTCTTCATGATGAGTGGCGCAGCAGCGAGGGAAGGGTCGAGGCAGCGTTTCGACAAATTCAGCAGCGAGCGGGTAGGGCAGCAAGGGAACACGGCAAGCCACGAAAAGGGTAACAGGTATCGAAGGTAATATTGTGCAAATTAATAGACAGGCCAGGATTGGGATAGTGCCATGGTTTTCGGCAGAGGTATGCATAGAAGAAGATTTCTGGGTAGTACCAAAGGAGACTGATTGGTCATTAGTAACTCCACGAGCAAGTATACAGCAGGTGAGTGAGATTTTTGACTTTCCATTCGCTGATCCATCTTACTGGAAGCGAGCTCCGGTTGATATTTTACTGGGCGTGAAATTCTTTGCAAGGGTAATGGTATGTTCAATGCCACGAATGATAGGCGCAATAACTGCGATTAAGACAAGTTTTGGCATAGTGGCATTTGGAGGCAGTTCTCTAGGTACGGCAGAACAGCAAGTTGAAAACATATCTGTATTAAGATGTGTCGAGGTAGATAATTTGGATAGTTTAGTACGGCGGCTTTGGGAAATGGATCAGGTTGGGAATAGCAAGTTAAGATCACCAGAGGAACAAGAGGTGGAAGATAATTTCACAAAGACGGCAAAGCGTGACAGCGAAGGACGTTTCGTCGTTACGATTCCTATTAAGCCTGACGTCCAGGGCATAGGAGATTCGAGAGCGATAGCATTGAAAAGATTTTTTAGGTTGGAAAGGAAACTAGCTAGGGAACCTGCTCTTAGAGAGAGTTATGTCAGTTTTATGAAAGAGTATGAAAGTCTTGGTCATATGGTCAAAGCGACCAGACCTCCGCAAGTAGAGCAAGGGCAGTTAGTGTATTACATACCGCATCATTGTGTAACAAAGAAGTTCAGGGTTGTGTTCGATTGTAGCTGCAAGACGGATAGGGGTATTTCATATAACGAAGTACAGCAGCTGGGAGAGAAACTTCAGCGTGATTTATTTGAAATTATAATGCGGTTTCGCAGACATAAGATAGCTTTCAGTGCAGACATCAAGATGATGTTTCGGCAAGTTAGGTTAGCTAGGCATCAATGGGATTCGCAAAGAATCTTCTGGCGAGAGTCTCCTGGCGAGAAGCTTCAAGAATATTGGCTAACAGTTGTGACTTATGGCATGACATCTTCAGCATACAACGCGGTACGAGCATTGATTCAATGTGGACGGGATGCAAAGGAGTCCTACCCAGATATAGAGCAAATTATTTGTAACGATTTCTACATGGATGATTGTGTTTCCGGTTGCGAAAGCGAAGAAGAAGCATTACATACGGCAAGACGATTGGATAGAGTGTTACGGACAGCTGGTTTCGAACTCCGCAAGTGGAAATCGAATAGTCAGTGGCTAGCTAGTAGATTGCCCTCAGTTAACGAACAGGAACTGGTATTTGTTAAAGGAGAGCAGACTACTGTATTGGGTCTGAAATGGTTAGTGAACCAAGACCAGTTTACGTTCGAAGTAAAATCACCAGAAATTCCCGACAGGGTTACGAAAAGGAATCTGCTTAGTTATATCGCTCAGCTATATGATCCTAATGGTTACATAGCACCAGTAATTATTATCGGCAAAGTCATGATACAAGATCTATGGCGGGCTAGTTTGGAGTGGGACCAAGAGATACCAGATGCTTTAAGAAAAAGATGGCAGGAATTGTGGCAAGGAATAAAACATCTAGAGCAATTCCGAATATCCAGATGGCTAAATACAAACGGCACAGCGAAGATACAGATACATGGATTCTCTGACGCCTCCACAACGGCATACGGAGCTGTGTTATATGCAAGGGTAGAGCAAGCCAATGGCAAAGTCACGAGCCAGTTGATTACTTCAAAGACAAGGGTGGCTCCACTCAAGATGGTGTCTATACCACGGCTAGAGTTAGCAGGGGCAGAGTTGCTCGGTCGCTTATTGGTAGAACTACTTAAGGCAATGGATTGGGCAAGCGTAGAGTATATACTTTGGACAGACTCGATGGTAGTTTTGCATTGGCTACAAAGACTACCCCGTGATATGAAAACTTACGTGGGGAATCGAATATCATCGATTCAAACGAATACCGATGTTAGTAATTGGCGGCACGTCGGGACTAAGGAAAATCCCGCGGATTTACTCAGCAGGGGAATGTTGCCAGCAGAGCTAGTTGAGAGCAAACTATGGTTACATGGACCATCATGGCTAGTTGAGCAAGAAGACAGTTGGCCAGTTAATCCAATAAAGGGAGAAGTATCACCCATAGTAGCAAGCGAAATGCGTATATGTGCAATTACACAGACAAGGGAAACTTTAGGTATATGGGTACCTGAACAACAAGTTAGTGTGCCAATTGAAGAATATGCTTCTCGATTAGAAAAGGCAATAAGTGTTCTGGGATATGTATTTCATTACATGAATCAGCTTAGGTTAAGAGCAAGGGAACGCAAGCAAAGGCAGCGCAGAAAGCGAGCAAGGCATAGCGTGGGTCCGGCGTCTATGACACCTACGGCTGATGAAAGAGCGAAAGGGTTAAAACTTCTTATTAAAAGAGCTCAGAAAGAGGTCTATAGCAAGGACATAGCGGCTCTCCAAGCAAATGGACAGCTGACAGAGAATAGCAGGATAGAATCTCTCAAGCCAGTGTTTGATAGCGAGGGCATTTTGCGAGTAGGAGGGCGCCTACATCGTGCAAGCGAGCAATATGAGATGCGTCATCCGGCCATTATTCCACAAGATACGAGGTTGGCTTGGTTGTTGATTGACCATGCTCATCGAATGACAAAACATGGAGCCAGTCAGATCATGATGCAATTCATTCGGCAGCAATACTGGATACCCAGATTGCGCAGTGAGCTTAGACGTTATATTCATAAGTGCACAATTTGTGTGCGCTATAATTATCGGCTAGAACAACAGCTCATGGCAGAGTTGCCTGCAGATAGAGTGCAAGTTGGCAAGCCTTTTCTACATACCGGGGTCGATTATGCAGGGCCTTTTGTAGTTAAAATATTGGATAGGAATGGCAAGCGAATCACCACAAGGAAGACTTGGGTAGCAATTTTTGTATGTTTGAAGACAAGGGCGGTCCATATTGATATGGTAGGAGATCTGACTTCATTGTCATTTCTGGCATGCTATGAGCGATTTGTTAGTAGGCGAGGACATTGTCAACGTATGTTTAGTGACAATGGTACGTCATTCGTTGGCGCTGCTAGGGTAATTAAGCAAGCTTGGAAAGAATGGGAGAGGGATGAGCTATTCGGCAAATTAAATCAGCGCGGAACAGAATGGATATTTATGGTGCCAGCTGCTCCGCATCAAGGAGGCATATATGAGGCAGCGGTCAAGTCGATGAAATATCACTTGAAGCGCATAGTTGGCCAGCGTATACTAGAGAGCGAGCAATTCTTAACGTTATTGATCGGCATAGAAGGGATACTGAATTCCCGTCCAATTCATCCACTAAGTGATGATCCCACAGATGTGCAAGCACTGACACCAGGTCACTTTCTGATAGGTGAACCGATTGTGTTACCGCCAGCTTTATCGACACCTGAAGAAACAGGTGCAAGGGGGGCAAGGCTTTTTAGAGAGAGACAGCTTATGTTCGACCATTTCTGGAAGAGATGGCGAGAAGAGTATCTTGTTACATTGCAAGAGAGAAAGAAGTGGCGTAGGGAAAAAGAGAGTTTAAGAGTCGGCCAGTTAGTAATTATAAAGAGTGAGAATTTTCCTCCAGCCCAATGGGCCATGGGGAGGATCAGCCAGCTCATTAGAAGTAAGGATGGGATAGCCAGATCGGTAGTTTTACAAACCGAAGCCGGGCAGTTAACTCGGCCGGTTCAGAAAATATGTATATTACCAGTTGAATAACTAAAGAGGCAGGGTCGGCAAGGATATATGAGCCAATCTCGGCTTCGCAAATCTATCATATATAAATATTCTAATCCAGTTCTTAGTTTCGTTACAGTGTCTTTTAGCAAGGTATGATCAGGGTGAGCAACGGAAGCGAAAGCAGCCGGCGCGAGACGAATCAGCAGCCTCGGAGGTGGGCAGCACCTAGATGAAAAAAGTCCCTTTTTTGTCGGGACTGTATCGAACGCAAGCGTACGAGTTTCAACACCACTACAGCCAGCAACCGCCAGCTAAACCTACACTTCAACATTATATATTCTTATTATGTATTATACGAAAGAGCATACAAAAGAACATGCATTCTTCGTTCTTAGAAAAAATATTGTCAGTCTAAAATCAGCTTTGTAAATGGCCAGTTGGCAAGTCGGAAAGTGAGCGTAAAGGGTGTTTAATAAATTGGGTTTTTTTGCTAAGGCTTTTTCCCAAACAAAATTGTTTTAGTTTTATTTATTTATAAAAATAAGAATCGGTTCAACGTCGAGTTAGGTTTTCCGCATTTCTATGCGAGGTTTAACTTCGGTTTAAACAGTCATCACCGACGACGACGCACAGTGTGAGAATTCGCTCATTTAGCGGAAATAAATTAATAGCGGTTACGAGTTTTACCTTTTGATAATTCTTTTTTTGCAGGATTAAATATAAATATGTGAATAATGAAATTTAACAACAATTATTAAAATATTTTGTTAATTTTTTTTTACAGAGCTTTAAAAGTACTCGTTTTTTGCAGTTTGATAGACCCTTCTTAGCAAATGAATTTCGCTCAGAAAAAAAGCGTATGCTTGATTTTTTTTGGTCATATTTATAACTAATAGATACCAATATGAAATTAAAATAGAATGAACGGAGATCTGAAACTACGTGTTTTATGCACTAAGGTAAGCACATCAGGAACAATTAAATTACGCTGAAAAAAAACGTTTGTTCCTTTTTACTTATATTTATTAATAAAAAACATAAAATACATAAATTAAAATAAACATTATTTATATTTTTCTACAAAAAAGACCGTAAAAACAAGGTTTTTATATTATTTAGTTACATTTAAAAAGTCTAAGACTTCATGCTCTATAGCACTTTTTTTCCTTTTCGGAATGCACCTTATACTGGCTATAAAAGGGTCCCATGTTATCAATAGCCTATTTAAAATATCCGTTATTGTGTCCAACAGCGAAGTTTTTGTCGTAAATAGCTCACGATATTTGCTGTTTTCTTTGTTCCTAGCTTCTTGCGCTTCCTCCGAAAGTTGGCCAATCGGCAAATTCGGTGGATTAAACTAATAATAATTTAATTGATTAACTATTAAGTTATCTACAACTCATGTTTATAAACTTTATATCATTGAAATGAAAATGAAAAAGTTATAGTTAAAAACAGGTTTTCAATAAAAATGTCTTTAAAAGTCCAAAATCGAGAAAAAAGAAAGAAAACTTTTAAAATAACATTTATTTTGAAAATTGTTTTTTTTTTTTATTGAATTATAACTTTTTTATTTTTAGTTCTACATAAAAAGTTTATTTACATAAATTGTAGAGAATTTAATTATCTACAAGATGATATTAGTATTTTTTGTGAAAAATAACTATTTTCAAAATATCACGTAAAACTCTTATGACTCCTTTATAGAAGATGGCCCCTCAATAGGAGGGAGGGGAAGTATGGTGGGTTGAGCTCCAAAAATCGAAAATTATACTCACACTAAACTCCCCTACACATACGCAAACAAAAATTTTGTCAATGTAGCATTTCATGGTAATATAAGTAAAATAACTCTTATTTTGACATTCATTTTTTGCTGAAGGCCAGTTCGAAAATAAAAAAAAAATGTATGGGCGTCGCACCTATGCCCAGCAACTTAAACCGGTTAATTATAGCAGACATATCAGGCTTTAAAATGCATATAGTCTCGCATCCGAATAACACTGAATAATTTAATTTTTTCTTTAATGAATGTACAAATTGTATAAAATTACGCTTTTTTGTACCCTATCCTCCAACAAATATAGGGTGTCCCAAAATTAACGCAAGATTTGAATTTGCCGCCATTTGTGCAGTGAAGTGTTGGCAACCCTGAAAAAAAAGCAATTTGGCCGTGGAGGCCATTTGTCCGATGTGTTATTCCATACATAACCCTATCCTATGTACTTTACGAGTCAATAAAAATATAACTATCAAAAGACTAAAAACGGCGTTTTCTATTTAATTCAAATCTTGCGTTAATTTTGGGACACCCTTTATATTTAAACACCATATAAATTAAAATTTTACATTCTTTTCAATTCTCCGATATCCTGTTAATAAAATAAAAGCAAAACTTTGCAACTTTGACATCAATTATCTTCGTTCTACATCACTCCTGCATAACAATTCTTTCTAAATCGGCTAGTAGAAGGTTTAGGCTCCAAGTAAAACCAACTTTTACATCAGTTTGTGCATATCATTTTTTTAATTAAATCCCGCTAGATTTGCGAATTCTCACACTGTGCGACGTCTCGCTCAAAATGTCACAATCGACAGACGTAACTTTGAGGTAGTTAAGGATTTTATATACCTAGGCTCCGCTATGAATACATAGAACAACCCCAGAACTGAGATCAAACAAAGAATCACTCTTGACTAACAGCTGTTTCTTTCGGTTAGTTACGACCTCTCTCGAGCGACCAAAGAGTCGCTATACAAGAGTCTTATCATCCCCGTCCTGCTATACGGTGCAGACTATACGGACTTTGACAAAAGCGGATGAAAGCACATTGGGTTGTTTCAAGAGAAAAGTTCTTCGCGTAATCTATGGTCACGTATGCATAGAAGGTGAGTGAGGGGAAACAACGAGCTGTACGGGCTGTATAGCGACGTAGACTTTGCCAGAAGAATAAAAGTCTAACGACTGAGATGGCTGGCTCACGAAAAGCGCATGGAAACCAATTCTCCGGCCCGAAAAGTTTTTAAATTCACACCCACAGCGCAGTAGAGGAAGGCAGCGGATCAGGAAGCGCGCAGAAAAGGAATGTTACATTAACCAACTTGGAGTGCGCAACTGGAGACAACTAGCTGGGGACGGAGCTAGATGGAGAAGTTTGTTGAATTTTGCCCTAGTTCACACAGTACTGTAGCTCCACATTAACTAAGTAAGGTTTTCTTTTTCGAGCAATTACATTTGAAAATCGCTTCAGTGAACCCCTGGATACTTGCGACATAAAGGGTGATTTTTTAGCTATTATCTTTTTGGCAACACTGGTTTAAACAGCTGACGCACGTTTCGTGTTTTGTTTCACTGTCAAACATCTTCAGTTTGGTCTATAATTTAACCATTAATCGTTTTACAAACAAACAAACAACGCTTGCAAATTATTGAATTTTATTATCAAAGTGCGTGCTCTGTTAAGAAAGTTCATCGCGCGAAGTTGTGTTCAGCGACGAAGCTCATTTTTGGCTCAGTGGGTACGTAAATAAGCAGAATTGTCGATTTTGGAGTGAATATAAGCCAGAAGCATTGCAAGAGCTACCAATGCATCCAGAAAAAGTCACAGTTTGGTGCGGTTTATTGACTGGTGGCATCATTGGACCGTACTTCTTCAAAGATGATGCGAATCGTAACGTAACTGTGAATGGTGAGCACTACCGTGAGATAATATGCAACTTTTTTTTCCCCAAAATGCAAGAGCTTGACTTGCATGACATATGGTTTCAATAAGACGGTGCCACATGCCACACAGCACGTGCAATAATTTACTTATTGAGAGGCGAGTTTGGTGAACATTTTATTTATTTATTAGCCGCCTAGATCGTGCGATTTAACTCCTTTAGACTATTTATTGTGGAGCTATGTTAAGGCTCATGTCTATACAGACAAGCCCGCTTCAATTGACGCATTGGAACACAACATTGAAGCATTTATTCGTGAGATACCGGCCGAAATGTTGGAAAGAGTATGCCAAAATTGGACTAAGCGGATGGACCATTTGAGGCGCAGTCAAGGTCAACATTTGCATGAACTAATATTCAAATATTAAATTATATGGACCGTACTATCGATTCAATTTTTTTTTTTTTTTTGAAAAACTTTCCTATAGCTTTTAAAAAATCACCCTTTATTTTCAGATTTTCAATTCTGATCACTTGAAATTTGTTTCACTTAAGCTGATTTCATTTAAGTGAAAAACCCGCTAAAGTAAAAGCTAGACGACCTATTGGCGTTTTTATTAAGCCGGCTTGATTGCCCTCACAAGTATAAAAACTTGCTCATCTTTCTACGGAGCATTGGGTTGTTTATAAGTTGATCAAATAATAATTTTGGAAAGGCAAAATGGTACGTGAAGATTTCGGAGTAGGCAGGTAGGTTCGGAGTGCTAAATTTTGGAAAACGTAAATGAACGAATGCACTGGTGATAAAAAACAAAACGTAAACCACACCAACTAACTGAAATTAAAACTGGTCCTATTATTCCTTCTTCGTCTTTAAATACTCTTTAAAAAAGCTGCAATATATTTTTCGAATTAGCGTACTCCTTGAAAAGTTATTTAGGGTTAAAGCAAATTTAATGACTGATTCTACAGGAAATATTCACTATTTACTATTCATTGTGGGCGAATATATGTAGATACATTTGTTTTGTTGCTTCTTTTATTGAATCACATTACAAAATTTGATTTAACAATATAAGCAAATCCAACTCACCTAACCTAACAACAAAATGTAATCCTTTTAAGAATTCAACAAACAAAACAAAATAATATTTGTAACACATCACACTGGCAATTCAAGATTTAAAAAAAACTTGAAGTTAAAATAAAATAAAAAGGAAAACTAAAATTTTCCACCGGAAATACTCCTGAAGTTTAATAACGTTACAAAACGGAGTTTTTCAACAGAAAATGAATATTCATTTGTCAAATGTTACAAGAGCACAAAACAAGAAAAAAAAAAACAACAACAACGCAACAAAAAAACAACCTTCTATCTGGAATCTTGACTGCAGCAATGTTACCTCATTCTAGATTTGCAAAACTAAAATATGTTTGTTTAAATTTTGAACATCATTGTCAACATGCAGTAACATTTGGAAGGAGCACGTCCTTTTTTCCATATCCAAAACCTAAACAGTATAAACACCCACCACCCAACCCTTGAGCCATAATATAGGTAGGTTTTTGTTCATAAATAGGTATGTAGCTCGTGGCCCTTGAGCGCGCGGTCCGTGCGCGCTAAATTAAAACTTTTTCACTATACCGTGCCACTAACTGCGGAACTATATTCGCATTACATGCCACATACGGTGGTTGGCATAAATCATACCACATAATACTTCTTCACCCCGTGATGGCAAATGGTATCATTATGTTTGCTAGTGCGAGTTCTACGGCACCACACCGACCTCCGCCATCACCCGGCCGAGCCGTGAGGCCTCCGAAAACCGAAACTGAAGGCAGCCCAGCCCACAGCTCTGGAATATGAACAACCTGCTACAAAAAATATATACCTATATCATAGTAATAATATACGAAAGAAACTGCCTGCGAATCTGTGGCAGGAGAAGGTTCCCTGGAAATTATTTCACAACTATATAGGTATATGGTTTATTTGAAAAAGTTACGGCCCCCCTCGAATAACTTTACCATGATATCCCGCAACGAACCATCAGAACCTTGGGAAATTGTGATGTACTTATTGCTCTGGATTTTGCCTTTAAGACTATACCACACCACTTATGGTGCGATGCGATGGTGCTCGGAAGGAGATTACATTTTTGACATATACGAATAACGTTTGGTGGAACCGCATATTAAGGTGGTTCGGTTTAAGCTTCTAGCAATAAAAGTCACTCTTTTTAGTGGTATAGTAGTAGCAAGAGCACCTTGACACCTAAACATAAATTAAGTTTATCTTTCTTAAAAGTTTTGAATATTTGTTGTTTCTTTTTTTGAGCGAGTAGTATTAGATTAAAAATTTTGTTCACTTTTTCGAAATAACGCGTCTTGCATGATGTCTTCACAACATTTGTCAGCTTATTTGACTAAGTCAAATAAAATTCCTTTTCAATTAAAGTACAATAAATGTAGCAGAATGGCAAAATATTTTGTATGAGTGCATTGAGTGCAAAAGTAGACGAACAGGGGTATCTGACGCATATTGATAAGGCTAGGGAGTCTACCTCCTGGGCTATATACAAAACATTAAATTTAAATCTAGGTGAAAACCTTTATACCTGTGATATGAGCCTTATATTTACAGTCAGAACAGAAATGTTTGAGGTTAATTTTAGACCATAGCGAAGTGATATATTGTATCCCTTGTGTAACTTGTTTTATTGTAAATTATATTAGACCAAAAAGCAGCTTAGAATTATATGTTCAACTTGTTTCAAATGTTAGTTGTTTATTGAATGGCTTATCTTCTAATCAATATCCATGTATCTTCGGTGACTTTAATCTTGGTGACATTGATTGGCGTTATCTAGAAGATGAGCAAATCCTTGTCCCTTTTTATGTCGTTTCCTCGTTAGGATTAATCCAAATTAATCATATAAAAAATACTTTAAATAGGTTTCTCGATCTTGTATTTATTATTAAGGATCTTAAATTTATGGTCTTTGAATCGGACTTTACTTTAGTAAGAAATCAAATGCATCACAAAGCCATTATGGTTGTATTTGAACTTTATAATTTTCAACCTGTTATTACAAATAACTGTTTTATATTTAATTATAAGAAGGCTGACTTCATTTCGCTAAATAAATATTTTAATACCATAAATTGGGAGTAACTATTTGCAGATAAATCTTTAAATCAGATGTACATATACCATCTTTAAAACACTTTTGTTTGAGGGTGTTCAGAAGTTCGTTCCGGTGCGGTAGTTCGAAAGAGATCGTCTTTTAAATCTCCCTGGTTCAATAAAAGACTTATGTCCGATTTCATAAACAAACACTAAAAGCACTTTTATCTAAAAGCTTTTTCAATTTTATCAGGCCTTTAAATTTTTTCAGTTTCACCAAGCTTGAAATGGGAAATTTTAGGGATACTT
This sequence comes from Eupeodes latifasciatus, assembly GCA_920104205.1. Lineage (NCBI taxonomy): Eukaryota > Metazoa > Arthropoda > Insecta > Diptera > Syrphidae > Eupeodes > Eupeodes latifasciatus. Next base: position 181,943,743 of record OV049924.1, read on the forward strand.
TTGTTAAAATAGAGTTCTCTTCACAACCCTGTAAAAATAAAACCCCATTTTTTCTTTCTATTAAGCGAATTGTGTGATAAAAAAAAGAGAAAGCATTATATATTGAAATAAATGACAAGAATCGTAAAATACAACAATATAAACTTCTTCAAAATTTATTGGGGTCAATAAATAATTTCTACACGGATAGCCACCATCACCAAGTAGATAAACACTTTATGATTAATTAATTTATGCCAAAACATTTTTACAAAAAAAAAAAAAAACAAAAAATATAAAAATAAAATAAACAATTAGAAAAATAAGAAGAAAATTATAAATATTTAAATTAAACAATTGAAATCATAGTTTTACCCAATAATGGGCGAGTTAAGGACGATGGTGAGGGTTTTGAGTGGGCGAAAAAAATGGGCTTAGGGTTTGCCACATTAATGCGCAGAGCTTACCGCCCAAGATCGATGAGTTTCGGGATCTATTCGAGGAATCCGGTGTGGAAGTTATCTGTGTCTCGGAAACATGGTTCTCGTGCAATGTTAATGATCAAATGTGTTCACTGAAGGGATACAAACAGTGTTCCCATAACGGCATTATTAATGCTAGATCTAGCATTATAGAGAAGAGAAAAGCATTATGAAATTTTAAAATAATGCTAAATGCTTTTCTGGCATTATTGTTTTTAAGTTTTGCATCCTTGAATGCCAAAATTTGACTATAAAACATGTTCCTATACTTAAAAACATTGTCCTGTAATACCTATTTACATATAAAGCTTTAAGTTTTGTTATTTTTGAATTAATTTTGTTTTGTTTTTGTTTTTTTTTTTTTTGTTATATACCTATGTTTGTTAGGTATTTGTATGTGAAAATAAATATTATTTTGCATTTCTTAAGATGTTTGTTTTTTAATCATCGATATGGACGTTTTATATAAATTTTAAAATCTAGCATTTTGTTTTTTGAGCTCCCATACGATCTAGCATTATAAAATTTGAAATCTAGCATTATGAAATTTGAGATTATGGCAACACTGGATACAAAGTTTTTCGAGCAGATAGATTGGGTCGAGGTGGAGGGGTGGCAATTTTTGTAAAGAACATTATTAAATGTAAGTTGCACTGTGTTTCCGCTTCCGACAGTAAAATTGAGTATGTGTTTGTAGACTTGATAGGCTCTGAAAACAAACTTCTTGTCGGAGTAGTATACAGACCAAAAAATAGCATTAGCTTTTTGCCTTTAATAAGCCTCTTGGAAAAAGTTTCTCTTACCTGCTCTGATGTTATCTTGTGCGGAGACTTTAACAGTAATATTTTAGTTGATACTAGTCTTCCTGAAGGCTTGAGTATTTTTGGTTTGCAATCAGTAAATACTACCATGCCAACACATTTTTCAGGAAGCAGTTCAACGTTGCTCGATCTGTTCTGGGTAAGTGATATTCAAAAAGTTGCACTTTATGACCAACTTTCTGCACCAGGTTTTTTAAGACATGACCTGATATTTCTTGCATTCGATTTTCATATTTCTTCATATTTAAGAACATTCCAGTACAGGGACTTAAGAAATATTAATTTAAATGCATTGGAACACCAAGCTAGAAATGTAAATTGGGAAGCTTTGTATTATATGCATTCAACAACGGAACAAGTACAATTCCTTAACGAAAATATTAAAATCTTGTACGATGCTCATGTTCCTTTAAAAACAGTAAGAAGTGACGTTTATAGGCCTCCTTGGTTCACTTCCAAACGATTCTTATACAGAAACGTGATGAAGCTTATAAATGGTGGAAACTATATAGACTACAGGAACTAAGACAAGTTTACTGCTCCCTAAGGAATAAAGTAGTACAAGAGATAAAAGCTGCTAAGGCCACGGTTTTTTCTACACGTTTAGGTTCATCTTTGAACAAGCGTCAGTTGTGGAAAAATTTAAGAGAAATAGGCATTGGTAAACTTAAAGGTGACGCGGTTGACAATATCGATGGCAACGTCTCAAATCGTAAAGGGGTATGCTCATTTTCGGCCCGGAGTGTACACCAATGAATTTGGTATCAAATTAAAGGTTGTTATAAGCCGGATATATCTGCAAAAATATTTTGTCGATAACTCATGGGAGATCCGAGATATTTGAGATTGAAGTTCGAAATGTCCAACCATTAAAAATCAGCACTTTTTCGACATAAATGCTAATATCTTTGGATACAGAAAAGCTAGGAAAATCAAAAAGGTATTAAAATAAAGGTGTCAAAAATATCTTTCAAATGAAAGTAAAATTACATTTCTATGATTTATATATTTTGAGTTATTTTTAATCAAACCTTTGAATAACAGCATTTTTTAGGAAAACTTTTGTACAATAATATCTTTTAAAATTAAATGATGACATTTATTTTTTTGGCACCAATAAGTAGCTTAGTTCACAACCTTTATTTTCATATATAATTTATTGGGTTTTCTTTAAAAAAAATTTAATTATAAGAAAGAAATCTTTCAAATTATGCCTCAAACGAAAACATTATGAAGTTTCTTGTTAGTTATTCTTATATAATATTAAATTATCTAAACATGCATTTTTGTAAAAAGTACTTAAAAGTTGTAATGTACACTCCCGGCCGAAAATGAGCATTACCCTTTGAATTTTTGTTTTATTGGGAATTTTGTTCTCAGCTTTTATTTCAGGTATAAGGTTGTTCGGGTCTAAAAGGAATTGTGACTTAAAGTCAAAGGTGGTAGAATTAAGAAGTTGAAACACTTAGGCCAGTTTATTGGTTTGATTCCTTTACGAAACGTGAAAGACTGATTATGTTGATATGATTCAGATTGTTTAGATATGTCGTTATACAAGAATTCTCATAGGTAAGCCTTGCCATTTCGAGCTAGAGCAGGGCATGTACAGAAGAGGTTAAGAACTGTTTCCTCCTCTTCCTCATCCGAACAGCTTCTGCAAAAGTCATTTTAGAATGCGACTAGCCGCGTGGTGTGCTATCCTATTAGAAAGTTCCCGGTTATGACAGCGATTATCGAGCTTATATGCGATCTGCTTAGAGATAGGAAGCACCTTGAGCATTTTAAATCTAGTGCAGGCCAGATGTTTTTCGTGACCTGACACGTGGTGATGTTATTCCACCTGATGTTTGTCTTCTTCATAGCGTCTTGCATTAGCAATAGTGTACGACCCTTATAACGAGAAGTGTTAAGTCGAGAACGTTCGACTTAAAGCTAACGTTTGAGAAATCCAATATAGAGCAAAATTAAGATGGGTGAATTTCGAAGTTCAAATGGGTTAACATCTCTTTTTCCAAAAAAGTTGGCTTTCGAAGTGAATATTGAAGTGGTATTTACGACATAAGTGATTTCTAAAACGTTCGCTTTCAGTCGAACGTTCGATTCGCTTCTCGTAATAAGGGCTGTGATGTAGCGATTGGTATGCCAGCATTAGCCAAACGTGGTAAAATAGGTTCATCTGCCTCACAATTTCCTGGAATTGTGCCAACTCCATTAGAGATGATCGGCAGCTATGGAATGTTTAAAAGTTTGAAAGGAGTCAATGAATAAAGAGAAAGTCTGCAATTTGCCTACGTTCTTCCATAGAGTTGAAGTTAAAAAGTTTTAAAAAGATACCAAGCCGAAAAACAACTTTTTTTTTATTCTAATATTTCCACCACTTTAATAAGAATTATTTATTTTTTGTTTTAATTTTTCCACTATTACTATAAGAATTATTTTTATTTTAGTGTTAGGTATAAGATTTTTTTTTGTATTTTGGGAGCATATTTTTGAATTATTATTATCAAAATGAATAAATTGTTGAAGAAACCCTAAAAAATTATATATGAAAATAAAGGTTGTGAACTAAGCTACTTATTGGTGCCAAAAAAATAAATGTCATCATTGAATTTTAAAAGATATTATTGTACAAAAGTTTTCCTAAAAAATGCTGTTATTCAAAGGTTTGATTAAAAATAACTCAAAATATATAAATCATAGAAATGATTTACTTTCATTTGAAAGATATTTTTGACACCTTTATTTTAATACCTTTTTGATTTTCCTAGCTTTTCTGTATCCAAAGATATTAGCATTTATGTCGAAAAAGTGCTGATTTTTAATGGGGCCGGATGTCCCTTATAAAATGAGCAATCCCCTTTGTTTCGTTACCATCCATACCCGTTTTCATCAACGTTGAAAACTCAAACGATGTAAGACTGGGCGAGAGGGCCATAACCTCAACATTAAGTTTTGGTTTCACCACCATAAACGACACAAATATAGTAGAGAGCCTTTTATCTTTAAAATTTAATGCTTCTGGCGTTGATGAGATTCATCCCATATTTTTAAAAGTTATTTTGCCGATTCTCTTACCATATATAACTCATATTTTTAATTACATTCTTACAACAAGTGAATATCCTCCTCAATGGAAACTTGCAAAAGTCATCCCTATCCCAAACAATTCAAAAATGGATGATTTTAGGCCCATAGCCATTTTGCCTTACATCTCAAAAGTTTTTGAAAGATTGTTACAAAGACAAATGAATGCGTATTTAAGTCGTACGAATCTATTAACGCCAAACCAATCTGGTTTCCGTAAGAGGCATAGCTGTATTACCTCGCTCATAAATGTGACAGAAGATTTGCGACAATCGATGGATGAAGACAAAATCTCGTTTCTAGTTTTACTAGACTTTTCCAAGGCATTCGATTCCATAGACTTCTCTGTTCTGTGCAACAAACTTCATAATGAGTTTAGTTTCCCATCCAATGCTGTAGATTTAATCAAATCTTACTTGAGTGGAAGAAAACAAGCAGTTGATATAAATAACAATTTATCTGAGTTTTTGACAACTACTAGGGGAGTTCCACAAGGGTCAATTTTGGGTCCACTCTTGTTTTCATTGTACATTAACGCACTTCCTAGTATTGTAAAGTACTGTAAAATCTGTATGTACGCTGACGATGTGCAGTTGTACCTAAGTTGCAGAGTCGGTCTCATTGAACATCATGTAGCTTGTATAAACGAAGATTTGGAGAGCATTTCACGTTGGTATCAATCTCATGGCCTCTTATTAAACCCTTTGAAATCAAACTGTCTCGTTATTTCACGGAAACCATTAGACTTATCCTACTTGCCATTGGTATTCCTTAACAATACTCCAATTATATACTCCGAGACAGCTAGAAATCTGGGTATTCTTTTTAATCGCTGCTTGTCGTGGGATAATCATATAAATTCAGTCATAGGAAAAACGTATGGTGCTTTACGTTCCCTTAAAGCCTCTCAATCTTTTACCTCTATCAAAACTCGAATTATGCTGGTGAAAACATTAATAGTACCAATTCTTATTTATGGGTGGGAAATTTATAGTTCGTGCAGTTTTGAAAGCAAGCGTAAATTAAATGTAGCTTTCAACAGCGCAGTTCGTTATATCTATGGTTTACGAAGATATGAGCATGTTTCAGCGTTTTCAGTTAACATGACATTTAACAGTTTCCTGGAGCTTCGTACTCTACTTTTGTTTTCTGACATTTTACTAACGCATGAACCCCGCTATTTGTTCGAAAGAATACGAACGCCTACTTCGAGTAGATCCGGACAACTCATTCATCCGCGGTACTCATCCTTAACATCGGAGCGCCAATTTTGTATAAATAGTGATCGTCTTTGGAATAGTCTTCCACGCGATATTAGGAGTATTGAATATCCGCGAAGGATGAAGATAGAAATTAGAAATTATCTATCGTCTTTAAATGTTTGAGCATTAATTATGATTAGAATTAATTTAATTAGTTGTCTTCTTATTTTTCTTTGTTTTTCTTTGTTATAGAATAAATTGTAACTACTTTGAATTATCTTTTATACTACTTATAAAAATACTTATTTGTAATAATAGCTTTTCAATAGCTTATAAGATATTGTATCTTACTGTGTTAAGCAAACGATAATAAATTGAATTGAATTGAATTGATAACAATTTGGAAATTCATTGTTTTCAAATCTAGCATGAAGAAGTGAATCGTCAAAAATATTAGCATCATGTCCACTTCCTGGCCATCGTGCCACAACATCAATGAATTTCAAATTACTGTCGCATTGAGTGTTAATTGAAAACCATCCTTTTCAGTTCCTATAAACTTCTGCTTCCGCTCCACCAGGTGCCTGAATTCTAATGTGTGTGCAATTGATTGCACCAAGAACTTTCGGAAATTTAGCCAAGCCGTAGAATTTGTTTTGAACGTTCATCATAATATCATGACGATCAGTAGGAAGTGTAATAAATTGCGGTCTCATTAATGCTTTATGGTGGGTTACTTTTCGTACGATGCGGCAAACAGTTGATTTTGAGATATTAAAAATATCTCCGACGCAGATTTGGAAAGATCCTGTGAGGTAAAATCTTAAAGTAATAACCACTTGATTTAATGCACTGACGGGTTTATTTCGGTTAGTTTTATGCTCCAAATGATGACCAAACAAACTCAACAACTGATCCACAGATGCTTTGGAAAGTCGGAACCTCATTTTGAAGTCAATATCATCATAGTCTGAAAATGGATTCTTGAGAACGCGGAATACTCTTGAACGGCGAATAACTATATGTTGTTCTTCTTCGTCAGATGAAGATGACCAATCTAATATTCTAATTAAAAATTAAAATCATAAAAGTTATATTATAAATAGTAATGAATTGAATTTGTTTACCTATTCATTCTGTATCTCCAAATATTGAGAATACAAATTTTACAAAACAAAACATCAGCCGTCAATCTGTCATATTAATTTTTTAATGACACTTTTAAAATTTAGTGAGCCAAAAATGGGCATTTAGTTTTAAAAGTGTTTAAAAGCTTGTTTTCTTTAAAAACGCTTGGTGAAACCAAAATACCCCATTTTATAGTTTAAAATCCTTTTAAATGTTTAAAAGTTGTTTATGAAATTGGGCATTAAGAATTTAGAAAATGTAAAAAACAAGGCTTTAAAGAGATGTAAGGTAACAGGCAAATCTGAAGATAGAATTCGTTTTATGCAACTGCGACGGGAATTTGATTTTTTGAGTAGATTTCTATATTCACAATATATAAGTTCAGTTGAAAGGGATATCAAATGCAACTCGAAATCTTTTTGGGTTTTTTTAAATTCAAAACGCAAAAGTTCTGCGTTTCCTAGCTCTATGGAGCTTGATGGAGAGACCTCCCATAGTACTGAAGCTACATGCAATCTTTTTGCTAAGTTTTTTTCAAGCGAATTATAATATAGACTTTATACCTAATAGTGAAAACTTGTATAATGATATTAGTTCTCAAGTTGATTTTAATGTGTTTTCTCTATCTGATCAAAAGGTATTTGACGGCTTAGCTTCTCTTGATGTTAATATAAAAGCTGGAGTAGATTTCTAGAAGAGTGGATAATATCATCCATCAGCCCTATTTATAAAAGTGGTCTCAATCACTTAATTAAGAACTATAGACCAGTCTCAAAACTTTCAGCGATTCCAAAACTTTTGGAAAAGTTGGTGTTCAATAGACTTAGTTTCACGGTGAAAGACATAATATCTTCGAGACAGCATGGATTTTGTAGTGGTCGCTCCACTACTACGAATTTGTGTGTGTTTACAAGTTTTTGTTTATCTGCTTTGGAAAAAAGAATGCAGGTCGATGTTTTGTACACGGATTTTGTGAAAGCGTTCGATAGAGTCCATCATAGACTTCTATTAAGAAAGTTGGAGAGGATGGGATTCAGATTCGGTTTTCTTAAATGGTTAGAATCTTATTTTTCAAATCGAAAACAGATGTTAAAATCGAAGGCAATCAATCCTTTTTTATTGAAGTCTTATCGGGACTGCCTCAGGAAAGTCATTTGGGACCCCTCCTTTTTAATCAATGACATTCTGAACTGTCTGCAATTTTCTAATTGTTTGATGTTCGCAGATGACTTGAAACTATATTCCCAAATTTCTTCAGTTGAAAATTGTGTTAACTTTCAAAAAGATATAGATGCGTTTTTCAATTGGTGTAAATATAATCATCTCGAGCTAAATATCTCTAAATGTAAAATATTTAGAGCTTCTCGTCCAACACCTAAAGTGCTGTTCAGTTACAGTCTCGGCAATGAAAGTCTTTCAACCGTGAGTGAAATAAAGGACCTTGGTGTTATTTTTGACACTAAGTTTTCTTTTTTTGAACACATACATTTTATTATTTCAAAAGGGAATTCGTTGCTAGGTTTTTTAAAAAGCAACACGGGGGTATTTAAAGATAGTTATACTCTGAAAACGATTTACATATCTTTAATATTACCCATACTGGAATACTGTTGTGTTATTTGGTCTCCTTTTTATCAAAATTCCTCAGACAGGATCGAAAATATTCAAAGAAGATTCACGCGCTTTGCTTTAAAACTCTCTCTCTCACCTGTAGGTGACACATGTTTAAATTTTTTTTTGTACCGTACCGTTATATTTTTTTGTTGTTCTACTTTCATTTATGCAAAGTCTATGGGTCCTAGTATGTCATAATATTTTTTGAAATTACTAACTTCAAGTCATTTGTCAAATTCATTTCATTGTTTTGAGCGTAGTTGAAGTTTTCTTATTTTGTGTGATTTAGTGAAATACATATAAACTTAGATAAAAAATGTCCGAACAGTAAGTATTGTTTTTTTCTTATTGCATTTGGTAAATGAATATATAAAGTTAGATATAGTCGCATTTCAAGACAAAAATAAAATATAACATCATAAATATAACGGTGAAAATGTTAGGTGTCACCTGTAGGTGACACTGAGCATTGTGTTAACAATTAGAGCAATTATTGAAGCGTTGATTATGATGGGACTTTAGAGCTATTGTACGTCTTACAGGTTGACTTTAGATGAAGTTCTCGAGGATTTGCTCTCCGGAGAGGACCCTGGTGATGACTGGATGATGGTTGACTTTAGATGAAGTTCTCGAGGATTTGCTCTCCGGAGAGGACCCTGGTGATGTAATTTTATTTCCACCGAACAATGGGGCGGTGACAGACGAAGACAGTGGAGATGAAAACGATGCTGAAGGAAGGAAGATGCAGAATCTTCCTAGTCGCATGCTTCGGTCACAAGTAGAGCGACAACGCAGACGTTCTGTTTCTGGGGAAACCAAGATATAGAAGAAGACAATGTACCAGCTCCAGCACCGAAAAAAAAAGAAAAAAAAAAGAAAAAAGAAAACACAGTTAGCAAATGGTACACCAGCACTTCTTTTACTACTTGTGGAAAAGGGGACTGTGATGAAGAAGTCTTTACAAACTTTCAGCAAGACGTGACTGCCATTGAGTGCTTCGAACTGCTGTATGGTGACGAAATTGTTCAATTTATTGCAGATACGAGCAATTTGTACGCTTTGCAGAGAAATCACACCCCTAAATGTTGCAACTCAAGAAATTAGAGTGTACATTGCAATATTGCTTCTAAATGAAGCAATATTGACACCAAAGTATATGAGAATGTTCTGGGAAGTAAAAAGTGACACCCAGCATGAGACGAAATAGATTTTTCGAAATTCAGCAATTTGTTCATCTCTGTGATAGTAAGTCTTTATCGCCCAACGATGAATTTGCTAAAGTTCGCGAGTATTTTACGAAACTGAACACAAACTTCAAAGCTCATTTCGAAAAGGCTGGTTCTTCACATATTTCTATTGATGAGACTATAGTGCCATACTTGGGCAGACACGGTACAAAGCAGCACATCCACGGAAAACCAATAAGGTTTGGTTACAAGCTTTGGTCAGCAGCAACTCGCCATGGATACTTAGTAAGTTGTGAGCTTTATCAAGGTGCGTCTGGGCCTACACTCAAGCTGCAGTCAGATATGGGCCTAGGAGCTGCAGTTATTTTGGAACTCCATTCTAGATTACCACCAGAATTGGGACCTTACAACTTGTACTTTGATAATTTTTTTACTGGCTTTCCATTACTAAAGTATGTGCGGGATCAAAATGTTGGAGGAACTGGTACTGTTCGAGAAAACCGCCTAGAAAATTGCAAGCTGCCAAGTTCAAAGGAGATGAGAAAAAAGCCTAGAGGTGAGCTATGTCATCAAATGTCTTCGGAAATTATTGCAGCTAAGTGGCATGATAACAGTGTCGTCACCATCGCATCTAACTGTCATTGTTTGACTCCCATCACCAAAGTCGATCGGATTGGTTTCATAAATAAAAAGCGATCGAAAATTCAAGTAGATTGTCCAGCTTCTATCAAGATGTACAATAAGTATATGGGCGGAGTTGACCGTTTTGACGAAAATGTTGACTCCATGAGAGTAGGTCTTCGCGGCAAGAAGTGGTGGTTCCCCCTGTTTGCTTTTGGTATAGATGCTGCTTGCCAAAATGCATGGCTTATCAAAAGGCAAACAGAAAACAACTGGACCTACTGTGATTTTCGCAGAAATATCGCTACTGTTTACTTGCAAAAATATGGTAAGCTTCCAACCCGTGATTCTGCTTGTGGAGATCAGCAGGTGCAGCCGAAGACCACTCAGAAATTGACTGTTCCCACCGACGTTGTGGATTCTGTCACCAACGTACGCGAAAAATGTGCGCTAAGTGCAATATCGGTTTGCACCAAAAGTGTTGGTATAAGTTCCACAACAAATAAGTGTTCAGTTTATTACTTTTGCAATAATTTTTTCTTTTACCTATGTACATAAATAAATATTCTTGTTCAAAATTGATATTTTACTTCTGCAAGCAAAATGAGAAAAACAGTGCCCAGTGTCACCTGTAGGTGACCCCCTGCAAAAAATGGGTGGGGGTATTTTTTTTTATTTTTATAATTTGTTTTGCTTTATATTAAATCTATTTACACTATTCAGCACGAGAAACTTTTTTTTTCACAAACAAAGTTATGGGAATTGAAGAGGGAATTTCAGGTGGTCAGATATCGTTTGTCCAATTATGGCTCTAGGTGCGCACTCATAGATTTAAAATCTTTAAAAAGCCGTAGAGAAACCCTTGGGGTTCTTTTTATCAAGGACATACTCAATGGTAAAATAAAATCTCCGGACTTACTAGCTCTTATGTCTTTTTATGTTCCTGAAAGACATCTAAGAAATAGGGACGTTCTCCTTTTGATTCCTAGTCACAGGACGAACTATGGACAACCCATAACTCGTAATTTATCTCTTTTTAATTTAATTCATAGTGAAGTCGACCTTCAAATGAATAGGGATATGTTTAAGAGTATTGCTTTAAACTTTTTTAATGATGTATAATGATAAATTATAATTTAATTGTAGTCAACAGATTATGTATCCATTGATGAATAAAGAAATAAATAAATAAAAAAATAAAATCAAAATGAAGACGTCTATCATTTCTTAGCGATATGTACCATTTTGAAAGAAATTCGCAGACTTTATTTCAATAAAAGTTATCTTTCGTATGACGAATTTTTCGGTGTCTTGAATGGAGAGTATGGATTGGAAGTTTCTGATTAGATTTATTTTTTAAGACGAATAGTATTTTTCACAAGATGGAGATTTGGTGTTTTGAAATAACATAAATGAGAAGATTATGGAAATCTTGGACATAGATTACGATCTCTCTCAGTGACATTTATTCATTGATTCTGCGAAAGCAAGTCTAAGAGCAGTTTTATTGCATAATGGAAATATGCTTTCTTCTATACTTTTGGCCCATTTTGCAAATATGAAAGAAACCTATAACAATAAGAAACTTTTACTTGAAAAAATAAATTGCAGTACATATGCATATGTATATGTACATATTCCTTCAAAATCTGCGGTGATCTTTAAGTTGTTGCACTATTACTTACTTATTGTACAATATTTCATATCACTCAAAAAAAAAAACATTGTTGTCCGAAGAATTTTCCATTCTTGTAACATTGTAATTTAAAAATTGTTGGCTCAACAAATAGCTGTTAAAGCAAGAACTCATTTTTGATTTTTCTAGAATCAAAAAGTCAATTTAAAAATAAAATTCTTGAAAAAAATATTTAAACATTTTTAAGCATTTTCAAAAATGGAAAATTGTTAGTCTAAGAATAAAATGTTTGTTTTAAATATTTTTTCATGCAAAATATCCTATTAAGAATCAAATTTTTGAGCCAACAATTCGTTCTTCAGCTAACAATTATTATCAAGAATGAAAAAAGTTGGAATGACAATAAAAGTTGTTGGCACAAGAACTGCATACTTGAATCGTTTTTTGTGTATTATAATTGCAACTGTTTATTTAACAATCAATTCTTGCGATTTAGGTATAAATTGTTAATTTTCCAACAACTAGTTCTTGGCACAAAAATTTGTTCTTGGAACAACAATTAGTTCTTGGAACAACAATTTATTCTTAAACTCTTGCAAACCTAACTGTAAAATTGTCTCGTAGAAGAAATGCAAAAAGCAATGGAAATCATTGTCTTGTGAAATGCGATCGGTACAACATTAAATAAATTAAAGTAAAAAAATTAAACAAATAAACGTGCGATCGGCGCGTGCAAGAGTGTTATAAGTGGAAAACAATTAAATTAAAAATTTAAAATGGCCGAAAAAGAACAAGTAGTGATAAAATATATCGAAGCTGAAATCCTGGAACTTTTTTTAAGTTGGGGATTACCCTGCGCCGGGATATCTGCACTAGAGAAGTGCCGCATAGCTTCTTTTGATGTTATCAAAATTCTTAATGGACATGACATTGAAAATGTGTTCCAAAAAAGAGAGCTTATGGCGGACCGAATTAAATTTAGGTACGGTCTAAATAAATGGAGGGAAGCTAATCATGTAAGTACGAACTCATATTTTGAAATATTATATATATCTTCTCATAATGTCTTCGAATTTCGAGAAAAAAACAAATACAAATATCGAATTTAATATTAAAGAAATATTGCAAAAAACTGTTTCTGGAGGCGATATGATTAAAGCATACCAACAAATGCCAAACCTATCTAGCACTGATCAAACCATCATATCTAGATGCATTGTCGACCATTTTCATCACAATGGTCTAAAAATGTGTCCAAAAACCATGAAAAGTGTAGCTAAGGAAATAGTAAAATTATTTCCAAATGAAGACGAACGTACGTATTACGTTCCGCGGGAAAATGGAAAGCAACCATCGGGAACAATTTTTGACAGGTACTTTAACGTCGGATACAATCGGAAGAGAAAAGCTGACTCGTCAGTAGCAGAAAAGATAGCCAAAAGCACTACTGATATTGAAAATGATACGAGTACTATTTCCGAAGAAAATGACAACATGGAAGTCGAAGGGTTTTTAAAGAAAAAGAATTTCTGTTTTATAACTCTCCTGAAAACGCAAAATCTTTGTGGGAAGAAACATCTAAAATGAGAATGAAGGAAGAAAAATATCCAATTTCTTCATTTTTAACTGCATGGCCACGGTATAAGGACATAAATGCCGAACAGCTAATTAATGTTGACTTCAACACATTACACCCGGGAAAATCTAATAAACTCTTCGAAGAGGTCTACGAGTTAGAAGAAAGGGCAAACAAGGTTTTTTCCCATCATCAATCAAGGAGAAACTCTTTCTTGAAATGTATAAGAAAATGGTTTTCCCGAGCATTGTGCCGGTATTTATAGTCATAAATAAATTTGTATAATTTGACTGATAAAATTCTTTTTCAGATTCGAAAAACTTTTTCTTTTTTAATTTGTTGCACACCATCTTAATTCCTAAACTTGCAAACCATCATTTTCTGATGCACAAAAAGATATGTTTGTTCACTTGGTAAGCTTAAATAACTTTAAACATAAGGAGGATGAGCTGCAACTCCAAGCTGTTTCGGAAAAACATAAGTTGCAGCCAAAAATGTTTGTCATTGGGGAGTCTTTGGAAAGCTTGAAAGAATTTTTTGTTTATTTGGAAGGTATACGCTATAAAGTTTCAACGCTGCTCGATGCTATAGATTTAGTTGTTAAGATTTGTTTCGTTTTTAATTTAGATTATACTCAAAAAAGCAAATATGTGTGGTTCTTTTTGCAAGAATATATATACGAAATTGTCCCTGACGAAAAAATTTCAAAAATAAAAAACATTATTTCAAAATTAGAAAATGTCGACATTGAATAAAGATAATTACAAAAACACACATATTTGCTTTATCTGTAAGAAAACTTTTCAAAACTCAAATAAATTTCTCATTCATTTAAAAGATGATCATATAGGACTCCAACACACTATGAATTTTCTTGTAAATATAATTCATGTGACAAATTCTTTCAAACTATTTATAAATTTAAGCATCATATTTTAAAACATGATAACAAACCAGACAGTTGTTACTTTGAAATCAGTCCTAAAAGAGTAAAGACCATAGCACCTACTATATTAATTTTTCGACGTGTGTAAAGAGTGTCACTTTAAATAACTTGGAAGAAGTTGTCCGTTTTTATTAATACTATATTTTGCATTAAATTTAATATTTATATACATTATTTTTAAGTATGGCTAATATAAAAAAAAATAAAATATGAAATTCGTTACATTCGAAAACTTTTAGCGTTTTTTCTTTTTTGTTGAAGAAAAAATCTCCATTTACTGAAACCCAGGGGTGTTTTAAAGGTAAGTTTAAATTTAAACCATCTCTGACAACATTACTCGCACACAGGAATGGTTGAGAGTTGTAAGTCACTAGGCCCTGGTTCTTCATGGACTGTTGCGCCACCTAATTTATTTATTTTTATTTAAATTTAAACCTACACATTTTTATATAGAAATCAACTTTATTCTTAAAGTAATTTGATGAGCAATTTTCAACACAACAATTTCCGGAAATCTCATATTTTTAGTATTTGACCCAACAATTTCATTTTCATTTTTTATTGACAATTTGTTCTTGGGTCAACAATCTATAGTTTTAAAAGTCTGACATGTTTTGTTCTTGATCCAACTATTAAATTGTCAATTTTTATTAACAATACATTTTTCTCGCAACAATTTTCGCTCTTAAAATTTTAAGTATTTTAGTATTTGGCCATACAATTTTAATTGTTGAGCTTTTTTAACAATTCTTTCTTGAGGCAACAATGTAAATTTTTGAAGTTTTTACATTTTTTATCTTTAAATCAAGAATAAAAGTTCTTATTGCACGTTCAACACTTGCATTCTTAAGCTAAAAATTTATAGTACTTGGGTTCATTATAAAGTACGAAAATTGTTGGGCCAAAATATAAAATTCTTGATATTACAATTTTTTTTCTGAGTTACAATATTATTGAGCGTTTAGGGATAATATTGCAAGGCTATGCACAGTAAAAATATTGCATAGGCTGTGGGTACAATTGCACAATATTTGTTCATTTAATTTTGAAATTTGAAGAGTAAAGACCTCTGCGAGTGAAACTGACGTTGAAAGAACACTTATTTTAGAATGTATCGTATTCCAAAAAGTCTCCGTACAGCAGCCTAATTTAAGTGTTTTTTTTTTTTTGAAAGAAAGTATTAGGAATAAATGTAAAACCCAAAGTGGTAAGATTGAGAAAAGTTAGTTTTCATCTTCACCTTATTACCAAATTTTAAAAAATTGTGATTGTGATTTTCAAAACACTTGTTTTTAATATATTGTTATACTAAATTATTTATATCAGAATTAACAAAAAGAAAGCTGCTGTACGGAGACTTTTTGGACTTAGTGTACCTATAGTAAATGTATGTAAAGACCAATACTATGTATCGAATTTCGAAAAAAAAAACAAATTTAATATTTTTTTTTAAATATCAAAAATAAAAACGACATTTTTGAGCATCAAATATTATTGAGACAGTATAAGAGTTGTGCAGAAAAAAGTATTTTTAAAATAAAAATATTAGTGAAAATTTAAAAAAATCTATCGGTTTGTTTGTCGAATTTGACCAAAATTTGTATGGGGACTACTGTTATTTGTGGTCTTAAAAATGAAAAAAAACGTTCAACGCGACTTTTAAGTCAATGAACCGAATGCTTTGGGGTGTAGGGGCGAGGACAGAAAGACAGACGGACATAATCGGGGGACCGACTTTTTTCGACTTCTCCACCATGCATCGTAATGTCATGTTTGATTAAAATCACGAGTTCGACATTTAGTACGAATGCAAAACTTTCCAAATAGTTCCAATATGTCGCAAATAAAAAGTGAACAATATGAAAAATTACTTTCAAAATACAGGAAAAGAGATCCCGAAGCTGAAAAAAAGCAAGTAATACAGAAATTTAATTTTTTGCGCACCAATTATAGAAAAGAATTTTAACAACATTTGGATTCTGAAAAAAGTGGTGCAGTTGACATAGTGTTATTTATACGGGATGCAATTTCTTAGAAGCTTGGATGAACCATTCACCTTGCAAAGTAGCATCCATAAAGAAAGCATCACTCAGCATGTTGTCTACACGACAAGGTGCTGATAGGTGCTTTCAACTAAATTATTAAATAGCCAATAATATTTTGCAAACGTAAAAGAGGGCATTTTTTTTAGTTGGTCCTCAAACTTGAAAGTTTATAAAAAAAATGTAGGCGATTCAGAAAAATCGGCTTGGAAGGTTTAAAAATATTGTTGCAAATTTTTTGGGAAACCACGAGAGTGACAGCTACAGAGAGTTGGTTAGCGAGCTATTATTGTCATATCAAACATTCGGGTTGCAACATGTCACTTAAGATCCATTTTTAAGACTCGAACCTGGATTGTTTTTTTTTCTGACAATTTAGGGGCTGTCAGCGACTAGCACGGTGAGAGATTTCATTAGGACTTTTTTAATATGGGAAAAGAACAATATATAGTTTGTTAAAACGCTTGATTTTGTATTACTATAAAAATATGAAATACTGGGAAAATAATAATAATAACAATCGAATGCAAAAACCATTTATTTTAATGAGTTATAGGCAAACGGTATTTGATACTTTCTTTCTTACTTTATGGGAGGTCTAAAAATGAGCTATTACAGGGGATGAACCATGCGGAAAGTTTTGTCTGAACTTATGTCTAATGGACGACTCATACCTCAAATAAAAACTCATCCGAAGGAAAATGTTACACCGGGAATCAATGTTATCTTAGATTACTAAATTGTACCTTTAAATTGGTTTACCCAGCTACGACATTTGAGCTCATCAGTTAGATGATGTCGTAAATTTATATAACGCACGCTTAAGTCGATGGCTGTCGACACTAACTGATGACCCCAACTATTGTAGCTAGGCGAAACGAATGGGACTAAAAGTCCCAAGAACCATTAGTTTCTGCTTACTATAAAAAAGAAAAACTGAAACTAACTAAAGAAAGATTGATACATAAATTAATTTTGATAGTTTCACTTAAAAACAAATTTGGTTGCGGAAGTTCACGCAGGGATACACTAGTGAATTTTATATTGTGATGAATTCAGCGCCAAATAAATTCTTTAACAAAAAAAACTCTATCGAACAGTTTTTTAAAAAAATATTAAACAAACAAGTCCTCTGGTTTTTGTCATTAGGTATGAAAACGAATCAGCCAAATGGCCACTTCGGTATTTTTACATTCCTTTGATCTAATTCTATGCACTTTTTCGCGCATTTCAATATCTACTTCATAATTCAAAAACTATGTATTCTAGATTTAGTGGATTATTGGAGAAAACACAGCCGTTAGTTGGTCGAATATGACAACTATAGTTATTGCCTAATCTTTGTCGGGTTTATTGATTTTAACGCATTGTTCAATTTTCAATCGCCAAAAAATTTTAAAATCAAACATTCAATTAATAGTATGACACTTCAAATAATTTGAAACCACATTAAACCGCATTATCAACCAATGGCGGATCCGGGGAGTGGGGGGCTGCTGTAGAAGAATTTAGAAAAACTGAACTAATGCTTTAATAATATCTATTGTGAGAGACAGAGCAAATATTCAGGTTCTTAAGAAGAAACCCTGAAAAAACGATCGCCAATTTGATATTAAGTTGCCTTTAAATTCCTGAAACTCGTCTTCAATTCCATCTTATTTTTTTGACGCACATAAATAGTGTTAGGTTTTCTTAATCTTTTTTTGTTTCAAATTGATTTTCTATTAAATCAAAAACTTTAAATATCTTTAAAAATTTAAGAAATCTACTTTTTGAAGTGAATTTATATGCTCTAGAACTAAGATTTAAAGACGAATTTTAGGAATTTTAATGACTTAAAAACAGCAAAAGTGACACTTCCGTCAAACTAATGGGTCATTGAAAAACATAACAAACGTTTCATATTTATTTTTTTAATATAAAAGCTTTTTATTTTTATCTTTATCTTTATTGTAGAATCAATGTTATAACATTTTTTCTTAAACTAAATTGCACAATTTACAGAGACATCGTATAGGGCTAACTTATTTACTTAAGGTGGCGCTACAGTCCTGTGTGAACTAGGGCCTCACCCAACAAACTTCTCCATCTAGCTCGGTCCCTAGCTAGATTCATCCGCTTTTGTCATAGTCCATGCTTCTGCACCATATAGCAGGACGAGGATGATAAGGGTCTTATATAGCGACACTTTGGTCCTTCGAGAGAGGATTTTTCCACTCAATTGCTTTCTTAACCCAAAGAAACAGCAGTTAGCAAGAGTTATTCTTCGTTTGATCTCAGCGCTGGTGTTGTTTTCTGCATTTACAGCGGAGCCTAGGTAGACGAAGTCCTTGACTACCTCAAAGTTACGTCTGTCGATGGTGACGTTTTGACCAAGACGTCGGTGTTGTAGGTCCTTTCTTGATGACAGCATGTACTTTGTTTTGCCCTCATTAACCGTTAAACCCATTTTTGCCGCCTCTGCCTCAATACTCACAAAAGCCCCATGACATCACGCTGAGTTCTTCCGATTATGTCAAGGTCATCAGCATATGCTAGTAATTGGACAGACTTTTGAAAGATAGTGCCTAAAGTGTTGACGTGTGAGCTCTGCACTATTCTTTCAAGTACGATGTTAAAAAAATCACATGACAGCGCATCACCTTGTCTAAAACCTTTTTTGACATCGAAAGGTGAATTCTCCATGGTCATCCTGCACAAATGGACGAGTTTGGCAGGGATGCCAAAACTAGACATGGTTCTATACAGCTCGTCCCTGTAGATGCTGTCATATGCGGCCTTGAAATCGATGAAAAGATGGTGGGTGTCGATTTGGTGTTCTTGGGTTTTTCCCAGGATCTGCCGTAATGTGAATATTTGATCGACTGTGGACTTTCCTGGTCTAAAACCAGGCTTTAGACGTTCACATATTACGGCAGAGAAGATTTTGTTGGCGATGTTAAGTAGACTGATTCCTCTATAATTTGTGCAGTTTAAAGGTTATCCTTTTTTCAGGATCAAGCAAACAATACTGAGGTTCCATTCATCGGGCATGCTTTCTTCCAACCATATCTTACAAATAAGTTCGTGCATGATGCTCCTAACCAACTTATCTCCAGCTGCTTTAAAGAGCTCGGCATTCAAGCCATCCGCTCCAGTGGCTTTATTAGACTTCAGCTTAGATATGGCAATCTTTACTTCGTCTAAGTCGGGAGGACGGGATTGTTGGCTTTCGTCGTCTATTTTGAATGGATCATCCTGCCTGACAGCGGAATTCGGTTCGTCGTCGCCGTTATACAGTCTGCAAAAGTGGTCCTTCCATATCTTCAGCATTGACTGCGGTTCCACTATGACGTTTCCACTTTCGTCTTTGCAGCCTTCGGTTCTAGGTTTATATACCTGTGAATTTCGTTTCACCTGTTCATAAAACTTTCGAACTTCATTCCTACTTTTAAACCTCTCAACATCTTCGACCGCACGCTTCTCATGCCCTCTTTTTTTTCTCCTGCGAAGTCGGTGTTCCTCTCGCTTCTTCTGCTCATAGAGCTCATGAGCAGCTCTAGTCCTTTTTATGCAGCGCCGCTTTGCGTGCCTGTTGTTTGGCTGTATTTGCCTGCCGACATTCCTCATCAAACCAGTAATTCCTTGTTGGTGGCTTCTTGAAACCCAGCACGTCAGAGGCGGCTTCTCTGATGGCATCTTGGCAATGTTGCCACTGGTTTTCGATACATTGTGTTGGCGGCAGAGAACTTCGATAGAAGTTACATGTAACTCGGTCGGAAAAGGATTTAGCGATCTCCTGCGATTGTAGCCGTTCGACGTTGTACCTTCTCCAGCATCTCCCTGTTTTGCCTTGGGTCTGGAAACCTAAGTGCTACCTTGGCTACAACGAGGTAGTGGTCCGAGTCGATGTTAGCTCCTCGGAAAGTTCGGACATCCATGATGCTGGAAGCGTGTCTGGCGTCGATCGCAATATGGTCAATCTGGTTGACGGTAGATTGATCTGGAGAACTCCAAGTTCCTTTGTGGATGTTGAGGTGTGGAAAACGCGTACTGGCTACCATGACGTTTCGCCCGCAGCAAAATCTATGAGCCTGAATCCGTTGTCGGAAGTGTTGTCGTGCAGGCTGTTTTTTCCGATTATTCCACCAAAGATGTCTTCCCTTCCTAGCTTGGCATTACAAACGCCCAGGACAATTTTAATATCGTAGCTAGGACACTGCTCATATGTTTTGTCTAAGAGCTCGAAGAACATATCTTTGGTGTTGTCATCCTTCTCTTCTGTGGGGCGTGCGCGCATATTAGGCTAATGTTGCCGAATTTAACCTTGATGCGGATGGTCATGAGGCGCTCGTTGATGGCTCGTCTGGCTCCAATGACAAAGCCGCATCCAAATAAGCGTTGTTGGTTTTCTCGGTAGCAGTCACCATAGTAAATATCGCAGTTTTTCATCCTCTTTTTGCCCGGCCCATCCCATCGTATTTCCTGGATGGCGGTGATGTCTGCTTTATAGCAGTCTAGGGCCTCCGCTAATTCTTCGGCCGCACGTGGTCTGTTAAAGGACCTAACATTCCACGTGCATATCCGAAGTTCGTTGTCCTTAATTCGTTTGCGTAGGTTGTCAGTAAATCCGTCCGTATCCGAGGCTTGTTGGTGCTTCGCAACTATGACGTTTTTACGTGGCCAGGAAGTCACCCCGACGGCACAACCCCCAACCTGGAGGGCCAGGTCCTTAGTATAACTACAAGGACGGGGAGCCGGATAAACCACTCCTTATAGGCCTGGGCTCCGAATAAGTCGTAGAAGCCCTATAAGGTGTTCACTAAGTAGTTCAACCTTACTGGAACTGTAGACGCCACCGTTGATTCCATCTCGAGAATTCGTCCGCTGCCGTCTGGATAAGGTACCTTAGTGGAAACACCTCTCCCCCCTCTCTCGTTTGCTGCCCCCAAAACCTTTCCACTGGGGTTGGAACCCAATCTCCAGTTGAGGTTCTAGGCACCCGATGTTCACCACGGGGAGGTGAGAGTAGGAGTTGATAGACAGAGGTGGGTTTTGATAAAAACCTGTGGACGCTTGTGTCCTCTTGAATGCACATGTCTACCATTTGAACATAGGGCTAATTTACCACTGTCAATATTATAATTATTACGTCAAGCAACCAAGAATACAAAAAAATAATATTGAAGGAAAAGCTACATAAAAACCTTCATATAAAACAATAAGAAAATAGAATGAAAGAAAGGTGGGCGGTGAAAAAAAAAAGATTCAAATCAAGCTTTGAGTCTTACAACAAGTAAAAATATATAGAATATAGATATAGAACAGAAAAGAATTAATAAATTAAACAAAATACATCAATAAATAAATAAACAAATAAATATATAAATATATATTTAAATAAACAAATAGGTAAATTAATAAACAAATAGGTAAATAAATAAACAAATAGACAAGTAAATTAAATAAATAATAATAAATAAATATAGTAAATTCATTTGGAAGCTAGGTTTGAGATCAAGGTACATATTATCAGACATAGTACATGATGCAAGGTATCGCTCATTAAGTTTGGCAATTCTGCAGTGAAAAAAGTATTTGGAAACATGCTATTATTTGTGAGTACCACATTTAAGTATATTCTCAACTTATTTGTTTTTATTTAATTTTTAGAGAAATGATGTGCATAAAAGCACCTATTTCCTTAAATTCAAGAACCAAAAATGTTTCTCTACAAATTTTAAGTTTTGTTGACTCCTTTAAGATCAAAATATTTTCAAAAGGTTCAAGCAGTCACAGCCATTTTTGAGAATATATCCTTAAGCATCAGCTCTAATCGACGAGTAAGCAGACTAATAACGATATTAATAATAGAAAATTGAGTCCGAAAAAATTCGTCAAAAAAAAAAACCTACGAAAAGAGATCAAATTTTTCTGGAAAACTTTTTATTTTCCGGGTTTTTGCATCTATATTTTTGTAGCGTTCTTCGCATCTATACTAATGCCAACAAGAACAGAATTTATTATTTTTGGAAAAAAGCTACGTTTCAAAACTATTTCTAACACTTCTGCGTGAAATGCGCCAAAAAACCCTCTCAACTATTGTATTTTAACTCTTAAATAAGGCATATTTACAATCCTCTTGAAATCTTAAAATGCTTCTTATATGTAGGGAGTCCGAATTGAATAGTTAGAGCATCCCATGCTGGAAAACAGTACTCTAAAACAATCTTTTGCCTAAAATTGTCGCTCTAGCCCCTGAAATATGTAAAAGAATGGTTAGCACGTATACACAATATGTTATTTTAATTTTGCCAGCCTCCTTTACAGAATATTCAAGAACATTTTTAAGCGGTTTTCAAAACCCCGTCTTTACGTTAAGTGTTTGATTAATAGTCTGGATCCGTCCTTGTTGCTTATGCAACTCTAAAAGTGTGTATAATCGAACAAGTTTTTTTTTCAGACTCAGGCCCTAGCCAACACCATGCGTATCCAGAAAGATTGGCTGTGTGATAAGGTAAAAGGCATAGCGTTATCGTTGGTTCTTATTTCTTAGGACAATGGCCTCGAGTGCGTATGTATACCAGAGCTAGACATATAAATATAACCGAAATACAACAATTTTAAAAAGAAGCGATGCGACCCGCACTCATAACTTCCCATTCGTGCCTGTCCGTTGATATTTCTAAAAGTGTTACAAAATATTCATAACAACATTTTGTGTAAGATAAAAAAAGTTTAATGTCAATGGCCCAAAATTGTTAACGATTTTGTTAAATTGTTAAATCTATGAGGAATGTCAATATTTTCAATTCGACAAATCGGACCAATTACAATTCCTTCCTATGGGAAGTTAACAAGGCTGTCTCAGATGCCAAACAAATGGTGCAACGGTTAAAGTGAAGAAGATAATGGAACTAAACATTAATTGATGTTTCTCTCTGGTGATTTTTATCATTTTTCGTATTACTATCTTACTTAAGGTGGCGCTTGGTTGATCTTACGAGTATATAACGACACCTTGGTCGCTCGAGCTTTACTATTCAATTGATTTCTTAGCCCAAAGAAACAGCGGTTAGCATAAGTTATTATCCGTTTGATCTCAGTGCTAGTGTTGTCCTTAACTACCTCAAAATTACGTCTGTCAATGGTGACGTTTTGACGGACGTCGTCGGTGTTATAAGTCCTTTCTTGACGACAGCATGTACTTTGTTTTGCCTTCATTAACCGTTAAACCCATTTTTGAAGAGATGGTGGGTGTCGAGTTGATGTTCTTGGTTTTTTTCAGGATATGCCGATGTGAATATTTGATCGACTGTGGACTTTCCAGTTCTAAAACCACACTGATAAGGACCTATCAGGTTGTAGATAATGGGCTTTAGACGTTCAAATATTAAGGCATAAAAAATTTTGTAAGCGATGTTAAGTAGACTGATTCATCTATAGTTGGGACAGATTATAGAATCCCCTTTTTCAGTAACGGGGCAAAAAATACTGAGGTTCCATTCATCGGGCATGCTTTCTTCCGACCATATTTTAAAGATAAGTTGGTGCATGCTCCTAACCAAATTACCTCCAGCTGCTTTTTAGAGCTCAAGCCATCTGCTCCAGCGGCTTTATTAGACTTCAGCTTAGATATGGCAATCTTTACTTCGTCTAAATCGGGAAGACGGGATTGTTGGCTTTCGTCCTCACTGACAGTGGTATTCGGTTCGTCGTTGCCGTTATACAGTCTGCAGAAGTAGTACTTTTATATCCTCAGCATTGTCTGCGGTTCCACATTCTTCTTTGCAGCCTTCGGTTCGAGGTACATAAACTTGTGAATTTCGTTTCACCTGCTTATAAAGCGTTCGACATTTATTTTTGCTTTTGAACCTCTCAGCATCTTCGACCGCAAGCTTCGCATGCTCTCTCTTTTTCCTTCTGAGAAGTCGGTGTTCCCTTTTCCTCTTCTGCTCATAGAGCTCGTGAGCAGCTCACTTTAAAGAGGTCAAAAATTGCACGGACCGCTTGAAGCACTGTCTGATTGGAAAATCCGGAACGATGAATGATGTTTAAATGATGGCATTAAATTAGCTTTAAATTAAGGCTGGCATGAATTAAGAACTTCAAACGTTGTTGTCTTATTTAAATTTCTTATCTGGTCATCCTGTTTAACTTAACATAACTTCCTAGAACACCTAATAAATGTAAATTTAAAGCAAAGAAGACTTAGAACTTAATCACACAGTATGAATTAAATTAATCTTCAGATACAAAATTATGCACCCTTCCCATACAAGCTACCGCAACGTTATATGACGACAACAAAATTTCATTCATTCAACAACGCAGTGTTCAATGTTCCGGTTCACACTCGGAAAACCATGCATACTTTACAACTTTTAGTAAAAAGCAAGCACCATGTTGGTATTTTTACTGGATCAAAAATATGGAAGCGATAACTAAAAAAAATATCCATTCAAAAGTTCAATGAAATTTTTCACATCCAAGCATCACCTTTCAGACATAGTTTTTATTTTTATTGCTGTTAAAAAACTTCAACATTTTATAAAAGGATTGAGATGAACAAAAAAAAGAAAAGCGCGTCTATTTTTACTGCAGGTTCATTGAATTTTACTCCAATTCAATCTGTCGAATTGTGCAATTTAAGACTGCTTTGAAATATTGTATACGATACACTTCTTTCTTTTATACGGGTACCACTTTAGTACCTATCACTTGAACAAATTCAATACCCAAAATCGTTCATATGGTATATATACTCGTAATAGTATACGGATAAGGTATAGCCGTATTTTCAATCGCATAGTTATTCAAGAATATGTAATGTAGGTTATGTCTAGGATATAGGAACAAAAAGCAAAATCCACAAAGCTTATCAACCTGTCAGAGCCAAATGCAACATCAATAAAATTTAAATTCTCTTTGTATCCGCACACAGAGACAGAGACAGAGACGTCCGCATTATTAAACCCTTTTCAGTATCTATACCTTTTAGAATATGGTTAATACTTGTGTTTTTTTGGAAAAGCCATCCGTAGTACAGTAGAAATTTATATGAACAACGAATAAAACATCCACAGTAGAATCACTGCCGATAAAGGATAAAGGGAAATCCTGCCACTGTCACCACTCTAGACTTGTTTCTTACCTCTGATCCTAATACATGAGCGGAGAGTATATTAGCACCTCTAGACACATCAGACCATTGTGTCATATCTGTAAATTTCTCATGCAACCCCTACGAGAACCGTTTGGAAATATGAGAAAGCCAACTGGGACGATCTCAATGACTTTTTCAGGAACTTTAACTGGTCCTCGATAGTAACGTGGGTTCCAGCGCAGATATGATTACAAACTTAATTCTTATTGTAATGAAAATTTTTATCCCGCATAGGGTAAAATCTATTAAACCCAAAGAAAGCTGTAAAGAGGTTATTATGATCAAATTACATTTTTAATAGAAATTAAGCCATAAAACAGAACGTTGTAAAAATTGTCTGATCATTTGTTAAAAAGTTGCGTAATTCTACGTCATAGTTAGTTCCTACTCGTTTTCAATTACACTTCTTTTGTAACCTCGATTAATAAAGCCAATTTGCTTGATCCTGTACTTGAAAGCTTAAACGATTCTATGGGACAAATCTTCTTCCGCACTCGTTCAGTTGATATAGAGTCCTTAAGGAACTCAACATTCACAATTCCGCTGGCCCGAATAGTATATCTTCTATTGTTCTAAAGAGGTTTTCTTCATCGTTACTGAGCTATGTCCGAGTAAATGGAAAACAGCATTTGTCCAGCCAGTCAATAAAATATTATCATCCAATTGCACTTACGTCCCTTCTTTCCCAAGGTCATGGAAACGCTGATCAATTTTCAGCTTAAGAAATATCTTGAAGAACGTAAGCGTCTTAATGACTGGAAGTATGGCTTTCGTAGCTATAGGTCCTCTGGTCATCCCATGGTTTATCTCATCGAACAGTGGAACAAATCTTTACATTGTTTTGGAGAAAGTAAGATTATTGCACTTGATAATTATTTAAAGGCATTTGATAGAGTTTGGCATCAAGCTCTCTTATCGAAATAAGATGCTTTTGGTAATGATGATTTTTTTGTTTATTGGTTGAGGTATTGCCTTTCGGATCGTTCAATTCCAAGTAGTATTGGACTGGTGTGCCCCAGGGCTTTGTATTGTCTCCGACACTCTTCATTATTTTTATAAATGATCCTTTGTCTGAAACTTCTAACCCACTAAATTGTTTTGCTGATGACAGTACCCTTAGCTTTTCATATTCGGTTTAGTGTTTCAGGGGGAATCAAAAACCGTGTAGAATTTAATGCTTCGAAAACTCAATGCTGTCTACTATCGCAAAAGCGTAACCCTCCTATAATGTCACTATTCATTTGTTGAACTTGCATTGTTTGTGCATCACAAACCATCCAACCAAAAACTCCAGTACATCAGCCCTAACTTGGGAGGTGCTCCAATAACCCTCTTGATTCTCTTGGACATAATTCAAAAGAGAGCTTTAAAAATGAAAGGTGACCGTTGTCTTACTGAAACTTTTGTATCTTTTGAGCACCGTCGTAAGATTTCATGTATATCATTATTAAATCCCTCCACTCAAAAAAATCGACCGCAATAGCCGTACTTCTAGGAATGCCCATCAGTTCACCTTTGAACCCAATTTCGAAAGTACTGTGAAGTACAGAAGTACTTTTTTAGTCAAACTACACAGATGTGGAATGCTTTACTGCACACAATATTTCCTACTCAAAACAATGTGCAGACATTGAAAACTAATGTGCATCGGTATCTCCTTTCTAATCCTATCCTCTCTTTCTAATTGCTCGAAGTGTGTTTAATCATTATAAGGGTATTAATATCCCCTGGAGTGAGCGCATAATATAAAAATAGGACGGATTTAAAAGAAGATACCGTATGTTTTCGTTTTAGCAATGTTACTCAACTCATAACAGCCTTTTTTGACATGTTCTTAATTCTGGAAAGAAGATATCAGCTAAATGGTTATAGTCCACGATAACGTAACAAATTTCATATTAAATGTCTTGACCAAATGTAGAGCTTCTGAGAAAAACGACTTAAGAACTTGCTGGTCAAGTGTGACCAATTCTTCGAGAAATAATCTAAAATCTATGAAAAACAAAACACAATCATAATCTCCACTGAAACATTCGGAAAACTGTGGACTTCAAAAACCAACGATCTTTTGATCGGAAAATCCAGAAAACCTTAAATATCGAAAATCATACAGTTTTTGCACAAAATTTTAGTTTTTAAATTGAAAATTTGAGAGTTTTTTTTTTAAGAAAGAACTAAACCGATTTTCGACAAGCTCAAATATTAAATAAGTACCAACAACAAATAAAAAAAGCCGAACTTTCTTACCAAAAATTGGTGCCTACAATGAAAGAAAAATGAAAAATAGATTTCAGAGGAAGAACGAACAAGAGATATATTTGATTAAATTACCCCTCTGGATTATATAAGATAGATTGAGACCGTTTTCGAAAACATCATAAATGCCAATATCCAAAAATGAACTTAAATGATTCAAGCTGCAAAAGTTTAAGGTTCACAAAACCAAAATTGTAAAGCGTTTTTTCAATGCGATGTTTAACTTTGAATAGCCCGCTATTTAGCGAGATTTTACTTTTGAAGCTACTCGTATGATAGCTTTTGGCATTTGACAAGTAAAACTACGTCATTACTACAACTGTAGCGATACACGCCTCAAGAACTCATTGAAATATTGATTGAATTTAACAACATCAAATATTCGATAACAACATTTACAGAACAGAATGACAAACGCTTAAACGTCAAATTGATTTGTATTAAAATTGACTTACGTTAATGAAATTTTCTTTTTATTTTAATTAATATACATTGACATTAAATTGACGTTTTAGAAAACAAAGTAGGCGAAGTGGCCACATCAAATCAATATAGTATGTATAAACCTTTAGTTGTATACAAGCTTATTTATGTATTTCATTTTCATGTTAAACATTTTGTTGTTTCATTGAATCAAGTTATTAGTTTGCCTTGTCTATATAGAACTTACATGATTTATTGTCTTGAAACTAATATCAATGATGAACAACAAGAATTTTAATATCAAGTCCATGCGATGCCAAACAAAATTCCCTTATGGCAAATTTTCGATTATTATAATATCTATGTGCATGCGTATATTTCTATTCAAAGAATAATCATCGCCTGTCAGATAATATGATTATGAGTTAATTCTTGATTGACGTTATGACCTTTGAGTGTTCTACTTTCTCGCTCTCTCTCTCTATTTTTCTCTCTCTCTTAGATGTTATTTAGATTCTATAAAATATTTCCTCATCGTTTGAGCGCTGCTGGTCACTTGTGAAACAAATTAATTTGTTTTGACACATTTATTTATGTTCTTTGGCAATAGTTTTTGTTCTAATCAACATAATGGTTCAAATATCATGGGTAAAAAGTTAACATCCGCCTACTTCTAATTTGAAGTTGTTAATTTATCCAATTGTTATGATTTGGCAGCTGTCAAAATTACCAATGACGTTTCAACTGTCAGTAATGCTTGACATTTCATCGAATTCATCGTTTCATATGCGGAGTTACTTAAACCTCTTCACTCACATTTATCGTACGCCCATGGTTCTTCATCTTCATTGTAAATTTAAGTCAATATACCTTTAAAATACAAAAAAGGTGTACGTTGCAACATTGTATATCCGGACTGGTAGGTAAGGTACACATGTTCTACTCTATCGTAAAGTCAATAAGCAACAACAACTGTATCCATTTGCCATCATCAAAACAAACAAATCTCATTCCCATTCAATCGATTCGATTTCAACTCGATGCGATGGTACATTTTGCTCTTTGGCCATTCTTCTCGTTTTATCGATAATGTGTATATCTTTTCTTTTCAATCTATTTTCAATATTCGATTAGTTTGTCATTTATTTTATCACAACAACAAATAAAATAAATAAAATACACGACATTGTAATTGTCAACTTCAGCATTTGGATGCACTTTGATTGCAGGCCGATATCGGAATATATCAGAAATGTGAGTAGTTTAGTTGTTCTTATAAAAATAATGAAGAGTAAACAAATGCATAATCAGGTCGCACAGACTTGCTGTTCTTTAGGAGGAGTTACATTTGCTTGAGCCGTCATTTATTTCAAAAAATAAAATGTAATGGAATGGATACACAGCTGCGTTGTTAGTTGAAATCGGTTTGAGTTTTAAAGTGTATTCTTTTAAGACGTGTAGTTTTCAATCTGGCGATACTTTTCTCAGAGTTGGTTTTTTGACAGCTATCATTATTTTTATTTATTTGAATTTGTTAAATGGTTATGTGAACAAATGTTTAAAAATTACTTAATAAAAAAAGTTCTGAAGTGTAAAAAAAAAAAAAAAATAATTTTAATTTTAATCTACATTTTATCAAGACATTGTTTTCGATTTGAAATTCTTAAAGTTTTCATTTGAAAGAAAATAAAAAGAAAAATGTATTGAATATTTTAATTAATTTATGAAGAGAGCTATGAGCACCATACTTCGATCTGCTGAAATTTGTATTTAGTGGTCTTTGGATTTGGAGTCGTATGCTCAATTGACC
Source organism: Eupeodes latifasciatus (assembly GCA_920104205.1). Classification (NCBI taxonomy): domain Eukaryota; kingdom Metazoa; phylum Arthropoda; class Insecta; order Diptera; family Syrphidae; genus Eupeodes; species Eupeodes latifasciatus. The sequence continues at coordinate 181,973,695 of OV049924.1, forward strand.
TCACAAATGAAACAAAAAGTAACTTGAGATTTTAAGGATCACGGAAATCGCGATCAAATCTCTAAATGAAGCCAAAACTCTATTTGGTTTTTTTTAACAAGAAAGCTACTACGCTCAGTAAATGTAAGTTCCGAGTCTACACCCAAGACAGTAAAAACAGATCCCCTACTTAACGAACAATTATAAAACATGTAATCAAAAACAATTGGAACTTTCTTGCGTGTAAAACTCATGGTTTTACATTTGTCAATACATAAAACAACACGATTTTTATTTCAGCATTCCCTAAATAATATTAAGTCTTCTTGCAAACGAAGGCAGTCAGATGTAGTGATAATTATTTTGAAAAGTTTAATATAAGTAAATCAGGCAGATGAATTTTTTATGCTCGAAACCATTTTATTTATAAATAAAATAAATAAGATTGGGCCTAGATGGCTCCCCTTGGGTACACCAGAATTCACAATAAACAGGCTCGAACATTCATTGCGAAATATTACACTATATCGTCTATTTCTTAAGCAAAGGCAAGGGGATATGAACAGGAACACGCTTATAATGATTTAACACAGTGTGTCTTCACTGTACGTCAGAAATTGGACTCAAAGGTAAACTGATGGGAATTCCTAGAAGTACTGGTATTGCGGTTGAATTCTTTGACTGGAGAAATGCAACTGGCTATTTCACTACAGCATTATTTGTGAAAATAATGATATTTAAGAAGCCTTGCGACGCACGGTGCTCGTGAGATACAAAAGTTTCACCTATTATTTTTAAAGCTCTCTTTTGAATTCTGTCCAAGAGAGGTTATTTGAGCATATGTCCAGATATGAGAATTATACTTGAGCTTTATAGCCAGAATAGAAAGGGTAAAAAACTTCTTGCATCAGCAGAAAAAACTTAAGCACTTAGCTGCGTTTTTGTCGACTTTATATTAGTCTCCTCATTGGAAGTACCACCCATGAATAGTAATATCGGGGGGGGGGGCGGGGCGTCACGGTTTTGCGACCGTCGACAACATTGAGTTCTCGATGCAATAAATTATACACGGTTTTCGATTCCCCATTGGACAATGGTGTCAACATCAGAATTTAATGAGCTTATCATGCGTTGCCGTTGGTAGATCACATACGAAGAACAAGGATGGAAATCTAAAAACGAATGTAATACGCTGAAGCTGAGGGTATTTTCATCAGCGTAAAATAAGGAAGAGTTTCGGAGACAAAACAGAGCCCTGGGGCCAAGGGACAGGCTGGACAAGTATTGTTTTCTATCCACTCGGAAAGAGACCTGTAGCGAAGAAGCTGGTATACTATCTGGACCATCGGATTTGTGAATGTTAAGGCCTAAAAGTACTCTAGCAACTAGAACGAATGCAAAAGAAGATTCGTCCCATAAAATTGTTTACGCGTTCAAATACAGGAGGAGGCACGTCACTCATTGGCAGCATCGAATTAACAGTAAACTCTTCTGCAAGAAAATTGGGTTCATTAACCGAGTAGGTCTTTCAAGCTATCCGCTGCAGGTCTTTGAACCTATAACCTCTTTACAGCTCGAATCAAAGCATGAGTTTTCTTTGGGTTTGATAGATTTTACCCTATTCGGGACAAAACTTCTCATTCCACAAAGAATTAAGTTTGTAATCATACCTGCGCTGGAATCCACGTCCCTATTGCAGAAGCATAGTGACCAGTTAAAGTTCCTGAAGATGTTATTAAGACCGCCCAAGTTGGGGTTTTTTCTTTAACCGTTTTTTTTTTTGGCATGAGAAATTTGCAGGTATAAAACATTAGCCTAATGTGCCTTAAGGTGATAATACACTGACCGCATATTTATAAGGAACAAAGGTAAGTAAAGTAAGAGGTAAGTCTAGAGTGTTGGCGGATTAACTTACAACGACAGGAATCCGAGTTGGCTCGTCAACTAACTGAGTTAGGTGGTTTAACTCAGCAAAAATCTCGACATACCTTCTTTTTTCGGGTGTTTTCTGAACAGAATAGCGCAGCCACGAAGAATTGTATACATTGAAATCACACTGTGAGGAAATTGGGATACAATTTTCTGGATAAATTCGAACGGCGGCGGCGCATCGAATTCGTTTGAAGTCAAATTACTATCCAAACTTGGGCTGCGATAAAAAAAACACGTATAATTGAAGCGCATTTTAACGGTTAATTTGACCCACATATAATTAAAATTTATGTTAATACATTTTTTAATGAAATTGGTAATTTTTTGATGAAATGGGTAATTTTTCGATGAAATTGGTAATTTACTCTTAACAATAGTAAAGTCTGATTCGGGACCTTATTTATTGCTTTCCTGCCTTTAATTCTCGAGTTACCTTTATCTCGTGAGAATGTAAGCCAATATCCTTTCACTAAGTTTGTCTTAGTGTTCTTTATGAGAAAGATGTATAATGTTCTGGCTTGTTTCTGCAGAACGAGCGATTGAGCAATAGAGTTTGTGCCAAGACCAAAATATCCAAACTTAAAGATTTTATATCGTTGTTAATTCGCCAAATAGCAATAGAATTAAACCGAAGTAACGATGCATTGCAAAATTTTGTTAACGATCGCGAGAATTACGGTAAAAACAATACTATTCGGCAGTGCAAAAACGTGGTTTGATTTGAAGTGCATCGATTAATTTCAAGTCTTCGCAGCAATTGAAGTCTGAAAACCATCTTTCAAATTTTGATTAGCTCCCTTAGTATCTCAAGTTCAAGAAAATGAAGCGTAAACCAATGTTGTAAAACCACAGTAATATTGAAGGCCGCAAGAAATTCGCTTTGGATCACATTCATTGGGAAAATCAATGGCTCAAAATAATTTTTTTTCCGACGAGAAAAAGTTCAATCTGGATGGTCCAGATGGATTTGCCTGTTATTGGCACGATTTAAGAACAGAAGAAAGGGTTTTTGGTAAACGCAAATTTGGAGGAGGCTCGGTCATATTTTAGGGCGCTATTGGTAACCTGTTTACCTATTGGTTGATGCCGTTACCACCAGATTGAACGCAATACAATACCAAGAGATGGTCAGCCCCTATTTTCGGGATATGGACAAGAATGCGCTGTATTAAACTGGCAACTTCAACAAGATAACGCTCTAATTCACTTAGTCAGGTCAACTTTGGTCGGTTTTGAGCAGCTTGGAATCAATATTTTAGCTAATTGGCCAACCAGATTACCGGATATGAATATTATTGGAAATCTCTGGTCGATTTAAACTTGATAAATCTTCAAGGAAGGTCCACAATACAACAACAAAGAAGAACTGAAGAAAGCCATCATAACAGCAGCGTGACAAAATATCCCCCAAGAGATAATCAGGTTACTTTATGACAGTCTACCAAGACGAACATGATGCCAGAGCCAAGTGGACAAAATATTGATTATGATCTTCCAGAAAATATGATTTTAAGACCAAAAACAGCAGGCGGCTCTAACCTTATTTCGCACTTCATCAGAGTTCAAAAATGCAAAAAAATAAATTTTAAAAAAATGCAAAATTCAAAATAATTTTGGATTATTCAAAGACAGTAAACCGTTAATAAAATTAAACAAAAAACAAAAAAAACACAAATTTTCATATGAATTTTATTTACAATCATTTTTCTTAATGTGGTTCTAACCTTTTTTCGGTCACTATAAATTCAAGAGTGCTAACATTGCCCAAAATGCAAGAGCTTGACTTGCATGACATATGGTTTCAACAAGACGGTGCCACATGCCACACAGCACGTGCAACAATGGACTTATTGAGAGGCGAGTTTGGTGAACATTTTATTTCACGTTCGGTACCGGTCAATTGGCCGCCTAGATCGTGCGATTTAACGCCTTAAGACTATTTTTTGTGTGGCTATGTGAAAGCTCATGTCTATACAGACAAGCCCGCTTCAATTGACGCATTTGAGGATAACATTGAAGCATTTATTCGTGAGATACCGGCCAAAATGTTGGAAAGAGTATGCCAAAATTGGACTAAGCGGATTGACTATTTGAGGCGCAGTCAAGGTCAACATTTGCATGAAATAATCTTCAAGTATTAAATTATATGGACCACACTATCGATTCAAATAAAGATTTTATGCATTTTTCTGAATTGTATGTGTTTTTTTTTTAACTTTCCTATAGCTTTTAAAAGATCACCATTTATAAACGTAAAACAAAATGTCTTATTAAGGTGTACACATATTTTGTAATAGGTTTTATAACGAATCCTTAACTAGCCCTTATGACATTAACACCTCTCGCTACCAAAAACTTAAGCTCCCACCACAATCCCAATCAATCAATCTACAATAGAGAATGTATCAGACCAAGCGGCTATATCAAAAAATGCACAGTGCATCCAATTGACCGAAAGAAGATGGCCATTAAACTATAGATACCGGCCGGTTGCGTATCTCATAGACAATTTTTACCATATTATAACGGTTTTTATCTCATTTCGCATAGTTTTGCATTTAGTTGTGTTTTAAAAAATTCAATTTCTATTTCCCTTTGCACGGATATTGATTAGATTTTGGCTAATGATTACTCTGCAGAAAAATTTAAAAAACATTTCATAGAAAAGCCAACATCGTCGAATCGTCGGTCGGTCGGAAGCGTCTCTAGAGTTACGTAGAAAAGGGGAAGTTTATACGATAGAGACCATACGAGTATAAATGAACATTTTGACGCTGATAAATGTAACACAAAATAGCTATACCCAAGGAGACGTACATTGAGATATTATCGAAAGACTAGCCAAAATGGATTTTCTTGATGAGTGGTTTTTATCGCAAGGTGAGTGGACGAACGGACGTGTGGGTGGAATTTGTGTTGTGATAAGAGTTTGTAAAAAGAAAAAGAAAATATTACCAAAAACTAAATAAACCCTCTGAAAGGAGAGACTTTCATTCATGACTTGCCAATTGGGTTAATGAAAAATAAAAATAAAAATAAAAATAAATAAAGTTACTTTTTTTTTCTATAATTCTCAAAGTTGTATAGCAGCTTGAGCAGTGTTGTTGTAAAAGAACCATGTTTTGCTCTGGATTGGCTACATTATTATTAATCTAAGCAAAACAAATATATAAAAATATAAAAACAAAATTACCCAACTACTTCGAAAACTACTCCCGGTAAGAATTATTTCCAAGTTTGGGCAAAAACTTTTCATACCACCAAATTCTGGCTAATATAAAGGTCTGGTTATGTCAGTTGCGTAATTTTCTTTTTTGTGGTTGTCATTGCGGCCAAAATGAAAAACGTAATTGACATTTCTCTTTTCGTAATTCGTATATCGACCCAAACGTTCTTATTTCGTTTTTGGCATTTTTAGCAATTCAATATTGTGATGATTAAAGTATAAAAGTTGACATAGATTTGGTTTTATGTCATTTTTGTTATTGTCAAAAAAAGACAAACCCCTATATTATGTATAAGTGTCTATACCCTACCTACTGACCCCCCATATTTTTAAGTTTTTACGTTTTTGTTTTTCAAATTTTGTGCGTATTTTATTTTTTTTGTTTTTATTACAAATGGAAATAGTTTATGTTGAAATAACTAAATATTGGGTATCCATGATGGATGTATCATATCGAAAGTGTATTGAAAGTAAGTTTTGTGTTTCAAAGGAAATAATACTATTTTTTTCTAAAAATCAATTTCATTACGATTTATTTGTTGTTGCTATATGAAGTGCTTTTGTTTTTCATTTATAAATTTGTAAAACATTATTGGATTTTCGAAATTTCTTTGACAAATCGAATCTACAGTGGACGATGTTTTCTGCAGAACAATAATTTTGAAGTTGGCGATTCTTTTAATTGTGGGTAACTCATGTTTATGGTTTTCGAGATAATTTAATGAATGAATTTATTCAAATGACGCAATTGATGTCTATAACTTCAATCTATTAATTTATTTTCTTTTACTTAGTAATGAATTTAGAATAAAAAAGTAAGTAATTAGTAATTTTTATTTGAGCTTGATTGACAAAGAAAAGTCATTTTTCTAAACTTTATAAAGGCGGCAATGACGAATCTAATTCCGTTAGTACAACAATTCCGTCTACCCGAATAATCGACAGATGAAGATAGTTATATCGAAACTGAAGTCAAAAAAAAGCTGCTGGAGCTGAAGGGATCGTTGCCTAATTATTTAAAGCAGCAGGCGATGGCTTGGTTATTGTATGCACCAAATCATCTGCAAAATATGGTCGGAAGAAAGCAAGTGTCTATCAGCTTGGAAAAAACCCAGGACAGGACAATGTCTAGTTTTGACATCTCTGTCAAAGTTATTCTTTTGTGCAGAATGAAAATGGAGAAATCACGTTGATCTAGCAAGGTGAAAATAGATATCACTGATGCATTTGATATCAAGAAAGGTTTTAGACAAGTCGCTGCAATATCATGCCACTTCTTCAACATCGTTCTGCAAAGTAATGTGCAAAACTCATTCGTGTCAATCGTTTTAAATGTCCATCTATAATTACTCGGATACGCCGATGATATTCACATAATTGGAAGATCGAAGCGCGATGTTAGTGGAGCGGTTTTGAGCATTGCGACGACGACGGAAGCGGAGAAGATGGGTTAAGCGAGAAGATGGGTTCAGTGGCGCAATTATTTGGCCCCCAAATCCACCAACTCAAAATGAATGAATCTATTCAAGAATAATATAGAAAATGAAATAAGGTTAGTAGACAGTAACAGAAAAACAAGTTTAATTTTACTCTCTGTTCCGTTTAAATTCTCCTCCTCCACATCTTAAACTTCTGGCAACATGAATCTTTAATCATACACCTGCACACGCTGTCAAAATTATTTTGAACAACTCTGCTTTCGTTCTACTCTACAGTTCTGCACACTTGTTGACTTTTCAACGAAGTTGTCCCATGATGATTCATTCATCGCTGATCATTTAAAAAAATGTGGGAACTCAGGAAAGGGATACACTTCCTATTTATCAGCAAATATTTACAACGAATTCATTGATATAATGGGAAAACAAATCCTAATGAAAATTTTAGGTGAAATTAGATCGCCAAAATATTTTTCCCTAAGTGTTGACCAGTTGACTTTTGTAATTCGGTATGTTAAAAATTGTGTTCCTATCGAAAGGTTCTTAAAATTTATATATGTATATTCAAGAGCATAAATCTCAATATTTGGCTGACACAATCTTGACATTTCTGGAAAATCATGATATTTCAATAGAGGATTGTAGAGAACAAAGCTATGATAATGCGTCTAATATGTCGGAAAAATATTGTGGTTTGCAAGCAAGATTAAAGGAGAAGTGCGAATTTGCTACCTTTGTACCTTGTGCAGCACATTCTCTTAAATTATTAGGCCTTCATGCGGCTGGTTGTGTGCAGGAGGCAACAAGTTTCTTTCAAGTGGTTCGAAAAATATACAACTTTTTTTCTGCTTCTACCCATTGCTGGAATAACTTGAATGAATGTTTAGGTTCACATAGAGTTCTTAAAAGCCTTTCTGAAACAAGATGGTCTGCACGAGCTGATGCAATTAACGCGCTCTATCATGGCTATAAGCAAATTACTGAAGCTTTGATATCTATCTCTAGAGATCCAGAGCAAGCTCCAGACACAAAAATCGAAGCGCTAAGCCTGTCTAAAAAAATGTCAAAACTGGAGTTCCTCATTTTAACAGCAATTTGAAGCACAATATTAGAAAAAATTCATAAAACCAGCAAATGCCTTCAAAAAGAAACAATAACGATTGACGTTGCTGCCAATTTGCTTTGTTCACTATGTTCTTTCATAAATGATCTAAGGGAGAATTTTGATACATTTGAAGCGTGTGCCAAAATTCAGAATCCGGATGCTAATTATATAGACAATGCAACGAGAAATAGTACGAAGTTCGCGTGCCACATATTTCGATGGTCCTGCACCATCCGTCCAGCTAATTGGGAAAGAAAAGTTTAAAATATCATCTTTTTTTTCCAATTATTGACACTATTACTTTGCAATTAAAAATACGATCCAATTGCTATCAGGAAATTAATGCATTGTTTGGATTTTTTTGTCGATTGCAATATTTGACTTCAGTGGAGTTGCAAAATTCTTGCGAACAGTTTTCAAAACACCATAGAGATGTTAATGCAGAAGAACTTGAGGTAGAATGCTTGCACCTCATACAGTATTTAAAAGAATTCAATAAAGATGTAAATGAAGATCTTATTACAATATCGAAATTGTGTAGTCTAAATTACAGTGGATGAAATTGGGAACACATTTCCAAATGTAGAAACTGTCTGTAGAATTTTTTTATCTTTGATGGTTTCAAACTGCAGTGGAGAGCGTTCATTTTCGAGTTCGGACCGGATAAAAAATGAACTTCGAAGCACAATGCTACAAGATAGACTAAACAGCTTGTCAATTTTATCAATTGAAAATGAATTACTGCAGGAAATTGAATTTGATGACTTAATTCATGATTTTGCAACTGACAAAGTCAGAAAAGTATGCCTTCAATAATATTATATACATATGTACGACGCGACGTACGTATGTATATCTAAAAAAAAAACCAAATCAAAACAAATATAAAGAAAAATATACATAAAATAAAAAAAAACATAAAAACATTAGAAATCAACCAAAAAAAACAATAAAAATTATCAAAAATCAACTATAAAGAAAAACGTTCAACTATTGAAGATAAATTTAAAAAAAATTATAAAAGTATAAAAAAATATCTGTTTTTTTTTAGTTCTTTTTAAAAAGTAAAAATATTTTTAAAAAAAACACAAATTAAAATGATTTTTTTAACATAACATAAAGAATTTAAAAACAAATATATTATACCTACTTTTTTGGCCCCCAAATCCTATTGAGCCGAAGGCCCCCAAAAGTCTAAAGACGCCCCTGGATGGGTTAAGTCAATGAGGGCAAGACCAAGTATGTATAGTATATGCCGTCATCAAAAAAGGACTTTGAAAGACGAAGTCTTGAACAAAACGTCACCATGGAAAGCTATAACTTGGAGGTTGTTAAGGACTTTGTCTATAAATTCAGACAGCCAAACTAGCGCTGAAATCAAATGGAGAATAACTCTTGCAAATCGCTGCTTCTTTGGACTTAGAAGGCAATCGAGTAGTAAAGTAAAGTTCTCTCTCGAGCATCTAAAATCACAATCTATAAGACACTCATTTACGTGCTGAGGCTTGGACCTTGTCGAAGAAAGATAAAAGCGCCGGCCGTAGGATCCTTTGAGAAAAAAAAATTTGTCGAGTGATTTGATGAGCTGTAAGGCACTGTTTGCAGCAGTTAGGTACAGAGTTAAATATCTGAGCCTTTTTTAGACCTCTTTTGTGTATTTGGAACCTAATTCTTATCTAGGATTTCCCCTATCAGTTTGATCTGATAGTTTGAGTGGAGTTTTATAAGGATTTTACAATCTGGAGTTTTCCTCTTCATTCTAAAAAGTACTAGGTCTCTGTTAAGGGAGTTAATCTTTTATGCAGATGCAAATCCTAGATAAGGCTTGCTTCGCTAATAGTTGATAGGAATTTCCCTGTCGCTAATAGAGCTACATCATCGCCGTAAGATACTACTACTTTGACTCCACTGTATTCAAGTTTGGTAAAGATTTCGTTCATGACCACAATTCAGAGAAGTGGTGAAAGTACACCTCGCTTTAAGGCGTTTCTCTGGATGATGATATATTAATCTCTATACCACCTTGTTTGCTGTTGTTCTATGTTTTAACATTCACATGATTCATATTACAATGGACTGTTCTATTTCGAGATCTTTGAGGGCTTTTTGACTGCACTGTTTTGTGCGTTTTCAAAATGCCTTCAATGTCTAACTCCTCATCATTTAGTATTTTTTTCATTGTTCTCACCACGCAGTGTAAAAACTTTTCTACACTTTTGCCTTCGGAGTAATATAATATAAGCATGTTTTGTAGGAAAGTAAACTTTGGCCTGATACTGCTTTAGATGTGAATGTCTAGAAGTCTCTCTAAGGTTTTATAAATTAACGACGCGACGAGAGACTTTTGGATGTGTAATTTCAGCATTGATGGGCTGTTTCTACTAAATTTAGGTATAAAAACTCCTCTGACCTCGATCCACAACTTAAGGACATATCCCCATCTAAAGTTGTTATGGAATAGATTGTTAAGGTGTACAATTCCGAGATCGGAAATTTTTGTAGCATGATTTTCAAAAAAAACGAATCAACGTCATAACTTTGGGTTTTCAGTGTTTTTTTCAGAAAATGAATCTACGTTAATTATTCGAACTGGTGGCAACAGCTCGTAGAAAACCAGGACCTAGTGGCTAACAACTTTTAATTGTCAAAGATGGATTAATTGTCAAATACTCGAAATTTTATAAACGCTACTGTAACGTTAATTCTTATAAAATTGTAAACCATACATTTTGTAACTGCAAATAAAATGATAATCAATTTTTTCGTTGTTAGTAAGAACAACATTCCCATTAATTAGTCAATGGAATACCAATGCCGATTAAGTGGCTACTTTTGAAGTAGCACATTCTTTTACTCTAATTTTACAAGACCTTCTTAATTGGTTTGGGATTTAACTCACAAAGTGCTTGGATAATGTTGGTCTTAAATTCTTGAATCGTTTTCGGATTGTAACATCGATCCTTCACGGTTGCTAACAAAAAAGTCCAAAATTGTCAGCTCCAAGGCAACCTATTAACATAGCGAAGACAGCTGATAACACTATATTTGGGATTGGTCTATGTGGCATGACATGCCCTCCAAATCTCACTAATTTGAAAAAGCTTCTCGTCAAAAAAGATGATACAAAATCGTTCTTATTTAAGCTGTTCTGAGGCCTACACTGTTAAACTATAACGAAGCTAATGGTTGTGGGACCTGAATTGATGAGTAAATCAAACCTTTGTTCGGGAAATGTTGTTGATATTCATAAATCGAGCCTCACACTCTTAGCTACAGCAGCAACATTCTTGTCTGGGCGCAACATAAGACGCATGATTGGTATTATAAGTGGTCTCTACTGGCAGACTATAGTCTAACGAACTTCTTACACAAACTTGCGTTCAGCTTACGATTTAGGTCCTCATTTCAGCCAAAACTTTTTTCGAAAAGTACATTGTTAGGGCTACACAAAACAGCACAAACGTTGGAAATAAGTTTTCAATAAACCTCACAACTTTGTTCAAGTCTACAGCAACTCATGTCTCTTCATGGATTTACGATTTATGATCAATTTTTAATCGTGTTCCAATCGTACCGAAAAAATTCAATTTTTAACTTTCCATAGAAAGTAATTGTAATGGGTCCGATTATGGTCGAATTCAAAATGTTAACAATTCTCGATGTTTTAAGAACCCTAGAATCTTAATAAAAATGTGTGTACGTACGTTCGGGACTTAAATATCTTTTCAAAGTTAAAGTTGGCTTCAAACTAATTTCATCTTACAGAAAATATTGTTTTCAACATTCTTCAGGATTTTTATAAAAATCCAACAGTCAGTTTTTTCATAAAATTTAAAATCTCCAAAAAATACGAGTAGTACGCAAAATTGGTAAAAATTGATATTGGATTCTCGATATCTCGTAAAATAATGAAGGTATTGATTTCAAAATTATTTCATCCTGTGCTAAATTTTCTTAATATGTGTTTCTTTATATAAAAAATAAATACTTTTAAGAAATGCTACTAAAATCGGTAAAAATTTGTTTTCGACTAAAAATCTCGTCCACAAAAATAAATTTTTTTAATTATTTTTTTTTTTTTTTGAAAAAATCGATTGACAACTTTTTTACAAAACAAGAAAACTTACAAAAACACCAAAAAACTGATAAGAAATGATTTTCGACTCAAGTATAGGGAGAACAAAGAATGACTTTTATTGACTTCAAATTTGTTATCTCAAGCAAAATAAGGGGTTATCCATTTTGCGGTTTCAAAATTTTGGAGCTGGAATTCGACAACTGTCAAACTAAGTTGTTAAACCAATTTTTTTTTTCAGTTGCATGTCTGACATTCACGAAAATGGATCGCTTAACTATCGCACAACGCATACAAATTGTGTAAAACCTACTACAAAAATGGTTATTCTGCCACAGCCACATATCGTGCTTTTAGAGGAGATTATGGTTTACATAATCATCGAACTACGCAAGCAATTGGCAAAATTGTCATCGTTTCGCTCGTACCATTGAAAATATTGCTTCTATAAGTGAAAGTGTTTCCGAAAACCCGAATGTGTCGATTCCTCGTCGTTCTCAGGAATTAGGACTGTCTTACGGCACATTATGGCGTATATTTTGCATTTGGATCTACACCTGCATCCATATAAAGTCCACCTCACACAACAACTGAAGCCAGCTGGCCATTTACAACGTGCGTCGCGTTGTTGATACTTCGCATAGGTGCTTTAACAACAGGCGGTGGACGGCGATTTTTCGAACAAAATTTTCTTCAGCGACGAAGCACATTTCTCACTCGCAGTTGGTGGGTATGTTAATAAACATAATTGTCGTATTTGGGGTTCTGACAATCCTCAATCAATTGAAGAGAGGCCATAATATCCACAAAAAATCACTGTTTGGTGCTCTTTCCGGAGGTGTGATTGGTCCTTACTTCTTCGAAAACGATGATGGAACGATTGTCACCGTCAATTCGGAGCGTTATGGTCATATGATAACCGACTTCCGTTTGCCTGTTATTAAAGAATACACCTTGGAGAATATGTGGTTTCAACAAGACGGTGCCACATACACCATAACTCGAGCGAATATGGTTTTATAGCAAGAGACATTTCCTGGCCGCGTAATTTCTCGTCAAGCGATTTTATTTTGTAGAGCTACGCGAAAGACCGTATTTATGCAGATAAACCTTTAACCCTTGATCACTTAAAAACCAACATTCGTCAAGTTATGGCTGAGATACCGCCCAATATCTGTCAAAAAGTGGTCGAAAATTACCTCAACGGAATCGATGCGATGCTTGCAACAATTGGCGTAGTGATCGTTTAAATGAAGTAATGTTTCACATATAATGTCAACGTTAAAACTTTATAATAAAAAAGAAATATCATGAAACAAAATATTTTATGTGCGTTTTATTTACGTTTACTTTTGGAACCGAAAAACGGATAACCCTGTAAATTAAATAAAATGAGTTTGTAATTAAAACAAAAACATATCCACTGTTTTATTTACTTAATTTTATATTTAACCTCTAATCATTTTGTATAAACATTCTTTCGTTTTTGCCATAGTTGAAAACAATTTTATCCAAAATATGCGAATGCAAAGAAAGTTTACGCTCCGCTCCGATTACCCGATTAAAATAAAATTCTCCAAAAACAAAATTTAATAAGAACAACCGACACACATTTAAATGCGCGCGCATAAAATATACTATTTTGTTTATTTATTCAAAAGTATGACTACAAATGGAGGACACACATCTCATCCGCAAAATAGATCCAATGGAACCAATAAATTTGAAGGAATTAAAAAGAAAATTCTAAAACTAATTTAGACACAAAACTTTCTCCTCTCTCTCTCTTAATTTTTAATTTATTTTTGTGTCTTTTGGAAATGAAAAGTAAAATAAATTAAAATAAAATCGACAAATATTGTATTGGTAGAAAAAGAAAATGTTTTAAAGAAAATTAAGAAAACACAAAAAAGAAAATTGTGTATTCAATGGAAAATAAAATTTGTAAAGGTATCACACACTTCTCGGATCGGCTCGTGACGTTGTTGTTGAGAGAAAATCGTCCATTTTCCGAATATAACAACACTAAAAATACACATTTTGCCAAAAATACGATTCGATTCAAAATACTGTGAAGATTTTCTTATTTTGTTTTTTCCTGTAGGAAAAACAATTTTCATATGTGTTCATCAATTTCAAAAAAAAAGTTCTCTTTTCAGTTTATTAGTGACGGTTTAGGTTTATGGTATGTTTTTTCTTTTTGTCCATAAAGAAAATTGAAAAATCGCCTTCTTTCGAACGAAAAACGGATATCGGTTAATTTTATTATTTTTCTCGTTAAACAAAATAAACTAAATGATATCGAAAACGAATAATAATAATATATAAAATGTGAAAATGAAAAGTTCAATTTAATTTCGAAAAATATTAAAAAAAAAAAAAGAAGAGAAAAACCGAGTTCAGAATTTGTGAAACTTAAGTTAATTTTGATACAAATATTCTAAAGTGCTGTAGTTATTTTTTTTTAATAGTTTACAAACTTAATTATTGAACATTATCTACCTACTACTTTTGAGAAGAGAAAACAAAAGTTGACAAAATAGAAAAATAGAAAAAAAAATATTAGATAATTGTTAAAAATAAATCTTAAAAGAGCCTTGACAAATTCTCAAATCAATTCAAAATTACACAAATTTTGAAAATTTTACTGAAAAACGAATATTTTCTTGTTTCTGGAATTGAAAATGTGTGTGCGTTATTTTTTTTATTTTTGCTTAAATTTATGAACTCATGTTATGAGTTATGACTTTGGGAAAAAATTAGCCTTCGCATTCGCACATCAAAAATACAATTTCGTATCAAAAAACAAAAACAAGAAGAAAACAAGATCATAAAAATCCTTCAAGCCCCATTGCGAATTAAATTGATTCTATTTCTTCAATAATTTAAAAATTCTAAAATAAAATCGAGTCATACAATATTATGAACATTTTTGTACATTATAACGAATGTTCCAAAGCAAAACGATGAAAACGCAAAAGTTTAGTATTGGGAAAAAACGATAAGAAAGCAAATTAAGTGAAGGTTTGGTTGTGTTACATTTTGGATGTTTTCACTTGGAATTATGCATTTATTTGTTTGGTAACACTGCTCGACAAGGTTTTGGTAGTGGCAATAAACTTGCATTTTTCAAATGGTTGTTGATGGCCTTAATTTAAATAAGATTTCAAAACTAATCACGTCAGGTTTCGAGATATTAATTTTTAAAATTTGAAAAAAAAAAAACACATATATAAGGCTTTTTGGGGTTATCTAAATTAATGAAGAAGCTTTTTAAATATAATCAATTAAATCCGTGATGGTTTTTTAAATCTACAATGTGTTTCTTCAATATTCAGTTGCAAAATACGAGTATACAAAACATTTCTTATAATATTCGAAAAATCCTCATAAGTTGTTAGATTTCACCTGTCAAACAAAAATATGAATCATTTATGCTAAATCGGTTTTCAACAGAAGAGGTTTTGCTCTTGCAAGAAATCTGTTGTCTACACAATTCTACAGTGCGTTTTATAGTGACAACCCACTTCAAAAATCGTAAATTTTGACGTCGTTTAAAAAAATTAAAGGAATTAATAGTAATGGTCAAGGCAACGTATTAAAACAACAAATTAATTTAAAAAAAAAAAACTTATCAAGTGTACTTTAATTTCTCAATAATACGAAAATAACAAAATTCAAATGTTTCATGACTTAAAGCGGTAATGAAAATAAATTAAAAACGGAAACTAATAATGGATTTGGGAACCTTTGGCAAGAATCAAATCAAAAACTCCTTTTTTTTATAAATTTTACTAAGTTTGCCAAATGTTCTGGCTCAATTTTTAGCCATTCCTCACGGAGCGCCTGTTTGAGCTTTGGTATCGTCTCGTACGGCTTTTCTCCTGCAAATTCTCCTAAAAAAGACTAGAAGATAGATTCTGGCATTGTCCTGCTGAAAAATCAAAGTTTGGTCACGGTGATCAGCCAAAAAAGGTACTAAACTGCGTCGAAGAACTTGAACATAATATTTGCTTTTCATTTTCGATGGCACCAAAATTTCAAGACCATTTAAATTTCAATTTTTCTCATCAGAAAAAATAACCTTTAAACATCATAATGTAGATAAATGAAACAAGAAATAAGTTAATGAAGATTCGATGACAACTTTTCCATGTCCAACCAGTATCTATATTATCCTTAGCGAATTCCAGCCTAGCTAACTTTTGACGATCTAAAAGACGTGGAGCGCGGGTCATTTTAGAACGACACAAGTTTCTATTTCGCTGGATTGCTCTCCAAACCGTTGTTTTTAATACTCTTGTGTGAATCCGTTCTGTTTTCAAAACTGTGTAACAATTTCGTTAGAAGTCAAATCAAAAATTTAAAAGTGGGTTATAATAATAAAACGCACTGCATTATATCAAGTTTTTGAAATATAAGGTTTTTCAATAAGGGCGGGTAGATGTTGTGTGTAGATGTCGTGTCGTTTGCTGTGTGGCACGTAGCGCCGTCCTACTGGAACCACATGTCGTCTAGGTCCATATGGTTAAATTCGGGCCCTAGGAAATTACTTATCATCGCTCGCTGTTGACGCTGACCGCCTCAATAACGTTGTTTTCAAAAAAGTACGAAGCAATTACGCCGCCCGACCCATAAACCACACCAAACGGTAACTTTTTGAGGATGCATTATCACCTGGGGAACCTCGCGTGGGTTGGTGTCATCCCATATAGGGCAATTTTGCTTTTTAACATAGCCATTCATCCAAAAATGCGCCTCGTCACTAAAGATAATTTTTCGGCAAAAATTGGGGTCTTTTTCCAAACGATTCGAAGCTCAGTCATGAACTTTGAGCTCCTGGGTCAGTTGGATCTTGTACGGGTGTAGGACCAAGTCCCGACGCAAAATTCGCTAAGTTGAAGTCTGCGAAAAGCCGAGTTCTGGTGTCATGGACCGCGGCGATGTTCTCGGCCGATCTTGCGTTCCTTAACTGATTGTTTACTAAGCCGGTCGTCTCAAATTTGTCCACCAAACGTTGAAGAGTCGACTGTGAAGGGCCACCACATCTACCGTTAAATGGGCGCAATGCGCGCAAGGTTTACGTTAACGAACACCCATTTTGATAATAAAGTTTTATCATTTGAACGTGCTGTTCAATCGTGTAACTTGCCATGATGATTATTTGGCATAAATAACTGAATAATCAACAAAAGATTTGAAAGATGTCACCAAAACAAAATGGCTACAACGGGGCGCCAAAATCTACCCGCGCCTATTTAAAAACCCTATATATTAAAAAAATATAACAAAAATGGTGAAAACAGGCATTTTTTAAACTTGAGCAAATACTTAAAATTATAGTTTGGATTCGAAATCAGTACAAAATTAAATTCAAAGTTATCTCAAAACTTCATATAGAGTTAAATAAAAACTCATAACTTATGAGAATTTCCAGAACTAAGTAAGATACTAAAATGCTTTAAACTGTATCTAAAAGAGAAAGATTTATACTTTTCAAAATCTTCATACAATTTATTGTAAAAAGATACACTCCGCTTCAACTGAATACGTACAAACATTTTTGAACAAGACTTTTCCATTTTTTTCCCAAATATTGAGGGTTTTTGTGACATCATGATGCTAACAACTCACTTAAAATGCTAAAAAAAAAAAGAATTTAAAAAATATCCAAATAAACTGCGAGTCTTGTTTTCACCCACTTGTAAAGTATTTCATACGTAAAAAAGTTTTTACCACAATTTAATCGTTGTTTATTAGCGTTTTCAAGTACTGGATAGTTCAAATCAATAATTTTAGTGTTTAAAGTCAAATTCAATTTCTAATCTAAGATTTTAAGACCAATGGGTAGATCTACATGCCTTAGCAGTGTTTCAAAAGCTAAAATCGACTTGATTCATCTTAAACGAATTAAATTTAAGAAAAAAAAAACTTCTTGACGAACAATGGAAAGGAGTTTTTCAAAACTCAAATAATCTGGAAAGAGAATGGTATGACGTGGTTTTTTCAGACGATAAAACTATTTATTTTTGGTGGCCCTAATGGGTCAACCTTTTATTTTCAAGATTTGAAAAAATAAAAAGGTGTTAAAAACCTCATCTCAATTGTGAAGTTGTTGATATATTGAAAGCTGTCAGTTATCATGGAACAGTTAAGGTTGAAGTCATAACATCAAGAGAATTCTGAAAGCATGATAAATAACTTACTATTCTACTATTTTTGACCCATAAACTTGGTCTACCAACATGATTACGCGCCTATTCACTCGGTGTGCAAAATGAAACCTTGGACAAAAGAGCAAAATTTGCACTTCTTTGAATAACTTCCGTTCTTGTCTGATCTAAACATTGGGGACGATTTTTAGCCACAGTTAATGAGAGTGGTCATCGGTTTTGAAGACAAAGAATCCTTAATTTCTGGAAACTATATCAAAAGCCTGTAGAATTCATACTGAAACTAATTTACAAAATTATTAAAAGTAAAGGTGGAAGTACCAACTATCAAACTAAACAGAAACTTGTTTTATTTTAATTCAATAAAAATTTTAATATTGTACCTATTCAGTTGACTCAAAAAAAAATTCAATTTTTTCAAAAGAAAAATTAATGGTTGATTTTTAATCTTCTTATCGAATTCTTTTCTTAAAATCTTAAGGGAGTAATTAGCACCAACAGATTGCACAATACCCATCAATAATTGGAAAAAAAATGTAAAAAGTATTTTAAAAAAATTTGTGTGCGTAATTACTTAAATTTTAACTTAGCCTTAAAAACCTTGCTTTTAAATGTTTTAAGCATTTTTAAAGGGACATATTTTAAAAACCTGATGTGATAGAACAATTTTAGACGAGATTCGAATTTATGACATATTAATCTTTTTAAAAATTATTATTTTGATTGTGCTTCCAAAAAACAAAGTAATTTTGTCGACCAGTGTAACATTAAGTTGCAAATTTAATAGCTCGCAATTTTATTGTTCCGTAAAAATATAATTCAAAATTATATGCATTGAATTGAAAATCAATATCTAGATTTTAAAATTGTTGGTTATTGTGAAACGAAATTCATGTACATATTTCTAAAACATACTTTGTAAAATAGTAAATTTCAAAAGCATAACACAAAGGCTTGTCGTGGAACTAAACAGCAAGACTACGAAAAGAGAAATAGAAAAATCGAAGAATTAATTTTCGATAAAATAATATAACACCGCAAAAGAAGATTTCAAAAAATTACCGTTTTTCAGTTTCGGTGTAGAGTGCTATGTTAAAAAAACTAAAAGTGACTCGATTATTAAATTATTTTAAATGCACTCCGAAAAGCCTTAAAAAAGGTTTACTTTAAAAATAGACATTTGCAATGATCCTTTTGTTTGAAGGTATGAAGTTAAAAAAAAAAAACTTATACACTGAGTTGAATAAAACATTTCTGATCTATTGTAATTGCAACCAGTGTTACATGACTTTTAAACAATTTTTCTATTGTAAGTGTTTTACAATGACTTATAAACACTTTCCAATAAGATGTTTCATTTTGATGTTTAAGAAAACGTAGTATTTTTTTAAAAGAAAACAATGGATGTTTATTAAATTTAAAAGAGGATGGTATGCAATTATTAGTGGAATTTAATAATAGCTAAATAGACGCCAAAATCACGGTTGCAGATGACATATCAGTTTCATGGCAAAAACACATGTTTGCAGTTGTATGTCCTCGATCTTTAAAATCTTAAAACGATTGTGTAGCACTGTTGTAGATCTCATCTTGCACAAAATAAAAAGATCTAAAGTTATCCACGGTCAGGAAAAATGTCTGGTAAAATTGAGAATGTTTCGTTGCTTGTGTTGCGCATAGTAACGCGCCATCCTATTGAAAGAAAATTTCGTCGTACACAACAATCTCTCCCGATTCCGTTCGTAAGAAGTCATTAATTATCAGGTCAATCAGAAATTGTATCGTAATCGGAAACTTTTACGAATCCTGAAAAACCGTATCACAAAAATCGTTCGTAATGCAAGTTGTATGAAATTTTCCACTTCGAACGTATTTGGTAATAGATTATGATAGAATTCGTGATAGAGCTGAATATCTCTGTCGACGTTGCTGTCGATTGGCCGACTTGAGTTCTTGCTTTAACTGATCTCTAAAAAGCCTTAAGATCTAAGTTAATTGACGAAGAATCGACAAACCTGGTTTTCCTACACTTCGGGCTATAGGAGCAATATTCTCAGTTGTTTGAATTTTCGAAATAGCTCAAATTTTTTAACAACGACAACTTAATAAAATTATCATTTTTGTTGGAGTTAATTTTAAGAATTTTAATGAATTTTTCAAGCGTGTATCTTACGTCCAATTTCTGGTCTCTAAAACTCGTTTTATTAATAAATTAGAACACGATTGAGCTCTAACTCATTTATTCATTAAGTTTTGAAGCGTTAGAACTCTGATTTAAATCTCAGTCTGAGATAGAACTTCGATTTAATAGAACCTCAAATTTGGGGGTGTAGGATAATAGAACTCGGTTCATCAAGGTTTTAACTTCTTACAAAGTCCTAACCTTAGCTTCAAGGACATATAATTTCCAAAGATAAAGTATTTTTAGAAAATATATAAATATGGAGGGTTTGCCGAAAAGTCATAAATATTAGTTGCATAATTTAAAATGTTCTAAACGCTGACAGTCTCATAAAGTTACATTTGCATTTAAACACATTAACTTTTTTTCGGGCGCTTTATTTTAGTTTTACATGTTTTTCAAATCAAAAGGTGGGATGACATTAAGCATTATCTATATTCTATAGAAATTGCAGGGCTTTAACATCTGAAGAAATTGTTCGATTTTTTAAGAAACAGTGGAAAAAATTAAATTGAAACCAATTTTGTTATCGTTATTCAAGTAAAGATGCTCAGAAATACACGAATACCTACTTGTACATTTATCAAAAAAGAACAATTGAAAAATCACAAATCTTAACCGAAATCCATTCAAACGCGAAAACTCAGTTCTATTCAACTGAAAAACCCAGAGTTTTTAATTGATTTTAGAACTACGTAAAGAAATTGAGCGTTACGGTTTTTTATTTTAATGGCGTAGTTTTTATTTATGAAATGTCAAATGTTTTTCTAACTGAAGTTTAGGCTATGTAAGGTTAGATTAAGATGGCTAATGACGGAAAAACCAACACACTTGTGAAACCACATGGATCTTAATATCTATCTTACTCGTTAAACCAGTTAGAGCTTACTATAAAGCGTTTTATGAGTAGATTTCGGAATTTCTTAGATCACTAGAATCATTATAGTAAAGGTCTTTGTCTTTGAAAATGAGACACTGCCTTCACTTTTTCTTTATCCATGCAGCTTCTGCAAAAATCGTTTCCAACAAGTCAAAAATTATGATAGTCTGTATGACGTTTCGTCTAAGCCAAAAGAGGGCTTCTTTGATAGCCAAAAGCTCTGCCTGGAACACGCTACGGTGATAAATATTTGAGGTCTCAGTATAAAATAGGTCACTTGATGACGAGAGTTTAAATTTTATTATTTTGTCATTTTAAAAACTTTTAATGATGAATTTTAATAGACATTCAAAACTTTCATATATTTACAATGCATTTTATTATTCTTGTCGACTTTCAAACGAAAACGTAGAAGCTTTTATTCATGAAAATTCAAAACAAAAATTCTTCGATATATTTGCAAAAATGTTCAAGGCTCTTTTAGATTAATAATTTTCTCTTATAACAATTTAAAAATAATCATTTGAAACAATAAACAAATGAAAAGGAAAGAAAACACACACAAAACTACACACGTCTCATCAGTCTACGCCCACACACACATAACCACCAAAATATACTATTTATTTATTTTAACGCTATATGCCGCATGCCGCATGCCGCACGCCTCCCGGCTGCCACCACCGCATTGACAACATTGCCTACCGCCACCACCATCGTGCCGCGCCGCGCCGGTCAAAAGAGATACAAAATTCTATGATTAAAAATAATTATTTCCAACTTTCAAAAATAAATGTTGATTAATTTTAATAAATTGATTCTTTTTTTTTATCTTCTTTTATATATATTTGCAAATCTTTGATTTTTCTCTTCTTTAAATAATAACTGTCTCGATAAAAAATTTTGCAATCGAAATTTATATTTAAATACTTAAATCGCTTTTGGAGACAAAATTAATAATAAACATATGTGATAGATGCCATAATTATAGTGACTTAGTCATTTTATAACACACCTTCAGTTCTCGTGCTAGAAAATATTTTCGTTATTAAAGAAAAATGAATTTAAATAAAAATCCAACTCATTTTCGGATCAATTAAAATTTAAAAACGAAAGAAAGAAATCGGAAAGAAGGAGAAACAAAAATTATATCTTTTTAGCTTTTATTCAAAACACAGCTGTTCTGTCTGTGGATGTTTCGGAGAGAAAATTTTAAAATAATTTTTTGAATCTTCTATTTTTTTTGTTGTTGTTTTTAGTTTATTCGTTCATTGTGCTAAGAATAGCAGCAAAAAGTGTGTGAAAAAATAAAAACGAAAAACGAATGCGAGTGCACCATTTTTTGGTTTTTTGTTTTCTAATTGCTTAAGAAACGAACATGTTTTTGGGATAGGAGAGACAACAATCTTGTTAAATTCAGCAGACTACGTGCTAAAGGTCCACCACTCATTATAGGAGGAGGAGAAGGAGGACACAAAAGAAGACCGTACAAAAACAATTTCTATATAGGCACTTGTCAAAATTGAAAAGTCTTACGTTTAAAAAAAAAAAGATAAAAATTCTTCTTCGAAATGCCTATTGGAAGCTTGAAAACAACCACAGCAGCAACAACAGCTCCCAAAAGTGACAAGTCGGCAGCAGCATCATCGTCCTCGGCTGGTCCAGGGGGTGGTGGAAGGACGACATTTCGTCCGCCATGGGTTAAGGCAGATGTTCCTGATGCCAAACCGAAAACAACTATAAAAACAACACCTCCATGGGCTAAGAAGACCACAACAACAACAACAGCAGCAGCACCAGCAACTGTAGCCGAACCTGCCAACAATGCAGTCAAGAAGAATGGAGAAACGCCATTGACCAAAGTTGCATCACCATCATCAGCTAGCAGCAACACCAAACCAGTAGCAACAAAAGTACCAAGTAAAGTACCCCCGGTAATGGTGAAACCATTAACTGATGCTGCACCAGCTCGCAGAGAGGCCAAACTACAATCTCGTGAGATTAAAGTGCCCATCATCACAGAAAAACGCAAGCCAATACAGGAGCCCTTGATAAAACCCAAGCCAAAAAAACCACCAACCCCTTCGGAAAGCGAAGAGGAGGAGGAGGAAGAAGATTCTGATGATGATGACGATGAAACGGAAACTGAATCGGAATCGGAAGAGGAAGAAGACTCTTCACCACCCAAGGAAGCCGCAACCGAATTAGAACGTAAATTCCAAGCGGAAAAACCAAAGATGCGTCCTATTGTTGTGAAACGTGACAAATCCCTTAGTTGTACGCAGCAGAAAAAACGCGACGAAGAGGACGATGATGATGCAGAAGAAGGCGAAACCGAAGAGGACCGCGAACGAAGAAGACGCTTTAAATTGGAGCGTCCTAAGTTGCGGCATGTTGTGGTGAATAAGCAAAAATCATTTAACAAAAGTATTGATGATTTTGATAAAATTCGACCTGTATTGAAGAAAGTTCAAAAAGTCGATGAAGTGATTAAGGAGCCGCCTTCAGATGCCAAGCCCGAATTCAAGGATAAGGTGTTGAAAAAAGTAACACCAATTAAAAAGGATCCAAGCAAAGCTAATGGTAAGTGATTTTAAATATGAGTTAGTTTTTATTAATATCGTCCCTAAGAATTTTAAACTTTGGTCTTAAGACTTTTGTTTTTTGTTTTTTTTTTTTTTTTTTCTAAACAAAAAACTGTTGACGGTTTTATTTTCTATTTTTGCAAACAAGAAACATATAAAAAGTTAAATAACTATTTCGAAACTCCTTCTAAATGAATTACTTGTCAGCCGCGTTTTATTATGAAACGTAGACGATACGATATGGGTTTTTAATATGGTGGTAAGATGGCTACTTTGTGTTATAAATGAAAATGTAGTGCAAGCTGTAGTTGAAAGAAAAAAGGTAGAAAATACTTGAAAGTAAATTAATATTATTTTCGAATGTTAACCTACATATATGTGTTATTGGCTATAAAATAATGCAAGTATTGTACATAGAAAACATTGCACGTGGAAATTAATTAATTAATAATGCAATAAACAAACATAGGGTCAAAGGGGGTAATTGTAAACGATTTTGCATTTTTTTATTTTTGTTCACTTGTAATGCTTGTAACAGCTTAACCATGCAATGTCGAACATTTTTGTTTATGCTACTTAAGTTTGGATTGTATTATCTATCAAAGAGTAGTAATCTTAATGGCGTTTGTTTATTAGTTTTCATAAAATTTGATGTTTACATTTACCCCCCTAGTTTTTTAAGTAAACGAGAAAAATGGGGTAAATGAAAACGGTACCAGTCGTCCTACCATTGTGGAAAGGGGTAACCAAGTTCTCTGCCCTTATATATGTAGGTACCTACTAGACCAAGGAGATCATCTTTATCGCAAGGGTAACCAGCACGAGATCTGAAATAAGGCACCTTGATATAGTGTCCTCCACGTCTGACGAAAATGCTGGTTTTCTGCCTCTAGATATTATGACAGTAGGATTTTTCTCTTCACCGATCCACTGACGTGTATGATGCAGCTGTGGTTTTTGGTTGATATGTACGTGGCATCTTTTTGATATAAAATATTGTTAGATCAACACCAAAGCCATTGAAAATGAATGTTTACAGTTACCCCAAATTGTTCACTTTTACCCCATTTCGGTGTTTACATTTACCCATGATAGGAACATAATGGGGTAATTGTAAACAGCCAATAACTTTTAAATTTTGTTATACAGACAAACAAAAACATATAGCATGCATTTATACTCATATTTCACTTTCTTAAAGATAAAATTTAACTTACTTCGATCGCCTTTGTTTGTTCTGCAACAATTTTAATTAGCACTGAAAAACTTAAAAACGCAGAAAAACGAAAGACTCATGGAAACGAACAAAACATAAATTAACCTTTGACAGATAAGGCCTTCCACGCGTCAATATGATTTAAATATAATGTCTTTTCAAATAATTTCATGGCATGCTTCAAATTATAAACGGTTTTGAGAAAATTAAGTATGTTTACATTTACCCCTGTTCACAATTACCCCCCTTGACCCTAAACAAAAAGTTTCAAGCTTTTTCCTGGAAACAATTGGGTTTTTCAATAAGGACTTGACATTTTTATTAAGTAAAACGCAACCCACTTGAGATATTTTGAAAAATTAATATCGGTTTGAAGTACAATCAAAACATTTATAAATGGAACTTGACTTCGTTCATTTGGCCACCGCGAACAAGTTAACGGTGGTGGATTTATTGCTGTTGAAAAAAACACATTTCGTCTAAGTCCAAATCTTCCAATTGGGAACAAAATAATAGTAGATCTTCGTTCGATAGCCCTAACAATTAAGAGTAACGTGACGATCGCTATCGACGACTAATAAATTTGGTCCAATACAGCCGCCGGCATGTAAACCGCACTAAACAATTATTTTTTGAGGATGAAGTGGTCATTCCTGAAGAAATTGCGATTTTTACACGTCTAATAGAAAAATTAGAGTTAACTCTCTTAAAGTCCCTGGCTACGATTTTTGGTACAATTTTTTTTATAATTTTCAGACGTTGCTCGTTCGTGTTCTTTGAAATGATGAAAATGTTTGAGTTTACTAAATAAATTGACAATGACAGTTTGATGATTAGTGAAACGGTGCGTTTACAAATTCAATTTAAAGTTTTCAATATGCATATGTATAGATAATCAACCATTTCCATGTATCCAATCCATCGATTATTATATGTACATAGGAATTATTTTTGAATTTCACATTCGGTCTTCAGAATTTTTTTAAACAAGTCAATATACAGAAACCAATGATTAACATCTATAGACAATTCCTTGACAAAGTTCTAAAATCAGTTTAAGTTTAATAACTCTTTCAAAATTGGTTTTAAAAATATTTAGAAGTCGAGCATTTCTTCACTTTCTACAATTTTCTTAGAACTCAGTGTAAATTTATTATTGAGTTTTAAAGAATTAGATCTCAGTTTAGTACAACAAAATTCTAAAAAAAATAATAAACTACTTCCATAGCACCCGGTATGATTTTTTGACATACATACTTTCTGACATTCTATCGAGTAATAATATTGAATGTTTAGACAGTTTTGATTTAGCGTCAAACAGATTTGTTTCATTGATTTCAGATTATTAAATAAACTGTCGATTTAAATTAATTATTAATAATAATTATTATTATGTGAGCCAATGCCGTTTGTATTTTCAATATTATTTTGTATTATTTATTTTTAAAATGTTTTGCTTATTAAAAAATAAATTATGTGGCCCAACAGTCCGTTGATAACTATGGCCTAGTGACTTACAACTATCGACCATTCCTGTGTGGGAGTACTGTTGTCAGGAATGGAGGGGACCTACAATTCAATGCCGAATCCGAACGGCTAATTTGAGAAAGCACTTTTCATGACAAGAATTGCTCTTGGAGGATTTGTCAATTCCTCGCAAGAGGCAGTACCCGTGAAAAAACCATATAACTGAAGTTACCGTGATGAGGGTAAAGAGTTTGCGCCCGTTGTTGGGAAAACATAATTGAGAGTAATACGGATTTTAGTCTTTTTGGTGGTTGTTTTTTTTGCTTTCTTGAGTAGTCTTATAGTTCAGAAGCTGCTTTTTAAAAGCTCATTCCAGAATCGATTTGTAAGTGATTGCCGTCAGTTTGGAGCTTTAAAAATCCAGCTCCACAGTCCCGTAATAGGTTATTGTTCCCCATACCATTATACCACCTCCTTTGCTGTGCCTTTTTTCAAGGTAGAATTCTTCCTTTCTGAAATCATGGAAATAGCAGCTGTATCCATCAGGCCCGTCCAAATTAATTTTTTTTTCATCAGAAAAGACGACGACGGTATGCCAAGCTCGATTCCACCTACGGTGATTTGTTGCAAAATTAAGACGTTGGTTCTTAAGTGCAGCATTCTATGGTGGTTTTTTCATCATTTTTTGGTATCGTATATGGTCTGCCTTCTGTATCACTCGAGCAACAGTCGATCCACTAGCATTTACCCCAGCTTCTGCCTCGATTTCACTAATGGAAAGCCTTGCATTTGAAGCAGCTCTCACTATCACCCGCCTTTCCTGAAATGATGTGGCTTTATTGGCTCTTCCTTTGTGTTTTTTTCCATATCTCTCTGGGTCCTTGAGGTAGTTGTATACAACTTCTTCTAATTTAGCTGGCTTGATTTTTAGCTGGCGGATGATTTTGCCGAGATACCGGTAAGCTCGAATTTTGCCAATTTCCTCCTTGGTTAGACCTTTACCTCTACTCATACTTCTTGATTATATAAATTAGTACTCGTACTAAGCTCCCAAACAATTAGAGTATACTTTAATCTGATTTAAAACACGGTAAGAGCCCGTTCACACGATTCGGTATTTTCGCCGTATCGGATATTTTCTCGATTCGGTGTCTTTCGGTTGGAGTGTTCAGACGGTACGGTAATTTAACCGTACACCGTACTCAACCCTACACCGTACTAGGTGTTAAACACAAAAACGACTATATACTAGCAATACATTATTCCACAGTAGCCCAGACGAAAAATGACGCACTTGCGGTCAAAATACCGAATCGTCTGAATGCACTGTATATAAATACATTGCCACTATAAACCGAATCGGTTTTTTTGCCGTACGACCGAAAACGATTTGCAGAGACAAAACCGAATGACAAAATCGACCTAATCGGTGATACTACCGTATACGGTTAAATGCCGTATCGTCTGAATATACTCATTTAAATTATATTGCCATTGGCTTATACGGTAAAATCGCCGATACGGCAAAACCGCCGATTCGGGATCGTGTGAACGGGCTCTAATAGGTAAATTTAGATTTTGTCCCTATTCATGTGACACAAAAAAACAGGTAGGTACTTTTTATGACCTTCTTTGGAAAACCCGCCATAAAACTTCTGTTTTTTTCCTATAAATTAGGATGCCTAGAGAAGTCTCATTGTTAAAAAGCAATTTTTTTTTTGTTTATTAACATTTTTTGAGATTGGAATACAAAAAAGTTCTGAACAAGAAAATTTCAGCTCGTACATTTCGAAGTGTTGTAAATGTCACTTACCCCCATTTTCATCTAAACGCTTCAATTGTAGCCGCGTTTTATTATCACCATGATCCGATCCGAATCAGATCATGATAATAAAACAAAACAGCATTGGATCATCATATTTTTTATTATTTAAAGTTTGGTAGCAGTGTCAAATTCGTTCTTTCAAAAGTGACATTTCGAAGCAAAAAAAATACAAACCCATTTATCGATGATGATGATTCAAGTTCCAGTTCTAGCTCCACAACTTTTGAAAATGTTCCTGCAAATCACCAAAGAATTAAAAACTTTTTTGAAATAATTCAAAGCTATTCCGATGTAGGCTTCAAAAAACAATTTATTACAATTTATTTGTATTTTCTGCCATTTGTCCTGCAGCTTTCTCGATTTTATTTATATTTTTTGACATTTAAAGCAGTGTTGCCAGAAGAACATTTTGCTCAATGATTTTTTTTGTTCTTTTTTTTTTGGGAAAAATAATACCCATGCATTAAGTCAAATATATGTACATTTTTTTGAACTTAATTATTTTAATTTCACCAATTAATGTCTAGTTTTGTTAAAATATCTCATTATTTCATGGATTATATACAAAATAAATAAATATAAAGCTTCTCGCTTTCTATTTGAAAAATATTTTTTTTTCAGTCAGATGGAAATGTTTATATGGCAATACAGGTTTTATATAATTTTTTTGCAATGATACCAACATTTACATGTGAAATTACAATGATAAAGCCCTCCTTGAGTGAAAAAAAAGAATTAAATTTTGGATCTCAAATTGAGATCCAAACACAAAGCAGGATCTTGTGTTGTTGTTGTAATGCATGTAAATCCAAGATCCGGATCAGATCATGGTGATAATAAAACGCGGCTTGTATCAACTTTCAACTATAAAAAAACCGGGCTACTATGGTCAGTTTATCACTATATATACATATATATAACTATACAGTAGTGGTCATATTTTTAAGGACAGTTTAAGTTTTTCAGTACCATCACATTTTAATAAAAGATATTTGTTCAAAAATGTTTAAGGAATATGAACAATTTAATTATCTATTTCAATACTTTAAAAAAAATCAACCTGTTTTTCTAAATATCCTATCGACTTGAAAATAAACCAGACTTTTTCTTTTGGAATTTATGGTACTCTGGTCAGATTAATAGAGACACTGAATTAAATTTATCAAATTTGACGTTCGTTCAAAGAAATAAACCGTTATGCTATCTTCGGTTGAAGCGCGTGTTTAGTAAACCAGACTTTTTCTTTTGGAATTTATGGTACTCTGGTCACATTAATAGAGACACTGAATTAAATTTATCGAATTTGTCGTTCGTTCAAAGAAATAAACCGTTATGCTATCTCCGGTTGAAGCGCGTGTTTAGTAAATTGGTATTTATTGTGAAGAAAAAATTAAAACATTACTTGAATTTCCAAATTGGTTGAGGAGATAAGAATTGCACTGAAGAAGATCATGAAGTAATAATTAATTTGAGAAAAGAGGGTAAGTCTTTGAGAGAAATAGCTAAATAGTAGCGAATGTACTTGAAGCAAAAATGTGGTCCTAAGAAAAAACGAGTCCCAAAGCTACCGTCTGATTATTCATCTTTCCCCAAAAGAAGACCCTTAAAAGTGATCTCGAGAAATTAAAAATGAAATCTATGCAAGTCAAACAAGTTTCGTTGCTAGAGAGCATCAGAATTGGAAAGGAGGAGAAGACATTAAGAAGTGAATAAATACATTGTGGAGCGACGATTCTAAATTTTATTTACTATGTTAAAAGACCTAGAAACAAACATCTTGGTGTTGGTAACATTAAAGTATAGGGATTTTGTTTTTCTTGGCATGGGATAGGGCCTATTTTTTGTGTAAAAGAAACAATGACTTCCAAGTTTTATATTGAAAACATATTGGAAACCATCATGTTGCCGTATGCTGAGTAAAATATGCCTCTTAGGTGGATCTTCCAACATGACAATGATCCAAAACAGTCCCTGGATTTGAATCCCATTGAAAAATTGTGGAAGCATGTAAAGGATCGTGTAGGGAAAGAAAAATGCAGAAATCAAGGAAACATGGTTAACGAGGTCTGTCGAAGACTTGTTGAGTCTATGCCTTGTAGGTGCCAAGCTGTTTTGGAAACTAACAACACAATGATTTGAAAGGGTGATTTTTTAGCTATTATCTTTTCGGCAACACTTCACTGGTTTAAACAGCTGACGCACGTTTCGTGTTTTGTTTCACTGTCAAACATCTTCAGTTTGATCCATAATTTAAACATGAATCATCTTACAAACGAACAACGCTTGCAAATTATTGAATTTTATTATCAAAATGCGTGCTCGCTGGAAGAAGCTCTTTTTTGCCTCAATGGGTACGTAAATAAGCAGAATTGTCGATTTTGGAGTGAATATCAGCCGGAAGCATTGCAAGAGCTACCAATGCATCCAGAAAAATTCACAGTTTGGTGCGGTTTATGGGCTGGTGGCATCATTGGACCGTACTTCTTCAAAGATGATGCGAATCGTAACGTAACTTTGAATGGTGAGCGCTGCTGCATTGAGATGATATCCAACTTTTGTTTGCCCAAAATGCAAGAGCTTGACTTGCATGACATGTAGTTTCAACAAGACGGTGCCACATGCCACACAGCACGCGCAACAATGGACTTATTGAGAGGCGAGTTCGGTGAACATTTTATTTCAAGTTCGGGACCGGTCAATTGGCCATCTAGATCGTGCGATTTAACGCCTTTAGACTATTTTTTGTGGGGCTATGTTAAAACTCGTGTCTATACAGACAAGCCCGCTTCAATTGACGCATTGGAAGACAACATTAAAGCATTTATTCGTGAGATACCGGCCGAAATGTTGGAAAGAGTATGCTAAAATTGGAGTAAGCGTCTGGACCATTTGAGGCGCATTCAAGGTCAACATTTGCATGAAATAATCTTCAAACATTAAATTATATGGACCGTACTATCAATTCAAATAAAGATTTCATGCATTTTTCTTAATTGTATGTGTTTTTTTTTTTTTGAAAAACTTTCATATAGATTAAAAAAAATCACCCTTAAAATAAAAACAATTAAAAGTAGTAGGTACTCATTTCGACAATTTTTGCAGGCAACTAAATTAATGTCCTTATAAATATGACCAGAGAAAAAAAAAGTTTTGTCTGAATTTTTGAGTTTTATTTTAATTTTCGAACAATATTGAAGTTTTTTTAGTGTACATATAATAAGCTCTACAGTGTATTTTTGAAAATAAAGTGCAAATCTATTTAATTTTCGTATTATTTTATTTCAAAAATGCTCTGGCATTTAAAACTCTGCACTGTCCTTTAAAATATGACCACTACTGTATATGGAATACCAAAAAAAACACGGTTTATGTTAAATTGATCCATTTAATCATCGATGTCTTCACCACAATTGACCTTTTGGTGTCGTTATCATCGTTTGATTGTTAATAGCAGATCGCTGAACGCCAAGCAACGCAAAGTTTGAAATTGTTACGCATAAATTTAGCGATTAGGATGTCTGTCAACTAGACCTGTCCATTATTTCGCTAAAGCTTCTTCAAGTCTTAAATCTAACAAGCCAATCACTTTGGACGACCTCGAGATAAAGAGTGGAGGCGTTATTTGTAGGATACCGCACTAATTTGAACTAATGCCAAAGGCCGGAATCACATCAAAAGGTCACGTGCGTCGTCGTTCATTCTGTCTGGCCACATTCTACCAATTGAATATCATTTCATTAATTTTTAAAAATGTTAACTCCATTTCGTTTATTAAATTTGACTCTTCCTCAACTTAACCCTGGAGCATTATCCCAAGAAAAACATATTGTTAAAAGCTTAAGGTCACTGTTTTATATAATTGTCAAGTTCATTGCGCATTAAGAAGGTCAATATTTCATTACCATCAATCATACAACTTACGAGTACATTACATAAATCAAAAATGATTCAATAAACATTTGTTTATGAATGAAAGCTTTTTAATATAAAACATGTATAATCTATTTAGTATACCAACCTTGACAAAAATAATTTAACATCAATGTCACATTAGTTAGATACTTATAGATATACATATAACTGTGGTGTATGCGATGTATTTGCTGCTTTTGCTGGTTAGATGACTCGTTCTTATAATTTTGTTTCAATTTAATAAATTGTTTATTTAAATAAAAGTATCATGATTTAAAATTATAATTTCCCACGCATTTGGCAAGAATATTGTTTGACATAGAAAATAAAGTGAGCAGCGCGTTAGAGAGGGAGTGAGCAATGAATCTGTTCTAGTGATTTAATAAGTTAAAAATATTTTAATGTCGAAAAGGGAGTTTTATCAATCAACAACCAAAGTTAACTTTTTAAAAAAGAAAAATATTAATTAATTTATTTTAAGTTTATATTGAATAACACAGGCCTACAGAGTGAAACAAAGTTTTTGGTTTATTGTCCACCTAACACACGGACAACAAAAGCGTGGATTCAGGGGCAAAATGTGAACTTATTAACATGGCCTCCATATTCTTTTGAACTGAACATCATGGAAAACTTGTGGGGATGGCTTTCAAGAAAAGTCTACAAAGGAGGATGGAAATACCAAAAAACCTACCGCTTCAACAACAGCAAAAACTGATGATTTATTACCAGAATGTAAACGGACTACGAACTAAAACTAATCAGTTCTATATAAATGTAAACAACTTACCTCACGACGTAATTGTGTTAACTGAAACCTGGCTATGTAACTCAATTGCTGACACAGAACTCTTTGACAAGAACTTTCAAGTTTTTCGGCGTGATCGATATTCAATTGACGAATCTACAAGAGTTGGAGGAGGATTATTAATAGCTGCTAAAAACTCTTTTATAAGTTCGTTGGTAAATGATTTCCAACAATTTGACTTCGAAATGATGATCATAAAAATAAAAATGGATTTCGGTAGCCTATATATAGTTGCTGTCTATATACCACCAAGTTCCAACTACAATATATACAAAGAAATCTATGACAATTTGGAAAATTTATTTGAAAATATAAATGCTGAAGATGAAATCTGCGTATTAGGTGACTTCAATTTACCTAATCTTGATAGGTCCAAGAATGACAATAACGAAGAATATTTTCCGACCAACCCATCTACTGATATCGAATTTTGCACAGTCGACACAATGGCCTCTCTATGACTCATTCAGCTGAACTCAATCAAAAACCACAATAACAAAATACTGAACCTTATTTATATTTCTGACATCGTAAATGCTGACACTGCTGTTATTCAAAGCGACATAAAACTTTTATAAGAAGACCGACATCATCCTGCGTTGACAATATCCTTAAATTTAAATATTTGTAATCTTGATACCTCTTGTGATAAGCAAATTGAATTTGACTTCAAAAATTGTGATTTCAATCAACTTTTTACCGACTTAAATCATTTGGACTGGGATTCAATATTTATAAATTTGAACTTAGATGATACCTATGGTATTGAAATTCTATAAAATATTATTTAATTGCTTTCTAGAGAGCGTACCTCTTCGTAAAATTAAAGCCAAAGATAATAATCCGCCATGGTTTGATCGGCATCTTAAATGCTTAAAAAATAAAAGGAATAAGGCGTGGATAAAATATAACGAATCACATACTGATGTTGATTATGGTATCTACCAAGAAATCAGAAATGATTTTGTTAACTATTCAAATTGTCTTTATAACGAGTTTGTTGCAAATACTGAACGGGAACTTAAGACGAATTCACGAAATTTTTGGAAATATGTTGACTGTAAGCGAAAATTTGACGGGTACCCTCCAAACATGACATATAGAGACAAAACAAGCCATGATCCTCTAGAACTTTCGAATATGTTTGCAAATTTTTTTAAAAGTGCGTATGAAGATTCTTTTTCTACAAATCACAGCTCAATAGATTTAACAAATACTTCTCAGTTTCCTCACTTGGCTCAGATAAACAAAATTCTAAAACTTGACGAAAGTCTTAGTCCAGGCCCTGAGAGACTGCCTTCATTTATGCTAAAAAAGTGCGTTAAATATCTTTCGCACCCATTGTGTATTCTGTTTAACCAATCATTTAATTGTTCCCATTTTCCACTCTTATGGAAATATGCATTTCTAAAACCAACGTATAAGAAGGGTCCCAAGCATCGTATATGCAACTATCGTCCTATAGCTAAGCTGTCTGTTATACCAAAATTGTTTGAAGCCATTGTTTGTGATATTCTTTCCTTTAACTGTTCTTCTGTTTTTTGTGACAATCAACATGGTTTTGTGAAAAAAAATCGACCGTTACAAATCTACTCGAATTTACAACATATTGTATTGACACTTTCGAAATTAAACAACAAGTTGACTGTGTATTTACAGACTTTAGCAAAGCATTTGACAAACTTAGCCATAAAGTACTTTTAGGGAAATTAGAAAAAATTGGACTAAATGATAAACTAACAGCATGGATATCTTCTTACCTAACAAACAGATATTATTGTGTTGTGTTCAAAAAAGACTATTCCAATCCGTTTATTGTCAATTCTGGTGTACCTCAGGGTAGCCACCTTGGTCCATTGTTATTTGTTCTGTTTATAAATGATCTCCCATCTATCTTAAGAAATTCTATGACGCTAATATACGCTGATGACGTGAAAATATTTCGAAAAATTAATTCCTTAACGGACTGCGAACTATTACAAGATGACCTACTTCGTCTATGGGAATGGTGCAATACAAATCGTTTATTGTTAAACATTGATAAGTGTAAAACGATGAGTTTTACACGTAAACACAGTATTCTTAATTCTATAACTATAGGTTAAATTCTTCAAACCTAAAAAATTGACTCACTCCTCAGACTTAAGGCCCAACTATAATAGACTTAACCGAGCTTAAGCCAGCTTAAGGGAACGAACCAATTCGCAGCCTTATATGTCACTAACCATAATAGACGTTCTGCTCAGATTCGTTAAATTTCGCTAACTTTCGCGCAATTACGCAAGAGCCATTTAAATGGCTCGAGCTTAAGCAAATGTCAAATTTGAATTGAATTTGCTTAAGTTACTTGAATCCATTATGGTTACTTTTTGTTTTGACGATAACTTCTGATAATTTTTCGTTCGGTTTTGACATTAGCTTACTTTCGGTTAAGTCCATTATAGTTGGGCCTTTAGGTATCATTTTGGACACAAAACTGTCTTTTACTGACCATTTCAACCACATTGTGAAAAAAACTAATAAGACACTAGGCTTTATAAAAAGATTTGGCAGGGAATTCCGAGATCCTTATGTCCTTAAAACTCGCCGATACGGCAAAACCGCCGATTCGGGATCGTGTGAACGGCCTCTAAGAGCCCGTTCACACGATTCGGTATTTTCGCCGTATCGGATATTTTCTCGATTCGGTGTCTTTCGGTTGGAGTGTTCATACAGTACGGTAATGTAACCGTACACCTTACTCAACCCTACACCGTACTAGGTGTAAAACACAAAAACGACTATATACTAGCAATACATTATTCCACAGTAGCTCAGACGAAAAATGACGCACTTGCGGTCAAAATACCGAATCGTCTGAATGCACTGTATATAAATACATTGCCACTATAAACCGAATCGGTTTTTTTTGCCGTACGACCGAAAACGATTTGCAGAGACAAAACCGAATGACAAAATCGACCTAATCGGTGATACTACCGTATACGGTTAAATGCCGTATCGTCTGAATATACTCATTTAAATTATATTGCCACTGGCTTATACGGTAAAATCGCCGATACGGCAAAACCGCCGATTCGGGATCGTGTGAACGGGCTCTAATAGGTAAATTTAGATTTTGTCCCTATTCATGTGACACAAAAAAACAGGTAGGTACTTTTTATGACCTTCTTTGGAAAACCCGCCATAAAACTTCTGTTTTTTTCCTATAAATTAGGATGCCTAGAGAAGTCTCATTGTTAAAAAGCTATTTTTTTATTTGTTTATTAACATTTTTTGAGATTGGAATACAAAAAAGTTCTGAACAAGAAAATTTTAGCTCGTACATTTCGAAGTGTTGTAAATGTCACTTACCCCCATTTTCATCTAAACGCTTCAATTGTAGCCGCGTTTTATTATCACCATGATCCGATCCGAATCAGATCATGATAATAAAACAGCATTGGATCATCATATTTTTTATTATTTAAAGTTTGGTAGCAGTGTCAAATTCGTTCTTTCAAAAGTGACATTTCGAAGCAAAAAAAATACAAACCCATTTATCGATGATGATGATTCAATTTCCAATTCTACTCGTAGCTCCACAACTTTTAAAAATGTTCCTGCAAATCACCAAAGAATTAAAAACTTTTTTGAAATAATTCAAAGCTATTCCGATGTAGACTTCAAAAAACAATTTATTACAATTTATTTGTATTTTCTCCCATTTGTCCTACAGCTTTCTCGATTTTATTTATATTTTTTGACATTTAAAGCAGTGTTGCCAGAAGAACATTTTGCTCAATGATTTTTTTTTGGGAAAAATAATACCCATGAATTAAGTCAAATATACAGTTTTTTGAACTTAATTATTTTAATTTCACCAATTTATGTCTAGTTTTGTTAAAATATCTCATTATTTCATGGATTATATACAAAATAAATAAATATAAAGCTTCTCGCTTTCTATTTGAAAAATATTTTTTTTCAGTCAGATGGAAATGTTTATATGGCAATACAGGTTTTATATAATTTTTTTGCAATGATACCAACATTTGCATGTGAAATTACAATGATAAAGCCCTCCTTGTGTGAAAAAAAGAATTAAATTTTGGATTGAAAGCAGGATCCTGTGTTGTTGTTGTAATGCATGTAAATCCAAGATCCGGATCAGATCATGGTGATAATAAAACGCGGCTTGTATCAACTTTCAACATCACATTTTAATAAAAGATATTTGTTCAAAAATGTTTAAGGAATATGAACAATTTAATTATCTATTTCAATACTTTAAAAAAAATCAACCTGTTTTTCTAAATATCCTACCGACTTGAAAATAAACCAGACTTTTTCTTTTGAAATTTATGGTACTCTGGTCATATTAATAGAGACACTGAATTAAATTTATCGAATTTGACGTTCGTTCAAAGAAATAAACCGTTATGCTATCTTCGGTTGAAGCGCGTGTTTAGTAA
Organism: Eupeodes latifasciatus; assembly: GCA_920104205.1. Taxonomy (NCBI): domain Eukaryota; kingdom Metazoa; phylum Arthropoda; class Insecta; order Diptera; family Syrphidae; genus Eupeodes; species Eupeodes latifasciatus. The sequence continues at coordinate 182,010,953 of OV049924.1, forward strand.
ACCAGACTTTTTCTTTTGGAATTTATGGTACTCTGGTCACATTAATAGAGACACTGAATTAAATTTATCGAATTTGTCGTTCGTTCAAAGAAATAAACCGTTATGCTATCTCCGGTTGAAGCACGTGTTTAGTAAATTGGTATTTATTGTGAAGAAAAAATTAAAACATTACTTGAATTTCCAAATTGGTTGAGGAGATAAGAATTGCACTGAAGAAGATCATGAAGTAATAATTAATTTGAGAAAAGAGGGTAAGTCTTTGAGAGAAATAGCTAAATAGTAGCGAATGTACTTGAAGCAAAAATGTGGTCCTAAGAAAAAACGAGTCCCAAACCTACCGTCTGATTATTCATCTTTCCCCAAAAGAAGACCCTTAAAAGTGATCTCGAGAAATTAAAAATGAAATCTATGCAAGTCAAACAAGTTTCGTTGCTAGAGAGCATCAGAATTGGAAAGGAGGAGAAGACATTAAGAAGTGGATAAATACATTGTGGAGCGACGATTCTAAATTTTATTTAGGTAGTTGGTTCTGATGGTCACAACTATGTTAAAAGACCTAGAAACAAACATCTTGGTGTTGGTAACATTAAAGTATAGGGATTTTGTTTTTCTTGGCATGAGATAGGACCTATTTTTTGTGTAAAAGAAACAATGACTTCCAAGTTTTATATTGACAACATATTGGAAACCATCATGTTGCCGTATGCTGAGGAAAATATGCCTCTTAGGTGGATCTTCCAACATGACAATGATCCAAAACAGTCACTGGATTTGAATCCCATTGAAAAATTGTGGAAGCATGTAAAGCATCGTGTAGGGAAAGAAAAATGCAGAAATCAAGGAAACATGGTTAACGAGGTCTGTCGAAGACTTGTTGAGTCTATGCCTTGTAGGTGCCAAGCTGTTTTGGAAACTAACAACACAATGATTTGAAAGGGTGATTTTTTAGCTATTATCTTTTCGGCAACACTGGTTTAAACAGCTGACGCACGTTTCGTGTTTTGTTTCACTGTCAAACATCTTCAGTTTGATCCATAATTTAAACATGAATCATCTTACAAACGAAGAACGCTTGCAAATTATTGAATTTTATTATCAAAATGCGTGCTCGCTGGAAGAAGCTCATTTTTGCCTCAATGGGTACGTAAATAAGCAGAATTGTCAATTTGGAGTAAATATCAGCCGGAAGCATTGCAAGAGCTGCCGTGAGATGATAACCAACTTTTTTTTTGTCCAAAATGCAAGAGCTTGACTTGCATGACATGTAGTTTTAACAAGACGGTGCCACATGCCACACAGCACGCGCAACAATGGACTTATTGAGAGGCGAGTTCGGTGAACATTTTATTTCAAGTTCGGGACCGGTCAATTGGCCACCTAGATCGTGCGATTTAATGTCTTTAGACTATTTTTTGTGGGGCTATGTTAAAACTCATGTCTATACAGACAAGCCCGCTTTAATTGACGCATTTCAAGACAACATTAAAGCATTTATTCGTGAGATACCGGCCGAAATGTTGGAAAGAGTATGCTAAAATTTTAGTAAGCGGATGGACCATTTGAGGCGCATTCAAGGTCAACATTTGCATGAAATAATCTTCAAACATTAAATTATATGTACCGTACTATCAATTCAAATAAAGATTTCATGCATTTTTCTGAATTGTATGTGTTTTTTTTTTGAAAAACTTTCATATAGATTAAAAAAAATCACCCTTAAAATAAAAACAATTAAAAGTAGTAGGTACTCATTTCCACAATTTTTGCAGGCAACTAAATTGATGTCCTTATAAATATGGCCAGAGAAAAAAAGAGTTTAGTCTGAATTTTTGAGTTTTATTTTAGTTTTCGAACAATATTGAAGTTTTTTTTTTTATTGTACATATGATAAGCTCTACAGTGTATTTTTGAAAATAAAGTGCAAATCTATTTAATTTAAAACTCTGCACTGTCCTTTAAAATATGACCACTACTGTATATGGAATACCAAAAAAACACGGTTTATGTTAAATTGATCCATTTAATCATATATGTCTTCACCACAATTGACCTTTTGGTGTCGTTATCATCGTTTGATTGTTAATAGCAGATCGCTGAACGCCAAGCAACGCAAAGTTTGAAGTTGTTACGCATAAATTTAGCGATTAGAATGTCTGTCAACTAGACCTGTCCATTATTTCTCTAAAGCTTCTTCAAATTTTAAGTCTAACAAGCCAATCACTTTGGACGACCTCGAGATAAAGAGTGGAGGCGTTATTTGTAGGATACCGCACTAATTTGAACTAATGCCAAAGGCCGGAATCACATCAAAAGGTCACGTGCGTCGTTCATTCTGTCTGGCCACATTCTACCATTTGAATATCATTTCATTAATTTTTAAAAATGTTAACTCCATTTCGTTTATTAAATTTGACTCTTCCTCAACTTAACCCTGGAGCATTATCCCAAGAAAAACATATTGTTAAAAGCTAAAGGTCACTGTTTTATATAATTGTCAAGTTCATTGCGCATTAAGAAGGTCAATATTTCATTACCATCAATCATACAACTTACGAGTACATTACATAAATCAAAAATGATTCAATAAACATTTGTTTATGAATGAAAGCTTTTTAATATAAAACATGTATAATCTATTTAGTATACCAACCTTGACAAAAATAATTTAACATCAATGTCACATTAGTTAGATACTTATAGATATACAACTGTGGTGTATGCGATGATGTATTTGCTGCTTTTGCTGGTTAGATGACTCGTTCTTATAATTTTTTTTCAATTTAATAAATTGTTTATTTAAATAAAAGTATCACGATTTAAAATTATAATTTCCCACGCATTTGGCAAGAATATTGTTTGACATAGAAAATAAAGTGAGCAGCGCGTGAGAGAGGGAGTGAGCAATGAATCTGTTCTAGTGATTTAATAAGTTAAAAATATTTTAATGTCGAAAAGGGAGTTTTATCAATCAACAACCAAAGTTAACTTTCTAAAAAAGAAAAATATTAATTAATTTATTTTAAGTTTATATTGAATAACACAGGCCTACAAAGTGAAACAAAGTTTTTGGTTTGTTGTCCACCTACCGCGTGCTGTTGTCATGTGTTGTTTCTCTTCTGTCCTTCTATTTTGTACTAATGTCTTGTGCTGTTATCACCTTATATAGTCTAGTCGCTCAAGGTGCTGTGTTCTCAACTCTTAAATAAATAAATAAAAATTAATTTGGACGGATTTGGTGGATATAGCTGCTATTTTCATGATTTAAGAAAGGAAGAAATCTATCTTGAAAAGAAACACAGTGAAGGAGGGGTGCGGGGAAATAAATCCACGGGAACTAACTCCACTGAGGGATTTAGTTCCCACTTAGTGAGAACTAAATCCACTTTAGTAAAGTGGATTTAGTTCCCATGCTAACTGGGAATCTATTTCCGAAAAAAATGTGTGATTTAAGTTTTCCTTGAGTTTGAAATTAATTCCCACTTTTTAAAAGAAGAAGCAAGTAGAATAATTCGCAGGGCCATAGGGACCAGGGACATAACGCCCAACTTTTTTTTTGGGGCTTATGTCTCACTTCGGTGGGACATAAAACAGAAATCTTATTTGGGCCCTAAGTCCCACCCAAGTAAGACCGAAGCCCCAAATAAAAATTTTGGGGCTAATGTCCCACTTAATAAGAATCACCAAATGACACAACTTGGAGCACTTTAAATCCTGAGATCCCGCGAAGCGGCGCGAAGCGGGCCACCCACAGGTGCTTTTATTCAAAAAAGCTGTTGATATTGGCGCCTGCCTGGCGACTTTACATACCCTAAGCGGAGCAACGGAGTTGCGTGAGCGGGTGTGACCCCGAAAAAGGGAGTTAAAATCCTGAGAACCCGCGAAGCGGGCCACCCACAGGTGCTTTTATTGAAAGAAGTTGTTGATATAGGCGCCTGCCTGGCGACTTTACATACCCTAAGCGGAGCAACGGAGTTGCGTGAGCGGGTGTGACCCCAAAGAAGGGAGTTAAAATCCTGAGAACCCGCGAAGCGGGCCACCCACAGGTGCTTTTATTGAAAGAAGTTGTTGATATAGGCGCCTGCCTGGCGACTTTACAAACCCTAAGCGGAGCAACGGAGTTGCGTGAGCGGGTGTGACCCCGAAAAAGGGAGTTAAAATCCTAAGATCCCGAAAATAATGTTGAAAATAAACTTTTTTGTTTTTCCTAATTTTTGTATTATGACCGTATCAAAAAATTATTGTTCATTGTATTGAAATACAAAAACTTTATATTCTTTTTTGGCTCTGCAAAAATGGGGGACAATGTTTTATTAGTTTTTTATCACCTTGCTCATCAATAACTAAGTTCCCCTTGCAATTTTGACCATAATAGCAAATGTAACGTGAAATATTATTTCGAGTGTATTTTTTAACATAAATTTGTTTTTCTTCACGGTCATAAATTAACACACTATTTTTACGAAACCCGGTAATAAATTCAATTTTATTTTCCATGCTTTTAATTTTTTATTTTAATTTTATTCACACTACGCACTGTTTTCTTAAATTGCTTAAGACTGATGTTCGACTGTACTCATCAAAATCGAACAAGTTTCAAGAATCTGATAACTAACTGTAATTTGAAGCTGTTGTTGTTAGAAATTAGTTCCCTCTTCATATTTTTGAATGTGTACTAAATTCCCATAAGAAAGTGGAGTTCGTTCCCACTTAGCATGGGAACTAAATCCACTTTACTAAAGTGGATTTAGTTCCCACTGAGTGGGAACGGGAACTAACTCAGTGGAGTTAGTTCCCGTGGATTTATTTCCCCGCACCTGAAGGAGGCAGTGTGGTATGAGGAGCAATCATCTATTACGGGACAGTGGAGCTGGATTTTCGAAGCTCTAAATTGATGGCAATCACTTAAAAATCCATTCTGGAACGAGCTTTTCCGCAGTTTTCTGAATTATTTGGTGGACAATGATGGACTTTGCAACAAGATAATTCACCAATACATACCACAAGGACAACAAAAGCGTGGATTCAGGGGCAAAATGTGAACTTATTAACACGGCCTCCATATTCTTCTGAACTGAACATCATGAAAAACTCGTGGGGATGGCTTTCAAGAAAAGTCTACAAAGGAGGACGGCAATACCAAAAAACCGAAGAGATTATTGAAGCCATAAAACGGGTCTTGGCCCAAATTTCGTTCAATTATCTGACAGCACTCTATGAATCCATACACCACAGGTTACTTGAAATAATTCAGAAATCAGGAGGCAGCACACACTACTAAAAATTATTTAAATCCATTCAATAGAACCAGTATTTAACTAAACCAAAAGATTTTTGTTAATTTCTTTACTTTAAAGGGTCTTACAGTTAAATTTAGATCGTCTCTTTTTTTTTTTTTTTTATAACTCACAAGCACTCAAGGGGTTATTAGTACCCTTTATATATTTATATTTAAACACAGTGCGAGCGGTAGGAAAATAGGGAAGGATTTAACAGGAGATACCGGTGCACATTGGTCTTAAAGTTCTGAACATCAAAATGGGAGGGAAAAACAGAGTTGGCCAAAGCATTCCACATTCTCGATGTGCGATTTAAGAAAGAATCTCTACACTTGACAGTACGCCCGAAATTGAGCTCAAGGGTAAACTGATGAGCATTCCTGTAAGTGCGAGTATTACGGCTGAATCGTTTAAGGGGTGGAATGCAACTGGCTAATTCGACAGAACATTGTTTGTAAAAATATCGATAAAACAACGAAAGGCATGAAACATTGCGGCGGTGTTCTAGTGATGTAAATGTTTCGATTATAGTTCTGTCACCTATCATTTTTAAAGCCCTTTTTTGAATTCTATCCAAGAGATTTAAACTTGTTTTAGGGGCACCTGCCCAGATATGCGAATTATATTCAAGCTTTGGACGGATGAAGGCTTTGTAAATTACAGCCAGATCAGAAGGGGTGAAAAATTTCTTGCATCGTCGGAGAAATCCTAAGCACCTAGCAGCATTTTTGGCGATGTCGAATATGTGATCATTCCATAAAAGGTGATCTGTGATACACATACCGAGTACTGACAGTTGATTAGTTTCCTGCATGCAAGTGCCACTCATAGATAGCGGCATCGGGGGTATGTTACGATTTAACGACAGGAGACAGCATTGAGTTTTCGAAGCATTAAATTCTACACGGTTTTTGATTCCCCATTGGACAATGCTGTCAAAATCAGAATTTAATGAGCTTATCATACGCTGCCGTTGAAGTTCCACATCCGAAGGACAAGGATGTGTATCTAAAAACGAGTATAAAAAGCTGAGGGTACTGTCGTCGGCGAAACAGTTTAATGGATTAGAAGTGACAGACAAGAGATCATTTATGAATAAAAGGAAGAGAGTCGGAGACAAAACGGAGACACCAGCATTTATTTTATGAATTTCAGACTTGAAACCATCCAATACAACTTGTATTGAACGGTTAGAAAGGTAATTTCTAATACAACGAAGAAGAGATTCATCAATACCAAAAGCACGCATTTTCGATAAGAGAGCTTGGTGCCAAACTCTATCAAATGCTTTTGAGTGCAATAATCTTACTTTCTCCAAAACGATGTAAAGACTTGTTCCACTGTTCGGTGAGATGAACCATGAGATCACCAGTGGACCTATTGCTACGAAAGCCATACTGTCGGTCATTAAGAAGCTTCCGTTCTTCAAGATATTTCTTAAGCTGAAAATTAATCAGCGTTTCCATGACCTTGGAAAGAAGGGACGTAAGTGCAATTGGACGATAGTTTGAGGGGGAGGAGGATTCGCCTTTTTTAGGGACAGGCTGAACAAATGCAGTTTTCCATCCACTCGGGAAGAGACCTGTAGAATAGGACAGATGAAAAAGCTTACGCAGTGGTTTTGCCAGCGACTGCACGAGTGCGAAAGAAGATTCATCCCATAGAATCATTTACGCTCTCAAGAACAGGAGGACTCATGACACTTTCCGGTAGCGTCGAATTAACAGCAAACTGTGCTGCAAGCAAATTGGCTTTATCAATCTTGCTTACATAGGTAGTGTCATTGTGGACGAGCGTTGGAACCGAGGATGACGTGGTGTTTCGTACGTTTTTACAAATGACCAGAAATTTTTACTACCTTTGGGACATTGTAGTATTTTTTGCCTTAATTTCTGATCATGCAAAAATTTGGTTCGTCGAATATGACCATTACAGGTCTTTCTAGCTTGTTTGAACTTATTCCGGTTTTCCTCAGTCGGGTTGGCTTTATAACAACGGAAACTTACATCTCTGAACCTAATAACCTCTTTACAGCTCGACTCAAACCATGAGTTCTCTTTGGGTTTGATAGATTTCACCCTATTCGGGATAAAATGTCTCATTCCACAAAGAATTAAATTTGTTACCATATCTGCGCTGGAATCCACGTCACTATCGAGGAAGCATAGTGACCAGTTAAAGTTCCTGAAGAATTCATTGAGACCGTCCCAGTTGGCTTTCTCATATTGCCAAACGGTTCTCGTAGGAGTTTTTTCTTTAACTGGGTTTTTTTGACATGAGAATTTTGCAGATACGATACAATGGTCTGATGTGCCTAGAGGCGGTAATACACTGATTGTGTATTTATTAGGGTCAGAGGTAAGAAACAAGTCTAGGGTGTTGGCGGATTGACCTGCAACGTCAGGGATTCGAGTTGGCTCGTCGACAAGCTGAGTTAATTGATTTAACTCAGCAAAGATCTCAACATACCTTCATTCCGGTGTTGACTGGCCAGAATAACGAAGCCAAGAAGAATTGTGTACATTGAAATCGCCCGCAATGACGATTTCAGTGTGAGGATAATGGGCAACAATTTGAATGGAGTCAGACAGAGCATCAAATTCGTTAAAAGTTGAATTTCTGTCCAGATTTGGACTTCGATATAAAAAACATGTGTGGATGATGTGCTTATTTACCGTGAATTTTAACCACATGAAGTTAAAGTTTGTGTTAGAGCACAAACCATATTGTGGCTGAAGTTGGTATGCAACATCATTTCTTATATACACGGCTAATCCATGATGAGGAAAAAATAATGGCACTAAGCTATACCCATTTAGATTGAATTCCGAATGATCAGAATCTTCACCTATTTGAGTTTCACTCAATGCCAAAACAGCTGGCCTGTTTGATGCAGTGTGGACATATGTGGCATAGGAGTTCTTTCTTAAACCACGAATGTTGCTAAAATCCACCCTGAATTCACCCAACATTCTAATGTTCAAAACTAATTAAACACAATTCAGACAATTACCTATAATATATGTTTTATCTAGAATCCAATTTGAACTTTTCAGTTACAGATTTCCACTAGTGTTATGCCTTAGTGAAAATCTGCATACTGATCCGCCCCTGGTTAACTAGATATCACATATACTAATCTATCCGAAAACACATCAACTCAATCCATGTATACACTGTATATAGCTATTAAGAACCGTATGCAATGTCTACATCGATTGAGATAATATGACTGTGAGGGATGGAGGGAAGGGAGAGAATGGATTACCCATTGCACTGTGTTATCATTATACTCTTGCCGTTTCGTTAATTGATTATTAATTTTTGTTGGAGCACTAGTTAGGTATTGTTTTTTGTTGTTGTTTGGCTTTGGACACTGCACTTGAGAGAAATTGTTGACACGGCGCGGGATTTATTTTATTATTTGATTATTGATTTTAATTATGATTGAAGAAAACACATATGGGCTGAACTGTTAATTGATTTTTTTGTTTTTACGTATTTGGTTTTTATTATAAGTATATATTTTTTTTTAATTTAAACAGACAACAAATAAGAACAAAGGTAGACAACAAGGTACAATAGAGACAAGACTCTCACGACGCGTGCGCTGCGGGTGGGATGCAGATCGGCACCCTATCCCTGTGGCACAAAAATACAGGTACTTTTTATGACCTTCTTTGGAAAAACCGTCATAAAACTTGTATTTATCAACTTAATCCAAAAACCATTTCACATTTGGGGTTTTCTAAAAAATCTAACGGTTCAAGAAATATCGGCAAATAAAAAACGAAAAAAGCTTGTCCCTACCCATGTGACACCGAGAGTACTTCAGGACTTTTTCTTGAGATGGGTTGAAAGGAGGTGTCGATGCACATTGGTTTTGAATTCCTGAATATTGCAATGGCTGAGAAAGACAGAATGTGGTAAGGAATTCCACATTCGCTTAGTACGGCTAAAGAACGAATCTCTGTACTTGACAGTACGATCGAAGCTGGGTTCGAGGGTATACTGATAATGATGAGTATTCCTAGAAGTGCGAGTATTACGGTTGAACTGTTTAAGGGGAGGAATGCAGCTGGTTATTTCTCTAGAGCATAAACCGTTCAAATAACGGTAAAAGAGGGTGAGACAAGAAACTTTACGACGATGTTCGAGTGACGTAAATGATCCTATGATGGTATTATTATCACCAATCAATCTAAATGTTCTACGGCTTAAATAAGTTGCAGGAGCACCAGCCCAGAAAACCCAAATATCTTGCGGAATTTTTAGCGACATTGCGTATGTGATCGTTCCATAAGCGGTGGTTGGTGGTACACATACCGAGATGTTCTGTTCAGTCTCCCCGATGCAGGTGCCATCCATGGATAATGGCAACGGGGGTAGAACAATCAAACCTCAAAGCTGTACAAGATAATATAAACAAACCAGCAAACTTTAGTAAACATGAAATGGAACAATTTATAGGTATGACAATTGTCATGTCAATAGTAAAACCTGCATCGCTGCACTATTAGAACAAGGCTATAGGCCAGTCACAAATTTACGAAACTATGACATCCAACAGATTTGAAGCCACAAAAAAATGTTCACTTTAACAACAACAACAATTTTATTTTATTTGGAACTCTAGGACACGACAAGCTTTTTAAAGTGCGACCTTTTTTGGACGGCATCAGGCAGCAACTACTACTCGTGCCAAAAGAAGAATTTTTAGCAGTTGACGAACAAATAATTCCAACTAAAGTTCGTCACGACCTGAAACAGTATAACCACGCTAAACCTCATAAATGGGGATACAAAAATCAAGTCTTGAGTGGGGTATCAGGATTAAGGTATGATTTTGATATTTTCGCAGGTGATCCAAGTAACACTCGTTCTGAAGGCGCTCCTGAGTTAGGTGTTAGTGGAAATGTAGTTACTCGTCTTACGGAAACTGTACCCAGAAATGTTAATTACAAAATTTTCTATGACAATTGGTTGAATAGTCCTAAACTCCAGATTTATCTAACGAAAATGCGTCTATTGCCATTAGGCACTGTGCGATTATTCAAATGCCCTCAGAAAAAGAGCTCAAGAAAAAAGGAAGAGGATTTTACATAGAAAAAGTTGCCTTCATAGAGGGGGTTCGGATAAGTTCTGTCACATGGTTTGATAACAAGCCAATTCATATGCTCTCTACATATGTAGGAAGCGAACCAGCTATTACAAAACGAAGATATTTTAGAAAAGAGAAAATGTATAAGGAAATAAAGTGCCCTCAGGCTATAACAGTTTACAATCAGCACATGAGAGGTGTTGATTTATTAGACTTTATTCTTGGTTTATATAGAATCCATTTACGAACCAAAAAATGGTATAAGAAAATTTTTTTTCATATATTGGATATGTGTGTTGTCAATGCTTGGATTCTGTGGCGAAGGAATAATCCTGAATCATATTTTGCTCTTTTATACTTCAAGCAAGCAATCGCCGAACACCTGTGCAAATCTGGAAAACTTGTAATGTAACGGAAAAGAGGCCGCGCCGCCGCTCTACAAGTCAAGCGGCTGACCAAAGCAGAGACGAAACTCCACTGCGTCGCGGAAGTCATTTAGGTAACGGAAGTCCAGCACTATCAGAAACACCGACAGCAAAACGAGTTAGAACCCAAGACTATCCCTTGACCTCAGTGAGAACTGACATAGTTGACCACATGCCTGAATGGCAAACAAATCGTCAAAAATGCAAAGTTTGTCAACTAAAAACCTACACCAAATGCAGGAAATATAATGTCTTCTTATATTATAATGATAAGAGAAATTGCTTGGTTAAATTCCACGAATAACAGATATTCAACATTTAACCTTGAATGCTTAATGTACCATATATGGACCCTTAATTTTTTTACTGAAATTGGCTTTAATGCATGATGACCTATGACCCATATATGTAAAACTTTTTCTTAACCGTAAATATATAAAAATTAATGCTAAAAATTTTGTTCATAGACTTAATAATTCATGTAGTAGAGTGTTAATACCTTGGGCAGTAGGACCAAGGTTAGGGTTAGGTTAGGTTATAGTGGCTGTCCAAGATGGAAACGGACACACTTAGGCCAGTTTAATGGCCCATTGTGATACCACATGAATCTTGAGGTTTCTTCCTAAGCTCAATGGAACCAGTTTGAGTCTCTTACGAAACGTGAGAGGCTGATTATGCCGATATGATTTAGAGCGTTTAGATCGTTAAAGAAGAATTCTCCTAGGTAATTCTTGCGTTTTCGAGCGAAAGCAGGGCATGTGCAGAGAAGATGAAGAATTGTTTCTTCCTTATCCATACAGCTTCTGCAGAAATCATTTGAGAATACGCCTAATCTCGTGGCGTGCTTTCCTATTAGACAGTGTCCGGTTATGACACCTATTATCGAGCTTATATGCGATCTGCTTAGAGAGAGCAAGCACCTTGAACGTTTTAAATCCAGTGTTGGCCAGATGTTTTTTGGGGGGAGTAGGACCAAGCACCGATTTAAATAAAATCGTTTTGACACTTAACATAAATATCTTAAAATCTTTAATTTTTCTTCGCCACTGATTGTGTTCAAATTAAATACAAAATAATTTTCAAAGACTTTTATGAATCTTTTGACGTACGAGTATATTTGCTGCGTTAAGGTTTATAATACTAAAGGCAATTGCATGATATTCTTTACATGGCAACATTATATAATTCAATATTTAAATACAATTTGAGACCAATTGGAATCATAAAAACAACTGTTATTAATTAAAATGTAGGTTATATGGTATATTTTCATATGTTCATTATTATTAAATTAATTCAATAAATAAAAATTATACAAACAAAAAAACTGTAGGTATGGAAGGCAGCGTGAAATACTCTTTGTGGAACTTAAAACAAAAAATAGGTAACCAAAAGTAAAGATACAATAATTATTGTGCTGTTTTAATATAATATTAAATATTCCAGTGTTTGTAGTCATATGTGGAAATAAAAGACGAATCGATGTGCCATTCCGAACAGAATTTCCCTGCCAGGGTTCAGACAATACCTTAATTCAAGTAATTGAAGAGCGAATGATACCTTTACCTCAGATACAAGCAGATCTGTATACTTGTTGTTCAATTACGAGAACCAGTACAATTCTTTGGTACTCGAATTTTTAAATGTTAAGTACGATTCTTGTGCATCTTAATTCCTTTGTACTTTAATTCCTTTCAGAACCTTACGTTCTTTAATTTCTTTTCAAGAACAAAAATAATTGAAAATTAATTATGGTGCAAAAGAAATTGAAATGAAATTCAAGAAAAACGTTGCCCAATAAGAGGTTTCATTTTGAATAGCCCACTATTTGGGCAGCTGTGACTTTTAAAGCTATCATCTTTTAACATTTGACAATTAAAAACTCCGTCATTATTAAATATTGAACAATAAAAATAAAAATAAATTAGGTGGCGCAACAGTCCATTGAGCACTAGGGACTAGTGATATTCAACTCTCAACCATTCCTGTGTGCGAGTAAATTTGTCAGGGATGGAGGGGACCTACAGTTTTTTTTTAAGCCGAATCCGAACGGCTAATTTGAGAAAGCACTTTTCATGACAAGAATTACACTTGGAGGATTTGTCAATTCCTCGCAAGAGGCAGTACCCGTGAAAACTTTTTTTTTTTAATTAAGGTGGCATAGGCAGGGATTAAATCCAAGAACTCTGGCATGACAGCCTTACACTTTTTTTTTTTTTTTAATTCATTTTTATTCATTAATTCTTAAAACTTTCTTAAAGCTAGACAAAAATTCATAAAACTACCTTATTTACGATAACTTACAACTAGCTAACTGTTCCAATATGGACACAAAGTTAAGCTCTACACACTAACCACCACGCCACGGGTACTACAATATTGAACAATATAGACTTCAAAATTCGAAAATACATTGAAATTGTAACATAATTGATGAAAGTTTAAAAGTCACAGTTTGCAGTATCTTTCAGTCATCCGCACAATCTATTCAAGACCTTAGTGATGCAAGTGAAGTTATTGAAGAAAAACAACGGCAAATGTGTGAATAAGTCATAAAAATTCAATTAAAAAGAATTAAGTTTTGCGACCATAGCTGTGGCAGCCGTTTGGCTATTAAAGGGAAGCCTGCACTTTCATCTTACAACTTCTTCGGTCTAAATCTTCCCTTCAGTAATTTGGACAAAACAGATTATATTTCATGTCTCTACCTCTTGAATGGTCTTCCTAAAGTGGGGCCCACTCTGATGTTGTTTTGGTGCATAGATCATCTGACGTCCGAAATATGAGCCCAGCCCAATCCCATTTAAGTTTTCTGGCTTTGTAAAGAACGTCAGGTTTCTTAAATTGTCGTGATTAATCCGTTGTTCTTTGCATGGCTCTTTGACAGTATTGAAGTTGGATTTTAAAGACTCTCGTGGATTGACATGTTTGGTAGCCACCATGTTAAGACTGGAAGAATTTTCAAAAGTCAAAAACACATTCCTTTGTTTTAGTCGAGATTTCTTTCAAGGTTGCGAAAAAGGTGATGATGAAAATAGCTCACGTTGCATTACTTCACGTGTCGTGTGAAAAATAAAAGCCTTGTTTAATTAACGCTTGCCAGATAAATACTTGCTCAACTGTATCGAATGCTTTGGCCAAATCAGTAAATGCAATATTTGGCTCATTGTTTGAAGATGGTCCATTGTTAAGAACCCATCTCTGAACCCAGCTTGCTCAAGACTTGGTTTTATTCGATTAAACATGCATTTTTCAGATACTTTATAAATACAAGTTTTGATGCTAATGGGAATATAGTTGTTTATATAGTCTATCTTGCATTTTTTGAAAATATTTTCGGATGACTTCCATTGTTCTGTGATTTCCTTTGTGACCAAAACCTAGTTGAAAACATCTATCTTTTTGTTTGAGATCAACATTTAAATTCCTGGTGGCTTAACGGTGAGATTCTTCGGGATGTTCTTTTTTTTATTGTATTGTGGAGTTGTCTTTTGTTGTGACTAATCATGAGTGTGGCTCGCACTAGTTGGTGTTCCGAATCGAATTCGAAAATATTCAGAACGCTGACATCTTTAAGGATGTAACCGTATTGGTTTTTATGGTTCCTATATCTTGCGATATTCAAGTCCACTGGTTTTGTGGTTTATTTTTAAACAGGGAGTTGCCAAACATTTTGGATGAGGCAATTTCTTCTTGAGTTTTTTCTCCAGATCTCTATACTCTAAGGAGAGGAATGTTACTGGCTATTTCTCAAGAGCATACAACGTCAAAATAACGGTAAAAAAGGGTGGGGCAAGAAACTTTACGATGATGTCGAAATGATTCAATGATGCTATTATCACCAACTAATTTAAATGCATCAGGAGCACCAGTCTAGAGATGGAAGTTACTATATTCAAGCTTTGGACGTATGTATATAATTCTTGTAATGGGTGATTTTTTAGCTATTATCTTTTTAGCAACACTGGTTTAAAAAAGCTGACGCACATTTCGTTTTTTGTTTCACTGTCAAACATCTTCAGTTTGGTCTATAATTTAACCATGAATCGTCTTACAAACGAACAACGCTTGCAAATTATTGAATTTTATTATCAAAATGCGTGCTCTGTTAAGAAAGTTCATGGCGCACTTCTTCCATTTTATGGTCAGTTTAATCGACCCACTGAAGCGGCTATTCGGGCTATTGTGACTTAATTTCGCACCAAATTTAAATTGTTGGACATTAAACCACCAACACGCTTACGTAGAGTGCGAACTGAAGAAAATATCGCAGATGTATCGGCCAGTGTTATTGATGACCATCAATTTTATCGATTCGTCGCCGTTCGCAGCAATTGGGCCTCTGTTACTCAACAACCTGGAAAATTTTGCGGAAGGATTGAGGTGTGATGCCTTTCAAAATACAGCTGGTTCAAGAATTGAAGCCGAACGACCTACTGCAACGTAAAATTGTTGGTGAGTGGGCTCTTGGAAAGTTGGCCGAAGATCCACTTTTTTACCGAAAAATTGTGTTCAGCGACGAAGCTCATTTGTGGCTCAATAGGTACGTAAATAAGAAGAATTGTCGATTTTGGAGAAAATATCAGCCAGAAGCATTGCAAGAGCTACTAATTCATCCACAAAAAGCCACAGTTTGGTGCGGTTTATGGGCTGGTGGCATCATTGGACCGTACTTCTTCAAAGATGATGCGAATCGTAACGTAACTGTGAATGGTGAAAACTACCGTGAGATGATAGCAACACGTGCAACAATGGACTTATTGCGAGAGGCGAGTTCGGTGAACATTTTATTTCACGTTCGGGACCGGTCAATTGGCCACCTAGATCGTGCGATTTAACGCCTTTAGACCATTTTTTGTGGGGCTATGTTAAAACTTATGTCTATACAGACAAGCCCGCTTCAATTGACGCATTGGAAGACAACATTGAAGCATTTATTCGTGAGATACCGGCCGAAAACTTGGAAAGAGTATACAAAAATTTGGACTAAGCGGATGGACCATTTGAGGCGCAGTCAAGGTCAACATTTGCATGAAATAATATTCAAACACTAAATTATATGGACCCTACTATCGATTCAAATAAAGATTTCATGCGTTTTTCTGAATTGTATGTGTTTTAAAAAAAAAAACTTTCCTATAGCTTTTAAAAAATCACCCTTTAGATAACAGCCAGATCAGAAGGAGGTAAAACTTATTGCATTGCCTTAGAAAACCCAAACATCTTGCAGCATTTTTGGCGACATCAAGTATGTGATCGTTCCATAAGAGGTGGTTTGTGACACAAATACCGAGAATATATCGAGATGTTTAGTTTCATTAATGCAAGTGTCATCGTCATCCTTGGATAGTGACAAAAAGGGGATATCTCGCTTTAACGACACAAGACAGCATTGGATTTTTGAAGGTTTTTAATTCCTTATTGAACAATTCTGTTTAGGTCGGAATTAAATGAGCTTATTATATTTAGTCGTGGTAGTACCACATCCGAAGAAGAGGGATGTGAGTCTGAAAACAAATATGAAAGCTAAGAGTAGGTATTATCGCCAGGAAAACAATATTTTGGATTAGAGATTGCAGACAGGAAGTCATTATTAAAAGTGAGAAAGAGTGTTGGAGATAGAACAGAGCCCTGGGGCATACCAGCATTTATTTTGTAGTTTTCTACTACTACTTGTATTGGACGATCCGAAAGGTTATTATTAATCCAATATGGAGGAGGGATTCGTGAAAAATGAAAGCACGCATTTTCGATAAGAGAGCCTGATGCCAAACTCTACCAAATGTTTTTGAAATATTAAGTGCAATAATATTTCTTTCTCCAAAACGATGTAAAGATTTGCTCCATGAGATCACTTCATGTTGGCTTCATCAGCTTTTAAATGACTTTGGAAAGAAGAAAAGTAAGTGCAATCGGTCGATAGGGTGTGGAGGATTCGCCTTTTATCATTTCCAAGACTTGCCACTCACTGACCCTTTCGGAAAGGTCAGAAATCCCTGATTTTGTTTTTTTTTTTTGTCGGAGCATGAAAATTTAAACCCGAACCCTGCTTAAAGCTTTATGAATTCCAATATTTTACACGATTAAAATAAACGGATTTCATGTACCTAGTATATCTACATAAATGAGAAGATCGAACAGCGTGACTGTTGTTATTTCTGTCAGTACTTTTATAGATACCTACCCTACAGATACTGAGTGCCTTCACATTTGCTGCACATATATAAAGGACAATAATGGAAAATATGGTTAAATTAATGTTATGCTACGAGTATATACAAATACGTTTTTAAATACAAGAATGCATACATAAATATATATTCAGAAATAATATGGACAAACGAGAACAACAAATAAATTGTTTAAATTTTTTTTTATCTTATTTTTTATTTTAATCCATAAAAACAGAGGTGGTCATGGTCACCCCTCGTCTCCTATGATAAACTCGGATACTCTTTTTGTCCAATTTTATCTCGAATTATCCCTTATTTGCCTGCAGAGATTTCGTAATTGAAACTGAAAAGAGGCGATAATAATCAAAGTTATATTCTCACTCACAATTTATTATTTTATAGCATATAATTTTGTGTATGCAGGATAAAACGTATTTGCGAAAAATTGAGTGTGTAGACTTTAATGAAAGAAATCGTTTTGATAAATGATTAATAAACAAAATAATGAAATAGGATAAAGGAATTCCTCAAAATACATTAATTTATTAGGATTCAATTTTATTATTTGCTATCAATTCAACAGGGTAAATTTAAAAATGAATAAAAGGTTTTTATCATAGTGTTATAAAGCTTTAAGGACATACTCGTATATAGACAATCATCATCCCAAGATACATAAAAATAGGGACGAAAGAATTAACGTACATACAAGTGTTTTTTTTTTTAATCATGCCAAGCAGTGCGTATATTTTGAAGGAATATATGGACACACGCACGACGCACGAATGAATCCAATTAATTACTTTATCGAAATATCAAATATTGATTAATTTAATTACACCACGTTTCGTAAAGTTCGTTATGTAAGACATGACAGCGAGTTCAATAATGAGATTGCATAATACAAGTATAATATTAATAAGTCGTAATGTACTCGTATTTAAAATAATAAGTTACATTTGGATGAAAGTTTTGACTTGAAATTACATACCCAATTAAATTTAAAGAACTTTCAGTTAATGACAACCTTTAAGAAGAGAACGGACACACTCCGCTGCCGGAGACCGTACAGTGAACTGATGGGAAAAAAAACGTACATCCACACTGCTTTTAACAGCTGTGAGCTGTTTTTGCGCTAAGTGAAACCCAAGTAGGTGGGGATTCCGATCCTGCAGAATTTTGTATGTGTGGATATAGCTTGGTGTCTTTATTCTTTTTCCATCATTTTCTCGCGATTTACATTAGGAATGATTTTTTTTGCACTTCAGTATTTTTTTAAAAGTAGAAAGCTTGTAGCCCTCCAGGTTGGAGGTTGTGCCGTCGGGTGACTTTCCACCCACGTAAAAAAATATCTTAGTTACCAAAAAGTCTCGGATAAAGACGGATCTACTAATGACGAACCAAACAAACGAAATAAGGACAACGAACTTCGGATTTGAACGTGGAATGTTAGGTCCCTTAGCAGACCACATGCAGCCGAACAGTTAGCGGAAGCCCTAAACTGCAGATATAAGATATAACGGTCATCCAAAAAGTGCGATGGGATGAACCGGGCAAACGGGCGATTGCTATCGAAAACAAAGGCAGCGACTATTTGGGCAGGCAAAAAGTTTTGAGTTTCAACAGTGTGAGCGAGCTCATCACAACAATCCGCATCAAGGCTAGATTTGTCAACATAAGCTTCATATGCGCGCATGCCTTAACAGAGGAGAAAGATGAAGACACCAAAGACATATTCTTCGATCTCTTCGACAAGACATATGAGCAGTGCCCTGGCTACGATAGGAAGAGGAGACATCTTTGGTGGCACAATCGGGAGATACACGACACCACCTCCCCCCACAACAGATCGATTTCGTTGCGAGGCGAGAAGTTCTTGTAGCAAGAACGCAGTTCACACATATTGATATCCACAAGGGGACATGGAAATCTCCTAATCTCCTGACGCACGACACTCCTCCAGTATACAGGATCTCCGAACTTTCTGAGGGGCCAACATACCCCGATCCAAGCCAAAACAAGGAAGTACTGTGAGAAGATTCGACTTTAGACGGCTACAATCGAAAGAGACTGCCATGTCCTTTTCCGATCAAGTCCCATTAAGCATTGAAAACAACATTGTCTTGCAGCCATCAGAAATGCCGTCTCTGAAGTGATAGGTCTCACACGACCACTACAGCAAAACCCTTGGTTTGACGACGAATGCCAGCAAGTGCAAGCAGTCAAGCAACATACATACAAAACGGCACTATAAAATGGACTAGAGCTTCTCGCGAGCTCTACGAGCAGAATCCTCTGCTGCACCAGAACACCGGCTTCTTAGATGAAAAAAAGGGAGCATGAGAAGCCCGCGGGAGATAGAGGAATGTCACAAAAGCAATGAGGTTGGAAAATTTTACTAAAAGGTAAACAAATCTTTCAAGGGTACCATCCACGAACCGAAGCCTGCAAAGACGATCAGGGCAACATCTTATTACAACAGCAGTCTATGCTCAGAACAACAATTTCGCCTACTCGACTTCGACGAAGTGAAGATAGCTATATCGAAACTGAAGTCCAACAAAGCTGCTGGAGCTGACGGCTTCGCTGCCGAATTATTCAAAGGAGCAGGCGATGACTTGGTAGGGAGCATGCACCAAACCAAATCATCTGCAAAATATGGTCGAAAGAAAGAAAGTCCATATCAGTGTGAGAATAGTCCACCATTGACCCAATTTTCACATTACGGCAGATCTTTGGAAAAAACCCAGGAACTTCAAATCGATACCCAACATCCATTCATTGATTTTAAAGCCGCATATGCCACCATCTGCAGGGAAGAGCTTTACAAATCAATGTCCAGTTTTGACATCCCTGTCCGTTTGTGAAGAATGACAAAGGTCCAAAAAGATCTCACCGATGCGTGAAATAAAAAAAGGTTTTAGACAAGGCACTGTCATGTGACTTTTTCAACATCGTTCTGGAAAGAATTGTGCATAACTAGACCAACAAAACCAGAGGCTCAATCTTCCATGGGTCCATCCAACAATTCGGATACGCCGATAATATTCACATAGTTGGTAGATCAAAGCGTGATGCTAGTGGTGCGTTTCTTGAGCATTGCGATGGAAGCGAAGAAGATGGGTTTAGTGGTCAATGAGGGCAAGAACAAGTATATGCTGTCATCAAAAAAGGACATTAAACGACAAACTCTTGGGCGTCACCATTGGCAGCTTTTGAGATAAAGGGCTTTATCTACCTAGACACCACTATAAATTCAGCTCTGAAATCCCTGTCCGTTTGTGAAGAATGACAATGGTCGAAAAAGATCTCACCGATGCGTTTGAAATCAAAAAAGGTTTTAGACAAGGCACTGTCATGTGACTTTTTCAACATGGTTCTGGAAAGAATTGTCCAAAACTAGAGAATAAATCTTGCAAATCGAAGCTTCTTTGAACTTAGAAGGCAAGATGAGAGCGTCTTAGTATGTTTCGAGAGAAAAATTCTTCTGGTGATTGTTGATTTCGTCTGCATAGACGGGATCCCGGACTGTAGCGCCACCTTAAGTAAGTAAAACCTGAGTGCTTCTACACACTCTAACTACTATAAGACACAATTGCCTTTATATTAAAAAGTAAAAAGACAAACCAAATAAGTATGAGTGCATCATATACTTATATCTTTGAATTTTCATTATTCCAACTTTGTTTCCCTTAAACAACATTTAAAAAACTTTTTCGAAACCAAAACATATTTCATTTCACTTTGAAACGCCCCAAAATATTCCAACAATAAGAAATAACTTTCTCACAAAATCATGACAGGAACTTATTTATATTAAATAGGTTGCTAAAGGTACAATATCACCATCGTCATTATTGAATCTTTATTTTCTGAAAATATATAATATGTCGGTGTCGGTACGGTTCGTATAAGTACGAATAAATGTTTTTTCTTTTCTCGAAAAGAAAACACAATTCTCAATTTCATTTCAATGGGAAAAGTGATGGGGCAGAGTTGAAAAACTTTCTTTCAAAGAAAACAATTTTGTATCAACTATGTACGGGTACGTGAATGTATATTGAGTATACTTTGCAGAATGTACCCTTTTATTTTTTGAGTGAGAACTGAGAAGTATAAAAATAACATTCTATACCTTTGATTTTGCCACCTCAAAAAAGACTTTTTTAATACCCAAAGACATTTACTTAAATGTTATGTTTTATAATTCAAAATTAGTTTTGGAAATGAAAATTGTTTTTTTTTTTCCAACCGATAACGAGTACAATGAAGCTCAGGGTGATGATGGCTATGTGGGTGGGAACAACATAAAGGGTAAAAACTTTAACAAAAAGAATTGCGCCTTACTTTACTTTTTGTTTTTCTTAAGGGTTTCCGTGTATATTTGTTTGGAGAAAGAGCTTAAATTAAAACAGAAAAAGCTTAAAGTTTGAATTTTAGGTTTAGACTTTACTTATGAGTGGGCTTGGAAATGTTTTATCTTTTATTCTTATTCAAATATTACTTATACAATTTTTAAAATCGAAGGAGTATTTAAATGCTTAATAAACTTTTTTAATTTTGCTTACGGCCAATTTTTCGACGAAGTTCTGAAATAAAATAAAAATGTGATATAGTAATTTCCGTTGTATCTATGGAACTTAATTTTAAAAATATTTAGAGCTCGAGTATTTTTTCAAATCTAATCATATCTGTGGAACTCAATTCTGACTCAAAATTCTGACATTTTACGAACAAAATTAAAATCATTTGTTAGTTTTCGTTGGAGCGGACCTTTATTCTAGGATTTGGTTTCGATATTATTTCGTATTTTATCGGATTGCGTTTAAGATTTGTGTCATTTTAAAGATTATTATCGAGGTGAAAAATGCAACAATGTTGATAAAAGTTTAGTATTTTTAAATATTTCTTCAGATGCACATAATGTCAAAACTTATCTTAGATTGAATAATATTTTTTGACATAATTTAATAATGGTTTTCACACCCGCTACATAAATCAAATGCACTGATACCCATTCTGCTAAAGTGGGTATTGAATTGTGAACCTTTAAGATACCTATGAATAAGGATAATACTTACTTACTTAATGTGGCGCTACAGTCTTCTGTGAACTAGGGCCTCACACAACAAACTTCTCCATCTAGCTCGGTCCCTAGCTAGATGTCTCCAGTTCGGCGCTCCAAGTTGGGTGAGGTCACTTTAAACTTGTGCGCGCCACCTGATCCGCAGTCTTCCTCTACTGCGCTGTCCTGTGGGTGTGGATTTGAAGACTTTCCGGGCCGGAGTATTGGTTTCCATGCGCTCTACGTGAGCCAGTTATCTTAGTCCCTGGACTTTTACCCTTCTGGCTAGGTCTACGTCACTGTACAGCCCATACGGCATACAGTTCGTGGTTCCGTCTTCTCCTCCACTCACCTTTTATGCATATTGGACCGTAGATCACTCGAAGAACTTTTCTCTCGAAATGACCTAAGGTGCTTTCATCCGCTTTTGTCATAGCCCATGCTTCTGCACCGTAAAGCAGGACGGGGATGATAAGGGTCTTATATAGCGACACTTTGGTCTCTCGAGAGAGGGCTTTGGTACTCAATTGCTTTCTTAGCACAAAGAAACAGCAGTTAGCAAGAGTTATTCTTCGTTTGATCTCAGCGTGGCTGTTGTTTTCTGCGTTCATAGCGGAGCCTAGGTAGAAGAAGTCCTTAACTACCTCAAAGTTAACTCTGTCGATGGTGACGTTCTGGCCGATACGTCGGTGTTGTAAGTCTTTTCTTGACGACAGCATGTACTTTCTTTTGCCCTCATTAATCGTTAAACCCATTTTTGCCGCCTCTGCCTCAATACTCACAACACTCTGCCCCATTAACATCACGCTGAGTTCTTCCGTTTATGTCAATGTCATCAGCATATGCTAGTAATTGGACAGACTTTTGAACAAAAACACTCTATTACCAAGACCGGAATCTTTCGTACGTTTCACTCTCCAAAACCCGTTTGTTTACATTGTTGTATTTGTAATTTTGACAATTAATCCATGAATAGATGTGAGCCAAAACAAAAAAAAACGATGCCGTGGGCTAGCGGCATTTTGCACAGCAAAAACAGAATGGAGGGGTTAATAAGTTTTTTTTAGGTTTTTCTTTTTACTTTTTTTCGATGAAGAAGTCAGTTTTAAGCTTTAATTTGGCAGTCATTTTGTTGATAGCGTACCAATGTACATTTTTGTCTTCAAAAAAGCATGTTCACCATCAGTTTATTATAATTAATTCACTAATTTACAAAAATCACTGCGAAATTCTTCAAATTTCAAAATTAACCTCGGATTTTTGTATCAAAGATGCGTTCGAAGAACCATCAAGTTAAGGGTGCCAGCGCAATTTTTGTATTGAATTCTAATAAATTTTCGTTAATGAACGGCCCAAATATTTTGTTTGCAAGTAATTAAAATCTGTATCAATTTAATTAATCCAAGTATATTTATAGTTTGTATATTTAAAAAAAAAGAGTTATAATCGAAAAATATCTTATCCATAACATTCTTGATTGATGGAAGCATACATGTATTTGCTATCAAAAAAAAACTATGCATCAAAGGAACACAAATGTTTTAAAAAAGTAATCAGAACGATTATAGCGAACCTGTTGAATAAATGCAGAGCAAATAAAATGTAAATTTTGACATATATCACAAAATGAAAACGTCTTGAAATCGTTCTGAATTCATGCACAACTAATTCGATAGAACATGTAATCGTCATGAATGTTAATTGTTGACGTACAGAAGTTTTTTTTAGTGAATTTCCACAGTTTAACGCAAAATATAATTTTCATTCATTCCTTAAAAATGTTTAGTTACCAAAGTTCAAGTTTACTTATTATTGTTTGAAGGGTATGTTAAGTAAAAGTGCTAAAAATGAAACAAATTAATGAGTTTTACGTACATGTTTTTCTTAATATAGTAAATACTTCCATAGATTACATTTTATAAATGCAGAACATAGAAGAAAATATACATAAATAATAGTTTTCAGGTATAAAGCAGAGGTTAGTGTAGAAAAATATTTTTGAGAAAGCCAATAATATTTTAGGTATGTTCATTAAAGAAATTTCCGCTTCGGCTAACCTTCATCAACTTTTTAGAAAAAAAATTAGCATTAATAGCAGCCAATTATTTCATAGCATAATTAATTTTTCAGATTGTAAAATGTCTAGAAATTTTCATACGCTACAAAATTCGTAATTTTATGCGTAAACATAGAAGATAACATTATTTAGTCAAGAAGTATGGATTTTGGCGCGTTCACCGATTTTTTTTATTGGGTGTTCGGTTTCCCTATACTGGAATAAAAAAAGTTACTTAAATCTATTTATTGCACTCATTTAGTTGGTATTGTGTGTAAACATATTGCCTATTTCTATTCCTTAAAGATGCTTTACACAAATCAACTTATTTTTAAAACATGGTTCCCTCAAATTTGTATTCCAAAATCTAACTACAAACAAAATTCTTACTCTAACACAGTCCCTCGAAAAGAAATTTTCAGGAATATTTCTGCAACAAACAAAACTAAAATTTGGTCTTGCAACTACCGAACTGCTTAAATGATGAAAATACTAATCTAATTGAGTAATCTGAAAGTTGACAATGGAACTTCACAAGTATGCTTCTCGTTGCATTGTCTGTACAAAAATAATACGGAGGCACCCGCCTATTGTTTCCACCTGAACTTCTAACGTCGCCAAAAAAATGCTCTAAGCAAACTACAGCTGAAAAAATTGTCTGTTTTGTTGTTTTACAAAGTATTGAGTTACACTTTTGTCCATTTGCAATAGTTATACTTAACCAGTTGCAGCGCATGTTGCGTTCGCAAATAATTTAAGTAAACAAAATAAATAATAATAAACTAATAAATCATTAAATAATTTGTATTTGGTCAGTTTTATTTTATTTAATATACATTTACAACATATATTTGGATTGAAATTAAAAACCTATACAAATCTTCCAATTTAAGACCATGTCAGCACTTCAGATTCTGTTGGTAAGGATTGTTTAGTTTTTGAACGAGGCCATGAAACATTCAAAATGAAGCATTTAGATGGGGCTGATTACTATAATGAAGCATTTTGATGGGCCAAAGCACTAATTGTGAGAATGTGTTTGGTTTTTTGCATCATTTCACGCACACTTTCTCACAATTAGTGCTTTTTAGCTTGTAGGCAAACCGAAATGTCAGTCTGAGATTCCGGTCTTGGTAATAGAGTGTTTTTGCTTTTGAAAGATAGTGCCTCTAGTGTTGATGTGTGAGCTCTGCACTATTCTTTCAAGTACGATGTTAAAAAAATCGAATGACAGCGCATCACTTTGTCTAAAAGCTTTTTTGACATCGAAAGGTTCTGTTAAGTTGTTTCCAACCTCTATGGAGCGAATTCTCCATGATCATCCTGCACAAACAGACGAGTTTGGTAGGCATGCATGGCTCTATACAGCTCGTCCCTGTAGATGCTGTCATATGCGGCCTTGAAATCGATTAAAAGATGGTGGGTGTCGATTTAATGTTCTTGGGTTTTTTCCATCATCTGACGTAATGTGAATATTTGATCGACTGTGGTCTAAAACCACACTGATAAGGACCTATCAGGTTGTTGACGATGGGCTTTAGACGTTAACATATTACGGCAGAGAAGATTTTGTAAGCGATGTTAAGTAGACTGATTATTCTATAGTTAGTGCAGTTCAGAATCCGACAAACAGTACAAAGGTTCCATTCATCGGGCATGTTTTCTTCCGACCATATCTTACATACATATAAGTTTGATGCATGCTCCTTATCAATCTATCTGCAGCTTCTTTGAAGAGCTCGGCATTCAAGCCATCTGTTCCAGCGGCTTTGTTAGACTTCAGTTAAGATATGGCAATCTTTACCAGAGAGAAAAAACTAATCGAGAGAGCCAAATTTCCTCGTCTCCGTCCCTTCGAAACCTCTTACTCTCATTTTTTATAGCGTGTTGAGTTCGTATCGGTGTATACATGTTTTCACCTCGGAGAAGAGTACACAAAAAAACATCAGTTCCGGAAAATGCGACATTTCTCATTTTCGTTTATTGATAGCCAAGAAGGCTACGTTTTTTAAAGTCTCATTATAATACTTGTAATTCTCATGAATTTCTTTCTTTAATTTTACTAACATCTTGTCGTTTTTATATCTACAAAAATACTCCTATAATTCAAATTAATTCTAGCAAAACATTTTTGTTTGTCAATAAATAACGGGAGAATATATACCGGTAGTTCGTGGTGAATTTGTTTTTCTCTTCTTTTTCTCTAAGTTACAGATAGATGGCATTAACAACCAAAACAAGAAAGGATGTGTTCAGAAAGAGTGTAACAAGGTTAAGGTTTTTTAGACTAGACTTTATTTGTATATGAAACATATAAACGAGTACATGTTTTTTATAAATGTATGTTATGTTTATTTCAATAGTAATTAAATTAGGTGGCGTAACAGTCCGTAGAGAACCAGGGCCTAGTGACTTACAACTCTCAACCATTCCTGTGTGCGAGTAATGTTGTCAGGGATGGAGGGGACCTACAATTTATATGCCGAATCCGAACGGCTAATTTGAGAAAGCACTTTTTCATGACAAGAATTACTCTTGGAGAATTTGTCAATTCCTCGCAAGAGGCAGTACCCGTGAAAACTCTTTTTTTTTTTTTTTTTTAATTAAGGTGGCACAGGCAGGGATTGAACCCAAGACCTCTCGCATAACAGTCCAACGCACTAACCATCATGCCACGTGTACTACATTTTTTTTCAATAGTAATACCTTAACTATTAACTTAACTACTGTATTATTTAAAATATACTGCATTGAATTATTTTACATTGAATTATAAAAGGCGGAAATAATAAAGTTCTACAGTTTACCGGGAATATTTACATATATAAAATATCCATATCTTCTGCAATTGCGGTACCAATCGATATTTTCTGGAACTTAGTGTTAACGTAACATTTATTTGTCATGAATTACTTTTTCACCTTTTTTATACACCAAAAAAATCAATTATGAAATTTGGCTGCGATAATAATTACTTGAACACAGCATTTTCTATGTTTATAGTTATTCAGGTTTAGCCCTTAACTTTGATTTGCATTTATTTATAAATACCCTATAAAGTTTAGCAAACATCTATGAATAAGCCAAAATGCACTTTCAGAAAAACTGTAGTTAGAACTTTCCCTCATAGATTTTTCCTTGTCGCTATATAACTGAAAGATAAGATATAAATAGTTAGAACTGGAAAACTTATAAAAATGATGCATAAGACTTAAATTTTGGTTGAAAAACAAATTTGTATCTATATTCTTTTCACAAAACCACTGACCTAGCGAGCATACAAATATTTTTACTTTTGTACGTTTTATTTCTTCTTATTCTGTAACTCTCGTTTTCAATTTTCCTGGAACCCTCGCATCGATAAACTCTGAAAATTGAAACAAATCTGAGTTTTTTTGCATTTTTCAACGGTCTGAGCGAAAATTAAACGCATAAACGCAGCTTATAATACAAAAAAATAATAGTAGTAGTGCTTTCAGAGTTGTATGTTTCTAGGTCCTAATTCTCATTGGACTGTTGCACCACCTAATTTATTTTACTTACTTAATGATTAAAACTGGCTTAAAATAACTAACACATATTTCTCTAAATGTATAATTTAGAATTGTTTCTAAATCTTCATTGTTCTGGCACCTAACAAGAGTAATTAATTTCACTTCATATTCGAATGATATTACTCCCAAACGAACACAATGAGAGTACCAAAAAGTTGTTCATACACACACATCCGCCATTTTTCAAAGGTGGTCGCCATTTTTCAAAGGTGGTGAGC
Organism: Eupeodes latifasciatus; assembly: GCA_920104205.1. NCBI lineage: Eukaryota > Metazoa > Arthropoda > Insecta > Diptera > Syrphidae > Eupeodes > Eupeodes latifasciatus. Next base: position 182,038,821 of record OV049924.1, read on the forward strand.
ATGAGCAGAGAGAAAAGTTTTTTTTCTCTGGTGGTGAGTATGCACACCAACTTGCATAAGTATTTATTCCCCACATTTTTTTTATATGGAGTTAATACATATGTATGCAAGTTGGTGTGCAAATCACAGCTCTTAGGCAAAATGAGAGCAACCGTCGAAGTTGGTGCTCTCTATTAGTTCTTTTCTCTCTGATCTTTACTTCGTCTAAGTTGGGAAGACGGGATTGTTGATTGTTGGCTTTCGTCGTCTATGTGGAATGGATCATCCTGCCTCACAGCTGAATTCGGTTCGTCGTCGCCGTTATACAGTCTGCAGAAGTGGTCCTTCCATATCCTCAGCATTGACTGCGGTTCCACTATGACACTTTCGTCTTTGCAGCCTTCGGTTCGAGGTTTATGTACTTGTGAATTTCTTTTCACCTGCTCATCCTACATATGATTGAATTAGTTTCATCGAACTGGAAATTTAATTTAATACGAATAGACGCTAAATTGTTGCATCTTCTAGCAAAAATGAACTCCTGTAGGTTTACTTCAGTTAATTTCTGCGACAAACTCTTTTAGTGATTTTTTTATCAACTTAGATAACTTATTACAAAAAGAATCTAGACATTGAGTCGTTTGTAGTTAATGCTCTAAGCATCCACATAACATTTTGCAAATTATTGTCGTTTAATTCAAAGATCAAAACCATGTACCTAAATCTTTGTTCCTTGAATTTAAAACTTTAGGAGCCAACTTAACACCATAAGAGCGAAACTATTTTTACAAAAAAAAATCTAAAGCTAATTTCGTTGAAAATAATTTTGAAATATTTTTAAGAGTCATAATATAAAAACGTAATATCACAACAATAAAACGAAAAGATTTCTTATATTTTCTTTATTACCCATTTTCATCTGTGAAAGTAAAGAATACTCTTTTGATTTGCTGTTTTATTCATTAAACAATTTTTTTTTCCACAAAGTTGTTCATCCCCATCTACCAACCCCAAACTATACAAAAACCATGAACTAGATAGAATTAAAACAAAACTAAGCAAAACTTTCTGCTGTAGCAAAATACAAAAACAAAAAGAACTCAAGTCCCTGCAGTCATTTTCTTACAATTTTTTAATGAAAAACAAAAAAAGAATAAATGAAGAAAATGGATTAAAAAAATATATATATATCTAGTTTACTGCTCTGGTACACACTTCAACACCATTACGTCTGTCCGTCCACGTCGTCGTTGGTGTCGGTGGTATAATTTATGAAATTTTTACTTGCAGTCAAATTAGTCTTACCATCTCATTATATCACCTGGTGTATAATTCCATTTATTTAAACACAAGCACTGGTTTTATTTTACAGTTCCTGCACCACCACCTTTGCCGTCACTAGTTCCAAAGCCACCACCACCACCTCCACCACCATTGGGTCCGCCATCGGACTTTGAAAAGAAAGCCCTGAACGAAAAACAGAAGGCAACAATCGAAAAGCTTAAGTAAGTTTTATTTGTAAGTTTAATTTCATTATTAACCCGGCAATAATTGTATGAAATTTGTGTTATTTCTTTAAGGACACGACCAAGGAGACGACCAGATTGGTCGGAAATGATGAAAGAAGTTGAAGAAGGCAAAAAGCTACGACACGTGCAATGCAATGATAGGTGGGTTTGGTATTATTAATATAATTTGTGTTTTTGTTGTTCTCCTTATTTTTATATTTAAGTTTGTTTGAAATACAATTGAATTATATTGAAGTAGGTCTTCAATTATTTACAAATTATCAGCTAAGACCCTAATGATAATGAAGACACACACGATAGTTGTTTTCTCAACAAACAACGCAGTAGATTATTTGTTGATTTTATCGGCTCGATAGATTTAGAGTCCTTAGAACTTGTGATTACTGTGATTAAAAACTGTAATTTGGAGATCCCAGACATTTAACGTGTTGACAAACGAAAATAAGCCCTCTCCAAAAGTAATAAAATAGAATTGATTTTCTGAGGGCAATACACCCACACGTTCCATATTAAACTCCTTATATCTGCATGATTTTACATTAATTATCTCGTAAGCCCTTGCTGCGTGAGTATTGTGAGGGATATCCAACTTTGTTGCATGCTCTCCTATCGCCCAGGTTCCGATACATATTGTAGTGCCCTGGCTATATCATGCCTGTGTCTGCATAAAAGTTCGATAGAACGTATATAATACAGTCTGTTAGACTGTTCCACCTGCGATTGGATTCAGTTAGAAAAATTGAGAAAATTTTGCCTTTCATAGCTTCAAGAGGAAGCTTTTTCCGCAAGTGAAATATGAAGGTCCGATCCTTGCCGGACGAACTCATCAGCCCGTTTATTTCCATCAATGTCACTATAACCTGGAACCCAAATAAAAGTGACAAGGAGGTTGATATTAAGGCTGGAGTGTTCATCCCGACATTGTTGGAGGAGTATATGGGATGTTGTGGCGAACTCATAGCCATAACGCCTCGCTGTCAGTGCAGATAGTCGTGTTTCTATTTTGGTTTGAGTTTGATTTGAGTTTTTTGCATGCTTCTTTGATTTCTATTCGCCGAAGAGACTTAGAGACATTTAGGCAAAATTCCCGACCAAAGTCCATACTCCATATTTGAACCATCAGTAAAGATAGTGGTATCGAAGTCTTTAATAGCCATTCCATCCTCCCAATTCTTTCTGTTAGGAAAGACGACTGTTAAATCCTTACTGAGATTAGAGGTAGGGGTGCAGTAGTCGGTATCCGTCGAAAAAATATCGGATGGAATCAGTTCCGTAATATTGCCCTGCTCATAGGTTCTGGAAAACCAACAGTTTGATTCTTTAAGTCTTATGCCCTGCATGATACTAAATATTTAATGTGTAGGTCTACTGGTAGGAGGTGCAGAATAACATTTATAGCGTTTGTTGGGCAGGATCTGTAGTGTCAATACTAGCCGTTCTTTGAACCTTCTTAAGTTCGTCGATATTGTATTTCTTGGTAAGCGCAGGCCACCACACAATCGATCTATAGGACAAAATAGGTCGCAATGCATGTCAAAACGTAGAGTTTCTCCGTCAGACCCCCCTTCTTTCATCGTAGACTTTAATCGCTGCTTACCCAAAAGAACAAGCTGCTCTCAATACCCAAATGACTATTCTAAAGACCTTGATCCTTGATGCTTATTTTCGGAAGATGACAAACTATCGACCAATTGCTAAGCTTTCTCACATCCCAACAATTTTCGAAAGCATTCTATATGAACTCCTTAGCTTTTGTTGCTAGTTGCTACCCTAGCACAGCACAGTTTCTTAAAAAAAATTGATCTAAAACCAGCTTTCATTCACTCTAAGAGCCTTAGAAAACAGGAATGAAGTTGAAAACATTTCTCGTAATCTTATATTTTTGAACCTCTTTTCCTGAAATGGATTACTTCCTATCTTGAAATTCATGAATATTATGTCCGATGTAAATCCGCACATTTCAATCCTATTCTAGCCACTTATGGTGTCCCCCAAGGTAGTCATTTAGGCCCCCTCCTCTTTATCCTTACAATTAACGACTTTGACATCGTAATTAAACATTGCCAAATATCCCTGATGATACAAAATTTGTCAAAATCACTGCAGCTTAAGTCGACATATCGCTCCTCCTGTACCTCAATATTAGCATATGCCAGGCAATGACCTTTTCACACAAACGCATTAAAACAGCTCTCCGACTTTACTATATCCAGAAGCATCTCATATATATAGTAGAAAACATATGGTATCTCGGCCTTTTGCTCGAGAACCCAAGTTTCTTATTCATATTGATGAAATAATTCATAGGGCCAACTGTGCATTGGGTTTTGTAAAAAGTTGGTCCAAGAAATGTTTTAACCCTTACTTCACCTAATGGCTCTACATGACGTTTGTTAGACCTCTACTTGAATATGCGTCTCAGGTTTGATATCCATATCAAGATACACACATATCAAGAATGGGTAGCTTCCAACAACGAATTCCTTGTTTTCTACTTCAATACCTTACTTGGGAAAATCCCTTGATCTTACCCCATTATCGTGACCGCCTCCATCTGTTATGCCTCAACTGATTACAGAAACGTAGGTAATTTGCTGACATAAAGTTCGTACATCGGCTTCTTTCTGGCTCAGTTGACTGTTCCTCTCTCTATAATTCGATTTCTTTTGACACAAACATCCGTAACCTAAGAAACTCCCGCCTTTTCAGTTAACCAACACTCAACATTAACCTCAAACTCTTTTCGACCCACCTCAATCAAAATCATAAGTTAACATTTTAGTTATTTTTTAAATTATACTTATAATTTGAATTAAAATTGAAAAAACTGAATTTAAAAATATTGTTTTATTTTTTTTAAATTTCAAGATCTCAACCAATTATCACGTGTAAATCAATGACAAAAGTAGATGATAAATTTGTTTACGAAACAGAAAAGGACAATGCACATAATAAACTTCTTAAACAAATTCAAGGTGGCATTAGATTAAAATCAGTCAAAACAAATGACAGAAGTAAACCATTCCTCGATGGTCTACGAAAATTCCGTCGTCAAATGACCATTGAAGAACAAATACAAAAGTCAGAATCAAAAGCAACTCTAAATGAAGTGGTAAGTACAAAATCTTTTATTTTTGTGATAGGTATTAAAATGGTTTTCCCGTTTTTAGCCCCAAGAACCCGATGAGCCAAGTGGTGATGAATTGGATGATATTGATAAATTGCGCGATGATCTTCAGAGTACAAAACAAATGCTCGCGCTAGAATTGAGAAATCGTGAGGCACAAGAACGTGAGAATAAGAGGCTTTTAGCGAAAATCGCCAATTTGGAAGCTGAATTACAGCGAGACAAAACACGAGGTGATAAAGATGAATCCTCATCGGCGGCGGCACCATCATCATCATCGGGATCAGGAGCTGATGATGTTCTTGTCCAATCATTGAAAAAAGACGCAGAAGAAGCCAGAAAAACATCAAAGGAACTTGAAAAGAAATATGAAAAGAGTGCTGAAGAATTGGATGCAGCCAAAAATGAAGTTGAAGAGCAAAAGAGAATGATCCAACAGTTAGAAAAGAAACTGTCACAAGCGTTACAGGTGGGTGTTGAATTTTGTTGTCTATCTTTTTTCATGCTACTTTACTAGTTTTAATGCCAACAATGAAAGAACTTAATTAAATTTACCACTTTGTTCTTATAATACAAAAGCATAAAGCTTTTCCAATGTAAGTTCTTGAATTGTTTGTATTAGAGTTTGTTTTATCTTTTATTTGGGAGAAGCTCAAAGTGGTAATAGTTTCATATACCTAATCAAATTTAATGCTTTTTTTTTTTACTTATATAAAGAATGTTTTAATTTTACCTTAAAATCTTTTGATTCCTTGCTTCGCTAATAAATAACAAACTAAAAATAACAAAACAACAACTAGCAATCGCCTGTTTCAAATCAAATAAGACCGCAATTCAGCTTTTGCTATTCGTTTGAAGATCCCAGCGAACCTGATACTTATTATAATTTTACCTCATCTTCTGAAACAGACATCCAAGTAAGTTAACTAACAATAATACTGCTTTTGCTTATTTGAGCTAACTGGAATTTCTTTTTTCTATTTAACAAATAATAATTATATAACAACAGCAAGTTGAAACAACCGAGCAAACAAATAATAATAATGTAAAACACATTTCAAATCATATTACCAACTGTATGAATTCATTGAAGGGTGGTGGAAGTTCTATGAATGGTTCACGTCGTCCCAGCGAAGCTAATCCAAATAAAGAAAGCTCACCCGAATTAGAATTAGAGCTATCTGAAAGCGAAGATGACGAAGATGAGGAGAAGAAGGCAGAACGCAAGAAGCGACGATTAGCTAAAGAAGTTAAAATACTTCAAACGAAGCTAACTAAACTCAAGGACAAACAGGAAGCTGCGAAGAGAGAACGAGCGAACCTTAAACAAATTATGAAAAAGAATCATGTTCTATTGAAGTAAGTATAAGTATATGTTAACAAATTATAAATCATAAAAAGAAAGTATGTTAGTATTCTATTTAATATTTATTTATTACCGTTTAGAGGTTAAAGTCTAAGAAAATAATATTTCTTTAGAAGAACTTTTCAAAGTTTGTTTAATTTTTCCCTTTGAACTTAATTAGGAATAAAAAAAAAAGAATTTAGTTCAATTAAATACAAGATATCGTCTAAAGGGGTTGCTGTGTTATCGTTTTGAGGTTCTGTAAAAAACTGTGAAAAGCAACAACGGAGCTGTTATATCGGGGTTTTAAATAAGCACTTGAGTTTTTTTTAAATATTTAAATTCAAAACAACTGATGTTTAGCTCAAATGAAAAAATGTTTGTTTTTTCACGATTGAAGGACGTTGTATGACATTAGACTAACCTAATAGTACCCGTGGCGTGGTTGTCAGAAGGTAGGACTCTCATGCGAGAAGTCTTGGTTTAATCCCTGCCTGCATTATCTGAAGTTTTTTGCACGATACTGTCGAAGTCAATGAGCTCTAGTTCTCTATGAGCTGTTGCACCACGTTATTTATTTTGTATTTTTAGTTTGCAGGTTCAGACAACGTAAGGGACTGCATTCTTTGAGGGTACATTTTGACCAAGGCAACTAGTTAGTTTTTCAAATCTCATAAATTTCAAACTCTACCTCTACCTTCGTACAAAACATTATTGCATACAAAACATTCCTCAGGCAAGTTAAAAGTCCACGAATTGTATTTCGTAGTGCAAGGAAATTTTACTTATTACGTTTCTAATTTGACAAGTAACGCTCAGTAAATATCATTTTGACAAAATTAGACTTGACTTGATAGTTAAGATTTGTTTGACTAACTTTTCATTTCAGCTTTCAGTTGAATAAAAAACATGATCAACTGTCATTTTGACTTACATAAGTAGACTTGACTTAGTAGTTAGGGAGATTTGTTTGACTAAATTTCCAGTCAACTTTCCAATTAAGTTGCCTTAATTATAATACTAATACTAGAAACTTGCCTTACTTTCAAGTCTCTTATGTCGTCTGATCCTGCCCAATGTCAAAACGTTTAAGCTACAGTGTCTCCCACGACTAATCGGAAAAAGAGAATATAGCCCTTTGACAGTCCATTATATAATTTCACGATTTAAAACCGAAAATGGGATTCATAATGGGAGCAGAAAGTAAAAGGAAAGAATCTCTAAAAAAAAATTCGAAAGAGAGCGGAAGTAATAAAGTCGCCAACGAAACATTCAGAAGAAGAAGCATCACCATCGAAATAATGCCCGAAATGGCATTGAAGCCTTGCATAGGAAGCTATACATTCGTGAAAAAATTTTGTTCACGGACAAAAGAAAATTTAACCTTAAAGGTTCAGATGGAAGAATGTATGCATGGCAGAAAGCAAATAAAGAATTTTCTTATAAGCAAACTGAAATACTATGGCAGTCGGTCGGTCATGGTATGAGGATGTGTTGCAAGTTCTGGTGTTCGGAAATAAAATTTGGCGTCCAGTGACAGTAAGCTCGCAATACAAGACAATTTCATCTTCTACCAGAACAGCTATCCAAAGCACACATCTTATACAGCAAGGTCGTCGTTATTGTTATTGTGTAACTCCCCTAAAGTGCTTAAAGAACAGAAGAAGTGACCTGACTTAAATGCATTCGAGAAACTATGGGGACCTTAAGATGGGTCTTCAAGAAGAATTGCAAAAAATGTGTCGTGAAGTATGCTAAAAACTTCCTCGACTCCTTGAGCAACTAAGTACTAAATATTAAGTGTCCGATTACAAAGTTGCTTTTGTTTTTAATATTAATTTGCTGTTTTATGGTTTAAATTGTAATTTTGGCTTATTTAAAATCAAAACATGTTTAAATGTCCATACGTTTTCTTGGAGAAAATTCATTGCGAAAATGTATATTTTTAATGTGTCCGATTAGTCGTGGGAGCCAATGTATGTATGTATATCAAAATTTTGCAGGAAGTATATTTAAAACACATATTTATAAAATTTTACGTCCCGTCATTCACTTATTTTGACGGACACAACTACTGTTTCCCAGTTAAAGAAAAGACTCCTCCTAGAACCTTTTGGCAATATGAAAAAGCCAACTGGGACGGTATTAACGACTTCTGCAGGAACTTTAAATTTTGTTTTTCAATTCTTAAAAGTGTTCAACTATTCATTTTTCTTTATATCGAAAATCATTCATACACAGCTTAACTTTATAATTTTAGGGAAGAAAATAAGAAATTCAAAAAACTTGAAAAAGAAGTTCATAAAATGGCAGCTTCCATGAAGGAAGAAGTAGACGATGATGACGAAGAAAAGGATGACGATGAAGTAGACGAAGAAGAAGAAGCAGAGGAGGAAGAAGAATCGGAGGAAGAATCTGAAGAAGAGTCTGAATCTGAAGAATCCGAAGATGAAAGTGGTTCTGAAACTGAAAGCGAATCTGAAGCTGAAGTTAGTATTGTTATGAATATATAACCCTCCAAAAACATAACATAATATCAATTGAAACTAATTTAAATATTTGATATATTTTTATACTCTATACAGGATGCATCAGATGAAGACAAGAAAACAAATCTCGAACCCAGAGTTAAAAAACACGAAAACCGATTGTCAGCTCTTAAAAAAGGAAATGTGTTGTTACAAGCCAATGTTGATAATCTCCAAGATGAGATTTCTAAAGTTCGTGAGAAGGCCAGCAGCTTGCAGGCTGAGTTAGATTCAGTTCTTGCTGATTTAGGATTATAAATTAATTCAAGGACTAACTTTTTAAGCGCGATTGATATTTAAAAAACAAAAACAAACAAATATTAGACAACAAAAACTATATTGAGCTAGAAGAATTTAAAAGTCTTATTAGAGAAGATTATTCTTTTTTCGTATACCTATATAACTATATATTATATACTTACTTGGTCAATTCTTTTTTTTATAAAAATATACCTATTTTCAAAAAAAATGTTGTTATCATGTTTGTGATCAGAAATAAAAGGAATAATAATAAAAAGATATATTTCAACTTACTTTTGTTTTTAATTCGTCGCAGTGGCAGTTCTAGAAGTTTTTAATTTTTATTATTTTACTCAGAGCTTCAAACTTTAACACTTTTTGTAATAATTCTTACTTTTTGCAATTAATACAATATTAATAGTTAGAGCGCTTAAAATAAAAATAATTTGAATTGTTTGGTTTTTTAAATTATTTTATTTGCCGACTAAAATGTCAGTGTCAGCTGTCAGATAAAAACAAGTTACCAAAAAAGAGGAAAACAAACGACATGTTCGCATTCAGGTGACGAGAAGTGTGTTTTCACAATAAGGGCTCTGTTCACAGTGTAGTTCTTATACCGAAGACAGGGGAAATCAAAATTTCGAGTTTGATGACTTTAGTTCAGTGTTTCACTTGAATTTTAGTTGAAATAGTTTACTATATAAAATCTATAGTATCATTTAAATCAATTAAAAATTTTTTTTAAAGTTCGAAATAGGTGGAATGTGACATTGGAAGTTTGATATACGAAAATTAAGTCAGAAAACATTGCACGAATTAATGTCGCCGTAGCCACTATGTTCTTTGCCTCAATCATCTTGCTTTTGGAAAGCAACTTAGGACATTTATTATTATAAAGTTAGACAGAATAAACAAACTACAAAAATCAAGTTCCAAAAGTTTCTCCCTATTTCCGCTGAACAACTAACAAAAGTCGCGCTTTAGTGTTTTTTCATGTATATCTGCATTTGGACAATGGAGAAAAGTAGAGGGAGGCAGATATGTATGTTAAAATCTGAAAGTGAAAGAGAATACACCAGTGTTAACTCTTTTTACTTCCTATAAAATATTATACTTTTTTGACAGTATTAAATAATAAATAAAATAAATAAAAAAAGTCTAACAAAAGCTAAGAAAATTGAAAAAAAATTTCGGACGACCAAAACTTTTGTTACATTTGCAACATTGTGGTAATACTGATGCTAACGAAGATTCTTTCAAAAAGATGAACATGTTCGGCTTTACTATAATCTTCATCCGATTTGATATAATCTGCATTTTTGAAGATTTGATATTCTCTCTCTATCCAACCAGTGTGATTTCAATATTTTGCATCCTCTTTGACTTTGACTTCGAAGTGCAAATACATGTATGTATACCCGTTTTTAAATCAACACGAACTTGGCTCCATATCTGTAGGTCAATGCTGAAAGCATTGGGCTCTAGAAATAGCTAAAAGATAAGTTTTGAACTAAACAAGTTGGCCAGTTTATAGTGTTTCTAAGATTTCAGAGAATTTTCTGAGATGGATAGACAGAGCAAAAGAATGAAGTATAAAAAACAATTCACTATTCATTCTCATCTAGCAATCAAAACAGCTTTACATTTCTTTTCATCCTTTTTGAATTGTTCAATAAAGTTATCTTGAGAAATCGGATCATAAGAATTCTGTTTTCAGAATTCGGACACAAAATTGATGTTTATATTTCTGAGAATAAGGAAAACTTTGAGATCGGATAAACCGATAAACCGCCAGATAAACCGCATCAGATGAATTTGACAAGTAATGTCAATTTAATATGACTAGAACTTAGGACAGAATTTTGAGTACGCGTTAGTTTTATGTGTCCGTGCTAGTAGTTACGTTACAAAACGTTTGCTTGCTTATTGTTTATGGAACTATGAAATCTTTCAATTAAAATAGTCGTCTTTTTCTGTATCACTGATGCCAACCCCCATCGCTTATGGAAGGAAGTGGTCCTGGAAGCTCCCTCAAAATGTTTAAAAAGCCACCCGAGAGCTTAACCTTGACCAACTGCCAACGATCAGCCGATATTGTTCCATCATCATCGCTCCTGTCAATGACCGCAACCACGACTTTGCCCTTCGCGACGTCACTGAAACTGGCTTTCTTGATGGGATTGAGGGGAGTGCTGGTGTTGTGCACCCGAGGCCGTTTTGGTGTCGGTACGGCCCCCTCACGAGACCTTTCCCGTTTGGACGTAGAGTCCTTATTGGTCTTTGTTGTAGCCAGTATGCTTTAAGCCCATTCGACGGTAGCGGTTTGCTGCGGTGTCCTTTCAGCCCACGATATGTGAGGAAAAGATTGGGATTCGGTAACAGCAATTCAGCTTATTTACCTAGAGTGAGAAGGAGCATAGGAGATAGGAGCGCTGTCTAGCTTTTTCGCCATTACAACGCGGGAGGTGGGATGGGAGTTGGTGACATAAAACGTAGGCTGGTATGCCTTGTTTATGTGGGAGTGGATGATGATTCTGGGAAGGTAGAGGGATATGAACGTCCTTTAGTTTTAGGACTCATCTGGAGAAAATTCTCGAGAATCATTGACCTTACTCAGCTTCTACAACTCGACAAGTTCGACGTTCAGAGTAGAAGAACTATGAAATCTTTCAATTATAATAGTCGTCTTTTTCTGTATCACAAACAAAACAACACTTTTTTAAAGGATTTTGCCTTACATTTTTCTTTCACGTAATTTTTTTAAATATGTCCATTTATACATTCTAAAGACAAATAAACCTGACGTTATACAGTAAATTGACTGCCAATTAGTTCGGAGCAATTTGGACTCGATCCAATTGCACTGATTCCGAATTTGCCCGGCACGGCATACACGGCCGAGCCTCAGCCACTTTGACAGATTGATTATTTTTATAGTTATTATTTAAAGCACACAAAAATGTGTTTGTATACAAATAAATTAAATATTACCAACCATTTCTTTAGAAAAATATCTTAAAATTACGAAACTTGTAACGGGATAAACATGGCTGAAAATAGTAACCCCACGTAATAAAAGTTGACAACTGACCCAGACAAATTTTGAAAAAAGGAAAGATACGTTAAGGATAGGATATGAGATAGTTAGATGATTGTATAAACAGGCATAACTACTTAGCTCGTTGATTCCATACACACGGCTGACCCGATCCTTGATTCCTCATTTACTTGGGCTCGTTGATTTTTGACTTGCTAAAAATCCAAATGGATCGACATAGCTAAACCTAGCCACCTCAGTTTTGATCTTGCCTTTTTTACAGATTATGTTTTTTTTTTCTTATGCATCGTTTTCTTTTTAAGATTACATAACCACATACATACAAAATTATAACGAAAAATTTATTATAAAATTATAAGTAATTTTTGTAATTTACAAAGCCTTCATCCGTCCAAAGCTTGAATATAATTCGCATATCTGGGCAGGTGCCCCTAAAACAAGTTTAAATCTCTTGGATTAAATGCAAGAAATGGCTTTAAAAATGATAAGCGATAGAACTATAATCGAAACACTTCCATCGCTAGAACACCGCCGCAATGTTTCATGCCTTTCGTTGTTTTATCGATATTTTTACAAACAATGTTCTGTCGAATTAGCCAGTTGCTTTCCACCCCTTAAACGATTCAGCCGTAATACTCGCACTTACAGGAATGCTCATCAGTTTACCCTTGAGTTCAATTTCGGGCGTACTGTCAAGTGTAGAGATTCTTTCTTAAATCGCACATCGAGAATGTGGAATGGTTTGGCCAACTCTGTTTTCCCTCCCATTTTGATGTTCAGAATTTTAAGACCGATATCTCCTCTTAAATCCTTCCCTATTTTCCTAAAGCTCGCACTGTGTTATAAACATATGAAGGGTTCTAATAACCCCTTGAGTGACTGTAAATTATATAAAAAAAAAAGGTAAAGAGAAAACACATAACACTTTCACAAAATAACATTATTTTCATTAGGCAATTGTGCAAGAAAACCATTTATTAACTTTGTTAAAATTCTTATGTTTTTGAGTCGTTTTCATTTAAATGTACAGTTATGTTGTTTTGTTTTTGAAAGTACTAAACACAATCTTAGTACGCTTTTTCAGAGATAGATGTCGCTACCATATTTGAGTATTTTTCACTTTTTGCACATACTTTTTAAATGTAATAAAGCATTTAACACCAAAAAGAAATCACTTTTATTATAATGTGTCGCTAACTATAGGCCAAACGTTTGATTATTAATAACACTGTTACCTAGGCTTCTGAAAATGGTTCTTAACAATTTTCCAAATGTTTTCCCAATAAATTGCATAAAAATAATTGAAATTTCCAACTTTATTTAGATAGAATATTATCATGCTCAAAAGCAGGACAATAACTTCAAGCATGAGAAGCTTTACTACCACCAGATCGGTGCATCAAGGTACCCCCCAAGGAGGGGTCCTTTCGCCTCTCTAATGGAACATGGTAGTAAACGACCTTCTAACATCATTAGAAGCAGAGAGTTTCAGGGTGATTGCCTATGCTGACGACGTTGCAATATCTGTATCTGGAAAACACTCCCAAGTTCTCGCGGAACTCCTACAAAATGCCTTGAATAGGCTAACAAAATGGGCTAAGCAATGTGGCCTGGACGTCAATCCACATAAAACAGAACTAGTACTCTTTTCAAGAAGGTACAAAATTCCTCAGCTCAGACCACCCAAGATTAAAGGAATACCATTAAGGTTTTCCGACCAAGCTAAATATTTAGGCCTCATTTTAGACAAAAAACTAAATTGGAAGGCAAATATTGATGAAAGAGTAAAAAAGGCTACTGTAGCGCTTTTTACTTGTAAAAAGGCCATAGGATCAAAATGGGGCTTCTCCCCAAAAATAACCCACTGGCTATACACTTCGGTAATTAGACCGATACTCATTTATGGAGTTGTCGTATGGTGGACCGCACTGGACAAGATGGTAAATCTAAATAAGTTCATCAAAGTCCAGCGGTCAGCAGGTATGTGCATCACAGGAGCACTTCGCTCAACACCAACCGCAGCCCTGGAAGTGCTTTAAGCCTAACACCTCTTGACATCTTCTCCAAAACGGTGGCAGCTAACTCATGTGTGAGGCTTAGAGCCACCTCTCAATGGAACAGTAACAATACTGGACATACTACTATCCTACATAATTTTAGATCTATCCCAGATCGCCTAGACTATACCACCCCTAAAATGGTATTCGGTAAAAGCTTCCATGTGTCCATCCCTTCAAGATCCTCCTGGGAAGAAGAGAGACCCCTGGAAGACAATGCGATACACTTGTATACAGACGGTTCCTCAGGAAACCTCAGGAGGGAGAGAGATTCCGAGAAAGATTAAACCTTCACGTTGGATCGTTGCCACCCCCAAGCCCCTCGGCAATTGACCAATTAGGAGAACAAATAAGCGAAATTGTTAGATCATCTGCTTCCCGTATTTGTAGTCACAAGCAGCTGCAACCCAGAAATAAATGGTTTGATTCCGAATGTATGAGGCTCAGAAAAAAATCTTTCGCTTTCCTTAAGTTATTTAGAAGATTTAATTCAGACCACTTTAAGTCTGCATATCTGGAAGCAAACAAAATATACAAACAGGTCTGCGAGGCTAAAAAGTTAAATTACACACTAAATTTAGCGACCAGTTTAGAAAGGTGTAAAGATTCAAAAAAATTTTGGTATAATGTACGAGAGTTGGGTGGAAGCAATCGTACGTCTTCAAGTATATTGCAAGCTGAAGTTCTGGCATCCCATTTCCGATCCTTGTTGACATGTCAAGATGACTTGCACTCGTTTCATTATGCTTGCCCAGACACAGCCGTTGATTTGCTTGATTCTGTTATAGTCCTAGATGAACTGGATCATGCTCTTTTTAATATGAAGAACAATAAGTCCCCAGGAATTGATGGCATTCCCGCTGAATTTCTTAAAAACTCATCTTTAGAATACAAGCAATATCTTCTTTCTTTTTATAACAACTTGTACGATTCTGCTTGCGTTCCCACGAGTTTTAATAAAGCTGTTATATTTTCAATATTCAAGAAAGGGGATCCTAGCTTACCTGAGAATTATAGAGGTATTTCAATATTAAATTCCATTAGAAAAGTATTTGCTAGAATCCTATACAAAAGACTTATCAGTTGGGTAGAATCAAACAATCGTTTAAGTATGTTTCAAGCTGGTTTTCGTGAGGGCTTTTCAACAGTTGACCATATTTTTGCTTTATCGAGTATTGCTAACAAATTTATCCAAAAGAAAAAGAAGATGTATGCTTGCTTTATCGACTTAAAAGCTGCATTTGATACCGTCAATCGACAAGCTCTCATTTACAAAATGTCCTCACTCGGTATATCTAGAAAATTTCTAAATATCTACGAAAAATTTCTATGTAAAACTTATGCGACAGTTTGGGATGGGACCGAGATTTCAAATTGGTTTCAAACGACTGCAGGTGTTCCCCAGGGGTGTATCCTCAGCCCAATCTTGTTTGCCCTTTACATTGACGATATTTCAGATAATTTACCCGGTGGAGTGTGTTTTTCTGATAATCGTATAAAAGTACTTCTTTACGCGGATGACTTGGTTATGTTAGCGGATAACCCATCTTCTCTCCAGCTACAAATCAATAGGGTCCAAACGTACTGCAATATCTGGGACCTTAAAATAAACTCAGAGAAAACAAAGATAATGGTGTTTGAGGCACGGAGTTGTAGAAGATTGAGAGAAGAAAGGTGGTTCCTTAACAACCAACCTATTGAAATAGTACAGGAATTCAAATATCTGGGAGTGTTGATGTCTGCTAACGGTAGCTTCAATAAACATGTTCAGCGTAAGAGTAGAGAAGCTAAAGTAGCTCTTAACATGATGTGGCCATCTTTCTTCTCAAACCAAAACATAGACTTAGGATCTAAATACCGAGTTTTCGAAGCAACCATTAACACCTGCTTGTCTTACGGTATTCAAGTTTTTGGTCACACCTATTTTGAAGAATTTGAGTTGATACAACGCTTTTTTTTCAAAAGATTATTTCGGTTACCAAATTCGACTCCGACCTATGCAATTCATGTAGAATCTGGAATTGCGCCGATGTACGTTAAAAATTTAAAATTGCATGCAGATTTTCTAACAAGAGTAATGGATAAACCAAGTTCGAATCTTCATACATCTATCATGAAGGTTCTTTTGCGAACAAAAGCATCGCCTTTTAAGGAATGGACTCAACTTGCCCGGTTGCATAATGTTTCTCTTGAACTGTCTGAGTTTAACATAGATAATTGGCGAGATATCTTTTCCAATGTTATCGCAAAAGTTGATGAAAATATATATCTTCAACATCTAAATAGAGCATCATCATCGTTAACAAGAGAAATTTATAGAAATTTAAGCCACTCCTTAAATACTAATGTGACAAATTATTTCAATAATAGACTTTCTGCGAGAGCTATAGGTACAATTTTTAGAGCAAGGGTTGAAATATTGAACTTGAATTATATTCCGCATCGATCAGATCTACCTCTCCTTTGCAATTATTGTAACAGAAATGAGCGTGACGATATTTACCACTTTATAGCTATTTGCCCGATGCTACAAGAAATTCGAAGGCTCTATTTTCAACATAGTGTTCTCTCTAGAGAACAAATGTTTGGTGTAATGAACGGATCCGTTGGGTGGACAAATCTCTTCATGTTCTGTGACCATGCCTTAAATTATCGAAGAAGCTTTTCAACCTTTTAATTCTTTTTTTTTTTAAATTTTGTTGTTTTTTTTTCTAAAAGTACTAATTTACAAAACTCTAAAACATTTTATAATATGATTTTAAAAAAAAACTTTAAAAAGAACGCAAAAATTAATAGTTATCAAAAGAACTTTTATCTATTTTTTTTTTTCACGTGAGCGAATGTAAAACAACAAATTATATTTTTTTTTTATTTATTTAACAAGAATTGTAATAAAAACCTACCAAATATTTATTTTATAATTTTATTAAAGCAAATGTTATTTTCTGGCAGACGGCAATCTTGCCATGTTCATATATTATTTTAATTTTCAAATTGTAAACAAATGTTTTTAATGAAATAAAGAAATAATAATAATAATAATAATAATACAGACGGTTCAAAGACCGATTACGGAGTTGGAAGTGGTATCTATTCGGAACAACTGAATCTAAGTCTATCATATAGACTTCCCAATCAATGTAGTGTATTCCAGGCAGAAGTAATGGCGATTAAAGAGGCACTATCCTGGCTCAAAGAAAACGTTATATCTTGCAAAGATATACGAATTTTCTCGGACAGCCAAGCCGCTCTTAAATCTCTCGCGTCTGTCTCTACAAACTCTCAATTAGTCCACGACTGTCGATCATCTCTGAATGAGATGACAGAACAGTTTAATATTCACCTCATTTGGGTGCCGGGCCACAGAGACATTCCGGGAAATTGCAAAGCCGATGAGCTCGCCAAAAACGGAACACTTCTGCCAAATGTTAGACAAAAACATAACATAGGAACACCACTTGCTACATGCAAATATCTTCTCAAACAATATGCTCTAGAAGCAACAAATGCTAGATGGTCACAGAGCACCACCTGCCTAACAACCAAGCAAATATGGCCAAGCATAGACTTAAATCGGTCAAAAGGCTTGGTATCCTTGAGCAGACAAAATATAAGCTCTACAATTGGAGTAATAACAGGACACTGCCTCATAGGAAGACATGCTCTGAGGCTAGAAGTCTACACAAATGACTTCTGTAGAAGCTGCATGGACGAGGAGGAAGAGGAAACAGTCCAACACCTGCTATATACATGTCCAGCACTCTCCACTAGAAGGAATAACTTTCTCGGTAATCCCTTCTTCGACAATACCAGTGAACTGGCAATGACTGACACAAAGTGTCTCTCTAACTTTATTAAAAGCACAAAATGGTTTGTTTAATTTTCATTACTCTCCCATGAGTAACCTTATTAGTGGTATCACAATGGACCCTTGAGGTCTAAGTGAGTCAATGACATCTAGACAGCCACTCCAACCTAACTTTATTTAGAAAGTTTAATTTCTTCAAGAACTTTCACCCTTATTCCGATAGGCGTTTTACTTAAAAGCCAATTGTCGTTTTTGGAGTCGTGTCGTTTTACTGGTGTTTCATTATTCGTACTCCGTAACTAAAACACCAGCACAATCCACAAAAACAGTTAACATTTGACATACAAGTTATTCCAATTCAATTGTTGTCATTCTTTTCGATTTCTTGACGGTGGTCCAAGAGAATTCAAATCCTCCGCCAAAGACTCCCATCCAGCATTTCTACTTGTGCTTGATAAGATACCTCTCTTGAAATTTTTAGAAAGATGCTAATGTTGCTCCATGAGCTCAACTGAGGATCGAGTTGGGTATGTTGTTTGAGACCCAGGTCCGCCCTGGACTGTAGTAAATAAGTAAATATGTAAGTTTGTGGCGACCATGTCGACTCATTGCAAATTTCTATAGTCTCTTACAGATGGCGCAGCGATCGCAGGAAAGAAAGATACAAAATTAACTGAAGCAACGTTCTAGAAGCAGCTGCACTTTGAGAAACTTTTTTTACTTTTGTTTTGATCTCGTCTATGTCTAGACTGCATCGTGCAAGACTAATTTTGTTATATTAGAATTTTAAGAAATATACATTATAAGTTGTAAAACAAATCTTGTGTTTGGTATTTATTGGTACAAAACTCCTAAAGTTCAACACCTTACTTAATAAGGGCGTTTTTTATATTTTTAAGCTTTAAAATGAACAAGTTCAACCCCCTAAATAAGTATTTTAGTCAATACATATACCAACTTCATCGTCAAATATTGCGGAAACTCAATACCATAAACACAAACCTTATTCACATTTAACGTTTTCAAATACGCTAGGTGGCGCTCTACTTGTATATCCGGTTTATATTCAAATAATTTTTAGAACGTTACGTCGTCTTTATAGTATATAATATTATTTTATTTTTCAAATAAGAGAAAACATACAAAAGCTAAACTTTGAATTAAAAAATAAAACAAAACTAAGCTTAAACTGAAATCAAATAGGACTTATGTAATTCCAAAATGAAGCTAAACCGGAGAAAATCATGGCGTGGCGGTACAATCGAAATACTAATATGTCAATATGGCGCTACTATTCGATGAGCTAGTGAAAAAATAAACTACTAAACCTACCTGTCTATTATTATTATGATTTAGTTTGTTTTACTTCCTTCTTTATTTCAACAACAAATAAACTCAAAGAAGAAATAGTAAAAAGCCGCATAAAGTGCATTCACTTTATCGGAAGCACTTGCTTTTTCACTTGCACCATCAATATACTCAAATGAAAGTGATATAAAAAGGGAATATTATACACTACACATCCGAGAAAAAGAGAAGGAGAGAGAAAAAGAGAGTAAAATATATATATATTTATATAGATGTGCCTACAAACATATACATTTACATAAAATGTGTCTAACATTCAAGGACTTTCGCTCCCCACATTTGCTTTTCATACAAAAAACAACAACAACAACAAAACGCCGCCGCATATACCCATTTAATGGTTGTTTTTGATTCTTGACAATGGTGGTGGCAATGGGTAAGGGTAATGGCGTGATGGATAGGAGATGGGACAAGGAACATGAGAATAGCGTAGCATGGCTATGGCATCATCACATCATCCTTGGGTCGTTATCTCAACGGCTTGGCGCGGCACAGGAGCCGGCGGCGCGGCGGCGGTGGCGGGGGAGGTAACTGTGTTTCAGTTTTTCGGTTTTTGTGCTCTTCGCTTCCTTCGATGAAATAGTGTGTATATACAGCTCTACCGCGGCACACACTAAACAATCTTTACTCCATCGCATCAGTGCTCCGGCTCCCGATTGTTTTTCCATTCTATATTTACAAATTTATCAAAAATTAAGTTTTCCCAACAATTTTTAGAATGAAATGAGTTTTCCTTAGAAGAGGAAATATTTGTTCCTGTTTTTAAAAAGAAGGATAGGTATAATGTAAGCAAAGTGAATGATGAAATGTCTGTTTTTTAAATTTTCAAAGTGAAAAAAGAAAAAGAAATCAAGTGAAAATCCAAACCAATTTTCCAATGTTTTTCATCAATCCTCCCGTCTCCGGTGTTGTGTTTCCACTTTTCTTTTTTTTTTAATTCTTCATGTCTTTATATCCGTGTGCGCGAATGAAAATGGTAAAATTGTGAATGTTTAGTGAGTGCAATGCACAACCACAAGTACACCTTTTACAACACCTACACTATACTATACACTATACACACACACATAAGCAACTGGAAAACCCATGCACAATCCTCCTCTTTTGGAAAATAGAGAGGAAAATCTAAAACACACATCAACACATTACACTATCGTAAAACAAAAATAAAGAAAAGAAAAAACAAAAAAAGAACATTATAAAGAGGCATAGGAAAGAAAATTATAATTTCAACCCTCCTCATCACGTCATCCGTTATATTCCCGTTAGTATAGTGCTGTCGTGCGGGTAGTGTGGCGATAAAACCGAAAGACCTCTAGCTAGATCCACGGCCATTACCACATTCTTGGGTTTTCTTCTTCCCTTACTTTGTTGGTGGTGTTTTCAAAAAATAAAACAGCCAGCCAGCCATTGCCTTTGCCTTAGCCTTTGCTTTGCTTTGCCATCATCATCCATCCGGCTGCCTGTTCGTCATTCTTCCTAGTTTGAGTTGGGCATTATCGGGCTCTGTACTGTTTGCCGTTTGGTAGTAGTGTGCTAGTGCAGCAGGAGTGCGGGTGAGTGAGAGTGAACACTGAACACTAAGCACTGAACCCTCTGTTCAATTGAAGGGGTGGCACCATCATCATCATCATCATTGTCGCTTACAGAAAAGGTATAGGTACAGGAGACTATTTTCGCTATAACCGGGATACATTAAACACCTTATACCTATTTTGCCGGAGAATCGTGGAGATTTCTTAACGGTAGCAAAATGATGAACTTTTCGGCATTTGGGGGCCCATTCTCGGGCATCCATCAATTTGCGGCTAAATTTGGTCACGATACACAAACGCCGGGCGCTTTTACAACACCAGGAGTTAACGGAAGCAACGCTAACGACAATCATGCTGCACAACGCTACCAGACCAACGGCAATCATTTCAATCAAAATGCACCCTCAGGTAAGTGATTTTTTTTTATCTTAACCGTTAACTAAAAGATGATACATTGATTTTATTTTCATTTTCATTTCGTTTGAAATAATGGATCAAGTGATCAGAAGTGAAATATATGAAGTGCATTTATGAATAGTTAAAATAAGAAAAATTTACCCAAGTAATGTCGCCATGGTAACACAAGACGGTTTCTTTTTCGGATATCGTTCGTTTGGTTTACGATTTTCTTCCTTCTCAACTTTGGCTAATGGCGTTTTTATTGATTTTTTCCTACAGTTAGTCGTTGGTTTTCGTTTCACCGGGATATCGTCGTCTACTAATATAGTGTTTGTATATACTCCGTGTGTAGAGTACATATGTATGTTGGGCACATATATGTGCCGTACACTGCTTCCACCCTCTTTGTGTTTTTGTGGGGTAAAAACCACCACCGCCGCCGTCGCCATCCACCATCTATCGGCTTCTTCATCACCATCGCAATCGTCACCCCAATCCAAAATCTAAAACCCAACCACCAACCACCACCACCATCACTATACCGCTCCACAATTTGACAGCACAATCTTTAATATCAGTGTTGCCGGTTGCCGTTTGCCGGTTGCCGGGGCCGGCCGGCTTAGCTTTCAGAGCATAACTACTTTCTATCCATGGGTTTTCTATACCTATTAATTTTGTTTTATTACAGCAGAACTTAAATCGACTTTGTGTGCCTATGTTTTCTTTATTTCTTTCATTCGCTTCAGCTAACTTGGTAACTGACTAAGCCCATATGGGGTGGTTGTCGTTGTTGTTGTTGTTATTTTAGGTGAAAAAAAAAGAAACAGCTGGAAATTGATCTTTTATTTACATACTTTGCTCACTCACTACCCCTTATCACATAAGCATCAATATTCTAATTAGAAATTCTTTTTTATTTTGTACATAAGGGTTTAGAGCTGCTTTTCCAAATGAAACTTTCCTTTCACTATATGACAATTGAAAAAGTGTGACTATGACTTGTGACATATGGTTTCTTAAAGTTTTCAATAAAAATGTATTTTATACGAATACAAATGTTTGTCGCATTTAAAAAACGCTGAACATTGCTTTAAGTTATCAACTTTTGAAGTGTTCTTGGTCTAATTATAGATATGTTCAATTTTATGTCATGTGAAATTTCTATTATATCGTTTGCCATTTTTGAAGTTAAATAAATTAAATTGTATTAGCTTTTATTTCTAAGATATTTGAGAATACGAAAATTTCTGAGATTTTAGAAATATAAACTGGCCAATT
Source organism: Eupeodes latifasciatus (assembly GCA_920104205.1). Classification (NCBI taxonomy): domain Eukaryota; kingdom Metazoa; phylum Arthropoda; class Insecta; order Diptera; family Syrphidae; genus Eupeodes; species Eupeodes latifasciatus. The sequence goes on from OV049924.1 coordinate 182,061,072, forward strand.
AAGATTTGATTTCAATCTGTCAAAAAGACGCTTTTCTCCATTTTTGTCTTCCATAAGGGAAAATAAATTAATTCGCTTTATGATTTGATCAATTTTTAAGAATTTTTGATCAATCTCATTATTTTCTTTAGAACTGCATCAAGCAAAAATTAAATTTTAATGTAAATTATAAACTATACCGAGACAAATTCCACTGACAAGAAAGAACATAGAACAGAATGTCAAAAAACTTCATTTTAGAATATGTTCCTTTGGCCACAAAATAAATCAATAAATTAATTCTATTGATTTTTCCACAACGCCGCGCCGACAGAAAGTAGCTTCTCTTTCTAGTTTTGACAGTTTGTATACAAACAAAAATATGGGGTCAATATACTTAGAAGAGAAAAAGTATTTCTACGTACTTTCTCCACTCTTTTCAGTACAATTGTGCCATTTTCTTTTTACTCTGAGTATTATCTAGCTGTAGAAATTTTGAAGACTTATTACTTGCGGATACTATTTGAGTTTGAGAATGTGACATTTTTTGCGTTTTAGGGGCCAGTTATAGCTATCATTGGTTTTTATCATTGAAAATTTTGTTTCGAGATTTTAATGCGATTAAGATTAAAATTTTATAATGTTTGGTGTCAAAATGAAGGTGACAGTATTTAATACATAAGAAAGAAATTCTTCATTCCAATCAGGAAATTCTTGTTTCTAATCAGAAAATTTGTGTCCAATGATATAAATTGATAATGAAAGCTAGAACCAGCCTTTTAAACAAATTCCAATGATTGGTTGCAATGGGGAAAACCAATGATAGCAAAAACAGGCCCCTTAATTGAAAATTTCTGCCATTGAACAACAATTAATGATTGAAATCTACCGGATTTCTAACAGAAATCTGTCATTGGAAATGTGGGGCCAATTATAGCTATCATTGGTTTTCATCATTGAAACAAATCATTGGAATTTGTCATGTGCGTGTGTCATGTGCGGATACTATTTGAGTTTGAGAATGTGACATTTTTTGCGTTTTAGGGGCCAGTTATAGCTATCATTGGTTTTTATCATTGAAAATTTTGTTTCGAGATTTTAATGCGATTAAGATTAAAATTTTATAATGTTTGGTGTCAAAATGAAGGTGACAGTATTTAATACATAAGAAAGAAATTCTTCATTCCAATCAGGAAATTCTTGTTTCTAATCAGAAAATTTGTGTCCAATGATATAAATTGATAATGAAAGCTAGAACCAGCCTTTTAAACAAATTCCAATGATTGGTTGCAATGGGGAAAACCAATGATAGCAAAAACAGGCCCCTTAATTGAAAATTTCTGCCATTGAACAACAATTAATGATTGAAATCTACCGGATTTCTAACAGAAATCTGTCATTGGAAATGTGGGGCCAATTATAGCTATCATTGGTTTTCATCATTGAAACAAATCATTGGAATTTGTTTAGCAGGTCGTTCATACCTAGCATTAAAATTTTTGTCATTGCAAAAAATTCCTGATTGAAATCCAGCGACAAATTTTTACTGACAGAAATCTGTTCATTTCACTTTTAAATTTAAATATTAGCTGTTTAGGAAAATGAATTTCCGTCCGGAAAATTCAAAAATTCATTTTTAGCGAAAAATAACTCTGCAATTAAGCTTTTTTTTCTTAAACAAAATCTTTGAGTGATTCGATCAATACATACGAGTAGTTTGCTCATCTAGTCATTTTAATAATAGCTATAACTGGCCCCTTTATTGAAAGTTTTGTGTCAAGAAAACAAAAGCTAACATTTTTTAAGTTTTAAGAAAATGTAATATATTTTGCGGGTTGGGGTTGAAATATTGTGTGTCAAATTTCTGTGTGTGCAAAATTCTGGTTGTAATTTTGAAATACGGATTTTTTAAAACGAAATATTTTATGAAAATAAGGTATCATACAAATTTTTCTTTAACTAAGTAACTGAGAAAGTCTTTCAGTCGTTCAGAAACGACATACATATGTATGTATTTGTTGGAAAATGACTACCACATTTTTGTTATGACAGCTTTTTAGCTATCAATCCGACCTTACATTGATCAAATTCGTTCATTTTAATTGTCACTTTTGAGAAATCACTTTGTGTTTACTGGGTTTTAAAATGCTGAATTTCAGACACATAGAATGATGACCAAAAAGTACCAAAAACTTGCTTTTCTTTATAACTTTTCAAAACAAATTATTGTAATCGTTCCCATTTATCAAATTGTAAACTATGGGTTTGTCCAATACACCATCGTTGAGGCCTCTATGTGCTACAACTGGCAGCGTGTGATAGGTAAATAATAAATAACTTGTGTATTTAAAATGTAGGGGCCAGTTGAAGCTATCATCGATTTTTATTATTAACACAAATCACTGGAATTTTTTGACAGGTTGGTTATAGCTATCATTGAAAATTTCTAATATTGGATAAATATTTCCTGATTGGAATCAAGCATTTGAGGTTAGAAATTATAACAGACAGTTGGGAACACAAAAAAAATGGAACGCTTTCAGTGGAAAGATTATGTTCCGAGAAGTGAAATTAATAATCAGCTGTCCATTGAACGATTTCATTATTACAATACTAAAAATGAACTAAAAGAAAAGTTCTTAGATTAATCATGTAGTGTTTTTAGTAGAAAAATCTACGACTTTAGCTTCATCAGCTCATTTTAAAACCAACCATAACAAATTTGACTATCTTAATTGGTTTTGAATCTCAAAACAAAATGTTCAATGATCAAAACTAATGATAGCTATTACAGGTACCTTAGAACTATTACTTGATTCTTTGACGCCAGTCAAAAAGGACTTAAGCCACATACTGGTTACAGACTTAAATGAACTTATGATGTGAATATCAGACTAAATATGAAATTTTTCTGATTTATTGTCTAATTTTTTTGACTTAAGACCCTTTATACCTACAAAACACCGAAGAATAAATGCTCTTAAATTAATTTTCCTGCTATAGATTCAGACTTTGGCTACAAAAATATTGTCTTTCTAAGAACTTTCAAGTAATGTAGGTCAAAAGGTGTTACTACTGCTGTGAGTAAAATCAAACGATAATTTTTGTAAAGTTTCTTTCTTTTATCATTAAATAATTATTCAATAAAAAGTACTAATTCAAAAATTTAAAACATTATAAATTTTTCCCTGCACACGATCCAAATTTATTCCCAATTAAAATGTACGAGTAGTTGCATTTATTAAGACGTTTTAAATGATCAAAATAGGCCTATATGTGTTAACCTGCTGGGTTTCAACTCAAACTTTTATTTCCATTCTGTTTTATGTCTTAAAACAAATTTGTTCATTTTGTTTCGTGTCATTTAAGAACAAATATTTTTTTAATAACTAATTGTAGTTATGAATAAAAATGATGAATATTAAGAGATAGTCATAAACTTTCTTTCACCTCAATAACAGTTTAAGAATCATTAATATTAAATACGAGCATAGCTTATTTAATTTAACAATTAACATTAAATAATCAAAATTAAATATTTTGTAATTTTTTCAATGGATAATCAAACAAAAATGTACGTCATATACAATTGCAAGGCTGTCAAAATTTAAAGTTTAAAAAATGAATAAAAATACATAATTTTTGAATTGTAATTTATCAAATAACACCGATTTTCACAATTTTGATTTTTCAACAAACAACAAATGTATAAATTCGTTGCTCGAGAATCATTTCTCCAGATCTGCGTTTCCACAAGTATTGGTTATTTGTTGTTATTCAAACCAATATTCGATTTTGACAAAAATACCCTTTTTCTGAGAGTTTATTATTATTTGTGCAAATACTACTTACAAAGATTTACATACCTACATTTTCATTAAAAATGTGGTTAAATCTACAAAATAAAAAAACCTTTCAAAAATTGTGTCTAAACATTAAGATTTGAAAAAATTATATAAACAAATTTCCACCTACCTTTGGCGAAGACGGAAAGCTTAGGATTGTTTAGATTTAGAGAAAAGTAAACCTGCAGTCTCTAAAAACAGACCTTTAAAAAACAATAATTTAGATCTATAAAAAGGGAAAAGATTCTATTTAAATAACACTGGTCGACAACGTTTTCTTACTGGTATTAAAATTGCACTTTTCCAATGGCTTTTGGTGGCCTTAATTCAAATCCAACTTCAAAATCAATTTATCTCGTGAGGTTTTTCAGATATCATTTTTTTTTAAATTCGAAAAAACCACTTATAGAAGGCTTTTTGAGGATATCTAAATTTATGAAGAAACTTTTTTTCAATAAAATCCGCGATCGTTTTTCAAATCTTTAATCGTTTTCTTTAATTTTCACTTGAAATATTTATATTATTTCATATAATATTCTAAAAAATCTTCAAAAATTGTTAGACTTTTTTTTTTGTTTAAATGATTTTCAACAGAAAAAGGCCAAACGTTGTGAAATTAGTTTTGTTCTTGTAACGAATTTGTTGTCTAAACAATTCTATTGTATTATGTTTTTTAAAATATATTAAAAAATATAAAAACAAATTCGAAAACGGTGTTTTTTTAAACTTGAACAAATTGTTAAAACTAGAGTTTGCATTCGAAATCAGCTCTAAAAATTTAGTGCAAAACGTAATTTTCAAAACTATTAAAATATTAAATTCAAGTTTTTCTCAAAATTGTATATATAGGGTGTTTTTTTAGCTATTAGCTTTTTGGTAACACTGCTGACGCACGTTTCGTGTTTTGTTTCATTGTCAAGCATCTTCAGTTTGGTCTATAATTTAACCATGAATCGTCTTTCAAAGGAACAACGCTTGCAAACTATTGAATTTTATTATCAAAATGCGTGTTCTGTTAGAAAAAAAAAATTGTGTTCAGCGATGAAGCTCATGGGTTCGTAAATAAGCAGAATTGTCGATTTTGGAGTGAATATCAGCCAAAAGCCGCCTAGACAGTGCGATTTAACGCCTTTAGACTATTTTTTGTGGGGCTATGTCAAAGCTCATGTCTATACAGACAAATCCGCTTCAATTGACGCATTGGAAGACAACATTGAAGCATGAGATACCGGCCGAAATGTTGGAAAGAGTATGCCAAAATTGGACTAAGCGGATGGATCATTTTAGGCGCAGTCAAGGTCAACATTTACATGAAATAATCTTCAAACATTAAATTATATGGACCGTACTATCGATTCAAATAAAGATTTCATGCATTTTTCTGAATTTTATGTGTTTTTTTCTGAAAAACTTTCCTATAGCTTTTAAAAAATCACCCTTTAGTTTCAAATAAACACTCATAGATAATGAGAATTTTCAGAAACTAAGAAAGCTACTTAAATGCTTTAAATTGTATGTAAAAGAGAAATATGAGTACTTTTCAAAATCATCATAAAATTTATTGTTAAGAAATATTTTGAGTTTTGACTTAGGCTTAAAAACCCCGTTTTTGGTTGTTATTAGCATATTTAAAGGGGCATATTTTAAAAACCTGATGTGATAGAAAAATTTAAAGGTGAGATTCGAATTTAGGACAACTCGATCCTATAAGTATTGTTTTGTTGTTGTTGATACAGACAAAAATTGTAAATTTTTCGACTAGTGTAACCTTAGTATGAAATATTCACATAATTTAGAATTAGATTGTATAAAAAGGTATTTAAAAATTACATCAACAGAATTGCGCAATGCGAAGCTTCTCGAGTCATCCGTTATATTATTTCTTACTTTTGATGATAGTTTAAACTTTAGGATGGAATTCCTTTTTCAACAAAAGTGTATCTGTGTCTCTTTTATTTAGCTTTACTTTCGAATTCAAAAGATGAATGATCCTTTACAACTTCAAATTCGTACATACATTTTTCGTGTAAATATATACATACATATGTATATATTCAGAATGCTTTAGAATGTAGTTTTTAAACTTAGACCAAGATATGAATTATTTAAAGGTCAACTCAAACAAAGACTATACCTAAACTTTTTACAGCCCCATCAAGGCCTTGCTCCCCCTGATGCCCCTATGAATATTAAATATATATTTTTGAATTAATTAAATAAAATTATAAATTCGCACAAACTTGCATGTTTCCAATGTTATTTCTAAAAACAAAATATGTAATGGTACCAAACCTATGATGGTTCATTTAGCTACCATTTATGTTTACACAAATTTTAAGCTAATATCTCAAACTCAAAATAATTATATATATGTATGTATGTATGTTATGTATGTATGTATGTACATGCACATATATGTTTGCAGATATGTATTATAATTACATATCTACAGTACATGTGTACATATTTTTCCTTTTCAGAAAATATCTGGTATCCTTGAAAACTTCCCACGCTTAATCTCATGCTTTGGTTCCTAGTTACTGTTTCGAGGTCGTTTCAATTTCATCCCTATATATGTATGTACGAGTATTCCATCCTACCATCTGTTTCTTCATTCTGGCCTTTTCTTTTGGTTTCTTTAAACGTCGTCGTCGGTCGTTGGTTGGATTTCTTCGAAAATATTATGTGCATGAAAAAGCATCTTTGCCCTTCCCTATATCCCTATTTTGGGTCAAATTTAAAAGCTCTGTAATACATAAATATTTCCAAGAAGAAGATCAATCACGAAAATAATGATTAAACTTAAATTTAAAAAATGTTTTTTGTTTCGTAATGAAATTTATTTATGGAAATTATATTTTTTAGCTGTGTACAGTTCAAATTTTGTATGGTGTCGATTTGAAGCCGATGAGTTGTAGATTTAACTCAGAACTTTGGTTTAAGTTCATTTTTAATGAAATCGTTTTTAATGAACAGCTGATTGTTGATTTAACATTTTCGAACATAATCGTTCCACTGAAAGTGTTTCATTTTCTGTTTATTTCCATCTGTCAGTTGAACTTTCAATGATCAACTTTAAGCCTAGTACGCTGCTGATGCGAAACGAAATTTCCCATACAAAAATGACATGACGAAATCATAAACGAAAAATTTCGCTGTGCTTTTCGTTTTTCAAACCTCAAATGCTTGATGCCAATCAGGAAGTTTGTTTCCAATGACAGATATTTTCAATGAGAGCTATAACCAACTTGTCAAAAATTTCAATGATTAATTTTTCAGTGATGGAAACCTGGCCCCTTATTCAAGAAATACAAATACTTGTTAAATTAAGTGTAAAATTTGGACGAGGTTGTACTTAATAAAGTCGGTTGTAGATCTTTATATGATATTGTCATTGGTTTGACAGGTAAGTAGTTAAAGTGATGATCACTTTACCAAAAAACAATTTTGAATTCATAGCTTTGTTCTTTTTCTAACTATTTTTAACAATCGTTAACTATTGTGGTTCCTAATGGGCCAATTATAGCTATACATAATTGGTTTTCATAATTGAAATCAATCATTGGACAATTTGTTGGCAGATCGTTTATAGAGAGAGGTCAAACAAAATTCCTATTTGAAATCCACCGAAAAATATTTACTGACAGAAATCTGTCATTGGAATTGTGTGAAATTGGAACACAAATCAATGGAAGGATACGTTTCAACTTTTGAACATAAAAGTATCAGCTGTTCAGGAATTTGAATTACCTCCCGGAAAATTGAAAAATAAATGTTTAGCGAAAAACAAATCCTCAATTAAACTTTTTTTTCTCAGCTCGAGAGATGAGTTCAAATTCAAAGTGTTGAACTGTCCAAGTGAATTATTCTTTGATTTTCATCCTTTTGTCAAAAAAAACTTATCAATCAATTCGGGATATGTTTAAAAATTACATTAAAGAACAGCTGATGCAAAACAGCTGGCCTATCAAAAAAGAAATTCAAAAGTATCCAAGAGTTTTTGTAATGTTTTTTACTAAAAATTGGACCTTGAAATTTAAATGTTGGCTGCTTTTTCTGAACAGTTGAAAGTTGTTTTTATTTTTTGCCAGTTCTTTCATTTTCAAATCCTCCAAGTGTAATTCTTGTCATGAAAAGTGCTTTCTCAAATTATACGTTCGGATTCGGCTTTAAACTGTAGGTTCCCTTCATCTTTGACAAGATAACTCGCATACAGGAATGGTTGAGAGTTGTAAGTCACTAGGCATTAGTTCTCAATGGACTGTTGAGCCATCTTATTTATTTTTTATTGATTAAGATGAAATTGTGAATTTTTGTTGAAAAGACAAATTTGTCGGACAAGATTAAAAACATTTCTATTGGCGGGTTAAAAAAATGTCTATGTATCTAACAACTTCTTGTTCAAAGGGGCATCAAGAGGTTTTAAGATATGTTTGTAAGATTTGAAAACTGTCTAAGTTAAACTTTAGTATGTATGTATGTATTTGGCCAGTTTATATTTCTAAGATTGCTGAGACTTTTGTCGGAAGAATAGACAGGGCAGGATAATATTAACACCATTCACTATTCACTCACGCCTAGCAATCAAGTTAGCTTTTCATTTCTTTTCATCGTTTTTTTTTTAATTGTGAGATAGAGAATTCTTGAGAAATCGAATCGTAAAAATTCTGTTCCCAGATTTCTGATAGAAATAGTGAGAGAATTTTGCGAGAAATTTTGTTTATATTTCTAACTTTGTTAGAACTCTCAACCATTCCTGTATGCAAATCTTTTCAGGGATAAAGGGGACTTACAGTTTGTAAAGGGAGTCCGAACTGCTAATTTAGGGAAGCACTTTTCATGACGCAAGAGGCTATCTCTAAGCAGATCGCATATAAAGTTGATAATCGGTGTCATAAACAGTTCTTCACCTCATCTGTACATGCCCTGCTCTAGCTCAAAAACGCAAGAATTACCTAGGGGAATTCTTCTATAACGATTTAAACGATCTCAATTATATTAACATAATCAGTCTTTCACGTTTCGTAAGGCACTCAAACTTTCAAAGATTTAATACTTTTGTCAGAAAAAGTTATTTAAACATTTTCGTAGTTATGTATGTATATTGTATTATTTTTAGAATTATCAACTAAATTAATAAATTAGGTGAGCAACAATCCGTTGATAACTAAGGCCTAGTGACTTTTACAACTCTCAACCGTTCCTGTGTACGATTCAAGTCAGTGATAGGAGAGTTATCAACTAGATAATAAAACATGGTACTGACATTAGTTTTGGTTCACTGTTAATATGGCAATGACGCATGAACTGTCAAAATCTTAACTCTCCAATTAAAAAACTCTGCGTTACAAATTTTACCCTTTACAAAGAGTAGTAAACATCACTAAAGCGTTTTCTGTCAAACTCAGTAGTTTTTTTATATTTGCATCTTTTGTGACGTCTCAAATAAAAGAAAACTTAACCAACGTACCTATGATTACATTAAATGTACATACATACATATGAGGAATTGTTGCTGTGAATGGATACAAAAATATAATTTGTCTTAACTGATTTAAAAACTGGCTTCAGTTGTTGACATATAAAGTAATTGTTTTTTTTTGTTATATAGCATGCATACAAATATATTACATACAAAAATTTACATATGTATGTATGTACCTAGATGTATTTAAGTAATATTTATAAATAATGCATCCAAATAACTCAGTTATCAAGATACGTATCAACTTTAATACTTATTAGATTAAATGGCAACACCGACTTTCTCTGCCACATGCCAAAACTCACCCCAAATTATTACTCTTCATCGTCATCCCCTAAAACAAGAAACGAAAAACAACTACAACAAAAAATAGAAGGAAGACTGCTGCTTTCTATTGCTTTGTTGTTGTAGAATATCCACCCTGTCCTTTTTGCTATAGTGAATGTGGATAATAAAGGAATTCAGTCCTTTCAACAAACAGTGGGTATGCAGGCCTGGGTAGGGTATAGGGTATTGGGTATACGCGAACAACAAGCTTCATAGATTCTACAGCCTTCAACCATCAACCCTGCCTCGTACATAAATGTTTAAAAAAATCAGCTCAGGCTCGAGTCTTCGATGTGGGTGTTTTAACTAAAAAGTGAAGGTGGAAGTGTATTTGATATGTGCTACAAACACAGTTATAATAAAAAAGCCTACAACGAAGGGTAGTAGCGGCGGTGTGGCGGGCGGCTGGTCGCTGTGGCGGTGGGGTGCAGTGGTGGGTTCACACTACTACAAAACTTACACGAACAAGAACTTTGTAGATAGGGGTTGTAAGGCAGTGATGTGACTTTTCTTTTCTTTTGTTTCTTCTGGTTGATCTTTTTTTCCTTATAACAAGAAAGAAAACAATAAAATGAAATGAAATGTATTGTAGCCGTGAACATTTTTGGTTCAATCTTACGTCGGATTTTAATGAAATAAAATTTGTACGTAACATATGAAATTTCAAATATAAATACAACAGTTTTAGTTTGTTGCTTAATTTGCTAACAATTGATAGGTTTCCAGGTTTTCATTCCAAACCATAATATATAATTCCAAAGTCGGTTGCTAAATGAAGCACACACTAGCGATACGATTAAGATGAACATTTCATTTCATAAAGCTAAAACGAGAATGTTTACAATTAATTGTAATTGAAATCTCCATATAGTTTTTTCATTTATTTAAAATGTAACTACTATGTGTAGTTGAAAACCTTCAATTACTTCGGATTTAATTGCAAAAATGTAGTTCAACACGAAAGTAATTATAAAAACTTCAGTAATGATTGCTTTTCCGGTATCATTACATATACAAATGTAATTAAATACTATATCTGTGAATTACATTTAAAGTGATGTTAAAAATATGTAATTCGCAGAAATGCTACGTTTTTTAATGTGTTGCTTTAAATTAATAAATGAATAAATAAATCAACTACCACAACTATATAATTTAATAGTACTTTCTCTCAAGAAATTTAACAGACCCATTACAATTTTCAATTATGTAATAAGTAAGTACATTTTATCAAATACTGTTACAAATGATTGAAATATGCATATATGTATTTTGTTCAATTACAATTACAAGTAATTAAAATGTATGTTTTTGCAATTACACTTACGTTTTTTTTAATTTTAATTTAATTAATTTTTTAATTGAAATGAAAGTTAGCATTAATTACGAAAAGTAACTATTATTTCCCAATTCTGATTGAAATAGCTGTCTCGAGAAATGTTATTTAAATAGTTTTTCGCATATTTCTGGCAGCATCTTCTCCGACATATGTATCTTGATTTTTAATGTGTCTAGAGTTTTTGTATCATTTGCGTCATTAAAATCTTTAACATACCCCACTAATACCTACGACAGGTTTAATTGCTTCGTACCCACGGAAATCAACATTCAAATAATAATATGACACTTAAATGACAGCTGAGTTTGACATGTGGCAAATATTAGTGGTACTAAATTGAAACCGCACAAAATGAATGATATTATGCAAACGTTGTTTAATATTTGTTCATGAGTTCATCATTCACATATTTTAGTGTAGTAACGGAGTGCAAAACATTTACATGTTTTTTTTTTTTTTAAATTGAAGTTCTAGTTCAAGGATATTATTTAAATATTAATCCTAATATAGGAGTTACTCCTTTAGAAAAAGCAAGAATATTATCATGAAACACTTAGTAACTTTTTTTGAGAAAAAAGGTAAAATAAATTGGCTGGTTTGTGAATCATATGTAACTTGATCCTTGAACTTTAAAAGGTTGAATAAAATGTAAAAAAAGGCCAAACATGTACACTCGTTCTTCAAAAGTAACTAACTGACTGCATCAAAAATCAATTGATATCGTAAAGGCTTTAACAGGCGATTTTAAGGTCTAACAATATCGTCAGATTTATCAGTCAAAAATGTTCTCAGATGTCTAAAAATCCTGTAAATTTACACATTTTGTGTGTCAGTATCGATAGAAGTTTCATTTTATTTCATTGTTATTACTTCAGATGTCATTAATTTCAAACTTGGAACTTTACTTGACTATCTTCAACTTACCAACAAAACTATTATTTACAAAACAAATCTTTTCAGCAGCCAATCAGATACTAGAAATGTGCCTTGCCTTCAAGTCAACTATGTCGTATCAACCTACCTATTTTCAGCCATTGACATGTACGACGTTTGAATTTGTCAGAAGTCATTGTTTAAGAACAATACATTATGAGTGACCTTTACTTTTTAATACTGTTGAAAGTGAAATAAAATCAATTTGGCTTTATTTCACATTGTTCAAATAATGTAGTAAGACCAATTATTTGAAATCAGAGCTTACCTTCTTTTAGGAAATTACTACTGCAACAACCCGTAGTGTTCTACAAAAAATATTGAATTGTAAAGAAAAATATTAATAAATTAACTTTTTACTTATGTACATAATTAGCAACTGAGCATAAATTAAATGACATCCGTCAAAAAGACCAACTCCCAAAAAAGTATTGCCATATGCACCCGTTATTACGTAACATTCTAAATATAACGTTGGTCTTTTTCAGATTTTACTAATGGAATACATTATTAACTTCCCATGGGAAGTTATTGTAATGGGTCCGATTTGTCAAATTGAAAATTTTGACATTTCTCGACGTTTCAAGGTTCCTAGAGTCGAAATAAAAGATTTTTAGAAAGATGTCTGTGCGTGCGTGTGTACGTACGTTCGTACGTCCGTATATCCGTATGTCCGTATGTCCGTATGTCCGTATGTCCGTATGTCCGTACGTCCGTACGTTCGCGACGTTTTTTTCGTCGTCCATAGCTCAAGAACCAGAAGAGATATCGACTTCAAATAAATTTTGTAATACAGATAATAAGGCAGAAAGATGAAGAAAGGGCTCTCAAGAAAATTGCGTGGGTGGTTTTTTTTTTACCATAGCAGTTTAAAAAAAAGGTGAACATTTTTGTTAAACCTAAATATCTTATGAACCAATGATGCTTGAGACTTGAATTAAATTTTATAATATATATTGTAACGTAATACAAAACAATTATATTTTTGGAAAAAATCCAATTAACGGTTTTTTTTATAAATCAAAAAAATTGAAACAAAAAAAAATTTGTCACCTCGAAAATTTTACGACCAAAATATGATTTCATCTCCAAAACAATTTTGTGCAACGAAGAATAATGTTTTTGACATCTGATAAAATTTTGAGAAAAATCTAATTGACAGTTTTTTTTATAAAAAATAAAATCCTAAAAAAAATGTGCTCATAATTGGTAAAAATTGAATTTCGACGCATATATCTTTTCAGAAACTTGAGATTAAGGCTTCAAACTTTTTTTATCTTATAAGAAATATTGTTTTCAACATTCTGAAAAATGTTGAGAAAAATCAAATAGACAGTTTTAAAAAAAAAAAATAAAAACCTAAAAAAAATTAATAAAAGTTGGTAAAAATTGATTTTCGACTCAAATATCTTTTCAGAACTTTGAGATAATGGCTTCTAACTAATTTTAACTTATAAGAAATATTGTTTTCAACATTAGGAAAAATTTTGAGAAAAATCGAATTGACAGTTTTTTTTTACAAAAAATAAAAACCTACAAAAAAATTATAAAAGGTGGTAAAAATTGATTTTCGACTCAAATATCTTTTCAAAACTTCGAGATATTGGCTTTAAACTACTTTAATCTTTCAAAAAAAATTGATGTCAACATTCAGTAAAATTTTGAAAAAAATCAAATTGACAGTTTTTTGACAAAAAATTAAAAACCGACAAAAAAATTAACAAAAATTGTTAAAAATTGATTTTTGACACAAATATCTTTTCAAAAATTTGAGATAATTGCTTTTAACTAATTTTAACTTATAAGAAATATTGTTTTCAACATTCGATAAAATTTTGTGAAAAATCCAATTGACAGTTTTTTTTACAAAAAATAAAAACCTAAAAAAAACAATACTAAAACTTGGTAAAAATTTACTTTCGACTCAAATAGCTTTTCAAAAATTACAAATATTGGCTTCAAACTTATTTTATTTCACAGAAAATATTGTTTTCGATATTCATATATCATTCGATATAAAAATCCAACAGTCCGTTTTTTCATAAAAAAATAAAATCTACAAAAAATAGTACACAAATTTGGTAAAAATTGATACATTAGGTAGATAAACTTTTAAGCAAGACAAATCGACAGACGGGATGGGAAGTTATCAGTGTGGGTCGCATCCCAGCCTCTTTTCTTGATTTTACTTTTGATAAAAAAAGTAATACTAAAAAGTGCATGATCTATGGACAATATGTTTTATCTACTACACTTTGAGATGTTGGAAATAAACTAAAAAATAAAAACAAACAAAGTATAATTGTATACTATTTTTTATAATGTACTGCATAAACCCGGTAGTTTATGTGTCCATAATCAAAAATGATGCTCTTGAACTGAGCTTTCCAAGGCATATGAAATTATGAATAGAAAACGATATCAGCCAAATTACCGCCATGGCTTCAGCTGCCACCATATCCTTTTTATGAAATTTTCCATGACTAATTTGCACCTTTGCTGCTGTATGTCGTCAAGACTGCTGACATCTTTCTTTACTCTTAATTATTCCCACGCGACTTATTCGTTTTGGCAGAAACTTGGCTTAATTCAAGCTTTTCCGACACAGAACATTTCAGTAAGGAGTTCGAAGTTTACAGAAAACATCTTAATGTTCGTAATGCAAAGGATTAGGTGGAGGTGTTCTTATAAAAATACAAATTTCTCTTCGTCTGTATATTTTCCATTTCAACTATCAACAAAAATGAATTCATCTTTGAAAAGATAATAGTACAGATTATGACAATTTTTTTTCTTAGCATTTATAGCGAACTCTTCTTGACATTAGAATTTGTAATTAATTTTTCCTGCTCTGACACCAAAATTTACATTTAGGTGATTTTAATTAACCACACATTGACTGAATACCATCTCTCTCTTCTTCACAATTGGAACGATATTTTCTCGATAAAATCCTTCTTATTGACTTACAGCAAACAAGCTGTATTAAAAACTCTAAAAATCGAATTCTCGATTAGGTATTTTCTTCTGACGCTAATAGTAGCACTGTTCTAGAATCTTAATCAGAAATAAATATTATTGATAAAGATCACCCCTCTTTTCGAATTTTTCTTGACTTAGGAAATCAGCGAAAAAAATAAGGCATGGATTACTTAAAACTCTGTCTCCAATTTACTTTACTGTCGTATTGGTTTTTTAAATGAATTTAAACATTTTTCTTATTCATTATACTCTAGTTTTATTTATGATATTAGCACTTCTTTAAAAGAGAATCCTTAACATTTTTGGA
Organism: Eupeodes latifasciatus; assembly: GCA_920104205.1. Taxonomy (NCBI): domain Eukaryota; kingdom Metazoa; phylum Arthropoda; class Insecta; order Diptera; family Syrphidae; genus Eupeodes; species Eupeodes latifasciatus. Next base: position 182,076,269 of record OV049924.1, read on the forward strand.
AACTTTTCAACTTAAAATTAAAATCAGATGGCTTTCCAGTTAACTTAACTTACAAGAATCATTCATTAGATAAAACTTTTGATATTTGTAAAGCTTTTGCAATCAGTTTCCGTGAGTAATTTTTGTTAATAGCCTTGAAGTAGTTGATGAATTATATTTTCATATTCTTCACTCCTTTTTAAAAACTAGCTGTAGTCACATCCTTGTGCTAGAGAATACAGTCATTGATCTTTTTTCCGTGTTGATTGATGACGGCCCAACCGGTCCCGATGGTATTCCCGCGATACTATTAAAAAAAGTGTAGAAATGCTTTGATTGAACCCATAACGTTCATATTCAAACTTTGCCTAAAATAGGAAAATTCAATTCAATAATCAAGAAAGTTAACAGGGCGGACATAACACACTACAGGCCCATTGTAAGACTCTCTTGAATTCCTAAACTTTTTGAACAAGTTGTTTGTGAGAATGTAGCATTTCTTAGTAAAAATATTATTTGCGAACAGCAACTTGGATTCGTGAAGAAAAGATCAACCGTTCAAACGCTTTACAACAAGGTTATGAAGTTGACTGTGTATACACGCACTTTTTTAAAGCTCTTGACCAATTTGGCTACGGATTTATTTTATTCAAACATAAAGCTATTGGGTTTTTCATGTGTTGGGCTATAATTCTATTATTTTGAATACTAACAACTTACAGAAACAACTATGATGAGCCACTGATCGTAGTTTAATGCTTGCTATAAGCTTACTACTTTCTGAAAATGAAGTGTAAATAACTTCAAAATTTCAAACTTTAAGATCTTAAATCGATTGTGGAGCATTGGCATAGAGACCCTGGGCCCTATTCTGTATTTCGTTCCGAAAGTGCTTTCGTTTCGCTTTTAAATTGGTACTATACCTAAAAATTCGAACTCGAAAAAAATATTACTCAATACTTTTTCCATTTACGGATAAGTTTTTGTCGAGCCTCGAACTATTTCTCATGAGATCAGTCAAATTTATAGACAAAAAAAAAGACTAAAAAGCAAACATTTATTGTGTTTAAGAAAATAATTTAAAAAAATCGAAAGATAATGGATTCATCTGCATTTTGAATGGATGCCGAAAGTAGTGAAGAGCCGAAAATGTTATACTGGATATAATATTATGGAAATGCTGATAAAACGTAAAATTTGGTTGCTAGCAAAGATTAATTTCGCTGTTTAGATAATTGTTTTATTATTTTAGTTCGGCACAGAATTTTCGAATTTTTCCGCATACAATTCTGTTGAAAGCCTTCGACACAAATTGTTTGAAGTTTGCTTGGCTTCAGATGTTTTTAAATGTTCCTTGGCTATATCGAGATGGGCACACATAACAACATTTCAAATTGCTTTTGCTTTAAATGAATTGTATGTATTTGCGTAAATTATTATTATTACTGGAATTTTTTTTTTAAACTTACACTTAAACTTTCCTCGCATTTGTTGTAGAAATACATTTTCCGTATTTCGATGCTTTTGACATTCGGAAAAGAGTTGCCAGGTACAAAAATTTCAATTTCGGAATTGTCAATCCGTAAGTAGTAGATTTGATTTCGTTTAAGAAATAGAGAGAACAATATATTCATTTTCGGAAATGTTCGAAATATTTTTATTAATTTTTCATGTGGCATTCAAAATTGTAAAGATGTCACTGGCCGACGAAATTCCATTTTTTTCTGTTGCACAAACAAAACAATACAAAAATTCGAATCTTGTCTTGAAATTTTTCTATCACATCAGGTTTTTAAAATATAGCTACCCCTTAAAATGCTAAAAACAACCAAAAACGGAGCTTTCGAGCTTTATTTAAAACTCAAAGTATCTCTTATCAATAAATTGTATAACGATATTGAGAAGTACACATCTTTCTATTTTAGATGTAATTAAAAGCATTTTAGTATCTTACTTAGTTTCTGGAAATTCTTATTATTTAGTTATGATATTTGAATCTATATGAAGATTCTAGAAAAACTTGAATTTGATACTTTAATACTTTTGGAAAATACATTTTGGACTTAATTTTTAGTGCTGATTTCGAATCCAAACTCTGATGTTAACTATTTGTTCAAGTTTTTAAAATACCCGTTTTCAACATTGTTTTTTTTTTGTATATTTCTTAATATATTTCAAAAACTTGATATAATAGATTTGTTTGGATAACAGATTTGTTACAACAATAAAACTAACTTTCAAACCGGTTTGCATTTTTTGGTTGAAAACCATTTAAGCAAAAATGGTTTAGAGTTGCTTTTAGATTTTTGTAAGACAGGTGAAATCTACCAACTTTTAAAGTTTTTTCGAATATCATATGGAATAATATAAATATTTCAACTGAATATACAGGGATTGCAAATTTGGAACACCATCACGGATTTTATTTAAAAAAAGATACTTCATAAAATTAGATAGTCTCAAAAAGCATTATAAATGCGTTTTTTTTTCGAATTTCAAAAAGTGATATCTCAAAAACTTGAAGTCGGATTTAAATTAAGGCCACCAAAACTCATTGGAAAACTGCAATTTTAATGCCAGTAACTAGTAAGAAAACCTTGTCGACCATTGTGTTAATTAACAAAATTTTTCTTCCGAAATTGAGAGTTTTAACAATTTCAATTAAGTGCTGAAGTGTAAATCGTTCCATTAATAAAAATGGCATGGCTTTTAATCGTCGAATTTCAAAAAAGACTGCAGTCCAAATTGAGGACTTTTTAAAATGACTTATCTAAACAGAGGGTTTAGATTCTAGCAAGGCTCGGAAATGTAAATCTTCACCAATACATTAAATTTTAAGCAACATCTGAATCAAATTTTGCAAATAAAAATGACAATTAGTGCAAAATATCGAAATTTTCTTAAGATCAAATAAAAAAAGGACATCTTTAAAACTTTAATTTTCCTTGGATATAAAAAAAAAGTTGATATTGACAGAATCATATAACCTAATTTAAGCAAAGTCCTACGACTCCCACGACTGGTCTCTTTTTTGTAGTCTTTTGGGGAAATTCATGATAAAGATTGGAATGGTGATCATGGTGGCAAAGATTTGAGAGTGTGTTTTATTGGTTTCGTGAATTCTATGCGTGAAAGTGAAAAGCCACAGAGAGAAACTTTCCAAAGTTGCTTTTCTACATAGTATACGAGTATGTATGTATATACTACGTACTCCTTCGTTGAAGAGAACATCAAGCACAGGAAAAAACACAGAACAGCAAAACATAGAACACATCACGCATCCTGGTATAAGCTTAACAACAGTGGAAGTTCTATGTGCTCTGTGTGCTTCGTTGTTCGTGTTGTTCGCTGTCAAATTTGGTTTTCCTGCTTTTCTTGCTCTTCGGGGAAGGATTTTACTTTCTATACAACGAACAAATACCGGGTGCTCTGTCCTTTGCCTTTATCCTTGTCGTTGTAGTTGTCGTTGTCATCGTTGCCGTGCCATTTCAAGTATGTTATATTTTAATTTCGCTTTTAGAACTTTTGCTTCTCTTTAATCATCAAACAAACGGAAATAGAAAATGAAAAAAATAAAATAAATGTCCTTGCAAAGTGAATACAAATACAATAGTGTATTGAATTTAATTATTTTGGATTATTTTGTGTGTGTGATGTTATTATTATTTTGTTTTTTTTTTTTTGATATTTTACAGCTAATAATATGCAATACGGACAGAATATCTCGATACCATATACTCAACCGCAAGGTGATTTGAATTTCCTTAATTCGTCCGATCATAAAGGAAAAATCCATCCCAAAATTGAACGGGACCGCGAAGAAGGTAAGTTTGTGTGTGTTTTGTTTTTTGAATTCATATAATTATTATTTTTTAATTTTGTGCAAATTTTTACTTTGAATGGTTTTTCATTCGATAGATTTTTCTTTTCGGTTGAAGAAGAAAAAGAAAAAGAAAAAAAACTAAAATCTTAAGAAAAATTAAGCAACCGGATATTATGTACAAAATGTACACGCGCTAGCCCAATTAAGCTTTTGTACATAAAAAGGACCTTATGTGCAAAATTATATACCTACATATTATGTACTGTAAATACCTATGTACATTTGTGGTAAATAATGAATTTTTTGAAGGGTGTGAGGATATTTCATCCGGTTCTGAAAATGGAAAATGAGGCATGATGAAAGTTTTTCGATTTTCTTCTCTCGCTCTCTTTTTGTGTGCTCTTGTTTTTTTTAAAAGTGTATACCTACCTACTCCTTCGAGCTTAGTTATCAATTTATTATACATACATACATACATACATACAAAACATTTGAGATCGACTGAATTAATTTTTATATGTCAAATTATAGTCAAGAGTATACAATTCAGATCGACAAATAAATCAACTTTAAGAAAACTATACTTTTGGTATAAAATACTTTATTAAGATATCATGAGGAATGTGAAGATTTGTTTTTAAACAGATATTTTGGTTTCATTGAAGATGAAGATGATGACGAGATGTTAAAGTGAAAGTTTCTTTATATGTTTTGTTACTAAGCACAGTATAGGTATATAGGTAGGTTCAAGGATAAAATAGCAAAGCTTCTCCTTAACATCGAGGTAAAACCATCAGCAGTAAGAACAACAAAAAAAAAAACAACAACAACAAAATTAAATTAAAATAAGTTTTCTCTCCAAAAAGTCACGAGGACAAAAATGAAGGCAACTATATGTCTATGGCTATAGCTTTAGCTGTGACTGTAGCTGCTGTCTGAGGAGAGGGAAAGTGAAAGTTTCAAGGATATTCCTGGGCTGCTGGCTTATTTTGTCCATTCTGATGGCTCGTGTCGGTTTATTATACCCATATAGCCATAGATATACCTAACTACCTACCTTACATTTATCATTTACTTAGCCATGTATACATAATATTAAAATATAGGAATTTAGATTCGTCAGTAAAAGTTTGTACATACATATATATGATGACGGATGTACAATATCTACTAATAATAAGGTTTACATAGATATAAATATAATTTAGGTAGGTATAGTACATTATGTAAAAAAGGAACAGACACTGTCTTGTCTATGTTAGGTGGGGTCAGTGTTTGAATAATTTTTGTTTTTTATGAAGGAATAGACACAATTTGGAATTTATATCTTTTCACTTGTAGATATAGTAGGTATAGGTATGATTAATAGGTAGGTTGGTACTTGTACCTATTTACATCCATCCATATATATATGTATTAATGTGTACTTAATAAGCTTCTTCTTAATTATTTTTTCTTTGTTTCTCTTCCTGTTGAGGGCAGTAGGACATTTGTGATTAAGGAAAATAACAGTCAAAATTAATTTGATTGATAAATTTGTATTATTTTTGTTTAATTCATTGAATATGAATTTTAATTTTTAGGCAACAGTTACAATATATTGGATTATTTAATTATAGCTTTCCACAGCTTTATTCTGGTAGAATCAAATTTTTTACTTTCTCAAAGGAAGAAGGCAGGAACAAACAGAGAGCCAGTATCGAAAAAAAGGCCTTAGACAATCTACACTAATATTATAAAAAGGAAAGATTTGTATTTTTGTATGTAACGAATAACCTCAAAAAGTACTGGACCGATTTTAATAATTCTTTTTTCATTAGAAAGCTACATTATCTGTACCTATTTATGTTTACCCGTGCGAAGCCGGGACGGGTAGCTAGTATATTATATGTTCGAAATTTTAACCTTCAGTTAAAAGTTTATGCGAAAGAGTGATATATCTACCAATTTACATACCCAGACGAAAGAGCACAAGTACAGGGTTATCCATTTTGCGTTTTCAAAAGTAAACGTAAATAAAACACATATTAAATATTTGTTTGATAATATTTCATTTTTATTATAAAGTTTGAACGTTGACATTATGTGTGAAATACTATACATCATTTATAAAAGACCACCATGCGAATTTGTGCAAGCATTAATTCTTTTGAGGTAATTTTCGATCACTTTTTGACACGTATTGGGCGGTATTTCAGCCATAACTTGACAAATGTTGGTTTTTAAGTGCTCAAGAGTTAACAGTTTATCTGCATAAACACGATCTTTCGCGTAGGAAAAGATAGATAAATAGAAAAAGTCCAGTGGTGTCAAACTGCATGATCGTGGTGGCCAGTTGACATCCCCACGACGAGAAATTATGCGGTCAGGAAATGTCTCTTGCAATAAATCCATATTCGCTCGAGTTGTGTGGCATGTGGCGCCGTCTTGTTGAAACCACATATTCTCTAAGTCGTATTCTTCAATAGCAGGCAAAAACAAGTCGTTTATCATATGGCCATAACGCTCCGAATTGACGGTGACAGTCGTTCCATCGCCCTTTTCGAAGAAGTAAGGTCCTATCACACCTCTCCGGACCAAAGAGAGAACCAAACACTGACACTGAAGAAATTTTGGGAAAAATCACCGACCACCGCCGCGCCGCCTGTTGTTCAAGCACCCATTCGAGGTATCTACGACGTTGTGAATGGTCAGCTGGCTTCGGTTGTTGTGTGAGCTGGACTTTATATGGATGTAGGTGTAGATCCAAATATGTACCAAATACGCCATAATATGCCGTAAGACAGTCCTAATTCCTGAAAACGACGATGAGTCGACACATTCGGGTCTTCGACAACACTTTCACTTACATCAGCGATGTTTTCAGTGTTATAAGGAGCGAAACGATGATGCACACTGCACAGGCCTTTTAATATCTGTAACCAACCCTGTCACTTCAAATTTCTTCACAATTTTGCCAATTTCTTGCGTATTTGGACGATTTTGCAAACCATAATCTCCTCTTAAAGCACGATATTTGGCTGTGGCAGAATCACCATTTTTGAGTTGGTTTTAACATTTTCGTAAATGTCAGACTTTCAACTGAAACAAAAATTGGTTTAATAACTTAGTTTGATAGATGTCGAATTCCAGCCCTATACTTTTGAAACCGAAAATGGACAACTCGTGATTATATGTTCGATATTTTCACCTTTAGTTAAAAGTTCATGGGAAAAATTCTGCTAATTTACTTAGACCAAAGTGCACAAATATTTTCAGGCGTTGACCTAGATATCTATTCATATTTTTTAAAGTAAAATGCACTGGGATGATATTTATAAGATTGGTTTAAACAAATTATATAGATAGTTTTATTTTTGTGAATATTGTAAAATAAGGGATTTAGATACAACGAGTACCATTTTCTTAACTTTAACAAAATTTCGTTAGTTTTAATTACTTTACATACATGTGTAGGCCCAATGCGTTCAACCATAAGATTGATACCAAATGAAAGCTGATGTTTTGCTTAATATACTTCATTATTGTTTTCAAAATCGGTTTGGGAATTTTCGAGTTATTTGAGGTTAAAGTAGGAGTAATACAAATCAAGTAAATCGATATTAGTACCAAATGAAAAATCGCAAAAATATCTTCTAGATGGTATCAATATTTTTGATATATACTTAGCTTAGACTTTGATGGAAACAAAATATTTCAGTTATATTTTACATCCTAATACGGGCTCTGTCTAATAGGATAGAACGCCCCATACCTAGACAAATTCTTCTATAACGATATAAACGATCTCAATCATATTAACATAACTGGTACGTGGGGGAATCTTTTTTCGTCATCCATATCTCAAGAACTATTGTAGATATCGACTTTAAATGAATTTATTATACAGATAACACAGAAAGATGCAGAAAGGACTCCCACGAAAAATGGAGTGGGTGGTTTTAAAAATATCAATCTAATCCAAAATATCTCACAAACCAATAACGCTAGCGACTTGAATTAAATTTTATATTATACTAGTTGACTCGACCACGCGTTGCTGTGACTAACTTTTTTTCATATTACATTGTTGTAAACTATTTGAAACTATTGATTTTTTAAATTCACTAGATATACCTGGAACGCCACCATATAACCTTCGATTAAAGATTGGTTCACCTATTATTCTCCTGCGTAATTTGAATCCACCTCAATTATGCAACGGTAAACGTTTGGTCATCAAAATGGTCACCGGAATTATTCTTGAAGCAACCATATTAACTGGAAAGCTTAGAGGAAAAGTGGTCCTGTAGCCACGTATTCCAATGATACAATCAGATTCTACCATGCCCTTTAAAAGGTTACAGTTTCCAATTCGTTTAGCTTTCGCCATGTCTATTAATAAATTTGAAGGCCAAACAATGTCTATATGAAAATTTTAATCAATTGTGTTCAAAGTCCTTCCCTTCAAATCCCAAACCAGTAAATTTGTATACCAGCTTTAACATTTCCGTCTTCGTTCGTAAATAATAATTTCATTGTAATAAGGGGTAACGGTAGTAGAAAATTAGTCATGAAGGTCGACATGTTTTTTTTTTACAAATCGCATATATGTAAAAAAGCATGGTGGTGCCCATGTCTGATGTTCTCCTACCGTTCCCCTCAAATACTTAGTTTACAAAATGTAATATGACAAAAAACTTTAGCTTGGTCGAGTAAGCTAGCAAAGTATATTAAGCAAAACATCAGCTTTCATTTGGTATCAATTTCACGGTTGTAAAGTGCGTACGCCCAAAAATGGTCTTTCGCAATTATACAGATTACAGACTGAAATATATCTTAATTTTCGATTAATAATTAATTAATTATGACGTCTCTTTTTTTAAGTCCATCAAAATCGAATTTTTTCCGTGGCGTGATGTTTAGTGAGTAGGACTGTCGTGCTAGAAGTCTTGGGTTCAATCCCTGCCTGTGCCACTTAAAGTTTTTTCATGAGTACTGCTTCTTGCGAGGAATTGACAAATCCTCCTAGAGTAATTCTTGTCATGAAAAGTGCTCTCTCAAAATAAACGTTCGGATTCGGCATAAAAACTGTAGGTCCCCTCCATCCCAGAAATGACGTGCATGCAGGAATGGTTGAGAGTTGTAGATCACTAGGCCCTAGTTGTCAATGGACTGTTGGGCTACCTTATTTATTTATTTGATTTTTTTAATAGTTGAAAATTATGAGCAAATTTGCAATACCTTTACTTTAGTACAAAAATTTGAAAACAGAGTCTAAAATGCTTTTTCCTTCCATAACCTTTTGGCACAACATTTTTAAAAACATAATAGAATAATAATTTAAGATTACAAAAAATAGATTTTTTGAAAATTGTGGAGAAGCCTAATACCCTTAATTCAATCATTTCATTAGTACAATTGGGCGTATACGTACTATTTTATATTGAATTTTTGACAAAATCGTCTTCTCTTCTGTTTTTCAACTGTAAAATTACTTCAACAACAATCAACAGCTAATGTCAAGGGGTTTGAATTTCTTAAAAGCTTGTAGTTCATGAAATAAGACGTTAGACATTTAAATCATCTATGTCAGTATAAAGGTTTGAAGGCACAAAAACCTCCAGCGTTTTTTTAATTCTTTCTTATGTGCATACATATATGTATAAGTTTTATATTTCAATCTTTTTCATTTTGTTCTCTTTCTTTTTTCATTCAACAGTGATTAATCAACAAATTTTACAAAATGTCAACCAATCTTGGCAAAACCTTGCAAATACAGCGAATACAGTTGATTATTCATCACATTTGCTGTCAGCAACACTGCCAATATCATTACAACACTTCCTTAAATACTCCGAAACAATAAAAAAAGAATCTTCAGGTATAGTCGGCTCACAAATTAACTCAGGAAATTTAAATTTAGGAAATCTAGACACCACATCCGGTTTCAATATTAAAGGTGAGGTTTTAAAGAACGGTGCCAATTTGAGCCTAGCACTTGGCGGTATACATTCGTCAAACAATACAAACAATACTAGCAACCATAATCATAATGGTGGAGGAGGTGGAGGTGGAGGAGGAGGAGGAATTGTTGGCATGGATGCACACCTTACTAATCTTTCAGATGCATCAGGTGTTCCAACTACGACATCAGCACCTGCCGCTGCTAATACAACTACAACAACAACACCTGGTACAACGACAACTGGCAAAAAGACAAAGAAAAAGAAGCCACCAAAGGAGAAGAAACCCCGACCCAAACCAGGTGAGATTCGAGAAACAAAAGCTCTCGACGGTTCGACGTTATATTGTTGTCCGGAATGTCAAATGGCATATCCCGATCGAAGTTTGATTGAACAGCATGTTATATCACATGCTGTTGAACGGCGATTCGTTTGCGATATTTGTAATGCTGCTCTTAAGAGGAAGGATCACTTGACCAGGCACAAGTTATCTCACATTCCAGACCGGCCACACGTGTGCAATGTGAGTATAAGTGATTTTTTTTTTTCTAAAATTGTATTAATTTTGTTACTGGTTTTAAAATTGACCTTCATTTACTTAAACACATTATACAGGGTCTCCCATAAGTAATGGTCCAAACTGTATATGCTGATTGGTCAAGTCATGACCTACCATAATTTGGTAACTTGTCTATACCGCATCCCAACGGTTTTCGAGTAACGGTTGTTTTAATGAAATTTTCAAAAACACCTACTTTTAGTCGGTTTTTTAATCACCCTGTCCACAAATGATTTTTGTTTTTACTTTACGTTAACATTTAACAATTTTGAATAAACATTCAATATTTTTGCAATTAAAAAAAATCAATTTTCGGCCCTATTTTGCAAAATATTAATAGTTAAAATCATATTCCTATCAAACTTAATTTGTTTACCTCGAACTTTAAAATAGTTTTATTTAAAAAAGTCATATAACACAATACTGTTTATTGAATTTAAAAACTTGCTTGATTTTTTAGCTTTTCAGCTAGCTTTGGTTCAAAAGTTATAAGCATTTCAATTTAATAAGTCACGATTTAAAAAACAAATATAAAAAGAAAAAAATGTTTTTCTGTTAGAATTTTTTATTACGTCACTAGAGACATCTTGTTTCCAATTCATTGAATTAGGCTCATCATGTGAGTACCCCCAAACTAATTTTTTGTTTAGTTTAGTACAAGCAGCAATGGCGACCTTTTTCCTTATCAAGCAGCGGTTCTTAACGACTACTACTTCGTCTAGTACTTGTACTAACGCGTTTATTATTTTAAGCGGAAATAATATGATTGTTTGTATTATCGCCGTTTTTGAACCAAATGAAGTTGTTAAGCTATAATAGTGCGGTACTTTATTTATTTCATAAAGAAGGAATAATTTAAGAAAATAACTAAAAATGTCTTACATGTCACGTGAATATGCTATGATGCTTTTTGTTAATGGCGAATGTGGTGGAAATGCAAGAGCAGCAGCAAGGAAGTATGCAGAAAGATATCCAAATGCTTAAAGTCCTGACCATCGGGTATTTATAAGAGTTCATAATTCTTATATGGAAGGTATAATGCTTATAACTTTTGAACCAAAGCTAAAAAATCAAGCAAGTTTTTAAAATCAATAACAAGTATTGTGTAATATGATTTTTTTTGATAAAACTATTTTAAAGTTCGATGTAAAAATTTAAGTTTGATAGGAATATGATTTTAACTATTAATATTTTGCAAAATAGTGCCGAAAATTCAAATTTTTAAAATGCAAAAATTTTGAATGTTTATTCAAAATTGTTAAATATTAACGTATAGTAAAAACAAAAATCACTTGTGGACAGGGTGATTAAAAAACCGACTAAAAGTAGGTGTTTTTTGAAAATTACATTAAAACAACCGTTACTCAAAAACCGTTGGGATGCGGTATAGACAAGTTACCAAATTCTGGTAGGTCATGACTTGACCAATCAGCGTATACAGTTTGGACCATTACTTATGGGACACCCTGTATGTTTTAAATCTACCAAAACACTGATTTTTATGTTATTCGGGTTCCATTGGACAAAAAAAATGATTTACTTTTTAGCTTGAAAAACTCTTGTTTTTTGGAAAAAAACTTAAGTATTTCAATGATTTTAAATTTAAGTCTACACCAAAATAAAATATTCAAAATATGTAGATTACTTTTATTCAGACAAATACGTAAAAACGTATGAGGTTTTCAAATCCCGATTTTACTCTTTATCGTGCTCTATTGGAGAAAACAAATTGAAATTCGAAACAGCTTTGTGGCCTTTAATCCATCAAATATTGGTATATTGACGTTTCGTCCCGGTATTCTCACTTGGACTCATCAGTTAACGAGTGAAAAAACCTTGTACGCAGATTTTGTTAAAAACGAGTTGAGAGATTTTCATAGCCCTTGCATCATCAAATTTGATTTGATTGATGAACATATTTCATATACTTAGCTCTGTTATTCGCCTCAAAGCTTCATCGTAGTGGGTTAAAAACAACAACACTGGCACTCCGTAATTCTTAAGTATTTCGAATCAATTCCAAAGCAAACAGACTACACCATCTCCCAACTGCATTTCGACCGAAATTTCTAGATTTCTATTCCTTCCAGATCTTTCGTGTTCCAGGCGTAACTTTTGGTGATAAAAGAATAAGTTTTGTCCTGGAGATGGATGGCACAACAGTTTAATATTCAACTTTGTTGCTGTGTGGGAGGCCAAAGAGACATTCTAGGAAATTGTAAGGCAGATGAACTTGTCATAAATGGTACAATACAACCCATTCTACAACGCCTGGCGAATGCTGGTATACATTTGAACTATTGCTAATGCAAGACACTATAAAGAAGGACAACATCAGGTGGAATAACATTGCCACGTGTCAGGTAGCGAAAAACATCTAGCCTTCAGTAGATTTAAAGCACTCAAGATGTTTGCTATCTCCAAGCAGATCGCATATAAGCTCGATAATCGGTGTCATAACCGGGCACTGTATAATAGAAAAACCCGCCATGCGGCTAGCCGTATTCTCAAACGAAGAAACAGTTCTTAACCTCCTCTGTACATGCCCTGCTCTAGCTCAAAAACGAAAGAGTTACCTAGGAAAACCACTTTGACCTAACCTAACATAAGCTTGTCTGTGATATTCTTTCTTTTAATTGATCTTCTGTTTTTTGTGTTAATCAATATGCTTTGTAATAAAAATCGACAGTAACAAATCTTCTTGAGTTTACCACATTTTGTATTGACACCCTCGAAAGAAATCTACAAAATGGCTGGGTATTAACAGACTTCAGAAAGGCATTAGAAAAACTAAGCTATAGTTTGCTTTTAAGATTAGATTATTACTTAGATTTCATCAAACTTAATGGCCAGATATTACAATGTAATTATTAATAATAGTCACTCAAGTAAATTTTTAGAAAACCTTTGGTGTTCCACAAGGAAGCCACCTTGGTCCACTATTATTCGTTTAATTTATAAATGGCCTTCCTTTCATTTTAAAAAAATGTAATGACTTTGAGTTATGGACTGTTATAGAGTTTGTAGAGACAGTTTCCAGAGATTTAATACCGGCCTGACTATCTAAGAAAATTTGGACTGGCCAATGGTGTTGTTAACCCACTGCGATGAAACTTTGAGGCAAATAGCAGAGCTTGCAGCTATTTGTTTGCTAAGTATATGAAGAGGTGTTATGTATACATAGGTAAGCTGGACGTTGGATTTAGTTTGTCGTGATTTATAGCCTTCTCCAAAGCAATCCACCACACTGCCACACCGTACATTAAAATCGGTCTGATTACCGATATGTATAGCCAATGCGTGATTCTGGATTGTAAGCACCATTTATTACCAAAAGCTTTTTGCAAGAAAAGAGAGCTACAGTTGCTTTTTTGACTCTTTTTTGTACATTGCGTTTCCAATTTAGTTTTTTGTCTAAAATAAGACCCATGTACTTAACCTCGTCGGAGAACTTTAATTGGATTCCTTTAATATAGAGAGGGTTAACATATGTATGTGGAATTTTGTACTTTCTCGTGTATTTCTGTGTGTAAGTTTACACCTAGTCCACACCGATCAGCTCAAAGTAAAAGTTTGTCTAAGGCATTTTGTAAGACTTCTTTTAGGGTGTTAAGATGCTATCCTGAAACCGCTATAGCAACGTCATCAGCATAGGCAATCACTCTGAAACCCTCCGCATCTAGATGAGCTAGGTTTTCTTTTACCACCAGGTTCCAGAGGAGAGGGGATAGAACACCACCTTTCGGTGCCCCCCTGCTAACAAATCTTCTAGCAGAAGAGTTGCCCAGTTTGGAGTTAATTATTCTGCTAGTCAGCATTAAATGAATTAACTCCCCGGGCGAACTCCTTCGTTCAGAGATGTTAGTCAAAATGTGATCGCAAATGTGTCCATGTTGTTAGAAGCGCCTTCGATGTCAAGGAAAGCAACCATAGTGAAGTCTCTATGATGGAGGGAGTATTTGATGTTGCATACTAATAAAGGGTGTCCCAAAATTAACGCAAGATTTGAATTTGCCGCCCTTTGTGCAGTGAAGTGTTGGCAACCCTGAAAAAAAGCAATTTGACAGCTAACAGTATAGGGTTATTAAAAATGGAGCGTTACACGAGAGAACAACGTGTCTTCATTATTAAATAATATTTCAAAAATAGTGAAAGCTTGGCGGCTGCAGTTCGAAAATTTCATACAAAATATGGTCGGAATAGTGTTTTAACTTCGTCAACTGTGAAGAGATTAATTGAAAAATTCATGGAGACTGGATCCGTTGGAGACGCCAAACACACTGGTCGTCCAAAAACAAGCCGTTCAAATGTGAATGTCGAAGCAGTGCGTGAGACTGTTGCTGACAATCCAGGAACCTCAATTCGACGTCGTGGACAAGAATTGCAAATTTCAAGAACTTCTCTACAGCGTATACTCACCAAAGATCTGTGTCTTCATGCTTACAAAATTCAATTAACACAACAATTGAAGCCTAATGACCATGGACAGAGAAGAGAGTTCGTTGAATGGATTATTGAACATCAACAAATGGACCCTGATTTTTCGAGCAAAATCATCCTAAGCGATGAAGCACATTTTCATCTTGATGGCTTTGTCAATCGCCAAAATTGCCGCATTTGGGGTTCGGAGACCACACATGTGATTGTCGAAAAACAAATGCATCCACGACGCGTGACTGTATGGTGTGGATTTTGGGCTGGAGGCATAATTGGGCCATATTTTTTTGAAAATGATGCTGGTTAAGCAGTGACTGTTACTGGTGCTCGATATCGCGACATGATTACACAGTTCTTTCTGCCAAAATTGGATGATATTGATGTGTCCAATATGTGGTTTCAACAAGACGGTGCCACATGTCATACAGCCCGTGAAACAATTCAATTACTGCATGAGACATTTCCAGGTCGTGTACTCTCTCGTTTCGGTGATCAAAATTGGCCTCCTAGATCGTGTGATTTAACACCATTAGACTTCTTTTTATGGGGTTATTTGAAATTACAAGTCTATGTCAACAAGCCCACAACCACCCGTGCATTAAAGGAGGAGATTCAACGCTGCATCAACGAAATTCAGCCACATTTATGCAGAATGGTCATGGAAAATTTCAACAAAAGAGTGCGCATGTGCATGCAAAGCCGTGGAGGCCATTTGTCCGATGTGTTATTCCATACATAACCCTATCCTATGTACTTTACGAGTCAATAAAAATATAACTATCAAAAGACTAAAAACGGCGTTTTCTATTTAATTCAAATCTTGCGTTAATTTTGGGACACCCTTTATGTGTAACGCCGTTTCCACTGATTTACCTTTACAGTAGGCATGTTGAGACGTAGACAGAAGTCTTGTATTAATACTTGCCCTTAAATGAATATCAATCAATTTTTCTTATCTATCGTCTGTACAGAGATTCGCGTTATACATATAAGGCTATGGTCACCAGGTACCGCTAGTTAATCCGAAGGTCGCTAGGTATCCGAATACTCCGTTAGAGACTGAGCAAGTTTTTTAATTGGGCCCCCCGCCAGGCTGATCTTCGGCACGGTCGTTTAACACCTTAGATTCAGCCCAATAGTAACAAAGGGCAGTTGGAAGGAAAAGATAGAGTGTGCAGTCAGTTTATGTTAAGAACATCATGCTGATATGTACTGGAATATAGTTAGAATCAGTAAACAGCAGTTAAGCTCTGTTACCTTGGTTGAGAAGAAACATCGGAAAGAAGAGCACTTGATAGATTTTTCGCCATTACAGTGTGAGATGTGGGATGGGAATTGGTGACATCAGCGCGGGCATGTATGCCGTACTTATGTGTGAAGGGTAATGATTTTGGAGGGGTAGAGTATATGAACGTCCTCTATAGAAAGTTCTCAAGAATCATTGACATATCTCAGCTTCTACAACTCGACAAGTTCAACGCTCAAGTAGAAGAGACATACAAGAGACTCAAACAATTTTGGAATCACTGACAGTTTAACTATAAGACGATAATTAGAGATTAAGTGCTTCGGACGCTTTTTATGGGTTAGCTTGAGGAAATCGTATTTCCATAAGATTGGAAAGTGTCAGCATTTAATAGATTTATTAAACAAGACAAACAACGCATATGATTTTCAGCATAAATGACGAAATGTTCATCATTTTTTAATTTACCTCATTTCAGATTTGCATGAAGTCTTTTAAACGCAAGGAACAATTGACCTTGCACATCGTGATTCATTCGGGAGAGAAAAAACACGTTTGCATAGAATGTGGAAAAGGTAAATATCAAAAACTATATACCTAATAGTTTATTTATTTATTAAAATTTTAAATCTATTATTTTTGAAAAATGGTAACTTTTCAAAATAATATATAAATCTAATGTTGACTTATTTTTTCTTTTATATTAAAACAAAAAGGTTTCTATCGCAAAGATCACTTAAGAAAGCATACGCGATCGCATATTGCAAGACGCGTCAAATCAGAGGTTTCCGCTCAAAATGTCAATGGCAACAACAACAACAACAATAATAACCAGAATAGCACGCTACACGGTTCCTGAGGGTCGTACAAGGACTTTTGGTAGATATCTATAAATTTCTTTCGTATTGTTTGTTAATATCTCACAAAAATAATTGCTATATATAAATTATGATATTAATATCTAATTTATAGTAGTAATTATTTTGATTGAGTTTTAACATCATAAAGAAATTTATCGATTATCTATCATTGGTCCTGCTGAGCGCCAACATTTTTATGTTAAATTAATTATTTCAAATCTCCACATATACTCATATGTATGAACATATATATATATATATGTAGTTTAATAAGATATATTATATGTGCATATGTATGTGTATTGTATATAATTAAGTTTATGTTTTTTTTTTAAAGAATTTACTGATATTGATATCAATATTTCAATATATGATAATTAACAATATAAGTATATTATTATTTTTGATTCTTCAAATTCCAAAATGGCTGAAAATCCGTGTGTAATGATCAATTAGGTGTGAGTTTATAAAAATAAGAATAAAAAAGGTAAACAATTTATTTTTCTTTTGAAAGTTTTCCTTTTAGTTGCAATATCTTAGTTTATCCTTTTATTATTTTATTCTTTGATTAATGTTATTAAATTAAGTAGGTATATACAAACAAAATCTTACATTTGTATATTGCAATAATAATAATAAAAACAAAAATTATTAAAATAATCGCACAAGTTACATTTTACAAGAGAAAAACGAAAAACAAAAACAAAGCAAGTAATCTTAATGTGAAAATTGTTAACTAAATTGTCTTCAAATACACACCATACAAAAAGTGGATACAAAATAAAACAGCAATTAAAATGTACAAAATAGTTTATGAGAAAATTAAAACAAAAAAAAAACAAAAAACATACATATAAAATGCAATTTTTTAAGAAATAAAACAAAATAAAAACCTCTACTTTGTTTATATAAAACAAAAAAGATAACATTAAAAAATAATGATCACTGTGATCCTATTTTGTAACAATTATACTGCAATTTAGTGTAAGATTGTTTAATTTTGTTCATAATTATTCTATATTTTTGCTTTACAAAGAGATTTTATTTATTTATATTTTTTGTTCCGTTTTTTTCTTTATATTCAAACTATAATTATTATATTTTAAAATCTTAAAAAATGTGCAATTTTATCAAAGTAAATACAATTTATTTTTTATTTATAAATTAATTTAAACTATTAATGTTTATTAATTTTTTTGTTGATAAATCAAGGGAGAAACAGAAAACAAATTTGAATTAGCTATGGAACTCTTGAAAGAAATATCTTGGCATTGATTTTATAACTTACATTTTAATATCGATTCATTTGTATTCTAAAATCTTAATTTTTGTTACGAAATTATGAGAATTTTCATTTTCAATATCGGTCGAAATATACTTAAATTTTATCGTAAAATTAAATTATCATACAATTTATTTTATTTTAGTTAATTTAAAGAAATTTACAGCTGTATTTAATTTACATGGACTTCGATTGGAAAGGAAAACATGTTTTGAATTTCAAGTAAATAATTTGATTTGTTTTAAAGTTCCCCATAAAATCGCAATATATTCACATGAATTTTTGGTGCAATATCAGTTTTGTTACAATGCGAATTTCCAGATATAGCTTACGAGTTTCAGTGAATTTACATAAAGAGGCTGCAAAGAGTTTATTTGAATCAAAGATGTAAGTTTCGTATCATATAGCCAACGCCACTGAGGAAAACAACGGAAAAAGTTCAAAGAAGCTAGAAAAACCAGTTTTCTAAAGGAAGTACAAATTTCTGGTCATTTGTAAGAAACGTACGCAACTTTACGTCATCGTCGGTTCCAATGGGTGTCATGACTCAGCATGTACTTAAAAGCGTCAATGATTCATTTGATAAAGTTTTTAATCAAGCTCTCTTATCTCAAAAATGCGTGCTTTTGGTATTGATGAATGTCTTCTTAGTTGGGTTAGAAATGACCTTTCGGACAGTTCAATTCAAGTAGTATTGGACGGGTTAAAATCTGATATCTACAAAATACACGCTAGTATGCCCCAAGGCTCCGTATTGTCTCCGACAATCTTTCTAATTTTTATAAAAATGATCTTTTGTCTGAATCTTCTAACCCACTAAATGGTTTCGCTGATGACAGTACCCTCAGCTTTTCATATTCGTTTTTAGATTCTCATCCTTCTTCTTCGGTTGTGAAATACCAACGGCAGCATATAATAAGCTAATTTAATTCTGATCTTGACAGGATTGTCCAGTGGGGAAACAAAACCGTGCAGAATTTAATGCTTCGAAAACTCAATGCTGTCTACTGTCGCAAAAGCGTAACCCTCCCCTAATGCATCGAGGAGACTGAACAACTATCAGTGCTAGGTATGTGCATTACAAACCACTTGTTGTGGAGTGATCACTTATTTTCCCAAAAATGCAGCTAAGTGTTGAGGTTTTCTCCGACGATGCAAGAAGTTTCTTACCCCTTCTGATCTGGCTATAATTTACAAAGCTTCTATTCGTCCAAGTCTCGAGTATAATTCTCATATTTGGGCTGGTGCCCAAATAACGTGCTTGATGAGTCTTCTAGATTGAATTGAAATAAGAACTCTTAAAATGATAGGAGATCGTTCTCTTCCCGAGACAGTTGCTTCTTTGGTCTTATGGCTGTCATTGTTTTATCGTTATTTTAATAAACAATGATCTAGTGAAATAAAAGCCAGTGCATTGCTTTCCTCATTCAATTCAACCGTAATACCAGTACTTTTAGGAATGCTCATCAGTTTTCCCTTGAACCCAATTTCGGACGTACTGTTAAGCATGGGGATTCTTTCTTCAGCCGCACTACACGAATGTGCAACGCTTGACTAGACTCAATATTTCCTACTCATTACATTCAAAACCAATGTGCATCTGTATCTTCTTTCCAATCATATCCTCCTTTCCTAATTGCTGGCATTGTGTCCAATCCATATAAGGTAATCATAACGCCTTTAATGCACGCCTGCATATAATATTGAATCTATGATAACTAAAACTGCTTTAGAGTTGTAAGTTCAATGTCATATATTTCTTTTCATAAAACGATAACAAATTTACAATGGATCTCCCTTTTTTAACAAATAAGTATCTTTATTTTTTTGTTTTTCTATTAACATATCTTTAAATTAAAACAGTTTTGTTTGACTATTATAATTTTAAAATAAATACTTAAATTAAATTAAAGAAATATAGGTACAAAATTCTTACTTTACTTATTTTAAGTTTTATCGTTGTCTTCATCTATTTCGTATTAGAATTTCATCTCACTTAAAACAAAAAGTTAATCATCATGATACGAAAATTAAACAAAAATACCTTGACTATACATTTAACAATAGAAACAACAAAACAAACAAATTAACGAAAGTGCAAGATAATTTAAACTATACCAACAAAAAAACAAAAACAAAACAAAGATGAAACAATATTTTTATACAATAAATTCAAATAAAAACAAGCAAACAAACAAACAAACAAAAGTTCAAAATGAAAAACTGTTCAAAGTATAAAATTTCCAAAAAACTAAATATAGACAGCAAAACAAAGATTGATAAATATACACAACAAAAAACAAAGAATGAAAAACATAGATAAATTAGTAATGATTCTGTGTTTGTTATGAATAAATATTTAATTCTTTTTATTCTTCAAAAATAAAAAAACAAAACAAAAACTAAGTACATGTAATTTTACTCTAGATATTAAATTAGCATTTAAAAGTAGCACACACAAAAATGCAAATAAAAAAAAATGCAGACAGCTAATTAAATTTTATAATAAAGTCTTAAAAACAGAACTAAAATACAGAATATATGTATACAAAACCAATTCAAACCAACAAACAAAAAATCAAATAATATGTATAATAATTTTATTAAAACAACCAAATAAATAACGCAAAGCATTTTTGAAATTAATAAAAATAGAAAGCGATAATGCAAGCAAAATAGTATAATAATGATGAACGTTTAATATATTTTTTAAATGAACAAAATTACCTTTTATTATAAAAATACAAAAACAACAAAAGTATGCATTACTTGCAAAAAGTACAAATTATACAAATTAAAACAAAAAATAAAAGAGAAAAATACAATTAAATAAAAAAAAAAAACAAAACAAAACAAAACACTTAATATATAATAACATTTTCAAATGAAGTAATAATTTCTATAATTATAAATATAAATTAAGTGATTTAAACAATTTTTAAATTTCAATAACCATGTAAGATCATCAATTGCAGTATGTAAATTTAAATAACTAAAAAATAAAAAAAAACAAGAGACTTAATTTATTTTTCCATTAAAAATTTAACTCGTTAACAAAACCAAAAACTAAAAAGCTTATATAAAGTTTCTTTTTTTGTTTTATCCTTCGATTATTTAGAAACTTCAATGCTTCATTGAAGTCGTAAGTGAATAAATTTACATCAAATTTTATAAAAACCAAAAACCAAAAATAAAAATGCTCTTATTCGCTGATGAAACTTATAGAAAGAAAAAATATTTGTAAGGGCTTAAATTCAGTAGCTTTATAATATTATTTTAAAAAGTAGTACAGTTGAAGTTTTTTACTTAAAGTGTTTTAAATAATTTTAAAGAAAGAAGAACTTAAAAAACATACAAAGTTTTTTTGTGGTTTTTCGAAAGCAAATATTCCGGCTTCAGTTAGATGATAACTTGCCATTTTGAAGTTTAAAAGTTTTGAAAATAGAAAAATTCGTTAAGATTCCATTAAGTAGCTTCTTTCTTTTTTTTGATACAGCACATACTCACATACTAATAAATATTTATTTTTTAAGAGTTAAAGAGCCTAATTTAGTCCTCCAAATCCAAAATCATCTAACAAATAAATGTTTTTAAATACGATTATTTCAAAAAGTAATGAACGTTGCGGGGGAGGAGTGTCATTGGAACAAGTGATGGGCCGAATTTGAATTTAATTCGTTCGTGGGTGCAGTAATTCCGCGCAACTGCTTTGGCTATGAACACTTCACGGCAAAGGACCAGTCGATCTTGAAGGACTCCCGAAAACAATGAAGTGATTGAAGAGAGTTTACGTGAAAATCCACGACTTTCTATACAGAAAAGAGCAGCTTAATGGTATACCCGTGGCGTGATGTCTAGTGAGTTCGACTGTCATGCCAGATGTCTTGGGTTCAATCCCTGCCTGCGCCACTTAAAGTTTTTTCACGAGTACTGCTTCTTGCGAGGAATTGACAAATCCTCCAAGAGTAATTCTTGTCATGAAAAGTGCTTTCTCAAATTGGCGTTCGGATTCGGCTTAAAACTGTAGGTCCCCTCCATCCCTGAAAACATTACTCGCACATGGGAATGGTTTAGAGTTGTAAGTCACTAAGCTTTACTTCTCAATGGACTGTTGTGCCACCTAATTTATTTATTTAGCCTCACTGGAACTTCGAAGAGCGATTATTCATAAAATTTTAAAAAAGGATTAAAAGTTCCATCCATTCAAGAACTCAAAGAAAGTGATTTTGTCTCTCGCAAACGTTTTTGTGAGACGATGCTGGAGCGACGAGGCTCATTTTCATTTAAACGGCTACGTTAATAAACAAAACTTTCGTTACTGGGCTTTAGGAACCCATAACCATTGCCAGGTAAAATGTTTGGTGTGCCTTATCCATGCATGAGACAATTTGACCATTTTTTTTTACTTAAGTAATCACCTTACTGAACACAGCAATTCCTTTACAATTTTGATTTCAGAAGAACTAATTTCCAGTTGTCTGAAGATTTAACCATTTCTGGAATTGCTGATACATTAGCGTTTTCTAATATTGACGAAAAAATCTACCTTTAAAGAAATCAAGAAATACAAACTTTAGCCACCCTTGATACACTAAAGAATTGCGTTTACTGCGTAACAAAAGAAATATGGCTTGGAAAACTTACCTTAAAACTTTGTCTAAAATTAACTGTCTCTTGCTAATTTTTTATACGCTAGTTATGTTACTGATATGGGCACCTCTTTGAAAGAGAATCCCAAACAATTTAGGAAACTTGTAAACTTAAAGAAAAAATCAGATATCTTTCCAGTTAACTTCACTTACAAGAACCTTTCATTAGATAAAACTGTTTATATCTGTAACGCTTCGCAATCAGTTTCCGTGATTCATTTGTTAATAGCCCTGAAGAAGTTGATGAAGTATGATTTTCATAATCTTCACTCCTTTTCGCAAACTAGCTGTAGTCACATCCTTGTGCTACACTGACTTTTCTAAAGCTTTTGACCAACTTAGCCACGGAATTATTTGATTTAAACTTAAAGCTCTTGGTTTTCCACCATTTTTCTTAGCTTGGATCAAATCATACCTTGAAAACAGATCCTATGAGGTAAAATTTAGAAATTGTCTTTCTGAACCTTTTGTTGCTCAATCTGGTGTTCCCCAGGGGAGCCATCTTGGCTCTTTTCTGTTCATCCTTTCTATTAACGACTTTACGTCATGTCCGCGCACAAGTAAAGTACTCATTTTTGCTGATGACATAATGGTTTTTAAAATAATAAAGTCCACCCATGATCGTATTCTTTTAAAAGTCACATTTTGGTGTGGGAAAAATAGCCTTGCCCTTAACCCTTTAAAATACCAGACGATAACTTTTACTAAAAAACGAATCGGAAGTGTATTTGATTATTGTATTTCGCAGCAAAAACTATGTCTCGTCTTCTAATTTAAAGATTTCTGTTCCAACTTAGAATTTACACATCACATTAATTGTAGTGTCAATAAGGCAAGTTCTATGCTTGGTTTTATAAAACGCTGGACAAAGGAGTTCAATGATCCCTATGTTACTCTTTCTTTGTACAATTGTCATGTTTGTAATCATCTTGAATCAATTCAACATAATTTCATTCGCTTTGCCCTACAGGGTCTTCCTTGGGATGATCCTTATGATCTGACTCCCTATGAACATTGTACTCAGCTTTTTCAAATGCAATCTCTTTATTAAAGGCGTGTTAAAAATGACCTAATATTTCTTCATCTACTCATTAATGGTGAAACTGATGAACCTCATTTGCTATCCTGTGTACATTTGAATTACCGAGGCGGAACTCATTAGATTTTATACATATTGACTTCCATAGAACTAACTATGGAAAAACTGAAGCTTTAAGTCGAATGGAAAGTATAAATCTGCCGCCAGACACCCTGTTTAATGCTAATTATAAATTCATTTAAATTTCAATAATTTAGAAAATTGATTTAATTCTAAATCAAAATCTGTCAAAACGACTCTTATATCCATTCCATTTATCTATCTATCTATCTATCTATCATCCATTCCATTAAGCAAAATAAATTATTTTTCAAAATAGTTCTTATTCAAGTATGGAATAAGAATTAATTTAATTAATGGGCAGGTCCAGACGACATAAGGGACTTGAAAATAAGGCAAGTTTCTAGTATTTGATTGGCCAGCTGCCAAAAAATTGCCTTCCAATTAAGGTAACTATATTGGAAAGTAGACTGGAAAGTTAGTCAAGAAAAATCTCCCTAACTATAAAGTCAATTTTTCTTATGTCTGCTTATTATGATTGTGCAATTAACTAAAAGCTGAACTTTATTACTCTTTGATTAAATTATTTTCTGTAATATTTATTTAAAATACAAAATACAAGTCGAAATGGACTTGCAGCTTGCCTCAGAAGCACGATCAACCGAAAGTAGAGGTTGGTGAAGTAAAGTTCCAAATTTGAAGTTCATGACACATTACCAACTAACTAGTTGCCTTGGTCAAAATGTACGTTCAAAGAAAGCAGTTGACTACAAATGAAGTCCAATATGTTGAACCTGCCCAATTTAAGAATTAAATTTAGCGAACAAATAATTACAATTATAAAGCTACACAAGCTGTTGTTACTCGTTTTACATTCCAGATCGGAGTGCTCTTCCAGATAACTTAACGAAATTGAACGAATTTTAAATTTTAAAAAAACAGTTTTTTATTTAAGTTATATGCAAATCACTCTTTTATTAAAATACATTAATTTTTTAGAAAAATCATTGATTTAACGCCCATCAATCATCTGAGAAAAAGAAAAGAGCTAGGCTAGAAGTGTAATAATTTAATTCAACAACCAAAGATTTTTTTTAAGCACTACATTCAAATAAATATGTAAAATTAAATTATTAAAAATACAACTGATTGGCACCACAAAAAAACGTATTTATCATATTAAGAATATACCTCTTACAAAAATAAGTAAACAAATAAAAAACAATTTCATAATATCTGTGAATTATGTACTTTTCTAAAAAAAAAACAAAATAAATTCAAATATCAAACATTGTTAAGGATAATATTTTACTAAATCATCTCAACTTTAATGTTTTTTCACATTATATATAAATATATATATAAAATAAAATTAATACAATAAACTCAGGGATATAGCCTCAAGACAAAATAAAATAAAAAACAAAAAATTTGCAATAAAACTTATAACACATAGTAATTGTAAACAAATAAAAATCCATACAAATTTATATTTTAAAAAAAAAGTAAGTAAACTTAAGTACATAATAATGAAAAAGTCAAATGAAATGCGTTTTTATTTTAAACACAATCTGCATTACAAAACAAAAACAAAGAAAAGATAAAATTAATTAAGAAAATTCCAATTGTGTAAATTAATTCACTTATTCAAATTGCATTAATAAAAAAATTGATACAAAAATTTAATTAAAAAACAAAAAAAAGAGCATTTGGAAAATTTTTGGAACGAAGATATTTTGTTAATAAAAAATCCAAAAAACAATTCGAATTGAATGGAAAATATGATATAAACTCTTAGTTTGTTTTTTTAATTTTATTTTTCTGTGCGAAAAAGGCTGATTAGTGTACTTTAAACAAAAACAAAATAAAATAGGTGAACAAATTCTATCAACTGCAATTGTATTTAATTATTTTAATAATTACAAAAATATATTTTCTCCTCAAAAAAAAAAAAAAAAAAACAAGTATTTTTAAATAGGGCTTGAGTAAATATGATACGTTTCGGAATAGTCGAGAAAGAGGATAGACATATGAAGTGAAGATAGGGGGGCAAAGTGTAAAAGACTTGTTTTAGGATTTTCTTTATAATTTTAAAACTGTTTTCATTTTCGAGGGATATAAATATTTTTTTTTAAAAAACTTCTGCAGCAGGGATATAAATATTTTTTTTAAAAAACTTCTGCAGCCTTCTACCTTGTACCTTCTATAATAGTTAATATAATTTAGAATTTTTGCCTCTCCAATTTTTGAAAGTCAATTTTGAAATTTCAAATATGTAACTGCGACTGATTTTAATTGTAATAGTAAACAAGAAAAGTCATTGAAATTTTATACAACCATAAGCCTCTAAAGAGATTTGGTACAGGTTCAGATGACATAAGTACCTTGAAAGTACAGCAAGCTTTTAGTATCTGATTGGCCAGCTGTCAACAAATTTCTTTCTAATTAAGGCAACTTTATTGGAAAGTTCACTGGAAAGTTAATCAAGAAAAATCTCCTTAACTATGAAGTGAATTCCAATTATGTCAAAATGACAGCTAATCATAATTTTTCATTCAACCGAAAGCTGAACTTTATTGCGTGATTTATTTACATATTTTCTTCAAAACTCTATTTGATGTTTTATGTAAAAGGGTTACTTGTTAAATTAGTAAGGAATAAGAAATATTTCCTTAAAATACAAAATACAAGTTAAGATGAACTTGTAGTTTACCTGAGGAGTATTTCACAAACAATTATGGTTTTGGTAGTTTTTCACGATCAGTGAAGTCAAGTTCTGAGTTCTGAGATACAAAATGTACGTTCAAAGAATGTATAGTTGACTGCAAATGTAGTCCCTTATATTGTCTGAACGAACCTGCCCATTGATTTCTACTTAAATATTAGGCAGGTTCAGACAGCATAAGGTACTTCATTTGAAGGTAAATTTTGACCAAGGCGGCAATAAGTTAGTTTTTCAAGTGTCATACATTTTTAATTTCGGAACTTTACTTCACTAACATTCAGTTGGTTGTAGAAAAACTACCAACAATATTATTGTTTCCAAAAGACTTCTTAGACAAGCAACAAGTCCATCAAGACTTGTATTTTGTATTGTAAAGAAATATTACTTATTTTTTTCCAAATTGACAATACATCTTTTTACACATTCAATTCAACTACGCAGACAACACATGATAGAATTCAGCTTTAAGTTGAATGAAAAAAAAACATGATTAGCTGTCATTTTGACACAAGTAGACTTGACTCTATAGTTATGGGGTTTTAATCATGGAACACTATTAAAGTTGTTTCTTCTTTTATCATCGTATTAGATTACCTTCGTGTACTTGTTATCAAATGTGGTGGAGCTGTGAAATTATCAACTTAACATTTGTAAAAATTGTATTAGTAATGGTGCAAAGAAGGGTCAATCTGACAGGATATCAAGATCTGCAGATTTGATCTTAAATCAAAAGTAAATCAATTTATTTTTTTCCATGGAACGCAAAAAAAAGGAAAATTGTGTTTTGAAAGATCTAGATGAATAATAATTTGATTTATTTTACCCATGAAAAAGCCTATTAGAGAGATTTTTTTCTTGGTTAACCTTCCATTCTACTTTCCAAAAAAATTGAAAGACAATTTTTTGGTGGATGGCCAATCAGATACTATATAAACTTTCCTTACCTTCAAGTTAATTATGTGTCGCCTGAACCTGCCCATTATAAAGGGGTTTTGGTTTTTGAAGATTGATTAAGAACATTACCCGATATTTTCTTAACCCTTAAAGAACTACATTAAGGATGAATTATGATATCAAACTCTCTCTTAAGCCAATGTCATAATTTCCATTTTCTGTCGTCAAAAATGCTGGCACAAAATTTTCTTTATAAACGTCATGTCAGTCAAATTTTGCTACGAATGTTTTTAGTCAGCTTAAGTTCTTTCAGCTGAAGAATTTCGATTGCAAATTATTGGGGGTTTCCATGGGTAAATTCAGATTTCCTTAATTGCATGGAACACGATTGGAATTGTGAACGTGTTAACGAGTCCGGTAGAGCTGTCAAATTTCCAGCTTAATGTTTTATTTAAATTGTATTGGTACAAGTGTATTGGTATAAGTGCAAATCTCCTGAAAATTCCACATCTGCAGATTTGATCTTAAATCAAAAATAAATAAATTTATTTTTTTCCCATGGAATGCAAAAACAGGGGAAATTTCTGTTTTGACAGATCTAGATCAAAAATAATTTGATTTATTTTAACCATGGAAAAGTGTGTGAATGAATTTTTTGACACAAATAACGTGTTGGAAAACTTCCTTTTGCACATTTACTTACTTAAGTTAAATTGACATTTGAAGACATTTGAATGAAGAACAAATTTGAATTTATAGTGAATCCTAAACCAATGAAAATGCTCTCCTTGTAAAGAATAAATAAAGTAAGCATTTGGTATCTGTGATTTTTTGTTTTTTAAATTAATTTTATTACCCGTTTATTTATACCTATAAATAATCAATTCAATATTAAGATCAATATATATGTATGTATATATATAAGCCTCACAGATGCTTAACAATTTAATTTATATACAATATTTAAATCGGTCCCAGAATTTAGCAATAGACAATTATTTTTCTTTAATTTTATTTTTTAATATTAATGGTATAATCAATGTACTAAAAGTAGGTACATAATATGTTGTTTTTATAACTTTAGGTAGGACTGTGCTAAAACTTAGCGCAATAATATTATAGCTGCAAAAGAAACAAAACAGAGAGATAATACTCTCTATTTAGAATATTATCATATTTAATTTAACAATAAACAAATAAAATGTATTTTTGTAAACTTACTTACTATAAACTTAATTTTTGTTTATTTTTTGGTCACATCAGCTGACGTCATATTTTATGGTTTCCAAATACGAGTCAAAATTTGAAAATTTGTATAATCAGGAATTTTGAATTTATTTACTTAAAAAAGTAAAACAAACAAAAAATACATTATATACAAAAATAGTTTTATTTTGTTAGTCTTTTATTTAAAATTATACAACAAAAATGAGTATGAGACACAAAAAAGTTACACTTTACACAAAAAAGTGGTATAATATTTTTTTACGCAAAGTGATTAAACATTAAAATTTAAAGTGAGGACGAGGAGTGTGTGTTTGGTTTTAAAGATTATAGGTTTAGGGTTTTTTATAAACAAAATAATTGAATAAATACGATATAAACATAAGAGTCTAGGAGATGAATGATGATGATGACGTGTATTGAAATTGTAGAAAACAAACAATTTGAATAGTGATCTATTTTTTTCTAATATTAATTACAAAAATAAAAAAAAAAACAAGAAAACTTAAGCCAGAGAATGTGGATTTAAACAAAACAAAAAACTCTTAAGGCTTTTTTTGTAGTTTACGATTTATTATGATAAAAAACAAAAAAAATTGACAAAAAATTATATAATTTTAATATAAAAATTATAGAAAAACAAAACATAAAAACAACAAAAGTTATGAGAATTTAATACACTCAGATAATGTCGAAAAAAGAAAAGATTGTTGTGTGTACATATATATTATTATTAAATATATATATAATAATATTAAGTACCATTTAAAAAATATAATATACAATACTATTTACTGAATATAGAATTATCTTTATACTTGATAATGTTTAATTTATTAAATTAAAAAAAAATAAATTGAAATCATTTGAATAAACTATAAAACATACAAAAACTTGCAGATTTGTTTTCCTTTTTTCAAGCCTATAGCCTAGTACGCTGCTGAAGCCTAGTACGCTGCTGATGCGAAACGAAATTTCCCATACCAAAATGACATGACGAAATCATAAACTTAAAATTTCGCTGTGCTTTTTGTTTTTCAGTACGCTGCTGAACGACGAAATGTGTCATTTTAGTGGATAGCTGTACTAGATTTCTTAGTACAATTCTCCACTCTTTTCGTCCTCAATTTAATTGCCGGGTATATTAATTGCTTGCGAAATTTTAACGTTTAATTTAATTTATTTATTGAAAAAAATTGTTTACAAATTAAAATTGAAAAAAATTGTTTACTAGTGACTTTCGGTGTTTTGATTTGGATTTATCTTTGATTTAAAATTTAAAATAAAATGGATTTTTCTAATGTGTTCCAACATTGCATTTCTGAATCGGAAACTCAGGATTTTATTGGTGATGTGCAAGAAGTGATGAAGACAAGCAGTGAACTTCAACTTCCAGACAGAACTCTCCACAAATATTTTTCCGCTGTGGTTTTCGTTTTCATTTCGCTCTGCACTTGGAGACCGCCGAAAAAATTCGTTTCACTTCAGCTGCGTAATAGGCTTTAACGAATTCCAGTGATTTGACACTTTTAGTTTGACAGCTTTCCACAAATTTTGTTTTGTTTTGATTGAATTGAATAAACAATATTAAATTTAAAAAATGAAATCAATTATGGAGTATATTTATTCTGGAAGGGATATCTCAGGAATCCTCAAGATTACGAGGAGACTATCACATTTTTATATCTATAATTACAATCAAAAAATAATCTACGAAATCGAACAGTGAATAATAAAAAAAAAAAAATAAAAAGCTGTCGGATTTCAACTCGCCAACAAACATTATAAAACTTCAAATTCGCCTTCGAATTCGTTACTTGGTCAAATTCAAAACGATGATTGCGAAAGCGAAAGCAATAATTGAAAAATAATCCCATTTGTCTATGCCTGGTCCATATTCCCTCCGCATGGAGAGAAGTTAAAGTTGTTTTACCCAAAGCAGGTAAATGCTCTCAAGTCAACCCTAAAGATCTACGACCTATAAGTCTATCATCATTACTTCTTAAGACCGTAGAAAGATTGATTGATATCCATTTAAGGGCAAGTATTGATGCAAGATTTCTGCCTACGTCTCAACATGCCTACTGTAAAGGTTAATCGGTGGAAACGGCGGCGCGGCGGCTTTACACACACTACTAAGCACCATCCAATACTCCCTCCATCATAAAGTCTTCACTGTGGTTGCTTTCCTTGACATCGAAGGTGCTTTAAACAACGTGGACACATCTGCACTAAGCCACTAACATCTCTAAACGTAGAGAATTCGCTTGGGGAGTTAATTCATTTAATGCTGAATAGCAGAATAATTAACTCAAAACTGGGCAACTCTTCTGCTTGAAGATTCGTTAGTAGAGGGACACCGCAAGGTGGTGTTCTATCCCTTCCCCTCTGGAACCTAGTGGTAAACGAAATCCTATCTGATCTGGATACGGAGGTTTTCAGACTGATTGCCTATGTGGATGATGTTGCTGTAGCAGTTTCAGGAAAGCATCTTAACACCCTAAAAGAACTCTTACAAAATGCCTTTAACACACTAAAACTTTGGGCTGATCGGTGTAGATTGAGTGTTAACCCACACAAAACCGATTCAGCGTTGCCGAAATGGCCCGATATGGCCATTTTGGCCCTATTTAATTGAAATGGCCCGGTGGCCCTAAAAATTTGAAAATGGTCCTCTAAAAAGTATTTGAACCAAATACAAAACATGTATTCATATACACACTTCCAATCCTTCACTGACGATGACGAGTTCGATTTATTTATTTTTCACTTAGGATGTTACCCAGATTCATAAATCATCACAAAATGTTTTAAGGTTTAATAATTAATTTAAATGATTTTTACTTTTCATGAACTAAACTGTGTTAAACTTTACTTTGGTTTATTAAATGAATGTGGTTTATTTTATGGTAAATGTAATATTTACTTATTTATGTTTGTTGTTTTTATGAATTTTATTATTTATGTTTTGTAACAATTATTATTTTTATTAATAAAATTGTGTCTAAAAAATGAAATTAAAAAGATACAGCAGTGCATCTCCTTCATTTCTGTTTTTGGCCCCGAAACGACGAAAATGGCCCGATTTATTTTCAAAAGTGGCCCGATTTCAAAAAAAAAATCGGCAACAAAATTCCATATGTTACCCCTCTCTATATTAAAGGAATCCAATTAAAGTTCTGAGACGAGGTTAAGTACCTGGGTCTTATTTTAGACAAAAAACTAAATTGGAAACGCAATGTACAAGAAAGAGTCAAAAAAGCTACTGTCGCTCTCTATTGGTAATAAATGGGGCTTACAACCCCGAATCACGCATTGGCTATACACATCGGTAATCAGACTGATTTTAATGTACGGCGGCGTGGCAGTATGATGGACTGTTTAAGAAAAAGATATTAACGGCGACAACAAAACAAAGACAAACGTTCAGCTTGCCTACGTATAAGCGGATCGCCCGACCCCATTTGCGCCACTGGACACCCTACTCTACCAAACACCTCTTGATACATGTATTTAGCAAACAAATAGTTGCAAGCTCTGCTATTTGCCTCAAAGCTTCGTCGCAGTGGATTAACAACAACATTGGCCACTCACCACTCACCATCGACAAAAACTTACAGATTCCTATACTTTCTAGATATTTTTGAAGGATAGGGCATTCCTGGAAGATCCACTTTTACACAGTTGGATTAAAAACAAATGAAGAGGTTGGTGGGGGTGAGTACTCTGAACGACTGAAATTAAGTCTCTCATTCCGCCTTCCCAATCATTGTAGCGTGTTCCATTAAAGAAAACGTGATCTCAACATCTGATATCTGTTTTTTCTCAGATAGTCGGGCCGCTCTTAAATATCTGGACTCTGTCTCTACAAACTCTATAACATGCCATAATTGGCAATCATCTCTAATGGAGATGGCGCAACAGTTTAATATTCACTTTTGCTGGGTGCCGGCCGGACCATAGAGACATTCCAGGAAATTGTAAGGCAAATTAACTCGCCAGGAATAGTACAGTACAACCTATTCTACCACGTTTGGCTAATGCTGGCATACCAATCGCTACATGTAAACTATTGCTAATGGAAGACGCTATGAAAAAGGCAAACATCAGATGACCACGTGTCAGGTTAAAAAAACATCTGGCTACACTAGATTTAAAGCGATCAAGATGTTTACTATATCTAAGCGGTCACTGTTTAAAGGCAACCACCACACACGTATTCCCAAATGACTTTAGCAGAAGCAGAAGGATTAGGAAGAGGAGGAAACAGTTCTTCACCTCCTATGTATGTATATGCCCTGCTCTATCTCAAAAACGCAAGAATTACCTAGGAGAATTCTTCTATTACGATCTATGTAAACGATCTCATTTATATTAACATAATCAGCCTCTCACGTTTCGTTAGGGCCTCAAACTGTTTTCATTGAGCTTAGAAGAAAGCCTCAAGATACATCTGGTATCACAATGGGCCATTAAACTGGCCTAAGTGTGTCCTACTCCAACACGGATAGCCACTTTTACCTAACCTAACCTCAGCCTTTTAAGATTTGAAATGTCTGAATTTTAATATTACTCCTTAAGAGCGAAAAACATTTTGTGGGACAAATTTTTCGCACCCGTGCAGTTCCAAGAGTACTGAAAGAACTTGACTTAGAACTTATGTTTTGAAGAGGTGTTCTTCAATGCTGGCAAAGCCACTGCGTAAGCTTTTCAATCTTTCCTGCTCTACAGGTCTCTTTCCGAGCGGATGGAAAACAGCATTTGTTCAGCCTGCCCCTAAAAAAGGTGAATCCTGCTCACCCTCCAACTATCGTCAAATAGCACTCACGTCCCTTCTTTCCAGGGTCATGTAAATGCTGATTCATTATAAGCTTAAGAAATATTTCGAAGAACGAAAGCTTCTTAATGACTGGCAGTATGGCTTTCGCAGTAATAGGTCCACTGGTGATTTGATGATTTATCTAACCAAACAGTGGAACAAATCTTTACATTGTTTTATAGAAAGTTAGATTAATGCACTTGATATTTTAAAAGCACCAAGCTCTCTTATCGAAAATGCGTGCTTTAAGTTTTGATTAATCTCTAGTTCGTTGGATTAGAAACTACCTTTTAAACCGTTCAATATAAGTTGTATTGGATTTTTTCAAGTCTGAAATTCATAAAATAAATGCTGGTGTTCGTAAGGGCTCCGTTTTGTCTCCGACTCTCTTCCTGATATTCATTAACGATCAATTGTCAACTACTTCTAATCCATTAAACTGTCTCGCTGACGAAAGTACACTCAGCTTTTCATATTTGTTTCTAGATTCGAAAACTTTTCCTTCGGATGTGAAACTTCTATAGTTCTATAATATATGAGTATATTAAGCTCATTAAATTATGATCTCGACAGCATTGTAAAATGGGGAATTGTTTACCGTGTAGAATTTAATGCTTCAAAAACTCAATAGATGGTGCTTTGTCAAACTTCCAAACGTTTTATATAAGCTACAATTTAATAGCATAACCTATTGCTGAGCCTAAAGTATAGGTTAAATTTATTTTGTAGTAAACGAAATACAGTGAATTTTACTTTTTCAATTGTTGGTGCTAGCAATTTTCTAAACATTTACTAGATATTGAGAACGGTAAAATAGAACTGCAACCAAATACGCAATGCATTAAACTGCCAGACAATTTTTGCACTGTTCTTCAGGAAAAAATCATTTGATTCAGAGTATTTTTCCGAATATACAGAGTAAAAAGTTAAAACATAAGTGGCTCAGTCATCGGGCTATTTTGGAAGACAAAAATGTGGATGTCGACGCAATTAACTTCTGATAAATCAATCGATACTCCTGGTAATGAAAATGATATTGAAAACTTTCCAATTGAATTTTTAAATTCACTAGATATACCTGGAATGCCACCACATAATCTTCGATTTATGACTGGTTCACATATTATTCTCCTGTGTGATTTGAATCCACCTCAATTATTCAACGGTAAACGTTTGGTCATCGAAAAGGTCACCGGAAATATTCTTGAAGCAATTATTTTACCTGGAAAGTTTAAAAGAGAAGTGGTCCTGTTGCCACGTTTTCTAATGATACCGTCAAATTCTTCCATACCCTTCAGAAAGTTACAGTTTAAAATTGTTTTCGCTTTTGCCATGTCTATAAATAAGTCTCAAGGGCAAATATTTGTGTTAGCTAAGGACAGACAGGTTAACCAAAAATATTGTACACCTATTAGTGGTAAATTAAACTGAAATTAAACTTATTTATAATTCAAAATAAAATACATTATTGTTAGAAGATTTTAAACTATCCGCCCTACCTACCTCACTGTCACAAGTGATTACTTGATAATAATCATAAAGGTTACTTAAAATTAAAAGAAAATTATTTTGAAATGAAAATCTACTCAGACTAAAATCGATCATATCGCAAACGCTATTAGTTACTCTTAAACACCTAGAATGTGGTTCGTTGGCTGCATAATTCGTTCTGTGGTATGGAATCTTAAGAAACAATCGGTTTCTAAGCAACCTTTCAGGAACATTGAAACTATTTAAGGCTTAAATATCGGAACAATCAATTTGATTGGCCTTATACGTCACGAATGAACATAACGCCAGAAAACTTTCTTCGAATGATTCCAAATAATTAACATCTTGTTCCACAGGATCAATTAAGCATTTTCATTAACACTTTAGTGATTTTTTTTTGGAGTTAATCAATTCTAAAAGAGTGAACTTCATACGAAGTGCACTGATTAGTACTACAATATTCAAGAGTAGATCTAACAAACGCTTAAAACACACATTTCAAAGTTTATGGATCACAGAACTCTTTTGAATTAGGTAAGATAAATCCCAATATTGAGTTACTTTTTGTTAGGCGCCAGTTATAGCTATTATTAAAATCGATCCGGAACAATTTTTGAATCGATATTTGACGGTGTTTTCCTTTGATTAGAAATGAAAATTATATATGTATGTATGTAGGTACTGATCGATCGGAAATCACATAAAGAATTTTTTTTGAAAAAAAAAGTGTAATTACGCATTTATTTTTCTCTAAAAATGTATTTTTTCTATTTTCCGGACGGAAACTCATTTTCTTGAACAGCTGATACTTTTATGTTCAAAATTGAAACGAATCGTTCTACTTATTTGTGTTCCAATTTCACACAATTCAAATGACAGATTTCTGTCAGTAAAAATTTGTAGGTGGCTTTTAATCAGGAATTTTTTTTCAATGACAGAAATTTTCAATGAAAGCTATAAACGACCTGCCAAACAAATTTCAATGTTTGTTTTCAATGATGAAAACAAATGATAGCTATAACTGGCGCCTTACTAAGAAATCAAGCTTTTGTTGAAAAATTACATCAAGGTCCTTTTTAGAGGTAACTTGTTTATAATACAAGAAAAGTTAATTGATGAACGATTTCGAGAAAAAGTTAAACTTTGATATTTTGCAATATTAAGGTGTAAGGAGTTAATCAAACACTAATTCGATAACTTCTCAGGATCTTCTTACAATAAAATGCAATCCTGTTCTGTTTTTATAAAACGAAGACTTTTAAATCATCCGCATACATGAGGCACTTTGAGTTTAAAAATATGTTAGGAACGTCATTGACAAATAATACGAAAAAAAGAGTGCCTCTTCCATGAGGCACTCCCGAGTTAGCGGTGAAAGGTGAAGAGATAACGATATTAATACGAACATATTAAATACGATCCTTTATGTATGCATCTATCCAGTTTAAAAAATAGAGTGGAAACCTATTTTTTTTAACTTTATAAGTGATAAATCATGATGAACTCGTTCAAACGCTTTAGAGAAATCCTTATACACAACATCAAATTTATACTCTTTCTCAAATCCATTTAATATATCATTAGAAAGAATTGTAAGGTTTGTGCTAGTAGATCTACCAGCAACAAAACCATGTTAGCATGGAGATATAATGCTTTTAAGAATTAGAGTTTATCTTTCATAAATTAATTTTCCAAAAATATTTGGAATTGTAGTTATCTTACAATTAGGATGATAGCTAGAAACTTCCTGGCTTATTGCCTGATTTATAAATTGGTGTAATTAAAGAACGTTGTTATGCATTTAAAAACTCATCACTTTCAAGTGAACGATTACAAATTATTTCCAAAAGAACTACAATTACTCTAGCACACCTCTTTATGATAATAGGAGCTATTCCATCCATGTCAAGTCTTGTGTGAACTTTAATTTCAGATAAGGCTTGTTCAATTTCCGAAGTCGAAAGGTTAAAAGTTCCAATATTAAAATAGCTATCAGAGTAATTCAATGGATCATGAAGAACTGTATTCCAAGTAGTAACTTTTATTAAACCACGGTGGGTTTGAACAACTTTTAATTTTTACTTTAGGTGTGTGTAAGCCACACACATTATTAGCTAAAAAGTAATAATTACAATCATAAATTATAAATCTAAAAAAAAATGCTAGGCCTTACCTGACCACTCAACTTATTTTAAACAAATTCTTCTGCGTAAGCTTTAAAGACAATTAGACAATTTACCATACAAAGTCGTAATCTTTTTTCATGTGCGTATATTGTATGAAGTTTAAAATAACAAACAAAAAGTAATTTAATTATTTCAAAGTTCAACATTTAATGGCACCAAGTATGTTCCAGGAAGGGTGACAATGTGTTACATTTGAACCCAATAAATCATAACCTAAAAATAGATTGTATGTATAATGTTGGAAATAAGAAATGTTTAACATAAAATGTTTATAATTAATATAAAGCAAATTTTATTATTAGTCTTATTCGTTAAGTGTAATTTGTTGATGATGGTTGTCGCTGCTACTCTCATTGCTTTTGTTACATTACTTTGGATTTACTTTCTTTGGTCAAGAAGAAAGTTTTACGCGTTTGCTCTAAAAATGCCAGGTCCTCTTGGTTTTCCATTTATTGGAATTGCCCATAAACTATTTAAATTATCAGGTAAAGTGTTGTTTGTATAAAGTTTAAATTAAGTATTCAAAATATTTAATTATACCTACATAAATTTGTTTTAATTTAAGATGTTTTATACGAGCTTCCAAAATATGCTAACCAATATAAAGCGAAGACTTACTTTACTTGGCTTGGAACACATCCATTTCTATACACAATGGATCCTAAGATAGCTGAAATAATTCTTAGTTCTCCAGATTGTCTTGATAAGTCTAAGATTTATGATGCCATAACTGAGATAATTGGACCTGGTATTCTTACAATAAAAGGTAAGATGTTGAACTAATACTTTTTTTTTGTTAAATTATTATTGAAATTATTCAAACTTTGGGTGGCTCTTTATATTGAAACAAAGTGATCGTACGTAAGATTAATGATGATAAGTTTTTCAACTCAACTTGTGCGAGTTTATGTATTGAACCTTCTGTACTTCTTAAAATAAGATTTAAGTGAACAGTTAAAGAATTCTTTAAGGTTTTGGCAGTTGTGTTCATGCATAATTATTTAAAAAAAAAATTCGGATGCATAAATAATAGAAATTATAGTGAGTTCTATGCCGTCTCATTAAACGTGATCACCGAAAAACGTAGTAAGACATTCCACATTCGCGTAGTACGGCTAAAGAACGTACTTCACAGTACGACCGAAGAAGAAGCGCGTGTACTTGAACTATTTAAGGGGAGGAATGCAAATGGCTATTTCTTTAGAGCATAAACCAAAAAAATATACATAGGTGCAAAAGGATGAGACAAGAGACTTTACGACGATGTTCAAGCGACTTAAAGGAATTAGCGATGATATTATCACCATTCAATTTAAATGCTCTACATTCAATACTGTCCAAGAGGTTGAAGTAAGTTGCAATAGCACTAGCCCCTAGTTATACTCAAGCCTTGGACGTATATAAATCTTTTAAGTAACATCCATTTCAGAAGGGGATAACAATTTCTTGCATCTCATTGATGCAAGTGCCATCCATGGATAATGGCAAGCGGGTTTTCGAAGTATTAAATTCCATGCGGTTTTTTATTCCCCATTGTGCAATGCTGTTTATGCCGGAATTTAATGAGCTTATCATATTTTGACGTTGCAGTTCCAGTAGTACCCGTGGCATGGTGGTTAGTGCGTTGGACTGTCATGCCAGAGAGAGTCTTGGGTTCAATCCCTGCCTGTGTCATTTAAAAGTGTATTCACGAGTACTGCCTCTTGCGAGGAATTGACAAATCCTCCAAGAGTAATTCTTGTCATGAAAAGTGCTTTCTCAAATTAGCCTTTCATATTCGGCTTAAAACTGTACCCTGTCCCCTCCATCCCTGACAAATGTACTCGCAAACAGGAATAGTTGAGAGTTGTAAGTCACTAGGCCCTAGTTCTCAACGGACTGTTGCTCCACCTAATTTATTTATTTAAGTTTCACATCCGAAGAAGAGGGATGCGAGTCTGTAAACTATAGTCAGCGAACCAATGTATTGGATTAGAAATTGCAGACAGGAGATCAGTAATAAAAATGGGAAAGAGTGTTGGAGATAGAATAGAGCCCTGGTGTACACTAGCATTTATTATGTGGTTTTCAGACTTGATCACATCCAATACTACTTATGTATATTTAGCGATCCGAAAGATAATTTAATTACTAATCGAATAAAGGATTCATGAAAACCGATAGAAAGTATTTTCGATAAGAGAGCCTGATGTCAAACCCTATCACATGCTTTTGAAATATCAAGGGCAATAATCTTACTTTCTTCAAAACGATGTAAAGATTTGCTCCACTGCACGGTGATATAAACCACCGATCACCAGTGGACATATTGCTGAAAAAACCTTACTTTGTGTCATTAAGAAGCTGTCGATCTTCGAGATATTTCTTAAGCTGGTAATTAAAGGTGAGGAGGATTCGCGTTTTTTGGGGATGGCCTCTGGACAAATGCTGTTTCCCATCCAGCTGTCGTTTTATTTCAATTGCTTCTCGTATAAGTTCGAATATGGTTCATTTTTCTCTTTGGTTTTAGCTTACAGAGCTTGCATGTTTTTTAATCGTGTAGCAATACTAATTCCAGTATGTAGCACATATTTGATGACCCGCACCTGCACCGTTAACAAAAATCACTTTTTTTTACCAAAAAACACATTCTTCTGACCGACAAAGCTTACGATATTCGAAAAAACAAGAAAAGTAAGAATGTTATTCAAACACAGCCCATTTAATGCTTTTATTTAAATATTTTATAGAAATCATTTTAAAATTTCACCATAGCAACAATGAATTGTGACAATTATATTCTGAAATTGTTTAATCGAATTGAATTGAATTAATTAATTAATAATGATGTAAACCAATGATAGCTTTAACTGGCTTTGCTATATTGGTTTTGTAGACAGACTCATGGTAATAAAAATTGTGTGATGTGGTAAAACTAGTCCTTTAAATCATCCACTCGCTGTCTGGCAAAAGAAATTGCTTACACTTATTTTACCTACTTATTTCTTTAGTTCCAGATTGGAATCACCATCGAAAACTTTTGAATCCAGCATTAAGCCACAAAGTTTTATTAGGCTTCTTTCCAATATTTCAAAAACATATAGCCGAATTTTGTGATAAGCTGGATGAAAATGTTGAGTGTGGTGAAATTGATGTGAAGGAATTAATATGCAATCTTTCGCTAAAGACATCAGCTGGTAAGTTTTTTTATTATTATTATTATTATTATATTAGTTAAACGTCAAAAATAAATTTCTGTAAACATTTTAAATCCACTAACTTTTTAATCAAAAGAGGCTTATTTTACATATACATATATCATAAGGGCACGGAGTCACTTCAAATTTATCTAATTGTCATTATTTTTAGAAACAACGATGGGCTTAAAATTTGATGAAGAATCTGACACAGATTTTTTGGGAAAATGTGAAAGGTAAGTACTCGTATAAAAACATTGGGCAGGTTCAGACAACACAAGGGACTTCATTTGCAACAAAGACAACTAGTTAGTTTTTCAAGTGTCATGTATTTCAATTTCAGAATTTTACTTCACAAACCTCTACTCTAAGTTCACAGTACAAAAATTACCAAAATCATTATTGTCTACAAAACACTCCTCAGGCAAGCTACAAGTCCAGCACGATTTGTATTTTAAATAAATATTACTTATTTCTTTTTCAAATTTACAAAGAATCTTTTTACAGAAAGCATTAAATAAAGTTGTGCAGAAAATAAATAAATCATAGTCATAAAGTTCAGCTTTCCGTTGAATGAAAAAAACATGATCAATCGTCATTTTGACATAAGTTGACTTGACTTGATAGTTAGTGAGATTTTTCTTGACTAACTTTCCAGTCAACTTTCCAATAAAGTTGCCTTAATTGGAAGGCAATTTTTTGGCAGCTGACCAATTAAATGCTTGAAACTTGCCTTACTTTCAAGTCCCTTATGTCGTCTGAACCTACCCATTGTAAAGCTTACTTTCAGTGTTTATGGTTTCTTAAAGCCAATCAAAGAAAATTATTGTTTATATGTACATACTATATATTTTTGTTTCAAGAGATAGGTGATTAAAACCATTTGGCTACTATGCTTTTTTTCTATAGAATTTTGGCAATAACTACTCAACGTGTATTAAATCCTCTACTAGCTAGTTCAATCATTTTTCGTACAACCAATATGCATAAGTCATATTCTGAACTCAAAAATAGTGTTCTTGGATTTGCTCATGATGTAAGTAAAAGTAATGAAAAGATGTATACACAATCTTCAGAAACTTCTTTTGGTATCGATTTCATTAAACATTTTTTAAAATATCAATTCATAAAATCTTACACTTAAAAAACTTTCAAAAAAAAATCTCTTTTGCAGCTTCTTATGAAGAGAATTAAAAATATTGAACAAAACCAACCAGAAGATAAGCCCAACCATAATACTTTTTTAGACCATGTCATTAAAATTCATCAAAATAATGGATATACATTCGATGAAATTATATCAGAAGCTAATCTAATGGTCTTTGCAGTAAGTCAAAACTGGTATTTCCCTAAATTCTATATGATCAAGTTAAATTCTTATTTCTCACAGGCTTTCGAAACTACAGCAACATCGATGTTTTCAACCTTAATGCTTTTGGCTATGCACCCAGAGTATCAAGAAAAAGTTTTTGAAGAACTGATTGTTGTTTTTCCCGAAAAAGAATTCGATGTAAAGTATGAAGACTTCAAAAACTTGGTTTATTTGGAAATGTGCATTAATGAAACTTTGAGGATTTTCTCCTCAATTCCACTGATTGCAAGAAATTGTTCAAAAGATGTTCCCATAACAAATGATATTGTTATTCCAAAGGGATCACAAATATTGATTGACATATTCAATATTCAAAGGGACGAAGATACTTGGGGACCTGATGCCAGAGAATTTAATCCTGACCATTTTCTACCATCGAATCTAGCTGGTCACCACAGCTACTCATTTATACCATTTTCAAAGGGACCGAGGAACTGTATAGGTAAGCGTTTTTCATGGTATTAACATATTATAGACAGTAGGTATGTACATACGTATGTATGTTGTGTGGCTTGTTTATTTTGATTAATTAATTAACCAATCTACGAACTTGTGTATATTCAACAGATTTCAAATTAAGTATTTATAAAATACCAAATCATTCTATAAATGGGTAGGTTCAGCGTTCAGACGACATAAGGGACTTGAAAGCAAGGCAAGTTTCTAGTATCTAATTGGCCAGATGTCAAAAAATTGGCTTCCAATCAAGGCAACTTTGTTGGAAAGTTGACTGGAAAGTTAGTCAAGAAAAATCTACCTAACTATTAAGTCAAATCTACTAATGTCAAAATGACAATTGATCATGTTTTTTCAGTCAACTGAAAGCTAAACTTTATTGCTTTATGATTTACTTATTTTCTGCACAACTTAAATTGTTTCCAAAAAGGATAACTTTTTAAATTGGAAAAGAAATACTTGAGTAATATTTACTTACAATACAAAATACAAATCGTAATGGACTTTTAACTTTCCTGAAGAATGTTTTGTAGACCGGGGGGGACATAGGGGCATGACCCCCCCCCCTGGGAGATAATTTGTTTGTTTTTTCGTAGGAATTCCCTTCAATTCAAAACTAAACGTATTGCGTTAATGGATATGACCCACATTATATTTCGAATTATTTTTTTTTTGTATATGAAAACAAAATTTGTATTTTAATTCCTCAAACTTTGTTGCTAAAAGTACTACTTTTAAC
This sequence comes from Eupeodes latifasciatus, assembly GCA_920104205.1. Lineage (NCBI taxonomy): Eukaryota > Metazoa > Arthropoda > Insecta > Diptera > Syrphidae > Eupeodes > Eupeodes latifasciatus. Next base: position 182,119,230 of record OV049924.1, read on the forward strand.
TGGGTTCTGGACCAAGAACTTAATATGAATCGGAAATTCAGCCCTATTCCAAAAACACATCACAAATTCATCAACTTTTTACCAATGGACGATCCAGGGGGGGGTCATATGAGCCATAAAGCTCAGTTAAGTTGTATAAGTAAATATTTTATCTAAAGATTTGTTAGTAATTGAACGACATTCACCAAAAAGTGGTGTGCTGTCAAAAACAACTAAGATTTTTGTAACTTTAATAATGCTTTAAATTATTATTTTCATAAAATTTGTTTCTAAGAAAAAAAAAGCAAATACTAAGGTTCTTAAGAAGAAACCTTGAATAAGAAAAACTAGCCTTCAATTCAATCTTATTTTTTTGACGCACATAAATAGTGAACATTGAATTGATTTTCACTTGCGACATATAGGAACTATATGCATGTACCTATATACGAATGCAATATTCGTAAAAAATTTCGAACTCGAGCTTTTAATCAAACATGACATTACGATGCTAGACAATTTGAAAAAAGTGGGTCCGCCGATTCCGTCCGTCTGTCTGTCTGTCATGGCCCCTACAGCCCAACCCATTGTGTCGATTGAAATTAATGTTTTCGACCGATTAGCGTAAGGCGTTTTTTTTTCATTTTTTTAACACGAAAAAAAAACAGCAGTCCCAATACAAATTTGTTGGTTAAAAATCGAAAATTCGATTTTTTTCAAAAATGAACCGATAGATATTATTAAAACTTTCTCTAAATTTTTTGTTCTTAATTTGGCTTCTTTCTACAAGAAAAAACATGTTTTGGTATTGCTCCAGAAAGGTACCCTTCATAAAACCATTATTTTATTTTCTTAAGTTTTCTCAAAAACTAATGGACAGATTTCAATAAACTTCTCTTTCTGTACAAGCTCTTGTCGATAATCAAATGATCAAATTAATGATGATTACGAGTATTTTTGATGATCAAAAATGTCATTATTTTTTTTTTATTTTTAAAAAATATAATTATAAGCACTTGATCTAGTGCTTACCAAAAATATTTTAAAGACAAAATTTAAAAATTAAAATGATTTTGGAAAAAAAATTAAATTAATATTTATGTAGGTTTTTTGAGAAATAAAATGACATTTACATTTTTGATAAAAACTCATTTTGAAGGTACATTTTCAGATCTTAAAATATAGGAAATATTTTTAAACAGACTTTTTGGAAGAAATAAGCAAGTTCTAGCGACCCAGTCGTGCATTTTATTTCTATCTTATTTTGTGTTGAATACAGCAACTTAAATTAAAGAAATCTACTTTTTGAAGTGAATTTGCTTAAGATGTTCTAGAACTGAGATTTAAACACTAATTTCAAGAATATAAATGTCCCAAAAATAGCCAAATTGACACTTTTGTTAAAATAATGGCTAATTGATAACACAATGAACGTTTCATATCTATTAGTATAAAAGCTTTGAATCTCTTGGGAACTGAAGTGAAAAGAGATTCTGAAACATTTGTTTTTGTTTTTATTTAATTTTTAGAAAAATTATGTACTTAATTGCACCTATTTCCTTAAATTCAAGAACCAAACATTTTTCTCTCCACAATTTTTAAGTTTTGTTGACTCATTAAAGATCAAAATATTTTGTAGCATCAGCTCCAATCTACGAGTAAGCAGACTGATAGCGATAGTAATGATAGACTCCCGAAAATTGTGTCCGAAAACACTACGTCAAAAAAAAACCAGAAAATTCTTAATATTAGATTCTTTCTCATTTTCTGGGTTTTTGAATTTTTGTAGCGTTTTTCGCATTAATAGAAATGGCAACAAAAAACTACTCGTAAATATTCTTTTTGGAAAAAAGCTACGCTTGAAAATAATTCCTTTAATTTCTGGGTAAAAGCAACAAAAACCGTCTAAACTACTGTGTTTTGCTCTTAAATATGGCATATTTAGAAAACTTTTGGAAACTTGGAATGCTTTCGTATGTAGAGAGTCGAACAAATTAAATAGTTAGACTATACCGTGGTAGACAACAGTGTTATAAAATAATAATAATAATAACTAAAGTTGTCACTTTAGCCCTTTAAATGTGTACATTTAAGGTTAAGACACACATTATGTTATTTACATTTCTTTAGCACCCTTTACAAAACATTAAAGAACATTTTTAAGCGGTGAGTAAAAACTCGTCTATATGTTAAATGTGTGACCCCCTCCTGATTAAAAGTCTGGATCCGCCCCTGCCGAAGGTAGAGGTTAGTGAAGTAAGGTTCCGAGTTTGAAATGTATAACACTTGAAAAAATAACTAGTTGCCTTGGTCAAAATTTACGTTCAAAGAATGCAGTTGAATGCACCTGCCCAATAAAAAATAAATATTATATGTATGATAGATTGATGATTCACTTTGGCAACTTCCTTCACATTCTAATCATTAATGAACTCCAGAAGCATAGATTCTCCTTCTTATACAATTTTCTTTGGTACCATATACAAAACTATTCGTTATAATTGAAAGATAATGTATTGACCAATGAATATTTACTTATGTGTATTGGAAAAATTAGGTTTTCCTTCGGCTTTTTTGGTCACTTTGATCGTTGCAATGAAACAAAGTTGTTACATTCGCTTTTCCCGACGTTTCGGCAGGGGTTGCTGCCTTCCTCAGGGGAACTTTATTGCACATGAAATACAAAACACATAGTACAATATTGTGGACAACAAGAATAAGAAAAAACTTACAATTTAACAATTTAATTTTAAAACAGTGTACAAAAAACACTTCTAATTAAGAAGTTCAGTCTATAACTACAAAAAGAAAGAGAAAACTTTTATGAGGAAACAAGGGAGCAGTATACAGATGATATACTCTGTGTGTCTTGCTTGCGATTCATATTGTTTTTGTTGTTCAGGATGTGGAGCGTTTCGAGCGTATATCGCTTAGAGGTGTGTTTTTCCGTTTGAAGAACTTTAACACCATCGAAATCCGGAGAATGACCTTTGTCTATTGAATGGGCCGCCAATGCGGTTTTAGCCAGGTTATTGCTTTTGATGTCAGATTTGTGGTTGGATAATCTTTGGCGCAATAATTGTTTGGTGGTTCCGATGTAGCAAAGGTTACATGTTTCGTCAGGTTTACCTTTGCAGTTTATTTTATAAATGACGTCAGTGTGTTTATCTCTGTCTATTTTGGTCTTTAGTTTGGTGAAAAGGTGTCTAATTGTCTGGTTAGATTTGAAAGCCAATCGGACATCTTGGATGTTTTTGGTGACAACTTGCTTAAAACTCTCAGTCAGTTTTGGAACGTAAACAATGCTTTTGAAGTATCCTTTGTTGTTATCCTCACTTTGTTGTTTAGCGCGTCTGCATTGTTGTTGTAAAATTAAGCCGCGAATAATTGCTGGCGGGAAACCGTTTTCGCTTAAAATTTTGGTCACTTTGATGGTATTTGAATGGTGGAATCTTTCGTCACTTAACGTGAAAACTTTGTTAATTAAATTGGAAGCTGTGTTGAAGATTATGTGTTTGGCTTGGTTGAACCGGAAGTTGATCAGACGTCCTGATGCTGTTGGTTTTTGAAACCAATCAAACGACAATTGAGTGTCCATACGGTGGAACGATATAGAACTGTTATTTTCGTTTTCAACAGTGAACTGTAGTTGGGAGTGGAATCCGTTTAGGATCAATAATAAATCTGCGACTTTATCCTTGTCCATAACCGCAAATATGTCATCAACATATTTCACTATAAAATTTGGCTTTGCATTACATCCAGTTCAACATTCGTCAAGTAAATGGTCCATTACCAAATCAGCAATAGTGGGCGAAAGAGGGTTGCCCATTGGCATTCCAAAAATTTGTTTGTAGATAATGTCTTTAAACTGCAAATAGTTGTTGTCGGCACGAGTACGATAACTTTGGCGCCAAGATATAATAACGGTTTTTGGTAGAGGGTCTTGATACAAGCATTTTTTACTATGGGGGGGGGTCTATCTCCCCCCGTTTAGGCGGGAGGGGCAATTTAAAAAAGTTATTATTTAAAATGGAAAAAAAATAATTAAAAAATAACGGTGATACTTACAATTAAGTTGTATACATTTTTTAAAGCCAACACTCTGTTCTATTAGCCAGTTTTTAAATCAAGTCAAAACTATGCGTAGTTTTTGAAAAATTTAATTTTAAACTCAAAATTTGAGTAAAAAAAGTTAAAAAAAGGTTTAAAGTGTAACTTTTTCAATACTTCAAGATTATCTACTATTGTTTTTATTTCAGAACTTATTGCTCTTATTTGTTTTTGATCAAAAACTGAAAACTAGATGATTTTATGTCTTTTAGTTTTTGAGAAAATTGAAAATAAAAATTTAATTTTAAACTCAAAATTTGAGTAAAAAAAGGTTTAAAGTGTAACTTTTTCAATACTTCAAGATTATCTACCATTGTTTTTATTTCAGAACTTATTGCTCTTATTTATTTTTGATCAAAAACTGAAAACTAAATGATTTTATGTCTTTTAGTTTTTGAGAAAATTGAAAATAAAAATTTCATTTTAAACTCAAAATTTGAGTAAAAAAAGTTAAAAAAAGGTTTAAAATGTAACTTTTTCAATACTTCAAGATTATCTACCATTGTTTTTATTTCAGAATTTATTGCTCTTATTTGTTTTTGATCAAAAACTGAAAACTAGATGATTTTATGTCTTTTAGTTTTTGAGAAAATTGAAAATAACACAACTACTATTTTAATTTAATTCTTTTTTTTTTTTGCTTGAGTGGTCTTATTTTGATAGTAATAATGGTATTTGCGTATGCGTAATGCGTGTTTGGGTGTATGCAACAGTAAGGTGTGCGCGAGTTTGGGTGTATGCAACAGTGGCATCTGCAACCCCCCTGCTTGGGCACACTATAGGATTTGGGGTGGGTGCAAGTTGGTGTGTGTGCAAGGTGGGGAGGGTGCAAGGTGCGGTGGGTGCAAGATGGGGTGCATGCAAAGTTTCATTTGCATTTAAATAAGCTGGATTTAAGAAAAATTAATTTTACCTAGGTGTATCTTAATCCATATTTGATTATTACTATCAAAATAAGACTACGTTAGCAAGGAAAAAGTAATTTAATTAAAATATTTTTTTTGGTAACTTTCAATTTTCTCAAGAACTAGAAGACATAAAGTCATCTAGTTTTCAGTTTTTGATCAAAAACAAATAAGAGCAATGAATTATAAAAAAAAAAACAGTAGATAATCTGAAAGTTTTCAAAAATTACACTTTAAACTTTTTTTTTAACTTTTTTTTGTACAAATTAATATAGTTTTGACTTGATTTAAAAACAAGCTAATAGACAAAAGTGTTGGCTTTAAAAAAAGGTATAATACTTAATTATAAGTATTACCGTTATTTTTTAATAATTTTTTCCATTTAATGTACATATTTTTTTAAACTGCTCCTACCGCCTAAACGGGGGAGATAGACCCCCCCTCCCATAGTAAAAAATGCTTGTTTTTAACTGTTCTATACAAATCCGTCATTAAACTTTGTCGCCAAAGTTATCGTACTCTCCCCTTGTTGCCTTTCAAGCAAAAATCCATGATTTCAACAAATTTAGTTTGGCTGATTTTGGTATGTCTGCTAATCGTATCCCATTTCTTTTTAATAATATTAATAGCATTCATTACGTATTCATTACGCTCCATCGTTACAGTCACATTGCCTTTGTCCGCTGAGAGAATAATAATATTTTCGTTTTGCTTAAGGAAAGAGATAGCTTGTTTATTGACATTAAGCACATATTTGGCAAACTGGTCGTTGTTTTGACGACGTTGAAACGAGTGCAACATATTACCATACTGTGCTCTGATCTGTTCTTGTTCCTTTTCGTCTTTCACTTCTCGTATTACTTCTTCTCCATCGGCTATTAACTGAAACAGAGGGAATGTTTTTTTGTCTATTGGTAGCGCAAATTTTTTTCCTAATGACAAAAGCCATTTAATTTCTAGAGGAAATTTGATGGTGGTTCTGTTATCAAACCATTTTCGTGAAATACGATGTTGAATTTTTTCCACAGAGCCGATTGTAATTCGTCTATTTTTTGAATGTTCGTTTATTGTTTACTATTGTACATATATGTCTCCAAAAACTTGTTTTTGTTATTCTCTAACACGACCATCCTGCTATATTCATCGCGCATTTCCAAACATCTAAATTGTTTATCAAGACTTGCGTATTTGATTGGTTTTATATAGAACAGTAGTTCTTAATAAAATCTCTAATATTGTAGGAGTACATTTACCTTTCTCAATTCTTGTCTTCATTAAAGAGCATTTTCAAGAATACGAATATCAGTCTATTCACGTAAAGCATCTACGTTATCCTACTCAAGATCAATATTTAAGTTTATCAAAAAAGCGCTGATCTCAGGTCTTTGGCCAGTGATTCCAGTTCGTATTTTAAGTTAAAGTTCGATTGTTTTGTTGATTGTAGTATTTACGGCCTGTTGAACTCGACTAATAAAGCTTATCAGCTCTATATAAAATTTCAGATAAGTTCCTAAAAGAACTAATGTAAGAATTACAAAGGCGTTGAGACTGGTCATAGGTAAAACTTATTCCTTTGTCACTTATAAATCTTCGCAGGAACATTAAATAACGCCACAGAATGCGTCAATTGCTGAACAGTCTCTTTTGCTTTTAATGTTCTACAGGGACATAAAACCAAAAATTTTGTAAATGCATCAACAATTACCATAATTTAGGGCTATCTTCATTATCCTTTCCATAAAAAGGACCCATGTAGGAATGGTATTGCCTTTTTGTCTCTATTAGCAGTAGCTCACACTTTTTCTTTCCAAATGGTCGTTTTGCTACTAAATAAATAAGACAGGATTCTACAAACTTTCTTACATTTCTGGACATTCGGGGGATTTTAAAATGGTCTTTCATCTTCGTAAAAGTGTTTTTCCATCCAACATGGCAATTATTTTCATGGTATCGTCTTATCAAAGCCAAACGACGATTTCTGTGGAATAAATGGCTTGTTACTTCCGTCTTGAACTTTTCGGTAGAGTAATCCATTCTTGAAAACGTATTGAGAAATTGTATCTTGATTTCCCTCCGAAATTTGTTCGATTATTTCATTGCAGTTGGCGTCCGAATGTTGTTCAATACTAAGCCAATTTTTTGGTAGATGGATCACTTAAAACATCACGTCCAATTATAACCTTATTCTTGAGATATTTTTCAAATTCAACCAAGAGTTGGAATATTTCTGTAAGAAGAATTGGATAATAAGAAATAATAAGAAATTATTTCTAAATGAACAATCAAACATTGAATGTGCATAACAAACGTTAATGATTTTTTAAACTAATATTTCATATGCAAAAAAGCACTATTTTGATTATTTTTCCCACAGGAATTTTAAATGGTTGATATGCGATACTTTTGCAATCATAAAATCACAATTAGGCGCACATTTATACTCTTGGAGTCAGAGACTTTTTTTAGTTGAGTTATGATATCGAAACCACTTGAAACGGTGTTTTCGATCACGTTGAATTCGTTCATCAATATCAGAGCACCATTTTACAATGTAAACCCTGGAATGGTCTGGATCTAAAATTGAAAAACCAACTACTTATTCTTTTCGCTCTGTACGTTGAGCAATCTGAAAAAAATTGATAAAGCTGTTAAGAGCATTGTTTTGTTGGAACTTTCTTTCCCCTGATATCTTCAGTGCTAACATCATTTTCATGTCCAAAATTGTTCTGCACTATTCTTTCAAGACCATGGAATTCTCATTTTGAAAGAATAGTGCAGTTCTCCCAAGTCAACACTAGAACCACTATCTTTCAAAAGTCACAAACGGACGAGTTTGGCAGGAATGCCAAAACTAGACATGGCTCTATACAGCTCGTCCCTGTAGATGCTGTCATATGCGGCCTTGAAATCGATGACAAGATGGTGGGTGTCGATTTGATGTTCTTGGGTTTTTTTCCAGGATCTGCCGTAATGTGAATATTTGATCGACTTTCCTGGTCTAAAACCACACTGATAAGGACCTATCAGGTTGTTGACGATGGGCTTTAGACGTTCACATATTACGGCAGAGAAGATTTTGTAAGCGATGTTAAGTAGAGTGATGCCTCTATAGTTAGTGCAGTTTAGAGGGTCTCCTTTTTTTAGAATCGGGCAAACAATACTGAGGTTCCATTCATCGGGCATGCTTTCTTCCGAATATCTTACAGATAAGTTGGTGCATGCTCCTAACCTAGAAAAACCTGAATGCGCATGTCTAACATTTGAACATCACAGTTAATAAATACTCAGGATATTTATTCTCTAACTTGTATATAAAATGCAAAAATTGAAAAATTGAAAGCTAATAATCGACTCTTAAACAAGTTTCCTTACATATTAAATAAATTACAACTCGCAGAAATTGGTGCACGCTATCAATAATATAGCATATGTTGGGAATCAATTGCCAACAGTCTAGCTCTTAAGGAAATTATTGGAGCATACAGATGCAAGCAGTAAAGCAAACTCTCACTTTCAATCAATATTTCAATGGTTGACTTGAAAATATCACGAAAACACATGTCATTATACATTTTTCTTATCTCCAAAGAGTCCTTATTTCAATTCATAGGCATTTCGAATCATAAGAATGATTGCAAACTGCTTCTGCATTGTTTTCAAAAATATTTCGAAGGGCATATCTGAAACTTTCAATTCTCTTCTTTTTGAACTCGGTTGCACAATACTGCAGTATAAAGATTTAACTAATAAGTTTATTTTGATGAATCCGAGTATGGAATTTGCGTTGGATACAACGAAATTACGAGTACTACATAAATTAAATTTCAACTTCAAATCAAATATAACACCTAAGTTTTGAAGTATTCAACAACTTGTAACGGAAAATTATTTAATGAATAATTTTGAATAATATTTAACAAAGTTCTATTCTATTTGAATTGCACCAATCGACAAATGAATTTAGACCATTCTGATCTTTTTTTAACTAAAGAAATAAACAATACATATAGTGGTAAACTTTTATATTTATTTTTATTTTTTTAAATTTAATTTATTTTCAGGTTGGCAATACGCAAGAATGTTTTTGAAAATAGCGCTAGCCCAAGTCTTACGAAAATATCGGTTTACAACAAAGTTTAAGTTTAATGACTTAAGGTGTGTGGAGCACATAACTTTGCGTTACGAAACGTTACCGTTACTAGAAGTTCATAGGAGATAAGATTCTGTTTATTAATTATTGTTATTGAATAAAAAACATTATACTTTTTTAATCTCAATTGTTTTAATTTTCTTCTTTACCATTTCTACCATTGTCATAAATATCGGTCTTAACAAAGGGCCCTGACCGAAAAAAATTCTACTACGAATGATTAGTTTATCTTCAATTCACAAAAAGTTGACGTATTCATCGCTATATTTCGATATTTAAGCTAGTTTAAGTTTCAAAATTTTTCTAGATCTCCAAGTCATCCTTAACTATATATCCAACTGTTGTTCGAAGAAATCCCAAAAGAAAACTTCTTTAAATCCAAAGAATAAAGATCCAAGCGAACGCTATAAAGTGATTTTATTTTCTGTAAAAATGATAATGAAGTTTTCTTTACAATTTTAGAAACATATGTATAATATCAACTTACAATTGGTAAGAAATAGGGATTATACAAATTCTTGAACAACGACTTAAATAATGCAATTTCAGGAGCCGACTGTTTTCTAACCTTAAAGTTTTTTCTTCTAAATCGGAATTCACATGTCGTGTTATATACAAGAAAATACTATGTACATAATTCAAAATCATTTGCACTCTTTCTTTAGAAAGAGACGAAACTATAACAAATATAAAAAAGGAAATTTTTGTAAAATATTGCCAGAATGAAATATTAAAATACTATCGATGAATGGTATAACATCAAAGAGTTGACTCGATGACATTCCGGGGGCCGTCTGAAACTAGACTTAGGTTGAAGACTGTAAGTCTAAGACAGCGAGTCTCCCTGCAGATCTCTTGGCTTTAATCGATCCATTCGAAAGTTTAACATCAGCCATGCGAACCACTCCGTCTGGGCCCGGATATATTTTGATGGCGCGTCCTAACTGCCAGGCTGAACGTATTACGTTGGGCTCGATTACCAAAAATATGTCCTCCAATTGTATCGGTCTTGTACCTCCGAACCATTTTAAGCGCCTTGTGATGACAGGTAGATATTCAGCGTACCAACGTTTGGTTAGCTCTGCCATCAAGTGTTGAGCACGGCGAGAGTAGAGGTTACTGCAGAAATCATTTTCTCGAAATATGCCAGGTGCTGTAAAATCTCCGTCATCTTCTCCAAAAAGCATAGAATTCGGAGTTAAAGGTTTTGGATCATCCGGGTCAACGGGGATATGAGTGAGTGGGCGACGATTAATTTGGCCTTGTGCTTCCATAAGTGCGTTTCGCAAAACGTCCTCTCTGGGGACTAATCCTCTGAGAGAAAATTCAACACTCTTTTTGATGGACTGGATTAACCTTTCCCAGGCTCCCCCCATCCAAGGTGAGTATGCTGGGATGAATCGCCCTAAAACTCCTTCATATTTTGAAGCATTCTCGCAGAGGGAAGACTCCATCTCCTTCACATCCTTATCCATTAAGTTCTTGCTGCCGATGAAATTGAGCCCGTTGTCGCTGTAGAAGAATCTCGTGACGACACGATTGATGAGAAAACGTCTTATTGCCATACTGCATTGATCCAAGCTCAAGTCATTAAGCAATTCTATTTGCACTGCTCTGAACGTGAGACATGTGAAAATCCTGCCATAGCGCTTTGCTGTGCCCCGACCGAACTTCACCAGCAGTGGTCCAAAACAGTCCACTCCGACGTGAGTAAAGGGTCTGGAGTCGAAGGCTAACCGAGCCTCGGGAAGCTGGACCATCATGGGCGTGCCCGCTTTCGCATTTAGGCGCTTGCACATGAAACATCCTTTACGAACTCTCTCTACAGCGCCCCTAATACTTATTATCCAAGCGCTCTCACGAATGTCGGATATAACCGTGGCAGTTCCTCTATGACAGTTCCTTTGATGGTGATGATGGATGAAAAGGTCGACCAAGGGATGTTTCTTAGGGAGTATAGCTGGGTTGCGAGAGGTATATGATGAATTAGCCTTTTGAGCTCTCGAGCCTAATCGCATGGTACCATCTGCATCTAAGAAAGGAGACAAGGAACGAATGGCACTTGAAGAACTCACCTTTCCACATTTCTTCAGCGAATTGATGTCATCTGGGAAGGATTCTATCTGGATTTTTCTAAAAATCCAATCTTGGGCTTGATGAAACTCGGTTGGGGTGATAAAATGTTCCTTATCGGTGGGTCTTTTTTGAAGAATGTGTTTGTATCGCAGTAGAAACGCTATTGTTCTGATCGTCGAGGTCCATCTAGCTCTAAATCTTGCAGATAAGAGATCATAGGCTCCGTAAAAATTATGCGTTTTAGATTTGTTTGTATGGTGTAACATTCGGCAGATCTCATTCTCGTTGTTCGCTCTTGAAGGTGCAGCATAAGGTGTAATTGGCCATTGCTCTACAGGTTGTCTCAGGAATTCAGGTCCTCTAAACCACCTCGAATCGTAATCGTCCATTGATTGTTCAAACCATTTTGTGCCGTCATCAGCAACATTATCGTGGGATCCAATGTGAAACCACTGACGAGAACAGGATGTTTCCAGGATCTCACCTACTCGAGATGCTACAAAAGATGGTAGTTTATTGGAGCAGTTGATCCATGCGAGGACTGTCTTTGAATCAGACAAAAAAAGCGACTCGTCTCTGCGGATGGTATGAGATTCCTTGATGGTTGCTGCTAAGCGAACCCCTAACACAGCGGCCTGCAGTTCTAAGCGGGGTATAGATAACTGCTTGACAGGGGCGACTTTGGCCTTTGCCATAACTTGTGCGACTTCGATCTCATCATCAAACGCGAAACGAAAGTAAGCCACAGCTGCGAAAGCCTTTTCAGATGCGTCAACGAAAACCACAAGGCTAACTTTCGAAGTGTCAGGATTTTTCGAAACGTACTGACGGGGAATCTTGATGTTTTCAATGAGATTCAGTTGTTTGATGAAATCTACCCAAGATTGTCTGAGATGAGAGGGAAACGGCTGATCCCAATCATAGCCTTCTCTCCACACGTCTTGGAGAATGATGCGTCTTTGGATGATAAATAAGGAAATAATGCCCAAAGGATCGAAAATCTTCATGATAGTCTTAAGCATCATTCATTCATTCATTCATCATTCATTTTGTAATAACCGCGTTCTCAGAAATCATTACCTCCATACATTCACTTTTTGACAACTTGTATGAAAAATGATCCGAAGTAGGGTACCAAAACATACCTAGAACCTTAGAAAATAAACCATCAGATTCGTTAGGATCAATGCTTACCAACTTCTCGTTGACAAAACCCTCTGGCAATTCACTTAATAGATCACGGCAATTTGACTGAATGCCCACGAGATCAAAGTTCATCGAACGGCAAATACGAATAGCGTCTCTCGTGACAGCAAGCGCTTCTTGAACAGAGTCATGACTATTGAAATAATCGTCGACGTAAGTACGACTTGTTAAACCGTCAACAGCAGCGGGACACTCTTCTTTAAACAGGTTGGCATGGTGATTTTTAACAAACTGGGCGCATGTCGGGGAGCACCTGGGCCCGAACATAATAACTTCCATGATGTAGACAGTCGGCTTCCTAGAAACATCTCCATCCCTCCATAAGAGGCGTTGACACTGTTGATCCTCAGATTTTATTCGGATTCGGTGAAACATTTCACGAACATCACCGTTCACGGCCACTTTGCGCTCACGAAATATGAAAATGCCAGCGTGAAGTGGGACTAAGTTGTCGGGTCCCTTGAGTAGATGAGTGTTGAGAGATACGTACTAAACGCGTGGCCAGACTTTTTCTAAGTCCTCCTGTGTAGCGATTCGAGCGTATCCCTTGGAAACAAGATCATGAAAGTATCGATTTTGCCACTCCAACATGTCAGGCTTTTTCTTCAGCGATTTTTCTAAAGCGATGAGCCGTTTAAAAGCCATCTCATAGCTGTCGGGTAGTCTGACGTCATCTTTATCCCATAGAAGGCCAATTTCGTATTGGTTTCCAACCAGCTTAATTGTACGTTCCATTATATCGAGGGATCGAGCAACTTCTCGGCTAAGTAATGGTCCCTTTGGTGGCATCACACCAAACTCTTCGGTCGTGAAATGTCGGCGTACAAGATCGTGTAAGTCTGTTTCCCCACGAATAGCGTCGTGAAAATTCATAACCATGCTGGGTTTCGAAACCGGATGTAAACAGGAGACATTCATTGACTGAGCTGACTTGCCGTAGACTATCCAACCTAGAAGAGTCTTGAGAGCGAGTGGTTCTTCTTCGTTGCCGTGTCGCTGACCGTGTCCTATAAGGAATTTGGCTTGATCCAGGCCAAGGAGTATTTGCGGGCGAGCGTCTTTTAAATCACGTATTGGAAGTCCTCTTAGATGGGGATACAAGCTTTTCAAGTAACCCACATCGACTGACTGACTAGCGAGTCCCAAATCTTTGATCGTATACACATTCTTCAAGATATATTTCTTACGGTGGTTAACTCCAGAAATTTCCAAAGACGTGCGCTTAGAATCTTCAACTCGGGACACCCCTTTCGTCCACTGAAGAGTGAGCTGTTCCGGATGCCCAGATAAACCAAGCTGATTAAAAAGATCTTCTTCAATCATCGACAATGAAGACCCATCGTCCAAAAAGGCGTGTGTGTCAAAAAATACATCATCGTTCCCATAAATACGAATAGGCACTATCTTAAACATGATTGTCAGATCAATTCCAACGTGCGATGAATGAATGTGATGCTGTGTTATAAAGGGAACTGCCGTTGAGCTTAGGCCAGTGTTGAAGGTACTTGGTGAAGCATGCAAAAGAGGATGGTGACGCCGATTGCAACCATCAGTGCCACATGATCTCTTCTTAAAGCACTGTTTCCACTGATGTTTCGATGGATCCAGACAAGCAAAACATATTGACTTCTCTCTTGCAAATGTCTGCCTTTGCTCCGGAGATAACGCCAAGAATTCAACACATTGGATTAACGGATGCTGAACTTTATTACATTTGCAACATAAGCCGGAGGAATTATCAGATGAAACAGATTGATGCAACAATACTCGAGAAGACTTACTATCTGGATTTAACTTCTTTTGCTCGGAAAGGCCTCCGGGTTTCGGTGGCAATGCCGACTTTCTCTTCTGCCAGTCTTGATAAAGGCCGCCGCCTAACCTCGATGCCAAGTTAGTTAAAACATAGCCATTATTCAGATCTTCTTCTCGGTTGATCGATTTGACATCGGCAACAAATCCGTTAAGCTTCACAGCCCATAAGCGTAGTTTAGGATCGCAGCTGGACGTAAGTTTGGGTAGACTCAAAAGGTCTGCGGTCAGGTCGTGAATTAAGATATCATAACGACCGAACATGGACCGCAGAGAGTCCATAATCGCATCAGCATCGGAAGAGTACTTAAGGCGTTCACTGACGAGTTGGTAAGCTTCACCTCTTAAAGCTTTGCGCAAACGAGAGACATTTTCTTTAGCACTATATCTACCCTCAATCGTAGTAGATTTGTAAACCTCCTCAAAATACGGCCATTCTCGTTTGTTTTCACCAGAGAAAATTGGCAATTCCTGAACATTGTTACGATTCAGAATAGTGAGGAGGTTTGCCATATCTAAATCGCGAAAGGAAGCTACAATTCCGCTTGAATGTTCTTCGGACGTCTCCTTTGCTGAGATATGGACATTAGCTGGCTTACCGGTGATGTTTTCCCGCAATGGGGTGGACTGACCATTAGCAATTGTCTCGTTTACAAGAGCCTGGTGATTCGCCTGAATCTTTTTTATTATTTCCAACTTGGAGTTAGAAATGCTCAAACTAGACGAATTATCTTTGGCATTAGGAATCGGTGGGGCTTTGATACGGGAAGCTTGTGACAATTTCAACTTGGTGTCGGCTAATTCAGCTCGCAATTCTAAAAGCTCTTTGTCACGTTGAGCAACTGTAGCTTGTGCCACCGCAGCAGCTTCCATAATCAAATCGACCTGTTCTTCTGTCACCTTTGCAGGAGCAGCAGGACCTGACGAAGAATTCTTTATTGAAACATCCTCGTCTTCACGAAAGACACAATCTCCTTCCTCGCAAAACCAAGGAGTCACTGTGTCGAATTTATCGGCTTCAAAGTTGTGGCAACTGTAATGCCACCAACGCTTACAATTTTCGCAAGCAACCATTTCATCGTCGCCCACTCTTTTACATCCTGAAGCAGAACAACTTCTCTGTTCTTGATCTTCCATAATCGATGAATTGGGTGGCACAAATAAGAAAGAGAAACGAATTGTCGCAATTAAAATAAAATTATGTTGTTCGAAGAAATCCCAAAAGAAAACTTCTTTAAATCCAAAGAATAAAGATCCAAGCGAACGCTATAAAGTGATTTTATTTTCTGTAAAAATGATAATGAAGTTTTCTTTACAATTTTAGAAACATATAATATCAACTTACAATTGGTAAGAAATAGGGATTATACAAATTCTTGAACAACGACTTAAATAATGCAATTTCAGGAGCCGACTGTTTTCTAACCTTAAAGTTTTTTCTTCTAATACGGAATTCACATGTCGTGTTATATACAAGAAAATACTATGTACATAATTCACAATCATTTGCACTCTTTCTTTAGAAAGAGACGAAACTATAACAAAAATATAAAGAATTAAAAAAGGAAATTTTTGTAAGATATTGCCAGAATGAAATATTAAAATACTATCGATCAATGGTATAACATCAAAGAGTTGACTCGATGACACCAACATTGTAATAAGCCATTTATCGACGAAGACAATTAACATTTATACCAAACTCTTCAATAATGCACGGAATAATGCTTATTATCCAGTGCTTTGGAAGACCGCTGTGATTCATCCTCTTCCGAAAAAGGGAAAGACAACTCAAACCCGTTAATATGCATCAGCAAAGTTTTCGAGAAGATCATCAATAGGGTTCTAAGTGGGCTGCGAATAATAAAATAATTCCGGATTAACAGTTCGGGTTCAAGGTGGGTCATGTAGTTGCTCTTCTGGTTGAATTGGAAAAGGCTTTCGACACCGTATGGTAAGAGGATTTTTATCTAAAATTGAGTAGGCTTGGCATAAGCAAACCATTGATGTATATGCTTTATATGCAATATGCTTAACGGTAGAAAGTTTTGTTGTCAAAATTGGCAATGTAACTTCTACCACAACATTCCAAATTTAAAATGGGAGCGTTGAATTCGCCGCGATTTGATAGGTAGTCTAAACAAGGCAATTGCGCACGCCGACTATCTAATTGCGTACAAAACGACACGAAAGGTTATGTTATTAGAATTCTCTTGCAGCATGATTTCGACAAGATTCAATGACATTCCGACGACTGGAAATTGAAAACAAACGTCCAGAAGTCGGAGACAATTCTATCTCGGACTCCGTTTGCTAGGACCACGAGGGATACGTGCAAGAAATAGCCCAAGATGGTCATCGTTGATCTTCGCAGGCAGCGATTAACGAGCAAAAGTGTAGTAAAGTACTTCGGTATCTGGTTGGATCAGGATTTATATTTCGACAGGGCCAGAAGAGCCTTCGGTCTGACGAAACGGCTGTTTCATACGGCCGATGATCGTTTATGGTTATCTTGTGTGGTTCAACGTGGGATGGAGAAGTTTCGTGTGTACGAGCGGCAGTCTTTACGACGCTGTACCGGCTTTCACCAAACAGTCGAATCTTCTTATGTTCATTACTATTCCTTCCAACTAGGTCCTATACTTGAATCAATAGAATTTAAAATTTCGTTCGAGTTCACATTGCGAGAGCTATGTCTAGTTTTATAAATTGTTGTCTAGCTTGACGATAATTTTAAGAATGAATTAACACGTCAGAGGTCTTAGGTTCAATCCCTGCCTGTGTCACCCAAAGATTTTTTGCACGGGCACTAACTCTTGCGAGAAATTGACAAATCCTCCAAAAATTCTTGTCATGAAAATGCTTTCTCAAATTAGCAGTTTGCATTCGACTTATAAACTGTAGCTCCCCTCCATCCCTATCATGAATGACTCGCACACAGGAAAAGTTGACAGTTGTAAGCCACTAGGCCCTGGCTCTCTATGGACTGTTGTGCTACTAATTTTTTTTAACCCGTATTAATAAACACAAAATAAACCTAGCACAAGACTAACACGTACATATGTTAAAACAGAACTCCTTATAATAAACTTGTGTTAGCCTTACACGATTTTTTTAACAAAGGAATAACTTATTTCGCCAATTTTTTTTGTGTATGGACCGAATGTATTTTATTTGAAAACATTTGACAACAATTGTTGTTAATTAACTTATAAAAAATGTTGGCCCTTTAACTTAAAGCCAAGAGTTTCGAATTTCTTGAAAAAAAAGCAATTTTTTAGCAAAGAAAAAATCCTTCTACAAGTCTAGAAAAGTTTAAAATTTCAATATACATATATAAAAATCCAGTGTCCTGTCAACCGATTATTCTGAAAGTTAGCATTTATATTATGTATGTATGTTATTTGGTCTAATTTAAGAAATGGGGCGGTTTATTTAATATTTATTAATTAACAATAAAATGATTACTTATGTATGTATGTCAATTGTTGTTATTAATTGTAAGTTCTTAAAGTCTCAAACAGATGGCGCCTTGAATCTTTTTTGTACATTGACATACTATACATGGACTGCTAGTGGTGTAAATTTTCCATACAAAATTTGAATAAAAATGGTTCCACTTCAAATTTGTATTATTTTTAATATTTAGCGACATCTGTTTTTATTTAGTTGAGATAACCTTTTTCTGACATAGAAAGTATTGACATCTAGTATAATTTGTTGAAGACAAACGATGCCATGTTTTTTTTATGTTATTGAAAAATGTTGCCAGTTCGTGCAAAATGAAGCAGGACCATGCTGTGCGCTGTGTTTGTTTTGTATAGTATGTCAATGTTTTTGTATAGGAATTTCGGACAGGGATGTTTTATAGATGGTGCCACTTCCACGTTGTACATGTGTTTGTTCTTTGTTGATCAATCAACTACATACGTAACCTAGCTTTTTCTGTGTCATTTTTGATTACATTTTCTCGGGTTTCTTACGATTCCGATTAAAGTGGATTTACGTGTATCTGCATCTACTTAATGCAGAAATGTAGAGAGAGACAGTAGTAACTCTTTTTACTTCCTATAAAATACTATAACTTTTTGAAGGCACAGTGTTGCTGCAAGGCTTAACGAAAGTTCAATGAAATAAATAAAGAAAAAACCTATCAAAACCTTTATAAATATTTTTGGACAAAGAAAGAAAAAAGTGGATTGTAATTTGGTACACAGTGTTTTTCCATAGTCTCAAAATGATAGTTAGAAAGTATTTATAATTCATTGTATATAGTAAAAGGGCACTTAAATTTGAGAAAGTATTTCACTATTGTAAGAAAAATATTGCAATTAGTTGCATGAAACTCACAATTAAAAGAAAATTGTAATAAAATTCTTGAAAAAGATGTTACAAAGCGTAAAAAAAAGTAAAATAGTACCAAAATGTAAAGATAAAGCGTTCGTTACACATGCAACATTGTGGTAACACTGATGCAGAAGAAGATGCTTCACTATAATCTTCATCCGGTTTCCTATAATCTGCAATTTTGAAGACGTCAGCATTTGTGATCTTTGCTCTCTATCTAACCAGTGTGATTTCTTTGTTTTGCATCGTCTTTGTCTGCAGACTTCGAAGCGCAGATACACTCATGTAAATCCACCATAAGTTTTCTCTAAGAGACATTGAAAAAAAAACCTATAAAAAATACGGCTGTTAATTTATGCAAACTGAATCGAAACATAAAAATTCGTCTTGAGTTTTTAAATGACGGCATCTTTGTACATAAAATATATAATATTATCATGGAGCTGTTTTTTACTTTCCCCGTAAAACTGCGTATTAACTGCGTATTTATTTTTTTATTCCTATAAATATTTACTGTATACGTATGAATTTTCCACAAAAAATAAATAAAGCTGCATATGTTTTCGAAAAAATCATAATTTATTTCTACGTGCGAACGGGGTCCTACGAATAATTAAACACTTGGCATCACTTTCTCATTTATTTGACGTTGACGCTTGGTCTTCGTTGCATTTAAACGCCAACCATCGCCAGTTTTCGAAATGAACTAACGGCGGAATTCTTGTCTTGTTTCTTGTGTAAAAATAATAACGGAAACGATTGTTCATATAAATTTGCTCATAATATTATTTATATTTTGTGTTCAAAAGATTATTTATTGTTATTGTACCAATAAAAATTGTGCCAAACAATTATTTTCATCAACCAAATAATTAATCCATGAATTTGCATCAAAACAATGTAAGTTTCTAGTGCCAGGTTTTATGCATCGCTTTCTTGTGTAATGTGTTGTTTTATTTTTGTTAACACAATTTAAACATTTTCTGTGTATTTTAATCAATTCAACTTTCATTTATACACAATAACATCGTAAGTGTGTGTTCTTCATTTACTAAATTTGTTGTTAAAGCGGTCGCTGTCGCTGTTGCTTATGATTAATACAAATAATAATAATTTCATTTAATTTTGTTGCGCGATGTTTTGAAATTAAAACTAATCACTGATTGGAATAAAAATATTTATGTACAGGAATTTGGAAGCGGATTCCTCCAGCACCAAGAAAATTAACTTTTCACCGCCTCGGAAGAAGAAGAAGCAATCTAAAATGGTGTAAGTAAACAATTCTAACTTAAATTTAAACGTTGTGATTTATTTACTAAAACTAAATCGGCAGTATTCTCATTCAATAAATACTTATCTTACTTAAATTAAATAAGAGTCTGAAATATGCGTAATATGCTCATTAAATATCTCTATACCTTAAAATTACATAGGATAAATATAAGAAGTAACACAATTGCAACCAATTGAATTGGTTGGGCTTTATTCTCCGCGATAGTCATGACGGTGACCTGTGTGTCAATTGTACGGTCTCCAGAGTGAGAGACAAGGGATATGTCCTGGGTACACGTTTCTCTTTCTCTCTCTTCTTCCATCGTAGGCAACCAACTCGTTTTCCGGGCAGTCAGGAATGGGAGACCCCATGATTGTTCCTGTTGCCGAGCCGGTTGGTCCTTGGAGACAGTGGCGACCCCATCAGCGTCTTGCCAAGGGCCTCCTTTGGGAGATGTTTCGGTCCGGATAGTTCCCAAGCATTCTCTATCACGGAAGGCCCGTTCCAGTTCAGTCATTGTCGTCCAAGTTCAACTTACCCAACAACCTCTTCACCGTTCTCTTATAGTTTGAGATCTTGCTCCGTCTGGATGTGTTTGATAAACCAGAGGGGTTGGAACTAGCTACCGAACAATTGTTGCTGACACTGACAACCTCAATTGCTCCGATGCTAGCCTAATCTCCCATGAAGAGCTCAGAAAAGGGGTGTAGTAAGAGATTTTTCTCTTCCTCTGTCAGGTTGACGTTATTGTTAGCCTTCTCGTACTGTTCCATTTTCTTTTTAGATAAGCTGGTAAATCTTGTTGGATTCCAAAAACGTTAGACCTGTAACTAAAAAAGAAAAGAAAAGGAAAGGAAAAGAAAAGAAATAGATATTGAATATTTTTCAATAGTATAGAAATAGGGAAAGTAGTGGTTCATCATCGGCGACTTCTCCTCCCGAGCCGAGTGCCATCCATTTGACCAATACTGCACAGCCCGGGATGCAAACGTGCGTTCTCACCACGGCAAGATGGGAACCCTTAGAGGAGGCAAGGTTAAAACTCTTAGCTACAGAGCCATACGAAGTACAGCCAATCACATATAGACTCACAGATGCACTTTATAGCAGGACAGAATTCCTTTGTTGCTCGAGAGAGAGCTTCACCACTCAATTGATTCTTAAGCCCAAAAAACAGGGTGGGTACAGCAGGAGTAATTCATCGTTTGATTTTAGCGGTGTTAAAGTTAAAACTGTCGATGATGCCGTTGTGATCGAGATGCCGCTGTCAGTGTTGTATTGTTGTTGAATTTACGAGCCGCTTAACTTTTTTTGCCACCTTTGTCTCATTGCTTACAAAAGCCCCCCAATGCTATTCCGATTATTTAAATATCTTCAGCACATGCGAATAATTGGATAGACTTAAAATATAACGCGTGTTATGCGTGGGAGATCTGCAAAATGCTTCCAAAGTAAAAGAAATCACATCAAAGCTTGTTTTTATATGAACATGTAAGGGAAGTTAGTTCCAACTTTTTAACATCGAAAATTCTTCATTGTCATCCTGTACAAACGGACAAGTATGGAAGCAATATGCCAAAACTGGACAAGGCTTTATACAGGTCGATCCTATAGATGTTGCCATATGCGGTATATTTTACGGAAAAACCACGACACCCATCCTAGCTAAGAGCAGAAACGCAATCCTCGGAAGATATTTCTTCTGTGACCTTTGTGACATTTAGGTTTGATCAATCAGGATGAAAGAAGTGTGTACAGCATGTTTCGGTTCTTTCAATTATTTCATCAGCGAATACCAGTACCAATCTGAATCTGACCAATTTTATTGGCATCCTGGGTTAGGTTAGGTTAATGTGGCTGCGGATACAAAAACCACACACTTAGGCCAGAAGAAAAGGCCCATTGTGATACCACATGAATCTAGAGAATTACTTCCCACTAGTCGAACCATTTTGAGCTTTTTATAAAGCGAAGGAGATATTTGATATCCTTTTTAGCTAATTCACTGGGATCATCAAAAGAGTATTCTCCCAGATGAAGTTTGCGTCTTCGTGAAAGAGCAGGGCAGGTGCAGAGGAGGTGAGAGATTGTTTCTTCTTCTTCCTCGTCCATACAGCTCCTGCAGAAGTCATTTGTCTGCCTATAAGACAGTGTACCGTAAGGACACCTATTAGGGAGCTAATATGAAGTTTGCTCTGGGATAACAAGTCTTTAGAGCGCTTTAGGTCCAATGAAGGCCATATTAGTTTTGTGGCTGCGCATGTTGGTAAATTGTACCA
Source organism: Eupeodes latifasciatus (assembly GCA_920104205.1). Lineage (NCBI taxonomy): Eukaryota > Metazoa > Arthropoda > Insecta > Diptera > Syrphidae > Eupeodes > Eupeodes latifasciatus. The sequence continues at coordinate 182,141,367 of OV049924.1, forward strand.
CCTAGAGTTTGCTATCTCGAAAGCTTTATCTTTTAGCAGAAGTTTACATGTAGCTATCGGTATACCTATCTTCTCCCTTTCAGATGAAATAGGTATGACGGTTCCATTTTTAGCGAGTTCATCGGCTCTACAATTTCCTGCGATGTCTCTGTGGCCCGGCACCCAGCATAGGTGAATGTTAAATTGCTGCGCCATCTCCATAAGAGACGATCGACAATCGAGGGCCGTTAGAGATTTGGTTGAGACGCCGTCAAGAGACTTGATAGCAGCCTGACTGTCAGAGAAGATGCGTATATCAGAAGTTGATATCACGTTTTCTCTTAGCCATGAGAGAACCTCTTTGATCGCTAAAATTTCCGCTTGGAAGACGTTACAATGATTAAGGAGGCGGAATGAGATGCTTAGATTAAGCTTTTCTGAGTACACACCACTACCAACTCCCTCATTTGTCTTGGATCCATCTGTGTAAAAATGGATGCTTTTGTCATCTAGGAGTTTTTTGTCTTCCCATTTATCCCTGAATGGAATGGATATCTGGAAGTTTTTACCAAATTGGGGTTTTGGGATAGTGTAGTCTATGTACTTTGATATAGAACCAAAGAGGTTCAGAATGATGGAGTGCGCAACATTGTTGTTGGTCCACTGAGATGAGGCGTTGAGTCTTATGGCTGTACTCGCTGCCACTTGTTTGCTGAAAATGTCGAGGGGTGTCAGATGGAGGAGAGTGTCCAACGCTGCTGAGGGTGTGGTTCTCAAAGCCCCGCTAATGCAGAGACATGCAGTGCGTTGGACTCTGCTGAGTTTGTCGTAATATGTGACTTTCTCCAGTGCAGTCCACCACACTGCAACCCCGTACATAAGTATTGGTCGGATGACCGATGTGTATAGCCAATAAGTTATGCGAGGTTGAAAACCCCATTTCTTTCCTAAGGCTTTCTTGCAAAGGAAAAGGGCTGCTGTAGCTTTTTTAACTCTTTCCTGAATATTAGGTTTCCAACTTAATTTTGTGTTCAATATCAGACCAAGATATTTGGCCTCATTGGTGGAAATTAGTGTTACACCTTTTATTGAGGGAGGTACAATTTCTGAGATCTTGTATTTCCGCGTAAAAAGGACGAGGTCTGTTTTTTGAGGATTAATACTAAGTCCACAGTGATCTGCCCATCTAGTGATCATATTGAGTGCGTTTTGGAGGAGGTCTCTCAGTGTATTTGGATGTTCTCCTATGACGGCGATAGCAACATCATCGGCATACGCAATCACTCTGTAGCCTTCTCTCTCAAGGGATATTAGTAGCTCGTTAACCACTATGGGGAGGGGACAGAACACCACCTTGCGGAGTGCCTCTACTGACAGACCTTTTCGTACAAAAATCCCCCATCTTAGAGTTGATGATCCTGCTTTTTAGCATTAGATTTATCAAAGCACAGAGTATTCGACGTTTAGGGTCGTCATAGCAGAAGTGATAGCGAATGTGTCAACGTTGCTGAAAGCGCCTTCAATATCCAGGAAGGCCACCATAGTATATTGTTTTTGTTCTAGGGAGTATTCGATAGTTCTTACCAAGGTGTGCAAGGCTGTTTCTACCGATTTTCCTTTGCAGTAAGCATGCTGAGACATCGATAGTCTCTTATCAATGCTGTTACGTACGTGGATATCAATCAAACGTTCCAGAGTTTTGAAAATGAATGATGATAGGCTAATAGGTCTTAGATCTTTAGGGTTGACATGCGAACATTTGCCCGCCTTGGGAATGAATACTACCTTTACTTCTCTCCATCGCTGAGGTATATAGACCATATCAAGACAACTTTTAAAGATCATCTCAATGATGGGCAGAGTTATGTCAATCGTAAGTTGTAGCTCAGCTGGTACGATGTGATCTGGCCCTGGAGATTTGTAAGGTTTGAAACTATTCAGAGCCCATGTCAACTTTTCTTTTGTAACAAGACCTTGAGGAAAAGTTAAGTTAATACCCGTCCCAGGATGGTTTGTTGTATTAACGTATTTGGAGCTATCAGGGAAGTGGGTGTCCAGTAGCAGGTTTAGCGTTTCTTCGCAAGAGTTAGTCCAAGTACCATCCAAGTTTTTAAGACAACTAGGCATGGTTGGATTTGTCGAGAGAATCTTCCTTATCCTTGATGCCTCCGAGGATTCTTCTATTGAGCTACAGAAGGATCTCCAAGAGGATCTTTTGGCTATTCTCAGTTCCTGTTTATACTTTTTGAGGGATTCCTTATAGGAGTCCCAGTCTTGTGGATGTCTAGTCTTTTTGCACGATTAAAAGGCCTTCTACAGCCTTTCCGTATTATACCCAGTTCAGAAGCCCACCAGTATGGTTTCTTCTTTCCCCGCACTATAGTAAGGGCGCAGGCAGTTTCCATCGCTTTATTAAGGGCTGCTGTAAGCTCGTCGACTTTTTGATCGAGTTCAAAAGCGCACAAGGGCGGGTCAGAAAGTTCTGTTTTAATCAGATTCTTCAGAGTTGCCCTATATTTTGGCCAATCTGTTTTTCCTACAGTTTCGGAATTGGATCGGTTTTGGGAACTCTTCAATAAGTGTGAATTGGATGTATCTATGATCGGAGAACGAGTGCTCCTTTGATACTCTCGAATTCAATATTTTATTTGAGAGATGTAAAAAGACAAGAGTCATATCTAAAACTTCTTGTGGATTTTTAGTAACGAAGGTTGGTTCACTACCTACATAACATACTACCAGATTAGTTGTTAAAATATAATCAAAAAGAGACTCACCTCTGTCATTTATATCGGTACTACCCCACGTAGTATGGTGCGCATTGGCGTCACAACCGATAATTATGTTGGTTTTAAGTCTTGTTGATTCAGCGACCATCCTCTCCAGAATGGTACCAGGTAGTGGGCCCTGGTGGTCGTGGCCCAAATACGCTGATACCAGCCAGTGGTATGGTTGTCTATTACCATACTGGCTGTGGTGACATCTTTATCACTGAAATTAGGGAGTAAAAATACATTTAGATTACGTTTTACTAGTATGCAGGACCTTGGGTTACCTTTTCCTGTTACATACAGCACGTAGTAGACAGGAGTTCTCAATCCTTGAACCAGGGATTTCACAATCCAGGGCTCTTGGATGAGAACGACATCTTCTCCAGTTTTTGTCAGGCGGAGAAAAAGGGAGGACGAAGCCGTTTTAGAGTATTGGAGGTTAATCTGTAGTATTTGCAGCATTTTGGCTACAAATTGGCAGATCAACCTCCACCACTGTTAGATCCAGCTCAGACGAAGAAGAACCTAATAGTTCATCTTCCTCCTCACTGGGGAGAGCTTTGTCGTTTGAGTCATCGGTCTCCATTAGGGATAAACCTTCGACGTTTTTAGAAGAAGACTGTACTGCGACAGAAGAGGGCCCTGCCACATTCTCATCCACATCCAAGGATGGGAAGGTGATGATAGCACTGGGACCCCCTACGTCTTGCGGCACAGCTTCTGAAGAGGGTTCAAAGGGAGACCGTGCTGCGACAGAAGAGGGCCCAGGTACAACATCATCCACATCCAAGGAAGGGAAGGTGATTGTAGCACTGGAACCCCCAACGTCCTGCGACACAGCTTCCGAAAAGGGTTGTGAAGGCTCACATGAAGCGTCTACCTCATCTTTTTTGTAGATACGTAGCGTAATTGTCCCGAAACCGTATCTTATCACTCCCTTATCTCTCGCCAGAGAAGCCACAGTGTCTTTATTGATTACGATAATCGCACTTCGATAAAGACCCTTTGGCTCCTCCAGTTTCGCGATCTTGCAGTCGTGACAAGGGAGGTCCGGGTTGCTAATCTTGATGATCTCATGTATGTCATCCGGGCATGAGGGTTCTTTTGGGATCCAAACGCGAGCTCTCGGCCTGCATGGATGTCTTCCTTTGCAACGACCTCGAGTTTTGCGCCTGGCCAAACTTCGCCCAGCATGCCGACAGCAAGCGTATAGAGATCGCGCGACCTCTGATCGTTACAAGGAATGAGCTTGACATGTCCTTGATGCCAACCCTCATAGCTTGTTACAGGAGGTGGACCCGGATGATCTCGCATGACTTTTAGAAAGCCAGCAGAGAGCTCTTAAGGCTTTTTAGGGACGGGAGTGGACTCCTCCAAAGACCTATGTCGCTTTGACGTGGAGTCGTGGCGACTAGTTTTGTCTAAAATGGATTTAGCCCACTCCTGCCTCTTTTTAAGGATGGGATTACTTCCATCCCCCATTGCCGCCGAACTGCCGCCCGGTGTAGCTGGAATACCGGTACCGGTTTGACGCTTTTGCTTCCTGTGATGTTTTTGTTTTCGTTTTTGGTTTTGTTTTTGTTTTATGTCCATTTGATTCCCACGAGTAGGCGAAGTAAAGGGGGGGTCCGTCTGTGCAGAGATTCGCTTACACAGATAAGGCTAGCTAATCCGGAGGTCGCCTGGTATCCGGATACTCCGTTAACGACTGAGCTATTTTTAGAAAATTGGGCCCTCAGCCTGGCTGATCATCGGCACGGGTCGTATAACACCTTAGATCCAGCCCAATTGGGGAGTTGAAGGGAAGGATATGTTTGGAGTAGGAGAGACGAACAGCAATTAAGCCCAGGAAGGAAGCTAGGTATTGACAGATAGTGATACACTAAACAGTCGGGGTATAGGGAGACATCAGCCAGCATAATAGTACAAAGCCGACGGGGGAGGGGGTAGGGATTGGGAAGGGTAGGGGCGAGCGACTTTTGGTTTCAGGACTCTTCTGGAGAAATAATTCCCGAGAATCATTGACCTTACTCAGCTTCTACAACTCGACAAGTTCGACGCTCAGGTAGAAGTTGGCATCCTATAGTCAAAGATTAATTTCCCATCGTCATATAGAAGAAGAGGAAACCATAACGCTTGTCGCAGTTCATTATAGATATTGATTTAATAGCAATTCGGCTATTGTAACTTGGGGTTGTGATATTGGATATGGTAAATCTAAGAAGTCATGTCAGTTTATTTATGATTCCGATTTCTTAAGTGGCAAAAATGATCATATGTATTGTAAATTAATATTACATATTTACAATTGTTAATTTGAAATTTAATAAAAAGAAAACGATGTTTATAACCCAAAATATATATAAAACTATTACCATGCGTCTTTTTCTTGGCCAAAAAATAGAAGTGAATCAGATTTTTCCTAATTATAAGGCAAGGTATCAGTTAAATTTCAAATTTCTAAGGGAAATTAGTAAATAAGTAATCTCAAGAAGTCAGTACTTGATGGGGTGGCCTTTGTTCATAAGAACCCCTTCACACCTTCTTGGCATAGAGTCAATTCATTTTTGACAAGTTTCCACAGGTTTTGCGTACCATTGTTTTTTTTTTTTTGTACGATATTTTATTTTTCAAATCTTTCCAAGAATTTTCTATGGTGTTTAGATCTGGCGAAAAAAGTTAGGGCCTACTCCATTACAAGGAAAACACCCCCAAATTTCTACATTACCGCCAACATGCTTAACCGTGTTTTTAGGATTTAATTCATTATATTTTTCCTTCTAACATAAATCTGTCCATCACATCCAAAGAAATTTATTTTGGTTTCGTCGCTATACAAAATATTTTTCCAGTTTCTTGGACTCAATGATGCTTGATTGAAGATTGTGAATTCAATGCGCTGCCTTATTTTATTTTTGCTGAGCAATGGAACTCTAGCTTTATTAATTTATTTCAAACTTTGGCGAATGGTTCGGGAGCTAACATCCAACGACAAATTTGTTTTTATGAAGGTGGACGTTGCAAATCGATTCTTAAGAGCTTCTCTAAGACTATTAATGTCTCTAGGAGATAATTATATAAAAAGATACCAGACCCTAACCACTTCTCTGTTTAGGAATCCTTAGGAAAGACCGATACATGATTTTTTTGAATAACCCTGTTTTCTAATAATTAGGGATTTCTGTTAGGCTTACGGGTTTAAACTATGTAAGACTTTAAATAGTCTGTTTGAATTTCTATGTCGATGGCAACAGATGACCGAAAGAAGCCCTATTTTATACTTAATAAGCATTTTTGCAGCAGTTGTTTTCACAAATATATCAAGATCGGCTTGCGAAAGCAATAAGTGTGTTCAGTGACGCTGTGCTGGACTGTTCTAGACAGAAAAGTACAGCTTTTTGCTGTTCATTGACGTTTTTTCTGTGCTGAACTGTTCTACTTTCCTGTTCATTGACAAACCTAGAACAGTTTAGAACAGGATTTTCTCTTCTTGCTTTCGAGTCAGATCAGGTTAGAACAGACTAGTGAGAAATGTCAAAATCGAAGTTGTCATTTTTTTTTGTTTACGTTTTGATTTGGCTGTGCTTTGTGTTTTTTTTCTCGTGATTTAAAAAAATTAAAATAAAGTTATTTTGCCAATTTGTTTTATTCGTTTAATTAAATAATTAGAAAATATAATATAATAACTTTCAACGCAATTTCTTTTACATTTCATCAAAGAAAAGGTAATAACATTCGTCACACTTTCATTCCAATCATCTGAAGAGGAATCCGACGAAAAATCACTATCGGTGTCCGAACCACTAACATTTTCATTTAGTATTATCTTAGCAATCACTTGATTTTCCATTTCAATAATTTTTAATAATATTTTTCACATTAAAAACACAAAAAATGAAAAAAAAATAAGCGGTAAACGAAAAATTCACACAATTTGCAATTTGTTTTGTTTTTTTTTTTACAACTGACGTTTAACTGACTGTTCTAACTTGATCTGACGTTTCTCACGAAACTGTGCTGTCCTGTGCTGTTCTGATCTAGACAAAACCTCAATGAACAAACTTAAAGTCTGTTCAGTGACGCTGTGCTGGACTGTTCTAGACAGAAAAGTACAGCTTTTTGCTGTTCATTGAGGTTTTTTCTGTGCTGAACTGTTCTACTTTCCTGTTCATTGACAAACCTAGAACAGTTTAGAACAGGATTTTCTGTTCTTGCTTTTGAGTCAGATCAGGTTAGAACAGAATCGTGAGAAATGTCAAAATCGAAGTTGTCATTTTTTTGTTTACGTTTTGATTTGGCTGTGCTTTGTGTTTTTTTTTCTCGTGATTTAAAAAAATTAAAATAAAGTTATTTTGCCAATTTGTTTTATTTGTTTAATTAAATAATTATAAAATATAATATAATAACTTTCAATGCAATTTCTTTTACATTTCATCAAAGAAAAGGTAATAACATTCGTCACACTTTCATTCCAATCATCTGAAGAGGAATCCGACGAAAAATCACTATCGGTGTCTGAACCACTAACATTTTCATTTAGTATTATCTTAGCAATCACTTGATTTTCCATTTCAATAATTTTTAATAATATTTTTCACAGTAAAAACACAAAAAATGAAAAAAATAAGCGAGAAACGAAAAATTCACACAATTTGCAATTTGTTTTGTTTTTTTTTTTTGACAACTGACGTTTAACTGACTGTTCTAACTTGATCTGACGTTTCTCACGAAACTGTGCTGTCCTGTGCTGTTCTGATCTAGAAAAATCCTCACTGAACAGACTTTTAATGTCTCTAGGGCTGAATTTCCCTGAAGAAACCACACTGATATCGCCCAATGAAAGCGTATGGGGCTATTCATTCTTGTAGTAAAGAAGAGATTATCTTCTAGGCTGTACTTAACAATGTGTTACTCTATAATTGAGATACCTTTTCTATAATCTTCTTGTATTTCGTGTTTATTTACATTAAGACGAAATACTAGAAGATTATAGAAAAGGTATCACACATTTTAATCTTATGAATTAAAACATTATTTTTGCGATTTTTTTTTCAAAGTTGTAGATTTATACTATCATAATTTTATCAACCACCTTAAAAATGCTGTAAAAAGCTCAAAAACAAATTTTTTTAATAGTTTATGAAAAATCAAATACTTTTAATATTAATTAAATAAAATAATGTTTAAATTTTTTTTAAGTGATCCCAGAGAAAGTTTAGGAGAATTTGATTCCTCCATTTTTGATGCTAGTGATGGTCATAAATTGGTAGCTTTGATTCGAAGAAAAAAAGGCCTTAATGTCCAGACTCAAAAAATTTTCGATGATGTTCCATCGAATAGGCCAAGTTTACATATTGAAATTCAAAGGCTTGACGATGACAAAGAAAATGAAACATTAAAACCACCAGAAACAATACAACAGGAACCTAATCCTCCAGATCCAGCTCCAGTTCCAGCTGCAGCAAATGCAGCCGCTAAAATCAATAGTGAAGTTCCACCCATTGCCAAATTCGTTCCGAAATCTCCGAAAAGACCATCAATAAGAAGAACAATAACAAGTCCAATAAGTATGTTATAATTTGTGAAGTTTTTTATTTATTTATGTAATATATATATTTTTTTTAAATTTCAGTAAAAATGAGTTCGACCACCTTGGGAAGGCGGACATTGCTAAAAGAGTTCGAAAAGGCATTTGCAAATGAAAGTCGATTTGTATGTACATAATTTGTATGTTATGATTAGTTATTTCTAATGTGTATAAGGATGTTTAAAAAGAGCTTAAGTTGAATAATTTATACTGAAAGCCATAAGTACGCTTATGGGGCCTATTATGTAAGACAACTAAGAACAAAGTTGAGTTGTAATCTGGCAATCGGTATTACCGATCACAACTAGTTGACTGTCACAAGTCAACCAGTAGTCAACTGAGAAATGGTTGACTTTTTAAGTGTGTTTGGGGGTATTATGTAAGCCAGTTGAGTTGTCTCTCAGTTGAGATTGTTATCAAAATTCAACAACTGGTATTTACCGGTTGTATAGTGCATTTGTGTGTACAAAAAAATATCGGTATGCACCAACAGCGAATTGAAAAGCAATCTTATTAAGAAAATGGAAAAAATGTAAGTTTTACAAATAATAATATAAACGTTTGTAAGAAAATAATTTTTTTTAGACAAAAATCACAAAACCTCCCCAATTTGAGAGGTTGATTGAGGTTCATCAGCAGAAACATACACTTACAATCATGACATTCAGACTGTAGTAACCTTTTCTATTTATATAGAGATGTTGAAGATTTTTTTTGGTGCTATGATTCGAACATGAGTTCCATCGACGCATCCTATTACTCCAGGAAATCTGGTTTTCTGGTAAAAATGAATTTTCGATAAATTCAAATTGGTCATATATAAAATCATTACCACTGCACTTTTGGCAACTTCCTTTTGCCATTAAATGTAGGGCAGTGCAGAGTTTGAGAATTGGTGGGACTGCGGAGGAACGCTATGGTTGTTTCACATAATCTTTGATTTCGTTTAGCACATAAACAAATGTGTCTTTGTTGAGTCTAAAATAACTTATAAATCTGCAACAAAACGGAGTCATTAAATCAACACTTCTCACCAAAGAATTTGTTTACAAATAATACTTTTTGTTTGGAAGTTGCAATGGATTGGAGCGATCTCTAATATTTTTTTCTCATCAGCGCAACATTGAGGGAATTTTCTTTCTTCGAATTTACAATACAACCCTCCATTTCGTATTATTTTGTCTTTTTAATAAAATTTTGCACTGAATTCAAAACTTTGAAATACCTACGTATTTTACTTTACACAGCTGATTTTGACACAAAACAAGCACATAAAAGTAGGCAATGTATTTGGTCTACTCAACTGAAAAAAGTTGTCTCCCATAATACGAATTGTTTTTGCAGTTGTCTTCAAATTGAGTTGTCTTGATTACAACTCAACTAAGTTGAGTTGTGATCCATAATAGGCCCCTATAAACGTATTTTTTATCTTTTCAACAACCTTAAGTAAAGCAACATTTTGGGTATTCCAAAAAAGATTTAATTTTTTTTTTAATAGTATTGAAACTGTTGCATAATATCTGTTTTGAGTACATTGTAAAGGAATTTCCAATTAAAAGAAAAGCAAACCATTTGAGATATTTCAAAAACTTTAGTATCAAAAAATTAATCAATCAAAATCGACTTCAATCAAATGGCCTCCGCGGCAAGTTTGCAGCGGTCGATTCGTTGTTTAAAATGTTTGATGAATCTGCCACACACAATTCGGACGCTATTTCGCGTTCAATGCTCGCATTGGGCTCTTTCAACGCCCACAGCTTGTTCGTAAAAACCAATGCCTTAACGTAGCCCCAAAGAAAATAGTCTAGAAGCGGTAAATCGCACAAACTAGGCGATTATTATGAAACTTAGTCTTCAATAAATCGATTGTGGGTTGTGAAACAATCCTTTTGAAGCCACATGTCATCCAAGGTCATATCTTAAAATTCGGGTTAAAACTAATTGTTAATCATGGCACGATATACATAAATGCCCATTAATATTAACGTGACGAAAAAATGTGGCCTAATAACGGCATGCAAACCGCATCCTAAAACAAATGTGTTTCGCCCGACTTACAGCGCATATTTTGCTTATTGACGAACCCACTTAGCCAAAAATGAGCTTCGTCATGTAAGATGATTTGCGTGAAATAAATTGACAGTGACAGTTTGATGATTAGTGAAACAATGCGTTCACAAATTAAATTCAAATTTAGGTAGGCATGCATTTTAAAGTGGCATGTGGCCTAACCAAAATTGTCAATTTTCAATTAAACAATCATTTCTATTCGTAAATTTGACCAATTTTTAATTTAATTTAATCTCGTAGTTTGATTATTTTACAATTTTATAATTTGACGAAATGCAATTTTGTTTTAATTTAATGTTATTTTTATTATTAGCTTCCAGAAATATGTAGCACCCCAATAAGTTCTGATATGCCAGACCAAATTAATCAAGCAAATAAAAACGATTTGTTGAAAAACTCCCAAGTAGCTGAAAGGAAAAGCCCAGAAGAAAATGTGGTTTGCTCACCCATAACAATAAGTGATGAAGGCTCTCCAGCTGAACAATTACAAAATACATTAGAAAGTTCTAATACTCACAAAAATACAATGAGGTCATTATTGAATCAAAATCAATTACTCAATGAACTTTTAGATGGATCACAAAAAGAATCCGATGCAAATCTATTAAATGAGCGAGATGAACCTTCAAAAAAAAGTCCACGTCGAACGTACACAGTTGAATGTGACATTTCTAATGGAAAAATAACTTTATCACCTTCTAAAGCTCGACAAAATAATGAAATAGTCCCAAAGGTGTCTACAAAAAAACTAATTTCAACTCCTGAGCAGTTAAAGGTGTTCAGTAGATTAGGTCTAGCTTTAAGTAGGGCAAGCACAACTAAAAAGTGTCAAGAATCTATTCAAAAATCATCACGTATACCAATTCCATCTACCAGTGTGGCACCGGTTGTTATGAATCCATCTACCAGTGTGGCACCGGTTGTTATGAATCAAGAAACTACGACAGCAGAGTTTGTCGAACGTTTACAAAAAAATGCAACTCCAAACTGTTCGATGATTGTTATACCAGTAAATCAGACTTTTAACCAAGCCCCCATAGATCACACAATCACAAAAAATAGAGATTCGCCTGTAAATGAAATAACTTCAACTATCTCAAGTCATAACCCAAAGGCAGCAGACAGTCCTTTAAAACAAAAGGAGGCGCATAGAACACCGAACCTTGTTGATAGCCCAGTAAACAACGTTATATCATCTACTACCATCTCAAATGATGAACGACCAAAAGAGTCAGAACATCGGTCTTCATCAACAACCACCTTAAATGATGAACGACCTAAACATCCAGAACACCCGACCTATACCTTAAGATGGGACGACATTATGACTGACGATGCCTCCAGTTCAGATAAAAGTGATAACCAGCGTAGCCATAAAGAACGCAATTTACCAAACGGTTCTCGACGAAATAATTCTAACATCGATACAATAACATCTCAGTTAGACGAAGGAAATAACAAAGAAATTCAGAGTTTTCAGAAACTTCCGCCACCTCCTGGATTTTGTGATGTAAGTGTGCGTTCAATTTTGGAACGCACAACTTCACAATCTGTTGACCAAGACCTTGTGGATGAGCTTATTACAGACAGAATAGCCCTGGTATGTACATATATAACATTATTATCTGCAGAAAAAGAATAAACACTTCATTTTTGTTTTTATTTGTTTCTTTCTTTCTGACCGTAGTCACAGGATGCGTTTAAAAGACCCTCAGAAGGAATTGGGAAGAAAAAAAGACGGAAAACCAAAGCCATCGTAAGTACAAGCAAATTAATTCTACATAATTACATTTAAAGTTAAAAAAAATAAATGTTTATCTTATGAATTTTTGTAGCCCGAAAATGTTAAAGAATATCTAGATGTAAATAAGAAGGTTGGCAAAAATCGTTATCTGAACATTTCAAAACGTAAACTTTATAGTAAAGGCAATTCCTTTGTGGAATCATCAGATGATTCTTCTTTAGAGAGAAAACGAAAGAAGGATAAATCGGCCACTAAACATGCACGTGAATCCAGAAAATTTTCTAGCTCTCTGTCCAGTAGAAGTGTTGGAAACACAGAAAGAGAAACAACAAAGAATGATATTTCCAGTAGAGAGGGGCAATTGGAGTCTACACCAACAAAAAGACACAATGCGCCTAGGCAAGTTCTCCCAAGAAACGAACTTAATCTTAAAGAACTCCAACAAATCCGATCAAGACGGAGATCTTCTCCCAGTTCATCAGATCTAGAAACGTCTGTTCCAAAAACACCAAAACGTGCTAAAAACACAAGAAAATCAAATAAAAACAAATCAAAAATAATTGATAAAGAAGCTAAACGTAATGAGGAACATCATGTTCCCCTAAAAGAGCGGACCACTAGATCACAGCTGCTAGAAAAAAGGTCTTTCGAGGTTGATAGTGAACAAACTTTAGCGTTGAAACAACAATTGGAATCTGTATCAACAACAAGATACATCTCTTCCAAACAAGTTCTCCAAAAAAACGAACGATCAGGGCGGAGATCTTCTTCTAGTTCATCAGATCTAGAAACATCTTCTCTAAAAACTACAAGTCGTTCTAAAAATACCAGAAAAACAAATAAAAGTAGATCGAACATAATTGATAACAAATCTAAAAGTAGTAAAGAGGAGCATCATATTCCACTAAAAGAGCGTTCCACTAGATCATTACTGCTAGACAAAAAGTCAACCGAGGTTGATAGTGAGCAAACTTTAGCGTTACAGCAACATTTGGAATCTTCATCGACAACAAGACACATCTCTTCTAATCAAGTTCCCCAAAGAAACGAACTTAATCTTAAAAAATTAAAAAAAATACCATCAAGGCGGAAATCTTCTTCTAGTTCATCAGATCTAGAAACATCTACTTCAAAAACTACAAATCGTGCTAAAAATACCAGAAAAACAAATAAAAGTAGGTTAAAAATAATTGAGAAAGGTGTTCTAAGTAAAGATGAGGATCACAATCTTTTAGAAGAACGTGTCACTAGATCGCTACACAGAAAGTCAATTGAGGGTGCTAGTGAGCCAAATTCAAATTTAAAGCCACAATTGGAATCCTCAACGCAAAAAAGACAAATCTCTTCTAGGCAAGTTCTTCCAAGGCGGACATCTTCTCCTAATTCATCAGATCACGAAAAATCTACTCCACAAACAAAAAATACTAAAAAAACAAATAAAAGTACATCAAAAATAATTGATAAAAATGTTAAAAGTAGCAAAGAGGATCACCATATTACCCTAGAAGAACGTGTCACTAAATCACTATTGCTAGGCAGAAGGTCTTCCGAGAGTGATAGTGAGCAAACTTCAATTTCAAACCAATGTAATATACTCTCGCCTAGTAGAAAAAGAAATTCGTCCAATTCTTTCAGATCAATCTCACCGCCTAAAAAATCTAAGGTTCGGACATCAAGTTTTGAAAGAAGTTCCCGGAAAACCAAAGTCTATAACAAAGACGTGGAAGAGCACATTACAGTTTCATCATCGAAAACACAAGCACAAGATATTATTCCAAACGAAACAATAGAGCCTTCGGAACAAAGCAACCCTCACGTAGTTGAAAGTAATCCAGAAAAGAACGCTCCAGCATCTGCGCCATCTAAAACCCGAACAAGAAAGGCATCAAAGAAAAACAAGGAATCATCATCATCGTTTCAAAGTCCAAAGCAGCTTGAAGCCACATCGGCAATCAATACGGAAAATCCTGACGGCGGTCTTGGTCCTCGTCGCTCAAAGCGAGAAAAAAAAATGCCAACAGCTTATTGGGCTTGTCCGAATTCTAAGTATACACACGTGTATGATATATATACTATGTTAACCGAAGGAAAGGGAAGGAAACCTTACTTCCCCGAATTCCTTTCTAAGCCTAAATCAAAAATGAAGGATACGAGCGCTGATGATAATTTAGTAGGAAATACTAATACAGTTGATTCAAGCTCGAAAAAAAGTAAAAATAAAATTAAACAGCAATCGAAAAAACAAACAAACAAAAACCTATCCAAACAGTCACAATCTAAAACTGAATTACCCAGTACGAGTGGTATAAATGGTACGAGTGCTTCCAGTGATTGCCCATCAATGCAAAACCAATTAGCAGAAGAAAGGCAGACTTCAACAGTTAAATCACCAGAAAAGACAAAATCTCGTATTGGACCAAAGTCAAAACAAAAACCTAAGGGGAAATTGGGAAAATCAAGTTCTTCCGAACAGGGTAATAGCAGCGATGTTATAAGTTCAAAACCCAGTTGGATTAATAATAATCCATCTACAGATGCTACAGATGGTGGCTGTCAAACTGATGACACCGATTTTTCAAATGTTCAATCACGGAGGCTTACAACTATCGCGGAGGATGCTCAAACACAAATCAACCACCAACGCAATAGCAGCACACTTATGCCACCACCGAAAACAAATTTGGTAAAAAAAGTGAACACAATCAGAAATAAAAACAGTTTTCATACGGAGCATGACGACTCTATAGCAGATGTCTCAGCAGTACATGTAAATAATTTGTTTGATCAATTAAAGAATTCTAGCATGAACTGCAAAACGATGAACAGAAGTCGACTGGCAATGAATTCTAGTGAGCAGGTTTCCCTAGATAGCCGTAGTAATAAAACAAACAATCCTTCTAAATCAGGGGACAAGCGAAGAAATGCATCTGTTATTTTGCAACGTTTGAATCTACAACAGGAAGGTTCATACTACAATAGCGAAAGAAATTTTGATTCTGGATTTTCTAGCGATCAGATGGTAAGATTTTTTTATTTAATTTTTGTGTTTTATTTTGTGTTTTATTTAGTGACCTCCAAAAATTAGAATAGTCTTTCGTTTCTTTGAGTTATTTTGTAATGTTAAATGTAAAGTACTCCAAACAAATTAAAAGCTGCTGTGCTTCATGGCTTCGTTTTTTTTCCCACACTCTTCCTTATTTTTATAAATGATCTCTTTTCTCTGAAACTTCCAACCCACTAAATGGTTTCGCTGATGACAGTACCCTCAAGTTTTTATATGTTTTTAGATTCTCATCCTCGTGCTTCGAATGTGGACTACTAACGGCAGCGTATGATAGGCTTTAATCTTGACAGCATTGTTCTCAATGCTGTTTATATATATTTTTTATATATTTTTAGATTCTCATCCTCGTGCTTCGAATGTGGACTACTAACGGCAGCGTATGATAGGCTTTAATCTTGACAGCATTGTTCTCAATGCTGTTTACTGTCGCGAAAGCGTAACCCTTCCCCAGTGCCACTAGTATTAGTAGTAGTAAATAATTTATATTTCAATAATCTATTTATTTATATAAAAACAAATTAGCTGGTTTTAAAATTAATTTGACAGTAACTTATATTAGTGAGCCTACGTTTGGTTAGTTTAGGTTAAAGTGGTTGTCCGTGATGGTAATTCTTGCGTTTTTGAGCTAGAGCAGAGCATGTACAGAGGAGGTGTTCCCTTCTCTTCCTCATCCATACAGCTTCTGCAAAAGTCATTTGAGAATACGCCTAGCCGTGTGGAGTGCTTTCCTATTATACAGTGCCCGGTTATGACACCGATTATCGAGCTTATATGCGATCTGCTTAGAGATAGCAAGCACCTTGATTGCTTTCAATCTAGTTTAGGCAAGATGTTTTTGGTGAACTGACAGTGGTGATGTCATTCCACCTGATGTTTGCCACCTGGTATGCCAGCATTTGCCAAAAGTGGTAGAATGGGTTGTACTGTAACATTCCTGGCAAGATCATCTGCCTTACAGTTTCCTGGAATGTCTCTATGGCCCGGCACTCAGCAAAGGTGAATATTAAACTGTTGTGCCATCTTTATTAGAGATGATCGACAGTTATGGACTGTTATAGAGTTTGTAGAGACAGAGTCCAGAGATTTGATGGCGGCCTGAGAAAATACGGATATCAGATGTTGAGATCACGTTTTCTTTAATTTAGGACAAGACTTCTTTTATCGCCAAATTTAATTTCAGTCGTTCAGAGTACTCACCCCCACCAACCTCTTCATTTGTTTTTGATCAAACTGTGTAAAAGTGGATTAACTCATCTTCCAGGAATGCCCTATCTTTCAAAAATATCTAGAAAGTATAGGAATCTGTAAGTTTTTGTCGATGGTGAGTGGTGAGTGGCCAATGTTATTGTTAACCAACTGAGATGAAGCTTTGAGGCGAATAGCAGAGCTTTCAGTTACATATTTGTTTTCTAAGTATATCAACAGGTGTTAGGTAGGAGTAAAGTATCTAGTGCTGCAGATGGGGTCGTGCGAAGCTTTTCCAAAAGCAATCCACCATACTGCCACACCGTACAGTTTTTTTGCAAGAGAAGAGAGCTACATTAGCTTTTTTGACTCTTTCATGTATATTACGTTCCCAATTTAGTTTTTTGTCTAAAATAAGACTCAGATATTATATATATATATACTTTGTATACCTTTAATATAGGGAGGGTTAACATATGGAATTTTCTACTTCCTCGTGTATTTCCCAAAGTATTTGTTTGTATAAGGCATTTTGTAAGAGTTCTATTAAGGCGTTAAGATGCTTTCCTGAAACTGCTATAGCAACATCATCCACATAGGCAATCAGTCTGAAAACCTCCGTATCCAGATCAGATAGGATTTCATTTACCACCAGGTTCCAGAGGACAGGGGATAGAACACCACCTTGCGGTGTCCCTCTACTAACGAATCTTCTAGCAGAAGTGTTGCCCAGTTTTGAGTTAATTATTCTGCTAGTCAGCATGAAATTAATTAACTCCCCAAGCGAACCCTCTACGTTCAGAGATGTTAGTGCAGATGTGATTGCAGATATGTCCAAAATCTTTACAAACTTATCAACAGTTCTTTTTTATCTGGATCGATGAAACAATATCATTAGATCGCTTAAACCAAATGAATTTTTTATCAGAAAGTATGCAGTGTTTCCAAATGGTTTTATTTGTTGAAACGTGTCTTCTGTACCGTCTTCAAATCGTTGTAGTTCAATACTTACAAATTCACCTGATTGTACCTATGCCTCTGTTTAGGTTTTGTTATGCAATGTTTAATTTTTTCTTGTTAAAAAGTTTATTTAAGAAAGCTTTTTCAACTTTTATATTTATAGGTGCTCAGGTGTGGTAAGTCCTTATCCTTGCAAATAAGAAAATAAGGATCAAATTTGTATTTCAAAGAAGATTCAACCATTAAATGGAAACAATTAAATAAGTTATACTTTTAAATATTATTGTACATTATTTTGTTATCTTAAAATAAAAAGTTAAACTTTATAAAGGTAGAAATGTGTGTATTATTTTTTCCTACAATCAAATGATGTATCACAATATTGATGACTGTCATAATACGCTTACAGAAATAGTAAAAAGTTGTAATTCTTGAGCTTAATTACATAAATTAAATAATTGTATTTGCTTGTTTCACGCAATATAAATAAATCTACTTTCGTATTAACAGTTTTTTCAATATTGAAAGAAAAATGATTTCTGACAGGTTAATTTTCTTTAAACTTAAATCTACTCCTGGAGTTATTTTCTTTTAAAAAAGGATGCGATTTATTGGATCGTTAGCCACAACCACTTCTGTTGAGCCCCGTCAATAAAAACAAAAAGAAATCGAGAAAAGAGTTTTCAAAAAAACATATAAATTTGGCAGATTGATCGAACTGCGAAATTCATCCTCTTGAAAATAATAGTAGGTTATGAGATTACTCGTGAGCTATTGAGTGAACAAAATGAACAAGAAAAAGAAATCCTTTGAACTCATTAAAAGAATGATATACATACATAAGATATTATTTAGTTATTTACTTAATTTGTTTTTATTTATTTATTATTTCTCTAGAATTCGATAAATACAAAAAAAGACATCCTTCTGGATTGGCTGGTTCAAATGCTTAATAATGGCAAAACTCCTTCCAATCAAGAAAAGGGATTGGCAAGACTTTTAAAGCCAGATGGCTTCGCGATTGGTAAGTTGTATATAGATAGTTAATAAATAAATTCAAATTAAAATGTTTTTCAATTGAAAATTAATTTTTATTAACAGCTAATGTTGATGAATTAACATTTGAAGAAATCGACGGTGTTGACTTTGCTTTCTACAATAGTCCTGATCAAAAATTCGGGTACTTGCGTTTCAAGCCAAGAACGCAAAAGAAATTATCAAAGGCAAAGCGATATGAACTGGTAAGTTTTTTTTTCTTTAAAACATAATTTGAAAAATTTAGATTTACCAATATTAAACAAAATAAATAATTTAAATTTCTTATCGGCAAAAACAATCAACATTAATGTTATTAAATAAATAAACCAATCGAAAAAATTCGATTATAAAATCGACAACCTCAATGGGGTCTAAATTTCTTTCTATTTACTTTTTATTGAAAGTTCTTACTGCTCAGTGAAATTTGTAGCAACACAGTTTATGAGCAGGTTTTCGATGCACTTAATAGTTTTATTAAACATAACCAGGCTTATCAAAAAAACAATTACCAAATACGTTCGTAATGCAAAATTGTATAAGAGGGCGAGACGCCCTCCAAAAGTGGTAAAATATTAGCTTTTTAGCAAAGTTATATTCAAAAAATGTAACTACAAGGGTGGGTCAAAAAGTTCGAGGAATTAAAGGGAAGGATGATGAAATTTAGCACATTTTTATTTTTCCTTTTCAATATATTCTCCCTTAAGCCAATGCACTTCGAAAAAAAAATGATTTGTCAAGTCCTTCAAAATAGGCAGAAATTGTCGACTATACCTGTTCATCATCTGTAAATCTTTTTCCTTTTTTTAAAGGGGGTGATTCAATAAACTGAACCCACATTTCTGCAAGGCAGTCATTGCAACGTGACTCTTGTGAACTGGTACATTGTCTTGCAAAAGCAGAACACCTTTTGTCATTTTCCTCTTCTCTTTTCTATGATGGCTTTTTTTAAATTATGTAGGATGTTTGCATAGTATCCGCCGGTTTCTTGACACCCTTTCCCTTGTAATCAATAAGCAAACTTCCCTCCGAATCCAATGATTTTTCCAGCCGATTTTGAGACCTTTTGTGTCACTGCATCAACTCCTTTTTTGACTCAGGCTCAAAATGTCGAACCTAAGTTTCATCCCCAGTCACAATTTGGGCAATAAATTCATCTCTCTTTCCATTAGATCGCTTTAAAAGCTCACGAGAAGACTTTACTCGCTGTCGCTTCTGAACAGCTGAAAGCATTCTCGCACCTTGCACTGACCTAAGACATGCCAACATGTTCATGCAGAATATTTAAAATGGTTGTAGCTGATACTCCAAACATTTCTGCTAGTTGTTTCTTCTCTAGTCGAGAATCTTCCAGAACAAGTTCCTCGACTTTTCCGACGATGTCTGAGTAAGTTGCCTCAATCGGTCGACATCTCTTCCAAAATGATCTGATTCGATTTGCCTTGCTTATTCAAAACCTTTATCACTGCCGGAAACTCAATTTTGTCCATTATTAATTTTTTCGCTCAGAAAAACCTCAAGCACTAATCACCTGATTTCAACCAAGCTCGGCATAAATTTCCATAATAAATGTCCAAATAAAATGAGGTAATATTGAACACAATATTCCGCGAACTTTTTGACCCAGCCTCGTATCGATTAACCACATTCGATTTAAAAATCTTTACTAATTTATTTTCAAGATCTCCCCTTATAATTATATATATATTTTATATTTTCATGTTCTTATTTTTCACAGAATTTTGTGCTGTTGGGTGGAATAATTGAAATATCTGTAAATAAGCAAACTTTTGACATGAAAAATGGCGATCTTATTACAATTTTTATCGGTAACTACAAATTTTAATAAATATTTCTAAAAACTATTTACTATTTTATTTTTTAAGGAACATCGTATGGCATGAAAAATGTAACTGACGATCCGGCTTTAGTCATGGTAATAAGAAAATAAATTTAAAATTAATTGTACAAATTATTATAAAATATTGCTTGATGAAATTTAAGCATTTTGTTATTATAAATTATGTAATTTAATTTTCTCTATAAACTAAGGTATTGAGTAAAATTATTTCTCAATACTCGGCTTATGGCAATAGATAAATATTAAATATATTTTTTATATGGATTGATTATTGGTTTGTTATAAAATGGTTGAATGTTCAACAACAGCAAATGGTATCAGATCAAGCAAAATAAACCATAGAAACAACAAGAACAAGAATTCTTTGTTTAATATTTATGTAATTGAAATGTCACTATATATAAATATAATTGAAATACATAAATGTAATAATTGAAATTAATTTTGTATAATTTAACCTAAGACCGTATTCTAGTTTTGTCTGTAAAGATTATTTAAATATTTAAGTTTGGAAAGGAAGTAGCTGAATTTTTTAACAATTCTTTATTTTGGAATTGGAACAAATGTTGTTCCAAAAATCATAAGTAATAGTGGTCAAATGTTGCTTTATTTTCCTCCTTTGTTATTGTTTTTATTTTCTATTTCTTCTCTCTCAGAAACGCTTAAACGTATATGTAATAGCAAAAAAAGTTAAAAAGTAATTTTGTAGAAATTTTATTAACTTCAAAATTCTTTAATTATATAAAATAAAATAAGTAATGACAGAATAAAGATTTGTACAAAAATTCAGCTCCTTTTGTTAGATTCCGAGGTTTGACCACTTTTTCTGACTAAGATTATTGTTAAACATATTATTTATGGAAATAAAAATCAATTTGGTACATAGAAAGTAATCCCGCTGATGTAAACATATATACTCGGGTTTAAAACTGTATGGAAACATAATTAAGACACCTTCGAATTCAGTGAAGTAAACTGTTTTAATTTGTACATTATTTATTTATTCATCTTTTTAATTTTAATTTATGTATATATACTATGATACTTAAAAATAAAAAAAACAAAAAAAATCTGGATATTTTACAACTGAAAAAAGAATATTTTGATCAAAACTTCAATTATGGCATTTCTAATGCCATAATCAAGACCACTTACAAAAATGAGAAAAAAATCGGTGGTAAAGCTTAGTTTCATATATGTATGTATTTAGTAGGAAATCCTCTTTGCCGCAGAACATCTATACATCGGCGTTGCATTGACCGGATAAGGGTTTGACCTCTGCAAACAGGAATGGCATACCAAGCTGTTTTGACCTTGGTGTAAAGGGCGTCCAAATTTGTTATGTTCTGAACACTTACAGCAGCCTTTACCTCGCCTACCTCAAGCAGCATGAAGCCCATTCACGCACATTGACTGAATTGTTCTGGAACCACTTTTGAGTGAGCTTTGCCGTGTGCTTTATCCTGCTGAAATCTGCATATTACAGGCAAATTCTTCTAGGCCCACGGCAGCATCACGTATTTCTCTTTAGTGAGATGCCATCAATTCGACGAATCGGTCCAATGCCGAGCCGTAAAAAGTATTCCTACACGTTTATCGAACCTCCTCCGTGCTTCACAACGGGTAATATGTACATAGGAACGAATTCATCACACAAAGCGTCTACTCTCAGGGCCCAAACGATTAATCTTTGTTTCATCGCCAAAGAATGAATTTCCATTGATTTAAGATCCAAGCAGAATGGGAGCGAGCGAATAAAACGCATTTTGCATTGCTTTGATATCACAAATAGCTCCTTTCGGGAAATTCGCCCATGTAATCCAATTTCAATTAATCGATTTCTAGGGTCCTTATAGTTAGTTTGGACATCGAGATCGGCCGAAATTTTGCCGATGAATATCCGCAGAACTTTTTCTTGGATAATTTTTTGACAAAAATCCAATTTTGCGATCAATTCTGGGGGTTGTTTTTCGGGTTCTGGCAATGCTTTTGTTTGGTAAAAATGTTTAATTGCATCGACAAATCTTTTTGTCTATTTGACTAAATGCTAGGCCTTCCTCTTTTAGTGCAATAATCACTCCCCGTTCTTCAGAAGTGCAGCTTTTAAGATGTGTAAACAAGTGCAAAGATCTTAATTATATTTCCTTATCTGTATATTAAATTGGTAGTTTTTAAATGTAAATATAAGTCTTAAGATAGTAACGTAATTAATTAAGATGCCTTTGGATACCAACGAAATCTAATGTCAAATAAAAATAAAGTGTTTAAGTAAAATGAATTAAAAAAGTGACCGTGCTAATTTTATGCCAGAAACAATAGACAATTTGTTTTTAAAAACAACAACAATAAAAAAAACTAATTTAATTTTACTTACTGTATCTAAAGGGCCTATTATGGATCACAACTCAACTTAGTTGAGTTGGAATCAAGACAACTCAATTTGAAGACAAGTGCAAAAAAAATTCGTATTATGGGAGACAACTTTTTTCAGTTGAGTAGACCAAATACATTGCCTACTTTTATGTGCTTGTTTTGTGTCAAAATCAGCTGTGTAAAGTAAAATCGTAGGTATTTCAAAGTTTTGAATTCAGTGCAAAATTTTATTAAAAAAACAAAATAATACGAAATGGAAACTTGTATTGATTTTTTTCTTGTAAATTCTGAAAAAGAAAATCCCCTGAATGTTGCGCTGATGAGAAAAAATATTAGAGATCGCTCCAATCCATTGGAACTTCCAAACAAAAAGTATTTTTTGTAAACAAATTCTTTGGTGAGAAATCAAAGATTATTTGAAACAACCATAGCGTTCCTCCGCAGTCCCACCAATTCTCAAACTCTGCACTGCCCTACATTTCATGGTAGAAGGAAGTTGCCAAGAGTGCAGTGGTAATGATTTTAATTTAGGCCTTGTTCAACCAACAGTTTCGATAATAGAAGTGCTAGACGTAGTAGAAGAACATATCTGACCAATTTGAATTTATCGAAGATTCATTTTTATCAGAAAACCAGATTTCCTGGAGAAATAGGATGCATCGATGGAACTCATGTTCGAATCATAGCACCAAAAAAAAATCTTCAACATCTTTATATAAATAGAAAAGGTTACTACAGTCTGAATGTCATGATTGTAAGTGTATGTTTCTGCTGATGAATCAACCTCTCAAATTGGGCAGGTTTTGTGATATTCGTCTAAAAAAAATATTTTCTTACAAACGTTTATATTATTATTTGTAAAACTTACATTTTTTTTCCATTTTCTTAATAAAATTGCTTTTCAATTCGCTGTTGGTGCATACCGATATTTTTTTGTACACACAAATGCACTACACAACCGGTAAACAGTTGTTGAATTTTGATAACAATCACAACTGAGAGACAACTCAACTGGCTTACATAATACCCCCAAACACACTTAAAAAGTCAACCATTTCTCAGTTGACTACTGGTTGACTTGTGACAGTCAACTAGTTGTGATCGGTAATACCGATTACCGGATTACAACTCAACTTTGTATTTAGTTGTCTTACATAATAGGCCCCTAAGTTCCTTAAGCTACCAAATAAAATAGCAGGTGAAAGTTCTTAAAAACACCAATAGGAAGTTATGATTTTTTCCGACATTTTAATTCAAATAACAGCAACATTTTAATTGCAAAAGAAAAAAATCCTTAATGTGTTTTAAACTCTGTTTATTTAAGCAATATAAAAATAACATCTTTTATTAAAATAAAATAATGCACAGTTTAGTTATTTTAATTTACATACATAAATGTTATCATATGTAATTTGATTATATAGGTATGGATACGAAAATTGTTGAACATTTTTATTAGTAATAATCTATTTTGTGTACATATATGTACAATGTACATGTACTATATTTTTTTTTTAAGTTTCATCTAATAAACTTCGAACATGCTTATGAAAATAGAAGATTAAGTCATTAATAGATTTTTGTATGTATACATATACGTTAAATGTTCAATATTACATTTTAGTGTTTGTTTTGAAAATTAAACTTTCTCTTAGATTAAAGTTAAATAAATATTCACATTCTGGGTGAATTATTATTAAAAAAAAATGCTTATAAATTATGGGAATAACAAAAACAATGCAGAATGTTCAAATAAAAAAGAAAAAAAAACAAGCGATAATTCTTTGACATTTGACTATTCAGGTAGGAAGAAACAGTGTATAACAATAGTAAAAATTAGCTAGTTGACTTAAGGTGGCGGAGTTTGAGGCAGCCATGTATAAAATAGAATGTATCCCGCACTAGATACAACGTCTGTTGTGTCAATAGATGATACAACTTGGTCATCAAACTTAAACCATCTGTAAGAAATGAAGATTTTTGTAAATATACATATATTCTCAAAATTTAAGTTCTAATGTGTATAGTTTTGATTAAATATTTACTAGGTTATGATAATAATAATAAATATGAATTCTTTTATACCTAGTCTTATATTTGTTTATATTTTTTTCAATATTCAATACAAATTTGTCAAGTGACATAAATAAAGCCTCTTTTTATTTAAAACCTACTCGGTCCTAATGTGGTATTCGTTCGGACAGGAAAATTCTTCGATTTTATAAAATTCGGAGGATTTCTGCTTCGAGGTATTCAGACCTATCACGAATTCCATCGTAATCGGAAACTTTTACGAATCCCGAAAAAACTGCGAAATACGTTCGTAGTATAAAATTTCATGCAATTTTGCATACGGACGGATTTCGTGATACGGTTTTTCCGAATTTGTAAAAGTTTTCGATTACGATGAAACATTAATTGGTAATATGCGTGCAAAAATCAGCCTTATTGAGAAAATATGACAGAAGTGCACTTCGTGTCACATGGATAGGGACAAGCTTTTTTCGTTTTTTATTTTTTGATATTTCCTAAACCTTTAGGTTTTTCTGGAAAAAATTTTGGATTAATTTAATAAATACAAGTTTTTTGGCTGTTTTTTTTTTTTGTTTCACATGAATAGGGACAAGATCTAAATTTACCTGTAAGACCCTTTAAAGTAAAGAAAATAAAAAATCTTGTGGTTTAGGTAAATACTAGCTGTTATGAATGGATTAAAATAATTTTTAGTAATGTGTGGGTGTATTCATAAACGTCAGTCTAACTAAGAACTGCGTTATCTGCATTCATAAAGCAATATTCACATGAGCACGACCAACGACCAACGAATGAACGAATATTCGTCGATTTTGACATTTCTTTCACATGAGAGTTTTTAATTCGTCGCGAATGAAGTTTGACATTCACCACCGAAACCAAAACAAGAACGATTTTTTTAGGTTAAGTACGCGCGATTTTTTTATTCGTTGCGAGTGTGGATAATGTGGAACGCGAATAAAGTTTGACAGTTCGTATCAACTTTAATTTTTTTCGCGACGAATAAATTTGTTTTCTTAAATTTATTAATATATGATATTGAAAAGTAAAAGTATGCATCATAAATCAAATAGAAACTATATTGCTATCGTTTTGTTAAGAATTTGTGTGGAAATATGTCTTCAAACGTATATAAACTCACATTTTGTAATTCATTCGTCGTTCGTTGGTCGCGCTCATGTGAATGATGCTTAACCTAGTCGAACTGCAGTACCTACCGTTCATAAACGTCAGACTGTCGTCAGCGTCGGGCAGATTGTGCAGCTGAGTTTGTTTGGCTGCAACAAGAAGGACGAAGCGGCACTGACTCGTAAAGAATGTAAGTAATGGCTAATATTTTGTTAATTTTTTGATAAAAATAATTTAAATTATTGTTTTTGAAGGGATGATGAAAGTACTGTAGGTACTGTGTGGACAACTAACATTAAACTTTTAATTACAAAGCGAATAAGCCATTTTGTTTTGTCATTGTATATATATTTACTATAGTACTATTAAGCATTTTGCACATGAGCTACGAACTGCGAACTGTGGATGTTCGCATATTTTGACTTTTCTTTCACATGAGCTTTATTTCTATTCGCAGACAGCGACGAATTGTCAACCCTTTTCTCCATATTTTCCTCAGCCATGATCTTTCACACAAAAACAAAACAAGAGCGGTATAATTTTGAGGTTAAGTTGAGCGCGAACAATTTATTCGTTGCAGTGTGGATGGTATGTGGAACGCGAATAGAGTTTGACAGTTCGTAGCAACCACACTGCAATTCGTTACTACCAAATCGTTTTTACAAAATTATCTTGTTTTAGAGAACAAAATGCAAATTTTATTATCCTAATATTAGTGTCAATTGGTTTCTTATAATTTAAATGTGTTTTTGTGTGGAATTGACTTTTTGAAATGTGTAAAATCACGTTTGTTCGTCCATTCGCAGTTCGTTGCTCATGTGCATTGTGCAAGGCACTTTATGAGACGAAATTTTTTATTTCTTCTCCACGACTATTGAGGGCGCTGCATGTATCAAAGTACTTGGTAGGGAATTAAGAATGAGGAGAAAATTACTAAAGAAAGAATGAGAAAAGTAAATTCGTTTAAGTTTCATAAGCATTAATATGTCCGAGGGAGATAGCCAAAATACAAATGTAAAACCAAGAAGGAATAATATTTGTTTACATTTTTTTGCTTTCACGTGTGACTGTAGAGGAGATGTGCTTGTGCATATGCATACATTTGTTTATAGCTATGTATACTTTAACGTTGTAGGTATTTTGAATTTAAAATATCTCGTTTGATTTTAAATTTTCAATTTTTGTGAAAAATGAAATGTTGCCATATACAAATACATATGTTTGTAGCTATGTATACTTTAACGTTGTAGGTATTTTGAATTTAATAGTTCTCGTTTGATTCTAAATTTTCAATTTTTGTGAAAAATGAAATGTTGCCATATTTGGCATATGATGCATTGAAGATTTTAAATATATTCAATTATTTTGTTGTTGTTATTATTGCGTATTATTTTTTATTTGTACGTATCAACTACAAACACAATCAAAATTGCATACATTTGAAGGTATTTAAAACTAGGTCGTTTTTTGTTTTTTTAACGGCTTAACAAGATGTACTGCATTGAATTTTTAATTTTCATATAAAAACATGTAAATAAATAAATATACTATAATATAAAACTACGTTGAAAAATTAACCTTACAAGTGTCAATGGCTAAATTAGAAAGGTATAAGCTTAATATATGAGGTATCATGATGACATGGTAGTAATTTGGACAGAATGGAAGTGTTTCTTGTGTGGAGATATTATATGATAACATTAATTGCTTCTGTGAGACTCTTCGATACATATAGTCCAAACCATTTTAATTGTTTCGGTTTTAATCTTTTGAGGTCTTTTCTTGTAAAAGATTCAAACATAATTGTTAGAGCATTGTATGCCGAGTTTGCACCTTGTTTTAAGAGTTTCTTACTTACAACATTAACATGACCATGCTTCACATTAGTTTAGCATGTCTCGGAATTTAGCAACAAAAAAGTCTCAAAAATGGATATCTTATTAGAACATATAGCCCATTTGACTCTTGTACATGAGAACTTACCAAGGAATTCGTAGATGGTTTGAGGTTTAGCTGCAAGTATTGACGCAATCCGAGTTAAAGTATACATAGCTATAAACAAATGTATGCATATGCACAAGCACATCTCCTCTACAGTCACACGTGAAAGCAAAAAAAAAATGTAAACAAATATTATTCCTTCTTGGTTTGACATTTGTATTTTGGCTATCTCCCTCGAACATTTTAATGCTTATGAAACTTAAACAATTTTTTTCTCATTCTTTCTTTAGTAAAAAATTTCGTCTCATAATAGTACTATAGTAAATATATATAAAGGGTGTCCCAAAATTAACGCAAGATTTGAATTTGCCGCCATTTGTGCAGTGAAGTGTTGGCAACCCTGAAAAAAAAGCAATTTGACAGCTAACAGTATAGGGTTATTAAAAATGGAGCGTTACACGAGAGAACAACGTGTCTTCATTATTAAAGAATATTTCAAAAATAGTGAAAGCTTGGCGGCTGCAGTTCGAAAATTTCATACAAAATATGGTCGGAATAGTGTTTTCACTTCGTCAACTGTGAAGAGATTAATTGAAAAATTCATGGAGACTGGATCCGTTGGAGACGCCAAACACACTGGTAGTCCAAAAACCAAAGATCTGTGTCTTCATGCTTACAAAATTCAATTAACACAACAATTGAAGCCTAATGACCATGGACAGAGAAGAGAGTTCGTTGAATGGATTATTGAACATCAACAAATGGACCCTGATTTTTCGAGCAAAATCATCCTAAGCGATGAAGCACATTTTCATCTTGATGGCTTTGTCAATCGCCAAAATTGCCGCATTTGGGGTTCGGAGAACCCACATGTGATTGTCGAAAAACAAATGCATCCACAACGCGTGACTGGATTTTGGTGTGGATTTTGGGCTGGAGGCATAATTGGGCCATATTTTTTTGAAAATGATGCTGGTCAAGCAGTGACTGTTACTGGTGCTCGATATCGCGACATGATTACACAGTTCTTTCTGCCAAAATTGGATGATATTGATGTGTACAATATGTGGTTTTAACAAGACGGTGCCACATGTCATACAGCCCGTGAAACAATTCAATTACTGCATGAGACATTTCCAGGTCGTGTACTCTCTCGTTTCGGTGATCAAAATTGGCCTCCTAGATCGTGTGATTTAACAACATTAGACTTCTTTTTATGGGGTTATTTGAAATCACAAGTCTATGTCAACAAGCCCACAACCACCCGTGCATTAAAGGAGGAGATTCAACGCTGCATCAACGAAATTCAGCCACATTTATGCAGAATGGTCATGGAAAATTTCAACAAAAGAGTGCGCATGTGCATGCAAAGCCGTGGAGGCCATTTGTCCGATGTGTTATTCCATACATAACCCTATCCTATGTACTTTACGAGTCAATAAAAATATAACTATCAAAAGACTAAAAACGGCGTTTTCTATTTAATTCAAATCTTGCGTTAATTTTGGGACACCCTAAGAAATCATTTTTTTTTTAAGAAATGCTACTTAAATTGGTAAAAATTTGTTTTCGACCAAAAATCTCGTTAACAAAAATAGATTTTGAAATCAAACTATTTCATTATACATATGCAAGATATTATTGGTAGTCTTTAAATTTTTGAGAATAATTCAACTGAGAACTTTTTTAACAAAACACGAAAACCTAAAAACTTTTAAGCAAGACAAATCGACAGACGGGATGGGAAGTTATCAGTTTGGGTCGCATCCCAGCCTCTTTTTTAGTTTTGCGTTTGTGTGTCATTACGCAGTGATGCGTTTGTGAATTTACTCTACATTGAAAGCAACTTGAACCTTAGACGAAATATCGCTAGGGCCGTTTTTTGTTATTCTAAGGTTTGCAGTTTTATGCTCTGGATTTTAGGTAGAAATAACTGTTCGTGGCTATCGCGATGTTTACATTTTATTTTTTGAAAATTTGCCTAAGATTATTAAATAAAATTTTCGATTTTCGATATATTGCTGATAATACAATTTTAAGCTATGATGGTAAAAATATAAAACACAAAAATACTCACTTTCCAAAAACTCCACTCTTACAAAATGCTGTATAATGGCCGCTTTCCATCGAGCCATAGTGATTCGATACACCATAGAGCTCGTAAGTCTTTGGCGACATTGAACGTAACTCCGACTTGGCAACATACGGCGTCATATCGAGATTCTCTAAAGGGAACGTAACATAGTTTAATTTCTTTTTATATGAAGGGCCCATGCTATCAGGATTGGCATAGAATCTGTAAAATATTATATTATTTTTATTTTTTAATCAAATCGAATTGAAATTAATATTAAAATTAACCTTTTAAAATGGACAACTAAAATTGGTGGCAACTTCGAAATGTCTAACTTCTTTATTGCTTCCCTAGGTTGTTTGCATGTTGGACAAATCCACCCGTGAATACGTTCACCATTGAAATACATATCCATACATTGATTCAATGTACACATATTTGCACTAGATGGTAGTTCCAAACTTAAATTTGAGAAACACTCGTAGGTAGCACTTTCCTTATTGCAATAAACACATTTTACAGTGCTCTTAATTTGGCCATAAAATAAACGCAATATCAAGCTCTCTCGAGCTTTGGTAAATTCCAGCCATGCACGTTCCGAAGCTGGCATATTTTCACGGGCTGATTTTTGTTGCGCTTGCAATGTTTGCAAATCTGAATGCAACCAGTCCATAAGTATCGTTAGAAATTCATGTGAATCCTGTTGTTCGATTCCTCGAAATATTTTTTGATACTGACCTACAACATACTGAAGAATCGAAAAAATGTGAGATACATAAAAAAACTAAGTATTTTTATTCTTACCCTCAGGTCTTTGCTGGCAACGCATTTGTAATTACCATTCCATAGGGCTTTGATGAGGGCAGCAACTTCTTCAACAACCTGTCCGTTTGTCTTGTTTGCGCGACTTATGTAGTTTTTGTATCTATCTGATAAGCAATATTCCGTCAATGGTTGAGTATTGCTCAAACATTGCAATATGCTATTCATGTAGCAGGTATTGCCAAGATTTTTGAGACCAGTCAGGCCACGACCCTGCAAAAGGAAACATAATCAACATCAAAAACAATGAACAAAACATCAAACCTTAGGCGAACCTTTTTAAAGGGACTTAGAAAATTGTACGTCGGTATGTTGATTTTAACACCAGCCAGAAGAACCATTTTGTTAACGACGGGCTAGTGTAAAAATGCCGTCATAGAAATCGAGAATTCATTCAAACCGAACGTTAACTACTTCCGACTATGGTCTTAGACATACTCGGAAACATTGTGTCTACAACGTTCATAGTTGGTTAGTTAGTGCACAATTGTTTGCTCTAATCAAATTTAAAGTTCAAGTTCGTTCTTCAAGGACGAGGGGTGAAAAGTTCATTAATATGTTGCTATTTGCTGTCTAAAAATACAGTGATAGCTATACGTATTTTATAAATGTATGTATACATGCGTACATATGTTATTTTAAAAGTGAAACTATAACAAGGGATTTTCTTTTTCTTTTGCGCTTTTTAACACAAAAATACATCACAGCAGCGGTGAGTCAATATTAGTATGGTCATGTTGTATTTATGTTTATCGATTTAAAAAAAGATTTTTAAAAATAACTAACATTTCACGTGTATGTGGAATTAAAAAACATGCTATTATGCTTGGCGTATCTGTATTAGCTTTAAAAAAAAACATTGGTTATATTTCTTCTTTTATTTTAACCATACGGCGTCGTATATGCTCTATAGAGAAAGTATTTTTATTTCGCTATGAATATCTAAACTGAGATTTCAATCAAACCAAATAGTATGACTCAATCCCTGAAATAACTCGCACACAGGAATGGTTGAGAGTTTTGAGTTACTAGTCCCTAGTTCTCTACAGAATATTGCGCCACCTAATTGATTTTTTGAAATAGTATGAAGCGTTAATAGGAAAATTTGACTTATTACAATTTAAGTAATAACAGATTTTGCATGATTTTTTAAAATGGATAATAAGATCATTATACAAGGAATAAGATGGGATTTGTCGTATTGCCTAATTCTTTCGCATGGTTATTATTTTCGAAATCTGTTGGAATGGTTACTTTTAATCAATTCTATATTATTGATTTTCATGCTTATGATATAATTTTCAAGTTAATAAATATACAAATATATTGACTAACAATTGATTGATAAATTTGTAATGGAAGTAAAATTTAATTACTCTTCTGCTAAGAAAACACAAATTCGTAATTTCTGTTCCTAGTGAACATTTGAACACTTTCAATGAAGCGCAGAAGTCTTCCGAATTCCTAGTGAACAAAATTATGAAAATTGTTTAATAGTAAGTAGGAATCAGCTTATTAGAAAAGAGAACATTTATTAGAACTGGAATAAGATTTACTGTGCTCAAAAATCAGGATACAACGGTGTTACACACCCACTTCAAGGATTTACTTAATCCCATTATATAGCATTTGGCAATATGCGTCACCTCGAATTACCAGTCAAGTATTAGACTCTAAATTCGCTAAAGGATGGAAAAGCTGCAGGTACTTAAGGAATTTCAGGATGCAATTATATTTTCAATCTACAAAAAAAAAAATCAGTGATGGAAGCTTCGAACTACTGTGGAATTTCTTTTCTTAACGCAACGTATAAGATTTGTACAACAGTCGGCAGTTTGGAATGTTGCGAAACTTTCTGATTGGTTCGCAACAACAGGAGTGAGGTAGGGTTGTACATGTACATTGAGCCCGACCTTGTTTTCGCTTTTCATCAATGACCTAATTGATTACCTTTCTGGTTGAGTCGATTTGGCAAGTTTGTAATTAAAGCTTTTTTATTTGCGGATGATATAGTTATGTTTGTTTATTCTACAGAAACTTTGAAACTCATGATTAACAGATTCTACCACTACCGCAGGTTATGGAACTTAATTGTTAACATGAAAAAAGTCCGAATTACGTTCTCATGTCAGAAACAGGACTATCTCCTGTTTTCATTTAAACATTGAAAGCCGACTTCTTCTGAATGTCATCAAGATGTCTTAGTCCCATTTGGTTAGGAAGGTGGTTCTTAAAGCTATCCAAGATAATATAAGAGTGCTCAGGTATCGCGGAAAAGTTGTAATCTCAATTTTACTTTAAACGTTTACAACATTTTGAATTGTAAAGCCATCCTGTCAAAGGTGGACAAGATGTGTAGAGCCGAATATGAGCAGAAAGCTTCAAATTTCCTATATAAGCAGACTAAACTATAATCTGGAAGAAAGAAACTATTTCCATGATGAGAATAGTATAAGCGTAATCACCACAATGGTCAGACTTAGCAGCAAATTACCATTGGAGTGCAGATGAACGTAGACAAATTGTATATACATATATATGTAAATATTGCAAAATCGCGTTGAGGTACAGGGCCCTTATTATGAAATACGAAACGAACGGCAGAAAAAACGAAACCCAGAAAAACGAAACTCAATGCGAAGAGCGATTATGAGAAACGAAAATAGAATCAAGAAAATGTTGCCAGCCAAAAATGAAAAATGGTATTTTTTTGGATTACTTTCCATGAAAACTACCATCAAGTCTATTTGTTTAGCATTCGTTGTAGGCCTAAATATTAGAAACATCTTATTTTTATGTTTTTCACCATTATATTTATTATTTAACTTACATTTTTTCTCCCTCATCAAAATGAAAACCAAAAAAAAAAACAAACCAAAACACAATAATGTTTGACACTTGACAGTAAGCCGCCAAAACAAAAGCTGAACGAGTGCTTGAAGGCACTCGTAAATAAAAATACGAGTATGGTTTTTTTACGATTCTCGTTTCTCGTAATCGGAATTTTACAAATACGCGCTTCTGCAATCGTTTTTCGTAATCGCAATTTCACAAATATTCCGTATTAAAAACGATTATCGTTTTTCATAATAACCCCCCTGAGAAGAATAATTATATCAATGATCATTATTTTTCTTTTTAATCAAATCAAATTGTGATAACCTAGTTTAATATTCCAAGGTATAACATTTTTTCAATCTGGCAGACGGCTAATGCCATGTCATATTGATCTTGTATAAAAATATTTATTGTACGTACAAAAATCTAGTTGGTAATCAAATAAAATTTGTATCTATCTATCTTATATGAGACCTGGTCTACGTAGTACCCAAAAACGAGACTTAAGTAAATGATGAGGTATACAAATTTCATACGGTTCAAAACAAAAAAATACCAAAACATTTTACTTAATTATATGTATAAACAATGTAAATTTGTATACTGTTAAAAGAAGGAATCTTTTCGTATAATGCTGCTTAAGACCGGTCCAAGGATTACAGTTGTTTGACCATAATAAAAAACTATACTCTTCAACTAAGCTTTTCAAAGTTGTATAATGTACATATATCTCAAATGTGGGAACTTCACGTACAGTTGTACCCATTCATTTAATTCGTTATATCAAAAAAAGAAGATTTTCTATACTGTTAAGCCATCGGTGAGCTCATTTATTTTGGAGTCAATTCTGTTCATTAAAAGTAAACAATTTAATTTCATTGGTAAATTATTGGAATAATTTGTTGATCTTATTACAATCTTTGATGTCATATTCTAGCTAAACCCCATGGTTTACAGGGGCGGAATCGTAAAATGCTATATGTGACTGTCACTGTTTTGATCGTCAATTTTGATCAAACTTTATTAGTTATGCGTAAAGTAATCGTTAAAAGTTGTGTAGTGCTTGACAGCACTCACATATTATAATGCCATTTCGAGTTTTTTTTAATAATTTTTAGATACTAACCCAAAAAATAGTAAAAAACCGCGATTCGATGACATCGAACAATTTCTGAAGGAACTAATAAGTTCGCCCAATTGAGGGAAAGGCGAAATTTTGAAGGACACACTAAACAAACATTCTCCAAACCCAAAGAAGATGGCGAAAAGAGAAAAAAGTGGATAACGTTTTAAAAAAGCAATAATTGGAACTGCAAAGAAATTTCTTTTCGAAGCAATTGGAAATTCTTTTTGAGATCCAAGCTTAACTCGCAAACGATTTAAAAATACTGGAATTCAACGGCAGGAAGTTATATTTATTTACTAAGGGGTTTTGTATCTTATTTAAAGGTTTTTTGAATCAAGAGCTTTAGAAGACATTTATTTTGAGTTAAATTGAATTATTTTGTAATTATATAACAAAGCTTCGACGAATTGAATTTAATTAATTATTTGCATAAAAATCATATCTTATACTGTCAGGGAATCTTTTTGCTTTCACTTTCAATTTTTCACTAACCTTTCGACTAAAAAAAAATAAACAATGTATGAAAGCGACAACTAAGTCGCTATAACCTATAAACCAGAGCAAAGAAGTGATAGTCAATTTGATAATCACCTTACGTGGAGCAAAAGCATTTATTTTCATGATCAACAATCAACTATCGTTTTACGCGATTCCACCCCAGTATCTGATCTTTTAGTGAATCACGCTTTTAATTTGTACTCTTGACACCAATAGCAGATGAAACATAACTGTTTTAAACATGAAATAAATCTTTTTTTTTCGAAATGAAAAGATTTTTAAATTTGGAGTTTAAAACAGAGAAAACGATACAATTTATGCGACATCATCATATTAAACTAAAACTATAGTTCTCAGGGTAAAACGTAACTATCACCACCCTTCTGTAATTATTTGATTGAAAGTCTCACTCCAAAGTGTCACAAAACTCAAGTTTTGGGAACAAATGTAAAAACGGTTGACAGGTTGTACTATAGCATAGTTGAAGAGGGTTTTGCAAATTGTTTAACAAATACCCTTTTCAATGGAGATAGATGAATTCTCTTACAAGACTCTAGTGAGACAAACAAAGCCAATACAACACAAAAGTGCCTTAGAGTCAATATAGTAGGTTTTTAAGAAGCTTAAGATAGGCTTTCGGAAATTCCATATGTTAATCCCTAAGATCAATTTTTATGAGCAGAATACGGACATTTTTAAACTCTTAAGATAGAGTTAACGGAAGTAGTGTTAAAAATATCAATAGAAACAGTGCGTGCCACTATAGGTCGATGGTCACAAGGTTTAAGGGCTGGCATTAAAGCTGAGGTCGTTCATTTTGAGTAAAACAAATTCTTTTAATTTAACTAATATTATGTCCAAGTAAATAAAATAACAATAAATACACAACTGTATGAAGTTGTTATCTTATGATGTTTTATGCTTCTAGTAGAACGTATTCGTAAGTCGAACGATTAGGTAATTTTACACTCAATTTATAATCTATCAATGTCATGACTATTATTTGTTTGGTCATCGATTACTTGACTTTCATTTCAGAGCCCTAACACTTAATTCACCAAATGAGTAAAAATAATGAATATTTTAATATTATGATCGATGACAACATTAAAAACCTTGGTTGGACTTGGAATGTTTGGCAATTAAATTACATTGGCTCCCAAAGAAGTTCAAAATGATGATAAATCTTCATGTTATGTTGACAATTTGTTTCACTAGAATGCTGTGTGTTAATTGTCTTATATCTTTTCGTAAAACGATGCTATATTTTGTCCCATAGATTAAGTGCAAAAGCGCTGTAATAATTTTAAGCTTACAAGGTAATAAGTCATACTTACAACAGTTCCTGGTACCGGAGAAAAATCCCTCACTCGTTCTATAGTCTTTACTGATGGTTTAATTGATCGATCAAACTGGGGTATTTTTGGTCTAGACATCTCCTCATTGTCATCAAGTGTTGGTGTTGTCATTCGTCTTTTCTTTTCAAGAGCAAGTTCTTTTCCAAGTTTTTCCAATAATCGAGGATCACGTTTCTCTTGAAGTTTGTTTTGCTCTTGAATCACATTTTCAATTTTTTTAGTTTTTTCTTCAATTGTCTGCACTTCTTTTGGTGATTTTTTCTCATTCAATTGTTCATTTTCACGACGTTTAACCTCCTCAAGTTCTTGGCGCAAGCGATTGTTATCCGAAATCTACAAAAATAAATTATTATCTTTACTCAAACTTTAAAGTATTTATATATATGTATTCAATAAATCACCAGGTCTTGTTGAGCGCTTTGCAATTGAAGCATCTTGTAATATAGTTTGGTTTGCTCTTCGTGTTCGCTCTTGCTTAGTGTTTGTATTTCACCTTCAGCTTGGAGCAGCAATTTGCTTTGATGCAAAGCTTTTTCGGCCACGAGTTCCTGATCTCGCAATATGTCCATACTTTGGCGCTCTCCGTATGTTTTAATAGCGGCTTTTTTACTCGAACGATCTATACTAGGCCTTTGAACTGATGTATTATTATTATCTTTTCTTTGATCATCTTTCATTGTTATATCGAGGATGCTTGGATATTCAATTTCTTCAATGAACGTCTCTAGTTCTTCCACTCGCGGCGCTTGAACAGACGGATTGGTACATTGAGATGGATACATAAGAATATAATATTCATAGCCCTTTTCGAGGATTTTTATAGGTGACTTATACACAACATCTGGATCCCACTAAAATGAACATAAAAATACAGAAACAAAAATAGTAAAAAAAATCTTTATACTAATTTTTAAGAAAGGTGTATACCATTTGTAAAATATCTCTCAATATTGCGATTGGCGAATTGGATGGAGGATTTGCAGTGTTACAATTCCAGTCCATTAAAACAACTTGTTCTTTTATTGATCTAGCTGCCCAGAGGAGTTTAGATGCGTTGTCTAATTTATCTTGTAGTTTTCCAGCAGATATACTAAAGCAAATCAAAATTTAAAATATATTAGGTCTGTAAAAATAAATATATATATTTAAGATTTTATCTTTAAACCGGTATTTTTTTTTTCAAAAAAATATAAACAGTATTTTGTAATAAGAATTGCTAATGAATGTTTTTGAGTTTACTTGATCCATTATTTTCTAACGAACAATTTATAACATTACAAGATGCATATGGGAATGTTTGATATCTCTATTCCTATAAAACTTGTTGAAAGAGTGATGGAAAGAGAGATTTTTTCGAAAATAAGGAAACTTACAAAAACGTTTATTGTAACACTTTTTGGAACGAAATGTCTGAATGTACTTCCCATATTAACAATCACATTCCCTTACTTCAGTTTTGTTTATCACTTTGGATTTAAGAAAATTAACTGAAACTGTAGTGAATCACGCAACACAATTTTCAATTTAAACACGGAAAACAGAAGTCTAATAGTATGCAGCAGAAATTCAGAAGCTTTTCAATTCATTAAACTGTCTCGTTGAAGTTTTTGAGAGCTAAAAATTATGATTTGTTATTTGTTACAATATCTGAAAAATCAAAAGAACTTTTGAGTAACAAACACACCTATTGTGTAAGGTACATATCGTCCATCTTAGTTTGGTTCGTTTGATCTTTTTAGCATGCCGTAGATGTAGGCTGAGTTCGTAATTGCATGCTTTGGTGCCAATGCCCTGACTGAAACATGCTCTAATACAAATATGAAAATTAATTAATCAGCCCTATCCATCGTAATCGGGAACTTTTACGAATATCGAAAAAAAACTATTGCCAAATACATTCGTAGTGGAAAATCTCATACAATTTTGCATTACGAACGGATTTCGCGATGCGATTTTTCGGAATTCGTAAAAGTTTCCAATTGCAATGGAATTGTGATAGGCCTGAATAAGACATATTTTTAAAAACACAAATTTCCCTAAACGATTAAGGAATTTCCAGATAAAATTTTAAGAAAACGTTTCAGATTATTAGGTCTACATGTCAACTAAGACTCTTAGTATTTATGACTGTTTCTAACAGAAATAACACAGAACTTCCAACGAACTTTGAACGAACCCAGATTCAATACTAAGGAAAAATAATTAATTTCACTTTTCATCTAAGAAAACAAAATAATGGTATGATTTTATATACATATGTATGTACGTCTAATTAAAAAATACTAATATTTGGTCCTCTACCATTTTCGTGCAAATTCAGCAACATAATAAAATCAAATGTCGACTTGACCAGAAATCAACATTCTCACGAACAGCCGCAATATTTCGGAACTCAGCCGTACTGTACAATAAAGAGTGTGTATATGAAAGAAAACATTTCTTTAAATTGCATTACATTTTTGTGCGAGCGTAATTTATGATAACTGTTTGAGGGAAACAAAACTTCCAATTTCTTTATTCTTCAGCGAGGTTAAACTTAAAGGTTAATGATATCAAAAGAATCAAAGGGGGTCACATTTTTCTTTGCCATAACCAACCCCTGTTCAAAAAGAGCTTTCTCATTGCAAGAATTATAGTTCTTGGAGTATTTGCCAATTTATTGCAATGGAATGCCGCTGAAAGATATAGGCAAGGCATATGTATAACTCAAATCTCTGACATGACATGATTAATATTTATAAATTTTGTCTTACATTCTCTGAGTTTTAGACAAGATAATATTTTAGGGAGATGGTAAATTTGTATCTTAAAAGCATTTTTTTACTTTTAAAATTTATAGCAAAACATTTCTACAATCACACAAAAATGTTCCTGTCTTAACTTGTTTTCTGAGCTTATTCTCAAACCTTTAACATCCTGAATTTAAATGCAATAATAGGGAAAGTCTAGTTGCAAGAAGAAAACTTTGAAATAAAATATTAGAATCCAGAAAATTGGTTCTCTTGTCAACTTTTTCTTATATAAGCTACGAGTTTTAATTTTGCTATAAGAAAAATCTCTTCCCTAGAATTGTCTTTAAAAATTCATACCGATTAGAATTAGATATAAAAATCAAAGACCTGGGGTGGAATCGCGTAAGGTTGACTCTCACTGTTTTGATCGTCAATGTTGATTGTCACCGTTTCTTTATTCTTCGTACAGTGATCGCTTAAATTGTTGGCAGCACTCACATATTATATACCCAGAAAATAGTCAACAATGGCGATTCGATGACATCGAACAATTTTTGGACGAAATTACAAGTGCACGAAAATGGCACAAAGACAACACATCGAACAAAAATTCTGCAATCCCAAAGAAGACACAACGAAAAGAGAATATAATGGATGACGTATTAAAAAAGAGACGCAATTCGGATTTCTTGTTAAGATTCAAGATTCTATTTGACAAATTGCAAATATTTGAAACAAAAAAATTTGATGTAGCAATGTCTATGAAGAAGGAGGAACTTTTAATCAATAAGAAGGATTAGGAGATAGCTGTTTTTTTTAATTAAGGGCTTTAGAAAACATGTAGTTAAATTAATTTATTTTTGATTTATTTAACAAAGCTTAGCCGAACTGAATTAATTGTTGGCATACAAATCACCCCTTATACAGTCAGGGAATGTTTTTGCTTCAACTTTCACTTTTTTCACTTACTTTTGTGAAACAAAAGTTGACAACCTATTGTTCTCAAACAAATTAAACAAAATGTATAACATCGAAAACTAAATCGCTGTCACCCATGAGCCATAGCAAAAAAGTGATGGTCAATTTGATAATCACCTTAAGTGGAACAAAAGCATTTATTTTGATGATCAACTATCGCCTAACGCCATACTACCCTTGATTTCATTTCTCGACGCTGAAAAATGGCTCTAGCGTCGTTAATATCCGTTATATATATTTTTGTTTTCAATATAAATAAATTGAATCGCACAGCAAGGGCTGCTTGTGACTGCCATTTCTACCTAGAATTAGAAACAACATTTCTTCAATTTTTGTACAATATTTTATGGATCTGATTTTTTGAACAAATATTCGCATGAAGCTTAAATATATAAATATGTACGAGTAGTTTTGCTATTATCAAGGAGCTTATAGCAAATTTTGCGAGTACATGGGGTCGAGATCACAAGTCTTGGTAAGGAATATCAAAATTTGGTAAAAACGCCTTAAGCGGTGTTGTGTTTGAAATAGCAAAACTTCAATTTAAATTATACACTATTCATCAAAACTTTGTTCTTTTTCATTGGTAAATCACATAATTTTGTTGTTTTAAAATTGAATTTCATGTTATTAGGGTCCATTAGTTTTGTCTGGATATAGTTTAAATAATTTTAGAATCTCACTTAGTTCCCGGAAATTCAAATTATTTTCGAACATTTTGAAGGTAAAGCTTTTACAGTTTCAAAAATTCGTTTTAGACTGAATTTTCCAGATTAAGAATTTCAAAACAATTTCATTTATATTCTGTTTTTATTAATTATTGGTAAAAATTTAATAGACAGTTTTTCTTACAAAAAATAAAGACCTGCACTCATTTAACGGCTTATCTTGACCGAAAACACCTCAAACTTTAATTTTTGAATGCATACTTTGTGACAATTTGGCTATAAAAAATACCATTTTCACAAGGACACCAATGGGAAGTTATCAGTATCACCAGAGACTCTTCCTTTCATTAACAGCAAAAATTAGTAGAAACTTTAATTGGTTGTAATTGAGAAAATATACGAGACAAAAATACGAAATATGGGAGATAGGATAGACTTTTTGAACAAAGACAACACATCGAACAAAAATTCTCCAATCCCAAAGAAGACACAACGAAAAGAGAATATAATTGATGACGTATTAAAAAAGAGAAGCAATCTTGTTAAGATTCAAGATTCTATTTGACAAATTGCAAATATTTGAAACAAAAAAATTTGATGTAGCAATGTCTATGAAGAAGGAGGAACTTTTAATCAATAAGAAGGATTAGGAGATATGTAGCTGTTTTTTTAATTAAGGGCTTTAGAAAACATGTAGTTAAATTAATTTATTTTTGATTTATTTAATAAAGCTTAGCCGAACTGAATTAATTGTTGGCATACAAATCACCCCTTATACGTTCAGGGAATGTTTTTGCTTCAACTTTCACTTTTTTTACTTACTTTTGTGAAACAAAAGTTGACAACCTGTTGT
Source organism: Eupeodes latifasciatus (assembly GCA_920104205.1). NCBI lineage: Eukaryota > Metazoa > Arthropoda > Insecta > Diptera > Syrphidae > Eupeodes > Eupeodes latifasciatus. The sequence goes on from OV049924.1 coordinate 182,183,046, forward strand.
TCTCAAAAAAATTAAACAAAATGTATAAAATCGAAAACTAAATCGTTGTCACACATAAGCCATAGCAAAAAAAAGTGATGGTCAATTTGATAATCACCTTAAGTGGTGCAAAAGCATTTATTTTGATGATCAACTATCGCCTAACGCCATACTACCCTTGATTTCATTTCTCAACGCTGAAAAATGGCTCTAGCGTCGTTAATATCCGTTATAATATATTTTTGTTTTCAATATAAATTAATTGAATCGCGCAGCAAGGGCTGCTTGTGACTGCCATCTCTATCTAGAATTAGAAATAATAACATTTCTTCAATTTTTGTATAATGTTTTATGGATCTGATTTTTTGAACAAATATTCACATGAAGCTTAAATATATAAATATGTAGTTTTGCTGTTATCAAGGAGCTTAAGCAAATTTTGAGAGTACATGGGGTCGAGGTCACAAGAGTCTTGGTAAGGAATATCAAAATTTGGTAAAAACGCCTTAAGCGGTGTTGTGTTTGAAATAGCAAAACTTCAATTTAAATTATACACTGGTCATCAAAACTTTGTTCTTTTTCATTGGTAAATCACATAATTTTGTTGTTTTAAAATTGAATTTCATGTTATTAGGGTCCATTAGTTTTGTCTGGATATAAGTTTAAATAATTTTAGAATCTCACTTAGTTCCCGGAAATTCAAATTATTTTCGAACATTTTGAATGTAAAGCTTTTACAGTTTCAAAAATTCGTTTTAGACTGAATTTTCCAGATTAAGAATTTCAAAATTATTTCATTTATATTCTGTTTTTATTAATTATTGGTAAAAATCTAATAGACAGTTTTTCTTACAAAAAATAAAGACCTGCACTCATTTAACTTCCTGCTTATCTTGACCGAAAACACCTCAAACTTTAATTTTTGAATGCATACTTTGTGACAATTTGGCTATAAAAAATACCATTTTCACAAGGACACCAATGGGAAGTTATCATTATCACCAGAGACTCTTCCTTTTATTAACAGCAAAAATTAGTAGAAACTTTAATTGGTTGTAATTGAGAAAATATACGAGACAAAAATACGAAATATGGGAGATAGGATAGACTTTTTGAACCCGATAGTATAGTAAACTTAATTTTGACATAAGTCCACTTATGTTGTTTTTCTCATGGCCATAGATTTACTCTATTCTATCAGCTCTCAGACAATTTGTTTACACTGAAATATTAAAAATATCCAAAAAAACTCACCCTGCTTGAATATATTCTTCTGGAACATTGACACACCACTGAAAACTCAAACGTGAATCCTGAAAGTCAGCCTTCGATCTACAATCCATAATCAAAAGACTTCCCGAATTACGTATCAAACGATGAAGCTCTTCACAAGATATGACACCAAAAGTGTTCATATCTGCTGTGCAACCATTCGATGCATTATTGCTGGATAGGTCAAAGGTGGGTGGCATTAAACTATTATTGCTCGCGTTCTCGTTATCATACAACTCGGGCATCTCCATGGTATTCCTGTTTTCAGACAAGCACTTATATCTATTCTGAAGCGATTTAGTTAATTTCGATAGCTTGTTCATTAATCTAATCACATCTTCATTGCTTCCAAGTGTCTGTTTCACTAGTTTCTTATGTTGCCTGTAGTCTGGCATTTTGCTAATACAACTAAGAAGATTAAAAAATTTCATATATTGTATGTAGCTTTGCTCCTCGTCTCCATCTAGTTGGCAACGCTCAGCGTCTTCCAGAAGTTTACGAGCGCTCGAAACAAGCCTAATATAAAATTTAGAGTTAACATAAATAAATTTAATTAAGACATTAAAAAAAGTACTGTGCATACATGGTAATTTTCTTTCCTCTATAATCGGGAAGATTGTGATGTTTTTCCAAATCACGGAGGCTTTTGCCCATGTAGAGTTCTTTAGTATGTTGGTTCATTTTAATGCTCTTTTAATTGAGATTAGAAAATTAATATAAATGTTTACAAATCATTCTATTTGTTTGTTTTTAGTTGAAATATAATATCGATAAGAAAGAAAACTAAGAAATAGAAAAACACCGACCACCGACCGACCGACTTTTGATTTACAAAAGTTGAATCATGAACAACCGGCAGCCATTAGAATTAGAATACGCTGACGTTTTTCAATCGGCGTGTTTATTTTAACCCATTTGAGAAATCTGTATTGACTTTGACAGTTGTTGTGATGAGTTTCAACAAATTTAAGTTGCTGTCAATTTGAACTGATGGCAACTTAAAATTACTAGAGTAAATGCTTAACTAAATAAAACACTTTCTGCAAAAATTAGCCTTTTTTGAGTTAGGTTTAAGTCATTTAACAATTCGAGGTTTCATTTTGAATAGACCACTTTCTATGTAGCTGTCACTTTGGAAGTTGTCATCATCTGATATTTGACAAGCAAAAACTCCATTAATAATATGTTGCAGTTTTTGTAACTCTAATTTGTTAAAACCTTTACAGCACTAGAAAAAGGGGAGGATTTAACTGTAAACGGAAAGTAATTTAAGTAGTTCATAACTAACTCATATGTTTATAGTTAAAATTTATTACTTAGACCTTTTTCTTTGAGGTCAATTGAAATATAAGGTATATGGCAATGCTCCACAATAGATTCGAAACTTTAAAGATGTAATTTATAAAATTACCGCAAATGTGCGCATTTATCATGGACAACTAAATTAAAAGCCTATTTGGCTGACCATTTTTGGGGCCTATTTCACAACATAAAAGTAAAATCACAGTAAAGTAGCATTCACATGAGCGCGACCAACGAACGACGAATGAATTACAAAATGTGAGTTTATATACGTTTGAAGACATATTTCCACACAAATTCTTAACAAAACGATAGCAATGAAGTTTCTATTTGATTTATTGTGCATACTTTTACTTTTCAATATCATATATTAATAAATTTAAGAAAACAAATTTATTCGTCGCGAACAAAATTCTAGTTGATACGAACTGTCAAACTTTATTCGCGTCCCACATACCATCCACACTGCAACGAATAAATTGATCGCGTTCCACATACCATCCACACTGCAACGAATAAATTGTTCGCGCGCTACATAACCTAAAAAATCATTCTTGTGTTTTGATTTCGATGGTGAATGGTGTTCGGCTGTGGATGCACATGAAATCTTTTCCTTGTTTTGTTTATTAACAAGGACACCAATAATTTTTTTTTAACAAATATAGCTTCGACCGCATTTTCTTAATCGGTTGTTTTCAAACAAAACACAATAATGATAAACAAAAAAAAAACAATTGTCAAAGTCAAACTTCATTCGCGACGAATTAAAAACTCTCATGTGAAAGAAATGTCAAAATCGACGAATATTCGTTCATTCGTTGGTCGTTGGTCGTGCTCATGTGAATAATGCTTAAAGCTACATGCAAATGTATGAAAATAATTTTAAGTTTAAAATATTGGATTTTATTGAAGAACTTTTAAAACTAAAAGATATGTTTCCAGATAAAAGTGATTTCAATTTTATGAGCAAGAAAATGTTAAAAGATAGTTTTGTTTACATCAGTTCTGCACTTTTATGTATATGTAATTAACTATTCCTTGTCAAATGGAGTCTTCTCAACAAATTGGAAAACCTGGGTTATAGTTCATGTTCCGAAAATAGAAAATTCAAACAAATGTGCAAATATTAGACCGATTGGTATGTTACCACCGCTTGAAGACATATTAGAAAAAGTAATGCAAATACAACTAGAGACATAAGTTGATGGATGAAAACGACATACTAATGGAAGAGCAATCGGAGTACGTGCAAAAACATTCGTGTGAATCTACTTTAAACTTTGTGATAGCAGACTGGAAAGCGAAAATGCGTGAGAAAAAGAAAATAGCAGCTGTTTTCGTTGATCCAAAGATAGCTTTCGAGACGGTAAACAGGAAGATACTATTAAAAAAAAAACTTATATACGTATGGGGTAAGAGGAGTAGAATATAATTGGCTAAATAAACTATACCTAATCAGTAGATAAAATACTCATTAGTATTTCACAATAACTGAGTAGGTCTAACTAGAAATTAATATGTCAAGATCAAGTATCCTACCTACCTTACCCTTTCATTCATTTAAAAATAATACTATTTTCTTATCAAAATGTGAAGAAACTAATGTTGGCCTTTCTGGAATAACCTAGAAACTCCACATTGCTTACTGAGTACTGCCAGACATGAAGTTGAGTCTATTAAAGTGTAAGATTCTTTACACACGACAGAGATGAGCCTTAGTTCGTTGGCTCGGGCTCGTTGGTTTCTGTTTTGACAAACGAATCGACAGAGCCAAACCGATCTTTGACTCTGTCGTGTATGGCCAGTTTAAAAGATAGGAAAGAAATAAATTTTGCCATAAAGTTCAAAAAAACTATTTGGATCATCAGAGCTCATTCTTGTGCGACCCACTTATGTACGTTGCTTCAAAATAAGTTTCGTTCTCTGAAATTGGACTGATTTCAATGATCAGGGTGTATTTGTATCGAGTTTTTTACTTTCGTTAAATATTTATTCGTTAAGTTCACGTCATCCGCAAAACGTCAAATAACGTCAGTTCAAAATGTCAAATTTTCGGCCATACAATTTTTTTTCGTATTCCTGGTGCCCGTAAAATTCCCACAAAAATTTATAATTTGCTTTTCTCGAATTAAGTTTGAACAAATTTCTGAAATAAAGACTCTTCCAAACAACTACCTCAATTCAAAAATGTTCGAAGAAGCTGATAATTTTGCGGACATATTCCGTGGTGGCCTTCCCTATTATCTTCTCATTACTTTACCAATTTTGATAATTTGTTCCTCGAATCCAGTCTTGGCATCCAGTGAATTCACCGTCCAACGGATGTCCCAATTCGACGTCAATGGTGTCCCCTATGGTAAATTACTTTTTCAATTGTTTAATTAAATTAAAGAAATACAAAATTCTGAAAGTCATCTGCTGACTCAAAAATTAGTGAAAGTTCATCACTTAATTTTATTGAATTACTATAATGTACATTATTTAGGTTAAGTTATTTCTGTTGAGATATGCATTTAAAGATAAAAACCATGTGTAATATTTGAAATACTTATTTAACTGTCTTGCTTTTGATTATAGGTTGCCGAGCATCTGCATTAACACTGGAAGCGAAGTCCTTATATTCATGGGGAACGTCAAGGCATTGCGTAGTGACAAAGTATGTTTAGTTTACAAAAATACGTTCTATTAATAATTTATATGCAATTAATTACTGTTGAATAGGTTCCAAGATATGACAATAGATCAATTTAGAGAGATACGCCAGAAAGCGGGCGGATTGGTTATCTTATTGCCAAATAATATTGCATCGCTATCAAATGAGGATAAAGAGGTAAGGAAATTGTTAATAATAGTTTTATGTTCATTATAATCATTTAAAGTATGCAATAATTCAGAATACCTTCATTCTAAAGTTATTCCATTTGGAAACATTTTCTTTCCCGCTAAATTCGTTTTTCGTTTTGGCAGTTAAAAACTCTTAAAGTAGTAACAATATCAGACATACACTCCGCTTCAACTGAATACGCACACAAATTTTAAAAAATATTTTTTCCATTTATTGATGGGTATTGTGACATCTATTAGTGCTAACTACTCCGTTAAGATGTTAAGAATAAAATTATCCAAAATCAACTAGTTTTTATTCGCCCACTTGCAAAGCTTTCTACTAGGAAATATTGAATATTTTTTGAGTCATATGAATAGGAACACAAATTAAAATTCATATTGAATTGGAATAAAAATAGTTTCTGTTAAATTTGGTAGTTGGTACTTCCTCCTTTACTTTTTATCACTTCATAAATTAGTTCTGGTATGGATCCTACAGCCTTTTAAAATAGTTAAACGATATTTCACTAAACGCTAACTTGATTGCAGAAATTAAGGATTCTTTGCCTTTAAACTGACGACCATCCTCATTAACTGTGGGTACTACCATCTCCAAGTATATTTAATAATGTTTAGATCAGATGATTACTCCAGTTATTGAAGGAAGTGCAAATTTTGTTTTTCCGTCCAAGCTTTTATTGAGTAAATAAGCGCGCTATCAAGTTGGTAGGCCAAGTTTATGGGTCAAAAAATATTTTTTAGGAAAATTTCTTTCCAAGATTCCCTTATATCTAGCTGTATTCATTTTTAATGTAACGACTTCAACCTTAACTGTTAAATAATAACTGACAGCTTTTAATATAACAACACCTCCTTCACAGTTGTGATCAGGCTTTTAACACCAGTTTTATTTTATCAAATCGTGGGTATAAAATGATGACCCATCAGGGCCACCAAAATCAAATAGTCTTATCGTCTGAAAAAACCACGTAATACCACTTTTTTTCCAGATTATTTGAGTTTTGAAAAACTCTAATAGCATAGCTTTCCGTTGTTCGTCAAGTAGCGGTTTTTTCTTAATTTTAATTGTTTTAAGATGGCTTGAATTTTAATAACTCTTAAAACTGATGAGAGACTTGCGCTTACGCCAATTTGTTGTTTTATGTTTTCCCCAGAACCACAAGAATCACAGCACACCTTAATATTGCTGGTGTTCAAGCTGCTGTTTTTGTAGTTATTTTTACCTCCCTTTATGTTTTACCTGTACAAATCTTTAAGTAAGAATAAAAGACATTAAGACTTCAGCCAATTTTATCAGCTACTGCACGTCCGGCTAAGTCTTGGTATCTAATCAAGTCGATTTTAGCTTCTGAAACACTGCTAAGGCATGTACATAGATTTACTTGGTAACAATTAAATTGTCGTTGTAGCTATCCAGTTGACTCAAAAAATATATTTTTCTTTACATATACTTTACACAAACCCTCAATATTTGAAAAAAATATAAAAAGCATTTTTGAAAATGTTTGTGCGTATTCAGTTGAAGCGGAGTGTATCTACAGTGTAAATCAAAGCAAAACTCGTACATGCCTTTTTTACTATACTAAATAAATAAAACCAAGAATTTTATGAACCAACAGTAAAATAGACAAGAGTTTCCTTGAGAAGTAAAAAATATATCTCAAAATAAAACTCTTACAATGCGCTTAAAGATTACAGTTTTTAAATATTTAGTTACTATCAAGATCAAACAATTTCCGGTTTTCAAATCCTACATTATTGTTAATTTTTCTCTGCATGAACGAATGTTCAGTATGTGTAAAATGATGAGAGGTGGATTATTCTACAGGTCAAGGATAACCTAAGAATTAGTGCCCTCAAACCTCCTCAACAGGCTAACATTTATCTTTTATTATGGAAATGACCAAATACAATAAAAGCAATACATCTAACAGCATGTACCAAGCTTTATTTCATGATATAACTGCTGAACTAAGGTCAAATTTCTGGAATATAGTATTTACCGACGGTTCCAAAATCCAGAAAAGCACCTCCTTTGCATCAACTCTCGAAAATGGTTCTCTTATTTCCATAGGGATAGTTTATAATATTGCTTCCACTTTCACCGCAGAGGCGACAACCATACTGATAAAGCGGCTGATGATTTCCCCAGTTAAATTGATCAAATCGCTGACGAAACGTTAATTATTACGTGAAGTTCGAAACAAACTTAAGGAGCAAAATCTTATTGGCTGGAACAAATGAATGCCGTTTTCATCAGATTACGACTAGGGCACACAACACTAACACGTTAGCACCTTTACATTTTTTTGAAGGAATGATGTACCGGCACATTTAATTGGACATCCTGAAAACTAATTTACATGCTAGTGCCGATAGCCTTGGGATAAAAGATAATTTAAAATATCACCAAGACAACGAATCCGAGCACAAAGCTTACAGAGTGCATTCCTAGTTGCTATACAACTGCCCAAAAGTGATTGATACCCCACTACAAACACCTGATTGTAATCGAACATTTGTAAAGTTGCGTAGAAGACCGCAATCTCAAAAGTTTTTTTTTTTCAATTAAATCAAACTTATAACTATCATAAAGCTAAATAAAAATGTATACAACCAGCGTTATTAACCATAACTTACAACTAACTTACTGGCCCCATACGAACCCTCTAAGTTAAACTATATTACTTAATACTAATGCCTTTTAGTCCTAAGGTCTATTTAATCTCAAAAGAGTGTTAGCGAAACAATGGTTCAAAATAACACCCTCGTAATGTAAGAAATTAGTTGAATCTATGTTAAAAAGGCAAATAAAGACCTCAAAACTAAATACTTATTTCGTTTTGTTTTGCTACAGTAGACATATTCAAACTATTTAATGCATAATGTACGAGTTTAAATTTGTGGGTTTTATTATAATACACTGTTGTATTCATGTTAAAAAATATCATGAAACATTTTCAAAACGCGTTTGAACTCAATTTAACTTTAATCTTTAAAAATGTAACTTAAACGTTCGCAAACAAAAAATTTCTTTTCAGCATTTAATTCTACTTGAACAAGCAATGTTGGCTCAAGTTTCGTCAATTCCTGTTTATTTCTCAACCTACAACGAAGATCTAGACCAGGTTATATCGGATATTACAATAGCCAGTGATGCATCGAAAGCAGCTGCAAGTGGCAAAGTAGAGCGATCTTCAGCACTTTCAGAACTTCTCAATATGATATCAGCCAATGGCTATCAAATTGTAGTGTCTGGTGCCAGTCATGCAGCAAATAAGCAAAGTAAAATTCCAATAATTCAAGGAGAACTTGCCCCAACAAAGAATATTAAATCGACTGAAATTGAAGTGAATACTAAATTGCCATTGATTATTGTAACATCGCACCTCAACACATTTGGACTTTATAATGTAAGTAAATACTCAAAAAATCAAGATTTAAAAGCCATCAACATCAACGGATTTTTAAGTTTTTATCATTAATCCTGTCGTGTTCTTTTGCAGGATTACCCTCTTAATGCTGACACTGCAGTGTTACTTACTCTTGCTGACTTGTTTAGTAAGCTCCACAACGCCATTAATACAGCTCCCAAATTTCGTTTGATGTTCTTACTTTCGGAATCGGGGGCCTTATTGAATTTTCAAGGTGTCAAAAAATGGCTTGATGAAAATGTTCAATTACAGGTAATTTTAAATTATAAATTTCTTTAGAAAAATGTTTATACGTCAATTAGGGCGGTCCTTAAAAAAGTCGTTGCTTTATTTTTATCATCAATTTATAGTCGATTTAATAATAAATTTCATTAGCTAGAAAGTGTTTCGATATAAATTAAGTAACAACAACCTATAGGCCCGTCCTAATTATACAAACTTGCATAATGCACGCATATTTTTAAAAACAAATTTAAACATTATATTGATGCAATACTTAGGAAGATCTAGTGTCCATAACCGGATATTTAATTGCAGCACGAAGAATGAGTACAATTCCAGTGAAGGTGGTATTATTAAAGATTTTAATTAAAATGTAGAATCGCTAGAACTGTAAACAAGTGTTAGTTTTTCCCCTTTTTAATATTCTGAGAAATCAAAAGGATATATAATTCCAACAACAAATTAAAATCGAAATGCTTCTCGGGTTTCCAATAAGCATCTTATAACTTTTTTGTTATTTAAAACCTAATTATTTTGGTACGCCTCGAAAACATGGAAAATTTAGTACCGGAATATTAATTAGACCGAATTTTCTATGAATCGACCAGACATTTCGAACTAAACGGCTTCATACATCTACGCTTATTCGAGTGCATACATTATGTTACTAAGCCCATCATCTCTAGGTGCCCAGTTGTCAGGCAAAATTTGTCAATATAACATGTAATCAATTGTTGTGTGGCTTGTGGATTCTATCGTCACTGTTAATCGAATAACTCGTAAGCCAGAAAAGTTGACTTTTTAGGTAATGATTAATTTGTATTGTAAACAACTTGCCTAATCTAATGAAAAATACCTTGTTAGCCTAAGACCGATAATTTCAAAGCTATACGCTCAATACTTTTATATCAAATTTCTCTTTAAAAATTAACTTTTCTTGATTATAAGTTATTCGGTCTACAGTGACGATATATGTATAATATCTATTAACTGTTACGTGGTGTTTATTTTTATCAGCGAATAAACTGCCCAATGACATCTTACGATTTAATTGTTTTATTTGGAATGAATTGATGGTTCTTTAAGCAAATGTTTTTTTTAAGTCGTTTATCCAAAACTCCGCTAGAGCCCATACGTCAACTTCATAACGAGATCTCGTAAGTCATAAATTGGAAGCTTAACAGAACAGAAATTATTTTTAGGATTGTCTTAATTTTGTATATTCTTGGAGTTAGAGATTGCCTAGAAAATGGCTTACAAATATTAAATTCCATCTGAACTTTGTTTAAGAAGCCTTTGGTGGAATTTATGATTGCTTGTACTGAAAATATCGCTAGTCATTCAACTACACTTAGAAAATGGCAAGAGTTTGAGCATCCATTCCCATTAGGGTATTTCGTTTTAATGAAATATTAAAATAAAAAAGTATAATAAATTATTTAGCTAATAAAATAAATTAAAATTAAATTTTTTTTTCTAACACCTAAGCCATACTTTCAAAAAAAAAAAATAATTTCAAATTACATTTTTTTAGAATGTTGACTTTGTTCTTTGTTTGGACACAATTACACAAGCCTTAAATACAGAAAGTGGATCAATGTACATGCATGTTTCGAAACCACCAAAAGAAGGAACCGCCATGAACAACTTCTACAAGCTTCTTAAATCAGTTGGACAACAGCACAATAATATAACAATTGATGGTGTACATAAGAAAATCAATTTAGCTGATGTGCAATTGGCATGGGAACATGAGCGTTTCAGTATGAAAAGACTACCAGCTTTCACTCTATCTAGTCTAAAATCACCAAAAGAACCCGTCCGGACGACCACATTCAAAGACGATCAAGACAAAATCCTTTCAAGTATTCAAGGAAATACCAAAGTAATTGCTGAAACACTTGCACGTTATATCTACAATGTAGAAGAGGGTGAAATATTCTCCGGTGCCATAGTAAGAAATGTTTGAAATATTTTTTCAAATAGTTTTTAATAATTTTGTTTTCGTTTTTTGTAGGATATCAACAAGAACCTCATTAATTCGTGGATCAATATAAAATCATTGCAACATAATAACGACCTAAAGAATGCTTTTGAAAAATATTTGAAAAACGTTAAAATTGTTTACGACAAACCAGATGTACGAGAGCCAGACTTTATGCTCTATGAGGGACAAGAGGCAAATCTATATGTTTACCGTGTGAAACCAGCCGTATTTGACCTCTTTCTGACCATTCTCATTGCTGCGTACTTGACTTCTGTATACTTTTTCATTCAGAATTTCCCAGCACTTTATACACTCGTCTGTAAAATGACGAAAAACATCGCACCATCGACATCCAAAGTTAAGTTAAATTAAGTTACGTACTTATTTTACGAGCTAAAGCAATTTTTCTAAATAAGTTATACAACAACAAATAAACAAAATTCAAACAAAGAATCCGATATCATAAAAAGTGTAGGATAGTGTATTTTACCTCTAGGATCTTTGTAAGACTCTAGATAAATTGTATTTTTCGAAGTAATGTTGTCAACAAAAAAAAAACAAAAATAAACAAATGAGAATTGGTGAAGCAACGGCGACGGCGCCGAATACTCGGCGCTAAATTATTCCTATATTTTGTTGTAATTTTTAAATACTTTATTAATTTAATTGAAGATGGTGCTGGTACCTAACTATGGCCATTAATATCCTTTTCCGATCTACCTTAGTATGTTCTTTTTTCGCTTAATGTTTAAAAATAATACTTGCAATATTATTTTGTTCAATACTATGCATTTAAATTGAAGTAGTTTTAATTAAAAGAAAAGAAATTGGTGTTCTTATTCAGAGATTTTGAATACAACACAAACATAATAATTGTGTGTTTTCCTTTCCGAGAACAAGCAAATAAAAAATGATTTTCAGTAAAATAAAGTTGTTAAACAAAAATGCAATAAGTTTATTAATTTGTTTTTATTTCAATACAAACCTGTCTAAACGGGAGTTATGGTAACTTGGTAACAAGGGTGTTTAATTATAATATAAACATTGAAAATGGAAAGTGGATTCAAAAATGATTGTCTACAATATAAACCCAACCAAATAAATTATGGATAATAAAGCAACAGATAACTTTCCAATTAAATGCTTTCAATTTAGTTTATGTTCCATATAAACCCTTAAGTAGTAACATAGAGCCAAACTTTAATCTTAACAAAAAAGTCGTTAAGTTGCACATGAAATATTTAATATTTGAGTGAAACACTTGAAAATAATTTTTAAATGTTCGGCGTTTTAAGTTTTCAATGCACAAAAAATAAATAAAAAAGGATTTCGAAATTTTGGATGTGCTTGCCAATGATGTGGAAATCCTTGAAAATTCAGAAGTTGGAATTCCTCGCCAAATATATGACAGAAATTAATATTTTTCTTCATGTGATGACCTATCTTTTTACAAAAGTTTTCGGTATTCAAAAAAAAAAAAATAGTAAAGTTGGGGTTTTAGCGGATATCGATATTCCAAAGCTTCATAAAATTTCCGGAAAACCCATCTGATATTTTAAAACGAAAAGGGATTTTGACGGCACTCATATTGAAATTCAGTCTAATGGTTAGTATTATGCTTTTTTGTGTTTTTCAATTATGTACATATGTATATGGTTTTGGAATGTATTGTATTTTAAGGTGGGCTCGATGCAGAAGTTTTTCCAAACCAAAAATGTTATTTCTCTCTAAACGTCCTGGATAAAGTCATCATGCAACGATGTTCAAAAGTTGTACAATAAAAAAAGTGTTGGAAAGACAGTCTAGCCTGAACTCAGATTGTTTTATTTTGGGTACAACTTATAGATTTCATGTATGTAGTAATTTTATTTTTTTGTTTGAAACATCAGGTGATTCAGCGTACCCTAAAAAACTTATTTGATGACACCACTTCTTAATCCATATGGCATAGCAGAATAGCTGTACAATGAATCACAAATTCGATCTATAGGTGTAATCAAAGAGGCTTTTGGGATTTTAAAACCAAGATTTCCAATTTTGGCCTACGGTTCCCGTTTTAAATGGAGTACTGTCTTGACCATTATTATTACAACCTGTGCATTGCACAACATTTTAAGACAAAACAACATACTTTTTGACCCTTCTGAAAGTTTAGATTTTGATAGAGAAGATCTTAAACGTGTTATCAACGCTGGACAAATAGATTATGACCATTCTTCCCATCAAAACAATTCAAGTACAAATTCTTCAAATCTGAATATGCAAAAGCGTATTGGTTTAATAACGCTCATAACCGTTTAATAATTTTTAAGTTAAAATTCATTAACTTATTACATACATGCATATTAAGTATGAAAAATGTATGTGCATCTTATTAATCCCTGTCCATTTCATTAAAATAAACTTCAATGACATTCAAAACATTTTGGGCCTCTTTGGCAGTGCAGCTCTTTTTAATTTTGTTTTCTTCAAAATTTCAGTTTTAATTTCAATATCGAGTTCCATGGTATTTTTCGTCAGCTCATGTTCAATATTTCTTTGATAAATTGTTTCAACAGCTTCTTCCTTTAAAGTGCAATATTGCAACTTTGCGAAAAAGTTCTGAGTACTGCTTGCTAGACTTGAGGCAAAGGGTCTTCTCGCCATGCAAGGTGTATTCAATTCTTTATGAAAGTTTTCAAACTGCTTTTTGAAACCTTTTATCTTTTTCCACTCCAGAAGATGTACTGTCCTCATTTAAATCATTGGGTGTATTCGCTGGGTTTTCAACATGGGGTGTGCGCTTTTCTTAAGGGTAGAGGGCTATATTTTCTCCATTCGGTTTTATTAACCGTTATCGGGTTTTAATCAATCCAAAATCAAATTAAGTACTCAATAATTAATCAGCACAACTAAGCTGTGTAATTCTTCTCTACATTACATTTTCATCTCGATTATTAACTTCATAGTTTCCGTCAAATTCGTTCTCCAATCCATGAACAGTTTTTGGGTTTATAATAGCGTCGGTTTGAAAGGCTTTTTTTCCTCCAATTTGAACACTGTTACTTTTCTAAGTTCCACATAGAATTGTTCGAGCTATGTACATAAACATATTTATCTACATATAACTTAAAAGTTATGTGTGACTTAGCTATGAACAGGATTTATGATAAGAATCAGCAAACGGGCCTTAGAGTTCGATATCACACTGCCAAAAATAAATTGATAATAAACCTTTGTATTCATGGAATTTGACATGACATACATACCTCAAGCCCAACGCTCTGCTCTACCGAATTTAAATCCTACAAATTGTGTGCAACAAACTCTTTGCTAGTTAGATGTCTCCAGTTGCAAGTTAGGTAAAGTAACTTTCCACTTGTGTGCGCTACTTGATCCGCGGCCTTCCTTTACAATGCTGTCTTGAGGGAGAAAATGCAAAGACTTTCCAGGCCGGAACGTTGGCTTCCATTTTTCCGTTGGTCTTTTATCGTCCTGTCTACTTTACTTTGCTGTACAGCCCGTACAGTTTGTCGTTTCATCACAGCACTGGTCTAAAAACGTTGAGATGTTATGGCAGAGAAAATCCTATATGCCATGTTAAGCACACCAATTCCTCAATAGTTGGTACAGTTTAGTTTGCGTTACACATGTAGTTTTACTTTAGTGTCTAATTGTTACATTTTATTTAGTCCGTGAAAGATAGGATCAAATTTCCAAATAACAAAGGTCGACAAGGTTGTCTTACAGGTTGACGTCAGGTTTTTGAGATACCTATATTACTTTTTTAATTCGAAAAAAAAACATTGAGGTTATCAAGTTTCCTGAAGTAGCTTTTTTAACTAAATTCGTGATGGTTTTCCAAACCTTTAATCCCTTTCTTCAATATTCAGTTGAAATATTTAAAGTACTTCATAAAATTTTCGAAAAATCTTCATAAGTTCTCATATTTGAACTCTCTTACAAGATTCTGAAAGAAACGCTAAACCATTGTGAAAAAACAGGTTTCAAACAAAAAAAGGCAAAACGGTTTGGAAGTGAGTACTTTTGAGACTTTTCAGAATCTAAGTAAGATACTAAAATGATTTTAATTGTATCTAGAAGACAAGGATTTGCACTTTGCAAAATCACCATACAATTTATTATTAAGGGATACGTGGATATTTATGCATTTACTTAGCTTTTAAAAACTCCTTTTTGTTTGTTTTTAGCATTTTAAAAGTTTCATGTTTTAAAAACTTGATGTGATAGACAAATTTTAAGCTAAGATTCGAATTCCGGACAACTTCATTCTTTAAAACAGTATTGTTTTGTTTGCGTGACAGAAAAAAAAAATATTATTTTTAGGATCAGTGTTATTTGAGGCTTCCGGTTATATTTTTGCTGGAATTCCTAGACGAATATTAATTGAAAGTATTTGGCAACGCTTGTAGAGTCACAGCGTCATGTTGCTTGCATCTTGACTACAATCTACAAGACAACCCTGCAACCATAAACATTTACATAGCAACATTCTAAATATTCTTTATTTCTACACACTTGTTTCAACAAGACAAGATTCATTTAATAATTTCTTATACCACATCAACACCTGTTGGCTCTTTCTTTCATACAATAAACAAAAAAGCAAAGCAAAAGGAAAACTTCCCGATAAATGTCATTCAAAAGCAAACCTCTAAAAAAGGGCAAAATGGCGTTGTTCGTAGTGGTGTACTGGTGTCTGGTGTAGTGTCGTAAAGCAAAGAGTTAAAACAAAAAGAAAACTTTTAAAAAACGACAAAAATGTAAATAAAGAAAACTAATCTGCAAAAATTCCAATCGTGTTCCAATTTATCATTTTCTAATCGATCCAAAAATCGATTCTAAGTCCACACGCCTAAGCCCAAATGCATCTAATTCCAATCGTTTTCGGTAGCAAAAGTTAAACCAATCAACTAATGTGACCATTACCATGGTTCGGGTAGTCGTGGTCGTGGACAACAAATTTTAACTCGAACAAAAAGTACAATGACTTCCCCCAGCACAAGGGTAGATTTCGAATTGATTTAAATGAAAACATAATAATTATTATTTTAAGAAAGTGGCATAAATTTGAATAAGAATTCGTAATTCGACAAACAAATTTGATATGGAATTAAAAGTTTGGGTTGAAGGAATTCAGAGAATCGTATGTGGAGTTACGGTCAACACAACTTGTCAGGTAATTGGAATGTTTGTTTTTTTTTGTTGGTTTTTGGGAGGAGTTGGTCAGAAAAATCTTAATTATACCTTTTTTGTATTGTTGCGTGTAAAATAAAAATTGAAAACATTTTCAGGATGTAGTTTTCGCACTGGCTCATGCAACGGGGAAAGTGGGGCGTTTCACTCTGATTGAACGGTGGCGAAATAATGAACGACTGCTGGCCCCAACAGAAAATCCATTAAAATTGCTTCTGAAATGGGGTGAGTACGCTAATGATGTGCAATTCATACTGCAGCGATCAGAGCAGACAAAGAGGCCAGCAGCCGCAGATGAGAAGGGACAATCACAGCAATTTAGTGCAACAACAGCATCAAAAAAACAACCACTCGCTAGCAATGGCAGTGACTCAGATCTAAATCTGCAGCAACCGATGCAACAACAGCAGCAGCAGCAACAACAGACAGTACACGCAGCCACTGAATTCATTCCACTAAACCGATGCAAGGAATTGAGAAAAAGTTTTGGGTAGGTTTCGAAATGGCCTTGATAGTCTTTTTTTTGACAAACTTTACAAACATATTGAAATTTATTCATTAGAGAGCTTAACATATAACTACCTATCTATAGGTAGTTTTTATTTAGCCAAATTTGTATTGTGAAACTGAACAAATAGTTAAAGCTCGTTGTTAGTATTTTATCATGAATTGTTAAGCTGGCAAACTTTGGTTTGCTAATATCTGCATCCATTATGTTCTGGAAAGTCTATTATAGAGATTCCTCACCCATTCCAAACGTCATTATTCAATGATTTAAAACAATCTAATGGTATCAAATTTAATTCACCTTGAATGCTAAAAAATTTGAAAGCAAAAATCAACAAAAAGTCAACTTCTTTGTTTTTGTTGTTGCAAAAATTAGCTTTTCGATATATCTAGCAATGCGCGAATTTGGTAGCTAATCAAAAATGGAATGTTATCTGCACTCTTAAACTTATTTTCAATTCACCGCCAGCGATTTCGTTAGATATGAAAACAATCGACTAGTTGCACTCCTGGAGCTTAGGCGAATTTAGTGGATTAGAAATTTTAACTTGTCATAGAAATTGTTGGTGGGACTAATTTCTTTAAAAATAAGGATCTGTTGCATTCTAAAATACTAACAGAAGTTCATACAAATAGGCAGATAACACTGGTCGAACAAATAATGTTTTTTAAATGATTTTAGTATCTTACTTAGTTTCTTCATAAAGTTTTGCGAAACCTGGAATTTAATGCTTTCATATGAATTCTCGTTAGTATAAATATTACACATCAAATTTCTTCTCAAATAACGCTGAACATTTTTAATGCGGCCGATAAATGGTCCCAAGAAAACAAACTGTACTTTATATTTACCTACAAAATTGTTGTCGTATGAGTAATTCTTGGCAATTGGTTTGTTGAAACTTTTCACACTTGTTATAAAATATATGAGCGAGTCCGAATTTTGTTCAAAATTAGTTTTCTATATTAAGTTAACCGTTTTGTGTTATGAAACTTGTCAGGGAACCCATCGTTAGCTGCAATAGTTATAAGCCATGAAATTGTTATAAATAGTATTGACAAAAGTTTGCAAATCTTTTATAAAGATTTGTATGTAATGTTTGTAAATTAAAATTCTTACGAAATGTCTTTTATATTTATCAATTAAAATATCGGTATATAAGGGCGAGATAATAGAAAATTTGCGGCGATGTTCAAGCGACGTAAATGATACAAAGATGATATTATCACCAATCAATTTGTATGTTAAAACCCAGAAAGTCAAGTTCTGTGTATTTGTTGTTGTTTTTTTATTTTGCATGGCGTTCATAATAATGGGCAGATGATCATAATTTCAAAAACTTGAGAAAAAAGCGAAGGTTAACCACCATTATGTTCTATACAAAAAAATTGTTTTCCGTGCTCTCCCTTGAATACTATTCCAAAGGTTTGATATAACCTTTATAAAGGCAACAAATTAATAAAGTCGTTAGTAATTTACACAAAATATGTAATCAAAATCTTCGTGTTCTTTCTTTTTGCCTTATAAGTGTTGAGTTAAATATAAATACTTTGTCGATGTCGTCTATGATAAAATGTCAAATAAAGGTCTTTCAGGGCAGAAAAGCAGCATAACTAAATAACAAGATATTTAGTGACGAAAAGATAATGCAAAAAGTGACAGTTTTTTCCAAAAAAAAAATATTTCTCTAGAAAACAGAAACTAATATTTTAATGTGATACAGTGGGTTTTCTGGCCAGTATCCTCCTTACACGAACAAAAACGTCAAAATTAGGTTAGTCTAGATTAGAGCAAAAGCGTACAACCCCAGTCTTGCATTTAATTTTTCAGTTAAAGAAATTTTTTTGAAACTTTTCTCCCAAAACCTTAACGTAATTAAATTCAATTCAACCACATTTCTACACTTATCACTAATTCTTATCTTATTTTCATAAAGCTTACAAATGCATATAAGTTTTAATTAAGCAAAAAAAAAAAAACAATTTTTGCCGAACATGAAATAAACATACTTAAAAACCTTTAAACAACATATGTATACCACTTTAAAAAGAAAAATAGCTATCAGTCACTTTTCTATCGCTTTTAATTAAGCAAGCATAAACGCTCAGTTATGAACTGTTACCCTCGTTGTTTTAAACGAAAAAATAAAAGGTATTATTTCTGTTTGCCTTTTCAATACACAAAATAATATTGTTGTGTCAATATTATTTACACGATATTTGTGTCAATTCATAAATATCCCATAAGTTAAGCCCGATCAACCTATAATGTGGACGTATTTTTCATTACTAGATCTTTTAATTTTATTCCTCGACATTTATCGTGTAAGTGCTAAAACAATCTAAGTAATAAATCCACAATTATTAAGATAAGAAGAAAAAAGGTCAGACAAAAAGTCGAAAAGTTTCTTCTCTGAGGTTCCAATAGCTATAGTTCCATTGCAACAGTTATGGTTAGTGATACAATTAAGGAACCAACTTTAGTGAAATTTATAAATAGAGCCTTCAATTATCGGGTGGCAATTGCATAGTGTAGTGCCGTAAAGAAGGAATGTCATACTAGCAGTCCAATCTCTGCCTAAACCTTTAACTTTACGTGCACTTATCATACAAAATACTTATCAAGTTATGTACCTGTTTACTAGAGCGTTTCAAAAAAAATTAAAATTATTTTTTCTCGGAACCAGGCTCAAAAGTTTCGTTTACATGCCAAAATAGGCCTCTGAAAATATGAGCCCTTAATATTAATATTTAGGACATCCGCATCGCATTTTTCGATTTCCCATAAGAATAACACAGGAAAAATTTTTTTTTTTTCTGATTTTTATAACTAACGAACGATAAATTGCATTGTAATACCTCTTATGTATTTTGTAGAGAATTGAACGCTCTACAAAAAAGGTCTAATGTCACTTTTTGATAAATCAACTCAGTCGAAAGTTATTTAAGATCAAAGTTTAATTTACCCTTAATTAAGGCGTTTTCTTTACAATACTCCTAAATTTATAAGATTACTAGTTTCAAAACAAACTGAAAGTTTATTTCTAAGCTCTCAGAATAAAAAAAAAAAACAAAACTCTTATATTTTGCCCTCAAAGATTGCTGAAGTTTTAAATAAATTGCGCTCGAAAACAGCTGAAATTTTTCTGTTTGATTAATAAAATTTTAGCAATCTTTGAGGGCAAAATATAAGAGTTTTGTTTTTTTTTTTATTCTGAGAGCTTAGAAATAAACTTTCAGTTTGTTTTGAAACTAGTAATCTTATAAATTTAGGAGTATTGTAAAGAAAACGCCTTAATTAAGGGTAAATTAAACTTTGATCTTAAATAACTTTCGATTGAGTTGATTTATCAAAAAGTGACATTAGACCTTTTTTGGAGAGCGTTCAATTCTCTACAAAATACATAAGAGGTATTACAATGCAATTTATCGTTCGTTAGTTATAAAAATCAGAAGAAAACAAAATTTTTTTCGTGTGTTATTCTTATGGGAAATCGAAAAATGCGATGCGGATGTCCTAAATATTAATATTAAGGGCTCATATTTTCAGAGGCCTATTTTGGCATGTAAACGAAACTTTTGAGCCTGGTTCCGAGAAAAAATAATTTTTTTTTTTTGAAACGCTCTACTGTTTACATTCTTCAAACAATCCCCCATTCATCCATGCCATTACTTGCAAACAGGAATGATTGGTATTTGTGAGTCACTAGGATCTGTCATTTAAGACCTGTAGTGTTACCAAATTGATTAATTTATTTAATGACTTGAATGCGAACTTAGAAAATCATCGACTGCTCCAAAATGATTCCTATTGCTTCTTACAAGTGCCGTGTAAATAAATAAGACCCCATGTTAATTAATTTTCGTTTTATTCGATTTATTTTAAATTCTTAAACAGTAAAACATAAAAAAAAACATTTAAACAATTATTTACAGATCTTCAGAGACAACCAAACCAATAGAAAATGTTGGAATTGTAAAAGGAGTCCCACAACGTACACTTACAGCATCCCAACCATCGCCCACATCTCCTCATAAATCTGGAATAAGGCATGAGAAAACACCATCAAATCTAAGCCTACCGTCGTCCACAAGTGCTTCAGATACAATAGTCAACTATTTTGATACAAATCCAACCAATGAAATTAATCTATCCGATGTACGTAATTCACTTGATCGACGGACTTCTCCTAAATTGACTCAAATTAATTATTCCCACCAGCAGGATGCAACAACTAATAACATTTCAAATAGCAATGAAAATCTAGTAGATGTCTACAATGGAAACTCTTCTAATTCTAACAACAATAAATATCAACCAAACTCGAATAGTGTTACACCTGATTTGTACAAGAATACACCTCTAATATCATCCAATGGTGCTCTAGTTCCCCCTCCCTATCGAGATCCGCCACCACCTCGGAATAGTCCAATGCAATTGCAACAACAAAATCATCAAGTTAAGCTATTAGAATTTAGTACAGGTGTAGGTGGAAATAATTTAAAAAAAGCTGATGGTGCTTGTACAAATCCATTTCTCTCTGATATCAGCGATGGTGAATTTAATGATAATTTCTTCGAAGTAGCTCAATATAAGGATTTGATTCAGTTAATAAAATTCCAACGAGAAAAAATTACATCTCAACAATCTGAGCTAACCAAGGTGAGTTCTTTATGATTTGTTTTATTAAGCTAAATAAATCAATGACTCGAGTCTTTATGAATTGTTATAGGGAAATATTTCAGAATGCCCACTTACATATATAAAATGAAATATTCTTTTGTTACAAATTGACACTTCTTTATGTTTTCAAGCCAAATTCCACTTGATTTAAAATTATCGTCTCGCAATTAATTTATACATATTCAAATAAGTTTTATGAATATTTTGTGTAATTTTAAGTTATAATTATACAATTAACTATTCGATGTCAAATGAAGTCATCCCAACAAATTGGAAAACCTTGGTCATGGTTCCTGTTCCGAAGATAGAAAATTCAAATAAATGTGAACATTTTAGTCCGATTAATATGTTACCACTGCCGCTTCGAAAAAGTAGTGCAAATAAAGCTAGAGACATGCGTTGATGAAAACGACATACTAATGAAAGAGCTGTTTTCCTTGACCTAAAGAGAGCTTTCCAGACGGTTGACAGGAAGATACATTAAAACAATTATATGTATATGTATGGGGTAAGAGGGGTAGAATATAATTGATTTAAGTCCTATTTGTTTGGACGAAGGCAACTTGTAAAATTTAACGAACATTTATCTGAACCTATTAAAATAAATCTAGAATTACCACAAGGTTCTATCCTGGGCCCACTTAAAAGAATTGAAATAAGGAGTCACTCATATTTTGCTGGTGATGGGCTGTTGTACATTGATGATTGTGAAATAAGTGTTTGTAAAAGTAAGCTTATGGATGATATGTATAAGAAATGTAAAAAAAAGTATTTAAACATAAATAAATTTATGTTAAATGTAGACAAAAGTAAAATTATGATACTACCAGAAAATAATTAAATCAAGCAAATAGAAGAATTTGAATGTGTAAATGAAATTAATTATTTGGAAATTATAATTGATAGTAATCTAAATTTTAAAAAACATTTTATTATGTACATACAAAAATTGCCAAAAAATCGTGTTTTTTTTCGTAAAAAAACGAAAAATTATAATACCATTATAAGATCCCACTTTGAGTATTGTCCAAAAATACTATTCATGGGTTCTGCTGGTGTGCTGAAAACTTTACAAAATAAGGCAATGCGTTCAATAGTATACAGTAACAGATAAACACCTATTTATAGTATGTTGGATATGCTCAAATGGTTTAATATTTAACAAACAATTGTCATTCATACAATAATTTTTAAATTTAAAATTAAAAACAAAATGTTACCCAGTTATGTAAGTTGAAGAGTATCAACTAGAGCCAGTGTGCAATCTTAAAAC
Organism: Eupeodes latifasciatus; assembly: GCA_920104205.1. Taxonomy (NCBI): domain Eukaryota; kingdom Metazoa; phylum Arthropoda; class Insecta; order Diptera; family Syrphidae; genus Eupeodes; species Eupeodes latifasciatus. The sequence continues at coordinate 182,205,749 of OV049924.1, forward strand.
CTAAGAACACATTATAACTTCAATTTGCAACATTTTATAAATTCAAAAACTCAAAACATGCTGTTTTATATATGTATGTATGTAGGAGTACAAATTTTCAATGAACTTTCAAATAATGTAAGAACTGACACAAATATTACATATGTATGTACATATTTCAGAAGATACGCACTATAATTTGTAAAAATAAATTATTAGGTTGAAGAAAATGTGTAAAAACACCAAAAAAGTTTTGCAACGTAAAAAAATAACCAAGTTCAATCCACTATTCACATCGTCCTAGGAGACGCCATGAACTTTGGTATAACACCATCAATCTGAAACCAAGTAATTCTCCACCATACAAAGACACCTACTCTCAACTTTTCAACAGTGTAATGGAAAAATACAGGAATAATTCTTGGAATTATTTGAAAACGGACGGTTCAACGTCTGAAAATGGTACAAGACTCGCTATAGTATCTGAGGCAGGAACCATACTCTACAACACAAGATTCCCAAACTAAAAGCTACTGAAATAGCCATTGCATCTAATAAAAACTCGGTAGTTTGCACTGACATTCTCTCCACGCTAAATGCTATCCAAAACATCAGGTACAAAATCCTTATGGTCATTAAAATTCGTTACAAGATTAACAAGAACAACAAAACAATACACCTTGTGTTGACCCCTGGACGGACACTCAAACATAAGAGGAAACGACTTAGCAGACCTTGCAGCAAAAAAACACTTCTAGTCATGTGGCTATATCTCATATATATGCACCATTACCCGGCCATTAACCCTAAAGGCGAACGACTCTCATCCTCTAGAATGATAAAATGCTTTACGCGCTTACGTCTCGGCCATACTTAACTAACAAACTCGTATCTCATAAAAAAAGAAAGCCCTCCAACTTGCAATCTCTGTCAATCCAATCAAATAATGTTAATCAAACACATAACTACTGAATGCAGTAAGGTATCAGCCGTTTGTAAAATTTTCGCTAGCAACCGACTCATTGATATTCTATCAAACACAAATTTAGAAAATATAAAAACTGTATACAAAATATTAAAATCGCTTAAGATTGAATCTTTTATATTACCAATTTTGTATTGTAATGTGAGAAGCTGTCGATGGTACACTTCTTGTGTAACCATCAAAAAACCCCACAATAAGAATCTCTTTAACACGATAATTTCTTATAAACAAAGTCGAAGGCTCTGGTAGACTAGTGCTTACTTTTATGTATATTAATGTATACATTTTTTTATAAAGCAATAAATAATAATAAGATAAATTATAATTAAAAACTGTAAACTAAACTAAATAAACTACGAGTATCTACTTCTAAATCTATGTTGAACTAAAACATTCTTTATTATTCTTTCAGTATGACGCTGAAATTGTTTATTTGGAAAATAAGGAACGTGATCAGGCTCAGGAGCTAGAAGCAATATCTCGAGAAATAACAAAAGCCGATCAGATATTTCGACAAGGCAGCGAACAGGTGAATTATTAGTGCATTTTTGTTTTAAGTTAACAAAATGTTAAATGCGTTATTTAATAAATAATCAGTTACAGACACTGCAATATGTGGAAGAAGAAAACGAGCTAGTTAAACAGCAAGAGAAAACATTGAAATCTGAGATAACATTATTGCGATCGAAATTAGCAAATTGTGAGACTGAACTACTGCAGTGCAAAAACAAAATAAGAATTCTTATGGATGATATTCAAGTTGAACAAAGAGCTATAACAAGTAGGCAAAAGGATAATCGGTAAAATTTCTTTCATAATTAAGTTTTTTCAATTTCTGCAATAATTGTATTTATTTTTAATATTTTAAGGCAAAATGTAGAACGAGATTTTCTAATTGAAATGGAACGAATTCAAACGGAAATCGACCAAGCAATACATAATACAGACTCTTCGAGCAAAGCAACAGAAAATTTAAAAAAGGAAATCAATATGATTGAAAATGCAATAGCTGAAAAAAAGCGTCAGGTTTGAAAAATAAAAATATTAAAATACTTGAATTGAAAACTATTGAACGATGTCGTTTTGACGATCACTTGTTTTCATAGACAGGCTTATCCCTCACCAGTTTTTATAATTTAATATAATTTTTTTTTGCAGGTAGAACAATTAGTTAACGAAATGAAAGAGGTAAACTTACAAAGCTTAGCAGTTACACCTTCAGATGAAATTCGGAACCTTCTCGAGGGTAAAAGCAAACCGAACAATTGCTTATAATTCTAGTTTAGTTTGACTTTTCTTATTTTCCAAAAAAATTAGGTTCCAACAAACCTGGCAGTAGTCGACGGATTATTGGTTCGCCAAGACAACTTGAAAATGCAGTACCCACTAGTAAAAATCCCCATGGTGTATGGGTATAAGTTTTAGCGCAACAATAATAATTTATTTCACTACTACTATTTTTTTTAATGAAAATCCTCACCCTGTTCTATTTGGTAGTTAAGTCTTGTTAATGTTTCACTGAAATTTGTTAATCCCATTCACTGTTGAGATGGCGTTGATCTCATTTTAATTCTTAAAATTTAAATCACATTTGTAAATTTCCTATCATGCTCCACAAGTAACATTTCATAGCAAAAACAAAGGGAATGCCGTCATAACTCAAAAATTATGCATTTTTAAATAGTCGGCTATTAAATTAAATCTCTGTGAGTTTATTGTTGTTCGAGGACTTTTTAGCTTTCGAATGTTTTTTTTTTTTAACTTTTATGAAGCAACTCTAAATAATTTTTCCTAAGCCTATTCCAGAATAATTTCATCTGCACATAATAATTTGTACCTCTTCCTAAAATATTTGTTTCCAAATCTAGTTTTATTGTGCAAAACCCTGTTCAAAATAACATATCCTTAATAGCTTATAGTTCAGGATAAATTATATTTAATAGGTCTTTGATATTTCGAACATCTTTGTACAATTATTCAATAATTTGGTACACTGTAGAATCGATTTTTTTTCGAGAAAGCTTTAAACTTTCCTAAGTACCTATTACTTTTTATTAACTATGCTTTTCTTTGCAAAATGAGATGTGCACCAAAAACGAAAGCTTATTTTTTAACTTTGTTAACAATGTTAGACCTCCTGATTGTAATATAGAGTGCAGATCGCATTTCTGGTATTTGGCAGTCAAAGAATGGCAAAGCATTTATGGACGCTCCCAGAGGTCTAAGATTATGTATGATATTACATATTCAATAAAATAGTACCAATTTTCTTCACGTGTATGTTGTATCAAGCCTTTCTTCGACCTTAACTTATTTTGTTGTTTTTTTCAAGAAACTGCCGTTTTATGAGAGATTGAAATGACTATTGTGAAAAACTTTTCCGCATTTAAGCATAACTTACATTGATTTTATATAAAAACACGTTGAGATTTTGAAATATGTATGCAATCGTGGGCGATGCAATAATCTTACATGAATGGGTGCTGGGATTAATACAAAAAATAGCGTAAGATCGTGTAAAACAGTATAAGAAAGTTGGTAAAAGATCTTTCCTTAGCGACTATATCTGTATTGTTTTACTTGCTTGAACCACCATTTTATTTTTGCATCTTCCCTTTTAATTGGTTACTAAAGAGTACAGCAAATTTGTGTTTCTTCTAAAACATAATATGCTGCTAATGCAAAATAGGATTATAACTTTGCTTTCTGACAATGCGTTCTCTGGAGTTTCATTAATTAAAAAAAAAAAGAAAAAAAATACCACGTAAACTAAAATCCACATTGGGCAGGTTTAAACAATGTAAGGGACTTCATTTGCAGTCAACTGAATTCTTTTGGGGTTTTCCATGGGTGAATTCAGATTTCCTACAAAAATTGATTTTTTTTTCGTTGCGCATGGAACACAATTGGACCTGTTTTTGTTTTCTATTATATTTTTGTAACTTCGTGTAAGTGCTATAGAGTGCGGTAGAGCTGTCAAATTCCAAGTTATATATATTTTTTTTAATTGTATAAGTATTGGTCCAGAGAGGTAAATCTTCCGACAAATCCAGATCTGCCCCATGGAATGTAAAAACAGATCTAGATATTCTAGATTTAGAATAAATTGATATATTTTGCCCATGGAAAACCCCATTTGAAAGCAACATTATATCAAGGTTGCTAGTTAATTTTTCAGCCGTCATTCATTTCTAACTTTACTTCACTGCCTTTTCCAGTTAATCGTGCAGAAAGTACCAATCACATTATTATCAACAAAAAAAAACTCCTTACAGAAGATCCAAGTCCAAAAAAAATAATTGTTTTCAAAAAATTCCATCAAACAACATCAAAATCCCTCAGTGGACATTTTTCATTTGAGATTTGTTTTATCTTTGTTTTGTTTATGGGATTTGTCGTTTAGCATCCGCAACTTACAACTTACAGGTTAAGCAATTAAATATATTGGTACTTAAGTGCAATCCCCTGATTCTTGAACATTTTAATCGCCGATACTAGGACTTGTAGGACTCTTTTTAAATTCCATTTGAAGTTCTTTGTTGTTGAAAATAGAAAACTTAGTACAACAGGAATTAAAGACACAAGTACAAGTCGGTACTGGTACTACTTCAAATTCTCAAATAAAAGTAAACATCATTTACCTTTCTTTAATCTTTAACTTAATAAACTTTCCTGAATTACGTACAACAAATTTGCTCCTAATATAATTGGGACGTTACTCTACTATGGAATCGTTATCCAAATCTAAGAATACAAATTTTTTAGTTATGACATTGTTCTTTAAATTTGTCAATAAAAATCATACATTCCACATTTTACATTCTTGTTTTGTTAAAAAATATTTAGTATTTAATTCATTCCACATGCGTATTTAAAAAAAAAATATATAAAATCTGATACAATCAGAAAAAGTGTTTTGTTTTATATGGACTTTTTTGTTAGCTTTTAAATAGTTTTCATAAACATTAATAATGTTTAAAAAAAAAATATAAATCAATTTGCAATAAACAAAAAATAATTACAATATGTAAAGAGAGTTCCACACATTATTGTGTGTTTCTATTTTTTTTGTCAATCAATTAGTTTAAATTTTATTATTAATAAAATCTAGTCTTAGTTTGAAAACAATCCGCATTAGAATTGCATTTATTATACATTTTCTTTTGTATTTGAATTTTGTTTGATTGTGTTGAAACATTGCCATTAGTTAATTTTAAACTTTTAAGTGCTTTAGAAATAATTTTTTAAAAAAGACATCAGGCAAAGTTACATACTTCATTTATTATCATTTAATTTTATTAAGATTGTTTTCTCGAGACTTTAATTTTATCATACAATTGAACAAAAAATATTGTTGTATAAGTTTATAAACATAAAAAAAAAAAAAAACATTTTAAGACACGTATCATTCCTTTATATCAAAAAAGAGGATTTTAATCCAAAAAGTATTTATATTTTTAATCAATAATAGAAAATTAAATTAGTGAAATATGAATATATTATATAAACAAAGAGTGTACTTATTTGTGAAAATCGGTTATAATATAATATAGACGTGTTCAATGCAAAGAGTTAAAATACTGTTTTTGTTTTTTTCTAATTCATTTTTATATTTCAATCATTTTACAGCAAGAAAAAAAAGTAGAATACTTATCAATAATCTTCGTCCTTTAAACTTATTTACCAACAAAAGCTCGGTCCCTAGCTAGCTGTCTCCAGTTTCGCACGCCAAGTTGATTGAGGTCTTCACCCACCTGAGTGCGCCACCTGAGTCACGGTCTTCCTCTACTGCGCGCCGTCCCTCGGGATTGGATTCAAAGACCTTCCGGGCTGGAGCGTTGATGTCCATTTGCTCTACATGACCCAGCCATCTAAGCCGCTGGACTTTAATTCTGATAACTAGGTCAGTGTCGCTGTACAGCCCGTACAGTTCGTCGTTATATCTTCTCCCCCATTATCCATCTATACGTACGAGACCAAAAATCACCCGAAGAATTTCTCTCTCGAAGCATCCTAAGACGTTCTCATCTTTCTTTGACAGGGTCCAGGCCTCAGCGCCATAAATGAGAACCGGGATGATGAGTGTCTTATAGATGGTGATTTTAGATGCTCGAGAGAGGACTTTACTTCTCAATTGCCTTCAAAGTCCAAAGAAGCAGCGATTTGCAAGAGTTATTCTTCGTTTGATTTCAGCGCTGGTGTCGTTGTGTGTTTATAGCGGTGCCTAGGTAGACAAAGTCCTTAACTACCTCGAAGTTATAGCTGTCCATGGTGACGTTTTGTCCAAGACGTCGTTGTTCAATGTCCTTTTTTGATGACAGCATATACTTGGTCTTGCCCTCATTGACCACTAAACCCATCTTCTTCGCTTCCGTCGCAATGCTCAAAAACGCTCCACTGACATCACGCTTTGATCTTCCAATTATGGTTGAGTTTTGCACAATTTTTTCCAGAACGATGTTGAAGAAGTCGTATGACAATGCATCGCCTTGTCTAAAACCTTTTTTGACATAAAATGCATCGGTGAGATCTTTTCCGACCTTGATGGAGCAGCGTGCATTCTCCATCGTCATTCTGCACAAGCGGATAAGTTTGACAGGGATGCCAAAACTAGACATTGCTCTGTAGAGGTCTTCCCTATGGATGCTGTCATACGCGGCTTTAAAATCGATAAAGAGATGGTGGGTATCGATTTGAAGCTCCTGGGTTTTTTCCAAGATCTGCAGTAGTGTGAATATTTGGTCGATAGTGGACTTTCCTGGTTTGAAGCCACACTGATAAGGACCTATCAGGTTGTTGACGAACGGCTTCAGACGTTCACATAATACGACAGAAAGGATCTTATATGCAATGTTAAGGAGACTGATCCCTCTGTAGTTGGCGCCATTTAAAGGGTCTCCTTTTTTATGCTTTCTTCCGACCATATTCTGCAGATGAGTTGGTACATGCTCCCTACCAAGTCATCGCCTGCTGATTTAAATAGTTCGGCAGCGATGCCGTCAGCTCCAGCAGCTATGTTTGACTTCAGTTTAGATAGAATAATTAACTCAAAACTGGGCGACTCTTATATTAGAAGATTCGTTAGCAAAGGGATACCGCAAGGTTTTGTTTTGTCACCTCTCATCTGGAACCTGGTGGTACATAAAATTTTAACTGGTCTGCATGTGCAGGGTTTCAGAGTGATTGTCTATGCGGATGACGTTGCTATAGCATTCTAAAACTCTTACAAAATGCCTTAGATTAACTAATACTTTGGGCTGATCGGTATGGACGGGGTGTCACCACACAAAACCGATTTAGTCCTATTTTCGAGGAAATACAAAATTCCATAATAAACAAAAAACTAAATTGGAAACGTAATATACAAGAAAAAGTCGAAAAAGCTACTATAGCTCTTTTCTCATGCAAAAAAGCTATTGGTAATAAATTCGCAATTCGACAGAAACTTCCAGATTTCTATATTTTTCAGGGAGAATAGGTCATTCCTGGAAGACCAGGACTCTGTCTCTACAAACTCTATAACAGTCCATAAATGCGGATCATCTCTAATGGAGATGGCTCAACAGTTTTCCCTTCATTTTTGCTAGGTTCCGGGCCATAGAGAGGAAATTTTAAGGCAGATGAACTTGCCAGAAATGGTACTGTACAACCCATTCTACCACGTTAGGCTACGAGTAATACCGGCATACCAATCGCTACATGTAAACTATTGCTAATGGAAGACGTTAAAGAAGACAAACATCAGGGGGAATAGCCTACACTAGATTTAAAGTATTTAAGGTGCTTGCTATTCAAGTAGATCGCATATAAGCTCGATAATCGGTGTCATAACTGGGCACTTTCTAATAGGGAAGCACACCATCCGGCTGAATGGATGAGGAAGAGGATTAAACAGTTCCTCACCTTCTCTGTGCATGCCCTGCTCTAGCTCAAAAACGCAAGATTTACCTAGGAGAATTCTTTTCTAACGATCTTAACAATCTCAATCATATTAACATAATCAGTCTTTCGCGCTTCGTAAGGGACTTAAACTGGTTTCATTGAGCTCAGAAGAAAGCCTACTGCATCACGGACAGCCACTTTATCTTAATGTACTCCAGTAATTAATTCACTCGAGTGAAGAGAAGAAGAAGAAAATATTCACAAGCTCGTGAATAATCGAACAAACTGGAAAGAATTCAAAGATAAACTTAAAAGTTTTAAAAACCTTAAATCTTTCATTCAAACAAATAATGATGTTGAACAATTTATAACTGATGTGCAACAGTCTACGGAAGGAAGTACTCAACTATTTTAAGCTTGAGAGAAACAGAAATTAAATACTCGGTCATAATAAAGGAGTTGATTTGGAAAAAAGAAGAACTCGAAGAAAATGGAAAGCTACCAGATTTCAAGATGATAAGACAGTCCTTAACCGTTTAAACAATGAACTAAGAAAAAAATCAGTGAGTTAAAAAATGATTCACTATGTAGATTTCTGATGATAGATGCTTTTACTAAATGCTCTTTATTTAAAGCAGCAATGTTTTTTAAATGTTTACAGACACAAAACCCCCAATAAATCCCAGGATAGTAAATGATCTTGTTGCTGAACATCTCGCAAATGTTTTTAAACCATTCACAGCAAATCTTATATTACCAACCGAATCTTTAGAGTACAATATGCCGAATCCGAACGGCTTATTTGAAAAAGCAATTTTCATTACTCTTGAAGGATTTGTCAATTCTTCGCAAGAGGCAGTACCCGTGAAAAAAAAACTTTAAGTGGCACAGGCAGGGATTGAACCCAGGGCCTATGGCGTGACAAAAAACTACTACGTACAAAACTATGGGAAAGTTTTACAACTATAAATTTCCTCTCCCGTGAATTATAAATTAAGGAAGAATAATCATTTCTCGATCTTTTATAACTGGTCCTAATAACCGTTGCCCCCACTACTCGGTACCGATTCGCATTGAGTGTCTTTTGAAGATTTTTATTTTAAATCTTACACCTAATTTAAACAACAAATTCAAATATTAACAACAATGTATTACCAACTACTTTATCTAACTTCAACAAGTTAAGCTAAGTATTACAAACTATACTTAACAATTAGAACAGCAACAGTCAACTTTCTTTTCGATTGCAACAAACAAAATTGATTCACCTGCTTCATTTTATTTCTTCGGCCCCGATCAGACACAGTGCTGCTGAACAGAGGCGCTCATATCCTCTATATAGGAGTTGCCTATCTATAGTTCTAGGGATATCTTAATAGAGGAACAAATTGAGCGAGATTAAAACGCGAAGCACATCCTCGCAGTATTGATGGTTGGGATACTAGGCCCCAAAAACAAATGGCAAAACTGTTATATTTTAGGTTGGCCACCCAACCTAAACCATTAAAAAATGTTTCTGGAAATGAATCTGAAGTCGACTATCTACAATTTCATACTCAAGTTATTGAATAAGCATGTGGTCAAATTAACCATCATATTTTTGGAGTTTTGTTTCACTTTGCAGTGGCATTTATTTCTTAACAAAAAAATAAAACTACTACTTATTCTATTTACAAGTTGCTAATCATACATTTTTCTTATCAATAAGCCAATCACCATAGATCGCTGTCAAACCAACTAATCTGGTATTCAGGTAATTATGTTCAACCTCCACCCTATTACCAACTCCAGCCACTTTTGCAATTTGCTTAGCATTTGAATTTTTTGGCAAAAAAAAGGCAATGTTCTCACTTATCGACCTTGATTTCTCGGCCAAATCAGATGCTCCCAACGGCGCTAGAGACTCTTCAATGTTATACTCCTTTTGCGAGATATATTTTGGCCCACCCCATGGTGGACTGAGAAACACAACGTCACCTTTCAGACTTCCACTGAGTTGAAGATAATCACCAATTATAAAATCAATTTTATTCGCCACACCATAGATGCTGGCATTATGACGAGCATTCTTGATCTTCTCTGGATCTATGTCGATAGCGATTACTCTATTACATGTTCTGGCAAACTGAATTGAATTACCACCACTGCCACAGAAAGCATCTATGATGGTACCGCATCGCAAACGTTCTGCCATATGGATTGCTACCTTTTCGGGAGTCACCGAAAACCAACTTTCACGATCGAGTTTTATGCCTTCGTCAAAGCGAGAAAACAGTGAAAAACGTTTAAACCAGTAGCTATGGAGTGATTTGTCTTTAGATATGAATTTGGGCATTTTCTTCAGCATTCGATTTTTTGTCTTCTTTTTAATTGTGGGGGCGGGCTTTTCGGAGGCTTTTTTCTGCACTGGAGCCATTTCGTGATCCTCTTCAGTTTCTTCTTCACTAAGTGAATCACTGCTTAAGTCTTTCAAACGATTTTTGTGATATTTGCTGTTTGAACCACCAAACGAAGTCGGCAATCCAAGGGCTTGCAGTTGTTCTGTTTGGTCGAGATATTCTAATCCGTTCTCTTCTTCTTCCAAAGGATATGCCGATAAATCGTCTAACAACACTTCTTCACTAGGCAACCTATAAAATTTATAGTGATAATGATGAACTTCTGAAAAGAGTTGATAGGTTTTTTCGTAAGTTTCCGTGTAGTGTTTATTCCAGAGATCTTGCCAAAGGTAACTGTAAGTATCGGCTTCCAAAGTTATTTTTTTTGTGTCTGGAGATGTCTCCGGCTCTAATGTACATTGATCTACACAATCTTTGCTCTTTTCATCGTAAGCTTCGTCCAGATATTCATTTTTTTCTTCTTCCTTTTCATTCAAAATATACTCAGAATATTTTTTCAGCCAAGTCGTTTGGACAATTGCCCCACCTTCCTTTGTCCAGAACAATAGCCACTCGCTTTGAAGTTTCTCGTTGTACAACAATGGATCGTCTTCAGGAAAATATTCAAAACAATAATTTAAAATATTTTCAAATACAAACAATAACGGTGGCATATTCTGTTGTACACAATTAACTATTTAATAATTATCATTTGAGAGCATTCTTATTTCAATATTTCGTTCGGCTAATTCATGTCCTCGTTCTAATACTTGAATGTCATCGACTGCAATTGCCGGCTTATATCTACTTGAAAGAAGTTTAGAATACTCAAGTACGCTTTGCTGCTTTGAACGTAAATAGTTAAGTTTGTCAACAACGTCCTTAGAAGTAAGATGGACCTTATCGATTGTATCGTACAAAATACAATCGCCGATTATTTCGCATATTTTACCATCGGGAATTGAGCGACGAAAGTCCTTAAATGTTGTTGATAACTGTATAGTTCCTTCGGGAAGGGAATATTCTCTGGGATTATGTTAAAAAATTATGACTGTGTTTTGAGTATAACTTTTCAGTTATTTAGGGACTTACTTAGGTAAACTCGGCAAACGGATGTTCTCAATAACACGGTTACTGGAATCTGTTTGATCTATTGCTACTTTTCCAATAACACAACATCTTCCGTAATGCAAATTGTGATAATTTTCTTCTAATGCAAGCTCTTCGACCAAGAAAAATTTAGTATGATAACAATAAAGTGGGACTTTTATAATTGATGGTTCCTCAGAAACTTCGTCAATCATGCTTTTTCAAAGAAAAATTAAAATACAAACAAAGCAAAATGAGGCCAATAAATTTGACAGTAGTTCCAGTGTTGCTAGCAACATTAGGAAAACTGTTTGATTCAAGTGCTTCAAAATGTTTACATTTTCTCAGGATAAAATGACCCACACCGAGCAAATCGCTGAGCGAAGAAAACTTTTCTTATTTGGCCAGTTCATCACTCCTATTACAGAATTCAATGAATGAGCTTAGATGACATTTTCAATAATTTTCCAAACTTTTGCTATTACCAAATTCGACGAATGAATGTTGAACGAATGTCGGTAACATTCCCTGCGAAAGAGAGTACAATTCATTTTCAAACGCCATCTGTTGTTTCTTTGCTTCAAAAAGTAACTAAAGACATTAAAGACTATTATTTTCAAGTTTGACAAAATAAACAAAACACAAAAATCTAGTTCAGACGTTTCTCTAAATTTCCGCTAAACTTACAGAAGAGCTAATAGCGTTAAGGAATGGATGAAACCAACATGAAGCTACTAGCAGTCCATATCTAGTAAATCAAAGACGGGCGATATCCATTTTCATTGAGTTGATTTATTGACCAATTTGTGTATTTGGATATAAGATATCCATTTTCATTCGTTTTTTTTTTTTACACGAAAATGAATTGATGTTAGCCACGCTCAGCTTTATACTCAATTAGAACTGTCATTTTATTATGAGAAGCACAACCTGGGTGCTCTGATGTGACTGATTTAAAAAAGAAACAGATTTTTGACAGCTCCTAGCTCAGAGGGCTCCAATCTCTACAGAGCTTTGATCTGATCAGGCAGAGATTTCCTTGGAGACAATAAGCAAAAACCGGCATTACTTTTATATAAAAAAAAAATTAAGAGAAATTCACCGAGGGCTTTGTATCTAAAATCTATATTCTTACCATGGAGCCGTTTTTTTTCTTTCGCCGAAGCCTCAAGGTGGCGTTGTAAGTTTTATTTACAAAGTCTGCATGTGCGCAGACTCTCATATAAGTCTATAGTGCTCAGTTTAGAAACCAGTTTCGAAACTAAAAGTTGCATGTGCGCGCCTAGCCTTATAAGTATTCCAAAGAACTCTAAAATTTCATTCTGTTGAGAATGTTGTTTTCAAACAGTCCTGGATTTATATTATTTAAAAAACATAAGTTTTAATGTTGGTACTACTGTCTGTCAAAAAAAAAATGCGGGTATAACTACAATATTTCTTCTAACTCGGCAGAATAAACTTGTTTAAATTTAATTCTTGTTTCAATATTACAGACTAATTATTTATACTTTTATTACGTTAATAAAACATCAACATATTATATAAATATAGACCAAAATGTCTTTCATGAATCCAGTTGATATGGTAGAGGAAGACGCAGCCGATCTTCAATTTCCAAAAGGTAAGCCTGAATCTGCATTGACTGCCTTTTAAAATAGTTCCTCAAAAATATTGACACGGTAGCTTGTTTTGTTGCAATGGATTGTTTTTTTTTTAGTAGAAAACACAATAATAAAAGAAGACGAAAATATTTACAAAGATAACGAAAATGACTACATTAAACTTGAGCCAAGTGCTGATACAAAGCACACGGTTAAATATTACAAACCGCACACCCCATCCATACACAATGACCTCGACATATCCCACGACCTGTGTGAGGCTTGCAACCAGATACTCGAGATCCCCCATGTGAGGTGTCCTGAATGCCTTATTAACTTGTGCTTAAATTGCTTTGCGCGTGGTAAAGAAATCGCTCGGCACCGCAATACTCATCCCTACATTATAATCCATGACAATATTCATGTATTTCCATGGTCCGATTGGACTGCCTTCGAAGAGAAGCTCTTCCTGCGTTCGTTGCAGCTTTTGGGTTATGGTAATTGGGATGATATCGCCAAGGCTATGCGTACACGTACACCTGACGAATGTCGAGCCCATTACCACGAGTGCTATTTTGATGGCATATTCCGTAAATTGCTGGGACTAGGCAACGAGGTCTATTTTCCAGAGCGTACTCCTTATTTGTATAAATTAAAAAGCGTAGATCCGCCTAGACATGAAGCTGACGATCCTATAAATGTCAAAATTATGGCAGGCTATCGTTGTGCACGCGGTGACTTCGACACTCCATATGACAACTCAGCGGAGAGTATGATAAGTAATCTGGAGGATTTGAGCCAGTGGCCAAGTGCATACAAGTACTGCGCTGAAGAGTTGCATTGTGCTATTGTTAATGCATACAATCATCGTCTAGAGTAAGTACCTAATACACAATTTATAATCTTGCATCCACCCCATGTTCGTGTTTGTGAGGTAGTTTTGTTTAACATAATGTTTGTGCTTGCAGCGAACGGCAGCGTAGGTGTAGAATTATGCGTGACAATGGTCTGATTGTAGCCAGTCGAACGTTGGGGTGGATAGCAAAGTATTCTGAGGCACTTGAATCACAAAACAACGCTGGAAGGTTTCTTGCATTTATGCAAATAACTAATGGCATGAAATTTGATATGCTTGTGGAAGCGATGAGTCATTTTACCGAATTGCGTAAATATATTTTCAGGTGAATAATATTGTATACCTATGTATATTTTTTAATTTATGTTTTTTTTTTTGTCATAAACAAGTCAATAATTTTATATATTCTGTAAAAACAGTCAAGTTCTTAGGCATTAAACTCTTTACAGAAGCAAACATCTCCATTTCGCTCATTTCAAGCTTAGTGACTTCCCATTCTGGCTTAATTGGCATGTAATTCTATGAATATTCTTATTCTTCTAGAATGATGAAATCCAGAATAGGAAGTCTTAACTTTCATTTAATACTTCTTCAACTGAAAAGATAAGATAGGCTACTAAAAATACTATTTTCATTTACGATATAAAATACCTTGGTACCAAAAACAACAACCGAAAGTGGAAATTTTGACGTTAAATGATCCGCAGAAAGTGTTGGCCCAGCGGTTTTGTGCCCTTCAAAAAATTTTGTATGCATAATTGTTTTATTTTTATCAGCTGATAATATAGGTACTTGTTTTTTACCATTTTGTTTGGGTTTTTGTCTCCTTTTTGTCTTTTTGAAATGATTGTATTAAAATGCAAAAAATGCAAAAAAAAACTATATATTAATTGAAATAAAAAATATATGAAGTTTTAGTTTTTAATAGACTTTATTTTTAATAATTTTCACAAAAATAATATTTATATTAGGAGGCGACGCGTTTCGGACTCAGTCCATCATCGGACGCGAACTTGACACAAGATCACCTTTCAACGAATTTGATGCTCAGTCCATTATAAGAATTCTTGCCCATGCTCCTCGTACACAATTCTTCTTCGCTTCGCTTATCTCGCCGGACAACAACTGAAGGAAGTGGTATGTTGCAGTTAAACAATTATCTAAGCTGTCTCCGACTCTCTTGTCTGTCGCTCCTAATCCATTAAACTGTTTCGCTGACGACAGTTCTTTCAGGTTTTCATAGCCTCTTTCTAGATTCACATCCTTGCCCTTGGGATGTGGAACTTTAGCGGCAGCGTATGATAAGTTCAGTAATTAGAATTTAATGCATCAAAAATTCAATTTTGTCTTGTCGTTAAAGGTGCTTAGGATTTCTTCAACATTGTGAAAAATTTTTCAACTTGAATATAACTCGCATACTTGGGTGCCCCTAAAACAAGTTTAAGTCTTTTGGTCAGAATCCAAAAACGATCTTTGAAAATGATAGGCGATATAACTATAACCAAAACCATTACATCGTAGCTTAACTGTAATACAAACAATGCTCCAAATGAGCAAGTTGCATTCTCCCTCACTTCCGTGAATGCTCCTGAGTTTAACTTTGATTTTGTAATTACTTTCAAGTATAGAGATTCTTTTCACATCAGAAATGTGGAACGCTTTACCCAAATCTCTTATGTCTTCCTCTCCTTAGCTCTGTGTTTAAACTTGTTAAGGGTAGAAGTATCCCTTTTAGTATGTGCAAATTATTAAATAAATTGAGAAATAAAGTTAAGCATTTTTGAAATGGTTTGTACCATGCGTGGGTATTGTAAACATACAAAAAAAAGGGCTTGACTGACATTTATTGAGATCCAAGAGTGAGCCAAGTTACGAGCTTGTGAAGATTTAATAAAAATATATACATACATTACATATATATGTATATTTTTCCGATGATAAAAAGTCGGTAATAGATGGGAAATCCAAAAGAGCAGACTAATAATAACTTATTTTTAATATAATTGTATTTTTTAATTCTTTCTGCATCTTATGCATGTATTTTGATTTTACGCGAATTTATTTTTCTCGAAAAAGGCTCTACGAGTTACGAAAGAACGGTGTTCGTTCTCTCCATGGTGGGTCAATATATTTCAAACAATTGAAAAGACGTCAACAAGAAGCTCGAAACAGAAAGAGCGAGCGCTTGAAAAAAGATTGGAAAACTCTGATTCCCGATCCAAATAGTCAAATACCCGGAGTATACATTATTCCAAATATATTTTCACCAAATCCTCGCAAAAAAGCTGCTCCTATAGATATTATAGGTAAAATGTTGTTGAACTCATAGTTTAGTTTTTGGCTCATCGTACATTTGTATTTATTTTTTAGGCTTACCAGGTTATGCAAAACTTACACAAAGTGAACGTGATCTATGCAGTGTTGCTCGTATAATACCCGCAGCATTTATGAATTATAAAACATTATTAGTTGCAGAGAATACTAAAATTGGGTATCTTAGATTGGCAGATGCTAGACGATTGATAAAAATTGATGTCAACAAAACACGACAAATTTACGACTTTTTACTAGAAGAAGGACATATTAATAAACCAACATGAACTATATTTACAAAAACAATGTTGTGTTTTTTATTAGAATTAGTTTTTCTTTTTTAAGTTTCTATGAAACAAAGCAGGGACACAGTTACCGTGTTGTTACCATTTAATTGGTAGCATCTTACTTCAAACTGTTTACATTCTTTTTTGGTTTGTTTAGAGTTTGAAAATGCAGAAACTTTGCTGATATCCGAAGTCCATATGTTATTGGATCATAGGAAAAGACAAAATGAATCGGCGGACGAGGAACAAGAGTTCTCAGAGGTCTTTATGAAAACCTACAGCTATACAGATAGTTTTCGTAAATTCAAAAACAAAGAAACCATTGCTGCAGTTCGAAGGTTTGTTAGAATTCGATTAAATTGTATTTGTTTAAAATAAATCATTCAATTTTATTCCAGCTTACTTATGCAAAAAAAATTACATAAATTCGAATTAGCTGCTCTGGGTAATCTTTGTCCCGAAGCACCAGAAGAAGCAAAAGCTTTGATTCCATCCCTTGAAGGACGTTTCGAAGACGAAGAATTGAGACAAATACTGGATGATATTGGCACAAAAAGAAGTTTACAATATTAAAGTAGTTTTAATGTTGGCATAAATCATTTGATAATAATTTTAACTGGAGTCACATTCTTAGTTTTTTCTGTTTGTGTTCAATTTTTTTTAAGTAATATAAAAAGAAATAAATTAAAAACGAACTAAACAAAAATGTTGTATTTATAATCATTAAATAGTGTAATAGTGGTATTACTATTATGTTTGATTTTCTAACCTCTGAACATACATAAATTAATGAATATTAAAATGCTCTTTGTTTTTTTTTTATAAAATAGAACCCTTAAAGTTTTGACTCTGAGCTTTCTAGTCATTTTTACCCTTAACCCTCTACTGCACAAGAAGCCATATATGGCTTTTGATTTTTAAACGCCGACTGCTTGGATTGCGCAACTGATATTGAAAAAGTACCGTTTTGATATCTTAGAACAGTTCATTGTTAATATTTTTTTAGTGTATTTGGTTTTATTTTTCGTTGCACAATCGCGAAAATTCGCAATCAAATTTGACAGTGCGCGTGGTGTGACCGTTGAAAAAAAAACATAGATATAAAAGCTTATTTTTCATTGGCTTGTGCATAATTTATTGGCATTACATTTTTTTTTTAGATAGATTCAATATTGGTAAGTAATATTAAAGTGTTAAATGTTCAATTATGTCCGTGGAATTCAAGACACGGCGAGTTTTTGACAACATCCATATATGGCTCCTTATCCATTCACAACAATATTTATGGTGTCATATATTTATGGCTGCTTGTGCTTTTTTTGCAGTGAAAAACAATGATCTCGTCAATTTCATTCTACGGAAAAGGATTTTGTGCTATTCCTGGTGATGGTTTTCAGAGTGAGGATGAAATCCTTGAATCGGAGGATGAGCAGAATATGGATATGGACTGTAAAGAACACATAGAGGTGCCTGAAATCGATGAAAGCGAGTACGATTCGGATGATGAAAAACCATTGTCAACTTTGAGATCGAAAGATAAGAAAAAAAAGCAAAAAGTAACATGGAGGAGCGAATCCCGTGCAACATACATGGAAAGCGATTATCCCTTTTTAGGGACAAAAGAGCTTCCAGAAGAAATGTCCTCCCCCGCTGACTTTTTTTCTTTTCTTTTCACGGGAGAACTGTTTGATATTATTTTTTGAGGAATCTAATAGAAAAGCATTGCAAAACAACATAAATAAGCCAGTCAACATAACGCGAAGTGAAATGGAACAATTTGTCGGTATTTCTCTTTTCACGTCCCTCATAAAATTGCCTTCTACCAGGCGGTATTGGAACTCCCAACTAGGACAGCCTCTTGTTTATGAGACCATGCCATGAAGGCGGTGGGAGGAAATAAAAAAATGTCTCCATTTCGCTGATAATTATTATAATTATTATTATAATGATAAATTTGTTCGATTTGGTCAACCTGGACACGGCCAGCTTTTCAAAGTCAGGCCACTCCTAAATAATATAAGGGAACGACTTCTTCTTATACCAAAAGAAGAACATCTTGCAGTGGACGAACAAACAATTCCCACTAAGTGTCGACATCACCTTAAGCAGTATAATCCAAAAAAGCCACATAAATGGGGTTACAAAAACTTCGTTTTAAGCGGAATATCGGGATTCAGCTATGATTTTGATATATTCGCAGGGGAGCAGAGCAACGTTATACCAGATGGTTTTCCAGATTTGGGTGTAAGCGGAAATGTTGTGTCCAGGTTGGTTTCAACGGTGCCAAGACATATAAACCACAAAATCCTTTGACCCCCGCTTCCTCAACTCAACATTTGAAGAAAAAAGGAAGGCGCCATGACTTTCCATTGAATTCTGTTCGTCTGGACGCAATGGATCACATTTTGGAATGGCAGAAATCAAGGCAGCTATGCCAAAACGACTGCAAATACAGGTCATTTATTATGTGTAAAAAATGCAAAGTAAGTCTGTGCCTGAACAAAGATCGAAATTGTTTCACATCTTTTATTTTATTAAATTTTGACTTTTGATACGAATATTTATGAAAATGTTTTTTTTTTTTTAAACTGTTGAAGTAAGTTCTAGGTATACATGTTTGATTTTTTTGTAAGCTTGAAAAATGCGTAACTGCACAAGCAGCCATATATGGCAAAAGTTAAGTTTATTGAAATATGTGTAACTGCACAAGAAGCCATATATGGCAAAAGTTATTAACTTTTAATAAAATTTATTTAAACAATTTTTTTTTGTTTAATTCTTTTAATTTTACAAAATGAAAAACAAAAACGAAAAAAAAATAATTTTTTTTTCATTGGATCATAGTGCGTGCAGTAGAGGGTTAACATTATTCAAGTAATGGTAAAATAATAAATCTAAAAGCTTAAACCTCCCCGAATGCTAATATCAATGGGTGGTACTTGCGTCGAGTTTTTCAATCGTTTTGATCTGACTAATCAATAAACCGAGAGCCAAGTATAATTTAAATATTTGACCTGACGTCCCAATAACCCATTTGGATCTGTTGAACTTAATTTAAAAGAGAGACCGTAGAACAATAGGTGATCGTTGTCGAAATGGTTTATGCTATATTATTTCATCGTTTTTATAATAACCAGCCTAGTCAAATAGCCAGTTAAATTGCTCATCTTCAACAGTTCAACCGTAATACACGTACTTCTAGGCATACTCACTAGCACTACATGAATGTGGAATGTCTTATTAGGGGCCCTACCCTGTATTTGTTTCAGAAATACAATCTTATTCGAAAGTGCTTTTCCTTCCGCTTTTAAATTGATCGTACAATTTTCGAATTGAAATAAAAAAATAGCAATTAATAGCTTTTCCATATACGGATTAATTGAAAGATAATAGTTTCGGTTTTACTTTGGATGGATGCCCAAAATAGTGGAGAGCGAATCGATTGGAAAATTATACGGGACAAATCTAATATTATGGAAATATGGAAAGGTAAATTTCGTTTGCTGGTAGAGATTTATTTCACTGTTTATTATTTGAGTTTTGTACAGAATTTTCGCCTCCTGAAAAATGCATTTATATATTTTTTAAATGCCATACAAGATGAACTTTCTGTTCCTAAAATATCAGCTACAGTTCCAGTTATCTTAAAACCCGATGTAACGAGTAGCGTTACCATAATAAATATCGCCATTTTTCTTGCTCGTTTTGCCCGCGCATATTTTCGCATTTCCTGGATTGGGGTAATATCTGCCTTATAGCAGTCTAGGGCCTCCGCTAATTGTTCGGCTGCACGTGGTCTATTAAGAGACCTAACATTCACGTGTATATCCGAAGTTCGTTGTCCTTAAACCGTTTGCCTGGGGTTGTCAACAGTAATCCCGTCCGTATTGGAGGTTTGTTGGTGCTTCGCAACTAAATTTTCTTTACATGGTCAGTAAGTCACCCTGACGCAAGACCTTCAACCTGAATTACCAGGTCCTAGGGCGAGAGCCGGTATAACTGCTCCTTACAGACCTGAGCTCCGAATATGTCTAGGAGCTTCAATTAATAGGCATTCGATGTTCAACACGGGGATGTGAATAGGAGTTGATATACAGATGTTGTTTTAAGAAAAACCTGTAGACGCTCGTGTCCTCTTGCGTCAACATGTTTACCATTTGAAAATTTCCAAACGACTTTTAAGGTTTTTTTTGAATGGTTTTTAATAATCAAAAAATTCCCGCAAAACTACTTTTGAGAAAACGATTACTTATAGTCCTTGATGTTATTTCATGGCTTAATTAGGATAAAATGGCATCACGGATTACTTGACTGGTGGCAAAAGGATTGACCCTACTCTTTCGAACTCTGAGATGATCTTCTATTTGAGTTCTAAAGACCAATTGCGATTTTCAAACCTTCCAGTCTCGGTGTAAAGGTAAACCTTTATAGCATTAGGTACCATCTTCTTTGTGTATTTTAACCTGGCTTACAATGGCATTTTTAGAAAATTTGTTCGGAATAGTACATATTATACAGAATGAGTTTACACATTTTAAGTGTGCAGTACTTTAGTTTGTACTGTACATGTTTTGCATACTTTAGAAATAAGTTTATAAATAAGAAAGATAAATTAAGAACTTTACTTCGTTTTCACTTTTGGTGATGAATCGAATTCTCGGGTATCTGGGTAACCAAAAACACAAACCTTCGTAATTTATTAAAATTTGTCATTCGTTCAATATTTAAAGATTACAGAAGTATCTGCAATTTTGTCCCAAGAAATTTTTAGGCATTGACTTTGTATATGAAAACTATAGTACTCTCATGGGCAGAAACTTTTAGGGGTAGCCGATGCCGTCGGTGGCGGTAGTATCGAAAAAGGGATAAAAATGTTATAATTTGAAATAGAGAAAGACTATAGAGAATTAACGAAAGTCTGAGTGAATGAGGAAAACACATTTGTTTCTTTGTGTTTGTATTTTTTGGTTACATCTTTGTATATGAAAACTTTTTCATATACAAAGGTTTACGCAAAACGGTAGTCTTTCTATACAAAGATGATAAGACAAAAGCAGGTGAATTGCGATTTCGTGTAGGAATTTTATATTCTTGGTTGAGATTTTATATTTTTGATGATTTGAGGATTTTATAAGGGAATTATAATTTGAACTTTTATAGGCAAGTAAATATGTAGGTATTGTATTCTTATCCAATAATAGATAGCTAGCTAAATAAATTTAAAAAATTTGATCACCTAAACCTTTCTTACAATTTGTTTTCATATCGAGCATAAAGAAGTTTAAATTTTCAAAGTCTTAGAAAGATGATTTTTTTAATAAATGAATTTTTTAATTGATACCTAATACAATTATTTAAAAGCTGGTTACAAAATTCTTGACAACATAGGTATAATGAAAAGATGGATATTTAATTTTTGGACGTTTTTTAATGGTAGTGAATTTTTTAAATGGGACGAGGAACTTTTAATTTTTTTTGTTTTAAAAATGAACACATAGGTACATACCTACCTTTCTTTCAGTTTATAAAGTAGGTAGGTAGTTATAACTTCCGGTCAAAAAAGTGTTTCAAGGACAATTTTTGAAACATACTTTTGCCTGTAGGTTCTTATGATATATGAAGGTATTTATTAAAAGAAGGACCTTCCTATCAACAATTTTGAATGATCAAGGGTATAAGCAAATGTTTACTTTTATTAAGGTAAAAGACTTTATTTGGATCTTTATTTTTAGAGAAGTATATTCGATTTTGTAATTGTACTTACATAAATTTAATGCCTTTGTCTCAGTCTTAAGATATCTAAATTCTACCAATTCAATTTTTGTATGCCAGAGCAAAGTTTTTAACTTAGGAGTCATTTTTCTATAAATTTGAAATAAACATAACGTTTTACTACTGTTTTAAAATATACGTACGTGCACTTTTGACTACCGAAATGGGGGTTTATGTCTCTTCGTGTAGGAGGTAGAGGCAATTTTAGAATGAATCAGTTCAATTGACAAACCAAGACTATTTAAAATATTTCCTGTATTTTTAACTTCCCATAGGAAGTTATTGTCTTATCTTAACAAGGTTATAACACCAAGGTTGTGAAATAACATGAGTAATTAATAATTATCATTGGTAGGTGTAATTTTGCGTTTAATGTTAAAAAATTGCTGGTTGGTGAGTGGCACAAAAAAACTTCGAAATCGTATAAAAGATTTGGGTGGGTGCAAGTTGGAGTGCGTGCAAGGGGGGAGGGGTTCGGTGGGTGCAAGATGGGGTGCATGCAAAGTTTCTTTTGCATTTAAATAAGCTGGATTTAAGAAAAATTAATTTACCCTAGGTGTATCTTAATCCATATTCGATTATTACTATCAAAATAAGACAACGTTAATACTTAAGCAAGGAAAAAGTAATTTAATTAAAATATTTTTTTTTGGTAATTTTCAATTTTCTCAAGAACTAGAGGACATAAAGTCATCTAGTTTTCAGTTTTTGATCAAAAACAAATAAGAGCAATGAATTCTAAAAAAAAAAACAGTAGATAATTTGAAAGTTTTGAAAAACTACACTTTAAACCTTTTTTTTAAATTTTTTTTTGCATAAATTTTTAGTTTAAAACAAATTTTTTCAAAAACTATGTATAGTTTTGACTTGATTTAAAAACAAGCTAATAGACAAAAATGTTGGCTTTAAAAAAGGTATAATAGTAAATTGTAAGTATTACCGTTATTTTTTAATTATTTTTTTCCATTTAATGTACATATTTTTTAAATTGCCCCTACCGCCTAAACGGAGGGAGATAGACCCCCCTCCCATAGTAAAAAATGCTTGTTTTTAACTGTTCTATACAAATCCGTCATTAAACTTTGTCGCCTAAGTTATCGTACTCTCCCCAATCGTATTAAAGGTACCTACCTACAACAGCAAACAACATATACCTACCTACCTACCTAAATATAAACTAAACTTGTTGTTGTTGTTTATGGCTAAGGTCCCAACTTTATTGTTTACATTTATTTATTAAAAATGATAAAACAAAAGGAGGATTAGATCATAAATAAAATACACAAATTTCAATTATATCAAATTATTCAAATTAACTGAACCAACATAAAGAATGCATTTTTGTTTTTATTTTAAACTACATAGGTATTTATAAATACTGTACCTACCTATCTACTAATCTCAAACAAAGTGCTAAGTGTACGGATATTATCGCACTGTCCGGATACTAGCAGGAATTCCCTATGAAATTTCATAAATTACCTGCCTACCTACCAATATCTTTTATATCTAAAATTTGAATTTAAAATCAAACCCACATCCTGAAAAAAATCACCTACCAATTGATATTTATCTACAAAAAAAACTTTAAAGGTCAAACAAATCTAATCTTCAAGTATACCTACTGCAGAAAACTTAATGCCAAATAAAAGCAAAATACCCACCAGCCAAAATATACATAACTATAACCAAACGTATAACTATCCCAATATGTTTCTTCTTCACAAAAATCGCATCGTAGCTTCGTATACATAATACAGCCATTTTTCATATACAAAGATCGTACACAACTAGAAGCAGAGTCATGAATGTAAATAAAAACAAAAATCGGTACAAGATCCTGAACAGCTGATGTAAGCATACACAAATTTCATTCATCTCCTTATTAGACACAATATTGAGACATTGCCGTTTTCCATATAAAAGTGCATTGATATAAAGAAATTACAAAAACAAATTCATCGACCTTCATATGGAAGCTTAGTATATGAAAACATATACAAGGATAGACTCAAATAGAATGAATGAAATTGTGTCGACTTTTTGGCTGCTAAATTAACTGAGCTCCTTATTCTGCTGGCTGCTTATGGGAATGGAAATAATATTTTTCTCTCGCTCCCCCGAAATTTATCCCTTTTTCGATACTACCGCCACCGACGGCATCGGCTACCCCTAAAAGTTTCTGCCCATGAGAGTACTATAGTTTTCATATACAAAGGCATTGAATAATTACAAATAGAAGTGGACACCGAACATTTGCTCAAACGACCATGCGACTTATGAGCATCCAGTGAGTACTATCTTTGTATATGAAAACTATAGTACTCTCATGGGCAGAAACTTTTAGGGGTAGCCGATGCCGTCGGTGGCGGTAGTATCGAAAAAGGGATAAAAATGTTATAATTTGAAATAGAGAAAGACTATAGAGAATTAACGAAAGTCTGAGTGAATGAGGAAAACACATTTGTTTCTTTGTGTTTGTATTTTTTGGTTACATCTTTGTATATGAAAACTTTTTCATATACAAAGGTTTACGCAAAACGGTAGTCTTTCTATACAAAGATGATAAGACAAAAGCAGGTGAATTGCGATTTCGTGTAGGAATTTTATATTCTTGGTTGAGATTTTATATTTTTGATGATTTGAGGATTTTATAAGGGAATTATAATTTGAACTTTTATAGGCAAGTAAATATGTAGGTATTGTATTCTTATCCAATAATAGATAGCTAGCTAAATAAATTTAAAAAATTTGATCACCTAAACCTTTCTTACAATTTGTTTTCATATCGAGCATAAAGAAGTTTAAATTTTCAAAGTCTTAGAAAGATGATTTTTTTAATAAATGAATTTTTTAATTGATACCTAATACAATTATTTAAAAGCTGGTTACAAAATTCTTGACAACATAGGTATAATGAAAAGATGGATATTTAATTTTTGGACGTTTTTTAATGGTAGTGAATTTTTTAAATGGGACGAGGAACTTTTAATTTTTTTTGTTTTAAAAATGAACACATAGGTACATACCTACCTTTCTTTCAGTTTATAAAGTAGGTAGGTAGTTATAACTTCCGGTCAAAAAAGTGTTTCAAGGACAATTTTTGAAACATACTTTTGCCTGTAGGTTCTTATGATATATGAAGGTATTTATTAAAAGAAGGACCTTCCTATCAACAATTTTGAATGATCAAGGGTATAAGCAAATGTTTACTTTTATTAAGGTAAAAGACTTTATTTGGATCTTTATTTTTAGAGAAGTATATTCGATTTTGTAATTGTACTTACATAAATTTAATGCCTTTGTCTCAGTCTTAAGATATCTAAATTCTACCAATTCAATTTTTGTATGCCAGAGCAAAGTTTTTAACTTAGGAGTCATTTTTCTATAAATTTGAAATAAACATAACGTTTTACTACTGTTTTAAAATATACGTACGTGCACTTTTGACTACCGAAATGGGGGTTTATGTCTCTTCGTGTAGGAGGTAGAGGCAATTTTAGAATGAATCAGTTCAATTGACAAACCAAGACTATTTAAAATATTTCCTGTATTTTTAACTTCCCATAGGAAGTTATTGTCTTATCTTAACAAGGTTATAACACCAAGGTTGTGAAATAACATGAGTAATTAATAATTATCATTGGTAGGTGTAATTTTGCGTTTAATGTTAAAAAATTGCTGGTTGGTGAGTGGCACAAAAAAACTTCGAAATCGTATAAAAGATTTGGGTGGGTGCAAGTTGGAGTGCGTGCAAGGGGGGAGGGGTTCGGTGGGTGCAAGATGGGGTGCATGCAAAGTTTCTTTTGCATTTAAATAAGCTGGATTTAAGAAAAATTAATTTACCCTAGGTGTATCTTAATCCATATTCGATTATTACTATCAAAATAAGACAACGTTAATACTTAAGCAAGGAAAAAGTAATTTAATTAAAATATTTTTTTTTGGTAATTTTCAATTTTCTCAAGAACTAGAGGACATAAAGTCATCTAGTTTTCAGTTTTTGATCAAAAACAAATAAGAGCAATGAATTCTAAAAAAAAAACAGTAGATAATTTGAAAGTTTTGAAAAACTACACTTTAAACCTTTTTTTTAAATTTTTTTTTGCATAAATTTTTAGTTTAAAACAAATTTTTTCAAAAACTATGTATAGTTTTGACTTGATTTAAAAACAAGCTAATAGACAAAAATGTTGGCTTTAAAAAAGGTATAATAGTAAATTGTAAGTATTACCGTTATTTTTTAATTATTTTTTTCCATTTAATGTACATATTTTTTAAATTGCCCCTACCGCCTAAACGGAGGGAGATAGACCCCCCTCCCATAGTAAAAAATGCTTGTTTTTAACTGTTCTATACAAATCCGTCATTAAACTTTGTCGCCTAAGTTATCGTACTCTCCCCAATCGTATTAAAGGTACCTACCTACAACAGCAAACAACATATACCTACCTACCTACCTAAATATAAACTAAACTTGTTGTTGTTGTTTATGGCTAAGGTCCCAACTTTATTGTTTACATTTATTTATTAAAAATGATAAAACAAAAGGAGGATTAGATCATAAATAAAATACACAAATTTCAATTATATCAAATTATTCAAATTAACTGAACCAACATAAAGAATGCATTTTTGTTTTTATTTTAAACTACATAGGTATTTATAAATACTGTACCTACCTATCTACTAATCTCAAACAAAGTGCTAAGTGTACGGATATTATCGCACTGTCCGGATACTAGCAGGAATTCCCTATGAAATTTCATAAATTACCTGCCTACCTACCAATATCTTTTATATCTAAAATTTGAATTTAAAATCAAACCCACATCCTGAAAAAAATCACCTACCAATTGATATTTATCTACAAAAAAAACTTTAAAGGTCAAACAAATCTAATCTTCAAGTATACCTACTGCAGAAAACTTAATGCCAAATAAAAGCAAAATACCCACCAGCCAAAATATACATAACTATAACCAAACGTATAACTATCCCAATATGTTTCTTCTTCACAAAAATCGCATCGTAGCTTCGTATACATAATACAGCCATTTTTCATATACAAAGATCGTACACAACTAGAAGCAGAGTCATGAATGTAAATAAAAACAAAAATCGGTACAAGATCCTGAACAGCTGATGTAAGCATACACAAATTTCATTCATCTCCTTATTAGACA
This sequence comes from Eupeodes latifasciatus, assembly GCA_920104205.1. Taxonomy (NCBI): domain Eukaryota; kingdom Metazoa; phylum Arthropoda; class Insecta; order Diptera; family Syrphidae; genus Eupeodes; species Eupeodes latifasciatus. Next base: position 182,233,077 of record OV049924.1, read on the forward strand.
CAATATTGAGACATTGCCGTTTTCCATATAAAAGTGCATTGATATAAAGAAATTACAAAAACAAATTCATCGACCTTCATATGGAAGCTTAGTATATGAAAACATATACAAGGATAGACTCAAATAGAATGAATGAAATTGTGTCGACTTTTTGGCTGCTAAATTAACTGAGCTCCTTATTCTGCTGGCTGCTTATGGGAATGGAAATAATATTTTTCTCTCGCTCCCCCGAAATTTATCCCTTTTTCGATACTACCGCCACCGACGGCATCGGCTACCCCTAAAAGTTTCTGCCCATGAGAGTACTATAGTTTTCATATACAAAGACCAAATCTGTAAAATTGGGTGTTGTATTTGATAGACTGATACAATAACTCGCCGTGCGATACTAGCGACTTATGAGCATTTGAAAAATAAGTGTCGCCATCTAGATCAGGATTTGCCCGGTGTCCCTTCTATTTGTAATTATTCAATGGTTTAGGTTTGCATTCAGCCGCTGTTTTGCTACCTTTTAACCATTACCCAAGGTATCTACTCACAGTCAGCATAAGTTATTTTACAAACACTGCATATAAGCAATAATCCAAACATTTCGAATCTATTCTTTGTGCTCCTCAGAAATTGGATTAGGATTAGATTGAGAGATAAGTTGCTGCAATTTTCAAGGTTGAGGTTGAAAAAGGTAAATGTCACCGAAAAAATATTTTTGAGCTTTTCTTTGTTCCCAGCACAATGAGATGTGCCTCTCATGACTATCCATTTCCCAGAGTAACACTATTTAGAAATCTAGATCTAACGATATATATTTCAGCAATCAATGGGCAGGTTCAGACAACATAAGGGACTTCATTTGCAGTCAACTTCATTCTTTGAACGTAAATTTTGACCAAGGCAACTAGTTAGTTTTTTAAGTGTCATATGTTTCAAACTCAAAACTTTACTTCACAAACCTCTACTTCAAGTTCATAGTACAAAAACTACCAAAATCATTATTGTCTACAGAACACTCCTCAGGCAAGCTATAAGTCCATCACGATTTGTATTTTGTATTGTAAAGAAATATTACTTATTTCTTTTCCAAATTTACAAGGAAGCTTTTTACAGAAAGCATTAAATGACGTTGTGCAAAAAATAAATAAATCATAGAGGAGTAATAAAGTTCAGCTTTTAGTTGAATGAAAAAAAATGATCAATTGTCATTTTGACATAGTTGACTTGACTTGATAGTTAGGGAGATTTTTCTTGACTAACTTTCCAATAAAGTTGCCTTAATTGGAAGGCAATTTTTTGCCAGCTTGCCAATCAGATGAACTTGCCTTACTTTCAAGTCCCTTATGTCGTCTGAACCTGTCCAATGACAGTGGTAAGATTTTTATAAGTTTGCTTTTTTTATATCTCAAAATATCTCAGCTGCAGTTCATGTAAAACCCTCAAAAAAACATTGTTGTTAAAAAATCAGCTCGAAATCAATAAACCTAACAATGACTATTTAACCTGTAATATCTTTTTTTTTTAAACACATACATGCGTAAAGTGTGCATCATTCAACCAGAAATGAAAACCCAAGAATAACATGAAAATAAAACAACAAACATACTATTCTACATTATTCATAAATGTATTTGCTTATTTTTTAAATATACATCAGTTCAAATACTTAGTTTTTCAGTTTTAATATTTATTAAAATAGTACAAAAAAGTAATAAAATAAAAACAAATTCGACATCATTATTGTAACTTTTTTCAAAAATTATGATTCGCTGAATTTAATTAAGATCATTTGAGTGTTTTTGTGTGTTTGTTTTGCTTATTTGACAAACAGTAAATTGAGATAAGTTGCTTAGAAAACTTAACTAACCTAAATTAACTAAACTCCAACGTGTGTCCCCAATTGAAATTAAAAACAAATAAATCATCTTCTTTGGATAGCTTCTCTCGAATTGGATATGTGGTGTCAACAATAATTAAGCCATCATTTAGGAAAATAATCCATCAGAGGATTTAGTGCTCGACATGTATTGATCGAGTTCCTTATCCAAGTCTTCCTTCTTCACATCTTGCTTATCTGTACCTAGAGGGGGGAAACAAAACAAACATTAATTTGAACTCTTCTACTAACCTTATGTTGAGGAGTTAAAACACTATATCATTTTTGGTAATAAGTCTGCAGCGAAGCACTCACGAAAAGCCTCCTACTAACTTCGGTCCGTTTTTACCTAGTTGTCGTCCACCACGAGCACTTCCTCGTCCTCGGCTGCGACTACGACCGCGTCGTTGTTGTTGGGAATTACCATTACGTTTAGCTCCTCCAACGGACGTTGCTCCTCCTCTTTGTTGGCTGCGACCTCGACGTCCGATGTTATGAACTGCGGCACGACCACGTTGCGCTCCACCCCTTTGCCTATTAGCTACAGCGGCGCCGCCTCTGGCTGCTAAATTTTTTCTCTGTAAAGGTTTGTTATCAACGCGACTCCTTGAACGAGCACGTCCACGTGCAGCGTTGCCTCTCTTAGAAGCCGATCTATTTAACCTTTCGTTAGCGGCAGTTGGTGGTAACCTTCCTTTGGGGCGACTTAATCTGCTTTGTACACCACCAGTTGCCAAGGAGGAACCTTTGGCTGTAGCAACCTTTACAGAGTTGCGTCTCTTGAGAATACGCCCGGAGGCGACACCTCCTCTTAATGCCCTTCTAGCAGTGCCTACGCCTTGGCGGCTAACTGAACGAGCTCTCCCTATTGGAGCTCCAAGTCGCCTGCCCAAGCGACTGGTAATTGGCACAGAATTAACGGCACTGGCATTTGCCATTCTGTTGACGCGATCAATTCTTGATCGCGACCGACTGCGGATCATTGGGCGAGAACGGCTATTGGAACGACCACGAGCCAATCGACCCGATATTCCTGGCTGCGATGGTCGTGGGGATTGCACAGGGGCTTGACGTGTTCTAGAGCGACTCCTGGATCGCATGCGCGCCGCCGTTGGTGGTTCGCGAATTGAATTCAACTGCGGATTCACACTCCATATGGGGCGCCCACCAACGCGGCGGGGATACCTAGCCGTCTGAAGGCGTTTAGCGTTTCCAATTCGCTCTGCTATTCTTGCGACTGAATTTGATCGCCTCGGAGACCGGCGTGCCAAAAAGTCTGCTTCCATTCTGTCAGGGGGGAAATACACAATATGAGGGTTTGTTTTGATTCTTAGGGAGAATGTTAGATTAAAAAATTGACTTTTCGTGTGATGTTATGTTAAGTCTCTGTCATCAGATATATGTATAGATAGACAGAGACTCAATCCAAAGACTCGGAGTACAACAGAGAGCGATCTTCTATTCGGTTACGATCGTTTGTTTTTTAGACGTTTCTCTCTGTGTCTGTTTGTCTGGTTAACTTTACGATATATTTTGTATTTTTTCTATTGCAAATTAAAACAGTTCATCCTTACGTTGCGACATTTGAAAAGCTGTTGGTTTTTAGGAGCCTTCCACTGGGTCCCAGGCGTAGGGCTTTTATGGTTCCACGTTTAAGTGGTTGGCCATTAGTGACTCGTTTGTATGCAGCTGTGGTAGGCTGTGGTCTCGCCTTCATGCTTCTCTGCAAGTTGGCAAAGAAAAAAATGTTGGTTAGGTTGGTAGGTAGGTAGGTTATTGTGACTGTTACTGTGATTGTCTACAAGATTTCTTCACAGTAGCTCTTAATTATCCTCTTTTTCTAACTAGTTTACATATTTTTTTGTTTTTAGTTCAAAGCCATTCACAGATTATTATTCTTGTGAATTTGATAATAAAGGATTTATATTTTTGGATGCGTACTCTTTTTAGTTTTAATGCTGCCTCCATTGTGTGCTTTTGCGCCAACTGCTTCAGGAGACGGCGATTTGCTATTGATGCCGCTCGACTGACCGGACTATCAATGTCTCGACGTGAAGTCCTTGGATTCATTTTCGGTTTTTCAGAGAATGCTGTAAAACGATCACTTAACGTCATTTTTGTTGAGCTGTTGATGTGAATCTTATTGATTGCATTTAAAGATGCAGGGTTTGACATTTTGTTTTGTTTTTGTTGATGTTGTTGAAAATTAATAATTTGTGTAGATGTGTTATTGCTTTTGATTTTGTAATGTATATTCCAACTGAGTCTTTTAACTTTTTGTTGTTGTTTTATCGTTCCTTTTGTTTTTATATCAAATAAAAATGTAATTTAAGTTCCTTATTTTGTATTGATTTTGTATGCTTTGTTTGTTAAATTTGTTGCCTATAACATATACATAAATGTTTGCAATGATTTTATTTCAATCTGAAACGAAATAAATAAAATAAAATAATATTGTAAACATTTTTTAATACTAATAATAACTGTTTATTTTAAACAACTTTTCGAGTGAAATATGGTTAAATTGAAAACAAAAAAAGATAAAATTCAGTGGCTTTTGGTTCCAACTAAACCCTTCTTAGAAATTTATTTGTTGGTCGATTCCGTGCCCATGGCCGTTATCAAATTCTACAGAAGAGGCAACTTTCGCGCTGTTAGTTGAGAGTATTTCAAAATTGCTATAAAATATATTTAGAGAACTTCCGTGTTAAAAAATTATGTAATGTCAAAATTTGTTAGATAAATAAGATTTTTGTACATCAGCAGCCGCTGAGATCAGGGCGACTAAACGTAAGAATGCTGCATACCGAGCAATGCAGTAATCTCGTAGAATGCGAAAGAGAATATGAGAGGCTTACAAAAATAGAGAGACAAATTCACATACGAATAAAAACAGCCTGGGAAAAGAACATCGTCCTTAAAATGGAAAGAAATAGAAGAGCAAGATCCGCATTAAGCGCGGAAGATCTACCAATCGGTACGAAATATGATAGTGTAAGGACGGAGATGGAAATCTGATCACCGATCCTAAAGGCATTCTGGAGCGATGGAAAGTTCTGAATGATTGATTACTCAACGGTCAGCTCACCAAGAGCAATGACGACTCCATTATTTCAAAAAGACAAAGCCATTTATGAAGTGTTAGAGCACGTATAGGAACAAGAAGAGATGCCAGAAGTCATACAGAAGAAAAGAGGTAATATTGAGTACATGAATTATAGGAGTGTAACGTTGTTGAATGCAACCTATATCAGATTTTCATCTTTTATGCAAAATCAAATATCCCAAACGCGAAAATCATAATCGACAAATACCAGACCAGGCAATGCAACAGTGATGGGCTGGCCTGTCTCTTTTTCAGCCTGGCGCTAGAGAAATCAAACCGAATCTGAAATATCTACCAGAGGGACAATCTACAACTAGTCCACACAACTACTGGTTTACGCAGAATACAGAACTCATTTATTTAGATCGAGTGAACGGCAAAAAACCTGAGACTGCACATAAATGAGGAAAAAACAAACAAACAAACAACAGGGTTGGTTTCTAATTGAAACCATTTATAGATTAGAGCTTGTCGATTGAAGGTAGCAAATGTAGCTTCTAAGTCGATGAAGCAAGAATACAGCTTTTTTTTTGATAAATTTGTTAGCTTTACTCGCTTTAATGCAAAAATATAATCCAACCGTTGAAAAACCAGCTGAAATACACTTATTATCTCTATAATTTTGAATTAAATTATTATCATTATTATATTATAAAAAGAAAGAATTCTAAAATTGAGTTTTTTAGAAACTCAACGGGAATGCCATTACATCCTAGGGACTTATTATTTTTCATTTTAAAAATGGGAAAGCTCAATTCACCAAGTACATATTACAGATCATCTTTATCGGTTGTGCTTGGAGAAACATAATGAAACGAGTGCAAGTCATCTTGATATGTCAAGAAGGATTGGAAATAGGAAGCCAGAACTTCAGCTTGTAACATACTTGAAGATGTACACCTTTCTTTAAGACTTTAAGATCCACAAATTTCTCTAATTGTCCCTCCTATTTGGTCAGTATCAAAGTAGCTTGGAGATAGATCGCAGCGATCCAAGATAAAAATTTAATTTTGTACAGAATCTTCCTCCTTCCTGAGGTATAGGTTTTTTTTCTGACCATACGTAAGGTGATTATTGATAAAAATTTTCTTTAAAAAAAAATTGGTAAATGGAACATAAACGTTGCTACTATGTAATACATTAAAATCATCACTATGGCTTATACTAAATCGATGTATTTCGACTAGTGTAGTGGGATGTTATTTAGAAGCATTTTCCTTTATTATTTAATAGATATTTAAATGATGTTGAAAATTTGTGGCACCTTCATACCTACCTTAAAGGAAATGGCAAGCAAAAGATATTATTTTTATAATGTTTTGCGTGCCTACGCTAATTCTACCAAATGTTGACCAAAATAAATGATTAAATGTCTGATGTCATACATACAGTGACCGACAAAAGTCTACGTACGACGACTTCTTTTTATCATTTTATAAAATGAAAATATAGATTTAATATGTAAGCTGATTTTTGATAGTTGACTATCAAAATCAAGAAAATACGTCTCTGTAATGTGATAGTCGATTTCAAAGTTTTAACCAAACAATTTGACATAAAATAAAAACTTCAAAAAGGGGGTTTGTTCGTAGACTACTTCATTAACATGTGGTGTTGAAGCTAGCTTGAAACTTGCCCAAATTCTTTATATACCTGAATCGAGTTGAAATGAGCTTTATTCGCCTCGATTCCGGTCGGGGATCGGAGTCGAGTCAAAATTTGTGAAAAAAACCTGTGTGGAAGAGTTGGTTTTATAGATAATGCATTATGGTCTGTTTATTTGCATGTTTGTGCACAAAAAATATAGTTTTGTTTTAATCAAATTAAAAAAAAAAATTGCACATGGAGTAGGTAGCATATTCTTATATGGTGCTGAACTATTCAGTTTTTCATTGTTTAACACGAATCAAACTATCTCACTTGCACTTCTTAAGAAACATCGAAACACCATTTTCTTGTGCGGTGGAAACACCAAAAAGATTTATCTAATCTAAATTGAGATAAACGTTTGGTGGAAACAAAGCAAAACTTAATTATCTTTTCTATTGTTTTCTCTTGCAAAATGGGCGTTAGTCCATTTTCACTAACAAAACCAAATAATATCAACAGTAACACATGATTCCAAATCCACAACTACTCAATGAACACAGCCATCGAGATGCAAATGCAATATCAATCGTACCAACATTTGAGAACGAAATCACATAAGATCCATTCGAGACTCGTATAAATGTCAAAACCCCATCCATAGTAAGATTCTACTCTACTTTAATCGGTGTTATTCATACTATGGATATTGTTTTTGTTATGCGTGTAAAATCGTACTATACTATGGATAGATTTCCCAAAAAATATAAATAAAATCGAGAAAGCTGCAGCACAAATGGGAGAAAAGATGTTCAAATAAATTGTAAGTAATCTCTAAATTAAATTATTCAAGTGTCACATTTATTAAAAGTTAAAAAAGAATCTGGACTACATGAGAGACCAAAGCGTTCCTGGATTCTTTGAGTTTGAGAGTGCAATGGTGATTTGCAGAAACATTTTCAAAAGTTGTGGAGCTTCCATTTTTGGTATGTTTGTTTTTTTTTTTGCTTCGTAATGTCACTTTTGAAAGAACGAATTTGACACTGCTACCAAACTTTAAATAACAAAAAATATGATTATCTAATGCTGTTTTATTATCATGATTTGATACGAATCAGATCATGGTGATAATAAAACGCGGCTAATATCAACAGTAACACATGATTCCAAATGCACAACTACTCAATGAACACAGCCACCGAGATGCAAATGCAATATCAATCGTACCAACATTTGAGAACGAAATCACATAAGATCCATTCGAGACTCGTATAAATGTCAAAAACCCATCCATAGTAAGATTCTACTCTAACTTTTATCGGTGTTATTCATACTATGGATACTGTTTTTGTTATGCGTGTAAAATCGTACTATACTATGGATAGATTTCCCAACAAAACACGGGTAATGTATATATAGCTTTTGAATTTCAGCAAGTTCAAATCTTTAATAACTTAAAAGTCCATTGGCACATTTGAAAACAAGGTGCGTAGTTTCCGTCCAATGAAGCTTAAACGAGGAGATATTAGCTTTATTTATAAAGGAAGTAAACAAAGATTCTGAAATTAATGCAACAAAATTGGCCCCAAAGAACTTGGAACAATATCATAAAGAAGACTTATAAGCGAAAAAACCTAAAGCTTCGTTTGTGATGGAAGAGAAAAAGTATGGCTTAAAACAAATACAGCGATGGATCGGAAGAACTTAGTTTCTACTGTAAAGCGTGGTGGAGGCAACGCAATGTTGCAGCTTCTGGAGTTGGTAAAATGGTATTTATTGAAAGTATTATGGATCGTTATTAATATAAATCCTTTTTAAAATAAAATAAAAATAAGGGCATCAGTCCAACATGGCTTCGATTTGGATTTTTCAGCAAGATAACAATAAAAACAAACGATTCACATCATCGAAGAATGGCTCCATTACTACGCTCAACGGCAATCTTACTTACCACCCAAAGCCAGGACATTGTTGTTATTGAGCACGTATGGAAGATTTTGCAAGAAAAAGATAGTATTACAAGCGCTCCAATGCTAAGGATGCGCGTACAGTATTATTTATTATTATTTGGTATTAGTAGAGCGACAAACGTTTGAATTCAGCAAATGTTTACATGTAATTTTAACCACGTGCGTCAGTGAAGTCTGTCGCAAGGTCCTCGCATTAAAACTGTTCTGACCACTTTTTCAAGCGATTTTGTGCGAATCGCATGATGCAAGAAGCGATGTGACATGACGTTATTTTTTTTTTATTTTAATACAATAGATGTTTGAACAAGGGCCTAGTGACTTACAACTCTCAACTATTCCTGTGTGCGAGTCATGTCAGGAATGGAGGCGACCTACAGTTGAGAAAGCGTTTTTCATGACATAAATTACTCTTGTAGGATTTATCAATTCCTCGCAAGAGGCAGTACCTACCCGTAAAAAAAATAAAGATGGCACATGCAGGTTTTGAGCCCAAGACCTCTAGCATGACAGTCCTACGGACTAACCGTCACGACACCAATACTAAAAGAATCAAACATAATAATCAACTTTCTTGCGTGTAAAAATTATGTTTTATCTATTTTCTAAGTGTGATGAAATCCAATTTAAGAAATTGTCTTTAAAACCTTGACGAAGCAGTTTAAAAATAAGTGTTTTATGAAACAACTTAGCAAACGCTAAGTCAGTACACAATCTAATTATTTACGTTTCTCAAAAACATCTACACAAAAGGAAGGACACGTAAGATTAAATGAGTTAGTTATGACGAATAATTGAACTTCAATGAATTGAAAGGGCACTACATGCGATTCACTCAAACAATGTAGGTATGACAGATAGCTTAGCAATAGATCGGTAGTTCATAATTTCATTTTTAGGACTTTCCTTGTGAACTGGAGTTATAAATGAGGTTTTCCAGATAATTAGAAAACGCGAACTTTTCAAAGACGTATTAAAGAGAACACATACAAAGGGTACAAGCATTAAAAAACGCAATTTTTCAAAAATAGATAATGGGGCACCATCAGGACCAGGACTAAAACACTCATCAAATATGTTTTGTGCAACAGTATTTTCACTTAGTTCAAAATTTATATTATCAAGATGTTGAAAGTCTCCAACCTGCAAAAGAATCGATGGTACGTAAACTTTTGTCAACCACTGTAATTCAAAAATAAAATACCAAAGTTGATGTCGACACTATATTAATTTTTGAATGGCTAAATAAATAAATAAACTTAAACTATCATTGCAATGATAAGAAAAAATATATTTGAGCAAAATTATGAAGATTCGCACAAAAATTCAATCGAAGTGGAATCAAAAGTTGTACGACAAATTTAACTTTTAAAAATTGTCGACATCACCAAGAAGGAAGTATCGATAGTTTAGGGTGCCATTTTAGTTCACCTTAGCCTTTGGGCTACTTCTTCGAGGCAATGAAGAACCCTCAATGTTTATACCTACACATTTTATCATCAAAATTCACAGAAAAAAAGAATTAGCAGCACAATACATATTTTTCTTATAAAAATTAAGACACATAACAACAACGAGACCTAAATAAATATTTGTTATTATATTTAAATAGAATATAAACTTTTGATAATTCTAAAAATAGGTAATGTATCCACCAATGGCAACGAGTTTTATTTATGAAATATTTGATGTTAAGAAAACCATTTTAATAATTAAAAAAGAAAAATCACATTTTACACTTAATTATATCAACATAAATAACTTGTTAATTTACCTTGATAAACTGCTTTGATTTTTCGGAGAAAACAATAATAATTTCTTTTCAATTTTTAATCCCGAATTTCCGGGATGAAATTATGTAGCTCTTTGATATTTGATGATGACGATTTGTACGATATTTTTTCCTTAGGTTATGAATTTTTATTATTTTAAACTGTTTGCGTTATTAATTATTTTTTTACACTCGAAGAAGTGTCTTTTTGCATTTATTTAAATTTTGTATTCATTTACGAAGTAAAAATTGTTGGGCGATTAAATTTCTTTTTGAATGTGATGAAATAAAAAATGGAGGATTTAACACGATGAATTAAATGACCAAATTCATTTACTAATCGACTTAAGAATGAACTGCCAAATTAGTGATTTTGGTGTACAGTAGGAATGAAAAATACTTAGAAACTTTGCGATTTAAGGGTAAGATACATAAGACCTCAACAAATGTACTTAAGGCTAGGCGCTCACTAAGCAACTTAGTTGCCGGAAGCTCTAAGTAGCTTGGAGTTGGTGAAGTGACCAAGTAGATTTTGCAGATATGACTATCTAGATTCACCCCTATCATAAGTCCCGAACGTTTTCTTACGCTACGAATCCAAATAAATTCACATCATAAGCCCAGAACGAAACTATATCAGCATTGCTAGACGAAAATCTTCTTTTCAGACTTTTTAATCAGCTGATTTACTTCAAAATGTAAAAAAAATTTACGTTTTGCTGTTCATCATTTGATTCGTTTTTATTGTTGTTTTTTTTTTTAATAAAAATGATTTCAAAAGCCATTGCAATTTTTGAAACAAATAAGGAAAATAAGCGAAAAAGACAAACATTTAAATTACAACGCAGGACAAAATGTTGGTAAGGTTTTTCAAAATAAAAGAATTTTATAAATAAAATACATTTGCTGATTTAAAAAAAAAAACTTCGAATAAATAACACAGCATTTAGATATACAGTGACGAGCAAAAGTGGTCAAATGTTTTCAATTATTTGAATAATTTACTAAAACTAAGCGTCTGAAATAAAATTAAAATATTTTTATTTTTTATTATTAAGATTATTAATCTTACGTTTATTATTTATAATATTTTTTTCAAAAAACAATATATTTTACAAAACAAAAATTATTTAATTCATTTTTGGACTTGTCCAATTATGCACGTTTAAAAAAATATTTATTTCTTTCAGTATTTAGTCCATAATCCCTTATTTTGTATTACTTGTGAGCAACGCTTAGGCATACTTTCTACCAAATTATGAAGAAATTCTTGTGGAATATGACTCCATTCCAACTCCATTCGTTGCCAAAGCTCCTGAATATTCGATGGGTGATTTTGTACTGCCCCAACCGTCGCTTCACAATTGACCATAAATTTTCAATTGGATTGAGGTCAGGGCTTTGTGCTGGCCATGTCATCGTCATAAACTGTTGATTTCTCAACCATTCTGTTACAATTTTCGAAGTGTGTTTGGGATCTCCGTCCTGCTAAAAAGTTATTTCACACTCATTGTAGCCCATTGATGCAGTAAAAGGTGGTAAATTTGTCTTCAAAATATCCAAATAATTTTCTTTATTCATGATGCCATCGATTTTAACTAAGGGTCCGACAGAGTTCCACGAGAAACAGCCCCAAGCCATTACCGAGCCTCCTCCATGTTTCACGGTCTTCTGAACTTGATGTTGTTGAAGTCCTTCTCCAGGACGTGACCAATAAAAAGCTCTTCCATCCGTTCCTATTCTATTCACCTTCGTCTCGTCGGACCAAATTACTTTTTTCCATTGGTCTATGGTCCATTGCCTGTGCTTTTTAGCAAAAGCTAACCTCGCCTTAATATTTTTCGCTGAAAGCAGAGGCTTCTTTGGTTTCTCTTTAGCGGCTAATCCAATTCTTTTAAGTGCCCGGCGTGCAGTCCATTCACTAACTGACTTGTCTATGTTTTTGGCTGCCTGCTTAGGTGTTTTGGATCCACAACTTCTCAACTCCCTTTCCATTCTTCTAGCATCCAAGTCAGTAAGTAGTCGTTTCCGTCCTTTTTTTATTGATGGTACATCGATATTTTCGCTTTTTCTAATGTTTAGCACAGAAGTTTTTGAAATTTGTAATAGTTTTGATATTTCGCGAGATGATTCACCACTTTTTAGTAAGAAAATAGCGCGGTCCACGATATTTTTACAAATTTTTTTCATTTTGACAATAATCCACACTAAACGTTTAAAAATGAACTTTTCTTTGCAAGAAACTACGAAAAATGATAATAACCTAAACTGTTACTTTTGTAATAACAGTAAAATAAACAAAGCACAGTAAAGACTCAATTAAAAGATGATGTTTAATCTCTTGAAACTTAAACGTGCATAATTGGACACATCGGAAAATTATTATTATTTTTATTATTTTGTAAATTATATTCTTTTTTTTAAATCTTATTATACAAAATAATTGCTAGTTGAATAAACAAAATAAAAAAATTAAAAAAATGTTAATGTTATTCAAAACTCTTACTTTTGAACAATTTTTGTAAATAGTCGAGAACATTTGACCACTTTTGCTCGTCACTGTATATTAGAGGAACTAGGCTAAGAACTTGGTCCCTCAGTATTTTATTTTTCGATCACACCCACAGCAAGCTAGCAGCAGTTTTGAGATTTATTGTGGAAGGAGGATACCAATATGGCGTCGGTAAAGTTTTTGAGATTAGAATGGCCCAGTAGATGTTAAATATTTCAACAAAACGGATGTTTTTTTTACTTTTGTAGCGTTTTAAGCTAGATTCCGATTAAAATAACTGTTCGTAGAAAAAACCGTCAAACAATCATTCCTATTCATTCGGGGGTAGTTATACCACTTTTCACAAACTCCCAATTTCGTAGCAAATATTTTTAGTACGACGCGAGTTATGATACTTTTGACCGGGATTCGTAGTACGAATGTATTATGACGGGGCCGATTATTTTATCGTGCACGAAAAGACAACTTTGTATTTTTTAATCTTTAATTTAATGTTATTTTTTTACTGCATTGATTGAGATATCATGAAACAAAATTGGACACATATTGTTGAAGTTTTGTTTTTTTTTTCATCTGAAATTTAAAACATAGACAACTTGGGTTTTTAAAAATTTCCCTATGAACAGGTGGAGGTCCACCGACACAAAAACTCCCTGCTTAAAGCGAGCCGATGAAGGAACTATTTGAGATGCTGTTTCCGTAGACATATGGGCTTTGTGCAGCGACTTATTACTAACTGAAAATTCTGCGCTTCTCCCGGAACCATTCGCAGTTCAAATAAATGAAGACAATTCAATTCATATATCAGATTAAATAATTGTTTTTGAAAAAAAAAAACTGAATTTCCAACAGCATGGTTCAAAACGAGGTTGAAGTTCCGATGATTTAAGAAGCTGTTGAAGATAGTGTAAATCCAGCAAAGATACGAAAGCCACCGAACTCTTTGTTGAAAAGGTATCGTAAATGGATGCTTGGCAAAATCCTCATTCAAACCCTCCAAGTGGGTGCCAGGCGGGCAATGATCACCACAGAAGTCCTGTGCGTTTTTGGCAGGATGGTGATTAGCTAAGGTTGAGTTGGATAGCCGAATTGTTGTAGCTCCTCAATAGTGCAACGTTCGGAAACCCAATTCAATCATAGTTTAGAGGTTCCTAATTTCAGTGGTGGTGTGAGCGTACTTGTACGAAAACCGTGCCGAAGAATGAAAGGCTGGGGGATAAACCAGCCATTAACGAGCTCTTTCGGATGCTGTGGCAAGGTCCGTCATATTTCTGCCTTACCCCGGCAAGCGGCTCTGCCGGGGCTGACCGTCTTTCCGCCCTACTCGTGGGAACAAAAATGAAAACATCAAACAGAAAAATTTCAAAAAACAATAATAAAAATCGCGCCATGGCTGCCAATGCGGTCACATCCAATGAAAAGGCTGTCGAGCCTACTCAGAGATGTGAACGTGTTGTCAACCCTGTGGTTGCCACTAGTTGCGGGAGTCATTCTCCCTCTACTAGTCGTAACCTATACTTGAAGGAATTGCCCGTCAGTGGAACAGCTGTGACGCTCGGCTGTCCCAGGGGCAGCAATTCCACACCCCACCCCCTCCCCGCTCCTGCTAGGACGTCGCAAGCGACCCCAAGAAGGGACACCCCATCCGGAGAGACAAAATCTGCGACATGTGGAATTGTCTCAAAAGGTGGGGGCACACCCTGATTGGTATCGGCAGCGACGAATTCTGATGGTGGACCCACAACTGTGTCACACGGACATAGCTCTGGGTCGGCCAGCAAGAAGTCCAGGAAATCACTAGCCAAACGAGACCAACGCAATGCTGAGAGGATTCTAGCCGCAGTCGGTGTCATACCGGCGGCGGAAAGAACCCCGGAGCAAACGCGAAAACTCGAGTGGGCTAGTGGCTTTCTTAGCAATATCACCAAACAGACCTGCAGCGACTCAACATCAAAGCGCAATAGGTCTTTCGAGGGCGACAAGCCCGAACCAAAAAGGCAGAAGGTGCATTCAAACAGCACAACAGCCTTCAATAAGGATCTTTCCTTTAGCGACGCGCTAAAAGGTAAGATCATAGCAGCGGTCATTGACAGGGGTCATGTGGATGGTAACATCTCTCATGATCAATGGGCAAACGTCAGGGCTCACCTCGGTTTCAGATTTTTATCTGTCATCGAGGAGAATCCGGGACCTCTCCCAGACACAGCCGATGCAGGATGGTACCAAAATCGTATCAAACTCATCGCCTGTGGTGATCAGAGATCTTTCGATCTATACAGGGCTGCTGTCAATGGCTTGCCAGAAGTCTGGCCGGGTGCCAAGCTCGAGGTTGTTGCAAGGGAGAATATTCCTTGCCGGCCAAGAGCACGTATAATGGTCCCGGCTCTACACAACTGCCCAGATATGATCATGAAATTGATCAAAACAAGTAATCCAAACCTGCCTACGCACGACTGGAAAGTCCCAAAGGTTGAGAAGGAGACAGTGGGTCACTATAGATCAGCTCTCGTGTTGATCAATAGGGAATCACTGGATCCACTGGCCGCGACCAAAGGCGTGATTAGGTATGGTTTCGATGAAATCGTGATCCGTATATACAAAAAAGACGAAGATTTGCTTAACACGCCCCCGACGGAAGCCCTTTCAGCGGAAGGAAACGCTTCACTACCACCAATAATGGAGGTCGATGCAACACCACAAGTGGAACCATCGACCTCCACAGCCCCAAACAAGCCATCCGACGTGGAGGCTAAACCTACAGTCGACAGTAACTCCGACATGGAGACTGAAGACGCCACCTTAGGCATCACTCTGAGTGAGGAAGACCTACTTCACTCCTCCTCAGACGATGAAAACGCCGATAAAACAGTGGTGGAGGTTAATCTGACTAATAGTAGCAATGCTGCGATTAGTACAGATTAATCTCCATCACGCCATCATGGCCACAAACAACCTAACACTCCGACTGCACACAAACAAGGATGACATTGTCTTGATACAGGAGCCGTGGGTCTCAAATTCCATCATCAAAGGCCTCAGGACTCCTGGTTACAAGCTACTGTATGCATCGGAGAAAGGTGAACCAAGGTCATGTATGTTAGTAAAAAATGACTTAAATGTATTTTTACTCCCCAATTACAGCGACAAGGACACAACCACCGCTGTCTTAACAACGGACAAAGCCACCTACTGGCTCATATCCTCCTACCTAGGCCACGACAGCCCAATTCCAGGTGACACCTTGAGGAAGGCAATTGCGGACGCGCAATCAAGAAAAGTTGGTCTCTTGATTGGTTCGGACGCTAACGCCCATCATAAGGTATGGGGTAGCTCTGACATAAATGAGAGAGGTGAGTCCTTATTTGATTACTTACTAAGCACTAACCTACTCATAAGTAATATTGGTAATGAACCCACTTTTGTAACCAAGAATAGGAAAGAGGTACTTGATATTACACTTACCTCTGACTCGATCTACAATCTGATTTCAAACTGGCATGTCTCAAAAGAAAATTCCTTCTCTGACCACAAGTACATTCAGTTTGAGCTCAGAGATGTGGCAAACATATCTACGGGTTTTCGCAATCACCGGAATACAATCTGGGAACGATATAGGGAGGTACTAACACAATTACTTGATTACAACCTTCTTCAAAGCTCCTCCAGTAAAGATGAACTAGATCTTTCTGTGAATCATCTCACTGAAGCCTTCAATGAATCAATGAGAATTTCATGCCCTTTAACCATTTTAAAGGGAAAAAAAGAAACCTCATTGGTGGCGTAAAGAACTAGAACCATTCAGAAAGAGTTGTCACAAACTCTGCAATAGATCTAAATACACTAGATCTCCTTTTGACTGGGACTTATACAAAGAAGCTCTAAAGCAATATAAAAAAGAATTAAGGAAGAGTAAGAGGTCTTCTTGGAGAAACTTCTGTGGCAAAATAGAAAACACTTCAGAAGCCTCAAGACTCAGAAAAATTCTCTCAAAAAGTCCAACAATACCCAGTGCTTTAAAGACAGATGCAGGCACATGGACTACCACAGATGAAGAATCTCTTAATCTGCTATTAGACACCCACTTTCCAGGTAGCTCTAACATACTTAACGACTTAACATCAGAGTCTCAAGCTTCTACAAGCGATTTAGTTGATCTAATAACGCGGGAAAAACTGCAATGGGCCATAGATAGCTTTGATCCATATAAATCTCCAGGACCAGACGGAATCATCCCGGCCGAACTACAAAAATGCTCAGACATGATCATTCCACCATTGGAAATCATTCTGACAAGCTGTTTAAGGCTGAGATATATTCCCAAAGCCTGGAGAATGGCAAAAGTAGTCTTTATTCCTAAAGCAGGGAAACCCTCCCACGTTAACCCTAAAGATCTACGACCAATCAGCCTATCATCCTTCCTTCTTAAAACCTTGGAAAGATTGATTGAAATTTACATCAGACATAACCTAAGACCATGTCCCATTTCCACAGCTCAACATGCTTACTCTAAGGGAAAATCAGTAGAAACAGCACTTCATTCGCTGGTTCGCAGTATTGAATACTCCCTCGAATACAAAGAATATAACCTAGTAGCTTTCCTAGATATTGAAGGAGCTTTCAACAACGTCAGTTACCAGGCGATCACGACAGCAATGGAAAAGCTGCAATTAAAGAAACCACTCATAGATTTTATTAGTCTCATGCTCAAAAGCAGGACAATAACTTCAAGCATGAGAAGCTTTACTACCACCAGATCGGTGCATCAAGGTACCCCCCAAGGAGGGGTCCTTTCGCCTCTCTTATGGAACATGGTAGTAAACGACCTTCTAACATCATTAGAAGCAGAGGGTTTCAGGGTGATTGCCTATGCTGACGACGTTGCAATATCTGTATCTGGAAAACACTCCCAAGTTCTCCCGGAACTCCTACAAAATGCCTTGAATAGGCTAACAAAATGGGCTAAGCAATGTGGCCTGGACGTCAATCCACATAAAACAGAACTAGTACTCTTTTCAAGAAGGTACAAAATTCCTCAGCTCAGCCCACCCAAGATTAAAGGAATACCATTAAGGTTTTCCGACCAAGCTAAATATTTAGGCCTCATTTTAGACAAAAAACTAAATTGGAAGGCAAATATTGATGAAAGAGTAAAAAAGGCTACTGTAGCGCTTTTTACTTGTAAAAAGGCCATAGGATCAAAATGGGGCTTCTCCCCAAAAATAACCCACTGGCTATACACTTCGGTAATTAGACCGATACTCACTTATGGAGTTGTCGTATGGTGGACCGCACTGGACAAGATGGTAAATCTAAATAAGTTCATCAAGGTCCAGCGGTCAGCAGGTATGTGCATCACAGGAGCACTTCGCTCAACACCAACTGCAGCCCTGGAAGTGCTTTTAAACCTAACACCTCTTGACATCTTCTCCAAAATGGTGGCAGCCAACTCATGTGTGAGGCTTAGAGCCACCTCTCAATGGAACAGTAACAATACTGGACATACTATCATTCTAGACAATTTCAGATCTATCCCAGATCGCTTAGACTATACCACCCCTAAAATGGTATTCGGTAAAAACTTCCATGTGTCCATCCCTTCAAGATCCTCCTGGGAAGAAGAGAGACCCCTGGAAGACAATGCGATACACTTCTATACAGACGGTTCAAAGACCGATTACGGAATTGGAAGTGGTATCTATTCGGAACAACTGAATCTAAGTCTATCATATAGACTTCCCAATCAATGTAGTGTATTCCAGGCAGAAGTAATGGCGATTAAAGAGGCACTATCCTGGCTCAGAGAAAACGTTATATCTTGCAAGGATATACGAATCTTCTCGGACAGCCAGGCTGCTCTTAAATCTCTCGCGTCTGTCTCCACAAACTCACAAGTGGTCCACGATTGTCGATCATCTCTGAATGAGATGACAGAACAGTTTAATATTCACCTCATTTGGGTGCCGGGCCACAGAGACATTCCGGGAAATTGTAAAGCCGATGAGCTCGCCAAAAACGGAACACTTCTGCCTAATGTTAGACAAAAACATAACATAGGAACACCACTTGCTAAATGCAAATATCTTCTCAAACAATATGCTCTAGAAGCAACAAATGCTAGATGGTCACAGAGTACCACCTGCCTAGCAACCAAGCAAATATGGCCAATCATAGATTTAAATCGATCAAAAGGCTTGATATCCCTGAGCAGACAAAATATAAGCTCTACAATTGGAGTAATAACAGGACACTGCCTCATAGGAAGACATGCTCTGAGGCTAGGGGTCTACACAAATGACTTTTGTAGAAGCTGCATGGACGAGGAGGAAGAGGAAACAGTCCAACACCTTCTATGTACATGTCCAGCACTCTCCATTAGAAGGAATAACTTTCTTGGCAATCCCTTCTTCGACAATACCAGTGAACTGGCAACGATTGACACAAAGTGTCTCTCTAACTTTATTAAAAGCACAAAATGGTTTGTTTAATTTTCATTACTCCCCCATGAGTAACCTCATTAGTGGTATCACAATGGACCCTTGCGGTCTAAGTGAGTCGATGACATTTGGACAGCCACTCCAACCTAACCTAACCTATCGTAAATGGATGGTGAAATGGGATCTTCCAAAAAGGTGTCCAAATCAGAGGAAGAGCGGTTATAAATATAATAAAGTGCTCAAATTCGCCGTCTTCAAGTCGTTGCCTCAAAGTTGACGAATTACATTCATCGTGCGTGTGAATTGAGAAAAGAGTAGAACCGAAAGCCAGAAGCACAAGTTGTGTTTATTTTATATGCCAACGAGCAACGATATCTATTATTTTCAGGGTTTCAGATACGGCAGTTTCAACCAATTTTTTGATTTTTAAAAAGTTCTGCATTAGATTCTTACATTCGTGAAATCTATTGTCCCAATTGTTCTTGGAAATTTGTCTGTAGAATTTTCTTGCTGCTTGCAACCGTTCTCCTCGTGTTTCGGGCATGCGAACAAACTGGGGCGCAAGATTAGCAATTGCATTTGACACCCTCTTCACAATACCATACACTATTGAAATATTTACGCCAATAAAATAAGCAATGGCCAACTGAATGGACCAAAGTGCATATCTCAGCACAATTAATAGTAGAGTAATTGGTCATAACTCGCGTGATCTACACATATGTATGTAAGTTAGCATAGTTGAAACTAAGGAAATATATTTCACTGCGTACCTTGTTTCAGTGCAAGGGAAACTACCGCTACCAAGAGCAAAATTTTCATTCGCTTTGAAGTACGAAATCGGTAGATAAAATCATGGTCCTCCTATTTTTCGAGTCCGACCCGTGGACTCATTTTATATTGTCTTCTTTTAATTATTAACAATACTTCATCTTCGCTTCGGGAAGCAGACGATGGATGATTTTCCCAATAATAATTTTCTCGAAACATTTTATTTTAAATATATTTTTATTCCAATCAAAACCGAGAATCATTTTTTAAAGAAAATGTGTTACAAATTTGAATTTGACAGAAAACTTTCAAGTTTGCTTTCTCAACTTCTACTATTTTCGGAAGTTAAGAAAACCAAAAGCTGATCAACTCAAGAGTTGAGAATCGAAAGTTGAAACTTCAACTTTGAATGAAGAAAAACAAAATCACAAGTTGAGAATAAAAATCTTCAAGCTGAGTTCAACGTGTAATGAAGAAAATGGCTCTACTAACACTTTAAAATAATTATTAGCCTGAAGCCAATCAGCACTTACTGTGGCTACTACTAAGCCTACGTATTTCGACTATTTTAGTTTTGTTTAAAAGCATTTTGATATAACTACACTCTTTAGAGAATTTCAATATTTATATTATGTAATAGATATTTAAATGATGTTGCAAATTTGTGGCAACTACTACATACAGGGTGGCGCACCAATTGTGGTACAATAAGAAATTCAAATAACTTTTTTGTTTAATCAGTGTATTTCATTTTTTTTAATTGCATAGAAAATAAGATTTTAGTTATTGTTTTTAAAGATGATAGACCGCAAATGACCTCCATTCTCAACCACACATATTGTATGTTTATCCTGAACACTGAGATCTCGATAGTACGGTCTTCGTGCGATGCTTCCAGATTCGGCAAGCATGTTCACCAGCCTCATAATAGTCAATCTACTCGGGGGAGTACTGCCAAACTCCCGCCTAAATTCCCTTTGGACGGAAATGACGGATGGTACCGCAAGGTATGGTACCGTTGCACTATCCAAATTCTTTTTTCAGTATCCCAAGCACTCATTTTGAAAAATCTAAATAGTAACCTGCAAAATCAAAAAAATAAGTCGATTATTCACACAAATAAAAAGTTGTTACGTTTTATTATTTAAGCACAATTCGTGCTACACTAATTCACAAAAATGTTGACAAAAAAAAAAAAGATTCAATGTGCGATGTCATACATACTACTAGAGAAGCAATATTTCTAAATACCATAAGCAGCTCAATCATGTGGCAGCTTCTAGAGTTGGTGGGTTGGTATTTATTTAGGGTATTACGGACCAATCCGCCAGGTTCTTATAAGTGTGGCTTTCGACCAGGAAAGCCCACAGTCTATCAATGCACATTACGACAGATCATGGAAAAAAACCCAAGAATATAGAAAACCATATGACAGCATCTACAGGGATGAACTGTATAGTCATTTCAAGTTTTGGCATCCCTGCCAAACTCGTCCTTTTGTACAGGATGACCATGTAGAATACAATATCAAAGTCTCGGTCAAAACGTCACCATCGACAGACGTAACTTTGAAATAGTTTAGGACTTTGTCTACCTAGGCTCCGAATATAGGAAATCGAAGAATTATTTTTGATAACCGCCGTTTCTTAGGCTGTAGCAGAAAAGCCTCCTCTCGACCAGCCAAAGTGTCGCTACATAAGACCCTCGTCATCTTCGTCCTGCTATACGGTGCAAAAGGCTGGGGTCGTTTCGAGAAAAAAGTTCTTCGCGTGATCTACGGTCCCGTATGGATAGAAGTTGAATGCAGAAGATGCACAGCCGAGCTGTAAGGGCTGTACAGCGAATACGACTTACGTCAGGAGGATAAAAGTCCAACCACTGAGATGACTGGGTAACGTAGAACGAATGAAAACCAAAGCTCAGGCTGCGGATCAGGAAGCGAGCACAAGTGGAAAGTGACCAGCTTGGAGTGCGCAACTGGAGACATCTAGCTAGTCACCGAGCTAGATGGAAAATTTTCTTGGGTGAGTTAAAAACAGGAAGTCGACGTTTTGAACATTGGCCAAACTGCCATTTTTCAGCAAGATTACGATACAAAATACACCGTTCATATGTATAGTAAAAAATTGTCTTTTTTTTACTACGATCCACGGCAACTGTACTCTACTCATCAAACCAAAACCAGGACCTTAATATTATTGAGTAAGTATTGGAGATTTTGCAACGAAGACTACGAAACCTACAAGAATTGGTATACTAACAAGAATAACAGGCGGTTAAAGATGCCCGTGGGGGCGCAACAAAATATTGATTTCAATAATTAAAAAAAAAATCACATTTAACACTTAATTATATCAACACAAATAACTTATGTATACATATATACCTTAATATAACTGCTTTGATATATTGAAGATAAAAATAGATAGTTTGTTTCTTTAATTCCGAATTTCCGGGATGAAATGAGCTCTATGATATTTGATAATGAAGATTTGTATATTTCTTTCTTTAGCTAATATTTGTATTTTGTAACACTCGAAGAATCATCTTTTTGAATTTACATATTTAAATTTTGTATCCATTTACGAAGGAAAAAATAGTTGGACGATTTGATTTTGATTTCCTCTTGAATCCTTGAATGAATGAGATAAAATAAAATATGGCGGACTTAACACGATGAACTAAATGCCCAGAATTCATTTTCTAATCGATTTGAGAAGGAACTGCCAGAACTGTGGTTTTGGTGTACAGTAGGAATGAAAAATATATATTTTAACTTTGCGATTTAAGGCTATACACATTAGGCTTCAACAAATTTTAAAAAAAGTGAAATTTAATTTTTTTTTGTATTTAAATTGACTTCATGAGAGTTTCAATTAATATTAAATGCGTCTGGAAAACCAGCTATCAATATCATCATTGTATATAAAAACTGAAGTACTAACATATAGGAATTTGTGTACGATCACATAGGTGGCGTTGAGTTTTTTTTTATAAAAAAGTTAAGTTGAAATATTCTAAACGAGATAATGTAGCCATAGCCACTAGACACCATTCCCGTAGAGTCACAACGATGATAGTACTATTAAGCAAAATAATAATTACGAAACTGTACAGCTTTTGAAAAATTAATAAATTGTAATTAAGCAAAATAAGAAATATGCAGCTTTAAAATAGCACATACAGTTTATAGAAAATAATTTGTATGGAAAATAAAGTTCAGTTTATAGAAAAACTCAGCGCAAGAAGGCCGTTTTCAATTGACTCTTAAAGCCCATTCACATTTATGTATGAAACCTTCATAACAAAATTTGTTGGTCATAAGTGTACTTAAAATTCACCTCTCCTGCATACAAACAAAACATTAGTTTCCTGTCACTTTCAGGTGAATGACATTCGCTGTCATCAACTAGGAACTACATTACCAGCAATTGTTTAAAAGAGAAACGAGAAAAACATTTGATTTGGTTTTCGTTTTTGCTCTGCGCGCGATAGCCTGCGGCTGTTTTGCGGGCATAATTTATACAAATTTTATCCATAAAACAAACAAATTTTGTTCTTATGTATGTTTATAATAAACAACAAAAAACACAAGTGAGTATAGCTCAAGTCTATAAACGAAACTACAGTAAAATGATTAGTTATACGAGCAACCTTTCGGCGTAACTAAAATGTCTTGAGGCACTTTTTATGAAAAAGAATAATTACTAAGACACGGTATAAAATATTACGTGTCAACCAGAAACCAACATAAGGACAAGAACCTAAGCTCGCACAATTTGAAACGCAAACGACCTTCCTGAACCGTGCAACGCCGCCGACGACGACGTTTTTAATAATTATCACCACCACAATGGCCAACATAGTTCCTGATTTAATTATCTGGTAAGTTTCATAATGTTCGTTTTCATTTGTTTCTATTATTTCCTGCTTATGATGCTTCTCGTTATTGTTTATTATATTTTTCTATTATAGTGGTTTAATCCTGGTTTCGCTACTGGTGATACATTTTTTCTCGGATTTGATGCGAGTGAGTTTGGGTGGATATTACACTCAGAAGACACTGTCACAACTTGTAGAATCTCAGGCCAAAGAATACTCCTGGTTGCTTAAACTTATAGTCAATTGCTTTGGTTATAGCTGTGTATTTGTACCTGGTTACCTAATCTATAAATATGTTAATCGCACAAGTTATTTGGAGAAAACGAGTAAGTTATTGGAGTTTTCTTTATTACATATTACCATTAACAATTAACTTTGGTAGAGGAAAATTAAAACAAATTAAAAAAAAAAAGAGATTTTAGATAATCTTAATTGAGAAAAGTCAAAAAGGTCATTTTAAGCGATGATACTTTCAATATTTATTTATTTATCTACAAGCTAAAGCTAACAGATTTGATCTTTCAAATTTGAGTATTATAATAAGAGTATTATATTCAAAATTAAACATACCCCTAGAATTACACACTTAATTCAATAGATTGATAAACTTCATTAAATTGCCTTATAGGTCTACCAATCGGCTAATTATTATCGTAGCTTGTTCTGTAAAAAGATTCAAACAGAAATTTTCTGCCACGCAAGGCTCTTAACGGAACTTAAATTGGTACAATTAAAAGCAAAGATGGAAAATGTACGTGATAACATAGAATATCCCTAACAGGCATTATATAATGAATATTTCTTCTTGATTCAAGAGACTGAATGCCTAGAAAAAGAAATCTTGCTTTATAATCTTGAATAGAAGTCTACTTTATCTTATAAAATATGAATCTAGTAAATTGTCTTTGAACCTTTTCCAAACGACTAGTGTACTTTTTAAAACTCGGATTGCAAATGACACCTGCATATACCAATATATATCTCACAAGAAATATATATAGGCAACGTTTCCAACAAATCATCTCGAATCTAAAGGGTTTTTCAAAAAGGGCGGGTATATGTTGAAATGGAGTGAAACAAGCTGTGTGTGAGGTTTTAACAAAATTATTTTTTTTTATTTGAAAGACGCATGTATGCCATTAAGTGTGGAATATGACATCATTCAAATGCCCGCCTCGGCTTCTTACGGTGGGACGGATCCGTATTTTCAATTTTCAATGACTTACGCATAGATCAGGCTGAATTTGAGCTAAGGCCTGCGTTATGTACACCTTTAGGGCATCGGTCGATTGTGGTTTATTTGCGTAGACCTGTGACTTCAAGAAACCCCACAGGAAAAAGTCTAGCGGGGTCAAATCGCATGCCCTTGGTGGCCAATTCACATCACCCCAGTTAGAGATAACCTTGCCCTCAAATCGTTCATGCGAAATGTCAATCGTGGCGTTTGCTGTGTAGCACGTAGCGCCGTCCTGCTGAAACCACTTGTCGTCTAGGTTCATATGGTTCAATTGGGGCCATAAGAAAGACCAATTACGCCGCCGCACTGGCCCAAAATCCACACCAAAGGATAACTTTTTGAGGATACATTATCACCTGGTGAACCGCGTGTGGGTTGGTGTAAGTCCCAAATATGTACATATGGGTGATTATACAAAAGTTGGGTAGCTTTTGAGGATATTTTGTTTACGATAGTTATTAAATTCGCAAGAAATGAAAAGTGGAAATGGGAAAATGTGAACTTAGAGGTGGTTAAGCAGTATAAGTATCTTGGAGTTACTATAACACCAAAGCTTTCATTCAACCAACATCTCAATGCAAAACTAACAGAATCGAAAAAAGCTATCAATTGCAATTGGAAGGGGGTCCTCAGCAAAAAATAAGTAGCCCCGAGCGCCAAATATAAGCTCTTTGAAGCGGTGATGAGATCGATAATGTGCTACGCTGCCCAGGTGTGGGGATTTCTTCAATATGACCAAGTAGAAAAGCTTTTGAGATACTTTATCAAAAAAATATTTTGGCTTCCAGAAAACACCCCTAACTACATGCTACATCTGGAGACTGGACTTTCTCCGCTGTACATCTTTACACTAAAAATGCATTTTAACTACATTTTGAAAGTAATGGCTCTGCCAAGTCATCGTCTACCCAGGATCATTGCACGGCATCTTCTTAACCGAAAATCGCAGTTTTTTAGAGAGTGGATGCTCCTAGAGCAGTCACATAATATTGAATTGCTAGAAAGTGGGACCGATACTTGGAACTGTAGCTTCGATACACTGCTCGCAAGGATTGAAGAAGACAATGTCTGTAAGTTCACCGAGATGGCAGAACGAAGCAACACGCGAAGTATGTACAAGGGTCTGCAGCACAACCTCCACCATCAACCATCAACTATTTTGATGACCGCTACACGTTGAAGACAATCTCTACTATCTTTAAAACGAGAGGAGAGTTACTACATCTGAATTACCGACCATATTGTGCAGATGAAAACACAGAGTGTACCCTATGCAACCACAGGGTTAGAGAAGACGTACTGCACTTCCTAGCAACGTGCCCTATTCTTGTTGCAATCAGAAGAGGACACTGGGGAAAGAGCGTCTTAACTTTAGATGAAGCCAAAGGAATCCTAAATGGACAGGAGTGGAACGTGTTGAGCAGTTACGTCAAAACAGCGCTAAAATACCGATACCAAATCCTGAACGAAGCCTTCTGGACGCATCTGAAATCAACCCTACCTTATGAATCTTGATACAAATTTGTTTAGTCAATTAACTTAATGCAACTTGAAAATATTAACAATTCTATTTATATTGCACTTGTTTAGATTATACTCTTTCTTCTGGCTGACGGCAAAAGCCAATGCTATAACTGTGAAATTAAAACAAAAACAATGAACAATTAATCTGATAAATAAAATCACATTTTTACTACTACTAGATATTAAACCAAACTTCTACAAATTCGGGTGTATATGATAGCTAATCTAATTAATATATTGTTCCCAATCGGGCCAGTCACTTTTTTGAGTACATTGTAAGATATTTAAAAATTTCAGAATTTGACTGCCAGGGGACTGACGAGGTAACATAGTATTAATACATGTTATACACAGTTTTGAAAGTATTATAATGAAATTTAATACAAATAAGTAAAAATCTCTTAGGATTTAATAATGATCACTTAAAATCACTTAGTAACAATTAAAAATATTTATTATTATGTAATACTATATCAGTTTTCAAAACAGACTTTTGATATTTACCGTAACGTTATTCACTTATTTTTTACTACTTTCACATAGTTTTACTAAATATTTCTAAGTAATTAACCAACAATATAAACAAAATCTAACAATATTCATCTTAAAAGTATTAATGATCATGAAATGAAGAACAATAACAATATACCTGACACAGGACTGACGCCATAGGACTGACGAAAAAGACGAAATTTGAGATTATAATCAGGACTAATGTTTTTTTTGTAATTTCGAATATCAACAAACTACATTTTAGCAACTCAAAGTCTAATATGAATAAATAAAAATAAACCTTAGATTAACAAAAAAATAACGACTCACCATAGGACTGACATGTTGACTGGCTTAGCACGTGTATAGACAACAAACATAACCCAAACTCTGGTACAGTTATAGTGGCTGTAAAATTGTGCAACCCGAAACTAACTTTATTACCAACATAAAAATTCAAAGTTGGATTTGACGTTGAGTCGGTGATATTTCGCACGAATTTCAAATTTAAATAACACACACGGGACTGACGAATGAAACTGAACACAAAATTTCTTATTTTTTAAATAAAGTGGAGAACACTGCATTATGAAAGTTGTAGTATATATTAAACTACATACATCGCAGATTGTATCAAATTAATAAGTTTTCTTAAATCAATAATACAATCGTAGTGTTTAATAGACAGTCACTTAATTGTTGGTTTTCAGGGTTGTTACATGCCAGAGGAATGACGTTTTAAAAACTAATTGTGTTTTTTTAATAACTTGTATTCAAAATGAAGAACTGAAATTGGGTGACTAAATAAAGGTCTTTCCATTGGTTTAAAATAAATTGCAATCTCAATAAAATATAATCATACTTTGTATATATTGGTTGATGACATCGAGTTACCCAACCCACATGGCAATTTTGCTTGTTAACACAGCCATTCATCCAAATATGCGCCTCGTTACTAAAGATGATTTTTCGGCCAAAATTGGGGTCCTTTTCCAAACGATTGGAAACAAAGTCAGCGAACAAACAAACACTGCGAGGAATAGACTGCCCCGGGTTCTGCTGTACACTTTCACGGACCGCGGCGATGTTCTCGACAGATCTTGCGTTCCTTGAACGTACGGGTGTTGGCTGATTGTTTACTGAACCGGTCGTCTCAAATTTGGCCACCAAACGTTGAAGAGTCGACTGTGAGGGCCACCACGTCTACCGTAAAATGTGCGCAATACACGTAACGTTTGCGTTAACGAACAATCATTTTGATAATAAAGTTTTATCATTTGAACGTACTGTTCAATTGTGTAACTTGCCATGATGATTTGGGATAAACAACTGAATAGTAAACAAAACGTTTGACAGATGTCACCAAAACAAAATGGCTGCCACGAGGCGCCAAAATCTACCCACGCCATTTGAAAAACCCTTTAATTGTAAAACTGGTCTTCTTTACTAATGGAGGTATCGATAAAAACATTCATCAAGTTATAGACCTCAAGTGCTAGAAACGTATTCCATCTGCTTTAAAAACAATTCTCGACATTGCTTGAGAAATGGAAATAACAACAAAAACTCACAAAAAAACTTTATCATATCCTCGATGGGACATAAAAGCTGATTAATTTGTTTTTGAGCCTCGCTGACTACAGTAAAACAAATACAAGAAATTCAATATACAAATCACTGTTCTCAAGTATCTCATAAGAACTTAAAACTAAAGACTATCAAAAGATAGTACATCGTTTGATGTCACATTTAAAAATGGTCAAATCTTGAACATTGGCATCCTCCCGGAATATGCTTCTATTTTCAACGCAGAAGCTTTTTCTATTCTGTAAGCAACCAAATCTGTAACGAACTCCAATGACAAGTTTGTGATGTTC
Source organism: Eupeodes latifasciatus (assembly GCA_920104205.1). Classification (NCBI taxonomy): domain Eukaryota; kingdom Metazoa; phylum Arthropoda; class Insecta; order Diptera; family Syrphidae; genus Eupeodes; species Eupeodes latifasciatus. Next base: position 182,262,104 of record OV049924.1, read on the forward strand.
TCTAATAGTATATCAGCCCTGAAAGCAGTTAAAAATCCAAACAACGATTCAGATTTTGTTTCTGCGATAAGGAACAGGACAATAATGAAGTCGAATACAATAAAACTGATGTGGACTCCAGGCCATGCTAATATACGTGAAAACGAAGATGTTGATAAAGTCGCATCAACAAATCACCAGTGTATAAATTCAATATATACACCAAAAAAGACCTAAAAACGCAAATACTGAACATCTCGAGAAAAAAGCAATAATTCGAATGGAGCCTTTAACGCCACCATTGCAAGAAGTTAACGAACACAAATCTTACCCTCAATACTCTAAAAACGTAACAAAACCAAAAATTCTAACTACATCCGCTTAAGACTTGCTCACATTTCAGCAACTCATAAACACCTTCTAAACAAAAACAATTCACCGATTTGCACCACCTGCAAGACAACCATAAGTTTAACTCACTTCCTCGAAAACTGTCAATCATCGAAACCCGTGCTTTAATCACTCTTCAAAAATATATCGATCTATGACGTATTAAAAACCCTACCAGCTCAAATATTGAAAATGTAAATAAATTCCTTACAACCCTTAACAAATTTAGTCGTTGCATCTAGGCTCTCTCCTTTTTTATGAATATTACATTGTAATTTTAATTACTAGTTAATAAATTACAATAATAATACTAATAATATAAGCATAATTTCGTTTTGTAAATCCTACAACCAAGTTAGCCCTTCCAATTACATAATCCATACGAAGTTCGTACGACCCAGTTGTGCATTTTATTTTATATTCAATTTTGGATCGTTTAATTAAAACCATTCGGAGACATGATTAAGGTCATTCTAAAGTAGTTCGAAATTTTGTATTATTAATATTTATTAACGAGTAGTTAAAATTACAAAGTAATAGTAAATTAACAAGCCTAGCTGCGGAGACTATTGGCTTTTTCGAAGTCGAGGGAGAGGATAGTTATGTGGTTTACAGCTGATAGTGCTTTCGTGATAAAATAGTCCATATGATAAATTAAATTTTTTTTTATCTACCTTATTTTTTTCTCGGTCCTTTACTTTCTCGATACTTGACAGTGAATTGATCAAACGCTAGTTAAATCAACTAAATGATCAATTCTCACTTGAAGATGATGGTCTGAAGTGTTCTGCTTCTCTATGTTATCCCCTCTCTCTACTTTAACTCAAGAGGAATTTCCACAAGTGTGGACAACCTCCTTCTTATAATTACCCTATTTTCAATTTCTCTTATATTTCAAAACCTTTGAAAACTTCTTGTTTTTATTGCAATTTTTGTATTTCCCCTCGACAACGTGGTTTTTAGAAATTAAAGTCTACAACTACTTACCTTGTGGAATTTATTATTAAGCTCTCGGCGCTTCAAAAAGAAACGAAGTTGACGTTAAAAGCTTTGACAAAATATCCCACAGATTTATACTCTTAAAGGTCTCTATTCTTGGCTTTGAACCGATTTTGTTTTAATGTTCGCTTTAGATGCGCTCTCTCCTACCCTTTTCTTGTTAACTCTGGCGTACCACAAGGTAGCCACTTAGGTCCTCTTCTTTTTATCCTCACCATTATGATAGAATACGTAGTTGATTTATTTTTAAACATTCCAATATCTCACTTGGAACTGACGACACAAAAGTTTTCAAGTCCATTAAATCGGTGCAAGCTTTTTAGCTTTTTCAACTAGATCTCGACAGTTTCTCAGTCAGTTTAAAAAAAACTGTTTAGATCTAAATATAAACAAATGTCAGTTAATTACCTTTTCAATAAAAGCGAGTAAAAACTTCACCCCGTCAATACTTTCACAATAACCAACCCATTCCTTCTGTTGAGGTTATTTGCGACTTGGATTCATATGTGACCGAGATCGGTGAAAGCATTGAAAGTCGTGATCGATCCCCTGATCCTTCTTCCATTTCCATATATTAATTTCAAGACTGGAAGAACGCGACATATATCTGACATCTTGTTTAAATATCGTCTGCTTTCTGGTGCTATTAACTGTCCTAGTCTTAAAAACTCCATCGACCTTTACACTAACCATGCGTAATTTGCGAAATACTTACCTCATTTATCTTCTTACCTCCTGGACCTCTTATGGCTCATTTGAACCCATTACTCGCATGCTACGGAATGTCAATTTGAATGATATCATGAACACTTTTTTTATTTCAATTTAAAAACTTCTTGCTTAAGACTTCGTCTCCAAAACTGTCAGTTTCACCAGTCTCTTCCTATAAGCTACTTACTTTTAAAGTTAGCTTAGGTTTAAGCCCCCATTAAAATAGGTGGAATGAGGCATCATTTCAAGCTTATTAACAAAACCTACTGACGAATATTTTCATAAAACGCAGTTGGGGTGGGATTTCTTAAGCGTTTCAAAAAATATTTCTTTATTCTTGGCTATATTAATAACTAGTTTCATTACTTCATCAAAACATTTCAGCCGAATTAATTAAGACCTAACCACCATTGTACAACGGAGATTAAAAATCTGCGTGAAATTTAATGCTTCGAAAAAGAACTGCTGTCTTGTATCGTTAAAGCCAGATATATCCATCTTGACTGCTACTTGCATCAACGAAATTGAGCATCTTGATATTCTCGTTCATCACCAACCACCTCTTGTGGAACAATCACATACGAAACATTTTACCATTGAGCCAAACTTCGTCCTGAATGTGGAATTCCTACGACGACGTTCTGTATTTCCTTTGCAATGAAAATGAAACACCAAAACAAAGTATATCGACACCTCCTTTCTAATTCCTATTTATTAAGCATTGATAAAATGACAAGCTTCTTTTATGAGTTTGATAAAACGATGGTTCTTATAGGAAACAACTTGTTTTTTTTTTTTGAAAAATCGTATTTTTACATAACTCTTTTATGTTAGTTAATATCATAACATTATTCTCTTCTTAGATCAAACAATTATCCATTCTGCAGTTCGAATGTGCATCACTGGAACTATCCACAACGACAGCGAACGCATCGATTCTTCACAAACAAAAACTCCTCCGGGACTGTCATCACCTGCCGCAAGCTCAGTTAGCAGCTCCATAAAACGCACAAGTTCTCAGGAAGCCGTTTTGCTAACTTATTGTTTTGCTGGTCTTATGTGTTCCTATCTTACATGGGGTGTTCTTCAAGAGAAAATCATGACACAAGAGTATGTGAATTTTGAAGGAAAAACCTCACATTTCAAGGATTCGCAGTTCCTTGTTTTTGCAAATCGATTATTAGCCTTCAGCATAGCTTGCATATGCATACGAATGAGACAAGAGCCACGTCATCGAACCCCACTATACAAGTATTCATTTGCTTCGTTTTCGAATATCATGAGTGCTTGGTTCCAATATGAAGCCTTAAAGTTTGTCAATTTTCCGACTCAGGTTCTGGCTAAGTCGTGTAAAATCATTCCGGTGATGCTGATGGGAAAGATCATGTCACGCACAAAATACGAATGCTATGAGTACCTGACGGCAGTTATGATATCGGTTGGAATGGTTTTTTTTATGACTGGTAGTGCAGAAGATAAACGAGTTTCGTCGGTAACAACAATCACAGGAGTATTCCTCTTGGCAATGTACATGGTTTTTGATAGTTTTACAACGAATTGGCAAGGTGCACTATTCAAAGCTTATTCTATGTCACCAATTCAAATGATGTGTGGAGTGAATTTGTCAAGTACGATATTTACAGCGGCATCATTATCAATGCAAGGAGGATTTATGGATTCATTGACTTTTGCCTCTGAAGTGAGTTATTCATATTCAATAAGATATGATTTGAAATAGAAAGATGTTTTATTTATTTTTTTTTTCAGCATCCGAAGTTCATATTTGATTGTATAGTTTTGTCGATAAGTTCCACAATTGGACAGCTGTTTATATTTTATACAATTTCTGTATTCGGTCCAGTTGTGTTCACAATAATAATGACATTGCGGCAGGTAAGTCTTAAAACAATCAATTTTCTGTTCTTTTATATTAATATTATTTCACATGGTCTGAGAAAAGCCTAAGTAAATACTTCATTTTATATGCAAGTTCAGTAATGATCAAACTTTGTTACCTGCACAGTGCACATATGTAGAAGATATGTCTACTTCACGACTATAAAACTCTTTCAGTTCAGAAAGCAGCTTTTTCGTCATGAGTTTTGTCAGCTGGGAATATGAGACGATAAAATGTATTGGCAAGAGATGAATTATATTTTCTATGTCAATGGATAGTCATTAGCATTTCCTTTTATGAACTAAATATTATTTTAAAAGATAATGTATCTTACAGTATAACCTGTTCAATAAATGGCATCACAGAGACTTGGGGGCCGTTCATAAAATACGTTCGCACACTAGGCGGGGGGGGGGGCTCTTGCTGAGTGTGACAAGGTGTTACAAGGGGGGACGGGGGGTCTATGGTAACGTGACGTTCGCCATTCATTAAAACATTTTCAATTAGTATTTCTTTTGCCTATTTTTCTTTTTAAATTTTCATCATGATAGAAAGACATTTATTTCGTATTTAGTAAATATATAGAATTTCAAACGTATATAGTTTTATTACAATAAATTTTAACTTGATATGTTTACTTTTGTTCATTTTTCCACATGAGCGCTGGCTCTGTGGCGCGGGTTTAGTCTTTTGACTTGGCTCTAGCGGCGTTTCGATCCGTCACAATTGGTTTCTTTGTTTTTCCAATACTTTAAAGAGTAACGTTTCCTGCGCTCTCGACTCGACTCGACTCAGTAACAAATGAAAATTCTGTTTCTCATGTATTTATTATTATATTATTCTTTCATTCTTCATTTAATAGTGAACTAATTCGGTCGCTTTTTCATATTTCTCAATTTAATACTTTTTATTAAAATTCTTTTTATTTTTTATTTAAATTCTCAAAATTTGTGTAGTATCATTTAAAATTTATCATATTCAGGGGGGGGGGGGGGCTGATTTAAGCGTGACGTATTTTATGAACGTCCCCTTGATAGCTTTATCCTTTTAAACTTTATGTTTAAGTACTCTTAGATAACGCGAGCGTATGATTCAAAAGTATTTTTTAACATATATGTATATTGTATGTTCTGATTTACAACCCCTCAAAGTTGAAAAATAATTCTACTCAAATCTCGAACCGTATTTTCATCAAATTTTGAGATGTTTTTTACGAAGTTCCTTTAAATAAATTTTTTAGCTTCTTAAATAATTTAATTGGTCTATTTTCCATTATCTAAAAAAAAATATTGATTATTTCTGAAGCTTTAGTACTAGGAAAAAATGCGTTTTTTTTAAAACTTTTTGATTTAAAAAAAAAGCGCCAAAAGAAGTAAATATGCCAGCATATGCTCGATACATTCATGTTAAAGCACAGAAAAAATCATCTGCAGATGCTTGTAGATGTAGAAGTTATGCTCAAAAATGTTTCATTGAATCGGACCCAGGTCTGAGAATTTCGATTTTTGCGAAACTATTTATTTCTGCCTGGAAAATTTTTCAACTTCAAACTCAATTTTCTTGAAAACAACACACGAAAAAAAATATAGTTTTATGATATTTTGAATTATATGATAGAGCTTAATACAAAATAAAGAAAAGGTTAGGGATAGTCCTTTATTTTTTTTTTTATTTTTCGCTTAAAGTAGGGCAGGTAAAAATAAAAAAGGTGTTATTGGCAACCGTACATAAGGTTTTGATCCATGGAGAAAAAATAATTAAAAGCTGTGCTTTTTCTTATGGATCGCTCTCCGAGGAAGCCCAAGAATGCCGAAATAAGGATTATAAAGCCTACCGCAGGTTTCATTCGAGAAAATGCAGCCGAATTGCGACGAATGAAGATGTGATGCATAATATACTCATATTCTCAGATCCAATAATAACAGGTTTAAGGCCACAGGCAAAAAAGAAAAAATTACTGCTTCAAAATTGTTTTTTATTTATTTTTTTGTATGTATTTATCTATTTATTTATTTAATTTTATAATATAGATAGTTAATAATAATATTTAATTCAAAATAAAAAGTTAAGATTTTAGTAAAAAAAACTTTTATTAAAATATAACATCAAAACCCTCAAATTTTATTAAAATGTCAATAACTTTTTTTCTAATAATTTTTTTAAGTTCGTTTAATAATTCAGATTTTACAAACTTTTTTCGCTCTCCCATACAAACATCAAAACCCTCAAATTTTATAAAAATGTCAATAACTTTTTTTCTAATTATTGTTGTTCAACCAAATTTTGACCAAATATGTATAAGATTAATCTAAACATGTTTGCCAAATTTCATTTAAATCCGTTGAACCGTTCAGGTTAAACAGACTTTTTTCCGCTCTCCCATGCGGCGCGACTGATTATATGAGAAAATATCAGATTTTCTTCAACTCAATGATGAAAGACTTATAGGTCGTAGATCTTTAGGGTTGACTTGCGAGCATTTACCTGCTTTGGGTATAAAAACAACTTTAAATTCTCTCCATGCCGAGGGAATGTGGACCAGATATAGACAGCTGTTAAAAAATGTCCTCAAGGATTGGTGCAATTATGTCTGAAGCTTTTTGTAGTTCGGCAGTGATCAGACCTTATGGATATGTTATATTGAAACTTCAACGAATATGATTGTTGCAAGTTGCGATTAGAAAACTACCAGGAAAGTGAGTATCCAGTAGTAGGTTCAGCGATTCTTCACTTGAAATTGTCCAGGATCCATCTGCATTTTTCAGACAGCTTGGTATCACTTGATTAGTTGAAAGAATTTTCCGTAGCCTGGAGGTCTTGGAAGTTTCTTCTATCGTGCCACAGAAGGATCGCCAAGAAGATCGCTAAGATTTCCTTAGTGCTTTTTTATAAATTCTTAGAGATTCTTTGTAAGAATCCCAGTGAGAGGATACTTAATTAAAACTGTACTTTAACATAATAACAATTGCCAAATCAATCAATTTGTAAAATAAGTTTCATTTTTCGGTATATGAGAGATGTATTAGCATAATTATACCTCGTTTTTCATTCTTGGTATCAGAAAGACAATTTTTAAAAATCTATGGAATTCACTTCCGTTGTACTTAAGAGTGATTGACGACATGCAAACTTTTTTAAACAGTTTTCACTCATATTTTTCAAATCGTGCCGACAATTTTTTCTCTTTTTAAGGCATCATCTAAAATTCTCAACTTTCTTTTATTTGATAAAGTTTTTCTTAATTTCTTAACTCTTTTTTACCGTTATTTTTATGAATATTGTGATAATATTTTTTTTTCTACCTCGTATTATAAATGTATGATTTAATTTATTATTTGTTTGTGCAAAAAATTTAATGAATAAATAATAGTAATAAAAATAGTCAAAAATTTAATCGACTAAAGATCTTCCCTGAAGATATCTGTCTAAAGTGGAATTATAAACCGTGTAGAATTTAATACTTAAAAAACTCATGCTATCTGCGTCGCTAAAAAAAAGATTATGTCCCCAAAACAATTCATTGCGCTTTTATTAAAATTAAAAAAAAAAAAAACATACAAGGATTTAAACAAAATATATTTTGATTTTTATTTATTTTTCAGGCCGCTGCTATAATGCTGTCGTGCATCATCTACAATCACAGTATATCTGTTTTAGGTGTCTTCGGAGTTTTAATTGTTTTTCTTGCTATATTTCTCCGAGTGTATTGTAACCAAAGAATAAAGGCTATTCGCAGTCGAGCGGAGGCGATACGTCCCAAACTATCAGTTTAGTATGTTATAAGAATCAAATGAACAAAGAACAAAAAAACACTTTTATTGTGTTTGTCGAATTTTTGAGAAGACATAATTATATATAAGTAATCGTAGTGCTTCTGTAGATAGACTGTTGTTAATATATATATAATATATATGTACGTAATAGTTCGTAACGATATACCAGACGAAAATATTGTAAAATGTTTTATGCTTATTTTATTTACTTAAGACAAAAAAAAGTCTCGCGGTAGTAACTTTACTAAAAAAATTATTTATTTATCGGGTTATGTTATTGATTAAAGTAAAATTTTATTGGAACAAATAATAAATCAATGTTTAATAGTATTTATAAATAGTAATTATATATATTTTTTATATTGTTGTAAATCTAATATATAATATATGAGTATGTGTATGTATTTGAAAAAAAAAAGTTCAAAAAATTATTGTTTAATATTTTACATTGTGTCATTAAATTTTAATGAAAAATAAAAATCAAGTTATATTACGTTGAATTTGTTTGCAAGATCGTTTCAAATTTTTATCAAATTTAAATAAGTGTGAATTTAACACGCAAATAAGGTTAAGGTCTAAAATATTATTCAACAAAATTTCTTATCAACATTTGTCGCATTAACCTTACCCAAGCGTGATGAGTTTATTCCCGTATTGAGGCATACGAAATGATAGGCAGAAAAAATCATGCATAAATTAAGAGAATGAATCCATGCAAACTATGTATTTAATAAATATGCGACGACAAGATGAAAGCGTCAAAAAGATAATACTTCCATAAAAACACGTCGTAAATAAATGCAATAGAATCGATAAAAATAAACGAATATAATAATCATGCCTATTACCGATGTCGTCTCGTTTTTTCGACGACTCTCGTTTTCTTTGTCGTGTCGTTTTTTAAGTGGCATTCCATAACTTTTTCGACGCGACTATTTTGTAGCAGATTTTTAAACGATGAAAATGTATCCGAGATCTGTCAAACTGAAATCAAATTCTAAATCATTTCATTACTCGATATTCACCAAAATGTGTTTTTATTAAATTCTTACCAAATAAATAAATTATTAAAATGATAAGTGTTAAAATGTGTTACAACGAAAGCAGCGATAGTGACAATGATGAAGAAGGTAGAGAGCGAAATATTGCAAAGGCACAATTAATTGTACAAATAGGACAGTGAAGCGTCGGCATCTGCATTTGTAGCCTGAATTTGCTTTGACTTACATATGTATGTCCGGATTATGAAGAGGTTGAAGTGGTTGGGAGCTGCGATACACCAATTGCATTTCCACTCGGGCCTCACCATCGTTTTATATTTAAGTAGATTTGCAACAGCATCCTCAAGCGCAGATAGAATGTGCAATTGTTTTGTCCCTCCTCCATTTCCTTTCACTTCTTTTTTGTTGTTCTGAACATTTTTTTTTTACTTTGAATTCAAAGTCAGCCCAAACCTGAAAAAGCAAATATTAAAAATGTGTTAATGTAAATAGAATAAACTGATTCAAACCTTTTGCCAACCTTTACCATCTCTTATTGGAGGACCTTTGCTGTTGAGTTGATCAGCTTTTACATTCCATTCTTTTTTAAAATCGGCTTTGTTCATACATTTCAAAAATCCCCTAGCCAACTGCTCGTTGCTTTTCATCAGCTGGACAAGCGCCTCGAATTGGTTTTGGTTTGTTAATTTTAACTGAAAATGTGCAAAAATATTATTTTTTATTTATCGCAAATAAAGTACCTACTAATAAATTCCATAAAATAAATTATTTAACAAGGAAACTTACAGTTTTGCGAACTTCAATTTCTTCGTCGCGAGCAAATTTTCAAACGAGAGATACCGTCGTTTCTTGTCATTGTCGTCGTTTGCTTTCGTCTTACAGAATGCTGAATTAAAGCGTTCAACACACTTGACGTTTACACACGACAACAAAACGAGTTACAAAAGTTGAAAACGACTTATGGAATGCAGATTGTGTCGTGTCGTATATTTTGCTGTCGTTTACGACATCGGTAATAGGGGTGAATAACATTGATAACAATAGACTTTTGACGATCAACGTTAATTTTTACTGACCTTGATTACCACACAAAATATTTAATAAATATCTGTTTTAGGATGAAACCTTTTTTCCAATTTTTCAATTTTGAAAACTTTAAAAATGCAGCAGTATGAACTATATTCTGTCAGCCCTCGAATATGGACAACACTTTTATTTAATCGGTTTAGTACAACCTTACTAGTCGTGCAAATTCGGTTACAAAACTTCAAGACCTTTCTGCTCAACACATCCATGGTTGTTTAATTTTTCTAAATATTACATTAGAAAGCAATGAATAAACGCAAATTTGATTCAGTTTCGCAATAATTGCCTAACACAGGTAAGGGATTAATTTTCTTGTTTTAAAAATCATTGGAAATCGCAATAATGCTCCGAAATCATACATATTTTCCGACAGTTTTCTATAAGTGTTCACTGAGGTTTTAGTTGTGTTCACTGAGGTTTTGTCTAGATCAGAACAGCACAGGACAGCACAGTTTCGTGAGAAACGTCAGATCAAGTTAGAACAGTCAGTTAAACGTCAGTTGTAGAAAAAAAACAAAACAAATTGCAAATTGTGTGAATTTTTCGTTTACCGCTTATTTTTTTTTCATTTTTTTGTGTTTTTACTGTGAAAAATATTATTAAAAATTATTGAAATGGAAAATCAAGTGATTGCTAAGATAATACTAAATGAAAATGTTAGTGGTTCGGACACCGATAGTGATTTTTTGTCGGATTCCTCTTCAGATGATTGGAATCAAAGTGTGACGAATGTTATTACCTTTTCTTTGATGAAATGTAAAAGAAATTGCATTGAAAATTATTATATTATATTTTCTAATTATTTAATTAAACGAATAAAACAAATTGGCAAAATAACTTTATTTTAATTTTTTTAAATCACGAGAAAAAAAAACAAAGCACAGTCAAATCAAAACGTAAACAAAAAAAATGACAACTTCGATTTTGACATTTCTCACGAGTCTGTTCTAACCTGATCTGACTCAAAAGCAAGAACAGAAAATCCTGTTCTAAACTGTTCTAGGTTTGTCAATGAACAGGAAAATAGAACAGTTCAGCACAGAAAAAACCTCAATGAACAGCAAAAAGCAGTACTTTTCTGCCTAGAGCAGTCCAGCACAGAGTCACTGAACAGACTTTATGTCTTCAAAAATAGATGACAGTCCAAAAAGTGGTTGTCCGTACGCTGCCTACGAATGTACATATGTGTTTTGAACACAATATATTTTCTATAACACTGAAGACCTCTGCAATTGAACTTGATGTGGTTTTCTGTGCCATGCCAATGGAATAATCGTGTCCTATTTGATGCTGATAGCCTTCTTGTCCTAAATATTTTAAAGTTTTAAGAAAATTGGAACGGCAGTTGACCTGTAAGGAGCAGAGAATTCACCTTGTATTGCATTTAAGACATAAAAAAGCGCCCTTCGAAAGGCGAAACAAAAATAAGCAATAATTTTGAATCTTTCCCAAAAATAAAATGTTCCTTTTATCACACTTTTCCATAATATTTGATTTGTTCCGTATATTTTTTCTTTCAAATCGCTCTTCATTGCTTTCGTTATCCATTCAAAGATAGCGTTTGTATAAATTCTTTCTTTAAAAAAAAATTGACTTACTTACTTACTTACTTAAGGTGGCGCTACAGTCCGGGGCGGACCTGGGCCTCAACCAACATGCGTCTCCAGCCAGCTCGGTCCCTAGCTAGCTGTCTCCAGTTTCGCACGCCAAGTTGGTTGAGGTCCTCACCCACCTGAGTGCGCCACCTGAGTCGCGGTCTTCCTCTACTGCGCCGTCCCTCGGGATTGGATTCGAAGACCTTCCGGGCTGGAGCGTTGATGTCCATTCGCTCTACATGACCCAGCCATCTAAGCCGTTGGACTTTTATTCTGCTAACTAGGTCAGTGTCGCTGTACAGCCCGTACAGTTCGTCGTTATATCTTCTCCTCCATTCTCCATCTATACGTACGGGACCAAAAATCACCCGAAGAATTTTTCTCTCGAAGCATCCTAAGACGTTCTCATCTTTCTTTGACAGGGTCCAGGCCTCAGCGCCATAAATGAGAACCGGGATGATGAGTGTCTTATAGATGGTGATTTTAGATGCTCGAGAGAGGACTTTACTTCTCAATTGCCTTCTAAGTCCAAAGAAGCAGCGATTTGCAAGAGTTATTCTTCGTTTGATTTCAGCGCTGGTGTCGTTGCCTGTGTTTATAGCGGTGCCTAGGTAGACAAAGTCCTTAACTACCTCGAAGTTATAGCTGTCCATGGTGACGTTTTGTCCAAGACGTCGTTGTTCAATGTCCTTTTTTGATGACAGCATATACTTGGTCTTGCCCTCATTGACCACTAAACCCATCTTCTTCGCTTCTGTCGCAATGCTCAAAAACGCTCCACTGACATCACGCTTTGATCTTCCAATTATGTCAATATCATCTGCGTATCCGAGTAATTGGATGGACCTTTGGAAGATTGTGCCTCTAGTGTTGACGGTTGAGTTTTGCACAATTCTTTCCAGAACGATGTTGAAGAAGTCGCATGACAGTGCATCGCCTTGTCTAAAACCTTTTTTGACATCAAATGCATCGGTGAGATCTTTTCCGACCTTGATGGAGCAGCGTGCATTCTCCATCGTCATTCTGCACAAACGGATAAGTTTGACAGGGATGCCAAAACTAGACATTGCTCTGTAGAGCTCTTCCCTATGGATGCTGTCATACGCGGCTTTAAAATCGATAAAGAGATGGTGGGTATCGATTTGAAGCTCCTGGGTTTTTTCCAAGATCTGCAGTAGTGTGAATATTTGGTCGATAGTGGACTTTCCTGGTCTGAAGCCACACTGATAAGGACCTATCAGGTTGTTGACGAACGGCTTCAGACGTTCACATAGTACGGCAGAAAGGATCTTATATGCAATGTTAAGGAGACTGATCCCTCTGTAGTTGGCGCAATTTAAAGGGTCTCCTTTTTTATGTATCGGACAAACTATGCTGAGATTCCACTCATCGGGCATGCTTTCTTCCGACCATATTTTGCAGATGAGTTGGTGCATGCTCCCTACCAAGTCATCGCCTGCTGCTTTAAATAGTTCGGCAGCTATGCCGTCAGCTCCAGCAGCTTTGTTTGACTTCAGTTTAGATATAGCTATCTTCACTTCGTCTAGGTCGGGTAGGCGGAATTGTTGATCTGCGTCGCCTAAGTTGAGTGGTTCTACCTCCCTTACAGCGGGATTCGGTTCGCCATCGCCGTTATATAATTTGGAGAAGTGGTCTTTCCATATTCTCAACATAGACTGCGGTTCTACTACGATGTTCCCCTGATCGTCTTTACAGGCTTCGGTTCGTGGCTGGTACCCTTGGGAGTTCTTTTTTACCTTTTGGTAAAATTTACGAACCTCATTCCTGTTGTAACATCCCTCTATCTCCTCGATCGCGCGCTTCTCGTGCTCTCTTTTTTTCCATCTAAGAAGCCGGTGTTCCTCTCTCCTCCTCTGCTCGTAGAGCTCGCGAGCAGCTCTGGTCCTTCTGTGCAGGGCCGTTTTGTATGCCTCTTGCTTCGCTGCGTGCGCTTGCCGGCATTCGTCGTCAAACCAGGGGTTTCGCTGTTGTGGACGTGTGAAACCTAGCACTTCAGAGGCGGCATCTCTGATGGCTGCAAGGCAATGTTGCCACTGGTTTTCAATGCTTAATGCATGCAGCATAGGACTCCTTAAGAGGTTACTAGAGACTCGATCGGAAAAGGACATGGCAGTCTCTTGCGATTGTAGCCGTCTAACGTCGAAACTTCTCACAGTACTTCCTTGTTTTGGCTTGGACCGGGATATCCGTAGCCGTACCTTGGCTACAACGAGGTAGTGGTCCGAGTCAATGTTGGCCCCTCGGAATGTTCGGATATCCTGTATACTGGAGAAGTGTCGTGCGTCGATCGCAATGTGGTCAATCTGGTTGACGGTTGATTGATCAGGAGATTTCCATGTCCCCTTGTGGATATTAAGATGTGTGAACTGCGTACTAGCTACCAGAACGTCTCGCCCCGCAGCGAAATCGATCAGCCTGAATCCGTTGTCGGAGGTGGTGTCGTGCAGGCTGTATCTTCCGATTGTGCCACCAAAGATGTCTTCTCTTCCTAGCTTGGCATTAAAGTCTCCTAAGACAATTTTAATGTCATAGCCAGGGCACTGCTCATATGTCTTGTCCAAGAGCTCGAAGAATATGTCTTTGGTGTCTTCATCTTTCTCCTCTGTTGGGGCATGCGCGCATATTAGGCTTATGTTGGCGAATTTAGCCTTGATGCGGATTGTCGTGATGCGCTCGCTCACACTGTTGAAACTCAAGACTTTTTGCCTGAGTCTAGTTCCAACAACAAATCCACACCCAAATAGACGCTGCCTTTGTTCTCGGTAGCAGTCGCCGTAGTATATATCGCAGTCTTTTAGTTTGCGTTTGCCCGGTCCATCCCATCGCACTTCTTGGATGGCGGTAATATCTGCCTTGCAGCAGTTTAGGGCTTCCGCTAATTGTTCGGCTGCACGTGGTCTGTTAAGGGACCTAACATTCCACGTACAGATCCGAAGTTCGTTGTCCTTATTTCGTTTGCTTGGGTTGTCAACAGTGAATCCGTCCGTATCCGAGGCTTGTTGGTGCTTCGCAACTAGAAAATTTTTGCGTGGTCAGGAAGTCACCCTGACGGCACAACCCCCAACCTGGAGGGCCAGATCCTTAGTATAACTCCAAGGACGGGGAGCCGGATAAACCGCTCCTTATAGGCCTGGGCTCCGAATAAGTCGTAGAAGCCCTATAAGGTGTTCACTAAGTAGTTCAGCCTTACTGGAACTGTAGACGCCACCGTTGATTCCATCTCGAGAATTCGTCCGCTGCCGTCTGGATAAGGAGAGGTGCCTTAGTGGAAACACCTCTCCCCCCCTTTCTCGTTTGCTGCCCCCAACAACTTTCCACTGGGGTTAGAACCCAATCTCCAGTTGAGGTACTAGGCACCCGATGTTCACCACGGGGAGGTGAGAGTAGGAGTTGATAGACAGAGGTGGGTTTTGAGAAAAAACCTGTGGACGCTTGTGTCCTCTTGAATGCACATGTCTACCATTTGAACATCAAAAAAAAAAAAAAAAAAAAAAAAAAAAAATTGACTGCAAGAGGTTTATCGAATTGACAGACTTCATAAGAAATAATTCGATACTCGAAAAAACTAATCCGAAAAAGGGATAAAGTATTTAGTACCATTTCGAATTTCTTACTTACGAAATCAAATTCGGAATGAAAATCACTTTTGAATAGAATTGGCTTGCGAAACGAAATACAGAGTAAGACCCCAGGCTTGTGTGTTTTTTGTTTCTTAATTTAAAAGACCTCATAAGAAATAGTTCGAAACTAATACGCAAATGGAAAAAGTATTAAGTACTAATTTAAAAGCGGAACGGAAAGAAGTTTCGAATATGATTGACTCTCGGAAGGAAATACATAGTTTGGGCCCAGGCTTCTGATAGTTGGTTAAGGTAGCAGCAGCCCAACAACGAATGACAGACAGATCGAATGAAACGTCGAGCATCTCTTAATTCTTAAAATACGTACAGACACATTCGAGGAGAAGTCGGACAAAGGTGACATAGAGTGATCGGGTAAGGGTAACATAAGGGCCCAACCTTTGTACTTTAAGCATTGTATATGAAACTGAAAACCGATATATGTATATACAATGCTTTAAGTAAACTTTTACAAAGTCGAAATTTGAGCCTAAGGTGTAGCTAAAACTAGATTGAGAGAAATTTGGGAAAACACCTGTTTTATAAACTCCAAATTGCCAGAATTATGTTGTTTTGTCTTCCTTGTCTTTTTTTTTGTTGGAGGCTTGTTCATCGGCTTCAATAACGTCATTGCACCTAGTTTAATCATTTCATCCATTGCTGCGAGTACTTCGAAGCAAATAGGGTGACACAAATTTAAGACTTTGTTGGCCAGGTCCAAACCTCGAATGGGGTAGATGAATGAAATGGAATTGATTAACAAGTTCTTTTTATTGCATTGGATGTTAGCAGCAAGAGAGATAGTCCAGAATGTCTAAGCCTTAGGCGAGCTCAGGACGGAAAACTAGTTTCTACGCCCATGATGATGAAATTGTCAAAACCAAAACAATTAAAAAATTATAAATTCATTTTTGAAAACCCAAGTAAAAAACATCTTGAACACGGTACTATAAGTTTGTCTTAGGCTTGAATCCTTTTTGAGCAGGTATATAATTATGTACAATCATTTTTATAAATACGTGTGACCTGATCATTAAACATCAAAATAAAAAAGTAATAGCATTATTAATTTCTTAATAGTTTATTAATAACAAAATCTATAATACAAAATTACAAATAATTAACAACAAGAGTCAATATCTTTCTTGACTTAAGCTTAATCAACCAAACACAGGAGCACTAGATAACGTCTGAATAACACTGTTAACTGTATTTGCCACTCCACCAACTATCTGGCCGGGTGTTAAATTTGCCTGAAAAGAGGTATGTATAAGTAAATAAGATATCCCTGAGTTTTTGAGATAAAATTATTCGATTTATTTAAAGTAACTCCTTGCTTTGGAAATACTTCTGTAATCTTCAAAATCGGAGCCATTTTTTTTTGGAAAGGCTCTAAAACTTACAATCGAATCAGCTGCCAAATGTGTTGTGTACTTATCATAAAAATCAAGTATAATAAAACTGTTTTCAACTTACCATAGTACCTCCATTAGATCCAAAATTATTGTTACCACCAGCTGCGCCAAAGCCACCGCCACCGCCAGTGCCACCGCCACCAATGTTGGTACCAACACCATCATTTGTGGAAGAACTATCACCGCCAGAACCTGTGCCGCCTAAGTTTGAGTCATAATCGACAGGATCAGTTAAAGAACTACTACCCGATTGTGATTGGGAGGGACCCTGATACGGTCGATTAACACCACTCAAAGCACCACCAGGCAGGAAGAGGCCAAGCCAATTTTGAAAAAATCCTCGAACTGGTCTATCACCGTAAATAGGGTCAGCCAAGCCTCCGCCAAAGCCTCCAGGTCCACCAGGATATCCTCCGCCGAAACCTCCACCACAACCTCCATTAGGGTAAACATTGTAGACATTGAAATCCCAAAATACTCTTCCCTCAGACTTGTGTTGTTGGTTGGCATTTCGGAAATAACATCCGTTTCCATACCCTCCTGGCCCATAACCTCCTCCAAAAAGCTTCTTTGCCTTTTTCTTGAATGTTTTCCCCGATTCAATAGATTCTTGATTTTGTGAACCAAGGAATTTGGCATTTTCTGCATCAGCCTTACTTACCTTGAACGGTCTACGAGTAGTTGTGGTGGGGGTTCTGTAAGATGATAGCTGCTGATGATAGTAGCGATTTTGAGCTGCTATTCGTTGAGCCTGAATACGTTGGGCTTGTGCTGCTTTTTGTTGGGCGTAATAGTATCTTTGTTGGTTCGCGTAGTAATTATATCCTTGAGGTGCACTTAAAACAAGTTCTGCTAATATTATTATAATTAGCACTACATACCACGAACTTGAAAAAACTTTTCTAAACATTTTAAACTAAAAATATATTTAAATTATTATAATGATAGTTTCAATAATAGAAATGTTTTCAACGAACCTCATTAAATTTTTCTAATAATATTCTTCTGATCACAACACACGTTAATATAACATTTGGTTTTGTTAAGTGTTAGATCCACTTTCGAGGGGTCTTAGATTGTAACTAAAAATTTGATTCAATCCTACTGAGCGTCATTGGTCGCTTATAACGGTGGGAATATAATTTATGAACTGGAACTTATAAATTTACATCATTTGGTGATGGCATTGGGTGGTTTATTTTTAACCATTTGTTGTTGTCTTTGTAGTAAATTTTTCCCTAAATGGGTTTTTCTTTATTTTTTAGCAAACAAAATCTTATGTAATCAAAATTCATTGGCCTACTTTTGTGATATTTGCCATACGAATTCTGCAAATGAAAAATTGAAGAGGTGGTCTACCTACGCTTCTTGTTTAATTCCCTTATATGAAAAGTTAAGTGGCACCATACTGCATTGAGTATAGTGATGCTTTAAGTCCAACACCATTCCCATTAAAACTTGGAATAGTTAAGTTTACTTGTTAAGCCTGTTTTACAGACTTTTTTTTAATCAGGAGCCTTAATGGTGACATAAATGTTAAAGTTTCATTAGTAGGCTAAACTTTAGCTTCCGCGTAGTTTATTTTAATGAACAGATATTCAAAAAATCAATTTGTTAATTGGTAAATTATAATTTCAATAAAAAATAGAAATAAAGAAAAATGGATTTTGTTGTCATTATGTTCTATTTTTATATTACTTTTCCTAGATGAGTTTTAGAAGGCTATTATGACTTTTATAATGTACTAACAAAAAACGTTTTTTTCTGTTACACAAGCGAAACAATACTTACTTAAAGGATTAAGATGTCCTAAATTCGAATCAAGTCTTTACATTTTTAAATTATATCAGGTTTTTAAAATAAGCTAAGAACAACAAAAAACGGAGGTTTTAAGCCTAAGTTAAAAATCAAAATATCTCTAAACAATAAGTTCTATGTTTCTCTTTTATATACAATTTAAAGCATTCTATTATCTTACTTAGTTTCTGGAAATTTATATTAGTTATGATATGAGTCTTTATTTGAATCGTTATGAAGTTTCGAGAAAAACTTGAATTTGAATTATTTTGGAAAATGCGTTTTTTACTTAATCCAAACTACTTTTAACTATTAGCTCAAATTTTAAAAATATCAAAATGTCAACTGCATTCTTTGAACGTAAATTTTGATTAAGGGAAATAGTAAATTGGTCAAGTGGCATAAACTTTAAACTTGGAACCTTATTTTACTTACCTTTACTTTCAGTTGATCGTGCAAAAAAAAACTACCAAAAACATAATTGTCGACAAAAAACTTTTCAGGCTAGCTACAAGTCCTTCTCGACTTGCATTTTGCGTCTTAAATAAATATTAATTATTCCTTTTTCAACTTGAAAAGGAATCCATTTACATTAATCATTACATTTAATTGTGTAGAAAATAAATAAATCACAGAGTAATAAAGTTCAGCGTTTAGTTGAATGATTAATCATGATTAGCTGTCATTTTGACATAAGTGTAATTGGGCAGGTTCAGCCGACGTAAGGGACTTAAAAGTTAGGGAAGTTTCTATTATCTGATTGGCCAGCTGCCAAAAAATGACCTTCCAATTAAGGCAACTTTAATGGAAAGTTGACTGAAAAGTTAGTCAAGAAAAATCTCCCTAACTATCAAGTCAAGTCTACTTCTGTCAAAATGACAAATGATAATGTTTTCTTATTCAAGTGAAAGCTGAACTTTATTACTCTATGGTTTATATATTTTCTGCACAACTTCACTCAATGCTTTCTGTAAAAGGGTTCGTTGTCAATTTGTAAAAGAAATAAGTAATATTTCCTTACAATACAATATACAAATCGTGATGGACTTGTTGCTTGCGTGAGTAGTGTTTTGTAGACAATGTTTTTGGTAATTTGTGTACTGTGAACTTAAAGTAGAGGTTTGTGAAGTAAAGTTCTGGGGAGAGTACCATAACTTTGGCGACAAAGTTTAATGACGGATTTGTTTAGAACAGCTAAAAACAAACTTTTTTTTACTATGGGAGGGGGGGGGGGGGTGGGGTTGTGGGTCTATCTCCCCCCGTTCAGCAATTTAAAAAAATATGTACATTAAAATGGAAAAAAATAATTAAAAAATAACGGTAATACTTACAATTAACTAGTATACCTTTTATTAAAGCCAACATTTTTGTCTATTAGCTTGTTTTTAAATCAAGTCAAAACTATGCATAGTTTTTGAAAAAAATTGTTTTAAACTAAAAATGTATGCAAAAAAAAAAATTAAAAAAAAGGTTTAAAGTGTAGTTTTTCAAAACTTTCAAATTATCTACTGTTTTTTTTTAGAATTCATTGCTCTTATTTGTTTTTGATCAAAAACTGAAAACTAGATGACTTTATGTATGTCTTCTAGTTCTTTTGAAAATTGAAAATTACCAAAAAAAATATTTTAATTAAATTACTTTTTCCTTGCTTAAGTATTAATATAGTCTTATTTTGATAGTAATAATCGAATATGGATTAAGATACACCTAGGGTAAATTAATTTTTCTTAAATCCAGCTTATTTAAATGCAAAAGAAACTTTGCATGCACCCCATCTTGCACCCACCGAACCTTGCCCCCCCACCCCCCTTGCACGCACTCCAACTTGCACCCACCCCAAATCCTATAGTGTTCCCAAGCAGGGGGGTTGCACAGATCCCACTGTTGCATACACCCAAACTCGCACACACCTTACTGTTGCATACACCCAAACCCAAGCCCTTCTACCAAAAACCGTTATTATATCTTGGCGCCAAAGTTATCGTACTCGTGCCAAAGTTCTGAATTTGAAATTCATGACACTTGAAAAACTAACTAGTTGCCTTGGTCAAAATTTACGTTCATAGAATGAAGTTGACTGCAAATGAAGTCTCTTGTGTTGCCTGAACCTGCCCATTGACTTGGTAGTTAGGGAGATTTTTCTTGGCTTACTTTCCAGTCAACTTTCCAATAAAGTTGACTTACTTTCAAGTCCCTTATGTCGCCTGAACCTGTCGTGTGTTTACCTATGTATGTACATAGATAGGTGTCAAGAAATAGCCTTCCAATTGAGAATACTTACGTTATGTTAATGTTAGCTCAGACTTAAACATTGCTGCTACAAGTGGAAGTGTAGTTGATGATGTGAATTCATTGATTTCCGGCGTTAGTAGTAATTGGAAGAGATGGAACACCTCTTATTTGACAGGCGATTGGAAGTCATGGCTTGCACATTATGTAGTTTCGACAAGACGGGGCAATCAACATGACATAAGAAGTTTCCTGGCAGCGTAATTTAACATTTTCTTATTTCATATAGTGACAGAAAAAAAAATTGACAGTCAATCGCAGGCAAATTTTCTTTCAAAAAATTGGCTGATTTCTTGCAATCGTTTGTACTTGTCTAAACACCCAATCGTTTTGTATTTTCAAAAAATAGGCTGGGATGCGACCCACACTGATAACTTCCCATCCCGTCTGTCGATCTGTCTTGCTTAAAAGTTTGTAGGGTTTCATGTTTTGTTTCTTAAAAATTTAAAAAGTACCAACAATATTTTGCATATAATGAAATACTTGTAGTTTGATTTCAAAATCAGTTTTTGTTAACGAGATTTTTAGTCGAAAACTAATTTTTACCAATTTTAGTAGCATTTCTTAAAAGTTTATATTTCTTAAATAAAGAAATACAAATTGGATGAATGAAATGAATTTAAAGTCAATACCATCTATTTGTCACGAGATATCGAGAACCGATCATCAATTTTTACCAAATTTGCTTACTATTTTTTGTAGATTTTATTTTTTTTTAATGAAAAAAACTGACTGTTGGATTTTAATAAAAAATTTACTGAATGTCGAAAATTATATTTTCTGTGAGTAAAATTAGTTTGAAGCCAATATTTTTAATTTTAAAAAAGATAATTGAGTCGAAAGTCTGTTTTTACCCACTTTTATTTATTTTTTTTAGGTTTTTATTTTTTTGTAATAAAATTGTCAATTCGATTTTTGCCAAAATTTGACTGAATGTTGAAAGCAATATTTCTTATAAGATAAAATAAGTTTAAGTCCAATTTTTCGAAAAGTTATTTGAGTCGAAAATCAATTTTTTATTAATTTTTTTTGTTTTAGGTTTTTATTTTTTGTAAAAAAACTGTCGATTCGATTTTTCTCAAAATTTTACCGAATGTTGAAAACAATATTTCTTATATGATAAAACAAATTGGAAGCCATAATCTCAAATTCTCGAAAAGATATTTAAGTCTAAATTCAATTTTTACCAACTTTGAGTAATTTTTTTAGGTTTTTATCTTTTATAAAAAACTGTCAATTCGATTTTTCTCAAAATTTTACCAGATGTTGAAAACGTTATTCTTTGTTGCAAAAAATTGTTTTGGAGATAAAATCGTTTTTTATTCGTAAAATTTTAAAGGTGACACATTTTTTTTCAGTTTTTTTGATTTATAAAAAAACGTTAATTGGATTGTTTCCAAAAATATACTTGTTTGGTATCACGTTAAAATATATAATATAATATTTAATTTAAGTCTCTAGCGTTATTGGTTCGTGAGATATTTAGGGTTAACCAAAATTTTCACTTTTTTTAAACTGTAAAAAAACCACCCACGCAATTTTCTTGAGAGCACTTTCTGCATCTTTTCATTCAATTTGGCAAATCGGACCCATTACAATAACTTCCTATATGGGAAGTTAATAATTGGATGATGTTCTTTCCAAACAGCATTATTCAATTTTTAACTGGCATATTGTCTGTCAAAAAAAAATTGCTTTTATGTTTTGTTTTTTAAAGTCTTCCAACGGTGTAAACAGACAATAATTATTAACTGGAAGATATACAATTGTCGGCAATTGTCAGCCGATTTTCAACCAAGCGTATAAACGGATATTTTTCTCTTAATAGAAAATTGGCAATTATTGTCACCCCTAATAAGATGCTATTGGATTACTTTTGACATTTTGGCCAATATTGGAAGATCTTCCAATCATGTATACTTAACTTTCCAGTCACCTTTTTCGAATAAACTTGTCTTAATTAGAAGGCTAGTGTCTATAAGTTTTTCTAGTTTTTATCGATTTGACACCGAACCTTATCGAAAGATTTTATTATTGTTATTTTTTATTGTACTATTCGTACTAGAATGTCAGCTTGTTAGACTTGACCATTCTTTATTCCGTCAATTTCATTAAATGTTTGAACAACAACAACAACTTAAAGGTGCTACCACTCATTCTTTTGGCTGGAGATATATCGAAAGATTTCAATTGTATATGAATTGAAGATTTAACAGCTAAGTTCTTCATTTCACTTTCAATAGAAATGAAATTGAAATAAATTCAAAATAAAAATTCAAGTTCTGAAATTCAAAAACTATGTTTCAACGCCAGTCTTTCCCAAATGATATTTGATAGCTGTTTATTGCAAAGAACCGCAAATCTGGAGCTAGCTGTCGTGGGCTTCAACACAATTTAAATAAAAAACACTCTATTTCGGAAACTTAGCTGATAAATTGGTATATATGTACATATAAAGGGTGTATTTTTCAAGAAGAAATTAAACGCATATGATTTAGTGTTATAGCCAAAAATTCCACTCGACCACTTTTGGTAGCATTTGGAGCCGTATGTCAGCATTAACGCTCCACAAGGTTCAATCGTTTCAGGCTTATCTGCGTAGACAAGCAACTTCACATAACTCCACAAAAACTAGTACAGAGGTTTAAAAATCCCAGGATTTTGGAGGCCACGCCACAGGCCTACGTCGCGTCGCAACGCGAGATAGTACAGTCACCAAAAGTTTCCTTCAAAAATTGATTCGTAGCACGAACTGAACCGAACCAAACCATTGTTTTGGTAAAAAACTACCAATTTCGTTGATCAGGTGTAAGGAAAAGCAAACTGAGTAGATATCAAGTGACAGCTGTCAAAAGGACAGACTCTGAAAAAATTATTGCCAGATTGAAAACTATTACAAATCTACAAAAATACACCCGTTATTATTAAAGATTTTTCTTTTGCAATATTTTTTCGATTGTGACAAATTTTGTACCACATTTCCTTAACCAACATTTTTCCAATTCAAATAAATTATTCAAATATCGTTTTACATTTCCATTAGCTTTATTATAAATATATTAACAAAATCTTAAACAAATAATTATAAACAAAAAAAAAAAAACAAAACAATAACATTTCACAACAAGATTAACCAAGGTAAGGATTATTCAACTGCTGAAAAACATTGTTAAGTGTGCTGGCAACACCGCTTAGCAACTGATTAGGCGTTATACCTTGCTGCAAAAAAGATTGTAATTGGTCAGTTTGTTTGATTAGTTTTAATTAAAAAAATTCAACTTACCATAACATCTGCGTCAGATAGAAATTGAAAATTCGGACCAGGAGGTCCATTACCAGAATTTGTTGCATCGTCAGCTTGAGAACCATCACCTTGTGGTCTATTAACTCCACTCAAAGCACCACCAGGAAGAAAGAGGCCAAGCAAATTTTGAAAAGGTCCACGAACAGGTCGTCCACCATAATAAGGATCAGCTAAACCTCCACCAGGGTATGGATCTGCAAATCCTCCTGGACCCGCTCCATAGCCACACCCTCCACCAGGGTAAATGTTATGTATGTTCAAGTCCCAAAATACCCGACCTTCACCTTTTTGCTGGTCAGCAGCATTTCGGAATCCACATGGACTACCAAATCCTGCTCCCCCATAACCGGCTCCATATAACTTTGATTTTTTCTTAAATGTTTTACCTGATTCATGGGTTTCTTGGTTTTGTAAGCCAAGAAATTTAGCATTTTCAGAATCGGCTCTATCTACTTTGTAGGGTTTCCGGGTAGTTTGGGTAGTTTTAACTGATTGCTGGCGATAGTTAAAATTTTGAGCTGCGATTTGTTGAGCTTGAATTCGTTGGATTTGTGCAGCTCTCTGAGCATAATAGTTTCTTTGTTGATTCGCGTAATAATTATATCCTTGAGGTGCACTTAAAACAATTTCGGCTAATAATATAATTAATACTGTATACCAAGAACTTGAAAAAATTTCGCTCAACATTTTTACAAAGGTAAAAAAACTTCTATTTCTTTAAACATAAAAGCTTATTTAATAATTTTATTTTAGCTCTGCCACTTTTAATCTCCGTTAGTTTTGGGGTTCCTTAGATAACTGAATGTTGGCTTCATCATTTGATGATGGAAACCTAAATTTAATCCATAGTTTCTTGTTGGCATTGAAAGATTTCGCATAAACATTTCGCAAAAGAACAGGTGGGATAGTTCATCCCACGCTTATTATAGTAAACTAATTTTTTGGAGTTGTTTATTATTAAAGCCCTTTTTAGGAAATTAGGATTTGCTTGGCGGCACTATAATAATCAAAGTTTACGGAATTAGTCTTAGCATAATTTCCGTCTAATCTAGTTCCAGTCCATTAAAATTTATCAGGAAACACTCAAGAGTGTAAAACAATGTCAGTCTACCATTGTTGGTGTGTTAAGCTATTGCTACAAAATAAATTTAGTATTTTTTTAATGGGTCTTCTTTAATTGAGCTTTTTTTTGGCAAATGGAATGCGATTCATAATAAATAAATAAGTTTGTGTTTTTTCTTATCGGTGAAATGAACGAAAAAAATATATTGTAATTTTAATAATTAAAAAAAACTTTTCATTGAGGTGTTTGATATTTTTCATAAGAAGCTAAAGGAGAATGTGCATTTTTGTGTGGGCCGTTTTCCGTTCCGATAGTGATGAGTCGTATACCATTAGAACGGCATTTTAACATTCATTTATACGCCTACTATGGCGCTTGTCTTGATAAGTTGTATTAATCGGAGTAATTTCTCCTTATAACTTACTTAATGTAGCTTCCGAACGGACAATATAGAAGCAATATACATAATGTATGTATGCTTAAGAATTATAGTATAAATACACTAGTTTCTCCTTTCGCGTCAGGTTTTATAAGCTTATTACTTACTTACTACTTACTTATTACTTACTTATAACTAACTACACACCCTCCAACTAACTCAGCAGCTTTTTTTTTAGAAATAAAAGGGTTGTTATTTAGCGGTTCCAAAAGTATAGGGCTAGAATTCGACATCTGTCAAAATAAATTGTTAAACCAATTTTTGTTGTCAGTTGAAAGTCTGACATTTACAAAAGGTCCGAAAAAACATAAAAATAAGCTCACTCTGATGACGCTCAAATGTTTCTATGCGAGCTTAATGTCTAAAACGGGTTGTGTTGCAGTAGGGTTTATGTATGAGATAGCTTGCTACTCAAGTAATTTTTTTTTTAAACCATAAAGAGTCATATACACAAAGCTTCGTTTAAAGACATGATACGGTAGGACCTAATAATACAACAAATAATAATATCACGCAGACCACTAAATCAGAATGTTCTTATATAAACGCCGCAATCTCTGTTCGCGATATTGTCAGATCGTCTGTCAATAAGTGGCATTGGTATCTTCCGTGGTACACGCCTCGCCAACACATCACACAGTTGCGATTTTGCTCTTCAATTTTGAGTAACAAAACAGTAAATCTAGTGTGTTAGCAGATGTTAACATTTAAAGCGGGTAACAGAGTCCAGTAGGGTCGCAGAGGTCAGAGATGAAAACAAACGAGATAACGCAGAGAAAACTTAAACAACATCGAAAAGTCGTCACGAGCGCAATCACACGCAATGGATGACTGTGCCCTCGGACTCCGGGTTGTCTGGGGGTTGGGAGTGTAAGGCTCGTCTTATCCTTGAGGTGTACAAGGTCGCACAAAAATTTTCGAACATGCTTTTTACATTTTTTTTCCAAATATTGAAGGTTTCTGGGACAGCTGTCGATGCTAACACCTCCCTTGATGATTCAAATAAAATATCCAAATAAAATTGCGAGTCTTGTTTTCGCCCACTTGTAAAGTGTTTTATACGTTAAGTAGATGTTTTAGTTTGGGTCAACTAAAGAGGTATAATGGTTAACGACAATTTTATCGTTGTTTATGAGCGTTTTCAAGTATTGGATCGTTTCTTTCTTAGGCATCAGGACCTAACCGGACGTGCAGCAGCTGATAAGATTGATTGAAGTTTTAATGCGTTTTATTCTTCTTACTTAAAAAATAAAGATTCGTACATAAAGGGTAAGGTTAACAAAATGCAAAAACAGCACCTTAAAGACAAGTAATTTTAAGATGTGCTTTACATTCTTCTGATTCTGGGGCAAAAATAAAACAAAACATTGACGTAAACAAAATTCTCTCAACAGTTTTATGAGTTATTAAAATTCGAGCCATCTAAAACGAATTAAACAAGAAAAATCCGCTAATTGAGGAACAACGGAAAGTTATGGTTTTAGAGCTCAAATAATCTGGAAAAAGAATGGTGATTTTTTAAAAGCTATAGGAAAGTTTTTCAAAAAAAAAAAAACACGTACAATTTAAAAAAAAATGTATGAAATATTCATTTGAATCGATAGTACGGTCCATATAATTTAATGTTTGAAGATTATTTCATGCAAATGTTGTTCATCCGCCTAGTCCAATTTTGGCATAGTCTTTTCAACATTTCGGAAGGTATCTCACGAATAAATGCTTCAATGTTGTCTTCCAATGCGTCAATTGAAGCGGGCTTGTCTGTATAGAAATGAGCTTCAACATAGCCCCACAAAAAATAGTCTAAAGGCATTAAATCGCACGATCTAGGCGGCCAATTGACCGGTCCCGAACGTGAAATAAAATATTCACCGAACTCGCCTCTCAATAAGTCCATTGTTGCGCGTGCTGTGTGGCATGTCGTACGGTGACCATCCGTTCATTATTATAATGAACAGTTCATTATTCATTATTGTGTGTTGGAAAACATAAAAATGTTCATTATTTTAGAAATTGCTCATTTTTTGTTCAATATTTTATGATTTTTTTCTTTGAGGAAAGCCTAAGCATGGAAACGTACCCTTACATCATAATTCGTTGTCTTTCTTTTTCGGAACACTTCCTAATCTTACAATTACAAAAATCAGATCATATTATACATCCTAACATACATATTATACATCCTACAGGGAAAGTTAAACTAATACGATTACACTTGCGCACAGGATGACTTTCACCACTGGAAAATAATTTTACCATTGAGTTTTACTGAACATGAGAATGGTAAAAATAACTTTCAGTGAATGTGAATGAAACTCATCTTTTTTCCATTTGGACTAGTTATGGCATTTTCCATAAGTAATTTTGAGAGTGCACTCCGACTGTTGGAATTATGTATTGCATTGTTGAAAAACCCTTCACTCCAAAAATAAATGAAGAGTAAGAATTACACTCCTTCCTGGGACAAAGTGGAGTCGAGTTTAATGTATATTTTAAAAAAGAGAAGCAATATTTCAGTTAATGAAATGATGTTTTCGACGAGTTATCATGTGTACAAAATTATGTTTCTTCAGAAAAAATTTTTTTAATTGGAAGGAGAGCCAAATGAGTGCTGGAGATAGGTGGGTTGAAATTTTCAAGTTTTTCAATTAAAAAATGATACAGTATGAAAACATTTCAAAAGTCGTAGAGTTTTGTTTATGCGTTCCTGGGTCTAATGCCTTTATAGTGAGAGTTTTCTCAATTTTAAACAATGTATGGACAAACAAAAAAAAAAACAATATGAAAATTGAAACATCAAGTCCATTTTAATTTGCAAATGCAATTATGAATTAAATTGCATCGATTTTAAGAATTATTAAAAAGGAACGTCGGAATTTAATTTAATTAAAAAAATGTATTCTTCCGAAAAGTACTTATTTTAACAATATTTATATATTGTAATTCAATGTCAAAGTTGTTTTATTAGCCAATATGATATAAAAGAGTTTAAGGTTTTGTTTATTTTTTTTTGTAAATAAGTTAGAGACTTGTTTATTATCGATGAAAGTTCCTGTTTTGTTTAGTTTATAAATACATATATGTACCTAATTATACTATATTTATTAATTAATTTATATTATATTATATTTATTTACTATTACTCAATGAAATACAAAAAAAATCTTAAAAACTGGTCCACATTTTTCATTTTTTGGGTATACTGTTCATTATTTTGTCTCGGAAAATAAGGTCACCGTCGCATGTGGCATGTGGTACAGTCTTGTTAATACCACATGTCATGCAAGTCAAGTTCTTGCATTTTGGGCAAAAAAAGTTGGATATCATCTCACGGTAGCGCTCACCATTCACAGTTACGTTACGATTCGCATCATCTTTGAAGAAGTACGGCCCAATGATGCCACCAGCAAATAAACCACACCAAACTGTGACTTTTTGTGGATGCATTGGCATCTCTTGCAATGCTTCTGACTGATATTCACTCCAAAATCGACAATTCTGCTTATTTACCTACCAATTGAGCCAAAAATGAGCTTCGTCGCTCGTTGGAAGAAGCGCTCGATGAACTTTCTTAACAAAGCACGCATTTTGATAATGAAATTCAATAATGTGCAAGCGTTGTTCGTTTGAAAAACGATTCATGGTTAAATTATAGACCAAATTGAAGAAGTTTGACAGTGAAACAAAGCACGAAACGTGCGTCAGCTCAGTTTTGCCAAAAAGATAATAGCTAAAAATCACCCTTTATTTAATTTTGCTAGCCCTGATGGGTAAAACTTTTATTCCCACGATTTGGGAAAATAAAGAGGTATTAAAAGCCTCATCACAACTGTGAAGAAGGTGTTGTAATATGGAAAGCTGTCATTTGCTATGGAACAGTTAAGGTCGGGGTCGTAACATCAAAAACTACTGCAGCTGG
This sequence comes from Eupeodes latifasciatus, assembly GCA_920104205.1. Lineage (NCBI taxonomy): Eukaryota > Metazoa > Arthropoda > Insecta > Diptera > Syrphidae > Eupeodes > Eupeodes latifasciatus. Next base: position 182,291,402 of record OV049924.1, read on the forward strand.
TTATAAGGGAATCTTGGAAAGAAATTTTCCTAAATAATTTAAAATGTTGTACCCATAAACTTGGCCTAATAACATGATAACTCACCTAATCACTCGGGACTTAAAAGTAATTAGCATCTGATTGGCCAGGTCCTTCCAACTAAGGCAACTTTATTGGAAAGTTTACTGGAAAGTTTAAGTCGATTCCACTTATGTCAAAATGACAGGTAATAATTATTTTTCATTTAACTGAAAGCTGAACTTTATTATTGTGTGATCTATTTATATTCTGCAAAATTCCATTTCAAGTTTTATATAAAAAGGTAACTTGTGAAACTGGTGCATTAGAATTGGAAAAGGAATAATGACTTTTTCTTTTCAGTACAAAAAAACACAACTTATCATGGATTTGTAACCTGTGTAAGGAGTTTGTTCTTTGTAGATAATAATGTTGTTGGTACTTTCTGCAAGTATAAGATAATCAAGTAAAGTTCTAAGGTTGAAATTAATGACATCTGAAAAATCAAATAGCCGTCTTGTTCTTATTTTGCGTTCAAAGAATGCAGTTGACCCCAAATAAAGTCCCTTATGTTGTGTGAACCTGTGCTATTATTTAACTTTAATTTTTTTTCTGTAGAGATATTCCCGACGTTAAGTGTCCATGGGATTAACTCAAAACGTTTTTGAAAAACTTGAACTCACCATGACATCTGAGTTTCTGAGACAGTTCTGTCAATAGAAATTTCAGAGTCAACGCTATATTATTTGGTATTATTGTAGTGTGATGGCTGTAAGGCTTATGCTGATGATTTGGTTTTACTGTTGTCGGCAAAGTTCGTCACCGTGATTAGCGAAACCACGAAGATGAATCTGAAGAAACTTAGCAGCTGGGCCATTAGCAGTGGACTAGATGTTAATCAGAGCAACACTGAACTGATGCTTTTTGCGACTAAAATTTAATACCTGCCTTCACCCTACCCCGACTGAACGATCAAATCATGTCTTTATCCTCAAGCGCGAAATATCTAGAAGTCATTCTGAAACATTGAATATGATTCCTATTTTGTCTTATGGATCGATTGTGTGTTGGCCTGCGGTTAACAAGAAATACAACATCGAGAAACTAATGAAGATTTAAAGAAAAGCTATAGTGTCGGCACTACAGGGGTCCTTCGATCCTGCCCAACAGTTGCCTTAAATGTTATTCCGAACCTCCTACTAGTAGACCTACACATCAAATTTTTGGTATCGTGCAAGGCGATAATGCTTAAATAATCAAACTTTTGGTTTTCCAGAACCTAAAGGCATGGCATTATTACGGAACTTTTTTGATCCAATATTTTTGGGACATACACTATCTACTGCATCCCTGCCTTCTACATCAATAAAGATTTTAAAGTCATCTTTCCTGCCAGAAAGGATTGGGAGGATGAAATGTTTACGGAAGACTTCGATACCACTATCTTTACTGATGGGTCAAAGATAGAGTGTGGAGATGTGTCGGGAATCTTCTCTAAGTCCTTAAATGTCTCAAGTATTTTCGGCTACCTGATTTTGCCAGGGTATTTCAAGCGGAATTAGTATAACAATCAGAGAAGTGTGAAAAATACTCAAATCAAATTCAGACCAAAATAGATATACGGCTATTTGCACTGGCAGGCAGGCGGCTATTTTGGCTATCAATTCGGTATACACTGGTATAACAATGTCGGGATGAACTATCCAGCCTCAACATCAACCTCCGTGTCACTCTTATTTGGGTTTCCAGGCCATAGTGGCATTAATGGAAATAAACGGGCTGATGAGTTGGCCCTGCAAGGATTGGAGCTTGGAGCTACGAAGGGCCAAATTTGTCTGACAGAATCTAACCGCAGGTGGAACAGTCTAAAGGACTGCACTATATCCAGGAACATATGGCCTACCTACCTACAAAACCCGTTCCATCGAACTTTAATGCAGACCCTGGCATGATATAGCCAGGGTCACTGCAATATGTACCGGACATTGGCCGAAAGAAGAGCCTGCAGCAAAGCTGATATCCCTTACAATAATCATTGCGTAGCTGCAGAGGCCAACATAAAAGAGAGACTGTGATTCACTTTCACTTCAATGTTAAGATTCGGAAGGGCATTCCATAAAGATCATGATTAACTTTCCGAGATAAAAATCAAAGACCTGATTTCCTCATTTTGTCAATATAAATAAAATAAAATACAATAAAGAAACATGGCAGCTGGAAACAAAGAAAACAAAAATCGTGCTTGAAGTATTGAATAATATTTTATTACGTTATAAAATGTATTTGAAATCGATATCCATTTTTTCGTTTAGTTTTATCAATTATAACTTTCACCTTTTTTGTACGATAATTTCGAATCACAAAAATTACTTTTTAAAAAAATTAATAACAAATAAACCTTTCTTTGCTTTAAGGCCTTTGTCACACAAATCTGTCAGACATGGCTTAGACGTATCTGCATGAGGAGCCGCAGTAGTTGTGGTCGTAGATGTAGACGTAGAATCTGCAGCCGTTGTTGTTGTATCTGTTAAATATAAGGGACAAGGCATATAATACAGTTTATTAAAATTGTATTTTTTAGGACGGTCCTAAATTTATTTCATTTTTTTTTTAACTTAAAATTCGAGCCTAAAAAGATTTTTTAAGACCGTCCTCCGATATAAATCAATAAAATCACCAGAAGCCGTAGTTGTTGTTGTGTTTGCTCTCCACTTGTGATGATGATGATGAAACCGAGGACGGTCGAAAAATGTGTTATCTTAACATTTGCTCATTAAAAATAATAAATTAATACAATTTATCAGTTCCTGATTTACCTTGAGAATTAATTTGAGTAAAACCAGCCAAAAGTAGGATGTAAATTGTAAATAATTGTAAAACTTTAAATGTTAACATGTTTACTGCACTTTACTTTTTCAAGAATAAAATTCAACTATAAGAACTCATCAATTATTTCAATACTTATATTCTAATTATTATGTATTTTACTCGTAATATATAAAAATAAAATGAAACACATTTATGAAATCGGGTTTTCCATATTGTTTGTGACTACTGAATGCAAATAAAATTATCCATATGTAAATATTTACTTAAGACTTTACTTTACATTTGAATAAACACTTTAACTCTACCTGTTGAACAAACTACTTATAGCTGAAGGTTAAGGAGCATCAATACAAGATAATATTCGATTTCGATGAATTTTTTAATTTTACTAAACAAAACTTTTTTTTAAATTTTCAAAACAGTTGTTTAATACTTACGTATAGGAATTAAGTTCGAAGTCGATATTTTAATCAAAGCAGTTGAAAAAAGTGGGTCCCGCGATTCCGTCCGTCCGTCCCTCCTCACCCTTACTGTCTAAACCATTGGGTGGATTAAGTTCAATCTTTGAAATTATGGTTTTAAGCACATTCGGTTAAAATTTGGTTAAGGCGTTTATTTATTAACTTCCCATAGGAAGTTAATGTAATCGGTCCGATTTGTCGAATTGAAAATTTTGACATTTCTCGACGTTTCAAGGTTTCTACAATGGAAATAAAAGATTTTTAGAGAGATGACTGTGTGTACGTATGTACGTCTCAAAATGCGTCGATTGTATGGACATAGTGGACAACAATTTTTCAAAGTAATGTGCACAAAAATTGTTTAATAAATGAAATATATTGCATATATTCACTCATTTGAAGACATTGCACGCCCCATGCCACGCCTACTCTTGACAAAAAGTAAGTTGTATGAGTACTTCTCTTACAATTTTTCATTTTTATTTCATGATTTTTATGTTAGGTATACAAAAGTTTTAATATATTTAAGAACCATAGAAATATTAACAGAAAGAATAGAAACTAAGAATAAAAGATAAAGGACAGACTTTTACAAAGAAAGATCAATATTAGAGTCTTCAACAAGAATAATTGATGGAGATAATATGTAAATTTGTACAATTGTCTTTCAAATTGATAAATGGACTGATATCACTTTGGTCCCCTTTTGAAAGCCTTGATTCCGTCTTTCTTAGATTAGAAATTAAAGGATCGGACTTTAAGAGTAATGTTGTCAAGAGGTCTGCATTTGTATTTATTCGGGATGAGTTTCTTGAATGAGAAAGGCTGTGACTTACCTCTAGTGCTTCTTTAGAAAGCTCGCCATGTTTTGAAGAGCAGTCTATAAGAAATATGTAATAGACATTCAAAATATCGTATCCACGAGTACAGCGTAGAAAGTCCGAACCGAAATCTTGATGAGGAATTTGTGTTTGACAAAAATATTATATCGGGTGATTTTTTAAGAGCTTGAGAACTTTTTTTAAAAAAAAAAACGCATACAATTTGCAAAATCTCATCGATTCTTTATTTGAAACGTTAGATTGGTCCATGACATTTACTTTTTGAAGATAATTTCATTTAAATGTTGACCGCGGCTGCGTCTTAGGTGGTCCATTCGGAAAGTTCAATTTTGGGTAACTTTTTCGAGCATTTCGGCCGGAATAGCCCGAATTTCTTCGGAAATGTTGTCTTCCAAAGCTGGAATAGTTGCTGGCTTATTTGTGTAGACTTTAGACTTGACGTAGCCCCACAAAAAATAGTCTAAAGGCGTCAAATCGCATGATCTTGGTGGCCAACTTACCGGTCCATTCCTTGAGATGAATTGTTCTCCGAAGTTTTCCCTCAAAATGGCCATAGAATCGCGAGCTGTGTGACATGTAGCGCCATCTTGTTGAAACCACATGTCAACCAAGTTCAGTTCTTCCATTTTTGGCAACAAAAAGTTTGTTAGCATTGAACGATAGCGATCGCCATTCACCGTAACGTTGCGTCCAACAGCATCTTTGAAAAAATACGGTCCAATGATTCCACCAGCGTACAAACCACACCAAACAGTGCATTTTTCGGGATGCATGGGCAGTTCTTGAACGGCTTCTGGTTGCTCTTCACTCCAAATGCGGCAATTTCGCTTATTTACGTAGCCATTCAACCAGAAATGAGCCTCATCGCTGAACAAAATTTGTCGATAAAAAAGCGCGAAACACATTTCGAACCGAACACTGATTTTGGTAATAAAATTCAATGATTTGCAAGCGTTGCTCGTTAGTAAGTCTATTCATGATGAAATGTCAAAGCATACTGAGCATCTTTCGCTTTGACACCATGTCTGAAATCCCGCGTGATCTGTCAAATACTAATGCATGAAAATCCTAACCTCAAAAAAATCACCCATTACATATATGTATGTTCCCATCAAACAAAGTAAACATCAACTTGAAATAAATTTTGAAATTAAAACCTCTTTTAGTGACAGACGTCAAAGTGAGCTTGTCTATAATAAAAAAGGTAAAGGTAACATTTTAAAAAAGTTCTTATGAGAAGGCAAGACGTTTTTAACTCAAACAATGATTTGAATTGTCCATCCACAATTCTAAATTCAAAGATTTCTTGTTAAAAACTACAACACAAAAACAATCGCTTAGAAGGCTAACATGAGAGATTTCATTTGAGCCTCCTCATTTTTCACAAAGCCCTAGACATTCTTTTACAAACATAAATTTAATTGGTCGACAACATTTTGTTGAAGAAGATCATGGGCTTTTCCAAAGGCGATAAAGATACTTAAAAGAGAAATTCATCTGTTCTCTCTGAATCTGTAGAAATTTGCTTATATTGCCTATGGCCAGAACTCCCATCAAAGCCCCATTTGCAAGCGATGCAGTCATGATTTATTGCTGAAAAATCAGGAATACTTTAGACAGTCTTACTTAGAGGTTCCTGAAGATCAACTGCTGCCAAATTTGCAGACACCTCTCTTTTAATTGGAAGCATCAATTTTTCAACTTTTCTTCATTATATAAGCTCAAAAAGCATTATATTTTTGTTCGGAAAGATCAAGGTCAAGATATAATGCCAATGCATTACTTCAAAAAGATTCCAGTCCATACAAAATTTTCTTAGTTTGTATAAGAAATAAAAACTTTCATTTTTTATTTCGAAAATAAATCTCTCTAACAAAAATAGATTTTGAATCAAACTATTTCATCATATGCAAAATATTGTTGGTAGTTTTAAGTTTATTTTTTGAAAAACTCAACTGACAACTTTAAAAAAAAAACACGAAAACCTACAAAAACAATGAAAAACTGATCCTCAACGAAGCTAAAAACTTATTCAACATTTCGTTTACAGAACTCCTTACTAAAATCAGGCAATTCTGTCCCAAAAATAATTTGATCAAAATCCAGGAAGAAAAAATGTTTTCCTACCTTGAGTTTTTTGCTTCTATTGTTGTATAATAATGTCTATAAAAATACTAAAAATCATGTTGATTTCAATTCAATTATTTCATATGAAAGAAGACTTGGGCTTTTATATATACTTAAAACAAAAAAAACTCACATTTGTTTTCTCTCTGAAACTAGACTATCCGAAAGACTTAAACCCTCTTTTGAATACTTTAATATGTGAAGAAATGACCCTGGCAAAGGAACAGCAATTTTACTTGATAAAACGTATAGTCTTAACTCTGTCTTTTTTCAAAGCAATATATTATTCACACGTTCGCATTTTAATCTGAAGGATTTATAATCTATCAGACGCGGAACAGCCATTAACTAGATTTACTTGATAACCTTTATACACTTAAAAATAGTAACGATACCACTGTATTTGGTGGAGATTTTAATGCTTTTCACACTGCCTGGGGAGACAGTGTCCATAACAATAAAGGTAATCTTTTGAACATTTAGTTCAACAATGGCCCATACTTGAATCTTGACCTTATTCTTTCAGATTCAGACTCACCGACTTTTCCAAGATCCTGCTCTTATTCTGACTTTTTCATTATTTCTTCAATTCTTAATCCATCGCGTTATGTGAATAATCCATCAATGCTTTCGAGTTGTGTTGGAGTCGCTTTTGAACTCGTTCTAGAAGACCTTTACCTACTTTCAAAAGCTTTCGAAATACAGATTGGCTAGAGTTTTAATCAAGTCTTCATGTATCTTTAACCTCTCTTGTGTTCCCAAACCTAATAATAAAAAGAGGCTGGGATGCGACCGACACTAACTTCCCATCCCGTCTGTCGCTTTGTCTTGCTTAAAAGTTTGTAGGGTTGGGTTAAAAAAGTTGTTAGTTGAATTATTCTTAAAAATTATAAAATTATCAACAATATTTTTTATGTAAAGAAATAGTTTAGTTTGAAAATCTAGTTTTGTTAAATAGATTTTTAGTCGAAAACAAATTTTTACCAATCTAAGCAGCATTTCTTAAATTTTTACAAGTTGGATGAATGAAATTAATTTGAGAGATATCAAGAACCGAACATCAATTTTTACCAAATTTGCGTACTAATTCTTGTAGATTTTATTTTTTTTTTTATGAAAAAAACTTGCTGTTTGATTTTTATAAAAAAACTACTGAATATCGAAAACAATATTTCTGTGAAATAAAAAAAGTTTTTAAATTTTTACCAAGTTTTAGTATTGTTTTTTTTTGTTAGGTTTTTATTTTTTTGTAAACTGTCAATTCGATTTTTCTCAAAATTTTACTGGATGTTGACAAAAATATTTTATGAAAGATAAAAGTAGTTTAAAGCTAATATCTCAAGGTTTTGAAAAGATATTTGAGTCGAAAATCTATTTTTACCAACTTTTATTAATTTTTTTGTTTAGTTTTTTTTTTGTTTAAAAACTTACAATTTGATTTTTCTCAAAATGTTTCCAAATGTTGAAAACGAGATTTTTTAAAAGGTAAAAGTAGTTGAAAGCCATAATCTCAAATTTTTGAAAAGATATTTGAGTCGAAATTCAATTTTTACCAACTTTGAGTAATGTTTTTTAGGTTTTTATTTTTTATTAAAAAAAACTGTCAATTCGATTTTTCTCAAAATCTTACCAGATGTTAAAAACGTTATTTTACGTTGCACAAAATTGTTTTGGAGATAAAATCATTTTGTATTCGTAAAATTTTCGAGGTGAACAATTTTTTTTAAAGTTTTTTTGATTTATAAAAAAAACCGTTAATTGGATTTTTTTCATAAAATATACTTGTTTGGTATAACGTTATAGTATATAATATAAAATTTAATTCAAGTCTTTAGCGTTTTTGGTTCATTTAGGGTTAATCAAAATTTCACTTTTTTTAAACTGCTGTGGTAAAAAAATCACCCACGCAATTTTCTTGAGAGCCCTTTCTGCATCTTTCTGCCTTATTATCTGTATAACAAAATTTATTTAAAGTCGATATGTCTTCTGGTTCTTGAGCAATGGACGACGAAAAAAACGTCGCGAAAGTCGCAAACGTACGGACATACGGACGTACGAACGGACGTACACACGCACGCACAGACATCTTTCTAAAAATCTTTTATTTCGACTCTAGGGACCTTGAAACGTCGAGAAATGTCAAAATTTTCAATTTGACAAATCGGACCCATTTACAATAACTTCCTATGGGAAGTTAATAACTTAAATTTAGCAACAGTTTAGAACGTCGAAAGTCATTCCAATGTATATAATGTGAAAAATCACGAGTATAAGGGTATTTCAGATTTGACTAAAAATGTATTGAACTTAGAAACAACTTTTGACCTATCTCACTACTTTGAGCGGGCTTAAGCCAATTATTTAATAGTTTCTGCGAAGATCGAAGATACGGATATCATTCCAAATAACCAGTTTTAACCCGAAGAAAGGTCATCCCTTTCTTCCTTTAATATAGTAAAGAAAGCTTTGGCTCTTCTCTTATAGATCAGCTTCTCAACCATGAGCTTTCCTTTTGTATTTTCATTATTTTCGTGTTTGATTCGTTCTGTAAGCTCAATACATATAAAAAAATTTAAGAAAGCCTATTTCGGAATAATTTTTCAATATCTCTTACAACTATTTATTTGGATATTTCCATCTAACGTCATACCATAAAAGGTTTTTTGAGTTTCTGATACTCTGATGCTTCTGATACTTAAAAATATATTTTGAATGGATGTAATGGATTTTGATGCGAACAAAAAAATAGAATACGAGTATAATGGATTTTGAACCAAAACTCAAGTGGATAAAATGGGTTTTGAAATTAACTACAGATTTTGTGCTCTGATTTATATGGCAAAAAATGGGATTTGGGATTCAAACTTTGGCCCATCGTATGTGTTTGAATGATAGCAACAAAACCTCATACCTAAGTCATTTTTTTTTTTTTTCAAAAGTGGATATAATGGGTTTTGATTTTGACCAACACATTTACAAAACTCAATTATTTGAAGTTTCCGAATTGGCCCATTAACATCATTTTTAGTTTTTTAACACACCGATTTTTTTTCCAGTGATCTCAGGTGTTCCTCAGGTCGATACTGGGGCTATTGTTGTTCAATATTTTTCTGCAAGACTTTCCTCTTTCAGACATCATTTCCGATGAACCTGGATATTTGCATTATGCTGATGACACAATTATACTGCCTAGCGATGCTCGACCACTCGACCATCTTAGCTCTTAAACGGTTTGACTTGTTTTAGAAACACCAATGAAATAGGACATTATACTAACATACGGTTTTTGTACTTGGTTTACAATATCACCTAGTGTAGCAAAAGAATTGGAGATTTTTGAACGGAAAATATTGAGATTTTGCTGTGGAATGTTTAGAAAGCCAGATAAGAAGTGGCTTTCAAACAAAACAGTATATGAAGCAATTCAGGTTACACCATTATTGAGGTAACAAATAGATCTGCTTTCTGGAAAAAATGGAACGAATGAGTCTCCATGCAAATCCACTAGTAAGATTCTTAATGGACTTAAATTCCAAGGACAGTTTAGTGGATGAATATTACTTATCAGATCACCATTTAATATTCTTAATGTCGGGTCATTTTGCCTTATTAAGACCGGATACGTTCCGTTTTACGAAAGAGTTTCTTTTTTTAATTATAGAGTTATTAGTTATTGCTAACATAGACTTTGTAGATATTGTAGAATACTTACCGTTAGGGTTTTCCACAAATATAAAATGTTATATTAAGTTATATTTGCCATAAAAGAGCATAAAAGATATTGTTGGCCCTGAGCAAGCGACCAAAAATAAATGATAATTATTAGAAACATCTCCATGAACTTTTATAGTATTTTAAATATTCTTTAAGTTGTATATCTTTTAAGTCAGACATAATCTTAAAGTAGTACTGAGTTTATTGGTCGCAATAAAGTCAACTTGAACTTGAACTATTTTGAAATAAATGTAGAATAGATTAAATTAACCACATACTGTCAATTCTTTTTTTAAGAAACACTAAAAGTATAGTAAACCATCTTTATACTCAAGTTTTAACTTGGACATCTAGTTTTCATCAGGGGATGTAGCTCAGATGGTAGAGCGCTCGCTTAGCATGTGAGAGGTACGGGGATCGATGCCCCGCATCTCCAATAAGTATCTTTTTTTAATTTTGTCATCAATGTTGTTATTTTGTTATCAAGAGATCCGATCCGATAGATGGTGCTTATTCAGATTATAAAACAAACTAAAAACAAATTGAATACAAACAAATACAGAATATACAAATATTGGCGTGATAAATACAACGAATTCTCCTTAGTACAAGAGAATTAAATTTGACGAAATAATTTAATTGTTGGTTTTCAAATCAACCACACAAATTAATATACCGTTGCCGATATATTAGTCTCTCTTAAGAAAATATTTGAGCAACTGTTCACGTGGGCGTATACGCACTTTTTTTGATGTACATTATGTACTTAAAAATCCTCTCAGTCATCCTCAGTCCGATTTGTCAAATTGAAAATTTTTCATTTCTCATTTTCAAGTTCCCTAAAATCTACATAAATCGAAGTGGGTGTGTACGTAGGCAGATATATCGATTTCAAATGAATTTTGTTTTACAGATAACAACATTAAAAAAACCACGACCCATACTGATAGTGATAACTTACTATCTCGTCTGCCGATTTGTCTTGCTTAAATGGTTTGTAGGTTTTCGTGTTTTGTTATTTATTCAATTACGTTAAATACTAACGCTAGGTTTACAAACAAAACTTATATCTAAAAAAAAAAAAAAATTATATATATAAATATATTCTATACATTAAAATATACTTTAAACATTACTAATAATAATATGACACATAAAGCTAAGAATTATTTAAATAGTGAGAGAAAAAATGTATTTTGAAGCTAACTGATTTGATATTTTGATTAATAGAATTTAAAAGAAAATTATTTTCATTATATATGCTTATTAACTGGTTAATTGGACTGTTAGAACCATAGTTTGATCGGCTAAGATTTGCTCGAATTGGCACTCGATTTCTGAAGTAATTTCGGCTTACATTAAAGTGGAATCGACACAAAACTGATGGAGATGAAATGGATCCATTCAGAATTCCAACAATAAAGCAGAGTTGCAAATACTTACGGTGACTAGTAAGCGATGGAAGACCTAAAGTTGTTGCCTAACGGAATAGGAAGGCAAAGCTAATTCATGTGTCTGTGGGAGAAATCGTAAAATAAATCTTAGGAATCTTCTTTGAACACCTTCAAGTCTATGGATATGATTCGAGTAATAAGGGGCCCAAACTATACAAGCGTATTCAAGGACTGATCTGACAAACGATACATACAGAGTTTTAAGGACATAAGGATCTCGGAATTCCCTGCCAAATCTTTTTATAAAGCCTAGTGACTTATTAGCTTTTTCACAATGTGGTTGAAATGGTCAGTAAAAGACAGTTTTGTGTCCAAAATGATACCTAAGTCTGAGAAGTGAGTCAATTTTTCGAGGTTTGAAGAATTTAACCTATAGTTATAGTCAAAAATACTGTGTTTACGTGTAAAACTCATCGTTTTACACTTATTAATGTTTAACAATAAACGATTTGTATTGCACCATTCCCATAGACGAAGTAGGTCATCTTGTAATAGTTCGCAGTCCGTTAAGGAATTAATTTTTCGAAATATTTTCACGTCATCAGCGTATATTAGCGTCATATAATTTCTTAAGATAGATGGGAGATCATTTATAAACAGAACAAATAACAATGGACCAAGGTGGCTACCCTGAGGTACACCAGAATTGACAATAAACGGATTGGAATAGTCGTTTTTGAACACAACACAATAATATCTGTTTGTTAGGTAAGAAGATATCCATGCTATTAGTTTATCATTTAGTCCAATTTTTTCTAATTTCCCTAAAAGTACTTTATGGCTAAGTTTGTCAAATGCTTTGCTAAAGTCTGTAAATACACAGTCAACTTGTTGTTTAATTTCGAAAGTGTCAATACAATATGTTGTAAATTCGAGTAGATTTGTAACGGTCGATTTTTTTTTCACAAAACCATGTTGATTGTCACAAAAAAAAAAAGAACAGTTAAAGGAAAGAATATCACAAACAATGGCTTCAAACAATTTTGGTATAACAGACAGCTTAGCTATAGGACGATAGTTGCATATACGATGCTTGGGACCCTTCTTATACGTTGGTTTTAGAAATGCATATTTCCATAAGAGTGGAAAATGGGAACAATTAAATGATTGGTTAAACAGAATACACAATGGGTGCGAAAGATATTTAACGCACTTTTTTAGCATAAATGAAGGCAGTCTGTCAGGGCCTGGACTAAGACTCGTCAAGTTTTAGAATTTTGTTTATCTGAGCCAAGTGAGGAAACTGAGAAGTATTTGTTAAATCTATTGAGCTGTGATTTGTAGAAAAAGAATCTTCATACGCACTTTTAAAAAAATTTGCAAACATATTCGAAAGTTCTAGAGGATCATGGCTTGTTTTGTCTCTATATGTCATGTTTGGAGGGTACCCGTCAAATTTTCGCTTACAGTCAACATATTTCCAAAATTTTCGTGAATTCGTCTTAAGTTCCCGTTCAGTATTTGCAACAAACTCGTTATAAAGACAATTTGAATAGTTAACAAAATCATTTCTGATTTCTTGGTAGATACCATAATCAACATCAGTATGTGATTCGTTATATTTTATCCACGCCTTATTCCTTTTATTTTTTAAGCATTTAAGATGCCGATCAAACCATGGCGGATTATTATCTTTGGCTTTAATTTTACGAAGAGGTACGCTTTCTAGAAAGCAATTAAATAATATTTTATAGAATTTCAATACCATATCATCTAAGTTCAAATTTATAAATATTGAATCCCAGTCCAAATGATTTAAGTCGGTAAAAAGTTGATTGAAATCACATTTTTTGAAGTCAAATTCAATTTGCTTATCACAAGAGGTATCAAGATTACAAATATTTAAATTTAAGGATATTGTGAACGCAGGATGATGTCGGTCTTCTTTTAAAAGTTTTATGTCGCTTTGAATAACAGCAGTGTCAGCATTTACGATGTCAGAAATATAAATAAGGTCCAGTATTTTGTTATTGTGGTTTTTGATTGAGTTCAGCTGAATGAGTCCTAGAGAGGCCATTGTGTCGACTGTGCAAAATTCGATATCAGTAGATGGGTTGGTCGGAAAATATTCTTCGTTATTGTCATTCTTGGACCAATCAAGATTAGGTAAATTGAAGTCACCTAATACGCAGATTTCATCTTCAGCATTTATATTTTCAAATAAATTTTCCAAATTGTCATAGATTTGTTTGTATATATTGTAGTTGGAACTTGGTGGTATGTAGACAGCAACTATATATAGGCTACCGAAATCCATTTTTATTTTTATGCTCATCATTTCGAAGTCAAATTGTTGGAAATCATTTACCAACGAACTTATAAAAGAGTTTTTAGCAGCTATTAATAATCCTCCTCCAACTCTTGTAAAAAAAGTTGTCAGTTGAATTCTTCTAAAAAATTTAAAAATTACCAACAATATTTTGCATATATGTTGAAATAGTTTTAGATTAAAATCTATTTTTGTTAACAAAAAAAATTTATTAAATGTCGAAAACAATATTTTCTGTGTGATAAAATTAGTTTGAAGCCAATATTTTTAATTTTTGAAAAGATTTTTGAGTCGAAAGTAAATTTTTATCAAGTGTTAGCATTATTTTATTAGGTTTTTATTTTTTGTAAAATGTTTGTAAATGTTTGTAAAATTTTACTGAGTATTGACAACAATATTTTTTACAAGATAAAATTATTTTGAAGTAAATATCTCAAATTTTTGAAAAGATATTTGAGTCGAAAATCAATTTTTACCAACTTTTCGTAATGTTTTGTTTAGGTTTTTACTTTTTGTGAAAAAAACTGTCAATTCGATTTTTCTCAAAATTAATATACAAGTTACAATAAGGGTATTCATGCAAACGCAGAAAACCCATAGAAACCTTAAAAACTGTAGAATTTTCTATCGGTAGAAATCAACTGTCAAAATTTGTATGGGAAAAATATTCTGCAAAATATAGACTTTTATCTCTCAAATTTGAAGCAGAAATCGTAGAAAAAAAAACAGATAAATTTTTGTTTGTTTCTAACGTTTCCCCTTATATTTTTAATGGGGTGTTCATGTAAACCCTTTGCGGAAATTTATATTTTTCTACAAAGTAGAAAATTATATCGTTACATGAATACCCTTAATATATAATATAAAATTTATTTCAAGTCGCTAGCGTTATTGGTTCGTGAGATATTGTGGGTTAACCAAAATTTTCATCTTTTTTTTTTAATTTATATGGTAAAAAACCACAGACGCAATTTTCCTGAGAATCCTTTCTGCATCTTTCTGCATTATTATCTGTAACAAAATTTATTTGAAGTCGATATTTCTACTGGTTCTTGAGCTATGGACGACGAAAACAACTTCCTGAACGTACCTATGTACGTACGGACGTAAGAACGTACATACAAATCAATAACGTCAGTGACTTCAATTAAATCTTATATTATAAAATGTAACTTGATATAAAATAAATATAATTTAAAAAAAAACTCAAAAACTCAATTCACGGTTTTTTTTATAAATCAAAAAAACGGAAAAAAAAGTTTGTCACCTCGAATATTTTAGGAACAAAACGGGTACGGATGGAAAGTTATCAGTGTGGGTAGCACAACAGCCTCATTTCGACTCTGTCATGAACCTATTAGAAACACGTTTTACATATGCTAAAACTATAAAAAGAAACTAGGATATATCAATGTTTCAAACCTGTTGATATACAAAATTTATATTGCAAGGTTATTTCAATAACAACCAAAGAGGGTTATGTTAAACATTTGTTAATAAAATCACCCATATTAAAAATTGTTGTTCCTGCGCGATGGCAATAATTGTTTTATGTTGAAATACGCTTAGGAAAAGTTTCAAATTCCATTTTCACAAAAAGTAAACCACCCTAGGTTTTTAAAGGTGTAGGTGCAAAATTTTAAACGATTAAGAAAAATGTTAAAGCCAAATTTAGCAATTTTAAGCTTAAAAGATGATTTACCCAATTTTAAGCGATTTTAACATCTTACTATCTCTTAACAATTTGCTAAAGTTAAAATCACGGAATGGCTACTTTAATTTTTAGCAATTTGCTGAATCCATATAGCATCTGTGCAATTATTCTTATAAGAGGTGGGGATTCCAATTAATAGGTCCATTTAAGTGTATTATTATTATTATTATTATTATTATTATTATTATTATTATTATTATTTACTTCTTTATTGATCAACTTATACATAATTACAATAAATATTTAACAAAAAAGAAAAAAGAGATGGCTATATTTTACCGTCTGCCGATTGATTGAAAGAAAAACATACATATTTGAAAAGTAAAAATCTATATATATAAAAATTAATGCCACTTTTCGTTGTAATGTTATAACTCAACAATGCCTTTACCGATTTGGCTAATTTTGGTCTTGAATTATTCGTGGAAGTCCAGAGAAGGTTTGTGCGTAGAGAAAATTTAAAACAAAAATCTTGGAAAAGTGTAAAATCAACATCTTTCTATACTCCCATATACAAACAATTTGTACTAATACTTAAAAGCCAATTTGAACCTTTGGCAAACCAATCGAAGACAAAAAAAGTAACGTTAGTTCTGTCAAACAAATTTAATGTCATCATATGTCATTTCATTTTATCAGCGATAATGATTGCTTTGTTGTGTTTATATTTTCCAAAATATTGTTAAGTTATTGCTTTGTGTTTATACATATTTTCCAAAATATTGTTGAGTTGTTGAGTGAAGGTAAAATGCCACGAGCAAGACGACCAAATATAGGCCGGCGAACGCGTAATGCGTAATGCAAATCAAGTGGCATTTTAAGACGATCTCAGACTACAGATGAACGCGCACAAGCTAATGCATCGCAGCGTGAACGTACTGCACAGAATAGATCTGTTGACCACGTACCTTTACTTAATCTTGCACGGCGATCACGAATACGTCGTGCTGTTTTGGATGAAATGCTGTGTGCTGCTTTGAATTACAATAGTCAGATTGATTATAGTATAGTATGTACGGATACATTGGAATGATGGACGCAATATGTCCACATCACATTGTGATGCGGGTAACTTTTCAGGTGAAACGCCCGGCATGTGTTGTGCTAATGGTAAAGTGAGATTGTTAACATTAGAAACTCCACCCGAACCATTGTATTCATTTATTTTTGGGACATCTCAAACGTCGAAGCAGTTTTTGAGTACCTAATATTCAACAATACAATTCGGCATTTCAAATGACTTCTTTTGGTGCTACTAAAATTATTAGAGATAATTTTATGCCGACTTTTAAGATAAATACCTCAACAGGATTGTCCCATGTTTATGTCAATCTGAATCATAAAGCCTTGAAAATTCTGATTCAACATCTACCTAAAATTGCATACATGTTACAGATTCAGGGCCAGATTTATCATCAAGCTGTTTCGTTATTGCCATACCCCGATTTTACCGGTGATGAAAATCGTGAATTGGATCAACGTTGTGCAATTGTTTCAAATACAAGACGAGAAATTATTCGTGAGCTACAAAGATTTTTCCATCAGCATAACGCATTAGTTCAATTGTCCAAAATTGCTCTTGATCGTATGCCATCTGATAATCACAAAATTGTAATAGCACCAAATAGAATATTCAACAAAAACATGTACATATATGACACAATCATGCAAGCCGTTTCCAATAATGCAGGTGGATTATATTTCTTGGATGCACCTGGTGGTACAGGCAAAACTTTCGTTGTATCATTGATTTTAGCGACTAGTGCACAATGGCGAATAAAAAATCAATAGAAGCATTTAATCGAACAATGCAAGATTTACGCGGTTATCAACAGCTTTTTGGTGATGCTCTGATATTGCTGTCAGGGGACTTTCGTCAAACATTGCCTGTCATATCTCGATCTCCTGCTGATGAAATAAACGCCTGTTTGAAGTCATCAGTTCTTAGGAAATATGTACAAAAATTGACACTGAACATTAATATGCGTATTCATCTACATAATGATGCAACTGCCATGAGCTTTTAAAACAATTGTTAGAAGGTGATGGCAAAATACCAATCGACGGTACCAACGGATTGATCACTTTACCAAACAATTTTTGTACAATTGCGCAATCTATAGATGATTGAACGTGTTTTTCCAAATATTCTTCAGAATTACAGAAATCATGATTGGTAATGCCATTAATTTTTAAATTCAAGCGAAACTGCCAGGTGTAGTCACGACATATAAATCAATTGACAGTGTTATGAATCAAGATGAGGCAATGAATTATCCAATTGAATTTTTAAAGTCATTGGAACCGGCTGGTATACCACCGCATTGCTTGAATCTGAAAATTGGTTCTTTGATTATATTATTGCGAAATATTAATCCACCAAAGCTGTGTAATGGCACCAGATTGGCAGTGAAAAAGTTATTGTCAAATATGATTGAAGCTACAATCTTAACTGGTAAATCATAATGAGAAGTGTGTTTGATACCGCGTATCCCTATGATTCCAACTGATATGCCATTTGAATTAAAAAGATTTCAATATCCTGTGCGTTTATCATTTGCGATGTCCATAAATAAGGCCCAAGGGCAAACACTTCACGTTTGTGGTGTCAATTTGGAGGAATCATGTTTTTCACATGCCAACTTTATGTTGCCTCAAAATGGAAAAACAAAAAATATTGTTTATCCAACTGTTTTAGACTAACCCATATAGACCCACCATAGTAAGAGTAGATACCCAATTCTTTTTTATTTTTTAGTTTTTACTCTTTGCTGATAAATATAATATAAACAATATATCATTTGGGTCGTTTGGACTTTTAAATAGCTAGCAATTTAAAATATTTTTTTGTTTGAATAAATGAACTTAATAATCATTTTTTTTTATTACTATGCCTTATACGTAGCGAAGCACGTACCGGGCCGCTAGTAATTTATATAATTAAAAAGAATAATGAGATATATGTATACATCATGAATTGCATTAACAAGGTTTGAAGTAATACTAAAATAATGCAATGTAACTGTTGCGATACCTATAGGCATGAATACAATATTGTGATAATGACTCCCAACCGTAAATACCATTTTAGAAATCTTTGGATTCCTGAAGTGTGAGAAAGCTTTTGGAGAAATATAGTCTTCTAATTTCAAGTAAAATTGGACATTCGGTAAGGAAGTGGAAAATGCCATCCGGTACGTTAAGATTACAGAGACTACAAGTCACCGTTAAATCTTGTCTGTGTGGCATGCAATTGAGGTAAAGAGTTTCAGTCCTCATTTTAAATATAGTACTGATTTCATAGTTTGTCAAGCTGTTATTGAAATAATTATTTGGACCAAGACAGTGATTTAAATTCCTATACAAGCTTCTAGATTCAGACAAGCGCGCGCGGTCTAGACAGCTTTCGTAAAAACGTTCATCTATCTGCGCAATGCACTCGTAGAATTTGTTTTGCCAGTCATTTATGTTTTCAAGAGTTAAATTAAGTACCATTCCGTGTTCCGTAGCCAAATCCAACCACTCTTTGAATGGCGACAAATTGCGTCTAAATGCATACGTAAGTAAGTGTTTCTGAAGATTTGTGTTTGGACGCTTCATTATTTTGATAATGAAATTCGCATTTGCTTTGAGGTTCTTACAGTAAATTTGAGGTTTTCCCGCTTCTACATAAATAGCATAGGTGGGGACTGAGGAAGGTAGTTTAAAAATACGTTTAAAGAAAAAGCACTGTAATCGCTCAAATTCTTCCACTTTTTTATAGCCAAAAACTTGATTCGCATAGCAAAGACAGGAGTTGATGGTTGCATTGAAGACCTTAAATTTAGATGCCGTATCCACGTTTTTATTACAATAAAATTTAGGCCACATAAGATTGATTGCAGTTTTTGCCTTACTGACTTTTTCTTCTACATGTTGTCGCAAATTAAGATTGTAAGATAGAAGGACACCTAAATCTTTAAATTCCTTAACAACCTCTATAGGTTGGCCTGCCAATTGCCAATATTCTCTCGGATGCCTTCTATCTGCCGTGTGCTGTCCCAAGTGTCACAATAACTCTTAAGTTTATTAATTTGAAACTGTAATGTAAGGGGGTTTGTCCGTTAAAATCACTAAATCATCTGCATAAAGGAGTGTTTTAATGTGTGTATCTCCTACTATGACACCGCCCGGCAAGTTTTCAGATACACCGTCAATGAATAGGGCGAACAAAATAGGACTGGGGACGCAACCTTGTGGAACTCCAGTTTCGGTAACAAAAAAGTCTGACATATTACTACCATTCCAAACTGCAGCTGAAGTGTTCGCAATTAGTTTTTTTTAAACATTGAGGAATTTCGTAGAAACACCTATCAAGCTTAGCTTGTATATAAGTGAGTTTCTGTTGACAGTGTCGAAGGCAGCCTTAAAATCCACAAAGAAGGCATAGAGCTTTTGTTTTCTTGTTATAAATTTTCTAGCTATAATCTCCAGCGCAAAAATTTGATCGACTGTTGAAAGACCAGGACGAAAGCCCCCTTGGAAGATACTAAGCCGATTATTATGTTCCACCCAGCTCGAAAAGCGATTATATAGTATTTGAGCGAATATTTTTCTTAGGCTACAGAGAATTGATATACCCCTACAGTTTTCAACTAAGGATGCATTACCCTTTGTAAAAATCGGAAAAATAAGGGACTTTAAGAATAGACTTGGAACGTCCTCGTTTAAGAAGACGTTATTAAAGAATATCAAAAGAGAATCATGATAATTTGCAGTGCTATTCTTAAAAAACTCATCTGGTATGCCATCAAGTCCATTTAAGTGTATTTGCTTTGTATATTTTCACTAACAGTCACTTTTCAGACATGCTTGAATGCTCGTTTTTTTTTATTAAAGGCAATTAGCAATTTACTAGTTAGCAAAACGAAAAGAAGGGTTTAACATTTTAAAGTCCTTAGTAAATTGCTAAATATTTAGAAAATTGCTGACTTGTAAATTGTTAAACCCTTAACAATAGGTTGTTTAAAATATTGCGTCATAGATTTTTGACATACAATTTAATTTATTTAAAATATAATCTTCTGGCGTGACCTTCACGGCTGACTCGGATGTTATCTTCGCTGGATGACCAATTTTTCATTACTTTTTCCAACACTTGTGGCCACTAAGTTGTCAATCGTTTCGTGCTTATCGGCATATACTGGCGACTTTATAAAATATATCTCCACTTATCATGGCTCTAAAGCAGTCACCACTCACTATAACATTAAAGCCAGTATCGGTTTCTAAGAAGTACGGACCAATTATTCCTCCAAACAATTAAACAAGAGTAAGCTTCATCAAAATACACGTAGTAACCGATACGTATTTCGAACAGAACCATGGCTTTCAAAATAAATTTGTTCAATTTGGAATCGTTGTTCAGGCGTCACACTATTGAAATGCCAAACCAAACTAAAAACAGCTGACAATATGAATTAGTGTTGCCAACTTAAAATTCTATAACTTCTAAGATTTCGTTTAATTTTATCCAGTTAAACGTTAAAGTAAAATTAGACAAATATTTTTAAACTGCGAGTTAGTTTTGCACCGAGTCGCGAGCGCCGCCAATCACTTCGCATATATTCAAAAATACAATTTGCGAACGTTAAAGATGTTGTGGATCGATATTTTCAAATAAACACTTCTGTTTTTAAGGACAAATGAAAGCTTACAACTTCTTCATTTAGAATCTGTTGGGCGGGCAATTTTTTAGTGGGCCAAATATACATCCGTTCACTATTTTCCCAAAAAATGCTGAATTTGTATTCGATTTTTCTTTCACAGACGAAAATTAGTTAGAAAAAGTTACAGTTTTGGAGAAGTAAGATAAAAGCGGATGCAAACTCCAATCATCAATAATACATTTAAACTAATTCGAGCAACAGTCTGTTCAACTAGGGTCTGCTAGGGTCAAGAAAATATAAAATATTGCATTTCATCATGATTCATGTTTGATCTCCAAGTTATTCAAACAATAATAAATTGTTATCGTTTTGGAAAGGTAGAAAAAACAAAAAGCTTTTAAAGTTCAGGTATTTATCGGCTCAATGGTCTAGGGGTATGATTCTCGCTTTGGGTGCGAGAGGTCCCGGGTTCAAATCCCGGTTGAGCCCTCAGTTTTTTTCAAAAACATATCAAATGTTTAAAATGTTTAAAAATAAGCTTTCTTTATAGCCATTTGCAAAATTTAGCATACCGACGATTACTCCATAATAATTTGTTGGTTATAAATTGATAAACGTTTATAAGAAATTGCTCAAAAATTCTAAAGAAAATCTAACTATATCGACAACTTTTATTTCTGTAAGAAATATTTATGGCACAGTAAAAAAATCTTTTATTTTTTAACATGTTTTATTAAATTATTTAAAATAAATATATTCTATTTACTTACATACAAGTTGAACTATAAAAATAAAGTAACAATAAATAAACCTTTATCCATAGAACGGTGGCTGGCCAAATCCATATCCACCACCATATGAGGGGTATCCAAATCCTGAACCGTATCCTCCAAAAGGATTGCCACCATAACCTCCATTTCCATAACCTCCAAATGGCCCACCACCATAACTTCCTCCTAAGGGTCCGCCTCCATATAATCCTCCCCCAAAACCATTATTTAGAAGGCCACCTCCACTACCTAGGCCGCTTAATGGTCCACCACCACCACCAAACAGCCCACTTAGAGGACTATTTCCAAGAACGCCATTTCCTAAACCACCAAGACCACCTGGCCTTCCACCTAGTCCCAACAAATTAGCAAACAGTCCAAGGGGTCCACCACCTCCAGCACCGCCTCCATTCCCTAGAAATGCACTAGCTAGTCCACCACCACTTCCACCTCCTAATAAACCAGGAAAAATTCTTGGTTGATTTTCAGAGCTACTTGAAGAACCACTTGATTCTGGCTGTTGTTGTGGCATAGCTTTCACATTTCCAATCACAAGTACCAAACATCCTAAAAGTATTTTCTATAGAAGACAAAAAGTAAATCTTTAAAATCTAAGTTTCTATTAAAATATCTTTAAAATTCTTACCATCGACTGCATTTTTACTTAAAAATTTTGTTTGTTTTTTGAGAATTTTTTTACTTTGACGATTAAACTCGATTGCTTTGGCTTTATATAGTCTTCCGCTCAAAGTACTCACCTACTCAGAAAAACCATCTCAAAACAAAGACTGGTTTTATTTTTGACTATTCCGATCTTATGGCTTTAATCAATTTTGCAATACAACCTTCGTTTTATTTTTTTTTTATATTTTGTTTAAAATTTTATTGAAAACCGGAAACATTCTATGCATCTTTTTGGTCATTTATGGTAGATTGGCCATAACTATGACTTATTTGGTCAACGGAAGTTTTATTATTTGCAATATATAAATGAAGACTTCTGATCAAATCAAATCATTGACTCGTGCAAATTAAATTTCTTGAGAAGCTAAATTAAAATGAATCATTTGGTGAGAAAATGTTTTGTTGTTGTTGTTAAATTTTTCTCATTTATAAATTATTTAAAAATATATTTCAGAGAAAGGCCCTTTTAACTGTGGTGTTGTTGACTTTTACAACAACTGGCTTTGCAGACTTTGAAAATATTGGACAAGGTGGGGTCGGTGACGTCAGAGATGGCATCGGTAACGTCATCGATATTGATGGTAACATTGAGGAGGGAAGATTTTTAGGACTACTTAAAAAAGGACATGAAACACACACCAATTTTGTACCATACCCCTATCCGGTTCCAGTTGTTGTTCCTGTGTATCAAAACCAAGGGCATGGGGGAAAACTGGGGTTATTAGGAAAAGGACTTAATCAAGGTTTCAGTTTTGCTGGAGAAGGTTTTGGTCAAGGATATTATCCGGGTTTTCCAAATCAATATCCCAATTTTAATTCATTGGGTTATGGCGGTTTTGGCCCTGGACTAGGATCTGGATATGGTTATTATTAGTGAAAGATGTTGTTGAGTTATTTTTAAGTTAGTTGTTGGAATAAAAATAATCTTTAGAGATTGTTTCTGAAATTAAGTCTGTATTTTTTAAATGGAGATTTGATTATTTTATTAAAAAAAAAAGTTAAAACTAATTTTGAGTTGAAGAATTGCCTTTGTATTACAAATAACTCTTATTTCTTAAACATGATATGTCAAAAGTGACATTAAAATGTAATGGTATTATGTGGCGTATACGTACTTTTTTATTTTGCACTATATTTTGCACATTTATAAATTAACTCGATAAGGAAAGGTGGGATATAACATTCATTTCACTATCGATCAAACTGAAAAAATTACTTTTTGATTTAAAAGAAAAATGCTTACGTATGATTTTGCTTTTGTTACTTACTTACTTAAGTTAGCGCTACAGTCCTGTGTGAACTAGGGCCTCACCCAACAAACTACACCATCTAGCTCGGTCCCTAGCTAGATGTCGGCAGTTGCGCACTCCAAGTTGGGAAAGGTCACTTTCCACTTCTGCGCGGAACATGATCCGTGGTCTTCCTCTACTGCGCTGTCCTGTGGGCGTCAAAACCAGACATGGCTCTATACAGCTAGTCCCTGTAGATGCTGTCATATGCGGCCTTGAAATCGATGAAGAGATGGTGGGTGTCGATTTGATATTCTTGGGTTTTTTTCCAGGATCTGCCATAATTCTAATATTAAATTTGATCGACTATGGACTTTCCTCGTCTAAAACCACAATGAGAGCAGTGAAGATTTTGTAAACGATGTTAAGTAGACTAGACTGATGCCTCAATAGTTGGTTCAGTTAAAAGGGTCTACTCTTCAGTATCGGGCAAACAATACTGAGGTTCCATTCATTGGGAATGCTTCCTTTCGAACATATCGTACTACAGATAAGTTGGTGCATGCTCCAAACCAAATTATCTCCAGCTGCTTTGAAGAGCTCGGCATTCAAGCCATCTGCTCCACCGGCTTTGTTAGGTTACTCCTAAACATGACGCTATAATATCTATCTTTTAGGTATGACGAAAAACACATAACGAAACGGTAAAATTTTTTTCTTAATTTGTTAAGCAGAATTTCATGACTTAATTTTTCAAATAAATTGCTAAAGTCTGTAAAAATGCAATCGACTTGAGAGTGTGTTTTCGAATGCATCCAAACAACAAGTAGCGAATTGTAATAAAATAGTAATTAAAGATTTTTTTTTCACAAAAACCCATGTTGATTTTCACGTATAACAGAATAACAACTAAAAGAAATTATGTCTACAAATTCAGTCTTAAAATAATCTGCGAACATATTTGAAATTGACTAAAAGATGGCTTGAAAAATTTCGAAATGTCATACTTACTCGATATCCCTCAAATTTACGTTTACTATTAACGTTCATTTTTAGATCACACTCAGTATTACAGAAGTACAAAAAGTTTGAATAATTCAAAAATTTGTATTGCAGTTCTTGGTGAACTCTAAGGGGCCAGTTATAGCTATCATTAAATTCAATCGAACTATTTCATCATACTCAAAATATTATTGATAATTTAAATTAATTTTTTAATTAAATTCAACTGACAACTTTTTTAACAAAACACGAAAACCTACAAAAAGAACAAAGAACTGATAAGAAAAGAAATGGTTGAGAGAATAAAGATATATATTGACTTTAAATTATTTATCTTAAACAAAGTATTTTTCTTGGCATTTTGTTAAAGATTTAAGCAAGACAAATCGACAGTCGGGATGGGGAGTTATCAGCGTGGGTGGTATTTTTTTTAATTACACTTTTTTGGTAATGGTATTGACTTTAAAATAAAATGTACAAAATAATACATTCAGTTAATTAAACAGCGTTGGGATTCGTTTCTATTAAGTGGTTGTGCAATCACCAATTAAATGTTAAACTAGATGTCAGAAGTGAACCAATTAAAAAAAGTAACATTATTGTTATCTGAAGAATAAGTACCTACTTAAGAGTTTATAAATAGCTGACTATACTTTTTTTAAATGACCTTAGCTTTGTATAACATAATAATTGACATTTAATATTTTGTTTAAATATCAAAATTGGTTATTATTATTATTCTAACTCTAATTAGAAAATTCTATTGTATGGTAAAGTGTGATTTATTCACGTATGTTTTTCAAGAAGAAATAAAACGTAAACAATTTAATGTTATGGTAAAGACTTTAGCTTTATTATGAAAATAAGGGTTAGACATTGTGTTTTTGGATTTATATGGGGCAAGTGGCTACTGCAGCTGGCTAGAATAAATTCTTGCGGAGAGGATCGATTTTCGATCACTTTCGCTACAACTGCAGATGTTATGAGGCGGTATCTCAGCCATAACTTGACGATTGTTGGTTTATAAAAACGGTCTTTCGCGTAGCACTAAAAAAGTCCAGCGGTGTCAAATCGCATGGTCTTGGTGGACAATTGATATCGCCACGACGAGAAATTACGCGGCCACCAAATGTCTCTTGCAATAAAACCATATTCGCTCGAGTTGTGTGGCATGTGACACCGTCTTGTTGAAATCACATGTTTTCCAAGCCGTATTCTTCAATAGCAGGCGATCCAGTCGTTCCATAGTCGTTTTCGATGAAGTAAGGTCCAATCACACCTCCGGACCAAAAAGCGCACCAAACAGTGTCTTTTTGTGGATGTAATGTCCTCAGATGTCAAATTCCAGACCTATCCTTTTGAAACCGCAAAATGGATAATCCATTAATTTATGTAAAGGTTGTTTTTTTTTCAAGTTGCGTTGTTTTCGAGAACAAATATCACGCAAAAAATATAATTATATGGTGAAGAATTTAGCTTTAGGTAAAGGTTTGTGATATTTCTTTAAAACTGATTTTGGGCAAGTGCCCGCTGCGGCTGCCTAGAAACAATTTCTGCCGAGGGACCCACTTTTTTCAGGAAGTGGAGCCGTATGTCGGCAAAAATTATGTGATTATTCTCTTTCAAAGCGTCAATCGTCTTGGTGTTATCTGCGCAAACAAGTGACTTTCAATAACCCTACAAAAACTAGTTCAGAAGTGTTAAATCGCACGATCTTGTAGGCCACGCTACAAGCTCACGACAAGAGATAATGCGCCTACCAAAAGTTCCCTTCAATAAATTAATTGTTTCGTTAGCTGTATGGCATGTATGACATTATTTTACCATTAAATTTGCACAATTTCCAAAAGCTGTAAGTCTATTCATTATAAACCAAAAAATTCAAATTCACAAGTTTATCTTATTCTACTTTTGTCAGCAATTTGTCATCAGTTTCCGTAGTGTAGTGGTTATCACGTGTGCTTCACACGCACAAGGTCCCCGGTTCGAACCCGGGCGGAAACAATCAGAAGAGTGCTACTTTTTTTTCCGAAGGCGTGCATAAAGTGAATGGTGCAATTCTGTGTTAAACTAAAATCACTTATACTTCAGGGCGTATGAAGTTTAACTTAACACTTAGAAGTGCTAAAACTTTTACCTTACCTAACGGGTGTATTTTTTGATAGCTGTTGCTTGATTTATTTATAGTTTGGTTTGCCATTCCATTCCACGTTTAGAAATCGTGCAAATTTGTTACCAAGATAATGGTTTGGTTCTAGTGACACAACAAAATAATTAATATATTGAATGAAACTTTTGGTGAGCGCATTATAGGCCTGTGGCGTAGCCTCTAATTTCGTGCGATTAAACACCGCTGGACTATTTTTTGTAAGGTTATGTAAAGTCGTTAGTATATGCCTTGAAAGAGAATATTCGGTGCATTATTGTTAACACACTATTCGAATTGCTCGAATAATTGCAAAAAGTGGTCGAAAATTGGGCCTCTAGCTGGAATTTCTTCAAGCTAGCCGCATCGGGCACATGCCCGAAATAACTTTTATAACATAATGACAAACTCTTATCTTTATAGCAAATCTTCTTTTTAAAACAATAATTATGAACATCGAAAATATAATAACACAGATTTAAGTTAGGCAGACTTTTATGAAAACACCAATTTTTTACGACTGTCAAGTTAGCATTACATTTTTCGAAATTTAAAAACTGATTATGTTGTTGCAAATTAGTTCTGAAAAGAAAATTTAACTGTACCTATTTATGTATGTATGTATAATGTATATATTTTTGACTTAAACAATAAAAGAAATAACTTAACAAAATAGTCTTAGAAAAAAATGTATGTTTTCTGATACTCAGGCGTATATGTAATTTTTTTTAAATATTTTATTTAAGCTCATTTAACAATAAAATTTAAGACTTAGAATTGATTTTAGTATAAATTAATGAATGTCAGAAATGCAAGCTTAGTTTTACACCCCTTTTTAAATAATAAAAACAACTACTCATTCTATATGTACTAAGTACTTTTCATGGAAGGACTCTAATATTTAAAAAATTAGAACAAATTTTAAGAACATTATTAATATACTATAAAAAGTCTCTCAAAATCCCAAGTAAGCACATAAAGTTATTCAATTTTTTAAAATTTATTTTATTATTTTAGTTTATATCTAACATTTTAATTCGGAGGCTCCAGAAATCTATTTTTTGGTATTTGGATAATTTATTTTAATATTGAAGATGGTTTAATTTCTGTGAGTTTTTAAATTGCATTCAACTTAAAAATCCTAGTTTTTTTTTTTTTATTTAAGCCACTAAACACTTTAACATAACATAAGTATCAGACTTTAACTTTTAAACGTCAAAATTTGGGGCTCAAACTAAAGGCCAAATAGGTATAGAAAGCTTAATGTCTAAAAAGCCGCACAAGGGTACAGAGTATGGCATACATAGGCATAATAAGGGCAATGAGGATCACTGCCACTGCAGGAATGGAAGCAATACTCAATCTCCTACCTCTGTGACACCTTTATGGTAAGAAAATTGCTGCACACAGCGCCTTACGGCTAAGCCAAACAAATTGCTGGAAAACCAGCCATATCAGACACGCGCAGATTATACTTGGATGCATATAGGAAACAATGTAAGCACTGACTACATGACTCCATGTCTGAATTTCAATAAACCCTTTAGTGCTAACCCTGATAAGATCGAATGGGTGATCAAAGTCCCACACATAGTGAGTTGGCTATATTTACCTATACTGATGGCTCGAAAACGGATGCGGGAGTAGGTACAGGTTTCTTTTCTGATTCCCGATCAAAGCAGTGTCTTCCAAGATGAAGTATTGGCAGTGAAAAATCCTTCATGGGAAAGCCTCGCAACCTTTGCTGCATCCAGAAAATTATGGCCCAAATTCAATACAAAAATAGATCCTGTTCGATTATGCATTCATACAAAATATCCCTACGATTGCTTGTGAGCATATTAACAGGTCACAACCTGTTGGATTACCATACAAATAAAATGCTGCTTATCATCGATGACACGTGCAAAGGCTGCAGTGTTGCAGAAGAGCAGGAAGATACATCCCAATTCTTTTGCCACTGCCCAGTACTATGCCGCTCAGGCAGACACTTCTTCAATAATTTTTAAGAACTGGTAGACATTTCAGGAAACCGCCTGTTAGGCTTTATCAAAACCTCTAAATAGTTTGAACAAGACAATCCATAGACTTCAAAGGTTTTCTTATGTTTTATTTTCAGAGAAGTTCATTACTATGGGGTATCATAATGGATCTACATTGATCTTAGTGAGGCGATAACGCCATCATTCGCCAGCCCATTTACCTAACCTAAAGGTCAAATAGTGGAAGTATGGAAAAACGCAAAAAACTCATTTTTTGATACTGTAATATTTTAAGTATATTGATGTCATGAAATAGAATTTTTGTATCAAACATAAAATTATCTTATACTAGCGGACCCGACAGACTTCGTCCTGTCATAAAGATTTGTAAAGTGGCAGTTATTGTTCCTACGTATTTTATACTCGTGGCTAAACATTCTCGTGAACAGAACCGTCTCACCCTGGTGATAGGGCGTTGTGAATACAAAATAATTAAATGAAACATATACATATAACGATTTAAAAGTAAGTAATCGCTTTATTGTTAATCATGTGAATCGCAATTATTAACAGAAAATTTAGTGCTTTGTGATATACGATGTTTTTTGTTCCATTACTTGGAGCATAGACAAACAAATCTGATGGTTTTCCAAAACGGGAACAGGCAACATACAATTGACAATGTGAGAAACATGGATTTTCTAGATTAATACCACAAACACTTAATGATTGTCCCTGGGACTTGTTTATGGTCATAGCAAAATCAAGCCGCACTGGAAACTGTAGTCGTTTAAACTCAAATGGCACATCAGTCGGAATCATTGGGATGCGCGGTATAAGAACATCTTCTCCCTTATACTTTCCTTTGAGTATAGTTGCTTCGCTATATCTTATCGCTAACCGTTGCAAAGACGCGGTTGGTTGATATTTCGCAACACTATAACTATTGATCCAACCTTTAATTGAAGATTGTAAGGTGGCAATCCTGGCAAATCCAGCGAGTTTAAAAATTCCGGTGGATAATTGACTACATCATCTTGGTTAGTAGCCGAATCAACTGATTTACATATGTATATATCCTCGATTCGCCTGTAATTTGTTCTTGAATTTTGAAATTCAATTCATTTACATTAATGTTTTTTTGCAGCCAGTATACATAGCTCGTTCGCTCAACCAATCATGGTTTCTGTAATTTTGAGAAACATTTGGAAACACCTTCTAAATAAGTTCGTCTTTTAATTGCTTTATACATTGTAATTGATCATTTCGACGATGTAAAACAATATCACGGGGTTCTAAGTTTTCTCCAACTACAACGATAGCAACTTCATCAATAGTTGGTAGGTACATTGAAAAGTCTTGCATGTTGACCTGCAGGTGATTTGTCAGCTCTGATTACAATTTTGTGATTATCAGATGGCATCAGATCCAGTGCAGTTTTGAACAATATAATCAATTGATTGTGTTCATGAAATAAAGTTTGTAATTGTTCTACAATAGACATCTTTACTAAATTGTCATTTGCACAACGCAGATCAATTTCTTGTGGTGAATTGCCCATAAAATAAATTTGCAGGAATTTGCTGTCGCTATCTGACACTGATAACAGTGAACCTGCTCTGTGATATATTTGCCCTTGTATCTGTTAATTAAAAAAAATATTATTTTTGTACCAAACACTATAAAATAAAATAAATAAGCAATGGGGTATAAATTTATGGATTGTCAGTGATCAAACTTAAATAATATTTGATCTTAAAAATTATATATTTAGTCGTAACTAATATCTATCAATAAACATCTTAAATTAGGTGATATAAAATTTTGTTCGCTAAAATAATTATGAATAACTGCTATAATACATACCTTGAAAGTTGGCATGAAGTTTTCCCGAACTACACTTGTTGCCCCAAATGAAGTCATTTGAAAGCAATTGTTATAGTGTTGGATAAGTGTCAAAACGTGTATGGAATCTGTTCCTATTCCTGAAACCAATGAGTACAATGGCTCTGGTGGTGGTGGATCCAATGGTATCAATTTCACTTTACCATTTGCGCAATACAATCCATTAGCTTCGTTTTTGTATTTCAATGTCTTACAGTGTGAGCAAACTGAGTTCATAGAACCAATAACAACACATTGGTAGTTTCTGTAGTCAATTGACACATCGTAACTGAAAGCAGCTCGATTCAAACTTGAGCGATCATTAGTTGAATGTCGCGCTCGCGCTTCACGCGTTTGTGATATCCGAATTCTTTCACGTTCAATTTGGTCTTCACGTTCTTGTGCAGTACGATTAGTTTGGTAATTAGCTTGTTTTGTAGCAGTTCGGGTTCTTCTACCTAAATTGCTTCGTCTTATAGGAGGCATATCAAATATAAATTATTTTGTCACTAAACACTAACACTAACACTCTGCACAAAACACGATATATGGATTTGTTTCAGCCGTTTATCAGTTGACAAAAGCAAACTCAGTAGATAAGGTAACAGAAAATCCAAGAAAACCAACAGCAAATCGACATCTACACTTTTTTCTTCTTTTTTTTTCTTTTTTTTGTTTTAATTTGATATGACTTGAAGTCAAATTCTTTAAGCCGACTACGTTTTAGTTAGAAAACATTTGTTAGGAAAAAGAAAAGGGCTGTTTTTATGGTTTTTCCGGCAATTATTGGAATTTTTCTCGCCGTAAAAACCATCCTTGAGCTTCAACGAACATTTTAAAAAAAGAATTGGCAAAATTGGTTCAAGCGTTGTTGAGTTATGCGCTTACCAACACATTTTGCGATTCATTTTTATATTCTTATATATATATTATATTCTTATATATAAAAATGAATCGCAAAATGTGTTGGTAAGCGCATAACTCAACAACGCTTGAACCAATTTTGCCAATTCTTTTTTTAAAATGTTCGTTGAAGCTCAAGGATGGTTTTTACGGCGAGAAAAATTCCAATAATTGCCGGAAAAACCATAAAAACAGCCCTTTTCTTTTTCCTAACAAATGTTTTCTAACTAAAACGTAGTCGGCTTAAAGAATTTGACTTCAAGTCATATCAAATTAAAACAAAAAAAAGAAAAAAAAAGAAGAAAAAAGTGTAGATGTCGATTTGCTGTTGGTTTTCTTGGATTTTCTGTTACCTTATCTACTGAGTTTGCTTTTGTCAACTGATAAACGGCTGAAACAAATCCATATATCGTGTTTTGTGCAGAGTGTTAGTGTTAGTGTTTAGTGACAAAATAATTTATATTTGATATGCCTCCTATAAGACGAAGCAATTTAGGTAGAAGAACCCGAACTGCTACAAAACAAGCTAATTACCAAACTAATCGTACTGCACAAGAACGTGAAGACCAAATTGAACGTGAAAGAATTCGGATATCACAAACGCGTGAAGCGCGAGCGCGACATTCAACTAATGATCGCTCAAGTTTGAATCGAGCTGCTTTCAGTTACGATGTGTCAATTGACTACAGAAACTACCAATGTGTTGTTATTGGTTCTATGAACTCAGTTTGCTCACACTGTAAGACATTGAAATACAAAAACGAAGCTAATGGATTGTATTGCGCAAATGGTAAAGTGAAATTGATACCATTGGATCCACCACCACCAGAGCCATTGTACTCATTGGTTTCAGGAATAGGAACAGATTCCATACACGTTTTGACACTTATCCAACACTATAACAATTGCTTTCAAATGACTTCATTTGGGGCAACAAGTGTAGTTCGGGAAAACTTCATGCCAACTTTCAAGGTATGTATTATAGCAGTTATTCATAATTATTTTAGCGAACAAAATTTTATATCACCTAATTTAAGATGTTTATTGATAGATATTAGTTACGACTAAATATATAATTTTTAAGATCAAATATTATTTAAGTTTGATCACTGACAATCCATAAATTTATACCCCATTGCTTATTTATTTTATTTTATAGTGTTTGGTACAAAAATAATATTTTTTTTAATTAACAGATACAAGGGCAAATATATCACAGAGCAGGTTCACTGTTATCAGTGTCAGATAGCGACAGCAAATTCCTGCAAATTTATTTTATGGGCAATTCACCACAAGAAATTGATCTGCGTTGTGCAAATGACAATTTAGTAAAGATGTCTATTGTAGAACAATTACAAACTTTATTTCATGAACACAATCAATTGATTATATTGTTCAAAACTGCACTGGATCTGATGCCATCTGATAATCACAAAATTGTAATCAGAGCTGACAAATCACCTGCAGGTCAACATGCAAGACTTTTCAATGCACCTACCAACTATTGATGAAGTTGCTATCGTTGTAGTTGGAGAAAACTTAGAACCCCGTGATATTGTTTTACATCGTCGAAATGATCAATTACAATGTATAAAGCAATTAAAAGACGAACTTATTTAGAAGGTGTTTCCAAATGTTTCTCAAAATTACAGAAACCATGATTGGTTGAGCGAACGAGCTATGTATACTGGCTGCAAAAAAACATTAATGTAAATGAATTGAATTTCAAAATTCAAGAACAAATTACAGGCGAATCGAGGATATATACATATGTAAATCAGTTGATTCGGCTACTAACCAAGATGATGTAGTCAATTATCCACCGGAATTTTTAAACTCGCTGGATTTGCCAGGATTGCCACCTTACAATCTTCAATTAAAGGTTGGATCAATAGTTATAGTGTTGCGAAATATCAACCAACCGCGTCTTTGCAACGGTTAGCGATAAGATATAGCGAAGCAACTATACTCAAAGGAAAGTATAAGGGAGAAGATGTTCTTATACCGCGCATCCCAATGATTCCGACTGATGTGCCATTTGAGTTTAAACGACTACAGTTTCCAGTGCGGCTTGATTTTGCTATGACCATAAACAAGTCCCAGGGACAATCATTAAGTGTTTGTGGTATTAATCTAGAAAATCCATGTTTCTCACATTGTCAATTGTATGTTGCCTGTTCCCGTTTTGGAAAACCATCAGATTTGTTTGTCTATGCTCCAAGTAATGGAACAAAAAACATCGTATATCACAAAGCACTAAAATTTCTGTTAATAATTGCGATTCACATGATTAACAATAAAGCGATTACTTACTTTTAAATCGTAATATGTATATGTTTCATTTAATTATTTTGTATTCACAACGCCCTATCACCAGGGTGAGACGGTTCTGTTCACGAGAATGTTTAGCCACGAGTATAAAATACGTAGGAACAATAACTGCCACTTTACAAATCTTTATGACAGGACGAAGTCTGTCGGGTCCGCTAGTTAGAAATAAAAAACACATAAAAAATTCGTCATTAAAAAAATGATAAAGTCTTTTCTTGGGACTTTGACTAAATTTGAATAAGCACGAATATTTTTCGAATAATTACCAATGAATAATAAAATCAAAGAACATAGATAGAAACAAATTTTATGGAGAGAACAATAAATTAAGAAGTTGAATAGGAAAACACGAAATTTCATCAATTTCTTATCGCAATATTTTGTTATGTGTTGCTTGTTCGGACAAAAAATTGGACCCTCGAGTAATTATTAACAGCTTATCTTAAACAAATTTAAAAAAATGAATGTATGTTTTCTAAAACGCTTTTAGATACAAAGGTCCGTTCTGGCATATTCCGATATAATCGACATTTGAAATTTTTTGAAACCGCTGTTACCTCTAAATGTTTGCTCGTAGAATAAAGGTTCCTGTTTCGTTGTAGTAGTATTTCATGGCTTACAAATTCTAACTTACTTACTCACTTACTTAGGTCCTCAGACCTGTTAAGGCCGTTGTTGACCCCTTAAGGGGCATAGGGCCTCTACTACGCCTACGCGCCTCGTATAATAGAGTCTATAGGTTCCTGACCTGTCCTTCTATGAAGGACCTCATTGGATATTCGGTTTGGCCAGAAAATCCTTAGGATGTTGCAAAGACATCTATTTACGAAGGTTTGCAGCTTCCTTGTAATGGTTGAAGTAACCTTCCAGGTGCTGCACCCATAAAGAAACACAGATTCGAAATTTGTGCAAAACAGTCGTGGCTTTGTTCTTAAGCTTAAGCTTTTGCTTTGCCGATGCGGCAGATGACGTCTTGTTCGGTTCCGCCTTCGATGGAGACGATACTTCCAAGGTATTAAAAGCTCTCCAATTTTTCCACCGGTTGTGAGGAAATATTTATTTGAGACGATGGTCGGGTTCCGAGGATGTCAAAGTCCATGTCAAAGTCCATTGGATCCCTCCGCTACCTGACAAAGCTGCGCGCAGTACATCCCTTATCACCATCGTGATAAGAACCTACCATCGTGCATAACGTGACACTTGGATCCATCATACGTTGCTTTCATAATAGCAATTAGTTTTTTTGGAATGCCTCTTCTCCGCAAAGCTAACCAGATGTACTCCCTGTTGACGCTATCAAAGGCCTTCTCGAAGTCGATGAACAGCAGGTATAGTGGTGCTCGATATTCAACGCACTGCTCAATAATGATGACGCAGGGTGTTGATATGATCAATACAGGAGGATCCAGTGCGGAATCGTGCTTGTTCGACATCGAGTGTGGCCTCAAGGTGTTCTCTGATGCGTTCCAGTATGATTTTTGGTACTATTTTGGCAACGGCTGGCAGGTAGAACGCAAACTCCTCTCCAGTTTTTGCACTTTGTAAAATCTCCTTTTTTTGGGAGCTTGACGATCATTCCCTTCTTCCACTCATCGGGGAAGCTTCCAGTCTTCTTTTATGAGCTGATGAAGCAGTTCGCTTGATGACACGACGTTGGCGCTGCTTGTAAAAGCTCTGTGGGAATTCCATCAAGTCCTACCGATTTGTTGTTCTTAAGTACTTTAATTGCGGCAACGATCTCATCTTTACTGGGAGGTGCGGTGCGAATTCGGGGATTAGTTTGGTCGGGCGCTTCAGAAGGCAGCGGCTGCACGTCGTTTGCAAACACTCTGTTAAAAACCGATTAACAATATTCTTTCCACCTTCTGATTTGTTCATCCACCGAACTTAGCAAAGTACCGTTATATCTATTCTTTTCGAATGTTTTGGACTTCAACATACAAACATATATGTGTGTGAAATTGAATACAAAACTTTCCGCAAAAAAGCTATGGAACAATTTACGACGGTTAGGTATTTCTTCCTCAATTGGTGTTTCTAAATGTGAAATTGATGCTGATGTGCTAAATAATTTGTTTTCTTGGAAACAATGTTGAAGACCATAATTTCGATTTCTCAAACGCTGTTGAAGAAGATGGGATACCACTCCGATTTAAAAAACGTATTCTGCCTTGCCTTACATAATATCTTAATAACCATTGCATTACAACTTCAACTTTCCCAAAGTTATGGAAGAAAGCTAGAGTTATACCTATTGCTACTTCTACTCTGAACGTCGAACTTGTCGAGTTGTAGAAGCTGAGTAGGGTCAATGATTCTCGAGAATTTTCTCCAGATGAGTCCCGAAACTAAAGGACGTTCTTATCCCTCTACCTTTCCCAAAATCATCATCCATTCCCACATAAACAAGGCATACCAGCCAACGTTTATGTCACCAACTCCCATCCCACCTCCCACGTTGTAATGGCGAAAAAGCTAGACAGCGCTCCTATCTCCTATGCTCCTTCTCACTCTAGGTAAATTAGCTGAATTGCTGTTACCGAATCCCAATCTTTTCCTCCCATATCAGAATGATGAATTAACATCAACTGATTCCTAACCCTATCTCTTCCTTCCCTACCACCTCTTATCTTTATTGGGCTGGATCTAAGGTGTTAAACGACCCGTGCCGATGATCAGCCTGGCTGGGGGCCCAATTCAAAAATAGCCCAGTCTCTAACGGAGTATCCGGATACCTGGCGACCTCCGGATTAACTAGCCTTATCTGTACATGCGAATCTCTGTGCAGACGGACCTCTTTTCTTCGCAACTCGTGGGATTAAAATGGAAAAAACAAAAAACAAAAATTTAAAGGATGATGAGACCGGTATCTCTTCAGGACCGGGCGGCAATTTGGCGTCAAAGCCTGTTGCCGTATCTCTTGCGGCCAGCACAGAGAAGGGAGTAGTGGCTAACCATGGACCCTCCTCTGCAGCTGGCAGCAACGAGGATAGGAAGGTAGTGATACCTAATTTCAGTAGTGGCAGGGTTGTGAAAAATGGCCCTACCACTACTAATGAGAGAAAGGGGAAACTCTCGAAAAGCCAATATAGGCAAAGGCGGCAAGCGGCGAAAATCCTGAAGGCCTCTGGTGCATCATCGGGGGCTGAAAGGACACCGCAGCAAACCGCTAGCGTCGAATGGGCAAAAAGCATACTTGCTACAACTAAGACCAGTAAGGACTCTACGTCCAAACGAGAAAGGTCTCTCGAGGGGGCCGTACCGACACCAAAACGGCCTCGGGTGCACAACACCAGCACTCCCCTCAATCCCATCAAGAAAGCCAGTTTCAGTGACGTCGCGAAGGGCAAAGTCGTGGTTGCGGTCATTGACAGGAGTGATGATGATGGAACAATATCGGCTGATCGTTGGCAGTTGGTCAAGGTTAAGCTCTCGGGTGGCTTTTTAAGCATTTTAAGGGAGCTTCCAGGACCACTTCCTTCCATAAGCGATGGGGGTTGGCATCAAGGCCACGTAAAACTCATGGTTTGTGGCGATCAGAGGTCTTGTGAAATGTATAAGCTCGCTGTCAGCCGGTTAGGTGAAGTTTGGCCAGGTGCGAAGCTCGAGGTAGTCGCTAAGGAAGACATTCCTAGCAGACCTAGAGCCCGCATTTGGATCCCAATGGAACCTGCCGGTATCGATGAAATTCTCGAGATGATCAGAGTTTGCAACCCGTCCCTTCCGACGCACAACTGGAAGATAGCCAAGCTAGAGGAGGTAAAGAATCTTTATAGGAGCGCCATTTTGGTACTCAATAAGGAATCTTTGGCTCCTCTAGCCATAAACGAGGGCTCGATAAACTATGGCTTCGAAACCATTAAAATTCGAGTCTATAAAAAAGATGAGGTTAACGCGGAAAGCGGGCCTCCAAAAACAACCGAGGGTGAACTAGCGGTTGGTGGGCCTGGGACATCGTCTTCTCTCTTAACTGAAGGTGACGATGCACCAATGCCCTCTCCAATAGCGACCCCACCCTCTACAAAAGTCGTAGACAGTCCATCCTTAATGGAGACTGAGGACGACCTCAACATGATCCTTTTGAGTGAGGACGAACTCTTGGGTTCATCCTCAGACTCAGAGGATCAGAACAAAACCGTGGTGGAGGTTGATCTGCCTAATTGTAGCCAAAATGCTGCAGTTAGTACAGATTAATCTCCAGCACTCCGTAAAGGCCTCGGCCTCACTTCTTCTCCGGCTGGCAAGAAAAGGGGAAGACATTGTCCTGATCCAAGAGCCATGGATTGTGAGATCCGTTGTTCGAGGACTCAGGACTCCTGGGTACTACACACTGTGTGTGACAGATAAAGGTGAACCTAGATCTTGCATACTAGTGAAACGTAGCATTAATGTATTTTTACTCCATCATTTCAGTGACAAAGATACCACCGTAGCTAGGCTGGAAACAACCAAAGGAAGTTTCTGGCTAGTGTCGGCGTATCTTGGCCATGACCACCTTGGCCCTCTCCCTGGAAAACCCTGGAGAAAGTCGTCGCTGAAGCGGAAAGGCAAAGGATCCGCCTAATTATTGGGAGCGATGCTAACGCTCATCATACGGTATGGGGAAGTACCAATATCAACGACAGAGGTGAGTCTCTTTTTGATTATATTCTTGGTACTAACCTCTTAGTAAGTAATGTTGGAAATGAACCAACCTTCATAACTAAAACTCGACAAGAAGTCTTAGACATAACTCTTGTCTCAGATACTATACACCATATGATCTTGGACTGGAAAGTATCCAAAGAACACTCGTTCTCTGATCATAGATATATCCAGTTCAATATCAATGTGGATGATAACCCGAGTCCATTGACTTTTAGAAATTATCGGAAAACTGATTGGACTTCATACAGGAACTCATTACAGAGTTTACTAAAACCTGGACTATCTTGTCCTTCCTCTAACGCTAATGAACTTGACAACAAAGTCAATGAACTTACCTCAGCTATGAACAGATCGCTAGAAATTGCTTGTCCACTTATACACATAAGAGGAAAGAGGAAACCACAATGGTGGGCCTCAGAGCTTGACTCGCTCAGGAAAGAATGCAGGAAACTTTTCAACCGAGCCAAAGCCGCAAGACTAGCCTCTCACTGGGATTCTTACAAAGAATCCCTAAGAATTTACAAGAAGGCACTAAGGAAATCTAAACGATCTTCTTGGAGATCCTTCTGTGGCACGATAGAAGAAACTTCTGAAGCCTCTAGGTTACGGAAAATTCTTTCAACTAATCCAGCGATGCCAAGCTGCTTGAAAAATGCAGACGGCTCCTGGACAAATTCAAGTAATGAATCGCTGAACTTACTACTGGATACTCATTTTCCTGGAAGTTCTCTTACCGAGACTTGCAACGGTTATATACGTTCAAGTCCCAATACAACATATCCACAAGGTCTGATCACAAGGGACAAGCTACAACGGGCTCTCAACAGCTTCAAACCATTTAAATCTGCAGGACCAGATGGAATAATACCAGCCGAGCTACAAAAGACTTCTGACATAATTGCACCAATCCTTGAGGCAATTTTTACCAGCTGTCTTTACCTGGTCCATGTTCCCTCGGCATGGCGAGAAGTTAAAGTTGTTTTTATACCCAAGGCAGGTAAATGCTCGCAAGTTAATCCTAAAGATCTACGACCTATAAGTCTATCATCATTCCTTCTTAAGACCTTGGAAAGATTGATTGATATCCATTTAAGGGCAAGTATTGATACAAGACTTCTGTCTTCGTCTCAACATGCCTACTGTAAAGGTAAATCGGTGGAAACAGCGTTACACACCTTAGTACGCACCGTCGAATATTCCCTCCATCATAAAGAGTTCACTATGGTTGCTTTCCTTGACATCGAAGGTGCCTTTAACAACGTGGACACATCTGCAATCACATCTGCACTAACATCTCTAAATGTAGAGAGTTCGCTTCGGGAGTTAATTCATTTAATGCTTACTAGCAGGATAATTAACTCAAAACTGGGCAACTCTTCTGGCAGACGATTCGTTAGTAGAGGGACACCGCAAGGTGGTGTTCTATCCCCTCTCCTCTGGAACCTAGTGGTGAATGAAATCCTAACTGGTCTGGATGCGGAGGGTTTCAGAGTGATAGCATATGCGGACGACGTTGCTATAGCAGTTTCAGGAAAGCATCTTAACACGTTAAAAGAACTCATACAAAATGCCTTAGATAGACTAATACTTTGGGCTGATCGGTGTGGACTGGGTGTTAACCCACACAAAACCGATTTGGTCTTATTTTCGAGGAGATACAAAATTCCATTTGTCAACCCTCCCCATATTAAAGGAATCCAATTAAAATTCTCAGACGAGGCTAAATACCTGGGTCTTGTCTTAGATAAAAAATTGGAAACGCAACGTAGAGGAAAGAGTCAAAAAAGCTACTGTAGCTCTCTTTTCTTGCAAAAAAGCCATCGGTAATAAATGGGGCTTGCAACCCAGAATCACGCATTGGCTATACACATCGGTAATCAGACCGATTTTAATGTACGGTGTGGCAGTATGGTGGACTGCTTTAGAAAAAGGTATAAACCGAGATAAAGTAAATAAAGTCCAACGTTCAGCTTGCCT
Organism: Eupeodes latifasciatus; assembly: GCA_920104205.1. Lineage (NCBI taxonomy): Eukaryota > Metazoa > Arthropoda > Insecta > Diptera > Syrphidae > Eupeodes > Eupeodes latifasciatus. The sequence goes on from OV049924.1 coordinate 182,332,013, forward strand.
ATGTATAAGTGGATCGCTTCGCACGACCCCATCTGCGGCACTGGACACCTTACTCTACCTAACACCTCTTGACATCTTTAGCAAACAAATAGCTGCAAGTTCTGCTATTCGCCTCAAAGCTTCGTCGCAGTGGACTAACAACAACATTGGCCACTCCGTTATTCTTAGTTATTTAGAATCAATCCCAAAGCACACAGACTACACCATCCCCCAACTACAATTCGACAGAAATTTCCAGATTTCTATACCTCCCAGATCTTTTTGGGAGGATAGGACATTCCTGGAAGACGAGTCAATCCACTTCTATACAGATGGATCAAAAACAAAAGAAGGGGTTGGTGGAGGTGTGTACTCTGAACGACTGAAATTAAGTCTCTCATTCCGCCTTCCCAATCATTGTAGCGTGTTCCAGGCGGAACTTTTGGCGATAAAAGAAGTCTTGTCCTGGCTTAAAGAAAACGTGATATCGACATCTGATATCCGTATTTTCTCAGATAGTCAGGCCGCTATTAAATCTCTGGATTCTGTCTCTACAAACTCTATAACAGTCCAGAACTGTCGATCATCTCTAATGGAGATGGCACAACAGTTTAATATTCACCTTTGCTGGGTGCCGGGCCATAGAGACATTCCAGGTAACTGTAAGGCAGATGAACTCGCCAGGAACGGTACAGTACAGCCCATTCTACCACGTTTGGCACGTACTGGCATACCAATCGCTACTTGTAAACTGTTGCTAATGCAAGACGCTGCGAGGAGGGCAGGCACCAGGTGGAACGACATCACCACGTGTCAAGTCACAAAAAACATCTGGCCAACACTGGATTTAAAACGTTCAAGGTGCTTGCTCTCTCTAAGCAGATCGCATATAAGCTCGATAATAGGTGTCATAACCGGACACTGTCTAATAGGAAAGCACGCCATAAGATTAGGCGTATTCTCAAATGACTTCTGCAGAAGCTGTATGGACGAGGAAGAGGAAGAAACAGTTCTTCATCTTCTCTGCACATGCCCTGCTCTGGCTCGAAAACGCAAGAATTACCTAGGAGAATTCTTCTTTAACGATCTAAACGATCTAAATCATATCGGCATAAGCAGCCTCTCACGTTTCGTAAGAGACTCAAACTGGTTCCATTGAGCTTAGGAAGAAACCTCAAGATTCATGTGGTATCACAATGGGCCATCAAACTGGCCTAAGTGTGTCCGTTTCCATCTCGGACAGCCACTTCAACCTAACCTAACCTAACCTACCTATTGCTAAAAACAATAATTCTGTGTATTCAAGTGATTTGAAGCCTATAAGTGTTTTACCGGGCTTATCGAAAATCTTTGATAGATTAATAGCTAAACAGATTCTTGAGCACTTATCCTTACATAACCTTTTATTTCCTGGCTAATCTGTTTTTACGCCTAAGCACAGTTGTTCTACTGCCATTATTAAAGTACTGAAAGATATAAGACAGGACTATGATAAAGGATATGATGTTACGCTTCTTTGATTGCTTGATTTCTAAAAGACTTTCGACAGAGTAAACCATGCTGGAAACTCAAAAATCTGTTTGATTTTGGAAACTCTGCGGTAAAATTACTCAAAAGTTATCTTTCTGACAGACTTCAGATGGTTGTTAGTAGTTAGTAATGCAGCATTGTCAAACTTTTTGCCTTTAAGACAGGGTGTTCCACAAGCATAAATCTTAGGTCCTATTTTTGTTCTTTGTGTTAATTAATGACTTGCAATTTATTTGCAAACATTCCACTGTATTCTGATGATGGTCAATTGTTCTTGGCTCGGCCAGTTAACTATATAGAGGAACTTGTATTATATTTAAATGAGGATTTAAATTTATCTCAATAACTTAAAGGAAATCAACCCTGAATTCATTTCCAACCATTTTACACCCTTAGAAAAAACTAAAAATTGTTGAAACTCTAAAAAGTCTGGGCCTTTAGTCTAAATAGTAACCAATCAGGATATGATCATACAAACAATGTTATAGGTAAGATATATGGGTATCTTCGAAAGTTATGGATGACTCCAAGCTTTACTCCAGTCGATACTAGACGACGGCTAGTTTATTGTCTATTATAACATACTCTAAAGTAGTTTGTCCTTATGTTGATTCCTTTTCCCAACGTAAAATTCAATTAACCTTCAATGACTCGATTGGGTACATTCTTGGACTTCGTAGATACGACCACGTCTCACAGTACGCTACGTCCTTTTTGGGAAATACGAGTACATACCATATTGATTCAAGAAATGCGTTGATTGAAATGGATTTAAAATAGTAATATTTGAGTTATGAATGGTTCCTTGTATCCTTAAATCGAAATTCCAATCTATTCAAACTAACTTGAATCTTATGTCACACCCTTAACATCACTAAAAACTACGACGTGCTGTCATCTGAAAAATTTACATAATGTACATCTTTTAACCGAATACAATAATAAACTAAAAAAAGAGGCTGGGATGCGACTCACACTGATAACTTCCCAACCCGTCTGTTGATTTGTCTTGCTTAAAAGTTTGTCTATATGTATCAATTTTTATCAAATTTGCGTAATATTTTTTGTAGATTTTATTTTTTTATGAAAAAACAGACTGTTGGATAAAAAAATTACTGAATATCGAAAACAATGTTTTCTGTGAAATTAAATAAGTTTGAAGCCAATATTTTTAATTTTTGAAAAGCTATTTGAGTCGAAAGTTACCAAGTACCAAGTTTTAGTATTGTTTTTTTTTTAGGTTTTTATTTTTTGTAAAAAAAACTGTCAATTCGATTTTTCTCAAAATTTTATCGAATGTTGAAAACAATATTTCTTATAAGATAAAATTAGTTTAAAGACAATGTCTCAAAGTTTTGAAAAGATATTTACGTCGAAAAACAATTTTTACCAACTTTTCTTAAATTTATTTTAGGTTTTTAATTTTATGTACAAAAACTGTCAATTCGATTATTTTCAAAATTTTACTGAATGTTGACAACAATATTTTTTGAAAGATTAAAGTAGTTTAAAGCCAATATCTGAAAGTTTTTTTTTTATAAAAAAAAACGTTAATTGGATTTTTTTACAAAAATATAATTTTTTTGTATCACGTTACAATATATAATATAAAATTTAATTCAAGTCGCTAGCGTCATTGGTTCATGAGATATTTAGGGTTAACCAAAATTTTCACCTTTTTTTTAAACTGCTATGGTAAAAAACCCATCTTACGTAATTTTCTTGAGAGCCCTTTCTGCATCTTTCTGCCTTATTATCTGTATAACAAAATTTATTTGAAGTCGATATCTCTTCTGGTTCTTGGGCTATGGAGGACGAAAAAAACGTCGCGAACGTACAGACGTACGGACGTACGTACACACGCACGCACAGACATCTTTCTAAAAATCTTTTATTTCGACTCTAGGGTCCTTGAAACGTCGAGAAATGTCAAAATTTTCAATTCGACAAATCGGACCCATTACAATAACTTCCTATGGGAAGTTAATAATGAGATGATTCACTGTAACTGGTTATAAAGTGATACTAAAGTCAACAAAACAAAATAGGTACACTACGCCTATTCATATTTATACAAACATTTTTTGGAGTCTGTCTGTCACGTTGCCAAACAAATATGACCTTTTTCGAAACAAAGCTATAACACCGACAAAACATATAATAGATCTTAACTATAGATATAAGACATTAGTGGTAGACAAAACATAAAATTTCGAGGTCATTACTCTTGTAACTTTAAATTATTCACATGTTTCCCACATCATCATCTCATCGTCACCAATGAGTTCACGTTGAAGATCAATGAAATTGAAATTTATTAAAAAATTTAAAATCATAGGCTGTGAGTTAAGGTTAAATATTTGTGGAAGATGATGAAAAATGTCGATAATTTCCTATTGACAATGTGTTTGATAATCGAATCATGTGTTTAAAATTATTTGATCCAACTTAAAACAGAAATTCTCCATTATGGAAATAAATTCCAAACGTACAGCTATAATACATATTTAGTTATTGTAATCTGTCCGGTTTGTCGAATTGAAACTTTTGACATTTCTTGACGTTTTAAGGTCCCCGGAATCTAAATAAAAGATTTTTAAAGAGATGTCTGTGTGTACGTGTGAACGTATGTACATCCGTATTGTAAGCAACGAAGAATAACATTCTTGAAATCTGGTAAAATTTTGAGAAAAAATCGAATTAATAGTTTTTTTTTTTACAAAAAATTAAAATCTAAAAAAAGTCACTAAAACTTGGTAAAAATTGATTATGGTTCAAATATCTTTTCAAAAATTAAAAACATTACCTTAAAACTAATTTCATCTTATAGAAAATATTGTTTTCGACATTCAGTAAAATGTTTATAAAAATCCAACAATTAGATTTTTCATAAAAATTAAAATCGACAAAAAATAGTACGCAAAATTGGTAAAAATTGATGTTCAATTCTAGATATCTCTTGATTAAATGAAGATATTGTCTTCAAAATAATTACAATCTGTTATAATTTTTTTTAGAAAAATCCAAGAAATAGAAACTTTCAAAAAATGCTTCTAAAATTGGCAAAAATAGGTTTTCGACTAAAAGTGTCGTTAACAAAAATAGATTTTGAAATTAAACTAATTTCATCATATGCAAAATATTGTTGTTAATTTTTAGTTAATTTTTAGGAAAATTGAATTGACAACTTTTTTTAACAAAATACGAAAATCTACAAAAACAACAAAAAACTGATTAGAAATGGTTCGACTCAAGTATTAGGAGAAGAAAGTAATATAAAGACTTCAAATAATTTATCGCACACAAAATCGACAGACGGGATGGGAAATTATCAGTATGGGTCTCATCTCATCCCTGCCTCTTTTTTGTAAAATAAAATTAGATTGAAGGCAATGGAGTAAAATTTTAAACGATTTAGTAAAATGTTAAAGCCATTTTAAGCAATTTACTAAGTTTAAAAGATGATTTAAACGATTTTAACACCTTACTATCTCTTAACTATTTGCTTAAGTTAAAATCAAGGAATGGCTACTTTAATTTTTAGCAATTTGCTAAATCCATATAGCATGCGTACAGTTATTCTTATAACAGGTAGGAATTCAAATTAATAGGTCCATTTAATTTGTACTATTTGGTTTGTTTGTTTTCACGAACTTCAACTTTTCAGACATGTTTGAATGCTCGTTTTTTAATAAAAGGCAATAAGCAATTTACCAGTTAGCAAAACGAAAAGAAAGGTTTAAATTGTTGTACTCGCTTAATAAATTGCTTAATATTTAGCAAATGGGTTGTTTAAAATTTTGCTCTGATTTCTTTAATTTTTGCCGAAATATTCGAGTCGAAAATCATTTTTTACCAACTTTAAGTAATCTTTTTAAAGGTTTTAAATTTTTGTTAAGAAACTTTTACTTCTTGAGGTAATATCATTTTTTGTTTGTAAAATATTTTATAGTTTTTATTTTAGTTTCACGTCACATTATATGTATAATATAAAATTTAATTTAATTCGCTGGCGATATTGGTTTGTGAGATATTTTGGGTCAACCAAAATGTTCACTTTTTTTTAATTGCTATAGTAAAAAAAAACACCCACTCAATTTTTCAAAAGTCCATTTTGCATCTTTCAATATTATTATCTGTAAAACAAAATTTATTTGGAGTCGATATCTCTACTGGTTCTTGAGATATGAACGACGAAAAATGGTACGTGTACCTATACCCACCAAAAATTATTGATTTAGAGATTCTAGGGACCTTGAAACGTCAAGAAAAGTAAAATTTCTTAATTCGAAAAATCGGACAGATTACAATAACTTCGTGAGGAAGGTTAAAAAAATACTTGAATATCAAGTCAATTGACAACTGTTAAAACATTATAAGATACAATATTGACGTACTAGGTACTCGGGTGTAAAATTTCAAGCTTAATACCATCTGAAACAATGCACAGCCCTACGCATCGTTTTTTTATTTTCTAATAAGAATACATACACATTGTTTCGTATTTTCAAAGACCAAAGTATGACCAAATGTCAGTGACCTACGAGACGTACCTTTGCTTTAATTATGCGTTCAAATCAAATTAACCTTCTTGTTTTTTTCATTCTTCCTCCTCTTTTTCTTTGAATTACAAAAGTAAACGAAATGAAATAAAAAAAAACATCCATCCGTAACAAATGTTTCTTTTGGGTTCCCTAGTTCGCTTACTTTCATTCAAACATTCAAGACCATAGTTCCCATCTGATAAACATTGTATATGTAGACTAAAATACACTTCAAGTTATAAGAGGTTAGGAAATAAATTTGTTAATTTATTTCTTTTGCAACTTTTCTTCTCAGACTATTTTGTTATGGTTTCATGTCATTTTGTCTTTTTCTTTTTAAATGATTAAAAGGAGGGAAATTCCAAAAATTATCAACAAATAAAAACAAGAAGAGAAAATGAAAGACCGCACTCATATGGACCAGGTTAACATACAAGGCCCTCACACGGCCTTCGATAACTTATTGCAAAAGACCAAGATATAAGGCAAATTTGGACTTTTGTATCCAGTTAACTGATTTACGTGAATCTATAGAGACGCACAGATTTTATTGATCGATTATGAATTTTATGGTGAGTTTGTTTTTGTTACCATTTTTGAAACAGTGAATTTTTAATACATTTTTACTTTGTTTTAAGAAATATGCTGTTGTTTTTGTCCTGATGTTAACGGTGGCGGGTTTTGCAGTCGTTAATGGAAAGAACTTACATCATCGTCAAGCAAGGGGACTATTCTTCAAAAAGGGAAAACTAGGAGGATTTGGTGGAGGTGTTAAGGGATTTGGTGGAAAATTTGGACATCATCATGAAGAACACCATAGTTATAGCAGTTATGGTGGAGGAGGTTTTGGAGGTGGCGGTTTTGGTGGAATCGGTGGATTTGGTGGAGCTGGAGGATTTTTAGGAAGATGATTTCTTCTTCAGAATGAAATAAAAAATTTAAGTTAAGTGACAAGAAACAAAAAGCCATTAGGATTTGTGATAGTGCATTCATTAAAATAACATATATTGTGTTTGAAATAAAATTTAGTCATTCATACATAATTCATAAGCATAAAAAGTGTAATCTGTCTGCTAAACGAAGCTTCATAGTGTATTTTTATATAAATATCAATTCAATTTTATCACTTTTCCATTGACGTGTTAACTGCATTTTTATTTAAAATAAAATATAAGTTAATTTTTATATAAACTACTGTAACAGTTTTAATTAGAATCCACTTTTTATATTGTGGTGAATAAAAATAAATTTCACAATTTTCATTTGTGTTTAAGTGTAAAATTATGGTTATTATCAACTTTTCTTAATTGTAAGATAAAGTCCATTAAAATAAAGTGCAAAAAAGACCTCCGAAAGTCACGAAAGGCGTTTTTTCGTAACTACCTATTTTTAAAGCTCAAATGGTGTTCCCACCTTTACCAAAATTGTCAAGCATACAATTTTCAAAAAAATGTTCCATAAAGAAAAAATGATTTGTTTAGGAAAGGAGCTGGGTTTTTCAAAACGATTTCCCAAATATCTTATGTACATTACTACAACTTTTTCTTACAATCACAGCGGGAACCACATCCGTTCGTACAATTACAAAACATCATTTTCATCTGGACTGGATATATAGTGATATCATTTTTGTTACTGGCTCCGAAAATTTATAATTGGTACAAATGTGCCCGCAGAACAACTAGCACACCATTTCCAAAACTTACTCTTCAATAAGTCCAATTTGTCTTTGGCCCATGCAAAACCCTTGGTAATTGAAGAAACTTCGGACTCTGAAATAGACCCGAATGAAATAAAAAACTTTCTTCAAAAAGAAAACGGAATTTCGTATGAGTATTTCAAAAATGCAACATCGACTTTTGCTTATAATTTAAAAGTGCTTTTCAACAAAATTTCAACATAAGCTGGAATTTCATTTATGAACGTTTTAGCCGAAATATTTTGTGGGAGTCAAGTTAAACCCATCGATGGATTAATACAAACAATAAACATCATCTTATTGAAAAGTCGAAGTCTTCCTAAAGTTTGCTGATTATGAATGGAGGAATATTTTCTCAAACCATAAATGTATTGCTATCAGCTAAATACAAAATATTAGAATGCGTTTGGAAAACATCACTTTGCTATGCGGCACAAGTTTATGGAATGGAAGAATTTGAAGTTGTAGAAAAACTCTAAAGAAATTTCATTACAAAAAACTTTTTAATCTACCAAACCGAACCCCTAACTACGCAGTTTACTTAGAAATGGGACATTTCAAATTGCTTACCAGCATTCTATAAAGTTGCCTCACATTCAGGTATTCGTTTGACCAAGAAAATGCTTATGTATGTATGTAGGTATGAATTGCGCATTTATTAATTACTAGTCAAACAACTTAGGTCTATTAAAAAAAAAACATCTTTACAATATAATTCAAAAACACGTAGACTTTGTTTGAGAAGCATTATTAATAGAAGTTCAGAAGTCAGAGAACAGAATTATTTAATCCCAACTCAATCATAACCTGTTAAACAATTTTTCTAAAGACATGCTCAACTATAAAGAAATATCACTTATATTTTATTAAAATCCAGATGTGAACTCCTGCTCTTAAACGGAAGTCAATAAAACCGAAATTTCCAGAAATCCTGTACCCTTTGTGACATTCCAGCAAATGAAGACTACTTTTATTTAATTGGTATTTGTCCAGTATTAAAACATCACAGACAACAGTTTTTTGGGAAAAACAGTTTTACAATGAAAGAAACAATACAGTTATTAAATGGTTTGAATTCGAAACTATTGTATAGTTTTTTAAAGTCAATTTTTGAATACAGAAATCTATTGATAAATAAATCCATTTAAATTATATAATGTTTTTAAAAAATCGCCTTGCACATACACTTCGTGACACATGGATAGGGACGTTTTTTATTTGACTTAATTTTTAAAGAATTATGTTTTTTTTTTTGGAAAAACCCAAATGTGGAATGAATTAGGTATGTATTAAATTTGTATTGGAACAAATATGTTGGATTAAGTTGATAAATACAAGTTTCATGGCGGTTTTTTTGAAGAATAAGGTCATAAAAAGTACCTTTTTTGTTTCACATTGATAGGGACAAGATCTGAATTTACCTATTTAAATCAGATAAAAGCATACTCTGACAGTTTGAGAGCTAAGTACGAGTATTTGATATAATCAAGAAGTATATGTAGATGTAAAGGTTACAAAAAGAGGAAATAGGCCAAATCCGAGCTGACCGGTATCTCGGCAAATCCATCCGTTTTATAGCCAGCAAAATTAGAAGAAGTCCAAATGTTGTATACAACTACCTCAAGGACCCAGAAAGGTATGAAAAAAACCATAAAGGAAGAGCCAAGACAGCCACATCATTTTAGAAAAAGCGGGCGATAGTGAGAGCTGCTTCAAATTCAAGGCTTTCCATTGGTAAATTCAAGGCAGAAGCTCGGGTAAATGCTAGTAGATCGACTGTTGCTTGGTGATACAGAAGGCAGGCTATAAACGACACCAAAAAATGAAGAACAAAAAACACCATTGAATGCTGCGCGCATGAGCCAACGCCTTAATTTTGCAACAAATTGCCGTAGGTGGAATCGAGCTTAGCATACCGCCGCCGTCTTTTCCGATGAAAAAAATTAGTTTGGACGGACCTGATGGATATAGCTGCTATTTTCATGATTTAAGAAAGGAAGGAATCTATCTTGAAAAACGGCACAGCAAAGGACTCGGTGTAATGACATGGGGAGCTGGATTTTAAAAGCTCTAAAATGACGGCAATCACTTAAAAATCTATTCTGGAACGAGCTTTTCCGCAGTTTTTTGAATTTTTAGGTGGACAACGATGGACTTTCCAACAAGATACTGCACCCATACATACCGCACAGACAACAAAAGTCTGGATTCAGGGGCAAAATGTGAACCTATTACCATGGCCCCCATATTCTCCTGTATATGTACCAATATTTACTTTGCCAACTGAGCTGAAGGCTATGCCAAAGCTTTAAAATTCGTTATGTTTATTTGGTCTAAAAAAATAGCTAAAAATCAAAAACAATATTTTGTTTACTAATGAAATAGTTTGGCTTTAAAATCAATTTTTGTTAACGAGATTTTTAGCCCAATTTTTACTAATTTTAGTAGCATTTCTTGAAAGCTTTTATTTTGTATATAAACAAATACGGATTGGTTTTTCTACGAAAATTTAGTACAGAATAAAATCGTTTTGAAGTAAATACCTTCATTAATTCACGAGATATCGAGCATCGAATATCAATTTTTACCAAATTTGAATATTATTTTTTTTTTTAGCTTTTCATTTGTATGAAATAACAGACTGCTGTATTTTTATGCACAATTTACTGAATGTCGAAGAGAATATTAGTTTAAAATCAATATTTTGATGAATATGTGGTGACAATAAAAGATAAGAAATACAATTTTTCACGAAATGCTACTAAAATTGTTAAAAATTCAACAGACAACTTTTTTTAACAAAACACGAAAACCTTCAAAAACATAAGAAATGGTTTTCGACTCAAGTATTAGGAGAACAAAGATAGATATTGACTAAAAATTATTTATCTCACACAAAATATCGTTATGAATATTTTGTTAAAGCTTTTAAGCAAGAAAAATCGACAGACGGGATGGGAAGTTATCAGTGTGGGTCACATTCCAGCCTCTTTTTGTTTTTGAAAATAGAAAAGGTTAATATGCTATAGTTTTCGGTGAAAGATTTTAATTTATTCAACAAGAATTTAATTTAAAAAAAAAAATGTTGACTATGGTGTTTTTTGGCCTCTATCGCAGAAACGACGCACGCGAACGAGATTTTATGAGACTTTGTTTAGAATACCAAAATTAAGGTATAAGCAAATTTTCAGCTTTCTCATTCCTAGGTTAAACCCTTATTTTACTGGACTATACATATCAAAAAGCCTTTGATCAGCCCGAACCTTTTAATGAAACTGTAACTGCACATAATAGCTGATTCCTTTTATCCCTTTAGGGTTTTCGTTCCACAGCTTGGTTCATCTCACCTTCTGATAACTGTTAGCAAATAATAAATAAAACTAAAACAAAAAAATCTCATCTGTCAATAAAGTCTCGATGAAAATTAGTAGAGATTCGAAGAAATGTCAGACAGTACGTTAAACTACGAGTAAATAATACTGATAGGACTCACTCACTCGGTCCCTGATGCGATAATTCGGCTCCTGTTCTTCAATTACAAAATGCTATTTTAAGTAAATCATCTGGATATATGTATGTATGTATAAAATGATAACATTTTTGATATTCGTTCCAGATAACCATAACTTCCAATAGGAAGTTCTTTGTAATCAGTCCGATTTGTCGAATTGAAAATGTTGACATTTCTTCATGTTTCAAGGTAATAAGAATCTAAATAAAGAAGGATTTTTAGAGAGATGTCTGAGTGTGTGTGTACAAAACGCGCGTTCATAAGTTCGAAATAATATTTGTCGTCGTCCATATCTCAAGAACCATAGTAAAGATATTGATAAGATTTTTGAATTTTGCGTAGATTTTCGATTTGCAATGTTTTCTTAACAAAGAGCCCATTAACAATTGGAACAAGTTTTAGAGTTTTAAATTTCGTAAAGAAGGTAAACAGTACTCGTATTTTGCACTGTTAAGGGTTATTTGGACTTACAATCTTTTGTTTTTAAATATTCTAAATGAAACTCTGAAACAAATTGGTTTTATTAGTTTTGGATTTAAAGTGAAAGTGGGTCTTTGGGGTTTCTTTTGTTGGTAAATGTGGATATGAAATATTTATTTTTAAGGATCGAACATTTTAGAACGTTTAGGTTTTTGGTGGGATTTTTAAAAAGAAAAATATAAGGCAAAATGTTTTGGAATACATTTCACAACCTTAAGCTTTTGTAATAATGATGTGAACACTTTTTAGAATCTTAAAAAATATAAAAGTTGGAATTTCGAAAAAAAGAGAGCCAGAATTTTTCGAATTTTGATAATGGAGGTTTAAAAACTTTCAACAATATTCAAAACAACTAGAAAAATCAAAAAATTAAAATACTGTATACTATTGCATTTACAGACGTATGCTCACATTTCTTGAAATTGAAATAATTTTACAAGTATTCTAATTAATTTCATTTGTTGTTAGTGGTCTACCAGTTTGATTTATTACTCGTATGTCAACTGAAATTTGTACATTCGTAAGTCTTATGCAGAACACTTTGTAATGCCCTCTGTGAAAAGACTTATTTCAAAAATCGACAAGGAATTTACGAATCTGGTCTTTCGTGAATACTACTTATCCCAAAAGTTTAAATTTTTCAACCAAGAAATTGCTTCAAGTTTGAGAGCTATTACTGCTAAATTTTTAAATTTTTTGTAGTGAATTTTAACAATTTTAATGTCTAGTTGAAGTGTGTTTTGTCTCATTTTTAGTAATGGCGTAGATTTTACCTGCCAAGGGTCGAAAATGACAAAATCAGGAGTGATAGCTTCCTAAAATCAAACTTCTTATTAGAAAAACCTTTAAATAACCGACTGGAATTAATCAGCTTTACTTTTGCTTAAACTACGAGTATAACGTCTCGCTTATTTTTCAAAAACCAGGTGTATAGCAAGATCGTCATTATAGAACACACTGCATTCCCAAAGATTGAATGTTTGGTGCGGTTTATGACATGACGATGAAAATATATCAGAGGAATTAATTTAATCGGGATAAGGAAGAAAACATGGAACGAAGTATTTACTATTAAACAGACCATAAAGTCGATCACATATGCAACAATATATTTCGACGAACTTAAAATAAAACTCTTGCGTGATAATTACTATTTGTTAATATGTTATATACAAATCTCAAGGTTATGTCATATTGAGAAATACAATTCTACAAAATATTTCCGACATAAAACACTCAAAAGTGAAGTGGCTATCATCAAAATATTTTTCGTCAAATCAAATAAAGTCATGTCATTATAATTAAGGTGATATTTCAGACATTTCTTAGGAAATCTTCTCATAATGCTTTGAAAATAAACGAACTATAAATGACTTCCCACCTTTTGTCCAGATGCAGCCAAGCATCATAGCATCATGGTCAACGAAATGTTGTTGAACTCTTTTGTCAAGTATAGATATTTTATTTTTCAGCGTAATATTTACATTTCAGTTAAGTGCCTACATTATTTTCTATGAAACACAAAAAAGATGTGACAATTAAATGGTTGAATAATTGTAACAAATAGTAATCCTCCATCAATATGCATAAATAGATAAAAAGGGTTACATTTAAATTTGTCACAAGTATAGACTCAATCGAGTCGTATTTTAAGTTCAGCCCGAGAATACAACATGAAGCTTTGGGTAAAATTAATAATTTAAAAACTTGAAATGAAATAAATAAATTTGACTCTTTATTTAACATCTTTAGACGCAGATCAAACTGATAGTTGTCCTGATATCACTCACATGGTTGTTGGATCCTAAAATTGAAGTTAGAGCCGAAAGACGTACTTTTGATTTTTTCAAAAAACATCATCATCATCACAAACACCGAAAAGAAGACCATCATCATGGATATTATTTAGACGATTCAACTGACTTTGATGGTTATAATCATGACTCACTAGCTGATGGACATCATCATTCTGGAGGACACTTTCCCATCGTCCATATTCATACACAAGGTGGAGGTTTTAATGGTTATGGCATTGCTGGAACTGGTCTTCATGGTGGAAGAGTAATTCATGATGGAGGACACTTTGGTGGGGCTTATTTTGGTAGTGGAATTTTCTTAAATGATGGACTTATTAATAACAACTTGCACGTTCTACAAGATGAAGGAATCCATCATTATGGTGACCAGTATGGTGAAATTCATGGGCATATAGGTAACCATGGTAACCATTATTTGTGATATTTTTGCTATTTTGTTGTTTATTTTTGTTTGCTTATTCGTAAACTCTTAAGGAAAAAATATTAAAATTAAATAAATATTTTAAGTAATTTTTGTATTGTTATAATTGTTGATATTGGAATTAAAACCAAAATGTGTAATATTATTAAAAAATGTACCTTAGACCAAAACCTTAACAGCTGTTTATTTTTTTATGTATTATTGAATTTTATATTCAAAAATGTTTACCATGGACGAGTCGCTGACTCTTTCGATAATTCTGCCAAACATTTCAAAAACCCTATCGCACGTTTAATACTGGTACACTGGTCACCTATTCCGACTTGTTGGTAAAAAATTATTATTTAACGTTTGCTCCTGTATCCAAGACTCTGTTTAAAAATACTATCTATAATTTAAGATTAAAAGTATACCTTAAAAATAAGATTTTCTTCAAAAATTTAAATACCATTTAATTTCTCCAAAAACGTTTTTCTTTTTTAATTAATTATTTATGGCTACAAATTTTCAATATTTGATTATGAATATTTTTAGTATGAAGTTATTAAGGACATATTAATTGATATTCGTAAAAATGTTGACCTGTTTTCGAGATATCGAGTTTTGAAAAAAAAATGTACATATTTTATAAATCTTAAAAAAAATGTTTGCTGCAGAGGTTAAGACAGATAGACATACAGACGGACTGAAACTAGCATAATAATGTCATGTTCAGGTAAAATCTCGAGTTCTATGGTTTTTACAATTGCAAAACTGGCCATATAATCGCAAATAAAAATGAGTGTCAAAACTAAAATGATCTGAGTTCCTGAGGGATAGAATCGTCGCAGAAGAGGGTCGAATTACTGATTTTGCAGAAGAGTGTATGACAAAAAGTCTGTAGAAAAGAAAAACACCAGCATTTTGAAATACAGAGTTAGTTATGTTCTACAGGATTTTGGCTATACAGAATTGTGTAATGCAAAATTATTACATACAGTATAGTCTTTAGTATAGACTAGTGTCCAAGAACTGCATTTACGTAACCGAAATATGGTGAATACTCTCGGAGCTGAGACATTAGCAGTTCATTTTAAAACTCTTTTGTCGACTGACGTGAATCACCACACTTTCTCTTACACTCCACCCAACGTTATTGTTGATGAACTGGATGGATGACACTTCAAAAGATGAAAAACAATAAAGCACCAGAAATAGATGGAATTCCGGTAGAATTCTACAAAATTTTTACCTATCAATTAAAGAATTATATTTTATTATTCTTTAACAAATCAAATATAAATATTCATAATACGAACAAAGCACCTTTGCAAATTACAAAAGCGCAAATCCAAACCTACCAGAAAATTACAGAGGAAGAAATTCAATATTCTATCAAAGGCTTACAAAATGGATCGACGACAGAAACCTTCTTAGCATGTTTCAAGGCGGTTTTCTGGACGGTTTCTCAACAACGGACCATATATTTGGCAAATATTGCTAGAAAGCCAATTGAAAAAAAAAGAAAAATTATACGCTTACTTGGTCGATTTCAAAGCATCATTCCACAAGATAAATAGACAACTGATGTACAAGTTCTCAACGCTAGGAATCTTTCGGAAATTCTTGATGATGTACTTTAACTTTCTTGTTTCATTGAGTGCAGCAGTATGGGATAGGACGAATTTCTCAGAATGGTTGAAACATCGACAGGTATTCCCCAAGGCTGCATTTTAAGTCCATTAATGTTTGCTTTTTTTATTGATGAAATTTGTGATGTACTCCCAGGAGGAATGCCTTTTACCGAGCTACAAGTGAAAGTTCTACTTTACGCGTATGACTTAATATTTCTGGCTGACAACCCTTTCACTTTGCAGTTGCAAATAAACAGGCATAATACCTTTTGCGAGAAATGGGGGTTAGTCATTAATACAAGCAAGGCTAAGGTGATGATCTTTGAAGCACGTACAAAGAGAAGGAAGCCCGAAGAATAGTAGTCACTAAATAATGTATATATTGAAGTTGTGCAAGAATTTAAGCACATGGGTGTTTAAATTATACATGACCTTAATTTTTTAAAAGCACGCTAAACAAAAAAGCTGTGAGGGTAAACTGGCTTTGAGCATAATATGGCCCAAGTTCTTTGTTAACCATGTGCTATGGCGCCCAGGTTTTTGTTTGAGGTGTTTGAAACGGTGCAGAGATATTTCTTTCAGAGATACGCTTATTCAGACTGCCTTATTCAACGCCAAACTATGCCATCTACATATGTGTAATCCAGATGTCGTGGCAAAAATAGACGAGAAGCTTTACACTCTGCATCTATCCAAAGCAAATTCAACATCGTCCAGGAATACATACAGGAATTAGTCACCAGTTGTCTCCAGGAACCTATTTCATCAACGAATACTCTATCGAAGTTATTAGCTTAATGTTTAGAGCACGTGTTGAAGTTTTTAACTAAAACCTTATGCCCCATCGAGTTGATTTAAAAAAATTAAGACGTTGATTTAAAAAAATTAAGACGTAAGACTTTTATTGCCAATTGTCCTATACTGCAAGAAATCCACCGATTGTATTTTGATGAAAGTTATCTTTTTTTAAGTCGACTTTAGAAAATATTGAACGGAGTTCTAGGATGGTTTACTTTATATAAGTATATTGCAAACATGCCTTTAAACACCCTATTTAAATAACCTGAATTTTTTGCTTTAAATACGTACAAAATTATAAAACATTTCGAATATTTATATTTTCCTTTATTTAATATTACTAATTATAAAATGTCATCACGGCAGAAGAGCCATGCTTTTATTCTTAAGAATTATTATTATTTAAAAAAAAAATTATTGCACAATTAAGAATCTATCTACCTATTTATTTCTATCCAAATATCATCTCTCATTATAACATCTGTTCGACTAATTGAGTATTCAATAAGGTTTTAAGTCATTCTTAGTTTTTGACAATTTCAATATTGAAACCTTTGCAATAATGATATAAACTTTATATTTGTGTAGTGTAGAGTACAAAATGAATGTTTAAAGTTATCAACAAACTTTTGGAAATGTCATGCATTAAGTAGAAGACTTTTGAACTCTGCATTTTGGGTATACAAAATGTAAGACGTTCCTATCCTGAACGTCCTGACAATATACTAATTGTCTTCAGCAGCTTTAACGATTGTTAAAAAAAATTGTGAACGGAAAGGGAAAGGAATTTTTTACTAATTCAATTAATCAGAATGAGTAACGCAACCTGTGGCCTTATTAGTTCAGAAAAAGTGAGATCAAAGCTCTTTTGAGGCATTTAACATTTTGACTCGCTCCCACTCAAATTAAATAAAAAAAAAAACAAAATAAAAGTGTCTAATGCGTTCCAATGCTATTTGACGTCAGGAAGAATCGCCTCAAGACAATCCAATCTTGTTGGGTACCTGAACCTTGTTTTTCTCAGTCTCAGTCTTCAGAGCTTTTAATGCACATTCATCAAAGGCCAAGAGTTGTGAGATGAAGGAAATAAGGTAGATTTTGTAATTAACAAAGTTTAATTTATTAATAAACAAAAATAACTAATTTAAACCTTCCATTCAAAATAATCTATTATCTTGTTATTAATTTTAAAAACTTATATTATTAAAATTATTTATTCCAATCTTAGAAATTATTAATTTCCAACTTAGCTCAATTTATGTTTAAAATCCCTTATGTCATAATTTTTGAGTTTTAAATGCCCCAATAAGTTTCGAGGCTAAATCTGAGTGTTCAGAAGATGTTCAGAGCGTTCTTTCCTATGAGCGTGCTCAGCAAACTCTGAAGGCAGAGAGTTTATTTCATATTTTTTAACAAAGTTTTGAGCTCTGCTTTGTGAACAAAAAGTTATATTCTAAAAAAAGGCAATAAAGACTACTTATAAATCTCTAAACAGAACGTCTGGTTTGTCTTCTTTTAAATAAGTTTGGAAAATGAACGAACTTACTAAAGTACAATATTTGGTTTTAAGTTTTAAGCATGTCTCAAAATCTAAGGAAAATGAAGAATTTAGTACTTCTTATAAGTTATATTTCAATATTTGCTGTTACTTTGTATTTTAAGCAATGATTCTTTCGATTGGCCCTTCATAAACTTTTTGAACTCCACAAAATTATAATATTTCTTCATAAAATAACATAAATAGCTTCTGAGAATTTGAATACAAAAGCACTAACATAATATCTAAATTGAAATACGTAAACGTAACAAAATAATAGTAATTCAAACGTAAACAAACTTCAGAATCGATTATAAGATCTGTTTGTGGCGTTCTATTAGTATACATAACATATGTATATTTTTCAGACTCCCAATTAAAAAAGCAAAAGTAATGTTAATGTTTTTCTATTTTGTCTTCCAATTAAGGCAACTTTATTGGAAAGTTAGTCAAGAAAAATCTCCCTTATGTCTGAATCACAAACACGCTTCAGCTTTGGCTTCGCCTCACGTTTATGAGTTCAGCCATAGGAATTCAATGCATGCTATCACAATGGAGCTTCGACCTCACGTTTCGTTTGACAATCGTAAGGAAAATAACGTAATGTAACGTAATGTGACTCCAAACGGAAGCTCTAGTTCAATTATCTGAACATTTGCTTTGTCTGACAGCTCAACAGCTGTAAAAAAATGTCAATAAACAAAATATTTGCTCTTTGGAGGGATGAAATAATAGAAAAGTCATTCAAAGCAACCTAGAAGCAGGCCCACCGTAACGCAGACGAAGCCGAAGCTGAAGCGTGTTTGTGATACAGCCATTACTTTCAATTCAAGTCTAATTATGTCAAAATGACAGTTGATCATGTTTTTTCATTCAACATAAAGCTGAACTTTATATATTTTTTGAACAATTGCATTTTATCTTTTGTGTAAAAGGTTTCAATGTCTATTTGAAAAAGGAATAAGTAATATTTTCAACTGAAAGTAGGGTGAAATAAAGTTCCATGTTTGAAGTCACCTGAAAAACTAACTAGTTGCTATTCAAAATTTAGATTCAGTATCAGTTCAGCTGTCACTTTTGTCTCTGATAACTTTTGTCTTTGGATAACAAGCATCAATATTTTTTGAAGCAAGTTAAGATAATGGTATTTTGTGTGAGAAATAATTATTTAAAACATTGTTTAAAATCCACAAATAACGCACACAAAATTATATACATATATATACAGTTATATGTATATATAGAGTTATTTTTAAATTATATGCAAGTCCTTTATGACACTGTAACTCTTTACTTTTCAAATTCGAACACATCTGAAAATTCTATATTCCATCTCTTAAATTCCAGCTCTTAAAAATTTAAGTTAACTGTCAATTATTATAAGTTAAGTCAGAAGAAAACGTTTAATGACAAAAGTAAATATGAATTAAACAGCTTAATGCCCAATTTCATAAACAGCTTTTATACATTTAACAGGATTTTAAACTGTAAAATAGGATATTTTGGTTTCACCAAGCGTTTTTAAAGTAAACAAGCTTTTAAACACCTTTTAAAACTAAATGCCCATTTTTGGCTCATTAAAAAATGAATATGACAGATTGACAGCTGATGTTTTGTTTTGTAAAATTTGTATTCTCAATATTTAGAGATACAGAATGAATAGATAAACAAATTCGACATTGCATTTATAATATCGTTTTTATGATTTTAATTTTTAATTAGAATATTAGATTGGACATCTTCATCTGACGAAGAAGAACACCCTATAGTTATTCGCCGCTTAAGAGTATTCCGCGTTCACAAGAATCCATTTTCATATTTTATTTTTGAACGACACACGATTTTTGATTTTGAAGAAGTTTACACGGTTGTATTTGTGATTCTTGTCATTTATTTCAACATATAATGCTTTCTCATTTTTTCTCACACAATTCGATTAATAGAAAGAAAAAAGGGGTTGTACAGGGTTGTGAAGAGAACTCTATTTTAACAAAAATATCCCTGAAATTTCCCATTTCAAGCTTGGTGAATCTGAAAAAATTGAAAGGCCTGATAAAATTTAAAAAGTTTTTAGATAAAAGTGCTTTTAGTGTTTGTTTATGAAATCGGACATAAGAGTGGCGTTGAATTCTTAATAGCAAAACCACCCTTCCTATTTTACCACCATCATTTTAACCAGCTTGACAATTCATTGGTAGATTAATACATGTACAGTTCGTTAGTTATTTTGGTGAAGTAAACTTAACTTATTATCACTATGAGGCCAGCTAATTATTATTGCCATCATAATCAGCGCAGTGATGCGTAATGTAAATAAGTATTTACCTTTTTGTCGTGTACTTGACCCTCGAAAAAAACCCAAAAAGTACTAAGTAAGTTCAACTGAATTCAGTACACACGGAACCCTCAGATGGACGGATAAATAGAGAATGACGTAGTTTGCCGTCATCACCAAACATTATATTATACTGGAATTGTTAATCTCTTGGAAAAGTAATACTTCTTAAAGTCTATAAGTAATATGGTGTATAGGTGAGGTACCTATACCTAGTTAAATCAAGTGTAGCAGGTGTAATACAACAAGACAAGTTCTTGAGAGGAAAATGAAATCTCAAAAAAAAATTAATTCTCTTAACCGTTTCCGCAGATGATGATAACTCAAAGACACGTATATATAGCTTTGCCACGGTAGTCACATTAACTTAGTGTTACTCAAGCCGTGATTGAAGAACTTTAAGATCTAGAATATAGTTTATTTTGAAATAAAGATGCGTGCCTTCGTGAGTTGCAACATAATTTAATAAATTAATTTGACAATTTCGGAAAATAATACTCGACTTTTCTTGTAGATTTTATTCGTTGCGGTATGCGTCTTCTCTGTTGTTATGGCTTCGGATGATAAACCTCAAGCCAGGACGTTTGGTTTACTTGAGGGAGCCTTGGGATCATCACTTGGATTAGGAAGTTCGTTTGGTGCAGGATACGGTGGCGGCGGTGGATATGGTGGTGGATATGGAAGTGGCTACGGTGGTGGATATGGCGGTGGATATGGTGGTGGATATGGTGGTGGTTATGGTGGTGGTTATGGTGGTGGATATGGTGGTGGTTATGGTGGCGGATATGGTGGTGGATTCGGAGGCGGTTATGGTGGAAATGGCTTTGGATCACCAGGCTATGGTGGTGGTTACTACAGGCCAAGGCCGAGCTTCGGAGGAGGCTTTGGAAATGGTTTTGGTGGAGGCTATCAAGGACATGAAAGTGGTCATTATGGGGCATCCTATGGATCTTCTTATCAAGGAGGCTATGGAGGAGGTTATGGTGGAGGTTATGGAGGACAAGGTGGATTCTTTGGCTGAAAAAATGAGAAAAAATTAATTGTGATAATATTGTATATGTATTGTAAATAGCAACTGAATTAAAATTTAATATAGACGAACAAAAAATATAAATTATTATTATTAAAAAGGAATACTTTTTTTCAATGTTTAGTGTTAATTGCTATTTGATAAAATTTAAGTATGCTGATAATATTTTAGTCCATATAAAAAAGGTACAGAGACTTATTGCAAGGACTAAATGTAAATGAACAGGCCAGCCAGTAATAAACTTCGATGTTTAAAGCGATTTATGTACATAGATATGGAAAGAGACTAAAGAAAGAATCTTCTAGAACGAAGTGCAGCGTACCAACATTTACAAAGTTGTCTTAAAAGGGATAGTTTGAAATTTAATGTTTGGTTTTGCATTACTTGCTGAAAAGATTTAACAATTTTAAAGTCCACAAAATGTTCGTTATACCAACCTGCTGGAACGTCATGGATTCATTAAAGAGTTTTTCAATTAGAAGTTTTATTATGAATAACTCACTATTTGAGCAGCTGCCACTTTTGTAACGGTCACTTTTGACATTTGATTACATTGAACGCATTAAAGATTTAAAAATTCTGTACAAAAAAGTTGCCACAGTTCACAAAACTAAAGCAATTTTTTTTGTCGTCGGGGAGCACCTTCTAACTTCACGAGCGGTAATTATTTAACCAGTGGAAAAATGTGTGCTGGTTGGGATCATTGACATGCATCAAATCACAATGATCCGGATTTTCATCAATAATATTACACTTCAGATTTTCAGAAAGTAGTAAGCTTATAGCAAGCGTCAAACTACGATCAGAGGCTCATCATAAGTGCGTGTGTTAGTTGTTAGTAGGAAAATAATACAATTATAGCCTAACACACGCACAAAATACAAAACATAATAATTTATTAACATTTAACAGGAATTATTACAGTACAAAAAATAAAATAAAGACGTTTACGATAGTGGAGCACTGGTTCTAAACAATGATTTTAATCCCACCTTATTTAAATTTAAATCTATCGATGAACAGTTTAAGTTATATAAAATGCTCATTCGACTTAATGCTTTATTTTTCCCATAGTTAGTTCTATGGAAGTCAATATGTATAAAATCAAATGTACGCAGGTGATGAGTTCCGCTTGGGTAATTCAAATGTACACAAGATAGTAAATAAGGTGCATCAATTTCACCATTAATGAGTTGATGAAAAAATACTAAGTCATTATTAACACGCCTTTGATGGAGAGATTGCATTTGAAGAAGCTGAATACGATGTTCATAGGGAGGCAGATCATAAGGATCATCCCAAGGAAGACCCTTTAGAGCAAAGCGAATGAAATTATGTTGAATTGATTCAATACGTTTCTTATGAATTTCGTAATAGGGAGTCCACACCTGCGAAGCATATTCAAGATGAGGACGAACATGGCAATTATACAAAGAAAGAGTTACATAGGGATCATTGAACTCCTTTGCCCAGCGTTTTATAAAATCAAGCATAGAACTTGCTTTATTAACAATCAAATTAATGTGATATGTAAATTCTAAGTTGGAACAAAAATTAACACCTAAATCTTTAATTGTGGAGACGCGACAGAGTTTTTGCTGTGATATACAATAATCAAATACACTAACGATTCGTTTTTTAGTAAAAGTTATCGTCTGGCATT
The DNA here is from genome assembly GCA_920104205.1 of Eupeodes latifasciatus. Taxonomy (NCBI): domain Eukaryota; kingdom Metazoa; phylum Arthropoda; class Insecta; order Diptera; family Syrphidae; genus Eupeodes; species Eupeodes latifasciatus. The sequence goes on from OV049924.1 coordinate 182,354,970, forward strand.
TTAAAGGGTTGAGGGCAAGGCTATTTTTCTCACACCAAAATGTGAAACTATCAATGTCGGCTTGTAAAAGAATACGATCATTGATGGACTTTATTATTTTAAAAATCTTCATATCGTCAGCAAAAATGAGTACTTCACTTGAGCGTAGACATGACGATACATCGTTAATAGACAGGATGAACAGAAAAGGGCCAAGATGGCTTCCCTGGGGAACACCAGATTGAGCAACAAAAGGTTCAGAAAGACAATTTCTAAATTTTACCTCATAGGATCTGTTTTCAAGGTATGATTTGATCCAAGCTAAGAAACATGGTGGAAAACCAAGAGCTTTAAGTTTAAATAAGATAATTCCGTGGCTAAGTTGGTCAAAAGCTTTAGAAAAGTCAGTGTATACACAGTCAACTTCATGACCTTGTTCTAAAGCGTTTGAACATATGTTTGAGAATGTGAGGAGATTAGTAACGGTTGATCTTTTTCTCATAAAACCATGTTGCTGTTCGCAAATGAGATTCTTACTAAAAAATGCTACACTTTCACAAACAACTTGTTCAAACACTTTAGGAATGCAAGACAGCTTTGCAATGGGCCTGTAGTTGCTTATATCCGCCTTGTTACCTTTCTTGAAAATTGGTGTTAGAAATGACTCTTTCCATATATTGGGAAATTTGCCTGTTTTTAGAGAAAGTTTAAATAAGAACGTAAGCGGTTCAACTAAAGCATTACTACACTTTTTTAAAACTATCGGGGGAATACCATCGGGACCGGCTGAACAGTCATCATTTAACGCGGATAAAAGATCAAGGACCGTACTCTGTAGCACAGGTATGTGACTACAGCTAGTTTGCGAAAAGGAGTGAAGATTATAAAAATATACTTCATCAACTTCTTCAGGGTTATTAACAAATGACTCACGGAAATTTGTTGCGAAAGCGTTACAGATATCAACAGTTTTATTTAATGAAAGGTTCTTGTAAGTGAAGTTAACTGGAAAGCCATCTGATTTTTTCTTTAGGTTTACAAGTTTCCAAATTTTTTTAGGATTCTCTATCAAAGAGGTGCCCATATCAGTAACATAGCTAGCATATAAAAAATTAGAAAGAGACTTAAATTGGTTAAAGAGTTCAACATAGAAAGAGAAGTTGGTTGGAGACATAGTTTTGAGATACATTTTCCATGCCTTATTTCTTTTGTTACGCAGTAAACGCAATTCTTTCGTGTACCAAGGGTGGCTAAAGTTTGTATTTTTTTGATTTCTTTAAAGGTACATTTTTTTCCAAACAATAATTAAGGATCTTATAAAAAGTTGAAACTGCTTCGTCAATGTTAGAAAATGCTAATGTATCAGCAATTCCAGAAATGGTTAAATCTTCAGACAACAGCTGGAAATTAGCTCTTCTGAAGTCAAAATTATATAAGCAATCAAAGGAATTACTGTGTTCAGTAAGGTGATTACTTAAGTCAAAAAAAATGTCCAAAGGGGGGTGATATTTATCAATATTAGTAATTCCTGATCTAGATTCTAGAACAAGAGTACTAATAGCGTCAGAAGAAAAGACTAAATCGAGAATTCGATTTTTTGAGTTTTTAATACAGCTTGTTTGCTGTAAGTCAGTAAGAAGGACTTTATCGAGAAGAGATAGTTCCAATTGTGAAGAAGAAGGAGAGGCTTCAAGGCAGGATTCGTCTTCGGATGGAATCCAGTCAATGTGTGGTAAATTAAAATCACCTAGAAGTAAAATATTGTTGTCAGAGCTGGACAAATTTATAAGAAAGTCTAATGCCAAGGAGAGATCGTTATAAACAGACTCCAAACTCTTTGGAGGAATGTAGCCGTTTAAAATGAAAATAGTCTTAGTCTGTACCATTATCTTTACACATACCAGTTCAATTGATAATTCAAATGGAAAAGATATAAAAGAAGAGAAATATGTATTTTTTACCGCTATGAGAACACCTCCACCTAAATCCTTTGCATTACCAACATGACGATCGTTCCTTTAAACTTCGAACTCTTGACTGAAAAGTTCTGTGTCGGAAAAGCTTGAATTAAGCCAAGTTTCTGTCAAAACGAATACGTCGTGTGGAAATGATTGGGAGTTAAGGAAAATGTCAGCAGTCTTGCTACGAAGTCCCCTTACGTTTTGGTAGAAAAGCGCAAGCCTGTTAATATATATTAATAATATATTCACTTCGGAGGTTACGTACATAAATAAAGGCCACGGAAAATCGAAGAATGATTTTTCGTATTGTTTCGTGCAGTTTTTGTCTGAATGGATTCAGGTGTGATTGGAACTTACTTCCCTAAGGAGGCGCTACAGTCTGGGGGAACCTGAGTCTCAACTAGCTAGCTTTCTCCAGTTTCACACACCAAATTTGTTGACGGTCTCTCCAACTTGCGTGCGCCAACTTAGTCGGATTCGATGACCTTCCGGGCTGGAGAATTGATGACCCAGCCATCTAAGTCGTTGGAATTTTATTCTTTTAACCAGATCAGTATCGCTGTAAAGCCCGTACAGTTCGTCGTTGTATCTTCTCCTCCAGTCTTCATCTATGCCTCTTTAAAATTATCGGTCATCGTTCAATGTCCTTTTTTGATGACAGCATATACTTGGTCTTGTCTTCATTTACCACTAAACCCATCTTCTTTGCTTCCGTTGCAATACTCAACAACGCACTACTGCCTTCACGCTTTGATCTCCCAATTATGTCAATATCATCGTTGTATCCGGATGGACCTTTGAAAGATTGTGCCTCTACTGTTGACGGTTGAGTTTTGCACAATTTTGTCCACAATTCTTTGCATTTTCTTAAACCTTTTTTGACATCAAATGCACCGGTGAGATCTTTTCCGACCTTGATAGATCAGTGTGCATTCCATCGTCATGCTGCACAAATTGATAAGTTTGACAGGGATGCCAAAACTATACAGTTTGTCCTTGTAAATACTGTCACACGCGGTTTTAAATTCGATAAAGAGATGGTGGATATCGATTTGAGGTTCCTGAATTTTTTTTTCCAGGAACTGCAGTAATGCGAATATTTGGTCAATGGTGGACTTTCCTGGTCTGAAGCCACACTGATATTAACCTATCAGGCTGTTGAGAACCGGCTTCAGGCATAATACAGCAGAACGTTCAGGAGACTGGTGTCTCTATAGTTGGCACAATTTAGAAGGTCACCTTTCTTGTGTATTGGGAACACTATGTTGAGATTCCACTGACAGGGCACGCTTTCTTCCGACCATGCAGATGAGTTGGTGCATGCTCTTTACCAAGTCTTTGGCTGCTACCTCATAAAATTTGGAGAAGTGGTCTTTCCATATTCCCAGCATAGACTGCTGTTCTACTAAAATAGGTACTAGGAATCCGATGTTCACCGCGGGGAGGTGAGAGTAGGAGTTGATAGACAAAGATGGGTTTTAAGAAAAACCTGTGGAGCACACGCCTACCTTTTAAAAATTTGATTGGAACTTCTTTATTTGAAAATGATGTTAGTGAAATTTTGGATTGCCCTACCGAAAGGGCATGATGTGTACGACGTTTATTTTCAACAAGGCGGAACTACTTACCACACAAGCAATGAAACAGTCCGAAATGTGACTTTATACCTTAAGACTTATTTCTTTAGAATTACGAAAAAGCTTAGATAATGCTCCACAATCGATCCAAGACCTTAAATATTGTTGGCAACGAGGTGAAACTAGTCTGACGAGAAAAAAGCAAGAACGAGAATAGACTCAGTTATAAGAGACGAGATTGAAATGTTTCGTAGGCAGCCCTTAACGATGGAAGTTATCGAGAAAATACAGCTTTGAATGTGTGAATTGTTCATGGAAATTTTCATGAAAAGGATTAATAGTGCTGCAATTTTCTTCCATTTCCATTAAAAAATTCAAAAATAATCCTTAGTTGCTTAGTATAAAAACAAAACCTCTTTTTGAAAAATCCTTAATTTAAAGTTCAGTTTGAGCGAAAATAAATGAGCTATCACTCTCAATTGATTATAGTGAATATGCAAAAGAACCGACTTGACTTGAAGTATGTATTACTTAAACATTACTTAGGTTCATATTCCATCTAAAATGACATATGTACATATGTTATCCTTTTAAATAAAGTACTACTCTTACGTGAGCCGCGTCATTTTAAATTTTGTCTTAAAAATATTTTTGTTAAGCACTAAATAAAGTGCTTATAGAAATAGATATACATTTTACATTTAAATTTCGTTATCGAGTTTTGTAAACAAAATTAATATTTTTTTAAAAATCAAAACAAAAATGACATTTTTGATCATCAAAAACCATCATCAATTTGATCACTTGATCATCGACAAGAGCTACACAGAAAAAGAAGATTAAAAAAAATCGGTCCATTAGTTCTTGAAAAACCTTTAAAAAAATGAATGAGGGGTACCCTTCTGGAGCAATACCAAAATATGTTTTTTCTTGTAGAAAGAAGCCAAATTAAGAATACAAAATTTAGAGAAAGTTTTAAAAAAATCACATGTTTTGAAATTGACGATTTCTTATTCAAGGTTTCTTCTTAAGAACTTGAATATTTGCTCTTTTTCTTAGAAACAAATTTTATGAAAATAATTTAAAAATTCTAAATTGAGTGAAAACAAAAATTTGAGTTTTTTGTATTGAACATATAATTTTTATCTTTATGCAGAGTGGAATTTTTTTGGGCTTGATGTTCATTCATTTTCTTTGAACATCAAGCCCAACAAAATTCCACTCTGCATAAATTTGAGTTGTTTTTGACAGCAAACCGCTTTTTGGTGAATGTCGTTAAATTACTAACAAATCTTTAAATGAAATCTTTACTTATACAACTTGACTGTTTAAGCTTTATGGCTCATATGACCCCTCCCCCTGGATCGTCCATTGGTCAAAAGTTGATGAATTTGTGCTGTGTATTTGGAATAGGGCTGAATATCCGATTCATATTATGTTCTTGGTCCAGTCTTAAGTTGAAAGTAGTACTTTTAGCAACAAAGTTTATGGAAAAAAAAAATACAAATTTTGTTTACATATATAAACAATTAATGATTCAAAATATAATGGGGGTCATGTCCATTAACGCAATACGATTAGTTTTGAATTAAAGGGAATTCCTTCGAAAAAAAAAACAAACAAATTTTCTTCCAGGGCGGGGGGTCCTGACCCCTATGACCCACCCTGGATCCACCATTGGTCGCGTTGTCATGTAAACTGGTATACATGAAATATATGCCTCATTTGGTTTTATTTCATGACTAACCCGATTTTTTTTAAAACCATTTTTAATCGTTTAAATGTAAAATAGAAATTAGGCACTGTTTTAAGCTGCTAGATGAAGATCAAAGCTTTCTTAGTTTTAAAACCATAAACAGATCTAAGAAAACAAAAGCAATAATCTAATAAACTTCAACTTATAAACACCTCGGTGTATTTTTATTAGTACCTATTATAAAGTCGCTATTTTGAAATTAATGTTCAATTCAATGATTCACAAGTTGTTGTATTTGTTAATTGGCTCGGTAGATACCTTAACCGAACAAAAATATTCAAGGTTTTCAAGGTTACCCCAATTTTTATTCACATAATACTTAATTATTTCATTTCAGTCGTTGATTGCTTTCGCTTTCATTTAAAAGTTAACTTTTTTACAAGTCGTCGTCGTCGGTCGATGGTACCGGCCAGTTTCGTCGTGGGCTTCGTCGTGTCAACGTGGTCATCAGTAGCAGTGCTTTTGTTACCTATGTATGTTCATAAAAATGGTGATTCATTTTATAGGTATAGTATTTCCGCCTGAAGAAACAAAAACTGAGTTGGTATTTTATGCATGGTGGACTTGTGCACTCAGTTGGATGCTTGAGCTTACTTGTGTACAGTCTTACGGTCTTTTGGAATCCAACACGATCGCTTGCATAATAATTTAAGTGCAAGACTAAGCCCTTTATTTTGATGAAAAACTGGTTATAATAAATATGTACGCATGCATACAGTCATGGTCAATGGCTGAATTGCATAGATTCATATCTATATAAATGTGAACAACTTGCGATATCACAGGTTTCCACCGAAATCTGTTTATTATTAACTTCAAGGATTTCAAGATTATAAATATACTTATATGCAGGCAACTATAAAATGTAAACTGAGTTTAAAAAGTGCTCTTAGTGCTCCTAAATTTTTTCGTCATTGGGGAATTCCAGAAAAAGAATAAATAAAGATCACGAATGCGTCAAGCGTACTTGTTTTAGTATCTAAACTTTATCAATTTAGAAACATACAAAGGGTGTTTTTTTTTAAGCTACATTTTAAGTTTCGATGGTTGTTATTTATGGTTTGACAGCTGAAAATGTCAAACTGTGTTATAATGTAATGTAAATGTTCATAAAGTACTTCGTCCGAAGAATTGTGTTTAACGATGAAGCTCATTTCTGGTTTCACAATAAGCAAAATTGTTGAATGTGCAACAAATAGAATTCTCAAGCCATTAACATCACATTACATTTATTAAAATTGAGTGTCTAGACTGACCAAGTATACTGCCTATAAGTTACATACATAGAAATCGTATTTTAAAAAGAGACTAGTATGCGACCACACTGATAACATTCCATCCGTCCTAGTCTGTCGATTTTTCAAAAACTATGAATAACAATATTTTTTGTGAGTAACAAAATTTTAAGTCAATATCTTTCTTTGTTCTCATAATACTTGAGTTGAAATAAATAAAGTTGTCAATTGAACTTTTCTAAAACATTAAGTAAAGCTGAGCAATAATATTTTCAATATGATAAAATAAGTTTGGATTTAATATCTGTCTTTTTTCCCGAGATTTTTAGAAGAAAATCGTAAAACTTTCGAACTCAAAATTTTAGTCAAAAACGACATTACGATAGCAGAGAAGTCGCAAAAAGTGTGGGTCACAGCCCAAAGAATTGGCATTAGCATTGACTTCAAATTTGGAAATAAATGTTTTGAGCCGATTTGCGTAAGGCGTTTGTTAAAATTTTCTTAAGACTAAAAATAACAGTAGTCACCATTCAAATTCGAATTTTTTTAAAAACGAACTGATAGAATGTTTTTTTGATTTTTTCTCAATTTGGCTTCTTTTAATAAGAACAAAATATTTATGTATTGCTCCAGAAGGGTACCCCCTACAGAACCGTTATTTTGTTTTTAAGTTTTCTCATCGATATCTTCATCATTTTTAAGGAATTCAAAATAAAAATCGTATATTAATAAGCTCTAAATAACTGCATACCAAAAACATTTTTAAACTAAAAGTGAAAAACTATACAAAATTAATTTAAAAAAAAAACACACTAACGATTTTCAATTAAAAATTTTAAAAAATTAAGTGGTTTTTTAGAAATTAAATGGCGTTTAAATTTTTGAAAACAAATGTACATTTCTAAATCTAAAAATACAAGAAATCATTTTTAAACAGACTTTTCTATGTCTCGAAAACGGGTGAACATTTATTAGCGAATTTCGAATGTAAAACGTATATTTTTATTTTATTATTTTAACTGCATACCAGAAATATTTTTAAGAACAAACTGACAAATTTCACATGTACAAAATTATTTAAAAAAAAAAAACGCTCTAACGATTTTCGAAGATAAATTTATTAAAACAAGGTTCTTTTGATTGATTAAGTGGTATCTTAAGTTTGAAGGTAGACTTAATTTATAGGTAAATTTTTTACTTTTAAAATAAAGTACTATTTGTAAATAGAATCTTTGCATGCATAATCAAGTTTGTGCAACCAAATCGTGCTATAGTAAAGAAAACACCCACTCAACTTCTTTAAAAGTGCTTTCTGTATTTTTCGATGTTATTGTCTATAAGACAAAATTTATTGGAAGTCGATATCTCTACTGGTTCTTGAGATTTGGACGAGGAATAATAGCATCCCGAACGTGCGAACGTATGAACATACGAACGTACGTGCACACGCACACTCAGACATCTCTCTAAAAAAATTGATTAAGATTATAAGGACCTTGAAAAGTCGAGAAATGTCAAAATTTTCAATTCGACGGATCGGAACAATTACAATAACCTAAACATCTCTTGGACGCCAAGTATTTCGAATAACATAACGAATAAAGACTTCAATTGAATTTTCTATTAATTTAAAAACTCAATTAATTTAAATTAAACTCCTTGTTATTGTTTTTAAATATGGGTTTAATTTTTCTATAAATAACATAAATTGGAGTTTAGTCACCATAAAACCTACATACTCGTACATACTACCTTCATACCTATGAACACTTTTTAATGGTAACACGAAATTTTCATTAAAAATTAAGATTTCCTGAGTTCTTAAGTTGACCAAACAAATTTTAAACTTTGGATTTTAAGTGTTATGAATAATGAATATATGTATGTACATACAAACATATACATATATACGCCTTTAAACGCATCTTATTTCAATAAATAATAAGAAACAGACCTTTTTTTGCTATAGCCTACTGGTTAACAACCAGACGTTAGAAGTATTAAAAAGTAAATACGGTTAAACGTAAAAAGTGGGCACTTATGTATACAAAAATAGTATAATACATATATATATATGTATGTAGAGATACGCAAAGCAAAGTTGTTTATTGTGTGATTTTATTTTTGTGTTTTTAAGGTTATTTGAATTCGATGAACCTTTGTATATTTTGCGCATGCTGACTAAACACAATGGAACAATATCTATGAAGCTATATTATACAAAAAGCAAAAAGCGGACTTAACTTGTACGATAACTTGTACATACATACAGTCTTGGCAAAAATAATGGGAACAAAACTTGATTTTTTATAAGTATGTTTCAAGCACTTGTGGAGTTCAGTGCCACATTTTAGTGGGGATTCTTTACAAAAATCGCATTTTTAGAAGGCTTGTAGCTACTCTCTATAATCTTTAGCTTAATGAAATGGTTCTCAATGAGATTCAGGTTCAAGAATACGACTTAAAAGTATACATTTTCTTAATTCGAATTTAGAGCTTCGTTTACATTACAGTCAGTTTTCTGTTGAAAACACCTAAGGGGCATGATTTTATAGCCAGTCTATAGCATGTCAACATATACATCTTTTTTTGATTGCTTTAGTTCGAGTCCATCCCTGACAACTGTGCTCGCACACAAGAATGGTTTATAGTTGTAAGTCACTAGGCCCTAGTTCTCAATTTACTGCTGCGCCATTTAATTTACTTATTTATTTTATTTAGTTCGAATCCGGCTGTAAATCAATCTTTCACGTGAGGATTTTGAGATACAACCTTTTCCAATTAGAAAAAAAAAACATTATTAGCCTTTTTGAGGCTATGTAAATTCATGAAGTAGTTTTTTTTCAGTTTTTAATCAAACTTGGAAATTCATTGATATAGAAACAGAATAGTAGAGGACCCAATACCGACCCTTGAGAAACACCGGACGAAGTAGATACAAAACTGGACAACTGCTTGTTTTCTGTTAGTCAAAGAAAAATATACAAGCTTAGCGGAACTTGCAGCAAAATTAAACTACTGCATAAGTTTTTTACACCGAATGACATGATTGACAGTGTCAAAAGCCTTGGAAAAATCAAGCAAGCTTAAGAAAGTTACGTCGTCCTTATCCAGCGCTTGTCTTATTACTTCATTAAAGCAAAGGAGTGCTGTTGTACAGCTGTGCTTTTTCCGGAAGCCAGATTGTTGTGATTAAGCAAAGAGTTTGTCGTAAGATAAGCGTTAATTTGTATCTGCAAAATTCTCTCAAAGACTTTAGACCAATAGGGTAGGATTCAGAAAGATCTACATATATTAAGTTCCTTTGACATCTAAATGTTCCCTTAACGAAATATTTTACGATAAATTCGAAAAAAGCAAGGTTGATAGGGCTGCGGTAAATGATTTAATACGTAAGTTAACATCACCATCGTTAGCAGGAATATGTCTTCCTTTAGCAACATCAATGTTACGCAGATTCCTCCACAGTTTATGTCCATTCAATGAAGAACTCAGTTGATAAGTCAAAATCTGGGATTTGGCTAAACGGATTTTAGTTGTGACTTTGTTTCGCTATGAACAAAACAGACGTCGCAATTTAGTCAACCGATATCGCTTCCAGTTGCTATAAGCATAATCCCGTTGCTGCATTATTTTGGCTTACATTTTGCGTAAACCAGGGTTTATCATTTTGTTTAAGAATTTTTGTTTTCAAAGGAACATGATTTTCGTAAGGGATATTATTCGTTACGAATCGCAATTGTTCGTTAGGGGAGGGCATACAAAATATATGTACATACTCTCCCAATTGATGACTCTAGTGTGCTCTACAAGAAGCTGTCCATTAATATTTTTGAAGTCAAGGTATGATATTTTTTTGTCAGTTGATCGTTCAAGGGTGTATCGTCTATCTCACTAACGAAAAACAAGTCAAGCAAAGTTGCAAACCTATCAGAAAAATGAGTAGGATTTCTGGTGTCAACTTGACTTAAACTGATCGAACGCATGCTATCAGACAAAATATTGGTATTCAATAAGTTGCAATTGAAGTCTCCGCATAAAACTTTATTAAGGGAACCCAACGAAATTTTGTCTGTATTTGAAGAGGTGAAAAGTCTATGTTCCTAGTTGGTCTATAAATTACCCCTAAAAGTAGACTTCTTTCACTTCCCAAAAGATCAATGAACAGATATTCAAGGCTGCTACCTGCGTCAGATGTAAACTTAAGCTCACATTTAAAAAAAAGATCTAACAAATATTGCCACCCCACCCCCATCACGATCCAGTAAAAAAGAAAACTTACCTCTTCGTTTCAGTATCTGAAATTTTAAGACTAAAACTTTTTCTGCAACAAACAACAAAACAACACAGAATGACTCCTGGCGTGAAACTGAAAATTAAATAAAAAATAAATGGGCTCAACCGGGATTTGAACCCGGGACCTCTCGCACCCAAAGCGAGAATCATACCCCTAGACCATTGAGCCGCTTAAATATTGCTTGTCAATTTAAAAATAAAAACATTTATTTTACAATTTCAAGAACTTAGTTGTCATGGAACAAGAACATGTGTATTTTCCCCCCATTGCCAACTCTAGCAGAATAAGTTCCTTCAGATTATGATAAGGGTCTTAGAATGTTACTGGATTTTACAAAATAAAATGATCCCATTTCCAATACTCAAACAAATTAAAGCTGTGAGGAAAATGCAAAAAAATTGTTTGCATCAAAAATGGAAGTTAATAAACATATGTATGCAGTGGCGTCTTTAGGCATGGGCCCGGTGGGGCCCAGGGGCCAGACCCCGCAATTATTTGGCCCCCAAATCCACCAACTCAAAATGAATGAATCTATACAAGAATTATATAGAAAACGAAATAAGGTTAGTAGACAAGACAGTAACAGAAAAACAAGTTTGATTTTACTCTCCGTTCCGTTGAAATTCTCCTCCTCAACATCTTAAACTTCTGGCAACATAAATCTTTAATCATACATCTGCACACGCTGTCAACATTATTTTAACAACTCTGCCTTTGTTCTACTCTACAGTTCTGCACATATGTTGACTTTTCAACTCACTCCATAAACAAACACAAACTTGTCCCACATGATGATTCATTCATCGCAGATCATTTAAAAAAAATGTGAGAACTCAAGAAAGGGATACACTTCCTATTTATCAGCAAATATTTGCAACGAATTCATTGATATAATGGGAAAACATTAGGACTTGTTTTTTTTTTTTTGTTAGGACTTGAAAATTGTAGGTGAAATTAGATCGGCAAAAAATTTTTCCCTAAGTGTTGACAGTACACCCGACCTTTCTCATATCGACCAGTTGACTTTTGTTATTCGGTAAGTTAAAAATTGTGTTCCTATCGAAAGGTTCTTAAAATTTATATATATTCAAGAGCATAAATCTCAATATTTGGCTGACACAATCTTGACATTTCTGGAAAATCATGATATTTCAATAGATGATTGTAGAGGACAAAGCTATGATAATGCTTCTAATATGTCGGAAAAATATTCTGGTTTGCAAGCAAGATTAAGGGAGAAGTGCGAATTTGATACCTTTGTATCTTGTGCAGGGCCGGATTTAGGGGAGGGCTACCGGGGCGGAAGCACGGGGCCTCCACAAACGGGGGCCCCCACAAAAGAGACTTCGGAAATTTTTTGTTTCAAATTCCAACTAGTAAACACTATAGTAAACAACTTTTCATGTGATATGTATTTTTTTTTTGCTCTTTTACCTTTACCTACATCCTACAGTACTTTGTACATACATGATTATTTAATTATATTAATCTTAAATAACAGAAATCATTGATCTATGTATATTTGTTCACTCCAATCAGGCAATCCGTGAAATCAAATGGCCCTGATAAGAAGCACTTCCAATTCACTACCCATCTGGATGGAGTACCCCAATCGCTTAATGGCTGAGTGGGGTGGTACTTGCTCGCAACCTCGGAGGTTGGGTACTCGATTGCGTGTCTCGACAATTTTTTTTCTTATATATGTATATGTACATATAAATTAATTGCTGTATATGAAGAATTGGTGTTCTTCAATTTTTGGAAAAATCAATTATTATTGACTTATTGGTAATTTGTTTCATATTTCTTTATGCAGTCAAGTGTGCAGTTTGATAAGCAAATAATTATTATTGTGACACAATTAAATGCCATAAATTATTCATGAACCTTACTGTCAATAGTCGGTCAATAGTATTTAATTATTGAAGAATATCGATTTCGATTGTCATACAAAATCCACCTCATCGTGACAAGCTCGAAAATCAAAATTTCAGAGCTACATTCCCAAACCTCGAAATTGCATTGAGAATGTATTTGGTTTTGATGGTTAAAAATTGCACTGCAGAGCGCTCATTTTCAAAAATTAAAATTATAAAAAATAGGCTTCGAACAACGATGGGACAAAACCGTCTATCAAAGCTTTCTCTCCTGAGCATTGAAAGCGATTTACTCCGAGAACTGGATTTCAACGAAATTATCAACGATTTTTCGGCGAAAATAGCTCGAAAGGTTCCGTTCGTTAACCCTTAAATTTAATTTCAGATAATTCCTTTTCCGTTTATATTTGTATGTACATATGTGTTTGTTCAGTACTAAAGGAATCTACTTGGTTTCACAATAAATTATTTATTGAAAAACTCGAGTGAAAAAAAAGGTTTACTTTATTTTGAAAATAATTTGGGCCTCCGGACTTCTAAATCCGGCCCTGATCTTGTGCAGCACATTCTCTTAACTTAGTAGGCCTACATGCGGCTGGTTGTGTGCAGGAGGCAACAAGTTTCTTTCAAGTGGTTCAAAAAATATAAAACTTTTTTTCTGCTTCTACCCATCGCTGGAATAAATTGAATGTATGTTCAGGTTCACATAGAGTTCTTAAAAGCCTTTCTGAAACAAGATGGTATGCACGAGCTGATGCAGTTAACGCGCTCTATCATGGTTATAAGCAAATTACTGAAGCTTTGAAATCTATCTCCAGAGCAAGATCCAGACACAAAAAGCGAAGCGCTAAGCCTGTCTATGAAAATGTCAAAACTGGAGTTCCTCATTTTAACAGAAATTTGGAGCACAATATTAGAAAGAATTCATAAAACCAGCAAATGCCTTCAAAAAGAAACAATAACGATTGTCGTTGCTGCCAATTTGCTTTGTTCACTATATTCTTTCATAAATGATCTAAAGCAATGGCGGATCCGAAGGGGGAGGCGTAGGGGTCATGACCCCCCTGGGAGATAATTTGTTTGCTTTTTCGTAGGAATCCCCTTCAATTCAAAACTAATCGTATTGCGTTAATGGATATGACCCCCATTATATTTTAAATTATTTATTTTTTGTATATGAAAAGAACATTTGTATTCTACTTCCTTAAGCTTTGTTACTAAAAGTACTACTTTTAACTGAGGACTGGACCAAGAACATAAAATGAATCGGAAATTCAGCCTTTTCCAAAAATGCAGCATAAATTCATCAACTTTTGACCAACTGATGATCCAGGGGGGGGTCATATCCATATGAGCCATAAAGCTTATACAGTTAAGTTGTATAAGTAAAGATTTCATCTAAAGATTTATTAGTAATTTAACGACATTCACCAAAAAATGGTTTGCTGTCAAAAAAAACTAAAATTTTTGTTTTTACTCAATTTAGAATTTGAAAAAACTTTAGTCATGCTTTAAAATATTTTCATAAAAATTTTTTCTAAGAAGAAGAGCAAATATTCAGGTTCTTAAGAAGAAACCTGAAAAAAGAGATCATCAATTTTATATTAAGTTGCCTTAAATTCCTTAAACTAGCCTTCAATTTTATTATTAAATTTTTTTGACACACATAAATAGTGAACATTGGAGTGATTTTTACTGGCGACATATAGTAACTATATGACAAGTTTTGCATTAGTAAAAAATTTCGAACTAGAGCTTTTAATCAAACATGACATTACGACGGTAGAGAAGTCGAAAAAAGTGGGTACCCCGATTCCGTCCGTATGTCTGTCTTTCCTGGCTCCTACAGTCCAAACAATTGTGTTGATTGAAATTAAGGTTTTCAGCCGATTAGCGTAAGGCGTTTTTTTTTCATTTTATTAATACGAAAAATAACAGCAGTCCCCATACAAATTTTTTGGTTAAAACATGTGATTTTTCTAAAACTTTCTCTAAATTGTGTGTTCTTAATTTGGCTTCTTTCTACAAGAAAAACATATTTTGGTATTGCTCCAGAAGGGTACCCCTCAAAACCTTTATTTTGTTTTTAAGTTTTCTCAAGAACTAATGGACCGATTTCAATAATCTTCTCTTTCTGTGCAAGCTCTTTTTGATAATCAAATGATTAAATTGATGATGATTTTTTATGATCAAAAATATAATTTTTTTATTTAAAAAAAAAATATTAATTTTGTTTGAAGAAATTTAAATGTAAAATTTACATATATTTATAAGCTCTTTATTTAGTGCTTACCAAAAATATTTTTAAGACAAAATTTAAAATGATTTTCGAAAAAAAAATAAGTTAATCTAGATTCTTTGAAAAAGAAAATGGCATTTAAATTTTTGTGAAAGTCTTATTTTGCAATTTTAAAATATAGGAAATATTTTTAAACAAACTTTTTGGAAGAACTTAGCACGACCAAGTCGTGCATTTTATTTATTTCAAAATTGGTTTTCTGTTGAATACAAAAGAACTTAAAAGATCTTAAACAATTAAATAAATCTACTTTTGAAGTGAATTTGCTTTGGATGCTCTAGAACTGAGATTTAAACACGAATTTCAATAATATAACTGTCCTAAAAACAGCAAAAGTGACACTTTTGTTAAACTAATGGCTAATTGAAAAACATAATAAACGTTTCATATCTATTGATATACAAGCTTTGAATCTCTTGAGATTTGAAGTGAAAAGAGATTCTGAAACGTGTAATTTGTGAGTGCCACACAAACGTTTCTTCCCAAGTTATTTGCTTACCTTAATTTGTTTTAATTTAATTTTTTAGAGAAATTATGTACTCAAAAGCACCTATTTACTTAAATTCAAGAACCAAACATTTTTCTCTCTAAAATTTTTAAGTTTTGTTGACTCCTTTAAGATCAAGCAGACTGATAGCGATAGTGATAATAGACTCCCGAAAATTGAGTTCGAAAAAACTTCGTCAAAAAAGCCCGACATTTCTTCATATCAGATCCTCTCTTATTTTCTGGATTTTTGAATTTTTTAACGTTCTTAGCATTAATGGAAATGGATACAAGAAAAGTATATTTTATTTTTGGAAAAAAAGCTACGTTTCAAAATCAATTTCTTACATTTCTGCGTGAAATGCAGCAAAAACCCTCTAAACTATTTTGTGCTTTAGCTCTTAAATATGGCATATTTAGAAAACTTTTGGAATCTAGGAATGCTTTCATATGTAGGAAGTCATACAAACTAAATAGTTAGACCATACTTTGCTGGACAACAGTGTTCTAAAATAATTTGATAACTAAAGTTATCATTTTAGCAATTGAAATGTGTAAAGGTTAGGTTAATATACTCGTACACATTATGTTATTTAAATTTTGTTAGCCTCCTTTACAAAACATCAAAGAACATTTTTAAGCGGTGAGTAAAAACTCATCTAAGTGTGTGACCCCCCCCTGATGAAAAGTCTGGATCCGCCCTTGATCTAAAGGAGAATTTAGATTAATTTGAAGCGTATGCAAAAAATCAGAATCCGGATGCTAATTATATAGACTTAATGCATGGAAAAATAGTACGAAGTTTGCGTGCCACATATTTCGATGGTCCTGCACCATCCGTCCAGCTAATTGGGAAAGAAAAGTCAGTGCCAATTATTGACACTATTACTTTGCAATTAAAAATACGATCCAATTACTATCAAGAAATGAATGCATTGTTTGGCTTTATTTGTCAATTGCAATATTTGACTTCAGTGGAGTTGCAAAATTCTTGCGAACAGTTTTCAAAAAACCATAGAGATGTTAATGCAGAAGAACTTGAGGTAGAATGCTTGCACCTCGAACAGTATTTAAAAGAATTCAATAAAGATGTAAATGAAGATCTTATTACAATATCAAAATTGTACAGTTTAATTACAGTGGGTGAAATTGGGAACACATTTTAACTATTGAAGGTGAATTAAAAAAATTCATAAAAGTATAAAAAAAATATCTGTTTTAGATTTTTTTTTAGTTCTTTTTAAAAAGTAGAAATATGTAAAAAAAAAACACAAATCAATTTTAAAATGATTTTTTTAACCTAAAAATTAAAAAAAAAATATATTACCTATACCTACTTTTTTTGGCCCCCAAATCCAATTGGGAACAGGGCTCCCAAAAGTCTAAAGACGCCCCTGCATGTATGTATGTAACTAAATTGATTGATTGCATTTAAATTACAATTAACAATGATATTAAACATCAAGCCATCACAATTAAAAATGCTCGTCAATTATCTGACAAGTCATTAGACTTTTTTAAGGGTTATTTCAAAAGCCCAGAACCGAGACAAAAATCTCACCAAATTCACTGCAGATTGACATTAAAGGATGGAAAAAGAAGTTAGCTATTAGCTAATTAATAATTTTAAGTTATGTTTCCAGGTGCGATCGGATTTTAAGAAAAGCATAAAAGGAAAGCTGTTGCCAAAATGTATTGTATGAGGGTATGTTGGGTCCTATAAGCACAATTAAAAGCTGTGATCTACTCAATTTGCGTTTATCCTTTCAGAATATCCTTCAAAACTTCAATAGTAATATAATTCTTATATCCTTAATATTGTTCTATAAACTTCTTTTGATTCTTTTTCAAAAGCGGAACTCTAACTGGTTATGAGCCCGCAGAACAATAAATAAGATTATTTTGCATTTTAAATTGAAGTATCTGAAGAACCCTTGAAATAAAATGGCACACGTTAGTTCCATTCGAATGGAAAATGTATCGAAACATAATTATGAAACATGGAAGCTCCAAATAGAAGCTGTAACGGTGAAAAATGATACGTGGCGATACGTATTCGAAGAGAAGCCAACGGCTTCAAAAGTTGTGGACGCATGGGAATATAATATGTATCCAAATTTCTCGATACAGTTGATAAATTGCAAAATATGGAAGTCAACATAAATGAAGATTTATTAGCTGTAAAAATGTTAGATGTGCCAACCTTTCCTGGGAAGTCCGAAAACAGAGAACGGTGGCATTGTCTTTGACAGATGCCGAATATATGGCGGTCAGTGATGTTATAAGAGAAGTTGTTTTTCTTTTTAAGTTCCTGAAGTTAGGTTTTCAAAACCTTTGCAAAATACAAACGTTTAATGACAATCAAGGTGCAGGGAAGCTGGCCGAGAATCCTGTTTTTCATGCGCGCTCCATACACATTGGTATCAGATTTCATTATATTGGAGAAGTTCTGAAGAGCTGGCTTATTTCACTGGAATATTTACCAACAGAAAAGGTGGTTGGAGATATTCTCACCAAAGCTTTTCCAAGACTAAATCATAAAATTTTGACTAAATCTCCTTAAAACTACAATTTGATAGGGGGTGTTGAATATAATCAATTTCTATCTTAAGATGAAACAAATCTTCATCTAATTCTCATTTTTCGTTTAAACTTCATTTTGTAAACAACTAAATTTTCTTAATAAACATAATTCTTATTTCTTTTATTGTTCTGTAAAATTCTTTAGTTTTTTTTTTTGCAAAAGCGTAATTCTAACAAGTTTTTCTTACAAAAATAAGAACTTAAAGAGAACGTTACTAAAAATTGGTAAAATATGTTTTTCGACTTAAAAATCTTTAAAAAATTAAAGATATTGACTTCAAAGTAATTTCATCTTATAAAAGATATTGTTTTCGACACTAAGTATCATTTTTATAAAAAATCATCACATAGTTTTTTCATAAAAATTAAATTCTACAAAAAAACTACACAAAATTTGTAAATAAATGAAGGTATTGACTTAAAAATGATTTCATTCTGTGATAAATTTTCTAAAAGCATCCAATCTGAACTTATTTATATAAGAAATACAAACTTTAAAAAAATGCTACTAAAATTGGTAAAAATTAGTTTTTGACTAAAAATCTCGTTAACAAAAATAGATGTTAAAATCAAACTATTTCATCATATGCAAAATATTGTTTGTAATTTGTAGTTAATTTTGTAAGAAAAATTTAATTCATAACAATTTTTAAAAAACACGAACATCTACAAAAAACTGATAAGAAGTTTCGACTCAAGTATTGGCAGAATAAAGAAAGATATTGACTTCAAATTATTCATCTCACACAAAATATTTTATTAAAGTTATAGACAAAACAAATCGACAGATGGGCCCTAAATTTATTTGTTTTATGATTTTGAAGAGAAACATATCTGCAATTCTTAAAAGTATAAACATTTTGGGACATCCTCCCGAATTAAGAATACAATTTTGGATTGTTTACAAAAATTTAACAGTTTGTAAACGTTTTTTTAACATCGAAATTCGAAAACTGTCTTAGCCTATGCTTTGAATATTAATTTTGTTTAACAAACTTGATATAAACTTTAAAGATGGTTAAAACTGTTTTTAATTTATATCTTACAGTGTCTGTAAGATACATTGTACATCAATAAAAGTATACAATTCTAGAACATGGGTAATTTGTAATCAAATTTGTAAATTGTTTATCAAATATGCTCTTTGAAAGAGTCCAAAATTTCTGTCCGATATATATTATATGATAAAAACCTAAAACGCCCTTCAAAATTGAAAAACGCAAAAATAAATTGTATAATTTTAGTATTAAATTCTTCACTACAAAACATGTATAAGTACCTATAAAGTTTTAAAGGTTGTTCAATCTATTGTTGTATCCATCTTTTCAAAATCGTACAAAATTCTAAATTTGCTCCGAAAAATAAAAAAAGTGAAATATAAATAAACTAGCGACCCGTCCCGGCTTCGCACGGTTAGACATAAATAGGTACAGATAATGTAGCTTTCTAATGAAAAAAGAATTATTAAAATCGGTCAAGTACTTTTTGAGTTTATTCGTTACATACAAAAATACAAATCTTTCCTCTTTATAATATTATTATTATTAGTGTAGATAGTATTAGTAAGTGCTTACAGTAATTTTGCTGACACTGGATTTTTATGTATTAAGATTGTGTTAATGAAACTGTAATTTAGTAGGTGAAAAGAAATATTCAGAATTATATAGAGCACATGAAATTAAATGAAAAATAATCCATAAAAAGCGATGTTACCTTATAGATCGATCAAAATATCACATTGCTCCACGTGTTGTTGAAAAAGAAATTTCGAATTCCAACGTGGCGCCATCTATGAGAAGTTCACGATAGATGGTCCGACAGTTTTCTGTAAAAAATCTGATTTAAGGCGCCATCTGTTCGAGACTTATGAATCTTACGATTAATAACAAACATCAACAGTGACAATCAGTTTATGGTTTAATATAAATTATTAAGATCATTAATCGAAATATAAACTATATATATATATATATATATATAAACTATCTCAAGTACCAAATTACACATAAAATGCCAACTTTCATTGAAATCGGTTAACTTGGTGAAGAGTTCACTGGGAACATACATATGACACTGGATTTTTATATATTAAGATAAATAATTTATAAGGAATTTCGAGGTCTACAAAAGTCTTCGTGTACCATTAAAAGATTTATACAGTTATAGGTAAAACCTTTGCTATAGGTCACTTCAAAAGTATTTTTTTTGTATTGTACAACAGTGTAATATACCTACAATACGTGTCCTCCCCCTCCCATTGTATTATAGAACTCGAACTCCTGAAACTGCAACTTTTTCTCATCATCGGGTTTGTTATTTCAAGAGTATATACAGCTACCAAAGAAACCAGACCGGAACGTCTGTCCATATGGCCAGGCCATATCTTGGATTTGTTTTACAAAGATATGCTTGCTGTCCGTGTCCACTTCATGCATATCGCTCAAGCCCCTCAGGGTCCACATGATTGTTATATCTATTCCATCTCTCCAAGCACTTGGTTATGATGAAATCAAAACAATCCCAAACCCACCCATCACCATCACAATCCCTATAAACACTTTATTCTCATCATCTTCATCATCATCCTCATCATCCATTCACAAAAATGTTAGAGCGTCAATTGAGTGAAGTTGGCCAGGGTCGTTGATGATGGGTAGCTTTTTGGTAAGGCGAGTATACTATAAGAGTAGGTAGTTACGAGTATAGTCACTATACAGGACTAAGAACTAAAAAAATATATATGTATGTGTGGTGAGATGAGGACGATGCTGATGCTGATGATGAATTCCTTTTTTCCAATTAAAAGCGAATTGTTTTCTTGTCTGTCCAGTGTTTATTTAGGACTTGTGAAAAAGGTTGTGCTTCATTCCACTAAATGTATGGACTATACTATAAACATTTTTATATTTATACATTTATATACTTTTGTCCATTTCCTGTTATGGTGCACAAGAATCTATTAAGGTAGCTTTTCCTCAAACTATACAGCAAATAAAAATCTATATATGTATGTAGGTGCCAAAAAGGGAAACAAGACCAACTTTTCCAAGATATCTAACCACATAAGAAACCTGGTTTTAAAAACTTTAAAACAAGTAAGTTGGTATCAAAATTTAGAACAAAGTGCTTTCTTTTCAAGACGTCATCATACAAGGAAACGTCAGCAAGATAATTGTTTTAATGTTTGGTTTCTTGTTTCTTGAAGTTAAATGAGAACTTAAAAGTTGATAGTATCTTTTGTGTTTTCTCTCCATATTATGTGTAATTGTATAAAAAATCATTTATAGTTAATGAGTAATGAGACTGACTCGATTAATAAAAAGAGGATGGGATGGGAACCACACTGATAACTTAACATTGATACGCGCTAAATATTTTAAAATGGTATTTTTGTATCGAGACAATTTTATTAAGAGAAATTATTAAAAAAGAAGATACGAGTAGATAATGCAATCCAAAATTTAAGTTTAAGCTGTTTTATGTAAAGATGAAGAAAAGAACGGGCTACAAAGGAGATCTTACTAATGATTATTGACATGAATAATAAGTCTAAGAAACAATTTAATCTAATAGAAAATGACATATAAAGCTGTTACTAAAGCTAGGCGGATCTAGGCAAGAAAATAGATGGAAAAATTTGACCAATTAGACTTACCTTCAAAAGCTATTACAAGAAACAAATTATATTACTTGGTAAAAAATCGGGGGCAACATTCACCATCGCCCAAGACTTACCAAAATCCGTGGTTGAAGCAAGAAAACGAAATTTCACCATTAGGACAGCCAAAAATATAGAAATAATTACAAGCAAGACCAAAACTAAAATAGTTGGATCAAATGACATTATCCCCAGGAGACAATCCATCAACCCGATCATGAAATTTATATTCACCGACAGAATAAGCTGATTACGAAGAAATTATCAAATTTTACGACATTCTAAAAGCAACATTTAATAACAACAAAACAGAGTTAATGTTTGTAATAGGTGACTTTAATTCAAAACTTGGAAAAAGATTAACTGAAGAAGAAAACTCAACTATAGGACCTCAATATGGATATAGATCAAGAAATAAAAGAGGGAAGAGACTCATCAAGTGGCTAGGAGAAGTGAATTTGAAATTCGGAAATTCATTCTTCAAAAACAAAGATAGCAGGAAATGGAATGGGCGTGGATCTTAGCGAACGGAAAGACTAAAAACGAAATAGACCTCATCCTCACAAACAAAAAATTGAAACCATCCAAGACATAACTCTCCTTTACAATATACATTTTGACTGCAATCACAGAGAGGAAAAGGGTCGGAGACAAAACGGAACCCTGGGACACACCAGCATTTATATTATAGATTTCAGACTTGAACCCGGCCAAAACAACATGTATTGAAAATTTATAATCCAACGAAGAAGAGAATCGTCGATAACAAAACCATGTATTTTCGATAAAAGAGCAAGTTGTCAGACTTTATATAATGCCTTTGAAATATCAAGTGCAATTATTTTAATTTTATTTTTTTTTTTAATTTTTTTAAAACCCCCGGTCATTAAGAAGTTTTCGGTTCTCAAGACATTTCTTAAGCTCATAATTAATCAGGGTTTTTATGACCTTAGAAAGAAGGGGCGTTTGTGTAATCGGCTGAACAAATACTGTATTCCAGCTACTCGGAACGAGTCCAGAAGAATAGGATAGATGGAAGAACACCTCTTCAAATTAAAAGCGGGGACCAGTGGACTTATTGATGTCAAGAACTGGGGTAGTCATGACACTATCTAATAAGGTGAACTTTTTGGCGAACTGCCTGCAAACAAGGTAGCTTTCTCATTAGAGCTAGTTTAAGGAGTGTCATTATGACAACAAGCGTAGGAATCGCTTGTTGTCATATATATATGTACATGAATTCCTTATGTTTTACAAAATGACCCAAAATTCTTACTGCCTCTGGGACATTGCAGTATCTTTTGCCTTAATTGTTGGTCATGCAAAAATTTGGTCCTTCACATATGGGTGTTGAAGCCTTCATGGCTTGCTTAAACCTTTTCCGGTTTTCCTGAGTTGGGTTGGCTCATTTCTTTGATCATCCTTGATAACCTCTTTGCAGTTCGAACCGAACCATGATTAAGCCTTGTGTTTAATACTTTGCACCCTATTCGGGATAAAGGTTTACATTCCCAAATTTATCATACCAGTAATCATACCTACACTGGAGTCTACGTCACTGCCAACGAAGCATATTGACCAGTTAAATATCTATTGAGACCGTTCCAGTTGTTTTTATTGTACTGCCAAACGGTTCCTTTGGAGCTCTTTCTTTAACTGGGGTGCCAGCACGTAACAAACGAGGACTGTCGATCGTCGATCAACTCGAAACAAATTATTTTTGATAGCACGTAATTTGAGACGAGTTTCATTGTGACTTTTACTTATAAAAGTCATTGTGAAATTTAAAATGAAATGTCAAATGAGTTTTCTTTATTATTTCATTCTAGTTTCAATTTTAAGTTTTTTTTCGAAATTTTTTTCTTTGATTTGGAGAGTGAAAGTGAAGGCGAAGAAGTGTTCTGTGCTAAAATCAAAAGAAGATATTTGAGAGATAATAGCAACCCATTCGAATTGAGTGAAAATGAGTAAATATTCAAAAAGAAAAGGAAGATCATGTAGTATAACATTTGTAAAATAATTTTTGTTTGCTTTGTGCAGCAGTTTAGAATCAACAAGGAATGTTTTCACACGATACTCAGCTCGTTAGATCTTCCAGAAGACAGAAGACAGAAGAACAACATCAGTTCCACCAGTTCTACAGCTTTGTGCAACATTAAATCTCCAGCCAGTGGGAGTTATTTGTAAATATGTACATACATATGTATGTACATATATACATACATAATATTTAACATCAACCTACTTTTTTCCAATTTTTAAGATCTTTTTGTGGAGGACCCTCTGTGTTTAGGGATTCAATCAGTTTTCCCCACAGCATATTGCTATTTTTCCTCCCTTGGGCAGTTTTAAGAATTCCCCTCGCTAAATCAACGTGAGAACTCATAAAATTGGTCAAAATATCAGTCTGTTTTTTATTTATTGACATATTATTTTGTTTTTCCATTTTTCTCATACAAAAATCACTGCCGACGATAACTAATTTCTGTCGAGTGAAAACTTTTGTTTCAAACGTCAATTTGAAGTGTGTATGCTGCCGAATCTGGCGAAACAATCGAGGACACTCGATTGAACCAAAATATGTGCTGCCAATGCTCGATTGTATCGACTAAACTCGGTTGTATCAAGTTACGTGCTGGCATCCCTGATTTGTTTTGACACGAGAAATTTGCAGATATAACAATATATTCTGATGTGCTTAGAGCCGTCAATACACTGATTATGTATTTATCAGGATCAGAAGTATAAGAAACAAGTCAAGTGTATTTTCTGCTCGACCTTTAAGGTCCGATATTCGAGTAGGCTTATTGACAAGCTGAGTAAGATTGTTGAACTCAGCAAAAATCAAGAATGTGATTCTTTTTGGTGTTGTCTGTTCCGAAGCCACAAATAATTGTGAACATTGAAATCACCCGATTTCAGTGTGAGGATACAGGGAGACAATTTTTTGGGTGGAGTCAGAGCATCAAATTCCTGAGAAGTCGAAACTCTGGATTGGTATGGGCTTCTATAAAGGACACAATATTCAATGATGTGTTCATTCACGGAAAGTTTTAACTGCATGAAATTAAAAATGAAGTTATTATAATGACCCTGTTGTGATAAAAGTTGAAAGGCAATATCCTGATATATATGGCGAAACCATGATGGGAGACGAATAATGGCACCAAGCAATAACCATGAATATAAAATTCAGTAGGATCACAATCCTCACCTACTTGGGTTTCACTCAGTGCCAAAAAATCTGGCCTGTTAGAGACAGTGTGGATGTACACAGACAGAAAATTCGATCTTAACCCTTGAATATTACTATAGTTTACTCTTAAATAAAAAAGTCAAATGATAGACGCGAGAAATTTGCATTTCTAGTTTGTGGTTTGTAGGTTTTTCTCACTTGACAACTTAAAAGTCCAATCATTCAAACATGTATTTTTTCCGATGCCGCAACAATCCGATGAGACCTAGGGTCTAGTGACTTACAACTCTCAACCATTCGTGTGTGCGAGTAATGTTGTCAGGGATGGTTTAGACCGAATCCGAACGGCTTATTTGACTAAGCACTTTTCATGACACTGGGATGACAGTCCTACGGACTAAACATCACGCCACAAGTCTGCAGGATCTATGGAATATAAATATGTAAACTTCCTTAGAAACTGAAGACTAGCATTTAAATATCAAGTATTGATGAATTGTTTCCGTCTTCTTTTAATGTGTATCGTGATGATGATCGGTCTACCGTTGGCTTTCCTTGCAGAGGTGTCCTTATCGCAATAAAAAATACATACAATACTTCCCTCTTCTCAATCTCTAACACGTCTGAAGGTGACTTTGTTTCAGTAAAATTAAAACTTCTTAAAACTTCTCTTTATCTTATGCGCTTCTACATATTGTAATTCCAACCTCTACAAACATGACTTAATAAAACAATGAATTTAACCCTTCCACACCTTAAATGGACAGTATGAGACCACGGATCAAGTCGTAATCGTAATCCCTCTTCGTCAAAGAAATGTCTTTTTGTAGATAATTTAAATGATTCAAGCCTCAGCCAAGTGAGTGTTATTCAAAATAATATGAACCGAAAACTTGACCTTATATTCTCAACCGACCCAGATAACTCATCAGCCACCCTACGTCCTTAAGTTCTTTTAACTATTGATAATTATCACCCTCCCTTGCTAGAACTGTTGATATCTGTAACGCTTTTGCAACGAATTTCCGTGAGTCATTTGTTAATAGCCCTGAAGAAGTTGATGAAGTATATTTTCATAATCTTCACTCCTTTTCACAATCTAGCTGTAGTCACATCCCTGTGCTACAGATTATGGTCCTTAATCTTTTATCCGTATTGATTGATGACTGTTCAGCCGGTCCCGATGGTATTCCCCCGATAGTATTAAAAAAGTGTAGTAATGCTTTAGTTGAACCCTTTACATTTATATTTTCTAACTTTCTCTAAAAACAGGCAAATTTAACAGTATATGGAAGAAGTCATTTCTAACACCAAATTTCAAGAAAGGTAACAAGGTGGATATAACAAACTACAGGCCCATTGCAAAGCTTTCTTGCATTCCTAAATTGTTTGAACAAGTTGTTTGTGAAAGTATTGCATTTTTTATTAAAAATCTCATTTGCGAACAGCTACATGGTTTTGTGAAAAACAGACCAACCGTTTTCCACCATTTTTCTTAGCTTGGATCAAATCATACCTTGAAAAAAGATCCTATAAGGTAAAATTTAGAAATTGTCATTCAAAACATTTTGTTGCTCAATCTGGTGTTCCCCAGGGAAGCCATCTTGGTCCTTTTCTGTTCATCCTGTCTATTAACGATGTATCGTCATGTCTACGGTCAAGTGAAGCTCTCATTTTTGCTGACGACATGAAGATTTTTAAAATAATAAAGTCCACCTATGATCGTATTCTTTTACAAGCCGACATTAATAGTTTCACATTTTGGTGTGGGAAAAATAAACTTATCCCTAACTCTTTAAAATGCCAGACGATAACTTTTACACGGTAGTGTATTTGATTATTGTATTTCACAGCAAAAACTCTGTCGCGTCTTCACATTTAAAGATTTAGGGGTTCATTTCTGTTCCAACTTAGAGTTTACACATCACATTAATTTTATTGTCAGTAAGGCAAGTTCTATGCTTGGTTTTATAAAACGCTGGGCAAAGGAGTTCAATGATCCCCATGTTACTCTTTCTTTTAACAATTGCCATGTTCGTCCTCATCTTGAATATACCTCGCAGGTATGGACTTCCTATTACGAAATTCATAGAAAACGTATTGAATCAATTCAACATAATTTTATTCGCTTTGCCCTAAAGGGTCTTCCTTGGGATGATCCTTATGATCTGCCTCCCTATGAACATCGTATTCAGCTTCTTCAAATGCAATCGCTCCATCAAAGATGTGTAAATAATGACTTATTACTTCTTCATCAACTGATTAACACTAATCATACCAAGACTTAAATATACCTATTTCTACCATAGCGGGTCAAATGACCTGTTGTGGTAGATATCGGTATACAACAAGGATTACTCAGAATAAACAAAACAAAAATATTTTTATAACTGTATACATTAATTACTTAGAAAAAGTCATGAAGTCAAATGTGCAAACGCAATAAAATTATACTTGCATTTTCAATGCAAAAGTTCAAAACGGGTCATTTGACCCGTTATGGTATGTTTAGTGTTAATGGTGAAATTGATGCACCTTATTTGCTATCTTGTGTACATTTGATTTACCGAGACGGAACTCATCACCTGCGTTCATTTGATTTTATACATATTGACTTCCATAGAACTAACTATGTATATGAATAATGAAGCTTTAAGTCGAATGAGCATTTTATATAACTTAAACTGTTTATCGATAGATTTAAATCTAAATAAGGTGGGATTAAAATCATTGTTTAGAACCAGTGCTCCGCTATCGTAAACGTCTTTATTTTATTTTTTGTTCTGTAATAGTTCTCATTAAATGTTAATTATGTTTTGTATTTTGTGCGTGTGTTAGGCTATAATTATTTTCGAACTAATACCTAACACATGCACTTATGAAATGATGACCCTCTGATCGTATAGTGACGCTTGCTAAAGCTAACTACTTTCTGAAAATTCTGAAGTGTAAAAAAGTTAGTTTTTAAGCGAACTAAATGTTGGTTAAGACCCTACTTGATGATAGATTCTCCACAAAAGTGTCATTAATTGACTGAAAAGCAGTAAATTCCGAAGTATAGTTCTTTTATTTTTAAATACTACACGCCTGTGAAAACACGGTTCTTTCAAAGCTTCTTATAACATTCCAAGGGTTTTTTAAGGTTCTCCTTATGATTGTTTTTCTTTTTATTATATTTTAAAAATACAATTAGTTCTTTTTAAAAACACTCAACTCGAAATACCGAAAATAAATTTACCTACATATTACATCAACGCCATCCAGCAACGCAAATATATACCGAAGGGGAATGCGTCAATTTTCTTCTACTCGAATATATAATACTGAATATTTATAAACCCAAGTTGATTTAAATATTGCACAGCCATTTGTGGTCTCCGCCGCACTTGTTCAATAAAAAGAAGACTGGTGAGGGCTTTAGTGGGGTTTTCATTCAATTTAATAAAGAAAAACTCAACTGATGTCCTTCTGGGTTTTTATTCATCAGTTTGTACTTTTTCTCAATTTGGTCCTTTTGTATAATCGAAATATCGAAATCTGCCTGACAGAGGAAGACAGTTTATCCAAACCGTTTTCGACGTCTCTTCTATTCATTTCCATTGTGCTTATTATTATCTGTAGCTGTCGCTGTCGCTAACGCTGGCTGTAAGTAAGTACCTTCAATTCGACAACTGAACCGAACCGAACCCAACCGAATTGAACCAAAACTCGCTCATTGTCGCATTCAATTTACTTTTATTTTATTGGAATTTTCCGGACAGGAAAATGGTCAATTTCATTTTCTTTTCTATTTGGCAATGAAAAGCAGGCAGGCGGCACGCCATACCCTCTGAAAAATTTTCAATATACCATTTTTATATATACTCGTACCAAAAATAAAAGACTTGAAGAAAAAACACAGACATAAATCAAACTAAATTGGAAAAATTCCTTAAAAAATAAAGAACAAACAGGATGCTACCTAAATCATGAAGTTCTAAATATCGTTCAACTCAGCAAATCACTTTTTGAGAAAGTTTTATTTAATTTTTAATTGCGGAAGGACATTTTGTGGTTAATGCCATTTGCTTAGATGATTCAAAGTGTAATTAAAACCCGTTTTTGTGATTATCTATTCGAAAGTGAAACATTGTTGAAAATCTGTTTTGCGTGGAAGGATGTACATCAGGGATGAACTTGCTTAACAGGACAGTATACTAAAGGGTGTTTTTCAATCTGGCATTACTTTTTTGGGAGTTGTTTTTTTTTGACAGCTATCACTTGCCGTTTGCCATTTCACAAAGAATACAATTATTACTCAACAAGGTTTGCAAATTGTTCAAATGCAAAGGGTTTTTCAATGAGGGCAGATAGATGTTGAAATTTAATAAAACCAGCTGTGTGGGATGTATTAACAAAATTATTTTTTTATTTTAAAGGCGCATGTATGCCATTAAGTTTGGAATATGACATCATTCAAATGCCCACCTCAACTTCTTACGGTGGCACGGATCCGAGTAGTCCAATTTTCAATGACTCTTCTGCATAGATCCGGCTGATTGTGGTTATTTGCATAGACCTGCGACTTCAATAAACCCCATAGGAAAAAGTCTAGCGGGGTCAAATCGCATGACCTTGGTGGACAATTCACATCACCCTTGCGAGATAAAACCCTCAAATCGTTCATGCAAAATGTCAATTGTGGCGTTCGCTGTGTGGCACGTAGCGCCTAGGTCCATAAGGTTCAATTTGGGCCATAAGAAATTAGTTATCATCCTTTTCACCAGGTGAACCTCACGTGGGTTGGTGTCGTGCCATATACGGCAATTTTGCTTGTTAACACAGCAATTCATCCAAAAATGCGCCTCGTCACTAAAGATGATTTTTCGGCCCAAATTGGCGTCCTCTTCCAAACGATTCGAAGCCCAGTCAGCGAACAAACGGCGCGCGTAGTCTATTGTAATGAACTTTGAGCTACTGGGTCAGTTGGATCTTGCACGGGTGTAGGCCCACTAACGTCCCAAGTTCTTGTGCACGGCGAGGAATGGACTGCCTCGGGTTCTGCTGTACACTTTCACAGATCGCGGCTATGTTCTCGGTCGATCCTGCGTTCCTTGAACGTACGGGTGTTGGTTGATTGTTTACTGAACCGGTTGTCTCAAATTTGGCCACCAAACGTCGAAGAGTCGACTGTGATGGGCCACCACGTCTACTGTAAAATATGCGCAATGCGCGCAACGTTTGCATTTACGAACACTCATTTTGATAATAAAGTTTTATCATTTGATTTTGCATAAACAACTGAAAAATAAACAAAGGGTTTGACAGATGTCACCAAAACAGAATGGCTGCCCCTCATGATAAAAGAGGATGAAAGCACCTTGAACCGTTTCGAGCGAAACTTTCTTCGCGTGATCTACGATCCCGTATGCATAGAAGGTGAGTGGAGGAGAAGATGGAACAACGAGCTGTACGGACTGTGTGACTGTAGCGCTACCTTAACTAAGTAAGTTTAATCATAACCTTTTATCTAAAAATTACTTTAGCTGTTCAAGGCAAGATGTAAGCTACTCTACTTAAATGGCATACCATACAACGGAAGCTTTTATCAATTTTGCTCTCTCTTATGTAAAGTCAATTCAAAAATTCAGAAATCTTACTATCGATGATTATTACTCAATTCATTCGTATAAAAATATCAATTTTTAAGATTTGAAACTAATTTAGTGGCTAATAATTTGGAGGCCCGTCTCCAAAATCTACCTGCGCCAATTGAAAAACCCTTTATACTTTGAATCATTAGCGATTAGTGATTTCAACAGGACAGTTGCCACTTGCCACACAGCTAACGAAACAGTGGCTTTTTTGTGCGATAAACTCAATGGCCCTGTTATCTTATGTGTCGGCGATGTCAATTGGCCTCCAAAATCATGTGATTTGACACCGTTGGACTTCTTTGGGGTTATTTGAAAGTAAATGTGTAATTGAACCATACCAATTTTATCATAAAAAAAAGAATATAATTTACTAAATAATTTTTGTTTTATTAAAAATCAACATCGGCCCTTAAAATTTAACCACCCTTTATTTGTCAGCAGGCAAGAAATGAGGTGACTCGATCAAAAGTTTGCATTTGTTTTTACTGGAATCAAATTTATACAGTGTTTCAAATAAATGAGTCGCTGACAGCTGTAAAATACTTAGGTATTCTGAAGAAACAATTATTAATTTAGGACTTGGAGGACGTGAAATAGCAAGAAAGTTGTAGCAATCATATAGCTGATCCA
The DNA here is from genome assembly GCA_920104205.1 of Eupeodes latifasciatus. Taxonomy (NCBI): domain Eukaryota; kingdom Metazoa; phylum Arthropoda; class Insecta; order Diptera; family Syrphidae; genus Eupeodes; species Eupeodes latifasciatus. The sequence continues at coordinate 182,386,140 of OV049924.1, forward strand.
CAAAAGTATGGCAAATATCAAAAAGTACACACGGCAGAATCAACAACATCATGAGAAAAGCGGTTAATTCCACGGCTTGTCTGTAATTCCACACTACCGGCGACTTAAATAAGGGTCAAAAGCTCAGTATCAGCCAGAATAACAATAATGAACGGGAACAACTGTACATTTTCCAACAAGACAATGCCCCAATTAATTCTTTCAGGGTTGTTAGAAGTTGGTTTTAATCCAATGACGTGGAATTTTATCGTTTTAAAACGTTGAAATATCTCAAAATTTTCAATTCAACAAATCGGTCGGGTTTGCAATAACTTCTTATTATTCTAATAGCTGAAAGCAAATTTTTGGCGTGAAAGGAAACCAGTTCATATTAAAGTTGTAGATAGTCTTAGCAAAGATGATATCGGAAACTTACTCTGCAGGCACATAATGACCGATCTTAAACATACTTTCGACAGACGTGTATGTGACCGCATTTTTGTTGAAGAGAATGCCGAAAACGCGTTTTTTTGGGTTTTTAGACTTTTGGGAAACCAGTTAAAATTGGTGTCATCTGCAAGTCCTCAACTCCCTGATTGCAAATACGTACATGACACACGACCTCACCGAAAATACGATTTCTTGGACTTTTGGGAAACCAATTAAGATTGGTCTCATTCGAAGCACTCGACTTCTTGAGTTAAAATATGGCAACGACAGACGTGTAGGTGCCCGCATTCTCCAAACACTCGCGATTAAAATCGCGGAAATTTTAAGCACATCTTTAGATAACAGACGTAGTCTAATAAAATATATCGCAACAGAAAGCTCTTCGATACCAGAGTATAATTATATTTAGAAAAAATAAGTTTGCAACCTACTGTACAGCTGGGAAGCGCAAAAAAAAGATTTTCAATCCCAACAAATAAAAGCTTAACTAGCAGAAGTTTTAACCAAAACAAACCATAGAACATCGCGTTAAAAGTCGCGAATGCTTTTTAGTATTTTATCAAGTGTATTGTAAAGATAATTTTTTGAAAAGACTAAACTTTTACGTCTGAAGGTTGAAATGTAATTCTCAGAAGCCAAACCCTTTGTATTCACATAGATTTCAAGACATTAACTCTACATATTAATTAATTACTCAATTGCCTTCTAAGTCTAAAGAAGCAGCGATTTGCAAGAGTTATTCTTCGTTTGATTTCAGCGCTGGTGTCGTTGTCCGAGTTTATAGCGGTGCCTACTTAGGTAGACAAAGACCTAAACTACCTCAAAGTTAAAGCAGTCCATGGTGACGTTTTGTCCAAGACGTCGTCGTTCAATGTCCTGTTTTGATGACAGCATATACCTGGTCTTGCCCTCATTGACCACTAAACCCATTTTCTCCGCTTCCAACGCAATTCTCAAAAACGCTCCACTGATATAACCCTTTGATCTTCCAATTATGTCAATATCATCGGCGTATCCGAGTAGGTAATTAGATGAATCTCTAGTGTTGACGGTTCAGTTTTGCGCAATTCTTTCCATAACGATGTTGAAGAAGTCGTATGACAGTGCATCGCCTTGTCTAAAACCTTTTTTGACATCAAATGCATCGGTGAGATCTTTTTTGAACTTGATTGAGCAGCTTGCATTCTCCATCGTCATTCTGCACAAACGGGTAAGTTTGAGAGGGATGCCAAAACTAGACATTGCTCTGTAGATCGCTTCCCTATAGATGCTGTCATACGCGGCTTTAAAATCGATTTAAAGTTTTGGGTTTTTTGCAAGATCTGCGTAAAAATTTGGTCAATGGTTTACTTTCCCGGTCTGAAGCCCCACTGATAAGGACCTATCAGGTTGTTGACGAACAGAAAGGATCTTATATACAATGTTCAGGAGACTGATGCCTCTGTATTGGGCAAACCATGCTGATATTCCACTCATCTGGCATGCTTTGAAGAAACTACCTTTACAAAACAATCGATAAAATACTATAAAGCATTCGTGATTTTTATCCCTATATTTTATGTTTTGGTTTGGTTTAATTAAAGCTTCTGTTAGTGAACAAAATCTTTAAATTAGTGTACATTACAATAGGTTGTCATCAAAAACCATTTTAAAAAACACTTTAACTTCTGATACTGTTTTTTAAATTTAATTGGAGTTAATATCTTTTTGTTAACATAAAACAGAAGTGGTTTTCCACAAACTCAAATTACTAAAAATTAAATTGAAAAAATTCACTATTTTTATCGCGCTCCATAGCCGTTTAGTATAATTATACTCTGGTATCGAAGAGTTTTCGATTGCGATATATTTTATTGAGCTACACCTGTTTTCCAAAGATTTGCTTAAAAATCCCGCGATTTTAATCGGGTGTGTCTGGAGAATGCGGCCACACGTCTGTCATGTCGAGGGCTTCGAATGAAACTAATTTCAAGTGGTTTCCCAAAAGTCTAAATACGTAAAAAAAACGAGTTTCGGCGACCTCTACAGGAGGCCACCTACATGCCTGTCGAAGCAATATTTGAGATCAGCGAACCATAGTCGTCAAGATGCAATGCATTTGAAGTGGTTTTGATTCCTATTTCAAATTTTGGAAAAGTTGTACTTTTGATGCACTTTTTCTCAGAAATACTGTCATTACGTGCCTGCAGACGAAATTTTCTGTTATCATCTTTACTAAGACTAAGTTTGCATTCAGGCCATTAATAAAAGCAAAAGCCAGCCCTCCCATACGCTTTTCCTCATCAGTCTCAAAAGGATTTGAATTTTTAAATGCTCTACAAATTTTGTTCTGTTGTTTTCAGAATTTTATAGTAGTACAAAATTTTGCAAGCTTTATATTCTTATGTTAATCGACTCGAGTTGTTAAAGCAATTTTTCAATGTAGCCTTTTTTGTTTACGAGTCGATTTGGAATTATCATAAAAAGTTATGATTTATCAATTTTATTTGACAAAATTATGGCCAGTTGATGAAAATAGGGATGAGATTGAAATAATATTGGATAGGGAGACAGGAAAAAAGGAAATCAAATGCTTTTTTATTGCTCTATGCAAATCCAAATGGAATACATTTCTTTATGTTTGCTCATAAATGTCTCCGATATTTGAATAAAAACAATTCCCACATCGTTCGATTCGATGTTTTTATATGTACACGGTTTTGTGTTGTATTTTAAAGTAATATAAAAACAGCGACAAGGATTCTCCCCTTTTTTTTCCTCCTTCAAAATGTCGTCACACATGTGGGAATTGATTTTTTTATTTTCGTTTGCGCGAGGATACACGGTGGCGTATGCGAACTTTTTTTATTACTTTTTATGTGTAATTTTACGGTGCTTTTATTTATTTTTATTATGAATGGGTAAAAGTTGAAAAAAGTACTTTGTTTTATGTCTTTCCTTACAACAATAATTGTAACTTAGATTTGGAAAAGGCAATTAACCTAAATTTTTAAATCCATGTCCTTTTCATATAAAAAAATATAAAATTCTTGGTTATGCAAAATATCAAAATAGTTTACGTTACATAAAACTTCTTCGAAGTTTTAGAAGATTTTAAAGTTGACGCAAAAATTATGCACACAAAATAGTAAAACTTTAATTTTATTTAAAATATTAAATCAAATGACAGTGAAAAGTTGAATTTGTCGATTCAGAAACTTATTTTGTATTTCTTGATTTGTTTCATTTTTAAGCTAAAAGCCTTAATATTTCTTTAAAATTGATTCAACGTTGTCCAAATTTTGATTTAACCAGCTCGAGGCATATACTTCAAAAACCATGTTGGTAGAGTGCGAAATAATATTGCTGTGTAAATATTTATTATTAAAACATCTAAGAACACAGAAAAAACCCAACCAACAATAATAATAATTTACGTTTTCAAAATTAAAATGCCCACAGTAATGATGTACACAAATTCTATTGTATACCTTCCTACCCAAGCTAAGTGAGTGAATATGTATATGTATATCCTGTGAATGTGGAATGATTGTTTGGTTTTAATTCGAAGAAGATACACATAATGAAAATCATACACTGTTAATAATGCATAAATTACCACAAGAAAATAAAATAAACTCTTCATTATCCTTGTTTGCCGCTGAGTGAGGAACCTTATCATGTACTACATCGGTGTAGTTGTATAGAGCATAACCAGCCAATCCTTATACCGTGAGTCCTTCGGGCTAAATGCGATTTTATTAATCAGAGTTATATTGTTAACATTATATGTTGTACAGCATTCTAGATAAAAAGGGATGATTTAAATGATTGTGAAAGCTTTTAAAAATGTTGAAGGTATTGATTTCTTCTACAAAAACCTTCCTTTTTAAAACAATAAAGTATAAAATTTTTAAAATTGAGGTTAAAAAAACTTGAAAGAATTTCATGCTTCACGTTCAATCTCAAGTAAAGTTTGCTTGTATATTCCAATGCTACAGACGAGATCTAATTCTTAATTGTGTGAACAATTCATTTCAAGTTGGTAGCGCTGGAGTTTGATATCTGTCAAACTCAGCTGTCATTTGAAGTGTCATCAAATTAGTTAAAATCTTAAAAATTGATGTTTTTATACGAATGAATTGGGTAATAATCAACGATAGTAAGATTTCTGAAATTTTGAATTGACTTTACATAAGAGAGAGCAAAATTGATTAAAGTTTCCGTTGTATGGTATGCCATTTAAGTCGAGTAGGTCACATCTTGTCTTGAATCATCGCTAAAGTAATTTTTAGATAAATGTTATGATTAAACTTACTTACTTAAGGTAGCACTTTAGTCCTGTGTGAACTAGGGTCTCACCCAACAAACTTCTCCGTCTAGCTCGGTCCCTAGCTAGATGTCTCCAGTTTCGCGCTCCAAGTTGGGTAAGGTAACTTTGCACTTGTGCGCGCCACCTTATCCGCGGTCTTCCTCTACTGTGCTTTTCTGTAGGATTCAAAGGCTTTCCGAGACGGAGCAATGGTTTCATGCGTTTTACATGACCCAGCCATCTCAGTCGTTGGAATTTTACCCTTCTGGGTAAGCCTACGTCGCTGTATAGCCCGTACAGCTTGTCGTTCCATCTTCTCTTCCACTAACCTTCTATGCATACGGGACCGTAGATCACGCGAAGAACTTTTCTCTCGAAACGACCCAAGGTAATTTCTCCGCTTTTGTCATAGTCCATGCTTCTGCACCGTATAGCAGGACGGGGATGATGAGAGTCTTATATAGCGACACTTTGTTCGCTCGAGAGAGTACTTTGCTACTCAATTGCTTTCTTAGCCCAAAGAAACAGCGGTTAGCAAGAGTTATTCTTCGTTTGATCTCAGCGCTGGTGTTGTTTTCTGTGTTTATAGCGGAGCCTAGGTAGACGAAGTCCTTGACTACCTCAAAGTTACGTCTGTCGATGGTGACGTTTTGACCGAGACGAGTACTTTGTTTTGCCCCCATTAACCGTTAAACCGATTTTTGCCGCCTCTGCCTCAATACTCACAAAAGCCCCATTGACATCACACTGAGTTCTTCCGATTATGTCAATGTCATCAGCATATGCTAGTAATTGGACAGACTTTTGAAAAACAGTGCCCCTAATGTTGACGTGACAGTTCTGCACTATTCTTTCAAGTACGATGTTAAAGAAATCGCATGACAGAGCATCACCTTTTCTAAAGCCTTTTCTGACATCGAAAGGTTCTGTTTAGTTGTTTCCAACTCAAACGGACGAATTTGGCAGGAACGCCAAAACTAGACATGCCTCTATACAGTTAGTTTGTGCAGATGCTGTCATATGCGGTCTTGATATCGATGAAAAGATGGTGTGTGTCGATTTGATGTTCTTGGGATTTTTCCAGGACTTGCCGTAATGTGAATATTTGATCGACTGTAAACTTTCCTGGTCTAAAACCATACTGATAAGGACCTATCAGGTTATTGACGATGGGCTTTAGACGTTCACATGAGAAGATTTTGTAAGCGATGTTAAGTAGACTGATGCCTCTATAGTTGGTGCAGTTTAGAGGGTCTCCTTTTTTCAGAATGTTATGAATAATTCTGCTTCCAGATTTACGGACTTCAACAACTAGATTATTTCGAGCTGCTTCTACTTGTACTTGTAGTTGTATAATGGTGTAACAATCTTCTTTAAGTTGTTCCAGGTTTTTAAAAAATCCATTAAAGATTTACTCACGAAGTTCTGCCATTTCATCAACCACCAGTCATGGTTTCTTTTCTTATACAAGAGCAATTTTTTTAAAGTCGATTATTTCAGTTTGTGGCGGTTTTTAATATAAAATCAGCCAGAAGCTTTGGAGTGTAGGTGAGTATTTAAGGTAAACGAGTTTCCAAATAGGTAGCGTTATTTGGTGTATTTCTTGGCAAGTATCTTTGAAATGCCTAAAAGTAGAGGCAAAATTATCTAATCTATTTTCCAGATTTGGGCAGCATAGCACAACGTTGATCTTACGACACTTTCAACAATTTTGTATTTTACTGATAGTGTGACATTTTCATTGCTAAAAATCTTGCGCCACGTCATGCTAATCAAGCTTTGAGAAGTGGAGGTTTTTTCTTCGATGAATTTCTTGAAGTCGCACATAGAATTTATTTTAACTCCCAAATGTGTACTTGAATTCTTTAACAACGTCAATTTTGCTACCGTAAAAGAACCAATCGTCTGCCACTATATTTTGTGAACTATTATGGAAAATCATAATTTTCGATTTCTTAACGTTAACGGTAACGGTAAGTCACCATGTTTCACAATGATCGGAAAGTCGGTTTATCAATAATTTCAGACTGTCAGGTGATTCAGCTTGAAGAACTATGTCAACTGCATTCAAAAGGGTATATTAACATTTTTATTAGCGATTGAAACGTCACCAGGTAAGCAAGAAATAATCGTTTATGAATAATGAAAATAGCAAAGCACTTAGCAGGCAACTTTGCTTCATTCCAAAATCGATGTTAAACCATTTCGAGTAACTGATTCTTTAAACAAATCAGGAACCGGAGCTGTTGGTTTATTAAAGTCGGTGAGCCATTTTCGATAAACTCATATGGTCACCAGGTGCTTTTTTATTTTTCGCTTTGCTGATGACAACTTGATTTCTTTTAAAGTAACTGCTTGAAATGTTTAGATAGATCGTATTATGAATTTGGATTCATTTAATATGGCAGTCATTTCCCAAAATGCTTTTGAGTTCTTAGTTAATCCTATAGAGTCAGCTTGCTTGTTCTGAAAATAAACTATCTTACGTGAGCATAATTTGTTGCACTCAGAGTTCGACTCTAAGTATCATAGTTTTACATCATCACAGTAGTTTTTGCATAGTGTATGTGGCATTGAGACATTCATAATCAAACCATTTTTATCGAAAGGATTTGGAACATTCAAAAGTTTGGATGTTTAAAGGGTATATATCGTATACCATGCTCATAATAATTTGGTTTGAAAGTATTTTATTCACTGATTCTAAAAGGCTTGTAACAAGACTTGTCCAACAAGACAGGCTCAGCCCCCCCCTTCAATATGACCTCAATAGTTGAACGGATGAACATGGGCATTATACAAAATTTAAAAGTTCATTATAAACGTAGTACAATAACCAAGATCTAAAGTGTTTGGGAAACCAAAAAAGAGGACTATAAGATAACGTTACTAGACTGTGTACACCAGCCAGGTTTCAAAGGCGTGGTTACAGGATGTTACTCCTTTGACAATTGAAAATAAATTTAAGAAGGCCGGCTTTAAGGACGAGACTTGGGACATATCCAATTGCTCTTCAACAAAGAATGAAAAGTCATCAGACCTGGACAATATTCAAACATTCAAACACACTAACAATACATTCGTCGCCGTTTTTTTTATTTTATTAAACAATAATTCTATGTTACAGAACAACATTTGCCGGGTCAGCTAGTTATAATATAAGATTTTAACAGCCAATTATTTCATAAAATTCTAAAATCAGTTAAAAATTTGATTAAGTAAATCTTGGTTTATCTTTGAAATTTGGTCTTAAAAAATATTTAAAACTCGAGCATTTTTCACTCTCTATATAATTTCCTTAAAATGAGTGTGAATTTATAGATGAGTTCCAAGAACTTAGATTTTGGTTTTATGAAACAAAGTTCTAACGAATAATTTACTGCTATCATTGCATCCAATAGTTCTTATTTCCTTAACCCCCAAAGAGGAAGTTCTAATAAACCGAAGTTTTATTTTAAATTGAGATTTAAATCAGAGTTCTAACGCTTAAGAACTTGATGAAGAAATAAGTTAGAACTCAATCGAGTTCTAATTTTTCGATAAACCGAGTTTTAGAGATGAGAACTTTGTCAAGAAATGGGACGTAAGACTGCCAAATTAATTTTAGTTAGAGTCTTAAATTATTTTTGTAGATGTTAATGCTTACAAGTTACAGATGTTCACAAATTTAATATGCAGACGTTTGTGAGCTCTGCCATAACCAATGTGAACTATTCGAAGTTTTCTAAAATCCTATCCTCGTACTCAGTTCTCGCTTTTGTTTCTCTTTATACTAAAATTGTATACATCCTTACATAAAGAATATAGGCGTATTCTCAAATGATTTCTGCAGAAGCTGTATGGACGAGGAAGAGGAAGAAATAATTCTTCATCTTCTCTGCACATGCCCTGCTCTAGCTCGAAAACGCAAGAATTACCTAGGAGAATTCTTCTTTAACGATCTAAACGATCTAAATCATGTCGGCATAATCAGCCTCTCACGTTTCGTAAGAGACTCAAACTGGTTCCATTGAGCTTAGGAAGTAACCTCAAGATTCATGTGGTATCACAATGGGCCATTAAACTGGCCTAAATGTGTCCGTTTCCATCTTGGACAGCCAATATAACCTAACCTAACCTAAGCTACATAAAGAATAATAAACTCATAGTATTGACAAATCTTGTACTTGAGTTTAAAGATACGATGTCATGATTTTCTTCATAATCAGACTTAAAGTTATAAATCGAAACAATTTACCATTAGCTATTGCGACTATTACGTCTCCCCCAAAAATCAGTTCTTTCCATTATAAATAAATTAACTTTACCACTACACTACACCGTTTCTTTTTTTGTTTCTTCTTATGATAAAGTACTGAAAAACCGCCGCCGTCGCGTTCGCCGCTTCGTCTTGCCACTGCTGCTAACACCTATCTTGAAAAATTTCGTTTATTCACCAGTTCACGTTCCGGCAATATTTCTTTATTAAAAAACATTCACTTGTTCAGAGTTTTATATAAAGTGTTATATGTGAGGACTTTTGGACTCATTTCGTTTGGCACATAACACTCCACATCTGACAAGAATTATCGCTCTTTACCCGGTATTAACCCGGCACAATATGAATTATGACAGACCGGAGGTGGTGATGGTGATGGTGATGGTAGTAGAATCTCCCACAGGTGACACAAAACATTGCTTTTATCTTCATCTCCCTTTCACTTCCTTTGTAAGTTCCATCCAGATCCTTTTCTGAAGCACAGGATGATGATTTAAAATTCGACTTCACGCCTTTAAAAAAACAAAACAAAGCACCACCACAACGCACGAAATGCTTTGTTTATTCTCCACCAAGGTTAATAATGGTGCTGTATACTGATGGGGCTATGGGGGATGGATACAGTTGAATGCAAAGGTACGTGCCAATAAATTTTCGCACGTTTTTATTGTAATTTTGAAAACGTACGAAAACTGTCAAGATGATAATAATGAGGAGGACGACTGTTAAACTTCAAGAGTCCCCATAACGAACAAAGTTTTTGAAAAATCATAGGTAATTTTAAAGGATTCCCAAAAAAGTCCTATAAAGAAGAAAAAGATGAAGGAGAGACTTTTCCATATACATCCGTATACAAAGGTACACTGGAGACACACAAACCAGATGGCTATAGGTACAGAAATGCAAAGAACCATATCAATTTTTGTTTTGCTTATTTGCTTATCAAATTGTAATTGATTGACTTCATATATGGCAAAAATTCATTTGTTAAAAAAAGGCGACAAGCCGAAGCCGACAATATTTTCTGTTCAATACCCATCAATTTCCGACTTCCGTTTCGGATGTATCAACCGCCGCCGCTGCCGACGACACTACCGTGCTATGAGAATGATGAAGGTACTATGATGGTGATGGTCTCAGTATTGAATTGGTCATATAGTCTTGTTGGTCCTTTTAGTCCTTATCGATGATGCAAAATGCAAACGAATGGCTGAACCGGACAGTGTTTGCACATTGAGTCCAATGAATCGATGTCGTGTCATGTTGTGTAAACATCGCTTGATATTTCTTCTTTTCTGCTGTTTTGTGGTGTGTCGCATATCTGCAGGACGACAAGCCAGTGTGCTCAGAATGGCTTAATGGAGGACACCTGTTGTTGCAACAGCAAGGCATCACCATACTGCCTCTGCCGCTGCCTCATGCTTCTGCCGACCGTATCATCAGCCTATAGATGTATGTACATAATGTAGTTGGAAGAATTGAAAAAGTCATCAATGAAAAATGTATAATTCAATTATCTTATTTGCAACATTGTTTGCTTGATGACAAAAAAGTCGAAGTCATTTAATAATTGGGAATGAGTCTTCAAGTTAAAGTATGAAAGGGGATTTTGGTGAAATTAAAAGACTTACATACTCGGGTATTTATAGAAACAGAATCCAGCTGCAAAATTGATTTATTGGTGACAACTGACAATGTGATGGAATGACTTTATACAAAACTTACATCACTTGTCCTTACCAAATGGAATTCCCCCGAATGTCTTGAACAAATTTAAATCATAGTAGCATCTCCCGTTATTATTATATTTGCACTATCTCAAAGATCAGGTAGATTTCCAACCATATGGAAGAAGGCATTTAATACTCCAGTCTTTAAAAAGGATAACAAGTATGACATTATTAATTACAGACCAATATCTATTTGTGAAAGTTTATATTTCAACTGCGAAAATATTATATGTAATTAACAAAATGGTTTTATGTGAAAATTTTCGACAGTAGCTAATTTACTTGCATAAGTGCTTAAATATACTTTAGAACTAGGTCAAGAGCTCGACTGTATTTACACTGATTATTCTGAAGATTATGACCAATATCATCACATTTGACCTGAAGGCAATTGGGTTTCCCCCTCAATTCGTTACATGAATTTTCTTTATCTTCAAAATATTTTGTATCAACCTAAATTCAGAAATTGTTTCTCCTACCCTCTTCTTGCCAAATCAAGAGTTCCCCAGGGCAGTCATTTTGGGCCACTACTCTTTATTTTAGCTATGAATGATGTATTCCTTTGTGAACGATACACTAATATCGTTATCTATGGTTATTGATATGAAAATATTTAAAAGCATAAAATCCCCATAAACGATCGTTTACTACAAGAGAATATTAGCAGTTTTGCTATCTGGTGCAAAAAAATGGAATAAATGTTAACCCAATTAAATGTCGGGAAAAAACTTTCTCTGAAAAACGTACTCCAAGTTCCATTGACTATAAAATATCGCAGAACTATGATCTTGTAGTTCTTTTGAATTCTATTCTCGATTTCATTAAGCATATTAATTCGATCGTTAGAAAAACTACCTGTTTGTTAAACTTTGTTCTAAAGAATTTGAGGATCCTTATGTTAACGTCGCTCTATATAACAGTTTGGTTTACTTTACTTACTCTTGAGTACGCATCCACAAGAATAGAACCTTTTCAAAGCAACTTTATACGTTTCGCTATAAAAGAGCTACCATGGTTAAGAACATCGGATAAAGCTTCTTCAAATGCAGCATCTATTGAGATGGATGGTTAATGATAAAGTTACGGCTTGCGCCCTAAAACAATGGAGCGCTGCAACTGGAACCGAAGTTTTACAGCACTTGCTATCAAAGTTTTGTATTTGTATTTGAAAATGACAGTTGATAGCGGGCTATTTATAACGAAACCTCTTACTGGAAAACTTATTGAACAATTTGACTGCAACTACGACTAGTATTTTTCTCTCGAAGCACCCTATTACGCTCTCATCTTTCTTTCACATGGTCGAGGCCTCAGCGCCCTAAATGAGAACCGGGATGATGAGTGTCTTATAGACGATGATTTTAGATGCTCGAGAGAGGACTTTACTACTCAATTGCCTTCTAAGTCCAAGGAAACAGCGATTTGCAAGAGTTATTCTTCGTTTGATTTCAGCGCTGAATTCAGCGTTATCTGAATTAATAGCGGTGCCTAGGTAGACAAAGACCTTCTTTTAAGTTATAGCTGTCCATAGTGACGTTTTTTCCAAGACGTCGTCGTTCAATGTCCTTTTTTGATGACAGAATATACTTGGTCTAGCCTTCGTTGACCACTAAAACCATCTTCTTCGGTTCCGTAGCAGTGTTCAAAAACGCTCAAATGACATCGCGCTTTGATCTTAAAATTATGTCAATATCATCGTCGTATCTGAGTAAATGGACATTGCTCTGTAGAGCTCTGCCCTATAGATGCTGTCATACGCGGCTTTAAAATCCACGAAGAAATGGGGGGTATCAATTTGAAGTTCCTGGATTTTTTCCAAGATCTGCCGTATGAATATTTGGTCGATGGTGGACTTTCCTGGTCTGAAGCCCAACTGATATGGACATGAGACTGAGGCGCAATTAAGAGGGTCTCCTTTTTTATGTCTCGGGCAAACTATGCTGAGATTCCACTCATCAGGGATGCTTTCTTCCAACCATGCAGATGAGTTGGTGCATGCTTCTTACCAACGCATCGCCTGCTGCTTTGAATAATTCAGCACCGGGGCCTTAAGCTCCAGCAGCTTTGTTGGACTTCAATTTCGAGGTCGTTGTTCTGCGTCGCCTAGGTTATATAATTTGGGGAACTGATGTGAAATCCCTCTACCTCCTCTACCACGCGCTTCTCATGCTCCCTTTTTTCATCTAAGGAAGCCTTAGCTCTTCCCTCCTCTTCTGCTCATAGAGCTCGCCAGCAGCTCTGGTCCTTCTGTGCAGCGCCCGTTTTGTATGGCTATTGCATAGCTGCATGCGCTTGCCGGCATTCGTCATCAAACCAGGGGTTTCGCTGTGGTGGCTGTATGAAACCTAGCTTTTCAGAAGCGGCATCTCTAATGGATGCAAGGCAATGGTTTTCAATGCTTAATGCAGGCAGCATAGGACTCCTTAAGAGGTTGTTAGAGACTCTATAGGAAAAGGACATGGCAGTCTCTTGCGATTGTAGCCGTCCTACGTCGAATTTTCCCACAGTGCTTCCTTGTTTTGGCTTGGATCAGGATATCCATAGCCACACCTTGGCTACAATGAGGTAGTAGTCTGGATATCGTGATGTGTGGACTCCGTGCTAACTACCAGAACCTCTCGCCCCGCAGCGAAATCGATTAGCCTGAATCCGTTGTCGGAGTTTTGTCGTGCAGGCTGTATCTCCCGATTGTGCCACCAAAGATGTCTTCTCTTCCTAGTTTGGCGTTAAAATCTACTAAGATAAATTTAATGTCATAGCCAGGACACTGCTCATATGTATTGTCCAAGAGCTCGAAAAATATGTCTTTGTTGTCTTATTCTTTGTTGACGGATGCGAGCATATTAGGCTTATGTTGGAGAATTGTTGTGATGCGCTAGCTCGCACTGTTGAAACTTAAGACTTTTTTTCCTGCGTCTTGTTCCAACAACAAATCCACACCCAAATAGACGCTGACTTTGTTCTCAGTAGCAGTCCCATCGCACTTCTTGGATGGTGGTAATATCTAACTTACAACAGTTTAGGGCTTCCGCTAACTGTTCGCCTGCACGTGGTCTATTAAGGGACATTCCAGTATATATCCGAAGTTCGTTGTCTTTATTTCGTTTGCTTGGTTCGTCATCAGTACATCCGTCCGTATCCGAGGCTTGTTGGTGTCTCGCAATTAGGATATTTTTACGTGGCCAGGGTCACCCCGACGGCAAAACCCTCAACGACGACCAGATCCTTAGTATAACTTCAAGGGGGGGGAACCGGATAAACCGCTCCTTATAGGCATGGGCTCCAAATATGTCGTAGAAACCCTATATAAGGTGTTCAGTAACAGGAACTGTAGACCCCACCGTTGATTCCATCTACTCCGCTGCCGTCTGGATAAGGAGGGGTGCCTTAGTGGAAACACTAACGGAGTTACTAACAAAGGTCAAATAATTAACATTTACATAGAAGTTTTCGTTATTACTTGCATCAAGTGTTGGAACCAGTAACAATATTTAAGAAAAAACAGCAAACAAACCTAATCATGGAACATTCAAAGTTTTGCTCACCTATATGTATAACGTAAAATTTCAATATATTTATAATTCTGAAACATATGTAAGTTGCATAGAAAATTGCGAAGTATATGTTGCAGCCATTTTTAATAGCATACATTTCTTACAATCCAATATATTTACGGTATTATAATGTTAATATTCAATTTAGAATATACCTGATAATTCTTTTCTTTCGTTTGCTCACAATATACGTCCAAAAGCAGTTTTAGAAAAAGAACTTTTATATCTTGGTCCTAAAGATGAGAGTATAAAGACACAAAACCTAATTCTGTGGTGAATGTGCTCAATTTTGATTGTACTATAAGCAACCGTTCTTAGGTATTCAGAAAATCAAATTTTAGTTAGTCTTGACGGTTTTCATACTTCCCAACTCACTTGATGACAGAAGATAATCTACCCATGGCCAACTATCAAAAATCTTCCCTTCCCACAAAACAATTCAAATTTATTTGCTCCAAGCATTCAAGTGAAACTATCACCCCCCACACAGCTTCCGTGTATGTAACCACATAAATTATGTTAACGTCCGCCTACAACAATATAAATGTTGGTACTGGCAGTGTCGTTGTTCTATGGGTGGACACATCCGTTTAATTCCAAACGTTTCTTTTTTCTCAATAAAAAGACATATAAACCGTCCAACATACTATACCATTCCTCCACCACTACTCTTCATCTCAGACGGACACCGACTACGACTCCGACAACGACACCATAAGAGAACAAAAATGCTGACAATTGTGGAAAAATCATGTCCTTTTCGCACAATGGTTTCATCCAGTACAAAGATTAGGATACGGGTCTACACTTTCTCGGACATTGTACAACATTTAAGGAAATTAGAAAGGACATCGTTGGTTGGTACGACTCATACCTATAACTATATATACCCAACTCACAGACATTATCATCATCCACATTAAATCCCTCAGACTCCACGTTCGGGTCCACACTGTAACCAACCATTTTACGTTACGTTATATTATATGACCAAACAACATTGATGATATCCCATGTCGGCACCAGGACATTGGAAATTAAATCCATAAAAGTTAAATGTATATAATAAAGCTATTGTCCTTATTATGCTGTTTCCTTGTTGTTCGGTTGGACATACAAAATATTATAGTAGATAACGAAATAAAATAAATCTAGAAATTGCCCGTTTTTCATATAATATGTGACTTATACAAAATGGTTTGTTATTATTGGTTGGTGCTTTTTGTCACTGGCTTCCTGATTTTGTAGAATTCCGATGATGATGATGATGAATTTTATGCTTAAAGGTTTATGGTTTTACTTTTATTGAAAGTGAGGGTGAGGGAGTGTGAGTTTAAAATTTACTCAAAACGATGATTAATTTGAAGAAAAAGAACTTAACAATACACCTGATTTTAAAAGAAGACCTGAGCTTCAGTTGTCGCTGTTGGGTTGTCATCCTTCTGGATGAGTTACCTCCTAGCTTCCTAGCCAAAACTAGTAGGTAGTTGTCCAGTGTAGTTATCCTCGCTTCATAATAGATTCAATCTTCTCTGTAGTGCTTTTGACGCTCCATATCGAAGATAAGCCAAGTGTAGATTCTCAGTATCATCCTTTTGGAAACTTTTAGCTGATTTATTACCGTTTTGGACATGGTATACAAAACGTGAAAGCTGTGACCAATGACTGGTCTCAACAGCTGCTTTTACATCATTAACTTGGTCTGTTGACTTAGTCCATTGCTCTTCTTCTTCATAAATGGATGGACACGATGAAAGGTCCAGCTGGCTTTCATTGAGAACTTTCTGGGCATGCGGGTTAAACCTTAGCAGCTCGTGGAAATAAATTTCCAGGTACTGGACGGTCTTTTTGGACACCAGTGACGATCCCTCTGGGAGATTTAATTTTAAGTTTCTGCAGTTTTTCGTTCTTTTGGATCTTCCACCGAGGAAAGTTGACGGTCTTCTGAAGTAAATGAGTTCCAACATTGCAGCATTGATTTTAATACCCCACTTATGGTACAAATCAAAGAGTCGGTGGATGTGTGTTTCTAATTTTCTCACGGCTATAAGTGGTGACATTGAGGAGCAGTAGGTCAAAAAATGATTGGCGTACAAAAGGTTCTCGCAGTTGATGGGGTTAGGTTGGTTGAAAGTTAGGATGGTATATGGAAACGGGCCGATTTTCGATCCTTGGGCATCTCCAGCCTTGATGTTCTTAATTGACAATGAGCATTTCTCCAGTTGTTTGTAGAATTTTCTGGAGGAAAGAAAAGAGACAATAAATTATATATGTAGTATAGACATTATACCTTACCACGCTCTATCTTTCGCTGTCATTGCAATGTTTAAGAATTCAAAACTAATGCACTCCGACATCTCCTTTCTAAACCCTCCTTATTTTCCTAATGATCACACTGTGTCTATGGCATATTAAATACATTGTAAATAATATACATATGTAAGTGTGTTATAATTATTAAAAAAAAGAAGTAAAATATGGAAGTACGTTGAAATGACATAACTGACTATCGTATGGAAAACTGAATATTTTGATGTAGAAATTATTTATTAACTTTCCATAGGAAGTTATTGTAATCGGCCCGATTTGTCGAATTGAAAATTTTGACATTTCTCGACGTTTCAAGGCCCCTAGAGTCGAAATAAAAGATTTTAAAAGAGTGATGTCTATGCGTGCGTGTGTACGTACGTTCGTACGTCCGTACGTTCGCGACGTTTTTTCGTCGTTCATAGCTCAAGAACCAGTAGAGATATCGACTTCAAATAAATTTTGTAATACAGATAATAATGCAGAAAGATGCAGAAAGAACTCTCAAAAAAAAATTGCGTGGGTGGTTTTTTACCATAGCAATTAAAAAAAAAATTAAAATTTTGGGTAACCCAAAATATCTCACGAACAAATAACGCTAGCGAGTTGAATTAAATTTTATATTATATACTCGTAGTTGTATTGGATGGTTTAAAGTCTGAAATTCATAAAATAAATGCTGGTGTCCCCCAGGGCTCCGTTTTGTTTCCGACTCTCTTCCTTATATTCATAAATGATCTAATGTCTGCAACTTCTAGTCCATTAAACTGTTTCACTGACGACAGTACCCTCAGCTTTTCATATTCGTTTCTAGATTCACATCCTTGTCCTTCGGATGTGGAACTTAAACGGCAGCGTATGATAAGCTCATTAAATTCTGATCTTGACAGCATTGTCCAATGGGTGCGGGGAAATAAATCCACGGTTCCTAACTCCACTGAGGGATTTATCCACTTCCACTTATCCACTTTAGTACAGTGGATTTAGTTCCCATGCTAAGTGGGAACGAACTCCACTTTCTTATGGAAATTTAGTACATTCAAAAATATGAAGAGGGAACTAATTTCTAACAACAACAGCTTCAAATTACAGTTAGTTATCAGATTCTTGAAACTTGTTCGATTTTGATGAGTACAGTCGAACATCAGTCTTAAGCAATTTAAGAAAACAGTGCGTAGTGTGAATAAAATTAAAATACAAAATTAAAAGCATGGAAAATAAAATTGAATTTATTACCGGGTTTCGTAAAAATAGTCTGTTAATTAATGCCCGTGAAGAAAAACAAATTTATGTTAAAAAATATGCTCGAAATAATATTTCACGTTACATTTCCTATTATGGTCAAAATTGCAAGGGAGCTTAGTTATTGATGAGCAAGGTGATAAAAAACTAATAAAACATTGTCCCCAAATTTTTGCAGAGCCAAAAAAGAATATAAAGTTTTTGTATTTCAATACAATGAACAATAATTTTTTGATACAGTGATAATACAAAAATTAGGAAAAACAAAAAAATTTATTTTCAACAATATTTTCGGGATCTCAGGATTTTAACTCCCTTTTTCGGGGTGACACCCGCTCACGCAACTCCGTTGCTACGCTTAGGGTTTGTAAAGTAGCCAGGCAGGTGCCTATATCAACAACTTCTTTCAATAAAAGCACCTGTGGGTGGCCCGCTTCGCGGGTTCTCAGGATTTTAACTCCCTTTTTCGGGGTCACACCCGCTCACGCAACTCCGTTGCTCCGCTTAAGGTATGTAAAGTCGCCAGGCAGGCGCCAATATCAACAGCTTTTTTGAATAAAAGAACCTGTGGGTGGCCCGCTTCGCGGGATCTCAGGATTTAAAGTGCTCCTAGTTGTGTCATTTGGTGATTCTTATTAAGTGGGACATTAGCCCCAAAATTTTTATTTGGGGCTTCGGTCTTACTTGGGTGGGACTTAGGGCCCAAAAAAGATTTCGGTTTTATGTCCCACCGAAGTGAGATAAGCCCCAAAAAAAAGTTGGGAGTTATGTCCCTGGGCCCTATGTATGTCCCTGCGCCTTATTCTACTTGCTTCTTCTTTTAAAAAGTGGGAATTAATTTCAAACTCAAGGAGAACTTAAATCACACATTTTTTTCGGAATTAGATTCCCAGTTGGCATGGGAACTAAATCCACTTTACTAAAGTGGATTTAGTTCTCACTAAGTGGGAACTAAATCCCTCAGTGGAGTTAGTTGCCGTGGATTTATTTCCCCGCACCTGTCCAATGGGGAGTCAGAAACCGTGTAGAATTTAATGCTTCGAAAACTCGCCCAATTCCACTATCTATGAGTGGCACTTGCATCCAGGAAACTAATCAACTGTCAGTACTCGGTATGTGTATCATAGATCACCTTTTATGGAATGATCACATATTTGACATTGCCAAAAATGCTGCCAGGCGCTTAGGATTTCTCCGATGGTATAAGAAATATTTCATCCCTTCTGATGTTGCTGTAATTTACAAAGCCTTCATCCATCCAAAGCTTGAATATAATTAGCATGTCTGGGCAGGTGCCCCTAAAACAAGTTTAAATCTCTTGGATTGAATACAAAAAAGGGCTTTAAAAATGATAGGCGATAGAACTATAATCGAAACATTTTCATCGCTAGAACACCGCCGCAATGTTTCATGTCTTTCATTGTTTTATCGATATTTTTACAAACAATGTTCTGTCGAATTAGCCAGTTGCATTCCACCCCTTAAACGATTCAGCCGTAATACCCGCAGTTCAAGGAATGCTCATCATCATCAGTTTACTCTTGCACTTCCAGGAATGCTTATCAGTTTACTCTTGAACTTAATTTCGGGCGTACTTTCAAGTATAGAGATTCTTTCTTAAATCGCACATCGAGAATGTGGAATGCTTTGGCCAACTCTGTTTTTCCCTGATGTTCAGAACTTTAAGACCAATGTGCACCGGTATCTCCTCTTAAATCCTTCCATATTTTCCTAATGCTCGCACTGTGTTTAAATATAAACATATAAAGGGTACTAATAACCCCTTGAGTGTCTGTAAATTATACAAAAAAAATATCATGACGTAATACCAAACAAATATATTTTTGGAAAAAATTCCAACTAACGTTTTTTTTATAAATCAAAAAAATTAAAAAAAAACCTGTCACCTAGAATATTTTAAGAATAATGATTTTATCTCCAAAATATTTTTGTGCAATAAAGAATATCGTTTTTTTACAAAAAATAAAAACCTAAAAAAAAACATTACTAAAAGTTCGAAGAAAATGATTTTCGGCTTAAATATCTTTTCAAAAATTTGAGATTATGGCTTTAAACTAATTTTGTCTTATAAAAAATACTGTTTTCAACATTTAATAACATTTTCAGAAAAATCGAATTGAAAGTTTTCTTACAAAAAATAAAAACCTTAAAAAAACAATACTAAAACTTAGTACAAATTTACTTTCGACTCAAATATCTTCTCAAAAATTAAAGATATTGGCTTCAAACTTATATCTTACAGAAAATATTGTTTTCGACATTCAGAAATTTTTTTATAAAAATCCAACAGTCCGTTTTTTCATAAAAAATAGTACTCAAAATTGGTAAAATTTGATGTTGGGTTTTCGATATCTCGTGAATAATAGAAAACATTGCCTTCAAATTATTTTCATTCATCCAATTTGTATTTTTGTATATAAGAAATAAAAACTTTTAAGAAATGCTACTATAAATTAGTAAAAATTGGTTTTCGACTAAAAATCTCGTTAACATAAATAGATTTTGAAATCAAACTATTTCATCAAATGCAAAATATTGTTGGTAATTTTTAAATCTTTTAGAATAATTCAACTGACAACTTTTTTAACAAAACACGAAAACCTACAAACTTTTAATCAAGACAAATCGACATACGGGATGGGAAGTTGGTGGGTCAACGTGGGTCGCATCCCAGCCTCTTTTTTATTTTATTATTAGTTCTCATAACACTAGTAGAAAAACAAAACAATACCTTTTTCAATCTCGCCTATATATTTCTCTATCGCATCATGTTTTTAAATTATTCGCCTTTAAAAATGCTAAAGGCAGTAAAAAGACACAACATAATCCTTTAGCAAGTAAAAAGACACAACATAATCCTTAGCAAATCTTGCAAAGTACAAACCTTAATATTCTAGATATAGTTTACATCATTTTAGTATCGCACTTAGTTTACGTAATTTGACTTAGTTATGAAATGACTTATGGGTCTTCATTTGACTCTATCAGAAGTTTTGAAAACCCCAGAATGGAATTCTTAGATGATTTTGAATAATTCTTCTTAGAATTGATCCCTGATCCGAATTCCTACTTAAGCTATAAGTGCTCAAATTCAAAAATACCCGTTTTAAATTTATTTTATACTGTTTGTCGTTTTTCTGTGAAAACCGTTTTAAGCAAAAATGCTTAAGCGTTCTTTTAATGTTAATGTATGGTTGGTGCAGGCTTACAACTAATAAGAATTTTCCGAACATTTTTAAACGAAAAACCACTTCATGACAATGCTTGAAAAATCCGAACTAAAACCATCAAAAACCTTAGAAAAAGTAAAATTTGACTGTCACCTACATTACCTTGTTGACCAATATAATGTATTCATTCCATGCAGAAATTTTGACCGAGTTGTGCAAAATTATCTTCCCTCCTAAAATGGGTTTTGGTTGGTGTTTTTGACAGCTGTGACTTGATTTATGCTCAGTTTAGTTTGCCATTTCATGATGAATAGACTTACTCCTAAACAACGTTTTGCAAATTGGGCACATTTATTACAAAAATAATGGTTCGATTCCTGCTTCCAATATTCGGTCCGAAAACGCTATTGCTGCTGTGGAGCAGAGTATTGAAGAAGACCTGAATGAGTCCACCCGCCATAGCGAGCAACAATTGGAGCTGTGCCCATTTATTTATGGAAGACTTTTGCGGAAACTTCTTGGTTTGCGAGCTTATAAAATCCTACTCGTACAAGAATTGAAGCCGAACCACCAAATGGGCCCAAAACGAGATGGCAACCAATTCTGATTTTCATGCAAAATTGTCATATTTTGAGTTATCATAACTTACAAGCTGTTGTTTAGACGTCGTTATATGATATCCTCAAAAAAATAGGGAATGCTATAGACTTTTTATATGACTTTTTCGAGCCTGAATTCCAACAAGATGGCGTTTCATGGCATACAGCCAACTAAACAATCAATTTACTAAAGGAAACTGTTAGTGAGAGCATTATGGGCCTGTGCCGCTGAAGATCGTAACATTTAACAAGCTGGACTATTTTTTGTGGGGTTATGTGAAGTCGCTTGTCAACGCAGATAAGCAAGAGAGGATTGACGCCTTGAGGAGAATATTCGACGAGTTATTGCTGAAATGCCTAATTGCTGAAAAAAGTGGTCAAAAATTAGCATTCTGAGCTGGAATTTATTAGAGCCAGCCGCGGCGACCGCTTGCCCGAAATCATTTTCCAAACACAATAGGAAACCCTTATCTATATATAAAAGCCTGGCCATAACATTAAATTATATGCGTTTTATAATTCTTCTTGAAAACCACCCGTCTAGAAAAACACCCTTTAAATACATGATTACGCGTTTTTGAAAATGCAGTCAACAAATTATTTACCAGAAATTATTAAATGAATGAATTGGTTTGTAACGTCTCTCGAATATCAAAAAGAAAACGGTTAAGACGACGGTATTTTGTGTTCGAATTTCATGATTTTAAAGGCACAAGTGTTGAAATGCTCACTTCAATGAATAAAAAAAGAAGAAACTGTCTAAACTTAAGATTAACGTCAAAACAGATACAAGAAAGTATATATATTTTTAATTCAAATTTTTACATTCACATAACCAATTTAACTTTACAATATCTATAAATTTATTTTAAACGATATCAATAATTTTCAATTCTCACTTAATTTTCCTTCCACCCAACTCATTTTAATACTAAACATTTTAGAAACTCCCCTTCCATTTTCCATTCCAATTTGCCACTTTTGCACCTTTTGCCGTAAAATCAGCCAAAACATCCTGGCATAGAATATCCTCTTGAATGACTCAATAAAATAATATTTTGCCATTTCTTGAATAGCATTAGCAAATCCTCCCTTATCATTTTGTGTTGGCTCTTCAACGTTAAGTAGCATCCCACCATGGACTTAACAAAGGCAAAACCCAATCGACTTTTGCTTTTTCATTTCTTTTCTTTCTTTTTGTACCTTTCATCACCTTTTCTTCAATGGCTTTGTGTAAAGTTATATTAAGCAGGAAAAACCAATATCATAGAATGGTTTCAAGACAGAAAAAAAGGTGTGTGTATCTCAAAGATAAATAAATATCTAGGTATTAAGAGGTAAATTTACTATGGATTATGTTGGGATTACTGCGTTTTTAGCCAACCGACATGACTTTGACGAAATTTGTTTTGACAGTGGCGTGGCGGTCTATTGTAATTTGTATATTTACTGACGCAAGATGATGCAAAGAACAAAAAAAACACCTTTTGATTTATGATGAATATTTATTTAGCTTTAAGACTTCCATAATTTTATTTTTTGTATGAAGTGTTACACCAGTATTCCGTAGATCTAATTTGCGCAGTATTTTATTGAATCCTATAATTTTACAAATTTTTTGTCCAGAACTCTGTAAAATTAAATATAATATAATAAAATATAAATATTTTACGTTTAATTTTCTTTTATAAACTTACCTCTTCTAGAATGTTGTTTGAAATGTCTAAATTCAAAATGGTTGCATTTTGCACAATTAATTGCATCAGGATTTTTGTAACCGTATTTGTCATCGAGCATCCACTTATATCGAGATCTTTTAGTGGTAAATGTTGGACTACTGATAAAATAGCAGCTGCTCCATCGCTTTCAATTGGATTTAATCTTAGAATTAATTGTTCCAATTGTCTTCCTTTGAGGGCTTGGCTTAAAGTAAATGCTCCCTCAGGTGCTATATGTAGAATTATTTTACATATTCTGTTTTAAATTTTATAATGTAAGAAATTAACATAATCTATTTATTTCAATGGTACTCAAAGTGTAACCTATACAAAAGTCCATACATTCCGTTTGGAAAACGATTTTTATTTATTTCAGAATTTTTGAAAATAAATACAAATTCTGAATCTATTCACTTCAGCTGAAAATGCCCACATTTTACCTCTTAATATTGCTGCTCGAACGTAACTTGTCGGTATTTTAGCCCACACACGGAAAGTAACTTTTGTTCAGTGTCTAAGGGCTAGTGTGTTTTCTAGTTCGGACATTGCTTTCCCAAATGGCCCAGAGAAAATACTCCATTGGATTCAAGTCAGGTTAATTCGAGAGCCATTGTATGGTCGAACTGAAGTTGGAAAAGTTGTGATTCTTGTCTCACTTCCGGTTTGTGAGGCGGTGCAGAGTCTTGTTGAAAAGTTCAAGGTCTGCGAATGAAATTTTTGTCAGCACACGGCAGTCAGTCTCAATGTTAGCAATGGGAAGAGCGCCCATTCGCAGTCACGGCGCGGCGCGGTGGCTCAAACCATTATTTATGACGGGTGCTGCTTCCTGGTGGCTAACCTATGACCTAATTCTTGTATGAACGGACGTTTTCGCCCAAACGATACTTAGAACTGTCACTTATTCCAAGCAGCTGAAGTATTGATAGACCGTAGCCACTACTTCAGCCTGAGGTACCGAGTTGTCAATATCGACTCGGATCGTTATTTTGTTGGTATGGTGTTCCGCGGGCGGATTGCCTTACAAAAACGTCTGTCATCCGTCGATCACTGCTGCTGCCCTACGCAACAAGAATACCAGGACTCGACTTCAATGAGATCGATGGGGGGAGAGTAAGTTCTGGGGCCAGTAAGCCGGGCGTAAAGAAGCGAAGTAGACACGTCTCAAAAATACCAACTCCATCCTAGGCGGCAGTCGCAGAGATCGGAGCGAATGGTTCAATGATGAATGTAAACTAGCGACTGAACGTAAGGATGTTGCATACCGAGCAATGGAACAATCTCATAGAACGCATGCATGCGAAGGGGAATACAAAGAGCTCAGAAGAACAGAAAAACGGCTTTACAGACAGAAAAAAGTAGCCTGGGAGAAGAACTTGATCTGTGCACTTGAACAAAGCCGAGAGCGAGGTCCGCACCAGTCACGGAAGTTCTACCAATCCGTACGAAACATGACGCAGTATACACCACGCATGTTCCATATACAAGAAAGGAGATGTCACAATGCGCAGCAACTATGGAGGTATCACGTTGTTGAGTATTGCTCACAAGATACACTCCTTTATCCTACAAGATCGCGATAGCCCAATATGCAAAAACTATCATTTAACAGCTTCATCCCAGGCAAATCAACAACCGATCAGATTTTTACCCTTGGACACTTATTGGAAAAATGTCTAGAATTTAAAATTCCAACTTGTCATCTGTTTATAGACTTTAAGGCCGCCTACGATAGCATAGTCAAGGTAGAACTTTACAAAGCCATGAGAATCGGCATCCCAATTAAATTGACAAGACTATGTAGATTGACCATGACCGATATAACAAGCCAAGTTAAAAAAGCCGAATTGGTATCCAGACCAAATAACATCTTCAATGGACTCCAACAAGGGGATTGTCAAGCTGGCGTTGTAAAAAGCATCACGTGACACTGGCACGTCAAAATGAGGGACCATCGTCAACAAGTCAAGCCAGATACTGGCTAACGCAGACGACATCATCGGGACAAGCAAAAAAGCTGTACACGATTCTTTCACCTATATCGAGCAAGCGGCACAAAATCTGGGGTTGTACATAAGTGAAGAAACAGCAGAATACATGGTGGCTTCGACTGCGAGAAAAATGATTGGTCAAATAATCAAGGGTCAATATTAGAACCCGATAACAACATAGCAGAAGAAATACGTAGGAAGGTTGCTTAAAGTCAACAGACCCTACTTTCTTTCAAAGCTTAAAAGTCCAGAAACCTTACCATAACTTCTAAGCTGCATATTGTACAGGACGATGGTTCTGCCTGTATTCAGATATGGATCCGAGATCTGGGTGCTTAGTAAAAAGCACTCCGACCTCTTAGGTGCGTTTAAGAGGTAGGTCTTCCAGAGAATTGTTGGCGCTTTATGTGAGGAAGGACGATCCCGGAGACACTAGAATTAAGTACCCAATTTACCTCGAAGCTGGTATTGTTACAAAAAAAGGCCCGGTAGACTCCGGTGGGCTCGACACCTAGCTCGGAAAATCGTTTGTGATAGGCGACAGCGTGGTAGACCATCCATACGCTGGAGAGATGGCGCGGCGTATGGCGACCGGATGGCGTCGGTCAAGGACCGCATCCCGTTTTTCAAGCCGATGATGATGATATTCATAGAAAATGATTTGATGATGAATATCAAAATAAATTTATGAAGGGCCTGGTCAGCGAGCTTAAGACATTATTGGTGATCGACCAACTTGTGTTCTGGTATTAATAGATCTTTTTAAATCTAAAGACTTAGTTCTAAACGCAAAAAGTTCTAGAGTAACGCACAAGTTTTATTTGAACATTTATTTGTTCCAACAGCTAAATTTTTGTCCAGAGTATAAATACTATCGGTAAAGAAGAAGCTTTAGAACCTTAAAGTTCTTTAGTTTTGCAAATTGAAAATATCTTCACAATGTTTGTAGTGAATTTTTACATTTTGGATGTTTTGTTAGTTAGTGTATCGTTTCATTTTTAACAATGGCAAACCAGCTTCAAAAGTGAAAGTTTTCAAAATACCGGGTTATCTATACTATTATATAAAAGCGAAACCATTTTAAAGTTTGTAACGCACGATCTCAGAAAGAAGTCAACCGATTTATTTGAAATATATTTTATTATTTTCTATATTGTTATGAGAGTGTTTATGGCTTTAATTTCTTTTCATTAATTATTTGTCAAACTTAAATATTATTAATTTTACATTTTTTGTCCATTTTTTTTTTCATTAGTTGACTTATACAACCACTCATATCTTAAAACCTATACAATAATCGACAAAGATTAGCATTGCTTCATAAAGTCAATATTGTTGCGCAAATTTTAAGCCTAAAATCACTTCTAAGTTAAACATACAACCTGAGAAACAAATAAAACAAATTATAAAATTATAAACTTTTTGAATTTATTTTATCCAGGAAATTAGATTCCATCACAATCGCGAGGTCGCTGCTTTGTTTCATGTCATTATCATTCCAACATTTTTAATTTTCTTTTCTTCCCATGCTCTTAATATGTGTTCCATTTAATAGTTACGTTTTTTCTCTTACCTACCTACCTACATATTCAATTTTTCTGTATTGTATAGTTCATCAACTAACCTATACACACACACATTATTTTTTTGTTTCTCTAATTCTATCGTCACATCGCTGAGCAGTGTGGACTCTTTTTTCTTAAGTTACTATGGACATTTAATTAACTACAGTGCCGTGCACATGAAATGCCGATTTATCTAAAGAAAAATTAGATCTTTTTTATTTTTCTGGTTCGAGGAACTGAATAGATTATAATTCTTGCAATTTAAAAATAAAAAAAAGTTCTATTATAATAGCTTAAATTACCAATTTTGTATCACTTCCTCGAACAATAAAAATGAAATTAAGTTAAAATTTTCTTTACAAATAACTCGAAGAAGGTACTTACAATGACGTCGATAAAAAGAGCACACAAATGTGGGTAGGTTAAGTCAGTTGCACTGCACTGAACATGAGCAGATGAATAAAAAAATGTGTCTATGGATATTTACACACGCATACCTATAGATGTATGAGCACATTAAAAACACAAATTTGTTTTTTTACCGCAAACTATATTTTTGGGTTGCAAAAAACGTTTCTAGGTATGAATAAAAGAAAGAAAAGAAGAAAATAGACAAAAATTTCGTTCTGTTTTCAACTAAAAAATTGAAATGGTTTTGTTTGTTTTCACGTGCGGCTTGGCCTTTACTACGTAATATTTTACTTACGTTTTTTTTCTAAAATGTTAATTTCGGTAAGGGAGTGTTTTTTGATTTTTTTTATTAAATACGAGTACATAACAAGCATAAATTCGTTGTTTTTCTTTGAACAATGAACATGAACAAACTCTTTTTTGTGAAATCTAATTAGACACGGTACGTATATACATATAAACTAAAATTAATATTATTGTAGAAAATATGCTCAGTCCCATTGAGAAATTTTTTCATATGCTAATACTAATATTCAAAAAATGTTCGTGGTTACAATTTGCGAAGCAACGCGAGCACGGGTCGGCTAGTTTAATATAAAACTTCCTTTTTTAGAAAATTCTTTACGTATCGTTGATCAGAATATTATTCGCCAAACTGAAATCTATAAAGCTGTATAACTAATAATAAAATGGCTGATTATGGAAATTAGATATTATTATTCCCGGGGTATATATATACTCTATTCATACTTACAAATCAAATTATTAGTTAAGTCTAGTATTTTTAAGTTTGGAAAAGATTCCGCTGTGCATCCATCTAAAAATTGTTGCAATCCATCATCGTGCATCGCACAATGTGTTATTGCCAGTTTTGTTAAATTCTGACAACCTTTATCGAGTGATTTTGATATGAAGGCAAGTTGATACGGTGCAAGTTTTACACTATGAAGCCTGAAAAAATGTAAAAACTTTATCAATAAAAATCAATTTTTTCTTATCATTAGGTTATCATACCAAAATTCCTTAAGTTCAGAACAATTGCTTAAACCAAGTGCAAAAGTCGTTATATCATTTCGAGAAAACGACGAACAACCAAGATAGAAATTTGTTTCAATTGTTTTTGTACAATAAGTTATTCGAAGAGATCTCAAGTCGGGAAGGTTATTCAGAATGATATCTAGTGGAATATGATCTAAGAAAGAAGAACAAAATAAATCAAATATCTAATCTTTTATACAGTTCAAGCCGTTTGAGTCCAGAATTTATGGTGACAAAAGAAGTATTGTCGTGGGTTAAAGAAAATGTGATATAACGAATCTCTGTATTTGACAGGACGACCAAATCTGGGCTCGAGGGTATAATGTTCAGCATTCCTAGAAACGCGAGTATTACGGTTGAACTGTTTAAGGCGAGGAATGCAGCTGGATATTTCTCTAGAGCATAAAACGTTAAAATAACGGTAAGAAAGGGTTAGACAAGAAACCTTACGACGATGTTTAAGCGTTTAAGTTTAAATAAATCAACTAATTATGATAATATCACCAATCAATTTAAATGCTCTACGTTCAATACTGTCCAAGAGACTTAAGTGAGTTGCAGGAGCACCAGCCTAGGCTTTATACTCAAGCTTTGGACATATATAAGTCTTGTATATAATAGCCAGATCAGAAGGGGAGACAAATTTCTTGCATCGTCTTAGAAACAAACACCTTGCGAAATTTTTTGGCGACATTGCGTATGTGATCGTTTTACAAGGAGTGGTTGGTGACACAAATACTGAAAATATCGAGATGTTCAGTCTCGATACAAGGGTTTTTGAAGCATTAAATTCCATGTTTAAGTCGAAAATTAATGAGCTTATCAAATTTTGTCATTGTAGTTCCGAAGAAGAAGGATGTGAGTCTGAAAACGAATATGAAAGGCTAAGAGTACTATCATCAGCGAAACAATGTATTGGATCAGAAGTTTCAAACAAGAGGTCAGTAATAAAAATGAGAACTAGTTTTGGAGGTAGAACAGAGCCCTGGGGCACACTAGCATTTATTTTGTGGTTTTCAGACCATCGTCTACCACTTGTATTGAACGATCCGAAAGGTCATTACTAATCCAATGAAGGAGGGATTCATGAAAACCGAAAGCACACGTTTTCGATAAGAGAGTCCTTTCAAATGCTTTTAAAATATCAATTGCAAAAGTGCTACGAAAGCGTTTCCATGATCTTAGAAAGATCGGACGTAAGTGCAATCGCTCGGAAATTAGAGGGTTTTCCATTCGCTCGGAACGAGACCTTGGCATTGGTTTTGCCAGCGTTCAAAAACACGTCTTTAGAACAATAGCGGAGATACCATCTGGAGCAGTCATAACACGCACTGGCCTGGCAGCGTTGAATTGGCGGCGAATTGCCTAGAAAAGAGATTAGCATTCTCTAAAGAGCTAACAATAGGAGTGTCATTGACAACGAGTGTAGGAACCGAGGAAGAATTCCTCATGCTTTTACAAATGACAACAAATGTGTACTGCCTTTGGGACATTGCGGTATTTTTTACCGTCATTTTTGGATATATATAAATTTATTCCGTCGAATATGAGTGTTGCAGGGCTTCTGGCTTGTTTGAACTTTGCGAAAGTGTTCCACGTCCGATATTTGAGTAGGCTGGTTGACCAACTGAGTTAGGTTTTTCAACACTCCTTTGGGTTTAATCTGGATAGAATATTGAGGCCATGAGGAATTGTGTACATTAAAATCCCATAAACTTTAATACAATTTAAAAAGCTTAAATATGCTTAATTAGTAAGGACATAGTAGTGCCGTGGTGTGATATGGTTATTGCGTTGGACTCCCATGCCAGAGGTCTTGGGTTCAAACCCTTCCTGTGCCATCCAAAGTTTTTTTCACGGGTTTTGCCTCTTGCGAGGAATTGACAAATCCTCAAGAATCATGAAAAGTGCTTTCTAAAATTAGCCGTTTGGATTCGGCTTAAAACTGTAGGTCCCCTCTATCCCTGAGAACATAACTCGCACACATGAATGATTGAGAGTTTTAAGTCACTAGGCCCTAGTTCTCAATGGACTGTTGTGCCACCTAATTTATTATTTTTTGTAAAGCCATGTTTTTATCTCAGTAACTTTCTTACATAGAACGAAAAAATTCATCTTATTGACTATTTCGGCAGCCAAATTGAATATTAAATAGTCAATTGACTACAACTGCGGTAGTCTATATGACAATCTTTTTTGAAAACCGACACCTAATTTGACTACCGAATAGTCAATATAATAATCTTCGATAGTCAATATGGCAACCAGGGTAGTCAATAGGACAGCTGCGGTAGTCACCAAAGTAGTTCTATCGACTTCTTTTGTTGTCATATTAACTACCCGAAATCAAATTTTGTTCTATGGACTATCCAGTAGTCAATATTTTAAAATAAGGTTGTCATATTGACTATTTTGGTAGTCAATGTTGTATTGGTCAAATTTTAAGTTGACAATCGACGATTGTTAATATGACAACTTTTTTTTCTGTGGTGTTTCAAAAACAGGTTTCAATATAAAATCTTTAACAATGCAACATTAAAATAAAATATACATAAACGTCCAATCCGTCAAATACAATAAAATAAAAAAGATTTTGGCATAGGGTCGTCAAATCAAATTGATGATCAAATTAAAGTTTATTTGACGTGTAAGTAAACAGTCGAAGGACTCACCATTTATTTCACCCATTGACGGCTGAAGAAAATCAATTTCAAGCCTTTTGATGTAGGCAGCACTTACGTCCAAAATTGTTAGCACACTCTCCTGATCGTAATCACTGATGTTAACATTCTCTAGATATTCCTGCAAGTGTTTTTCCATGTACACATTGATCCAACTTCGATTTTCTACATCAATTGGTAGAGTCTTCCAACGATGCTGATAGCATTTCCGCCAAAAAAAGTCATCTTTTATGTGAAGGCTTGATATTTTTAGAGGAATATTCATAGACAAATTGTCCACAACATAGTTTCGATCGACTTGTTTTGTTATTTCATTAAAAATTGGCAATTCTAAAAAATTAATTTTTATAAATAAATACAAAAAATTAAGTGAAAGCTGTCAGTTACCAATCCAATTGTCAACAATCCTATCTAATGCTAGAAGACGAAGTGTTTTTGGCTCAAGAGTTTTGCTATCGGTTTCCAATGGCGGTTTTGCCTTCAGTGATGCTGGTGAGTTCTTAGAATTTTGATTATCTGAAGGGAAGTAAGCTTTATAGACATTGATGTCCAATGAACATGGCAAGTAAATATTATCAAAATTCATTGTTTATAGAAGAAAAGAAGAAGCATATTAATGCTTCTTTCTTTTACTAAATACTATAACTTTAATTCGAGTGTTTTTCTAGACAAACTATCGATTTATTAAAATACTCAAACAAAAATAAAAGTCTGGTAGTCAAGGAGTTACTTTTATTTCTGTCCTCAAAATGGCGAAGCATTAGGGAAAAATACTCTGTTAAAGTCTATGAATGAAATCGAATCAATTTGGTATGTTAATTTACACAATGATTATAATATAATATGACAGTAAGGACAACGAAATATCTTAAACAGATAATCACAGCCTTACGCCATGTTATTATGGTCATAATCGTTTGTAGTCGGATAAGACCATTGCTAATAACTGGGGGAAAACATTTTTCTGCGTATATAAGATTAGTATAATGTTATGGTAATTTTATGGGAAGAAATAAAACATTTTTTTTTCTTGTTCTCGTTTTGAAATTTCAGATAAGGACTTCAAGGAATGTCTGAGTAGGGTATTTTTGGTGAAAAGCAACAGTTTAATAGATTTAAATCAATTTTTAATGAATAATTTTTTGAAGATGTGAACTTTAAACAAATTTAACACTTAATGGGAAATTCTTAGGAAACTGTTGCTTAACTGTTTTAAAAGTAAACACGTTACTGGGGTTGCATTTCTCACTGGGTTTTTAAATGTTGTTATGTCTTCGTAACACTAGTGAAATTTCAATTCTGAAATCCAATGTCTATTTCATTTAAAGCTTAATTCACTTTAAATAATAGTTTTTCTTCTGTATTCTTAGACAGTATTCACTTTGAACTTCTATTAATTGATTTTTTTTTCTCACTTGATACTTAAAAGAGTCTAGTGTAAACACCGTCTTATGTTTCAGTAGCTGTCAAAATCTGTTAAGAATCACATGCAGCTGCAAAATTGGTCAGTAAAGTTGGCCTTTTTCATGTTATAATAGGCCAGTTATAACTATAATTGGTTTTCATCATTGAAACCAACCATTGGAAATTTTTTGACAATTTGGTCATAGCTTTAATTGAAAATTTCTGTCATTGGACATAAATTTCCTGATTGTTAACAAACATTTCCTGATTAGAATCAAGCATTTGAGGTTAGAGGTGATAATTTAAACTTAAACTGACAGGTGAGCATTCGAAGAAAACCCTCGGCGTAACGACTATGTTCCGAAATATTAAATCAACAATTAGCTGTTTATTGAAAACGATTTCACCATTGAAAAATTTAAAAATAACTAAAAGAAAAAGTTAATTTTGTTTTTAATAGACACATTTTACAACTAAACTGCATCAACTATAGAGTCATCAGTCTACTTGACATCGCTTACAAAATCTTTTCTGCCGTAATATGTAAAGGTCTGAAGCTCATCGTCAACAACTTGACAGGTCCTTATCAGTGTGGTTTTAGACCAGAAAAGTCCACAGTCGATTAAATATTCACATTAGAGTAGATCCTGGAAAAAACCCAAGAACATCAAATCGACACCCACCATATTTTCATCGAGTTAAAGGCCACATATGACAGCATCTACAGGGACAAGCTGTATAGAGCCATATCTAGTTTTGGCATCCCTGTTGAACTGCTCCATAAAGGTTGGAAACAACTTAACAGAACCTTTCGTTGTCAAAAAAGGCTTTAGGCAAGGTGGTGCGCTGTCATGCGATTTCCTTAACATCGTCCTTGATTGAAAAGTGCAGAGCTCCCACGTCAACACTAGATGCACTAGATCTTTCAATTATTGTCCAATTACTTGCATATGCTGATGACATTGACATAATCGGAAGAACTGAGCGTGATGTCAATGGGGATTTTGCGAGCATTGAGGCAGAGAGGCGGCAAAAATGGGTTTAACGGTTAATGAGGGCAAAACAAAGTACATGTAGTCATCAAGAAAGGACTTAAGGACTTTGTCTACCTAGGCTCCGCTATGAACACAGAAAACAACACCAGCGCTGAGATCAAACGAAGAATTACTCTTGCTTGACCAAAGTGTCGCTATATAAGACCATCAACATCCCTGTCCTGCCCTACGGAGCAGAAGCATGGACTATGACAAAAGCGGATGAAAGCACCTTATGCCATTTCGAGAGAAAAGTTCTTCGCGTGATCTACGCTCGCGTATGCATAGAAGGTGAGTAGAGGAAAAGATGAAACGATGAGCTCTACGGGCCGTATAGCGAAGTAGACTTAGCCAGAAGGATAAAAGTCCTACGACTGAGGTGGCTGGGTCACGTAGAAAGCTTGGGAACCAATGCTCCGTCCCGGAAAGTCTTCGCCTACAGGACAGCGCAGTATATGAAGACCTCGAATCAGGTGGCGCTCACAAGTGGAAAGCTACCTCACCCAACTTGGAGTGCTCAATTGGCGGCATCTAGCTAGGAACCGAGCTAGACGAAGAAGTTTGTTGGTTGAGGCCCTAGTCAGCACAGGGGCCCTACTCTGTAATGCGTTTCGAAAGCAAATATTTTCGAAAACGAATATTTTTTACTCTCTATTTCTAATGCGGATAAGAAATCTAGTACTTACGGAATGACAAATCCGCATTTGGATTTCTCGTACCTGACAATGCGTTTCCGAATTTCATTAGCGTTCGAAAACGGAAATTTTCTTTCTACACCAAGAGAGGTAACGAATTGCAATTCGAAGGTCGTTTTTAAAGGACACAAAAGGAAAATTTTGTTGAGTTGTGTGAAATAGATAAAATATAAGTAAGGAAATAATAATTTTATTCAAAATTTAAGCAAATAAATCCCATTACAGGGAATCATCAGCGAAAAATGTGCATACCAAAAAAGCAATTTGAAATTATGGTGGAATTCGTATGACTTGAAGGAAAAAAATTATACCTTAGCAAAAGACAAATTTCAACACAAAAAACGAAATGACTATGAAAAAAATCAGCTTAAACTTTCTAAGCTTGAATCAAAAAGAGAGATGTGGCAATTGCAAAGCAGTGAAGTGTAAAAAAAGTCATTACGATAATTTTCAAGTGATAATAATGACTGAATTTTAATTTTTTCCTCGTCTTTGTGATTTGTTTTGATTTTGTTTGTAGTTTTGCTTTGACAAATCTCAAGAAATACTTCGAGACTCGATAAATCTATTGGATAAATAGAAATAGTACTAGATGATTGTTTTATTCGATTCGAACATTTTACAGAGTACGAATTCATAAACGAATCGAATATCAGATTCGAATCGGATTGGCTTTCGAAACGCATTACAGAGTAGGGCCCCAGGACTGTAGCGCCACCTTAAATAAGTAAGTAAGTAAATTCTACAACTCATCAGCTTCATTTCGACACCAAACATAACGAATTTGACGCTGTTTCTCGCTTTTGAATCTCGAAACAAAATAATGATGAAAACCCATGACAGCTACAACTGGCTCTTAATGTCAACTTGTGGAAAATAAAATAGTATTATAAAATACCTAATAAAAATAGTGCCAAAGCCGAATTAAATGAGATTTTGGAATACGATACATCTTGATGATTCGTTTGAAATTTTTAACGAAAGTAATTTGTATTTATGTATGTAAATTAGTTTATACATACATATGTATATGAAAAAGCCATCAAAACTGAGATTCAAAAAAGATTCAGAAATGTCACCACACAATTAGCTGAATTGGTCAGAGAAACAATTGTGTTGATTCACGAATTGAAACCAGATGAAGTAAGTGTATTCGCTAGTTGGGTAAAAGAATTGTTAGCTGGAGACTTGGAATAAAGAAAAAAACGCAACTGAAGCGATTTACAATTGAAGGTCTTAAATCGACTGATGTGGGGTATTGGCGTAGATCGTAGAAAGGTGTTAAATCGGAAGATTACAGTGATCACGTCTTCGAGAAATTACATGATTTGGAAATTGTTGGATCAATCAAAGCTCGATGGCGCAATATTTTTAACAAAACAGCTGCAATAACCCCATTTCCAAATAAGTCAGTCTCAATAACAATGTTAGCGCAAAAACCACACCAAACACTGATACGCGAAGGGTAGAGTGTGTTTAGAGGCTTTTCAACAATCATTCTTCATTTTCTGAGGACCTAATGCGACAATTTTATTTATAATTAACTAATAGTTATTATTAAATTTGCCTCCAACTGAAGATTGGCCCCATCTCTAAAATTATTTTTTCGCTAAAAGTTCGGATAACTTTGATGACTTTCCTGATTCCGAAAATCCAGTTTTCAGGGGTATGGTAAGTTACTATTTTGGGTCAAATTTCTTCTGATATGTCATAATGTCCAACTTATTCATAAAAGTATTGTTTTTTTTTGTTACGTTACTCGGGGTGTATATTTCTCACTGGGTTTTTACATTTTGTTAAATACAATTTCGGTTTATTAGCTGTTGGTACTATAACTTAACGAAATAACACTATCGGGGAACTTCGATCAATACAAGCACGTGTTGCAATCCATTTAAAACAACAGTTGCATCAGTCTCTTTTTTGAATAGATATAAAGTCCAACCACAATGCCAGCTGCAAAATCCTAACGAGCACTGACTCGCTAAGGATGGAGAGGATTTTCAACCATCATTTTTAAATTTTCTTTCTACTCATTAACGTAGCCGCCGAGTTGAAAATTGGCCCCATAAATGATGATGATTTTTCTCTGTAAATTGAGATAATTTTGATGTCCTTCGTGATTCTAAAAATGTTGTTACTTTTCAGCTTCTTCTTTTATTTCATTATTTCAAATGATATTGATAATAGCACCTTTGTACAAGTAAAATGACGCCCAAAGCGGCTAGGTTAATTTGTATACACTAACTTGTCCCAAAATATCTAATTTTTCCACCAGTTTTATTAATGCCGGGCGAAAAAAAGTTTAAAAAGATACAACTGCCTAAATACCAATACAATTCGCCCTAACTCTGGAATGAGATGATTAGGTCTAAAGAAGAAAATAATAGTGTGGGATGGGGGTCTATAGCCCTCCTCATAGGCGGGAGGGGTTGCCGTTGTTTTTCAATCTTTGATTTTGCATGTCAATTCACTTTTTTTTAACTTCTAACGGGGGGATATAGACCCCATCCCATACGTTATGGCAAATTGTCTATTTTTGTTATAATATTAATTCGTCGATTTCTTGTAGATGTAACTTTAGACTCAAATTATAGTTCATTTATAATTCATCTAATGGCTAAGAAATACCAATAAGCGAAAAAAGCTGTTTTCAGGTTTTTGGACAACTATCGTTCGGCGCTCCAGGTCGGAAACTTGGAATATTAATTAGGCTAACATCATAAACAAGTAACAAACGAATCAGAACTACCAGATTTAACGCAATGATGTCATCGGAACAGTAGAAAACTGAAATCCCATAAGTTATGTAAACAAAATGAAATTTCGTTTGGCATTTTGTAGTCAGCTGTTCAGTAAAAATGTGATTGCATCATTAAAATGTTTAGAATGTATTTGAGTAGTAACCTTCCTTCCTATCTTCTATCTTCCGCAACAGTCACAAGCGGTTCTGGTTTATGTGTCTTTTACGCTTAAAAAAAGTTGGAATCTACGCCTTTTGCAAGGATGCCTCTTGGGGACTGTTCGCAAGACCTCGCCTTATAAGGCGAAGGCCATTCAAAGTAGTATTCCCTATTTTGTTTTGCGTAGCAGGCTGTGAATGGTCATTCATTAGTAAGTTGTGAAATATAACGTTGTGTTTGACGTGTGCAGCTATATATAAAAACCATATGATTAAAAACATCGACTTAATTTTTTGTTTTGTTGTAGTCCATTTTCATCACAGGCTTAGAAAGTGGCATTCTCGCGTTTATGTTGCGTCGATAACAAAACAACTTGTTTGTTTGGCTTTTGAACATAAGTCACTAATGCCATTCTTTCAGAAAATCCAAAGATAGGTGAGATTAGCTGATACTGTTTCCTGTCATCAAGAAATTACTTTGCTACAAAGAGTCTTGGCCTAACCGGAAATCCTCATCAAAGGTAGATCTGGGAGAAATTTTAAAGTTAAGACATATCCTGTCAGTTTTGAAAGTTAAGAATATATTTTCGGATGACCTGAAAGATTAATTTGCTATTGATATTTCAACTTTACTTATCCAATAAATGTTTGAAGATCATTTATAAATAAGTTAGAATAATATAGCATAGATATTAAAAGAATGTATCGAAAACGTTCTGGGGTGCAAATTGGACCCCATGACACGACTGTACCAATTTTTGCCGTGATGTAAAGGAGGGTAATATTATTAGTATTTCTATTTGAAAAACATACTTTACATTAGAATTCATATTATTGCACCAATCTTTTACTTAAAATAGAGCTCTAAAACGTTGAAAAATAAAAAATAATAATTTTACTGATGGATTTTACTGAAAGCTATAACTGGCGGCGCCTTTAGCAAAACCCTATGTTAACATGACCAACTCGTTAAAAAAGCTCGATTTCCAGTTCCCAGTGTTTCTTTTTCATTACGTAACATATCCCAATAATTAGCAGAAATGACGATGTTCCACGTGCATATTTCTTAATGAACATTAGTTAAAACAATATTGAGATGAACATAAACAAAAATGTCCTTTTTTTATACCCGTCTATAACCATTTCACTCAGACTAAACAACACCAACACGAAAACAAAACAAAAATGATTCAAATTCAAAACGGATACTCTGAGTATACCTACCCGCAGGCTTCTTTCTCGTATTCCTTATGTCAACAGATGTCCTTTTGAATACAATGGACAATAACGGACGTATCATAATGGTCAGTTTGCATAGAATGACAATGAAATGAAACTCCTACTTTACAAACTGAGTGCATGCTGTTGTATGGAAAGTTTTTGGGTGATTTATACTTCTATGGTTTTTGTTTTTCGCTTTAATTTTTTATCAGGTCTCTATGGTATTTCAGAGTAGAGTTTCAAGCTTTCCGAAGCATGAAACGAAACTCGAAACATGCATGTAAGAGACATTCACTCGTTATCATAAAGGATATCTTGTCATCGCAAGTTCGTTGTTAATTCTTTTTCTATGTATGATGTGAAGCTTTAGTTATGAGGACGTTCCTTTTTTATTTGTTCTGAAGTTACAAAAAATGGGATTTTTATTTGCTTATCTCATTTTCACTCTTTAACAGGGGTTAATAAAAATGAGTTAAATGCTGAAATGGCTGCTGCGGATTTACGAGTATGTCCTTGCTTAATTTAATGGAATTTAAACTTGGTAGCATTGTTTCATTAAGGAAGATGGGTTTGAGTAAACCTTTCGTAAAATGAAATCAATATTATTTATGGGATAGATCATACCCTGTACTTTTCAATGGTTGCGAATCAAACTAGTTCAAAGTTAACTCTAGAATTCCACAAGGTCATTTAGGTCTTATTGTCTTTAATTTATTTATAGATGATTTACAGTAGGTGTTGAAACACTTTAAGTTTCTTACATCATTTATGCCGACGAACGTTTTAATTTTTAAACTGTTTTAAGTTCTTGTGATTGTGAATAATTGCAATGTGATCTTAACTCGTTTTTTGATTGGTTTGTTCCAGGGGCGAACAGAAAATAATTTGGGGGGGGGGGGGCTTTAATAAAATATATATTATATTACAGAACGTTCTCGATTAACGCAACTCTCGATTCACTCAACTCCTCGATTTTCGCAACAGCTGAATTTTTATTATTATTGACGCTGTAATCGCAAC
The DNA here is from genome assembly GCA_920104205.1 of Eupeodes latifasciatus. Classification (NCBI taxonomy): domain Eukaryota; kingdom Metazoa; phylum Arthropoda; class Insecta; order Diptera; family Syrphidae; genus Eupeodes; species Eupeodes latifasciatus. The sequence continues at coordinate 182,425,418 of OV049924.1, forward strand.
TCTTCAAAAAAAAAAGGACTCGATAAGTGCAACTTTTGTTTTTATATGCATATCCTTATTTACACAGGTTCTTTGCTATTTTTGTTTTTGCCTGTTGCGTTACATTTTGTGTCGGCAGTTATTTTACCGCTACTTTTGAGTGATGGGTACGATGAAGTGGTATTAATGTACATTTATGTATCTATAAAATGCAAAATGTTCTTATTAGTTTTAATGAATTTTGTTCAGTGAGTCAAAGAAAGCAAAATGTGCCAATTTCCAGCGAGGTCCTAAAAAAGGCTCATTGCATGAAAAAATTAAAGAGAGGCCAGGATCTTTTAATGCGAGCAATGGTTGGATGACAAATTTTAAGAAAAGACACGGAATTTGCCTGTTGAAAATTTGTGGAGAAAATTTTTCAAACAAACCGCAGCTTGTAGATCCATTCTTGATTAAATTTATGAAAAAAGTCAGACAGCTCGATTTGACACCCAATAAAATTGATAACGCCGATGAGTCTGGGTTATTCTACCGACTTATGCCCAACAAAACCCTTGTAGCTTTTAAGGAATCGACAGCTCCTGGCCGAAAGACAAGCAAAGAAAGAATCACATTTCTCGCCTGCACCAACGCATCCAGTTTACACAAAGTTAAGCTATTCGTCATAGGTAAATTTGTAAACCCACGATCATTTAAAAATTTGACAACATGCCCCTTGTATACAAGGCAAATAAAAATGCTTGAATGACGTTAGCATTCTTTAAACAATTGCACTACAAAAAAAAGTCTATTGGCGTTCTTAGTTGAATGTGAGGGATCAGACCTTGAATTAAAAATTAAAGTATTTAACCTTCGAAATGCAATTTGCCTCCTATCCAACGCATGGAATGGATTGCAGGCAGATCCAATCAAAAAATGTTGGCATGTGTTGATGACCTCTCATAATGATTGGGAAGATGAGGATGAGCTACCTTTGAGCACAGTTCGAGCTCAAATTATCAATGAACACGCGGTCGTAGAATCCATATCAACTCTCTTCAATGAAATTTCCGTCAACGAATCCATTTCGAATGAAGAAACGTATGATTGGTTACGCTAAACCATTTACAACACTGAGGAAGTCTACGAAGACAATGAAACACGTGAAATATGAAATGAAAGTGGGTCCGAGGTTGAGATTCCTGCTCCCAAAATAAAGGCTGAAACTGCAATACAAGCAATACAATACAATACATACAGCAATTAAATGGGATGAACAGAATTCAGGTCCTATTGAACAAATTTCGAGTCTTTAAAAACATCCAAAAAATCCAGACAAAAGTGTCCAATTTTTTCCAAAAAAAATAATTTTGTAAACATATTATGTATTTGTTTATCTACTTTTATATCTTATAATGAATTAACTTATTTTAGTTTTGTTTCATGTTGCATTAAATAAGTGCACATGCTTCAACTTTCGTTTAAGGTTAATGTAAGGCAAGTGAAGAATTTTAACAGGAGTGGAATATTGAAGTAAGAGAATTTCATTAAAAAAAAAATACTTCATGAAAAAGCCGATTTTTCTGGTGCGGGGAAATAAATCCACGGGAACTAACTCCACTGAGGGATTTAGTTCCCACTTAGTGAGAACTAAATCCACTTTAGTAAAGTGGATTTAGTTCCCATGCTAACTGGGAATCTAATTCCGAAAAAAATGTGAGTTTGAAATTAATTCCCACTTTTTAAAAAAAGAAGCAAGTAGAATAACGCCCAGGGACGTAACGCCCAACTTTTTTTTTGGGGCTTATGTCTCACTTCGGTGGGATATAAAACCGAAATCTTATTTGGGCCCTAAGCCCCACCCAAGTAAGACCGAATGTCCCACTTAATTAGAATCACCAAATGACACAACTTGGAGCACTTTAAATCCTTAGATCCCGCGAAGCGGGCCACCCACAGGTGCTTTTATTCAAAAAAGCTGTTGATATTGGCGCCTGCCTGGCGACTTTACATACCCTAAGCGGAGCAACGGAGTTGCGTGAGCGGGTGTGACCCCGAAAAAGGGAGTTAAAATCCTGATAACCCGCGAAGCGGTCCACCCACAGGTGCTTTTATTGAAAGAAGTTGTTGATATAGGCGCCTGCCTGGCGACTTTACAAACCCTAAGCGGAGCAACGGAGTTGCGTGAGCGGGTGTGACCCCGAAAAAGGGAGTTAAAATCCTGAGATCCCGAAAATAATGTTGAAAATAAACTTTTTTTGTTTTTCCTAATTTTTGTATTATCACCGTATCAAAAAATTATTGTTCATTGTATTGAAATAAAAAACTTTATATTCTTTTTTGGCTCTGCAAAAATTTGGGGACAATGTTTTATTAGTTTTTTATCACCTTGCTCATCAATAACTAAGCTCCCATTGCAATTTTGACCATAATAGCAAATGTAACGTGAAATATTATTTCGAGTATATTTTTTAACATACATTTGTTTTTCTTCACGGTCATAAATTAACACACTATTTTTACGAAACCCGCTAATAAATTCAATTTTATTTTCCATGCTTTTAATTTTTTATTTTAATTTTATTCACATTACGCACTGTTTCCTTAAATTGCTAAGACTGATGTTCGACTGTACTCATCAAAATCGAACAAGTTTCAAGAATCTGATAACTAACTGTAATTTGAAGCTGTTGTTGTTAGAAATTAGTTCCCTCTTCATATTTTTGAATGTGTACTAAATTCCCATAAGAAAGTGGAGTTCGTTCCCACTTAGCATGGGAACTAAATCCACTTTACTAAAGTGGATTTAGTTCCCACTGAGTGGGAACTAAATCTCTCAGTGCAGTTAGTTCCCGTGGATTTTTTTCCCCGCACCGATTTTTCTATGCTGAGAATATGGAAAGACCACTTCTATAAACTATATAACTACGATGACGAATCGTATTCCGCTGTAAAGTAGATAGCACCATTCAACCTATTTGAAGCTAGCAACAATTTCGACAATATAATTGAGAATGCAAATGGAGGTCGGAAAAGAGATCACCGATGCATTTGATGTCAAAAAAGGTTTTAGACAAGGCGATGCACTGTGATGCAACTTCATCAACATCGTTCCGGAAAGAATTGTACAATTTTCCAAAGGTTTGCCCAATTGATGGGATACGAGAAGAATAAGGGTTTAGTAGTCAATGAGGGCCAGATCAAATACTCGTATATGCTTTCAACAATAAAAGACATTGGACGACGACAGCTATAACTTTGAAGTAGTTATGGATTTTGTCTACCTAGGGACTGATATAAATTCAAATATCAACATCAGTGATGAAATCAAACGAAGAATAACTGTTGCTGCTTCTTTTGGGTTTAAAAGACAACTGAAACTGAGCAGTAAAGTTCTCTCCAGAGCAACTTATGTACCCGGTTCCCATGATACATATATAGTACTGAAACTTGTCAAGGCAAGTTTAAAACGTCTTAGAGAGAAAAATTCTTCACATTCTCCAGAAGACCACGATTCAGGTGACGCATGCAGGTGGGAGAAGACCTAAACCAATTTGGCGTGCGAAATTGGAGACAGTTAGCTAGGGCTTAGCTGGGCTGGCTTAAAACGCATGTTGGTCCAGGCCCAGTTTGCCCCAGACTGTAGTGCCACCTTAAGTAGGTAAGTAAGACGTAATAGTTTGTTTTTAAAGTCGGATTCGAACTAAAGCCATCAAACCTTTAGAAAAAGTAACGGGTTATCCATTTTGCGGTTTCAAAAGTATAGGGCTGGAATTTGACATCTGTCAGACTAAGTTGTTAAACCAATTTTTTCTTCAGTTGAAAGTCTGACATTTAGGAAAATGCATCGCTTAGCTATCGCACAACGCTTACAAATTGCTAAAATCTACTACAAAAATGGTGGATCTGCCACAGCCACATACCATACATATCGTGCTTTAAGAGGTGATTATGGTTTACATAATCGTCCAACTACGCAAGCAATTGGCAAAATTGTGAAGAAATTTGAAGAGAGTAAATTGGTTACAGATATACATAATGTAAGGCCTGTGCATAATCGTTTCTCTCGTACCACTGAAAATATAGATGCTGTAAGTGAAAGTGTTGCCGAAGACCCGAATGTCTCGATTTCTCGTCGTTCTGAGGAATTAGGACTGTCTTACGGCACATTTTGATGGCATATTTTGCATTTGGATCTACACCTACATCCACATAAAGTCCAGCTCACACAACAACTGAAGCTAGCTGACCAGTGACCATTCACTTGCAAAACAGACGGTGGACGGCGATTTTTCGAACAAAATTATCTTCAGTGACGAAGCATATTTCTCACTCGGTGGGTATGTTAATAAACAAAATTGTCATATTTTGGGTTCTGAGAATTCTTAAGTAATTGAAGAGAGACCATTACATCCACAAAAAGTCATTGTTTAATGCGCTCTTTGGTCCGGAGGTGTGGTTGGACCTTACTTCTTCGAAAAAGAGGATGGAACGACTGTCACTGTCAATTCGGAGCGTTATGGTCATATGATAACGGAATTATGTTATTGAACATTACGACTTGGAGAATATATGGTTTCAACAAGACGGTGCCACATGCCACACAACTTGAGCGAATATGGCTTTAGTGTAAGAGACATTTCCAAGATCATGCGATTTGACTACGCTAGACTTTTTTTGTGAGGCTAACCGTGTTTATGCAGTTAAACCTTTAACTCTTGAGCACTTTAAAACCAACATACGTCAAGTTATGGTTGAGATACCTCCCAATATGTGTCAAAAAGTGGTCGAAAATCACCTCAAAGAAATCGATGATTGCAACAATTCGCGTGGTGGTCATTTATATGATGATGATTTCACATATAATGTTAATGTTCAAACTTTATAATAATAAAGATACATACATAATGTATGTACTCGTATATCATGAAAAAAATATTGAATGTGTGTTTTATTTGCGTTTACTTATTAAACCGCAAAACTGATAACCTTGTATGATTTGATTGCAAAGTATATTATCTTGTTGATCAGTGTAATGCTTTCTTTGGTTGGTAAGCTGTTTTTAAAGTAAAGGTAAGTTATCATTATGGGTCACATTCCAGCTTCTTCTTTCATAATTTCATAATGGCCAACCTATTCATAAAAATAATGATAATACTACCTATGAACGAAACAATGACACCCAAAATGGGTAGGTAATTATTATACGTATATTTTCATAGTTGACCTCATAATCCCAATAATATTTAAGGGCAATACAAAATAAAATTTGCAACTTAAAAAAAATACTTGCACAGGCAGACATGAATGCATATGGATAACAAAACAATACATTATTATTTTTTTTATAAAATCCATACTGTCGGTTTAATATTATTATGCTTACTCAACGAGACGATAAGTGCCATAAAAATAACTCAAAATAAATTGCTTTACATAAAAATTGGCTTCGTCTTGGGTTATTTCATAAATAAACTTTTTTTCTTCTTCATTTTTTTTTAACTTCAAACTAGATACAAAGCGTGTATCTGAATATCTGGAGTATACAATGGTTGACTGAAGGTGAATGATGACGATGCAAAAGCATTTCGTTCCATCATCATTGCTACCACTATACGTATGTAGGATAATATTTACGTCATAATAAGCAAAATAATTTGGTAATAATAATGCGAGTCATGAGTTCACCGCACCGCAAGACCATCATAAGAACGTTTTCTAATTTTAAGAGGATTTATGTTGGAGGTGATGTAGATGGTTTTTTATTTGCTTGCCTTTGCCTTGCCTCGCCATCTTTTATATCACATCAAATTTATGTAAAATGATACACAAATTCATATTGAGTGAAAAGTGTTTTAAAAAATGCATCCTACAATAATAAAAACGTAAAGAAAAATGATATTTTTCAGTGATAAATCGTGTTTTAAAATTTCACGTCAAATAATCTTATATAAATTACGTGTCACAATGTTTGTCCGCGATGGAATCCTTAACTACTTAACCGATTTTAATCAATACTGTGCAACGTGTGGAGTTTGATTCACTTTGAAAGATAGGATAGCTTGCATCTCAATTTATGATCGCAATATTATTTTATATTATAACTAGCTGACCCGGCCAAGCCTTCCTGTGGGGAACGTTTCTTGTCATATTACATTGTTGTAAATTATTTAAGGGGAACGGCACGAGACATGCTATTTTACATAGATGCCATTTGTAAAAAAAAACATGGCGAGGGCGACCTTCATGACTAATTTTCTACTAACATAACTCCGTACGTCTGTACGTCCGTACGTTCGCGACGTTTTTTTGTCGTCCAAAGCTCAAGAACCAGTAGAGATATCGATTTCAAATAAATTTTGTTATACAGATAATAATGCAGAAAGATGCAGAAAGGGCTCTCAAGAAAAGTGAGTGCGTGGTTTTTTTACCATAGCAATTTGAAAAAAGGTGAAAATATCTCCCTAAATATCTCAAGAGCCAAAAGCGCTAGAGACTTGAATTAAATTGTATACCTATTATATATTGTAACGTGATACCAAACAAATATATTTTTGGAAAGAAATCCAATGAACTGTTTTTTTATAAATTAAAAAAACCAAAAACAAATATTTGTCACCACTCACTCACTCACTCACTCACTCACTCACTCACTCACTCACTCACTCACTCACTCACTCACTCACTCACTCACTCACTCACTCACTCACTCACTCACTCACTCACTCACAAAAATGATTTTATTTCCAAAAAATTTTGTGCAAAATTTTGAAATTTTTGTGCAAAAAAGTTGAGAAAAATCGAATCGACAGTTTTTTACAAAAAATTAAAAAACTATAAAAAACATTACCAAAACTTGGTAAAATTTGATTTTCGAATCAAATATCTTTTAAAAAATTTGGGATTATGGCTTCCAACTAATTTTAACTTATAAGAAATATTGTTATCAATATTCGGAAAAATTTTGAGAAACATCGAATTGACAGTTTCTTAAACATAGTAAAATTTTACTTTCGACTCAAATAGCTTTTCAAAAATTAAAAATATTGGCTTCAAACTTATTTTATCTCACCGAAAATATTGTTTTTTATATTCAATAATTTCTTATAAGAATCCAAAAGTCAGTTTTTTCATAAAAAAAATAAAATCTACAAAAAATAGTATACGCAAATTTGGTAAAAATTGATGTTCGGTTCCCGATATCTCTCAAATTAATTTCATTCATCCAATTTGTATTTGTTTATATAAGAAATAAGAACATTTAAGAAATGGTACTAAAATTGGTAAACATTTGTTTTCGACTAAATATATCGGAAACAAAACTAGATTTTCAAATGAAACTATTTCATTATATGAAAAATGTTGTTGGTAGTTTTTAGGAACAATTCAACTAACAAAACGAAAACCTGCAAACTTTTAAGCAAGACAAATCGACAGACGGGATGGGGAGTTATCAGTGTGGGTCGCATCCCAGCATCTTTTTTACTAATGGCATCATGCTGGTGCCCATGTCTGATATTCTTTAACGATCCACCTTAAATAATTAATAGCAATGTAATTTGAAAACAAAAAACATTAGCCACAGCAACGCATGGCCAGGTCAGCTAGTTTAAATATAAAAATTTATGAAAGCCAAAATAAAATTTACGAAAAGAACTACCAACAAATGTTGTCATTTTAAAATATAACAAAAATATAAATTAATGGATATTAATACATATTTGAGCTAAATAACAATTCCTTATTTTAAGACTTGAAATCGAAATTTTAAGACTTGAAATCGAAAGCATACAACTAAATTTCAAGTTTATGTCACACTTCATAACAAATTAAATCAATCGATAGTTTAACGACCTTACGGCTATTTTTGTACGCGTTGTGGATAAAAACTTTCACTTTTTTTGATTTCAATCTTATAGCACAATGAATACTTAATTTTGTAGTTTTTATTTTTACAGGTGCTTTTATTATGCTGATACGTATATAATTTATTTTTGAAAAACTAAAATTGGCTAGGGATAAAATAACGGGGATGTAGCTCAGATGGTAGAGCGCTCGCTTAGCATGTGAGAGGTACGGGGATCGATGCCCCGCATCTCCAAATTGACTTTTTATGTACATAGGTAGTTTATTTTTACCTGAAAAAGAAAGTCTTTTGAAAAAAATCTTTTTTAGTTTAAATCTTTAACCAAATTGGGATTTTATCCATCTACAGACGTGAATAGCAAAAGAACAAATTGTATGGTATGTCAAATTTAAATCCACTTGATGGATAAAGGTATTTGCAATGGAATAAAACATTGCGGATGTGTTCAAGCTATATAAAGGATAATTTTTTCTTAGACGTGAGGGTTTCAAGAAGAAAAAAGAGGCTGGGATGCGACCCACACTGATAACTAAAGTTGCAACTTTTCTAACTTCAAGTTAGCAACAATATTTTGCATAAAATAAAATAAGTTTGAATTCAAGATCTGTTTTCGTTCCCAAGAAAATTAGTCAAAACTAATTTTTACCAATTTAAGTAGCATTTTTTCAACTTTTTTATTTTTTATATAAATAAATACAGATTGGATTTTTCTAAGAACAATATCTTACGTTAACAACAAAAGTCAATACCTTCATTAATTCACGAGATATCGACAATCAATATTTTCAATTTTCGAAAAGATATTTGAGTCGAAAATCAATTTTTACCAACTTTTAGTAATGTTTTTTTTGCTAGGTTCTTATTTATTGTAAAAAATCTTTTTATTCGATTTTGTTCAAAATTTTACCAGATGTCAAAAACGTTAGTTTTTGACATATAATAGCATATAATTATTTTGGCAGTAAAATCAGTTTTTGTTCCTAAAATATATTCGAGGTGACACATTTTTTTTTCAGGTTTTTTGATTTATAATGGGTGATTTTTTAAGAGCTTGAGAACTTTTTAAAAAAAAAAACGCATAAAATTTGCAAAATATCATCGATTCTTTATTTGAAACGTTAGATTGGTCCATGACATTTACTTTTTGAAGATAATTTCATTTAAATGTTGACCGCGGCTGCGTCTTAGGTGGTCCATTCGGAAAGTCCAATTTTGGGTAACTTTTTCGAGCATTTCGGCCGGAATAGCCTGAATTTCTTCGGAAATGTTGTCTTCCAAAGCTGGAATAGTTGCTGGCTTATTTGTGTAGACTTTAGACTTGACGTAGCCCCACAAAAAATAGTCTAAAGGCGTCAAATCGCATGATCTTGGTGGCCAACTTACCGGTCCATTCCTTGAGATGAATTGTTCTCCGAAGTTTTCCCTCAAAATGGCCATAGAATCGCGAGCTGTGTGGCATGTAGCGCCATCTTGTTGAAACCACATGTCAACCAAGTTCAGTTCTTCCATTTTTGGAAACAAAAAGTTTGTTAGCATTGAACGATAGCGATCGCCATTCACCGTAACGTTGCGTCCAACAGCATCTTTGAAAAAATACGGTCCAATGATTCCACCAGCGTACAAACCACACCAAACAGTGCATTTTTCGGGATGCATGGGCAGTTCTTGAACGGCTTCTGGTTGCTCTTCACTCCAAATGCGGCAATTTTGCTTATTTACGTAGCCATTCAACCAGAAATGAGCCTCATCGCTGAACAAAATTTGTCGATAAAAAAGCGCGAAACACATTTCGAACCGAACACTGATTTTGGTAATAAAATTCAATGATTTGCAAGCGTTGCTCGTTAGTAAGTCTATTCATGATGAAATGTCAAAGCATACTGAGCATCTTTCTCTTTGACACCATGTCTGAAATCCCGCGTGATCTGTCAAATACTAATGCATGAAAATCCTAACCTCAAAAAAATCACCCTATAGAAAAAAAAGTTAATTGGCTTTTTCAAAATTATATTGATTTGGTATCACGGCACATTATATAAAATTTAATTGAAGTTACTAGCGTTATTAATTTCGCTTCGTGTCCGCACACATGCACACACAGAAATCTCTCTATAAATCTTTTATTTAGATTCTAGGGCCCTTGAAACGCCGAGAAATGTCAAAATTTTCACTTCGACAAACTATTCAATAACTTCCTATGGGAAGTTAATTAAATGTACATAATTTAATTTTATAGTCAAGACATTAGCTTTATCATGTCGTTTGTCCGAATTATTGAGCCCATGACATGGCGTCGGGCTTATCTGCGTAGACAGGTGACTTCACATAATGTTCATCGATGTTAAATCGCACGATCTTGAAGAACAAGAACAAGAACACGATCTTGAAGAACAAGAACACGCCTCATAAATACGACGAGATATAATGCGCTCACCAAAAGTTTTCCTCAATAAGTTGATTGACAAAAAAATCATGTCTCTTCAGCGTTCCCCATTAACTATTGGTCAATGATTCTTTTTACCATAGAACACCCTAAAAACAGTGACTTTTCGAGGATGCTAAGGCCCGATCTACTTCTCAACAATAGCTTGTCGATTATGATCCTCCAAATACGACAATTTTGCTAATTAACGTACACATAAATGAGCTTTATCGCTGATCTTGATCGTTCCGCTTAAGATTCTTGCACAAACTGGATTTGTAAGCTAGCAAACCAAGACCCACTAGAGTAAACGTTGTGCGAAAGCAATGCATGGTTGCTCGAATCAAAAACACTCTAGTAAAGATATAAATCCTCGGTAGCCAAATTGGTTTGCCTACAAGCTAAACCGGAAATCGAACTCATAAACTTACGAGTATTTAAGTATGCGTGTGATTTCTCCTCTAATTTTATGAAATTTCCCCTAAAAACTTAGTAGTTGATTCTATGTATGCGTGAAAACACGTCAATTTTTCTCGTTGAATTCGTCCAAATTACAAATACAACAATATAAACAAATGGGTTTTGGAGGGTGATACGTACGAAGGATTTATATCTTCATATAGAGTGTTTTTGGCTCGAGTTACCGACTCTCATGGGCGATTATTTCTACAGAATATTGGTAGCGAGAATGTTGGTAATAAATTTGCACGATTTGCAAACGTTGTTTAGGAGTAACATTGATATTGAGCATAAATCAAGTGACAACTGTCAAAATAAACAACTCCGAACAAAAGTATTGTCGGATTGAAAACCAGACGTCTTCGCCTATCAATCAAGCTTCTTATAGGGCACTTAATAATGGATTAAAGATCACGGATTGGTAAGTGGGAGTGTACTCGAAGGGGGGGGGGGGTGTTTGTCTGAGAAAATATCAGCACTTAACAGAATATTTTGCAATGTCGAATACATACATAGGTATGTTATTAATACTTAAAAGACGATCTGCGGTTCATGAACACATAATTTATTTAAAAAAGCTCGGTTATAGACTGTATTAAATGCTTTTGAAATATGAATTCCAATAATCATAGTTTCACTAAAACGATGTAAGAATTTATTCCACTGGTTGGTAAAATAAACCATAAGATCACAAATGGACATATTGCTCTTAAGATATACTTTTAGTCCTTAAAAATCTTTCTTTCTTCACGATATTTTTTAAACTGATGATTAATCTGTTTTTTCATGACCTTGAAAGGAAGGAAAGCAAAAGCAATCGGACGATAGTTAGAGATGGAAGAAGATATGCCTTTTTTAGGAACAGACTGCACAAATGATGTTTCCTATTAATTCGAAAATAAACCTGTGTTCATAGACAGATGGAAAAGCCTTCACAAAATTTTACGAGCGTTGAAAAAAATATTTAGTGAGAATTGTGCTGCAAGCAAATTCTGTTTTATTTATTGAGCTTACAAGCTTAAGAACTGGAGATGACTAGACTAGAAATATGACCATTATGGGTGCTTCTATAGTTTGCATGAACTTAATCCGATTTTCCTCAGCGAGATTTTTTCATTCCACAAAGAATATTAAAATTTGTAACGATGTCTGTACTGAAGTCAACGTTACTACCAAGAAAGAATATAGTTACAGGTTAAATTTCCTGAAGAAGTCATTGAAACAGTTTCAGTTTGTGTTCTCATATTGGTCAATCGTTTTTCTTTTAGCTTCTTATACACAAAAAAGGCTCACTAGATTCTCCTGAAAATTACAGAGGAATTTCATTCATGAATGTAATTGCAAAAATATTTTGCAGTATACAGTTGTAAGGCTCGAAAAATAGGTCGAACAGAACAATATTTTATCTGATCTACAGGCCGGTTTCAGAAAAAGCAGTTTGTCAACTGCTTTCATACGAATCAGCTGTGTTTATTATTTTTTCTCATTTATAATGAATTCTAAATGTTTAAATTGTACAAAAGTTATAACTGATTCATTTTTTATACAGTGTGAATTATGTGGACTTAACTCGCATTTAGACTGTTGCAATATCAACAAAAAAGACAGTAAAACTATAAAATCTTATAAAAATTTATTTTATAAATGTGAGAAGTGCATACATATTCCCCTACTGAACTGTTTAAAAAAAATGAGAGAACTCTCAACATTCTTCATAGAAGGCTCTTCTAATAATTTAATTTCTCAGAGCACAATAGCAAAAACATCGAACTTTAATACATCGAAATTAAATGCAAGTCGCAATATTCGTGGTTCTACTCGTGCACAAAGAATCTCCATAACTGGTGATGATAAAAAACGTCTTTCTACCTCAGTTGATAGGAGAGTTGCACTTGCGGGATCATCTACTCCTCAAGATCGCGTCTCGTTGAAAAAACGTAGAGTTTCTTTAACTGACTCTCTCCCTGTTTGTCTTACCACTCAGACAAAATCATCTTCTCCGACCGTTGAGTCTGCCGCCGCCACTGCCAATGCTTCTAATGAAACTGAGGTTGAGGTTGTGTCTCCTTTTCCTTCATCTGAGATGTATGATGTTGCTGCTGCTGTAATTTTGAATGTTGACAATACCGTTGATGCTGTTGCTGATGTTGCTCTTGCTGATGTTGCTGTTGCTGATGTTGCTGTTGCTGACGTTGCTGTAGCTGGTAATGTTGACTATGCCGATGCCACTGCCGTTGGTGATAAGATTTGTGTGCCTGATCAAAATGTTGTCGTTGGCTGCCCAACTAATGTTGCTAATGAACTTCCATGGTCTGGTGTTCGAAACAAAAAACATAAACAGCTGATTGGCATTGATGCTAATGCCGATGTATATGCTGCTCTTCCATCTGTACCACGGCTTCGTTTTTTACATATTTCTCGAATAAGTAAAACAGTCACCGAAGTGAATGTTATTAATTACATTGCTGGTAGACTTAATTTGCCAACGACAAGCTTAGTTTGCCACAAACTGGTTAAAAAGGATGCAGATATTTCATCCCTACATTTTATAAATTTCAAACTGGGTATCCCAACTACATCATTTAATGCTGCTCTTCAAACATCCATCTGGCCAGTTGGAGTTCAAATTAAACCATTCGTAAGCCGTTCAAAAAACGATTTGCATCAAACCCAACAGAATGTTTTAACGTAAACAATAATTTTGATGGTGACTTTTCAAAGCGACATGGACACTTATTTATGTTTTAACATAATGCCGGAGGCATGAGGACAAAATCAAATGAATTTTTTATTGCTGCTGCCGATTGTTCATATGACATTATCGCTCTCACTGAAACCTGGTTAAATAATAACTTCCTGTCAACGGAATTCTTTACACCGGATTTTAATGTTTTTACGGAGAGATCGATCTTGTGAGCTGACTGGATTCAGTAGAGGAGGAGGTGTTTTATTTGCTATTCGCACTATTTATTAAAGTAAAGAAATTATTTTATGTAATACTTTTATTGAGCAAATTTGTGTGTGTGTAGAATTACCTATTTTCCCAGATTCAAGAACTATTCATATTTATTTTTTTGTCTCTTATATTCCGCCTTCATCTGAATATTCTATATATAATGCTCACATAAAAAATATAGAAAATATTGTGAAAAATGTTGACGAAAATTCGTACTTTATTATCATTGGAGACTTTAATTTACCTGATATTAAATGGTTATTTTCAAAAGATGACAATCAAATATTTCCTTATAATGTACATATCTAAAGATTTCGAGTATAATTTAATTGATGGTTTAACTGCCTTAAATATGTACCAGATAAACAGCGTTTGCAATTCCATTGGCCGTATTTTAGATTTGGTTTTTATTGATAAGAATCTTGAAGCTTACTTAGATGAAGCTAGTTTTAATTTGCTCGATAATAGTATTCATCATAAGGCACTTGAAATTACTTTTAATTTGTCTGTTTTAATAGAATCACAATCTTGTAATACAGAGCAGAAACATAATTTTAAAAATTCTGATTTTATATCTATGAATAATTATTTAGAATCAGTTGACTGGCAACTTCTTTTTAACTGTAATGATCTAGAGCTAGCTTTTACTATGTTTCGGAACATTTTAGATTCTGCTATTTTAAATTTCGTTCCTATTAATTATTCAAAAAATTCGAAAAGGCCAGTTTGGTTTAACAATAGTCTATTGAGATTGAAAAATGTTATGAATAAGCTTCATAAAAAAAGTAAGATTTCGGATGTTTTTCGTGAAAAATTTTATCAAACTCGAAAAGAGTATGAATTTTTGAAAAAGTTTACGTATAAGCAATATATTTGGTCTCTTGAGTCGAAGATTAAAAATAATTCTAAATGTTTTTGGTCATTCCTAAATACAAAACGAAAATCTCTAGGGATTCCAGCGAACGTGTCGTATAATGGCGTCTCTTCTGATAATCTAAATGTAATCTGTAACAACTTTGCGTCTTTTTTTCAATCAAATTTTATTGAGTTAAACATTAATTATGTTCAAATGGTAAATAGCTATAACTCTTGTATTGAGACTGGTTGTCTGTATTTATCTATTGATGATGTATTGGAAGCACTATCATCTCTTGATAACAGTTTTTCTGTTGCACCAGATAATATACCACCGCTTCTTTTAAAGAACTGTAAATTGAATCTAGCTGCTCCACTCTGTTATATATTCAATTTGTCTCTAAGACAAGGTGTATTTTTGGATACTTGGAAACATTCCCTGATAACTCCTCTGCACAAGTCGGGATCGAAATCGGCTGTTGAAAATTACAGACCAATTGCTAAACTTCAGCTGATACCTAAAGTATTTGAAGCAATAGTAAAGAACAAGCTCTATAATTTGATTAAAAATCATATTTCTGAAAACCAACATGGGTTTATGAGTGGACGGTCGACAACAACTAATTTAGCTTTATTCACTAATTACTGTCTTTGTAATTTAGAAAACCGTTATCAAGTTGACGTTATTTACACTGATTTTTCGAAAGCTTTCGATCGGGTACAACACAATGTTCTAGTGAAAAAACTTCAATTATTTGGATTTCACTCCGCACTTCTAAAATGGATACATAGTTATTTAGTTGGACGAAAACAATATGTCAAAATTGGTAATGTCCTGTCAAATGGAATCATAAATTTTTCCGGTGTACCACAGGGCAGCCATCTTGGACCGCTCCTTTTCATTCTTTTTATAAATGATTTGCCTAGTTTTATTTCATATTCTAAGTACTTATTATATGCCGATGACCTCAAGATTTTTAGTTGCATTAAATCCCCACTAGATGCGTGTAAAATTCAAAATGATCTTAATAATATTGTTCACTGGTGTAATCTAAATGGATTATTTTTCAATAATAATAAATGTAGTGTTGTAACTTATGCAAGATTACTCAATCCTATTTGTTTCGATTACAAACTTGATGGTCAAAACCTACAAAGATTAATGAGTCAAAAGGACCTTGGAGTTATCTTTGATTCTAAAATTAATTTTTCGCTTCAAATTGACCAAGTAATCTCCAAAGCAAATTCGATGTTGGGTTTCATAATGAGGAATTCAAAGTCTTTTGAAGATCCTTATACCCTTAAGACTCTGTTTTTATCTATTGTTAGACCTCTGCTAGAGTATTGTTGTGTTATTTGGAATCCATATACTCAAACAAGCATTCTTCGTATTGAAAAAATTCAGAAAAGGTTTACTAAATTTGCTTTGCGGAAAACATTTAGAAATGCAAATCTTCCGTCTTATGAGATCAGATGTGCCTTTATTGATTTAAAGCCCCTAGTACTCAGAAGGAAACTATATTCTGCTCTTTTCGCTTTTGATATCCTCAATTCAAATATTAACTGTTCGATGCTGCTTTCAATGTACTATATTTATGCACCTTCCCGTATTTTGCGACCTAGAGATGGAAATCTCGTTTATGTTCCATATCATAGTACAAGTTACGCCAAACATAATCCAATTACTAGCTCTTGTATTGCTTTGAATGATCTTGATCTTGTCATTGATTTTAATAAAAGTAGGATAAATATTAAAAGAGATATATTGAATTCATTATAATATTATTATTTTTATACCTTGTAAATATGTTATTTATTCGTTAGTTTAAATTATATATATATATATATATGATAGTCTTTATAAAGTTTTTGTAACTTGATTGACGAAATAAATAAATAAATAAATAAAAAACTTTTCAACGATCGATCACATTTTTACACTATCATCTATAGTCAAAGCGTTTCAAGCACGTAACAAAAAGGTCTTCGCATTTTTCGTTGACTTTAAAGCTGCTTTTGACCTAATATATAGAAATGCTCTTATTTATAAGCTGACACAAATCGGTATATCTTCAAAATTCCTAAAAGTAATTAGAGAGATGTACACGGGTACGAAGGCTGAAGCACAGGAGTCAAACAAGGATGCCAACTAAGCGCTCTTTTGTTCTCGTTATTTATAAATGATGTTGCGGATGAACTTCCTGGGGGAATAAGAACAGCTAACTGCACCGTGAATGTGTTATTATATGCCGATGATCTACATAGTTATACTTTCAGAATCACCCGAAGGTTTATAATTGATGATTAATCGGTTATCTGCATACTGTAACAGATGGAGACTAACTATCAACACAACAAAATCCAAAATAATGGTATTTGCCCGTACACAAAGCGCTTATAATAGAAGAGGCTGGCAATATAATGGTAAGGAACTAGAGGTAACAAACGAGATCAAATATCTAGGCTTGAAATTGAACCCAACATTAAATTTCAAAATTAATTTATCGGAGAAAGCCCAAAGCTCACAAAGTTTTATAAAATTTAACATGGAAAAATATCTTCTACCACAAACAAATTAATTTATCTTCAAAATAGAAAATATTTAATTCAGTAGTGAAATCAACTCTCTTGTATGCTGCTCAGGTTTGGGGATCAGAAGAATCACCTTTTCAAAGTGATGAAAATATTAATGACGGGCTTTAGGTCAATGAAATTAAAAAATTGTATAGGAATTTTATAAAGAAACTTTTCAACATACCTCTGAATACACCTAGTTATGCCATATATTTAGAAACAGGACTTCCAAAACTTCTAACAAGCACCTTGAATTGAAGTCTCAAGCTGACTACATCGTCAAAGTCTGCAGCAACCGCCAGAGCACAAGACTTTTGAAAAAACTTCTTTTATATGAGTTGAGAAACAAGGACTGGTGGTTTGACAGCATCATAGAGAAAACTGAGGACATAATGAGGCATTCACTGATAGAAGAAGCTCAAGACTCATTCAATAGAATAAACTACAGTCAGCTCAACTATGTATATCTTGGTTTCAGAAATTATCTCAAGGATTCACTGAGTTATGAAGAGATATCCCTAATCTTTAAAGCAAGATGTGAAGTTCTCAACTTAAATGAAAGTCCTTATAATGGTAGTTTTAACCAATTCTGTACGCTGTGTAACTTAAAATCAAAAGAAGATTGTCTACACTTCATTGGTATTTGTCTAATATTCAAAACTCAAAGACGTCCCTTTTTTCGGGAAAAATAGTCTTACCCTACAAGAGACTATAAACATCCTTAACGAGCATGATTGGAAAACATTAAGTACATTTTTGAAAGGTAAACATAGATTGTTATTAATAACAGAATTCTATTAAATTCAAAAACATAAATTTAAATATTCTTAGTTTTTTTTGTCAACCTGGCTGATGACATAGCATTTAAATTCAAAACATTGTAATTCTTGTAAATTAATTAAAATAAATGAATTACTTACTCTTTTAGCTTTTTTGACAGATTCGCAGATATGATGCAATTGTCTGACGATACGTTGAAGTCATTACCGTTTTACGGATATCTGGACTAAATCCAATTGAGCATGCGTTTAGACACACCCGATAGGACTAAAAATCAAATATGCATATAAGGAAGCATATCTTAATTTAATGTTGGTTGAAAAAGGCGTTTGAATTGACGTTCAATGAAAACAAACAATTGAAACATGATCTGGATCAGGAAGAATATTTCTCACACTTTTTGTATGTGTTTTCTTTAAGTAAAAATCTACTGCTTTAAGTTGAATATTAAACTTTTGACATCAACATTTTACTTTCAATAGTTTCAAAAAAAAAACAATACACATCTCATTCGAAAAGGACGAGACACCCAACTTTTTACATTCAAATGAGATATTAACACCCCATAAATCTTTCGAAGATTTCGCATGTGATTTATGCTAAGGGGGAGCCACAAGTCGTTCGTCTTTTTTTCACGAGAGAAACAAAAACAAAAGAATCCCTCGCATACACCCCAAAACCAATCCATATACTAGAAAAACCAAAAGTTACAGTAAATTGATTTTTATATCATTGGTGTTTTAACGTTCAGTTAACCAAACCACATTCGAAAAATAAGTTTGAAGGAAGAACCGATTCATATATTTCATTAATTTTAAAAAACAAACAAGAGAAACGTTACAAAAGTAAACAAACGCAGAACAAAATCGTTTCAGTTTTCAGACGCAGACCAATTATAAATCTCGGCTAATTTTTAACATCCAAGAAGAACACTCCTATCCTATCCTAATGTAACCCCGGAATCGTTGTCAGTCGCGGGCGCTGGTAGATACGAAGAAGACTAACCCTTTTTCTGTTGATAAGAAAAACAAAAAGTTTTTATTTTATTTTATGATTTTTTTTTTATAATTTTGAATAAGCACATTTGACCCCACAAAGTTCAAAATTCCACACCCTACCGGGCCATGCCATCACAGCATGGTTCTTACTTCTAGACCTTGTTATAAGCTGTGTCCACGTTTATGCTGCTTAATTTTTCCATTAAAAATAATTGTTCTTCGCAAAAGATAATTTCCTTGATGTAAGGGGTTAAAAATTAGAATTGGCGCCAACCAAAAGGATACTAATATCCTATTTCATCTGTTTCGTTTTCTTTTTATCCTGGTTATTGTTTGGCATTTAGCCGAGTCTGCGAAAGTTTTCAAATTAAATTAACGAACAACAACATCAGCATGATAAGAAAATAAAAATGCTGATGACTTTGCCATTTCTGATTAAAAGTCAATAAATCAAAATAAAGGAATAAAAAGGATAAGATATAGAAAAATGTTGTCAGTTTTTATATAAAAACGTTGAAGAAGATAAAGGGTGTGAGGTCGCCCTTGTCAGTTTGCATATTGTTGAACTTTTTTCTCTCTGTTTTCTTTTTTTTTGACGAAAATACTTTTTTGTAAAAATAATATTTTTCAATTATGACGGAGGAAGGGACTTTTCAATTAAACTCAAACACTGTGTCGTTCAAAAGATATAGGTACATAGATATGCAAATCGTTTCATTTGCAGCATATGTTGAAACAAGGATTTCGGATTGATTGAATGACGAATCCTGATGAGGCAGGTGTGTCGCAGTGAGTACAAACGTCATATGCATGAACATTTTTATATGTTCACTTTAATACTTACTGTTTTACCCAGGAAATTATGTCCGCTAAAAAAATATTAGCATAACAATATTCAAAACAAACAATAACTTTTATTTTTTTTGAAAATAACTTGTGTATTTCCATGCCTATTATGATTCTATTGTTGTCAAAACTATACATAACCAATTGTACATTGTACATATGTAGTTTAATCTTGGGTTTGTTAAGCGTCCTACAAAAGAGTTTTGATTCCGTCCTACAAAGGAGTTTTGATTCCTGTCATTAAAATAATAATAGGTTTCATTTTTAATACCAAGCTTTTTGGAAAGTTGTAACTTTTAAACATGTCATATTTTTATGTTTAACAAGTAAAAACTACACTATTCGACCAGTTTATATTTCTAAGATCTCAGATATTTCCGTATTCTCAGAAATATAAACAACATTTCTCGTACTTTTGCTGTAATCTGAGAACAGAATTTTTATGATTCGATTTCTCAAGGATTTTCTATCGCGCAATTCAAAACGGATAAAAAGAAATGCTTAGCTCATATGAGTATGAATATTGAATTGTGTTTATATTTTATTATCCTGCTCTTTCAATCCGGTTGAGCAAGTTCTCTACAACTGGCCAGTTGCTAAAAATGTAACGATACTCGCTTCAACAACGCATTGACGTTTTTTAAGTTCATTACAAAAACGGTGAATATTTTGCAGACACAGTTCAAAAAACTAATCCAATTTTGGGTCATGGTGCAGTACTTTCTCGCCAGCAATAGTGAATCTGACAAAAATGCAGGCTTGTCGATTGATCATCGATCTTTGGGATTAAGCTATCCACAATCTACATAATTATGTTATTTTGCATAAAGACTCAGGTCTTAAAACTTTTAACGTTCAGTTAACACAAACTGTTCGATCTCCAGGAATGCCTTATCTTCCCTATTGCATCAAAAAGCTTCCGATTTTAATAGAAAAATCATCGATGCAGATACCGAGGGACATATTAAACCCTTATTTCCTCCACAGTGAGTCCTGCGTAGTCGTTCGTGCGGTACGCACAAACGAGTACATTGCTGCTGTAGGCAAGAGTGTGAGACTCAATTTATTAACATCAACAGTTCAACATTTTATACACTAGGTGGTAAATTCTGCACAAAAATAGCGGTATATTCGCTTACGAGGTACAATTCACTTTGCAATAGAAGGCGCACGACCATCTTCTTCATTGTCGATTAATAATTTTGGCCTTAAATCAGTTTAAATAAGACAACAATCTGGGGCTTCTTAAGGCCTAACGCTATAGTGAAGAAGCTAATGCATCCATAGAGATTGATAATTTGGTGCAGATTATGGACGTTGAGCTGTAGAATACTTGGACCATTTTCCTTTCAAAACGAGGCCATGAACTACTTTTCTCTCAACGGCTGGCGTTTCAGAGTCATGTAAACAGATTTATTTTTTACTGACATGCAGGGTGACACATCATGCCCTACAACCCATTTCATCACAATCGACCCTTTCTTCACTAAATTTTAAAATCGTGTTATCAGCCTTCTTGGCGATGTCAATTAGCTGCCTTGGAGCTTCTGGAATCCTGAAACGGTTTAGGCACTGATTGCAAATATTATTCTGGAATTTCTTCCGATACAGCCCGAAACCATCAACAAGGCCTTGAAAAATTGGAGTGCCAGAATACCAGCCAATGCAGCCATCTGAACAATGTTGTGTTCCATAATTTTTGAAAATGTTCCCACTTCCTAAAAAAGACGTAATATATGTATGTCCAAAACTAATTTCGTTAATTTTTGATTGAATTTTAAAAAAGAAAATTGAGGCTGCAATATGACCAACACTAATAAAAGTTTTGCAAAATATTATTAACAACTTTTTTTTGTGAGATTAAAAAAGTTTCAAGTCAATATATTTTTAACTTCCCATAGGAAGTTATTGTAATGGGTCCGATTTGTCGAATTGAAAATTTTGACATTTCTCGACGTTTCAAGGTCCCTAGAGTCGAAATAAAAGATTTTTAGAAAGATGTCTGTGCGTGCGTGTGTACGTACGTCCGTACGTCCGTACGTTCGCGACGTTTTTTTCGTCGTCCATAGCTCAAGAACCAGAAGAGATATCGACTTCAAATAAATTTTGTTATACAGATAATAAGGCAGAAAGATGCAGAAAGGGCTCTCAAGAAAATTGCGTGGGTGGTTTTTTTACCATAGCAGTTTAAAAAAAAGGTGAAAATTTTGGTTAACCCTAAATATCTCATGAACCAATGACGCTAGAGACTTGAATTAAATTTTATATTATATATTGTAACGTGATACAAAAGAATTATATTTTTGGAAAAAAATTCAATTAACGGTTTTTTTTATAAATCAAAAAAAAACTGAAAAAAAAAATTTGTCATTTCGAAAATTTTACGACTAAAATATGATTTCATTTCCAAAACAATTTTGTGCAATGAAGAATAATGTTTTTGACATCTGATAAAATTTTGAGAAAAATCGAATTGACAGTTTTTTTACAAAAAATAATAACCTAAAAAAAATAAAAAAAAAGTTGGTAAAAATTGAGTTTTGACTCAAATATCTTTTCAAGACTTTGAGATATTGGCTTTAAACTATTTTTATCTTTCAAAAAATGTTGTTTTCAACATTCAGTAAAATTTTGAAAAAAAAATAGAATTGACAGTTTTTTTTACAAAAAATTAAAAACCGGAAAAAAAATTTAACAAAAGTTGGTAAAAATTGATTTTCGACTTAAATATCTTTTCAAAAACTTGAGATTATGGCTTCTAACTAATTTTAACTTATAAGAAATATTGTTTTCAATATTAGGAAAAATTTTGAAAAAAATCGAATTGATAGTTTTTTTACAAAAAATAAAAACCTAAACAAAAAAATTAATAAAAGTTGGTAAAAATTGATTTTCGGCTCAAATAGCTTTTCAAAAATTAAAAATATTGGCTTCAAACTTATTTTATTTCACAGAAAATATTGTTTTTTATATTCAGTAATTTTCCTATAAAAATCCAACAGTCCGTTTTTTCATAAAAAAAATAAAATCTACAAAAAATAGAACGCAAATTTGGCAAGAATTGATACATTTAGACAAACTTTTAAGCAAGACAAATCGATAGACGGGATGGGAAGTTATCAGTGTGGGTCGCATCCCAGCCTCTTTTTGTATTCTTAATTCGAAAACCATTTTGTATCAGTTTTTATGTTTTTTTTTAAGGTTTTCTTTTTTATGTAAAAAAGTGGATTTCTATATCTGTTTTAGTTCCCGAGATATTTAAACTAATTTTTTCCAATTTCAAGTTTTTGGAATGTTTCTATTTTCTTTAAAGAAAATACCCCTTGAAATGTGCTAAGATAGTTTTAAAGTCAAAACCTTCATCTATTCTCGAGATATTCAAGTCAAAAATCAATTTTTAGCAATTTTGTGTAGATTTTTATTTTTGATAAAAAAACTGTAATTGGATTGTTTTAAAATAACATAAAATGTTATAAAATATATTGTTTATAAGATAAAATTTGTTTTAAGCAATTATCGCAACATTTTAAACAACATATTGTTAAGAGTTTAACAATTTACTATTTAGCAATTTGTTAAATATTTAGCAATTTACTAAGGGAATCCAAAATGTTAAACCTTTCTTTTTGTTTTGCTAACTAGTAATTGGAATTCTGCTGCTGCTCTTGCAGAATAAGACAAATTTTACAGAATTCATATGGTCTAAGCAAATTTCTAAAAGTTATTTTAACTTTTTAAGAGATAGTAAGATGTTAAAATCGTTTAAAATTTGGTAAATCATCCTCTAAAGTTAGTAAATTGTTGAATCCATTTTTTGGAAAACGTTTAAAATTTAGCGCCATTATCTTTAATGCCTGTGACTTTTCGAAGTGAAAATCGGTGTTTACCAAAAATGTTAGTATAGTATTTTTTTAGGTTTTTATTTCTTGTTAAAAAAAGTGTAGTACTTTTGTGAAGATTTTTCTAAAAAATTTACAAATATAAAATACTCGTAGTAATTTTTTGATGCTTTCAATGGTTTTGGATGTAATATTAATTTTTGTTCACAAAATATTAATGGGGACAGAAGTTTTTGTTCAAAAATTCAAATTACTTCAATTACGTCCTGGAAAAAAAACCAAGAACATCAAATCAAAATTCACCATCTCTTCATCGATTTCAAGGCCGCATATGACAGAATCTAGAGAGACGAACTGTATAGAGCCATGTCTAGTTTTGGCATATATTGCAAACCTATCCCTTTATGTAGGATGGCCAATGGCCATGGAGAATTCGAGCTGCACCATAAAGGTTGGAAACAAACTTTACAGAACCTTTCGATGTCAAAAAAGGCTTTAGACAAGGTGATGCGCTGTCATGCGATTTTTTAACATTGTACTTGAAAGAATTCGGAGTTGCAGAGCTCCCACGTCAACACTAGAGGCAATATCTTTCAAAAGTCTGTATAATTAATAGCATATGCTGATGACATTGACATAATCGGAAGAACTGAGCGTGATGTTTATGGGGCTTTTGTGAGTATTGAGGCAGAGGCGGCGAAAATGGGATCAGCGGTTAGTGATGGCAAAACAAAGTACATGCTGTCGTCAAGAAAGGACTTACAACACCGACGTTAAAACATCTACATCGACAGACGTAAGTTTGAGGTAGATAAGGATTTTGTCTACCTATGTTGCGCTATGAATGCAGAAAACAAGACCAACGCTGAGATCAAACGGAGAATTACTCTTGCTAACCGCTTTTTCTTTGGTCCAAGAAAGCAATTGAGTAGTTAAGCCCTTTCTTACGTACTTAAAGTGTCACTACATAAGACTCTTATCATCCTTGTCCTGCTAAACGGTGCTTGGGTCTTTTTGAGAGAAAAGTTCTTCGTGTGATCTACGGTCCCGTTATTTAATTGAAGTAGCTAGCGTTATTGGTTCGTGATTTGGGTCAATCAAATTTTTCACTTTTTTTAAGATACTATGGTAAAAAAACACCCACTATATTTTTTTTGAAGTTCTTTCTGCATCCTTTAAATTGAATTTCGAATTAAAAGTCTTTAGTTTATGCTTGTGTTCACTTTAAAGTTCAATATTGTCAGGAAAATCCATTGATTGCAAAACCCTATACAGACATACTCTATTTATACATAAACTAGATAGGGATGAAACCTCAATGTTAGAAGCTGCCTTGCCAAAATAAATACCAGAATGAGGATAGATTATCCATTTGCCAAAAAATTTTAGTTTTGTTTTTTTTTTAACTTCAATGACTCCAATCATGTGGCTGGTATAGGCAATATGCTTTTCGAAGTTGTTTTGCTTCAATTTCGCAATTGGTGAAGTTTTCGGATGCCTTAATATTTTCTTGTGTCTTGTAAGCTCATCTCCTTTTTTTCCTTAAATCAATTTCAAAGATGATGACGTTCGAACATTCTTCACCAAATTTTTTTGCACTTTCATTTCCTCTAGCTCTACCTCGTCATAATCACCAATGGACACAATCAAGAAGCTTTATATACACTGTACTGCCTCTAAAACTATCACAATATGAATCCTTAATGTTATCCTAGACACATGAGGATGGATGGACATGGATATGGATATTTATCTTACTGCAGGCATTCAGCCCTGGCCAAAACCAGATATGAGTAAAATAAACACACCACACATAAGACACAACGGTCGTCCGTCGTCCAGAAGAACACAACAGAATAAAAGAAAATAAAATTGAAAAAGAAAAAGAAAAAAAGAGGAACAGGAAATATACATATCTCGAGGTAGTGTTGCGGTAGCCACCATTAAAAAGGACTCTTCTCCATCTTTAAGGTCCATTTTCAATTAAAATCAAATCGTATTCTTGTCTCTACAGTACATGAACGGTATAAGGAATATGTTTGTTTAGGTTCGCTATACCTTCACATCCCAGGAATAGAAACAAAAATTCCTTCACTCCACTTTTTTACTCGAGAACAACAATAAATAGAAGAAATTAAGTGGCAGTACTGATGGGGATTTATGCATCATAATGTTCGCGGTCAAGGATTTGCAAACAAACTATTTCAACTCACTATTTTTTCGTTTGTTTGTGTTACGTCAACACAAGAACATCAGACACATTAATCAATAAATTTGTGAAGCTAAGAGTATGCTACAAAGGGTAAAGTAAGTGTTTTGTTTTATTGAAAATCCCAACTCATTTCCGCTGCGATCAACCCCTTTTTTGCTCTCTAATTTGCATAAAATAACTTCACAACAACAACCCTTAAAAATTGGAAAGGGAAACTACAATATTCGAAGGATGTTTTCATATACAGTGTCTTTTTTCAAAATTCACAATAAAACGAATGGGCGTTCTTGATTTTCGAAAGGATATTCGCTTGCAGGAGCAGTATCTACTCTATACCAACCTAAATTGCAAAACCAACAAAGTGAATTTTTATGAAGTTTTAACAAAGTTGTCTTTGACTTAAGGTTTAAGGATTAAAATTGTCAAAAAAGCTACAAATATATAGAAAAACAGAAAATAATAATTTATTTCAATTCATTTGTTTTAATCCGCTTAAAGGATTTTACAATCCTTCGTATAGTTAAATACATACACAAGAAATAAATATAAAATTTTTAGTAAAAGTGTTGATATCCTGGCAATGTACGATATGAAAATTGGATTTTTTTTTCTTTCAAACAAGGTGTTTTAAATCTCTAGACAACAACCAAACGTACATACATATGTATGTACCTACATATCTTTGTATGTAAATATATAAAAAAAAATAACAAGGATCTCAAATTTTATACACACCTTTATCATATTGTCTGTTTTAGGTATAGGTATACCTTAGTTTTCTGTACACATTTCGTCTTAATAAATCAACTAGATAATCCTGTCAAGATTTATTGGATGATTATCTATTTGAAGACAGATGGAAACGAAAAATGTCCATCGTTTGTATGAACTATGCGTTTATATGAGGGTGAAAGTTAAGATCTTTTGTTTAAGGAGAAATGGCAAATAACCTTCAGAAAATAATAATAATAATACCTATGAAGGTAAGTCGTGTGCAAATGGTTTGAAGAAGCTTGTCCTTTATCGGCTGGCTTCTTGAGTTCTAAAGTGGTGTGGAGAAAAGCAAACCACATTTTAAAGGACGAAATTGTATCACATTTATCACATATAAATGTATTCTAATTATAGTTTGTATCTTTATATTTAAAGATATAAATGTATTCTAATTATAGTTTTTATCTTAAAAAGAAAATTGAAAGAGGTTTTCCAATCGTCCATACTTGATTCTAGTAACTGGATGTCATGCTCAAAACCAAGTCATGTCCACTTTTCAAAGAATTGGAATTTCCGAGAAAGTAGATGTCTAACGATTATATTGGATAAAGTCCAACGTTCAGCTTGCGTATGTATAAGCGGATCGACACCTTACTGTACTTAACACCTCTTGATACACTGCCGGTCATAAGGTTAGAAGCAGTCATTTTTGAAGAGTAAAATCGTCATTTCTCCCGTTACATGATGGATTAGAAAAAAACAACTATGGTAAATGAGGGACTATTTTGTTAACAACAAAATATAAAATTTGGGTAAAGGAGAGATTTAGTTAACGGAACTTTCATGGCAAATCGTTAATTGAGTCAAGAATATGCGAAAATAAATCGGGTCATTAGATTAGAAGCAGTGAATAAATCGACGTTGTTTTGTGAAGTGCGTACATTTTTTTTTTTCGGAAAAACGGTAAAATTTATAAATGAGTTGTTCTTGTTTGAGTGTTAACAGAAATGGGCAACAAAAAATGTTTGACAGTGGAGGAAAGGGCAAGAATAGATGTTGTTTTTTTCTAATCCATCATGTAACGGGAGAAATGACGATTTTACTTCTCGAAAATGCCTGCTTCTAACCTTATGACCGGCAGTGTATATTTAGCAAACAAATAGCTGCAAGCTCTGCTATTCGCCTCAAAGCTTCATCGCAGTGGACTAACAACAACATTGGCCACTCCGTAATTCTTAGGTATTTAGAATCAATTCCAAACAAGGGCGGATCCAGACTTTGAATCAAGGGGGCGTCACACACTTAGATGAGTTTTTACTCAACGCTTAAAAATGTTCTTTAATGTATTGTAAAGAAGGCTAACAAAATTTAAATAACATAATGTGTATCTTAACCTTACATTTACAGATTTCAATTGCTAAAGTGGCAACTTTAGTTATCAAATTATTTTAGAACACTGTTGTCCACCAAGGTATAATCTTACTATTTAATTTGGATGACTCCCTAGATATGAAAGCATTTCAAGATTCCAACAGTTTTCTAAATATGCCATATTTAAGAGCTAAAACACAATAGTTTAGAGAGTTTTTGTTGTTTCACGCAGAAATGTAAGAAATTGTTTTGAAACGTAGCTTTTTTCGAAAAATTAAATCTTTTCTTATTTCCATTTCTATTAATGCGAAGAACGCTACAAAAATTCAAGAGAGACGTTCTGATATAAAGAACTGTCGGGCTTTTTTTGACGTAGTTTTTTCGGACTAAATTTTCGGGAGTCTATTACTACTATCGCAATCAGTCTGCTTACTCGTATTTTGACCTTAAAGGAGTCAACAAAATTTAAAAATTGTAGAGAGAAAAATGCTTGGTTCTTGAATTTGAGGATATACATATGTACAATGTACATAGGTGCATTTAAGTGCATAATTTCTCTAAAAAAATAATTTAAAACAAATTAAGGTAAACAAATAAGTTGGGAAGAAACTTTTGTGTGGCACTCACAAATTACACGTTTCAGAATCTCTTTTCACTTCAAATCTCAAGAGATTCAAAGCTTTTATATCAATAAATATGAAACGTTTATTATGTTTTTCAATCAGCCATGGAACATTTATATTAACGAGATTCGTGTTTAAATCTCAGTTCTAAAGCATCCAAAGCAAATTCA
The DNA here is from genome assembly GCA_920104205.1 of Eupeodes latifasciatus. NCBI lineage: Eukaryota > Metazoa > Arthropoda > Insecta > Diptera > Syrphidae > Eupeodes > Eupeodes latifasciatus. The sequence goes on from OV049924.1 coordinate 182,454,062, forward strand.
CTTCAAAAGTAGATTTATTTAATTTTATAGATCTTTTAGGATCTTTTGTATTCAACAGAAAATCAATTTTAAAAGAAATAAAATGCACGACTGGGTCGCTAGAACTTGCTAATATCTTCCAAAAAGTCTGTTTAAAAATATTTCCTATATTTTAAGATTTAAAAATGTAACTTATTTTTTCGAAAATCATTTTAAATTTTGTCTTAAAAATACTTTTTGGTAAGCACTAAATAAAGTGCTTATAGATATACATTTTACATTTAAATTTCGTTATCGAGTTTTGTAAACCAAATTAATATATTTTTAAAAATAAAAAAAAATGACATTTTTGATCATCAAAAATCATCATCAATTTGATCATTTGATCATCGACAAGAGCTTGCACAGAAAAAGAAGATTATTGAAATCAGTCCATTGGTTTTTGAGAAACTTTTAAAAAAATGAAGGTTTTATAAGGAGCAATACCAAAATATGTTTTTCTTGTAAAAAGAAGCCAAATTGAGAATACAAAATTTAGAGAAAGTTTTAAAAAAACACATATTTTTAAACTGACGATTTCTTATTCAAGGCTTCTTTTTAAGAACCTGAATATTTGCTCTTTATCTTAGAAACAAATTTTATGAAAATAATTTAAAGCATGACTAAAGTTTTTTCAAATTCTAAATTGAGTGAAAACAAAAATTTGAGTTGTTTTTGACAGCAAACCGCTTTTTGGTGAATTTCGATAAATTACTAACAAATCTTTAGATGAAATCTTTACTTATACAACTTGACTGTATAAGCTTTATGGCTCATATGGCCCCCCCACCTGGATCGTCCATTGGTCAAAAGTTGATGAATTTGTGCTGTGTTTGTGGAATAGGGCTGAATATCCGATGCATATTATGTTCTTGGTCTAGTTTATTTATTTATTTATTTCAAATTCGAAAACTTATACACATTAAGATAAGATATCTTATAAGCTAGTGATAAGTGTAGTATTAAACAAAAATATGGAACTATATATAAAAGGTACTACATTGCAGAGGGCTTTTTACAAAAGTATTAAATTTTAATTGAAAGTATTAAATTTTAATTGAAACAATAGTTTTTAATCGTTATAAAATAGTATACAAATTTATATACATATGTACATACATATTTACAAATTTTAGTTAAATGATTCATTTGTTGTTCATTTCATTTCAACTAATTATATATGTATAAAATTACGATCTTGACAAATATTTTTTGATTCCGAGTTTTGCCTTGACAGCATCACGTATTTCCCTTATTGATCTTGGCAAGGCATTCCAAAGCCGAATGCTATTAACATAAAATTGACGTTCAGAAGTAAGAGAAGAGTAACGTGGGTTGATAAGTTGTAATGATCTGACAGATGAAGTCTTCAGTTAAAAGTAGTACTTTTAGCAACAAAGTTTAAGGAAGTAAAATACAAATTTTGTTTTCATATCCAAAAAATAATAATTCAGAATATAATGGGGGTCATGTCCATTAACGCAATATGAATAGTTTTGAATTAAAGGGAATTCCTTCGAAAAAAACAAACAAATTATCTCCCGGGGGGGGGGGGGTTGACATCCGCGGATGCGAATGCGGATGCGGATTTTTTGAGACTCACATCCGCGGATGCGAATGCGGATGCGGATTTTAGAATTTATTAAATAAAAACAATAATTTTAAGTCCGTAAATAAAGGAAAATATTTTTTTTAGTTGACTTGTATTATCTTTGCGTTTAATAATTAAATTTAAAAATGGGTGAGTTATCTACACTAATATTATAAAGAGGAAAGATTTGTATTTTATGTATTTTATTGTATGTAACGAATAAACTCAAAAAGTACTGGACCGATTTTAATAACTCTTTTTTCATTAGAAAGCTACATTATCACTGAGTAACATAGGCTATATTTAGTACTAAATTACTATAGAAATGTTTAGAAATTCCTATTAAAACCAACCGAAGGTGTAAAAAAATTAGCCATAAAATGTCTTTCATCGCATACGCTGCGAAGAGTATTAATGATAGGACAAAAAAATGTTTTCTAATTTATTGTGTCATGGTCGTTTTAATTAGCATGCTTATAATTTAAATATCTGTACCTATTTATGTCTACCCGTGCGAAGCCGAGACGGGTCGCTAGGATTAGAAATAAAAACTTTTAAGAAATGCTACTAAAATTGGTAAAAATTGATTTTCGACTAAAAATCTCGTTAACCAAAATAGATTTTGAAATCAAACTCTTTTATCATATGCAAAATATTGTTGGCAATTTTTAAATTTCTTAGAATAATTTAACTGATAACTTTTTTAACAAAACACGAAAAACCTACAAACCTTTTAAGCAAGATAAATCGACAGAGGGATGGGAAGTTATCAGTGTGGGTCGCATCCCAGCCTCTTTTTCTTTACTTGCTATCGTCTTGTTCTGTTGCCAAAAATCATTACCTTCGATTCAGGAAAAAAGAAAAAGAACTAGGCTCAGAGGACAGCCTTGTTTAACACCTTATGTCGTGTGGAACCATTCTGATTTCTCTGTTCCACTCCATACCATTGTTTGTTTCTTTGCGTAGAGCCCTTTTAGCTTATTAAACTTTTTTGTGGATCTAAAGCCGAATTTAAACCAATGAAGAAAGTGTATAACTTCTTTCCTTTCGTTTGGAATGATCTGGCGATAAATGACAGTAAAAATATATTGTCCACCGTTGAGTACGCTTTTTTTTTGAAACCAGCCTTATATTCGATAAGCAGATTGTTATCTTCAACACATAGCGTAAGTCCGTCTAGAATCATGACAGAGCCACGATAATTTGTTGGTTCGTGCACGTTGCCTTTCCTGAAAATTGGGAAAATGGTATTCTTTCGGAAGCTTTAAGGAAATTCATCGTTCATGCATCTGTAAGTTTTATCAAAAAGTTTTCGTTTCCTGGAGCTTTGTTGTTGTTGCATCTGTGAAGGACAGTCGCCTACTTCTTGAATTGTGAATGCTTAATCCAGAATTTCGTTTTCGACCCATGCATAACCAAACTGTATTTTGAAAGGCCTTTTTGGATTACCAAGTAACCGTTGAAAGTGATCTGCTGATAGTCCCGTTCTAATTTCTGTTTCCCAATTAGTCCAAGCGCTAATTTCCAAAAAGTGCTGCTGGCTCTTACTGCGTTCAGCCTTATCATGAGGGATAGGGAATATTGTTTTGGTTTTTCCTTGTAGAGATTTTTTTAAGCCACATTTGCTTTTTGGTACATTATTTTAGCTGAGTTTGTATTGATTTCTCTGACTAGCTTAAGCAACCTGAACAATTTTTTTCTAGCTTCTTTACATTCTGCATCAAAACCATGGGTCCCTCCACCTGTTTTGCGTACGGTTTGTTTGGAATAATTTGGCGACTTGCTCGACACACGCAACTAATAACTCAGCACCATTTATCGACTAAGTTTGATCGTCGTTTACAAGACTCAGACTTTTGTCAAAGTTTGTTTGGTATGACATCAAAAAACGTTCCTTCAACTGGAGCTTCGGTAAAAGTTATAGACCTTGGTTTTGTTGTTTGGAGTCTTTGGTGAAATCACAAGAAATTACCACTGGAAGATGGTCTGAGTACACCAGTTGTTCCATTACTAAATCGTTTATGTACTCAAGCCAAATTCCACATAAAAGGCAGTAATATATTCTGGATTTGGAAGTTCTTCTCTAAAAGTTAAAGTTTAATCACTTCTTGTTTTTCCGTTTAAAATGGTCAGACCAATCATTAGGCGTTTCTTATAAAGACATTAACGCACGAAAATTATGCTGAAACACTATTAAAAACAGGAGATGGGTTGTCAAAAATTGATACCGAATGCTAGGTGGCACTAACTGAAGGCTTTTGTCATTTAATATGCACATAGTATTTCTGAACTTATTGCAAGTTACAAAATAACATTCGTGACAATCAATTTTTTTTGTCAAATAGCGATTCTAGCACCAGACACTTTCATGGACTCAGAACAGAGTACTTCATACACAGTAGAGTTTCTTATAGCTATGTTATAGCTATGTTACGTGTTCGTGAATAATTGCCCAGAACCTATTCCTTTTTCACCTAATAAAAACACATTTTAAGATAATGTAAAAACCCATATTAAAACAATATGTTAACTTAAACAAATATTTAATTTAATGAAAACTAGTTTTTTAAATATATATTTAACATTTACCACTTTAACAACTTTTGGTTGTTCTTTGATTCTGTTAGTTGTGGAAAGCTTACCAACTAACTCACATACTTGCCCCTGGAATATCTTTATGTGGTACTTTGTTTGTTTTTTGTAATAGCCGCGGTTAAAGTAAGTGAAATTTAAAATGTTAAATAAAAAGTATCTGAGTAACTTAAGCCAACGCAACATTTAAAACCATTGCTCAAATATGCGGCTCAATGGTCTAGGGGTATGATTCTCGCTTTGGGTGCGAGAGGTCCCGGGTTCAAATCCCGGTTGAGCCCACCGAATTTTTTACTAAACTTAAAATATAAACTTTCAGATTGACTTGAATAAAATTGAATAAAAGTTTACAATAATGGCTTGCATTTGAAATTTGATTAAAATAGCTATAAAATGCTTAGTAAAGCAATATTTTCTTTAGCTGCTTTACATTTAATGATCTTTTTATTCAAAATGCCGAATATTTTCAATGACGACTTTATAAAAATACAACGTATCTTTAAATTATTCATATACTGGCAGAGTACATAATGATTTTATGTAATGATCTTGAATTTGTCCTGAAGAAGTTTTTTGATGATTCGACATTTTTTCAATAGTTTCTTCAAATTCAGGATGCATGATAATCAATAGCCAAGGTCAAGTACCGCACATAATTTTCAAAATTATAGCATAAGTGGATTCTGACATTCAGTAATTTAAAATAGCAAAAATCATATCTGACTGTGAGCAACTGAGGAAAGATCATCAAAATAATGTAGAAAACGTAGAATCTTAAAATTTCTCACAGAGATAGACTTTATCTCATAATATTTTATGCCAGATATAGTTTCTATGGTTTTTGACAGGATGTCATTTAAATGAAACCGTTTATGTATACAAGTTATTATGTACTTTAAAAGCTAAAAATAAATCTTTTGCACGTGTACTAGCTTAACATGCAATGTTAATTATAAACAAGATGAATATTTATTTGAAGAAATCTAGTTTTTGTTTAAATCTATGAGCTTTATTTTGTATACAATAACATTTAGTTCTATAAAAAGTAGTGGGCTCAACCGGGATTTGAACCCGGGACCTCTCGCACCCAAAGCGAGAATCATACCCCTAGACCATTGAGCCGCTTATGTAAGCTTCTTTTAAATTCAATTTTGTTGCATCTAAGAAAAAAATAAAAATATTACTCATACGCCACAGTGAATTAAACATAATTTTAAGTTTTATGAGTCACTTCTGATAAGATTGAATTTGTATTATGCTTACGATTTAAAATGTTTGCTTTCTTCGTTAAGGCAATGAAGTGAGGTCATTAAGTCATTTATTTAAATTAGAACTAAAAATCTATGAATTTTCCGAGAACTTGAACTTCATTCGAAATAATAAATAGAAAAACCTTAAGTTCATTAGGTACAAATATTTTAAAGAAAATTAACGCCACAGACAATAGGGTAAAAACTGGATACATGGAGAGTGAAGCACAATACCAAATTTATTTAAAAGGAATTACAAAGGCTGGCATGTCTTTTAAAATGTCCAATTGTCTATACATGGGTCACAGTACATAAAATTAAGCATTTTCTTAAATTACCGAGTTAAAAGTTAAAGTCAAATTTTGTAGGTAAGAAAACCAAGTTCTTAAATTGTGGCCCATTACGTTCAACCCAATCTATCTACCAAATATTTTTGAATATTGTAGTGATGATTTTGAGATAATTGAACTTGAAGTTGAGCACCGGAAATGGAAAAAATCCGACATTTTTGCAATAATTGCATGTACATACTTCAAAAACAATAGCACGTAAGACAGTGGATCAAGGTATCATTGTCTTACATTTTATTCGAAAAACTTTTTGCAAAATGTCTTAGGTCTTCAAAGGAACAGCTTAAAACTTTTTTGAAAAACAGAATTTTCGATTAAAGCTCGACAGCTAATATCGGGAAAAAAACAGTGATGATTATTTTTCATTTATCTAACGTTTTTAAATTAAACAAAAATTGTAAAATTTATGGTTCAAATGGCGTTTAAATTTTTGAAAAAAAAACTTTTTTTGTAGGTAAATTCTTAAATCTTAAAATACAGGAAATATTTTTAAACAGGGTTATTAGATACATGAGCAAGTTTGTACGACGCAATCGTGTATTTTATTATTATTTCGTTAGTATATCTTTCTTTAACTGCTTTTACACGAAGCAACTATGACAAATCTATGGAGTTTAATCTTAACAACATATGTATATCCAAACAGCGTTGCAAAAACTTAATTCACTTTTAGCTTAACTCATGGCTTTAATTCACAGTTCACCAACTGACTTATGAATTAAACAAAATTTAATTCACAAGTCACCAACTGACTTATGAATTAAATAAATTCAATTCACAAATCTTCAACTGACTTATGAATAAAAAAAATTGAATTCACAAATCATCAACTGACTTATAAATTAAAAAGAATTAAATCTTAAGTCATCTACATACTTATTTATGAATTAAAAAAGGAGGTTGGCTATTTTTGTATGGAGCGTGCATTCAGTACGTTCAATAATGAACGTTATCCATGGGTAATACTTGCTTTGAGGAGTTTGAAGAGGTTTCAGTTCTAGGTGTGTGCATCACAAACTATCTCTTGTGGAGTCAGTACATATTTGAAGTCGCCAAAAACGCTGATAAGTGTTTAGGTTTTCTCCGACGATGCAAGAAGTTTTTTACCCCTTCTGAAATCGCTATAATTTATGAAGCCTATATTAGTCCTAGCTCGAGTACAACTCCCATATCTGGGCAGGTGCTCCAATAACCCACTTTTGTATCTCCCGAGCACAGTCGTAAGGTTTCATGTGTAGGTATTATTATTTTATCGCTACTTTCATAAGCAATACTCTAGTGAAATAGTCAGTTGCATTCCTCCCCTCAAAGAATTCAACCGTAATACTCGTTTTTCTAGGAATGCTCATCAGTTTACCCTTGAGCTCAATTGCAGACGTACTGTAAAGCACAGAGATTCGTTTTTAGTCGTACTACACGAATGTGGAATGCTTTACCAGACTCCATATTTTCCACTTATTACAATGTGCAGACATTCAAAACTAATGTGCATCGGTATCTCCTTTCTAATCCTATTTTCCCTTTCGAATTGCTCGCACTGTGTAATTATTATGGTATTCATATCTCCTTGCGTGCGTCCACAATACAAACAAAAACTTTACTTTAACGAAAGATATAACATGTGGTTTATAAAAATATTTAAAAGAAAATAATCTGCCTGCTACGATTAGTTTTTGAAAATAAACCGTTATTGCACAAAAAAGCAAAGGAACTGAGTTGTGCTGTTTTGACCAAACACTTATGTATGTATTTCCAAATTTAAAAATGTTTGATTGGTCAAAACAGCACAAGTTGAGTTATGACCAAACATTATTTTAGAAAAAGGAGTTAAGTGTGGTTAGGTTTTAATTTCTTTGGAACTAGTATACATACTTATTTTTTTTTAGCTGTTAAGACCAAACGAAAATTGATTTTTTTAAATAGTTCTGCATACTTTCTGTTTCTAATTTTCAAAAAAATAGATGTTGCAGTACACTTTCTGAACTGCATTTTGAATAAGGTAAATTAATAATTTATTGGAAAACATAGCTTTTTATTAAATGTTATTACGTTAGTGTATTTCAATGAGCTTAATAGGCCTCCCAGTAGGAATTTTCAAAAATTTCATCGGTGAATCACCAACTTTTTCCTTGGTGAATGGAAGCTACACCCCATATGAAAACATGGTGAAAACATCAATGAAATTAACATGGGGATTGGATTGACGTTCACCAAGTTGTGAATTTCATGGTGCCTGTTCAGTGAGGAAATCACCAAGCAAGTGCATTTGGTGTATTCCAAAGTGAATTGTAGTTGATGAAAAATACCGTGAATTCACACCGGGGAAATCACTGGGTTAGTGGAGTTGCTGATATACTTGGATACTTTACATTGGTGAAAAATGTGATGAATATTCACCAAGGAATTCACTTTGCAAAATTGAACTCCTTATTCATAAATGAATATTGACCAGTGGTTTCCTTAGGGAAGCCAATGTAGTGCAAATTGACCTGATGAAAAATGTCGTGAATTTACATAAAGGAAGTCAATCATGTTTTTATTATCGAATTATTTTTTACTCATACCTACATATGTAAGTCTTCGGATACAAATATTAAAAAAAAAACAGTCATGTAAATTTTTATGATTTGATTGAAAAAAATTAAATTAGATGAAAATGAATATTATTGTGAAAAAAAAAACAAAATACATAATTACAATAACATCGGCCTTTAGGAAGTGTTTGATGTGGGCTGCCAATTCGCAGATCCCATCTTTTAGCTGCTCCATAGTGAAACACAAACGTTTAATGTCCGCTCTCATTTCGTCTATTATATCTTGTTGATTCAATACAAAATGTAAAGCAGAGTTATAAAAATTTAATTTTGTTATTTAATAAAATAATAATAGTTATAATTACCATTTTCTTAAAAATCCGCATTGGCTGCTTTGTGGGTAAAAAATTCAATGGAGTCCATTGCCGACTGTTTAGATCCGGAAGCCTTTAGAAAAAAAGCAATAAAAGAGGACTAGATAATTGTAGAAAGGGATTTGTAATTTAAATGAAATTACCTGAATATTTTCCTTGTTCATTTTTGATTCTTTGGTAATTTATAAAAATTATTTATGTTAAGGTACTAATTTCTAATTCTTTTCGAAAAAATTGATACTTTAAATCTTTTTTACACTTTTATAATTTACTAGCGGCCCGGTACGTGCTTCGCTACGTATAATAGTAATAACAAAAAAGATTATTAAGTTCATTTATTCAAACAAAAAAAAATTTTTAATTGCTAGCTATTTAAAAGTCCAAATGACCCAAATGATATATTGCTTATATTATATTTATCAGCAAAGAGTAAAAATTAAAAAATCAAAAAAAATTGGGTACTATTACTATGGTGGGTCTATATGGGTTAGTCTAAAACAGTTGGATAAACAATATTTTTTGTTTTTCCATTTTGAGCATGAATAAATAAACAGGGGTACCGATTCTGGAACAGGCAACATAAAGTTGGCCATGTGAAAAACATGATTCCTCCAAATTGACACCACAAACGTGAAGTGTTTGCCCTTGGGCCTTATTTATGGACATCGCAAATGATAAACGCACAGGATATTCATTTGAATTCAAATGGCATATCAGTTGGAATCATAGGGATACGCGGTATTAAACACACTTCTCCTTTTGATTTACCAGTTAAGATTGTAACTTCAATCAAATTTGGCAATAACTTTTTCACTGCCAATCTGGTGCCATTACACAGTTTTGGTGGATTAATATTTCGCAATAATATAATCAAAGAACAAATTTTCAGATTCAAGCAATGCGATGGTATACCAGCCGGTTCCAATGAATTTAAAAATTCAATTGGATAATTCATTGCCTCATCTTGATTCATAACACTGTCAATTGATTTATATGTCGTGACTACACCTGGCAGTTTCGCTTGAATTTGAAAATTAATGGCATTGATATGAATGTTCTTCAGTGCTAAAATGGCGCGTTCTCTCAACCAATCATGATTTCTGTAATTCTGAAGAATATTCGGAAAAACACATTCAATCAACTCATCTATAGATTGCGCACTTGTACAAAAATTGTTCGGTAAAGTGATCAATCCGTTGGTACTGTCGATTGGTATTTTGCCATCACCTATTTCTAACAATTGTTTTGAAAACTCATGGGCAGTTGCATCATTATGTAGGTGAATACGCATATTAATGTTTAAGTAGTATTCACATGAGCGTGACCAACGAACGACGAATAAATCACAAAATGTGAGTTTAAATACGTTTGAAGACATATTTCCACACAAATTCTTAACAAAACGATAGCAATATAGTTTCTATTTGATTTATGATGCATACTTTTACTTTTCAATATCATATATTAATAAATTTAAGAAAACAAATTTATTCGTCGCGAAAAAAATTTTAGTTGATACGAACTGTCAAACTTTATTCGCGTTCCACATTATCCACACTCGCAACGAATAAAATAATCGCGCGTACTTAACCTAAACAAATCATTCTTGTTTTGGTTTCGGTGGTGAATGGTGTTCGGCTGTCAAACTTTATTCGCGACGAATTAAAAGATCTCATGTGAAAGAAATGTCAAAATCGACGAATATTCGTTCATTCGTTGGTCGTTGGTCGTGCTCATGTGAATATTACTTTAGTGTCAATTTTCATACATATGTATGTATCTCCAAAAAACTGATGACTTCAAACAGGCGTTTATTTCATCGGCAGGAGTTGATCGAGGAAAAAAAAAAATGACAGGCAATGTTTGACGAAAGTCCCCTGACAGCAATATCAGAGCACTATCAAAAAGCTGTTAATTACGGCGTAAATCTTGCATTGTTCGATTAAATGCTTCTATTGATTTTTTATTCGCCATTGTGCACTCATCCCACTCATCTAATAATGTAGCAGCAATTCCCGAAGATGGAAGTGCTAATGCAATTTTCTGTTCCGATCGAATAGTCACTAAAATTAATGATACAACGAAAGTTTTGCCTGTACCACCAGGTGCATCCAAGAAATATAATCCACGTGCATTATTGGAAACGGCTTGCATGATTGTGTCATATAATGTTTTTGTTGATAATCAATTTGTTGCTATTACAATTTTGTGATTATCAGATGGCATACGATCAAGAGCAATTTTAAACAATTTAACTAATGCGTTATGCTGATGGAAAAACTGGGACAATCCAGTTGAGGTATTTACCTTAAAAGTCGGCATAAAATTATCTCTAATAATTTTAGTAGCACCAAAAGAAGTCATTTGAACTGCTAAATTGTATTGTTGAATATTACTCAAAAACTGCTTCGATGTTTGAGATGTCCTAAAAATAAATGAATACAATGTTCGGGTAGAGTTTCTAATATTGGCAATCTCACTTTACCATTAGCACAATACATTCCGGGCGTTTCACCTGTTAAGTTAGTCGCATCACAATGTGGACATATTGCGTCCATTATTCAAATGTATCCGTACATACTATAATCAATCTGACTTTTGTAATTATTTGTGATCGCCGTGCAAGACTAAGTACAGGTACAGGGTCAACAGATCTATTCGGTGCAGTAAGTTCACGCTGCGATGCATTAGCTTGTGCGCGTTTATCTGTAGTCTGAGATCGTCTTAATAATGCCACTTGATTTGCATTACGCGTTCGCCGGCCTATGTTTGGTCGTCTTGCTCGTGGCATTTTACCTTCACTCAACAATATTTTGGAAAATATAAGCACAAAGCAATAACTCAACAATATTTTGGAAAATATAAACACAACAAAGCAATATTTATCGCTGATAAAATGAAATGGCACATGATGACATTAAATTTGTTTGACAGAACTAATATCACTTTTTTGTCTTCGATTGTTTTGCAAAAGGTTCAAATTGGCTGTTGATTTTACACTTTTTCAAGATTTTTTTAAATTTTCTCTACGTACAAACCTTCTCTGGACTTCCACGAATAATTCAAGACCAAAATTAATCAAATCGGTAAAGGCATTGTTGAGTTATAAGATTACAACGAAAAAAGTGGCATTGATTTTTATATACATAGATTTTCTAAACTCTTTTTTAATTATTATTTTTAATATCGGCTTTACGCACTTGACACTGTGAACAATGGAATTCAACTGAAAAAATAAACAATAGAAGAAAAGGATTTTATGTAATTAAAACAACGGCGCGTGGCGCGCCGCGAGTCGCGCCTAACCTTTCTGTTTCTCGACAAAACAACTATGCTTTCAAAAAAATCACTTACCCTGAACACTGTGCATTGTTGTTGGAAATAACTTTGTTTCTAAGCAAGCCAGGCTGAGGATCGCGAATCGAAATTTTTATGATATGTAAAAAACCCGAACATTGCAATCCTTCAACCATCCGTGCGTTCGTCATCACCGTGCGTCGCGTCGGTCGTTGTTGTTGGAAATAACTTAGTTTCTCGAAGCAAATCAGGCTGACGAACGGGAACGGAAATTTTGTATTATATGTAAAAAACCCGAGCATTAAAATTCTGAAGCTGAAGCCAATCTCCTCAGCGGCAGGTAGAGAAGAGAAAGGCAAATATAAACAAACACAAAACCCATCTCATGCTTCATATCGTGAATGAAATATTTTACAAAGAAAAAGATTTCATTGCATGCTATTCCTCAATGATTCGAGTAGGTGAATTCCTTGGCGATTTCACACAAAATTTTCATTGGTGAGCAAATTTCTGGGCTTCCACTTTCCAGAATTGTTTAATTTGTAAGACGACTGACTGTGAGAATGTGTATGTTTTTACCAAACACCACCACTTAATAGGTGATCTGTGAAAATGTATTTAGTTTTATCAATCGGGTGTGGATATTCCAACATTTTAAAGGATGTCTAGAGTTTCCAAGGAAGGTGTTGAAATATCAAAGAAGATCTGGAAATTTGAAGAGAGTTCCTAAGTTTTAAGGGAGGTCTGTTGATTTAAGAGGAGGTCTTAAATGGTTAGGATTTCAGGGCATCTCTTGAAATATTAAAGGAAGTTTGTAAATTTTAAGGGAGGTCTGAGATTTTAAGGAAGATCTGTTAATTTCAAGGGAGGTCTGGGATTTAAGGGTAGGTCTTGAAAAATCAAGAGAGGTATTGATATTTCAAGATTAGTCTTGAAGAATGAAATGAGGTCAGCCTTACTCAGTTTGGACCATCCTTTAAGGGGCATGTATGGATTATATATGAATACAGTGAAAGTTAATGATTTGGGATAATTTTTTATTATGGTGGAATGTAGGCGCTACTAAGTTTATGGTGGTGAATGAGTAACTTGTTTTTTATTTTGAGAGTTATTTCTAAACATAAGAAGAACCTAATCAAAAGAAGCCTAAATAGGCGGCTCAATGGTCTAGGGGTATGATTCTCGCTTTGGGTGCGAGAGGTCCCGGGTTCAAATCCCGGTTGAGCCCGGTTTAATTTTGTCAAAATTATACTTGGTCAAAAATGTCAAATTAAAAAGACTTGGCCTAGTTGTAAATTGTTATTGATGAGTATAAGTTTGCTTTCAAACATTTTTGTCTACCTTTAAGTTAGTTTTAACAATTGAAAAGTTAACCCTTGAATCACCTAAGCTTTATATTTGCCAAGAAAATATAATTTTTGCGCAAGTAAAACTAAAACCTTCATACACTGACATTCACTATGGCGTATGAGTAATATACATTTTGAAAATGTTAAATAACCAGCTTCCATTTGCATATAGTTCACTTTAACAACAAGATAAATGTGCGGAAAAGCACATAAAGCCCAGATACTTTGAGTAAATCTACAAAAAAGAGAAAGTAAAATAAATTCGTGTTAGGCTTGCAGAAAAATTATATTATTTTTTTAATTATATTGAAGGTCTAAGAGAGTAGATTAAACATGAGGCTCAATGGTCTAGGGGTATGATTCTCGCTTTGGGTGCGAGAGGTCCCGGGTTCAAATCCCGGTTGAGCCCGTTTTCTTTTGTCAAGAAGAAGAAGAAAATCTTAGACATGAACACGTACAATCCCCGTATCAGGCAAAAAACAATTATTAAATAAGAAAATAATAAACTGGTTAAACAATTGAATAAATGTTTACATTTGTATGCAAACTGTTACTAAAACGAATAACGCCTTTTCACTTGAGTACATATGTATAAGATCAATCGGACATTTTTCTTCAGTTATCAAACCGATGTTGATCGATGTTGGTAATGGCTTTCTCACCTTTTGAATTTATCACAATATTTTGACAGATTTGTTTGAAGTTCTGTTTCAAAAATGCAAATGTTTGTAGATTAGGGTGGAGCGATTTTTTTTATAATTTTTGAATATACATAGTCAGGTTATGTGCCATTTACAGTATATTTTAGATCGATAAAAAACGTTATAGAGGGTTCACAAGGCGATTTTGTTTATTACAACTGATTTTCAAATTTCGAACAGATATTTTTTAAGTTTAAAACAAAATTAGAAGTAATATGTATTAGTAAAACACATGTTTGCACAGTGAAAACTCTCTAATCCGAAAGACACATGGTTTTACAGCATTTATTTGTTTTAAATGTGAAGCTTTGCTTTTGACCCATTTTGATCGAATTTGAAAGTCTCGACTGTTAATATTTATAAAGAAAAAAATAAACCCGAAAATACTATTACATAGTAGGAAACCTGATTTTCCTTATACAAATTTTGTAAAAACCTTTTGCGGGAAGTTCTGATTCCAAAGAATCAGATAGTGACAACGACTTCAAGATCTTGCTAAAAAGGAAAATACCAAAGCAATAAAAAACCAAATGCGACTTAAGCTACCTAGTTTAGGGTTTGCTTACGATCGAATAGGCATACCGCAAGTAGTGTTTGAAAGATCTTGTCATAATATTCTAAGAGGATACATACAAAAATATTGATCGTTCAAAAATAAGACACTTAATAAATGGAGTCAGAGAAACAAAATTTACCCATCGGTACGTTGCTTGAAGGCCTTAATTTCGATGGCAGATACAATACAATTTTATTTTATAATTTCTCTTGTTCAAGAACCAGGTTCATACTATGTCGGACATATTTTTCTTACCGATGGAAAATCTTGAAGTGTTTGCGAGTTAATTTTTAGTTTTTTTTTTCGAAGCTTATGGATGCGAAGGAACGGTTGTAAATACTGATTTAAGAGGAGATGTAATCGTAGATGATTTGTAAAACAACAATAAGAAGCTTAAGAACAAAATACCTTTACGAATCTTAAAATTTCACTAAAAATTACATTCAACCATTATTGCATTACTTCTGTTTGCACATTTTTCTGAAAATGCATATATTTTTACGACCACGGCAGCACACCTCCATCCGATGGTCCAAATTATTGAAGATGCTGAGACTTAATTCAGGCTTCATTCCGTTTTTTTTTGTGCCAAGTTCTCTCATCCCTTAGCTCTTGAACTGTTGCTGTTTATTTCTTTCAAATAACCCCAAAGAAAGAAGTCCAACGGAGATAACACGTCTGTTGAATCTATCGCGCAAAAGAGCTATTGTTTCGTTAGCTGTGTGGAAAGTGCACCACCGTCCTGTTGAAACCATACATATCGTCCACATCTCTATTTTCCGATTCGGGCCATAAAAAGTTCGTTATGACCTCACGATATCGAACGCCATTCACCGGCATCATTTTGGAAAAATATGGCCTGATGATGCCAGCAACATATAAACTGGGCCAAATAGTCACTCTTTGTGGGTGCATTGGTTTTTCGACATTCGATCTTGGTTTACCCTTCGCCTAAATGCTGCAATTCTGCTTATTGACGAATTCAATGAGGTGAAAATGTGCCTTATCACTTAAGATGATTTTCTTCGAAAATCGATCATACACTGTTGCCATTTCTTGTCACCATCCACTTTGACCATTGACGATACTTAAAATTGTCAAGAGGCTTTAGTTCTTGTGTCAATTGCACCTTGTAATAGTGTAAATGGAAGGTTTTATGCATAATGTTCATCAACGACTTGTGTGTAGGGTGCAATTGTTGGGCACGACGACGAGTTGAAATGGACGGCTCTTCAGACACACTCTCGTGAACAGAAGCAATACTTTCTGCTGTACGAGCTTTACGAATGTTTTCACATCTTCTACAGACCCGGTTTGCTCAAATTTTTGCTCGATTTGTCTGATTGTACGCACATTTGGACGATTGAATATATCGAAACAATCACGAAGTACACAATATGCATTTTAATTTGAACTCCCATTTTCAAAACAAGCCTGAATAACCTAACGCGTTCCGCCTTCCCAATCATTGTAGCGTGTTCCAGGCGGAACTTTTGGCGATAAAGGAAGTCTTGTCCTGGCTGAAAGAAAACGTGACATCAACATCTGATATCCGTATTTTCTCAGATAGTCAGGCCACTATCAAATCTCTGGACTCTGTCTCTACAAACTCTATAACAGTCCATAACTGTCGATCATCTCTAATGGAGATGGCACAACAGTTTAATATTCACCTCTACTGGGTGCCGGGCCATAGAGACATTCCAGGTAACTGTAAGGCAGATGAACTCGCCAGGAACGGTACAGTACAGCCCATCCTGCCACGTTTGGCACGTACTGGCATACCAATTGCTACTTGTAAACTGTTGCTAATGCAAGACGCTGTGAGGAGGGCAGGCACCAGGTGGAACAACATCACCACGTGTCAAGTCACAAAAAACATCTGGCCAACACTGGATTTAAAACGTTCAAGGTGCTTGCTCTCTCTAAGCAGATCGCATATAAGCTCGATAATAGTTGTCATAACCGGACACTGTCTAATAGGAAAGCACGCCACGATATTAGGCGTATTCTCAAATGACTTTTGCAGAAGCTGTATGGACTGCACATGCCCTCCACTGGCTCGAAAACGCAAGAATTACCTAGGATAATTCTTCTTTAACGATCTAAATCATATCAGCATAATCAGCCTCTCACGTTTCGTAAGGCACTCAAACTGGTTCCATTGAGCTTAGAAGGAAGCCTCTAGAATCATGTGGTATCACAATGGGCCATTAAACTGGCCTAAGTGTGTCCGTTTCTATCTTGGACAGCCACTATAACCTAACCTAACCTAACCTAATCTAACGCGTTGATCCATTGTGCATCTTTCCATAGGTAAAAAAAAACTTGACGTTTAGGTGTGGTTCAGATTGAACATCGGCCCTTAAAATCTAACCCAGCTTTATTTAACGAAAGAGACAAAAAATTCCGTTACATACAACTTTTTGCTTAACGCCAATGATATTTTTCGGCTTAACAAATGGTTCTAAATTAAACACAAAGATACTTGACGTATCGTTTTAAAACATAGGAGATGAGAAGTACTAAATCAGTATGTTTTCTCTTAAAGAATCATCTAATACCAACATTCAAAATTTCAACGATGCAGGCTTACTTAAAGTCAGTATTAATTTACTTGAATAAAAAAAATAACTTATATGCTATTTCAAGTCTGCTTGCATCTTTTCGCAATCGAGTTTGCAAACAATTTATGATAGGTAATGATTTATATTTTTAACTTATGAGAAAATGAAAAGAAAAAAAAAAGTTATTAAAGTTATAAAAAATTCGTAATGAATGTAAGTAGAAAAAAATGGTTCAAATAAGCGGCTCAATGGTCTAGGGGTATGATTCTCGCTTTGGGTGCGAGAGGTCCCGGGTTCAAATCCCGGTTGAGCCCATAATATTTTGACCAAATTTGAAGTTTGTTTGAGTCAAAAAACAAAATCAGATTTCTTCATCAATTATACAAATTTGTCCCGGAATGAGAAAGTTTTAGGCCTCGTCTAACGATACTTAAAGAATTCTGAAAGAAATTGATAAGATTGGTAAATGCATCGTTGCAAATGTTACAAAAATGTATCAGTAAGTCAGTAACTCGGCAGGCAGTAAGTCAGTCAATCACTTAGTCAGTCAGTCAATCAGTCAGCAAGTAAGTAAGTGAGTAAGTGAGTAAGTGAGTAAGTTAGTAAATCAGTAAGTCAGTACGTCAGTAAGTCAGTAATTCAGTAATTCAGTAATTCAGTAAGTTTTTTTTTCTAAATTCGTTTTTATTAATAATTCAATCTTATACCTATCTTAAAGCTAGACAAAAATTCATAAAACTAGCCTAATTAACCATAACTTACAACTAACTTACTGGTCCCATACAGACACTCTTAGTTAAACAATAATACTTAATGCTAATGCCTTTCGGCACTAATAAGTCAGTAAGTCAGTAAGGCAATAAGTCAGTAAGTCAGTAAGTCAGTAAGTCAGTAAGTCAGTAAGTCAGTAAGTTAGTAAGTCAGTAAGTCAGTAAGTCAGTAAGTCAGTAAGTCAGTAAGTCAGTAAGTCATCAAGTCAGTAAGTCAGTAAGTCAGTAAGCCAGTAAATCAGTAAGTCAGTAAGTCAGTAAGTCAGTAAGTCAGTAAGTCAGTAAGTCAGTAAGTCATCAAGTCAGTAAGTCATCAAGTCAGTAAGTCAGTAAGTCAGTAAGTCAGTAAGTCAGTAAGTCAGTAAGTCAGTAAGTCAGTAAGTCAGTAAGTCAGTAAGTCAGTAAGTTAGTAAGTCAGTAAGTCAGTAAGTCAGTAAGTCAGTAAGTCAGTAAGTCAGTAAGTCAATAAGTCAGTAAGTCAGTAAGTCATCAAGTCAGTAAGTCAGTAAGTCAGTAAGTCAGTAAGTCAGTAAGTGAGTAAGTTAGTAAGTCAGTAAGTTAGTAAGTCAGTAAGTCAATAAGTCAGTAAGTTATCAGTCAGTTAGTCATACAGTCAATCAGGCAGTTAGCCAGTTAGTCAGTCACTTAACCACTGACTCACCCAAGACTTAAGTGTTTTGTTGTTTTCAAAATGATTTTACATAGCTTGAAATTAAAAAACAATTTTGAATCAGACTTCACATGTAACTGCAATCTACAAACGTAAATACAATAATCAGAACTCAATTTTTGATTGCTTGCCTTTAGTGAGAGGAAATTGTTTTTCGATGAAAGTCACACTGAAATAAAATAAAAAAAAGTACTATCAAATTATCCATCATTAAACTTTTAATACCCGCAAAACATGAATTTTAATACCATCCCCAAGAAAGAAAATCAACTCGAAAAAGCTTGTTTATACAATCTTACAGCATGACACACAAAATTAGGGTGGGTCATTACATTGTGGCTTAAGGGGGGCGAGAGCCAAGTAGAGATGGGAACCAACGATGGCGTTAAGGAAATTTAAAAACTTCATAAGTTATTTTTTATCGACAATCATTATTATCAAAGAAACAGCGAAGCGCCGCGAAACAATCCAATACTGATGTTAATGTACAATCATTTTTTTTGTATTCTTAGCTATCGGGTTTTCGGGGGTTGGTTTTATTTGTATATAGCTATAATTTTTGGGGTTAGATGATTCCACTTTCGGCAACAGCCCTTAGGGAACACGGAACAAGGAACCACCCAACCATTTAGATATAGCAAAAGGAACAAAAAAGTAAACGATTTATCTGCAGAAAAGTTAAAAGCAACTGAAAACAAAAGTTTTGCATTATTTTCAAGAGAGATTAAATTGTTTTAATGGCTTCAAAGTTCGGAAGCGGTTAAAAGTTTTTCACGTTAATGTTAAATTGTTTTTAGTATTAAAAGTATTTAACTTCACAGATTTCATTTTTGTTTTTTTTTTTAATTCGAAACATTCCGAGGAAGAAGAAGGATGTTGGTGAAAATTTACAGAACTTTCATAATTTAAGAATTAAATAGATAGGTATAAAATTTTAAATCAATAGTCAATCAAATTACAAGGTTTTCATGTGAGAACAACGGTAACCTTGTAAGGTAACATTGAAGTTCTTTACAAAGCTTCAATTCCTAAAACTAGGTTTATTGTTAAATTATTAGAAGAAGATTACAACTCCTTTCTGTATCAAGTTCAAAAGCACTAGAACTCTAATTTCTAATAGATTTAGTTTGAGTTAGAACTTCAACTTATAAGATTTATCGCAACTTGTTTTTTTTTAGATTCAGATTTGATTTATGAATTCATTGGAGACAATAAGGATTTTGTATGTGCATATCATTGCACATACAGCTTTTAAAAAATTATTTCGTAAAATAGGATTTATTACACTTGTCGGCAAGGTTTTATTCCTGGCAATCAAATTGCACTTTTTCAATGGGTTTTGATTTAACTCCGACTTCAAAATTACTCTATCAAGTAAGGTTTTTAAGGTAGTACCTTTTAAAATTCGAAAAAACACATTCATATATACCGTTTTTTGAGGCTATCTAAATTCATGAAGTACCTAGCTTTTTTCTCAAAACTACATGCGTTGTTAGATTTCACCTGCCTTACACAAATCTGTAAAAAACGCTAAGCCATTTGTGTTAAGACGGTATTTCACAACAAAAGGTCAAAATAGTTAAAAAGTAAGTTTTGTTCTTTTAACCAATTGGTTGTCTAAACAATTCAATTATATCAAGTTTTTCAAATATATATTAAAAATAATGTAAAAACGGGTATTTTTAAAATTTGAGCAGACAGTTAAAATCGAAGTTCAGACCAGCACTAACAATTAACTCCTAAACATATTAAATCATATAAAGGTTTATATTCTAAGATACGTAGAAAGAATATCCATGTTCATATCTTATTTTGATATTGACGAATGTTTTATCAAATATATCAATTGGAATAACAATTTGCGCTTGGGTTGCCTAGCTTTAACTTGATCCTAAGGCACTAAATATACAAATACTGCAAAATAAAAGTGCATTTCTTAGTTCTATTACTCTCATCTGTTATTTATAAAAATCGGGTTAAAATTAGGCTACCCAAGCGCCAATCGTTAGTCTATGAAATATCCTTGGGTAGATATTCCTTCTATTCTACGTATCTCGTACTATCATACTAATGAGAATTTTTAAAAACTAAGTAAGAAATTAAGATCATCTATATTTTAAAATCTAAGTTTCAAAGATAAACCAACAACTACTAGGTTTGTATTTACTTGAGACGTTTGTTATTAAATTAGCCGTGAGAGGGTGAAATATAAAATTGACCATGGCTTCTTTTAAGGCACCTTTGAGATATTTAGTAATTTAGTACTCATAGTCCCATCGGCCAAATAAAGGCAATTTATTGATTAGTTAAAGTCCATGTTTGTGAACATTTGTGAACAAATATTTAAAGTTGGAGGATATCCACTCAGGGGCCGTTGTACCCATCCACTTTCTTAAACGAGGTATAGGCAAAAATTACCACTTCTAAGTATTGTAGAATAATAATATTAAAAGTCGAAGGTCTGGTGTGCCCCAGGGCTCTGCTCTATCTTTAGCACTATTTATAATTTTTAATAGTGATCTTCTGTCTGCAAATTCTAATTCAAATCATTGTTTCGCTGACGATAGTAATCTAAGCTTTTCATATTTGTTTTCAGACTCATAAATTCCGACCTTAACAGTATCTTGCAAAGGGGAATACAAAACTGCATGGAGTCGAATGCTTCGAAAATCCAATGCTATCTTGTATCCTTAAACTGGCTCTGCGAAATTAGGCCCCAGGAAATTAGGCCCCAAAAGAAAAAATGAAATAAGGCCCCAAAAAAAGGCATACAAAACAACAACAATTGAAATTCTTGGGGTGTTATTTCATTTTTTGTGGCCTTATTTCATTTTTTTTGGGGCCTTATTTCATTATGAAATAAGGCCCCAATGAAAAAAGACCCCAACATTAAATTTGGGGCTTAGTTTCATTTTATTTTGAAAAACAACTTGGGGCCTTATTTCATTTTGCATAATTTACTTAAAATTTCCAAAACAACATTGTTTTCACAAAAAGTATTGAGAAAATCCGCTAATCGAGGACCCAGAGCTAGCAAAATACAGCTTAGTGTGGTCCCAGCAATCATGTTTCAATGTAAAACCAAGGTGATGTAAAACCTTGAAGAGAAATCAGATTAACGAAGTGTTGTTAAGTGCGGATTTGAATTATCTAATTTATATTAATTATGAATTGTGAAAAGTTTGTGGGAAAAAGGAGGAACAGTGAATTACTGTATGTTCCTATCCAAAAAATGATATACAAAAAAAAATCAGTGTATAAAGCTATTATTAAATATGAGTGCTGGAGAAGTTCTTGTAAGGCAAGAATTGTTTTATTGCCAGATGGAACTTGTGAGAAGGCAAAAAATTATGTGGACCATAGCCATGAGAACGACGAGGGTTCTTACAATGAACTTAAGGCTTTAAATAAAATTAAAGACGATTGCTTGGATGCAGCAGGAACTCTTGGTGCGGAAGTAAAAGCTCTAAGTACAATAAGAGTTGCCTTTCGCAATACTTGTAAAAAGTAAGAACTATTAAGTACTTCTAGAACATGAAAATTCGTTTATTTTAATTTTGTGATTTATGATATACAATATGTGTGAATTTTTTTAAAAAAAGATTTCAGGAAGAAACTCAGAATTTATCGTTTTCAAAGATAAGAAGGGGTCTGCATCTGCAGTACATTGTAAATAAAGCGTTTGTCACATCTCCAACAAGTCCGCTGCAAATAATTGAGGCTTTCCAATTGGAAACGGTTTGGAACAATTTTGGAGTCTCAAAGGACGAGGCAAATCCAATGCCATTTTATACATCATGTATAGTTGAGGAAGGGCTGTTCACATTTTGTTTGTTTTCATCATATAAAACAATAAAACTTATTAAAGAGAACGTTCCAACCAACAGAACCATTTTTATGGACGGAACATTTAAAATTGTCCCGCAAGGGTGTTTCAAACAACTGTTGGTTATTTATATAGAATATTTTGACGAGGTAAGATTAATCAATTATTTTTAATGCTTAAATTCGAGCATCGTGTTGAAAACCATCAGCGAGTAACAGAATAGCTGAAAAAAATCGCGTGATTTTGTCAGCTATTCTGTTACTCGCTGATGATTTTCAACACGATCCTTATATTGAAAAGCATCAGTAAGTAACAGAATAGCTGAAAAAAATCGCGCGATTTTGTCAGCTATCCTGTTACTTACTGATGCTTTTCAATAGAAGGATCGTGTTGAAAACCATCAGCGGATTTTTACTTGCATATACATATAATTTTTAACATATTTTAAAATTTAAGATTTTTCCCATTTTTTTTGTTCTTATGGATAAAAGAACAAAAAAGGCGTATGAGCAGCTGTTGATATACATAAAAAATCATATTTTTCATTTAAACCCTTCGAAGTGTTTAACGGATTATGAACAAGGAATGAGACAAGCCGTTAAAAATGTTTTCCCGCAGGCAAAATTAATCGGTTGCTGGTAAGAATTGTTCATATTTAATAATATGGTTTATACATGGTAAATTTCAACAATGTTTTCTACAATTAAAGGTTCCATTTTTGTCAGGCAGTAAGGCGTAACATGCAAAGCAGGTACACCTTGTTTGAATACATCAGTTATTTATATTTATAATTACCTCTAACGTTATAGGATTTTAACGTACTCAATAAATCAAATCAAATCAAATCAAATCAGAGCTTCAAAACCAGCTTCATGCGCATTTCACAAAATAATGGCTCTTCCTCTACTCCCACCAAATATGATTCTAATGGCATTTCGGGACATCAAATCAAGGATTTTGCTGATGGACAGTAATAATAATTTCGGATCATTCCTTAATTATTTTGAAAAATTCTGGATTCAAAAGGTATTTTTAAGTTTTAGTGGTACGTCTTGTTCTGTTAATTACTCATGTTTTTATTTTTAGGTAGGGTGTGTCAACTTTTCTGTTTTTAAAGAAAACATCCGAACGACTTCTGCTGTTGAAGCATACAACGGTGTTTTGGGTCGTTCTGCCTTAAAAAATGGAAACTTTTTCAAATTTGTTGCCATGATAAGGGATGAAGAGTTTTTCAAAAGCCGACAGTTTTCAACTTAAGCAGAACGGGGGCCAAACGTAAAAAATACAACGTTGAACGAAGCTCCAAAATTGAGGAAGCAACTTCGTTACTTGAGGAGGGTAAACTAACCGTTGCTTCCTTCCTTTCAAGGATGGTTTTCGAAAAAAATGGCATATGTGTAGAGATGCTTCCAGAAAAAGATATTTTTAACGTTGAAGAATCCTGTGAGGAAGATATTAACGAAGAGGATGAAAGCCCTGTTGTTGTAAGCACATCCATTGACGAACATATTTGCGTTGTTTGTAAGGATTTGCGACCAAATATTGTTCTGTTGCCTTGCAGGCATTAAAAAATTTGTGCTGAATGCAACCTCAAAATTTAAGCTGAAGCTATAGCTGAAGGAGAGGAGAGTTACAAGTGTCCTTGTTGCAGGGAAATTGTACAGGATACAATCCAAGTATTTGTTTGATGGTTTGGGGTATTATTTCATTTTTGAAAATAAACTTAAATATAAACAAAAAAGAAATTGGGGTCTTATTTCATTAAAAATAAAAAAAGACAAAACAAGCTGGGGCCTTATTTCATTTATTTTTGGGGCCTTTTTTCATTTCGATGGGGCTTTATTTCATTGGGGCATAATTTCATTATGAAAAATTACCCCAATTTGGGGCCTTATTTCATTTTTTCTTTTGGGGCCTAATTTTCTGGGGCCTAATTTCGCGGAGCCCTTAAACTGATTTTCCATGAATGGCACTCGCATTAATGAGACTGAAGATCTCGACAAAAGTTGTGATCTTGGCTGCATTCGTCTTTTCTTATTTTCCTATTTCTGGAATCTCTGTTATCCGTTTCCTTCAAAACATGCTTAGTTTTGGATGTGGATGTACATATGTGCTTCCAAGACAGGGTTACACAAAGCTTCGCCAATCTATTTTCTGAACTCTAAAATTGAGCAGTTTTTGTTCTCCTTATATATAACAAATGTGTTTACAACTGATGTTAACAAAAAGAATTCAAAGGCTATTTTATGATACCATCTAACAGTTTTGCGTAGCTGTGCAAAACAGCAAGCCATATTTGGTCAGATATGTCAATACCTTGTTTGGCCTGATTATAGTTTACAATCATACTCAATTTTTGTTTTTCCTCACCTTGCCTTAACCGTTATCCTGTTGGTACTTTATATAAACCATGCGTTTTACTAAGTGTTAGAACATCACACTTGTCCTTCCATTTAATAACTACGATTTTTCAAGCCCTTTTATTTCATTTCTCCTGAGCTTGGCAGTTGTCACATCTTTTGGATTGCCTTGTCTGTTGCCGCTTAGAGTTCCAATAAGATGCTTTTATTAAATAGTCCATTTCATTTCAATTGCTAACTGAGTTTTCTGGTTAACCAATCGACAATTAAAATGAGTGTATAATATTATCTTTTGACATTTGACGATCGACCTTATTAGTAAACCCATTCAACTTATGTATATACTTATCAAATGAAACTATTTTCAACTTGACACTAAATTTAAAATAAGATTGACATGTAATTCAATTTCACCCTAACCATTGTTTCAATACGATTATCATAAACAACAATGAGTCATACAACTTCTTTTAGTTGACGCATTTAAGGTCAAATATCAATTAATTTGACAGCTAGATTGACAAACAAATTTGATCGAGCACATAAATGGTACGCTTTTGTCTCAATTTTCAACCAATAATTTCAACTTATTAGACTAAGAACTTAGTATAACCTTTATTTATTTACGTATGTACGTATACTATAAACCTTTAAAAACACAAAATCAATACAACCGATAATTTTATATGTTCAATGTTCATGATGGCGTCTTGTATCTCAAACACCACCACCACCACCCTTCTTATTCTTTAACCTATACCTATCTATACTATGCACTTGAATTCTTTTCCTTAAGATTTCAAAAAAAAAATGACAAAAAAGAAACCAAAACTCTTGTTTACCTAAAGTCTTTAGCCATAATAGATGACCTCATAAAAGAAAGTTTGATTTTTTATTGTTAAGCATAAAAATCCAAATAGCAAACACACTTAAGTCAGTACTGCGCCAAAGAAATTCCAAAGAAAGCTCTCCCACCGCCAATCAAAAAAAGCAAAACAAAAAAATATGGGTATAAAAAAGATCCAAATGTCAATAGGAGTATAGGAGGAAGGAGGAAAAGATGCCTGCTGCCATATAGCCATCCCACATACCACCAACGGAAACGTCCCGCCACTGTTGATGCTGTCATTCCGGAACAAAAAACATTTATACACTCAACGACCGCATAAAACTTAAGGCATTCAATAAGACTTATACATATTTGACCTTTCTATATTTTTTGACGAAACAAACAAAAAAAATCCTTTTATACTCGCATGTTTTGTACAGCTTTTTGTGTGCTTATCATACATATACCTTCTGTTTTATATTATATAAGGGTGATCCTTGAACTCGGAGCTCGAATTATACGAAATAAATTTAAAGGAAAGATAAGAATTCTGAAAAAAAACATTGAACTTGATTTTACAAACAAAGAAAACATTAAAATGACAGAAGATGGATTAGAGATTAAGATTGAACTGTAATTTATATTAGATGCGTTTTTTGGCAAACCTATCCGTAGTGAAGTATGATTTTACAAGTTATACAAGTACAACTTCTTCAGTGCAGATAAAATTAGAAGTAGAATCCAACTGCGGATAGAATTTTGACGTTTGCTCGAGACTCGCTTTTTTAAGAGACCGGCTGAAAAAATGCTTTTTTCCATAAGCTCGGAAACAGACCTGTAGAGTACGAAAGATGGAAAAGTGGTTTTGATAGCGTTGAAGAACACCTCTTCAGAATTTTAGAGCTGATACTACCTTGGCCAGCGGATTTGTGAATGTCAAGGTCTTTCAATACTCTTGCAACTGCACGAGTGTGCAAAAAGTTTCGTTTCATAAAATCGTTTACGCTCTCAAGAATAGGAGGAGTCATGACTCGGGTAGTGTCAAATTAACAGGAAACTGTGCTGCAAGCTAATTGGTTCTATCGATCGAGCTTACAAAATTAGTGTTATTATGAACGAGCGTTGGAACCAAGAACGAAGTAGTGTTACGTATGTTTTTTAAAAATGACCATACATTTTTACTACGATTGGGACATCGTAGTTCGTAGAATTTTCTGGTTTTCCTCAGTGGGATTGGCTTTGTAACAAAGGAAACTCACATGTCGAATCCTAATAACCTCTTTACAGTTCAAATCAAACTATGATAGATTTTACCCCATTCGGGAAAAAAATTCTCATTCCCCAAAGAAATAATTAATTAATTTGTTACTATATCTGCGCTGGGTAGTACCCGTGGCATGATGGTTAGTGCGTGGAGAATTAGGCTAGTTTTATGAATTTTTGTCTAGCTTTAAGATAGTCTTAAGAATGAATTAATAAAAATGAATTTGGAAAAAAAAAAAAAAAAAAAAAAAATGGTTAGTGCGTTGGACTATCATGCCAGAGGTCTTGGGTTCGATCCCTGCCTTTTCCAACACAGGAATGGTTGAGAGCTGTAAGTCACTTGGCCCTAGTTTTCAACAGACTGTTGCGCCACCCAATTTTCATTTTATTATCTGCGCTGGAATCCACGTCACTATCGAGGAAGCGAAGCATAGTTACCAGTTAAAGTTCCTGAAGAATTCGTTTAGACCGTCCCAGTTGGCTTTCTCATATTACCAAACGATTCTCATATAATTATATTTGCAGAAAATTACATGGCTAAAGGAAGGCACGGAAGCGCTGCTGAATTTTTATGCAGACTGAAGAATTGACTTTCAGCATAGCTGCAAAAAACATGGTTATGACCACTTACTTTTGGATTTGGTGTCCACTTTTCTTATTCTCAACCTAGCAAACATTTTTTTTCATTGAATACTTGGCAACAAGTCAGTATTTCCAACTTTAAAGTTGAAAAGGCGGACAACTGTCGAACACGTATTTTTGGGGAATCATATTTTATTACGGCTATTTTGCTCAATAAAAAACACACCTATTGTAAATCGAACAAATTTGAAGTATAAAAACAAGCGGGTATTAGAAAAATACAAAATCAGTGCCTATTTCAAATTAGCCTAGAGTAGAATTGAAAACAAAAAAAATAAAGTCCTTAGAGTTGATGTTAACATTAAGTTTTGTCAAGTTCAAGCAATATAAAAGATACATTAAAACTTTTCACTGGGACATCATCACAAACAATGCTCTAGTGAAAAAGCCAGTTGCATTCCTCTCCTCAAACAATTCAACCGTATTACTGCGTGCTTCTAGGAATACTCATCAGTTTACCCTTGAAGTCAATTTCGGACGTATTGTTAAGTATAGGAATTATTTTTGTAGCGGTACTAAAGGAATATGGATTGCTTTACCAGGCTCAATATCTTTACACTCAATACAATACAATGTCCCGACATTCAAAAGTAATGCGCATCGGTATCTCCTTTTTAATTCCAACCTTAAGCTTCTCTAAAACCTACGCTAAGGCACTTTTAGGTTGTCTTTGCTTTGTTTGTCGTGACAAAATTCTGTAGAAGAATCTATCTATCTATATTGAAAAGTGTAATCTTTAAACCTTTTGCCAAACCTTCGACCACATATCTATGGTAATAACCGTTTTCACATTCGTCTCCTTTGACTCTTTCCACAATAACTTTTTTGAGTAAAGGTGTAAACAAATGATCTATAGAGCGTCGATAGCCCTTTATAATATAACCCGTGTTTTGTTGGCAAATCTATCCATAGTAAAGTAGGATTTTACACGAATAACAAAAACAATATCCATAGTATGAATAACACCGATAAAACTTAGAGTAGAATCTCACTATGGATAGGTTTTTGAAATTTATACGAGTCTCGAATGGATCTTATGTGATTTCGTTCTCAAATGTTGGTACGATTGATATTGCATTTGTATCTCAATGGCTGTGTTCGTTGAGTAGTTATGACTTTGGAATCATGTGTGTTTTCCATTGGGGAAAAAAATCAATCTATTACTGTTGATATTATTTAGATTTGTCTGTGAAAATGGACTAACTGACTAACGAGAAAACAATACAAAAAGATATTTATGTTTTGCTATGTTTCCACCAAAGGTTTATCTCAGTTTAGATTAAATAAATCTTTTTGGTGTTTCCACCGCACAAGAAGATTTAAAAATGATTAAGTTTGAGAGCACTTTCTAAAATGCAAATGGTGTTTCGATGTTATAAGTGCAAGTGAGATAGTTTGATTCGTGAAAAACTGAATAGTTAAGCACCATATAGGAATATGCTACCTACTCCATGTGCAATTTTTTTTTTTAATTTGATTAAAACAAAACTACATTTTTTGTACCCAAACATGCAAATAAACAGACCATAACGCATTATCTGTAAAACCAACTCCTCCACACAGGTTTTTCTTCACAAATTTCCGATTCCCGACCGGAATCGAGCGAATCAAGCTCATTTCAACTCGATTCAGGTATATAAAGAATTTAGGCGAGCTTCAAGCTCGCTTTAACACCACATGTTAATGTAGTAGTCTACGAACAAATCCCCTTATTGCAGTTTTTATTTTATTTCAAATTGTTTGGTTAAAACTTTGAAATCGATTTTCACATTACACAGACGTATTTTCTTGATTTTGATAGTCAACAATCAGCTTACACGATTTCACCCCTGCTGGTCTGAATTTCGCTATTTTTTTTGGAATTTTTTGATAAATTATTCTGGCAAATATTCAGTTGTATCAACTTTCAAATACAAAAACCGCGACTACTGCGGATCGTTTTGTTTGCAATTTCTCACTTTACTATGTATGGAATACGAAAAAAAAACGCACTTATAGATGCTCCCTAATAAGCATTGAAATGGATCTGGTGAATATATTCTCTTCCGAAGGGTTTTTAGTGGTATTCGTTCCCGTACTACTTTAATAATCGTACAAATGTGGGCAGTGCGCGGACGACTACTTTTTCTGCAGTCAACTATTATTTCAGACATAGCAAACTAGAAAGATTTGAATATTTATTTAAAAACTATGAATTGTTGTGGATATTAGCAGAAAGAACGTCAACACACGGTAGGGCTAGTGGAGGTTGTTTGTACGGATTTAAAACGGAAGTGAGAAAAAAATGGGGTTGCAACTTCATAAAGCAATGTAATAGAGACATCGTAGAAATCCCCACAGAAAAAGGAAAGATATTTGTAATACCAGTTTACATCAATTGCAATAAATGGATGAATGACTTCACAACCTTGCAAAACTTCTTACTGGATTTCGACAGAGATAATCTTATGCTAGCAGGCGACTTCAATGAAAGAGTGGGTAATACCCAAATTCTAAACATAGAAACTGAAGAAGTACCAGATTCAATATTAGAAAACAGAACCTCAAAAGATGACAAAATAGATGCAAATGGAAAAAAGATTGCTGAATTGTGTGACAGCTTGGGACTAACAATCCTGAACGGTCGGACTAAGGGCGACGAGGAAGGACACTTTACATTCATGAGGGGGACAGCATGCTCAACCATAGATTATATATTTGCAAGAGGACTAGGACTACAAAATATTTCGGACTTTACAATAAAAGATCACACTCTATCAGACCACCTACCAATTTCCGTTGACTTAAAAATCAGCTCCAACCGATGCAGATCAGACGTGGAAAAAAGTGCACTACTTCCAAAATTACAATGGAACGAAAGAAAAAAGGAAAGATATAAACTCAACCTAGACCATGAACTTAGCATAGTGACACACAGTAGCACTGACCCAATAAAAAGCATAGATACTCTGACAAGCTGTATTATCAAAGCTGCGGGAAGTCAAAACAGACCAAAATGTAAATGGAAACAACCCTGGTACGACTGGGAGTGCGAATCAGCAAGGACAAAATCGTTCCAATGTCTCAGACAAGCTAGAAAAAATGGAACTAATCACTTAAAACTGAAATACAAATACAAACAAAGCCTATAAGAATATATGTATGACGAAACAAAAAAACTACACTCTACAATTAGCGTCCAGCCTTAGTAATGCCAAGGATAGTAAAGCCTTCTGGAACATAGCAAAAGCCCTAAACAAACAGCATAACGGGTTCACCATAAAAGTAGATGCCCAAATTCTGGCTGAATACTTTCAAAATCTTTTGAATAGAGAACTAAATAGCAACCATATCCATTACGCAGAACCATTTATAACCAACGATATCTTAGACCAAGAAATCACCCAGCTACAAGTATCCAGGTTCATTGATCGCTGTACCGAAAATAAAGCACCAGGAGAGGACCGGATTCCTTACGAATTCTTCAAAAATGCAACGAACTCCTTTCGGGAAGAGCTAACAAAAACTTTCAACTGGATTTAAGACTGCGGTGAAGTGCCAAAAAGCTTCAGGAAGAATATCATATTCCCTATACTGAAGAAAGGAAATCCAACGGACCCAAGCAACTACCGAGGTATATCTTTCCTTAATGCAATTACGAAGATCTTTACAGGAGTTTTATTGGAAAGACTCACCAGGTGGGTAGATGAAAATAACCTATTAAGCGAATACCAAGCCGGATTCCGAAAGGGTTACTCCACAGTAGACAATATTTTCATCTTGACAAGCATTGCACGATCATATCTAGAAAACGGAAAAAAACTTTATGTCTTCTTTGTAGACTTCAAAGCTGCGTTCGACACCATTGATAGTCTCTCTTTCTGGATGACCTTAGCGTACACCTACCAGGAGGTATACCTTACGCGGAAACTAAGATCAAAGTTCTGATGTACGCAGACGATTTAGTCATATTAGCTGATAATACAAATACAATGCAACTAATGATTAACAAACTCCAGTCTTATTGTGACTCATGGAACTTAAAATTAAACACTAGTAAATCAAAAATCTTGATTTTCCGTAATGGAACCGGACGGTATGCGAGTAAGGAGAAATGGTACTGGGGACATGAAGAATTGGAGAAAGTCAAAGAGTATAAGTATCTGGGCGTCCTGCTAACCCCTCGAATTTCTTTCAAGTCTCACTTGGAAGGAAAGTTGAAGGAGGTAAAAAGAGCAATTAGCTGCACCTGGAGTAAAATTTTCAAAAAGGATAATATTGTGGCAAGTATTAAATTTAGAATATTCGAAGCAGTTGTCCGTGCAATCATGTGTTATGCAGCTCAAGTATGGGGAATATGGCAATTCGAAGAAGTAGAAAAACTCCAAAGATACTTTATCAAAAAAATGTTCAGGCTTCCAGTTAACACACCTAACTATATACTGCACACAGAAACCGGACTACCTACAATGTTCACATATACCCTAAAACTCCATCTGGACTACATGAAGAAGGTGATGAACCAACCGGCACATCGCCTCACATTTATAATTGCTTCGCATCTGCAAAACTGCAACAAACAATGCTTCTACGAAAAGACTAAGCTTTGCAGAGAACACAATGTCATTGAAGAAACAAATGGACAGTGGTTAATACAGGAACTTATTTCAAAAGTTGACTCCGCCCAATTTGCAAGCTTCCGCGACCAAATCCAAGACAGCCAAATGAGATTGACGTATAAGCATCTCCAACATGACCTAGGACCTAAAAATTACTTCCATGACGATCTAAGTGTAGATAAGATATCAACAATCTGTATGACCAGAAGTGAACTCCTGCCGTTAAACTATAAACCATACATAACTGACTCTGATCCAACATGCACGCTATGCAACCTCAGACAAATAGAAGACACACAACATTTCATCGCAATATGCCCAGTGCTGAAAACAATTAGAATACAGGTCTGGGGGAAATCTATGCTACAAACGAATGAACTTATGGAAATACTAAACGGAGAAAACTGGAACCTGCTCTACAATTACGTCAAAACGGCACTCAAGTACAGACAACAAATAATAAACGAATACTTTTAATAAAAAACTTTTTTTAAATTAGATATATTATCAAATTTTCTCTCTCTCTTTTCGGCTGACGGCACAAAGCCAATTGCACTATTGTGAAATATGTAATATGTTTAAGAAAGAAAGAACAATAAAATTCACTACTACTACTACATAGCAAACTGGCGGAGAATCTATTTCCCAAACATTATTGCATAGTTGCATACTTTACTGGAAAGTCAGGAAACAAAAATTTAGTCAGGGAAAGTCAAGAAATTTCAAAAGCGGTGAAGTAAATATTTTTCTGCTGATATTTTTTTATATTCTACCCATACTTTTGCGCCAAAAACATGGCGCAAATTTATAGTCAGATAGGGAACACTTTAAAATTATTTGATATTTTTAGTAGAAAGAACTTTTTATATTTTAATATGTGATTTATTCTTTTCAAATTATCTTTCAATTGTGTGAAAATTTGTTGAGCTTTTTCGTAAAACAAAAACTTACAAAGACCGGGCGAATACTTTTGTAGGACTGGATGAAGACGAACTTGACTTTTGATATAGTTTTGACAAGATTATTGCCCAGTTTCTGATTGAGAATCTTCAAAACGAAGAGCCTTTGACAAAACGTGTTCTTACCATTTCTTTATTTATTTCAAAATCGATATGCAACAAATATGGAAATTTATATCAAAAGATAAATGTAAACTTACGCAGCTTTCGACTTTTCAAAATTTTAGCTTGCCGTCTAACAACTTTTTAACTATCTGATTCTACCTCATACAAAAATTCAAGGAAACAAATCCTTTATGTTTTTCCATCTTTTTATTTTTATTTTTAGATAATACTCGTACTAGTTTTAAGCAGGTTATCAAATGTTTATAATTGGTGAAGACCTAGTAGCAGCTTTTAAAATTACAGTGGGTTTTAGTTAGCACTATAAATTTGTCCCAAGTCAAGTAAAAGCCAATCCGAACAACTCATCAAAGTTCCTAATTTTAAAGAACAAACGAAATGGACATGCTGTTGATATGTTAGGTATACTTTATGTCAAAAACAAAATCATATTTTAAAAATCAGTTTCAAAGCTTACCATTTCACCGATTTTTTTTTTGTTTTGTTCTCTTTTTGCAAATAAGGTATAATGTAGGTAAACTAAAATTATCCCAAAATAACGCTTCATTATTTGCACATGTTTACATATTATGAAACGTCCTTAAACGTGCGCTATGCAATCCCATGTTTTATTCGAGATTAGAAGCGTTCTTTTGGAAATTTTGCGATTTGTGTTACAGAATCCTATAGGTACTCCTGTACTACATTGTGTTACTGAATTATATCCAAAATGAGAGTAAATATATGTATGTGTAATAAAAAATTAGTCCTGTTTTTTGTTTCAAGGGTGATACCCGCATTTGCACGGTTCGTTAAACAAGGGACACGTTCTTCGAAATTTTCATTTAACCATATGCAATGTTTTGTGTTTTTTGTTTGGAGTATTTGTACCTATGTAGCCATAGCGAAAAAAGATTGCTTCCAAGGGATAATATAAAAATATAAAGATACCTCTATCTATGTTTAAATATATTGCACAATCCTTTGTAAATATTGAGTTTTTAACATATTTTTTATTGAAAAGGTTGCCCGCTAAAAATGAATGTACATATGTATATTTACCTTATCAATTGTCATATCAACAAAAATAAAAAGGTTTTTCTAGAGATATTTTATTTATGATAAAAATAAACAATGTTTAAATAGCTGGCAACATGTAGTAACTCATTCTACTATAATATTAGTGTAAAGAACAAATGTAAAATTTTACCAAACATGAGAAAATGAAAGTAAAATTAAATGATGTATATGGTTAATGGCTTGTTTTCATATAAATAAAAAGTTTCATTACGGAAGCCGTCAATATTAAAGCTGTCATCTTTTGAGTTTTGACATGTGGAAAGCTTCAAAATACGCCATTTCTAAAAATTAAATAAAAATATTGGCCAGTTTATATTTCAAAGATCTCAGAGATTTCCGTATTCTCAGAAATATAAACAAAATGTCTCTTTCATTTATTTCAATTCGTTACTTACTAACGGGAACAATACTTTTACATAGTACTTACATACATATAATTTTATTTAATTCTTCTAAGCTGTTGAAGAACATAGTCTTAAATTTAATACATTTTACGTTATACTCTATACAAAAGTAAAATGTATTAAATATCGAAATTAATTAATTTAGGCGGCTATTTGCATCATGTAAAGGGTTTTTCAATAAGGGCGGGTAGATGTTGAAATGTAATAAAACAAGCTGTGTGTGAGATATTAAAAAATTATTTTTTTATTTAAAAGGCGCTTTAATGCCATTAAATGTGGAATATGACATCATTCAAATGCCCGCCTCGGCTTCTTACGGTGGCACGAAGCCAATCATCCAAAAATGCGCCTCCTCACTTAAGATGATTTTTCGGCCAAAATTGGGGCCATCTTCCAAAGGATTCGAAGCCCAGTTGGCTGATTGTTTAATTAACCGGTCGTCTCAAATTTGGCTACCAAACGTTGAAGAGTCGACTTTGAAGGGCCACCATGTCTACCGTAAAATGGGCGCAATGCGCGCAACGTTTGCGCGAACACTTATTTTGATTATAAAGTTTTATCATTTGAACGTGCTGTTCAATCATGTAACTTGCCATGATGATTTTGCATAAGCAACTGAATATTAAACAAAAGATTTGACAGATGTCACCAAAACAAAATGGTCGCCACGGGGCTCCAAAATTATCAGAAATCTTCGAAGTATAAACTTGTTAAATGTAAATTTCGACTTTCGCTATTCATTACCTAAAAGACCTACATACATATCATTTTGAAATTTTTAAAATTGAGTTTTTTTATGTACATATGTCCATGAATATGCATTTTATTGTAAAGAAGAATATCAGCCAAATTGCGGCATTGTTTATTTCTGCCTTATTTCTTGTCATGTTTTGAATTGACAAGGATAAGACATCCTTTCTTTGTTATTATAATTATTTAAACACGTAAAAAGCATAAGGATTCAGTTGTAGGTACACAATTTGCATCAGTCAAAAAACAAACAAACATACAAAACAATTAAAATTTATACAAACAAAACGATAATTTCCATTATCTTGTTAAAGTTAATATTTATTTAATGAAAAGTTTTTTGTGGTTGAGGGGAAAGAGCTGATTGGAAGCTCTCATACTTATTCTTCATTCTCATGAACACCAGTAAGACTAAAGAAAACTTAAAAAAAAAAAACTTATGCATATGTCACATTTTTTAATAGGGACAAACTAATTTGTAAACGCACCATTTCGCTAATCATCGAAATGTCATTGGCACTTTTTAGAATAAACTTACCATTTTCATGATGTTGAGGACATGAACGAGCAAAGTAAGCAAATTAAAAAATTGTCTAGAGAAGTTTTGAGTCGGTGTCTTTAAAAACGTGTTTTTTTTTTAACTTTCCATAGGAAGTTATTGTAATCGGTAAGATTTTTCGAATTTAAAATTAAGACCTTTCGCGAAATTTCAAGGTCTCTACACTCAAACTCAAAGATTTTTTGAGAAATTTCTGTGCATGGGTGTGTACGTACGTTCGTACGTTCGGGAAGTTTTGTTCGTCCTCCATAGCTCAAGAACCAGTAGAGATATCGACTTTAAATAAATTTTGTTATACAGATAATAATGCAGAAAGATGCAGAAAGGGCTCTCAAGAAAATGAAATGGGTGGTTATTTTTTATCATAGCAATTTAAAAAAGGTTAACATTTTGGTTAACCCGAAAAATCTTGAGAACCAATAAGGCTAGCAACTTGAATTAAATTTTATATTATATATTGTAACGTGATACCAAACAATTGTATTTTTGGAAAAAAATCCAATTAACGTTTTTTTTATAAATCAAAAAAAACTGAAAAAAAAATATTTGTCACCTCGAATATTTTTACGAACGAAAAATGATTTTATCTCCAAAATAATTAAATGCAACCAAGAATAACGTTTTTGACATCTGGTAAAATTTTTAGAAAAATAGAATTGACAGTTTTTTTTTTTTAATAAAAACCTAACAAAAATATAATACTGAAAATTGGTAAACAATGATTTTCGACTCAAATATCTTTTCAAAAATGTGAGATGTTGGCTTCAAACTTATTTTATCCTATACAAAAATATTGTTGTCAACATTCATTAAAATGTTGAGAAAAATCGATTTGACAGTTTTTTTTACAAAAAATAAAAACCTAAAAAAAAATTAATAAAAGTTGGTAAAAATTGATTTTCGACTCAAATATCTTTTCAAAACTTTGAGTTATTGGCTTTAAACTACTTTTATCTTTAAAAAATATTGTTGTCAACATTCAGTAAAATTTTGAAATAAATCGAATTGACAGGTTTTTTACAAAAAATTAAAAACCGAAAAAAAAAATTAAAAAAAGTTGGTAAAAATTGATTTTCGACTCAAATATCTTTTCAAAAATTTGAGATAACGACTTCTGTCTAATTTTAACTTATAAGAAATATTTATTTCAACATTCGATAAAATTTTGAGAAAAATCGAATTGACAGTTTTTTTTACAAAAAATAAAAACCTAAAAAAAACAATACTAAAACTTGGTAAAAATTTACTTTCGACTCAAACAGCTTTTCAAAAATTACAAATATTGGCTTCAAACTTATTTTATTTCACAGAAAATATTGTTTCCGATATTCAGTAATTTTTTTTATTAAAATTCAACAGTCCATTTTTTCATAAAAAAATAAAATCTACAAAAAATAGTACGCAAATTTGGTTAAAATTGATACATATAGACAAACTTTTAAGCAAGACAAATCGACAGACGGGATGGGAAGTTATCAGTGTGGGTCGCATCCCAGCCTCTTTTTTAAGTCATTGGTTTATTTCAACAAGCCCATGACTGATGTTTGAAGATCTCAGAGCTAACATTGAACGCGAAATAGAGGCCGTTTTGTTCGAAATTGTTTGCTGAGCCATCGAAAATCGGGCCAAACGAATGGACCGCTGCAATCGTGCCATATGAACAAAGCTGAGTTCCGTTCATAAATTTTTCTAATAACATTTCAAGCCGAAGATAAAGGTTTTGAAACACTTTACAAAAAAAGTTTTTACTGAAAACCCTTTACTCTTCTTGGAATTTAAGAATTAGAAGAGTCCAATTTCACTGCAACTCCATAAACCGCACCAAACAGTTGAGGATGGAGAAGAAACAGTTCTGTTTCTTAACTTCGTTTTTCAGATGAAAATGCGTGTCAACAAAGATTATTGTTCCATAAAACCTAATTAGTGAGGATACGACGCGACGCGACGTTGCTGAATAAAGCAAAACCCGGTGTAATGGCTTTCGTAGAATACGGAATTCCGAAGATCGACAAACTTAGATTTCATCAAAACTGCAATCTAGAGCAGCAATATTCTTAGTTGTTCTTGATTAAAGTATACGGTTTTGATTTTTACACCACAAATTTGTCACAATACTTCCAATTTTTCCACCAGTTTCAATATTGCCAGTCTTGAATGTTGTTCATGACCAACTAAAAGTGCTATAGTTTTACGAACTGTGACAACTAAATATTCCCCACTTTTGTATTGAAATTTAACAATTTCAAAGCATTGTTGGAGCTCGTATCGTTCCATTTTCAGTAATGTCGTATATTTTACTTTTCAAATGTCAAATAATTACAGCTTCAAAAGAGACAGCTGCCCAAACACGGGTTATTCAAAATAAAATCTCTTATTGAAAAAAAACGTTAAATGAAAATTTACCTTCAGGAAAATTTACTAGAACTTATAAACTCCGCCAAAATAAAGTCTCATTATGGACTTTAAAATGCCTCTCAGATCTTATTAACTATTTAAATCAAAATCAATTCTTCACCAATTAAGCCATTACCAAGAAAATAAAACAAAAAACTACAACAGCAACTCAAACCCAAATATCCTGAAGTCTCATCCTCACGGCAATCAATTAATTCACAAACAATTTATCGTCCTCCTAAAACACAACAACAACAAATATCATATCCCTGCTCATGCATATTCAAACCTAAATATTTAGTTACCCCAAAATAATAATAGTTTAATGTCTTTGGTATAGTCTGATTTAATAATATCAACTATAACTATCAATTCCATAGTTAGGTAGATAGGGTATAACATATGACAGTAGCTATTGCCACTTGACTCCATTTAACATGTGTCAGCGATTCTATGTCTCGTCCTCTAGAACACACTCATCACATACATACGTATATAAAAAGATAGATGTATATGGGAAAGGATATGGTATAATTAGTTTCAACAGTCCCTTCGAATGTTTTTTGGAAGACATTCCGAATAGATCCTTTTGCGAAGACCAAAAATCACAGAAAACACACAAACACTATACCTAGGATGGTTAAAGGATATTTTATTTATAAGAACTAAAACAGGACGAAGAAGGACAATCCAGTCAGAGTATAGGTATAGAAAACCGAGAGAAGAAGTGCGTTATGAATAATTTAGGTGTGTAACATCATGACTCCTTCTTGTCTTGTCTTGTCTTCTTGGCAAACTCTATTTTCAGAATTTCTAACATCTTCTTTTTCTTCTTTATCAAGGACATCGCCCATTTATGTCCTCCCTTATACATATACATATGTAAACATGCCTTGATAAAGTTGCAACACGTCTTTGGCGTATCCTTAAGAAAAAGGATAAGTTAATAAGAAACATAATTTGAAATTAAATTGATAAATTAAGGTTTATTGTCAGACATGCGGCATCGGCATATCATTGTTTGTTTCTGTTTTCTTTTTCTTTTTCTTATCCAAATTTATATGGATGAGGATGAGACATCCTTTCTTTGGTATAATAATTATTTAAACACGTAAAAAGGACGAAGATTCTGCTGTAGGTATATATATAATTTGTATGAGTCAAACAAAATAAAAATACCAAACAATTAAAATTGAGGCAAACAAAACGATAATTTCCTTTATCTTGTTAAAGTTAATATTTCTTTAATGGGACTTTTTTGAGGTTGAGAGGTAAAGGCTGATGGGAAGCTCTCATATACCTATATTCTTGTTTCATGCCGTGAATCCCAGAAGGGTAGGTTTAGTCATGATGATGGTGAAGAAAAGACCAAAGGAAAATTAAAGAAGAAAAAGATGTAATCCTTCGGCAGAGGTAATTTCTTGTTATTCTTAATTGTGCGGTCGTTTTACAAGGCTTTACTTTAATTATGAGTCAAGAAGGCGACGAGCGACGATAACAACGACGACGACGGCCGACGATGGCGACATGCGACGCACAAAACTGTGGTGCTGATAGTAATGAGGTTTTAGAACGTTGTTGGTGTGTTTGTTCGTTTAGCTTCGAAAATTGCTAATGTTTGAATAGAAGATCTCAGCCTAACTGGATACTGGACAATTACCTAATTTGAAGTTATTAACGAAGAGAAAACCAGGGAGGGTAAGTGGCCTCACAGCAATAGGCATTGTGTTAATTATTCCTTTTGTATTTACATACATACAAAAAGGTATACAACACAGTGGAATTTTATATAGGTATTTATAAATTTTTGGATATTTAAAAAATAAAATAACAAGCATGGACAGCACGTGCTTATGGTTTAATAATTATTCCAAGGGGCTACAAGAAACTTAGAATAAATATGCATACAATCTGTGGACGGTAGATGGGAGTTGTGTTTGATTTTTTATAAAAGAATTTAATGATGTTTCTGGACAAAATTTTTGTTCAAGAAATCGAAATTTGTAAATATTTTTAGAGCGAAATGAGATTAATTATTAAAATCATTAAAATCTTTTGCCTGGATAATAACACCAAAAAATGCAGAAACGACTTTTAAAAAGATTGTTAGCGAGTATTTTGTTTTACTATAGCAAATAAATATTAATTATAACAAATTTAGAGCGAGGAAACATTTATTTCTATTTCAAATTAATTTACAAAAATTCACTTTTTCGCATACAACCCACGCAAAAATGGTTTATTTTTACATTTCTTGCCTGTTTTTTGTTCAGTGTTTCCATTTCTTTGATTTTAGTGCTCAAATGCAATGTTATTAAATAATGATTTGAAACCATTACCTTGGGAATGTAAAAATTGAGACATTACATTTTGAAAAAAATGGACATTGGGACACACGGATTGGAAATTTTTTCCTACAATCGGAAATGATAGATGTTGTTACCACAATTGAGGAAATAAGCAGTGGTGAAAAACGTCAATTGAAAAACATAGATAGTATTGATTTCTTATGCTTTTGTTGAAAAACACAACTTAACTTTGTTCTGAATTATTCCCAAAATCAAAATCCTTAAGCACAGATTCACCATATGTATTTCGAGAATATCTAAAAAATTATGTTTGGCGCCAAACCTGTGCTTAAGGATTTTGATTTTGATGGGAATTCTGGATTTGGGGATATTGGTTTCGGAGATTTTAGATTTGGGGATTATTTTTTGGGGATTTTTTACTTTGGGGCTAGGGTACCTAACCCCTTTTAATAATGCCTTTTTAGGTATTTACTTTTTGAGAAAAAACTGTCAATTCGATTTTTCTCAAATTTTTTTTGTTCAAAACAATATATCTTATAAGATAAACTTAGTTTGAAGCCAATATCTCAAAGTTTTAAAAAGATATTTAAGTCGAAAATCAATTTTTACCAACTTTTGTTAAATTTTTTGTAGGTTTTTAATTTTTTGTAAAAAAAACTGTCTATTCGATTTTTCTCAAAATATTACTGAATGTTGACAACAATATTCTTAAAAAGATAACATTAGTTTAAAGCCAATTTATCAAAGTTTTGAAAAGATATTTGAGTCGAAATTCAACTTTTACCAATTTTGAGTTATGTTATTTAGGTTTTTATTTTTTGTACAAAAACTGTTAATTCGATTTTCCTCAAAATTTTTCCAGATGTTAAAAACGTTATTTTTAGTTGCACAAAATTGGTTTAGAGATAAAATTATTCTTTATTCGTAAAATTTTCGAGCTGACAAATTTTTTTTTTTTCAGTTTTTTTGATTTAATAAAAAAAACCGTTAATTGGATTTTTTTACAAAAATATATTTGTTTGGTATCACGTTACAATATATAATATAAAATTTGATTCAAGTCTCTAGCGTTATTGGTTCGTGAGATATTTAGGGTTAACCAAAATGTTCGAATTACGAACGTAAGTACACACGCACGCACATACATCTTTCTAAAAATCTTTTATTTCGACTCTAGGGACCTTGAAAGATTCGAGAAATGTCAAAATTTACAATTCGACAAATCGGACCCATTACAATAACTTC
The DNA here is from genome assembly GCA_920104205.1 of Eupeodes latifasciatus. Taxonomy (NCBI): domain Eukaryota; kingdom Metazoa; phylum Arthropoda; class Insecta; order Diptera; family Syrphidae; genus Eupeodes; species Eupeodes latifasciatus. The sequence goes on from OV049924.1 coordinate 182,496,001, forward strand.
CTATGGGAAGTTAAAAATGAGTTCATGACGCTTTTTGTTGACTTGACTTTACGAAAGCCTCTATATTCTTTTGAAAAAATGCATTATGTTAGTTTTCCAGGATTCATCTACAATTGGTTCGAATCCTACCTGAGTAATAGGTCTCCAATCGTCAAAATAAGTAATATTTTAAGTGATTATATGGATATTAACTTAGGTGTGCCACAAGAGTCAGTTCTTGGACCCATTCCTTTTTAAATTTATATACGTTCCATCTTCAATTTACCATTTTTAGGGAAAGTTAACGCCTTTGCTATTGATACGGAAATTGGAAATTGGTCCGATCACATTATCTTCTTTCAACCGTAAGATGCTTTTAACGGTTGGAAAAATATTCTTCAGTCTCCACGCTAAAAAACTTTTCCTATAGTATTTTCCTCTCGAATCAGTTGTTAGAGAGGCAAATACTTGAACAAATTTAAAATTTAACAACAGTACATCAAAAATGTGTCTTAAGAAAAAACTACAAGGCTGCTTGCTTAGCTTACTCTTCAGATTTATTCAGACAAACAGGCAGCCCCGTCGAGAGGTGGGGGAGGGGGGAAACCTCCCGGGCTCGGGATTTTCTAGGGGCCCGTAAAATTGAAAGTAATAAGAATATACTCTATTTATCATCAACATACCTATTTCCATTTATTTTTAGAGGCCCGAAAATTTAAAATCATTCATGCTTTCGCAATCGGGCCCTTGTTTGCATGTTATCTGCCAATCTATCAGTAAAGCTTTCCGATCTGGGCCCCTGATTATTATTGGCGTACATTTTTGTTAATATTTAATGGAAAATTGGGCAACTCTGAACTATTGAAAGAAAGTTATAATAAATTGTTTCGCTTTTCTTATTTAATTTAACGTAAATTTCAAATTTATTTTATTTTGAAAATTTTTAAAGTCAAAATAAGGGGCCCGGCAAATTTAAACAAAACACAAATATTTATTTCGGTTTCTGTTTTTATAAAGTTTCTTTTCTTCTATTTTTGTTTCTGCTGTAAACGAAATTTTTAATTCGGTTTCGGTGGACCGGGAAATCCCACCAGGGGACTAGGAATACGAGGCGATGGCAATCTTATTGGAGAGCCAAATAATGGTAATTTTTGGGCATTTTGGAATTAATTAGTCATTATGACCCCTTACTTCAGGAGCACTTGGAAAAAGTAAGAATTTCACAACAAGAACACAAACGTTTGCAAGTCCACTAATTTTCCGTTGAGATTCAAATTGAGTTCATTAAAATTTGTGCCCAACATGTGAATTCAGTTATTTTGAAGGAGAGAGAAAACGCCATTGACTTCGCTATAATTGTCGATGCAGTGTTACCGCTGAAAAGATCGCAAAACAAAGGTCAAATGAAAAAAAAGTCGCATTTAGATTTTTTTTAATACATACCTAAATCAAACGAAATCTGTATAAATTGCAAACAAAAAAAAATTAGTTGTTTTTTAGTTTTTTATTAGGTATACCTTCTAAAGAAAAATAAATTCTTATTCTAGTATTCAATACATTCGATTTATATCACACACGTTCCTTTTTTTAATAAATAGATACTGGTACGTTAAAACGTATATGTATGTATATAACATTAAATAACAATAACAGTCAATTCAGTCGATTTAAGTTATATTAACTTAAGTTTTAAAGTTGAACTAAAAAATAAATACATTCATAATCTATTCAGTTCTTTTGAAATACAAAAATTAAGGTACATTTATATTATTTATAAATATTTGACTTTTATATTTACATTATTTTTAAAATAGGAGTCATTATTTTTTTGTGATTAATTTCAGGTAGCTTTTTATAAGATCCTCTGAAGGTTTCCATTCATCAAGAGTTTGATTTTCTAAAATATTTGCTGCAGAGAGCATTGCATTACATGTTTCCACACACAGGCGGTTCGTTAATCTATTTTTTAGAATTGTTAACTTAGAAAAAACCCTTTCGGCACACGCACTGCTGTGTGGAAGTGTGAAAATATTTTTTACAAGGGAGTATAAGTTGGAATAAACATATTCTCCGGGAGGGTTTTTAATTGCCCCGATCTTATGCCAAAACTCCTCCAAATTTGAAAGTTCCAAACTTACATATCCATTTTATAAAAAAGACAGACAATATCGAGAATGAGCTCCCAACAAATGAAGGCCGGCCGAAACACAAAAGACAACAAAATAGTAGGTAAATCTTGACAAAGATAATTTTTTTTTCGAATTCATGAATTTATTCAAATTTCACCACAGTCGAACAAACCCATAGAAATAATTGGGAAATTTTGTTAAATTTACTCATACAAACTTAAAATTGGTAACTATTAACTACATTTATGTGCAGAGTCAAAAGTTTGAAATTAATTTGTATGCTAGAATAGCAAGGTTTTGATTCTGAGCGAACGTGATCGAGTCGACCCAAACAATTTCAACTTGATTCCATTTTATAGATTGAAATTATGTGTGACAGTGTTAGTTATGTTCTTATTTCAATGGAAGTTTGGAAATTTTGTATGAATTAAGAAAATAATTTATCTTTTCAATGTATTTTTCTAGAGATGGGGTCAAAAAAGTCGCATAATTTTTTAAAAAGGGTCAAAATAGACAATTTTTTAAAAAGTCGTATCATGGTCGCATGAGGCACAAAAAAGGGTCAAAATGAGACTAAAGTCGCATAGCGGTAACACTGTGTCGATGCAACACCCGAGTCAAGTGATGTGGAACAAAACACATTTGTTTTGCGATATCTGCGCTTTGAAGAAAATGTGTTCACCATCCAAGAACGGTTTTTGGAATTTGTCGATTACAACAAAAAAACTGGCACCGCAATAGGTGATTTGATCTGCGAAACATTGGCAAAGAACGGAATCCCTTTAGAAGACTGTTGTGCACAAGGCTATGACAATGGAAGCAATATGAAAGGACAGTATAATGGTGCACAAAGTCATATTTTAAACAAAAATCCGAATGCCGTGTATTCACCATGTGCAGCTCATAGCCTTAACTTGTGTGGAGTCGATTCAACGAAATGTTGTACTGCCGCAATCACATTTTGTTGAGTTGTTTAAAAGTGTTTCAACTTGTTTAGCAGCAGTGCCCAACGTTGGGAAATTCCTAAGAAAAATGTGCCCGGATCCCTTCACAAACTTTCCGATACAAGATGGTCAGCTAAAATTGAGGCAGTGAAACCATCTGAAAAACCTTAGAATATCATTATAATCCTTAAGTGATATTAATTTAACTGCTGAAGCTCGAAGAGATGTAAATGACGTTTGAAAATATTTGAATGCGTCCTGATGTCTTCGATTTGGTGCAAGGTTCTTAGCGCTATAAATGAAAGAAGTTTCCTTCTTCGAGCTAGAAACAGTACTATTGACGTTGAAATTTAAGACCTCGACAACTTGATTTTCGATTTGAACATTATTCAAAACGGATGAGATCTTTATCTGAATGCAAAGAAGTTGCTACTGGATTGGAGGATGTTCCAGAATCGTTCCTATCGAACCGAAAAAGTTAATTAAAGAGACATTTTGAAGAAAACCGAGTGGCTGGAAAGCAAATTGAAACAGACGAAGAAATAAATTTCAAGAGAAACACCTTTTACGTCATAGTTGATCCAATTATATGTGGAATTTCTCGTCGGTTCGATACGATGAAAAATTTGAATGCTACATTTTCATTTTTATGACAGTTTTCAACAATGGACGAACGTGAGATTAAAAACTCCGCTACAAGGTTCATCCAAAAGTATAACTCGAAAGAAGAAATAATTCATCTGAAACACTATTATGAAGCCAATTTTAAAGCAGAACTTCTGACATTGAGTTTGCTCAATGCTATTTATTCCCAGAACTTGGAGACGATTTTCTCCAACATTTGTGTTGCTCTCCGTGTGTGTTCCACCATACCTGTAACCGTAGCTAGTGCCGAACGTTCATTTAGCGTCCTTGCCAGAACAAAGAAGTTTCATCGTTCGTGCTCATCACAAGATCGTGTTTCTGGACTTGCTACACTATGCATCGAAGCACCTTTGGCAATGAAATTGAATTTCGATGTAATTATAAGTTGTTTTTCTGCTCAGAAAGCTAGGAAAGCTCGTTTGCAAAAAGAAATATTTCATTGAATGCAAACTAACTCTAATTAAAACATTGTGATAATATTTTAATATAAAGGAAAACAATAAAGAGTATTTGATGTAAACCTTTTAAATTACATAGTTTTTTTTAAAGACAAATTTCAAATACTTTTACTTCGCTCTATTTTATTTTCATAGTAGGTAATAGATTTTCATGCTAATTTTTTTTAAATAGTTAATCGACCAACCTACATGTCGTTGGCAATATCGAATTGAATGTATGATTCTGTTCGGAATCTGATCTACTCGAATGTAGAATTATTTTCTATCCATCTTTCATTTCAACTAAACTGGACTATACCCGTGAAAATGATTTGATGATTAACACTTTTTTTTCGGTTTACTTTGCAAATAAAATATTATTATTTCCGTTAATTCCAACCAATTTCATGCTATTCATAATTGAAATTAGAACGAGATTTTTCCGTCCCGGGAATTCCTCTTGACGGCCCTGCAAACAGGTAATCAGTTAGACACTTGTTCTATTTTAAATTTTTGAAGGTATTTTTTATAAGGGGTGGTTATTTAGAAAGCCCTATAAGTAATGCAAATAAGATGAGAAATGTAAACTCGGACGATCAACCATTTTAACAACACATTTTAGGGATTCTTACAATATCTAACGTCTCTCCCAAATTACACAACAATCTTTTAGCAAAATAACGAAGCATTAGAAACCGCCCACAGTTTTTAAAATTAGTAAAATTATGGCTTCTTGATTTTGGTACTTATAACATTGAATCTTCTCTAAGCTACGTTATTTGATAAAATTTAGTTTCTTTGTTTATTTACGTGTAATAATTAAAATATTATTTATCCAGTTCAAATCAATCATAGTCGCTGTTTCGTTTCTTGGCAGGTGGTAGTGGTTATGTTGGTTGTTGGCGAGTTAATCAGCTTTTAAATATCCTGAAATGTTTCTGTGTTTAGACATCTATCAAAAGTCAATATTGAACTGTATTGTGCACCTGGTGCAGTGAAATAAGGCCAAATGAACTAAGACCAACTTTCAAAAATTGGCCTTATTGCACTTTACAAAAGTGAAAATAAAGCCAATGTTCAGCAGTTGGTCATATTGCACTTTGACAAAGTGAAATAAAATAAGGCCAAATTGTTTTAACAAACAAGGTCAACTTATTTTTACTGTGAAATATGTATATGCAACCCTCATGCTTGGGCACACTATTGGCACAAAATTGGCTTCGTTACACTTTACAAAAGTGAAATAAGGTCAATTCTTAAAATTTGGTCTTATTTCACTTGCCTTTATATCACAGCACCACTGTGTCATCTCCATATGTGTTTACTGACAGTATCTGGCTATCTGCTACTTTATAACTTTGAATTTAGTTTCTGAACACACCCTCTCACTAATCATCGAACTATCATTGCTAATTGATTTAGTTAACTCAGCATTTTCATCATGATAAATAAACAAAGACGACCAACATCTAATTTTGCCGAAATTCGAAGTCGATGACCGCAACTTTAAGAGTGTTTACTACAATTTTCGGTAGTAAGTCTCGCCCGTGTAGATAAGCAAAAACAAGTTTAGTGAACAAATTTAAGTCTACAGATTCATTGTGTGATGTTATGCCGTGTCAGTGATACAACGGTTTTGTTAAAAAGTCGAAAATATCGCTGCCGGTAAGTCGTCCGTAGCTATCGATCCAAACCAAGATCAAGCTGACCCAAGAATTAAAGCCGATATACCATTCGAAGCAACGTACGTTCTCCGAAAAGATGCGCCAAGATGATGAATTTCATCGCAAAATCATTCTCAGTTTAAAGCTCATTTTTATGTCAATGGCTTCGTCAATAAGCAAAATTTGCGTTTTTGGTCGGGTGGAAATATTAAACGATCGTCACTCGTCAGGTACTAGGAATTTCCAGCGTTATAGAGTCATGATTACTGATTATTTTTGGAGTGAATTGGAAGATACATACATATGTACTACATGCTTAAAGACCTTACAATTGATTATGAGTAAGTTTGATGAACGTGTTATCCCAAGAAATGGGCCAGTCGGATGGTTCGCTTCGTTCGTGCAATTTAAAGCTCCTAGACAGTTTTTTGTGACTAGGTTAATTCATTGATTTATGCCAACAAGCCGACAAACGCGACGATGTTAGAAGGGAAATGTGTAGCCGAGTAATCAAAAAATGTGTCCAACGAATCGACCGCTGCAAACATGCCTGCGGTGGCCATATGTACGAAGTCAAATTCCATTCATTAATATTTTGATTGTATACTTCAAGCCGATATTGAAGTTTTTTAAATATCTCCAATATATTGCTCCTTATAATGTAAAGGGTGATTTTTTAAAAGCTTTAAGAAAGTTAAAAAAAAAAAACACACAAAATTCAGAAAAATGCATGAAATGTTTTATTTTTTGAATCGATGTACGGTCCATATAATTTAATGTTTGAAGATTATTTTATGCAAATTTTGACCTTGACTGCGCCTCAAATGGTCCATCCGCTTTGTCCAATTTTGGCATACTCTTTCAAACATTTCGGCCCGTATCTCACGAATAAATGCTTCAATGTTGTCTTCCAATGTGTCAACTGAAGCGGGCTTGTCTGTATAGATATGAGATTTAACATAGCCCCATAATAATAATCTAAAGGCGTTAAATCGCACGATCTAGGCGGCCAATTGACCGGTCCCGAACGTGAAATAAAATGTTTACTGAATTTGCCTCTCAATTAGTCCATTGTTCCGCGTGCTGTGTGGCATGTGGCACTGTCTTCTTGAAATCACATGTCATTCAAGTCAAGCTCTTGCATTTTGGGCAAAAAAAAGTTGGATATCATCTCACGGTAGCGCTCACCATTCACAGTTACGATTCCCATCATCTTTGAAGAAGTACAGTCCAGTGAGGCCACCAGCCCATAAACCGCACCAAATTGTGACTTTTTCTGGATGCATTGGTAGCTCTTGCAATGCTTCTGGCTGAAATTCACTCCAAAATCGACAATTCTGCTTATTTACGTACCCATTAAGACAAAAATGAGCTTCGTCGCTGAACACAATTTGAACGCGATGAGATTTCTTAACAGAGCACGCATTTTGATAATAAAATTCACAAAATTCAATAATTTGCAAGCGTTGTTCCTTTCTAAGACGATTCAGGGTTAAATTATAGACCAAACTGAAGATTTTTAACAGTGAAACAAAACACGAAACGTGTGTCAGCTGTTTAAACCAGTATTACCAAAAAGATATTACCTAAAAAATCACCCTTTATATGAAAATTTGTATTATAAAAGTCTTCACGAGGAATAACAGTGTTTTAAATGTTGTGAAAGACTGCTATACCACATAATGTACATAGTGCTGAATACACTTTCGCAACAAGTAAATTTGTAAGATTTATTGCAGTTTCCACATATTCAATACGAACATTACATAAAACAATTGTGAAAAAATAATGAAGATCTAGATGTTATCTTGATATTACTCGTACCAAACACTTAGATTTGTTTGGGTTTAACGTAAGACCATTAAGCTTGGACCAATTCACAATTCTCTCTATGTCATCATTAACGCAAATATGTAGCTGCATGCTCAATTAACCCAAGAGGACAGCTCATGTACATAAAAGTAGAGGCCCAAGTATCGAAACCTGAGGAACATTAGGCAAAACATTGGATAAACTATCCCCAATGTGTACAGCCTATTTTCTTTTACTCACAATCATATAAAAACAGATTTTGCTTCCCACACAAGTTAACATAATAGTCTGTGTAAGAAAAACCTTTGAGAAGCCAAGCAGTACTACGAGCGTTACCTTGTCCTTATCCTACTTTTGCCGTATATCTTCTGTGACGTTTTTTGCGAAAAAAAGATCGTTTTGCAGAATTCTCTCAAAGACCTTTAATAAGAAAGGCAAAACTATAATATACCTTTATTCATCGCATTCAGTATTTTTTAGAGCGATAATTTGACTTCCAAAGGTTTGGATACACCCTGGACATAAGGATATTATTAAAAATGAAACTAATGAAAGGCAATACATCGGCAAAATAATTTTCAAAAATTTAGGGTCAATATCGTCCAACCCAACTGCATTCGATCTTATAGAACAAAAGGTTATTTAATTTGTAATGCATATTTTTCAAAAAAATTACGTTAGCCTTTTATTACATATCTTTTGTTTTTGTCCTTATGGTCCTTACCCAACTGATCACAATCGATAACAACTTTAATTAAATCTGTTCTTTTTACTTCAAAGCTAAAAATCAATACAATTTTTGAAAGTTCATTTAACTTTCGAATACTTAAAAAAAAAATATTCAATATAATATTTTTTTAGCCAAGAAGTGAAGATATTTTATTAAAAAGAAAAAGACAACATTTGCAGAAGAAAAGTTTTACATTGCAGATGTCAACTCTCTATCTTATTTTTCTTGTTCATCTTCCACTCAACTTATTGAGATCCTAGCAAAACATTCATCACAAGAAATAATTCTATGGCACCATCAGGAGCACTAAAGCAAAAATGAACACCGATATACTCTGTATGTATGTATATCTTTTATAGAAATACAGCTGGAATAAAAAAACAAAATAAATAATAAGAATAAAGAAAAGAAATAAAAATCACTGTTTATCTAAATGAAAAGTCTTTCTTTCTTTTTATTTATTTACATACATACCTCGCTCCAAACGTTGCCATTGAAGTGAAATATAAAAACAGGGATTTTACTTCTCTTCCCAAGACCCGGCCAAAGCGACGACGACCGACGCGACGCAACGATTCCGCCACAGCCACAGCCAACGACTTTCAATCCTAAAGGAATACGCGTTCGGAGAAGAATTTTAAATTTCCATAATTATATGCATCAGCAGGTTAATAAAAATAAACCAACATGACGAACGAACTCAAAACAATGCAGATTGGAGAAAACCTAATATTTTCAAAACAAAACAATGGCGTTTTTATTATTCTGCTAAGTAAATATTGACTTAAAACAAATGATTTTGAATTAAAAACACTCTAGCAATGGGCTGTGGTTACGGAATGGAGACCATACACTTCAAATAATTGTTAATATTGTATTCTCTATTCGCATAAGTATGTTCCCATTCTTAGGTCTAGTGAGATCAAGAAACTTCTTTTTTAAATTCTATACTTTGATACTTGTAACATTTTTTCTTCTTAAAACATGTAAAATATTGTATGCCGAAATATGGATACACAAATCCAACTACAATTCAATTCAATACACCAAAATATATAATTTCTAGAATTAATTTTTTCAGTCCCAACTCGCATACAATATTTTATGCACCACTTTTTCGAACTTTACGTTAATTTTCACTGTTTTTAATGTCAAAAGTTTTCCAAGTGGAATTTTTTTTTAAACCATCACTAGTAACCAGAAATGGGTTGGCAACTCTGGCTGATAAGTGAAAGTTTGTGAAAATTAAAGCTCCGTAAAAAGAATATTTTATTTAAATAAAAAAGAAAGACATTTTAGTTTAAAAATACAGTTTTTATAATAAATTAAAATAACATTTCACCACAAAATAAAAAAATATAAAAACTACTGGTGAGTTTTGTTAAAAATATAAGAAAAAAAAATGCCCCTATCGCGATCTCCAACTGGGAAAGACCAAAATCCAGCAAAAAGAACTTATATGGAAATGACACCACCTAAAGCATCTAATTCAAAGGTAAACATAAACCCAGTTGGCAATATGGCGATCAGCGAATTAGACAAAATGCTGCAAAATTCTTTGGGTAATTTGTTGGATATAAAGCTGAAAGACGTAGCGACTAAATCCGACATTGAAGGAATAAGTGCTGAAATTTCTATATTGAAACAAAGCAACGCTGAACTAAAGACTCAACTGAACAAAATGGAGTCCCGATGTGTTTTGTTGGAGAAACAAGTGGAGTTGCTTGAAAAAAAATCAAACGAAAAGAATGTTGTCGTTCATTTGCACCCTACTAATAGCCAAAACGCAGTCGAGAAAGCGAAAGAAATCTGTCTTGATTTATTGCAAACAAACAACTCGGATAAAATAACTACAGCAAAACAAATCGGAAGATCAGCGACAAATGTAATAGTTGAAATGGCGAACAGAGAAGATGTTTTTCGGATTCTTCGAGCAAAGAATAAGCTACAAAACACCGGCACAACAATTCACAAGGACTATCCAGCAGCGGCGAGAGAACGAAGAAAAAGATTAAACAATCTGAGAAGAAACATCACTTCAAATAATAGGGGCATTAAGTGTCAAATTAAAGGAGAAACCCTTTTGATTGACGAAAAAAAATTTTTTTTTGATAAAAGTGGCAAGATAATTTCGGACGCAGAAGATGGTTTGTTTACACTTAAACAGCTGGTTGGTGACACATTTGATCTGACAGCGCTGGAAGACTGGAATAATGAGAAGTCAACAGAAGACGACATCAGAGCTTCTCAAACTTCAAGTGGTGTTCACACGAGACATGTTTGATTGTAATGCCGTCTGCCATAAAAATAGTTTAATTAAAATTAGAAAAAATGAAAATGCTTTAGAATCTTTTAATTATACAATTCTTTCTTATAATGTTGCAGGATTAACCAATAAGACTTTGCTTGTAGATTTTTATGAATTTGTTAATCAATTTGATTTTGTTTTTTTATATGAGACATTTATTATGGAAAATAATTTTACGAATTTTGAAAGTAAATTTAGGAATTTTGAATTTAAATTAGTACCAGCTGTAAGAACACAATCAAGGGGAAGAGCTAGTGGAGGTTGCTTTTTCGGATTAAAAAAAAATCTTAAAAATATGTGTTGCGAATTTAAAGTATATGAAGGCGTTATTTTTGTTGAACTGTTTTACAAAGAAAAATGTTTCCGAATCCTGCCGACTTATATCAACTGCAATCAATGGAATAACGATTTTGAAAAACTAGAAGGTGTAATAACTCGAGGTAAAACATCTAACTTGCTGGTGGTGGGTGATATGAATGCGAGGACAGGAAGACAAGCGGGAAATGAAAATGAGATCCTGGGAATTGAACGAAATTCGAAGGACATTACTGTTAATGCAAGAGGACTGAAGCTTATTGAACTATGCGATACATACGGTTTAAGAATTCAAAATGGAACTAGCTTATCGGATACGAACGGAGCATTTACTTTTGTTGGAGGACAAGGTAGCTCGGTGATTGATTATAGTTTGGTAGGTAGTGAATGGAATGAACTCATTGTTGATTTGGAAATACATAATGTACCTTACTCTGACCACTTTCCAATCGCCGTAAACTTCAAACTTAATACCAGAGAAGCACAGGAATCGAGAATTATGAATACCTTACCGAAAATAAAATGGAAATTAAAACACAAGTCAGAGTATCAATTGAGGTTAAATAATGCACTGATATGCCAAAGAACTTACGATTTGACTCAGATAGAAGAGATAATCAAAGCCTCTTACTACACAGGTAACACCAACACTCAGCGAAACTCTTCGGCACCATGGTATGATGCCGACTGTAGAAAATACAGAAAATTATCGTTTGGCTGGTTAAGAGCGTATAGGACCTCAAATGAGGACTATTTCAGACTACAGTATTTGATGGCTAATAAGGCGTACAAAGAAATATGTAAACAAAAAAAGGCTGTTTTCTACGAAGCTGAATCAAGACGATTAGCGCTATGCAAAAACTCAAAAGATTTTTGGAACTTGGCAAGACAGCTGAATGGCAAACGGTTTTCAATCCAAACGAACTTGAGTCCAAACCTTCTGGCAGCTCACTTTGAGAAACTGTTGAATCCAGTACATGAGACACCTTCGGTGGAATACGCTATACCAGCCTATGAATGTGGTGTTCTTGATGCTACAATTAGTTACCAAGAAGTAATATCAGCTGTAACGAAGCTTAAAGATGGAAAAGCTGCAGGTTCGAATGGCATATCAGCAGAATTTTATAAGTATGGGACACCAGAACTACTCACAAGGCTAACTTTCATATTTAACAATATCATGGAAACCGGGACTATACCACATGAATTCAAGGAATCGATTATTTTTCCGATTCACAAGAAAGGAAACATGGCCGAACCAGCTAATTACAGAGGTATATCGTTCCTAAATGTTTCATACAAGATATTTACACTAATACTACACAAACGATTCAACGAATGGATTGATAGCGACAAACTACTGAAGGAGTACCAGGCAGGATTTAGAAGTGGATATTCAACGATCGATCATATTTTTACCCTTAGATGTATGGCTGAAACATTCCTTCGCAAGAAAAAGAAGCTATATGCCTTCTTCGTGGATTTTAGAGCTGCTTTCGATATGATCGATAGAAAGGCTCTATTTTATAAGCTATATAGTAAAGGTATGTCATGGAAGTTTGGAAGAGTCATACAGAATCTCTACGACGACACAACAAGTAAAGTATGGAATGGTGAAGCGCTTTCGGAAGAATTCAAAACACAATCGGGAGTCAGGCAAGGTTGTACATTGAGCCCAAGTATGTTCGCCATGTTCATTGATGATCTGGTTGACATTCTGCCATGTGGAGTAGAGTACGCGGGGATGATAATAAAACTATTGATGTTTGCAGACGATATTGTTCTGTTGGCAGCCTCTTCTGAATCATTGCAGTTGATGATTAACCGATTATTCGAATACTGTCGGGTTTGGAATCTGATAGTTAACCTCGACAAATCCAAGGTTTTAATATTCAAAAGTGGAAGAGGCCGCAAATGTGCAAACGAAAAATGGCATTATAATGGAGAAAATATAGAGGTTGTAACGGAATTCAAATATCTAGGAGTTATTTTCACGCAAAATCTGAGTATGGAAAAACATCTGAAGGAAAAATTACTGAAGGCAAAATGAGCAATCAGCGCTACATGGAATAGATGCTTTCATAACAAAAGTATAGCACACAGCAGTAAATTCAAATTATTTGAAGCGATATCAGCGTCAATCCTTTTCTACGCAGCTCAGACATGGGGTACAAGGCAGTACGATACGGTGGAAAAACTTCTACGATACTACTGCAAAAGAATCTTCCAGCTTCCGCGTAGCACACCTAACTACGTTATCATGTTAGAAACAGGAATCTCGCCATTGTTCATTCGAACATTAAAAATGCAAGTGGATTATGTCACGAAAGTCTTGAAGATGGATGATAATCGACTACCTAAAATAGTAGCTCTTGAAGTCATAAGGACAAAGACAAGTTGGTGCGCTGATTGGTTGGAACTTGCTTCAGAATGTGGGATAGTCTTAAACCTGTGCAGTGAAGAATTAGAAACTTCGCTTTATCAACTCATTGCTGCAGTGGACTTAAAACATCGTGATAAATATTTAAATGATGCAACAGGATCTATCTACAGACAACTATATAGCCAGTTGAATCATAACCTGGAGGAGAAAAATTATTTTAGGGATGACAATAGTACAGCCGAGATTTCAATGATGGTAAAACTGAGGAGCGAACTTATGCCACTGAACTACATACCTCATAGAGATGATTTACCCATTGTGTGCTCTTTGTGCAACTTAGGTGAAAGAGAAGATAATTTTCACTTTATGGGTAAATGTCCGATTTTAAGAGAAATCAGAAGGGATGTATTCGGAAGTGACATGTTGACACAAAGCCAAATTATACAATTGCTTAACAATATGGATATACAAAAATTATACAAATACTGCAAGCTAGCTCTTCTCTATAGAAACAAAATCATAAATGAAAGCTTTTAAGATAAACTAATCTTTTTTTTTTTTTTATAAATATATATTGCAAAAATACATACGAATTATTGCTCAATCAAATTTTCATATTATGTGAAATTTTCATGTTTTGTCAACTAGGCAGACGGCAAAATGCCATGCTTTTTTTGTTTTTGTAAATTATGAATTTAATCATTGAAAAAATAATAAAACCAATCTAAATCTAAAATCTAATCTAATCTAGTAACCAGAAATGAAATGTTTGATCTGAGATGAGATAAAAGACATGTGCACGCTAAAAATATAAAACAACGGGTACAAAAAGATGATATGAATGTACTTGAACTACTCCGCGTCCGAGGTGCCGTTTAAACCTCTCATTTCTCTAGTATACCATACTTTAAAAGTTGTATTTATATTTGTAATTTAATTTATAATCTCAAAATTTAAGTTACATACATATGTAGATTTAGTTCGGGAAGTTTTTTAGTCGTCCATATCTCAAGAACTAGTAGAAATATCGACTTCAAATAAATTTTGCTTTATTGAAAATCGCATCGAAAGATGTTGAAAGGACTTTAAAAAAAAATGAGTGAGTGGTTTTTTGCCAAGTGAAAATTTTGGTTGGTCCTAAACGTCTCACGAACCAATATCGCTAGTGATTTCAATTACATTTTATATTAAACTAGCTGACCCGGCCACGCGTTGCTGTGACTAACGTTTTTTCTCATATTACATTGTTGTAAACTATATGTACAGGGAAAGGTAGAAGAACATGGGCACCACTATGCTTTTTTACATATAGATGCCATTTGTAAAAAAAGCATGGCGACCTTCATGACTGACCTTATTACAATGCAATTATTATTTACGAACGAAGATAAAAACGTTTACTGGTTTGGGATTTGAAGGGCAAGGACTTTAAACACTATTGATCAAAATTTTCGTACAGTTGATCTAAAGCAAAAATCAATATAAAAGAATTCAATTTAAAATGTATTGATATTTTTATTCAAGTTTGTTACAAATGAGTATATTACAAAGTTTTTACTAAAAATCATGTGACAGTTTAACTTATAATGAGGTATTTAAGGCGTATAGTTTTAAATCTTCAAATAATAATATTTATTATTTTGAATTATAAATATATTTAATTTCAATTTAATTTAGCACTAACAGGTGGACAATATTTTTGTTTAACCTGTCTTTCGCTAACACAAATAAGTTCAACGGTTTTCCTTACACGTGAAAATGCAACATATAGCTGCCCATGAGAAAAACATGGATTTTCCAAATATAAACCACAAATGGACATTGTTTGGCCTTGAGACATATTTAAAGACATGACAAAAGCTAAACGAATTGTAAACTGCAACCTTCTGAAGGGAATAATGGAATTTGGCGGTACCATTGGAATACGTGGCAACAGGTTCTTAACATCTTGGCCTCTTTCAATAAAAAAAAATATATTTTTGTATTGCTCCAGAAGGGTAAGCCCTCGCTATTCACATTTGCAGAAAAAGAAAATGTTCCTGTTCATCTCTTTTCCTGCGAAATACCTCACTTCCACTTGAAAGAGAACTAAGGATACTCGGCATACATTTTTTTCTGGAAATTTGAAATGGAATTTTCAAATAGAAAAAAGAAGCAATCTGCTCCCAACGTAAAGGCTCCCATATAGAAATCGCCATCCGACTAGCTAGGACCTTAGTAGATGGTTTGACTACTTTCATGTGGACTACAAAGAAAAATATAGAAACTATCAATGCTGCGATCAACTAATGCTTCCGAACGTCAACAGGTGCGCTAAAAACAACACCTATTTTAGCACTTCGAAAGAAACTGGTTACCTATTATTCGAAAAGAAATTTGCTCTTAATCGACACTTCCTTAGCAAATCATAAGAAAAACAACACACCGCATCAACAATTTAAAGGACTTCATAGTCAGATGATTGCTGATAAAAAAGACGATCGAATTTTCTATACCGATGGTTCGTTCAAGGGTCCAAACTCTTCTTACGCAGTAGTGGAATTAGAATCAAATGAAGATTCAAAAATAGTCCACCAAGGACTTCTTCCCGATTCTACTCGAAGTTATGTATCAGAATTAACTGCGATTCAGAAATGCTTACCTTTCCCCAAGAATGAATGACTTCGAGAAGGCCTTTGATAGCGTCAACAGGGAGTACATCTGGTTAGCTTTGCGGAGGAGAGGCATGCCAGAAAAACTAGTTGCTATTTTAAAGGCAACGTATGATGGATCCAAGTGTCGCATTCTGCACGATGGTAGGTTGTCTGTATTCTGTAGCCAATATTGTTTTTGTTGGTGATAAGCCATAAGGGATCCAATGGACATCCTATTTAAAGCACTTGGATTACCCGGACGATGTTTGCTTAATCTCTCATAGATCTCCATCAAATGACAACAAGTGTGGAGAGAGAAGCAAAAGTCGTGGGGCTGAAAATTAATTCCGGCAAAACAATAATGATCAACTTCGGAACCCGACCATCCTCTCAAAAAAATATTTCCTCGCAACAACCGGTGGAAAAAGTGGAGAGCTTTCAATACCTTGGAAGTATCGTCTCCATCGAAGGCGGAAACGAACAAGACGTCATCTACCGCATCGGCTAAGCAAAAGCGGCGTTCGGTATGTAAATTTTACTGGCAACTTCAGCATCTTAAACGTCCTTAAAAGTGGTTTCAATAAATGCCAGTTCTTAAAAAACGTTAGAAGTCTCTTATACTCCTCCAAAGATACTTTCTTTGCTTATGTACCACAGCTTAGGAAGCTTTCAACTTACCATTAACAGTTGAAGTCCCAGAATCATCGCGTTTAATTCAAAAAATACTAGCAGCACACTTAGATAAAGGGGTAGGAACTTTGCAGGAAAGTAGCCAAACTTTCTTGCGAATGTACGAAATCACCACAAGCGTACTCCCTACAGTAAAAACCTTACCAGAGAAAACTGATGAGGCTGGGTAGCCAATGGTTCTTCAAGTAATGAACAACAAATTGCAGAACTACATGATCCTGCCAACCTTGAATCTTTAAGATACATTAAATTAGCAACAACACCTCATCATACATTTTTGGACATTTAAATTAATTTTGTTTTTCTCTTATAAATTTTTTTTATTTATGTACATACACATATTAAATTTTGAATTTTAAAATATTTTTGTCTGCATATCTATTTAAATAATTTTGTACTTTATCATAAATTAATTCTAACATAAATTATTTTTGAACCTAAAAAACGACTTCAAATGGCATTGCTCAAAAGGTAACCATACAACTCTGCTTTTGTTTTTTTTTCAATTTTCTCAAGAATTAGCGATTTGATGAACCAAAATATCATTGTTTTTTTTTTATTTTAAAATAAATATTTTTTTTTTGAAAAAGCGATATCTTTTAAGGAAATCAAATGTAAAATATACATTAATAATCTAAAAAAATATACTATTAAATCTTCTTATATATAAAAATGAATCGCCAAATGTGTTGGTAAGCGCATAACTCAACAACGCCTGGACCAATTTGGCCAATTCTTTTTTTAAAATGTTCGTTGCAGTTCAAGGATGGTTTTTACGGCGAGAAAAATTTGAATATTTGCTGGAAAAACCATAAGAACAGCCCTTTTCTTTTTCCCATACAAATCTTTTCTAACTAAAACGTAGTCGGCTTAAAGGATTTGACTTCAAGTCATGTCAAATTAAAAAAAAAAAAAAAAAAGTATTGATGTCGATTTTCCGGTGTACAAGTGTTGTTTTTCTTGGATTTTCTGTTACCCAATCTACTGAGTTTGCTTTTGTCAACTGATAAACGACTGAAACAACTTCTTATATCATGTTTAGTTAGTGTTTAGTGACAAAATAATTTATATTTGATATGCCTCCTATAAGACGAAGCAATTTAGGTAGAAGAACCCGAAATGCTACAAACCAAGCTAATTACCGATCTAATCGTACTGCACAAGAACGTGATGACCGAATTGAACGTGAAAGAATTCGGATATCACAAACACGTGAAGCGCGAGCGCGACATTCAACTAACAATTCGCTCACAAAATAAAATTGCACTTGTACTCGCTTCGTCGGAAATCGCAGCAAATTTGCTTGAAGGTGGTTGAACAGCCCATTAAGCACTAAAATTGCCATTAAATATGCAAAGCAATGAAACTCCAACCTGCAACTTTTCGAAGAACTCTGCAATGGCAAAGGTTTTGCAGAAATGTAAATTGATTATTTAGGATGAATGTGCGATGGCACATAAAAAATCTTTGGAGGCTTTAGACAGAACCTTAAAAGATCTACGAAGCAATAATAACGGATTTGGTAGTACAATGATTTTATTAGCAGTGATTCCACGATCAACGCTAGTTGATGAAATCAATGCATGTCTAAAGTCCTCCAATTTGTGAAAACATGTCAAAGTACTTCATTTAAGCAAGAATATGCGTGTCGAGTTGCAAAATGATAAATCTGGAAACATATTCTCTAAATAACTCATTGACATTGACATATTGACTGGCTGCATTAACTTTCCTCAAAGTTTTTGTCAGTTAACTCAATCAAAAGATAAACTTATTCAGAAGGTGTTTCCAGATGTTTCTCAAAATTACAGAAACCATGATTGGTTGAGCGAACGAGCTATATTGGCTGCAAAAAAACATAGATGTAAATGAATTAAATTTCAAAATTCAAGGACAAATTACAGGCGAATCGAGGATATATAAATCAGTTGATTCAGCTCCTAACCAAGATGATGTAGTCAACTACCCACCGGAATTTTTAAACTCGCTGGATTTGCCAGGATTGCCACCTCACAATCTTCAATTAAAGGTTCGATCAATAGTTATAATGTTGCGAAATATCAACTAACCGCGTGTTTGAAAATAAAAATAAAAAATAAAATAAAAAAAAATTACTAATCAACGTGATAAAAGGAACTCGCACCCTTAGAATGAAAGTGACCTAACTTGCGAAAATTGAGATTAAGTAAAAAAACTATTAATATAAACCGTTTCAAATAAAGTCACTTTATTTTGAAATAATTCCAACGAAATATGTGAGAAATACAATCAAAATTACTCAAAACTACACTTTTTTGAAGGCTTTTTGCTCATTTCCCACAAGTTGCCATTTTTGAGTTAGGTCGCTTAAGGGTGCGAACCCAATGATCCCAAAGAACATCGTATATCACAAAGCACTACAATGATAATAAAACTGATTTCTGTTAATAATTATGATTCACATGATTAGCAATAAAGCGATTACTTACTTTTAAATCCTTATATATGTTTCATTTAATTATTTTTTATTCACAACGCCCAATCACCAGGGTGACGGTTCTGTTCAGGAGAATTTTTAGCCACGACTATAAAATACGTAGGAACAAAAAACTGCCACATTACAAATCTTTATGACAGGACGAAGTCTGTCGGGTCCGCTAGTATAATATAAATATACTGCATACTAAAAATATTTGTAAACTAAAATTGAAAAATTGTATATATAGAAAATTATTTTGAAAAAACCGCTCTAACGTATTTCTCAAATTAATTAATTTAATAGGATTTACATTTTTCGAGAAAAACTTATTTTATAGGTAAATTTTTGAATTTTTCAATATGAATACTTTTGAAATTTTTAACAAAGAAAATTACACAATTTTGTTTGCTAAAATTTCATTATATCAAATCGTAATTTGTTTTTAAATCGTAACAATATAAAGAATTGGAGTCATAAACTCATGTTATTTTCAAGGAGCTTGAACCAAATTCTACTCTTCTCAACTTTTTTAATTGATTTGTAAAATTTCTAAATACCGTCTAAGGTTATGATGGAATACCTGATTATACCAACCTAAGAATACCACCATCGTATAATTAAAACTTTCGATTACTTTTTGAAAATCGTTTTGTCTTCCTTTCCTCGAAGGCATTAATTGCTTGCCATGTCCTTCTTAACATTTCACACTTTGACTGCTTGAAAAAGACTGTAGTCTAAAAGCTATTTACCCAAATAAGGCTACTTCTTTTGCAAATCTAGAAAAAAAACGTCCATTAATTGCCTGCGGTTTTTAAGAAATAATAAAGTGAACCAAAAAAAAAAAAAGAATTGGCTTGAACAAAAGAATCACTGAAAGCCATTTAATCATTTATTTCCACTTTTTTCCGTTTAGATAACAAATCTGTCTGAATGCCAGCAATTTAAATGAATGGAAGCAAAATCATTAACGCCATTCGAAACAGAAATGTTAACCATTTCCATTTCTATTCCCATTCCCTTGATGCTTCCGACCGAACTTTTAAACAACCAAACCAACATGTACCTACATTGATGAAGCTTGCTGCTGGCTGCCATCACAGAGCCATTACTCCTCGACAAAAATGTTAAACCAACCCTGAAACCTCTGTAACCACTTCGAGTATTAACTTTTGTGAGGTTTGAGGAAAAGGCCAAAAACTCAAAATTAAACACCACGACACACTTCTAAGAACCAAGAACCAGCGGTACGAGTATAGTATATGTTTGGTTCATTTGGAATATGATGATGATAGTTTGGGAAAACATTGCCAAAGGGTTGATTCCATATTGCTTGGATTTTGGGAATGGGAAATCTTCAAGGAATGTTCGAACTTCTTCGAAGTGTACATTTGCTTTTTCGTTTCGTTTTCGTTGTGTAAGACAAAAACTTTATTCTTGCTGTCTTAAGTTGGCTTGAGCTGAATTTAATTATTCATAACTCCTTCGGGTTTGGTAATAACGATGTCGTTAAACATGTTTTCAGTGTGGAGCGTTGTCGTTCCTGACGGGTTTGCGAGGTTTGGCGGGATGTGCTACCTATGTGAGTTGTACCTTTTGTTTTGTGTTATTGAGACGACAATGTAAATACACGAAAAGGAACCTCTACATCTTTTTAATTGGTTTGAGGGGAAGAATAATCGTCGTTTTTCGTTATATGAGGGTATGGAGTCATAAGGGTAATTTTTGAAAACATATTGTTATTGAATGGAACATAAGTTTCTTGGCTTGTTTCAAAAGTGCAGGAAAAAGGATGGGAGGGTGGGATATACTCGTAACTTATGACTTAAAGATACGAGTTTTAATTTCATTTTAATAGCGTATATAAGAGTAATAAACCTTGTAAGCTTATAATTTTAGCTTAAAATTATTCCCTTTTTATACAATAACGCGTTTCTTTAATAAAAACTGTTTTTTCAACAAAGGTGACAGAAATGGGTTTTCAAGGACAAGATGTAGATTTTTTTAATTTTCAAGCACACAACTTACTTCTCTTAGCTTTATCAAATCGAAAATATAAATGTAAACAAATTTTGCCTTCAAATATCTCTCATTATTGGAACTGCTTCGATATCGCTCTGCCAAAAATAAATTGATAGTAAATTTTCGTAAACTTAGAATTTGGCGATTTTTTTATCTCATTACTTTTTATGGCAAACTTATAACTTCTGTTTACATTTATGTTTTTTTTTGTGATTTGTTTTCATGATTTGAACTTCAAGTTCAAGCCGCAACATATTCTATTGAAAGTTATCATGCTATTCGTGCAAATTCCAAATAGTGAAAAATCGGCTATCATTCTACTACATCCCTTCGAAATGATTGTACCGTCTGACAACTTTTTGCTGCCAAAGCACAACAAACAAACGCCTCGGTGCAACACCTCTTAGATTGTCTAAGCCCTTATGATTCAATTTTGTTTGCTTACATCGGATACCACTAGTCAGCAAAAGTTTTTAGCGGCAGTTTTTGATGGCCTATATTCAAATCCGACTCCATAATCACTCTATCCCGTCAGGTTTTTGAGATGTTAAATTTAAAAATTTGAAGAAATACAAACATATGTATTTATAACGGATGTTTGTTTTTTCGGTGTTGGTCTTTCTGACAACTGTCACTTTTTCAGTTCGTGCTACAAGCAGAATACGATTGACACCTTGAAAGTGAATATTCGAAGCGTAATTGCTGACATACGAAGTGTGTTCAAAAAGTACCTACCCGGAATTTTTAAATTTCGCGGGTATGGAGAGTCTGAAGGTAAAAATTTGATTTTTATTGTGTTGGTATACATGCTCCTGAAGTATGATGCAATTTTCAGCTATATTCAATGTTTACTTTGTCTGTGGTAGTTGCTAAGGTTCGACGTGTTTTTATGAGTTCGACGATTTATGCTGAAATTGCTGAATTTTTACCAAAAAAAAATCGCATGAACATCGCTCAGGAGCTGTTAAATGACGTCAACGACGATCCAAGTTTGCTTGAAAGGGTCATAACTGGTGATGAAAATTGGGTGTACGGTTATGATGTCGAAACCAAAGCACATAGTGCATCAAGAGTTCTTAACACAAGGTCGTTCGGTTAATAAGGAGTATTACCTTGGAGTTATGCGACGTTTGCGTGACTCAATCCGAAATAAACGCTCAAATTTATGGAAAAACAATTCATGGCTTTTGCACCACGATAACGCACCTGCTCACTCGTCGTTGCTTGTTCGTAATTTTTTATCCAAAAACAATATCGTAGTCATGCCCCAAACTCCATATTGACCAGATATAGCTTCGTGTGACTTTTTCCTGTTTCCAAAATTGAAGAGACCCATTAAAGGACGGCGGCGTTTTTCCTCGATTGAAGAAATAAAGGCCGAATCGCTGAGAATGCTCAAGGACATATCAAAAAGTGAATATCAAGAGTGCTTCGAAGATTGGAAAAAACGCTGGCATAAGTGTATTATATCTGGG
This sequence comes from Eupeodes latifasciatus, assembly GCA_920104205.1. Taxonomy (NCBI): domain Eukaryota; kingdom Metazoa; phylum Arthropoda; class Insecta; order Diptera; family Syrphidae; genus Eupeodes; species Eupeodes latifasciatus. Next base: position 182,518,622 of record OV049924.1, read on the forward strand.
GGGACTACTTTGAAGGGGACCACATTGATGTAAACGAATAAATAAACATTTTTTTGAAAAAAACGAAAATTCCGGGTACTTTTTGAACACACCTCGTACAGCCCCAATTTTGGCCAAAATTGTTCGAAAATTAGTCCTCTCCGCTAGAATTTATTCAAGTCATCCACGACTTGTCCAAAGTATATTTTAAAACATAACGGCAAACCCTTATCTTCATAATAAAGCTTAATTCTTGGCCATAAGATATGAGTTTTATTTCTTCTTGAAAACCACACGTCTAATAAAATATCCTTTTTAACTGTTTTTTATACTATCTTAAATGTCCAATCACATTCCTGGTGTTGATGGTCTTCCTGATGTTGTCTTAAAAAAATGTTTTAAATCTGTCTGCTTTCCGTTGCTTATTATTTTCAACTTATCCTTATCACCCGGATTATTTTTAGATGAACTGAAATCCTTTTTTCTGATCAAAGTTGAACATTACATTGCATTTGTAAGCTTACCGCAAATCCTAAACTGCTCGAAAGTCTATTAAAGATAAAACTCGATTTTTTTGTAAGAGAACATTTATGACTGCTTATAAATCCAAATAGATCTCAACCATTTATCTTACTGAGGCATGTTAACTATCTTAAATTCCACGTTAAGAAATGCTTTTCTATATCTTTGCATCTAGGAAATTCTCGACTTAAAGAGAACTGTTATAGTAAAAGATTTGGGTGTCTCATTTAATTCCAAGCTTTCATTTGTTCCGCATATTGATGTTATTGTTGCTAAAGCCAACACTATGTTTGGTTTCATTTAAAAGAACACATCTGTTGAACATGCTGATGTCATATCATTCCAACAAACGTTTTCAAACTCGTTTCACAAGATTTGTGTTTGTTTTTTTTTAAATGCGATGCAATTTCCGTTCAGATTCTCAAGCTCAATATAATCTTCTGTTTTTGAAATCTCTCAAATACCGAAGAATTTTTCACGAACAGAGAACACAAACTGTATTTTAGAATAACAGCGGGTGTAATACAACGGACCAACTTATATCGCCGCTATTTAGTGCAGTTTTAGAGGATATTTTTCAAAAGACGAACTGGAACTCATTGAAAATGTCACAAAATGTCAAAAAAATCACAAAATGTCTCGAACAAATTAAAATCTATTATTGGCTGCCAAAAATGAAAGATTAAATTGAAAAGTATGTACAAAATTGTAATCAGTGCATAGCATACTTCAAGCCAGCACATTTTAGTAATCACACTCTTCACCAAATTCCAAAAAAGCCTATCCCTTTCTCATTTAGATCATTTTGACCCCTTTCCGTCAATTATTTCTAAAAGAAAACACATATTTGCTATTGTAGATGCTTTTACAAAATATTTTAAGCCTTACGCAATAAATTCAACAGGCACTAAGGACAATGGCGGATCCAGGGGACCTTCATGACCATCGCCCCTGGGAGATATTTTCTTTGTATTTTTGTAGCAATTCCTTTCAATTCAAAACTAATCGTATTGAGTTAATTAATATGACCCCCATTATACTTTTGAATTATTTATTGATCAGTGACCTGCTCTTCTAGCATTTTGGGAAAGCAAATTTAACAGGTCTTACCAAAGTGTGCGAAAGGATTCCACACCAACGAACTGTGCGACGGTTGGCCCACATATTGGTTGAACAATATCGTCAAGGCATGAAGACGATACCCATGCCCAGCAATGTGTGTAGAAAAGTCACACCAACTTTAACTATGGCCGAGGGCCCATCATAAAGTATTAACGATAGGAAAATCACTCCAAGAATATTTTAATGGCTTTCATTTTAATTAAAGGCTTGGCTACTGACTTCCTTCAACACGGCATAAGTAGTTTTTGCTCAACCGAAATCGAGCGCGTGTAGGTACTCGGTAATGCGATGAATTCCACACGATTTTCCAGAAAGCCTTGGCTGGAATGGGTTCAAAAGTGAAGAGCTGAACTCACTCTGAGCTACTGGGTGATCGCATCACCTCTTTACAGAGATCGCGTGCGATGAAAGATACCTGGCTTCTCGGTCGCACACCCCAATCTTATGGATGGAGGAAGTTGCGGGACCGAGACTGATCGATCACCACGCATAAAAGATCAGAGAGGATTGCCTGAGGGCAAGTAGCCGGAAGGGTCAAGCTCGCCATAATGATGGCACTTTTTGGATTGCACCCAAAGCTAAAAGACTAACGAACAATTGTGTGAAGGAATTTTTTTTTAAAGACCTATGTAACGTAATTTGTTTACGATAGTTTTTTAAAAGTTTTATTGAGTTGAAGATTTTTGTTCTGTTATGGAGAAAAGTTGTTGAGAAAGGACTATGATAGCTGTTGTGGAAGTCGAATAGCTAAGTATAGTGTTTTCTTTGTTTTCTAAGAATATTGCTTTTTTTGTGTCCTTCTTTTGTCTCTAATTCGTCCTTTTGACCTTCGAGTCGAAGTATTAATTTCCCGATATTACGGGACGCGTTTACCTCTTTTGATTCTTTTTTCTTGTCGAAATAATTTTCTTCGAGTGATTTATTTTATCGGTTTTATTATTATACTCATAATTTTTCTTTTTGTTTGCAATACATTTATCGAGAATTGACCTTCTTTCAATCTCAATAATTCAATTTGTATCTTTCTCTTTTATAAAAGATCCTGATTTTTAATCCCAGCTTCGACCAAGGTTTTTCAGGCAATAAAACATAACTTAAATTTCCCATCTGGAAAATAAAACCTTTCTTTTATTTCGTAACTCGATTTGAAGACTAATTTTTCAGCTCTTGGTTTTGGTAAACTTCCATTAAAAAGTTTCCTGGCGCCCATGGTAATCAATACGACTTGGTGAAATTCACCCCTTCGTATTTCGATATCATTTTGATATCAATTTTATTTCAATTTTATTGATCACCTCTATTAATAAAATATTCACCTAATCGAAACCCCCTCTTAAGCTGAGCTACCGTGCTGGCAATACTTTTATTGCTACCTGTGGTGAATTCTTTCACCTATTTGACATATCGACTGACGTTTCTCGTAAAGTGTCACAATAACTCTCGCGGCATATCGGCGGTGTGCAATTTTGATTTTGTGTAGTTTAAATAATTAAAAAAAAAGGAATTTAATTCGCGTTCGATCTTCGACAATATTGGATTCGAAAATCCAATATTGTTTAAAGATAATTGTAATTATATTCAGTCCGTCGTCGGGTCCGTATAGAGGTGGGAAAATTCACAACAAACTTTGTTGCCAAAAGTACCACTTTTAACTGAGAACTGAACCAAGAAAATAATATGAATCAGCCCTATTCCAAAATCTTTGCACAATTTCATCAGATTTTGACCAATGTACGATCCTGGAGGGGGGTTGTTTCATATAAGCCATAAAGCTTATACAGTTAAGTTGTATAAGCAAAGATTGTATCTAAAGATTTGTTAGTAATTTAACGACATTCACCAAAAACAACTAACATTTTTTTAACTTTAATAATGCCTTTAATTATTTTCATAAAATGTGTGTCTAAGAAAAAGATCAAATATTCAGGTTTTTAAGAAGAAGCCTTGAATAAGAGATCGTCAATTTTATATTAAGTTGCCTTTAAATTCATGAAACTAGCCTTCAATTCCAACTAATTGTTTTGTTGCACATAAATAGTGAACATTGAAGTGATTTTTACCTGCGACATACATGAACTATATAGAAAGTAATGCATTCGTAAAAAAATTCGAATCAAACATGACATTACGATGGTAGAAAATTCAAAAAAATGTGTGTGTGTCTGTCTGTCCTGGCCATTTCAGCCTAAACCATTGTGTCCATTGAAATTGAGGTTTTCAGCCGATTAGCTTAAGGTGTTTTTTTTCATTTGTTTAAATACGAAAAATAACAGCAGTCCCCATACAAATTTGTTGGTTAAGAATTTTTAATTCTATTTTTTTTGAAAAATGAACCGATTAAAACTTTTTCTAAGTTTTTTTTTCTTAATTCGGCTTCTTTCTACAGGAAAAACATATTTTGGTATTGCTCCAAAAGGGTACCACTCATAAAACCGTTATTTTCTTTTTAAGTTTTCTCAAGAACTAATCGACCGATTTCAATAATCTTCTCTTTGAGTGCAAGCTCTTGTCGATGATTACATTTTCAAATTTATGATGATCAAAAAATTTCATTATTTTTTTTTTTTGATTTTTAAAAAAATAATTGTTTTTACAAAACTTGATATCTCAGAAATGTGTGAACATTTTTTAACGAAATTTAAATTCAAAATGTATATTTATAAGAACTAAATAACTGCATACCAAACATATTTTAAAGACAAAATTTAAACATTGTATATATAAAAATTAATTTAAAAAAACCCGCTTTAATGATTTTCGAAAAAAATAAGTTAATCTCGGTTTTCTTAAAATGACATTTTAATTTTTGACCAAAGCTTATTTTGCAGGTACATTTTTAAATCTTAAAATTTAGGAAATATTTTTAAACAGACTTTTTTGAAGAAATTAGCAAGTTCTAGCGATTAAGATCATACAAAATTAAAGAAATCTACTTTTTGAAGTGTATTTGCTTTAGATGTTCTAGAACTGAGATTTAATCACGGATTTCAAGAATATAAATGTCCCAAAAACAGCAAAAGTGACCTTGTGTTAACCTAACTAACTAACATTTTTCTCTCCACAATTTTTAAGTTTTGTTAACTCGTTTAATATCAAAATATTTTCTAGCACCAGCTCCAATCTACGAGTAAGCAGACTGATATCGATAATAAAAATACACTCCCGAAAATTGAGTCCGAAAAAACTACGTCAAAAAAAGCCAGAAAATTCTTGATATCAGATTCTTTCTCATGTTTTAAGTTCTTGAATTTTTCTAGCGGTTTTCGCATTAATAAAAATAACAACAAAAAATAATATATTCTTTTTGGAAAAATCCTACGTTTCAAAATAATTTCTGTGTGAAAGCAACAAAAACCCTCTAAACTTTAGCCCTTGAAATGTGTACACACATTATGTTATTTAAATTTTGTTTGCCTCCTTTACAGTACATTAAAAAACATTTTTAAGCGGTGAGTAAAAACTCGTCTATATTTTAAGCGTGTGACCCCCGAAGTTTGGATCCGCCCTTGGCTAAGGAGCTAATTGCGTGTTTAGATAAGTATTTTAAATATTATAGCCGAACTCGTCGGGTTACATGTAAGTGATCGTGGTTCATGTTTGTCGTCAATTAATTTTGGGGCTTTTTTAATTGAAAACAATGAACATGTAAAAATAGCTACAGCCTCACCTCAAGCTCATTGTCAGGTTGAGCATGTCAATCGGGTTCTTTAATCGATGCTAGCGAACATTACTTAGCCAATCCAACATTCTGATTGGTCGAAACTTTTGTTAAGAATTGAATACGCTCTTAATAGCTCTATTCATTCTACTACTATTTTTTCTCCTTATAAATAAATATTATATGGTGTGAACCAAAAAGGACGTGATGTTGACACTTTATCAGAATACCTGATCGATAAACGAAATTTAGCCACTGGACATGAATTAAAAGCTTTACGAATGAAAGCTTTAGATGAAATAGAATTCTATCAAGGCAAAAACTCTGAATGCCATGCAAATGCACACAGGCCACATGTACAATTTTCAGAAGGTGACTTTGTTAGGATTCGAAATATTGACAACAAGCAATGTATTCCTAAATTTCGCAGTATATAAACAAAATTTGAAAATTGTCAGTTAACACAAATTCCTTATGATGGCGTAATTGAGGCTTCACGTATTCGTTCGGGGGTTGATTGGCGGAATTCCCATAGTTAAAATTCTAAATCAGAAAGGTAATGCATAAGAAGTCATTGTAGCTTTTAAATGGCTTCTTTTAAGGCTGACATTTTAAAAGTTTCTAAAGATTTTGAAGAGCTACTGAAGTCTTTCAACACTGCAGTTTGCAAATTAAATGCATACTCTGTAACCAACATCATGGTCGATAGTTCTACTTCGACTAATGATTTGGCACAGCCTATTCCTACTACTTTCTCTTCTGCAGGTGAAGATATTCTCGCGCAATCATCAGGTTCTGCTGTTAATAACGCAGAAAGTGTATCTGTCAAACAAAAGAAAAAGTCTAGAAAAGAAGCCGAGAAAACTCTGAACTTGCAAGAAATTCTACCCCCCCATCAAAAAGAACAAATGTCAACATCACCCCAATACCTACAGATCCCACCGGAACTCCCCATATACCTCAAGTTGTTGAATCAAATTTAGCTTCCAATAGTGACTCCGTTACAGGAACTGTAATAAACAACTCCATCCCTATCAAAGCTGTCTCGAAACCAAAAATAATTTTTATATCTCGTCTGGACCCAGTTACAACGCCAGATGATATAACTTCCCACTTAATATCTACCAAGAGCATACCTTCCAGCTCATCCATTAGGTGTACTAAGATCAGTAAACCTAATAGCTTTGTTTCCTCTTTTAAATTAATAACGAATCCCACTTTCTTTGATTCTATTTGCAACACAAATATATGGCCCGCTGAGACTTTAGTCAAAGAATTTACTCATAGTCAAAAACAAGGTGTTGCTTTGAAACCCAAGTCAAAAAACTTAACAGGCTTGCGCTCTTTTACCAAAACGTAAGGGGACTTCGTAGCAAGACTGCTGACATTTTTCTTAACTCCCAATCATTTCCACACGACGTATTCGTTTTGACAGAAACGTGGCTTAATTCAAGCTTTTCCGACACAGAACTTTTCAGTCAAGAGTTCGAAGTTTACAGGAACGATCGTCATGTTGGTAATGCAAAGGATTTAGGTGGAGGTGTTCTCATAGCGGTAAAAAATACATATTTCTCTTCTTCTGTATCTTTTCCATTTGAATTATCAATTGAACTGGTATGTGTAAAGATAATGATACAGACTAAAACTATTTTCATTTTAAACGTCTACATTCCTCCAAAAAGTTTGGAGTCTGTTTATAACGATCTCTCCTTGGCATTAGACTATATTATAAATTTGTCCAGCTCTGACACCAATATTTTACTTCTAGGTGATTTTAATTTACCTCACATTGACTGGATTCCATCCGAAGACGAATCCTGCCTTGAAGCCTCTCCTTCTTCTTCACAATTGGAACTATCTCTTCTCGATAAAGTCCTTCTTACTGACTTACAGCAAACAAGCTGTATTAAAAACTCAAAAAATCGAATTCTCGATTTAGTCTTTTCTTCTGACGCTATTAGTACTCTTGTTCTAGAATCTAGATCAGGAATTACTAATATTGATAAATATCACCCCCCCTTGGACATTTTTTTTGACTTAAGTAATCACCTTACTGAACACAGTAATTCCTTTGATTGCTTATATAATTTTGATTTTAGAAGAGCTAATTTCCAGCAGTTGTCTGAAGATTTAACCATTTCTGGAATTGCTGATACATTAGCATTTTCTAACATTGACGAAGCAGTTTCAACTTTTTATAAGATCCTTAATTATTGTTCAGAAAAAAATGTACCCTTAAAGAAATCAAGAAATACAAACTTTAGCCATCCTTGGTACACGAAAGAATTGCGTTCACTGCGTAACAAAAGAAATAAGGCATGGAAAACGTATCTTAAAACTCTGTCTCCAATCAACTTCTCTTTTTATGTCCAACTCTTTAACCAATTTAAGTCTCTTTCTAATTTTTTATATGCTTGTTATGTTACTGATATGGGATCCTCTTTGAAAGAGAATCCTAAAAAATTTTGGAATTTTGTAAACTTAAAGAAAAAATCAGATGGCTTTCCAGTTAACTTCACTTACAAGAACCTTTCGTTAGATAAAACTGTTGATATCTGTAACGCTTTCGCGACAAATTTCCGAGAGTCATTTGTTAATAGCCCTCAAAAAGTTAATGAAGTATATTTTCATAATCTTCACTCCTTTTCACAAACTAGCTGTAGTCACATCCCTGTGCTACAGAGTACGGTCCTTGATCTTTTAGCCGCGTTGAATGATGACTGCTCAGCCGGCCCCGATGGTATTCCCCCGATAGTATTAAAAAAGTGTAATAATGCTTTAGTTGAACCCCTTACGTTCTTATTTAAACTTTCTCTAAAAACAGGCAAATTTCCCAATATATGGAAGGAGTCATTTCTAACACCTATTTTCAAGAAAGGTAACAAGGCGGATATAAGCAACTACAGGCCCATTGCAAAGCTTTCTTGCATTCCTAAAGTGTTTGAACAAGTTGTATGTGAAAGTGTAGCATTTTTTAGTAAGAATCTCATTTGCGAACAATAACATGGTTTTGTGAAAAAAATATCAACCGTTACTAATCTCCTCACATTCTCAAACATATGTTCAAACGCTTTAGAACAAGGTTATGAAGTTGACTGTATATACACTGACTTTTCCAAAGCTTTTGACCAACTTAGCCACGGAATTATTTTATTTAAACTTAAAGCTCTTGGTTTCCCACCATTTTTCTTAGCTTGGATCAAATCATACCTTGAAAACAGATCCTATGAGGTAAAATTTAGAAATTGTCTTTCTGAACCTTTTGTTGCTCAATCTGGTGTTCCCCAGGGAAGCCATCTTGGCCCTTTTCTGTTTATCCTGTCTATTAACGATGTATCGTCATGTCTACGCTCAAGTGAAGTACTCATTTTTGCTGACGACATGAAGATTTTTAAAATAATAAAGTCCACCCATGATCGTATTCTTTTACAAGCCGACATTGATAGTTTCACATTTTGGTGTGGGAAAAATAGCCTTTCACTCAACCCTTTAAAATGCCAGACGATAACTTTTACTAAAAAACGAATCGGTAGTGTATTTGATTATTGTATATCACAGCAAAAACTCGGTCGCGTCTCCACATTTAAAGATTTAGGTGTTCATTTCTGTTCCAACTTAGAATTTACACATCACATTAATTTGATTGTTAATAAAGCAAGTTCTATGCTTGGTTTTATAAAACGCTGGGCAAAGGAGTTCAATGATCCATATGTTACTCTTTCTTTGTATAATTGCCATGTTCGTCCTCATCTTGAATATGCTTCGCAGGTATGGACTCCCTATTACGAAATTCATAGAAAACGTATCGAATCAATTCAACATAACTTCATTCGCTTTGCCCTAAAGGGTCTTCCTTGGGATGATCCTTATGATCTGCCTCCCTATGAGCATCGTATTCTGCTTCTTCAAATGCAATCTCTTCATCAAAGGCGTGTTAATAATGACTTAGTATTTTTTCATCAACTCATTAATGGTGAAATTGATGCACCTTATTTGCTATCTTGTGTACATTTGAATTACCGAGGCGGAACTCATCACCTGCGTACATTTGATTTTATACATATTGACTTCCATAGAACTAACTATGGAAAGAATAAAGCTTTAAGTCGAATGAGCATTTTATATAACTTAAACTGTTCATTGATAGATTTAAATTTGAATAAGGTGGGATTAAAATCATTGTTTAGAACCAGTGCTCCACTATCGTAAACGTTCTCATTTTATTTTTTGTTCTGTAATAGTTAAATGTTAATTATGTTTTGTATTTTGTGCGTGTGTTAGGCTATAATTGTATTATTTTTTTACTAACAACTAACACATGCACTTATGATGAGCCTCTGATCGTAGTTTGACGCTTGCTATAAGCTTACTACTTTCTGAAATTCTGAAGTGTAATCATTCCGATTTGTTGAATTGAAAATTTTGACATTTCTCGACGTTTCAAGGTGCCTAGAGTCGAAATAAAAGATTTTTAGAGAGATGTCTGTGCGTGCGTGTGGACGTACTTTCGTACGTCTGTACGTCCGTACGTTCGCAACGTTTTTTTCGTCATCCATATCTCAAGAACCAGTAGAGATCTCAACTTCAAATAAATGTTGTTATACAGATAATAATGAAGAAAGATGCAGAAAGGACTCTCAAAAAAAGTGCGTAGGTGGTTTTTTTTACCATAGCAATTTAAAAAAAAAGGTGAAAATTTTGGTTTACCCAAAATATCTCACAAGCCAATAATGCTATCGAGTTAAATTAAATTTTATATTATATATTATGACGTGATACCAAACTAATATATTTAAGGAAAAAAATTCCAACTAACGGTTTTTTTTTATAAATCAAAAAAACTATAAAAAGTATTTATCACCTCGAGTATTTTACGAACAAAAAATGATTTAAACTCCAAAAAAAATTTTGTGCAATAAAAAATAACGTTTTTGATATCTGGTAAAATTTTGAGAAAAATCGAATTGACAGTTTTTTTGTATACAAAATAAAAACCTAAAAAAACATTACTTAAAGTTGGTAAAAATCAATTATCTTTTCAAAAGTTTGAGATATTGGCTTCAAATTATTTTATTTTTTATAAAAAAATATTGTTTTTAAGATTCTATCAAATTTTAAGAAAAATCGAATTGACAGTTTTTTTACAAAAAATAAAAACCTAAAAAAAATTATTGAAAGTTGGTAAAAATTTAAATTTTTAAATTTTCCGAAAACCTACAATCAGTTAAGCAACACAAATCAACAGTTAGGATGGTTAGTTATCAGTGTGGGTCGCATCCCAGCCTCTTTTTTATTTTTTTTTAAATTCATTTTTATTTGTGTGTATAGATATACATATATTTTAAATTTTACTATTTTTTATTTTATGTCAAAATTCTAAAACTAACAATTTGATCGGGACAATCAAATGGTCAGGATGGCCGATTTGAAAGAATTAAATTTTTATCAATCTACTTTATTTCAATATTATTATTATATCTGTAAAAAATTGTTCAGAAAATATTATTTTTAAGATTCATTAACTTCCCAAAAATCAAGTAAAAAACAAAATATTATTATTTTGAATTAATAAATATTGAAATTGGCTTTTACTTCTGGAAAATTCATCTTTACAGAATCAGCAATTTCATAGTTTTCTTAATTTCTGAATGCTTGGACAGTGAATATGGGTGGTCTAGGAAATTTAAAATGGAGGGATGTATGAAGGATACAAAAACTTAATTTAAAATTTTAATAAATTTTGCCTTTGGGAAAATTATAATGTTTCTAATATTTTCCAACGGACAATTTTCTTAAATAAATGTTTTTCTCTAAAGCTACAAAAACCATCAATATCAAATTGCTCATCATCATCTATCAATCCCTTGAAAGTGTACATCCAAGTTTTTAAGCTAACAAAACCACCATCATGAATAATTAATTTTTTTTTGTTGTTGTTCCATACGGCTCCAGAAATCCAGAAAAGGCGATGGGTCAGGTGATTTGAAAATAAAAACAAAACATCAAACTTCTTGCGGGCATTGTTTGTTTTTTTTGGAAAATGTTTCTCAACTTTTTAATGGCTGCTAAAAGCACTTAAAAAAGGTTCTGATTTGTGTGTGTGTGTGTGTGTGTCCTTTTTTTTGGTTTGTCTCACTCAAAGAAGAGAAGAGTAGAGGAAGAAAACTCGAACCCAATTAAATTAATTTGATAACCGATGAACTTTAATCCGATCCGAATAATTGAGGCCATCTGCATCTGGTCTCGAGAGAATAATGAAAAGTTATTTTTTTTGTTTTGTTTTTGAAAGCAATTAATTTTTATAAAATCAGCTCTTTTTTGTTTTATAATTCTTGGTATTTTATGCTTAAATAATTAAATTGGTCCTCGTTTCTTTGTGTCAATTGAAAAAAAGAAAACTTAAGAAGATGAACAAGAATTTAAAAACAGTATTTTGCAATGTTTAGGTCAAATCAAATTATTTTTCTATCTTCTGGTTGCGAAAATGTTGCTAATTCGTGGAATGTAAAAACATTTTAGGCTCTTGACATGTAGTCAAGTCTTATAAATATACCATACTTATTATTAGAAATAAATGACAAACAAAATGTAATACCATAAAAAAGTGCGTATACGCCTGAGTGCTCTGATCAATGTGATCAGTTTCCATTATCACACCTTAAAATTTTGTCGGGGATGTAGCTCAGATGGTAGAGCGCTCGCTTAGCATGTGAGAGGTACGGGGATCGATGCCCCGCATCTCCAGTTTTTTTTTTATTTTAAAATATATAAAATGAATTAGGTACTTATAATTGTAAGTTATTTTGTAAATGGTGACTATGGAATCACTTAGCTCATGAGGTATACGACTCTAATGCCACTACTTTGGCAGAGTTATCTAAGTTAGACAGATTGAATAATAATTAGTTCCTTTTATTGTGCTAAAAACACATAGTTTTCATTTTAAATTCTTTGAAAAAACTTCAATAAATTAAAATAAGTATTAAGAAAACACAATTTTATTATTTCTTAAGTAAATTTTCATTTTATTCATTTATTAACTATTTTCTAAATTAAAAATACTTATGAATAGAACGTTGTATTTAAGTATGAGGACATGAGATATTAAACGTCTTTTATCATATGCAAAACACGAAAACCTTTAAAAACAACTAAAAACTGATAAGAAAGGGTTTTGACTTAAGCATTATGACTGCAATGAAATACATTCACTTTAAACATGTTTTATCTTACACAAAGTGTTGTTAATAATATTTTTTTTAGACGGGATGGAGTGTGTTTCGTGTTACAACCTTTTTTCGAGAACGTTATTAAGTTGATATCAACGTAGTATTTTTAACATCAACATTTTTACAAGTGATTAACGGCAAATTATTCATCTTTTCACTTTTAGGACGGTCGAAGTTATTTTCCTAAATTAACCTAGTTTACATCCTGGGGTGTGATACACCCCATACGACTTTTAAATGCTTGTAACTTTTTTGAAAATCAGTTTTTCGACTTGGGATAAAAAATCAGTGAACAAAATTCTTTTTTCTGAATAAATTTCTTCTTTATTTAATCAAAGAGCTTCAACTTGATTTTTTGGAAATTTCGTGTGAAAAAAGGTCGTCCACACTTGCCTGGGGTGTGTTACACCCCAATGATCAAAATGTAAAATAAATCAATTTTTTTAATGTTTATTTTATTTTTCATGAATTAATAATAATTATAATTAACATTTCGATGCGTAATATCATTCTGGTATAGATGGAAGTTCTGGCAGACATTTAGTACAAACTGTATTGATTTGGCGATGACAAATGTGTTTTTCACAAACATCGCAAGTTGATCTGGATTTCCTGTCGTCTGCTCTCGGACAAAGTTGGCATCTCGCCTGAAAATAAAAATCTTTTTAGAAACATTTTGTTTTTTTTTTACAATAATCAATACCTTTTTTCGTGGAAGCTTCTCGTCAACTTAACGAAAAACCTGCAATTGTCTTCCCATAGCGCGGAGAGCATCAAGACTAACCCGAAGATGGAGCAGTAGCCCCGAAACGCGTAGTGAAATTAAAATTAAAATAAATAAACTTAAGTTGTTAAATTAAAAATTAAATAAAATTAAAATAAAATAAAATATTTTTACTTTATTTGTTTATTCTTATAAATATAAAACACAACTTGGAGACAAGAAACCCATATCATGTATTGGATAACAATACTTGTTTCCTGGGTTTTGGAACATATGAAACCAATGCCATTTTCTCCGAAAATCCAAAAAGTGAAGAATAAAGTGGACGGTATTGTTTTTTTACGAATAGTCCCAAGAAGAGTAATTTTTTTGTCCAAGAACTTTAGTGCCAAATTTACAGAAGTAAAAAAGTTATCCACGGTAAGATTCCTTCCGGTGTGAAAATATCTCGGCATCAATGACATCACAACATCGTATCCACGGCCAAGGCCTACACTTTGATCAATACTGCCAGTGTATATTGAAAGTTGCAATGGATATCCAGTTGAACTCTCATTGAGCCACCAAAACTTGATACCATATTTAACAGGTTTGTTTGGCATATATTGACGAAACTTACAGCGCCCAGGAAAGACTTTCAATTGCTCGTCAATGGTCAGATTTTCGGATGGATTGTAATTAGATGTCAAGGTTTGATTCAATTCTTTCAAAAGGAATTCAACGGGCTGGAGAATGTTTTTTTTGCGGCTGACTGTCCTCGACGGCCAATTGAATCATCGAATCGCAAAAATAAATTCAACTCCTCAAAACGTGTAAATGACAACACAGCGCGAAGAATTGTATGGCCATGTATTGGGGTCCAAGTGTACGTAGTAGACGGCGGTGACCATCTTTCATTGCTCCAATGTAAGGCAAAACCCCAAAGTATGCCTGCAGTTAATTCATATTTAAAGGCTTCCAAAAATGTTGCTTTGTTCGCTTTGCATTTAATTTTTCGAAGATATCATTAGCCTTTTCGTTTGTCCGTTTTATGATTTCGTTTCTCATATCCAGGTTAAAAATTCGATTAAAAATTTGGATAAGAGACGAGTGTTTCAAATTAATCGTAGGTCCAAGCTTGAAAATATTGCTTCCTTGAACACGAGACAGAGCTGCTGTCTCCGGATCTTTCATCCATTTTCGACCATTATGAGCAAGAAAACATACGTCATTTGAAACTGGCGTCGTTGATTCTTGATCAATATGGAGTAAGGGTGCATGCACCAGCTCATCAACCAAGTGTGGGAAAAGGAAAGTATGCGATGAGTGATCAAATAGCTCAATTTGCCCAATCTACAAAAAAGGCGATCATATGTCCTGCGAAAACTACAGAGGCATGTCCTTGCTTAATGCTGCCTACAAGATCTGTTCCAACGTACTAAATGAGCGTAATAAACCTTTGTGCAACACTATGATCGGCACGTTCCAGTTTGGCTCCAGCCAGGCAGATCAACGATAGACTAAATATTCACACTATGCCAAATCCTGGAAAAAAACAACGAATTTCAAGTCGATACCCACGATCTTTTCATCGACTTCAAATCCGTATTATGATAAAAAAAAAAGTAGCCATGGGCTTCTATTGGCAATGTCTATAATTGTGATCCAAAAAAAACTGCTCCAACTATGTCGCCCGACGACGCACGTTACAAAATACGCGGTATCTCGCAAATGAGTAATAATTTTTCCGAGCTATTCCAAACATTTGCAGAGTTTAGGCAAGTAGATGCGCTATCATGTGGTTTCTTCAACATAGTCCAGAAACAGAAAATGCGTAAGAGTGGTGTTAAACTGGAAGGCACTATCTTTTACCGGTCTTCAAAATTGTTTGACTATGCGGACGACATCTACATCATCAGCTGCTCTAAGCGAGCTGTTCTAGAAGCATTTACAACTATAGATAAACAGGAGAAACTCGTTGGTTGGTCAAATCAAATCATCAACTCCATGAATGACATCTTAAGGGAAATCTGACGAAGAATTACCCTAGGAAATCGCTGTCAAACAAATAGGTTCAAAACTGTTTTCTCGAAAGACAAAGTGCACGTTAAATGAAACTCTAATTTAAACAGTTCTACTCCTTGGAGCCGAGTGCGGCACGATAAGTAAAAAAGGGAAAGTTATACTAGGCACTTTCGAGCAAAAAATCCTTCGGTGGATCTTTGGTCCTTTATGCTAAGAAGGCGAACGAAGGAGAAGATTTAATCGCGAACTGTACGAGCTGTATCAAGATGTGGACGACGAACAAAACAAAACACGACGACTACACTGGCTCGTCCACATGGAGCGAATGGACAACAAAATTAGCAAAGACAATTTTTGAATCTCAGCCCCCATGTTCGAGACGACGATGCTGCAAAGACCAAGCGGAGACGCAAGAGCACTTGATGGTATCCCCGACTGGAACGAGCTTGCAAGGGGCGGCAAACTAGGGAGGAACGCAAAATTTCAGGCTGAGACCTTCAATGGATCGGAAGCCAGATAAGTAAGTAAGAATTAACGACAAAAACTTGACAAAAACTAAAAATTAATAAACAATTGAAAATATAGAGTTTTCCAATAAGAGGTATCATTTTAATATTAAACAAAACAAATGTTTTTTTTTAAAGAAATTATTGAGGGTTTATTTCTTTGGCAAGATTAAGGTGTCAAACATATCCATATCTATTTTATTACATTTTATATGACCAAACGTCGATAACTTCACGCATTCCATCTTAAAGGTGTTGAATCGATTGTGGAGCATTGTTTCGTTTTTAGTAATGGCGTAATTTTCAATTGTCAAGTATTAATAGACAATAGGCTTCGAAAGTTACAACTGCCCAAGTAGCGGGCTATATTTAACATGAAATCTCTTATTATATATTATAATTTTACGCAGCAGTCGTGTTAGTTCTGGTTTTAAAATACCATTTTTTGTATATTCAATCTAAAATTCTAAAAATAAAACATCAACATTCATAGAATGTCATACAAAAAATTTGCGAAAGTTGGTTCGGTGAAATTGTATATACAGGACAGACACCTATTAGAAAATCCCTCCAAGGATTCTAAGTGATCCATTTATCTTTTTCCTAACAACGACACCGCACAATTACAACAATCGATTTATCTTTTGAACGAAAAATACCTAAACAGAAATAGATGCAAAGATACTCCCCAAAATCCTAAATAACAAACGACAAAGATATCCACAGTTTGGCATCTTAGAGCTGTCGAATGAATTGTAATCGAAAAAATACAAAAGCAAATATACATATATATAAAGCAAAAAAAAACGTAATCATCGATTGCAAATGGCAGCAAGGAGTAAGCCCGCAGAAGAATTTCCAACCAAAAAAAAGGAAAAGGAAAATAAAAGACTTCATTCTTAAAGAAAGGAAAACTCACTAAAAAGTATCAAACGGACATAATTTATACCCATCCACTTTGATGCCACTTCTTGCGCCTTGGCTGCCATCGCGCAATACAGTGGGATATTCGATAATATAATACCAACCAAATATTTCTTCTCTGAAGTTATTGTTCAGACTAAATTGACTCATAATGTAGCAGATCCGGAAATATCTACTAAGTGCCATAAATGCTGATTATGATATGATTTTTGTTTAAATCGTTCGCGCACTCAACTTGTTATGAATACACTTATAATGATCAAATGCAGTTCGAGCATTTAGAAAAGGTTGTTAAATTAATTGATTTACCGATGAACATTGGTTTTGATATGTAAAGTATTCATTTGAGCAAGGTTAAGCATTCTTCATTCGTGTTGTATCGCAGAAGAAAGTATTTCTGACAGTAAGTCTGAATCGTGCGTGTAGTGTTGTTGATTTAGCTAAGAAATGCAAATGAATTGAACAAAGCCTGTCCTATTAGTGTAAGTCGCTCAAAGTTATCTCAAAATGTACAAATTTGAATTATGGATAGCGCAACAGTCTATAGAGAACCAGGGCCTAGTTGCTAACAACTCTCAGCCATTTGCGGGTGTTCATGTCAGCGATGGAAGATACCTATAGTTTATATGCCAAATCCAAATGGCTAATTTTAAAAAGCACTTTTCATGACAAGAACTACTCTTGGAGGATTTGTCAATTTCTTTTAAGACGCATTACCCGTGAACAAACTTTTAAGGCGAAACAGGCAATTATCACGCACAGGTACTGGTCTCAAAGCTTAGTTTCCAGATAGTAATGTAAAGGTTATCAAATACTTACAAAAATATTACCATATGTATGTATATTTCAAAAACTGTATTAGTTATTTAACTCTTATAGAGATATTTATGAAAGAAAACTTTTTTAAATACTTCCGATATATGTATGTATGTTTGTATATGAATTATAAAGATTGGCATATGAAGTTTTAGGAGCCTTACAATTTCCTTTATATAGTAATAATAGATAGTAATAATAATAGAAATCTTATGTTAATCGGTGATTAATTTATACCTTATCGAAGATAATTGTTTATGTTATGAATTACAAAGAATTTTGAAATCGTCCCCGTGAATTTTGAGTCGCATATTCCAATTTTTGGTTCTTGTGATTTTGACAACAATATTATGTATTTGAAAACAATCAAGAAATAATAGTAGAATTCAATTTTTTAATCTCAGTTTAGGTGCTCCAAAATTTCGGCTACTTTTGAAAAAGGTGATTGTGATCAACTAGAAAATTATAAAGGAATTGCTGTGCAAAATTCTCTAAGAAAACTGCTGTCACACCATAATAATTTGATCAGTTGTTACCAAGCTGGTTTTTGTACAAATCTTTGCTTTAGTTACTTTGGCTACTCTTGTTTTATTGACACGAAAAAATGTCTAAATGCTTTTTCGTTAATTTGAAAGCTGCAGGTGTTCATACTCGTAACAAACAAATCGAGAAACTTTAAATGAAAAAATGGAGTTCATCAAGGTTGTATCTAAAGTCCTTTGTTTTTCTCCCTGTGTATAGTTGATGTAGAAAATCACATCACAGGGAGAATTAGGATTGCTGATGAAACTGTTGAAATTCTCATTTAAGCAGACGATTTAGTTATCTTGTCTGAAAACCCACTTACTCTACAGCTACAAATGAACAAGCTTTAACAATATGTACTGTAATACTTGCGACCTACAAAGTAACAACTTAAAATAAATAGTTTTCACATTGCGTAAATATGGTCAATAGGTTACTTACGTAACTGGACCTTCGAGGACGATGATATTGAAGTAGTTAACGAATTAAAATACCCATAGGTTATAATTAATTAACGTATAACTTATACGTACTTCCATATTTAAAAAAAAAAGGAATGGAATATGGCTTTCAACAGCATGTATTCAAAGTATTTAATACTACAATAAATATTTGTCTGCTATAGCAATGAATTATATGGGTATGACAAAATTGAAAATAACTTTTAAACTGCCAAGGAACACGCCAAATTATGCCATCTACGTGAAAACCGGGCTTCCGAAAATATTTTTGAAAAACGTGAAGGAAAATGGAGATTAATTAACTGAGGTAATGCGTCGGACTGTTTTAAAAAGATTTACAAATCTATCAAAAATTGGTACGATATAGCAATCTCACTACGAATTGATAATCCGGATAGATAGCATAGCCTCATAGCCCTCATAGATGACGCTTTATTTCAATAATGTTGAGCACGATTCTCCGAATCATCGTGTAGAAGTATTTATCGACAACTATCTGTTAATCTTCTTTAGATATGAGCCATCAGTTCGTGAAATAAGCCTTATTTTCAAAGTAAAGTAAGAACTGAAGTCTTGGAATTATAGACCTCATAGATCTGATATAAATCAAATCTGCTCGCTTTGTAACCTTGGTCAGGACCAAAATATTTTACACTTTATGTCCCACATAGAAGAATGTATCAATATTTTTAATGGTAGATAATGTTGCAAGACACTTATAGGATGTGTCTCTCATGCGAACAATTATTTTCGTTCACTAAAATAAAAGTAACAAAAGTTTAAACAGTATTTAAATGTTAGTTAGTTTATAAGCTTAGCACAAATTGTAAAATTTCTTTCTGAATGTAATTTTGTAATTGTAAATTTCTTAAGGCAGACGTCATATTGCCAGCTATTGTAATATTTTTTTTAATTATATTTGTACACTCTGATTTGAAAAAATAAGGAAGAATTAAATTGAATTGAATATATTAGAAAATTATAAAACATTATTTTTTACTTAATAAGATGATTCAATAATGTCTTATATTGTTTGACGTTTTCTTCCATATCAACCGATAATAACATATTGTTTAATAAGTCAATCTGCTGATAAGTTACATCTGATATATGACAATGTATTTCAGTCTTTCTTTAGTACTATTCTACTGTTTTACTGCAGACTATAATTTAATTATAGTAAATATTCTCTGCCAACTTTATAGTCCACATATCCCACTGTATGTTAGTAGCCACTTTTTCGTACCCCCATATCGCAAAGGAACGATAGCGATTATCCTTGGGGATAAGGAAGTGCTACAGGAAAGTGCCACCTAACCACCCATTTGCTATATCGATTGATTTCTGTTACCGAAACAAAACAACTTGTTTTCCATTACCATGTCCTTCCGATTCAAGAACAAAAAAGGACTACAGAAAATAAAAGTAAAAACAAAAACTGCTAAAATAAAACGTAGAAAATACAAAAATAAAAGTACTTCTGTCAGGGCTTAGCCCTGCAACTTAATGTATGTACATCTATGTGATAGGAGGTTGGAATAAATGGTTTTGGTCAAACCAGCAGCATTGGATTAGATATAAGGATATTTAGTTGGATTTTAGCCTTCAACACTTCGTCCGAATCGAATCGAATCGAATCGAGCCGTCCGTCGTCGTCGTGGTCGTCGTGGAGGGGTGAAGAAATCGGCTGTAATGAGGGTTATTTCATTGGGAGATTTGTCTGCGGGTTTTCCTGTTATGGTTAGTCGGACTCGTGTTAGTTGCCAGAAAATCATTTGTCCATTTAGCCCGGCACTGGATTTCGAAGTTTGCCATATATTTATAAGTAGACCCCCACCCCTACAAAAATAAGGACTCTTTGATTTTTGCTGATTTTACTGATTATATGTATTTGCAAAAACTGAATAAACTAGACCAACTGCAGAAGTTTGCTTACGCAGTAAATAAGTTCTTTATTACTTTCAGACCATCCAATCCACACATCCATACACAAAGAGCTGTACACAAATCACAAAAGATGGTAATTTGCAAATTGTTTTGCGTAGATATATGATGGAAAAATATGACACCATAAAAAGCAATCTGGCCCCAAAAGGACATTATAAAAAAGGACCCATCACCCAGTGCGAAAAATATGTGAAAATGTTAGAAAAATTCCGCAGGGTATGTCAGCATTTTTTGAGATTCGTTTTTGTTTTTTTTTAGTCTGTTTCCTTTACTGTTTAAGGACCAGCATTATTATATTTTAAGAATAAAAACAAAAAAGGACACATCATCGTTAAATGATGGTATCTACCACATTACCTTGGGTGTGTGTGTGTTTTTTTGTACCGTTGTATTTTAGTGTGATATCTCTTCTGAGAGGAGGACATTAGAGCATTAACATAATTTATGTGGTATTTAGGGGTGGTATAGCCAGGATTCAGGATAGAGCGATGTCCAGCAAGTAGAGGCAATTTGTTCACTTTGCACTCACATATACAATGGTTGTCTGGTCATCCTTGAACAAATAAGCACCTAATAAGAGATTCAATGTCATAGAGGTGGATATTTTTTTATCGCTCGAAGGTATTTTTACTTTTTCATTTGTACCTATGGCTATACATACGTCCTAGCTGGATGATATTATATGTGACTGTTACATTTTGTATGGCTTTTTTTAAATCGGAAGATGTTGATGTAGGAAATTTCTATTTGGTTGATAAATACCTTGACATACAATTTTAATAATGGTGAAACGACTGCGATTTCGAGTCCACTTATCACTCATCACTCTCAAATATCTGTTTCCAAAAATCCATTTCCTATGTCCAAAAAGTGTGTTTCAGGTATCGTCATCAAATGAGGCATAGTTTGATCAATTTGAATGGGCTATTTTGGCTTTGAGGTTAGAAAAACCAACAAGGAAAAGTGTAATCAAGTCACACGACCTCAGTGCCCAGTTTCCATCACCTTCAAGTGTATGAGATGAACATGACTTCTATCTTAGCATAAGTTGTGTGACACGTATAGCAACATTCTCTTCAAAGCCCTTGCTATTGGTGTCCACATCATCCAATTTTTACCAACAGAAGAAAGTAATCATAGGCCTGGCCAGCATAGTTTTTCAAGATATGTATAGACTTATAACTTCTTGAAACTAAAATTTACAACAAATGGTGATTTTTTAGGCATTTAACAATTTTATTTGCTTACGTGCACATTCAGCAAGAATTAAGATAAGATAAAGCCCAGTTAAGAAAGAAAACCTTAAAAATTCAAAAAATTAGTTTGATACCAAATTACGGTAAAAACTACTATTTATATTTGCTAAATACAAAAACATAAAAACAGGCTTGGATGCAACCCACACTCGGTGCCGAACCTGTGGGAAATGTTGTGAAAATTCAATTTTGGTGTCAAATTAAAAAAAAAAAGAGGCTGGGATGCGACCCACACTGATAACTTCCCATCCCGTCTATCGATTTGTCTTGCTTAAAAGTTTGTCTAAATGTATCAATTCTTACCAAATTTGCGTTCTATTTTTTGTAGATTTTATTTTTTTTTTATGAAAAAACGGACTGTTGGATTTTTATAAAAAAATTACTGAATATCAAAAACAATATTTTCTGTGAAATAAAATAAGTTTGAAACCAATATTTTTAATTTTTGAAAAGCTATTTGAGCCGAAATTCAATTTTTACCATCTTTTATTAATTTTTGTTTTTCGTTTAGGTTTTTATTTTTTGTAAAAAAACTGTCAATTCGATTTTTCTCAAAATTTTTCCTAAAGTTGAAAACAATATTTCTTTTAAGTTAAAATTAGTTGGAAGCCATAACCTCAAATTTTTAAAAAGATATTTGAGTCGAAAACCAATTTTTACCAACTTTTGTTAAATTTTTTTTTTTTTAGTTTTTAATTTTTTGGTAAAAAAAACCTGTCAATTCGATTTTTCTCAAAATTTTACTGAATGTTGAAAACAAAATTTTTTGAAAGATAAAAGTAGTTTAAAGCCAATATCTCAAAGTCTTGAAAAGATATTTGAGTCAAAAATCAATTTTTACCAACTTTTATTAATTTTTTTTTTAGGTTTTTATTTTTCTCAAAATTTTATCAGATGTCAAAAACATTATTCTTCGTTGCACAAAATTGGTTTGGAGATGAAATCATATTTTAGTCGTAAAATTTTCGAAGTGACAAATTTTTTTTTTCAGTTTTTTGATTTAAAAAAAACCGTTAATTGGATTTTTTTCCAAAAATATACTTGTTTTGTATCACGTTACAATATATAACATAAAATTTAATTCAAGTCTCTGGCATCATTGGTTCATGAGATATTTAGGGTTAACCAAAATGTTCACTTTTTGTTTTAAACTGCTATGTTAAAAAAACTACCTACGCAATTTTCTTGCGAGCCCTTTCTGCATCTTTCTGCTTTATTATCTGTATAACAAAATTTATTTGAAGTCGATATCTCTTCTGGTTCTATGGACGTACGGACGTACGGACCGGACGTACGAAAGTACGTACACAAGCACGCACAGACATCTTTCTAAAAATCTTTTATTTCGACTCTAGAGACCTTGAAACGTCGAGAAATGTCAAAATTTTCAATTTGACAAATCGGACCCATTACAATAACTTCCTATGGGAAGTTAAAAACGAAAATCGTACAAAATGATATTTAAAAGTTTTATTTAATACATTTTAAGGGTTTTCGATAAAAAAAAACTTCACAATATATTGACATTAAAACGCTGCTCTTTGCGATTTAATTTTTGCCGATTTCTTCTTCTTCAATACGAACACGATTCACAATGTCTTTCTTTCTAATTTTTGAAAAACAAGCTTCCCCGGTATCTTACAGAAAACGTTAAGAGAATTTTTGGTTTGAATGGTTTGAAGCTTATTAATTTAGAATTGATAGCGCAGAGAAAACCGAAGTTTTCCTTTAGATATTGATACTGTCCAAAACGCTCGTCGAGAGAAGATAACGTCACATCGATTACGTGGTAGAAGGAATCAACTTTAAATTCAAATGTTGGATCTAGATTGATTGAGATTTTTCAGACTGATAACGGCGACTACGTAAGTTCATCGAATAGGACACAATGAAATCTCATGTATATTCATTTTTGTAACAATATCTATAGCGTTCTTTTACAATGCATCAAATAAAGAAAAAGTCCATGGATTTAGACTTAAGCGTTTTTGAAAGGACGTTTATTGTTCCTAAAAACTCATTCCAAATAATCGTTGGAAAAACAAATTTTAAATATGTATATATGCGTTTAACTAGTTGAGTTGCTTTGAAACTTGAATTTTCGTCAAATTCTGCATTTTCTGTGATTTCGATTAAAGAATTATAAATGTCTGTAAAATACATTTTTCAAAGCAATTTGTTTTGAGTTGTAAGCATGTTCTGGCAGAATAACTCAGCGCTTGGGTATTTCCGAAAAAAAGTTATACAGGTCTTGAAAAGCAGAAAAATAACATTGGACTTTATAAGAAGTTTTTGCTGCGTCATTTATTAGCAAATATGTGCACTGTGCAGTACAAGGGAAAAAAGGTGCTCGAGGAAATTTGTCCAGAATTACCTTCTGTACACCTTTCTTTGATTTCAACCATCTTTCTGCCGTTGTCATAGGCTTGACCCCTCAAATAATTTAAGTTAAATTTTCTTTTACTAAGCTCATTAATAATCGCTTCACTTAACGTGGTATTTTGTTTGTGGTTTTTTCAACTTCCACATAAGATTCAAAATGTTCGTGGATTTTGAAAGCATGTAATTCTTCACAAAAATCATTTGTTCCTTATGTGATAGATCGGGAGTGGTATCAGCAATAACAGAAAAATATAAACTTTTTTCTATCATTCCGATTATTCGATCAATAATTGCTGCTGCCATTATGCCGATAATCTCATTTTGAATGTGGTGAGACAACCAATTTTGCCCCCCTAGCTAAGTGACCCCCCGCCAACTGCCTGTTTTGCCTTAAGCCCGGATCGGCACCGCCCACACTGATAACTTCCCATTAGTACCCGCTAAAAATGTTCAACTGATATTTTTTGTATAACAAGTTAATTTTATTATTTAGAGAAATTATTGAAAGAGTAGATAGATATGCAATTCAAAACTTATGTTTAAGCTATTTCATGTAAAGATGTATTCGAGGAATTAAATCAATATGTTTTTAAAGAAAAACATTGGCGCAAAATTTTAAACAACATATTATTAAGGCCTTAGCACGATACTAGTTAACAATTTACTATATACATAGTAATCTACTAACTTTTCACTGGTTTTAAACACTTTTTATTGTTTTGCTAACTAGTATCATGCTAAAACCATTTTATTAAAAAAAAACATGAACACATCTAAATAATGGCAGATTGTGGAGCAAACAAAACAAACATACCTTAATATTTTTGCAAATATCAAAGTGACAACATCTTGGATGTCAAGATTTTCAACCAAGAACCGAACAGTTGTTTTATCAAATCTATACCTGGAGTAAAATTCACCATCGTCCAGCTCTTCAAGAGGATTTGCTCGAGTTTTAAAACTTTTAACTTTCCTGCACAACACTGAATCCTCAAACATTTCAAAATCTTTTTCCTCCGAAAACATTTTAAATTAATTTACTTTTTATGATATCTATAAATAAATTTTATTTCACAATTTATCAATTTTAAAATACTTTGTCACATTTGAGAAAAATGACATATGTCATACAGATTTAGTACGATACTAAAAAGATAAAGTAGCCATTTGGTGATTTTAACTTTAGTAAAATGTTAAGAAGATAGTACGATACTAAACTCGTTTAAAATTATCAAAATCCTTTTTTTAACCTATTATCACAGATAAGAAACTATACAGATGTCTCATCCCCATAGAAGAAAATGTCCCATATTTTTTTCACTACTCCTTGGCTATTAACTGACAAAAAGCTTTTTGTCAGTTGATCTTCAAGCACAAAAAGCTGTTTTTGATTGCACATATTGGCTTGCCAGTATGCCTGTTCAAATCTATGTGTATAACTATAAAAAATTCTAAAGTTGTTTTTTCTCTCAAGTCAACGTCCATAGAGACAAAGAAAAAAAGAAACTGTTTTGGTTTCGATGATGTTTTGGTGCCGATGATGTTACCATATTTCAGTTGCTATTGTTCAAGCGATGTAGGTATTTTATGCTATTTATGCTATTTATTATTGAATATGAAAATAAAAACCATAGTTATTAATTTTTCCATGTTATATTTTACTATATCAAATAAAACAATATACATATATGTTGAAAACACATTTAAGAAAGGAAGAGAAGATGAGTTAGGTGCAAGACATTTTAAAAATAATTTGTATGGATTCCTATGGTAACACTGATGCAAATGTACGTGCGCCGCTGGTGAGCGTATGAGGCTTAGTTTTGGTTGTCTTCCTTATTTTGATTTTTTTTTGATACATATATTGAACGCATGTGTGTATGTCATGTATCCATAGATATATGTATATGACAAAAGGGTAAGTTTCAATTTCGGTAGTAGTAGTAGTAGTAGTAATTTTTATTGAGTTTTCATTTTCATTACATTTGTATATTATATATAAGTCTAATTCGTGAACTTTACTTAAAGATAATTATTCTATTTGCCGACTTAGAAGTGGTCTGGCTACACAACTTTTTAATATTCTATTTGTTTCACAACACAAAACTGAAATATTTTAGGCTTTATATCCACTGGGATTAATTATTAAAATCGTCCACTCAACAAAACGATGCAAAGAGAATTAACTTAACCTAAAAATAGATGGAAGAAGAAGAAAGAAAAAGGGATAACAAATAAGATGCAAACATGAGACAGAAATATAAGATATTATATGTCTGTCTCTTACACTGTTTACGTGTACTAGTGAAAAAGATTGAATAGATGAGGCTATAGATACATTCAAAATAAGATTTGACATTAAGCTAACTATTTACCAACATGTTTGTTCGATAGTTTTCCTCATCAAGTGTTTATGGGTTATTTCAGTTTTGTTTACAAATTATGTTTAAGTTTTAATTTGATTTTTCTTTTCCATAAGAAAGTTTTAACTATTTCTAGTACCAATAGCTTTTGGATGATTTATCTTATTTATATAAAGTAAAATAATTTCACAACCATTTTAGGTATTCAAAAGAAAACCTATTGAGTCTTATTTTAATATATTACACTAGGAGTTGTACTTTGATTGAAATTGATTGTGTTAAAGAAAACTTATACTTAATATTACATTAGAATTTTTATAACTTAGATATCTTAGATGTACTTGTTACAATAACTTCACAGCTTGTTTAGTAGGTATTCAAAGGAATACCTTTTTAAGTCTTGTTTTAACAGGTAGGTAGGTACTTGTGCATTCCAAGTATATAAATCACAAACATTTTTTTTTTTTTTTTTTTTTAGTTATGTTTGAATTTAATTATTTCATTCATTCATTGAATCAAATTGAACTTACTTATTGTAATAACATTATGTTTTAGGTAACTTAGATCTAATAGTAACTATAAATTCACAGTATATTTCGTAGGTATTTAAAAGAATACATTTTTCAGTTTTGTTTTAGTAGGTATTCAAGAAATTTTTGTAATATTTAGATCCCCCTTGGAGAAGGTCTAAAGGTACATGTGTTTTCATCTTTAAAATATGTTTGGATTTCCTTTTATTTTTTGTGTACTATACTAATACATTTCACATATATTTTTTTTCTTTTCTTTTTATTTTTATTTGGGATGTTGAGTGTACTTATTAGCCTCTATAGCTGTTGATTGAGCGCTTCTTATAGAAAGGAGCTAGGAATAAGTTGTCGTCCTCTTGGATTTGAAGAGCAAGGTTAGAACCCTCATTCAAAATGCAAATTGGTGATGAATAGAATCTATCATTAATAGAGAAATCCATGTTTTCCGAAAATATGTCCCGGAGGATAGGGCTGTCATGGTGTTGTATAGCTGAAATTCTTCTTTTCGCTAGTTGTGTTAGATAGCTTAATAGAGGAGGAATTCCAGAGGTATCATATAGTGTTTTGTTACTATACCATTTACCAGATGGCTTACGCCGTTTGGAAATGCAGTTTCTGATTATTTTTCTTTCAAACTTCTGCAGTTCGGCAGCTACACTAGGTGTTATTTGATACCATAATAGAAAGCCATAAGCCATCAGTGGGCGGATTAAGGTTTTATACATTAAGTTTTTAGTTTTGGTTTCGACATACTTAGAATTCAAAAGTAGTTTGAGCATTGCTGCCGCTGTTTTGCTTTTAGCCAAGGCCATCCTAGCATGGAAGTTCATTTTGAGTCTTTCGTGCAGATGTACTCCTAGGTATTTGATATTTTGCTTCAAAGGGATTCGGTTTCCTTCAATGTTGAGTCTGAGGTTTTTACTTTCGCGAACGGCGAGATGGTGGCCTCTACCAGAGGCATTTCTGAAGCAGATTAGTTCGCATTTTTCATAATTTAGGTGGATGCCCCATTTTTTGTAAAAATCAATCACAATATTTAGATGACATTTTAGGTTGTTGAGGGCTTCATGAGGCCGTTCATGGGAGCTGAATAATACAGTATCATCTGCATAAAGTAAAGCTTCAGAATTATTGAAAGTGATTGGAAAATCGTATAGATAGAGATTGAAGAGGAATGGCCCAAGGATCGAACCTTGAGGGACTCCCGACATTATTGGAATAGGTGATGACTTTAAATTGCCAAAGTTAACTGAAAGATATCTGTTTGAAAGGAAGCTTTGTATAATTTTGATAAAACAGGGAGGAAAATTAAGTGAGTTTAATTTGTAAAGTAGACCGTTGTGCCAAACTGCATCGAAAGCCTTTGCTAGGTCTAGAAAGCATGCAACTGTGCATCTTTTTTCTCTTAAATTTTTAAAAATACTGTTGTGAATTGCAAGGAGGGCGTGCTCCGTGGAGTGACCTCGTTTAAAACCAAATTGTTGGGCTTGTGTGAGTTCCATATTAAAGAAAGACTGAATTTTAGAAAGAATCACTTTTTCCAGGATCTTACCTAGGTTTGAAAGGAGAGAAATTGGTCTAAAATTAGAAAGCGTATTGGCACTATTATTTTTTTTATAGGGATTAAATTTGCATTTTTCCAGGACGCAGGGAAGTAGCAGTTATTAATGCAGTTATTTATTAACGGAGTTATGAATTTAGCTAGAATGTTCTTAGATTTTCTCAAAATAAAGTTGGAGATTTTGTCAGGACCGGTTGACTTTTTATTGTTTAAAGCTGCTATTAGAGATTCGATAAGGTTAGTTGAAGCAAAAAATTCATTGGCAACTGAGTTAGATTTAGACTCAGGAGAAAAATTTGTGATTGTGAGGTTGTTGTTCCAAGAGGAAAATGCATTACAAAAGGTGTTAACTTCAAGTAGGTTCACCTCATCTGCATCAGGTATTTTGAGCGAGTAGAGTTCAGTGTAAAAGGTTTTAAACCCCTCTAGCTTCTCACTAGCTGTAGAGAAGATCATGTCATCATGGGATAAATTGGGAAGAGAGGAACATTTGTTTTTGCGACCAGTGATCTGATTTATCACTCTAAAGACGTTAGATGAAGGCTTAAGGCTATTGAGTTTGAGTCTAAACTGTTCGTTGACTTCCATTCTAACCCTATCTCTTATGATTTTGCTGAGACAGCTAACCCGTGACGATAACTCAGCGTATACATATCCAGTACGGTCCCCAAATCTGTGGAAAATTCGTTTGAGTTTGACTTTCCAAACTTTTCTGATTTTGAACAATCTCAGAGTTGCGGCAGAAATTCTTAGATGATTGTGATGCCTTGGGTTATACTGACTAAATGAGTCAGCACAGTTAACGATTATCGATGAAACCAAGTTGATGAATTCATCGATTTCTGCATTTGACAAATTTCTTGTGGTAGGAATGTTTAGGTTATCTAATTGACTGTTAAGAGAACGGTTGAAGTTTATCCAGTTCGTGTTTTTAAAGCTAACATACGGTTGAGGAAGTGTGGGAAGAGTGAAATCATTTAGAAGTTGTATATTTAAAAGTACTGAGAAGTGATCGGAAATCAAGTCTAAGGTTAAGCATCGGATATTATTGTTGGATCTGAGATTAGCAGATATCATAAAGAAGTCAATATGCGAACCAGACTATGGGCGGGTGGGACCTTGGGCAGCAACTAGATCGAAGTCCAAGAAGTGATCATCTAAGAACCATTGTGCAAAGTGGGAGCCGTTGAGATTAGTTTTTGAGTCACCCCAAAGGGTGTGGCGCGAGTTAAAGTCACCACCTATGATGATATAATCGTAATTGTGCAACGAGGAGAGAAGATTGTCCAAAGCTGGGATGAGATTGGAACCGATGTTACAAGGGATGTAAATGGAGACGAGAGCAAGTTGTTTACAAATATTATGTGAATAAATGGGTATAGCGGCTATTGTGGCTGAGATTACTTGACATGAAAAGTAAATTTGTGAAGATTGGAAGGAATTCTTCAAAAAGATTCCGGTTCCTCTCCCTTCATTGTTTCTTATGAAGTCATAATGCTCATTGAAACGCAATTTTGGTTTGTTTTTTTGTAAACAGGTTTCCTGCACAAGTATAGCAGACGGTAATGTATCTTTTAGAAGAAGATCGATTTCTAATTGTTTGTCGTATGAAATAAAAGAGTTTATATTGGCTGTTATAAGATTTAAATTCATGGTGAAGGAGGGGTGAGGGAAGCAATAAAACACAGGTAAGCACCTGGTTTTTTGTGTTCTTCCAGCTTAACATAATTAGGCCAGAATTCTCTGATTTTGGAAATCAGTTGGTGAATGGGTACACCAAACAGTTTTTGAGATTCTTCAACGAAGTCAGACATCTCACTTTTATTAAAAGTGTTTGAAACATTCTGCACCTGCACAGCCGGAGCAGAAACCTTACCACCTCTTATTGCATCAGCATAAGAGAAAGAATGTTTGGGAACTTTGTTAACCATATTCACAATCGCATTTTTAATGCCCTCCTTTCGAGTTTTGACTGCAAACACCGTGGCTTCTTTCTTTTTCAACATCTCCAATCTTTTTGGGCAGCCTTTATAGCTAGCCGGATGACCAGACAATCCACAATTAACACAAGCTACCGTGTCGTTTTCTTTTTTTGAGTCTAACTCACACTTTCCACGCTCATGGTCGTTTAGACACTTTACACATCTAGGTGCGAACGAGCAGTACTCAGATACGTGACCGTAACGTTGACACTTGTAGCATTGTCTAGTGCCCGAATTTCTGATTGAATCCCATTTGATGCTATGTCTAAACAACATATTAAAACTCTTTATTTTTACCAAACTTTCCCTATCCCCCAGGACACATTGGAAAAGGTCTAGTGGAAATTCATTTTCTTTTGACCATTTGGTCTCGAATTTTTTAACAATTAGATTAAGTGAGGGGTCCAACCTAAGGAGTTCTTCTTGAACTTCAAGAGGAGAGAAATTCCCAGATAACCCTCTCAAAATAACATTGTGTTTTTTCAATTGCTTAGGAGTGAAGGAGAAAGCTTCAATCTTACACTCCGTGAAGTGTTTCATAAAAAAAGAATGTAGCTCAACATCCCTTACAAAGATTTTTAATTTACCAAAACCAGTCGAAATAAACTTAATATTATCTAAACTAAACTTAGACTTACATATAAAATCCATTAGAGTCTTTGAAGATACGCCTTTAGTGAAGATTGGTGGGCACCAGGTCTTGCTTTCATCTTTTTTGTTGCTTCCGTCCTTCACTGCTTCCGCCGAGACATTGGCAGTATGGATGAACTTCTTGGCCGTTGGATTACCCAGGGA
Organism: Eupeodes latifasciatus; assembly: GCA_920104205.1. Taxonomy (NCBI): domain Eukaryota; kingdom Metazoa; phylum Arthropoda; class Insecta; order Diptera; family Syrphidae; genus Eupeodes; species Eupeodes latifasciatus. The sequence continues at coordinate 182,549,908 of OV049924.1, forward strand.
ACTTTTCATTTTTTCGTCGTTCTCCTCCTCTATGTCCAGAGGAGTAAAGCGATTTGATGTATTTGGCTCAACAGCCATTTTTTTTGCACCCTTGGCTGGAGCGACATGTCTCCTCTTTCGAGCAATAATGTTAGAGTACATATCCTTGTCGTTTGAAAGGAGCTTATTGAGCACATTTTCGTTTGCTGATTGAGCATCCATTTTACTTGCAGCCGTTGAAGCCCCGTTGGTCATACCAATATGCACGCAATTGAAGCGCGGCATGGGTATTGTCACATTAGACACTATTTTTTCAGTCATACCCTTGCCATAGACATAGGATGCCGAAACTGTCTCGCTCACACTTACTGCAGCGGTATTTGATTGGTGTGTGTGTGGAGTTTCAACGGCGACGCCGCCGCCGCTATCATAGTCGTCATCCGTCCAGCTAACGGATCTTTGGATTTCGGAAATATCTTCACTATTTAGTAGTTGCGATGGTAGCACTAAATTTTTCCTTATGAACTTATCTGGCGGCACAGATGGCCGCAAGGAAGGAATATTATCCTCCTCCATTTCGAGAGACCACTCGAGCTTTTTTCTTTTTAAAATATTTTTTTTCTTTTTTTAAAGGTTAAAATCGAAAATTTTGAGAGCACACTCTAGCTACGTCTTAACACGACAAGAACCTTCAATTTCGGTCTTTTTGTTGTTTGTTGATTGTTTCTTTGTTGTCCTATGCAAAACGTAAGTTGCGTATTTTGTGAACTTAAACAGGTGTAGGTAGGTACTCATGTAAATAATTTCGATACAAAAAAGAGGCTCGGATGTGACCCACACTGATAACTTACTATTGAAGCCCACTTAAATTTTTCAGAATTTATTTTTTTTATTTGGAAAAATTGTATTAGTAAGTAAGTCTGCAAAAATATACATTTAAGCTGTTTTCTGTGGAAATAGATGTATCGAAAAGTTAAATTAATATATTTTGAAAGAAGTTTGGTTTCTCTCAAATAAACATTGTCTTAAATTGTTACAAAACATTAACAACAATATTTCTATGGGATGAAACAACTTTAAAGTCAATATCTTTCTTTATTCAATCTAATTTATAAATTCAATTAGGTTAATCATTTTTTTATTTTTTTTTTTTTGCTTAAGGTTTTTAGTTTTCTGTAAAATAAAAAATTGTTGTTAATAACAACAATTTGTACAATTTCTTTCTTTCTTTTTTCTTTCTCCTTTACCCGATAGTTCAGTTTAAGAATCAATTTCACGTTTTTTAGTACTTTTTTTTAGGTTTAAATTAAAGGAAAAAACTATCGGTTGATTAACTTTTTATTTTAAACTATATTTTAAACATTTTTTGTATTAAATTAAATAAGTTTGAAGTCAATATCTTTCTCTGTTTTCAAGATGCTTTAGTAGAAACTATTTTTACCAGTTTTTAGTAGTTTTCTAAAAAAAATAGTTAATTGGGATGTTAAAATAGGTCTGTTAAGTTTTGTTTAGAAGTTTGTATATGTTTAATACATCACTGCTCTTAGCCTATTTAAGCAAAGGTGGTTTTATAAAAAGTTTAAGAGACAATTTTTGGCCTTGACAATTAAAAATAAAATATCGTAAGTATTTATAATTATTTATTTTATTATTGATCTTTTATAAAATTGCCTTTGCTTAAATAGTTTCCAGGGGTCACGAACGTGGACGTGGCAAAATATCGACCCCCACCCACCTACTACCCGCTGAATTGTACATTTATATATATATATGTAAATTGGTTATGTATTTGTTTTTTTTTATTGTTTTTGTTTGAGCTACGCGTTCATAACACTCATTAATTTTTTTATTTTAGTTCTAGGATTTTTATACCTTTTATCTTTTGTGTCAATTACCCATTTACAATTTTTCCCAAGGTAAGACTTTTATTAAAAAACGTATGATGTCAATTTTATGTGCATAGCATTCATCGGAATCATCGAACCAGCTAGGATATTGTCTGTTTGTTGCGTTTATACATTCTCTTACAATGTTTTCTTTTAATCTCGATATAAAAGGTGTTTTTTTGAAGAAAGTTGTAAATATTTTTACGTGAAGACTACAGACTTGGAAAAAATTTTCAGAAGGCCATATAAGAACCGTATTTTCTTTTAAGGTTTCGTATTCTCTCAATTTAATTAATATTTCCGTTAAATCAAATTGAAGCTTATCTTTTGACATTTGTTGAATACAGTTTTCACAGATACTATTCATTTTTTTCATCGATTTAAAAAGGCAATAGCCTGCATAGTATCTGGTAGCAAGATCGTCGATTTCCGGCACCTTTATCAATATCGTGTCTTCAGGCGGTAAAGCATTTAATTTATTATCAATATTCATGTCGTTTTCTATATTCTCAAATGATTCACTCTCCGGTAGCTCATACGAAATCGATATTTGTTCCTGAGCATTGGTTTGTAAAATAGCATTCCAATCAACTTTAAGATATTCTGTATCGTCTTCTTCACAGTTTGAACATTTAGATTTGAATACAAATTTCATAGCTATAACTTTTGCTAGAAGGGAGCCAAATTCAGCAGCATTCGGATTACTTTTATTAACATTTCTTGCTCTTATCTTTCCAAATAAATTTTGTAAGGGATCTTGGTTAAATTTGTTAATATTTAAATAATATAAATCATTATGGTCTATATATAATGCTTTTTGTATTTGCAAAATGCTCTCAATACTTAAGGCAAAACCTTTGAAACAAAACGCTTTGTTTCTTGAATTAATAGGCTGAATGTTGAGAATATATGTTTTCATTTCTCTTATGAATATTAGATTTTGATCATTTTTTTTAATAGCTGGTTTTCCATTTAAAAGGTCGAAAAGCCGGTTTATTTTGTTTATAAAATTAGCTGTTGGTTTTGCAAAATGCGATATATTTATGGGAAATTTATTTAGACCTAATAAAGCTTCAATTCCACAAGCTACAGATCTACTTAGTACTTGTGCCGCCAACTTTACATTCATTTTTTGAAATTCTGTTGGGTCAATATGTGCCGATGTTAATTTTGGACAAATTTTTGTTGCATTTAATCTTTCAGAATTGTACATATATTCAATTATTTTCCAACTTACAATTCCATCATCCGTGGCCAAATTATATTTCAATAAATTATTCCTAATGCTTTTCAAAAGATGAGGAATATCATACATACCATAAATTTTTTGTTGTTTGTAAACAAAGTTACAACTTTTGTCATCTAGACATAATTTATTAAACAAACTTCTATTTGTAGGCCCTTGATCGCAGCAAATAGCTCGTACATTTAATTTTAATTTCTCGCATATATCCAAACAGTTATGCACTTCTACCTCAAGTTGTTGTGAAGGGATATTACTTGGGCAAATGACATGATACAAAACTTGTTTAAAGTTGCCACATAAACTACGTATCATTAAAACGCAGGCTGACTTAGCACATATATCAGATCTTTGGTTTTTGCATTAATCTACAAAACCTTCAATTACATCTTTGTATTCATTGTAGGTTAAACTTGTCTGAAGGCTCATTTCATCAAAAATTAGAACCACTTCTTTCTCTTTCGTTGCCGATTTTGAGGTAATTTTTTCTATCTCCTCTTAAACGTTTTTGTTTAAGCCTGGAGAAAGGCCTTTAACGCTTATCCATCTATGCAAAGAAGATGGATGAAGCAAGTGAAATTCTAATTGATTTCTCAAAAAACTATGAACGGATGAACGGAAAAATATACACTGCGAAATCCATTTTTCTTCTTCAGTGTACTCTGTTGTACTTTGCGACAAAATGAGTTGCAAACGTTTTTGAGTTTTGGTTCATAGGTAAAACGTCAATTTTCTCTTGTACATTTAGCTTTGCACTGGCTTTAAGTATTTTATTTTCTTTTAACATGCGCCTCACATTTTGTGCAAGCAATTTGAACCTCTTCATCTAAACTTTTGCTTGACAATACCTTTGAAGCTAGGTTTAGTTCAAAAGAGAAATGAAAACATATATTCAACATTCAGCCTATTACTCGTAATTCAAGAAGCAAAGCGTCTTGTTTTAAAGGTTTGAGCATTTTGCAAATACAAAAAGCATTATAGATATATGTATATAGACCATAATAATTTATATTATTTAAATATTAATACATTTAACAAATAAATCGACGATCTTGCTACCAAAATAATTGACACAAAAGATAAAAGGTATAAAAATCCTAGAACTAAAATAAAAAAATTAATGAGTGTTATGAACGCGTAGCTCAAACAAAAACAATAAAAAAAAACAAATACATAACCAATTTACATATATATATATAAATGTACAATTCAGCGGGTGGTAGGTGGGTGGGGGTCGATATTTTGCCACGTCAACGTTCGTGACCCCTGGAAACTATTTAAGCAAAGGCAATTTTATAAAAGATCAATAATAAAATAAATAATTATAAATACTTACGATATTTTATTTTTAATTGTCAAGGCCAAAAATTGTCTCTTAAACTTTTTATAAAACCACCTTTGCTTAAATAGGCTAAGAGCAGTGATGTATTAAACATATACAAACTTCTAAACAAAACTTAACAGACCTATTTTAACATCCCAATTAACTATTTTTTTTAGAAAACTACTAAAAACTGGTAAAAATAGTTTCTACTAAAGCATCTTGAAAACAGAGAAAGATATTGACTTCAAACTTATTTAATTTAATACAAAAAATGTTTAAAATATAGTTTAAAATAAAAAGTTAATCAACCGATAGTTTTTTCCTTTAATTTAAACCTAAAAAAAAGTACTAAAAAACGTGAAATTGATTCTTAAACTGAACTATCGGGTAAAGGAGAAAGAAAAAAGAAAGAAAGAAATTGTACAAATTGTTGTTATTAACAACAATTTTTTATTTTACAGAAAACTAAAAACCTTAAGCAAAAAAAAAAAAATAAAAAAATGATTAACCTAATTGAATTTATAAATTAGATTGAATAAAGAAAGATATTGACTTTAAAGTTGTTTCATCCCATAGAAATATTGTTGTTAATGTTTTGTAACAATTTAAGACAATGTTTATTTGAGAGAAACCAAACTTCTTTCAAAATATATTAATTTAACTTTTCGATACATCTATTTCCACAGAAAACAGCTTAAATGTATATTTTTGCAGACTTACTTACTAATACAATTTTTCCAAATAAAAAAAATAAATTCTGAAAAATTTAAGTGGGCTTCAATAGTAAGTTATCAGTGTGGGTCACATCCGAGCCTCTTTTTTGTATCGAAATTATTTACATGAGTACCTACCTACACCTGTTTAAGTTCACAAAATACGCAACTTACGTTTTGCATAGGACAACAAAGAAACAATCAACAAACAACAAAAAGACCGAAATTGAAGGTTCTTGTCGTGTTAAGACGTAGCTAGAGTGTGCTCTCAAAATTTTCGATTTTAACCTTTAAAAAAAGAAAAAAAATATTTTAAAAAGAAAAAAGCTCGAGTGGTCTCTCGAAATGGAGGAGGATAATATTCCTTCCTTGCGGCCATCTGTGCCGCCAGATAAGTTCATAAGGAAAAATTTAGTGCTACCATCGCAACTACTAAATAGTGAAGATATTTCCGAAATCCAAAGATCCGTTAGCTGGACGGATGACGACTATGATAGCGGCGGCGGCGTCGCCGTTGAAACTCCACACACACACCAATCAAATACCGCTGCAGTAAGTGTGAGCGAGACAGTTTCGGCATCCTATGTCTATGGCAAGGGTATGACTGAAAAAATAGTGTCTAATGTGACAATACCCATGCCGCGCTTCAATTGCGTGCATATTGGTATGACCAACGGGGCTTCAACGGCTGCAAGTAAAATGGATGCTCAATCAGCAAACGAAAATGTGCTCAATAAGCTCCTTTCAAACGACAAGGATATGTACTCTAACATTATTGCTCGAAAGAGGAGACATGTCGCTCCAGCCAAGGGTGCAAAAAAAATGGCTGTTGAGCCAAATACATCAAATCGCTTTACTCCTCTGGACATAGAGGAGGAGAACGACGAAAAAATGAAAAGTTCCCTGGGTAATCCAACGGCCAAGAAGTTCATCCATACTGCCAATGTCTCGGCGGAAGCAGTGAAGGACGGAAGCAACAAAAAAGATGAAAGCAAGACCTGGTGCCCACCAATCTTCACTAAAGGCGTATCTTCAAAGACTCTAATGGATTTTATATGTAAGTCTAAGTTTAGTTTAGATAATATTAAGTTTATTTCGACTGGTTTTGGTAAATTAAAAATCTTTGTAAGGGATGTTGAGCTACATTCTTTTTTTATGAAACACTTCACGGAGTGTAAGATTGAAGCTTTCTCCTTCACTCCTAAGCAATTGAAAAAACACAATGTTATTTTGAGAGGGTTATCTGGGAATTTCTCTCCTCTTGAAGTTCAAGAAGAACTCCTTAGGTTGGACCCCTCACTTAATCTAATTGTTAAAAAATTCGAGACCAAATGGTCAAAAGAAAATGAATTTCCACTAGACCTTTTCCAATGTGTCCTGGGGGATAGGGAAAGTTTGGTAAAAATAAAGAGTTTTAATATGTTGTTTAGACATAGCATCAAATGGGATTCAATCAGAAATTCGGGCACTAGACAATGCTACAAGTGTCAACGTTACGGTCACGTATCTGAGTACTGCTCGTTCGCACCTAGATGTGTAAAGTGTCTAAACGACCATGAGCGTGGAAAGTGTGAGTTAGACTCAAAAAAAGAAAACGACACGGTAGCTTGTGTTAATTGTGGATTGTCTGGTCATCCGGCTAGCTATAAAGGCTGCCCAAAAAGATTGGAGATGTTGAAAAAGAAAGAAGCCACGGTGTTTGCAGTCAAAACTCGAAAGGAGGGCATTAAAAATGCGATTGTGAATATGGTTAACAAAGTTCCCAAACATTCTTTCTCTTATGCTGATGCAATAAGAGGTGGTAAGGTTTCTGCTCCGGCTGTGCAGGTGCAGAATGTTTCAAACACTTTTAATAAAAGTGAGATGTCTGACTTCGTTGAAGAATCTCAAAAACTGTTTGGTGTACCCATTCACCAACTGATTTCCAAAATCAGAGAATTCTGGCCTAATTATGTTAAGCTGGAAGAACACAAAAAACCAGGTGCTTACCTGTGTTTTATTGCTTCCCTCACCCCTCCTTCACCATGAATTTAAATCTTATAACAGCCAATATAAACTCTTTTATTTCATACGACAAACAATTAGAAATCGATCTTCTTCTAAAAGATACATTACCGTCTGCTATACTTGTGCAGGAAACCTGTTTACAAAAAAACAAACCAAAATTGCGTTTCAATGAGCATTATGACTTCATAAGAAACAATGAAGGGAGAGGAACCGGAATCTTTTTGAAGAATTCCTTCCAATCTTCACAAATTTACTTTTCATGTCAAGTAATCTCAGCCACAATAGCCGCTATACCCATTTATTCACATAATATTTGTAAACAACTTGCTCTCGTCTCCATTTACATCCCTTGTAACATCGGTTCCAATCTCATCCCAGCTTTGGACAATCTTCTCTCCTCGTTGCACAATTACGATTATATCATCATAGGTGGTGACTTTAACTCGCGCCACACCCTTTGGGGTGACTCAAAAACTAATCTCAACGGCTCCCACTTTGCACAATGGTTCTTAGATGATCACTTCTTGGACTTCGATCTAGTTGCTGCCCAAGGTCCCACCCGCCCATAGTCTGGTTCGCATATTGACTTCTTTATGATATCTGCTAATCTCAGATCCAACAATAATATCCGATGCTTAACCTTAGACTTGATTTCCGATCACTTCTCAGTACTTTTAAATATACAACTTCTAAATGATTTCACTCTTCCCACACTTCCTCAACCGTATGTTAGCTTTAAAAACACGAACTGGATAAACTTCAACCGTTCTCTTAACAGTCAATTAGATAACCTAAACATTCCTACCACAAGAAATTTGTCAAATGCAGAAATCGATGAATTCATCAACTTGGTTTCATCGATAATCGTTAACTGTGCTGACTCATTTAGTCAGTATAACCCAAGGCATCACAATCATCTAAGAATTTCTGCCGCAACTCTGAGATTGTTCAAAATCAGAAAAGTTTGGAAAGTCAAACTCAAACGAATTTTCCACAGATTTGGGGACCGTACTGGATATGTATACGCTGAGTTATCGTCACGGGTTAGCTGTCTCAGCAAAATCATAAGAGATAGGGTTAGAATGGAAGTCAACGAACAGTTTAGACTCAAACTCAATAGCCTTAAGCCTTCATCTAACGTCTTTAGAGTGATAAATCAGATCACTGGTCGCAAAAACAAATGTTCCTCTCTTCCCAATTTATCCCATGATGACATGATCTTCTCTACAGCTAGTGAGAAGCTAGAGGGGTTTAAAACCTTTTACACTGAACTCTACTCGCTCAAAATACCTGATGCAGATGAGGTGAACCTACTTGAAGTTAACACCTTTTGTAATGCATTTTCCTCTTGGAACAACAACCTCACAATCACAAATTTTTCTCCTGAGTCTAAATCTAACTCAGTTGCCAATGAATTTTTTGCTTCAACTAACCTTATCGAATCTCTAATAGCAGCTTTAAACAATAAAAAGTCAACCGGTCCTGACAAAATCTCCAACTTTATTTTGAGAAAATCTAAGAACATTCTAGCTAAATTCATAACTCCGTTAATAAATAACTGCATTAATAACTGCTACTTCCCTGCGTCCTGGAAAAATGCAAATTTAATCCCTATAAAAAAAATAATAGTGCCAATACGCTTTCTAATTTTAGACCAATTTCTCTCCTTTCAAACCTAGGTAAGATCCTGGAAAAAGTGATTCTTTCTAAAATTCAGTCTTTCTTTAATATGGAACTCACACAAGCCCAACAATTTGGTTTTAAACGAGGTCACTCCACGGAGCACGCCCTCCTTGCAATTCACAACAGTATTTTTAAAAATTTAAGAGAAAAAAGATGCACAGTTGCATGCTTTCTAGACCTAGCAAAGGCTTTCGATGCAGTTTGGCACAACGGTCTACTTTACAAATTAAACTCACTTAATTTTCCTCCCTGTTTTATCAAAATTATACAAAGCTTCCTTTCAAACAGATATCTTTCAGTTAACTTTGGCAATTTAAAGTCATCACCTATTCCAATAATGTCGGGAGTCCCTCAAGGTTCGATCCTTGGGCCATTCCTCTTCAATCTCTATCTATACGATTTTCCAATCACTTTCAATAATTCTGAAGCTTTACTTTATGCAGATGATACTGTATTATTCAGCTCCCATGAACGGCCTCATGAAGCCCTCAACAACCTAAAATGTCATCTAAATATTGTGATTGATTTTTACAAAAAATGGGGCATCCACCTAAATTATGAAAAATGCGAACTAATCTGCTTCAGAAATGCCTCTGGTAGAGGCCACCATCTCGCCGTTCGCGAAAGTAAAAACCTCAGACTCAACATTGAAGGAAACCGAATCCCTTTGAAGCAAAATATCAAATACCTAGGAGTACATCTGCACGAAAGACTCAAAATGAACTTCCATGCTAGGATGGCCTTGGCTAAAAGCAAAACAGCGGCAGCAATGCTCAAACTACTTTTGAATTCTAAGTATGTCGAAACCAAAACTAAAAACTTAATGTATAAAACCTTAATCCGCCCACTGATGGCTTATGGCTTTCTATTATGGTATCAAATAACACCTAGTGTAGCTGCCGAACTGCAGAAGTTTGAAAGAAAAATAATCAGAAACTGCATTTCCAAACGGCGTAAGCCATCTGGTAAATGGTATAGTAACAAAACACTATATGATACCTCTGGAATTCCTCCTCTATTAAGCTATCTAACACAACTAGCGAAAAGAAGAATTTCAGCTATACAACACCATGACAGCCCTATCCTCCGGGACATATTTTCGGAAAACATGGATTTCTCTATTAATGATAGATTCTATTCATCACCAATTTGCATTTTGAATGAGGGTTCTAACCTTGCTCTTCAAATCCAAGAGGACGACAACTTATTCCTAGCTCCTTTCTATAAGAAGCGCTCAATCAACAGCTATAGAGGCTAATAAGTACACTCAACATCCCAAATAAAAATAAAAAGAAAAGAAAAAAAATATATGTGAAATGTATTAGTATAGTACACAAAAAATAAAAGGAAATCCAAACATATTTTAAAGATGAAAACACATGTACCTTTAGACCTTCTCCAAGGGGGATCTAAATATTACAAAAATTTCTTGAATACCTACTAAAACAAAACTGAAAAATGTATTCTTTTAAATACCTACGAAATATACTGTGAATTTATAGTTACTATTAGATCTAAGTTACCTAAAACATAATGTTATTACAATAAGTAAGTTCAATTTGATTCAATGAATGAATGAAATAATTAAATTCAAACATAACTAAAAAAAAAAAAAAAAAAAAATGTTTGTGATTTATATACTTGGAATGCACAAGTACCTACCTACCTGTTAAAACAAGACTTAAAAAGGTATTCCTTTGAATACCTACTAAACAAGCTGTGAAGTTATTGTAACAAGTACATCTAAGATATCTAAGTTATAAAAATTCTAATGTAATATTAAGTATAAGTTTTCTTTAACACAATCAATTTCAATCAAAGTACAACTCCTAGTGTAATATATTAAAATAAGACTCAATAGGTTTTCTTTTGAATACCTAAAATGGTTGTGAAATTATTTTACTTTATATAAATAAGATAAATCATCCAAAAGCTATTGGTACTAGAAATAGTTAAAACTTTCTTATGGAAAAGAAAAATCAAATTAAAACTTAAACATAATTTGTAAACAAAACTGAAATAACCCATAAACACTTGATGAGGAAAACTATCGAACAAACATGTTGGTAAATAGTTAGCTTAATGTCAAATCTTATTTTGAATGTATCTATAGCCTCATCTATTCAATCTTTTTCACTAGTACACGTAAACAGTGTAAGAGACAGACATATAATATCTTATATTTCTGTCTCATGTTTGCATCTTATTTGTTATCCCTTTTTCTTTCTTCTTCTTCCATCTATTTTTAGGTTAAGTTAATTCTCTTTGCATCGTTTTGTTGAGTGGACGATTTTAATAATTAATCCCAGTGGATATAAAGCCTAAAATATTTCAGTTTTGTGTTGTGAAACAAATAGAATATTAAAAAGTTGTGTAGCCAGACCACTTCTAAGTCGGCAAATAGAATAATTATCTTTAAGTAAAGTTCACGAATTAGACTTATATATAATATACAAATGTAATGAAAATGAAAACTCAATAAAAATTACTACTACTACTACTACTACCGAAATTGAAACTTACCCTTTTGTCATATACATATATCTATGGATACATGACATACACACATGCGTTCAATATATGTATCAAAAAAAAATCAAAATAAGGAAGACAACCAAAACTAAGCCTCATACGCTCACCAGCGGCGCACGTACATTTGCATCAGTGTTACCATAGGAATCCATACAAATTATTTTTAAAATGTCTTGCACCTAACTCATCTTCTCTTCCTTTCTTAAATGTGTTTTCAACATATATGTATATTGTTTTATTTGATATAGTAAAATATAACATGGAAAAATTAATAACTATGGTTTTTATTTTCATATTCAATAATAAATAGCATAAATAGCATAAAATACCTACATCGCTTGAACAATAGCAACTGAAATATGGTAACATCATCGGCACCAAAACATCATCGAAACCAAAACAGTTTCTTTTTTTCTTTGTCTCTATGGACGTTGACTTGAGAGAAAAAACAACTTTAGAATTTTTTATAGTTATACACATAGATTTGAACAGGCATACTGGCAAGCCAATATGTGCAATCAAAAACAGCTTTTTGTGCTTGAAGATCAACTGACAAAAAGCTTTTTGTCAGTTAATAGCCAAGGAGTAGTGAAAAAAATATGGGACATTTTCTTCTATGGGGATGAGACATCTGTATAGTTTCTTATCTGTGCTATTATCATACTAAAAATGATTTAACATCGTACTAAATCGTCTAAAATTTTGCGCCATTGTCTTTAAATTTTACCAAACAACAATATTTCTATGGCAAGAAATAACTTGGAAGTCAGTTTCTTCTTTCATTCTCAAGTAAAGGTATTTAACTCAAAATTTAATTTTTAGTACTTTTTAGTATTTTTGGTTTCACTTTCAGGTTCTTATTTTTCTCTTAATTGGTAATAACTTTAACATATTAATAATTAACTTTTATGTTCTCAAGATAGAATATTTTGTGCAGAATCAAATTGAATTTTATTAAAATCATTACCCAATATTTATAACAATATTTTGTATTAAACGGAATAATTTTGAAGGCAGCAAAATTATTTATTTCCGAAATATTTGGGTCAAAAATCAATGTTTGCCTCTTTTTAGTAGTAAAATTTTGTTTTAAAAATCTGTCAATTTGATTTTTTCAAAACCAGATGTTGAAAATGTTGTGTTACTTTTTAAGTGATGTTCGAAAAATATTCTTGATGTAAATTTTTTTTTTTGATTTAGAAAAAAAATGTTAATTGATTTTTCGATTTCACTTCACATTATAACGGGTTATCTATTTTGCGGTTTCAAAAGTATGGGGCTGGAATTCGACATCTGTCAAACTAAGTTGTTTAACCATTTTTCCTTTCAGTTGAAAGTCTGAAATTTACGAAAATGGATGGCTTAACTATCGCACAGCGCATACAAATTGTGAAGACCTACTACAAAAATGGTGACTCTGCCACAGACACATATCGTGCTTTAAGAGGAGATTATGGCTGAATCACAAACACGCTTCAGCTTCGCCTGACGTTTACGAGTTCAGCCATAGGAATTCAATGCATGCTATCACAATAGAGCTTCGACCTCACGTTTCGTTTGACAATCGTAAGGAAAAGAACGTAATGTAACGTAATGTGACTCCAAACGGAAGCTCTAGTTCAATTATCTGAACATTTGCTTTATCTCACAGCTTAACAGCTGTAAAAAAATGTCAACGAACAAAATATTTGCTCTTTGGAGGGATGAAATAATAGAAATGTCTATTAACGATTATAATATGTGACCAATTATTTTTTATTATATTTTTAATTAGTTTAAGTAGGCTTTTTTGGTCAATTTGTTTTTTAATGCAAATAAAACAAGTTTTCCCATGGGCAAACATTTGGAATGCCCATGGGGAATCCTCTATCTCCTACAATAGCAGATATCATTCTTGATGACCTTCTTGATAATTCAACTAATATCTTAAAAGATAAAAACATAAATATCAAACACATATCAAAATATGTCGATGATATTTTTGCAATAATCAAAGATCGAGACAAAGAAACAATATTGAATACACTTAACAATTATCACAATAATATACAATTCACAATAGAAATGGAACAAAATAACAGCATACCATATTTAGATGTAAGACTTCATCGGATAGAGGGAAAAATTGCTTTCAATTGGTATTCGAAACCCACAGCTTCCGGAAGAATGATTAATTACCTTTCAACACAACCTTTTCAACAGAAAATCAATACAGCTACTAATTTCATTAACAAAGTCCTAGACATCAGCGATGAACAATTTAAAATAAATAACATAAAAACAATCAAAACTATACTCGACATGAACAATTTTCCAAATTTCCTAATCAATAATTTACTTAATAAGAAAACTCAAAAATCCAACTTAACAAATAATAAAACAATCAAAAACAAAAACTACGGCAACACTAAATACTTCAGCATGAGATATGTACCAAACTTAACTGACAGCAGGAGCTTACACCATACCATCAAACAAAAGAGTGCAAGGTATACATATGCACATAAATCCAACGCAACACTAAGATCAATGTTCACCAACACCAAAGCTCCAGTAGACAAAGAACAACAATACAATGTCGTCTATGAAATCAGCTGCGATGGAAAAGAGGGGGAAGCGTGCAATTTGGTATATATTGGAACAACGAAAAGACTGCTAGGTAATGGGTGATTTTTTTGAGGTTAGGATTTTCATGCATTAGTATTTGACAGATCACGCGGGATTTCAGACATGGTGTCAAAGAGAAAGATGCTCAGTATGCTTTGACATTTCATCATGAATAGACTTACTAACGAGCAACGCTTGCAAATCATTGAATTTTATTACCAAAATCAGTGTTCGGTTCGAAATGTGTTTCGCGCTTTTTTATCGACAAATTTTGTTCAGCAATGAGGCTCATTTCTGGTTGAATGGCTACGTAAATAAGCAAAATTGCCGCATTTGGAGTGAAGAGCAACCAGAAGCCGTTCAAGAACTGCCCATGCATCCCGAAAAATGCACTGTTTGGTGTGGTTTGTACGCTGGTGGAATCATTGGACCGTATTTTTTCAAAGATGCTGTTGGACGCAACGTTACGGTGAATGACGATCGCTATCGTTCAATGCTTACAAACTTTTTGTTGCCAAAAATGGAAGAACTGAACTTGGTTGACATGTGGTTTCAACAAGATGGCGCTACATGCCACACAGCTCGCGATTCTATGGCCATTTTGAGGGAAAACTACGGAGAACAATTCATCTCAAGGAATGGACCGGTAAGTTGGCCACCAAGATCATGCGATTTGACGCCTTTAGACTATTTTTTGTGGGGCTACGTCAAGTCTAAAGTCTACACAAATAAGCCAGCAACTATTCCAGCTTTGGAAGACAACATTTCCGAAGAAATTCGGGCTATTCCGGCCGAAATGCTCGAAAAAGTTACCCAAAATTGGACTTTCCGAATGGACCACCTAAGACGCAGCCGCGGTCAACATTTAAATGAAATTATCTTCAAAAAGTAAATGTCATGACTCTAACTCATGAATCTAACGTTTCAAATAAAGAATCGATGAGATTTTGCAAATTGTATGCGTTTTCTTTTTAAAAAAAGTTCTCAAGCTCTTAAAAAATCACCCGATATAAGAATGACAGAGCATAAAGCAGACATTAAAAAAGGAAAACAATCAACGGGTCTCTCACAACATATACTTGACAGCGGACACAGAGCCAACTTTGACGATGTAAGAGTACTGGACAAGGAAAAGAGAATGAACGCGAGATTTACTCTTGAGAGTCTACGAATTCAACAAAAAATTACCAAAACAATGAATACACAAGAGGATAGAGACAATACGATCGTAAGCTATGCTTTGGCAGTTCAATAAGTACCTGAAACACTACTGTGATAATTTTTGTTTGTTCCGTAAAGTAATAAGTCTTTTTTATGTTAAATTATTTTAGTGTTAATTTATTTTGTTTTGTTTCCAATTAAAATATGTAAATTCAACAAATTCATTCAATCAGTAAGTTTTTCATTATAAATAAAATTATCCGAATGTAAAATTATTAAATAAATACAAATAAAAAAATCTAGATAAACCCCTGAAGAAGTCGTGGATAGCGACGAAACGTTGGGAAAAGATGAAATAAACTTGTTTTATTTGCATTAAAAAACAAATTGACCAAAAAAGCCTACTTAAACTAATTAAAAATATAATAGAAATGTCATTCAAAGCAACCTCGAAGCAGGCCCACCGTAACGCAGACGAAGCCGAAGCTGAAACGTGTTTGTGATTCAGCCATATGGTTTACATAATCATCCAACTACGTGTTTTGCGTTTGAATCTACATCTGCATCCATATAAAGTCCAGTCCAGCTCACACAACAACTGAAGCCAGCTGACCATTCACAACGTGTCGTAGATACATCAAATAGGTGCTTGAACAACACTCAACAGGCAGTGGACGGCGATTTTTCGAGCAAAATTTTTTTCAGCGACGAAGCGCATTTCTCACTCGGTGGGTATGTTAATAAACAAAATTGTAGTACTTGGGCTTCTGAGAAGTCTCAACTAGTTGAAGAGAGGCCATTACATCCACAAAAAACCACTGTTTGGTGCGCTCTTTGGTCCGGAGGTGTGATTGGACCTTACTTCTTTAGCAATTTTTACCACTTTTAGTAGCATATTTTGAAAGTTTGTGTTTCTTATAAAAAAAATTCAAATTTTCTAAGACCAACAAAATTAAGCACAGAATTAAATCATTTTAAAGTCAATAGCTTCATTTATTCACGAGATATCGAGAACGAACATCAATTTGTACCAATTTTGTGGTAGTATTATTCAGTATAGATTTACATTTGTATAAAATAACTGACTGTTGGATTTTTATACAAATTTTACTGAATCTTAAAACAACATTTCAATTCTTTCCAAATTTGCGTTTTTTTTTGGAGATTTTATTTTTTAATAAAAAAAACGGACTGTTGGATTTTTATAAAAAAATTCCTGAATATCAAAAACAATATGTTCTGTGAAATAAAATAAGTTTGAAGCCAATATTTTTAATTTTTAAAAAGCTATTTGAGTCGAAAGTAAATTTTTACCAAAGTTTTAGTATTGTTTTTTTTTAGGTTTTTATTTTTTGTAAAAAAAAAACTGTCAATCCAACATTTCTAAAAATTTTACCGAATATTAAAAACAATATTATTTATAAGATAAAATTAAATTGAAGCCAATATCTCAAAGTTTTGAAAAGATATCTGAGCCGAAAATCAATTTTTATCAACTTTTATTAATTTTTTTGTTTAGGTTTTTATTTTTTGTAAAAAAACTGTCAATTCGATTTTTCTCAAAATTTTTCCTAAAGTTGAAAACAATATTTCTTATAAGATAAAATTAAATTGAAGCCATAATCTTAAATTTTTGAAAAGATATTTGAATCGAAAACCAATTTTTACCAACTTTTGTTAATTTTTTTTTTCAGTTTTTAATTTTTTGTAAAAAAAACTGTCAATTCGATTTTTCTCAAAATTTTACTGAATGTTGAAAACAATTTTTTTTTTGAAAGATAAAAGTAGTTTAAAGCCAATATCTCGAAGTCTTGAAAACATATTTGAGTCCAAAATCAATTTTTACCAACTTTTATTCATTTTTTTTTATGTTTTTATTTTTTGTAACAAAATTGTCAATTCGATTTTTCTTAAATTTTTTCCTAATGTTGAAAACAATATTTCTTTCAAGATAAAATTAGTTAGTAGCCATAATCTCAAATTTTTGAAAAGATATTTGAGTCGAAAATCAATTTTTACCAACTTTTGTTAAATTTTTTTTTTGGTTTATATTTTTTTGTAAAAAACTGTCAATTCTATTTTTTTTAAAATTTTACTGAATGTTGAAACAATATTTTTTGAAAGATAAAAGTAGTTTAAAGCCAAAATCTCAAAGTCTTGAAAATATATTTGAGTCAAAAATCAATTTTTACAAACTTTTATTAATTTTTTTTTTAGGTTTTTATTTTTTGTACAAAAATTGTCAATGCGATTTTTCTCAAAATTTTATCAGATGTCAAAAACATTATTCTTCGTTGCACACAATTGTTTTGGATATGAAATCATATTTTAGTTGTAAAATTTTCAGGGTGAACATTTTTTTCAGTTTTTTTTTTGATTTATAAAAAAACCGTTAATTGGATTTTTTTCTAAAAATATAATTGTTTTGTATCACGTTACAATATATAATATAAAATTTAATTCAAGTCTCTAGCGTCATTGGTTCATGAGATATTTAGGGTTAACCAAAATGTTCACCTTTTTTTTTAAACTGCTATGGTAAAAAAACCACCCACGCAATTTTCTTGAGAGTCCTGCATCTTTCTGCCTTATTATCTGTATAAAAAAATTTATTTGAAGTCTATATCTCTTCTGGTACTTGAGCTATGGACGACGAAAAAAACGTCGCGAACGTACGGACATACGGACGTACGTACACACGCACAGACATCTTTCTAAAAATCTTTTATTTCGACTCTAGGGACCTTGAAACGTCGAGAAATATCAAAATTTTCAATTTGACAAATCGGACCCATTACAATAACTTCCTATGGGAAGTTAAAAATATACGACTTTTTGTTTTAACACCACTTTATCTAGTTCGTTTAGGAGGGAAAGTAATTCTCTCAAAGTTCTTTACACTCTCACAATCCACATCGTTCTGTCAAATTTTTCATTTAAAAACATTTAAAATATTATCAGCATGAACAGAACATACTTTGACCAAAAAACAAGACAAGTTTCCATAACGACTTAAGCGGATTTGAAATGGCTGGACATCACTTCCTACATATGTACATAGGTATATTCCAAACACATTTATAAATTGTGTATATATTTGTACAGAAGGAAGGTAACTAACTAAATGAAAGTCCTAAATCACTGATGGTGAAGAAGAAAAAGCTATACCCTTTGAAAATTAGCTTCCCCCTTTTCGTTTGTCACGAAAGAGAATATAGGTGCATATATATCACTGTTAAAACTCCATATGAAGGACTTATTCATATGAATGGGTGGATTTTCAAAGGACGAGTGTTAAATTATTTCTGGCAGAGTGATTAAAAGTTTTTTTATCCCAGCTTTCTCTCTGGTGGGAAAGACATTTATGAAAATGAAAAACATACTTTTTCATATAGACAGTAATTAATGCCATATCACTTGTGGTCCTTTTTTCAAGTTTTACCTAATGCATCTAAAAGTTTTGAAAAAATAAAAATTATATCCTTCGACAAACTAGATGTTTACATATATACATACGTCTATAGGAACTTATACTCAAATTGGGATCATCAACTACAGAGCTAAAAAGGACACCACCAACTCAAGTTGTTCGATGAACTTTAACGTGGCTTTTATGCAAATAATATGAGCTATTTATAATAAGAAAGACATCGTTCCGTATTTTGTTACTTTCTTATGGCTGCAATTGTGTCCCTTTCGAAGAGGCACATGCAAATGGAAATGAAAATTGTACATAATACATATATTTCAGTCAGGATCATATTCAATAAGCCATTTCGGAAGACAAAACTCCTCAGGAGTGCTTATTGTTTGATTTATGTGTCTACAAAGACTTCGTTTATTGAACTAAGGGCTCTATACTCCTCTATAGGTACTCTTCTCATAACTTTATACCAGAAAAGTATAAAGTTATAAGTGTTTGACTTCAGCTGTTAGCGCAGTTTTATATGTAAAATAAATGTTGTTGATGATGAAAAATTCAGATCCTTTCCTAAGCCAACATTAAAATACTATTTACAGCCAAAACAGCCAGGCCAAGGAGGCTTGATTTTGAATTGTTCTTTCTTTCCAAATATTTAATAATGCATAACTTATAAATTTCAATTAAGGCAATTTCATACTTGTATAAAATGTATGCCTGCCACTGCCACTAATTAATTAACAAATTTTTGGCGCGCACGGCGCACACATATTTTTTGATGAGCTTATCATAAATTTTGCTACCGGAAATGCTTTTGTGTATGTCATACACCCCAAATACTCTTACGCATCTACGTATCCTTATACACTTGAATTGTTTTTCTTATGTGGCAAAATTGTGGCCGCGAATAGACACATACTCCTTCCGTTGAATCGCGATTCATAAAGGATATAAGCAATATGCCACATTGTGTTGTAATGTAGATTGTTTGTTTTGGGAATAAGGAAGTAGCAGTAGAAGTTTGAAGGAGATTCTTCGTTGGCTTTGTTTGTTTTGCCATAAATTCAGTTTACATAAAAGTTTAAGGATATTTGAACAATGACGGCGGCGTACATGTTAAATTTCCAAAGAAATAATATCGAAGTTAAATAGTACGAGTATACTTGAATGAGCAAAAATAGTTTTGGAAGAAAAGAAACATAAACGGTTGTTTCAGAAAGGCAAATAAATTAAATGAGAAAAGGAAATTGTAATACAATATAAAGATGGCATTGTATTAGTACACAGCACTTAAAGCAAATAATGAGTATTGGTTCATCATTCCGGAATCTAATAGTTTTTGACAGTTATGGTCCAAAAGTTTAAATTTTTTTAAAACTATGATTTCGAAAGAGATTCAAAGTGGATTTTGTTTAAACTGTTTATTTTGTATTTAAATTTCTATGCCTAGAGGTTAGATTAGGTTAACGTGGCTGCGGATTTAGAATCCACACACTTAGGCCAAAAGAAAAGACCCATTGTGATACCACATGAATCTAGAGAATTACTTCTTACTAGTCGAACCATTTTGAGCTTTTTATAAAGCGAAGAAGATATTTGATATCCTTTTTAGCTAGTTTACTGGGATTATCAAAAGAGTAGTCTCCCAGATTAAGTTTGCGTCTTAGTGAAAGAGCAGGGCAAGTGCAGAGAAGGTGAGAGATTGTTTCCTCTTCTTCTTCGTCCATACAGCTCCTGCAGAAGTCATTTGAGGCTACACCAAGTCGTATTGCGTGTCTGCCTATAAGACAGTGTCCCCTAAGGACACCTATTAGGGAGCTAATATGAACTCTGATTTGAGATAACAAGTCTTTAGAGCGCTTTAGGTCCAGTGAAGGCCATATGAGTTTTGCTGTTTCTTTTAGCATAAGTTTACATGTAGCTATCGGTATACCTATCTCCCCCCTTTCAGGTGAAATAGCATGACTGTTCCATTTTTAGCAAGTTCATCGGCCCTACAATTTCCCGTGATGTCTCTGTGGCCCGGCACCCAACATAGGTGAATGTTAAATTGCTGCGCCATCTCCATAAGAGACGATCGACAATCGAGGGCCGTTTGAGATTTGGTTGAGACACCGTCAAGAGATTTAATAGCAGGCTGACTGTCAGAGAAGATGCAGATATCAGAAGTTGATATCACGTTTTCTCTTAGCCAGGAGAGAACCTCTTTAATCGCAAAAATTTCCGCTTGGAAGACGCTAGAATGATTAGGGAGGCGGAATGAGATGCTTAGATTAAGCTTTACTGAGTACACACCACTACCAACTCCCTCATTTGTCTTGGATCCATCTGTATAAAAAATGCCTAGAGGTATTTCCTATGATAGTAACAGTAATTCCTTTCATTCTTTTTATAATTTTGATTTCAAAATAGCTAATTTTCTAATATTGATGAAGCAGTTTCAAATTTTTATAAAATCCTTAATAGTAATTATTTGGAAAAAATCTACCTTTAAAGTAATCAAGAAACACAAACCTTGTTAATAGCCCTAAAGTAGTTTATGAAGTAGATTTTCATAATCTTCATTTTTTTTTCGTAAACTATAGCTTTAGTCATATCCCTGTGCTACAGGGTGCGGTCCTTGATCTTGTCTCTGTGTTGAATGATGACTGCTCAGTCGGTATCGATTGTACTCCTCCGATAGTAGTGAAAGGAAGGAAAATATTCAGGTTTATGAAAGAAGCCATTTGTAACACCAATATTGAAGAAAGGTGCCAAGATATACCAAGGTACCAGAAACTAAATGCCTATAATTGCAATACTTTCTTGCATTCCAAAACTCTTTGAACAAGTTGTTTGTGAGAGTGTAACAATTTTTTACGAAAATCTCATTTGAAAACGGCAACACATTCTTGAGAAAAAGTTCAACCGTTACAAATCTTTTAGAACAAGGCAATAAAATTGACTGTGTATGCACTGACTTTGCTGAAGCTTTTGACCAACTTGTCAGGGAATAATTTTTTTAATCAAACTTAAAGTTCTTTTTATTCCACCATTTTTCTTAGCTTGGATCAAATCATACCTTGAAAATAACTGCTATGAGTTACAATTTAGAAATTGTCATTCAGAAGCTTTTTTTGCACCATCTGGTGTACCCCACGGAAACCATCTTGGCCCTTTTATGTTAATCATGTCTATTAACGACCTAATGTCATGTCTGCACTCAAAT
This sequence comes from Eupeodes latifasciatus, assembly GCA_920104205.1. Taxonomy (NCBI): domain Eukaryota; kingdom Metazoa; phylum Arthropoda; class Insecta; order Diptera; family Syrphidae; genus Eupeodes; species Eupeodes latifasciatus. Next base: position 182,571,672 of record OV049924.1, read on the forward strand.
AAAGTTCTCATTTTTGCTGATGACATGAAGATTTTTAAAATAATAAGGTCCACCCACGATCGTATCCTTTTACAAGCCAACATTGATAATTTTACATTTTGGTGTAGGAAACATAGCCTTTCCCTCAACCCTTTAAAAAGTGTTCACTTCTGTTCCAACTTAGAATTTACACATCACATTCATTTTATTGCCATTCAAAATGACCAGGTATGGCTTTATATACGTGAGAAGTTTCCTGGACGCCTAATTTCACGTTTTGATGACGTCAATTGGGTGCCATTATGCAATTAGATTTTTTTCTGAAAGTAAATTACGTAAAAAAACCAAAATTGCAAAATTGCGTATGTATGGCCGAGATGCCACACTAAGGAAAAAGTCGTTAAAAATTACCTCAAAATAATTTCACTCTACGAACTTTCATGAGGTGATTATTTAAATGATATTGTTTTTCAAACTTAATTAGAAACTCCAAGCTTTATACTGAAATGAAATGTTCATGAAAAATGTATTGGTGTTTTATTAAATTTCTATAAAGTTTATTGTAATCAGTCCGATTTCTTAATTGAAAATGTTGACATTTCTCGACGTTTCAAGGTCCTTTGAACCTAAATAAAAGGATTTTTGTTTCATCAGCCCAATCTCAAGAAACGTCAGAGATGTCGCTTGAAATAAATTTTGTAATATTGTATTTTTGTCATCTCGAATATTTTGCGAAAAAATTATAATATTACCTCTAAAATAATTATATGCTTCGAAATATAACGTTTTTGACATCTGGTAAAATTTTCATTTTAAAATATTGCCTTAAAACTCATTTTATTTCATATATTTTTTTATCAGTTGGTAAAATTTTTAGAAAAATCAAATTGTCGTATTTTTTGTAAATAATGGTTAACGACTCAAACATATTCAGAACAAAGAATAATATTCACTTAAAACTTTTGTGTCTTACGGAAAATGATGTTATTAATACATATTTTCTTAAACTTTTAGAAATATTTACAGACGGACACGAATGTGAAGTTATCGGTGTAGCCCCTTTTTTATTTTTATATGTGTAAAAAAAAACTGTTGATTGGATATTCTACAAATTTAACCAATATTTTCTATACAATGAAATGAATTTGTCAAGTCAAATTAACGAATCGGGCCGATTACCATGGATTCATATGGGAAGTTTAAAATAACCTAACAGGAATAAGCTTCAATTGACAAGTGTTAACTCTAAACTTTAGTCTGCAAACTTAACAGAGGTCTAATAAAATGGTATTGAAAAAAAAGAAGTTAATACTGTAGATTTTAGAAAGAACATATGTATTTCTAGAAACCCAAATAGCGGACGTAGATTATATTCCACTGTTGGTAAATCACTCATTTCAAATTCTACCATTTACGTGACTTTAAAAAAGTGGCTATTAGCGATATTCAAATTCAAAAACTTCAAATAACCTAAGTTGGGTAAAGACAAGGGCAGAAGAAGAACGATTATTAATTTTAGTACCATCAGTTCAGATATGCCATACCTATATTTTTTTGTATAGGTTGTATTCTGCTTGAAAATCAATATTTAAAAAAAAAACTGTATTGAATTTCAAATCAGTTTTTCTATACTGCTGGTTTCAGTATGCATCTTTCATACTAATCATTTCATTTACACTGAAACTGCATTCATTAAAAAACGTGTTTAAAATAATAATTCAAGTACATATTTAAGTCGGAACCGGTGTTGTTTCGGTGAGGAGTTAAATCAAAGCTTTCAACTTATACTTTTATTATTTCTTTGATTTTTTTGGCCATTAGTTGGTCATTTTTAATGGGGGTGTAGCTCAGATGGTAGAGCGCTCGCTTAGCATGTGAGAGGTACGGGGATCAATGCCCCGCATCTCCAGAAATTTTTTGTGCACATATGTACATACATGTACAATTGTACATGCTTCTTTGGTCATAAATATTTCGTTAAAAATGCAATACCAATTACATACCTTCGTTTTATTTTTTAATTTAGAATATAATAACAAACATTTTAGATACAGTTTAATAAAAATCTACCCTTATTATGTAGACACAGTGTGAGCACTAGGAAAAGGAGAGAGGGGTTGAAAGGAGGTGTCGGTGCACATTGGTTTTGAATTCCTGAATATTGCAATGGCTGTGAAAGACAGAGTGTGGCAAGGCATTCCACATTCGCGTAGTACGGCTAAGGAACGAATCTCTGTACTTGACAGTACGACCGAAGTTGGGCTCGAGGGTATATTGTCGAGCATTCCTAGAAGCGCGAGTATTACGGTTGAACTGTTTAATAGGAGAAATGCAGCTGGCTATTTCTGTAGAGCATAAACCGTTAAAATAACAGTAAGGGTGAGACAAGAAACATTTCGACGATGTTCAAGCGACGAAAATGGTCCTATGATGGTATTATCACCAATCAATCTAAATGCTCTACGTTCAATACTGTCCAAGAGGCTTAAGTAAGTTGCAGGAGCACCAGCCTAGATATGGGAGTTATACTCAAGCTTTGGACGTATATATATGTAAGTCTTGTAGATAACAGCCATATCAGAGGGGGAGAAAAACTTCTTGCATCGCCTTAGAAAACCAAAACATCTTGCGGCATTTTTGGTGACATCGCGTATGTGAATGGAAGAATTAAAGAGGAGGTATTGGTGGTGTACATTGGTCTTAACGCTTTGAATATCAAAATGATAGAGAAAAACAGAGTTGAGTAAAGCATTCCACATTCTCGAAGAGTGGTTAAAAAAAGATTCTCTATACTTAACAATACTTCCAAAATTGATGAGCATTCCTGGAAGTAATATCGATAAAACAACGAAAGGCATGAAACATTTATAAGATGTTCGAGTGATTTAAATGTTTCGGTTATTTTTCTATCGCCTATCATGTTCAAAGCCATTTTTGGATTCTATCCAAAGTATTTAAACTTGTATTTGGGGCGCCAGACTAGCTAGGCAGTTATATTCAGGATTTGCACAAATCAAGGCTTTGAAAATTACAGCCAGATCAGAAGGGTTGACAAAAGCTCTTGCACCTTGTGCCGTCGGAGAAATCCTGAGCACCATGTGGAGTATGTGATCATTCCATAAGAGGTGATCTGTCATAAACATACCGTGTACTGAAAGTTGATTATACTTTTCTGGTGAACAAAAATTTCTGACTGCCTTTGGGACATTGCAGTATTTTTTGCCTTAATTTTTGGTCATGTATAAATTTGGTCCGTCGAATATGGGCGTTTTAGGCCTTCAATTCCATTTTTAAATTTAGGTTAAGTTATTTCGACATATACGTCAAACATAAAATACAACAAGAAATAGACAATAAGTGTAAGATAATAATATCATTATAAAAAAAAAGTACGACTGGGTTGCATGAACTTGCTCATGTATCCAAAGAGTCTGTTTAGGTAAAAATATTTATATTATATTTAAATTTAAAAGTGTATTTGCAAAAAAAGTTTGTTTTCAAAAATTAAGATGCCATTTATTTCTCAAAAAACCTCCATTTTTAAAAAATTGAATTTGAAAATCGTCAGAACGCTTCTTTTCGAATTTAGTTTTGTATATATAAAATTTTTCAGTTTTAGTTTAAAATTTTTTTAGCATGCAGTTATTTAGAACTTATTAATATACGTTTTCATTTTAATTTCGTAAAAAAATAATATTTTATTGAAGGTAATCAAAAATAAAAAAACAATGACATTTTTATCATCAAATATTGTTAAGACAGTATAAGAGCTCGTGCAGAAAAATAATTGAAATCTGTTGATTAATTCTTGGGAAAACTTCTGGAGCAATACAAATGTATTATTTTTTTTACTAAAAGAAGCCGCATTAAAAAAACTTAAAAGAAAGTTTTAAAAAAAATCTATTGGTTCGTTTTTTGAGAAAATTCGAATTTTCGATTTTTTATTAAAAAATTTGTGAGGAACTAAAAAAAAACCCCAACGCAAATCGGCTAAAAACCTTTATTTCCAAATGTAAAGTCAATCAACCGAATGGTTTGGGCTGTAGGGGCCAGGAAAGACAGATAAACGGACGAAATCGGGAGACCCACATTTTCGACTTAATTTGATTAAAATTTCGAGTTCGAATTTTTGTACGTATGCAATACTCGCCATACAGTTACAATATGTCGGAAGTAAAAAAGAGAGCCATTCTTAATTGAATTTGAAAATAAAATCTCAATAAAATGGAATGAAAATGTCAGTAACAAACCATTTTGCCTTCTTATCAAGATCTTAAAACCTACGATCTAAGCTGATTTTAATACTAGCTGCACCCCGTGGCGTTACTCACATAATGATGATGATATTAATAAAAAAAAAGAGGTTGGGATGGGATGCGACCCACACTGATAACTTCTCATCCCGTCTGTCGATTTGTCTTGATTAAAAGTTTGTAGGTTTCAATTCGATTTTTCTCAAAATTTTATCGAATGTTGACAACAATATTTTTTAAAAGATAAAATTAGTTTAAAGCCATTATCTCGAAGTTTTGCAAAGATATTTGAGTCGAAAATCAATTTTTTCCAACTTTCATTGATTTTTTTTTTAGGTTTTTATTTTTGTAAAAAAAACTATCAATTCGAATTTTCTCAAAATTTTACCAGATGTTGAAAAAGTTATTCTACGTTGCACAAAATTATTTTGGAGATAAAATCATTTTTTGTTCGTAAAATTTTCGAGGTGACAAATATTTTTTTTTCCATTTTTTTTTATTTATAAAAAAACCGTTAGTTGGATTTTTTTCCAAAAATATATTTGTTTGATATATATATATCACAATATATAATGTAAAATTTAATTTAAGTCTCTAGCGTTATTGGTTCGTGAGATATTTATGGTTAACCAAAATGTTCACCTTTTCTTTAAATTGCTATCGTAAAAAACCACCCACTCAATTTTCTTGAGAGACCTTTCTGCATCTTTCTGCATCATTATCTGTATAACAAAATTTATTTGAAGTCGATATCTCTTCTGGTTCTTGAGCTATGGACAACGAACGTACGGATGTACAGACGTACGAACGTACGTACACATGCACGCACAGACATCTTTCTAAAAATCTTTTATTTCGACTCTAGGGACCTTGAAACGTCGAGAAATGTCAAAATTTTCAATTCGACAAATCGAACTATTACAATAACTTCCTATGGGAAGTTAATAACAACCCATTTTTGAGATATCGATGTGATGTTCCGTCAAAATAGGCCTAGAATAATTTAAACTATTTACTGTCCCGCTCACGATTTCATTTGTAAAGCGTTTAAGAATGGGTTACTTAAATAATATCTGAAGTAATTTTATACAAATTAATCTCCATAGATTATCATCGACATTTTAAATTCTTACCTACCTTATTTTAAGATTTAGAGTACAATCGAATATCATTTTATTTGCAAATGAAACAAGAATGGAATACACAATAATTACTGTTTACCTACTTTTATTTAATCGACTTCAATAAAGGTGGATTTTCTTCCGGCCATTTATTAAATTCATCATTAACGTAGAAAGTAAAAATATATTTTGTAGCATTAGCAGAGTTATAGTGAGGCAACTTTAAAAGATAGACATATGCTGTCGCGGAATTTTTTTTAGAATTACGAGTATTAAAGCGGAGCAATTCTGTAATATATTATTTTAGGAAAACTTTAAACGTTTCCTTAGCGTAGCGCACGCAGTGGGAGCTCTTAAAGGAAAAAAAATCCAGATTTTGAAACATTTTTTATTGGTTCTCCGCTGGTATTAGTCTTTGCGTGATGTTATATAGCCTACAGCCTTCCCCAATAAATGAGCTATCTAACCAAAATCGGACCAGTAGTTCCTGAGACTACCTCGTCCAAACAAAGTTTAATACCTTAAGTTAGGTTAGGTGGTTGGTTGAACTAAGTTTCAACCTTGATTCAGTTATGACGTGTGCAGGATTTTCGATCCGACCTTATTTTCTGAAAACCTGCATTTGTTTATCAATCTGTTAGACGGATTAACCTGGATTTAATCGCTAGGTTGTTATGTGTCAATGTATGTAATGTTATTGTATGTATGTAGTACTGTTATACATATATTTATATGTTTTTTTTTAAATATGCAAATTTAAAAAATAAGTTTGCCAAACTATATACGATTATAAAAATTTACTTTAATCTAAAAATAACTAGATTGAAAGTAAGGCTATTTGTCCTTGAAGGTTTTTAAGTGAAAAAACATCTACCCTTCAACATTTATTATAGGTACCTTTCCTACCCCGTATTCGTATCCTTGAACCCTTATAAATAAATCGAACAAAAACAACGATGATTATTTCCTCAGCTACACAATAATGGAGTGTATTTATTTTTACTGCGGGAACCAAAAAGTATATCTTCCATTCGAATGGAGACCGTAAGTAGATAAAATTCATATTAAATAGCTCCATAGAAAGAATTGGCCAATGGTCATGGTTCGGGTTCTGCTTCGGCTTCGGGCGGTGTGGTGTGGTGGGTCAATGAGGTTCCATTTCAAAAGCGTAAAAGGCAACCAACAAAATAATGCTAATTTCGTTTTCATCCAAGTGTATAAACCGATTACAACGATAAACGTCCATTTAACTGACTTAGGCATCATCAGTGAAGAAAGGACACCCGCAGGACTCCTTCTTTTGGGATACCATATACATTCTCTGTACCTTGCTTTCGCATGGATTATGATGATTGCGGCAAAGATGATGATGATGATGACGATAATAATTCTGATGGTTGTATCTGCTGTCACTTACATTGGTCCCTCGGGTACTATCGCAGCCAATTAGGAGAACATTTTCGGACTAAATCGGTGCTTAGATATGCAAATGGTGTCCTATGGAACATGCCCATCGCCCAATGTGTGTCAGGGGTTATCCTTTAGCATTCATATCATATGAACGTAACCAGGCGCGCTTTCTAGAATGCGGATTATAAAATTATTTTTAGCCGAAGGATATATTTCTGCAGGCTGGTTATTATATGTTTCTATATGGGTTTGGTGCCAATGTTGGTACCGGTACCGGTGCCGGTTTTGTGTTTTTAGAATTCGGGTGTTGTCTTGTGATTTTGCAATTTCCGCTCCTTTTTGGCTTGTGATAGACGATTGCTTTCACGAATGGATAGATGGATGGATGGAGAAGTAGGATTTCTCTTCCATGAAGTATTCGCCCACACAAAAGGACAAAAGTTATCTTAATTGATTGCTAAGAGGCGATAGACTTCTTGAAAATCTCTTAATTAAATATTTGTCGTCTGGAAGGACATATTTTTCAACTCATGTGTAGATACGTACACCTACACGTATGTACAACTTTCTTATGTTTTCAGGTTGAGAGATAAGGAAACCTGCAGCATACTCGTATGTTATTTCTTTCATTGGGGAGGGAAATTCTGTTTTCGAAAAGGATCCAGATGAAAATAGAAAAACATATTCAAATGGAAGAATTGTGTTCTTGGAAATCAATAAACAAATTATAATGGTGGTGGAAAACAACTTGATTGTAAACCTATCTTTTTAGATACTTTAGGGGTTATAAATAGTTAAAAGTAATTCATATTTAGAATTATTAGGAATTGCTCGCAAAGCGCATTGTAGTTTCTTTGCACTTAAAAAATCTGGATATAAAGAAACAACTATACCCTAAATTGTATAGTGAGTGCAAAAGCACTGTTTATACGCCATAATGCTCGGTGCTAGCACTGTGTGTAAGCAAACTATTTCGCTTTATTGCACTGTGCAGACCATACAGTTCGTCGTTGTATCTTGTCCTCCACTCTCCATCTATGCAGACGGGACCAAAAATCACCCGAAGAATTTTTCTCTCTAAGCATCCTAAGACGCTCTCACCTATCTTTGACAGGGTCCAGGCCTCAGCGTCATAAATGAGAACCGGAATGATGAGTGTCTAATAGATGGTGATTTAGATTTTAGAGAGGACTTTACTACTCAATTGCCTTCTAAGTCCAAAAAAGCAGAGATTTGCAAGAGTTATTCTTTGTTTGATTTCAGCGCTGGTGTCGTTGTCTGAATTTATAGCCTTAACTATCTCAAAGTTACAGCTGTCCATGGTTACATTTGGTCCAAGACGTCGTCGTTCAATGTCCTTTTTTGATGACAGCATATACTTGGTCTTGCCCTCATTCACCACTAAACCCATCTTCTCCGGTTCTGTCGCAATGCTCAAAAACGCTCCACTGACATCACGCTTTGTTCTTCCAATTATGTCAATATCATTGGCGTATTCCAGTAATTGGATGGACCTTTGGAAGATTGTGCCTCTAACGTTGACGGTTGAGTTTTGCACAATTATTTCCAAAACGATGCTGAAGAAGTCGCATGACAGTGCATCGCCTTGTCCAAAACCTTTTTGCCATCAAATGCATCGGTGAGATCTTTTCCGATCTTGATAGGGCAGCGTGCATTCTCATCGTCATACTGCACAAACGGATAAGTTTGACAGGGATGCCAAAACTAGACATTGCTCGGTAGAGCTTTTTCCTATAGATACTGTCATAAAGAGATGGTGTTTATCGATTTGAAATTCCTCGTTTTTTTCCAAGATCTGCCGTAATATGAATTTTTGGTCAATGGTGGACCTGGTCTGAAACCACACTTATAAGGACCTACCAGGTTGCTGACGAACCGACTCAGACGTTCACATAATACGGCCGAAAGGATCTTATATGCAATGTTAAGGAGACTGATGCCTCTGTAAATGTTGCAATTTGGAAGGTCTCCCTTTTTCTGTATTGGGAAGACTATGTTGAGATTCCACTCATCGGACATGTTTTCTTCTGACCATATTTTTCATTTGAGTTGGTGCATGCTCCCTGCCAAGTCATCGCCTGCTTCTTTGAATAGTTCGGCAACGATGCCGTCAGCTCGAGCAGCTTTGTTGGACTTCAGTTTAGATATATAATGCGTACACTTTAATATACTCGTCGTAAGCCATCTCGAATGTACCATTGTTCCAGGGTTTTTCTCGAAAATTGAGCTTTATCGGACACCTTCGTTTCTGGCTTTGCATATTTCATAAAATAATTTTGGTCCAAGCTCAGACAAGCCAATGGTGTTTCCGACGCCTAAATTTTGACAGTTCTTCAAGTCCTTTCCAATTTCTCTGGAGTATGCGCTTGGCCCAGTTCTTTTACCGTACAGTTTCTCAAACAAGTGTCTCAAAGGTAACTCGTTGGCATAAAGTAAACAAATAGACCATTGCAAAGGTCGCTGAATTTTCGTATCAGTTTGCCGAATGATTCCACCTCTTACCCCAGTATTAACATTGGTACCGTCGCATCCAATAAGGTTGAGATTTTTAACTGTTATTAAATTTCTCTCGCACTGCGCGACCCCTAGCGGTGAATTTAAAAAAATTCTTAAAATTTATTTTTTAACCATACACCCAGAGAAAAGTCGGTGTAAAATTAGCCTATTTCGGGGGCTGATTTCACGTTAGGCCTAATGCCGTTTTGAGCTAGCTAAGGAATAGGGTACGATAGCCTATTTTCCTAAGGTGATTTGGAAATCTTCAGATTTACCTTATCCCAAACATAAACCTTACCTATTTTACCTATTCCCTAAGGTGATTTAAAAATTTCCCCTCCGAAGTTTTACTTAGCAAATAGGTAGATTTTACCTATTTCCTAACATGACTCACTTTATTCCTTGGCCAAATTTTACCTATTTGCTAAGGCAAATTACCTTATTCCTAAGGCAAATTTTACCTATTTGCTAAGGTAAATTTTACCTATTTCCTAAGGCAAATTTTACCTTCTTCCTAAGGCAAATTTTACCTATTTCCTAAGGCAAATTTTACCTTTTTCCTAAGGTGAATTTTACCTATTTCCTAAGGTAAATTTTACCTTTTTCCTAAGGTAAATTTTACCTATTTCCTAAGGTAAATTTTACCTATTTCCTAAGGTAAATTTTACCTATTTCCTAAGGTAATTTTACCTATTTCCTAAGGCAAATTTTACCTATTTCCTAAGGTAAATTTTACCTATTTCCTTAGGTGAATTTTACGTATTTCCTAAGGCTAATTTTACCTATTTCCTAAGGTACATTTTACCTATTTCCTAAGGTAATTTTACCTATTTCCTAAGGTAAATTTTACCTATTTCCTAAGGTAAATTTTACCTATTTTCTAGGTCAGCTGAAAAAAAAAGTTATTTTTAAATAAAAATAAAATTTGTATTTAATTTTATAATAGTACCTATATTATATTTATTTATTTGTAAATATTTATACATATATATATGTATATATATTGATATCGTTAATCATTGTTGAAACAGAAGGAATTTTTTTGCCATTAAGAAAGTAATGAATTGATATCGTTAATCAATGTTGAAACAGAAGGAATTTTTTTGCCATCGTGAATATTAAAAAAAAAAAGATTCAATAAAAACCCATACTGAAAAACATTGAGTAGGGTATTCAATATTTAAAACGTATGCAAGCTTTAAATAAAAAATAATACAATGCAAGTACGTATCCAATTTAAATTTAATGTTGTCCAAGGAAACGACAAAATTTTTGTATTTAAATTTCTCACCAATAACAAATATAACGGGTTGAAGTTTCGTGCCGGATTTTGCACATTCTTCTTGTTTTTGTTTAAGGACCTGTTCAATGTGGCTTGCATTTTCAACTTCAGTAGTGAATGATTGCCTGGAGTCCTCGATTGTAAATTTCTTGAACTTGCCTTTGAACTGCTGCGATGATGGCGGCAGCAATCCATGTGTTTCAATTTTATTCTCGCGGTAATTATTTTTATATTAAATAAAATTAAATATGAAATTGAAAGAATTTACCACAAACAAAAAGAAAACAAAACAACGTAATCGCGATATCGGAAATGCAATGTGCCGATCTGTCAAATAACAGCGGCGAAGAAGCGAGGGCAAAAATTGCAACAGGCAGCAAATAAAGTGCTGCCACCACGACTAGCTCAGAAAGGGGTGGGTTCAGCGATTATAAAATTAATCGACGATTCGATTAATTAAGTTGCGTGAAAATGATTTGATATCACTTGATATCAAAATTATTAATTTAATAAGTGATTGCCACAGGGGCGTTCTTACGTTTAGTAAGACAAAAGGGCGCCAGCAATTTTTTCTTCCTGAAATAAAAAAAAGGAAATTGCAAACCTTTACACAGAACAAAGAGAAGAAACAAGAGCGAAACAATAAAACCACTGTAAAAGAAAATAGCAAACAAAATGAATATCTTTTATGACGAATTTATTAATTTAAATACGCCTGAGAAACCTTGCAAAGAGCAGGATGAAAACTCAGGATCTTTTCTAAATTAAAAATGAAAGATTTCATAGACTATGGACCGTTAAGGTCTTAATTCCCATCAATAAAATTGGGATAAAGAAAAAAAATTAAAAACTATTTCACACAGAACCAAACAAATTGTACTTATCTTTTTTTCTGCAAAATCCCCGACTAATTATGTATTTTTCCTTTCCTTTCCTTTTCTTCTTAAAGTTTTTGTTTCTTCTTTATTTTTTTTTCCTCACCAACGACACTACCAATTTTTAATCAATTTTTCTCAAACTTATTTTTTTTTCTAGCCTTTGTTCGAAAATCACCACTTTCTGTCTTATCAGTTTTAATGCTCTGCCAAAAAATTGACGGCCAGATTCCAAGATCTGTCCTGTCTCTTCTTCTCATCTCCCGCCATTTTAGCTTTCAGCCAATATGGAGTGGCGGATTTCAATCACATCATCAACAGCCAATCGGAGATCGGCTTGTTGATCTCAACTTGTGATGAAATACTCGCGATCCTGCTTACTCGCCTTTTCCTCTCACAGCTAAATGCAAGTCATCCTGGAACTCGCCGCCCGCTGGATTCACTTCCAGGTCACGTCGATTCCAGGAGCTGCATTCAGCCACCCCCACTGACTACTTGATATCGAACAAAGACTAAGAAATTTAAGATTGAGAAAAATCTCTAACTTAACTTTTACTTTAACTTTAAAACAATCGCGAGAAAGGAAAGAAAAAAAAATGATTCAACTTGGTATCTGTCAACTAAACCCCGACTAAGTTTCTCGAAACTTAACCGTCCATAAGTCTATGAAATCTGTTTTAAATATTACAATCTTTCTTTTCTTTTTTTTTAATATACTCAACGTTAGAAATAGTTAACAATATAAACAAAAGGAATAAAATATGTACAAAATGAATTTAACCAAAAAAAAATATACATTTACAATTTTCATAAAACTGTACGTTGGGCCGTAGGCCATTCTCCATTTGGGAGTGACTTCACATGCAACTTATGCATTGACCAGACCGTCCATCTGGTTTGGTTTCACTGGAATGGAAACCAACCTTCCTTTTAAACCTGAAACGAGACTTGGTATTTTTTTCCTCACGAAAATGACAGAGAGAACCATGGTCAGAAGGACTATGGCCGTCCCGCTCTCTCTCATCCTCGTGTCGAAGGAATGTGACATTTGTCAAGTCAAATAAAGTAAACAAAACAAAAGTGGATGCAAAATGCATCATTTTAATAAAATTAAAATTAAAAAGTAAAAAAAACTTGTTGCGTTTATTTATAACGCAACACATGTAACAAAGTTGCATAAGCAATGTTAACATTATCTGAAAATAAATTAAAGCCTCATAAGAAAAATAGAATAAACATAGTATTTAAAACACAATTGAAAGAAAAGTATTTAATTAAACAAAGTGTTAAAATAGAGTCATTTTACCTATGTCAAGGTCAGCAATATTTTCTTTGACCTCATTGAGGTATGATTTAAGCCCGCTACACTTCACCCTCTCACTGAAGAATTTGATGGCAATTTTTGAAAATTGCTCCCACTTCGAAAAGTCAAACCCGTTGTTTGGCCTTAAGAAATCGAAATCCATGGCAATCTGTTTATAAAAAGAAGAAAACACATTGAATGTTATGTTAAAATTTAATGTATTATTTGTTTTAGGAAAGGTGAAGAAATAAGTTTAAAAAAAACGAATATTGTTACCAGTTCTGACGCTCGTGAAAATTTGTAAAGCGGCCATTCCTGGAGGACTGTCTGAATCTCGTTGTCATTACTCTGGCTTATCATATCCCTCCTCATTGACATAGTTTGCTTCCATTGCTTAATAACGGTGTCCCAGTCGAGGTTTTGTTTTAGCTCATCGCAAAGTTTTTGCATCTCGTTAGAATTTAGTGGTTCCATATAATGATCTTCATTGGAATGATCTTCCACTTCTACGACTTTTGCCTTCTTTGATGTTGTGGGATGTTATAGAGCTTCTTGAGCGACCTGCGCTATCCTCTATATCGATCGTACAGCTTACCCTTAGGGGGCATTTTGTTACAACCTCTAACAAAGTATGAGCTCTGTAATGTAAACAATGCTTTTTAAAGCACATTGTATTTAAATTCTTATATCTATAATAGCTTTAACAGGCAACTTATGTAATTTTATTTTTTTTCGTTCCGAGGACGAACTTTTGACTGCCCAGAGTTGAAGAGCTCTGACAAAATATGGTGGATGAAGTTTTGCTGTTGGAAAGCTATTTGTAATTAATATATTATACATAAATTGAGGCCATGAGAGCAGTAGTGTTCTATCTGCTTTTGCAATTTTTTTCGCATGGTATTAGAAAAATGTATTGACTTGTCAATATAAAAAATGTGTATGCCAAAGTGTTCCTAATACGGCGTTTTCAGTGGGCTGGGCGTTAATTTAGATTATTGTTGTGCGTAATGGTAAAGAAAGGAAAAAGGTGGCTAGAAAAGCCAAATGCACAATGGGTTGAAGAGCCACGTTGCATTGTTTCAACGCAAACCTCAAAAGTAATGTTTTTAATTCATAGAAACCTACATATTAGTTAGTGAAAAGGTGAAACGTGTCCCAAAAATAACTTAATTGTAAGATAGATACGATTAAAAGCAGGATTGAACACGTTTTCTATAATTAAAATACTCAAAATGAAGAGTTTTATACTTTTTTTCTACGAGCGAAATAAAAACGCAAATATATTGTAAAATATTGTAGGTAAAAATACTTACTTTGATATAATATTTGTACTGCTTGTTTTTATATTTTCTTTTATATTTACTTTTAAAACTTTTAACACATATAAGTATAACATTTAATTGAAGAGATGAACTGCACGCTGCACGCCACGAAGTTTTGGAAGTAAATGATAAAAAGCACGTTTCCAAAGCAAGCAGACAACGAGTTTACCTTAGGACTAAGGCAATTTTAAGGAACTAACATAAAATCACCTTAGGAATAAGGTGATTTAATGGCGTCACCTAGAAATTAGCTTAGGCCTAAGGCAAATTTATGTTAGCTCCTAAGGTAAATTTATGTTAGCTCCTTAGGTAAATGGCGTCACCTAGAAATTAGCTTAGGCCTAAGGTGATTTTACCTTAGGAGTTAACATAAATTTGCCTTAGGCCTAAGCTAATTTCAAGGTGACGCCATAAAATCACCTTATTCCTAAGGTGATTTTATGTTAGGTAGTTCTTTAAAATTGCTTTAGTCCTAAGGTAAAATAGAATAATTTGGATGGAAAACAACACATGAGCGTATCCTTTAGGGATATTTTGTTCGTTTTCTATTGGAAAAAGTAAGAAAACAGCGTCAAATAGTCATCCAAAAATGAGGATTCCTTTTAATAACATTTATTAGATCTTGGTAAAATTAGATATAGCGTAGGTAAAATTAGCTAAGGCCATGGTCAAATTTTATTTGGTTAAAGTTACAATGAAATAATGTGGGTGATGCAAAATCAAACATGAGCGTATCCTTAAAGGGGCATTTGAAAGGAAAATTGAAGTAAAATTCAATCATTTTAATGATTTTACGTTCTTATTACATTTTTTACATCATTATCTCTTTTAAAATCAGTTTTTTTTAAGGGATTGTTTCTAATTACAAGTTTCCCTATTACATGTTGGAAAAAGAAAACATCTGACTTGTTTAATTGAAATTTTGGAACATAATATCATTATTTTCATATTGATTTTACATGCTAAACATGCTAAAAAAATCCATTTAAACAATCCAATTATGCTTTTTCAATGATAGCTATAATTTTCCCTCCAAAACTCGAATCAGGGTTGATTTATTTTATGAAACAGAATCTTATATTAAGAAAAACAAATCAAAGTGTGTTTTGTTTTATACTTAATTTGCATTTGGCTGAAGTTAAAGGCTGTATTCATTATAAGGCGCATAATTATATAGCTACATATCTTTGAAAAAGCAAAATTGAAATATTTGAATGGATTTACTAGCATGCTATCTTTTGCCAAGAAATGCGAATTTTGTACCAATCGATCTGAAATCAACAAAATAATTGTTTGCCATTAAAAAAAGTTCAGACGTAATTTTTTTTCCGGAAAGATGATTCTGTCACTGAAATAGAAAATCCCAATTTAAACAAGGAATAAATGCGGAAGTGACATTTTTTTTCTCAAACAAAATTATTTGACTAATTTCCCATCAATTGGAATAACATTTTCATTCCTGGCCAAAAGAAAACATGCTAAAAAATCCATTTAAACATTCCAATTATGCTTTTTCATTGATAGCTATAATTTTCCCTCCAAAACTCGAATCATTGCTTTTTGCGCTTTTGGTGGGAAAATCACCTTAGGCCCTAGGTAAAATCACCTTAGGCCCTAGGTAAAATTTATTTCAGCAAAAAAAAAAAAAATTACCTAGAGCCTAAGGTGATTTTACCTAGGGCCTAAGGTGATTTTCCCTCCAAAACTCGAATCATTGCTTTTTGCGCTTTTGGTGGGAAAATCACCTTAGGCCCTAGGTAAAGTTTATTTATTATTTTTTTCTTTGCGGAAATAAACCTGTGTAAAAAACAACAACAAACCAAAATTTCTTGAAGGTAAAGAAAAAAAAACATTTGATATTTTTTAAAACTATAATAAATGTTTTTTTTTTCCTTTATAATGACATTTGAATCGCTAAGTTATTGAAGCATATTTCCTTTTTTTTAGGAAGAATTCAAAACTTTTTGCCGAACAAAAAAAAAAAGTTAAATTAACGTAGGTAAAACTTGCCTTAGTTCTAGGCAAAATAATGTTAGCAAAATAACATTTCACCGAAAAAATTCCCCAGGAAAAAATTAGCTTAGGCCATAGGTAAAATTGCCTTAGTTCTAGGCAAAATTATTTTAGAAAAAAATTATTCTAGCAAAAAAAAAAACCTAGATAAAATTTACCAAGGCCTAAGGTAAAATTACCTTAGTCACAGGTAAGAGTCTAACATAAATTGCCTTAGTTCTAGGCAAAATTATGTTAGGAAAATAACATTCTAAGTAAAAAAAATTCCTAGGTAAAATTAGCTTAGGCTTAGGTGAAATTACCTTATTTCTAGGCTAAAATTTTACAATTAATTGCCTTAGTCCTAAGGTAAATTTATGTTAGGAAATATTTTCCATACAAAAATATTTACCTTATCCATCTAAGGCACGGTAGCCTATTCTAGGTAAATTTAGCTTAGGATTTTCGAGCATAAATTGCCTTAGAACTAAGGCAAAATTATGTTAGAAAATAACTTCCATACAAAAAAATTCACCTTAGGCAAATAAGGCAATTTTACACAGTCTTTTTCTCTGGGTGTACGCAACTTTTGCTGGGGGTATGTTTTTGAATTTCCAAAAATAAAAAAATCACTCCGACCCAATAATTATATCTATCTGTCAATACTCAATAAGTGCGTTTTTTTCGTTTTCCATATATAGTAAAATGAGAAATTGCCAACAAAACGATCCGCAGTAGTCCGGTTTTTACATTTGAAAGTTGATACAAATGAATATTTGCCAGAATAATTTATCAAAAAATTCCAAAAAAAAATAGCGAAATTCAGACCAGGCGTGAAATCGTGTAAGCTGATTTTTGATAGTTGACTATCAAAATCAAGAAAATACGTCTGTGTAATGTGAAAGTCGATTTAAAAATGTTAACCAAACAATTTGACATAAAATAAAAACTTCAAGAAGGGGGTTTGTTCGTAAACTACTACATTAACATGTGGTGTTGAAGCGAACTTGAAGCTCGCCTAAATTCTTTATATACCTGAATCGAGTTGAAATGAGCTTGATTTGCTCGATTCCGGTCGGGGATCGGAAATTTGTGAAGAAAAACTTGTGTGGAGGAGTTGCTTTTACAGATAATGTGTTATTGTCTGTTTACTTGCATGTTTGTGTACAAAAAACATAGTTTTGTTTTAATCAAATTAAAAAAAATTGCACATGGAGTAGGTAGCATATTCTTATATGGTGCTGAACCATTCAGTTTTTCATTGTTTAACGCGAATCAAACTATCTCACTTTCACTTTATAAGAAACATCGAAACACCATTTGCATTTTAGAAAGTGTTGTCAAACTTAATCATTTTTAAATCTTCTTGTGCGGTGGTAACACCAAAAAGATTTATCTAATCTAAACTGAGATAAGCCTTTGGTGGAAACATAGCGAAACTTAATTATCATTTCTTTTGTTTTCTCTTGCAAAATAAGCCCAGTGAGTCCATTTTCACTAACAAAATTAAATAATATCAACAGTAATAGATTTATTTTTTCCCCAATGGAAAACATACATGATTCCAAATGCACAACTACTTAACGAACACAGCCATCGAGATACAAATGCAATATCAATCGTACCAACATTTGAGAACGAAATCACATAAGATCCATTCGAGACTCGTATAAATGTCAAAAACCTATCCATAGTGAGATTCTACTCTAACTTTTATCGGTGTTATTCATACTATGGATATTGTTTTTGTTA
The DNA here is from genome assembly GCA_920104205.1 of Eupeodes latifasciatus. Lineage (NCBI taxonomy): Eukaryota > Metazoa > Arthropoda > Insecta > Diptera > Syrphidae > Eupeodes > Eupeodes latifasciatus. Next base: position 182,589,478 of record OV049924.1, read on the forward strand.
TTCTTGTAAAATCCTTCTATACTATGGATAGATTTGCCAACAAAACACGGGTAATATATATGTAATTAGTTCTTAAATAACCTAAAACACACACACAGTCTTTTAACTTGCGATCTTCTGCACTTCATTTTGTTATACTTAATTAATGAATTAATAATTAAATAAATTGAATTTAAATTATATTAAGAGCTCTGAGTTTCACTTATTAAAACCTTAACAATTTTAACCTACACCCATTACTTAAAATACATAGTTAATTTATCAAGAATTTCAAATCCATTCTCACTGTGTGACTAGTTTGAAGAGTCTTTTAGTACGTTTCCACCAACAAATAATCCGCGATTTAAGGCAAGTGATTTAAAATAAATCATGAGGTGTTTCCACCAAAGAAAAGGAGATTAATTTGACGTTTGGTTAATGTCATAACAACCAAACTTCAAATTAATCTCCTTTCGAAAAGAAAAAAATATGTATTTGTTCACTCATCATCTGTAAGTAATTAGTTTTATTATATTCTTGTACATATTTATTATTTTTGTATACTTACATTATTTCGTCTGTGATTTCTTGAAAGTTTTTTATTGTTTTGAATTTGAGTCATATGGAAGTGAGACAGATAGTTTTTGTTGACATTTCCATCTGTCAATAAACGAAATTGGCGTTTAAATGGGTCGGTTCAACAATTATTCTCCGAAAAAAAAGTTTGTTTGATTTGACAAACTAATGTTTCCAAGTAGATTTCAATGAGTTTTATTTGAAATCTTCATTTGAAGAGATTAAAATGTGTATGGTAAATCTTCGAGATTTCAAGGAGATTTGTGACAAATCTAGCTAAATCTCGGTTTAGTGCCCGGTGGAAACATAGTATTTACTAGCATGTTCTGGTAGATTCCATACTATCTCGTCTTGCCTCTTTGTTATTCTCTTTTTATATATATATATACCTATAGCTCTATTAAGTTGTTCGCTGCTTCCAATTTTCGCAACGTGGTTTGAAGCACATGTACGCTGCTGCTTGGGTGGGTTCTTCTGGTGTATTATATCAGTGTCCGCTAATTTACAGTAACGGTACCGATTTTTGTTTATTACTCTTCATGATGGACTTTCGATTTTTAAACTTTAGTATTTTTACTTTAGGTTTCGTTGCATTTAATAATTCTTTTTTTTTAATTAAACAGATTTTTCAATTTTAAAGTTCACTTTGAATTTATTTCCAATTTTTTTTTTCGATTTTAGGTTCGAATACTAGATACACGTCTGCTCTTATCACTGTCTCCAATCGAATCGAAAAATCAAAAATTCCGAACTTCTTTTGGCTTGTCCTTACAAATGAAACAAATTGTCTTTTAAGTAATTAAAAGAGGCAACAAAAAGCTGTAGGTATAGTACCTACAGCAAGGAAGAGCCAAAATGCAGTTCATATCAAAATAATCATAAATACAAATGAAAGAGTCGTTCATTACTTTCAATGTAGTGTCAACCAAAATAAATTTATCAACTCACTGCCAAAATCAAAACAAATAACAACTGTCAAGTTGCTTTTTTATGAGCAATAGAGGTCCAAAAATCAGAAAGGGAGGGTATTCAAATTATTGCATTCTTACTCAGATAAATAGTGGGCAGGTTCAGATGACATAAGGGACTAGAAAGTAAGTTTCTAGCATCTGATTGGCCAGCTGCCAAAAAATATGCCTTCCAATTGAGGCAACTTTATTGGAAAGTTGACTGGAAAGTTAGTCAAGAAAAATCTCCCCAACTATCAAGTCAAGTCTACTTCTTTCAAAATGACAGTTGATCATGTCTTTTTATTCAACTGAAAGCTGAACTTATGATTAAATGAATCAAATGATTTATTTATTTTCTGCACAGCTTCATTTAATGTTTTTCTGAAAAAGGGTTCCTTGTCCCTATTGTAAAACCCAACAAATACTACTCCCTGTACTCTTTAAGCTTTTTTGACCGATTGATGTGAATTTTACGACAACTTTTACTTGTTCCAATACAAATGATTTAAAAATAGTGACAAAATACAAATCCATGTACACCCAAAACTTGTTCGTTTTTTTTTTCATTTTATTTCAGTCAAACATTGAGAAAAACATAATTTCATATATTTTCAATCAAAACAAAAATAACTACGACAAGAGTAAAACAAAATCTTTTAATTTAACCGTGGAGTTTGAGAACGACTGGTTTCTCTTCACTACGCACTCTCAATTCTTCAAACTGTAACCAACTTCACATCTATTATTGCCGGGCGTCTAATACCAAATGTCAGCTGCTGTCACTAACACATGTCGATTAAACTAACTGGATTCGCAAATTAATTTTTCACAAATTGTTTTGTTATTTATTTTTTTAAACCCATTCCAAATTCCTTTAAATTAAATTAAAAAAACAAAATGAAATAAATTAACAAATGAGGTGTTTAAATATTCCTTCTTTTTTGGAGCACAATCTATGTGTTCCTAATCGATGGAATGTTATTATATTTGAGTTTAAGTTTTAAGTGAAACAAAAAAAAAAAGAAAGAAAAGGAATCCAAAAGTGTTGTGTGAAATTAGCTCTAATTTATTTAATAAATAAAATAGAATATAAATAATTTGTGAAATAAAAATGGAGTCGAATAGTAAATCGAATCCAAGTGAAACGCCAAAACAAAAGAAAAAGAATCCATCGCCACAAAAAAAGAAGAAAAACAAAAGTCCATCAAGAGCATCACAAACGAAACCAACATCATCGACATCGTCGTCGTCCAGCAAAAATACATCCAATTCCAATCAATCAGCAGGTCGACATTCTGACCATAACGATAGGCGGTAAGTTTATCTTTATATTATTCAATATTTTAAAAAGATTAATTGATTCTTTACCGCCAAATAATAGCTTTAAATTAATTTTACTACGAAACAAAGGTAAATGTCTTAAGAACTGCTTTCTAAAAGGCGGCATGTGCACTGTACACTGTACAGTATGTAGATAAGATTCTTGACACCTAAACTTCGATGGCATTCTTTAGATTCATCTTATTCTCTAGGAATGGTTTCATCACATCTTAGCATTTCACAGTGCAAAGCTATATTTTTGGTTATGAGAAAAACAGAAATTTTAGTTTGCGTTTGATTAAATTATAACCAAAGCCAATCATCTTCTTACAGTATGATGCTTGATGATCCTTTTTGCAGATCAATTCGGTATATGAAACCTGCAACAATTTGACTCGGGTTTATATGAATTCTGAGCTCTTAAGTTTACACTAGATCAACTAAATTCCCCCATATATGTATGCATTTTATCTTAAAGTGGCAATTTCTAATGTTAACTAAGTCATAGCTAAATAATTGGGTCTTAGGCAAGTTTCTTTGCAGTTGGTCATCTCCTATGCATGACTAATTCAGCTGATGTATCTTCAAATAAGCATGTAAACCAAATTTTTTATAAATCAATTTATAGTTTGAGACGTAAATTATGCATTAAGCTAAGAAAATACTAAGTGTTACATTATTTTATTTATTGTTGGGAGGTTTTAAATAATTTTAGAACTAGTTATATTAGTTTCTAAAAGATGTTACATTAGCAATGGTTGAAAAACATTTCGAACTTGAATTCCAATGATTCCATTTTGTTCCTTTGGATTTATTTTCTTTCACTGAATAAAAGAAATTGTAAATACACAGTAGCATTTCTTTTAAAAATATAAACTCTCATTATGAAATAATAAAAATAAATACATAACCGTCACGACTATGGACGCACTACTAGTAGTAGTAGTATTATTATTATTATAATTTATTAACATATAATTAAAATTATAATGCTAATATACAAAAACGAGCACAAGTTACAAGACTTCCGGCTCTGAGGTAAATTAATAGAAAAAAGAATTAATATTTAGTTAATATAAATTAAAATTAAAATTATTTACATGTTAATTATGATAAAGTTAAATGTCAATTTTTAATTTAATGAATAAATTATGTATATTTTGAATGTTTACTTGACTAGGGTGTTGTAGGGCTTCATAGACGGAAAAATTTGGTGTAGCGTTTATATTCGTTGGTGTAGCTGGGCAGTTGTTTAGAATATGAATGATGTCGATGCGAGTGTTACAATACGGACAAGTAGGTGGAGCTTCATTACGAAGTAGGTGCTGGTGTGTACTGACTGTATGACCAAGTCGAAGTCTAATGAAAGTGGTGTTCATGGTTTTTGATGTGGTGACAGGAAAGATAGGTTTAAGTCTCTCCGTGTTGATTGTTGAATAATGGTGGTTGTAGTCTCTCCAGTCGGATAAGCGTTTAAATTCAAGCTTTTTTTTTATGTACCGTAATAGATCAAGTTTGGTGGTAGGTTCAAAATAGTAGACAGGATCATATTGGGCCTGCGCGGCGGACAAATCTGCCAGCTCATTACCTTTTATACCCATATGGCTAGGTACCCACATAAGTTTCAATTTGTTTGGTTTGCTGATAAGATAGTCTCGGATCTTGTTAATTATGACAGTATTGTGATCAGGATTTTTTACAGCGTTTATGACTGATAGACTGTCTGAAGATATAACAAACTTTTTGTTGTGAGAGGCGCATGTTGTTATGGTTTTCAGAATGGCAAAAGCCTCGGCAGTAAAGATGGAAGCTGTTTGATTGAGTATACCAACACAAATCAAAGAGCCATCTTCGTTCACAGAAGCAAAAGATGTGTTTGTTGCAGTTTTTGAACCATCTGAGAAAAGGAAGTTCCATCCATTTTTTTTAAATTCTGATGACACGCTCAAAAAGGTCTGGACAAATACTTCTTTAGATGTGTTATTTTTGTTGAGATTTGACAAATTCATGATGAAAGATTTAGGTTGCATATTCCATGGGGGAAAACGTGGTATATATTTATTAATTTGCTTGATTGGGATGCCTAGTTCTTTTGCTGTTGTTATTGCAATGGATATTGCTGACGGTATCCGTTTTGGTGTTTTTAGTTTGATTGTGGAGTTGAAATCTTTTTCAATAATGGAGCCATTTGAGAAAGCAAGTTTGGTAAAGAGTTTTGCTTTTGTAGATGTAATTCTTTCCTCTAAGTTGGGCAGACCAGCTTCAACTAGCATGTTTTTTATGGTGCTTGTTGGGAATGCATTTAAGCTCCTCCGTACACTATGGTGGTAGGGTGGTTTAATAATGTTCAATGTTGATTTTGGTGAGTTTCCATAAATGATGAGCCCGTAGTCAATCTTGCTTAAAATTAAAGATCTACTTATATTACATAGTGTATTTACATGAACATTACATTTTTTGCTTGCTAAATAATTAATGATATTAGTTCTTTTATTTAAGTTTTTTTTCAACTCCAAACAGTGAGTTTTCCAATTATATCTATTATTGAAAGATAAGCCTAAGATACTTAAACTATTAACATTATTAATATTTACATTGTTTACAGAAAGAGGAATATTATTACATGACGTTTTACGGCAAATATGTAAAGTATTACATTTGTTCAATGATAGTCTAGCTCCGGATCGAGATGACCAGGCGAGAATATCATTGAGAACGTTTGTTAGTAGTAAGTTGGCAGTAGATGGGTCATTATGTTTACATAGAATATAAAAGTCGTCAGCGTAAGCGGTGTGTTCAAGTTGTTTGTGATTTGCAATAATAGAACTTAAGTCGTCAAAGGCAATAATAAATAACACCACAGATAGTGGAGATCCTTGAGGAATTCCATTTGACAAGGCGTAAAATGGTGAAAAACAGTTTTGTGTTTTAACACATATTTTTCTGTTCGTAAGAAAGGCTTTAATAAAGTTAAACATTTTCGGGCCGATGCCCCAAGTAATAAGTTTGTTGAGTATGAGGTGAATACCTATTCTATCAAACGCCTTTTCAAAATCTAAAGAGAGAATAGTTACATGGTTTCGTGCAGATAGAGCGTTAGAGATGTAAAAGTCTAAGTGAACTAGTGCATCTGTGCATCCTTTGTTGGATTGAAAAGCTACTTGATTTGGTTTTATTAGATTTTTAGAATTGATTAGCCAAAGCAAACGTTTGGCTACAATTTTTTCAAGAACTTTAGCAACGCATGGTATGAGGGAGATTGGTCTAAAACCGTTAACGTTGTTAATGTTTTTCTTTGGTTTAGGCAGCGGAAATAAAGTTGCTTGTTTCCAATTTTGTGGAATAATACCAGTATCCAGCACATTGTTATACAGTTGTATGAGCCTTAATTTTGCAGTTGGCGGAAGATTTTTCAACATGGGATATGATATCCTGTCTCTGCTGGGTGTTTTACCTTTAAGTTTTTGTAGACAACTTTCGAGTTCAAGGAGTGAAATCCTATTTTCTATTAATTTTGCGGATCGAGAAATAAAGCTATTATCTATCGAGGAAAGAAGACAGAGTTCTTTTTGAGAAATGTAGTCAGTATGAAAATTTTCATCCTTGGCATAGTTTGACCAAGTAAGAGCAAAGTGGTTACTGATTTCGTTGGGGTTGGAAATAGAACCTGTGGGGGTTTCAATGACTTCAATATTATGTTGTGTGTACTCACCAGTTAAACAACGAATGTTATGCCAGATTTTAGTTGGAGATGAGTTAGGATTAATAGATGAGGTAAAATTAATCAAACTCTTCGCTTTTGCAGATTTAAGTTCTCTACGAAATTTTGCATTGGCTTTTTTGAAGAGAATTAAATTATTTTGATTTGGATATTTTTTGAAAAGCCTCCATGCTTTTACATTTTCGTAACGTAAAGTTTTGAGTTCTGGGTTCCACCATGCCACGGTACGTATTTGTTCTTTGCTTCTGCTTTGAGGGATGGATATGTTTGCAGCAGTCCGAATTGCTTTGTGGATGAGAGCAGCCTCTTTGTTAATGTTGACTGAGGGACTATGAACTGATAAGTATTCTGATATGTGATTGTTAAAACAATCCCAGTCAGCAAAATCAGTTTTAAATTTATGGTTTACTAGAGATCTAGCAAAGATTGGGCCAAGAGCCACTTTGCAAATAATAGGGAAGTGATCGCTATTGTGGAGATCATCCAAAATTTGCCAAGAAGCTTTATTTTGCAATTCGGGGGAGCAGCATGTAATGTCGACGTGTGTTAGGGTGTTGTGTGTCGATAAGTGGGTAGGAGAGCCATCATTTAATATAACAAGATTGGAGTAAGACAAAAAATTTTCAAACGTTGCACCTCTATGGTTTGTAATTGGGGATCCCCAAAGAACGCTCCAAGAGTTCACATCGCCCATCAGAATAATAGGTGTTTCAATTTGGTTAAAAATATTGATAAGGTCATCTCTCGAGAATTTTTGTGTAGGTAGTATATAAATTGAAACCAAAGTAACTTTAACGGACAGGTGAACTTCAACTGCTAATACCAAAATATGGGAGACTATGGGAATTTTTAAGTGCGGGATGTTTTTTTTAATAAGAATTGCAATCCCTTGTTTTGCTGTTATATTTTCTTGAAAATTATGGAAATAACCTATATACGCCTTGGGTATGTAGGGAGTGAAATTAAACGCACAATGAGTTTCTTGAATTGAAATAATATCTGGATTGTATTGCTTAATGAGGATATTTAATTCATCGTAGTTGTTTTTAAATCCTTTAATATTCCATTGCATAGTAATTAAATTTTTTTTATATAAATTAGGTGGATTTGGTTGTGGTCGCAAACACCCCTGGCCGGAACAGGAGTGGGAGTTATTTAGTCCCACTTCTGCTTCAGTCAGTAATGCCTGCGACCTTGTGTTGTTAGAAATTTTATTGGTTTTATGCATTGTCATCTGTATCAGAGGTGTTCATATAATATAATTCGTTGTTTATTAGATTATTGGTAATTTTAGAGATAGGTGAGTTTAGTTGTGAATTTGTATTTTTTTGTGTTTTTTGGATTGAAGGAGAAGGAAGTGGATGGTTGAGAGGTTTATTTAATGTTGTTTGTGTAGCTGAAGCAGCAGAGGAGATAATTGAGCCAAAAGAAGTATTTGTGGGTGGTGATTTATTTTGCGAGAAGCTGGGTGGAGACCGATGAATTGGGTTGCTTATTGTCTTTTTTTTATCTTGTTGGGTTAGGAAAGAAGTTGAAGTCGATTGATTAGCGTGATCATTAGAAGTTGAGTGGGATTGGTTGTCAAGAGGATTTTTTTCGTTTAAAATTGTATTATTGGTTGAAGAGGTGTGTATGGCTTGATGAGCAATATTAGCAAAAGTCTTCGTAAAGGGGAGTTCAGGGTTTAGTTCCTTGTATGCTTGCTTGGCTTCAAACACTGTACATTTTCTAACTGTCTTAATTTTTAATATTTCTTTTGCTTTTATGAAACTTTTGCATGTTTTTGAAGATGCGGGGTGCTCTTCAGAGCAGTTGGCACAATAGGTGCGTGTACAAGAATGAGGGTCTACAGGGAGCATGTTGCAGTTTACACAAGATTTGGGGTTTTTACATCTCTTGGCTGTGTGACCTAAGAGTTGGCAATTTTGACACCGCATGGGGTTAGGAAAATATTCAGTTACGATGCAATTATACCAGCCAATATTAACTGTGCTAGGTGGACGAAAGCGATCAAACGTAAAAAGAATGATGTTTGTAGGAGTTACTATGCCATCAACTTTTTTAGTGAATTTGTACACATCAGTTACACCCTGTGAACTCATTTCTTTTATTATTTCTTCGTCGGGTACATTAATAAGATAAGGTGCATAGACTGTACCTTTAGAGGCATTTAAGTTTGTATGGAGGGTAACCTTGATAGGACAGAGGTTTGATAGAGATTTTTTTGATAAGAAAATTTCAGCTATTTTAAGAGATTTCACCAGGATGAGCAGATTACCATCACGCAACTGAGTAATATATTCATATCCAGTGCTAATTCCATCTATAGCTTTTTTTAGTAAAAATACACTGAACTTTGAGAGAGGTTTATCACTATCTGTTGGGGCGATAACGATAAATTTGGGGTTAGGATTAGACGAGGAGGTTGGAATAGAAGGATTAGACGAGGAAGCCGGAATGGAGGGATTAAGGTCAATCTTCGTGTAATTTGTTTTTTTTCTTTTTTTTTTGTTCGAGTTTTCGGAATACCAATCTACATCTACATCAGTAGGTAGATTGCAAAACCGATTACCCGTAAGCACATGTGGCCCTGAGGCCATGTTTTTATTTGTTCACACTTTTATTTGTAATTTACACTACAACTATGTAAATGAACGAGTAGAGAAAAAAAAAATGCTAATTGAAAATAGCGGAATAGGTACCAACGAAAATAAGCGAGAAGCACACTGAGAGTGAAACGATGCTATCGGCTTGGAGGTTAGTCGGTGACTGAGTAGTAGTAGTAGTAATAATGACTTTATTTCAATATAAAAGTTACAAACAATTTTTGTTTTCTAAGTCTATTTTGGTTTGGCCCAAGGCCGTCTACCAGATTGGGACGCACTACTATATTCTGTTTCCCAGGTAACGTCAGAAAGTTCATCTTCAAGTCCTTGAATGAGTTGTAAAGCATTTTCATAGACTTTATCTCTCGCTTGGTGAAAAAGAAAAAGATCTCGGTTTCGAATTGTGATTAAATGTTCAAAGAAGAAGACCAGGAACATTTTCTTCACAAATTACTATTATTTTGTTGCTTGTGTAGAACGGAGAGCCACCTTGTTGAAAATCAACGTCGGCTAATTTCTTCAATTGAAGTTCTAAAATAAATAAAAAACTCGATCTAATAAATTCTCAGTTTATCTATGGAACTCGAGCATTTCTTCACAACTAATAATTTATGTAGATATCGATTTAAAATCATTTTTGAGTTTTAGGAATTTTAGATTTCGGTTGAATGGAACTGGGTTCTAACGTTTTTTTGCTATTTTTGTAACACCCCATAGACACTTCTGGCTCTAAATTCTGATATTATCAGATATCACTTAATTGTTTTTATTGGATTTCGTTTAAGATTTGTGTTATTAAAAATAATTCTTTTTCTTTTGCTTTTTACGGATCCGAGTAGTCCTATTTTCAATGACTCTTCCGCATAGATCTGGCTGAATTTAAGCAATGGTCAGATGTTATGTTCACCTTTAGAGCATCGGTCAATTGTGGTTTATTTGCATAGATCTGCAAATCACCCCTGCGAGAGATAACCTTACCCTCAAATCGTTCATGCAAAATGTCAATCGTGGCATTTGCTGTGTGGCACGTAGCGTCGCGCGCCGTCCTGCTGGAACCACATGTCGTCTAGGCCCATATGGATCAATTTGGGCCATAAGAAATGAGTTATCATCGTTATGTAGCGTTCGCTGTTCTTCACGGTGACCGCCTCACGTCGTTTTCAAAAAAGTACGGACCAATTACGCCGCCGGCCCTCGTCACTAAAGATGATTTTTCGGTCAAAATTGGGGTCGTCTTCCAAACGATTCGAAGCCTAGTCAGCGAATAAACGGCAAAAACTCAATCGAGTTCTAATTTTTCACTAAACCAAGTTTTAGAGATTAAAACTTTGTCAAGAAATTGACCGTTAGTTTGATTTTGGTATGCAGGTCTTTAGTGCTTATAAATATATGTTTTACATTTTTAAATTTAGTTAAAAATAGAACAACATTCTCAGTGTACAGTTTAAAAAAAAATCTCTATACTTGACAGCACGTCTGAAATTAAGTTCAAAGGTAAACTAATGAGAATTCCTGTAAGTGTGAATATTACAGCTATATTGTTTAAGTGGTGAAATTCCACTGGCTAATTCGGTACATTTTGGAAATCGGCTTTATTGATATGAAAATATTCATACGTCCACTATTTTGAATTAGAAATAAAAAACAGCTTCAATCACTCTCATGTATCATTTTAAATACATACAATTATATTTCTATCGTGCGGCCTAAGCTTATATAAAATATACCTGTAAAATAAGCTCATCTTCAAAAATTTAAATGGAATTTAATTTTTCATAAAAAACACTTAAGTGCCTTGCACATGAGCAACGAACTGCGAACTGCGAATGGACGAACAAACGTGATTGTACACATTTAAAAAGTCAATTCCACACAAAAACACATTTAAATTATAAGAAACCAATTGACACTAATATTAGGATAATAAAATTTGCATTTTGTTCTCTAAAACAAGAGAATTTTGCAAAAACAATTTGGTAGTAACGAATCGCAGTGTGGTCATCGAGAAAGAACTAATAGAGAGAACCAACTTCGACGGTTTTTCTCTTTTTGCCTACAAGCTGTGATTTGGCCACCAACTTGCATATGTATTAACTCCATATAAAAAAATGTGGGGAACAAATACTTATGCAAGTTTGTGCACATACTCACCACGAAAGAGAAAAAACTTTTCTCTTTTCTCTCTGCTCACCACCTTTTAAAAATGGCGACCACCTTTGAAAAATGGCGGATGTAGTCAGCTGTTCAGAGGTGTTGAAAGAAAATTCAAAATTGTGTATGAACAACTTTTCGGTACTCTCATTGTGTTCGTTTGAGAGTAATATCATTCGAATATGAAGTGAAATTAATTACTCTTGTTAGGTGCCAGAACAATGAAGATTTAGAAACAATTCTAAATTACGCATTTAGATAAATATTAGTAAGTTATTTGAAGCCAGTTTTAATCATTAAGTAAGTAAAATAAATTATGTGGTGCAACAGTCCAATGAGAATTAGGACCTAGAAACATAAAACTCTGAAAGCACTACAACTATTATTTGTATTATTAGCTGCGTTTATGCGTTTAATTTTCGCTCAGACCGTTGAAAGATGCAAAAAAAACTGAGATTTGTTTCAATTTTCAGAGTTTATCGACTTAATTTTGTCGATGCGAGAGTTGCAGAAACATTGAAAACGAGAGTTACAGAATGTAAACATGGAACATTGAAAACATTTTTATATACTCATCTCTTTTTTCCATTCCTATTTTATTTGTGTGTACTCGTTGTTTATTTCCTTTACATTACTCACGACATTTCCATTCCAATATGCTGAAAATAAGTGATTTAAGTAGACACTAAATAAAAAGACCGTCAACTTGTTACTTCTGTTGCCAATTTTCATTGCATAAGATTTGTGAATAGGTGATAAGATATTCTTACTGCTTTCCACTAAGCTAGTGTGTTGCTTTTAAAGGCTTAACTACATAAGCCGAAAAGTACTTTTGTACAAAAGTAAAAATATTTGTATTCTCGCTAGTTCAGTGGTTTTGTGAAAAGAATATACAACCAAAATTTAAGTCTTATGCATCATTTTTATATATTATCTTTCAGTTATATAGCAACAAGGAAAAATCTGTCAGGGAAAGTTCTAACTACAGTTTTTCTGAAAGTGCATTGTGGCTTATTCATAGATGTTTGCTAAACTTTTTAGGCTATTCATATGCATGCAAATCAAAGTTAAGGGCTAAACCTGAATGACTATAAACATAGAAAATGCTGTGTTCAAGTAATTATTATCGCAGCCAAATTTCATAATTGATTTTTTTGGTGTATAAAAAAGCTGAAAAAATAATTCATGACAGATAAATGTTACGTTAACACTAAGTTCCAGAAAATATCGATTGATACCGCAATTGCAGAAGATATGGATATTTTTTTTAAAATATTCCCGGTAAACTGTAAAACTTTATTAATTCCGCCTTTTATAATTCAATGTAAAATAATTCAATGCAGTATATTTTAGATAATACAGTAGTTAAGTTATTAGTTAAGGTATTACTATTGAAATAAACATAACATACATTTATTAAAAACATGTACTCGTCCATATATACAAATAAAGTCTAATCTAAAAAGCCTTAACCTTGTTAAACACTTTCTGCACACATCCTTTCTTGTTTTGGTTGTTCCTGCCATCTATCTGTAACTTAGAGAAAAAGAAGAGAAAAACAAATTCACCACGAACTACCGGTATAACTTCTTCCGTTATTTATTGACAAACAAAAATGTTTTGCTAGAATTAATTTGAATTATAAGAGTATTTTTGTAGATATAAAAACGACATGATGTTAGCAAAATTAAAAAAAAAAATTCATGAGAATTACAAATATTATAATGAGACTTTAAAAAACATAGCCTTCTTGGCTATCAATAAACAAAAATGAGAAATGTCGCATTTCCCGGAAATGATGTTTTTTTGTGTACTCTTCTCCGAGGTAAAAACATGTATACACCGATACGAATTCAACACGCTATAAAAAATGAGAGTAAGAGGTTTCGAAGAGACGGAGACGAGGAAATTTGGCTCTCTCATTTAGTTTTTTCTCTCTGGTGTGGTTGCTGCGAACTATCAAACTCTATTCGCGTTCCACATAACATCCACACTTCAACGAATAAATTGTTCGCGCTCAACTTAACCTCAAAATTATACCACTCTTGTTTTGTTTTTGTGTGAAAGATCTTTCGAGTTAATAAGCACAGGGATGTGCTGTAGTGTTGGTTAAACATCGATAGTCTATCGATAGTAAAAAACTATCGCGTACATCGATAGTTTCTAAAAACTATCGAACACACTATCGATAGTTTCAATACTTCCAAATTATTTTACCACAAGGCTATTTTTCTGAACACACCGCTGTTTAATTTTCAACTCATACAACACTGGAAATCTATTGAAAATCTTCATGTCTCATCATTTCAATTTATGATTTTTGGTTTGGGGAACCACCGAATTATAGTTTTGTAAGTTGTCATTGTTATCATATGTTACTATTTTTTGTTTAATAAACTAATTTAAAATAAGCACTCTTGATTTTTGTATCATTTGCCTTAAAAGCTAAATTCATTTATAAAAAATGTTGTCTTGTGACCGAAAAACTCGTGAACTGATGGGTCAAATGTTCAAATTTTTTTCAAATTGTTTGGCATCTTTGGGAAGCTTGCCACATTAACCAAAAAAATAAAGTGGTATTCGTCAGGCCGTACCGAACTGTTTTTTTTTTGGATTACAATAATACATGGTGTTTTTTTTTTTCAAAAAAATATCTTAAAAAGCAAGTTAAATTATACATTTCTAGTTGCTTAATATAAGTTTGAAATTCAAATATTCAGATTTTCAACCGTTTTTTATTATTCAAAAAATGTGTACTTAATAGAAAAGCCTTTTTAATGCTTTTTAAGATATTTAGTAAAACCATCGATAGTATCGATAGTGTTTTCCAAAACTATCGATACTATCAAAAGTGGAAACTATCGATGTTTAACTAACACTAATGTGTTGAAAATAAATTTTCTCTGAGTAAACATCCCTGGGTCAAGTTGACAAATCGTCACAGTGGGGCAGCTCCATACATGGTGATGATAAAAAGGTCACCTTGCAAAATTAAAGCAACGGGATTATAAAGTTCGCTCTCTTAAAGTTAACGGAAAATCTGATATGAAGAGTGTGTTTTTTTTATGTCTCGTAGTCAAGGTTAGACAGCCCCTCAAAGTAGACTTTTAATGTGCAAAAATCGCTTATTTAAAAAGTGCTAAAAAAGATTAACTTTAGTTTTATTCATAAAATCAAAATTAAGATCGGAAAAAAGTTTCAAAAAATGTCACACCTAGATAAAGGTATGTAGATTATGATTGAAGTTTAAAAATATAAAAAAAAGAAATCTTTATGTTGAAATAATTGAAATGAAAAGAAGAAATTTTGTTAAGGCTTTTTTTTACTTTTTAATTCATATCTTCTGTTGGGGCAAAAGTCAAGCAGGTCTGAAAGTGGGAAAAGTTTCAGGAACAATATACCTATACTACCAAAAAAACAAAAGTGCTGACTTTTGCCCCAAATATTTGTTTTCAATTTTTTAAAATAAAGTTATAGTATTTAAAAAGCTGAAAAATTGTTTACTTCTTTTTATAAATTTATTTTACAACATTTTAGGAACAATATTCAATTTCTGATAGCTAAATTTTATTATAAAATTGTTTTTAAGTGCTTCAATTTTTTTTTGAAAAAATTATGTCAAAATTGTTATACCTATAGTCCTTCTTTTCAATACAATTTCTCTGCTCCTTTTCTGTTCTAAATTGCAAGTTAACAATATTTTTGAACTTTTCAAACAATTATTTAAATGAAAAAAGGTTGTGAAAAATTTTTACTTTACCAAAAAAATATTATGCTTTCCATTTTATTAATAATTTTAAGCTTTAAATAAAAAAAATTAAGTAAATTGACATCTACACTAAATTAAATGTTATTTTGTCTACTTCTTACTTTTTTGAAAATCATTTCTCATTTTGCACTTTGCAACTTGTTTTTAGGTTCTAAAGACCAAAATTTCCAATGCTCAAGAAAAAAATTGGTCGAAATTTATTTTTTGAGCAAGCAAACAAACATTGATCAAAAGTTCTCAGATGTTGAATCCTACATACAAAATAAAAGTTTTTGTAGCCCAAGTCACATCACTAATTTAAAGGTAGTTTTAAAACATTTTAAATCCCAGTTCATAATTAAAAGGGATCGCTCACACCGAATGAAGAAAACATTTTTTTTTCGTCTGAAAAAAGTTGGCTCAGTAAAAACTTTTCGTTCAAAAAATATCTCCCATCCGTTGGACGCCCTGCACTTGATTTTGGCAACAGTAGTGAGCAGACAAAACGAAAGCGCACGGCATGCAGAGTTACGAAATACTGTTCCAACATCTGAACTTGTTTTTGCAGCTCAAATGAGCTTACGAGCATCTGGTCAAAAACAAGAAGCTGATTTGGTCAAAGAAGCAACATCATCCCCAGATTTTTTAAACAAATTGCAAAACTGTAATAAGTTAAAAAAAATGTCTACTTTAGAAGCTTTGTCAATGATGATGGAAGCTAAACTGTCTCGACATCAATACAATGTCATAAGAAGTTAGCCTAGTATTTCGACAACACTAAATTACAACATAATTGTGTTTCTTACCCAAGGTTTCGTTGCTTAAATACGAATTCGAAACTACTAAATTCCAACAAATCCCATTTTTGAAATATCTTAATCTGAATATGCAAGAAATCTTGTATTATATTAAAATAATATGTACCGCAGAGTAGGTTTATTAAAATCACTTCTATTCACAGGATTTTGATTGAATTTGGAAGGGTCGCAGACTTGTTATTTTCAAGTGCTTTTAGATCTCACGACAACTTTTGCGTTCAAAAATTATACTGAGATCTAAATCTTAAAAGAATTTAAAAATATTTTTTGTTGACATTTTTAATATTGTTATTTCTCAAAAACGTAAAGAGATTGTTTTAGAATATCTCAGAAACGCGCTGTGCTGGAATTTTTAAGCTTTGGATTCTAATTCAGAATACTAAAATTCTTCAAAAAAGTGATCATAGGTTAGAAAAAAATTATTTTTTAAACAAGTAGAATTCGTCAATTAAAACTTTTTAAATAAGCGATTTCAGGTTAATTTATACAATATTCCCGAAATTTAAAACTGTACCAGTGGTTTCAATAAACTACTACCTTTATCATAAAAACACAAACAGCCATCATAATAGCATTTTTACCTTAAAAAATAATTGATATCATAAAATGGCCATTTCTGCCCCACTGTGCGTCGCTACCTGCGAATAGAAATAAAAGCTCATGTGAAAGAAAAGTCAAAATATGCGAACATCCACAATCCGAAGTTCGCAGTTCGTTGCTCATGTGCAAGGCACTTTACAATTCCAATTCCAATTCCTTGACAAAATTCTAAAATCAATTTAAAACTCGATCTTAAAAATGTTTAGAACTCTAGCACTTCTTCACTTTCTATAATTTCCTTAAAACTCGGTGTGAATTTATTATTGAGTTTTAGGGACTTAGAATTATTGTTTATTGAAACATAGTTCGAATAGAACGAATAATTTACGGCTTTCATACCAAAAGTTAGAATTTTTTTGACATACATTTCTGACATTCTCTTATTTTAATAATATTGAATAACGCATCACGATAGAGACTTGAATTAAATTTTATATTATATATTGTACCGTGATACCAAACAAATATATTTTTGGAAAACATTTTTTTATAAATCGAAAAAACTGAAAAAAACTATTTGTCAACTCGAAAATTTTACGAAAAAAAAATGATTTTATCTCCAAAATAATTTTGCGCAACAAAGAATAACGTTTCTAACATCTGGTAAAATTTTGAGAAAAATCGAATTGACAGTTTTTTTTATAAAAAATAAAAACCAAACAAAATTTTACTCAAAGTTGGTAAAAATAGATTTTCGACTCAAATATCTCTTAAAAAATTTGAGATCATGGCTTGCAACTAATTTTATCTTACAATAAATATTGTTTTCAACATTCGGTAACATTTTGAGAAAAACCGAATTTATATTTTTTGTACAAAAAATAAACAACTAAAAAAAATGTATAAAAGTTGGTAAAAATAGATTTTCGACTCAAATATCTTTTCAAAAATTTGAGATATTGGCTTTAAACTAATTTTATGTTTAAAAAAATATTGTTGCCAACATTCTGCAAAATTTTGAAAAAAAAAAAACGAATTTACAGGTTATTTTCAAAAAATAAAAACCTAAAAAAAAAAAACAATACTAAAAGTTATTAAAAATGTATTTTCGACTCAAATATCTTTTTTAAATATTTGAGATTGTGGCTTCAAGCTAAATTTATTTTATAAGAAATATTGTTTTCAACATTCGGTAATATTTTGAGAAAAATTGAATTTACTAAAAATAATAACCTAAAAAAAAACAATACTAAAACTTGGTAAAAATTTAGTTTCTACTCAAAAATTGAAAATATTGGCTTCAAACTTATTTTATCTTGCAGAAAATATTGTTTTCGACATTCAGTAAATTTTCAACAGTCCGTTTTTTCATAAAAAATAAAATCTACAAAAAATAGTACGCAAATTTGGTATAAATTGATGTTCATTTCTCGATATCTCGTGAATAATATAAGATATTGACTTCAAATTAATTATTTGTATATTTTTACATAAGAAATAAAAATGTTTAAGAAATGCTACTAAAATTGTTTAAAATTGGGTTTCGACTAAAAATCTCGTTAACTAAAATAGATTTTGAAATCAAACTTTTTCATCATATGCAAAATATTGTTGTTAATTTTAACATTTTTTTTTAACTAATTCAACTGACTCCTTTTTTAACAAAAACACGAAAACCTACAAACATTTTAAGGAAGACAAATCGACAGGCGGGATGGGAAGTTATCAGTATGGGTCGCATCCCAACCTCTTTTTAATTTTCATACCAGTGGTCAATTTTTAGAAAAGCAAGCGACAAATGTTTTTCTTTCAAGACAAATTTACTACAAAATCACGAAAATTAATCCAATGATTAGTTTTCCAAAATTTTAAAGTTTTAAAGTCGTTATATTTTTTCTTCGCTGAATATCATTTGCGTCACTAGCGCATTTATAATAACCATGGTAAACTAGGCGAATACGCACTTTTATTATTGTGTTTTTTTTATTTTTCAATTTTGCTGTTTTCTAATTTCTTGAATCGCAATACCAAATACATACATACATAAAAGAGCACAAGATCTGTCTGACCAATTTATGTTTCTAATAATTATTATAATAAATAAAGCTTTGTAAAATATTTACACATACATACGTCAAAAATTCGACAACATCACACAGTATCAAAAATAATTTAGCCGACAGTTTTCACACTCAATGTCATTGATCATTTTGTGTATACCTTGAGAACTCTCTAAATCAAGCGGCTCAATGGTCTAGGGGTATGATTCTCGCTTTGGGTGCGAGAGGTCCCGGGTTCAAATCCCGGTTGAGCCCAATTTTTGTTTTGTCAAAAATTGTTTTTGGGCACAAATGTATACACCTTTTCAGTTGTATACAAACAATCACAATCAAACATTATAACTTTCTAAATTAAATAAAAATAAGCACTAGGTAATAAGTTCGAGACTGTTAAGTCCCATTCCATTGTCTTTTACCTCAAAAAAGTGAGATTTTTGTTTACCCTCGGTTAAAAATCAAATTATCCCTTTTTTGATTTTTTGTGAGTAATTCTCTTTCTTACACCGTCACTTAAAAGCAGCTGTTACAAGAAATAAAACAAAACCAAATAAAAGACTTATATCGATGGAATGGGTGGTAGGGTTTGGTCTTCACATGCAATATGATGGCGAAAATGTGTTGTGTTCGTGTTCATGAAAATAAGTTGAAATTTGGGTTCGTTCGATGAAAGAACTTAAAATGTAATATATTTTTTTTAGCAAGTTGGTGTTTTTCCACTTTTATTACTAATAAAAAGAATAATACGGTATAAGGGTAACACACACTTGTGATGATCCCTAATGCGATATAGATGCCAATGTTTTCGATTCAATAATTTGTATGTTTTTATATTTTGATTCGGTTATGCCACATTTATTTAGATTTACTCAAACATTGATTTTTTGTCTTTTTTGAATACCTATGTTTTTTGTTTCTTATTTTAATCAAAAACTCGATACATTTGCCAGTAGACTAGATTCTTTTAAATTAATACAAAAATAAATAAAAATAAAAACCTTTTTGGAGATGCGGGGCATCGATCCCCGTACCTCTCACATGCTAAGCGAGCGCTCTACCATCTGAGCTACATCCCCATATAATTTTTTTAAAATAGCATTTCATTGAATGACAATGGTGGACACCATAAAAGAAACAGTAGGTACATTATAATTAATAATTCCCTAAAATCAACAAGATATTCAGAAAAAAGAACGATAATGACTTTCCGTGTATGAAACTCCAAAGAACTGATGAGAACAGGGACGTACTCAGGACAGCGCAAATAGATCCAGAAGAAGCCATCTTTGACGATGACTTTTACATAATTGAAGATCCGAAGGAAAAAGTGGAGGCGGTGCGAGCTGCTTTCCAGCAAGTGTATAAGTTGAACGTTAGCATTCGCCCAAACCACGACCTGGAAAACAGACCCTACTTAATCACTTTTACCTCCGAAATGATATGACACAATGGCGATCTGAGAACCGCGGTTTCATGCGGTTCGATGACGATTCCTTGGCAAATGCCATAATCGCCGAGCAAACGGGAGCAAGTCCCTTGTTGGTGACGAAGGTTGAGCTTCAGCTCATCTTCAATTCAATAAAAAATAAAAAGTCAGCGGGTGTGTCGATGGTATATCCAACGTTGTACTAAGACATTTACCGATGGAGGCAATTGACATTTACACCACACTCTTCAATAATGCACTGAATAATGCATATAATCCAGTGCATTGGAAGACCGCTGTGGTTCATTCTCTCCCGAAAAAGGGAAAGGACAACTCCAACCCGTCAAATCTTCGGTCGATAAGTCTACTTCCGAGCATCAGCAAAGTTTTCGAAAAAATAATTAATAGGGCTCTGACTAAGTGGGCTGCGGACAACAAAATAATTCCGGATAAACAGTTCGGGTTCAAGGCGGGTCATGACACAATTCATGCTGCGTCTAAACTCGTTTCTGATATCCAATGGAATAAAACAAAACAACAATGCACAGGTGCTGTTCTGGTTGATTTGGAAAAGGCCTTTGACACCGTATGGTTAGAGGTTCTTTACCTAAAACTGAGCAGGCTTGACATAAGCAAGCCATTGTTGTATATACTTTATGATATGCTTAACGGTAGAAAGTTTGTTGTCAAAAGTGGCAATGTAACTTCTACCACAACATTCCAAATTAACAATGGTCTTCAACAGGGAGCGGTGAATTCGCCGATTCTCTTCAACATTTACACCAGCGATCTGATAGGTATCTTACAAAGGCAATTTTGTACGCCGACGATCTAATTGCATACAGAACGGCCCGAAAGGTTAAGGTGATTTCGACTAGATTCAGCAATATTGGGACTACTGGAAACTGAAAATATTATTATTAGAGTTTCCGCATACCATCTCGGCTAAAGCCAAGAGTACCCATCTCATATATAAGATAGGGCTCTATTTATCCCTAACCCTAGAGGTATAAAAGAAACGAGATTAGTTATAAAACTCTAAAATATACTTTTGTTAATAATTAATTTATAAAATCATGTTCTTTCGTGTATTCATTTGCACTAGGTTATATCAATTTTAATAAATTCACACAACTTTTTCTTGAAAGCATTCATATTAGTTTCACTCTTCACACTATTCGGTAAATTATTGAAGTAATTAATGCCATCGTAGAAGATTGAGCTTTGGGTACTACTTAACCTACATCGCTCCGGTTTGAGGTTGGTTCCATTTCTCAAACTATAAGGTTGAACTGCCGCCACTTCCACTAATCCATCCGATAAATACTCCGGTAACATATCATTTCTCAATTTAAAAATAAAAATCATAGCATCAAACATCAATTTCTGTTTTACATTCATCCAACACAAACATTCAAGCAAAACACGGATTGGTGTATACACGTTTAGTCTTAAAATTATCCTCATACTTTTATTTTGTAGTCTTTGCAGTCTTTGTTTGACGTCTGCATTCGAACCAAATAATAATGTCGAACAGTAATTGAAATGCGGCAAAATTA
This sequence comes from Eupeodes latifasciatus, assembly GCA_920104205.1. Classification (NCBI taxonomy): domain Eukaryota; kingdom Metazoa; phylum Arthropoda; class Insecta; order Diptera; family Syrphidae; genus Eupeodes; species Eupeodes latifasciatus. The sequence goes on from OV049924.1 coordinate 182,610,929, forward strand.
TCGCGTTATACAGAAGAGTCGAAGCATTCAATGTTAAATTTTTACGGATTCTACTAAAAAAATAAACTTTCTTTGAGATGTTTGCGCATACATGACTGGCATGTTCTTTAAGATTTAGTTTTTTGTCAATGACACAACCTAAATACTTAATACTTTCAACACAAACTAACGGTTCATTATCCATTCTCACATCAATGTTATCATTCATTCCAAACTTCATATACTTCGTCTTATTAACATTCACCTTAAGTTTATTCATTTTCAGCCATATATCAAGTCTTTTCAAGTCTTCATTCAGTTTGGCACACATACCTTCACTATTTTTTCCACAAATATAAATCAGACTATCATCTGCAAAGAGTTTCATACTGCAGCATTTTAAACATTTTTTAAAGTCATTAATATACAAAAGAAACAAAAACACTCCCAAAACAGAACCTTGAGGCACTCCCAAATTTATAACTCTAGCACTCGATGTTTCTAGTTCTTTGGCTTCTATTCGAAAGATATGACTCAAACCATTTCCATTCACGATCACAAACACCACATAATCGCAATTTCTTCAGTAATATTTCTATATCAATCGTTTCAAACGCTCTTTTCAAATCAAGAAAAACAACCACTATCGAAAGTCCACCATCCATCTTCCTTTTCCAATTCCACACAACACAATTAATCGCCGCGCCGTTTCACATGAATGTCCATTCCTGAATCCAGATTGCTCTTCAATTAACAGACTATTACATTCCAAATAATTAAGAAATTGTTCTGCAACAAATTTTTCCAAAATCTTTTCACACAACGGTAACATATTTACAGGTCTGAAATCTTCACACTTATTCGAATTGCTCACTTTTTCGACAGGGACAATTAATGATTCCTTCCAACTTTCAGGAAATTTACCCGTTGATAATGACGTATTTATTATTTTCATAAGCACCGGACCGATTATCTCAATTGATTGCAGAATCATTTCTTTGTTTAATCTAAACATATGTATCTTTTTTATTATTTAATTTACTTATTAAAGTGTAGAGAGATCTTTCGCTGCAAAAACTGAAAGCAAAAACAGAATTTACACTAATATCAGGTGACACAAATGGAATATATGGTATGGAGGCATTTATTTCACAAATGCTATCAATAAAGTAGTTATTAAATTTATTCGCTATTTCACCAGATTGATTCGAGATAACATCACCAAAATGGATAGACTCAATGTGGTTTTGTTTAGTATTCTTTAACACCATATTTTTCAAAGTTTTCCACATTTCCATTTGATTACCCTCCGTAGCAGATATTTTAGAAATAATGTAGTCACTCTTAGCCATTCGAATTATTTTTTCATTCTTTAATCTTAGTAGGTCGAAATTAAACCATTTTTTGTCTTCAAATTGAGGAGCAAGTTTTTTTACCGTTAACCTTTCGCAACACTTATTAAGTTTTTCACTAAAAGAATTTGACAAATCATTCAAATCATCTTTCGAAAAAATATTATGAAAACCTTCTGTGATAAGGCAGGAATCAAAATGTTCTTTTGTATAGCGTAAAACACTATACTCTTTTCTTTTAATTTCTGGTTTCTTTTTAATTTGCACATCAATACTTATAGTTTCATGATCAGTAATTTTGTCGCGTGCATCTATCACGTATTTAACTCGAGATTTGAGGTCTTTATTTGTAATAACGTAGTCTATTAAGGTAGCCGAATGTTCAGTTATTCTGGTTGGTTGATTCACTATTTGGCACAGACCTTGATCGGTTAAAATTTCTAACATTTTTTCCGCGTACCGATTTTTTGTGAGTAGATCGATATTAAAATCACCCATCACTAAAATGTTATCTTCATCCTTAATGGAACACAAGCACCAATCCGAAAAAAATGTAAGAAAGTCTATTGTTGAAGAATTTGGGGATCTATAAAACACTGCTACTGTCCATTTTTCATCATTCATCCATATACACATCTTTATACACCACACATTTGATAAGTTCAAAATCTCGACAACTTGTGAACGAATTCCTTTTTTAATATAAATAAACACACCACCTGTGAATCGTGAGTGTGAATTACAAATCACTTTCTTGTAGCCGTCAATACCTATTTCTGAGTCATCAATTTCACTAGTTACGCAGGTTTCTGATAGTATAATAAAATCAGAATGATAATCATTTACTAAAAGTTCCAATTCACACTTATTCGCCAGTAAGCTTTGAATATTCAAATAATAAAATACCAAATTCTTTCTTGAATTAATTCTTCTTTGCTACAAAAATTTATTCTGCACAACTTTAAGCTTACGCTTATAGACTTCACACTCATTATCAAACGCACTGTGATTTGTTTTCAAATTTAATTTAACTTCATCATTTATTCGTACGCAGTTCACACATTTCAAACATTCAGCAGTGCATTCAGAAAAGATATGACATCCACCACACTTAGCACATAACTTACTCTCAGCCTTACAGTCCTTACTGTTGTGGTTAAATCCCAAACATTTAAAACATCTCTCCACGTAAAATGACTCTTTAACCAAACATTTGTCCCATCCAACACTCAATTTTCCAGCTTTCATCACTTCATTAAAACTTTTGTTGTCCAACTCAATCACCGCAGTATAAGAATATTTATTTTTCCATATTGTTTTGCACACCAAGTTAACTTATTTCGAAATTTCGTTCTGATTTTTTAAACAACTAATCAACTCACTTTCATTAAATTTTTCCGATATATTACAGATTTGCACTCTTGGATTTTTTCTTTTCAAAACATTCACATCATAATTCTGACCTAAGTTCTCTTTAACCTTATCTTTCACTCTATTCATGGATTCAACATTCTCGCATGATACAACAATTGCACCCTTATCCACTTTCTTAATTCCCGATACTTGTATAGAAGATGTCCCAGGATTAACGCTCAATTTCACTTCCGATTTGGTTTTCTCTGCATCCTGTTGTTCCTTTGGTTTAATTATTAAAGCACTCTTCTTAACATTATTATCACACGATTTTTTGTCACTGTTCAAACTCTCATCGATCGTCTTTTTAATTATTGAAATAATTTTCTTATCATTATTTTCTTTTGAGTCACTGTTTATTACTTGTTCGAACTTAACACCGAGTTGATCAAACTTTTCTTTTATTTGTCTAATGTTCTCTTCAATGTGTCTAAGAGAGACGAGCTTTTCGCGGCACAATTCACACAATATTACCAAAAATGGTTTATTTTCCATTGTTTTTGCAATTTCAAATTCAGCTAAGTTTATGCATTGAGGATGGTACAAAGATCCGCACCCCCCTCTGCATGAGACCAACACTGAGTCATTTTTGCCCCTGTTAGTTTTTTTACACTCCGCACAAATATAGCTTGAATTCATATTTATGCATGAATATTAAGCTTTAACTTTCTTTGTTCACTTTTCACTCAAACTTGTTGCAATGATCGTTTATATTGAAATTTTATGAAATTAATTTTATTTATATTTTCACAAATAACTTTAATTACACAATGACACTGGGTTTATCTTATGCAGAATCAAAAACTCTACAGACTGAGCCCAATGTATTATTTAATTTCACTGTACTTTTCTTGCTATCAATTTAATTTCAAACGTACAAAAAATACACGACCGTTCGCAATTTTTTCATAAATTTCATATATAAATAAATGTCCAGAAGTCGGATACAATTCTGTTCTGGACTCCGTTGGCTGGGGCCACGAGGGATACGTGCAAGAATTGGCGCAAGATGGTCATCGTTGATCTTCACGGGCAGCGATTAACGAGCAAAAGTGTAGTGAAGTACCTCGGTATCTGGTTAGATCAGTATTTATATTTCGACAGACATTTAAATGCTGCTCTGACCAGGGCCCGAGGAGCCTTCGCTCTGACAAAACGGCTGTTTTTTAGCAGTCGGCTTGACCCCAGAGTGAAGGTAATTTGCTACATGGCCCTTATATGGTCGATGATCGTTTATGGTTGTCCTGTGTGGTTCAACGTTGCCCCTTCCCAGATGGAGAAGTTTCGGGTGTTCGAGCGGCAGTGTTTACGACGCTGTACCGGCTTATATCGAACAGCCGAATCTTCTTACGTGCATTACTATTCCAACGAGGTCCTATACAACGAGGCTCGAATCAACAGAATTGACAATTTCGTGATAAAACTCGTTCGAGGTCACATTGCAAGAGCTATGTCTTCGACTAACAATTTAATTTTCGGGGCGTTCTATCCGAACGACGAGTATTTTGAAAGTGCACGCTTAAGCGGCTTCATTCCACCAGAAGCATTCCTCTTCTTAGATAAATGCGGTCTGATACAGGATAAATTGGCAGTTCCGCTAATCTACCACGTCAGACGACGTACCGTGGATAGGCGACTCCTGTACAATCGGGACGTCATGGCACAAGACGGAGCAGAGCTCCTTCGGTTCAGTTGGGCTGTGTCCGAACGGGACCGAACTGATAGGGTGAAGCAGGAGAACCAGTTTTGGTGGCTTCAATCGGCACTTGATAGTGGGTAGTCGGGATGGGGTTTTAAGCCTTGGCCGGCTTACATACTTGTTTTATAGTTTTAGGGTTTAGTTTTAAGTAGAATAGGCATGTTGACACAAAAAAATATACACAAAAATACAAATAAAAAAAAAATACAAAAAAATAACGTGGAATAAAAAAAAAAATAAAAAAAAAAAAAACAAAATATGAAAAACAAAAAAAGTTAGATAGTTAGATTTGCTGCTGTGGGTGTTCTAGTTTTAAGTTTTAAGTGGTTTATAGGTAGAATAGGTAGTTTTAGTTAGCTTTAAGTTTTATATTAAGGTCCTTATTTTAAGTAGTTTTAAGTAAAAATAAAAAAGGATATTTATATTAGTTTTTTTTTCAAATTTTCTAATAAATACAAAAATAAATAAAATTTAATTGAAGTAAAATAGATCTTAGGGCCGAAAGGCATTAGTATTAAGTGTTATAGTTTAACTTATAGAGTGTCCGTATGGGACCAGTAAGTTAGTTGTAAGTTATGGTTAATTAGGCTAGTTTTATGAATTTTTGTCTAGCTTTAAGATAGGTTTAAGATTGAAGTAAGTAATAAAAATGAATTTGAAAAAAAAAAATAATAAATAAATAATTTCGGTTTATTTTTTAGCATGTGTAGTTAGGTCTATTCCTTTGTGAAGGGTGTTCTTTTAGATGTGTGGTTTTCATAAATAAATAAAACGCATACAATTTAATGTTATGGCCAAGAATTTAGTTTTATTAAACCCACAAACAATAATCCAGCGGTGTTAAATCGCACGTTCTTTGAGGTCACGCCAAACGTTTCGTTGGCTGTATGACATTTGTTTAAAGCAAAGTTCATCCACAGCAACATCGCCTAGGCACGAAAAAGTCATGGATCTGTAGCGTTCCCCATTGACTGTAACATTGTTGTTGGCTTAATTTTTAAAGAAATATGGTCCAATGATTCCCTCTGCCCGCCCAGTGTTGACAACGTTTTTAGCTTATGCTTAAATTTAATTCACAAGAGTGACTTATGAACTTGACCAAAATTAATTTACAACTTTCTTATGAAAGTTGGTAACTAGTTGGTCTCTAGCACTCTCTAGCACTTCTTAAAACTTAACAAAAAAACTAAAACTTGAATCTTCTTAAAATATCAGTTTATCATGTCATTTAACTGAATCAAGCCCTAGCCTAGTGAGTGGCGTTCGAAATAATATGAACCGACAACTTGACCTTATATTCTAAACCGACCAAGATAACTCATCAGCCACTCTCTGCCCCCAAATTCTTTCAACTTTTAATAACTATCACCCTCCCTTGCTATATAACGGTCTAGCTTAACTCGTGCCTAGAATTTACTCCCACTTTACATCCTATTTTGAATGATTTTTATAAAGCCCAATTTTCAAAATATCTTTGTTGAAGAAGCCACTTACCTACTTTACAATGAATTACCCTATTCAATTTCATTGCATATCCATCCAGTTGCTCCATTAGCCCCGCCTTTTTATAATCGTAGACATCGATACCTACGCTTTCAATGCCCAAGTGACTACTCTAAGTGCCTTGGTGCTTATCTTCATTTCAACAATCTATGCAATTTTTTAACTAAGCCGGATTAATAGCACTAATTTAGCCCAAAAATAGCCATCATGTGATTTTTTAAATGTATTTGAATTAAGTTTGGGGGTAAGGAATTAAGAAATCAATCTTGAGGTCCACGAACTAAGTAGTCCAAAAATAGCCCTTAGTCACCCCATCGTTACTTAATTAAGGTGGTGTTGTAGGTCCTTTCTTGATGACAAAATGTACTTTGTTTTGCCTCATTAACCACTGATCCCATTTTTGCTGCCTCTGCTTCAATACTCGCAAAAGCCCCATTGACATCATGCTGAGTCCTTCCGATTCTGCCTCTAGTGTTGACGTGGGGCTCTACACTATTATTTCAAGAACGATGTTATGACAGCACATCACCTTTCCTAAAACCTTTTCTGACATAGAAAGGTTCGGTTAAGTTGTCTCCAACCTTTATGGAACAGCACGATTTCTCCATGGTCATCCTGCGTCCTGCGCAAACGGATGAGTTTGGCAGGGATGCCAAAACTGTAGATACTGTCATCTGCGGCCTTGAAATCAGTGAAAAGATCTGCCGTAATATGAATATTTGATCGACTGTGGACTTTCCTAGTCTAAAACCACACTGATAAGGACCTATCAGGTTTTTGACGATGACCTTTAGATGCCCACATATTACGGCAGAAAAGATTTTGTAAGCGATATTAAGTAGACTGATGCCTCTATAGCTGGTGCAGTTTAGAGGGTCTTCCATATCCTCAGCATTGACTGCGATTCTACTAAAATGTCTTTCTTCTTTGCAGCCTTCGATTCAAGGTTTATACACTTGTAAATTGCGTTTCACCTGCTCATAAAACTTACGAACTTAATCTCAGCTCTTGAACCTATATTGTTATGATAAAATATTGTCCTCACATAGTCTTGTATTTTTAACAAAATGTCTATATATGAGTAAAGTTTCCAATACCCAGTATCTCGTTTCTCCATATCGGTCCTCTCTTGAAATTTACTTCACTTCAAAACAAATAAAACGTATTGAAAAAGTTTGACAGGACAATTCACTTGGAATGCTTAAAGCACACCAAAAATCCTTCAACTGAAAATAAAAGAGAAGCCAAACAAAAAAAAAAAACAAGAAGAACTTTCTCCCGTTATTGGCGGAAATTTATGTGTTAATTTTCCTATTTTTCACTTTGGGTCCGTTTTTCGTCCTTATTGTTTGAAATCATAAAGAACAACAACAACAACAAAAATCACAAACTTTCTTTTTGTTAGAGGGACACCAAATCAAAAGGTGAAAAAGGACCAACTCATACCCATACATACACTCGTCGTGGACGATGTGTCGTCCGTTCGTCCGTCCGGTGTCGTCGTCCGGTGTGAAAAGTAATTTTTCTTAAATACACAAAAGGTGACAAACAAACACAAACAGCTAGGAAAACAAAAAGGATATTAAAAAAGGACGACGGAAGAATGATTATAATAAATGAGCGAGGAATGGTGTGTTGTTGATTTTTTCGTTTCAGTTTTTTTCAAAAGAGAAGAACACATTTTTCTCGCGATTATTCGCCAAGTGTGAATGGCATTCTTATATTCTTAGGCGAAGTGTGGGAGTAAGGGTGGCGGATACTTCCAGATAAACCCTAATTTTTAGGTATAGTCTTTTATTCCAAGAATTTCAATAAATTACCCATTCCAGGAGGTTTTTTAATTTATTTTTTTGTTGGTGTTTTTTCGACGCTCACAAAACAACGTCGTCGGTCGTTGGTCGCCGGCCACAACCTAACCAATCATCTGGATCACAAATAGCAATTATCCAAATCCCTTGGTGTTTTTGTTGAAAATTTCCCTAACCATTGTGAGGGAGACGTGAGCTAGAATACAGAAGACGTGTAAATTGGACAACTGACCGAAAACCAGGCCCATTCCATTGGAATACTTAAACTAACAATTCAGATCCTTGTTTGTAGAAAACCATCTGTAGACAGACAGAAATTTACCACACACACATTGGATCACAGTAGCTGCGGTGCTGTGGTGGGGATGGTGACGTCGTCGTCGTCGTCGCCGTCAGGGATGTGAGAGTTCCCTTTCTCATAAGAAGCATGAGTCGAACTCTCGGGATATATGGGTTTTCATTTTTTAAGGTAGGTTAGCGGATATAATGTGTATAAGAAGGATGAGTAAATAGAAGAAAGATATATAGAGGGGGAGGGAGTGGTTAGGGGGATGGATAATAAAAATAAAAATTCCAATCAATCGCCGAACAAAATTTTTTCTTGTTTTTACGAATTTCTCTAGACTCGACTCATTTACTGCTTCGCTTCGGTTGCTGTCCTTCGTCATCATCCTTGTCCTTAATATACCCAGTTTTAGAGGTCAGAGTTGCCATCAGATCGAAATTAGAGTAATTTAATTTTGTAACTATTCGTATAGGGAAGTGTTACCTTCCTAGACTATATTTAATTAAATTCAAGTTAATCAAACTTATGAACGATTCTATTCAATTTCGTTCAATCCAATTCAATTCAATCCAAATTCAATTTGAATTCAATTGAGGTTCAATTTAAATTCAATTCAAATTTAATGCAAATTCAATTCAAATTCAATTCAAATTCAATTCAAATTCAATTCAAATTCAATTCAAATTCAATTCAAATTCAATTCAAATTCAATTCAAATTCAATTCAAATTCAATTCAAATTTAATTCAAATTCAAATTCAATTCAAATTCAATTCAAATTCAATTCAAATTCAATTCAAAATCAATTCAAAATCAATTCAAATTCAATTCAAATTCAATTCAAATTCAATTCAAATTCAATTCAAATTCAATTCAAATTCAATTCAAATTCAATTTAAATTCAATTCAAATTCAATTCAAATTCAATTCAAATTCAATTCAAATTCAATTCAAATTCAATTCAAATGGAATTCAAAATCAATTTAAATTTAATTCAAATTCAATTTAAATTCGAATTCGATTCAATTCCGTTTTATTACATTCCATTATTTAAAATAAAATAAATTAAATTAAATTAAATTAAATTAAATTAAATTAAATTAAATTAAATTAAATTAAATTAAATTAAATTAAATTAAATTAAATTAAATTAAATTAAATTAAATTAAATTAAATTAAATTAAATTAATATCGAATTGAATTAAATTAAATTAAATTAAATTAAATTAAATTGAATTGAATTGAATTGAATTGAATTGAATTGAATTGAATTAAGTAAAATTAAATTGTGTTGAATATAATCGAATTAAAAAATTAGATTGAAATTGGAATAAGTAAAGTTAAAATTAATAGAATTTAATAAAATAAAACCTAATGAATTTTTTTAACACGAGGTATTTTAATTGCAAAAGAATACGTTTGCTTAGCCATATAGAAGTTTAAAGCTTCAAGTGGTAATCTTGTTAGTGGCTCAATATGCGCTCATTTATTTCTCAACATATGGAGCGGGAAGTTTTTGGTGAAAGGATTTTGAAGTTGGATCTTTCGACATTCCGTTTTATCTTCATATGAATGGATGTACATACATATGTGTGTATGAGTTTAAAATGACGTCGATGACGCCGGCGGCGCGAAACCAAAGTAATTTTTCGGAACGATGATGATGATGATGACAACCAACTCCACGACAACGACGACGACGACGACAACAACGACGAAGTGTCAAAAGTCGGAGAAAGTCCGGTCAGATTCCAGAGGAATCCATTTGAACAGGAAGATGTCGTGGATTGTTGTTTTTTCATCGTCAGTTATTTTGTCGAATGAATGTATGTGTGTAGTTACAACATCGTCGTCGTCATCGTTGTCGTCATCCTTGTGGGTTACACCATAGTTGTTGTTGTTTCTTCTTTTTTCTGTGGCATAAAGAGTGAAAAACTTTTTCAACGATAACATTCTCTTGCTTCTAGGATGTTTCCTTTCCTTCATGCGACATGTTAATCTCTGCGGTTGGGTGAATGAGGCTCTCTCATAACTTGCAACATAAACAAAACAACTCGATTCAGTGACAACGCACGGTAGTGGTGGTAGTGGTGGTGGTGGCAGCCTGCGGTAGGATGTTTTCATTTATTAGTTTGTTTTTAATTTTCTTCTCTCGACTTTTAAACGAATCGAAATAGGATTTTAGCTAAACCAGGCACTTGCTGGATTTTGTGGAGATTCATTTTAAGGCAGTTTCAAGGAAATTAACAAGCAAGGAAAGTTAAGATATTTTCAAAAAAAAAATTCAAATTCTGACTTGTTAATTAAGATATTTTTGTCAATCTGTTATGGAAACGGTTTACGATAAAGCCTGTTTATTTTTTCCTTGCCGTCATGAAGTATTAATTTGTTGCTTTATCTTTATGACTTCATTATTGATTAATAGTGTAATAAGTCATTTAATGCTATTAGCCTTCCATCAAATTTCGACCGTTAACTGTCAATAGTTTCGCAAGTTATAAGTTATCTATAAAGCATATACATATGTACACTGTGGCGTATACTTGTTTTTTTTTTTTTTTTGTAGTAGAAAGTGAACTCACAGGCCTTTTATTACAGAAAATGTTAGTTTCAATTTTACAAATTTCAAAATGAAATGTGTTATATATTTTCTTGACTTTATCCTACAATCTGAGGAATGCAAATAGAAAAAAAAACTATTTAAAAACTGAATTTGGAGATGCGGGGCATCGATCCCCGTACCTCTCACATGCTAAGCGAGCGCTCTACCATCTGAGCTACATCCCCGTTGAAAAAAGCCACTAATGGTAAACATAAAACTTAAAGAAATAAATAAATTACAAAAAGAGTTTAAATTTACCATCGAGACCTCGGTTTTACCTTGAATAAGTATGTCGATCACGTCTGCAAATTCAATAAACTCAGCGTACTCAAACGAGATGTATGTAAGTGGTGCATTTTATATTATAAATAATGAGGATTTAATTGACATATTACTTAAAGTATAAAATTTGTTTCTTTAGCTTTCTTTTTTTGGTATTCGTAGATATACTTTTTTCTTAAGCTTTTCTACTGATGGCTCAACACTCAGATTTCATATTCGGATTTGGATCCACGTTATTCTCACGTGCAATTACAACAAAAGCGTACGATGTGTTCATTAAATTCTGACCTCAATGAGCATTTTGATTTGAAATCTTATAGCACGAATGCCTGGCTATAGTGTAGTTAATCCGCAATCCTAAATCCCAATATCCATAAGCTTCACTTTAAGATGTCTATACTTTGTAGAATGATCACATACTTTTCCCAAACACTGTATTTAAGATACATAGTTAGTTATTTCACTCATTTTATTTTAATATAATATGTAAAACATTTTCATATAATATATAAAAAAATATAATATAATATGAGTACATTTATCTTATAAGTCGTATCGGTATGGCTTATGGCCGTCTACCAGATGTATTTAAGATACCTTTGATTATGCATGAAAAGTATCTCCATTTCTCAAGAGGATGAAATTTGAAAACCTTCAATCCGTCGATCAGGTCTGAAGTAAAATTTTCATATCTGATCAAATACTCAGTTCTTAAAAATCTAAAAATCAATAAAATTCTGAAAAGTTAAGTCACACTCGAAAAGTCTGGAATACAGTTCTCATTTTAAAGGCTATTAAAAGCACTACAAAAAGTCTATACAATTATTGAAAAAAAATAAATATAATATGAGATGTCACAGAAAAACTTTAATCCGCTATGACTTAGAATTGAATTACGGACTTAATTTTGTAATTTACAGGAACTAAAGGGATTATTATAATACTCTTTATAAGTTTATATTTAAACACAATTTCAGCGTTAGAAAAATAGGGAACGAACATTCTTGACGTGCGGTTAAAAAAAGAATCTCTATACTTGAAATTACATCCGAAATTGAGCTCAAGAGTAAACTGATAGCACTTCCGGAAGTGCGAGTATTACGGCTGAATTGTTTAAGGGGTGGAATGCAAGTGGATAATTTGTGGAATGCAACTGCCTAATTCGACGGGACATTGTTTTTAATAATATCGATAAAACATAGCGGTGGTGTTCAGGCGATGTAAATTTTTCGGCTATAGTTCTATAAGCTTTCATTTTTAAAGCCCTTTGTTGGATTCTATCAAAGAGATTTAAACTTGTTTTTGGAGCAGCTGCCCTAAGTTATACCCGAGGTTTGGACGAATGAATGCTTTATACATAAATTAAAGCCAAATCATAAGGGGTGAACAATTTCTAGCATCGTCGGAAAAATCCTAAACAACTAGCAGCATTTTTGCAATGTCGATCATTTCTTTAGAGGTGACCGGTACTGAAAGTACTCGGTATGTATTTCCTCGATGCAAGATGACAAGAGACAGCATTGCGTTTTTGAAGCATTAAATTCTACACTGTTAAATTTCCCCACTGCACAATGCTTTCGAGATCGGAATTTAATGAGCTTAACCTATGCTACCGTGGAATTTCCACATCCGAAGGGCAAGGATGTGAATCTAGGAACGAATATGAAAAACTGAGGGTACTGTCCAGTTTAATAGATAAGAAGTGGCAGATAAGAGATCGTTTATGAAAATAAGGAAAACTGTCAAAGACAAAACAGAGTCTTGGGGCACACCAACATTTATTTAATGAATTTCAGATTTGAAACCATCGAATACAACTTGTATTGAACGGTTAGAAAAGAAGTTTCTAATCCAACAAAAAAGAGATTCATCAATACCAAAAGCAAGCATTTTCGATAAGTTATCAAACTCTATCAAATGCTTTTAAAATATCAAGTGCAATAATCTTTCTTTCTCCAAAACGATGTAAGATAAAGCCATACTGCCTGTCATTAAGAAACTTTCGTATTTCCAGATTTTTCTTAAACTGATAACGTCTATATACCTTCGAGATACCTTTTTTCGTTGGCCATATCTGAAGAACCAGTTGAGACATAGACTTAATGGATTTTGTTTTACAGATCATAACATCAAGCAATGCACAAAAGGCCTTAAAAAATTGAGTGGGCCTCAAATTAATGTGGAACCAATAACGCTAGTGTGGCGTGATACTAAATTTGTAGAAATTCGAACAAAATTGAACTAACAAAAATATTTTTCACTTTGAATAATTTCCCAACACAAAACAATATTACCTGCAAAACGGACTACGGCCAAAGATTAATAAGGTCTACAAAAATATAACCATTCTACCACACGACATAATCATTTTGACTGAAACTTGGCTAAACAATACATTCTTGGATACGGAACTCTTCGATTCGAATTATCAAGTGTACAGACGTGATAGACACTGCTTAAATGACATCAGCACTGTAGGAAGTTGACTTTTGCTTGCCGTAAAAAATTGCTTGATATGCACTTTGGTTGACGACTTTCATCAATCTGATGTTGAAATAATTTGCATAAAAGTTAAAACTGCGACAGGACTGCTATATATTATCGCCACATATATACCTCCAAGCTCTCCTAACAACGTTTATGAAAACTTAATTAATTGCATAGACAAAATAAACGATCAAATTGAGCCACAAGACGAGTTACTAGTCTTAGGAGATTTCAATCTTCCAAACTTGATCTGGACTAAACAGACGAATGTGAGCTATCTATCTCCTATTAACATCTCCTCTACCAACGAATTCTTGACAATTGACGGTCTTTTCTCATGTGGACTAAGCCAATTTAATGGGATTGCCAACAATTTCAACAAAATATTGGACCTTGTATTCTTCTCTGACACACTCAATGCTGATATTGCTGTAAATTCAGCCAATACCCTACTCGTCGAAGAAGACCGACATCACCCAGCATTAGACCTATCTTTTAATTTAAATGTATGTAATGTTCCTAATTGTTCCAAAGAAAATCTTGAATTTAACTTTAAAAAATGCAGACTTAATGAACTTTTCAACCTGTTATGTAATGTTAACTGGAATCATTTGTTTGAGAACTATGACATTAATGCTATGTGCTCTAAATTCTACTGTGTTCTCTTTAACTTTTTTTATGATACCACACCATTGCGAAAACCGCGCAATATTTCTAAATCTCCTCCATGGTTTGACTCTTGCCTAAAAAACTTAAAAAATAAAAGAAACAAGGCCTGGATTAAATATAATAAAACAAAAGCTGATAATGACTTGGTAATATACAATGAGCTAAGAAATATGCATATTGACTATTCAGATATTCTTTATAATGACTTTATTTTAAATACCGAAACTGACATAAAAAACAACCCAAAAAACTTTTGGAGCTATGTTAATAGTAAGAGAAATACTGACGGGTATCCAAACTGCATGTCTTTCAACAACGAACTTAGCCATGACTCTGAAAAAATTTCAAATATGTTTGCAAATTTTTTCAAAGATGCTTTCGAAGTAGCGAACTCCTGTCAAACGCCTGAGTTATTGGCCCTCTCACAAAATTTCCCTCATTTCAGTTCGATTAGTCTTTGGATCTCTGAAGATGATATCGTTCGTAAAGCTTCAGAACTTGACATTTGTTATAGCCCTGGTCCAGATAGTGTACCTTCTTATATTTTGAAAAAATGCGCATCATATTTATCCTATCCTCTTCATATTCTTTTTAATGAATCGCTCAAATCTTCAGTTTTTCCTGAAATTTGGAAGAGTTCATACACAACACCGATACATAAAAAGGGTAGTAAAAATGAAATACAAAATTATCGTCCCATTGCAAAACTGTCCGTCATCCCTAAGTTATTTAAGTCCATTATTTGTAAAGTCATATCGTTTAATTGTAAGTCTATAATTTGTGACAGTCAACATGGTTTTGTTCAAAATAAGTCAACAGTTACTAACCTCTTTCATTTCAGTTCTTTTTGTTTAGATTCGTTTGAAAAACGGAAACAAGTTGACTGTGTCTTCACAGACTTCAGTAAGGCCTTTGATAAATTGTGCCATAAAACATTAATCTCCAAACTTAAATCCCAAGGCTTTAACGATAAATTTGTTAGTTGGGTTTCGTCGTACTTATATCTATAATAGATCATACAGCGTAGTTTTAGGAATGAGCGGTCATCATATTTTTATACCAACTCTGGCGTACCACAAGGTAGCCACTTAGGACCTTTACTGTTTATTTTGTACGTTAACGACTTACCTTCTATTATAAAACACTCATCTGTTTTAATTTACGCTGATGACATTAAAATTTTCAAACGTATTGACTCACTTGACGACTGTTTACTCCTACAAGATGATCTAAATAGTTTTCGCGAATGGTGTTTTATAAATAAGCTTTTACTAAACATAGACAAATGTAAATCAATGTGTTTTACACGCAAACAAAATGTTTTGACTTTCAATTATCAATTAGACTCTTCTTATTTGACTAAACTCTCTACTTTCTCTGACCTAGGTATTATTCTTGACTCAAAATTAACTTTTACAAATCATTATGACTATATTATTAAAAAAGCAAATAAGACACTCGGATTTATAAAACGGTTTTCACATGATTTTCGCGACCCTTATATTCTTAAACTTCTTTATATATCATTTGTAAGACCAATATTAGAATATGGCTGCATAATATGGGCTCCCTTTTATTCAGTCCATATAAACAGAATAGAAGGAGTACAAAGAAGATTCATGCGCTTCTGCCTCCGTTTCTTCCCATGCTCCAATAGGCTCGAACTTCCACCGTACAATCATAGGCTCACGCTCATAGATTTTCCATCGCTTTCTAAACACAGAGAGTACATTCAGCTGTGCTTTATTATAAAATTAATCAATGGGTCATTCATATCACCATCAATTTTGGAACAATTAAACTTTATTTATAGCCGTTCAAGTATTAGAAGACAAGTTCCTTTACGTCCTATATCAAGCAGATCGAACTATGGTAAAAACAGTCCCCTCAACCAATTGATTTCAGTTTACAAGTATTACTTTTTGGTATATTCCGTAAGCGATGATTTTAAAAGTAAAACATTTAAAGTAAATTTTTTCAATACTTCAGTTTAGCATTTTTTTTTTTTTTTGATTGATTTTGCATTGTTAATTTATAAATCTAAGAATAAATGTAATATTAGTCTTAAGTTCTAACGTTAGTTTGTTTAACGAATTCAATAAATAAATAAATAATTGTATGCATCAAAGAATAACGTTTTTGACATCTGGTAAAATTTGTAGAAAAGACGAAGTGACAGTTTTTTTACCCACAATAAAAACCCAAAAAACTATTGTAATTGCGGGAGAGATACCGTTTTTTCCAAATTTCGATGAAGTTTTTATTATAAATGTAAAGCAAACATTATTTTTGAAAAAGAAAACTTATATTCTACTATAATAAAATACTTGACCAAACAAAAATTACGATTTTCGTAGACATACTGAAGAAATTCCGCACATTGGACAAAACACCCTATAAATCGTTCCCGCATTGACTTTTTCGGCAACTTGAAAAAGTTCCATGGTCCGATAGGAAACAAAGCAAAATAAATAGGAACAATGTTTTTCTCCTGCCTTTTCAGTTAAATATTTAAGAAACCAAGGGTAAGAAAAAAGAATTTAGAATGAGTGCGGCATCCGTAACTACCATATTACTAAAAGTAGCTAAAAATTCATATTTGACTAGCAACAATTAAAGAAGTTGGCTTCAAACTAGTTTTGTCTTTGTTTTTAACATTTTGGTAAAATATTTAGAAAAATTTAATAGTCAGTTTTGTATACAAAATACAAATCTACACAAAATTCACGTATTGACTTACAAATTATTTCATTCTATGCAAAATATTGCTATCATAATTTTTTTATAGGCAATAAAAACTTTTAAAAAATACTACTTAAATTGATAAAAATTGATTTTCGACTAAAAATGTCGGAAACAAGAAAATATATTGAAATTGAACTAATTTTATCATATATGTACATATAAAGGGGAGAGTACGATAACTCAGGCGACAAAGTTTAATGACGGATTTGTATAGAACAGTTAAAAACAAGCATTTTTTACTATAAGAGGGGGTTCCATCTCCCCCCGTTTAGGCGGTAGGGGCAATTTAAAAAAATTTGTATGTTGAATGGGAAAAAATATTTACAAACTATTGGTAATACTTACAACTAAGTTTTATACATTTTTTTAAAGCCAACACTTTTCTGTGTAAAGTGTAATTTTACTCATAATTAAGTATTTTAAATTTTTTTAAAGCCAAAATTCTGTTCTATTAGCTAGTTTTTAAATCAAGTCAAAACTTTTTGAAAAATTTAATTTTAAACTCAAAATTTGAGTAAAAAAAAGTTAAAAAAAGGTTTAAAGTGTAATTTTTCAAAACTTTAAAATTATCTACTATTGTTTTTTTTTAGAATTTATTACTCTTATTTGTTTTTGATCAAAAACTGAAAACTAGATGATTTATGTCTTTTAGTTTTTAAGAAAATTGAAAATTACCAAAAAAATGTAATTATTATGTAAATTCCTTTTTCCTTGCTTGAGTATTAACGTAGTCTTATTTTGACAGTAATAATCGAATATGGATTAAGATATACCAAGGATAAATTAATTTTCTTAATTCCAGCTTATTTAAATGCAAAATAAACCTTGCATGCATCCCATATTGCACCCACCCCACAAAACAATAGTAGATAATTTTGAAGTATTGAAAAAATTACACTTTAAACCTTTTTCTAACTTTTTTTATTCAACTTTTGAGTTTAAAATTAAATTTTTCAAACACGTTTTGACTTGATTTAAAAACTGGCTAATAGAACAGAATGTTGGCTTTAAAAAAATGTAAAATACTTAATTGTAAGTATTACCGTTATTTTTTAACTATTTTTTCCATTTTAAATAATAATTTTTTTTAAATTGCCCCTCCTGCCCAAACGGGGGGAGATAGACCCCCCTTTCCCATAGTAAAAAATGCTTGTTTTTAACTATTCTTAAAAAATCCGTTATAATATCTTGTCACCTGAGTTTTCGTACTCTTGCCTATGTAAATATTATTATTAATATTATTAACTAGCAAACCCGGCGAACTCCGTTTCGCCACCAGATGGCTTCGTTTTTTGTAACATTTTGTTTGGGAATTAAAAGATGAAGAAAAATTATTTTTTATTGTGTTCCATTTCACAACAGTAATGAATTCATTTCGATTACAAAAATGAAGTGTAATTTAGTTGAACTTCTCTAAGTAAAAAATGAAAGTGAATCCAAAGTAAATACTGAATCGAAGCGTTATACTTGTCCGAAAATTATCCGTTTCATTGAAGTGCTCTTTGGTAAACCACATTTTTTGTTTTTTTTTTGTCTGAAGTTAACACAGACAAAGCGGATGGTTTCCCAACTCGTGAACACGCAACGTATTTATAGCTGCCCATGTGAAAAACAATGATCTTCTAAATTTATCCCGCAAACACTAAGCGATTGGCCTTGCTGCTTGTTAATTGCCATTGCGAACGTTAGGCGGAAATTGCAATCGTTTGAAGTCAAACGGAAGATCAGTCGGAATCATTGGTATTCGAGGAATACATACTTTTTCACCTGCGTACTTTCCGTTAATAATGGTTGCCTCAATCAAATTCGGCATAAGTCTTTTCACCGCAAGTCGAGTACCGTTGGATAATTTACTACATCATCGGGATTTGTTATCTAATCAACGGGTTTGTATGTCACCAAATCGCCAGCTATTTTTGATTGAATGGTGAAATTCAGTGCGTGTACATCATTATTCCTTGCGGCGAGAATTGCTGATTGGCTTACCAAGCATAATTCTGATAATTCTTACTAATGTTTCGGAAAACATTTTCAATAAGAGCTAATTGAGAGTCTAAAAATCCGCAAAGGTCGTTGGTAAGAGTAATTAATCCAGTTGTCGCATCAACTGACACTTTTCCATTTCCAACAGCAACAGTGATGCCTTCAGGCAAGCAATTAATTCATCTGCAGGCGTTCCACGGGGAATTACTGGCAACGTTTGCCTGAAATCGCCTGCCAAGTGCCAACAATATCATCAAGCCGCCAAAGATGTTGTTACTTCGTCGAAGATCCATCAGTGTGAAGTTTCCATTGCACTGGATCGGGAAATGTTAATGAGTGGCAACTTCAGCGCAGAATGTGCAGTACGACCGCCATCTAGAAGAGTTGCTGCAATTCCAGATGATGCTAACGCCAAAGCTATGTCACATCTTGATCGAATAGTGGCCAAAATCAATGAAATTACAAATGTTTTCCCTGTTCCTCCATGTGCGTCCAGAGAAGAATAGACCACCAGTATTATTGTCCATCGCTTGCATTAATGTTTCGTATACTTGTTTTTGGTGTTAATTCAGCAACGGCACATTATTTCGAACGAATTCCTGCAATGTATCAACATTGTATTGCAGCTCTGGATTTAATTCTTGGTTCAATTTATATTATAGATTATTTTTTGTTCTCAAAATATTTTACGTGAAAATTTTGTTTCAGTTTTTTGATTTAAAAAAAAGGTAACTGATTTTTTTGAAATTATACCAAATTTGCTCAGAATGTGTAATACAGAATTTTATATAAGTGGATTTGGGGTCAACCAAATTTTTCACTTTTTTCTTATGATACAAAAACACTCACTAAATTTTTTAAAAAGTCGTTTTTGCTTTTTTTCTTATTATCTTTAAATTTTAAAACAAACGTTATTTGAAGTCAATATTTCTGACGTTTCTAGAGATATGGTTGACTAAAAAAGATTCCCAAAAGTAAGCTTTGGTTTAGAATATAGGGCCCTTGAAACGTCAAAAAATTTAAAAATGTTCAATTCCACAAATCGGAACTTTTACAATAGCTTTCTTATGGAAGCTAAACGGAGTTCACCGCTTTTCTGTTAAAATTTTTCCTGAATTTTATCTGCTATAAACTTCACGGAGCCCGAGACCTTTCCAACGAATGCAAAACCGTGGAAATCGATTCGTGCGTTCCGGAGTTAAAGCGTCAGGAAGGAAAACCTATTATAGTTAACTATTAGTTATTTTTTTTTAGAAAAATCCAATTGACAACTATTTTTTGCAAACAACAAAAACCTAAACACCTAAAAACGGATCAAAAATACGTAAACCATAACTACCAATAAAGAAGTCAATATTAATTGGCCAAGGAGTTTAATGTAGGAACAAATACTTTTGGATGAAAAAAAGTTATGTCCTTTAAAAGGATTTTTCTGGAGATGCGGGGCATCGATCCCCGTACCTCTCACATGCTAAGCGAGCGCTCTACCATCTGAGCTACATCCCCGTTAAAAATAACCAACAATGACAAACTTAAAAAACTTCAACTTTTCGTTTAAACAATTTAAATAGTAATTGGAGCAACCGGTTCATTGTTATTTAACTTACATGACGTTTGCAAAGAAAAGTAACAACAATAATAATTGTTCGTACTCCCTGCATAATAAAACACGTTTTCTATAGCCTCGGGAGGTAATACAAAATTCATTGATTTCATTGATTTGGTTTAAAGTTGTCAGTAAAGCGTTGCAAAGTCGATAGCAGACAATTTATATGTGTTGGGTTGACAACATTTTAGTTAAGAGATATGAATGTGTTTTTTTTATCAAGATTATAATGACTTTCAATATAGAGCATTAAATAAAATAAAACCCTAAACTTATCCTAATGAAATAATATCTTAATATATAAAAATCCAGTGTCATATGTATGTTCCCAGTGAACTCTTCACCAAGTCAACCGATTTAGATGAAAGTTGGAATTTTATGTGTAATTTGGTCTAACTTGAGATATAGGATAGTTTATATTTCGATTAATGGTCTTAATAATTTATAATTAACAATAAACTGATGGTCAATGTTGATGTTTGTTATTAATCGTAAGATTCATAGGTCTCGAACAGATGGCGGCTCAAATCAGATTTTTTACAAAAAACTGTCGGACCATCTATCGTGAACTTCTCATAGATGGCGCCACGTTTGAATTCGAAATTTTTTTTCAACAACACGTGGTGCAATGTGATATTTTGATCGATCTATAACGTAACATCGCTTTTTATGGATTATTTCTCATTTAATTTCATGTGCTCTATATAATTCTGAATATTTCTTTTCAACTACTAAATTACAGTTTCATTAATACAATCTTAATATATAAAAATCCAGTGTCAGCAAAATTACTGTAAGCAGTTACAAATACTATATACACTAAATAATAATATTATAAAGAGGAAAGATTTGCATTTTTGTATGTAACGAATAAACTTAAAAAGTACTTGACCGAAAAAAAAAAAAAAAAAAAAAAAAAAAAAAAAAAAAAAGAATAATGTTTAAGCGCGAATAGACGTCAAAAAAAGTTCGCCCGGCAAAACATTTTTATTTGCATTTATATAATCACATTAAATGACTCAAAGCGTGAAAAGTGACACTTTGGACCAGTTAAAAATAAAAAAACGAATTAATTGCGATAATTAAAGTATTAATAGTTCTTTTAAAGAAAAATTAAAATCAAGTCTTTTTTTTTCATATTTTTTTTTCCTTTGGTCTGATTGACAACGTGTCATTGCTATCCACACTCTTAAAAATTCTAATAAAATACTCTTAGTTCCATTTTGTTTTTGTGTTGGTATAATGAACCGTGACGGTTTACGATCTGCGGGGAAACAGAAAACAATTACTCCCTCAACCTCTTCCGCATCGGCAGTACGCACTCCAACAAACACCACCAAACAAACGACACCCACATCCGTACTTAAAAGCATCAACTCAGACATGGACAAGTTGGTTCAGAGAAAAATTGATGATTTATTAAATCGCTTGACAAAAGATCTCCAAGACCTTCGGACCGATTTTCTCAAACAACTAACAACCATCGAAAACAACTTGTTTGCTCTTATAACCGAAGCAAACACATCGGTGGATGCACTTAAAGACCGAGTTAAAATATTAGAATCACGCCTTGAATCAGAATCTCTCACTATCGTTAATGATGAAGTAACAGACCTACAAAAGAGATGCGATGTTTATGAACGAAGAGAAGTTTCCTCTGACGCCGTGCTCCTCGGCATCCCAGAACTCCATAATGAAAACATCACATCTATATACAACAACATATGCAATGCCATCGAATGCACCCCTCCTCCTCTGAACGCAGCTTTTAGAATCAAGATGAGAAACAAAAACCCTCTGCACAACTCCCCCATCGTTCTCAAATTCGGCGCTCCACACGAACGAAACATGGTTTTAAAATGTATTGCTAACTTCCACAAAACCAATCAAAGACAACTCAAATTGGAAGATATTGGTGTTAAAGTGCAAGCAAAAAAAAATGATGATGATGACACAAGCCAGAGAAACAATATCTACCTGCAAGCAAGTTTGACACCCCGAAACCGCTCATATTTTAAACAGGCAATGCGACTAAAACAGAATGGGATACTCTTCAGCGTTTTTACACGCTCTGGTTCAATTTTTGTTAAGGAGAGAGAAGATTCCGATAGCCTACTCATAAACAACAATGCAATTATGAAAGCACTTGCCGACAAAGCGACGACGACTTATCATGATGAAGAAGCTCACCACTAAGATAAAAGTTAAGCGCACCAGCACAGCGTTAATTGTTATTATATATTTGCTCTCTATAACTTTATCTCTCTTTTTTTTCTTTCTCTCTTTTTTCTTTTCTTTACTTTTTTCTTTATTATTTTTTAATTTCTGTATCACCTTCGATTTATGTAAAAGTAGTTGCTTTGTGTTTATTTGTTATATTAAATGCATGTTACTTTTTTCTCGCATGAGAGTTTACCAGTACAGAGTTGAGTGAAAATGATATAAGTTTCAGAGAGAACAGTGGGGACGTTTCATTAAAAATTATGCTCAATATTTTTTGCAACAGAGTTATGGGCCTAAAAATTGTTCATATAAATGCTCAAAGTTTGTTTCCGAAAATCGAAGAATTTCGCTTTTTATTTGAAAAATCGAATATAGATGCAATTTGCATTTCTGAAACGTGGTTTTCTCCTGACATTGAAGATATTTCTTATAAATTAAATGGTTACATGCTCTTTCGGTCTGATAGATGCAGTCGAGGTGGTGGGGTTGCGATTTTTATAAAGGAGGGGTTATCCTGTAGAAAGGTTTGTCACTCGTCTGCGAGTTCATCATACGAATACTTATTCATAAACATTTTTGGTGTAGAGAGCAGTCTTCTTCTGGGGGTAGTTTACAGACCTAATAGGTATGTTGACCTTGAGCCTTTTTATAATATAGTTGATGAAATCAATACCATATCACCAAATATAATAGTTTGTGGTGACTTAAATAATAATATTCTAGCTGATGATAACTTCTGCGAACAAATGAGCACCTTTGATCTGCATCTCGTAAACTCTACAGTACCTACTCACTTTACCCAAACTTCGAGTACTCTGCTAGATATCTTTCTTGTTAACAGCTATGATGGGGTATTATTCTACAACCAACTTAATGCTCCAACGTTCTCACACCATGATCTCATATTCCTTACATTTGATTTCGAAACTATCTACAGACCTAATAACCGTTTATCTTTTAAACGAGATTTTAAAAATATTAATAAAACCTCTCTCGAACTTGACATTCGTTCCATACCATGGGAAAATATTTACTTATTGTCGTCACCAAACGACCAAGTTGAGTTCTTAAACACAAACATTTTATATTTGTATAACACCCATGTCCCACTAAAACAAATTAAAACTCGTAATGTTTCAAAACCGTGGTTCACAAACATAATTAAAGATCTTATTAATCAACGTGACCAAGCATATAGGCGATGGGTTCGTACTCGGGTTATTGAATTTCAGGAAGTCTATAAAGCATTGCGTAATAGAGTGGTCTTAGAGATAAGAACAGCAAAAAAACATCATTTTGCAAGTCACCTCCAAACTAAAACCGATGGTAAGAAGCTTTGGAAAAATTTACGTGAGCTTGGACTTGGGAAACAAAAACCTCAATCTCAACCTATTATTGACAGTGATGAATTAAATCAAAAATTCCTAAATCCTCTTTCTATCCCACTATTGGTTGATAATGAGTTTCCAGCTGTTTCCCCTTCACGCTCATCATTCTGTTTTTCTGGTGTAAGCGATCTTGATGTTTTGGAATGCATTCTTTCAGTGAAATCAAATGCAGTCGGAGTTGATGAAATTAATCCCATGTTTCTTAAAGCCATAATGCCATATCTGCTGCCTTTCGTTACACACATCCTCAACAGTGTTCTTACCACCGGTATCTTTCCAAGTCAATGGAAATTGGCCAAAATTATACCCATTCCTAAAAATGCAGTATGTAATGATTTCAGACCGATCTCTATTCTCCCCTTCCTTTCTAAAGTTTGCGAAAGAGTAATGCAAAAACAATTAAACGAGTATATTATGAGGAATAAACTGTTAGTTGACATTCAGTCGGGATTTCGACCTAAACACAGTTGCACTACTGCGCTTATGAAAGTGGTCGAGGATATCAGGAAAAGTCTTGACGACAACGATGTTACCTTTTTGGTCCTTCTAGACTTTTCGAAAGCCTTTGACATGGTCAATCATTCTCTTCTTCTAAGAAAACTACAGTTCTCCTTCAATCTGTCTTCTGATGCAATCAAACTAATTGCATCCTACTTAGGTGGCAGAATGCAAGCTGTGTATCTTGCTGGTAATTATTCAAGTTTCCTTCCGGTTCCCCGAGGTGTTCCCCAAGGATCCATAC
Source organism: Eupeodes latifasciatus (assembly GCA_920104205.1). Lineage (NCBI taxonomy): Eukaryota > Metazoa > Arthropoda > Insecta > Diptera > Syrphidae > Eupeodes > Eupeodes latifasciatus. The sequence goes on from OV049924.1 coordinate 182,635,695, forward strand.
TGGCACCACTCCTCTTCTCCCTATATATAAATGAAATCGCGTCCATCATTTCACAATCATCTAGGCACTTTTATGCCGATGACATCCAAATATACAAAAGCTGTTCACTCGGCCTAATTGAGAATTGCGTATTCACAATTAATGAGGAGCTTGGTTTGATTTTTGGTTGGTCAAATAGCAACGGCTTAAGTCTCAATCCCAATAAATGCAAATGTTTGGTAATTTCGAAAAAACCCTTGGATTTAACCTACTTCCCACCAATTACATTAAACAACATTGCACTAGAATTCGTAAGCACAGCTAAGAATTTAGGAATGATCTTTAACCGAACGCTAACATGGAACAATCATATTTACTCTATTGTCGGGAAAACTTATGGAGTTCTCCGCACTCTTTGGACTTTCCAACAATACACCCCAATAAATACACGATTTATGCTGGCAAAAACCCTAATAATACCCGTACTTACTCAGGGTTGTGAAATTTTCCTAAACTGTGATTCGTTTTGTAAACAAAAACTAAAAGTCGCTTTCAATAGCACCATTCGTTATATCTACGGACTTAGAAAATATGATCATGTTTCGCACTTGAGTATGAGCCTTCTTGATATGTCATTTGAAAATTTCCTTCAATTTCGAACCCTTAAAATGCTTTATAATATAATTCAATCACGCGAACCAAATTATCTTTTCGAGATTCTTCGCTTCGCGGAATCAAACCGTGCGATCTATTTAATACTCCCTAGATTCAACTGCCTGACATCTGAACGACAATTCTTCATCGCCGCCATCCGACTCTGGAACTCACTCCCATCTTCTCTGAGAAAAATAAGTAGCATCAATCATTTTCACAACGAACTAATGGAATTTTTAAAACAACAAAGCAACTAACTTAACCTTTTATAGTCTATCTTTTTTTTTCTATCTCTTTCTTTCTAAGCTTCAATTTCCTTATCTATTTCTTGCCATCTAGGTTTACATCTATTTATTATTAATATTATATTATCCTTTTCCATAATAAATTACTAAACATGTACAATAATTTTTTTTTATATTCCATGTATTATATTATTCACAAACTTGCACTATTTTATAAGATTTATCTTACTGTGTTAGTATATAAAAATACGTAATAAATGAATGAAAATGAATGAATGATTTTAATAATTCTTTTTTCATTAGAAAGCTACTATGTTTACCCGTGCGAAGCCGGGACGGGCCGCTAGTATATTACAAATAAATATATTATTATATTATTAAGGGGGTATTCTAGTGTAGAGACATGAATTTCGCCCGGTTTTTGAAGCGTTGTATAAAGGAAACAAAAAATATTTGTAGTATCAATTTTTTTATCATTTGTTTATTGATTTGTTGTTCATACATAAAAAAATGAATAAAAAAAAAATTTAAAATTAACAAAGTTACAAGCAGTCAAAGTGGGGGTCTAAATAAAAGAGGGTGTCCTGGCGTGCATCCTACCAACCCTCCTGGTGATCTGAAAAACAAAAACCAGACGGATTCTTAATTATTATAGATGTCGCTATTGTTTCACCCTTGGATAAGTTAAAAAAAAAAAAACTTTTTAACAAAATGGCAGCAGTTTGAAAAAAAAATGTTCTTGTTGCATATTTTTCAACAATTCCGAATTTTTAAAAAATACTAAATGAGAAGTTATATTTTTGGGCAAGGACTGTGGTCCGATAAAGTGATGTATAAAGAACATCCTCTCCAAATTTGAAGTAAATCGGTCTATTACAACTCGATATATCCTTACCGCCAGCTCGAAAAAAGTAGTTTCGAGAAAAACGCGTTCAAAGTTTTGAGACAATTTTTCGACAATTTTACTTATAGAATGATACAGAAAACGTACATATTTTTAATCAGCGATTCCTGCTGACACGTTGTCAGAGCTAGCACTTTCACTCAGTATAAAGGTTGCCACAAAAGTAACTTAAAATGAAACTAAAAGGACAAAAGAGTTTCTATGACCTTCAAAACCAGTTTCTATGACCTTCAATTAACTTGTGAAATAATAGGAATATTAAAAAATCCTTTTAAACGCATATTCTTGAATGTCTAAACTTTGGAAATATGAAAAAAAAATGTTTGATTTTTTCAAAATTCTACACTAGAATACCCGCTAAAGAAAGAGAATTTTGAATTATTAATACCCTATTATTCATATACATACCTACTCCAAATGTTTCTAATCCAGCTATAATAGACGTACATTTCATTAATGTACTACAAAATTACTACGGTATTTTTTTCTACGAGTTATCGTTTAGAATTTACAGCGGTTAAAAAAAAAATGTAAAATGTCGAAAGTATGGTTATCGAAATGAAAAATTTCGACAAAATCTAAAGCGACTTCTTGTAACTTGTTAATAACAATGCCCTCAGTGGATGCACCAATTTTCATCGATGTGGAATTATACCGAAGTGAAATTTATATTTTTATTGGACTATTCTTCTTTATTCACATTACTTATTGACGCCCTCATACGCACTGCATAAAAAGACATGTTCAAAATAATAATTTAGTGTTTATACAATATTTGTTTAACTAAGCTTTTGCATTAAATCTTTTGTCATTTCTTTGAATTTTTATTTAAACCATTGCTCATAGTTTTTAACGGGGATGTAGCTCAGATGGTAGAGCGCTCGCTTAGCATGTGAGAGGTACGGGGATCGATGCCCCGCATCTCCAATAATATATTCGTTTGAAGAGACATAACACTTTTTTGTCTAACTATAGTAAATTACTAAGTATAAAACAAACATTCATCTTTTAAAGTGTGAAATAACATTTGTTGACACTTGTTTGGTGCACAAACAAAACAATGCTTTTTTAAAGGTTTAAAATGAATTCCAAATTTACCTTTGCATTTTTCTACCACATCAGGTTTTTAAAATATACCCGTTTTAAAAATGCTAAAGACTGCCAAAAACGGATTTTTAAGGCTATGCTAAAACACAACATATCGCTTAACAATAAAGTGTATGATGATTTTGCGAAAAACAAATCGTAATATTCTAGATACAATTTAAATCTATTTAGTAGCTCTCTTAGTTTTTCTAATTTTTCATTAGTTATGAGATGGCTTTTGGGCCCTCATGTGACTTTATGACACCAAGAGCTAAGGGCTAATTTTTGACGGGAAAGGAAGACAGTTGATATTGAAGTTGTATGTAGTCTTAGTAAATTTGATAACAGAAACGTTCGTCTGCCGGCACGTATTGGCCGCGTGTCTGAAAAAAAGTGTATCAAATGTAGAAGTATGGTTTTGACAGACGACCTGCAGAGCTCGCCGAAAACTGTTTTTTTTGTGACGTTTTTAGACTTTTGGGAAACCACTTAAAATTGGTCTCTCGATTCCTTGATTGCGAACATTTTTTTGTTGATGATAACCTATTGTAAAGAACATTATTTTAAAGATCTGTAATCCCAACAAATTAAAACTTAACTAGCAGAAGCTTTAACCAAACGTATGTATTGTAAAGGTAATTTATTGAAATTAATGTAAATTAAAAAGTTTTATTCCTAAATATGAAATTGTAACTGACAGACGTTTAAATTTAACCAACTGCTCACCATCGCAATTTAAGTTGTGAATGCTAATTTGAATGTTATCAATTAATATGTAGAGGTAGTGTCTTAAAATCTATGTCAATTCAAAGAGTTTGGCTTCCGAAAATAGCATTCCAAATTTCAGGCGTGGAAGTTTAGCCAAACTTTAAAAAAACGCCAAACTTTTAAAAAAAACCGTTTTCGAAAATCTCTGAAGGACAAATGCAGCCACTTACTCGTCTATCGAAACCATATTTGAGATCATCGAGTCGTAGGCGTTCAGATGCAATTTGAAGTGGTTTCCCTCCCTATTTCGATTTTCGGAAAAGTTGTATTTTTGATGTATTTTTTCTCAGGAACGCGGTCACTACGTGTCGGCAGACGAACGTTCCTGTTTTCACCTTTACTAAGACTACATACAACTTCAATAACTAAAGCACTTTAGACATTTGCATATTGGTAAAGCTCTGTAGGCTTTTCCATCTTTCCTACTCTACAGGTGTCTTTCCGAGCGGATGGAAACAGCATTTGATCAACCTGTTTCTAAAAAAGCGAATCCTCCTCCCCCTCCAACTATCGTCCAATAGCAAATATTAACCTTCTTTTACAAGATCATGGGAACGCTGATTAATTATCAGCTTAAGAAATATATCGAAGAGCGGTCTAATGTCACACTCTAACAAGGTCGACCACGTCCCTTAATCGTGATAAACAAGCACTTTTCATTTGAGCTGAAACAAGAATTGTGAAATAAATTCTGGATACAAAAATTCTGTATCTAAGAGCGAAATCTTTTTAATGAATGGCAGTATGGTCCAACGGTGATTTAATGGTTTATCTAACCGAACAGTTAAACCAATCATTTTAGAGAAAGTAAGATTATTGTACTTGATATTTGAAAGGCATTTGATAGAGTTTGGCCGTAAGCTCTCTAATTGAAAATGCGTGCTTTTGGTATTGATGAATCTCTTCTTCGTTGGATAAAAAACTACCTTTCTAACCGTTCAATACAAGTTGTGTTGGATGGGTTCAAATGTGAAACTCATAAAATAAATGCTGGTGTCCCGTAGAGCTTCGTTTTGTCTCCGACTATCTTTTTGATATCCAATAAACTGTTTCCCTAATAAGAGTACCCTCAGCTTCACATCTTTGTTCTTCGGATGTAGAACTTTAACGGCAGCACATTAAATTCCGATCTCGACAGAATTGTATAAAGGGGAATAACGAACCGTGTATAATTTAATGCTTCAAAAATTCAATGCTGTTTCCTGTCGTCAAAACGAAACCCACCCCAGATGCCACTATAAATGAGTGGTACTTGCATCCAGGAAACTAATCAACTTTCAGTACTTGGTATAAATGACAATGCAAAAAATGTTTCACCCCTTCCCCAAAAGGTGCCCCAAAAGCAAGTTTAAATCTCTTAAATAGAATCCAAACAAGGGCTTTGAAAATAATAAGCGATAGAACTATAACCGAAACATTTAAATGACTCTAGGCGTTTTTTATTGGTAAATTTATACGCAGCGCAGCAAAATCTTACACACTAAACAACAACAAAGAAATAGTGCGGATAAATAAGGCAGCAAAAATAGTGCATATAAATAGTGCAGATAAAGTTTTGGAAAGCTTGGAATAGAATGACACTTCATCCAGTTCCAGAAATATTTTTTACTTAAAGGTTGGCAGAATTTTATTATTTGGGATGCGTTCGTATTTTTCTTGTGTTCTGTTTTCACTAGAATAAAAATAAATTGGTTTGAAATATTAATCTACGATTACACTGTCAACGTAAATATTCAATGCGTTGACTACTTGACATCACCCAAAAATCATCAATAATCACAGTTTTTTGATTTATCCCCTTTCACCCAGGAAAACTGAGTTGCCAGCAACTGGGAGCTTGTAGACAAGACGAGCTTACGGGGAAGGACAAAATCTTCCCTTACACCCTTCTTTTGGCTTTTAGTGCCTGTCTACATTGGATTTTTAATGCTGGGTTTTTTTATGTTCGTTGTGTCCATACGTTGAAGAGAAAATCAATCTGCACAACCCTATCTCACACCCTTGAAATCTATCTATCTTTCACTCATACAATACAAAATCTTTCATGTTGAATCCAAGAATATTGTTTGCATTTGGGCTGTAATCTACCCATCTGTCTCTTTTTCACTCACATATAATCTACCTGTCTCACTGCTTGCACCTAACATTAAAAATTTAATGTGGACAGGCACTCTTATGTCATTTTAATCTTTCAATTCATACTCAACTCTATTCTGACTGGAACTGCATGTACACATTAACTTGAACTCTTATTCAACTTTACATAAAAACAACAATACTTTTTCAACACATCCCTTGAGTACGTATTTTCAAAACTGGTTGACAGCTGATTTTGACATAGGTATGATTGCACAGATACCAACTTGGAGATTTAAAATAAGAGTGCATATAATAGTGAACATATGTTTTATTCACACTTTCCATTACTGCACTTACTTTCCATTACTGCACTAGCTAATAATTTACCAATAAAATACGGCTTCTGTTAAGTTTAGAGATTCTTTTTTTAACCACTAATCGATAATGTGGAATGCTCTACCGAACTCTGTTTTTCCCACCCATTTTGATGTTCAGAACGTTAAGAACAATGTGCACCGGTATTTCCTTTTAAGTCCTTCCCTATTTTCCTAACACTCGCGCTGTGTTTAAATATAAACATTTAAAGGGTACTTACAACCCCTTAAGTGCATGAAATTATACAAAAAAAGGAATCAAACACGAGAAAATTACTTTATATGTTTGCGGACTCTAAATGACTTGAGAAACCTGTCAGTGTCTATTGAAATATTCAGTGCAGTGTAAAATTTGAAAACACATGGTGCAATTTGCAATTAATAAATAGCCCTTCTAAACTTGTCTTAACGTGTGTCTTCTTCAATATCGTTTTGGAATATATGGTATGCGCAGATCAGTCGTCCAAAAGACATTATCGTCAACTAAACTAGTAAGTTTTAACGTTTACGACGATGAGACCAAATATCTGCAATCACAAAACAAATATTTCTATCAACTGACTTGAATATTGATAATTGGTGCTTCGAAGTTGTCAAAAAGTTTGTCTGGCTCGGAGTCTTTTAATTGCTGCTACTTTAGGTATGCCAAAAACTACTATGGCTTAGCCACATCGAGTGAAAGAACAACAATGCTTGAGCTAAAAGAACCTTCGAATCCCAGATTCCATATCCAAGTTGACAAGAAAGATCGCACCTATAATTTAAAGGCCAATCCATCCGCTTGGTCTGAATGACTGAGAAACTTGTTTGAAATCGTAGAGGATAAAAGGCTATCGTGTGTCAGACAGTATGGCCTCCATGGATCTGGGGACTGTTAAAGTAAAGTAACTAATCGTCATCAAATTTTGAGTGAAAGTTTCTTTGCACAATCGGTCTGTGTACCTCTTTGATACCCATTCTACGGCCATTATAATTTTATTGAAGCTACATTCACAAGGCCTCAACAGACGTGTTCAAAATAATTAATCAAGGCCAAGCACTGGAAGGTTTAATCGTCATTTTAAGTAAAAAGTTTTACTTTGATCTTAATTTTAACAATTGCTGGTAATTTTCAACGGGGATGTAGCTCAGATGGTAGAGCGCTCGCTTAGCATGTGAGAGGTACGGGGATCGATGCCCCGCATCTCCAGATATATCCTTTTAAAAGGACACAACTTTTTCTTCATTTAAGTATAAAGCCATTTTATAAATGTTATTTGTATTATTTCTTATTTGTACAATGGTAATAATCGATTTTTATTAACAAGGCTTCTAACTAAAATAGTAGAGCACATATGAGAGTATAAAAGAAGTTTTATTCTTCTTACTTACAAAAATCATAAACTCTCTAAAATACACTATGGCGTATACGTACTTTTTGTAATTTGAATGAATAATGGAAATATGAATTTTGAAATAACAAAGAACAAACACTCAAATTGACTTAGTGTGTGTTTTATTTTCATCATCTCATTGCAGAGATTAAGCCCGCTGTGTGGTAAAATGGTCTTTCCGATAGTTTTACGGTATACCCGAAAAGACGTGTTTGAAATATTGATCAAATGGCTTGAAATCAAGTGAAATTTGAGTGTATTTTTTCTTAATTATGATGGTCAAAAATATTCAAAGGGGATGTAGCTCAGATGGTAGAGCGCTCGCTTAGCATGTGAGAGGTACGGGGATCGATGCCCCGCATCTCCAAAATGTTTAATTTTTTTTTCTATCGTAGTAATCCACATCCTTTTTCTTGTGTAAAACTGTATTTTGAAAGAAGCAAGTGTATCAATCTTCAAAAAAAAAACATCAATACAATTGATCAATTATGGACAGAGAACTACGGAAGCGAAATATGATCATTAGAGGTCTTTCAGAATCAGAAAACAACACAGAAGAACTCGAAAATGTGGTACTAACCCTCCTAAACGCATGTGCAGATAATCAAATCACACTGTCTGATATTGATTACATTATGCGCATAGGACCAAGACAACAAAATCCCCGCCCTGTCAAAGTTGCACTCATATCATATAGGGTGAAACTCATAGTCATGCAAAACAAAAAGAAGCTTGCGAAAGAACACCGATTCGCAAAAATTTATATTGATGATGACTTTAGCAAAGAGGTAGCAGAGACCAGAAAAATATTACGTAAAAAGGCAGAGGATATCAGAAAAGAAGGAGCAGATGTCAGCATTAAATATGATAAAATCATTATTAATAAGAAGCCGTTTACACTGCAACAGCTAGAAGATGAGAAGAGAAAAGAAAATTCTATACAGAAAAAACGAATCAGGTCCCCGGACGAAAAAAATCCGTGCACACCAGAGAGCTCTGAGCAGAGTACTTCAGCCCATCCTACAGACAAACCTAAGAGGCCGAAAACTAAGCCAAGGAACTCAACAGCAGTGACATCTATCGATAAGTTCTTCACACCAATCAGGTCACATGATAGAAGAGCATCAATAGTTGACGAAGAACTCCCTCAAGGAAGGCTCTCGCAACATAATGAATTAGCATAGCTACAAAATAAACATAACCATATTAATGTTAGGGAAACTCAAGAAAAGAATTTGAAAATTAGCTTTTGGAATATTAATGGAATAAAAAATTTGTGTAATCTAGATAACATTGAATTAAATTTAATCCTTAGTTTTGATATTTTATGCTTAAGTGAAACCTGGGTCCTAGATAATACAAAACAAGCTCCATCTAATATTTTTGAAAACTATAACATGTTTTACTCGAACGCAGTCAAAGATAAGTCAAGAGGAAGAGGAAAAGGTGGATTGCAAATTCTTGTAAAAAATCCTGCAAAATACGATGTTTTGAGAGAAATTAGTAAAACAAATCTATGGATAATACTAGAGATTGTTTTTAATAGCTTGAAGTACATAATATACTTTGCTTATCTTAGCCCGTCTAGAGAAATGCATGATAACTCATGCTGTGAACTTATACAAGAGGAATTAGAATGCCTACAGAATAATTACCCCACGCATACAATTATAATAGGAGGAGACTTAAATGCTCGTTTCGGACTATCGAATCAATTAGACAGTGACATATTGGAAGGCTCACAACTATCCCACACAAGAAAGAGTAGAGACACAATCATAAATAGGAGAGGTAAATTACTTGGTGAGATATTTGAAAACGCTGGTCTGTTACTTATAAATGGAAGAAGTAGAAGCGATGCATACGGTGACTTTACATTTGAATCACACCAGGGTAGAAGCACCGTGGACACTGTATGGGTTAATCTAGAAGGGGCGGCAAACATTGATGACTTTGAGGTATCTCAGATTTTGCTACACTCTGATCATATGTGCTGTATCTTAAACTTTCTGTGCCCGTCTGCAACAAGTTTGGATATTACTCCAAATATGTTCTCAACTTGGAAACTAGTTTGGAATACGTCTGCAGCGGAAAACTACATCTCGTGTATGCAAGCCAAAGCTGGAAGTTTACAAATGAATGGAGATACAATTGGATACCAACAAATATTCGAAAACATCAAGCATGCTGCAGAAGAATGCGGAATGATGAAACACTATAAGATTTATACTGCACCAATGTTCCAAAAGAATAAATGGTTCAATAATGATTGCAGATTGCAAAAGCGAAAAATGAAGCAGAAAATGAGAAGTTATCGAAAAGACCCTAATAACATAAACAAAAGATCAGAGTACATCTCCAGCAGGAAATTATACGTATCAACCTTGAACTCCGCTAAAAAGCAATCCAATAAGGACCTAACACAACAACTTCAAAACACAAAAAACAGCAAAGATTTTTGGAGAGCAATCAAAAGCATCCAACCGAACTCTATTGCTCGAAACCATATTACGAAGGAAATTTGGGACGATTACCTCCAGGATATGTATAGTGGCAATGAGGTAGTGTATAGACTTTTTGCCGATACGTATCATCCATTTCTTGATAGAGACATAAGCATGGACGAACTGATAACAGTTATATTTGGGCTGCGCAATAATAAATCCGCGGGTCCGGATAGGATTGTAAACGAGTTCATTAAGCATCTACCAAACCTATGGTTTGAATATTTACTTTCTTTCTTTCAAAGCCTGTTCGATAACGAAGGAAGAAACCTATCAGGCATTTTTAGAGCAGACATTACAATGATATTTAAAAAAGGTGATAAATCTCTACCAACGAACTATCGACCTATAGCGATCGAAAATGCTTTGATGAAAGTTTACACCCAAATCCTATCAAACAGGCTTCAAGAGTGGGCAGAAGAAGAGCAACTAATTCCTGAATTCCAGAACGGTTTCAGAAAAGGACGAAGTTGTGCTGATAACCTCTTTATCCTAAGTGCAATCACAGATATTACTCTTGCAAAAAAGAAGGGAAGTTTTTTTGTAATCTTTGTTGACCTTAAAGGAGCATTCGATAGTGTGAATCACGATAAGCTATGGACCCACCTTAGATCCATTGGAGCAAGTGGGAAATTAATACATGCATTTCAAAACATATATGTGAAAACCAAAATTGCTATTAAGACAACAAGCGGCCTAACAGAAGAAGTGAATGTCACAAAGGGTGTTCTACAGGGTGATCCATCAAGTGCCCTCCTATTTAACTTATATATAAATGATTTGGAAGAATTCTTAAGAACCGAGGGCCTTACAGGAATAGACATTTCGGAAACAACAAATGTTATCCTGATAGCATATGCCGACGATATTGCTGTCTTCGCTCAATCGGAGCTTCATTTAAGAAAAACTTTGAAATCACTTGAAAAATATTTTACAGCAAAAGATATGACATTAAATACGGAAAAATCGAAGATAGTAAACTTTGCAAAAAGAAAAATATCATCATGCCCGGAAAGATTTGCATATAAAGAAGACTCAATTGAAGTTGTAGATAGCTTTGAATATCTGGGAATAACCTTGAGTCGAACTGGATCTTGGAATGAAACCATGAATGTCTTCAAAACCAAGGCAAGAGCAGCAGCAGCAGTAACCGAAAAAGCTATGAGGAGCCCTTACATGGAAAACTGGGAAGGAAGAATCAAAGTTTATAATTCAACAATTAAATCGACTTTACTATACTGTGCGGAGATATGGGGTCTGGAAGCTGGAGACAAAATTGAAGTTATTCAAACTTCAGTTTTAAAGAAGTTGCTTGGTCTAGCTAAAAACACACAAAGCAATGTGGTTCGCTTAGAAACTGGTACACTTCCATTAGATTACGAGATAGCGAAAAGAGCTTTGCATTTCTGGGAAAAACTGTTGAATGCCTCTGATGAGCGCCTAATTAAAAAGTGTTACAACGAAATCTTGAGAACCCATAACAACTCCCAACGACCAAACTGGGCAACAAAATTTAAGGCCGCCTTAATGAGTAATTTTATGGATATATGGGAACAGCAAAACTTATTATCTGTTCGTCAATACTATGTAAGCATCCTTGAAGACAAGAAGAGAAGCATTATAAATGAAGATTTCAGGAAGGCATCTAACTCAACTTCTTGCTGCTATTATGCTCCTTATTTAGCGAACATACAAGAACCAAAATATAAACCGGCTCCGTACCTGAATTCATCCTGCAAACCATACGTGCATAAAGTCTTAGCGCAAATTAGGTGCGCAAACAGATATGCCCACAGAATAGTTTTACATGGTGATAGACATATATTTGACCCAATGAACATTTGCACATTGTGTAATACATATGAAGATGATACAATTGAACACTTCCTTTTAGGATGCCCAATTTTTAATGCAGTTAGAAACCACTTCCTATCCCCTATGAACTTAACTGACATGAATAGTATAATGAAAGTCGAAGATCAAAACGTTGCACTGAATGTATATAAATATGTTAGAAACTCGCTTAACTTAAGAGCTTTTATCCTTAACGAATGATAAATCCAGGTTTCAGTTTAAGTAATAAAAGTAATTATTTTTTTTTTTTTTTTATTTTCTTTATAATTGTTGATTCATATCTTACCTTATTGTTTTGTTAGATGAATTAAAATTATACTGCACTTACCTTATGAAATAATGTAATATTTACATAATGCCAATCAATTTGTAAAAGCTAAGCTTAAAAACAAATAAATATATCTATCTATCTATCTATCTATCAATTGATGACTGTCAAGTTACAATTTAGGGATCAACTTACAAACCTAAACGGAACTAAAAAGTTAATTAACAAAAATAGTCAATAAAGCAGAGGACTAAAACTTGAACTCTGAAACGTATAGCTTGGACTTGTGCTAGTTGACTTGTTTTTAGAATAAAACTTGAAAATATTTGAGTCAAGAAATTTAATTCTGAAGGGTTAAATAGAAAATAAATTAAATAAATAAATTAGGTGGCGCAACAGTCCGTAGAGAACCAGGGCCTAGTGACTTACAACTCTCAACCATTCCTGTGTGCGAGTAATGTTGTCAGGGATGGAGGGGACCTACAATTTATATGCCGAATCCGAACGGCTAATTTGAGAATGCACTTTTTCATGACAAGAATTACTCTTGGAGAATTTGTCAATTCCTCGCAAGAGGCAGTACCCGTGAAAACTCTTTTTTTAATTAAGTTGGCACAGGCAGGGATTGAACCCAAGACCTCTCGCATGACAGTCCAACGCACTAACCATCATGCCACGGGCACTAAAACTGTTGGAATATTGGTCTGAAGTATATTCTCAAATTAATGGGAATTATACTTACAATTGATTTTTGTATATTTTACACAGTTTTTTGCAAGCCTGTTCACAATCATTTGTTAAAATGAAATCTGATTTCTTTGTATATTTTCTGAAACTTATTAAATTAAACAACAAATTTCTTTAATAATGGGATAATAATTAAGTAGAATTGTACCAAACGAACTTAACTAGAGAATTGTCAAATCGTCTACCATCTGATAGAAGTCCAACTATAGAACTTTTGCAGGAAATTATAAAAGAATCAGCAGGCTTCTATCGCATAAAACCATCTATACAAAACTCGATTCAGCCTATTACGATAAGGTGTATGAATCTGCGAGGAAGTTTATACCAAAGTTTTAACTGTGAGTTAAAAAAAAGAGTACCTGAAAGAAAACAAAAACTATAAAAACTTATGCAAATTCAAAAAGTTGCAATTTTCAGCAAACATGAAGCAGAAAGAGTAATATCCTGCAAAAACCCCTCTGACTTTTGAAAATTTATAAGAGTTACAAAAAGACATACTTTAGCGATGACGTCACAACCTCATTTAGATACAATAACACTTAGTGACAAAAGAACTATCACTTTTTGAAATGAAATCAGTTATAATGAAATTGAAACAGCAAAGCACCTGGTGTCGATCGGATCTCAAATGAATTTTTCAAGAACACCACAACTGAATTCGTAGAAAATCTCAAGCCCCTTAGAAAATCAATAGAATTATACTCTACCGCAGAATTGAATATCTCAACACAGCACTCAAAATTTTCATGTTGTCTCACCATATAGTTTGAGAATAACCATCTTCTTAGCTAGTTCCAAATTGTATTCAAAAAGAGTTTCTCCACACTAGACCATATATTCAGTCTGACCAATATTGAAGAGACATATCTAAATTCAAGTTGCTTTTCCGTAGATCGTAGGACTATCATCTTTAAGATTTTTCGGGATGAAATGTCTCATAAATTCGGAAAGATGATTGGAGACATATATAATTGAATACTTTACGCAGTTTGGGGTGGACAAAACCCATATGATTGGACTAAAACAAGGGTGCAATTTTAGACCTCCAGCTTTTTGTCTCTACATTGAAGATCTGCTTTAAGACATGCCTTGTGGCGTAGTGATAGATAGGCTCGTGATTAAAATTCTTATGTTCGCGGATGACCTCAGCAAAATCACCGAGTCGCTTCAGCAATGGTTTTTCGAAAAGGAACACAGCGCTGAGCTGTAAATGAGAAATGGTTTTTGGGGAGGACACCATTGAAACAGTTGTGGTGTACATTGTAGAAGTACAAGAGTACATAAAATCAATGTTTTATATATAATTCTTTATTTCACAAATATTCTTATTTGGTATAAAATAGGAAAATATATGTAGTTGTTTTATGATTTTAATTGTTATCTAGTTTTAAGTTTTCTTGTTAAAATACTTTATAAATTCAATTTTCTGAATTTGGGTTTGTCGCTTATATCTCGAAAACAGTGCATCGAAGAGAAATATTTTTAGAGAATAAAATGGAGTTCTTAAAATTATCTAAAACTTTTATATCATATGTTTTTTTCTAATTCCTAACCGTTTTCGAGCTATACCATCGGAAAAAGTTGAAATTTACAAAAAAAAATCAATTTACGTCAAAATATTCATAAACATTGCATCATATTGTCTAAACCTATTCATAAACGAAAAGTATGAATAGCAAAGAAGTTGTAGATTTTTAAATTCCCTTTTAGAATATATATACATATGCTTATTAATGTCCAACCCGGCTAAAGTTACAGCTATTTTAAAACTTGTATAGCATTTTGCAATTTCCAGAAAATTAGTTTGTATATCATACAACCTTTGTTCGTGTATTTTCATGAGATATGCACTTCGCTTGAAGAGTTTTCTGGAGTCACGTGAACAACACAAGGACATTGGACAGGCTCGCAAGATGCAGAAGACATTGTCAAACTCAGTGCTTTGATTCTCATCCTCCCTTCCCAGAAACCTCTCAAATCATGTCAATTTCGAGTGGAGTTGTCGGAGATGCCACGATAACATGCTATGATGGTGTTCGAGTTGGTAAAAGGGCTATGAATTCAATAGTTGACTTGACATTTGCAGACGTAAAGTTATCGCGCAAGGATCGGGCATTGCCAATATCTTCTGTCAGCTCATCGATAAAAGTTCACGATGAAAGGGTAGTAGTTGACCCAACATTGCTCTTTCAGCGGATATGTATAAGCAAACGATCAGATGAGGATTTGATGACATATTTTGAGTATGAGTTGGCCCCATTTCAAAAATCTTACTTATCGAGGGCAAGAGTGATATAGGCCTACAGTTACCCAGATCATTAGTTGCTCCTTTCTTGAAAAGTGGCAAGATATTGGCACATTTAAGAGCAACCGGAAATACTCCAGAAAAAATACTTTTGCTAAAGATATGTGCCAAAACATCAATTATAAAACATGCTACATTTTTCAAACAAACATTTGAAATACCATCATAACCAGAAGAGTTTGAAGTTTTTAAAGTGCCAATTAACTTCAGAATCTCTAAACTAGTTATAGGCTCAAACACAAAACTTTGGCTTTGAGAAGGTTCATTACTGAATGGACTACAAAGTGTACAAGATGGATGACTAGAACTAGCTTGTAGATTAAGTAAAATCGTTGAAAAGTATTCATTGAATGCATTAGCAATTGCAATTTTATCTGAGACCACACGACCATTAACATTGACAACAGATGGTTGTTTTTTGCACTGAGATTTATTAAGTATACTATTCACTATTTTCCATTAATTTCTAATATTTCCTTCAGCTAGATTGAATTTGTTTTTAACGACAAATAGGAATTTCCTTCTTTAATTCAACACAAATTTTTTCATATTTAGTTTTTAAAATCTGACTGCTGTTGCGTTTTAAACACTTTTTTCTTAATTTGTTTTTATACTTCACTTTTTTAAGCAAACTATACGTAATCCATGGCTTTAAACGCTTATTAGACTTTTTCAGAACGATATCAAAAGAAGCATCAGAAATGTATCCATTCCATATCCAGAATGAATAGAAATGTAAGACGAGGTAACGTGATCGTCCGCTTGCTCGGAGCAATCTTCGTCTTTGCTAGAAGTAAGTTATTGTGGATATCTCCTTTGTTATCTAATACTCGCACATAAACCACTGCTCCATATGCTTTGGTTGAAGCATCGCAAAAGCCATGCAACTCGATTGCTTGATTTGATGGGCTCATTCGATTCCATCGCGGAATTCTCACCTTTTCTATGGTTGGGAGTTCTAGCTGAAAAGCTTCCCAACTCTTTTTGATGTGGGCTGGAACTTCCTCGTCCCAATCCCATCCAAGATTCCAGAGCTTCTGCATAAGATTGGGGGTGGAAACGTGTAGGAGACACCCTGGTGGCAATTACAATGGAAAATCTACCAGCACCAGAGGTTCTTCTGAAAACTATATTTTGCCGCTCCACCAAGGATTGTGCAATTGGAAAATGTGGCAGCCGAAAAGCGATGCTCACCTGTTCTGCAGCGTGCCTCCACTGTCAAGGGAAGTGCCTGAACAGTGTGCCTGTTGACGATGGGGACGATGAAGACGATGTAGAACCCATTCAGCAAGAGCCACCCGCTACT
The DNA here is from genome assembly GCA_920104205.1 of Eupeodes latifasciatus. Taxonomy (NCBI): domain Eukaryota; kingdom Metazoa; phylum Arthropoda; class Insecta; order Diptera; family Syrphidae; genus Eupeodes; species Eupeodes latifasciatus. Next base: position 182,652,141 of record OV049924.1, read on the forward strand.
GAGGAAGAAGATGCCATGGAAGAACAATCATTGCCTGGGCCCTCAAGTTTAAAGAGGATGAAAATTTGATTACTTTTAAAGTTGAGAGTAAAACGTTAGGAATATATTGAGAACAATGGGGCTTACAATTATTATTGTATTGGTGTAACGAAACTATCTGTAGAATAAAGTGTGAAATTTGTCATCATCATTATTTTTCTACTTTATTTCATAACTTGCTTATAAGTGGCCATATATGTTATTAGATGAACGAACAAAGGTTGGGGGTTAAGAATATGATATACTCGTACAAACTTATTTTCTGAAAATTGCAAAATGCTATACAAGTTTTAAAATAGCTGTAACTTTAGCCGGGTTGGACATTAATCAGCATATGTATGTATATATATTCTAAAAGGGAATTTAAAAATCTACAACTTCTTTCCTATTCATACTTTTCGTTTATGAATAGGTTTAGATAATATGATGCAATGTTTATGAATATTTTGACGTAAATTGATTTTTTTTGTAAATTTCAACTTTTTCCGAGGGTATAGCTCGAAAACGGTTAGGAATTAGAAAAAAACATATTATATAAAAGTTTTAGATAATTTAAAGAACTCCATTTTATTCTCTAAAATATTTCTCTCCGATGCACCGTTTTCGAGATATAAGCGAAAAACCCAAAATTCGTACCTTTACCCCCCCCCCTCCTCCCCACCGCTCATCACCTAGGAGTCAGGACTTTTGGTATGTTAACAACCTAAGCCCCCTGAACAAGTTTCTGAAGGAATCGCTTAGTTACCTGCTCACGCACTCTACACCTCATTTTGGGTCATTTATTGACTGGACTATAAGTACTTTTCATTTTTACAATTTACAAATATTTTTCATATATATGAAGGTATATCATTTCTATTATTATAAATGTATTTTGCATTTTTTTATTAAAATGGCTACATTTTTTGTTTGTTTTTTTTAAGCTCATTTTTTTTAATATTTTGATAAGAGATTCTTGTGTACCAATTTAGTTTTACATGTAGATACTTCTTTAATCAAAGCATTCGAATCTTCAAATAATTTAACAATAATGTAAGGACCTTTCTTTATTGGTTCTAATTTGCTTTGATTTACAATTTTCAACATAACTTTATCATTTACTCTAAAGTCTAATGGCGTATTAAATCTTGAGTCTAAATTATTTTTTCTATTAATTTTACTCTTTTCTAACATTTGTCTGGCTCTTCCGTGAGCTGTTTGTAATTTAAACTTTAGTTCTTTGCTATAGTCATCAATATTATATATTGGATCAATTTCAGCGGCTTTCAAATCAATTGGCAGATTAGCTTTTTTACCATACACAAGCTCAAAAGATGTATAACCGGGTACAACACATGGTGTTGTATTATAGCAAAATTCGTAGTATTTAACCCAATCGTCCCAATCAGTGAGTTCAGAACTGATGTGTATTCTAAGAAATTCATTTAAATTCTTGTGGTTCCTTTCTAATGAACCAATTGTTTCTGGATCGTATGGAGTGGAGTGTCTGTGTTGAATTTTTAGGATTTGCATAATTTCCTTAAAAAGCGAATTCATATATTCTGTTCCCATATCTGATTTTATTTTTCTAACTGCACCAAAGTTTAAAATGTAGTTTTCAATAAAAGATCTAGCTACAGTGCTACTTTCTTTATTTATAATAGGACACAGTGTTACATATTTGGTTAATTCATCAATTATTGTTAAAATATATCTATTGCCTTTGTTTGTTATAGGTAGAGGTCCTACCGTGTCTATTGAAATTGTGTCAAAACTAGTGTTTGGGGTATCTGTGATTTGGATAAATTCTTTATTCTTTTTATGATATTTATGTATATGTCTGTATTTGTTTTTTCATATTTGGGAATGTGTATTTCTGTGAAAGTTTTTTAATTAACCTTGTTACTCCAACATGTCACCCTAGAGGGCTCTCATGATAATTTTGAATTAGTTCATTTATTGCAAGTTGATTGTGTAGACTGATTTTTAATGGTAAAATTGCAATTTTTAATATTTTAAGTACCTGGTTCCCAAGGTGTTTGAATTTTTTTACTGTTATAAATTTAAATATAGAATCATTTTGACTTATTTTAAACTTTCGTGTATTACATGATCCTAATTGGACTTCTAAAAGTGAAAATGCTTGCTCTAGAGCAGTGTCTTCTAAGATATTGGATTTTAAATAAATATTCACGGAGACTGATTTCATTTTTTGGTTATAATTAATGGTTTGAAATTCCTTTTCCCAATTTGTTTGAATAATGAAATTAAGTTTATGAAACGTCCTTACTTCCTTTTCGGTCAAGGTTGAGTATACATTAAGGTCAGCAAAAATATTGGAAGAGTTATCCGTGTTTTGATGATAACTAGGGACATACTTCGAGTTGTCATTGCGTTGATACTCAATTGCTTTAAATCGTCACTATCTACTGGTACTCTTGAAAGTGCATCTGCACATACATTGTACTTCCCTTTGACGTATTAAATTGTGAAATCATACATTTCAAGGTGAAGTCGCATCCTTGTCAGTTTTGAGGTGGGATTTTTCATTCCAAACTAATAAGTAAGTGGACTATGATCTGTAAATATTTTAAATCTTCGACCTAGTAAATACGGCTTAAAATACTCCACCGCCCAATGCATTGCTATACATTCTTTTAATGAGGGATGTTTATGCTTTTCGCTCTTTTGAAAAGTTTTTGATGCATAACATATAGGTAGGTCATGGCCATCTTTAACCTGGGACAAAACTGCTCCACATGCAGAATACCAATTATTAGATTTCACCATTATAAGCAACGCTAATATGAAAAGACACCTTTTAAAAAAAACTATCTGCTTTGCAAAATGCGAATGGGACTATTTGGCACAATGTTTATGGAAACAAAAATCTCCCATTTAGCTCAAACTATTGGATATTTCTTGCAACTTCCGAAGCAATAATGCTATATGCTACAGAATCCTGGGGCTGGCGTCAATTTGAAACCCGCAGAAAAACTCCTGAGGTACTTCTTAAAACGTCAATTTCGGCTGCCAAATTCAACTCCAAACTACATGCTCCTTATTGAAACTGGACTTTCTCCACTTTACCTTTCAACTGTAAAACTTAATTTTAACTATATTGTTAAATTTAAGTTTAGACACACTGAAAAAATAACTAAAGGATAAATGAATGCAAAATCATAAAACTTTGTGGTTTGAAGAATGGATAAAGTTAGCTGAAACGTGTGAGCTTCGTTTAATCCTTAATTTGCAAAACCTTGCAGAAGGGAAACCATTTTTGAACCATCAACTTGAAAAGCTGGATTCTGAGCTTAGAAAGCGTTATGTGAACAAAGCAAAAAACTCACTCATTAGAGAGACATATTCAAATCTTCTGTATGATCTGAACGAAATCAAGTTTCAAAACAGACACAATATCTATGATTTTCCGAGCAAGATGAGAACTCTTAGCTCTAAATTTCATTACACATCTTAACGACTTAGAGCTGTATGCCTTGATAGAATTATGTCAAAAATTATTTACATGGTACAATTGGAAAAGTGGAATAAATCTTTATCTGTCTATCTTTTTAAGTTCCCATAGGAAGTTATTGTAATCGATCCGATTTGTCGAATTGCAAATTTTGACATTTCTCGACGTTTCAATTTTGACATTTCTCGACGTTCCAAGATTTGAAATAAAAGATTTTAGAGAGATGTCTGTGCGTGCGTGTTTACGTACGTTTGCGACATTTTTTTCTTCTTTCAAAACTCAAGAACCAGTAGAGATAATATGGACTTCAAATAAATTTTGTTATACAGATAATAATGCAGAAAGGGCTCTCAAGAAAATTGCGTGGGTGGTTTGTTTTACCATAGCAGTTTAAAAAAACTGAAAAATTTGGTTAACCCTAAATATCTCACGAACCAATAGTGCTAGAGCCTTGAATTTAATTTTATATTATATATTGTAACGTAATACCAAATAAATATATTTTTGGAAAAAATTCCAACAAACGGTTTTTTTATAAATCCAAAAAAAAAAAAACTAAAAAAAAAATATTTGTCACCTCGAAAATTTTACGACCAAAAAATGATTTTATCTCCAAAACAATTTTTCAACGAAAAATAACATTTTCAACACTTTTTCAAAATTTTGAGAAAAATTGAATTGACAGTTTTTTTTACAAAAAATTAACAAAAGTTGGTAAAAATTGATTTTCGACTCAAATATCTTTTTAAAAATTCGAGATATTGGCTTTTAATTATTTTTTTTTTTAAATATTGTTTTCAACTTTAGTAAAATTTTGAGAAAAAACGAATTGAAAGTTTTTTTACAAAAACTAAAAACCTAAAAAAATGAATAAAAGTTGGTAAAAATTGATTTTTAATTTTTGACTCAAATATCTTTTCAATACTTTGAGATATTGGTTTAAGTCTAATTTTATCTTTTAAAAAATATTGTTTTCAACATTCAGTACAATTTTGAGAAAAATCGAATTGACAAATTTTTAAAAAAAAAAATTAAAAACCTAAAAAAAAATTAATAAAAGTTGGTAAAAATTAATTTTCGACTTCAATATCTTTTCAAAACTTTGAGATATTGGCTTGAAACTAATTTTATCTTAAAAAAAATATTGTTATTATTATTCTGGAAAATTTTGAAAAAAGGCGGAATTGACAGTTTTCTTACAAAAAATAAAAAAAAAATAAATACAAATTTAACAAAAGTTGGTAAAAACTGATTTTCGACTTAAATATTTTTTCAAAACTTAAAAATATTGGCTGCAAACTTATTTAATCTGACAGAAAATATTGTTTTCGATATTCAATAATTTTGTTATAAAAATCCAACAGTCCGTTTTTTCATAAAAAAAATAAAATCTACAAAAAATAGTACGCAAATTTGGTAAAAATTCATGTTCGTTTCTCTATATCGCTCAAATTAATTTCATTCATCCAATTTGTATTTGTTTATATGAGAAATAAAAACTAAAATTGATGAAAATTATTTTCGACTAAGAATCTCGTTAACAAAACAAGATTTTGAAATCAAACTATTTCATTATATGCAAAATATTGTTGGTAATTTTTAAATTTTTAAGAATAATTCAACTGACAACTTTTTTAACAAAACACGAAAACCTACAAACTTTTAATGAAGACAAATCGACAGACGGAATGGGAAGTTATCAGTGTGGGTCCCATCCCAGCCTCTTTTTATCTATCGAATAATAAGGGAGTTCCCCAAGGTTCAGTCTTGGGGCCTTTGCTTTTTCTTATTTTGATGAATTTCTTTAGTCGGCCGTTCACGACGCATATACTCAATATAAAAATAACTGCGCAAATTGAGGTTTGCGCAGTAAACTAGTGTTGTGAATGGGGTTGTTTGTGCAGTTAAATGTTAACTGTGTAAAAACCAAACAAAAATTGATTTTTGCTCAAGTCAATTTGCGCAGTTATTTTGTGTCGTAAAAAACGACCTTATTCTCTTAACGAATCCTACCTAATAGCTTTTGTGGATGATTTTGGGATTGCTTATAATTGCTGGTTGCTAATTATCAGTTTTTAACCTAACAAAATATGGAATTTCCCGGCTTTACTTTAAAAAAGTGGTTATTTTTGGAGTTCTTTAGCTGACACGCGTAATTAACGAAGCTATTCAGCTTATTTGGTCAATATACCCTCGTTTCTAACTACTCACTTTCGAATCTTCTACACTGTTTTAGCATGAAAAAAAAAATCATTTTTGAGATTTATGCATCAATTGATAGGTGGGTCGATGCTCTGGATTATAGTGAAAACCGCATCTTGTTTGGAGCCTTGGTTGAGGAAATAGACCAACCGTGATTGACTGGGTCGAAATTCTGAAATTGTTAAATAAAGTGCCTTTAAACTTGAGGCTTTTAAGAAATCAATTTTAAACGTTGGCTTTTGGGTTTTAATCATGACAACATTTTAAATGCGCTGTCTTATCTTTCATTGTTTTGTCTTGTTAAGTCTAAAAAATTAATTTTATTAACATTCTCAGGTTTATAAATCATTATAAACTTTAAAGACATAATTTTTGATTGACAAATGTCCACCCACAGTAAAAACATTACAAAAAAGTATTGTAATTTTAATATTGAATTTTTTAAATATTATTTTTGATGTGATGTTTTGAAAAATCCCGTACTTGGAGTGTGATATCGATAGTCTACGCCAATAAGCTTTAAATGATTGATCACTTGGAGGACAACATTCGGCGCGTTATTGTCGATATATTTATGGCCGCAAATTTTTAGAAAAAGTCGGAGAAATCAGCTTTGAATAATATAATTCCATAAGATTATCTTTCCATGAATTCCATGTCAATTTGAAAAAAATTATCTCTCTGTTATTCTATTTTAAAGTTATATGTACACCTTAAAAAAAAGACCTTTATAAAACTTCGTCAAAAAATCAAACCAAATAGTGACTAATCCTATCCCCGTAATGTATTTTGTAATTAAACTTCATTAATTCATGCTATATCCTTGTCCACGAAATCATTCCAACCTCAAACCATAGGCTTGATAACTTTGGAAAAAATAAGAAGAAAAAATCACGGATATCCTTTTTTGTTTAACTATGGTCGAAATTAAAATATTCAAACCCTAGTTAAACCACCATTTCTCATCACATATTAAAATAAAAATAAATAAATCCAAAGGACAATAAGAAAATATGCGGAAATGAATAAACGTCTCGACTTTTGCACATAAAATACAGCCGTCGTCGCCGAAGACCATATCTTAAGATATTGCCAGCCCCACCTTAAAAAACAAAACCAAAAGAAAAAAAATCAGAAGAAATGAATTTGAATAACAAAATTATCATCTCAAGCTTTCACCTTTTAACATTCACCAATACCTCTAAGTTGGATTCTTTCTTTCTTATTTTCTGATTTTCTTATTCCTCTTGTGTATTTCCTTGAAAGACAAAAGGACTTCTATAGATCTATCTTCGCCTATGGTATCCCAAGAGTGCAAAAAAAAAATTAAGGATACCCAACACACCTTCAACCCCAATCTCCGGGACAAGATTATTAACACTCCACTAAATATGCATTTCTTATGTCGGCATGGGATGGTTAAAAAAATAAGACACAGGACCTTTTTTGGGATGAAGGACCAAAAAAAAAAAAACAAAAACAAAACAAAAACCAACAAAACTCGAAAAAGTAAAATGGATGCACTCGTCCTGTTTATCTAGGAACATCCCCAACTCTAGCCTTTACGTGATGATGGTTTTTCCGACTGCTGTGTAACTTTTGCTCTCCATCAAAAAACCCCCGAACGAAGAAAGGACACACATTTGGCGGGTGTTTTTTTTACAAATGGAAGTATAGACTCCTTAATGGCACTTCTCCATGCGACGACGATTGCCACACGACTCTCAGCATTATAATCGTTCGAGTGGTATCGTCGCTCGTCGTCGTCGTTCTCGTCCTTGACGTGTGTTTACATTTCAACATTTAGCTCCTTGTTACGGATTGTGAGAGAGAATCCGCATGCGTCCTCGAAACTCAATCCACATCATTCATAAAGGACTTTTGGCGCGAATCGTAAAAAGAATCCACACTTTCTACACAATTCGTCCTTTCTATAATCTCAATAGAGTACCCGAGACATTGGAGATGGCGGTGGCTTGTTGTCCTGCACGTGGTGTGCGAAATCTGTGGGAATCTCGCAACACTAACCAATCCCCCTCCCCCCATTATCAATTGTTTTGGTTGTTTTTTTTTGTTGTGGCGCTATATCCTTAGCAAGGAGGGTTGTTCCTTTCACAAGGACATCTCAGTGGTGACTGTATAGGTAGACATACATATATATAGAATTCTGTTTCTTTTTTGTGTTGTTTTTCTGGAGGGTTGTTCCACAACGGAATGCTAAGTGGCCTGGCCAGCCAGCAGGATTCTGGCATTTCGTCGCTGGATCCCAAATCGGTTGTTTGGTGGGTTTGTTTTAATCGTCCGATGGGAAAAGTGTAATTTTTAGGTTATACTGTTTTTGTTGTTGTTTGACAGCGGTGTTTCTTTATCGTGCGTCGTCGTGTCGTTTTGATTCTATTCTCGTGACAATGGTGTGTTGATGTTGTTACGGAAGGACGATTCACTTTGAAGTGCGAACGTTTAAATGATGTGTGTGATATAAATACCCGAGTGATTATATAGGTATTATGTTGGACGGTGTGGTGTGTTGGTGGTGAGGGGTGGAAAAATTATAAAAATTAGTGTTTAATGTAGTCTTTTTCTTAACGTGGTGTGTAGCGCGATTTTTGCGTATTTTTTTGATTTTGTAAAATGTGTGTGAGTTTGTGATTTTTTTTACCAAAATTGTGAAAATTAAAACATAGTTTATAAAAGTCTGTGGTAAGCAACCAAGTTGCAAATTAATAAAAAAAAAAAATATTAAATTAAAAGAAAAATTGTGATTTTTGAAAAGACTTGCAAACGAATATTCATATGAATTTAATTCAATAAATGTGATTTTTTTTTAAATAAATTCTAATTTTTAAAATAAGATTTTTGAAGAAAAATAAAATCTGAAGATATAAAAGGTTTGTGGAAATTTTGTATTTGTTTGAAAATATCTAAATTAGCAATTCTCTTAATTTTTGAAAAATCAGATAAATGTTTATTTCGATTGCTCTTGTTTTAATGTTTAAACCTTTCAAGATTTGGTAAAATGAGTGCGTTACAAAAATGAATAAATGTTGTTATGAAAAGTTATTTTTAATAATTTTTAAAATAAACCCCCTGAAATTTTGCATTTTTTTAAATATTGGTTAAAAATTGTTGAATTAGTCTTAATGTGCGTTATTAAAAAAATGCCTTTGGCGCTTTTTCCAAAAGGAAAAAAATCCAAAATTCAAAAATAAAGTTCATATTACAAAATAGTTTATCTTAAATAAATTTCAAACTTTCGAGCTACCATCATAAAATTCAAAAAAAAGTGATTAGTTCAATATTTGGCAATTGTTATTTCCGTGAGTTTATCTGTAGTATTCTGTAGTTAATTGAAAAATTCAAATTTAAGCTCATTCCTTATGGGCGTGAGCAATAATGGATCATCGCCATTTTGAATTTTTAAAAATATCAAATAAAGGGTGGTGCCAGTGCCCATGTATGGGTTTGAATTTTAGGTAGTTACAATTTTATTTCGTATCAAGTTGATTCCTTAACTGCTCAAATATGATGACAAGTTTCAAAAACTAAATTCAAATTTCCTAAAAGTAATTCAAGCGCAAAGTAATTTTGGAAATTCGCAAAAATTCAAATTGTGCTGTATAATGTGTCAAAAGTTATGCTATTTTAAAAAATTGGCAAGTTTTCAAATTTTAAGAAAAAATAATATGTTGTTTTTATTAAGTTTTGGATACTAACTTAACTACTCTGGGATTGTATCAAATAAGTATAAATGTGGACAAAAAAAAGTGACTTACTAGAAGTTGAAGCATGGACTGTGTGGATCATTTTATGGTACTTGAAATCTTTCGTAGATCTTATTATTTTTATTCTCACAAAACTTCTCTATTTGACGGTTTTTAAAATCTATATTGTGTGCTCAAATTCATTTTGTCTTTTCAGACACGAAGAATATGTGTTATGTTTTGGGAAACTTTTTGTAGCATAATACAAGAAATGAAACTTGGTTTTGATATCAGCCGTTTTAAGTCTGTGATTTTAATTTTGTTGTTATTAGATTTATGCTCAACAATTAAAATACATATTGTATAATCCAAATTCAATCATGCATTCCAGTCAAAATAGACAGAAAATTCATCAAGCCTGGGAAAAATCAGCATATACTATACATATGTATATAAAAATATATACAGACATTGAGGACATCGTTATGAACAAGTGACAAAAAGTTATACACATTTTTTTATGTTTTTAGGCTAAAGCTTTCAGCTAGACTTTGAAGATTATGATATGTTTAGAGTTACAGCGATCTCAAAAAATGTCAAATATCGAAAATATCGTTTTGTTCGCATATTGCGCCTAAATTGTATTGTGACCTTAAAGCGGTTCAGCGGGTGCGGAAGAGAAACGGATCGTATTTTAAACGATTCTAGCGCCATCTGTTGTTAAGTTAGGAAAACGATTTTGGTTTCATTAAAAAGAGGAAGAAAGCCGAATTTTTTTCATGTATTTATTTATTTTGATAGTTTACCGCGAAACGAAATTATCGTACACATTTTTTAACATCGTCACCGGAATTGCCGCAGAATGTCGTTTAATTTCAGTTTTCAACTCTTCAAGGTCGTGTGGCTTCGTTTCATACACCTTTGCCTTCAAATATCCCCAAAGAAAATAATCGCACGCCGAAAGATCTGGCGAGCGCGATGGCCAGGCGATTTCGCTGTTTCTGGAAATTACGCGGTTACCAAACAGTCTCCGTAAACAAACCATCGTTTCATTCGCTGTATGGCAAGTAGCACCGTCCTGTTGAAACCATGTGCGCGATAACTTCCTTCTCCTCGCCAGTTCGGGTCGCACAAACTCGTTTAGGAGCTGTCGGTAACGCTCGCCGTTAACCGTTTCGTTGAAGAAGTACAGACCAATCACGCCCCATGCCGCAACTCCCATCCATACAGTCACTTTAGGCGAGTGAAGGGGTTTTTCGTGAATAATTCGAGGATACTGCTCACACAAGTATCGAAGATTTTGTGCGTTGACGTCTCCGTTCAAATAAAAATGCGCCTCATCGGTGATCAATATCGCGTCTAATGGAATTTCATTCGACTCGATTTTCTCCAACATTATTCGACTGAACGCAATTTTTGAGGCACGATCGGCCGGAAGAAGTTGCTGGGCGTACAATATTTTATACGGATGACAGTTGAGATCTTCATGAAGTATTCTTCTAACCGTTCGGTCCGAAACATTGAGATTTTTCGCGTGCATTCGTGCGGAACGACATGGACTTTTCTGAATAGCCTGGCGCACGCGTTCAATCGTCGGCGGAGTCCGTACACTCTTCGGCAAGCCAGGAGGTTTTTTTTACCCACCGAGCCGGTCTATCGAGAGTTTTTTACCCACATTCGTAAAGTTTTTTCAGTAAAAATAGGCTCTTTACCGGACAAGCCGTAACGTTTTCGAAACTCGCGTACTACCGAAACGTATGAGTCATTATAACGAAAAAACTGCTCAACAGCAAACGCGCGTTTATCCATCGACCCCTCAGCCATGATGATTTATTATAAAATAAATAAATACATGAAAAAAATTCGGCTTTCTTCCTCTTTTTAATGAAACCAAAATCGTTTTCCTAACTTACTTTAACAGATGGCGCTAGAATCGTTTAAAATACGATCCGTTTCTCTGCCGCACCCGTTATATTTAGTTTTTTAGTTTCTCAACCAGAAAACACACATTTTGTTCTAAGAATTGTTTTCAAGTTATATATTTTTTTCATGAAATTGGAAAAGTTAAAAAAATCCAAATTCGATTAGAATCCCAAAAAAAAAAAAGACTTTTTCTTCTTTTTGTTTTTTGTAATGTCGAAATTTTTGACATAAAATTGTTTTGTGTTTTTTAGTACCAAAAATTTTCTTCTAAAAAAGATAAGTTGTAATTCATACCATCAATGTTCTAAAGTATTGTTTGTTTTGCATTTTTTCACGTTGTCACCTTAAGTTCAAACCCCAAGTTTCGATTTTTTCAGAATCACTGCATAAAATGCAACATAAAACACAAACAAATTGTACGATCTTGAACAAAAAGGAAGTTTAAGAATTATGAAAAATGTTTATTCTAAATTCATGATAAAACTTACCATATTATTTTTGTCTACACTAATATTATAAAGAGGAAAGACTTGTATTTTTGAATGTAACGAATAAACTCAAAAAGTACTGGACCGATTTTAATAATTCTTTTTTCATTAGAAAGCTACATTATCACTGAGTAACATAGGCTATATTTAGTACTAGATTACTATAGAAATCTTTATAATTTCCTATTAAAACCAACCGAAGGTGTACAAAAATAAGCCATAAAATGCCTTTCACCGCATACGCTGCGAGGAGTATTAATTATAGGAAAAAAAAATGTTTTCTAATTTAGTAAGTCATGGTCGTTTTAATTAGCATGCTTATAACTTAAATATCTTGACCTATTTATGTCTACCCGTGCGAAGCCGGGACATGCCGCTAGTATTTAATAATAATGATAAATTTTAATAAAAATTTAAATCTAAAATTTAAATTTTAAGTATTGAGCCATGAAGACTAAAATTGTAAAATAAATTATTAAAAAAACTTGAATGTTCTCACTTAGAATTTTTGAGGATTTTTGTATAATTTCTTAATAATTATGATCTTAACCTGTACCAATTTTTATCAATATTGGAATTTTTACTGAGTGAAATTTCTATTTTAATTGGACTTTACTAACAAGAAAGTGTTGCCTCGTTATACTAAAACTTATTGAAAAATGAATGTATTTATTGTTATTCATTAAAAAGGAATGCAAAACTTTGTTTTCATTTTTGCAATTAATTTATTTATACTAAATTTTACAGCCGCATCTGTTGGCTTTTTTTTTTAAACGTCTCTTAAAAGCCATTTAGTGGAGTGTGCTTAAATATTTAATTTGCTTTTAAATGACGAAACTTAAATTCTTATCTATAATCGTTTTCCCATCAGTGCTTACAGCCTTTTATTAATTAATTACATGTGTTCGTCCAAATCCATTGGGTCTGAAAAATCCCGTAATGCTTGGCGGATTTTGATTTGCTGATTTACATTAGCTTCATCATAACTCCCTTCAAAATTCTATCAAAGTCATTACCCTTTTTAACTTTTTTCCCTTTTAAAAATCCCAACCAAATTATTGTGTTTACTTTTCAACCAAGAGTTTGTGGTTAATAAGAAAGTTGATGTGTATCTGTTTTGTTGATATCCGTAATAAATACAATATCTATGAAAAAAAAACATTACACACTCTAACTGTTTTCTGACACATTGAATTCTTTTGATAAATTTTGTTGAATACATTTCCTTCTATATCTGTCTTTGAAATACATACATATGATATAGTTGAAAGTGTATTCAAGGAGTCAACTTATAAAAGGCATGCCTTGAAAAACAGAAACAGCAGGGATGTGACCAAATTAAGGTGAACCCTCAACATCGAAACGCACTAGATTTATTACTTTGATCATATTTTCTTTTGAAAACCTGTACTTCCGTCGAAAAGAAATTTCTTCCATTTCCTTGGGGTTAAATCTGGTTTTATAAATTGTTGGTGCCCTTATTGTATTAGAACCTAATGTATTAACTACATTTAAGTCATTGAAAAATGAAATGTTTTATATAGTTTAAGCAATAGACCTTTAGGTAACTTTACTTAAATGTGATAATTGGGTATTAATACCGATTTCGCACTTAAGATGTATTTTAAAGTTACAATCGCTTTAAAATTTCCATATAGATCCGGCTGTTAATGTTCAGTGAGCTAAAATAAATAAATTTAGAAAAGTTCGTATACACCTCAGTAAACTATACTAACTATTTTCTTTATATGAAGTGATTATGATCACCATTAGAGGTTTAAGCAGATTCTTAAAAAAAATTGGTATGGTTTCTTGATTTAATTAACATTGACTGAGAATCTATATGTGATATAGTTTCACTCAAAATGACCGACTTCAGCTTTAAAGTCAGCTCTTAAACGATGTGGCTATCGAACTATAGTGGCCCGTACTGTTTCTACTAATATTTTTAACACTGCTTCCATTAACTCTATCTTAAGAATTTAAACATTTCTGTGAGAATTCTTTCGTTGTTTGTCTCACCAAAATCCTGTAGAAGAATCCATCTATTTTAATAATTGAAAAGGGTATTTGTTTAACCCTTTACCAAACCCTCTACAATCAAACCATTAGAGAAGCGTGGTGAGAGTTACGCTTGACCCTTATAACAAAAGTTATAGTTTAATATGATGATTTCGCATTAATTGTATCGTTTTCTTTGTTACAAATTTCTTTAAGGTTAAAAATCTTTTCATTCAAAAAAAAAAAGAATCATGTTATGCTCAATTCTATAGTGAACCATTAAAAGCCTTTTAACTCTTTCCACAATAACTTTTTAGAGCTGAAGTATTAACAAATGATCTGTAGATGCTGCCTTACCAGCATTTAAATAGATCTGGTGAATATGTCCAATTTTCTGGACATTATCTTTCTCTTCCGAAAGGGTTTTAGGTTAGGTTAGGTTGGAGTGGCTGTCCAGATGTCATTGACTCACTTAGACCTCAAGGGTCCGTTGTGATACCACTATTATAAAGGGTTTTAGTGGTGTTCGTTCCCGTACTGCTTTCATAAGTGTACAAATGTGGGCAGCGCGCGAACGAGTACTTTTTGGAACTATTCTTAAATACACACACAGTAGTTTAGAATTTAGTGAAAACCATAATCCCTTGTCATCTTTATTCCGAAGGCACGGAATTGTGTTGATTTCAGTGATCCTTACGCATAACTATGCCTATCACATGTACATAATGTATATCGCTTGAGATATATATATTGGAATATGCACATGTCATTTGGAATCCGAGTTTTAAAACGTAGTCTGATCGTTTGGAAAAGGTTCAAAGACGTCCATCTTTCTTTCAAACGTCTGTTTGAATCTTTTCACAGAACAAGCTACGATAATAATGAGCCGATTTGCAAATATATCAGACAATTCAATGAAGTTTGTCAATCTATTGAATTAAGTAACTCTAGGAATATGTTTAAGGCCAATTTATTCTTATTGTTTACTTTTTAATATGTGTAATATCAAATTTGTTAGTTTGTAGATAAATAAATAAAGAAATAAATTCCCAGGTGAAATGTCTATTTGGCCTGGACTATGACTAGTTTATAATAAGATTTGATTATCTTGTTTGATAAAATTAATTTCAATTTGACACATTTCCTGAACGAATTAATTTCATAATTATTTATAAGTAAGTGGAGAAATAAACCTTCACTTACTGGTTTCATTTAACCACGCAATAAAAGAATAATCTGATATAGACGTGATCGAACTACTTAATTAATAAACTTCAAAACCGGTGTGGTCACTTGTGCACTTTTGATATAGTTGTTGTGTGTGTCTGCCCGTGCCAATAGTATCAATATAATATAGATCTTGATTTGAATTTTTTGTATCTTTTTATTTTGAAAATAATGATTGCTGGTAAATTTCGATGGGGATGTAGCTCAGATGGTAGAGCGCTCGCTTAGCATGTGAGAGGTACGGGGATCGATGCCCCGCATCTCCAAAATAGATTTTTTTAAATTTTATTTTTTTTAGTTTGTCTGTAAAAATAAATAATTTTATCTGCATAAGATGCTTAGTTCGAAAAGAATAGAATTAATATTTTTGAGATACATATCGTAGGTCCTTTATTCAAACTGACGAAACAAACTCGAAAAAAGTTGCATTTGTAAGATATTTATTAAGAATGAAAAATACAGATTGTCACTTTTAATCGTATCTTGTACATTTTAAGTCCTTAAATGTTTGTTTCAGCCCGATTTCTTGAATAAGAAATTAAAGAAAACTTTACTGCGGAGATACCATGTGGCTTCATTGCCACATGACCATGTGGCATCATTGGACCTTGTTTTTCATTTTTAACTCAAGAAAAGGATGGAATTTTCAGGGTAAATAGTTAAAAAAAAAATCTAACGAGGTTTCATGACGTTAACGTTTCAATTTTTTTCAAAGCAACATCTTCATACATATTCTATAGAAAACATATTTCGAAAGACACAACAAATTACCATGAAACCTTACCCTTAAAAAAATAAGAAGATATTACTATTTTATATTTATTAAAAACAACACAATTTCCAAATAAATAATTTTAACGAAAAACTGCACGCTTGTGTAAGAAATTGAATGTAATGTAATAAATCCTCTAAATTTCAAGACTTTTAAATACTGAACAAGAGAAAGTGAAAAAAAACGAACAATACTGAATTTAAAAGCACATTTAATTCCCTTATGCCCAATTTCATAAACAGCTTTTATACATTTAACAGGGTCTTAAACTGAAAAATGGGATATTTTGGTTTCACCAAGCGTTTTTAAAGTAAACAAGCTTTTAAACACCTTTTAAAACTAAATGCCCATTTTTGGCTCATTAAATTTTAAAAGTGTCATTAAAAAATTAATATGACAGATTGACAGCTGATGTTTTGTTTTGTAAAATTTGTGTTCTCAATACTTGGAGATACAGAATGAATAGATAAACAAATTCAATATGGCATTTATAATATCATTTTTATGATTTTAATTTTTAATTAGAATATTAGATTGGTCATCTTCATCTGAAGAAGATTTTCATATTTTATTTTTGAACGACACACCATTTTTGATTTTGAAGAAGTTTAAATTGTTGTATTTTTTCGATTCTTGGAAAAAATTTTAATTTTTGAATACCGAAGAGAAGATTGCAATCTTTTCTTCGGTAGGTATTCAAACATTTCAAAACACATGTGTGCCATCATAGTAGGCGCCGAACAAAATTTCAATTTTTCAATTTTGCCTGACACCTTTTGCGCATCGTTTGTGGAAAGGAGAATTCTTGACTTTTTTCAACCTTAGGCTTCGGCTTCGGCCGAAGATTTTCTTTCAGCCCTTCGGTCGGACACTACTGAAAAAATTTAAAGGCCTGATAAAATTTAAAAAGCTTTTAGATAAAAGTGCTTTTAGTGTTTGTTTATGAAATCGGACATTAAACAGGTAAACAAAATGTTTTCATTAATTCATTAAAATGTTTTTATTAATTTCCTTCAACATTTATTAAGGTTTAGGAATTAAATTTAATGTTAGTTTTCACTTTTTCCGACCTAAATTTTCCGTCCATGAAGGCAATAAAAATATTGAAAGTTTATAATATTTTTATATTTAAAATCAATACTTGTCAATTTCTTCATTCAAATTAATAATATTCTAAAAACGAAAAACGAGTCTGTATTTTTTTTAAGAACTCAAATAGTTTCATTCTAAAAAAATTGTCGGCACGGTTTGCTGCACCTTAAATAACTTCACGTATTCCATTTTAAACTTCTTAAATCGATTTAAGTCTAAAAGAAAGTGTTAAATCACGATAATTCGATGGCGACATTAGTGGTTGCGCTTCTATAATAATAAAACTTTTCTTGAAAACTGCGAATTCTTAATAGTGACTTATTTTCCCAAAATAAAATAGTTTGAAGTTTTTTATTTGCGACTTGCTTTTTTCGTTTTTCATTTTGCGATATTTTTCAAACCCCTTAGGTTTTTTGGAAAACCCAAATGTAGAAATTATGAGGTATGTATTAAGTTTATATTGCATATTAGATTAGATTAAGTTGAACAAGTTCTATGGAAGTTTTTCTGAAGAAGGTCATAAAAAGTACCTGTTTTTTTTTGTGTCACCCTTTAAAGTAAAGAAAATAACAAAAAGGCTTATGGTAAAGGTAAAAACTGGTTTTATTGAATGGATTAAAATAATTTTTAGTAATGTGTGCTGCCTCCTGATTTCTAAATTACTTCATATATAACCTGTGGTCTATGGATTCATAGAGTGCTGTCAGATAATTGATCGAAATTTGGGCCCAGGACCGTTTTATGGCTTCAATAATCTGTTTTTTGCTATTGCCGTCGTCTTTTGTTGACTTTTCTTGAAAGCCATCTTCAAACGTTTTCCATGATGTTCAGGATATGAGAATATGGGGGCCATGGTAATAGGTTCACATTTTGCACTTGAATCCAGACTTTTGTTGTCCGAGCGGTATGTATTTGTCGCATTATCTTGTTGGAAAGTCCATCTTTGTCCGCCAAATAATTCAGAAAACTGCGGAAAAGCACGTCCTAGAATTGATTTGTAAGTAATTACCGTCATTTTAGAGTTTTGAAAATCCAGCTCCACGGTCCCAAAATAGGTGATTGATCACCATACTATTACACCGCCTTCTTTGCTGAGCCGTTTTTCAAGATAGATTTCTTCCTTTCTTAAATCATAAAAATAGCTGTTATATCCATCAGGGCCGCCCAATTTATTTTTTTTTTCATCGGAAAAGACGACGGTATGCCAAGCTCGATTCCACCTGATGTGATTTGTTGCAAATCTAACGCGTTGGCTCTTGCGTGTAGCATTCCATAGTGGTTTTTTTCATTTGTTGGTGTCGTATATGGTCTGCCTTCTGTATCACCGAGCAATAGTCGATCTACTTTACATTTACCCAGCTTCTGCCTTGAATTTGAAGCAGCTCTTACTATCGCCAGCTTTTTCTAAAACGATGTGGCTTTCTTAACTTTTCCTTGGGGTGTTTTCCATACCTCTCTGGGTCCTTGAGGTAGTCGTATTAAACATTTCAACTTCTTCTAATTTTGCTGGCTATAAAACGGATGGCTTCGCCGAAAAACCGGTAAGCTCAAATTTGGCCTATTTCCTCCTTGGTTAGGCCTTACCTCTTCCCATACTTCTTGATTCTATCAAACTAATACTCGTACTAAGCTCCCAAACAATCAGAGTATCCTTTTATCTGATTTAAAACACGCTAATAGGTAAATTTAGATATTGTCCCCTTGTGACACAAAAAAAAAACAGGTAATTCTTATGACCTTTTCCAGAAAACCTAAGGGTTTGAAAAATATCGTCAAATAAAAAACGAAAAAAGCTTTTCCCTATTCATGTGACATGAAGTGTATATGAACTATATGGCAAGTGCTGCATTCGTAAAAAAATTCGAACTCGAGATTTTAACTTAATTTTACGATGTTAAAGAAGAAAAAAAATAGGAACCCCGATTCAGTCCTTCTGTATCTGTCTATCCTTGCCCCTACAGCCCAAACCATTAGGTCGATAGATTCTAAATTTGGAAATAAATGTTTTAAGTCGATTCGCGTTAGGGTTTTATTTTATAAGATAGAAAATAAAATTATATTTTAAATAGTTTTTAAGGATGATAGACCGCAAATGACCTCCATATGCAGAACTGATCAAAAATTGTTCATTGCGGCCTGACATTTATTATCATTATAGACTGCTTCAATTCAGTCGAATTCCTGAGTTTCGTTTTGTACTCCTCCTGCTTGACATAACCCCATAAACAAAAGTCTGGCGCAGTCAGGTAAAGTGACCTTGGGGCCAGGGAAAAGTGAAGTTCCTGGAAATAAATTTGTTTGGGAATTTTCGTTGGAGCTCCGCCATAACTGGTCTGGCTATATGTGCAGTTCCTCCATCTTGGTTCAACCAAATGCTGTTCGTTCTGGTTGCAGTTCCGTCTAATGGAGCATTTCTAGATTTGATGCACTCCAAATAAGGCAATTCTGCTTATTAACATTGCCGTTTAGGTTAAAATGGGCGCCAAAATTCCCGCGAATAAGAAAATCCTGAGGGTTAAACTTGCTTTTAGTTTGAACTTTGTACTGAAACATGTTTAAAGCTAGCCATAGACGGTGAACATGTTGGTGTGATTTGTTGGACAGCGCTTCGCCATACACGGCCCAACATGTTTATAAACTTAATTTTTTGTGTGACTGTCGTGAAGTCAAGAGGTGCGATAGAAGTGCGGATGATGCAATAGCATGGGTGTATTCATAAACGTCAGCCTAACTAAGAACTGCGTTATCTGCATTCATAAAGTCAGATCTTCGATCGAACTAACCTATTCGAACTGCAGTACCTACCGTTCATAAACGTCAGACTGTCGTCAGCGTCGGGCAGATTGTGCAACTGAATTTGTTTGGCTGCAGAGAGAGCAAGAATTATTAAAATAATTTTTACAACAACAAGAAGGACGAAGCGGCACTGAGCGGCAAATATTTTGTTAATTTTTTGATAAAAATAATTTAAATTATTGTTTTTAAAGGGATGATGAAAGTACTGTAGGTACTGTGTTGACAACTAACAACATTAAACTTTTAATTATTACAAAGCGAATAAGCCATTTTATTTTGTTTGGCAGCCATTTTTCTCTAACGTGTATGAACTCTGTTTACATACAAATCGGACTAAGTCAGACCTTTTTGTTTACTGCAGACATTCTGCATTGGGAGTGCGTTCACAAATGTATCAGAAAAGAAATGCGATTGTACTAGCGCAGATTTTCTGCGTTTATGAATACACCCCATGTTTGATAACGACATGTTAGTTCAATAAAAATAACAACACAAATGACAAATTGTTGTCCCACAACGCCATACACGACGAACATGTTGATAAACTTCAAAACGTGTTGTAAACTTGCCCATACACAGCCAACATGTACGCCACAACTTCACGGTTTATAAAATATTTCATAAACCGTGGATTTGTTGGCCAACATGCCCATACACGAATGATTTTCAGCCCAACACCAACAAATCACACCAACATGTTCACCGTCTATGGCCAGCTTAAGTCATCTTGAAGTATTCATTGTGATGGCCGTCTCTCCAATTTCAAATTTGCTTCGGCATGTTTCAACTCGAAACGCTTGGATTTGCTTGTATTGCCAATGGTACAGCGGCGATTGTATCCAATACACCAACATTGGGATCTCTATGGTAAGATCTTCGTGCGATGGTTCCAGATTCAGCAAACATGTTCACCAGTCCATCTTCTCAGGGAAGTACGGCCAAATTCCCACCTTAATTTCCTTTAGACGGAAAACACGGACCGGAAATGGTCCGTTGCTCTTTCTTAATTCTTTTTTCAGTAGCCGATAACTCGCACAGAACAAAAGTTATTACGTTTTATATTTGTAACACAATTTGTGCGCCACCCTTTCTAACAAATTAATTTAAAACAAAAAAAACAGCTCTAACCATTTTCAAATAAAATTTTTGAAAAATGGCATTTAAAATTTTAAAAAGAAACTATTTTTGCGGGTACATTTTTAAATCTTAAAATAAATATAATCCTGGCGCAATTTCCTTTCAAAGTCCAATGGTGCATTTCAAGATTCTGATTTTTTTTCGGATTAATTTCAAAATTTTGAAAATGCATTTCGAAATCAACTAATGATTTTCAAGATATTGAATTTATTTCAAATTCAAAGGACACTTAAACCACACACTTTGTACTTAATTAGATTTTCACAAAGCACATCAACTAAAGCCACTTCACTAAATGAGATTTATTTCACAGTGAGTGGAAACTAAGTTCCCATTTCCAGTGGACTAATTCCCGCCCCGTAGTTTTAACTCATCAAATATTAAAAGCTAACTGCTTCAAAAGTTACAGCTGCCTTATAAGTGGAGTATTCAAAAAAAAACCTCTTCTAAGAATCCCCTATAAAAATAAAAAGTAAGTATTCGCTATAGTGAACGAAGAAACATTTATTTTTTAAACACAACTTAAACGAAATATTAATATTTCGGTTAAGGCATACAATAAGTATTTGTTTCATACACATAAAATGAATTTTAATTATGAGAAAATATTAGTTTCCAAAACTGAATTTGGAGATGCGGGGCATCGATCCCCGTACCTCTCACATGCTAAGCGAGCGCTCTACCATCTGAGCTACATCCCCGTTGAAAGTTACCAGCAATGCTAAATGCTATGAAGGTATCGACTTAAGTCAAAATAAAATTTATAATTTTGACCACGTTCTTGTTGCATTGGTATCGTTAGTTGGCAATTACAATTCTTCTGCACTTCCACTTAGAAAATTTTCGTGATAATGGTTATCAAGTGGTCAAGTACAAGTTCTCAGTGTACAAACACATACATAAAATCAGACTCGTCTCAACTTATCGAGATGAACATGACTTCTTTCTTTAAACCAATTAAAAAGTTTATTGGAATTATTTGCATTTTTTCATATTTTCACTTAAGTTCTTTAAGCTGTTGAGACACTTCCAACGCAAATACTTCAATCTCAAGCTGCTGCTACTTTTGGAGCATCTGGTACTTCATTGAATATAAGCAAACACAAAAATGTTACGATTTTTTAATTAAACAGCAAACACTCGAAAAAGTTTATTTTCTTCTTATTTTTTCTTCGTCAAAAATTAATTTTATTATGATTAAATGTACGAGTATTTCATAAAAAGCCAGCAATCATAAGCAATGGAGATGGGGGCGGACAAATCATCCCGACAATCAGATTAAAACACTCTTTCCATCTTCAGGTTGGGTTATATAGAAAGTCGTATAATGAACTTCGATAGCAATGATGTGCTCCTGCTCCAACCCCTGTCAATTTGAATATAATCACAGTAACAATGTAACAATTCAAAAAAAAGAACGAAAGTGAACAATTCAATGCGTCCTGAATCTATTCAGGAATTGAAAGAGAGTGAGCGAATCCAAAGAAGAGAAAGACTGTTTCATCCCTAATTGAGATGATCAGAATGTTTTCCAATCCAAGAAAAAATATACCTTGTGGGTTGTGGGAACGGAAGGGGATGTCATTTTTAGACAGCAAAAGGCAAAGACCATCATTCCAGATTGCCACCACGAACAGCGACCGACAACGACGACGTCTAGGTTTGGGTATGGGTCTGGGTATGGGCCTCCCTCAATAAAGCGGATTAATGCCCGGAAAATATAGGAAATATTTTTGCATTATTTTAAAACTTTCAATGGAAGACAAAAAAAAATAAATAAAATATAAGAATGAGAAATAAGATTAAATTGAAGAAGGTGAGCAAGAGAGAGAAAGAGCTTCAAAGATTGTGAGTGAAAAGACTTAAAAGTAATTTTACGTCTGACTAAACATTAATGTGCCAATATTTTATTGTTTGCTTGGAAAAGAAGAAAACGATTTTGCAAGGACTCATTGAGAGTAAAAACTTGTGCCATCATCATCGTTGTCAGTCCTCCTGGTTCCTCCATCTACACGCAACGCATCAGGATCTTCAAAATAACCATACGTACGGTATAGGTTTATACGATATACCTCCTGCCAAAAACAAAAGATATTTAGTATACAAAAGTTTTTCCAACAAGGGGATGATGATAAAAACTCTACTAAAAATACTTCTTCTTATTCTTCGTATGCCGAATGAAAAGTAAACAAGATTTACAAAGGGGTGTAAGTTAGATGTGGATAAAGTAAAGGTGTTTTATTGTTGTTGTTTTTTTTTTGTTGTCCCCTTATATTTGTTTTTGTTCTTGGTTTAAGATTTATTAAGTGGAATTTCTTTGCAGCATCAAATCGAGCTACAGAAACAGTCAATTTAATCCAAAATTCAAGCTTTTATTATTGTTTAAGACTAAGCTTTTTAGTAAGTCTAGTATTCATCTTAAGTAAAGAACTTTTGATTGGGTTTTAAATTAAGGCTCCGTGACTCGACGAAGACTTTAAGTGAGACAATGTGACGATATTCAGACATTTCTGGATATATTCTGTTTAACAGTTGTTTTAAAACACTGGTCAAAAAGGTAATGTAGGTGGCTATCAAATTGTACTTTTTTTAAGGTTTTTGATGGCTTTAGTTTGAATATGACTTTAAAATTATCTTATCACGTCGCGTCGGGTTTTTAGTGAAAACCATATATAATTCGAAAAAACCTTCTACTAGGCTTTTTGAATCTATCATAATTTATGAAGTAGTTTTTTGTTTTTCAATAAAATTTATTATGATTTTTCAAATCTACAATCCCTTATTTAATACTCAGTTTAAATATTTTCCGTATCTTAATTATTTCTCAAAAAAATCCTCATTAGTTGAAAGTCTACTGCCATGCGTTAACCTTAAAAGAACGTTGAAGCATTAATGCTAAAATAGTTCTTAACAGAAAAACGCAAAACAGTATAAAGGCAATTTTTCTTGATTTTGTGTAAATTTGTAATTTTTAGGTTATAACATCAAGTTTTTGAAATACATATGTATATTCAAAGAATGTTGGAAATGTTTATTTATAAAATTGGACACAAATAGTTAAAGTCGGAGTTTGAATTTAGAATCAGCACTAAAAATTATCCCTAAAACGAGTTATTCAAGAATAAAGGTTGATTTTTTAAAAGCTATAGGAAAGTTTTTCAAAAAAAAAAAAACATAAAATTCAGAAAAATGCATGAAATCTTTATTTGAATCGATAGTACGGTCCATATAATTTAATGTTTGATGATTATTTCATGCAAATGTGAACCTTGACTGTGCCTCAAATGGTCCATCCGCTTAGTGCAATTTTGGCATACTCTTCCCAACATTTCGGCCGGTATCTCACGAATAAATCCTTCAATATTTTCTTCCAATAAGTCAATTGAAGCGGGTTTGTCTGTATAGACATGAGCTTTAATATAACCCCACAAAAAATAGTCTAAAGGCGTTAAATTGCATGATCTAGGCGGCCAATTGACCGGTCCCGCACGTGAAATAAAATTTTCATCGAACTCGCCTCTCAATAAGTCTATTGTTGCGCGTGCTGTGTGGCATGTGGCACCGTTTTGTTGAAACCACATGTCATGCCAGTCAAGCTCTTGTATTTTGGGCAAAAAAAGTTGGATATCATCTCACGGTAGCGCTCACCATTCACAGTTACGTTACGATTCGCACCAAAGTGTGACTTTTTCAGGATGCATTGGTAGCTCTTGCAATGCTTCTGGCTGATATTCACTCCAAAATCGACAATTCTGCTTATTTAGGTACCCATTTCGTCGCTGATCACAATTTTTCGGTAAAAAAGTGGATCTTCGGCCAACTTTCCAAGGGCCCATTCACCAAAAATTTTACGTTGCAGTAGGTCGTTCGGCTTCAATTCTTGCACCAGCTGTTATTTTTAAAGGCATCACACCTAAATCCTTCCGCAAAATTTTCCACGTTGTTGAGTAACAGAGGCCCAATTGCTGCAAACGGCGAAGAATCGATAATTGATGGTCATCATTAACACTGGCCGATACAACTGCGATATTTTCTTCAGTTCGCACTCTACGTAAGCGTGTTAGTGGTTTAATGTCCATCAATGTAAATTTGGTGCGAAATTTAGTCACAATTAAGTCAGATTAAATTAAATGATTTAAAGTGTATCTAGAAGATAAAGATTTGTGCTTTGAAAAATAATCATAAAATTTATTGTTAAGGGATATTTTGTGTTTTAATTTAACCTTATAGAAAGAAAGATATTTATTTTCGTAGAATAAAGCGTTACAATTTAAACGATTTTTTGAATACACAAAACTTTAACTAAACTGAGATACGATATTTAATTTTATATCTTAAAACTGAAAAATAAATACGATTTTTGTAGAGAAAAATATAAATAATTAATGGAAAATGTTGTAATAATGTTGTGCATTATTTATACAGATTATTGGATTTAGTTTTTGTTTGTGAAGATTTGAATTCTTATATTTTTAAATCACTTCCACTTTCAAACTTTGTTCATCATAATGCTATTATTTTATCTATTTCCATCTATAATTATGATAACTATTGTAAATTCAAGAACTCAAATTCTTTATTTCATAAATTCAACACAAATAACTCAGATTTATTGAAAACTCAGTTAAAATACATAAATTGGCTTTCTGAATTTCAAAAGTAATGAGCTAAATTTACATTATTATGAATTAAAAAAAATTGTAAGAGCAGCCTTAAATAGTTCTGTTCCTTTAGTTAAAAAAAAAGTCGATTTCCAACCCAAATTGCTACAACAACCGCCTTAAAAAACTTAAAAATGCAAACAATTCAGCGCATAAACGTTTTAAAAAATCTAAATGTATTACCTACTATGTAATTTTTCTGTCGTTTTAGGAAAGAGTTTGTATTCCTTTCTAAGTTTCTATATTGTAATTATGTTCAATCAATTAAATCGAATCTAAATCAGTTTTGGAATTTTATTAACTCAAACCGCAAAAGTGTAAGTTTTCCTTCGATAATGCACCTTAATCTGAGCTTTTCCTGTGAACCTAATGAAATATTTTAAGCTTTATTTCCATAGTTTTACGTCATTGTGCTGATATACTTTCCATTAAGAGAGATATTCAATCAATCATCATTGTCTTTTTGAATTTTCTTAGAATAGTGGAAAATTTCGGTAATAACTCGTGTTTCTGGGAGAAAAGATGAGGTACAAAATTATAGGCCAATTTCTAAGCTTTCAACCATTCCAAAGATGTTAGATTGTCAGAAATTCCATTTACTTTCTCTTTTGCAAGTGAAGATATTCTCGCACAATCAGGTTCTGGTGTTAATAACGCAGAAAGTGTACCTCACAAACAAAAGAAAAAGTAAAAAAAAGCCGAGAAAACTCTGTGCTTGCTAGAAATTCTACGCCCCCCCCCCCCCAAAACGAACTTATGTTAACATCACCACAATACTTATAGATCCCACAGGAACTCCCCATATACCGCGAATTTTTTACTCAAATTCAGCTTCCAGTAGCGAATCTGGACCCAGTAACAACGCCAAAAGATCAAAAGATATAACTTCTCACTTAGTATCTACCAAGAGCATACCTTGTAGCTCATCCATTAGGTGTACTAAGATCAGTAAACCAAATAGCTTCGAATGCCACGTTCTTCGATTCCATTTGCCCGCAGAGACTTTGGTCAAAGAATTTACACAAACTCAAAAACGAGGTGTTTCTTTGAAAAACCAAGTCAAAAAACTTAACAGGCTTGCTCTCTTCTACCGAAACGTAAGACTGCTGACATTTTTTTTACTCCTAATCATTCCCACACGACGTATTCGTTTTGGCAGATACTTGGCTTAATTCAAGCTTTTCCGACGAAGAACTTTTCAGTCAAGAGCTCGAAGTTTACAGAAATTATCGTCATGTTGGTAATGCAAAGGATTTAGGTAGAGGTGTACACTAGGGTGACCGCAACTCCCGAAGAAATTTTTTTTTGTCGAATTCGTTACGAGGGAACCCCATAAAATGATCAGCCTTTGCAGATTTTTAGCTAGCCAAAATTTCAGCTCAATTCGATAACGCTAAATGCTGCCGACACGCGCTCAAAGTTTCAAAAATCTCCGATTTTTCCCTGTTTTACGCATAAAATTAGATCGAGCTCCCAAACAGCTGACCGTATTGTCACTGTTTATTTACTTAATTAAAGGAAGTACTTTTGTCAATACTCAATACAAATATCATGAATAAATTTACGTAAAAATAAGAAAATTTGGATAAAATTGATAGATATCGTATTTTTTCAAAGAATTCTGTTTTATTTTGGAGAACGAAACATAAAACAGTTTTCTTGCACAAAAATACGATAATATCGTGTTTTACATTACTGATACATAATAAATGAAATAAATACTAAACAAAGATTATAATTTAATCTAGAGATTTACATAAAGTGGATTTTGAAACATTTGGATACAATTTTCGGCACTCACTGACTACTTGAAGAACATATTGCTTTTGATCCTCATCTTTTGTTAAAAGGTCATTAAAATCTGTTATTAAATTGACTCCTCTTTCTGCCATGTCATTTACGACCTTAAGTGATTTAACTATTTTGAAACCATCCTTAAAATGGGGGTTTTCGGGCCAAAGATTTGGAAGTTCTTTCAGAAAATCTACGTTTATTTTTAAGCGGTTAAAAAAGTTAAATGTCTCCTTGTTGACAATGTTTTTTAACCCAGCTGTTACAAATTGTTCAAGTTGATGTTTCGGAAGCCTTGGATTTACAACTCTGTTATCTTCTGCCTCGTTGCTTATCAAAAGTATGTTGACCATTTCAGATTTTTCGCTAGCGGATAAATTTGGGCCAAAAAACGCCAGACCTACCAACTGTGAACTCAAATACCATAAATGGTTTGAAAATTTTGCAAGAGCTTTCTCAGAAATGTCCTTGTCTATTTTCTGGTACTCGATAAAACTACGCAAAAGATCAAAATCTTGTTTAATAGCCATATAAGCTCTCTTGGAGCATTAAACCAAGCTTTGCAGTAAATTTTAACAATGAAAACGCATATATCCCCCAGAGCATTTCGTTCTTCATTACTCATGTTAAACTGGCTTCGAAACATAAATATTTTTAAACTATAAATAGCTTTAGCCACCCATCTGGCATGATAAGTAGCACCTGGTGTTCTAAATCCAACTACGACGTTTCCATCTAGCACCCCAACAAACACTAAAACCAACTGCAGGAATTCTTTGTAGTCATCTCTCGGCTGACATTCGTTGAGTTTTATCTTTAATTCATCTGCAATCTGGGTTATAACATCATTGGTTAGGTGTTTTTTAACATTTTTATCACTGATGCGTGTGTTATATCGTTTAGGGTCTATTTTTGACCATTCATTTTGAAATCTTTTGAAAATATCAGGTTGAGGTCCAGTGGTTGAACCCAATTTACAGTCAAAAATACCTCTTAGTAAAACTTCAAGAATGTGGTGACGACACGCCAGGTGAAGCAACTCCTCATCCAACATTTGCTGCAAAAGTTTGCAAGCTCCTTTTAGCCTTCCAGTGTTTGAAGCAGTGGTGTCAAAACACATTGCTTTCATGCAAATTCGCGGATTAAACAGTCACAACAATTATTGATTAAATTTGATTAGCTGTGACAAACTGGCCCTTAATTTAATATATAAATAATGAGAATAGGGACAGTTGTTTGGGAGCTAGGGCTAGTTTACTTCGCAAAACAGATAAAAAAAGAGAGTTTTTTGAAACTTTGAGCGTGTGTCGGCACCATTTAGCGTTATCCAATCGAGCTGAAATTTTGGCTATCTTAAAATCTGCAAAGACTGGTCATTTTATGGGGTTCCCCCGACCCAATTTCGAAAATCGATTTGTTGCGGTCACTCTAGTGTACACACATACACAACACATACACATTTTTCTTCTTCAGTATCTGTTCCGTTTGAACTATCAATTTGGTGGTCTATTGTCTCTCACTGACAAGGTTGGCCACATCCCTTAAATTTACACCCGATACAATGTATGAATATTTCAGTGCGCAAATATGTCTCATTGTCATTCTAGAGGAGGAACTTATCCAACCCCTCATGAACCCGCAACCCTGACTCGTAAATGCTTACACGGGCCTCTGTCGCTGCCCAGCATTAGTCTGTTGTCTGTCCCTACACATGGAAAATCTGCAAATCTGTTCGAAGGACCACACAGTATCTATCAATTTAATAAAATAGTGTCGAGATAAGAACGTGACCGTATTAAAATGGTACAGACTAAGACTATTTTCATTTTAAACGTTTATATTACTCCAATAAGTTAAGAGTCTGTTTATAGTGAACTCTCCTTGGCATTAGACTTTCTTATCAATTTGTCCTGCTCTGACACCAATATTTTACTTCTATTTTAATTTACCACACATTGACTGGATTCCATCTGAAGACGAATCTTGCCTTGAAGCCTCTCTCTCTCTTCTTCACAATTGGAACTATCTTTTCTCGATACAATCCTTCTTACTGACTTACAGCAATCAAGCTGTATCAAGAACTCAAAAAATCGAATTCTCGGTTTAACATTTTCTTCTGACGCTATTAGCACTCTTGTTCTAGAATCTAGATCAGGAATTACTAATACTATTGATAAATATCAACCCCCCCCCCCCCCCCCTTGGACATTTTTCTTGACTTAAGTAATTCCTTTGATTATTTATATAATTTTGACTTCATTTCTGGAATTGCCGATATTTTAGCATTTTCTAATATTGACGAAGCAGTTTCAAATTTTTATAAGATCCTTAATTATTGTTTACAAAAAAATCTACCTCTAAAGAAATCAAGAAATACAAACTTTAGCCAACCATGGTAAACGAAGGGATTGCGCTTACTGCGTAACAAAAGAAGAAGACGATTTGAGACTTAAAAAAAAGCTAAGTACTAGCTCTGGTGTACTTGTCTTTTGTTAGAGATACTTGCTTATTCAAAGCTGCACGAGTACTTGCTCTTGAATCGAAATAATGTGGTCAGCCAGTGAAAGCGGTCACGATTCACTTTTTTAACTTCCCATAGGAAGTTATTTGTATTTAAATAAATTCGATTTATTTGTAAATTGTATGTATTGTTTATTTTTGATATTTAAATTACCAAGGGGATGTAGCTCAGATGGTAGAGCGCTCGCTTAGCATGTGAGAGGTACGGGGATCGATGCCCCGCATCTCCAAAAGACATTTTTTGGTGTAGTTTGCTTTTTAAGACTGTCAATAAATTGAATTTCATTTAATTCTAAAATTAAATCATTTAACAACAATTTCGATTTTCAATTAAATATATCGAATAACAATAAAATTAGCCTCTAGGATTTTATCATCTCATAATGTAATAATATTGCTTATGATGTGGGATATTCATAAAAGTCTTCGATCTTAGAAGTCAGTAATTGATTAAATATACTTGTCAATTGACTACCTTATTGCTTGAATTGGATGAAACACCATTTTTATTTTGTTGTCATATTAAATGTTGTGAATTGGAGTTAAAGCAATAATTTCATAAGTCATTATCAGGCTTGTTTTGGGGCAGGCCTTTCTAAGATTGATCAAATTTACCGACAAAAAGAAGCCTTTATACACACTTTTCGTCGACTTTATAGTGGCTTTTGATACCATCAAAAGAAGATCTCTTTTATATAAGCTAGCAGTTATTAATATTTCAACTAAATTCATTCGGGTTTAGGAGCAGATTTTGTTAAATATGTCTGCAATGGTTTGCAACGGTATAGATCTGTAAACCACAAGGCTGGGTATTGGGTCCGGTGATGTTCACTCTTTTTATTAATGATATTGAAAATAATTTACCGGGAAGCGTATGTTATGGCGATTTATCTGTGATGATCTGGCTCTATCCTGATAACCTGTTGGCGTTCTCTGATAATCCTGTAACATTGCAACTCCAGATAAATAAATTTGAACAATGTTGCGATTTGTGGAACCTTAAAATAAACATTGCCAAATCGAAAATTATGATTTTCAAACCTCAAAACGTATATACCTAATAGTAATTTGCACAAACAAATTCTACCATTGAGGGTGTATTCCTTTCTAGAAATTGGCATACCAGCACATAATTTAGCAATGAATCTTAATGCAAACAACAAAATAGAATGAAGAAATACCTTTAACGATTGCATTTCAATGGTCGACGAATGGGTTAGGCAATCAGTTTGTAAGCTACGTATAGCGTATATATAAAAAAGAGGAACATTTCATTTGTTAGGAACCTGTCCTATCTTACAAGAAATTCGTAAATTTTGATAAAAGCTTCTTTTCGTCGGAAAATATTAAGGTGCATTGAGCGGGTATGTTTTGAACTGCTCCCACTTTTCTCGAATTCTTTACAATTTCATAATTGATTAAAATCTCTAATAAATGCCAAATAGTTTATTATATGAATGTCGAAAGAAAAATTTGCACTCTTGATCTGTGTTTAAAATATATTTTTAGGGCCAGTTATAGCTTTCAATGGTTTTCATCATTGAAATCATTCTTTGGAATTTTTTGGACAGGTTGCTTGTTGCTTTTATTGGAAATTTCTGTCATTTTCTAATTTTAATGAAGCATTTCCTGATTTGAATCGAGCATCTTAGGTTAGAGTTGATCATTGAAAGGAAAGCTGACAGATGGAAACACAAATACAATGGATAGCTTTCAGTGGAATGATTTTGTTCCGAAATGTATACTCAAAAATCAGCCGTTCATTGAAAACGAAAAATTGAAAAATTGAAAATGAACTAAAAGTAAATTTCCGGGTTAGATACATTTTTGTAGTAAAAATTTCAACAACTCATTAATTTTTAATTTTAATACCCAAGATAACAAAGTTATCTTTCCAAATCGCTTTTAAATCACGAAATGCAATTTTCAGTGATATCTTCAACTGCCAACTTAAGAACAAACTTATAAGTAAAATATAGGGATATAGGCCAATAACTTAGCTTTGCTTTAAAGATAAGAGTTTGCCGTTATGTTTTAAAAATAATTTCGGGCAATTGCTGCCGTTGCTGGCTCGAATAAATTCCAGCCGAAAGGTCCAATGGGACCATTTTGGGACGGTATAACGCCTCGAGTATTCTCTTCCAGGCGTAAATTGTCTCGGTTATCTGTGTAGACAAGTGGCTTTACATAACCCCACACCCAATAGTACATCGGTGTTAAATCGTAAGATTTTATAGTGCAAAAAGAAGAAATCTTCGTTGGATGTTTTCTATTCTTGATATGGAGACCGAGTCGCATATTCAAGTAAAGGTCGGACCGGATGTCAATGTCTTTAATTGTAAGGATAAAGAGAAGAGGGCTTAAGTGACTACCTTGGGGGACACCACAAGTGGCTAGAATAGGATCTAAATCGGATATAGTATGCACGATTCTTAAAGGAAGAATTAATTCATTTCAGGGAAAGAGGTTCAAAACCTAAGTATGCGAGCTTGAAAACTTTAAGATTATGAGAAATTTTGTCAAACGCGTTGCTGAAGTCAGTATGCAGAAAATATCAACTTAATTCCCGTTTTCAAAGGACCTAAAATGAATGAAACGAATTTTACAAGGTTTGTGGTGGTATTTCTATTCTTTAAAAAACCGTGCTGCTTTCAAAAATGTTTGGGATATGAGAAGAAAAGTTTAGCAATTGGTCAATAGTTTATCACCTCTTCTTTAGATCCCTACTTTTTACAAAGGATGTTTTCCATATTTTAGGAAATGTTTCTTGAGATTAGGATAAATGAAAAATGTTGGATTGTTCCTTTGGTAATGTACCTATTTAACCAAAAATGAGCTTTATCGCTGAAAAAATGTTAAACGCACTACTCCAATTGTTGCATTCGAGTCTTTTCGATACTCTACTCCGAATAAAGTATTCCCAGTTTGAAAACCCCAAATAATAGGCCCTAGCAGTTTGGCCCTGTTTTTGCAGTCGTCTGAATTTACTTACTTACTTAAGGTGGCGCTAAAGTCCTTTGTAAACTAGGGCCTCAGCCAACAAACATCTCCATCTCGGTCCCTAGCTAGATGTCTCCAGTTGCGCCCTCTAAGTTGCTTGAGATCACTTTCCACTTGTGCGCGCCATCTGATCCGCGGCCTTCCTCTATTGAGCTGTCCTAGTGGTGTGGATTCGAAGACTTTCTGGGCTGTAGCATTAGTTTCATACGCTCTACGTGACCCAGCCATCTCAGTCGTAGGACTTTTATCCTTCTGGCTAAGTCTACGTCGCTGTACAGCCCATGCAGCTCGTCGTCACACGAAGAACTTTTCTCTCGAAACGATCCAATGTGCTTTTATCCGCAAGACGGGAATGGTGAGGGATTTATATAGCGAAACTTTGGTCGCTCGAGAGAGGGTTTTGCTACTCAATTACTTTCTTAGCCCAAAAAATAGCTGTTAGCAAGAGTAATTCTTCGTTTGATCTCAGCGCTAAAGTTGTTTTCCGCGTTCATAGGGGGGCCTAGGTAGACAAAGTCCTTAACATCGAAGTTACGTCTGCCGATGGTGATATTTTACCATCACGCTGAGTTCTTCCGATTGTCAATGTCAATGTCATCAGCATATGCCAGTAGTTGGACAGATTATTTGAAAGATGGTGCCTCTAGTCTTGACGTGAGAGCTCTGCAATTTTCTTTCAAGTACGATGTTAAAGAAATCGCGTGACAGCCTTATATTAAGCCTTTTTTGACATCGAAAGTTCGGTTAAGTTGTTTCCAACCTTTATAGAGCAGCGTGAATTCTCCATGGTTATCCTTCACAAACAGACGAGTTTGACAGGGATACCAAAACTAGACATGACTCTATACAGCCCTGTAGAGTAGATGCCTTAAAATCGATAAAGAGGTGTCAATTTGATTTTTTTGGTTTTTTCCAGGATCTGTCGCAAGGTGAATATTTGATCAGCTGTAGACTTTCCTGGGCTAAAACCACACTAATAAGGACTTATCAAGTTGTTGACGATGGGCTTTAGACGTTCACATATTACGGCATAGAAGATTTTGTTAGCGATGTTAAGTTAAGTCGACTGATGCCTCTTTAATGGGTGCAGTTTAGAGGATCTCCTTTTATTTCAGTCAGCCGTCTTAACTCTTGTTCTCAAACACACAAAAAACCGAAGAACTTCAATAACAACCCAACGAATTAAATATCTAATGTGATCAATGATTGAAGAGTCTTTCAGAGCAAAAAGTATTAAAATACCTTTGAAGACTTCTTCAATTAATTATTCAATATCCGCGTTAATTCCTGCTTACGTAGCAAATTCCATAAAAGCTCTTAATTTCTACAAAAAAGGGTTAAGAAAGCAAAGCATGGAAAAGAAACGAAAGAGAGAGATAAGGAAGTGTAGAAAACAAATTTTTAAACAAACACTCTTCTTTCGCATATATGTAAGTGTATGTTATTTATCAAGTATTCTACCGCAGACGACAACTTTACAAGCTGGTTCCAGCTCTTCTTGATGCGGCTATAACCCAGGCATATGTACTACCTTCAAATGTATGGAAATAAATCGCTCTTCATCCGGTTGTTGGTGATGGTGATATCCTCCCTCTTTAGATGGTGGTGCATATCTTGGAAGTATTAAATTGATGAATATTCACGTGTAATATATACCTTACGGGAGAAACCCAGAAATTCTAAGGCTTGAGTTGTTAACGAAACGGTACTACAAAAGGTACTTGTTCTTTCTGTAAACTGCCAATATCCTTGTTTGAATTTTTTCTTTTTTTTTTTTTTTGAAGAGGAAGGTTGCTTGAGTGGAAAAAATATAGCCCGTCACATTTGTTTGCGATAACCATCACATATGAGTCCTTCTTATATTTGTGAAAATCCCAAACGACCTATAGCCACCCCTACCAGGAGTTGAAATCAACCCGCGTAATTTGATTTCCACCCTTCCTCGCCTTCTGTCATCATGAGGAAAAGGTGGTTTTGGTTTCGTCCTGTTTGTTTTCCTAAGTTGGCTGTTAAGCAATTAAAAATCGTGTATGAGTTCACGATGCGATGGATTGAGGATGAAGTTTAAACGTCCTCGCTCGTTGGTATGGATTGTTTGTTGTGTGAATGTTTGTGCTCCTTGAAGCCTTGGAGCCTTTTGTATAATGATACATGATGTGCTATTTACGATGACAGTTTCTGTTTTAATTTTACTCGATTCACAGTGAATTTTAAAACAAACAAGGGATGAATATTACAGTACAATGTGTGGCGTGGATTCTTCATCAGCAGCAGCAGCACCACCAGCAGCAGAAATTGTCGTCAATTTCCTGTTTCGAACGAACAATACTTCTGGGAGGAATGTCGCTTCTAGTAAAGGAACTCCTTCATTCATTATTACACAATAGTTAGTCTTACTTTTTGGATTCTGTTGTTTTACTTTCAGTTTTTTTTTTACTTTTTTTATAAAATTATATTAGAAGAATTATTATTGTTTTGTTCCTCATGATTGCTCCATTGGTGATGCTATTTTGGGGGGCTGATTTCTTCCCTATATCATTCCAACTTTTGCCTACACCCACGATCTATGAGGAGGTACTTTATTTCGGGTGCGAGATACATACATATATACGAGACTTGAAGAACGATATTTGTGTATTTTCACTTTGTGTAGAATAAGAAAAGTATTTTTATTTTGTGTTTTCTTCTGACAAATGAAATTTATTACCTGAGTGTTTTTAATTGTTTTAAGTGTTTTACGATGTTGTTTGCGTTTTTCGAGATAACTCTTTTGCTGTTAGTTCTCGCAACACCTTTACTCATCCTGCAAACTAAAGAAAGTAAAATTAGTTTTGTTGGCATGAATATACGTCATATGAACACCACTTCACCTCACCTCTGCCAATACCGTTCCGTATAAACCTATAGTTTAAGTTGAAATAAATCGCCTAACCAAAATCAGCGGCGGCCGGTGCGATGGTTGGTCAATGATCGGTGGTCTGTGTATCGTTTTGAATTACATTTTCGTGCTTTGAATACATTATACGGCGGCGATTGTATAGATTCAAAATAGAAAAGTGAATTATTTTTGTTTCAAAACAAAATACAAAAATAAAATTAAGTTTATCATTGTGAAAATTTTTGAATTTTAATGTCGGGGATGTAGATCAGATGGTAGTGTACTCGCTTAGCATGTGAGACAAAAGGGGATCAATCCCCCTCATCCCTAATGATTTTTGATATTTTTTTTCTTCATAAGTTTAGTATTTTTGAAAATAAATTTTTAATTTTTTTAATCAGATTAACCATTAAAAATGGCAAATAAAAAGCATGAATAACTCATCCCCTAAAAGTTAATGATTAAAAGGGGTTCACGTTTATTTGACCTTTTAGAATAAAAAACAAAAAATATTCGTCATTATTTTTATTTCAAAAACAAGAAAAACAAGTGGTAAGATAAGCTGGCTCAAGATGAGTTTGGTTGTAAATTTAATCGTTGGCCTTATTTATGTCACCTGACGTAAGATAACAAATAAAAATAGCCAAAACTGTTTAATTTTAACCAAAGATTGATTGAATTGGAAACTTAACGATTCATAATTATCATGGAAAGCCACTACCTATGTAGATTAGGTTAGGTGAGTGTGCTTATTAAGTTAGTCTAGTTACCGTCATACTTAGATCAATGTAGATCCATTGTGATACCCTAAGCCACTACATCTATCAATCTTTATCTATCAATTTGGAAATAAGGAAATTGTCAAATTATAGTGTCTGAGACGATACAAATCCATCACAAGAAGTCCCCCAAAGTCGACTTATAACCTAGTCATACAAAAATTAAATACAAGACTTAAATAAATAAATTAGGTGGCGCAACAGTCCGTAAAGAACCAGGGCCTAGTGACTTACAACTCTCAACCATTCCCGTGTGCGAGTAATGTTGTCAGGGATGGAGGGGACCTACAATTTATATGCCGAATCCGAACGGCTAATTTTGAGAAAGCACTTTTTCATGACAAGTATAACTCTTGGAGAATTTGTCAATTCCTCGCAAGAGGCAGTACCCGTGAAAACTCTTTTTTTTTTTTTTTTAATTAAGGTGGCACAGGCAGGGATTGAACCCAAGACCTCTCGCATGACAAGACTTAGCTTGAATAAAAAGTCACTCATTTCGTGGTTTTAAGTTGGTGGAGCTGGTGTTTCACTCTTGTCAAACTCAGCTGTCATTGGAAGTGTCATAATTATTTAAATTACTGATTACTTACTGATGTCGAAGGCCTGTTAAAATTGCAATTGTTGCTGATAATCCGTATTAATTAACTTTACATAGGAAGTTATTGTAATCGGTCCGATTTGTCGAAATCTTGATATTTTGATATTTCTCGACTTTTCAAGGCCACTAGAATTTTAGAGAGATGCCTGTGTGGGGCGTATTTACATACGTTTGTACGTCCGTACGTTCGCTATACCCTTTTCCGTCGTCCATATCTCAAGAACCATCAGAGATATCGGCTTGAAATTATTTTGTTTTATATAAAAGGCAATACAAAAATAAAGTGGGTTATCACCCACCTTAACACAATTTAAAAGAAGAGGCTTAGAAGCAACACACACTAATAACTTCCCATACCCGTGGAGTGATAATTTTTGTGTAGGACTGTCATGTCCTAGGTTCAATCCTTGCCTATGCCATCTAAAGTTTTTTTCACGGGTACTGCCTCTTGCGAGGAATTGACAAATTCTCCAAGAGCAATTCTTGTCATGAAAGTGCTTTCTCAAACTAGCCGTTCGGATTCGGCTTAAAATTGTAGGTCCCCTCCATCTCTGACAACAGTACTCGCACACAGGAATGGTTGAGAGTTGTAAGTCACTAGGCCCTAGTTCTCAACGGACGGTTGCGCCACCCAGTTCATTTTATTTTTTTCTCAAATAAGCCGTTCGGATTTGACATAAAACTCTATCACTGACATGACTCGCACACAGGAATGGTTGAGAGTTGTAAGTCACTATCAAAAATGTAAATTCAAGCAGTTTTCTGTGGAAATGGATTCAAGAAGTTAGATCAATAAATTTTTAAAGGAAAATACTGTCTTCAAATATTACAAAACATTTCAAATAATACAAATAATACCAAGTTAAAAACTTGGTTGACCTCAAATATCTCTCGCACTACTAGACCAAAATTTAATTTCTTCAAAATTCTAAGGTACTGAGCTGAACCTTACTTTTTTTTCGTGTGTTTGTATAAACTGCGGCAACTTCCCCCGAAATAAGGGAGATATGCCACACCAAAAATACATCAAAGTCTTCCTAAAAAACGTATTTACCAAACGAAACTCTAAAAATTGACTGTAATTCCTGCATCGACTTTTTGCAGCAAAGTAAAAAACTTTCATAGACAGATAGAGAGCTTAAAATGAAATAAATCGGGACAAATCCCGAAACATATCCGATATAACCAATTTCTTGCCCTGCCTTTTTGGTTGAATACTTAAAGAACAAAAGGTAAACAAATTTTGTGTCTGAATGATCAGAAGTAGGATTTTGGTTGAGTGCGGCATCCCTTCCAACGACGAGGTGGCATCTCTCCCGCAGTTACCCTAAATTGTAAAAACTTACACAAAATATTTGTCACCTCAATGCAAATAATTATATGCATGAAAAAATTATGTTTTTGACACATGGTAACATTTTTAGAAAATTCGAAAAGACAGTTTGTTTACAAGAAATAAAAATCTACAAAAAATATTACTAAAAGTTGGTAAAAATTTATATTCGATTCTTATAAAGGGTGTCCCAAAATTAACGCAAGATTTGAATTTGCCGCCATTTGTGCAGTGAAGTGTTGGCAACCCTGAAAAAAAAAGCAATTTGACAGCTAACAGTATAGGGTTATTAAAAATGGAGCGTTACACGAGAGAACAACGTGTCTTCATTATTAAAGAATATTTCAAAAATAGTGAAAGCTTGGCGGCTGCAGTTCGAAAATTTCATACAAAATATGGTCGGAATAGTGTTTTAACTTCGTCAACTGTGAAGAGATTAATTGAAAAATTCATGGAGACTGGATCCGTTGGAGACGACAAACACACTGGTCGTCCAAAAACAAGCCGTTCAAATGTGAATGTCGAAGCAGTGCGTGAGAGTGTTGCTGACAATCCAGGAACCTCAATTCGACGTCGTGGACAAGAATTGCAAGTTTCAAGAACCTCTCTACAGCGTATACTCACCAAATATCTGTGTCTTCATGCTTACAAAATTTAATTAACACAACAATTGAAGCCTAATGAGTAATGACCATGGACAGAGAAGAGAGTTCGTTGAATGGATTATTGAACATCAACAAATAGACCCTGATTTTTCGAGCAAAATCATCCTAAGCGATGAAGCACATTTTCATCTTGATGGCTTTGTCAATCGCCAAAATTGCCGCATTTGGGGTTCGGAGAACCCACATGTGATTGTCGAAAAACAAATGCATCCACAACGCGTGACTGTATGGTGTGGATTTTGGGCTGGAGGCATAATTGGGCCATATTTTTTTGAAAATGATGCTGGTCAAGCAGTGACTGTTACTGGTGCTCGATATCGCGACATGATTACACAGTTCTTTCTGCCAAAATTGGATGATATTGATGTGTCCAATATGTGGTTTCAACAAGACGGTGCCACATGTCATACAGCTCGTGAAACAATTCAATTACTGCATGAGACATTTCCAGGTCATGTACTCTCTCGTTTCGGTGATCAAAATTGGCCTCCTAGATCGTGTGATTTAACACCATTAGACTTCTTTTTATGGGGTTATTTGAAATCACAAGTCTATGTCAACAAGCCCACAACCACCCGTGCATTAAAGGAGGAGATTCAACGCTGCATCAACGAAATTCAGCCACATTTATGCAGAATGGTCATGGAAAATTTCAACAAAAGAGTGCGCATGTGCATGCAAAGCCGTGGAGGCCATTTGTCCGATGTGTTATTCCATACATAACCCTATCCTATGTACTTTACGAGTCAATAAAAATATAACTATCAAAAGACTAAAAACGGCGTTTTCTATTTAATTCAAATCTTGCGTTAATTTTGGGACACCCTTTATTTGACAAATATTCAATTTGATCTTATTAAAAATATCCTTTTTAACATTAAGTATTTTTTTTTTGTAAAAATCTAATTGGCAGTTGTTTAATCAAAATCAAAAAATATTACCAAAAACTTGGTAAAAACTGATGACTCGAATATCTTGAGAATAAATGAAAGTAGTCCAAATTATTTTTTTTTTCTAAGCAACATTTTAATTTTGTTGTTAATATAATATAATATAATTTTTTTTAGAAAAATCCAATGGGAATTTTTGTTATACGAAAATATTAATATGAAACTTATCTATGCAAAATATTTTTGTCAACTTTAAGTCAATTTAAAAAAAAACAATCGACAACTTTTTTTTACAACACACCTACAAAAACAAAATGCACGACTAGGTAGCACGTACCTGCAAAAAAGTTTGTTTTCAAAAATTTAAATACCATTTGATTCATTAAAAAATAGCGGTATTTTTTTAATTAATTTTGTGTATATAAATTATTTTAATTTAAGTTTAAAAATATTTTTGGTGTGCAGTTAATAAGAACTTATTAATATACGTTTAACATTTCAATTTCGTAACCATTTTCAAGATATCGAATTTCGGAACAAAAAAGTTTAATATTTTTGTTTAAATCAGAAATCAAACAATTTTTGATCATCAAATATTGTTGAGACAGTATAAGAGCTTTAATAGAACAACATTTATTGAAATCTGTTGATGAGTTCTTGAGAAATGTTAAAACGAAATAACGGTTCTAACCATTCTGAAGAAATACAAAAATATTTTTTTTTATATTAAAAAAAAAATAATAATAAAAAAAACGTTTTAAAAAATTATAAAAAAAAAACTATTGGTTCGTTTCTGAGAAAATTTGAATTTTTGAGTTTTTGCAAACAATTTGTATGGGGACTATTGTTATGTTTCGTCTTAAAAAAATGAAAAAACGCCTAACGCAAACCGGCTTAAAACCTTAATTTCCTGAATTTGAAGTCAATCGACCAATGGTTTGGGCTGAGGGGCGAGGACAGACAGACAAATGGACGGAACCGGAGGACTCGCTGTTTTTGAAATGTGATACTTGATTAAAATATGGAGTTCGAAGATTTTGAAGAATGCAAAACTTGCCATATATGTACTTCCCTTATATCGCAAGTAAAAATGATAAGAAATGGTTTTCGACTCAAGTAGTACGAGAACAAAGAATGATATTGACTTCAATAATTGACTTGGTTTTAATATTTTTTCCATCTCTGACAACATTACTCGCACACAGGGATGGTTGAGAGTTGTGAGTCACTAGGTCCTGGTCCTTCATGGACTGTTGCGCCACCTAATTTATTTTTTTTTTATTAATATTTTGTTAGGCTTTTAGAATTATCGACAGACGGACACGAATGTAAAGTTATCAGTTTAGGTCACATCATAGCCTCTTTTTTTTTTATTTGGATGTGCCTCTCTATTCTTATAAAGTTCTGCTAACCTAACCATAGTACGCTTTTTGGGTGTTAGAAGAACAGACAATAAACACCGATTTTTGGAAAAACATTTTCGTCAGCGATGAGACACATTTGGCAGAATGACCATTTTTGAAGAAGTTTTTAACAATTTGTATCCGTTGTGCGATAGTTAAGCGATCCATATTCGTGAATGTTAGGCTTTCAACTAAAAGAAAAAATTTGTTTTAACAACTTAGTTTGACAGATGTCGAATTCCAGGCCTATACTTTTCAAATCGCGAAATGGATAAACCGTTACCATTTGTTTTATTAACTTCTCATAGGAAGTTATTGTAATCAGTCCGATTTGTTGAATTGAAAATGTTGACATTTCTCGACTTTTCAAGGTCCCTAGAGTCTAAATAAAAGATTTTTAGAGAGATGTCTGTGCCTGCATGTGTACTAACGTTCGTCGTTCGTACGAACGGCTTCAAATAAATTTTACTATACAGATATTAATGCAGAAAGATGCACAAAGGATTCTCAACTGAGTGGTGATTTTTTTTACCATAGCAATTTAAAAACAACCAAAATTTAAGCCCAAAATTACTCAATCACTACTGTCACATCGAATATTTTACGAACAAAAAATGATTTTAATAACGTTTTTGATATCAGTTTAAAAAAAAAACAACAACCTAAAAAAAACATTACTAAAAGTTGGTTGAAATTGATTTTCAACTCAAATATATTTTCAAAAACATAAAATATTAGCTTCAACCTAATTACGTTTCATTTCATGTCAAATTTTGTTTTCGACATTCAGCAAAATTTTTATAAAAATCCAACAGTAATTTTTTTCGTAAAAATCAAAATTTACAAAAAAATAGTACGCAAAATCGTTAAAAATTGATGTTCGATATCTCGTGAATAAATGAATGCATTTTGATTTCAAAATGATTTCATTCCGTGCTGAATTTTGTTGTTAACGTAAGATATTGTTTTAAGAAAAATCCAATCTGTTTTTGTTTATATAAGAAACTAGCTGACCCGGCAGACTTCGTACTGCCTCAATCGATAAATAAAAGACCTAAACTTTTGTATAAAATAATTTCAAAACAAACAAAACGTATTGAAGTTTTATTATTATTTTCGACACATCATGCTGTTTACTTAAAAAAACAGAAATTCCTGAAATACTGGCTATTTATAAGGTTTAAATGTTTATTAACTGACACACACTGTTATGGTACAGTTTGTTAATCAATTTAAAGCTTTCTCATAAACTAAATTTTTTGTTTTGTTTTGTGGTGCGTAAATAAACAAAGAAGAACTGAAGTTAGCTAAAATTAAGTTTCGCGAAGCCGACCAAATTAATTGGAAATCAGTACTATTAATAGTTTATTACATTTTTTGTCGCGTTCCCGATTCACTTTTGTTTATTTTTGGAACCCGACATAAGATCCTCCAAAGCGCACGCGAAGACTATTTTCATAGATATGATTGAATTTGAACTTTGACTTTGAAATCGACTCTTTGACGTTAGGAACACACCTAAATTGCTTAGACAACAGTGAGTGATTTGATTATAATTTAATATGAACTTTATTAAATAGCAATAAAGTTCAAATTGACTCTAGAAAACGTTTGTATAGGAAATAGAAAATAGACTGTTTTTGGGGTTTTCCCGGAAATTATTCGATTTTTTCTCACCTTTTAAACCTTCCCTAGACCTCCACGAACATTTTAAGACTAAGATCAGATAAATCCGTTCAGCCGTTCTCGAGTTTTAGTGAGACTAACGAACAGCAATTCATTTTTATATATATAGATAGATAGATAAAAACTTTTTAAAAAAATGTTACTAAAATTGTTAATTGGTTTTCGACTAAAAATCTCGTTGACTAAAATAGGTTTTGAAATCAAACTATTTTATCATATGCAAAATATTGTTGGTAATTTTTAGTTAATTTTTTTTGTGAAAAGAGAGCAAAGGAAAGCTAAATGATAGAATAAACACGAACAAGAAGTTAAGAATGCTTGAGCAAACATTTCAAATATGCATTGCACTACTGTGCCCTTTGATTTACAATTTTCCATTGGTTGGTAAAATTTGAGAACAAGGGAATAATTTTATGTTCCCATTGTAACTTGCTTTACTGTTTTTTTTTTATGTAAGGGTTTAATTGAGCTTTATATACAAACAAAAACCTTCCAATTTAATGCAAAAGTATTTTTGGAGATGCGGGGCATCGATCCCC
Organism: Eupeodes latifasciatus; assembly: GCA_920104205.1. NCBI lineage: Eukaryota > Metazoa > Arthropoda > Insecta > Diptera > Syrphidae > Eupeodes > Eupeodes latifasciatus. The sequence continues at coordinate 182,695,716 of OV049924.1, forward strand.
GTACCTCTCACATGCTAAGCGAGCGCTCTACCATCTGAGCTACATCCCCGTTATAAAATACCAGTAATTGTTACCTTAAGAAAAGCAAAGAAGTAAAAAATAAAAGTTAGTAACTCCAAGGTAAAACACTCAATTACCATTTATTTTAACATTGAACTACTAAAAATATATTGAATTTCAATGCGCGTATAAGCCTTAAACTTCGTAGAGAAGAGTTAAATTAGTTTTCAACTTCAAAATGAAGTTTTCCTGCCTTCTTTGGTTATGGTGGATGATATTTGTTAAAGTCTACATATTTGAATATAAATTTGTATAGCGTGCCGACTTGAAACCCAAGTTAAAAAAAAAAATTGTTCTTTCTGATTTTTCAATTTTTGTGTACTTAAAACTCAAGTAATTAAAACTGAAGTGAATTTAGCTCGATTAAGGAGGCATTATTTAGAAATAAAGTTTCTAACAATTTACTTTATGGAACAATGTTTATTTAATATCGAATTTATAAGAACCATTGAATTAAAACATAATAATTGAAAACAAATATTTCAGAGACATTTGATGAATTACAATATTAAACAAGCAAGTGATTTTGAACAAGTAGTTTCTATGATTGGGAAATAAGATTAATAATTGTTGTGGCTATCGCCACACTATTCCACTACGGAAAAAAAAAATTGTATTTAATATTTCAAACGGTCCGGTAATCGTATATATCGTCCTGAACGAGTTGTTTTTCTATCTTCAGGTGGATTAGGTAAGGCTGGTAGATTTGTTGGTATTGATGAATCTGTGGAATCTTCTTGTAAAATATACGCTGGTTTAATCCGATCGATTGAAACTTTTATTTGTTGACTATTGATCTTTAAGGTTATGGTCTTTTGATCTTGTGATAAAATCTCGTATGGTCCTGTATACGGTGGTTGAAGAGATTTTCAAATAGGTCCAATTTTGACAAACGCATAACGACAATTTGAAAGTTCTTTAAAAACGAATGAACCAGGTTGAGAATGTCTTGAAGCAGGAGTTGGTCGTAAACATGACATGCATTTTCGAAGACGGTGAAGAAAATTTGTTGGATCTTCAATTGCTTGGCTTTGAACTTGTTTTGAGAGTAGCTCTCCAGGGAGCCGCAGTGGTTCTCCGTAGACTAGCTCTGCTGAAGTTACTTTAATGTCTTCCTTAAAAGCAGATCGTATTCCAAGTAGAACTAGTGGAAGTGCTTCAATCCAATTCTCATTGGTATGAGCCATGATTGCAGCTTTTAACTGACGATGGAAACGTTCGATCATCCCGTTCGCTTGAGGATGCCAAGTCATCGTGTAATGAAGCTCAATACCAAACTGATTTGCGACATCCTTAAAAGTATATGAAGTGAATTGCGATCCTCTATCAACGGTTAGTTTTTCAGGGCAACCAAAACGAGATATCCAACACGATAGAAATGCGGCAACGATTGATTCAGCTTTGATAGTTTCCAATGGACATACCTCAGACCAACGAGTGAAACGATCTGTTACCGTTAAACAATATCGATACGAGTTTACTGGAGGCAATGGTCCAATTATATCAGCATGCACATGTGAAAATCGATAAGATGGCGTTGCAAAATCTCCTAACGGTGATTTAATGTGGTGAGATATCTTGGAGCGTTGGCAACATATACACGATCGAGCCCAAATACGACAATCTTTGCGCATTGAAGGCCATATAAAGCGATCGCCCACTAATTTGATTGTTGCTTTTGCTCCTGGATGGCTTAGGTTGTGTAGTTGATCGAAAACCTGACGACGGTAAAATTTAGTTACAAAAGGTCGTGGCTTACCTGTAGATATGTCACAGTAAAGCTTTATGGATGTTCCAGGTACCAAAACTTGTTTTATATTAAGGGATGTTGTGTTGCTTTTCAGAAAATCTTTAAGTTCTTCATCGTCTTTTTGTGAAACAGCAAGAGCTTGATGATCTACCATGGGAGATATTGCTTCAATGCGGGAGAGCGCATCAGCGACAATATTTTCATCTCCTCTGATATGTTGAATGTCGGTTGAAAACTCTGCGATGAATGAAAGTTGATTAAGTTGCACAGGTGAAAGCTTCTCTCGTTTTTGTTGGAATGCATGTATTAAAGGCTTGTGGTCCGTAAATATTGTGAAGATTTGACCTTCCAATAGATGGCGAAAATGTTGGATTGCTGCATAAATGGCAAGAAGTTCTCGGTGGTAAGTTGGCCAGGCGTTTTCTCTCTCGGAAAGTTTCTTTGAAAAGAAAGACAGTGGTTGCCAGCTGCCATTTACCATTTGCATTAAACAAGCCCCAATTGAAAGAATTGATGCATCCGTAAAAAGGCCAAGTTTCGCTTCGTGACAAGGATGAACAAGAAGAGTTGCAGAAGATAGGCCGTCTTTACAACTGCTAAAAGCTTCTTCTAACTCTGGTGTCCACGGAACAGGTTGAGATCCTTTGAGTTGTGGATTACTTATTGCATTGTGGAGTGGTGCTTGAATTTCCGATGCTTTGGGAATATATCTTCGGTAGAAATCAACCATTCCCAGAAAACGACGAAGACCTTTAGCTGTTTTTGGAAGAGGATAGTCTTGAATAATCCTGATGCGTTCTTGAGGAGGCTTGATTCCCTCGGGGTTAATCCAGTATCCAAGAAATTTTACTTCCGAAGCACCAAAGGTACACTTCGAAGGATTGATGATCATTCCGTAGTCAGAAAGCCTTTTGAAGATTATACGCAAGTGGTCCATATGTTCTTCTGAGGATTAGGAAAATACTAGAATGTCATCCACATACGCAAAGCAAAAATCAAGTCCGAACAGAATTTCATCTATTAAACGTTGGAAAGTGTTCCCAGCGTTCCTTAGTCCAAAAGTCATGAATAAAAACTCGTAGGAACCAAATGGAGTCGTGATTGCAGTTTTGCAAATATCGTCTGGGTTGATGGGAATTTGTTGATACGCCTTCAATAAGTCAATGGTTGAAAACACTTTGCTACCACTCAAATTATGGGTGAAATCGTGGATGTGACGTGAAGAGTACTTATCTGGAATTGTTCGGGTGTTCAATGCACGATAATCTCCGCAAGGACGCCAACCATTGTCAGCTTTTGGTGCGAGATGCAGTGGTGAAGACCATGGACTATCTGAAGGTCGAATTGTTCCACCAAGTAACATGTCCGCAAATTCCTTCTTGGCAATTTTGAGTTTTTCTGATGCCAAACGACGAGGACGAGAATATACTGGAGGACCTGGTGTTGTTCGGATGTGATGAACAGTTTTGTGCTTTACATCTCTGGGTAAACCGGCTGGACGAGTTATGTCTTGGAACTCAGTCAGTAAAGAAGCATATGGTGAAGAAGTTTGAATAGTTCTCACGCTGATCTGCTTTACTTGAGCGGTTTGCCCTTTTGATTGAAGGCCAGTAAAAGTATCTATTAGGCGTTTTGATTGACAGTCCGGTAATAAGTGATAGTGCGCAAGGAAATCTGAACCGATGATAGGAATGCTAACGTCAGCAACGACGAATCTCCAAACGAAGCTTCGTCGTAGTCCTAAGTTCAAATCGAGGTTCAAAAATCCGTACGTCTTGATTGTGGTATCATTTGCAGCGCTTAGGTCATAGTTGGTGGCGAGACGCTTTTCTGTTAATAAACGTTTTGGGAAGCAGGAAAGGTCAGATCCGGTGTCGATAAGAAATTGATGTTTTGAGTTCTGGTCAGTAACGAAAAGACGGCTTCCAGGAATGTTGCAGTCATTGGCCGTCATTATGAACTGCTGTTTGAGTTTTCCTGAAAAGTACATGGCTTATTACACTTACGTGCGTTGTGCTGGTATCTTGTATGAAACCAACACCATCCTTCTCTCTTTGCTGACTTGGATCTACATCGCGAATTGTGTCTTCTTCGGTCTTGATAACGATGACGAAAACTTGTATGCACTGAGTTGAGCAACTTGCTTGGTAAGAGTATCAATTGCAGCATGTAATGATTTTGGGTCAGAATCGTTGTTTGATGTTGCATGCACGGCAAAAGGAACTGGTTGTGGAGAGACCTCGACGATTTTATCAGCAAGTTCTGATAGCTGTTCAGGAGAGAGATCTGATCTTGATGTCAAGATTGAGAGACTCAGCTTGCGAAAACCATAAACTAGGCCGTTCTGCCCAAAAAGGTGGTAATTTAACTGCAACACGATTAATCGCTGGTTGTGATGAATGTCCTGCATTTTGTTGCCTATGATTTTCATCATTAAGGAATCCTTGTTGCTGGTTTTGTCCAATTTGCTGAAGGAGCCTAGAATTTTCTTGTCTTAGGGCTGCGAGTTGAGATTGAAATTCGTCCTCGGTATCCGGCATCATGAAATTCTTCTTTAGTATGTTTATATCTTGATTTCAGTTCTTGTATTGTTCAGTTGGGGTCACCAATTTAGAAATAAAGTTTCTAACAATTTACTTTATGGAACAATGTTTATTTAATAACGAATTTATAAGAACCATTGAATTAAAACATAATAATTGAAAACAAATATTTCAGAGACATTTGATGAATTACAATATTAAACAAGCAAGTGATTTTGAACAACTAGTTTCCATGATTGGGAAATAAGATTAATAATTGTTGTATCTTAGGCCACAACACAAAATATACCTAACTTCAAGTTTCTGGAGACAATCTAATGCATACGCACGTTCCGTACATGCGTAATTTATGGTTGTGCGAAGCCAAAAAATGTTGATTGGCCTACATTCTTTCTTTGCTTATGAGACATTTAGCTTCAAAGTATCTCATTATAAAAGTGTCTTGAACCGGTTTGGCTGAAAGCAGCAAATGCGTTTTGTTATTTTGATATTTGGCATGACACACCTACTGGCGAACCTATATGCTGGCTTGGTAATTGGTAGAATATTATAATATCAATTGTCCGTTGGTCGACTGTTTTCTTGTGGTCATACGATAACCTTCTGCAAATTTTATATGGGGATGTAGCTCAGATGGTAGAGCGCTCGCTTAGCATGTGAGAGGTACGGGGATCGATGCCCCGCATCTCCAAAATTCAATTTTGAAGAATATTTTTAACAGTCCTTGTCCAGTTGCAGTTTTTTTTTTAATTTAAATTAATTTCACAATACATTGACGGCTTTAAGTCGTAGCTGTTTATATTATTTCAATCAGTAGTGAAAATAAATACCTTGTCTCAAAGAGTTACTGAAATAACTGAAATAGGTCCATTATGTATGTTCGTTATGTATGTATACTGTGGCGTAAAATTACTTGCGTAAAGTGGCACTGCCATGCTTCTACACCGTATAGCAGGATGGGGATGATGAGGGTCTTATATAGCGACACTTTGGTCGCTCGAAAGAGGGCTTTAATACTCAATTGCTTTCTTAGCCTAAAGAAACAGCGGTTAGCAAGTAGAGTAATCCTTCGTTTGATCTCAGCACTAGTGTTGTTTTCTGTGTTCATAGCGGAGCCTAGTTAGACGAAGTCCTTAACTACCTCAAAGTTATGTATGTCGATGGTGAAGTTTTGACCGAGACATCGGTGTTGTAGGTCCTTCCTCAATGACAGCATGTACCTTGTTTTGCCATTTAATAACCGGTTAACCTATTTTTGCCTCCTCTACCTCAATACTCACAAAAGCCCCATTAACAGCACGCTGAGTTCTTCCGATAATGTCAATGTCCTCAGCATATTCCAGTAGTTGGACAAACTTTTGAAAGATAGTGCCTCTAGTGTTGACGTAGGAGCTCTGCACTATTCTTTCAAGGACGATGTTGAAGTAATCGCACGACAGCGCATCAACTTGTCTAAAGCCTTTTTTGACATCGAAAGTTATTTCCAACCTTTATGGAACAGCGTGAATTCTCCATGGGATTCCTGCACAAACGGACGAGTTTGGCAATGATGTCAAAACTAAAAATGACTCTATACAGTTCGTCCTTGTAGATGCTGTCACATGCGGCCTTGAAATCGATGAAGAAATGGATGGATTTCCAATTATCGGGCATGCTTTCTCTCGACCAAATTATCTCCAGCTTCTTTGAAGAGCTCGGCATCCAAGGCATCTGCTCCAGCGGCTTTGTTAGACTTCAGCTTACATATGGCATTCTTTACTTCGTCTAAGTTGGAAAGACGGAATAGTTGACTTTCGTCGTCTATGTTGAATGGATCATCCTACCTGACATAAGTGGTCCTTCCATGTTTTCAGCATTGACTGCGATTCCACTATGATGTTTCCACTTTCGTCTTTGCAGCCTTAGGTTCGAGGCTTATGTACTTGTGAATTTTGTTTCACCTGCTTATAAAACTTTCGAACTTAATTTCTGCTTTTGAACCTCTCAACATCTTCGACCGCACGCTTTTCGTGCTTTCTCTTTTTCCTTTTGAGAAGTCGGTGTTCCTCTTCTGCTCATAGAACTCGTGAGCAACTCTTGACCATCTATGCAAAGCTGCTTTGCGTGATTGTTGTTTGGCTGCACTTGCCTCTCGACATTCCTCATTAAACCAGGGGTTTCTTGTCGGTGGCTGTTTGAAACCACCCAGCACGTCAGAGGCGGCTTCTCTGATTTCATCTTGGCAATGTTGCCACTAGGTCTCGATTTATTGTGACTGATGGCGGCAGATAACTTCGAAAAAGGTTACTTATGACTCGGTCCGAGGAGAATTTGGCGATCTCTTGCGATTGTAGCCGTTCGACGTTGTATCTTCTGCCACCATTTGCCTGTTTTGCCTTGGGTCTGGAAACCCGAAGTGCTTCCTTGACTAAAAAGAGGTAGTGTTAGGTAGCGTATACTTACCTTTTTTTGTAAATCTGCTATAAAATGTATTTTTACTTACGACAGTCACACTGTAGAAACTTCGCCGTTAAAGTTAAAGAAAGTATCGCTCTGTCTTATCACGCATCGTCTGCGGTTCATCTTTGCTGGCCTCGGTTTCTACCAGGTTAGGCTCTGTATGTTATAGGTTTTGGGAAATAAACTGTGCTTTTGACTTTCTGCTTACTTGAAGAAATTTTCCCCAAAAACACAAAACATCTTCGTTTTCTTAATCGCATAAAAAATGTTTTTTACCATTAGATTTATACTCCTGGTCAAGTATTATTAATAGGTTATTCTTGGAACTTTATTTAATGTCTCAATCTAAAACTAATCGATTTGCATATTAAAATACCGAATGCCTTTAGTATTCTCAATGAAAACAAAGAAAATCAAAATACCCCTAAAGCATACGACGAAAAGCCCGAAAAGATGTTAATTTAAAAAGAAACAAGAACTTTATAATGCAATCAAGGCCTTTGCTATTTACAACTTCACGAATAAGGGCGAAAAATTAAATTAAAAAAAACTCAGGATTAATTTAACAAATTTAAAATTTATAACTCAACGCAAGAGGCGTGAGTACCTTTAGCTTTTTCGAGATGGCAAAAAATTTTATAAATTCCCCAAAAAGAAAAGAACGAAAGTAACAGAAAGCGAACAAAAACATAACTCAAAAGGAGAAGCTATATTCGCCACAAATCTTTTCACCTTAAACTAATTAAAAAATGTTTCTTTAAATTAATTCGCTTAAAAAATGCATGTCCTTGTTGTCTGTAATGAATGATTTAAAATTCCAAACTTTATTCTTCATCAACGCCGCCCGGCGGCGCCGCCGAGAAGGTAATAAGGTTCTCGCACCTGAAGTGAAGACCAACTGCCAACGACTACGAACACGACGTAAGATTTAAGAATGCGATGTCCGTGACGTGACTTCCCAGGTTCCCTCTCGCTATCTCTCTTCCACAACCAAATTTATTTGATGGTACAAATATACATAGGTATAAGGAAGGTTCCAACCTCCTCTTCTTGGATCTCACCCTCTCTGCTTTAAAAAAACATTTTGAAATAAATAAATATTTTCATTAATCACAGCGATAAATATTTCATGGTATTTTTGTCAAGCATAGAAAGTTTTTGACTTTCGAAAAGTTTTTGAATAGCAAGTAAATTGAGGTAAATCACAAATTAGGTTCCATTTCAAAGATTCTGACTGACATTGTTGTGTGGTGTGGTTAAAGGTGGTTTTTTGAGGATCCTGATTAGATGGGTATGGATTTGGTCCCTTAGAGCGATAGGTGCGACATTTTTAATTTAATATGCAAAACACGTACGTAGAAAGGATTCTTCTTCCTTTTTTTTGGTGAATTCATATACCAACTTCCAATCGGTAGTTTTCTGTGGTTTGAGAGGTGGTGGGTATTAGAAAACATCAAAATGAAAAAGAGCCAATTGGAGATAAAATAAATTACAGTGACTTTTACAAGAAGATTTTTTTTATAAATCTGAAACAATGTAAATAATTGAAAGTTTGTTTTTGTTTGAACATTTTATTTTATTAAAATGGGTATATCTGGTTACAAAATCTTTATGTCATATGCGTAAAACACTGCAAGAATAGTGACCTAATCTTAAGTTTTACATTTTTTTTAGTTCATTATTCCAAAAGTTATATTGTTCATTTATTATTGCAATCTTATGAGACAGGCCTAAGACAGCCTTCAGCCAGATAATAACAGATGATTGTTTGACTTACAAAATTCTTAAAATATAAACATAGATACTTATATGTACATAAGTTTAATCTCTGTAGAAAACTTTAATAAATTTTACTAGTTTTTCCCAGTGATTGTCATTCAGAATTTCAAAAAATTCTAAATTATCTAAATAGTTTTCTGTCAAATTGGTCTACAAACTTTTACTTATATGAAGCATTTTGCTAAAAAGTGTTCAACATTCTCCCTTTCACTAGTATTACGCAAAAAACAATTTAGTGTTAGATCATTTTGGTGTGGTATGAAGTTCAGGGGTAGTACTTCTCTTGCTCGAAAAATCATTGATATCTTTTCGGTATTAAAGTTATCGCTAAAAAAATTACTTGTGTTCGGGTTTAAAATATGTTTCCCTGAATATCGAGCTTTTAGCCTGCACTATGCTGTTATGTCTCAGTAGACCGTCTAGGTATGGCTTCCATGATGGTAGGCTTTCAAGGGTTAAGCTTAAGAGTAGTCCACATCTTTCAGTTCTATTTTCACACTCTTCGAACCATGAAACTTTGGATTTCACAACTGAGACAAAGATTTTGCTAGCGATGTTTCCGGTGTAGCTATACATAAGTTTAAGTATATAATTGAAATAAAGCTTTAAACATGTCATCTACGCAGCGGTGAAAGACCCGTCTCATTAAGAAGTATGTTTTTGATGTTGCGTCGGGAAGTTGGAACTGTAGTTTAAGGAAGAATCTCTGAAGATTTATGGTTGTTTCATACTGATACCTCCCCATGACTGCATTGCATAAAGCATAGTAGCTTCCGAGGATGAGGTAAAAACTTTATATTTTGCGCTAAAAGGAATTTCGTTATTACCATAAACATTTTACCAAATTGCTGGTCATCGTGAATCCTAGATACTGATATTCTTTAAAAGTCTGTAATTGGTTTGCTCCATAGAACAATCTTTCGTTTGCCCCCCTTCCGGAATACTATTGTTTTGGACTTATTAATTTAGGTTCACAGTTACATTCTAATCAGAGCAGTAGCAACGCAATTTAGTGATCATAAACTGGAGTGAATCAGAAGACTGAAAAAAGAACCATATCGTCGGCGTACATACGAGTCTTAAGCTAGAATCCGTCTATTTTGAATTCACAAGGCAGAATTTTTTGAAAACCTTCAATACTTTTCCTATCTCATACTGCTTTCAAGGTTTTGCTTTAAATGCCTTCAATTTGACAATATATAATATCACCCTTTTTAAATATTGTGACAACAATTGATTAATGCTTCAGATATAACTCCACATTAAAAATATTTTATTGTAAACGTTTGAAAGATGCTTGGAAACCATTTTGTTGCGTTTTCAAAATATTCAATGTCCACAAAAAAAAATTACTTCAATTGCTCTAGTTTTTGAGTATGCACAATTCCAAAATGTCTGTGTTTTATAATTGACCAGTTAGAAAGCTTATTATTTTTATTTTACATGTACATTTTGCAAAAATAGTAAAAATAACATTCCAAATATATTTCTGTACATTTTAAAAATTAAATTCACATTCAATTAACCTAACTGTATAGCTACTTTAAATTCTGTGTTTCAAAAATTCAAAAGCGTTTTTTTTTAAATACTTTTTTTTTAAATTGGCTTCTAGATGAACTAAAAAAATCCAAACTAGGCATTTTTGACCTAAAAACAGTATTAATTTTTCATTCTTGCATGTTTTTCTCTATTTCTTAAAGTTTAAAAAAAATATTAGAATCAATCTTTTGTGTAAGGTAAAAAAGTCAATAACTTTCTTTGTTCTCAAAGCACTTGAGACTTATCAGTTTGCTAGTTGTTGTTTCTCGTTTTTTTTTTGCAAAAAAAATGTAGTAAATTAGATTTTTCTAAAAAACAAAAGCTAACAACAATGTTTTGCATATAAATATATAAAATAAGTCTTTTTTCAGTATTTCCTTTTTTCCCCGAGATATTTTAGTCGAAACCCAATTTTTCGTAGCGTTTTTTGAAGGTTTTTATTTCAAACTTGGTTGAAACTTGGTTTGAAAAAAAGTCTTGACTGTTTTTACTTCCTGTTGAAATCCTAAACAGCATTTGAATAAAGTAAGTATTGACTTAGAACAAAAGTCAATTAAATAAGTGGTGCTAGATCAATCATTTTGTTCAGGAATTAATTTGGGTTAATTTCTTTTGTCCACGAATTTGAATTTGAAATGAAATAAAATACCTATCTCAATTTAATTCTGGTGGTATACAAAATATTATTCAAGCTTAATTTCTTGTGAACCAAATCGTATATTTTTACACACTTGTCATAATAAAAATAACAACAAGCTTATCTTTTCGAATAACTTTTTTTCCGGTTTCATTAAGTTTCTTTCAAATACTCTAGGGAAAAGTCACAGAAGTCAATTAAAACAGCAATACGTGACTCCGTCCCAAAAGGATGTTCCCTTTCCTCTAAAAGATGTTGATTCACAACATCTTAAGTTTGAAGATTCCTTTTTTCTCTTCTTAATAATGTTTCTTTTTTATTTGAAAAGCGAAAAAATTCCAAGCGGGAAAGTTTCTATAAAAAAATTGTTGAAATTTAATGAGAAAATGGAAAATGTTATTTTATGTCACTATGTATGTTGATACACATTTTACCTGTTTGATATTACCACCCTTAAAATAGTATTAATATCCCAACAAAACGTTTAAATTTTCACTAATTGTTGCTTGTGCGTTAACAATTTAATAACATCCTATTAGACATGAAATTACAGATGCAATAGGAAGAAAACATTTGACTACAACAGCTTGAGGAATTAAAAGCAAAAAAACGATAATATTTTTAAGAGATTTGTAACAGAGGTAAAATGGAGTAAAATGTATGCAAGGTTTTATGAGAAAATATATACATATGTTTTTAAAATAAGGTTTTAAAGGCAACAATCGTCTTTATTGCTTGTGTAAACTATCAATTGACTGATGATAAACGTCAAAGTTTAATAGCTGTCAACCAATAACGATGACATTTTTATTTTTAGCAATTGAAAGTTGCTTGAGTTCCTAATAAATGAAGTTTTAAAAAGCCGAATTTTAGTATTTATACCCTTATAATTGTCTAAAACAGTGCGAGCAATTAGGAAAGCAGGATAATGAGCAGTAGTGAGAACAGCATTCCACATTCTTGTAGTGCGACAAAAAAAAGAATCCCTGTACTTTACAGTACGTCCGAAATTAGACTCAAAGGGGATAAACTGATGAGCATTCCTAGAAGTATTGGTATTGTTTAGAGCATTGTTGTTGAAAATATCGATAAGACAATGATAGGCATAAGACATTGCGGCGGCGCGGCGCGGTGTTGAAGAGAAGCAAATGTCGCGGTAAGAGAACGATCTCCTATCATTTTTACAGCTCACTTTTCAAATCTATCCAAAAGACACAGATATGTTATTGGGGCACCAGTTAAAGTATGAAAATTATACTCGAGTTTTTGACGAATAAAAGCTTGGTAAATTATAGTCAGATCAGAAGGGTTAAAAAAACTTCTTGCATCGTCGGAGAAAACCTAAACACTTAGCAGCATTTTTGGCGATGTCAAATATGTGATCACTCCACAACAAATGGTTTGTGATGCACATACCTAGAACTGAAAGCCATTCAGTCTCCTTGGTACAAGTACCACCTATGGATAGTAGCATTGGGGGAGGGTTAAACTTTTGCGACAGTAGAAAGCTGAGTTTTCGAATCATTTAATTCTACACGGTTTTTGATTCCCCATTAGACAATGCTGTCAAAATAAGAACTTAATGAGCTCATCATACGCTGCGCCGTTGTTAGTCGACATCTCCGAAAAACAAGGAAGAGAATCTAAAACGAATATGAAAGGCTGAGGGTACTATCATCAGCTAAAGAATTTAGTTGTTTAGAAGTTTTAGACAAAAGATAAAAATAAGGAAGAGTGTCGGAGATAAAACGGAGCCCTGAGGCACACCAGCCTGTATTTTGAAGGTGTGTTCCACTGTTCGGTGAGATAAACCATTAAATCACCAGTGGACCTATTGCTACGAAAGCCATACTATCGGTCATTAAGAAGCTTTCGTTCTTTAAGATATTTCTTAAGCTGAAAATTTATCAGCGTTTCCATGACCTTGGAAAGAAAGAACATAAGTGCAATTGGACGAAAGTTAGAGTGTGAGAAGGATTTGCCTTTTTTAGGGACAGGCTGGTCAAATGCTGTTTTCTTTCCACTCGGAAAGAGACCTGTAGAATAGGACAGATGGAAAAGCTTACACAGCAATTTTTTGAGCGTTGAAAAACACTTCTTTAGAACAATAGGGGGATACTATCCGGGCCAGTGGGCTTGTGAATGTCAAGATCTTTAAGTACTCTAATAATAAAATGCTTACGGTGCTATGTTTATAAAGACCTGTCCCTAACAAAGGTTAGGGAATGGTCAGCGGAGCAATAGCCACGACGCGTACACTTAAAAAAAGTGGACGGTGAAATAAAACAGGTCTGAAATTCCTTTCGTGCTCCTTTCAGCAAACCAGAAGATAGCCGGTTCTTCGCCTCACGGGACAACTTATGTATGTCTGTGGTGCCCTTAGAAGAAGGTAGCAACAGAATAATCGGTTGGGAAAGAAGCTTTATGTCACTAGCAGCAAACTAGAAAATAAACGGTTGTCATACACTTAGTAGAAGTGGATGGCGGAATAAACGGCAGAAAGGAAGAAAATACACTGCGCTTGAACTGAATAAACATTTTTAAAAATAGTTTGTAAATTTTCTTCCGCAAGTTGTTAGGAAAAAAACTGCAAACAAATTATCCAAATAATACTGTGAGTTTTGTTCTCACCCACTTCTTGAGTGTTTCATACGTTAAGAGGAAGTTTTTGTTGAGTCCACTGAAACTACAATTTGATCGTTGTTTATGAGGATTTTCAATTGCTAGATAGTTTGAATTAACAATTTTAGTGTCTTAAGTGAAATTCAATTTCTGATCCAAATTTGTAAGACCAATGGGTAGATCTACATGTCTTAGTTGTGTTTCAAAAGCTTAAATCGACTTGATTTGATATCAAGACCTAACCGTACGTGCAGCAGCTGATAAAATTGGCAATAGTCTTAATGGCTTTTATTCTAACTTCAAAAATAAAGATTTGTACAGATAAAATATAAAGGAAGGTAAAAAGAACTACAAAAACAGCAGCTTGAAGACGATTCTTGTGATTCTGGGGCAAACATAAAGCAAAAAATTGGCATAAACACAAGTCTCTTAACAATTTGAAGAGTTATTAAAATTTGAGCCATTTTAAACGAATTAAACAAAAGAAAACACCGCTACTTGAATAAAAATGGAAAGTTATTCTATTAGAGCTTTTTAAAACTCTATACTAAATGGCTATACAATTCACACCGGAACTAATTTCCGAAATTATTAAAAGTAAAAATGGAAGTACCAACTTCCAAACTTAATATTTTGTTTTTTTTTTTTTAAGTTCTGTTTTTAAAATTATGCTTAGAAAATTCAGCTTCTATAATAATAAAATAGCACGCAGTTTAGCATTTTGAAACATTATTTTATTTACAGAATTTTGTAAAACAGCGTTTTTAAATTTCAATGCGGTAAACATTTTTGTTTTCGATAAAACTGTAAGACACATCTTTCTTAAAGTTAAAATATCCTTATCTAAGTCAAAATTTTAAAACCAAAAGTACAAAAACAGTATGAGAAATCTTTCCCAAAAATAACATGTATGTATTTAGTTTATTTTTGTTTTCATACAATAAATATATAAAAACAAATCTTTACATCGTTTTGGTAAAAGTAAGATTATTGCACTTGATATTTCAAAAGCATTTGATAGAGTTTGGCACCAAACTCTCTTTTGGAAGATGCTTGCTTTTGGTATTGATGAATTTCTTCTTCGTTGGATTAGAAAATAACTTTCTAACCGTTCAAAACAAGTTGTATTGGATGGTTTTAAATCTGAAATTCATAAAATAAATGTTAGTGTGTCCCGACCCTCTCCTTTATAGTCATAAGCGATCTCTTAACTGCCACTTCAAATCCATTAAGCTGTTTAGCTGACGACAGTACCCAACGCGTTTCATATTCGTTTCTAGATTCGCATCCTTGTCCTTCGCATGTGAAATTCACGGCAGCGTATGATAAACTTCTCAAATTCCGATATCGAATAATCCAATGTAGAGTTATTATTTATTAACAGTGTAGAATTTAAAACATAACGAACCCCTGAAACCGCTATCCATGAGCAGCACTTAACTCGAGAAAACTAATCAACATTCAGTACTAAATATGTGTCACCTATAATGGAATGATCACATATTCGACATTGCCAAAAATGATGCTAGTTGTTTAGGATTTCTCGGACGACGGACGTGACGGTGCAAGAAATTGGTCACCCTTAATGATTTGGATGAAATTTATAAAGCGTTCATTCATACAAAACTTAAGTATAACTCGTATATTGGGGTGACCTAAAAACAAGTTTAAGTCCTTTGGATAGTATCCAAAAAAGAGCCTTAAAATAAAAGGCGATAGAATATCGACGAAAAAAACATTTACATCACCCGAATACCGCCCGCAGCAATGTTTCTTGCATTTCGTTATTTTACCGATATTTTCTGTCGAACGTTCTGTCGAATTGGCAAGTTCCATCCCCCTCCCCCCAAACAATTCAGCCGTAATACTTGCACTTCCAGAAATACTTATCACTTTACCCTTAAACTCGTACTGTCAAATATAGAGATTCTTTTTTAAGCACACATCGAGAATGTGGAATGCTTTACACAACTCTGTAATTTCCCTATAATTTTGATATTTAATACTTTTAGACCAATGTGTTTTCCCTTCAATCCTTCTCTATATTCCTAAAGCTCGCACTGTGTTAAAACTTTAAGGGTATTAATGACCCCTTGAGTGCCTGTTAATTTAAAAAAAAAGTTTAGCTGTCGAAAATCAAAAAATTGTGCTTAAATATTATGTTTTATTAATGTTAGTTTTGTAGATATAGCCAGTCTCTAAAAAACTTACAATATAACCTCTTATTTAAATAATGTTCTTTTAAAGAAAAATGCAGCTGTTAATTTTTAATTTCTCTTACTTTCCATCTCAATACCTGATGTATTTTTGTTTTTCTTGATTTATTTCAGAGACCGATTTCATTATCATCGAGATTCAAATTCCAGAGATCAGGTAACAATCTCAAGTTAAAATCTAACATTGAAACCAACAAAAATACGACAAATAATATATTTTTTGTATAATAATTTTTCTAGCGTGAAAGAAATTACAATTCAAACCACGACTCGGAACGAAACTTCAATAAAAGGCCCTATCAAAATAATTGGAAGTCTTCGGGGAACAATCCCTACAATAATCGCAATTGGAAACGTCCTTACTCAAAACATACAAATAAAAGATTTCAAAACTATAACAATAATTTCCGAAGAGAAGAAGAAGATTACTACCATAACAACAGAAGCTTTCAAAATGACGGACCATTTGATGAAATCACATTTGATAATTCAGAGAATCAAAATTTCTGGCATGAAGACAGCATTGCTGGGCAACTTCCAGTGCCAGTGCCATTTGCATCTGTTATTCAATTTGCTGAAGAGCTTTTAAAACGTGGATTCTGTGATCTGGGAAGTGGTGTGCAAATATCTGATAATCATAATCCAGAAGAGGTTATTGTAACTGAATCCTTAGAAAATGTTTTACAAAAATCCAATCCTAATGAAACTCAAGAAATTGCAACTAATAAAAGCCAAGAACTGGTAACTGAAAAATTTGAACAAATTGATGATATCGATCGTACTCCTCAGCAGCACATACATGAAACTTTGAAACAAGGATCCCTAATAAGTCAAAACGAAGAAGTGCCAATTGATCACCTGCCAGTATTTTCAACAAACGCAAGCCAAGGTTATGATGCTTGTGAACAACTTGAAGAATTCTCAACAAACCCGGAACCAAGCACAAGTAATGATCTTTATACCAATATTAAAACCGAACTTTCAGAAGAAGAATTCAATCTGGAAGAGTGTATAAACAGTAATAATAGTTTCCCTTCAATATCGGTCATTCCGATTTCCCGACTTATCAAAAGCGAAATTCAAGATATAAACAGAGCGGATTTAATTGTTCCAACCACTCCGAACCGGGAGAAACGGTCTCAAAGGCCAAATTTAGTTCAACGCAAGAAGAGCATCACCAAAGACGGAAGTCTAAGTGAGAATATAGTGCAACGTGTGGCTAATATGGACAAAGTGGGCATAAAAAATGTCATCAATAGTTCAGGAACAAAATACGATGCAGCCCTAAAAATACAAGCACGCAAAAGGCTGCGCGAAGAAATTCGCAAGCAACTAAAGTCCATGAACTTTAATCCTCCGGGAGATAATGAAAACAACGTTCTTATTCCAGATGAAATTGTTGACTCGATGAGCATTCCTGCCGTTGTATTAGATGAAATAAGAAAGGCTTTCGGTATAGTTTTGGTTGAAGATAAAAACTCCAAAATATCTGTCGGAGAAGCTAAAAAACTTCAAAAACCTGATAGCGCTGAAAAGTTATCGGCTGGCCCCCCTCCTGCAGTAACTACTGCAGAACCTGCCATAAAACCAACCGAAGTAGCACCAAAGTCTCCAGACCTTAGAAGTCGAATCAAAATGTTGGAAGAGTGCAAATCTCAAAAGGAAAAATCAACTCCAATAAAAGCCGAGAAACCCCGACGAAGCAGATCCACAGAACCCATTCTTATAATTGATTCCTCATCGTCAAGTTCATCCGGATCAAGTTCAAGCAGTGATTCGGATAGCAGTTCAACCTCAAGTGGAAGCAATTGCAGTAATTCTTCTTCGTTCAAACGCCGGCGTAGAAAAAAACGTATACTTGAAGCAAATGTGGTGGGAAATTTCGAAAAGCTCATTCTGCCAAACCTCACATTAGCTCAACGCCGTCGATACAAAGAGAAATATTCAAAGACAACAAAAAATTCCCTTTTATATATCTATGGGGTTTGTGTGAGTCGAGCGAACCGCAACAAAACCTCCTCTGCGGAGGAAAAAGAACAACTCAAAGTGAAGCAGAACCTTCGCTCAGCTGACAATGCCCAAGCCTTAGAATTTCTCATGAAAGCCATACTTAACCTATTCGAAAAGCAAAAGGAAACTCTCAAGAAAAGCAAGGCAAATAATCCACAAATAAAAAGTTCCAATCCTATTAGTACCACATCAAAAAAATTAAAAGATGCCACATGTAACGAGCGGAACTCTGACGACGACAAAGTACCCACAAGGAGGCGGAGCGAAAGTGCCAACTCAGGAGAAATTCCAAAACATCAAAGTACTGCTTCACACAAATTGGATAAGACATCAACAAAGGGTCGTGTTAATGAAAAGCAAAAAGATTCTATCGCTGAAAGTGCAAATTCAGCATCGAGGGTGTCGTCTGATGATGGGGCACCTGTTACACCAGATTTGGAATCAGACACAGAATCAACGAGTGATAAAAACCCACCCTTAAGGCAATGGAAATCGCCGGGAGAAAAGAAGTGCATTGAAATCGCTGAATCAACTTCACTCCTCGGTAATCTTGGAAGTTTCAAGCCACCCTTAGAAATTGACTCAGCTCTGAGTAACCTTGGGATGATGCAATCTCCACTAGCTAATTACTCCTTTGACATTGAATCCTTGAAATCGCAAAATGCAATTGGTGACGAAGCTGTAACTAGTATTCGTGAAATTGATGTTAAGCTAATGGAACTGCACAAACGAAAAATGTACATCGAAGAAATGATTCTAAAATTGCAAAAAGACAAAATGGAGGTTGACTTGTGGACAATGAAACTGCAAAATGAAAAGTTTATACTTCTTAATTCGGCCCTGGCGAGTGTCTCGAGTAATACAGCTTCATCCAACACATCTTGTGTAAAGAGAAAAGTACTGCCGATATCAATTGCAGAAAAACTTCAAAATCGAAATAAACACAATTTGCTAGAAACAATAAACAATATTGTAAAACAAAAACGAACAAAGCGAATATCGAACAGTTCCATCGACGAGGAAAAACCTGAAGACCATCCGGCACCGAAGAGAACTAGAAGTTCAAAAAATACAATTGTTTCAGATAGTTTGGCTGGAGTTTCGTCAAAGAAGGAATATAGTTCAGAGCCAACAGAAGAAGCAGCAGTAGATACATTTAAAAAAATTGAAGATAAAAATGAAGATTTTGAGACTGTAGAAATTCCGAAGGTCGATTATACAAATGTACCGAATGGAAATCTAGAAGGATGGAAACTTCCAATCACACAAATAATAGTTGTAGGAGAGGCAATAGTTGCAGCTTCAGAAGATGGAAATATCTATAAGTTTAATATTAGAACACGAGAGCTGGAGTCCAAGTTTTCCAAGCACACAGAGGCCATAACACAAATTTATACCTGCCCAAGGGAGAATTTTGTGTACACAACATCACTGGATGGATATTTGAAGAAAACTTCAATTGAAGTGAGTTTTTAGAATTCAGTTCTTTTTGTTTAAGTTTAAATTTGTTAGCCTTGGTTGTTAATCTCTAAAATTTTATATGATTATTCCGTCGTAAGCTTTATTTTTCAAAGGGTGTTTTTTTAGATGTGTGGTTTTCAAGAAGAAATAAAACGCATGTAATTTAATTTTAAAGTCAAGAATTTAGCTTTATTATACAGGCAAGGGTTTGACATTACTTTTAACTTCCCAAAAGAAGTTATTGTAATCAGTCCGATTTGTCGAATTGAAAATTTTGACATTTCTCGACGTTTCAAGGTCCCTAGAGTCGAAAAAAAGATTTTTAGAGAGATGTCTTGGCGTGCGTGTGTACGTACGTTCGTACGTCCGTACTTCTGTACGTCAGTTCGTACGTCTGTACGTCCGTACGTTTGCGACGTTTTTTTCGTCGACGTCCATAGCTCAAGAACCAGTAGAGATATCGACTTCAAATAAATTCTGTTATACAGATAATAATGCAGAAAGATACATAAAGGGCCCTCAAAAAAAATTGAGTGGGTGTTTTTTTTACCATAGCAATTTGAAAAAAAAGGTGAAAATTTTGTTTAACCCTAAATATCTCACGAACCAATAACGCTAGAGATTTGAAATAAATTTTACGTTATACATTGTAACGTGATACCAAACAAATATATTTTTGGAAAAAATTCCAATTAACGGTTTTTTTATAAATCAAAAAAACTGAAACTGTCACCTCGAAAGTTTTACGAACAAAAAATGATTTTATCTCCAAAACAGTTTTGTGCATCGAAGAATAACGATTTCAACATCTGGTTAAATTTTGAGAAAAATCGAATGGACAGTTTTTTTTTACAAAAAATTAAAACCTAAAAAAACTAACAAAAGTTTTTAAAAATTGATTTTCGATTTAAATATCTTTTTAAAAAATATTGTTGTCAACATTCAGTAAAATTTTGAGAAAAATCGAATCGACAGTTTTTTTTACAAAAAATAAAAACGTAAAAAAACTAACAAAAGTTTTTAAAAATTGATTTTCGACTTAAACATCTTTTCAAAACTTTGAGATATTGGCTTTAAACTAATTTTGTCTTTTAAAAATATGTCAACATTCAGTAAAATTTTGAGAAAAATCAAATTGACAGTTTTTTTACCAAAAATTAAAAACCTAAAAAAATTTAACAAAAGTTGGTAAACATTGATTTTCGACTCAAATACCTTTTCAAAACTTTGAGATTATGGCTTCCAACTAATTTTAACTTATAAGAAATATTGTTTTCAACATTGGGAACAATTTTGAGAAAAATCGAATTGACAGTTTTTTTACAAAAAATAAAAACCTAAAAAAAAAACAATACTAAACTTAGTAAAAATTTACTTTCGACTCAAATAGCTTTTCAAAAATTAAAAATATTGCCTTCAAACTTATTTTATCTCACAAAAAATATTTTTTTCGATATTCAATAATTTTTTTATAAAAATCCAACAGTCCGTTTTTCATAAAAAAAAATAAAATCTACAAAAAATAGTACGCAAATTTGGTAAAAATTGATGTTTGGTTCTCGGTATCTCTCAAATTAATTTCATTTATCCAATTTGTATTCGTTTATATAAGAAATAAAAACTTTTAAGAAATGCTACTAAAATTGGTAAAAATTTGTTTTCGATTAAAAATCTCGTTAACAAACTAGATTTTGAAATAAAACTACTCGTATTTCATTATATGCAAAATATTGTTGGTAATTTTGAAATTTTTAAGCATAATTCAAGTGACAACTTTTTTAACACAACACGAAAACCTACAAAATTTTAAGCAAGACAAATCAACAGACGGGATAGAAAGTTATCAGTGTGGGTCGCATCCCAGCGTCTTTTTAAAAATGATTTCGGACAAGTGGCGGCTGGCTCGAATAAACTTTAAAAAAGAGATCAAATTTCAACTACTTTTTGCAGCAATAACGCGCCGAATATTCTCTTCCAAAGCGTCAATTTTTTTTTGGGAATTTTTGTAGACAAGCGTCTTTACATAACCCCATAAAAAACAGTCCAGCGGTGTAAAATCGCCGGTTCTTGAATGCCAAAGCGATATTATACGCTCACCAAAAGTTTCCGTCGAGTGAACTGAACCTTTAGGTACAAAGTTTGCACGATTTGCAAACAGAGTAAGTCTATTCATTAGGAAACGGAATACCAATCTGAGCATAAATCAAGCGACAGCTGTCGAAAATCAAATTGAAAAACACACGTCTAAAAAAACACCTTTTACAATCTTTACAAGAAAATTTAACTGTCTTAAGATTAATTAATGTAATTTTTATCTTTTGATTTTATTTTTCATTTCAAACAGAACTTTGGCTTAGAACTTCAATCGGTCAATATTCAAGAGCCATTGCAATCCATCGATATTGAATGGTGTACAGCATTTATTGGCAGTCGATGGGGAAATATTTTTACATACGATATAAAGGTAAGTTGATCATTTTCTAAATTTTTTTTTGCTTTGAATTTAAATTTTTAATTTTGAGAGTTAACGTTCTTCAAAGTGTGAATGGATTTTAAAGTTGTGTAGAATGAAAGGATAACAAAATTATTTGTTATTGGAAATGTTAATAGTAGTCTTACAGAATAAAAAGTGATTAAAATATTGAATTGACGGTGTTTATGCTTAAATTATCACTGATCGATAAAATCTGTAGCACAAACAAAATTATACATTTTCAAAGGATTCAGATATCATTAATTCGAATCTCGCTTTTAAATTTTACTATCACATCAGGTGCTAAAAACAATCAAAAACGCTGTTTCAAGGCTAAGTTAAAATTAAAAAGATCTCTTAACAATAAATTGTATAATGATTGTGCAAAGTACAAATCTTTGTCTTCCAGATACAGTTTAACTCATTTAAGTATTTTACTAAGTTTTAGAAAATTCTCATAAGCTATAATAGTATAGGAGCTCGCAACGTTTTCGACCGAGAATTTTAGGTCGGTCAATTTTTTGATATGTTGTCTTACTTGCTTTTACGGTTAGAGTTTGGGCAGTCTGGCTGGCGGTAGTGGTTGCGTTTAGGGGGGAGGGGCAATTTAAAAAAATTATTACTTAAAATGGGAAAAAAATAGTTAAAAAATAACGTTAATACTTACAATTAAGTATTATACCTTTTTTTTAAGCCAACACTTTTGTCTATTTGCTTATTTTTAAATCAAGTCAAAACTATGCATAGTTTTTGAAAAAAATTGTTTTAAACTCAAAATTTGGTAAAAAAAAAGTTAAAAATATGGTTTAAAGAGTAATTTTTCAAAACCTTAAGATTATTTACTATTTTTTTTTTTAGAATTCATTGCTCTTATTTGTTTGTGATCAAAAACTGAAAACTAGATGATTTTATGTCTACTAGTTCTCGAGAAAATTAAAAATTACGAATAAGGCTAAATTCATTTTTCTTAAATCCAGCTTATTTAAATGCAAAAGAGACTTTCCATGTACCCTTGCACCAAGCCCACCTAGAACCCACCTCACCTTGCACCCAACCCAAATCCTATAGTGAGTCCAAGCAGGGGGGTTGCAGGGGGGCAGCATGCCCCCCATACATTCTTCACTGTTGCATACGCCCAAACTCGCACCTACTATCAAATTACTATTACTATCAAAATAAGACCACTCAAGCAAAAAAAAAATAATAATTAAAATAGTAGTTGTGGGTTATTTTCAATTTTCTCAAAAACTAAAAGACATAAAACCATCTATAGTTTTCAGTTTTTAATTAATAATTAATAAGGGCAACAAATTATTAAAAAAAAAACATATTTATAAACAAATGGTTTTGAAATATTGAAGTTGAAATTTTTTTTTTAACTTTTTTAACGTTTTCGAGCGAGAATTTTAGGTCAGTCAATTTTTTGATATGTTGTCTTACTTGGTTTTTCGGTTAGAGTCTGGGCAGTCTGGCTGGCGGTAGCGGTTGTGTTTGTTAGTGCGCAACCTACCTGTACAGGTGATAATTTTGAATTTTAAAAGATTTGTTTAAAGCTTAATTTTCAATTTTCCACCTTTAAATAGGTCTCCTAAATATGCATTTATTATTGCCAGACATTTTTATGATTGTTTATTATGTGTCATACGCGATTTTTTTAATTTTTTAAATAAAAAATTAATTAAGTAAAAAAAGTTTGGGGAGAGTACGATAACTTACGCGACAAAGTTTAATGACGGATTTGTATAGAACAGTTAAAAATAAGCATTTTTTACTATGCGAGGCGGGGTCTATCTCCCCCCGTTTAGGCGGGAGGGGCAATTTAAGAAAATTATTACTTTAAATGGAAAACAAATAGTTAAAAAAATAACGGTAATATTTACAGTTAAGTTTTATACGTTGTTTTAAGGCCAACATTCTGTTCTATTAGCCACTTTTTAAATCAAGTCCAATCTATGCACAGTTTTTGAAAAACGTAATTTTAAACTCAAAATTAAAGTAAAAAAAAGTTGAAACAAATTTCAACTTCAATATTTCAAAACCATTTGTTTATAAATATGTTTTTTTTTAATAATTTGTTGCTCTTATTAATTATTAATCAAAAACTGAAAACTAGATGATTTTATGTCTTTTAGTTTTTGAGAAAATTGAAAAATTAATTTAGCCTAGGTATATCTTAATCCATATTCGATTTTTAGTAATCTTCAATTTTCTCGAGAACTAGTAGACATAAAATCATCTAGTTTTCAGTTTTTGATCACAAACAAATAAGAGCAATGAATTCTAAAAAAAAATAGTAAATAATCTTAAGGTTTTGAAAAATTACTCTTTAAACCATATTTTTAAATTTTTTTTTACCAAATTTTGAGTTTAAAACAATTTTTATCAAAAACTATGCATAGTTTTGACTTAATTTAAAAATAAGCAAATAGACAAAAGTGTTGGCTTAAAAAAAGGTATAAGACTTAATTGTAAGTATAACCGTTATTTTTTAACTATTTTTTTCCCATTTTAAGTAATAATTTTTTTAAATTGCCCCTCCCCCCTAAACGCAACCACTACCGCCAGCCAGACTGCCCAGACTCTAACCGTAAAAGCAAGTTAGACAACATATCAAAAAATTGACCGACCTAAAATTGTTGTTTTCCAAACGTTGCTAGCTCCCGGGCTATAAGTCTTCATTTGGCTCTATAGATATGAAGTTTTAAGCAAACCTTGCATTTTATTCTCTTATGGTTTTGAAAAATACGTTTTGGAGTTAAATTTAAGTGCTGCTTTCGAATCCAAACTTTAATTTTAACTTTTTGCTCATATATTTCAAAAACTTGAGATAATAGAATTGTTTAGACAAAAGATTCGTTGCAAGAACAAAACTTACTTTCAAACCCTTTTTCCTTTTTCTGTTCAAAACATTTTTAGCAAAAATGGTCTAGCGTTTCTTTCAGATTTTTGTGAGATAGGTGAAATATACTAACTTATGAAGATTTTTTGAATACTTTATGGAGTAATATAAATATTTTAACTTATTATTAAAGAAAGAGATTTTACATTCGGAAAACTATCACGAATTTTATTGAAAAAAAAATCTGCTTCATAAATTTAGATAGCTTTACAAAAATTCTTATTTACGTATTATTTTGAATTAAAAAGTAATAAATATCTCAAAAACTTGACGTGATACATTAATTGTGAAGTTGGATTTGAATTAAGGCCATCAAAACCGATTGAAAAAGTGCAATTTTACTGCCAGTAAGAAAACCCTATTCGACCAGTGTTATCTTTTATTCTCAGATTTGAAGTTGTCATTTGTAAACTCAATGAGTATAGAGAATTTGTTGAATTTACTAATTTATTGATTAAGAGGTCAGTCAGCGGCATGGTTCGAACTGCTGAAAATAGTTCTAAGGGGTAAATTTCATCTTAAGCTAGCCTGACTCGGATTGAAATACAATCGACAAAGAATAGATGGATATGAAATCGTTCCATTCAATACACGGGCTATAAAGCAGAACTGCAAATACATAGTCTCTGTGACTAGAAAGAGATGAGCGATTATCAAGAGAAGCCTTTGAGTAGATCGAGGTAATAAAAGTCTGTCAGGCAAGGGGAAAAAACAAAGACAAAATCTTAAAAATCTACATTAAATACTTTCTATTGTACGAGTATCAATTTGAACGTAATAGTATGGCGCCCATACAACGAAAGCGCGTATTGAAGAATTAGCCCGAAAAAAGAACCATACATATGGATCGCTGAACTCTCGGTAAAAGCTTTTTACGAAACCAAGTGTTTTTTTTTATTTTTATTTTTTATATTGGGCGCGCACTAAAGGGTTATGAATACCCTTATAATGATTAAACACAGTGCGAGCAATTAGGAAATAAGGATTAGAAAAGAAATATCGATACACATTGGTTTTGAATGCCTGCACATTGTAATGAGTGGGAAATATTGAGTCTGCTAGAGAAAGAATCTCAGAAGACTCAAGTACGTTATTGGTTCTCCAACCCAAATATGAGAGTTATACTCGAGTTTAGGACGAATAAAAGCTTTGTAAATTATAGCCAGATCAGAATTGGTAAAAAACTTCTTGCATCGTCGGGGAAAACCTAAACACTTATCAGCATTTTTGGCGATGTCAAATATGTGATCACTCCACAACAAGTGGTTTGTGAAGCACATATCTAGGACTGATAGTTGTTCAATCTCCTCGATGCAAGTACCACCCATGGATAGTGGCATTGGGGGAGGGTTAAACTTTTGTGACAGTAGAAAGCTGAGTTTTTGAATCATTAAATTCTACACGGTTCTTGATTCCCCATCCGAAAGGTAATTTCTAACCCAACAAAGAAGAGATTCATCAATATTAAAAGCACGCATTTTCGATAAGAGAGCATGCCAAACTCTATCAAATGCCTTTGAAATATCAAGTGCAATAATCTAACTTTCTCCAAAACGATGTAAAGATTTGTTCCACTGTTCGGTGAGATAAACCATGAGATAACCAGTGAACTTATTGCTGCGAAAGCCAATCTGTCGGTCATTAAGAAGCTTTTGTTCTTCAAGATATTTCTTAAGCTGAAAATTGATCAGCGTTTCCATGACCTTGGAAATAAGGGACGTAAGTACAATTGGACGATAGTTAGAGGGGGAGGAGGATTCGCCTTTTTTAGGAACAGGCTGGACAAATGCAGTTTTCCATCCACTCGGAAGGAGACCAGTAGAATAGGACAGATGGAAAAGCTTACGCAGTGGTTTTGTCAGCGTTGAAATACACCTCTTCAGAACAATAGCGGGGATACTATCCGGGCCAGCGGATTTGTGAATGTCAAGATCTTTTAGTACCTACTCTAGCAACTTTACGAGTGCGAAAGAAGATTCGTCCCATCGAATAGTTTACGCTTTCCAGTACAGGAGGAGTCATGTCACTCATTGGCAGCATCGAATTAACAGCAAACTGTGCTGCAAGCAAATTGGCTTTATCAATCGAGCTTACAAAAGGAGTGTCATTGGAAACGAGCGAAGGAACTGACGATGACGCAGTGTTGCGCACATTTTTTATAAATGACCAGACATTTTTACTACCTTTGGGACTTTGTAGTATTTTTTGCCGTAATTTCTGGTCATGCAAACATTTAGTGCGTCGAATATGTCCGTTACAAGTCTTTCTAGCTTGTTTGAACTTATTCCGGTTTTCCTCAGTAGGGTTGGCTTTATAAATCCGGAAACTTACATCTTTGATCCTAATAACCTCTTTACAGCTCGAATCAAATCATGAGTTTCCTTTAGGTTTGATAGATTTTACCCTATTCGGGATAAAATTTATCATTCCTAAAAGAATTATCGAGGAAGCATAGTGACCAGTTAAAGTTCCTGAAGAAGTCGTTTATTAACGTTAATTTTGAGTCTAGTGCAACACCAAGGTCAGAAAAACTGGATTCTCTTCTCAAACGTAACGAATTCAACATAATTTATTATATCATTTATTATATAACGTTTGCGTGTAACACATATTTTTTTACATTTGTCACTATTTAGAATAACACGGTTTTTGTTGCACCATTCTCAAAATTGATTTTGATCTTGTAGCTCTTTATTATCCTTGATGGAATTAATAATTCTAAAAATTGTATCATCATCTGCATAGATTATCGATACAGAATTATTTAAAACAGAAGGCAAATCTACAAGAAATAAGATAAAGAGAAATGAACCAAAGTGACTCACTTGAGGTACACCACAATCAACTTTAAATTGATGTGAAGGGTTACTCCTGAATATGACGCTTTAATATCTATGTATCTTTAAGATATGAAGAAATTCAAATAACGAAACGGTCGTTAAGTTCAATTTTACTTAATTTATTAAGAAGTCTTTAAAGATGCAATCGACTTGAGAGTGCTTTTCGAATGCATCCAAACCAAAAGTAGAGAATTGTAATAAATAAATAAATGATTGTTGATTTTTTTCATAAACCCAAGTTGATTTTTAAATTTAAAAGAAGAACAATGGAAACACAAGACACACATTTTTTCAACATAAATGATGGTATTCCATCAGGACCAGGACTTAAACATTCATTTAGCTTTAAAATATTGTTACGTATATAACCCTTAAAAATTTAGTGATGTAAGACGATTGCATTCTTGTGTGTTAAGAGAAATAAGAGAAGAGGTGCTTGGATAAGAAAGCCAGTCTTGCGAACTTTTTCGAAATTGACTTTGGAGGAAGGCTTGAAGAATTTTAAAAGGTCATACTAAATAGAAAGCCTTCAAATTTACGTTTACTATTAACGTATGTACATATCTCCATACGTTTAAAACTATATGAATTAAAACTAATAAAATGTGTGTACAATTACAAAAATTATAAAATGCTACATTTTGACGAATACTAAATTTGTTTTTGAAACTATTGTCTCAGGATATTAACTTTAAAGTATTCAAAGATGAATTCGATGTATTTATCAATCAATCAATGGATGTTTATTTGTTGTTTAGAGTTGTTAGAGTTGCATCACCATATCATTTTCATGAAACCCTAAATGACTTAGATGACCAATTTGTAAATTTGTATTCTGCGATAACTTTACGAAATCGATTGTGGAGAAATAGAACTAATAAAAAAGTCTAAAAATGTTTAATCTCAAGAAACCGACTTATCTTAAAAAGTGGCGATTGCCTTTGTAAGAGTTAGTTTCTTCTTTTCGATAATACCCGACTAAAAACCATTAATCACATCTCGGTAGCGCAATCCATTCATCGCAATCGTTCCATCAGATTGAGAGCGAAGATACGACAAGTTGTTTCAATTCTTGTATTACCCGAAGCCAGAATGAATAGAATGTTAGAATCAAAAGACAAAATGAATAGAATGATAGAATGTCAAGTTCCAAAGTTCGACGAGAAATAGACAAACTTGGGTTTTCGTCAACACTACGGGCTACAACAACTCTCGGCTCTTCACAATCACCAACTTGTTGCAATACCTCAAATGTACACACCATTTTTTGCACCGACTGAAAAGGTGCTTCACGACGACCCAAAAGTAAATAAATAAATTTGGTGACTTACAACTTACAACTCTCAACCATTCCTGTGTGCGAGTTATATTGTCAGACATGGGGGGAACCTACTGTTTTAAGCCGAATCCGAACGCCTAATTTGAGAAAGCATTTTTCATGACAAGAAATACTCTTGGAGGATTTTTACCTGTGGCAGTACCCGTGTAAAAACTTTAGATGGCAGAGGTAGGGATTGAACATCACGCCACGGGTAACGACCCAAAAGTGCCTTTCCAAAAATTTGACTGCAAGATTTTTATCATTTTTTGTCGGACCAAAATTTGGCATCGAGTTGACTAAATCTTATGTAAAGTCAAAATAACATTTGTGCTATAATTATTAATTCTTCAAGTATTTTTATTATTTTTCTTTCTAATAAAAATCTTTAATATGTATGTTAAGCAATTTAAACTACCACCATTTATTTAAAAATGTTTGTTATTTTAAATGTCTAGAATAGCCCAATGGATTTCTTCTTCGTATTAAGTATTTTTGTCTGTACTGTCCAATTTTAACTTGTTCACCATCTATTGTTCTGGCTTTTTGTTTTTCTTTTTTTGTATGTCCAGTCCAGTTTTGAAGATGTTCTAACCTTAAGGCAGTCCTTGTGTTAAACATACGTCAACTTCACATATACTTGTAGCATTTTTGATTAATCTTCCAGAATCAAGTCTTTTGAGTAAATTTGACAAAGCTGCCAAAATATCATTACCAGAAGGAAAATGTTTTCTGATAAGATTTTGTTTACAATTTGTTTTAGTTTTAGCGATATATTCATAAATAATAGCAAAAAAAGGAAGACATTTTAGATTAAGAATTTCGAGCTTAGTCCCAATTATTGTAATCCGAATTATGCCCATGATCATGATGATGGTGATGATGATGATGATCACCTTCATCATCTGCATAATCTTTAGTAATATGTACTTTGATAATTTGGTCTTGTATGCTCGGAAGCTAAAATTTTAAAAGTAAATACAATTTAAAAAATCAAGAAATTAAAAGTTTGTATAAAATATTCAAACATTCTCTGTTGTCAAACAGGTTAAACCAGTTTTGAAAACATAGAAACCAACCACATCTGTTATAATTTTAGAACCAATGCGTATTTTAATCAATAAAAAAAAAAAAAAAAAACAGAGTTTAATTCCAATCCACTGTTTCCAATAACGAAATTTGCAAGCCATGTTCGATCATTTTTGGGCAACTCTGAAAAATTTTATCGACGAACGCTTAAACGTCAAACAGACTTTGAGCAAACAGGGTTATTGTATGTATATCTGACCGATAGAAATAACTGATTTAAAATTTTGTATTAAATTGACATTTGCGAAAAAGCTTAGCTCAAGACAGCAAAGTTTTTGAAATATAAAAGTTTGGAACAGTATGGTACAACGACTTCCGATATCTTTTCGTTCAGTTTTGGCTTTGGTTTGCTTTTGACACTTTCATTTGGTTTCTAAATCGGTGACTTGTGTTGCCGTGAAAATAAAACCAAGTGAAAAAAGATAATTTTCCGCAGTTGGTCATATTGCACTTTGACATAGTGAAATAAGGCCAAATAATTTTGAGATAAAAGACCGAATTGGAATTATTTTGATCAAAGAGAAAGCACACAGTATTACGGTGGTGTATTATCACTTATCAATATCGTATGTATTTAACCTCCCTGCTTGAACACACTATAAAACTTGGGGTAGGTACGTGATTTGGTGATGGATGTGAAGTTTATTTTGCTTTTGAAGAACCTGAAGAACCAACCTCACGCCTACCCCAAATTATACAATTTACCGAAGCAGGGAAAACCTCTTTTTAAATGGCGCCATAATGACGGTTGCAAGCGCAATTTTTTAATTTCGCGTGTAATTTGGCTGTATTTCACTTTGCCAAAGTTCAAACCAATATTTGACGTTAGTAATATTTGCCGTTTCTGGTTTAATCTGTTTCACGCTTAAATTCATACCTGTGGTGGTGGCGGAGGTGGTGGATAGTACACTGGTGGTGGAGGAGGAGGAGGATAGTATAACGGTGGTGGTGGTGGTGGATAACCAAACGCCGGAGGATAGGATTTGCCCTTCTTCGCAAATATCGTCTGGAGTATAGTGTCAAAAAATCCCAAAGTTGGCGGTGGATAAGCTGGATAAACCGAATATGATGGTGCAACTACATAATATGGCGATGGACAAAATGGTGATGGGGCAAATGGTCCAAAACCAAACCCAAACACTTGCAAATAATTTCCTGATAATCCATACAAAAGAACCTGATTCAAAATTGTATAAAAATATGAAATTTTCTATTAGTTTAATCAAAGCTATAATCGCGCACTTTTGTATCTTTATTTTCTTACAATAAATAATAAATATTGCATAGCAAAAATTAAACTTCTACTGAATTTGATAGCATTGTTGACTTTCGATTTTATAGCTTATTTTATTTTCTTACAAATAAAGAAAAAAAGAAAGTGAAATCACTTCCTGATGACATCGAAGACGGGGTAATAAACCTTATGCTTTTTTTCTTGTAATGCATATGAATATTCCATTATGATAAACTTATGATGTGTAAAGAATTGAAGTACCACTATTTGAACATACGAGTATCTATGTAACTTTTCATTGTCAGATGTCAAAGAAACTATTAATCATTAATTATTCATTTATGACATAAAATTATTGATTGAACTTTAATGATTTGTTTTGAGAAGCCAACATAATATTCCAAATAGAACAAATAATAACATTTAATTTATATATCTTTTAAATTTAGTTTAATAGTTTCAAGAAGTTTATTTTTTCTCAAAAATATAATCTAATGAAGGGTGTTTTTTAGACCACAATGTTATAACCAAAAATGTATATTTGGAATTATAATGATTTTGGGCTTGCTGGCTGGCAGGAGACCCAATTTTCGATAATTATTGGGGATGTTTGATAGCAATAACGTGCCGAATATTCTCTTCCAAGGTATCCATCGTCTCGGGCTTATTGAGTTTTTAATTAGACTGTTACTTTTTGTTACTTTTCTCTTAGGGCGTTTCATTTTCATATTTATAAAAATTGCAACAAGATATCCTTTTCATGATATTAATGACAAAATCTTGGTTACTAGTAGTGATCTCTTCTTCGAAAAATACCACGATGATCAACTAGTTTGATCTTGTATTGATCTGCTCTTTCAAACCCTTTTTCTTTATCGAATCAATAACATCGTGTTGGTTAATGTTCTCTTTAAAAAAAAATAGATACAAACTAAAAGATAAAACAAAAGATCAAGAAGACAACATACAAACGAAGGCGGCGATGATTACAACTTCCCTAATGATGAATATAACCATTTTCCATCCGCTTCCTTTCTAGCAAAATATACTAAATTACATTCAAAGAGAATCCTTAACTCTTTCAATCACGGATTTATAAAAACTACTTTATAAAAGTAATACACGTATTTTTTTACTTAATAATAATAGTTTTATTATTTAGAAAAAAATAAAAATTTGAAAATTCAACAAACTGTTTTTGAGAAATAAGGTGGTTATTTTACTAACCCACTTGGCTCAACCTTGTACATAAATAAGAATAAAAAAGATACTTTTATTACATGAAAAATAAAAGGACTACTTTTTTTGTATGAAAATCCGAGAAGCATTTTTTGTATTTGCAGATACAAAGCAGGACATTTTGTGCTGCATTTCGCGCATCTTCGTGAAGTAGACCGTTCTGGTTGGTGTAAATTGCTTTCCGTCCGTAATTCGATCGGAACTAATGGCTTGTGGCGTTTTATGGAGACAGGCACTGGACAGGAAGACCCATTACTATTGAGGGAACGTCTGGAATTGGAATTTCTTTTCGCCTTTGCTGTTAATAGGATCCCTTCGTACAGAGTTCTGCGGAAGTCTTTTATTTAGTAAATCTAATTCTGGGTGATGTTCCTTTCGGAGTTCTTTGTAAAGCATAAAGGCATTTACGACAGCGTAGTCCAAAAAGTGGAACAAAATTCGATGCCACCATTTGTGGGACTTCCTTTCGATTTCATACATAATGTGCTTTTTAGTTGGTCAAATTTATCCACATAGTTCATACAATTATTATATTGCAAAACTGCTTGCAATATTCACTTTTCGAGTGGGTCAATAATGCAAAACTTTTTAGTTCACTGGATTCACAAATATTTGAAGCTCGAGTAATCGAAAAAATTATTCAATTTGGGTTATTGGTGTGCCTTATAGAGCAGGCCAAAGTTGAAGATTTTTTATGATGATCATTTTTTTTAATTTTTTTTCTTAACTTTGAATGTAAAAACTAGAAAAAGTGCTTCGAAACGCTTTTCGATTTTGTTTTTATAATATGCTTTGCCATTATTTAGATCGATAAAAAAAAAAAAATATTTTTTAATTGTTTAATTTAATGTTTTTGGAAGCACTACTTTTTGCACATTTTTTCGACTTCAAATTGGATAGAAAAAAAAGATTCAACGAGTGGTGCTAAGATCTCAACTGATTCAGAATCCTTATATATTCCTTTACATAAATCCAAAAGATCAACTGCGTCATTTTGCATCGAACAGAGCTAGGAAGATTTGAAGTGATGAAGTCAGTCATTTTTTCTCCTCTTTTTTTTTTTGGGACATTTTTTTTTTTATGGATTTCTTTGTTTTCTGTTTGGTGGATTTAAACAAGATGATTGGGGAGAGTACGATAACTTTGGCGACAAAGTTTAATGACGGATTTGTATAGACCAGTTAAAAACAAGCATTGTTTACTATGGGAGGGGGGTCTATCTCCCCCCGTTTAG
Source organism: Eupeodes latifasciatus (assembly GCA_920104205.1). Taxonomy (NCBI): domain Eukaryota; kingdom Metazoa; phylum Arthropoda; class Insecta; order Diptera; family Syrphidae; genus Eupeodes; species Eupeodes latifasciatus. Next base: position 182,729,098 of record OV049924.1, read on the forward strand.
GCAGTAGGGGCAATTTAAAAAAATATGTACATTAAATGGAAAAAAAATAATTAAAAAATAACGGTAATACTTACAATTAAGTATTATACCTTTTTTTAAAGCCAACACTTTTGTCTATTAGCTTGTTTTTAAATCAAGTCAAAACTATGCGTAGTTTTTGGAAAAAAATTGTTTTAAACTCAAAATTTGGTCAAAAAAAAAGTTAAAAATATGGTTTAAAATGTAATTTTTCAAAACTTTCAGATTATCTACTATTTTTTTTTTAGAATTCATTGCTGTTATTTATTTTTGATCAAAAACTGAAAACTAGATGACTTTATGTCTTCTAGTTCTTGAGAAAATTGAAAATTACCAAAAAAAATATTTTAATTAAATTACTTTTTCCTTGATTAAGTATTAACGCAGTCTTATTTTGATAGTAATAATCGAATATGGATTAAGATATACCAAGGATAAATTGATTTTTCTTAAATCCAGCTTATTTAAATGCAAAAGAAACTTTGCATGCACCCCATCTTGCACCCACCGCACCTTTCACCCTCCCCACCTTGCACCCACTCCACCTCGCACCCACCCCAAATCCTATAGTGTGCCCAAGCAGGGGGGTTGCAGGGGGACAGCATGCCCCCCTTACAGATGCCTCTGTTGCATACACCCAAACTCCCGCACAACTTACTGTTGCATACACCCAAACACGCATTACGCATACGCAAATACCATTATTACTATCAAAATAAGACGACTCAAGCAAAAAAAAGAATTAAATTAAAATAGTAGTTGTGGTTATTTTCAATTTTTTCAAAAACTAAAAGACATAAAATCATCTAGTTTTCAGTTTTTGATCAAAAACAAATAAGAGCAATAAATTCTGAAATAAAAACAGTGGTAGATAATCTTGAAGTATTGAAAAAGTTACACTTTAAACCTTTTTTTAACTTTTTTTACTCAAATTTTGAGTTTAAAATTAAATTTTTCAAAAACTACGCATAGTTTTGACTTGATTTAAAAACTGGCTAATAGAACGAAATGTTGGCTTTAAAAAATGTATAGAACTTAATTGTAAGTATCACCGTTATTTTTTAATTATTTTTTTCCATTTTAAATAATAATTTTTTTAAACGGGGGGAGATAGACCCCCCTCCCATAGTAAAAAATGCTTGTATTAGGCCCCTCTACCAAAAACCGTTATTATATCTTGTCGCCAGATAATTTTATTAAAAAAAGGTAAATCATTTTTATTTTTTGTTTATTACCTAAGATTTTCAAGAGTTTTAGAGCTAATTTGTTTAATCCTGTAATAAAAACTACTCACACATACTCTACACAAAATATTGGTTCATAGTCAAAATATCATTGAATATCAATCACTAACTAACTAACTATATATAGGTTACCAAAATACATTATGTACTCTTGAATACTGAAAAATAAAAAAAAAATGTCTTAAAATTAAAAAAAAAATACTTTTTTCCCCACTGTTTCACTCGAATTGGTCCTTTTTCTTTTTGCTCCACTGTTTCAATTCACTTAGATTACTTAAAAAATTGATTGTGACGATTGCATATTAAAATACCTCTATGTTTATCACCTTTGTTAAAACTTCTTACTTTAACACAAATTTCTGAAACACCCTGTAAACAGTTTTTTTTGAAAGTCACAATTTTTATAGCCTTGGAAATTTCCTTGAAGATAAAAAAAAAATTTAAGCAATATCTTTATTCGTTTAGGAGATATGATTTTTGCAACCAAACAAGTCAAAACGGGCCACTGTGCGGCGTCCCATTGCGTTTTCTACAACATACAACACCAGTTTTTGTTGGGTCTAAATAGTTGGTTAGAATTAAAACAGATCTTTTATCTTTCCATTTTATAGCTGCGTATCGCTTACCTTATAATCAAATCGTGTCAAATTTTTGGCTTCTTTTGATTCGATTCGAATTCACAGTACCACTCGCTAATATATTGTCTTACAGTAAGTCTACCTGTAGGGCGTAGCTATTAAAATAATTATCAAAGAATACTCTATGATTCTTCGACTTTAAATTTTCGCAAATATTATCGAACCATTTTGCCGCAGAGATCAGTCTAAACTATGTTTCCTATTTTTCCGGTGTATATTTTAAAATGTAAACAATATCCACACTCCGACACTTCATCCAAACCTTATATTCTCGCTTGATTGGCTTTTTTGGCATATACTGCTTTAGAAAGTTGCGCCCTTTGAATTTGATCATACTTTCATCAATAGCAATGTTTTTTGGGGAGTAAAAGTTTTGATCAAAATTTCGTTTTAGAATGTCTAACATTGGTCTTACTTTTTAGAGTTTGTTAAAACTAGCATTGCTTCTATTAGCCATTATGCTGTTGTCATTCAAATGCAAGTTCTTTAGAAACCAGTCAAAGCGATTGAGTGGCATAAACGATGATATATAGGGGTCATGTACCTTACGAGCAGAAGACCAGTAATCCTAGGCTTTTTTTGTATACCCATGACAAAATTGAAACCAAGAAATATTTCTACTTCTTCAGGTGTGGCAGGTATAAAACGCATTCCTTTTTGCGTTGCGTATAAATTTGTTTGAAAACAAATTAATTCAACAAGATTATCTGACCAAAACAAACGAAAAAGCTGTGTAGGTGTAATACTCTCCATACCTGTTATATTATCTGGTATACCTCCATCTCCAAAAAAACTCACTTGGTTCCACCATTTTGAAGTTTTTTTTCCCACTTCTGTTCCACCATCATATTTTTTTAGCTTAAAAAACTTGATATTTTATGACGACCTAAACTGCCAGCTAAATTAGACATTAGTTCATCATCTTCCGAGGAAAAATTATCAACAAACTCTCGCTGAAGGTTGATAGGTATGTCACTGTCACCAAGCACCATCGTAGCTGGAGGCCTATCATTGTATTCATCGTCTAGGTCTAAACTGCAAATACTTTCATCATCTGATGGAATGTCTTCTTGAACAAAGTCAGCCATATCACCTTTTTTCAGAACACGTGGCATTCTGCAAATGTAACATTTAATTCCGTCGAAGACATTACCTGTTGAATTAAAACCTACTAAATTCACAGTGGTCAGTTAACTAACCACCATATTACTCTTGTTTTTTTTATAAAAACGAATAATTTCAAATTTAGTTTTAATATAAATCAATCAAATAAACACTAAATTACAAAAAAAAAACACTAAAATCATAACACCAGAAGCACTCTTACCTTTTTTACAGAATTTCAAAACTTAACATTGACAAAAATGACACTGAACGTGTTTTGTAAAAAAATCTTATAACTCATCTCATCAACGTACAACGAAAACATACCAAAGTAAACATATGAATTAGAATTTTACCGTTAGGTGAGGTGGAAATATATTTTAAACACCCGAGAATATGTGGTACCTGAAAGACCAGAAAGAGAAATCAACAATGTGACGGTGCTCTTGTCGTCGGGGGGTTAGTTGTGTTACAATTTTACATATTAGCAGAAGGCTAGTACATTGGGTAAACAAGTGAGTGTGTAGATCATGTTGGCGTGTTACATTCTCCCCCTCTGGCACAGAGATCGTCCCGATGATGCGGCAGGACTAATTGTTGGATTTGTTGTTTTTCTTGGTCGTCCTCGTCTACGGATGGTGCGAACAGGATTATCGTTGAAAGTCTTTGCTTTGTACTTTCTTATGGATGACACATGATAGGTTCCCAAAGGCGTAGTTAAATCATCATTTGAAGCTACTTGGTAAGTCGAAGTGCCAAGTTTATTTATGATGGTGTAAGGTCCATCCCTTTTTGGCATGAACTTAGCTGTGATGTTCCTTGAAGCTTTGCTTAGGAAGTATGTGTTGACTAGTACTTGGTCACCAATTTTAAAATCAGGTTGAGGCTGTCGTTTTTTATCGGTAATTAGCTTGTTATGATCCTGGCTTTTCTCGGTGGCTTCCTTGGCGTTCGTAAATGCTTCTGTTAGTTTCACTAGGTTTGGGATGATTTGAGATACAAAGTTCTTGTTCGTTGCTATGGGTCGAAGATCATGATTCACATCGTCCATTGTCCTGAGTTCTCGTCCGAACGTAAGATAAGAGGGTGTATAGCCAGTACTTTGGCATTTTGCGGTGTTCATTGCGAACCGTACTGCAGGTAACTTGCTAGCCCAAGTGGTGTGATCGGTTCCGACCAGAATTGACAGTTGAGTCTTCATGTCTCTGTTCTTCCTTTCCACTAGGTTAGACTCTGGATGATATACGGGTGTCAGAGTTTGTTGAATATCAAAATAATCGGCTAGCTGTTGCATTACTACCGATATAAACTGGGGTCCGTTGTCGGATATAAGACGTCTAGGGATTCCGTAGCGTAGGAATACTTCGTTCAGGAGCGTGAAAGCACAGTTCTCTGCGGTAGCTTCCTTTAGAGGGAATATTTCAACCCATCTGCTTGCTAGATCCTCTGTTATAAAGATCCATTGAAATCCATCATGCGTTTTCGGCAAAGGCCCGAAGAGATCGACTGCTAATACTTCGAAACGTTGGTTGCTAGATACTGTCTGAAGTAGACCAAATGGTTTGAAGTTGCTTGGTTTGTAACGTTGACATGCTAGACAATTTGAAATATGTTTCGTTACGTCATTCCTCATACCAGGCCAGTAATATCGTGAGGCAATTCGGACAAGCGTACGTTCGATTCCATAGTGTCCTGAGCTAGCTTCGTCATGATAGGTTTTAAGGATGGCTTCGCGTTCTTGTACTGGTATTACCATCTGTGCGGTCTCTGAATCTGTGTCTGATGGATATCTGTAAAGTATTCCATCATTAATTAAGTAACCACGAGAAGTCCATCTGGCTAAGTTTTCATCATTTCTTTCGAAGGATTCAATGATGATCTTTATTTGAGCGTCTTTTGAGTTGAGCTTCACGGATTTGTTGGTCTGTCTTGGTTGGAATGTCAATTTGAAAACTGCAAATCCGGCATTCGCTTTCAGTATGGTTTTCGTCTTCGCAGGGTGGTCTTGTAAGCATATCTGCTACACTGTTCTGCTTCCTGGGGTGTATTCGACTATGAAGTTGTAGGGTTGAAGCTGAAGTACCCACCTTGCTAGTCTGCCAGTAGGTGATTTAAGTGTAAGAAGCCACTTGAGAGGTTGATGGTCAGTTTTCAGTATGACGTCTCCTCCTTCAATGTAACCGCGGAATTTGTGTATTGACCAAATAATGGCGAGAGCTTCCGTTCGATGGTCGAATAATTTCTCTCAGCGGATGAGAGCAATCTGGATGGGTATTCGATTGGGTGTTCCGATTCTTTCTCCCCCTGGACCAAAACTGCTCCCAAAGCGTAATTGCTTGCGTCTGTTTTCAGAATAAAAGGTTGACCTTCAACCGCTTGTTGTAGCACAGGTGCTGTCGTGAGTAGGGTTTTCAAGGTGTTGAAGCTTTGGATTTCTTCTGGTCCCCACTTCCATATGGCGTTCTTTTTAGTAAGGTTACTAAGTGGTTTTGAAATACCTGCAAAGTTTTTGACAAATCGACGGTACCACGAACAGGTTTGCAGAAACGAAAGTACCTGTTTCACATTGGTTGGTGCTGGTCGAAGTACGATTGCGGATGTCTTTTGAGGGTCAACTTCAATGCCTTTGCTTGTAATAAGATGGCCTAGGTACTTAACCGTAGGACAGCAGAAGTTGCACTTTGCTCTTTTTACCTTGAGCTTGAATACTTTAAGTCGTTCAAAAATCGTTTTCAAGTTGGACAAATGTTCGTCAAAACTGCTTGAACACACAATGATGTCGTCAAGGTAAATGAGTATAAATATTGTTTGTAGACCTTGTTGAAATTTATCCATTAGCCGTTGAAATGTGGCTGGGGCATTTCGTAGTCCAAACGGCATCCTTTTAAATTGGAACATCCTGAAGGGTGTGATAAATGCTGTTTTCTCGATGTCGTCGTCGCATATCCGAATTTGGTAGTAGCCGGTTTGAAGGTCAAGAGTCGATTTGTAGAAGGTTGGTTTCGTTGCGTGCAATAGATCATCTATTCGAGGGAGAGGATATTTATCCGGTACCGTTATACGATTCAACTTCCTGTAGTCAATACAGGCACGGATACTGTTGTCTTTCTTTAGGACAATTACAACAGGTGCAGCCCAGGGTGACTCACTCTCCTCGATGATATCTCTTTTAAGCATATTATCGAGTTCCTTCCTTAGTTGTTCTTTTCTAACCGGTGACATTCGGTATGGAGTTGAGGCGACAGGTTCATTTTCTCCAGTGTTTATTTTGTGCACTGTGAATGGAGTTGTTTCGGCAGGTGCTTCGAACAACTGTGTTTCGCTTAACAACATCTCGTTTAGCCGTTGTCGTTGATCTATACTTAGATCACTCCCCTCATTTTCTCTGAGTCCCACTTCCATCATCAGGATTTCCGTGAACCAGGATTCGGAGTCAATATCTGCCTCACATCTAACCAACGCCGGGAACAAACTATCAGTATCCCGCTTTCTCTCAGGTGTTACTTCATTTCTCAATGAATCTTTAAAGATACCCTGTATCGAGTGTGGGGAGTACTTGTCTTGAGGTGTAGCGATGGTTTGTTCGATTTTGCGCTTCTTTGCAGACGTGGGATTTGACGTAGCAACGGATGAATTTGGGGCGGCGCGCGTCTTGGGATGTTGTGGTTAAAAACGAGAACGTCTCGGCTGGCTTAAACTTTTCAAAGCAAGCTGTTGAAGATGACGCCGCACTCGGTTGAGTGGCGTTTTTCAATGGCCGAGAGTTTTGGGGTGGTCCCATTGAAGTGACCTCTTGAGGTGGTGTTTTTCCAAGTAACCTTTCAAAAACGTCTTCGAGTTTTGATTTGCGTACTTGTGTATTTGACGTATCGTGAAACTCAAATTTCTTTTCAGGTTGATCTGCAAAGTACCAAATTCTTTGACCCATACCAATAATCATGCCGTTGTGCTCCAGAAAATCGACTCCGATGAGTGTGCGAATATCTGTTGCTTTGGGCAACACTATAAATTTGATAGGTCTGAGTCTGTTGCCTATGACGATATTAGTTTCGCCAATGTAGACTTCGTGATCATTTGATTGACCATCTGCCAGGGCCATACACACGTCGGCTTTCGTAAACTTGGTGCCGTTTTTGAGTAAATGTATGAACAATTCTCTTCCGGCGACGCTAGTACGTGCTGCCGTATCCAAGTATGCAATACCTGGTTCTCCATGGGATGCTATCAAAATTGTCGGCAGATCATTGCAAAGGGTTGTTTTTATGCAGTTGAAGGAAACTGTTGACGGTCCTTTTGGCAACTCTTTGCACGTTGGACAATTTGACCGCACGAAACCCGGGGGTTTTGCATTTGTAGCAATGTATTTTTGTTTCTTGTTTTGCGGATAGGATTGGATTTTCTTGCCGTCCCTTCTTCCTACATTCCTCAATGGTGTGGCCTGGATGTCTGCAGAAGTTGCAGCGCTTTTTGGTAAGCACTGTACTTTTAAGGCACTCTCTAGGTGCGCTTTGCTGCTTTCTTTCCAAAATTGAGAATTCAACGGCTCTAGCTCTGTTGAGAAGCGATTGGAAGGAGGGAAAACTATCTCTTGAAACTCCATCTCGGATTTTCAAGTAAAGCATGCCGTATACCATATCCAGCATCATTGTTTCTGTAGGCTTTGGCTCGGGAAGTTTTGCCAGAAGAGCTCGTTTCTCACAGATAAAATCGTCTGTTATATCTGTTTCTTTCTGTTTTCTATCAAACAACTCCATACATATATACACGATAAGCTGGCACTTCAGGAGAGTACGCAATCCGGAGAAGAGTGATGACGTCTTTCCATTCCCTTACTTCGCTCTTAACGCCTTGCCACCAATTACTTGCAGCGTCTTGAAGAAGTAACGGAAACCCCTTTATGGCGTCTGCATCACTTATCCGTTCCACTTCTCTGTATACATTTATGGTTGCGATGAAACTTTCGACGATTGAGCTGTCTCGCTCACCTTTGAAACGAGCAGTGCAATGGCTGAAACTGCCTTGTATTACCTTTAACTGTGCTTCGGAAAATTGAGCCATTTTGCGTGTTTTGGCCAATCTAGCACTTCTTCGTCTTGCTTCCGTTGTGGATTGGGTTACCTTAGTAGTCTTCTTTGTAGTAGAGCGTTCAAGCTGATGACTGTTTTGAGCTCCTTCTAAAACTGGATTTTGTGTGGAGAACTGGCCCATCGTTGGGCGCCAATTGTGACGGTGCTCTTGTCGTCGGGGGGTTAGTTGTGTTACAATTTTACATATTAGCAGAAGGCTAGTACATTGGGTAAACAAGTGAGTGTGTAGATCATGTTGGAGTGTTACAACAAGAATATTTGTCGTATATTCCAAACCGACAGGCATATAACTTAAAATTCAATAAACAATGATGGCACAAATAAAGGTTTTTCCAATAAGAGGTTTAATTTTGAATAGCCCACTATTTGGGTATTTGGGTATATTTTAACATTTGACAAGTACAAACAACGTCATTACTAAAAATTCAACGATACACGCTCCAACAACCCATTGAAATTATTAGAAGTCAATATCTTTCTTGTTTCTTCTTATACTTGTTTCGAAACCCATTTCTTATCAGTTTTTGGTTGTTTTTGTAGTTTTTCGTGTTTTGCTAAAAAAGTTGTCACTTGAATTTTTCAAAAAAAAAAATTAATTAAAAATTACAAACAATATTATGCATATGATGAAGCAGTTTGATTTCAAAATCTATTTTTGTTAACGAGATTTTTAGTGGAAAACCAATTCTTACCAATTTTAGTAGCATTTCTTGAAAGATTTTTCTAAGAAAATTTATCACAGAATGAAATTATTTTGATGTCAATACCTTTACGAGATATTAAGAATAGAATATCAATTTTTACCAATTTTTCTTATAATTTTGTGTAGATTTTAATTTTTATGAAAAAACTGACTATTGTATTTTTATAAATTTCTAAAACAATATTTTTTATAAGATGAAATTAGTTTCAAGCCAATATTTTTAGTTTTTGAAAGAATATTTAAGTCGAAAATCAATTGTTACCAACTTTTAGTAATGTTTTTTTTTAGGTTTTTATTTTTTGCAAAATAAAATTGTCAATTCGCCTTTTCTCAAAATTTTACCAGATGTCAAAAACGTTAGTCTTCGTTACATAAAAATATTTCGGAGATAAAATCATATTTTGTTCGTAAAATATACGAGGTGACAATTATTTTTTTTATTTATTTTTTTTTTTTTTTTTTTTCATTTATAAAAAAACCGTTGACTAAATATTTTTCAAAATTGTATAAGTTTGGTATCAGGTTACAATATATAATATAAAATTTAATTCATAAAAATTTATTAAAACAAAAAAACGCTCTAACGATTTTCAAGAAATAATTCTGGAAAATTAAGGTGTTTTGAGAAATCAAATGACATATAAACAAAATCCAATTAAATTGAATTGAAAAAAGAAAACTATTTGGAATGCTTCTATTTTATGAATGTATTTTAAAAAGTATTGAATACATAGAGACAAAGTTGGGGGCTCAAAATGAAGAAAATTTGGTTAGCTTGCAATCGTAAAGTGTATTTATGGAGAAAAAATTAACCCATCAGGGTTTATATCGATAATACCTGAAAATATTTTTTCGTATTTTTGTCGATTTTTTGTCATGTTGCGTTCAGACATAGAGGTCGAAAACCTGGATTAATTTTGCCTTTATATCTTTGAAGGCTCTTAATCCGACTTAAGTAGTTTTAGATACTAATACTTTTTTATATATATTCTGTCCACAAACAACTTTTGTTGCTTATCCTTGTTGATAAATCTTTTAAAATAAAAAAGTTATGATCGTTTGTAAAACAGCTTAACTTTAATTTGTAGGGTTTTGGAAAAGGCAAAACAACCTAAATAGAGGATGATTCGCCTTACGTATCAATTTATTTTATTTATCAGATAATAGCCAGAAATTATTTTCGTTAAGTTAAGTTATTTAAGTTGTTTTTATGTTCGGTATTAATCAAAAAAGTGAAATCGCTTATGACGACTTAAAATATTTTACCACAAAACTTTTTCTGTATTTCAATAACTACTATCAGTCCACTATATACATCGGACCATGCGTTGAATCCGGTAGTTCTGTATTTTGTTTGGTTATTTGTTTATGATGTTGACCTAATTAATAACCCAATTTTCCGACCTTGGCCGCCGAACGCAAGATGTCCAAAAATCTGAAAATTTCGCACTTTTTTCGCTTATTGGTAATTTTTACCCTGAAGGAGAATTTTGTTTAATACAATTATGTTCTACGATCTTAAGGCAAATAAATTAACTACAATTTTAGCCTAAGTTTGTGTCTGTAAAAGTAACGGTTTTCAGAACACAGTTGTTCAAAAATTTGATAAAATACCTTTTTTTTACAAAAAATTGACGAATTAATACTAAAATAACAAAAATAGAAAATTTGCCATAACGTATTCCATTGTTCTGGAATGAGAAGATTAAGGTAATAGAAAGAAACAAAAATGGTATGGGATAGGGGGCCTATATCCCAGCTATTAGGCGGTAGAAGTAGTTTTTTAGATAAGTAAGATGACATACAAAATTAAATATTGGAAAACCACGGCAACATCTATATTATTGTGATAACTTTTCTCAAAGCCAGAAATCCATTCTTGCAGTAATTTTTTAAAAATTATTGCTTTTGTCCATAGTATCAGAAAAAAAAAACAAAATAATAAAAATTTTTATAATTTTATTGAGTAATGTTTATTTTTCAAAAATCAATGTCCTTGTCAACTATTGATTAAACACCAAAAAGCTTAATCTAAAAATATATTTTAGAAAAAGCCCTTTCCGTAAATGCGGAAGATACAATTTATTGTTTTTCACTTGTTTATGACGTTGGTCATACCCACGCGAATTGTTGCAAGCATCGAAACTTTTGCGGTAATTTTCGAACACTTTGACACAGATTTGGCGGTATCTCAGCCATACGAGGGTCGTTTGAAAAGTCCGTGCGAAAATAAAAACTGCTTAATTTTTTTGGATAAACCTTTTTTATTTTTCAACGTAGTCTCCTTTCAGGCTTATACACTTCGTCCAACGCTGCTCTAGTTTGTTGATCCCTTCTGAATAATAGGATTTGTCCAAGTCTGTAAAGTAGCCATTGGTTTCTGCAATCACCTCCTCGTTTGAATGGAATTTTTTTCCCGCCAGCCATTTCTTCATATTGGGAAACAAATAATAGTCCGACGGAGCCAAGTCTGGAGAATAGGGGGGATATGGAACGATTTGGAATCCTAATTCCAATAGTTGCCGTCGCAACTGCTGAGGTATGAGCTGGTGCGTTGTCGTGATGAAAAAGAACTTTTTTGTGGGCCAGTCGTGGACGTTTCTCTTTCAGCTCGGTTTTCAAACGGTCCAATAGCAATGAATAATATTCACCTGTAATGGTTTTACCCTTTTCCAGATAGTCGATGAAGATTATTCCTTGCGAATCCCAAAAGACAGTCGCCATAACCTTCCCAGCCGACCGACGTCCAGAACGTTCAGCGTCTGTTGTGCTCATATGGCCACTCCGAAAATTTTGAAACCACTTGTAAACTGTTCTACTAGAAGGTGCGCAGTCACCATAATGTTTAACAAGCTTCTGTTTAGTCTCCTGAGGAGTTTTGCCTTTCATAAAGTAATGTTTAATCAACACACGAAATTCTTTTTCGTTCATTTTTTTGACTTCCTCAATTCAAACGAATGTCAAACACAAACCAATAGACCGACCTGGCTAAAACTTGGTGTGTATTCTTTCAAGACATGCTACTAACTGTAAATAACCTCGATATTCACCATTAGTGCCATCTGTCTGACTTTGCACGGACTTTTCAAACGACCCTCGTATAACTTGACGAATGTTGTTTTTTAAGTACTCAAGAGTTAAAGGTTTATCTGCATAAACACGGTCTTTCGCGTAGCCTCACAAAAAAAAAGTCCAGTGGTGTCAAATCGCATGATCTTGGTGGCCAGTTGATATCGCCACGACGAGAAATTACGCGGCCATGAATTGTCTCTTGCAATAAAGCCATATTCGCTCGAGTTGTGTGGCGTGTGGTACCATTACGCTCAGAATTGACGGTGACAGTCGTTACATCGTCGTTTTCGAAGAAGTAGTGTCCAATCACACCTCCGCTCCGGGCTAAAGAGCGCACCAAACAGTGACTTTTGGTGGATGAATTGGCCTCTCTTCAATTATTTGAGGATTTTCAGAACCATTTTGTTTATTGACATATGAACATACCCACCGAGTGAGAAATGTGCTTCTCCGCTGAAGAAAATGTTGTTCCCATTCGACGTATCTACGACCCGACGACGTTGTGCATAGTTAGCTGGCTTCAGTTGTTGTGTGAGCTGGACTTTATATGGATTTAGGTGAAGATCCAAATGCAAAATTCTCCATAATGCCGTAAGACAGTCCTAATACCTGAGAACGACGAGGAATCGACACATTCGTGTCTTCGGCAACACTTTTACTTACAGCAGCGATATTTTCAGTGGTGCGAGCGAAACGATGATGCACAGGCCTTACGATATCTGTACCCAATCCACTCTCTTCAAATTTCCTCACAATTTTGCCAATTGCTTGCGAAGTTGGACGATTATGTAAACCATAATCTCCTCTTAGAGCACGATATGTGGCTGTGGCAGAATCACCTTTTTTGTAGTAGGTTTTAACAATTTGTATGCCTTGTGCTATACCTAAGCGATCAATTTTCGTAAATGTCAGACTTTCAACTAAAAAAAAGATTGGTTTAATAACTTAGTTTGACAAATGTTGAATTCCAGCCCTATACTCTTGCAACCGCAAAATGGATAACCCGTTACATTACATTTTTAATTATTTTCTTATATATATTTCTTTGTCTAATAAAATATATTACAATATTTATAATTTCATGATTTGGATATTTGTTATGCGTTAAGCTTCCTATTAATATTAAGTCCTTATTTTTTTTTAAGCTTTAGTTTATGTTTTATTTTTGTTTAATACTGCTATTATTTTATGTTTAAGGCTTAAATAAATTATTCATCATAAATTAATTTTAAAAAAAGAACAAAATAAATTATAACGTTTTAAATTTAAATTTAATTCCATCTTGGTTTCTCGTCACGCCAATGATTTTGATGATTCTGATGGTGGTTTTGTTTTCTATGATCATGTCCTCCGGAATCTTTTATTAAATGTACTTGAATTCTTGAATGCTGTAAGAAAAATATCAAAAATATATCAGTATTCCCTTAAACATTAATCTTAGTTTTTGGGTATGGGAAGCTAAATCGAAATTAATCGAATCGTGTAATAACTCAGTGAGACAAAAATTTGGTGAAAACAACCTAAATCGATACTTGAAAAAATTGGACCTTACAAATTTTCTTAAAAATTTACGTTTGAAACTCACCTGAGGTTGATGTTGCATCATTTGTGGTGGTGGCATAGACATAGGCATGGATTTAGTTTTCCTTGATAAGATCGCATCTAGAATGGTTGAAAACAATGTGTGTTTTGGATATGGGTCAGGTTGAGGATAAGGATATGGAGATGGAGGATAGGGATAAGGATACGGGGGTGGATAAGCAGGTGGTGGGAAAAATGGTGGTGGCGCACCAAAAGGTGGTGCTACAACTATTGTGGGAGGAGGGCAAAATGGAGCTGCACCACACGGTGCTGGAAAAGGAAACGGAAATGGTGAATTAGCAGCAACCGATAATGGAATAGCTGGTGGCGCTGCTGGTGTAAAATTAAATCCAAAGCCATTTGCAAGCCTAAATCGTGTTGATAGTCCAAACAGAAGGACCTTTAAAATAAACTTTCATATATTCACTATTATTTTAAGGACTACACCGTATGTGTATTTATCTCAACTCACATTTATAATATACCGCACTATTTGTTGTCGCATGATGACAAAATGATATACTGAAGATGATTTTTGAAGAAGCTATTGATTTTATAATGATTTTCTCTTTGGGCTCACATTGGTATAATATTGCTAATTAACTTTCATTGATAAAGTCACTATAGCACTTTATGTCTATACATAGAAAGTGAAAAGTCCACTCATTGACATCTCTGGTGTTTAATGCCTTCATCAACGCGTATTTAATAGGTAGGATAGGCCAAAAGGCGTAGGTTTTGCAATAGCAGAAAAACAATTCAATGTCAAGTGTCAGTGAAACTATAATTGCGGCGTCTAATATCAAACGTTGATTGATTACTCATTAAATAATTATTGTAAAAACTATGGAATATGTAAATGGTAGTAGGATTTCCTGTAAAGGTAAAGTAAAGACAATAATGTAACCTTCGTTTGGAATTCAACTTATTTGTCGAACTCAACTATAATCATATTTATAGCGTCAAATTAATTTTTATTTTAAGTACAGGTTTTACTTTGAACAGTTAGCTTTTACTTTTTAATCTGTCATCTTTTGACATTTGAGTAGTAAAAACTACGCCATTACTAAAAATGGAAAACTCTTTAAAAATGCATTTTTAGGAATGTGGTTTTTAAGAAGAAATAAAATGCATATGTATATAATGTTATAGCGAAGAATTCAACTTTAGTATAAAGACATGGGTTTGCCTTTTTGTTTTAAAAATGATTTGGCTGGCTCGAATAAATTCCTGCCGAATCGCCCAATTTCCGATCACTTTTTGCAGCAGTAGATAGATAGATAGATATTCTTTAATCTGTTTTTACAATTTTGAGATTTACATAGTTATAACTTCTGAATAAATGTTTAAGACATGACATGGACTGTCGTCTACCTGAGGGGCATTATTATTTACATTTTGTTATTAAGTAATTTAACATATTAAAACATAATTATTATTATTTTTATTTTTTTTTTTTAATTTTCATTTCAAATGATTATAAGAAACGAATTGTAATGGAATAAGGACTTTTGGATTAGTTAAATCAAAATAGACATTTATTGAATTTTTTTTTTTAATTTTAGGAACTTTTAGTTTAGTCGAAACAAATTTTTAAGACTTTTAGATTAGTTAAATCAAAATATTTTACGTAATTTTATTGAATTCCAATGAATTTAATCGAAATTAGAACAAAATTTGAGAGTATTTTCAATATAGTTAGAAACATTTTAAAAGGACTTTTAGATTAGTCAAATCAAAACAAAAATTTATTCGGTAAACGGATTCTTATGCCTGTTATTGGTTTGAATCAAAAATGTTCATCGATGATTCGGGCTCTGTATTTTATCGCTTCTTTGTAGAATTCGTAAAGGCGCATCCAGTTCGCACCATTCAGATAGTTCATAACCTCTTCAACTCAACTTGCAGAAAGCTTTTTTCAAAGTGAACACGCCTTATCTCCGTCAGCATTGGACAAGCGCCTACGAAGTGTAATACATCCTCTCTCATGCTGATTACAGAGGGTGCAAAGATCAATAACCTCGTTACGATGGGGCCTAAAGTTTAGTCTGATCAGTTCTCCTCTTATCTTAAAAATGGATCCAATGATAGAATTGTTATATTCGCAGGTGAAATAGTTTCTGTCGTTGAGATTAAGTACGCAATTTGAATAATATTGCCTTTCCGTTGATGATACCTTTCATTCTCATCAGTGACGGATATTACTTGGTAAAGCATCTTCTTGAATTGAACCACATTCATACTCCAATTCAGGGTCAAGCCATCGTCCGCAGCTAACAAGTTCCAATCTTTTACAACCAGTTTTTTTTGTTTGAATCGCATACTCCATTATCTTTCTCGGTAGCCTATGCTCCTCCATATTTAGTACTCTCACAATGTTGTCAACATTCAGTTTGAGGGTTGAAATAAACAGTGACGGAGACCAGTTTCCAAATAATACATATATTTTGGGGCATTTATCGGCAGAAAGAATATTTTTCTCCATACCTGCGCACCATAAAACAGGATAGCTCTATATTTTAAGTCAGTCGCTATTAGCTTGTTGTTATAAATTCTTTTCCAATTTACACATATTGCCGATTTAGCCTTATTTAGTTTGCTTTTGAGATGATTTTCTAATTTCAAATTGAAAGTGAACTCCGTTCCTAAATAAATATAAGACTTAACTACGTCTAGAGTTTTTTCGCCATATTTCCATTGCTCGTCTCTCGCCGTTCTGCCACATCCATTCTTACTTTTGATTTTTCCGGATTAACTTCTAGATTCCACACTTGGCAATATTCTTCCAGTTTATTGATCATCCACTGTAGAGCAGTCGGTGACTTCGCAAGAATAGCAATGTCATCGGCATACATGATCACTTTGATCCGTTTGTTAGCAAACTCCACTCCACAATTGAGATACTCAACCAAATCATCTAGAAAAAGTGCAAATAACAAAGGGCTTAGATTACAGCCTTGTCTCACTCCTTGGTTCACTTCAATCCTCTCTGATTTTTCTTTTCCATTATAAATGTGTGCTATGGTGTTTTGGTACAGTTTTTCAATAATGTTGACAAAATTAGTTGACACTCCTAGGTTAAATAGCTTATATGTAGAACACAACTCACTTCATTTTCAGTTATATTCTTATCGAGTTTCTCAATCCAAGTTGATGGTCGTGCATAACTCCAAGATATTTATGTTTAAAAATTTAAAAGTGAAGCAAAATGATACGGGTCAATAAGTCCGTGACTTTTTGAATTTCTGACCTCTTTACTGAAACAGCAACACTGCTCCTGTCAACAGGCATCTGTCAGTTGACTCCTGTCAAAATTTAAACTTGCTGCGTCAGTTAGTTTGTGTTTGACAGCTATTTTTATCAGACTACTCACTAATTTGAGGAAAAAAAAAACCATTACCGAGACCAAGGCTAAGCTTGATAAATGCTATGGGGACTCTGTACCATCGATTTCAATGGTAAAAAAGTGGTTTACTGAATTTAGTTGTGGCCGTACAAGCACTGAAGATGCCGAACGTCCTGGACGCCCAGTTGAGGTCTCTACACCCGAAACAATCGACAAAATTCACGATATGGTGTTGGCCGACCGAAGATTGAAAGTGTGAGAGATTGTGGAAGCCGTAGGGATCTCGCATGGCTCAGTGGTTTCAATTTTGAATGATCACTTGGGCATGAGAAAGCTTTCCGCAAGATGGGTGCCGCGTTTGCTCACAATGCAAGGGTGCACACATGTGCAGTTGCCATGGCAAAAATCCATGAATTGGGCTATGAATTTCTCCCTCATCCACCCTATTCTCCAGACTTGGCTCCGAGCGACTACTTCTTGTTCCCAAACCTGAAGAAATGGCTTGGTATAAAAAGATTTGACTGCAATGATGAAGTCATCTCGCAAACAAAGGCCTATTTTGAGGACCTCGACAAATCATTTTTTTTTTTGGAAGGGATAAAAAAATTGGAGAAGCGTTGGACAAAGTGTATAGAGCTCAAATAAGACTACGTTGAAAAATACAATTATTTTTTTATCAAAAAATCTGTGTTTTATTCCAAAAGTCACGGACTTATTGACCCGCCCTCGTAGCTTAACGCCTGCAATGACACTGCTGCTGAAACTTTTACTTTAGAATTTCCATTAAGTTTCCTTGTTATAGCCCAAAACTCGGTTGAATCTTTACTTCGACTTAAGGAAACCGCTAAATTTTCTTTGCAGCAGTATATTAGTATACTTAGTCAGTTATAATTCGCTGAATATTCTCTTCAATCGTCTCGGGTTTATCTGTGTAGACAAGCAAATTTACATTTCCCCACAAAAAATAGTACCTACATGGCAAGATTTTGGAGGCCACTTTATTCACAGGCTTACGACAGGAGAAAGTACGCTCACCAAAAGTTTCCTTCAATAAATTGATTGTTTTGTTGGATGTATGGCATGTAGCGCCGCCGATTTGTTTGAACCAAAGGTCATCCACATCAAAATTCTCCAATTCAAGCACGATCAATTCATTGATCACCAATGATTCCCTCTGGCCATAGAGCACACCAAACAGTGACTATTTGAGGATATAAAGGCTGAATGGCTTGTGGATTATGATCACTCCAAATACGACAATTTTGTTTCCCATTCGACCAAAAATGAGCTTCATCGCTGAACAAAATTTTATTGTGAAAATCGGGATCGTTGGCCATCTCGTTTTGGGCTCATTTACCAAACTTGCGATGAGCAAGTTAGTTTGGCTCAGATTGTATTAATTGGATTTTGTAAGCCCGCAATATTTTTCATTAAGTACATGGACACAGCTCAGATTGTTTTATTGGTTTTTTTTTTTTGTCTCTGATCTCAGCAGCAATAATAGCGTCTTCGGTGCGCACTGTGCTGCATCTTTGAGGATGCGCATAATTCACTAGAGTAAACGCGGTTGCTAGAACTACCGACTCTACTGAGCGATTATGTCGACTAAATATTTAATATGCACGATTTGCAAACGTTGTCCAGAAATAGGTTAGATTAGGTTTGCAGTGGCTGTCCGGGATAGACGCACTCAGGCCAGCTCTGGGCCCATTGTGATGCCAAATGAATCTTGAGTCCGACCTTATATGCAATCTGCTTAGAGCTATCAAGCACCTTGAGTGCCTCAAATCTAGACTAGAAAGATATTTGTTTGTAGCCTGACAGGTGGTGGTGTTATTCCACCTGATGTTGATTTTTTGTATAGCGTCTTGTTTTAGTAAATGGTTACACGTAGCGATTTGTATGCCAGCGTTAGCCAAACGTGGTAGAATGGGTAGGACTGTACGATTTTTGGCGAGTCCGTCTGCTTTACAATTTCCTAGAATGTCTCTATGGCCTGGCATCCAGCAAAGGTGAATGTTAAACTTCTGTGCCATCTCCATTAGAGACAATCGACAGTTCTGAACTGGTATCGAGTTTTGAGAGACAGAGTTCAAAGATTTTATCGCAGACTGGCTGTTTGACAAAATCCGGATATCATATTAGGTTTTCTTTAGGCCAGAATAAAACTTCTTTTACCGCAATAAGTCCTGCCTGAAATACCCTAAAGTAATTTGAATGCGGAATAGGACACTTAGTTTTAATCGTTCAGAGAACACGCCTCCACCAACCCCCTCATTAGTTTTTGAAGCATTTGTATAGAAGAAACATCTGGAAAGTATAGAAGTCTAGAAGTTTCTATAGAACTGTAGAACTGGATGGATGGAGTATTCTGTGTACTTTGAAATTTTTTCTAAAGAGTTAAGAATTACGGAGTGGCCAATGCTGTTTTAAGTCTACTGTGATGAATATCTGAGGCGAATAGCACAGCTTGGTGCTATTTGTTAATCAGATGGAGCAGGGTGTCCAATGCCGCAGATGGGATCGTACGAGGCGATCAGCTTAAACATGAAAAGCTGAACGCTGGACCTTGCTAAGTTTATCTAATGCTGTCCACCATACTGCCACACCGTACAGTAGAATCGGTCTGATTATCGATGTGTATAACCAATGCGTAATTCGGGGTTTGAAGCCCCATTTATTACTAATTGTTTTTTGCAGGAAAAAAGGGTTACAATAGCTTTCTTGACTTTGTCTTGTATATTACGTATCCAATTTATTTGTTTGTCTAAAATGAGATCCACATATTTAGCTTCATCTGAAAGCTAAGCCTTATAAAAGGAGGTTTAATGTTGGTATTTTATATTTCCTGGAGAATAGAAATTAAACGGTTTTGTGTGGGTTGACACCTAATACACCTTATCCGATCAGCTCATTGTACATACAAGCTTATTTAGTGTTCTGTAAGAGTTCATAGAATTTTTAAGTGTAGAATGGAGCTTCAGAGTTTGTCAAATGCCATATCTTCAATTTCAGTACTGTATCTTGCGAGGAATTAACAAATCCTTCAACATTTTTTCCTGATGAAAAAAATACTTCTCAAATTATTCCATCGGAATCGACATACAAGCAGGAATAGCTGATAGTTTCAAGCCTAGACTCCGATTCTATTACAAGCTGAAGCGCCACCAAATGTATTTATTTATTTTACTAGATGTGGCAACCTGTACTGTACAGACATCCATACATCTGACATTTCAAAAATCATCTTTGACAAAATAACTTGGTCTTGAATTCACTTTTTTTTAAATTCTATCCTCCCAAATGCGTATTGACTAAAAGAAATGTCTCATTCAAAAAAAAAAAACGTTGATAGTTTTCAAGTTTGCTATTTCTTGAGATATTGGTCTATAGTTTTTTTTTATTCGCCCACATCCTAAAATTTTCTCTCTTCACTTCAAAAATTATAAGACAGTAGAAAAACGTCAAGACTACAAAATTACTTTTTAATTATCTACACAAAAGTAAAATATTACATCTGTCCCCTGAAGACAGACAAATTCAAAAACTCATTTTCCAGGACACAATCATTTACAGGGCGCGGCGGCGCGGGTAGTGCATTATAAATACACGGTGAGAGTAGAAATAAATTCTCTTAGTCATAACATAAGAATCGATTTTAAATTATTGCCCAGACGTGATTGTAATTCACGGTACCTACTTTAATATTTGTTCTTCTCCGTCACGAAATCCCCATCGCAATATCCATATTATAACCCTCCTTAACCCCCCCTCCCTGTCTCTTTCTATCGCTGCTCCATTTCTCCTTTAGAACCCTTAAGTTGAAAGACAATCTACCCTACAACCAAAACTTACATAAGCAGATTTCATGTTCATTAAAAATCATCCTGCATCAGCTGCATCCTCCTTTTGTTCACCTCTTGCATAGGGCGTTGCAAAGGCTAGATACACCAATTCCACGGATCAGGGGACACCTTTTTCTTGTTCCACTAAAGAAAAACCAAATAAACAGCAAACCTTTCATTAGATATGCTTGCCTTAAAAATAGTGCAACTCAAAGCTTATGAAGTTTCCCTCATAGTCAAGCGCATGCGTTTTAATGTCGCACAAAAATACTTTTATGGGGTTTCATGTTGCAAAAAGAAAGTCTCATCATGCACACATCGATGCAGGCAGTGCAGAAAGGATGAAATAAGTATGCGCTTCCCTCAAAGAAGGATGCTGCCGCCTTCATTTTTCAACTTGGTCGGTTTGGGCATGTCAGCTTCAAATTCCTGCATTATCGTCACTTAATGTTCTTTGTCTTGCTTTTAGTCAGAGACGACAAGTTTCAAGTTCCAAGTTATTTTATATATACCTAGGATACATTTCTAGACAGGGAGCTTTTTTTGTTGTTGCTATTTTCTTGAAGTGCAACTGGAACTGGAAGTGGGGCTGTTGCTGTTTTGGTTGGCTCCCCATTTTATGTACAAGCTTTCGTTATATAAACATTTCATTGGCAGAGAAGGGCGAATAAGGATTTTCTTGCTTTGGTTTTGCAATGCTGAATCTAAAAGAATCCTTTTAACTAAGCTAAAATAACAATGCATAGATATTGTTCTTTTCTTTGTCATTTAGTGCAAATGACAAAATGGCTGCTCGTAATGGAAAAAAGGAGTAATTTTATATTCTTAAGTTAAAAGGGAACAATGGTATAACACAAAGAGATATAATTTGAAAAACACTTGATATATGTACGTTGGTTATGTTTTTTTAGAATATATTCTCCTCGGTCTAAAATTAAAAAAGGTCCCTTTTAAGGATACGGACTAGTCCGACATTTTATACAAAATCACACGTTAAGTTTAAATACTTATAATAATCTACCACATACAAATTGCGTATACGCCCAAGTGACCATTTTATCAATTTTTAATAGAAAACGAGATTACACTAAAAGTGTACAAGTAATTTGACCACAATCTTTAAATATGTTAAATGAAAACTGTTAACTACATATTTCCTCTTAAATTGAACAAATTAAAGGCATTTGGTTTGCTTTTTTGACCATTAATCAACAAAAGTCGTGTTTGAAATTTAAGTCATTTTGCTATGACCGATTCAAAAAACCTAAAATGTCTTCGATTTTCTATGCAACTAGCTTATTGGCTAAAGCTTAGTGAAATAATACATCTGTGTTAGTTTCAGGTTTTAATATTGATAAAGAGACATTCATTTTTTAGTTTTGAAGATAAACCCATATAAAACGCACATTATATACCTAACGATAAAACCGCGGGCACGTTTTTTGTTCCGTTGGACCCAATTTTCAATGACTCGGGCTTACATTAAAGCGGGAAGATATCGGGCCTTCGGTTCCAATGTTGGTTCTAAATTCTTCCAACGTCGTTGGCTTGTTGGCATAAACCAATGACTTATAGTCTAGTTAAATCGCACCAACGAGGCGACCAATCAACTAGCCTCTTTCCGGTGATAACACGTTCATCAAACTTACTCTTTAATAAATCGATTGTAAAGTGTGCTGTTAGGCTTGTGGCACCATACTGTTGAGACCACATGTCGTCAAGACCATATCTTCCAATACGTGCCAAAAATAATCTGTAATCATGGTGCGTTAAAAAAATAAATAAATAAATTGGGTGGCGCAGCAGTCCGTTGAGTACTAGGGCCTAGTGACTTACAATTCATACCGCTTCAGTTCAAGGAAGCACTGATTTTTCCTATTTACAAGAAAGGATGTGCATCGGATCCAGCAAACTATCGGGGAATTTCGTTTCTTAATGCATCCTATAAAATATTTACCGCAATAATGCAACGAAGACTGTCAACATGGATAAAAGAAAATAAACAATTAAAAGAATTTCAAGCCGGCTTTAGACAAGGGTATTCAACTGTTGATCATATATTATTGCTGAGGAGTATTGCAGATTCATTCTTATACCAAGACAAAAAACTCTACGTGTTCTTCATTGACTTCAAAGCTGCGTTCGATACTGTGGATCGTAAATCGCTAATCTATAAGCTGTTCGAAAAAGGAATGTCTCTGAAGTTTGGCAGACTAATTGAAAACATATATGAAGACACTCGAGCTGCTGTGTGGAATGGTGAAGAAAAGTCTGAAAGGTTCCAATTTGTATCAGGGGTTAGGCAAGGTTGCACACTAAGCCCGCTTTTATTTGCAATATTCATAGAGGATCTAATCGACTGGTTGCCCGGAGGTATTGTTTATGCGGGACGCTGATTAAAGCTCTGCTATTTGCAGACGACATTGTACTGCTCGCATATACTCCAGAATCACTTCAACTAATGATTAATCGGATACACGAATATTCCAAACGTTGGGGATTAATTGTCAATTTAGAGAAGTCGAAAGTGATGATCTTTAAAAAACATGGAGGGAGAAATTGCGCAAACGAAAAGTGGAAATTCAATGGAGAATTGATTGAAGTGGTTAAAGAGTTTAAATATTTAGGAGTTACCTTCACGAAGAACTTAAGTATGGAGAAACACTTTAGTGAAAAGCTTAATAAAGCGAAAATGGCGATAAACCTCACATGGAAAAGATGTTTCACGAACGAATCTGTGGCTCATAGTAGCAAATACAAAATTTTTGAAACGATAGCAGAATCCATTATGCTTTACGCTGCACAAACTTGGGGAAGTAAATATTATGAGATGGTTGAAAAGCTATTGCGCTTCTACATTAAACGAGCATTCTATTTGCCAGCCAACACACCGAACTATGTCATAATGCTAGAAACGGGAATTTCTCCACTTTTTGTGAAAACATTAAAACTGCAAGTGGATTACATAATTAGAAGCTTAAAGTTGGCAGACTATCGTTTACCCAAAATATCAGCTCTTAAGGCCATCAATTCAAGGAGTGGATGGTATCGCGAATGGCTTGAATTGGCAGAAAATTGTGGAATTAATTTGGTTTGTAATGTCGAGGACCTTTCCAAATTAAAAAAGGACATGTACCAAATTATTTCCAAGGTAGATGAAGCAGCTAGAACCAAGTACATGGATGAACTTCAAACTCCTTACATCGTACGGTCTACTGCCAGCTTAACCACAATTTGCAGCAGTCAAACTACTTCCGTGATGAGCTTAGTGTCAGGGAAATATCTATGATGGTCAGGCTACGAGCTGAAATTCTAAACCTGAACTATGTATATACCTCACAGAGCAGATCTTCCAGTCATCTGTAATATATGCAACAGGATGGAGAGGGAACGTTGTGCATTTCTTGGGAAAGTGTCCTACTCTAAGAGAAACGAGAAGATGTATCTTTGGAAAAGATTTTCTAACCATTGAGGAAGTCATATTCGAATTAAATCAAATGAATGTTTCTAAACTGTATCAGTTCTGTACAATTGCTTTAAGATATCGAAATAGAATCTTACAAGGACTTTTTTGATGAAACACCTTTTTTATTCTTATTATTATGTGATAATTGTTAATTAAAATAAATTAAAAATCGCTAATTATAAAATTTAAAGTCAAATTTAAAAAAAATAAATAATATTGTAAAAGTATATAAATAGTCAATTCGGCAGACGGCAGATAGCCATGTCTAATGATTTTGTTTTATATTAAAATGTTATATTAATTTTATTAATTATGAATAAAATTAATTCTAATCTAAAAAAAAAAAAAAAAAAAATCTGACTTACAATTCTCAACCATTCCTGTGTGCGAGTACTTTTGTCAGGGATGGAGGGGACCAACAGTTTTAAGCCGAATCCGAACGGCTTATTTGAGAAAGCACTTTTCATGACAAGAATTACTCTTGGAGAATTTGTCAATTCCTCGCAAGAGACAGTACCCGTGAAATAAACTTTAGATGGCATAGGCTAGGCAGGTCCAACGCACTAACCATCATGCCATGGGTACCACGGGTCATGGTGCGTTAACGCTGGATATTCACAGTAACGTGACGATCGATATCGTGGAAAAAAAATGTGGGAGAATAACGCCACCGCGCGCCGCCAAACGGCGCGTAGAATGGCCCTATCGGTGGCAATAAATCAAAAAATGAAATTGGTTATATGGGGCCATTGTTATTTTTTTTAATAGTCAAATACCCCACTGTTAATATTGTAAAAGTTTTAAACTGTTATCATAAACAGAATTTGCATAACATGCATTGGAGCAAGCCATTCTTGTTATCAGATTACTGGAGTCTGTTGTGAAGAAAATTGTAAGTGTTTTTAATTGTTTAAACGAAATTACGGTTGTATAAAATTATAATTTTCGGTATGGAGTCTTCAAATTCTGGTATGTGTTAAGCTATTTAGAGATTTTTTTGTGAGAAAGTGCTTTAAATTATATACTCGTAAAACGGTGATTATCAAACAAAAACTTTAAAATGACTGATTTTTGTCCTTCTTTGTGCAAACATTGATCGATTTATTTGTGTTCCGAGGGCTTCCAAGTAAACGTTTCTTTGGTTTCTGGTAGCTAGTCAATAGTCATATCTTTTTTAAGGAAATGTAAAAAAAAATTGTGGATGTTTGCGGTTTTCATTAAAAAGTTTGTTTTGAAAAATGTGCTTTCTGACAAAAAAATTAAAAAAAAAAATTATATATTTCTAAGATTTGCTTTAAACTTTAGCTATAAGCTCAAATACGATTTTTATAACACGAAGGGACAGCAGAGAACAATAATTTACAAGCCTAGTTTGTTTTTTAAGGAACGGGGTTAAAAAAGCGAACTCGAAACTTGGACAACATAAGCTTAAAAAAAAACTCGTATTTTAAATCCGAGTATAAATCTCGATGGGAAAATTCTTTTCGAAAATACAAGACTTTTTCAAAAACAAATAGTTCTGGGCTTGAAATATCTGTTGCTTTTCTTTGTATAGTATAGTATTTCGTTTGATGAACGTACATTTGAGAGAGTCAACATCAATTTCTATGTTGAGTTATGTCACTCAAATGAGCTTGAGATTGAGAGCAAGAGTTTAAAGAAAGTTAAATGCTTCTGAAGTATTAAAAGATATAACAACAAGAACTTCTGGCCGAGCAAAAAAATACAGGAAATCATATAAAAAGTCTCTTGAAACAAAAGTTTTAAAATGTCCGGCGAAGAAGCATTATCTCGTCATCAATACAATGTTATAAGAATGACTGCACCAGACAAATTTCCTGCATATAAAGTCATACAAGCTGCAAAAAAAGAATGCTATCCGACTCCCGAATGAATAAGAGTTACTGAAACATTAGTAGAGGTTACACTACAGGCTCTGCTAGATCTTACCAAAAAGCGTTTATTGGAATCGCAGAAGGAAGTTATTAGTGTACTTACAACAATCGAAATCGAAAACCTGTGTTTGTTTTGCAAGTGGAGATTTGGAGGAAGTTCAGGACACAGCTCCTACAAACAAGCCTTACATGGCCATGAAGCTACTGATTCTTCCTTTTTTATTACATGTATTGTTCCTCTTAGACTCTGTTCAAATTCCACAGTTGTATGGCAAAATTCACGACCAGGTGCCAAAAGATACTGCAGGCCATTAAAAATAGAGTTTAAAAAGGAATCTACAGAAAAGTCTATTGGAGAAAAAAACAGAGTTGAAAACAAAGTGAAAAACTTGCAAAAGACAACCATGTTAATTGAGGAAAGACAGTTACAAATTAGTCATACTCTCCTTTTTACAATGATTGACAGAGACGTCATCAACACAAAAGTGTTTCATATGTGGTGCTTCTTCTAAAAGCTTTGAAGATATACCTAGACAGTATGCTGACAAGGGAAATTAAAACAGAAAACTTGCAGTTTGGCTCGTCCGTTCTTCATGGATGGATAAGGTTTTTCGAAAACTTACTGCACTTATCCTACAAATTGCCTCTTAAGAAATGGCAAGCTTGAGGGGATGACAGGATAATAATAATTTATAATTTAATAATAATAATTAATTAATATTTTATTTCCCAGAAAGCGCGTCGGATTGTCTGAAGGATAGGGCATCTTCCTAGGAAATGCGTTACATTTTCGGTTTCTTGGAGATTACATATTGTGCACCGAGTGTTGTAGTTTGAGCCGTGTGGTTGGTATTTTAAACGCAACAATTCCCCTCTGGTTTTGAAAATTAAGGCTATTGTACTGATAGGATATCGATCGTCAAAATAATTGTTCACACCCATGTCGTAATTTAATTGTCCATATAGGATTCGGGACTCACTTTGTTGAGCCGACTCTACAAATTTTTCAAAAAAGGATGCTTCAATTTTTCCAAGCAATAGTGGGCATAAAGTTTTCCAATCCTCTTTACCTGATTCTAGCAACTGGAGGTCATGTTCAAGACCAAGTCGAGCCCACTCTTCAAAGAAGATTATGTTAGGTAGCCGATGGTTTGGTAGCTCTTTAACTTTTAATATATATTGCAGATGCATCTTCAATGTGAAGATATAGAGTGGTGCCGCTGCTGTTTCTAGATGCAACATATACATGGGAGCCAGAATATTTTTTAATAAAATATCTTAAAAGTTTTTCTACCTCCTCATACTGCTGAAATCCCCATACCTGGCCAGCAGAGCATAATATCGATCGCATTACGGCCTCAAATAGTTTAAACTTTGTGCTTGGGGCAATATGCTTCTTGCTTAAGACTCCTTTCCAGTTGCAGTTGATAGCTTTTTTTGCTTCGATTAGCCTTGCCTTCAAATGTTATGATTACCCCCTCCCTCACCACCTCAAGATCTACATTTTCCCGTTTCCATTTTTCTTCTCTTGCATATCGTCCTGTTCCGTTGCGAAAAGTCATTACCTTCGATTTATTGGTATTAACAGTCAGATTCCATAGGTTACAATATGATTGGAGTTTGTTTATCATTATTTGCAACATATTTGGAGTCTCTGCAAATATGACAACATCATCTGCATATAACAGTGCTTTTATAGTGGCACCGGAAAAACTAATTCCACTAGGTAAAAATGTAGTGAGATCATCTAGGAAAAGAGAAAATAGAACTGGGCTCAGAAGACAGCCTTGTTTAACACCTGATGTCGTGTGGATTGTGGAACCAGTCTGATCTTTCTGTTCCATTCCATACCGTTTTTTGGTTGCTCGCGTAAAGTCCTCTCAGCGTATTCAACATTTTTGTGGATATACCTAAGCAGCTTAGCTTGTAAAATAATGCATTCCGGTCAATTGAATCGAAAGTTGACTTGAAATCAATGAAGAAAGCGTATAACTTCTTTCCTATCGTTAGGAATGATCTGGCAATACACGTCAAAGAAAATATATTGTCCACCGTTGAGTATTCTTTTCTGAAACCAGCCTGATATTCGCTTAGCAGATTGTTGTCTTGAACCCATAGCGTAAGTCTGTCTAAAATTACACCTGTAAAGATTTTCATGACAGAGTTCATAAAAGATATGCCACGATAGTTTGTTGGTTCGTTTACGTCGCCTTTTTTGAAAATTGGGAAAATGATATTCTTTCGGAAGCTTTCCGGAAAATCATCGCTCATGAAGATGTAGTTGTATGCATCTGTTAGTTTTATTAAAAAGTTTTCTGAAGAATATTTATAAAATTCATAGGGAACGCGATCGTCTTTCTGGCCTTCCCAATAATCGTTGAAATTTTCGGTTTTCCTAACGAAAGGTATCCCATTTAGTTTTCGCGCTAATTTCCAAAAAGAGCTGCTATCTCTTACTACATTCAGCCTTACCATGAGGGAAAGAGAATATTGTTTTTGTTTTTCCTTGCAGAGATTTTTGTAAGCCACATTTGCGTTTTGGTAAATCATTTTTGCTGAATTTGAATTGATTGCCCTGACTAGCTTAAGCAGCCTGAAAGATTTGTTCCTAGCTGCTTCTCATTCTGCATCAAACCATGAGTCCCTCCAATTCTTTTGCCTACGACGGTTTGCTTGGAATGGTTGGGCGGCTTGTTCGACACATGCAACCAAATATTGAAGTTCAACTCATAAAAAAGATGCATACTATTATGATTGTTGTGGCTAGTGGCTATGAAATTGGTGTCGAGAAGTTTATAAGTTTTGCAATTGATACTGCCAGATATTATGTAGGAAAGTATCCCTGGTACTATATGTCACCAACCCTAGATAGGTATTTTATTCATGGACCGGAAATAACCCACGCTCTGTTACCAATTGGTCAACTAACTGAGGAAGCACAAGAATCGAGAAACAAGCACTATAAAATTTAAGGGATCCCATAATCACAGGCATGAGGAAACCGAAAAAAAAACAACACCTGCCAATTGAAGCATTGGAAAACGTCAATGGTTCTGAGACCGAGGAAATGACAGTGGTGAAGAAAGCGATGATTTTGTTTTGAGTTAATGAATTATGTAAATTTAATTTGTTATTTTTAAATTAAAAATTTCTAGAAAAAATGTGTGTACTTATTTTTAACAGAGGACATAAGAAGAAAGGTTGTGTTAGGTAATTTTTTTAAGTCAACAAAAAAAGTGGGCGTTTTGGTGGGCGTGGTCATTGTTGGGCTAAAAAATATCAATAGATTGAATATATAAATATTTCCAGAAAAGTTTAGGTTCCTAGCTCTAATGGCTGATTTAAGGCAATTCTGCCCCACTGTGCGACGCGACGCACGTGCAAACCGCTCCAAACGGTTATTTTTTGTGGATGAAGTGGTGATTCATGAAGCAAATGTTGATTTTCGACTGCCAAATAAATTCATCGTCTTGGCCCATCTTTTCATCATGAATTCTTGAGTCAGCTTGATCATAAATGGGTGTAAATCAAAATCCTTACGGAAAATAAGCCAAAATATGGTTCCCAATTCTTGAGAGCGCCTTGGAATCAATTGATTTTGATCGTTTGCTAAGGACGCCTGAACGGCAGCGATATTTTCGACACTTCAACCAACCCGTAGACTCAAGTTTGTTCACTAGACTTGCTATTGCTTGTGCGAGAATTACGACCGAAAATTGAAGTTAACGATCTTAAAGTTGCGGTAACCGCTATAAAATTTGCAAATGTCGCTCGTTAGATGAAAGTGTTGATCTTATTGAATAAATTGACAATGACATTTCGATGAAAAAGCGAGTTCACAGCTTAAATTCATAATTGCCAGGTCCCTATTGTAAAACCCGAGAAAGTTTGGACTTTGTCATTTAGAGTGAAAAATAATATCATTCAAAAAACGCAAACCTCGGGAAAATTCGCAACATGCACAGAAAAAGAAAAAGATCTAACAGTCTCAAATCACATGATCTTGTTAACCAATTAACAAAGCCGAAACGTGAAATAATGTCACCATAAAACTTCTCACGCATACAAATTATTATTTATTGTAGCCATTCGATTACCCGAGCGAGTGCATTGGAAACAGACCACTCCTAAAAGAGAGTATTCGAAATTTAAATCAAAAGCAGTCTCAAGCATGAAATTTTATCTCCTGCACAACATGCTTATTACCAAATCAAAAGAGTGAAGATAGCCTTACATTGCGTCGTGAAAACAATAGAAAAAAACACTCCTAAATGAGAATACGCGTTTTACGACATTTTGGACTGCTTTCAACAACTTGCAAAACAGTGCAGTCGTGAATGCCCATTAGGATATTTATACGGTCAAAGTTGTTGCCTAACGGAGCCTCAAAGCGACATGGAAATACCTTACCACTATCAGCGAACTGAACTGAACCAAGTCCTATCAATTATCTGCACCTGTACAACGAGCTGTGGCTTGAATATTAAATCCTCAAAACAGACCTACCACTTTATACAAACAGAAGGAAAATCATAGCATATATGGAATCCCACTCACAGTGTCAAATAAAGCTCAAGATCTTAGATGAAAAGCTGAATTGGGGTCCAAATACCCTAGAGCACATTCTATTCATGTAGTACATAAAATCTTCGGTAGAAACTGGAAACCGAATCCTAAAATCTTAATAGATAGATGGATAGATAGATAAATTTCTTTATTACAATATATAAGTTTTACATTCTATTAAAACTAAGAACATAAGGACTTGGCTTAGCTGCCGTCTGCCTGATAGACATTTTTTAAACTAAAATACATATAGGGTGTCCCAAAATTAACGCAAGAAATCTTGCGTTAATTTCAAACAAGTTGATATACATATTTATTTAGAAACGAAATCTCATCAAATGGTAACCTTTTTGGATTGATTAAGTGTTTAAAAAAATACTTGTCTTTATAAAGGGTGTCCCAAAATTAACGCAAGAAATCTTGCGTTAATTTTGGGACACCCTATATAAGTAAAATATAAAAGTTTTTAAATCTTCAATAAACAGTTTTTAACATTTTTTATTTATTTTATCAACTTATTCGACTTTTAAAGAGAAAATTGTTAAAGAAAAGGCGAATCTTAAAAAAGGAGTAGTTTTTGTTTAAAATACAATTAGTTTATAGAAGATCATATTATAAAGATAGATAATGTTGAGATACATTTTATATTTTAAATTTGAAAGATATTACACTTTTAAGCAATTTTAATGACTTGGAACATGCCTAAATATCTACTATTCAATTTTCACGTGATTTGAAACACAAATATTTGAAAGATATAAAGCTTTTTATGCAATTTTAATGATTTGCAACATAAATACTATATTGTTACATAATAAAACTGCACTTTCCCATCACCTAGTATGAACACACAAAAATAAACTTAATAAGAATAATAAAAAGAAGTTTTATTGTGTTTAACCCTAAACACGTTACACGTTTTGTAAATTTCTTTAATTCTATTTGTTAACAATTATACCTATATTACTAACAACTTAAGACGCGTCTTCGACAAAAGACAATCAAGAATAGACCCGTCAAAAAAGCGGGACGAAAGTTAACTAACTTAACAACTAAACTTAACTTAAACATACAATACAATACAAAAGAAGAGCTTATAATCCCTTGGCGTCTGTTGCTAGGCAAAATCTTAGCATAGGTAAACTCTCCAGCTTTATCTTCGAAAAATATAAAGTTGGAGAGATATTTAAAATATAATAAGCACAATAGGTATTTGCTGAGCAAAAACGTAGAGTGATAAAGTAGTTTAGGCGTGTTCATACTAGGTGGGAAAGTGCAGTTTTATTATGTAACAATATACAATTTTTTCGTGATTTGAAAATCTTAATATGGACTGTGGATTCAGCAAAGATTCTACAGAAATACTTGAAGAACAATGTGACTACATATTACACAACACCGAATCTGAACTTCATTAAACGCTTCATAGCAATATATCTCGATAGACATGATTAGGTAAACAATGTACAAATATACTGACTCTTCAAAAACAAATGTTGGGGTAGATGCAGGTTTCTTTTAAAAAATACTTGATCTCACCAACTCATTTAGACTTCCCGATGAAAACAGCGCCTTTCAACTCAACGTATTGGCAGTGACATACGCTGCAAAACAGGTATCGATAATATTTTCATTCATTGAAAGCCAAGCAGCATTTAAATGGAGATTTGCTCCAACAATCAAATCGAAGCTTGTAAATTACTGTCACTAAGATACCTCTACAAAACATCTTTACGATTGCTTATAAGCATAATGACCGGTCACAACCTACTGGGCTACATATGGTTTAGCCATGAGTTTAAAGACACTACTCACTTTATATATTTATTAAAAACGTTAAATGCTAACGTTAAGTTTACAATATTTACTCGTACTTAAATCTAAATTTTAAACAAACTAAATTTGAAGTACTATAGAGAATAGAGAATCTGTTGAGTTTACTGATTAATTGATTAAGAGGACTGAACCCGTACTTTGATCTGCTAAAAATAGTTCTAAGTGCTAAATGTCTTCTTAAGCTATTCCCTGATTCAGATTGAAATATAATCGACATAAAAAAGATGTAAATGAAATCATTCCATTCAATATACCAGCTATAAAGCAGAACCGCAAATACTCTCTGTGACCAGAAAGAGATGAGAGATATATCAGGGGGATAAAACGAAGACAAAATCTTAAAAACCTACGTTGAATACTTTTTATTCTATCAATACGAACGGAATGGTATGGCTCCCATACAAGGCAAGCGTATTGAAAAATTGGCGGAACCATTTTTGTTTTAGCTTTTAACGTTTATTTTGAGTTTAGTACAACACCAAGGTCAGAAAAACTGGATTATCTATTCAAACGTGACAAATTCAGCATTTAGTTATAATTAATTATATTACGTTTGCGTGTAAAACACATTGTCTTACATTTATAAATATTTATCAAGAATAACGGTACATACAGATTTATTTAAAACTTAAGGTAAATCAATAATAAATAAAACAAATAATGGACCAAGGTGATTCCCTTGAGGTACACCAGAATTGACATGAATGGATACTCTTAGGTTAGGTTAAGTTAAAGTGGCTGTTGGTTGGGAAATCCAACACACTTAGACCAAAGTATGGTCCATTGTGATACCACATGGATCAGTTAATCAGCTTAACTCGTTGAACCAATTGGAGCTTCGAATGAAGCGTAGGAGACAAGTAATGTCTGAATTTTTTAGATCGCTGGTATCGTTAAAGTAGTAGTCTCCAAGGTGGATTCTACGTCTGTGTGATAAGGCAGGGCATGTGCACAGAAGATGAGAGATTGTCTCCTCTTCTTCTTCGTCCATGCAACTCCTACAAAAATCATTTGCAGGGGCTCCAAGTCGAATAGCATGCCTTCCTATTAAGCAGTTCCCAGTCAGGACACCTATAACGTAGCTAATGTGCAATCTACTCAGAGAGATTAATTGTTTTGAGCGCCTGGCGCTAAGAATAGGCCAAATTAGTTTAGTCGCTGCACAGGTGGTGGTGTTATTCCACCTGAAGTTTGTTTTCTCTATGGTATCTTGCTTTAGCATGAGTTTACATGTAGCTAAGGGGATACCTATGCTAGCATTGTGAGCCAGCAGAGGTAAAGTTGTTCCCATTTTTGCAAGTTCGTCAGCTTTACAATTTCCTGGAATGTCTCTATGGCCCGGCACCCAGAAAAGGTGAATGTTGAACTGTGTAGCCATCTCCGTAAGAGATGATCGACAATTTAGGGATGTTAGTGAATTTGTGGAGACAGAGTCTAGGGACTTTAACGCAGCTTGGCTATCCGAGAAGATGCGTATATCATTAGTTGATATAACGTTTTCTCTAAGCCAGGATAGGACTTCTTTTATAGCCAGGATTTCAGTTTGGAACACGCTACAATGATCGGGTAGACGAAAGGAGAGACTTAAGTTTAGTCTATCTGAGTATACGCCTCCACCAACCCCATCCTCCGTTTTTGATCCGTCTGAATAAAAGTTTATAGGATCATCGTTCAAAAATGATGTATTCTCCCAAGAAGACCTGGGAGGTATAGTCACTTTGAAGCTATAGTTATTAAACTGAGGATGGGGTATGGTGTAGTCAATATTACTGTTTATAGTTCTGAACGAGTTCAAAATAGTGGTGTGGCCAATTCCATTATTGATCCACAGAGAGGAGGCCTGAAGCCGTATGGCAGTATTAGCGGCCGTTTGCTTGCTGAAAATGTCCAGCGGTATTAGATGGAACAGAACATCAAGTGAGGCGGAGGGGGTAGAGCGAAGTGCTCCTCCCATACACAGGCAGGCTGTTCGTTGGACTTTGCTGAGTTTATCGCGATTTGTCGATGTATCTAGCGCCGTCCATCATACCGCTACTCCATAAGTAAGGATCGGTCTTATGACCGAGATGTATAGCCAATGTGTAATGCGGGGCTGTAGGCCCCATTTATTACCAATGGCCTTTTTACAGGAGAACAGGGCTACTGTGGCCTTGTTTATTCTCTCTTGAATATTAGGTTTCCAACTTAATTTCTTATCTAAAATGAGACCCAAGTATTTTGCTTGCTCAGAGAATTTATGTGGTACACCGTTTATGAGGGGAGGGTCAATGTGTGGGACTTTGTATTTCCTTGTGAAGAGGACAAGATCGGTTTTTTGTGGGTTAACGCCTAGTCCACACCGATTAGCCCATCTGGTGAGCTTATTTAAAGCGTTTTGTAAGAGGTCTTTTAGTATATTGGGGTGTTTACCCGTTACCGCAATAGCAACATCGTCCGCATAGGCAAACACTCTGTATCCCTCTCTTTCTAGAATAATTAGTAATTCATTTATTTTTAAGTTCCAGAGGAGAGGGGATAGGACACCGCCTTGTGGCGTACCTCTACTGACAACCCTTTGTGTAGTAAAATCGCCCAGTTTTGAATTGATAATCCTGCTTATCAGCATTTGATTAATCAATTCGCTGATCGACTTATCTACCTTCAGAGATGTCAATACACGTGCAATTGCAGATGTGTCGACATTGTTAAATGCACCTTCTATATCTAAGCAGGCAACTAAGGTGTACTCTTTATGATGGAGGGAATATTCGATTGTACGTACTATACTGTGTAGAGCCGTTTCAACTGATTTCCCTTTGTTGTAGGCGTGTTGAGCCTTTGAAAGGAGGGACTTATCAATACTTGGATATCGATCAAACGTTCAAAAGTTTTGAGAAGGAATGATGATAAGCTGATAAGTCTTAGGTCTTTAGGGTTAACGTGGCTGGATTTTCCGGCTTTTGGAATAAAAACAACTTTAACTTGTCTCCAAGACATCGGGATGTATGCCAATTTAAGGCATCCCTTGAAAATGAAATGGATACTCTTGAACATGACCCTTTTATATATATCTTTAAGATATGACGAAATCCACATAACGAAACATTCGTTGAGTTCAATTTTACTTAATTTACTAAGAAGAATTTCATGACTTAACTTGTCTAATGCATTTCTAAATTATGTAAACATGCAATCGAGTTGAGAGTGTTTTTCAAATACATCCAAACAATAAGTAGAGAATTGTAATAAATTAGTAATTGTAGATTTTTCTTTCACAAACCCAAATTGATTTTCAAATATAACAGAAGAACAATAATTAAAAGAAATTATGTCACAGCCAAACAATTCAAACAATTTAGGAATATGTATCAGAAAATTTTTGCTATAGAATAGTAATTCGTTATTCATTTTTAGAACCTTTTCTTATAGATTGGCGTTAGGTAGAAATAATTCCAAAGATCTATGAATTTAGACTCGTTGAAAAGAAGAAACAATATATACATAGGTAACATAAGACACACATTTGACACATTTTTTCAACGTAAATGATGGAAGGATCAGGACTGAAACATTCTTTTAACTTTAAATTAATGTTATGCTAATCAAGATACATATAAATTCTCAGATTGATGCGTCATTAATAATCTTAAAGAACTTTCATGAAGAAGTATTAAAGCCTGCTGGAGAACGACATAGAATAGGTTATATACTCACTTTTTGAGGGAAGTTATAATAATTTCAGGGCATCATAAAAGATCTGCATTGATCTAAGTGTGGCGATTACGACATCAACCGCCAGCCTATTTACATAACATAACCGATCTAGACAATGTTCAAATGGTAGACATGTGCAGTGCATTCAAGAGGACACAAGCGTCCACAGGTTTTTCTCAAAACCCACCTCTGTGTATCAACTCCTACTCTCACCTCCCCGCGGTGAACATCGGGTGCCTAGTACCTCAACTGGAGATTGGGTTCTAACCCCAGTGGAAAGTTGTTGGGGGCAGCAAACGAGAGAGGGGGGAGAGGTGTTTCCACTAAGGCATCTCTCCTTATCCAGACGGCAGCGGACGAATTCTCGAGATGGAATCAACGGTGGCGTCTACAGTTTCAGTAAGGTTGAACTACTTAGTGAACACCTTATAAGGGTTCTACGACATATTCAAAGCCCAGGCCTATAAGGAGCGGTTTATCCGGCTCCCCGTCCTTAGAGTTATACTAAGGATCTGGCCCTCCAGGTTGGGGGTTGTGCCGTCGGGGTGACTTCCTGTCCCCGTAAAAAATACCTTAGTTGCGAAGCACCAACAAGCTTCGCATACGGACGGATTCACTGTTGAAAACCCAACAAAACGAAATAAGGACAACGAACTTTGGATCTGTACGTGGAATGTTAGGTCCCTTAACAGACCACGTGCAGCCGAACAATTAGCGGAAGCCATAAACTGCTGCAAGGCAGATATTACCGCCATCCAAGAAGTGCGATGGGATAGACCGGGCAAACCCAAACTAAAAGACTGCGATGTATACTACGGCGACTGCTACCGAGAACAAAGACAGCGTCTATTTGGGTGTGGATTTGTTGTTGGAACTAGACTCAGGCAAAAAGTCTTGAGTTTCATCAGTGTGAGCGAGCGCATCACGACAATCCGCATCAAGGCTAAATTCGCCAACATAAGCCTAATATGCCACCACAGCGAAACCCTTGGTTTGACGACGAATGCCGGCAAGCACACGCAGCGAAACAACAGGCATACAAAACGGCGCTGCACAGGAGGACCAGAGCTGCTCGCGAGCTCTACGAACAGAAGAGGAGAGAAGAACACCGGCTTCTTAGATGGAAAAAAAGAGAGCATGAGAAGCGATCAAGAAGATAGAGGGATGTCACAACAGGAATGAGGTTCGTAAATTTTACCAAAAGGTAAAAAAAACCTCCCAAGGGTACCAGCCACGAACCGAAGCCTATAAGGACGATCAGAGAAACATCGTAGTAGAACCGCAGTCTGTGTTGAGAATATGGAAAGACCACTTCTCCAAATTATATAACGGCGATGACGAACCGAATTCCGCTGTAAGGGAGATAGAACCACTCAACCTAGGCGACGCAGGTCAACAATTCCGCCGACCCGACCTCGACGAAGTGAAGATAGCTATACCTAAACTGAAGTCAAACAAAGCTGCTGGGGCTGACGGAATCGCTGCTATTCAACTCTTCAAAGCAGCAGGCGATGACTTGGTAGGGAGCATGCACCAACTCATCTGCAAAATATGGTCGGAAGAAAGCATGCCCGATAGTGGAATCTCAGCAGTTTGCCCAATACATAAGAAAGGAGACCCTCTAAATTGCCCCAACTACAGAGGCATCAATCTCCTTAACATTACATATGAGATCCTCTCTGCCGTATTATGTGAACGTCTGAAGCCGTTCGTCAACAACCTGATAGGTTCTTATCAGTGTGGCTTCAGACCAGGAAAGTCCACTATCGACCAAATATTCACACTACGGCAGATCTTGGAAAAAACTCAGGAACTTCAAATCGATACCCACCATATCTTTATCGATTTTAAAGCCGCGTATGACAGCATCTATAGGGAAGAGCTCTACAGAGCAATGTCGAGTTTTGGCATCCCTGTCAAACTTATCAGTTTGTGCAGAATGACGATGGAGAACGCACGCTGCTCTATCAAGGTCGGAAAAGATCTCACAGATGCATTTGATGTCAAAAAAGGTTTTAGACAAGGCGATGCACTGTCATGCGAATTCTTCAACATCGTTCTGGAAAGAATTGTGCGACGGAAGCGAAGAAGATGGGTTTAGTGGTTAATGAGGGCAAGACCAAGTATATGCTGTCATCAAAAAAGGACATTGAACAACGACGTCTTGGACAAAACGTCACCATGGACATCTATAACCTTGAGAGAGTTAAGGTAGTTTATCTACCTAGGCACCGCTATTAACAGAGACAACGACATCAGCGCTGTAATCAAACGAAGAATAACTCTTGGAAATCGCTGCTTCTTTGGACTTAGAAGACAATTGAGTAGTAAAGTCCTCTCTCGAGCAACTATAAGACACTCATCATCCCGGTTCTCATTTATGGCGCTGAGGCCTGGACCCTGTCAAAGAAAGATGAGAGCGTCTTAGGATGCTTCGAGAGAAAAATTCTTTGGGTGATTTTTGGTCCCGTACGCATAGATGGAGAATGGAGGAGAAGATATAACGACGAACTGTACGGGATGTACAGCGACACGGACCTAGTTAACAGAATTAAAGTCCAACGGCTTCCGGGCTCCAGCTCGGAAGGTCTTCGAATCCAATCCCAAGGGAAGGCGCAGAAGGGGAAGACCGCGACTCAGGTGGCGCACGCAGGTGGATGAAGACCTCAACCAACTTGGCGTGCGAAACTGGAGACAACTAGCTAGGGACCGAGCTGGCTGGAAACGCATGTTGGTTGAGGCCCAGGTCCGCCCCGGACTGTAGCGCCACCTTAAGTAAGTAAGTAAGTAACCGATCTAGACGATTTAAACTAACAATATTTCCATTCCCTCCCTTTTAAATATCGTCATCTCTTAACATTGATCGTTTAAACTAAACTTATGACTGGATGAATTCGCTCCAACCATCCTACTGCTCTCTGTATGTTTGTGTTGTTTTTCTAATCAGTCTAGTGAAAGGTTCTGATGCAAAACTAAAAATTTCGCCTGTTTATGACGAAAACATAAACAAAAAAATATTTGAAACTTACCGTAATTTCTCGGTGTACCACTTAAATTCTCTGAACAAGCAAAATACTTGGGTCTCATTTTGGATAAGAAATTAAGTTGGAAACCTAATATTGAAGAGAGAATAAACAAGACCAGGAGGCTTGAAACCCTGTTCTCCTGTAAAAAGGCCATTGGTAATAAATGGGGCCTACAGCCCCGCATTACACACTGGATTTACATATATCTCGGTCATAAGGCCGATCCTTACTTATGGAGTAGCGGTATGGTGGACGGCGCTAGATACAGCGACAAATCGCGATAAACTCAGCAAAGTCCAACGAAGAGCCTGCCTGTGTATGGGAGGAGCACTTCGCTCTACCCCCTCCGCCTCACTTGATGTTCTGCCGCTAATACAGCCATACGGCTTCAAGCCTCCTCTCTGTGGATCAATAATGGAATTGGCCACAGCACTATTTTGAACTCGTTCAGAACTATAAACAGTAATATTGACTACACCATACCCCATCCTCAGTTTAATAACTATAGCTTCAAAGTGACTATACCTCCCAGGTCTTCTTGGGAGAATACATCATTTTTGAACGATGATCCTATAAACTTTTATACAGACGGATCAAAAACGGAGGATGGGGTTGGTGGAGGCGTATACTCAGATAGACTAAACTTAAGTCTCTCCTTTCGTCTACCCGATCATTGTAGCGTGTTCCAAGCTGAAATCCTGGCTATAAAAAAATTCCTACCCTGGCTTAGAGAAAACGTTATATCAACTAATGTTATACGCATCTTCTCGGATAGCCAAGCTGCGTCAAAGTCCCTAGACTCTGTCTCCACAAATTCACTAACATCCCTAAATTGTCGATCATCTCTTACGGAGATGGCTACACAGTTCAACATTCACCTTTTCTGGGTGCCGGGCCATAGAGACATTCCAGGAAATTGTAAAGCTGACGAACTTGCAA
This sequence comes from Eupeodes latifasciatus, assembly GCA_920104205.1. Lineage (NCBI taxonomy): Eukaryota > Metazoa > Arthropoda > Insecta > Diptera > Syrphidae > Eupeodes > Eupeodes latifasciatus. The sequence goes on from OV049924.1 coordinate 182,769,157, forward strand.
AAATGGGAACAACTTTACCTCTGCTGGCTCACAATGCTAGCATAGGTATCCCCTTAGCTACATGTAAACTCATGCTAAAGCAAGATACCATAGAGAAAACAAACTTCAGGTGGAATAACACCACCACCTGTGTAGCGACAAAACTAATTTGGCCTAATCTTAGCGCCAGGCCCTCAAAACAATTAATCTCTCTGAGTAGATTGCACATTAGCTACGTTATAGGTGTCCTGACTGGGCACTGCTTAATAGGAAGGCATGCTATTCGACTTGGAGCCCCTGCAAATGACTTTTGTAGGAGTTGCATGGACGAAGAAGAAGAAGAGAAAATCTCTCATCCACGTAGACGTAGAATCCACCTTGGAGACTACTACTTCAACGATACCAGCGATCTAAAAAATTCTGACATTACTTGTCTCCTACGCTTCATTCGAAGAATTGGTTCAACGAGTTAAGCTGATTAACTGATCCATGTGGTATCACAACGGACCATATTTTGGTCTAAGTGTGTTGGACTTCCCAACCAACAGCCACTTTAACCTAACCTACCGTAATTTCTCGGGGTGTCAACTCAATAGCTCTTGTCAATTCTTAAATTTCACATAGGCCCCGTGGAAATATCTTGATTTGAGATTTTTCAAAGTTCAGCAAAACATCCAATTAAATTTGTTAAAAAAAATGTGTACCATTTTCTTTCAACTATATTTTTATTAATTTATATTAGGCTTAAAATGTATTTAATGAATTATACTTATTGTTGTCAATTGTTTTCATTTCAGAATAACAGTTTATCTGAATCTCTTCTTTGTTCGTCTGGAAGTTCTATAATTGCAATAAAAGCCACAAAGGAGGGTCCTCGAAAAATACTTATTGTATCTTCCAAAGGAAATCAAATCAATTTTCGAGATGCCATGACTGGACTTTTGCTAAGATCTTTAGATATATCCGATAGCTTACACATTTATAGTATTCTCCTAGACGATGGTTGCGTTTACTGTGGAACTCAACGCAATGAAATTCATCAATATAATTTTACTGTAAGTTTTGTTTGTTTTGTTTAAATTTCCAATAAAATAATATTATTTTAATTTTAGACTGGAGGACGTTTGGCAATATTTCGTTGTGGAAATGGGGCAGTCTCTATGAAATTGTACAAAGATAGATACATTTTCGTTGGCTGCTATGACGGATTTGTTTATGTTTTGGATAAGAAAACAGGATGTCAAATAGGACGGTTTCCAGGATCTGGAAAAATGATATTGGCATTGGAGATCGCAGGCGATAAAGTAAGATTTTCTTCTTTAAATTAGCTGTTCCAAAATATAAATATGTACAAACTAAATAATTTAATTTCCTTTCTCATTTTTGTTTAGCTGATTACATCGGCCAAGGATAATACAATGCAAATTATTGATATACCCAAGTATATTGCCACTATAAAGGATAAAAGTTAAAAACAGAATTTATTCATAAGCCTTACAACTTTAACGCAACATTGTTTTGTTTTTTATATTATATACAATATGTAAACTTTTTTATATTTTAAGAACGAAATTAATTTTAATTTCATTAAATTTAAATTTTTGGTTCATAACTTTACGCAAAAAAAGTTTTAATAAATTAAATTATATAATGTGAATTCTTTTAATTACAAATAAATATTAAACAAGTCAAATTTTAGGTAGTTTTATTATCGAACGTTGGGAACGCTTTGTAATTTTTAAAAATATGCAATTTTAAATATGGATCCAGTTAACCTGGTGACCTGGTGAAAAATTGAAATTTTCCATTAGGTTTCTCCTCTGACAAGTCGCGCAAAACTAAAAACGATAAATAATCATTATCCAATGCTTGCCTTAGGTTATCAGTGACTTTTAAAGGCGCATAAATACAACTGTGTTTCTTAAGAAACCCAGATTGAGGAATTGAGATAAGCATTGATTTCATTCAAAGACTTTAGACGGAAATTTGTCTGAATTCATCACCGTTTTTGGAAGTGATTGGCTGCCTTCCGTAACATAGGGTACATTCTAGTCCCGACCCATCCGGAAGTCTCATTTTAATTTTCGAAAAGACAACTTTAACCAACTCAAAAACCTTTTAAACTATTTTTTTTTTTTTGATTTATTTTTGTCCTTTAACACCCCAATTGACATTGTCCTAAAATTATTCTATACAAAAACCTTTGAATGCTTGCCTCTACGTGCCTCAAAAGACCCTCTACCTTCAATGTAATTTTTAACCTCATGCTATATCTTTAGTCAGTCATATGGCATTTCACCCAACTCTATTTAACCTCTCGCTTTCGCAAGCCATTTTCGGTACTTATGGAAAAACTATTGTATTTAAAAATAAGAACGAAATCTCTAACTATCGTACGATAGCTAAACTTTCTTCAAAACCCAATCTCTTCTTAAGCATTATCTATGGATCTCTTTGTTTTCATTGTATGTAATTAGTTTTTCCACTAAAACATGGTTTTATTAAAGGCAGGTCCACTGCGACGAACCTAACAAAATCGAATGCAAAGAAAGAAGGCTATGATGTTGATGTTATTACTACTGACTTCTTCAAAGCTATCGATTTGTCACCGTTGCAGACATACTTTTAGTTTTTAGTCATAATAATTTTAGCTCAAGCTATCTTATTGTTTTTATTGCTAATCATGAACTTAAATAAAGCAAACAAAAGTATGCCAAATATGACACAGTGTTAGGATATGGTTTTTAATTCTGGAACATTGTAATGACAAGAGTAGACAAAGCGCGTTAAGTCATTCAACATTCGGGTAGTACGGCTAAAGAACAATCTCTGTACTTAACAGTATGGCCGAAGATGGGCAGTGTATTGATGGGCATTTCAAGGCATTTTAAAAGCTCTTTTTTGATGAGCATTTCAAGGCATTTTAAAAGCTCTTTTTTGAATACTGTTTTGGATTATTTGCAAACTTTGGAAAATTAAAGAAAAATAACAAATAAAATAGTCTATGTGCTTATATACAAATTTATTATAACTTTTTTACATACATAAAATCTACTTTATCAAATATATGTATTCAAATATTATTAAAATATCAATTTTTATAAATATTTAGGTAACACTAAGATTTTGAATGGGGATTATCATGTTGAATGGATATTGCAATAATTCAATGCACGATGGTCTCTGTTTTGGATTATGTTGGAGGCACTTCTTTGCCATCTGTTGTAGATACAAGTGTTATTTAGAAAGTTTAAATAAATACATTTTTTAATATTACCTGCACTAACATAACTGGATAGTATGATGGTAACGCTGGATATTGAATTTCCGTGGAAGGGCTAGTTATAGCATTAACTTTGGCATAAATATTTTTTATGTGTCCGAATGGTGTCTTTTGATACATAAGAAGATATAGAATACAACCTAACGACCAGACATCGGATTTTGTTGAAATCTTAAAATTAAAAAAAAAAATGTTTGATATTATAAAAACTTAATAATTTATCAAGAGATATATCGCTGATGACGGAGCTCTTTTTTGAGTTTAAAAGTCCAAGAGTTATTTGGTTTATGAAGCAATAAGGGCAAAACCAAGTACATACATATATTCACTGCAGGTGAACAATTTAAGTAGACTCTCATTGTAAGAAAAATTAGACTCTCATTGTAAGAGAAATAAATGCAAAATAAGAAAAAAATATTTTGAATTTAATTGTTACATATACATTTATTTAAAAAAAAGAAAAATATTTTTAAGGAGTTCATGGAATTCTAAATAATAGTTGTTTAATTGTTTCATGTTGTATATTGTTCCAAGAATCCTGTAATATATTCCACATTGCAGATTCGGATGAAGGGCATTGATCCCGGGCCCTTTTATTCAGCTCCTCCCACAATAGCTCAAAAGTCGTGACTTGTAATATTTGTCTTAGTTTGATCTATCTTTCAGGTAGACCCAGCAAACTATGGACGTTTGTTTAGAATCAGTGTCCTGTTGAAATACAAATCCTTGGTCAATCAATCAAGAGATCAAACTTCTCCAAATAGTCCAGCATCTCTTAGTCTACGTGTGGTGACCTTTTCCAATGACAGCGGCTTGCTTCGTGTTGTATTTATATCGGCATGTATTTCTGGTGCAGCTCGTAATACGGTGATAAGTAGCACTAGGTTTCCAAGACGGAAGATCTACATAGCAACCTGGCGATCTCCGGATGGTCGAACCACCAACAAAATCGACCATGTGCTAATCGGTGCAAGGCACGCATCCAACATCTTGAACGTGCGCACTTTCCGAGGAGCAAACGTCGACTCTGACCACTTTCTGGTAGTGGCTAAGTTTAGAGCTCGAATATCAAACGACAAAAAAACACGTGCGGCCCAAAGAAAGAAGTTCAACATCGGTTGCCTTAGCACATTGGAGAATGCCAGAGACTACAGTGAGCGCCTGAGCGAGCGACTCTCCGCCGCCGTCCTCCCAAATACTACAGACGTCAACACATTGTGGAACCAATATCGCGAAATAATAAAAAATGTAGCCGAGACCACCATAGGTTACCAGCCACCCCCGAAAAAGAACCCGTGGTATGATGATGAGTGCGTGATATTCAAAAGAGAGACGGAAAATGCACGTGTGCAGATGCTGCAACGGAAAACAAGAGCAGCAAGGGAAGAGTACCGCACGAAAAGGAGAAATGAGAAAAAGACCCTGCGAAGGAAGAAAAGAGCATCCGCAGTTTCTCAGCTCAAAGATCTAGAGGAGTCTCGGACCAAGAGCAACACCCGACGTTTCTTTAAAAGGTCGAAGCAATTAGCTTCTGGTTTCAGAACCGGGACACAAGCTCTTCGAAACAGTGAAGGAAACCTAGTCACCGAAGCACAGGGAATTGTAGATGTTTTCAAGCAGCACTTCCAACAGCTGCTGAATGCGCAAAATGTCGAGCAAAATAATGACGAAAGAGAAGCAAGACCAGTCAATGAGGACCCAGTCCCAGCCCCCAGCAGAGAAGAGGTAGAAAGAGCCATCCAAAAGCTAAAAAATAACAAGTCTGCCGGGTCGGATGGCATACCCGCGGAACTCTTTAAACATGGAGGAGGTGTTTTGATAAACCGCATGCATCAGGTCGTCACCAAAGTGTGGGAGGAAAAATGCATGCCCACTGACTGGTCGATAAGCTCCATATGCCCCATCTACAAAAAAGGCGATCCGATGTTATGCATAAACTACCGTGGCATATCCCTGCTTAATGTTGCATACAAAATCCTATCCAACGTACTGTGTGAGCGTCTTAAACCTTTCTGCGACACAATAATCGGCACGTACCAGTGTGGCTTTAGGCCAGGCAGAACAACGATAGACCAAATATTCACACTGAGGCAGATCCTGGAAAAGACCAACGAATTTCAAGTCGAAACCCACCATCTTTTCATCGACTTTAAAGCTGCTTATGATAGCATCCACCGCCAAGAGCTTATGATGGCGATGTCTGAATTCGGGATCCCGAACAAACTGATCCAGCTGTGCCGCATGACGCTAAACAATACGCAGTGCAGTGTGCAAATGGGTAACAGCTCATCCGAGTTATTCCAAACTTGCGCATGGTTTAGACAAGGAGATGCGTTGTCATGTGACTTCTTCAACATAGTCCTGGAGCAGATAGTACGTAAGGCAGGTGTGAGCACGGAGGGCACTATCTTCAACAAATCCACCCAGCTCCTAGGCTTTGCGGACGACATAGACATAATCGGTCGATCCAAGAGAGCTGTGCTTGAGGCCTTCACAGCGATTGAAGAACAGGCGAAACTAGTTGGTCTTGAAGTGAATGAGGACAAAACAAAGTACATGTTATCAACAAACAAAGCAACATCTGTCCACCGCCCAGGACAAAACGTCACTGTTGGTAGCAGCAATTTCGAGGTAGTTAAGGAGTTCACCTACCTTGGAACAAGCATCAATCCCACGAACGACACCTTAGTGGAGATCCGAAGAAGAATTACCCTAGCGAACCGCTGCTGCTTCGGTTTGGCCAAACAACTGGGTTCAAAACTCCTCACTCGAAAGACAAAGTGTCTGCTAAACAAAACTTTGATTTTACCAGTCCTACTCTACGGCGCCGAGTGCTGGACGATAAGTAAAAAAGGGGAATTGATACTGGGCACTTTCGAAAGAAAAATTCTTCGACGGATTTTTGGTCCCGTATGCGACGATGGCGAATGGAGAAGAAGATACAACCGAGAACTGTATGAGCTGTACCAAGATGTGGATGTAGTCCAGAAGGCCAAGAAAAGACGACTACATTGGCTCGGCCACATCGAGCGAATGGACGACAACGCTCCAGCCAAGAAAGTCTTCTCATCCCAGCCCCCAGGTTCAAGACGACAAGGAAGACCGAACCTACGGTACAAGGACCAAGTGACTGCGGATGCCAGAGCGCTTGGTCTCGGTGACTGGAGAGTGCATGCGAGGGATCGTTCACGATGGAAGACTGCAGTATCTCAGGCTGAGACCCTTCATGGATTGTGAGCCGGATAAGTAAGTAAGTAAGTGTATTTCTGGTGATGTTTTTCGTTTGTTTCGTTTGCTTGTAATCACTATTAGCATATCCTCTTGTGTATATGTAGATCCAGGTAGTGTTGAGTGTAGTGAAACATTAAGTAATCAGGTTTTAGATTACCGCTCAATGCCAAGCCCTCGATTCCTTCAACTGTGTAGCAACTTCCCTTTGGGATTAGCCTTCTTTAATAAGAGTGAAGATGGCAGACCGTTATTCAATCGTGGTTCCTGCAACTTTTCAAATTTTGAACTCAATAGTTGAGGAATATCATATAAATGCCTTTGATTCGAAAACGTGGCTTTTAAATTAAAACTTGCAAATTCAGGTCTAAAATGTTTCGATTTTAAAAACATTTGTATGTACGGACTCATTAAAAAAAATGCTGAATCAACAACAAAAATTCATAAAATTTATTTAATAAAAATCCGACTTTTACTGAACCTGAACGTGTTACGTATTGGTGAGTTAAATACTCAGGACCTGATGGCATCCTCCCTATTGTTTTGAAGAGGTGCTCTTCAACGCTGGCGAAAATATTGCGTAAGCTTTTAAGCTATCCTAATTTTCAGGTCTCGTTCCGAGTAGATGGAAAACGGCATATGTCCAGCCGATACCCAAAAATGGCGAATCCTCTTCTCCCTCTAGTTATCGACCGATCGAACTTACGTTCCTTCTTCCCAAGGTCATGAAAACGCGGATTATTTATCAGCTCAAGAAATGCTCGTATCTCCAAGACCGAAAGCTTCTTAAAGACCGTAACAATAGGTGCACTGGTGATTTCATAGTTCACCTCATTGAATAGTGGAACATGTTCTTACATCGTTTTTGAGAAAGTAACACTATTGCACTTGATATTTCAAAAGCATTCGAAAGAGTTTGGCACCAGGATCGTGAGATGCGTGCCATCGGGTTTCACGAATTCCTCCTTTGTTAGATTAGAAATAACCTTACGGACCGTTGAATATAAGAAGTATTAGATGGTTTCAAGTCTGGGAAACAAAAAATGAATGCTGGTGTGCCTTAGGACTCTGTTCTGTCCCCGACACTCTTTTTCATTTTTATTATTGATCTCCTGCTAATCTTTAAATTTGGATCTTCAACGGCAATATATGATAAGTTCATCAAATTCTGACCTAGACAGCATTTTAAAATGGAAATCGAAATTCAATGCTGCCTACAATCGTTGAAAACTAATTTACCACCACTATCCTATAATATATGCCACTATAAGTGGCATTTGCATCAAGGTGATTGAAAACCTCGAAATACTCGGTATGTGTATCTCTAAGTATCTCTTGTGGAAGGATCACATAAGCGATGTCTGTAAAAATGTAGCTAGATATTTGGGTTTCCTAAGGCGCTGCAAGAAATTTGTCTCTCCTTTTGATCTGGTCATTATCTATAAGACCTATATACGTCAAAAACTTGAGTAAAATTCCCATCTTACTTTAGTCTCTTAACACAGTATTGAACAAAGAGCATTTAAATTGATTGATGATGATATCATTTTCTAAAGAAATAACCAATTGCATTCCTTTCTTCAAGCAATTCAACTCTAATACTCCAGCCTCCAGGAATGGTCATCATTATACCCTCGAGTCTAGCTTCATTACAACTGTGCAGTACAAAAATTCGTTCTTTAGCCGTACTTCGTGAATGTCGAATGCTTTACCGCAGTCTGTCTTTTATAGTCATTGAAATATTCAGGAATTCAAAACCAATATGCATTGAAACCTCCTTCAAACCCTCTCTCTATTATTATAAACAAATATAAATGTAATATATTGTTGCAGCTCCTAAAATATTCGTATCTTCTTGGCAACAAAATCAGAACTGATGTAAACTCCTCACAAAATAAAACGTAAAACGAAATTTACCTTTATTTTAGGCTGGTTCTTTCCCATTGGGCTATTTCCAGTTGATGTGTCAATCAAAGCTTCCGGACTTATATAATTAAACGTGCCTGCTTGTGAGAATTTTATTATACTTGTTGAATCAATTGCAATATTACTCGCTATTCCAAAATCTATCAGCTTCAGTCTTCCGTGAACCATCAAGAAATTTGCAGGCTTGAGATCTGAGTGTATAACACCTAAAAAAAAAATAATATTTTATTACAAACAAGAACAAAATAATAACCATCTCTTTTTATTTATACCATTTTGATGAATATAAGAAACTGATTGTAACATCTGATACCAAAAGTTCATCAATACGTAGAGAGGTAAGTTAGTTTTGTAGGATGAAAGAATTTTATGCAAATCGGAATCACCCTTTTCCATAACCATGTATAATTTGGATTCTTTGGCAAGAAGTTCACTGGGAAGTTAAAACTTTTGAAAGATGAAATAATGCATGCAAATTTCGTACTCACTATTCGTATAACGATACCACACAGATATTTCCCTGAAGTTTTGCTAATAATTTTGTTTCGTTCAAGTAGCCCTCGACCACTGCAGCATCTCCTCGTAGATCAACTATCTACAATAAACAAACAAAAATCGGGAAATTGTTTAATTGTTTTCATGTAATATATAAAATAACAATAGTAGTAGCCAGCAATGCACGGATAGTAACACTGTCCTAAAGAAAGTTCAATTTTAATCAAGTCTTTATTCGTTTTGGAAATCAATATTTTCTCTAAGGGTATCTTTGTCATAAAAAAGCTTCTCACGATTGTATTCGTAACTTACATTGAACTTGGTTCCTGGAAAACTGAAGCGACATTATGGTCATGCTGTTTAAGCAGTTGTCCTGACGTATAATGTAAACTCATTATACAGCCTTGATAAGAGGACGTCATTCAACATGTTTATGAAAAACAACAAACCGGACATCGCTCTTATAAGTGAAACCAATGTTACCCGCAGGAACAATATTAACATCGTCAGATATAAGACCTTCCGACAGGACAAAGGTCAGCACGGAAGAGGCACAGCCATCTTCTCGAGGGAAAATATATCTTTCAGCACCAGCGAAATTATCATGCCAGGCCTTCAAACAAGCGAAGCTACAGCGGTCCAGATAGATCTAGGACAAGGAGAAAAGTTGACAGTAATCGGCGTTTACTTCAAATGCGGTTCCTATAAATTAAACATCCATGGCGACCTCAACATACTCAACAGTGTCTTAAAACAAACAACTTACGATCTAATTGGTGGCGACTTCAATGCAAGACACCACAGGTGGCAGGATACCGCTATCAGTGCTGAAGGCAAATTCATCGTCGACTGGTTGGACCTTCACAGCGATGAACATTTTTTGATTATAGTGTCGCAACCAAAGCCAACCTTTCCAAAAACTCCATCAACTTTAGATTTTTTCCTATCAACTTCCAATTTCATTTATATTCTTCCAGAAATCAGCAACTTCACCTGTTCAACGGTGCCCAGCGACTCTGACCACGAAGCAGTTCTGCTTTCGATAAAACTCAATCAGCCGGCCATCCTAACAGCGAGACCCCAAGCAGACTACATAAATTATAGAAAACTCAACGTCGAGAAAATGCAGAGGCATATCGAGCAATACTTGGTACTTCCTCCTGCCAACAGAAACCTCCAGAATAATGAAATCGATGGTGCCGTCGAAATTCTGGAAGCGACAATCGGCAACGCTCTTGACGTTCAAAAGGTTCCCATGACATCCAAAGATAGGTACCAACATCTCCCGGAATATGTACAAAAGTTGTATTCGCACCGACAAAGGTTGGGGAAAAGGCTACAGAGAATTCACCAGAGAGAACTCAACACAGTGAATCGGGATTACCAGACAGTGAAAAGCGAACTCGAATGCGTTAACATCATGTTCCGGAACTCTATTCGACACCACAATGACAAATCTTTCAAGAAGAGATTGCGAGAAATAAAACCCGGACCAGACGCCTTCAAAGAAATCAACCGCTTTATAGGAAGAAATAAACCACTACCGGAAGTCATGATGGACAACACCACTGAGATTACATCGTTGGATGACAAAGTGGAAGCCTTTGCCAACCACTTCGAAGGCAACTTTACCCCCAACCCTCCGTCTAGCCCACTTTTCATCAACGAAGTGAATGATTCCATCCAACAAACTCTGGCTCCCACTCTAGAGAGAAGTATATTCAACAAAACCAACCTGGCAAATAACACAACTGACAACCCATACTTGAGCACTTCAGAGGAAATATGTGAAATAATAAACCACGGCAAACCAAAGAAGTCAACAGGGCCGAATGGGGTTTCTAACTTCATCCTGAAGAGGCTACCGCAAGCAGTGTTTATATTCCTGACAATCGTCTTCAACAACGACTACTTTCCCCAATAATGGAAAACTGCTAAGATCGTGGCAATTCCCAAGAAAGGAGATCGGAATTATACTTCTAACTACAGGCCCGTATCTCTCCTGAGTAACATCAGCAAACTCCTGGAGGAAATTATATTAAGGAAACTGAAAAAATTCTGCTGTGAAAACAGTATAATTCCTGACATGCAGTTTGGTTTTCGGGAAAAACACTCGACGCTGCATCCTTTGATGAAGTTTCAACACGACATCACCACAGCTCTTAATAGCCATCGTGTCACCGTTGGATGCCTTCTGGACGTTGAGAAAGCATTTGATAGCGTATGGATTGAAGGCCTTATTCATAAACTTCACATGCTGGGCTTTCCAATCGCACTAATAAGAATTATTTTTTCTTTTCTCTCTTCCAGAAAATTCTATGTACAATTGGAGAAATGCAAATCGTCAATGAAGAACATCAGGGCTGGAGTTGCCCAAGGATCGAAGCTCGGCCAATTTCTATACAGCATCCTGACATCTGACCAACCTAACCCCGTCAACTGCGAGAACCTTCTATATGCCGATGATTCCTTAACCTACTGCTCCTCAATGTCACCACATATAGCCGTGAAGAAAATAGAAGAACACATCCACCGTCTCTTTGACTTTTACCATAAATGGGGGGAAGCGACAATATGCAGAAACCTGAAGTTGAAACTCCCAGATGGATCATCACTTTCAGCCAAGAGGATCGTCCAGTACCTGGGAATTTATTTCCACGAGCTATTAAAGTTTAACCCACACGCCCAGAAAGTTCCTAGGAAAGTCAGCTGAACCTTTCATCGTGTCCATCCATTGATGAAGAAGAGCAATGGACTAAGTCAACAGACCAAAATCCTGATGTACAAACAACTGCTGAGACCAGTCATTGGATATAGTTTTCCCGTTTGGTACACCATCTCCAAAACGGCCATGAAGCAGCTAAAAGCCTTCGAAAGAAAGATACTAAGAATCTGCACTGGGCTTGTCTTTGACAGGGAGCGTCAAAAATACTTTAAAAACTACAGAATTTATTCTGAAGCGAGAATAAATGCATTGGACAACTACCTACTACTCTTGGCTAAAAAGTTAGTAGGTAACTCATCTAGCCAGCCGAACCAACTAATAAGAAGGATGACAACCCATCAGCGACTGCCAGAGGCCAGGTACCTTAGCGTCATGGACATTATGGATGATAACATAATTCAAGTCAACAACGAAGATGCCGTTGCATTCTACGCTGGCCCCGAGTCAGCCCACCGACGACGTGGCTAAACAAGCCAACAACCCTCTAACCAATCAACAAATCCAACAAATGACAACCGGGAAGGAACACCCCGAGGATAACCAAGTCAACCGACTTTTATTTTTAGAACGCCATACATATTAAACAATATTTTAATTTAAACTTAAGCCAATGTATAAAGTTAGGCCCCCTATGTGCCAACAAACTATTTTATTCTAAGACAATGTATCTATTTAATCTTAAGACTATCCAATTGTATATATAAAAGTTCAATAAACAAATCTTGAATCTTGAAATCTTGTTTAAGAAGTTGTAAATTCAAAAGTAAGAACCGTAGATATAAATAGGAATGTGCTCAGGAGCTTTTCTGAGAGAAGAGAGCCAAAAGAGAGGCTTTACAGTTGTGTCAGAAAAGGAGGACACGAGATTCCCTTCTGCTCTATACTGACAACAGAAGCAATAAAAACCATTTTTTCAGGAACAAGATGAATTATGAGCAACATAAAGTCGAGAAGATACAGGAGTATTTGAGAGATATGGGCAGCCCCTGGTACTTTTTCCAGTATCTAGTAATCGGCGAACAAAATGGGTCTTTTTATCTATAAAGAGAATACCAAGTATATGTTGTCATATAATAGAGTCGATTCCCATCGCAGACTTACTCAGACCGTGGTCAGTGAATTTGTCTATCTTGCCAATGCTGTAAAGTCTGCAAAAAAATCAGCGGTGAAATAAAATATTCTCCAAGGGCTTAGCAAGAAATTGAGGAATAAAAACTTATTTCGAGGGTACAAAGCATTTTTAATGTTTTTCAAAATATTCTGCACTTGAACTAATTTTTCAAACATCCAATATGCTTTTTCAAGACATCTTTATATTTATTTTTAAAATTTGTTTAAAAAAGCTACAAGATTGGAAACCCAAAACAAAAAGCTGATATTTTTGTTGAACATCTCGCGAATGTTTTTAAACCATTCCTAGCAAATACGGCTGCAGATTCCTTAAAGTTTGTAAATAGTCACGCTAAGAACTATGTGTCCACACAAGTTATCTAATAACAAATCACCAGGGACGATCTTATAACTGCTCAGGTTTAGAAAGAAATGTCCTCAATAGCCTTAAACTAAAATATGAACTACATCACTGGAAAATTGCAGAAGTAATTGTTATTCCTAACTAGGGCGGACCCAGACTTTTAATCAGGGGGGTGGGGTCACACACTTAACATAAAGATGAGTTTTTGAGTACCGCTTAAAAATGTTCTTTAATGTTCTGTAAAGGAGGCTGATAAAATTACAATAACGTAATGTTTATACATTTTAATTTTTTAATTATTAGATTTATTCAGAACACTGTTGTTCATCAAGTCATACTAATTTGAAAGTATTCTAAGATTTCAAAAGTTCTCTACATGTGTCCTATTTAAGAGCCAAAATATAGGGTGTCCCAAAATTAACGCAAGATTTCTTGCGTTAATTTTGGGACACCCTTTATAAAGACAAGTATTTTTTTAAACACTTAATCAATCAAAAAGGGTTACCATTTGATGAGATTTCGTTTCTAAATAAATATGTATATCAACTTGTTTGAAATTAACGCAAGATTTCTTGCGTTAATTTTGGGACACCCTATACAAAGTATATAAATATAGTCTAGGGGAGTTTTTGGTGCATTTCATGCCGAAATGTTAGAAACTAAGTTGAAACTTTGCTTTTTTCCAGAAATAATATATTCGGTTTTTGTTTGCATTTTTATAGATGCGAAGAACGCTACAATAATATAGATGCAGAAACCCAGAAAATGAGAAAGTTTGCCAGAAAAATTTGATCTTTTTTCTTGCATCTGATACGAAGAATGTTTGGGCTTTTTTTGACGTATGTATTTTTTTCGCACCCAATTTTCGGGAGTTATTACTAAGTTTATTTGTCTGTTTACTCGTAGATTGGAGCTGAAAATAGGTGCATTTAAGTAAATTATATCTTTAAAAATTAAATAATATAACAAATTAAGGTAAACAAATAAGTTGGCAAGAAACTTTAGTGTGGCACTCACAAATTAAACGTCTTCAGTTCTCGGGAGATTCAGAGCTTTTATAATAAATTAAAAGATATGAAACGTTCATTATGTATTTATATAACCATTAGTTTAACGAAAGTATCACTTACGTCGTTTTTGGGACATTTATATTCGTTAAATTCGTCTTTAAATCTCAATTTTAGAGCATCCAAAGCAAATTCACTTCAAAAAGTAGATTTGTTTAATTTTGTATGATCATAAAAGTTTTTATCTTTAATAGAAAATTAATTTTGAAAGAAAAAAAAAAACATTTTAAGAAAGCCTTACACTATATATGTGCGTCAAAAAAGAAATGCACGACTGGTACGTACGAACTTGCAAATCGTATCCAAAGAGTCTGTTTAAAAATAATTCCTGTATTTTAAGATTTTAAAACGCAAAAAGATTTCTCAAAAAAAAAAACAAATTTTTCAAAATTTTTATTTGAAAATCGTTAGAGTGGTTTTTTTAACTAACTTTTTATATATACAATTTTTCAATATTAGCTATACGTTTTACATTTCAATTTCGTAAAAAATGATGACCCATTTTCAAGATATCGGATTTCTAAAAAAATGTTATATTTTTTAAAAATCAAAAAATAATGACATTTTTGATTATCAAATATTACTGAGAGAGTATAAGAGCTTGTGCAGAAAAAACTATCGAAATCGGTTTATGAGTTTTTGAGAAAACTAAAAACAGAAATTAACAGTTCTATAGGGGGTACCCTCCTGGAGCAATACAAAAATATTTGTTTTATATTGAAAGAACCCAAATTAAGAAAAAAATTAGCGAACATTACAAAAAATCTACCGGTTTGTTTCTGAGAAAATTCGAATTTTTTATTTTTGGCCAAAAAATTGTATGAGGACTACTGTCACTTTTAGTCTAAGAAAACATTTTACAAAAAGCCTAACATGAATCGGCTCAAAACCTTAATTTCCAAATTTGAAGTCAATCGACAAAATGGTTTGGGCTGTAGGGCGAGGTCAGACGGACGGAATCGGGGAACCCACTTTTTTCAACTTCTCTACCATCGTTATGTTATGTTGTTTGATTAAAATCTCGAGTTCGAAATTTTTGAAAAATGAATAACTTGCCATATACATATGTATGTAGTTCCTATATGTCGCAAGTAAAAAACCGATGAATATGAATTTAAGAAACAAAAACATAACTAATGTTTCAATTTCTACAAACAATACAGAAGTACTTTACTTCAATACTGCGAAATACCTTGGAAGGATTTTGGATGCAAATCTTAAACGAAACTAAGCACATCAAGAAGAAAAGAAAAGAGCTAAACTTGAAGTACAGAAACAAATTTTTTATAAGAAAGTACTGACATTCATTTGGACTAATAACATCCAACTATGGGCCGTACAAAGAAAACAAATTCTGAACCAATCTACAAGTTCCATTTAATTGCAGTGTCCTACACTACTCGGTACCGATGCTTACCGATTGTCTTTTCAAGATTTTTATTTTATTTCTTTTGTTTTGCCAAACATAAGTTGCAGTTCGATGTCTAAGTTTAAGTTTTGCTATTATTACATTATATAAGTTGATTTAAAACTTAAATAACACAAATTAATTATTAAGAACTAGTAGAGAAATTATTATGCAGTCAATCGAGATTATTGGTCCATGTTAAAACTGATCAATGAATATACACCTACAAATCATGAAATATGGAAAGAATCAGTAGTTATTAAAGTAGTTACTACGTGTAATAAGTGTGAGGAATTTAGACCTATAAATATGTTACCCAAGTGTAAACAAATATTGGAAAAGTTTTGTTGCTGATCAGTTTCAAAAATTTTAATAGATTGTTATTGTTGGTGTGAAACTGCGATTAATTGTGTTGTATGGAAGTGGAAAAGACAAATTGACTAGGGAAATTCGGTGGTAGTTGATTTTTGATTTAAAACGTGCCTTTAAAATTATCGATAGACAGATCTTGATCGAAAAATTGTGAATGCATAGTGCATGCCAAATAGAAGCCAGAGAACTAAAGTGAATGATAAAATACAGTGTTTTGCAAAAGTATAATCGCAACATATAAAAATTCTGTTTTATTTCTTTTTTGCTCTCCGGTCAAGTGGCCTTAGTTTTAGGGACATTGGAAATTGGGATCTTGTTGTTGGAAATTTTTTAAAAGATCCGCAGTCTTATGGAACAAAAAAAGAGACCTAGGCCGTTGATGTTTCTCGTCGCAATAATAGGCGAATAATAAATCTAGCTTCCAATTCGGCGCGCTCTTGGAGTTAAACGTTTCGGTTTCGACTGTTTTTCGTGTGTTGAAAAAGAGTAAAGTAATTGTTCGGGCAAAAAACTCAGTGTTTAGTCACCTTATTTCAAATGCCGAAGTTTAACGCATTTTATTAAAAGGTTATTTTCAGTGACGAAAAAAAGTTTAACGTTGATGGCCCTGATGGCTTTAACGGATATTGGCACGACCTAAGGAAAGAAAAAAAGTATTCTCCAAGAGGAACTTCGGAAGTGGCAGCTATATGGTTTGGGGGGCTTTATGTGACCGCAGTAAAGTTGCAGAAGCTTTAACCTCTACCTGGATGAATAGTGAAGCTTACACACAAGTTCTTCAAGACAATTTGCTGCCCAATCTGAGACGATTTTGTAGGTTTCAGCATATCTTTCAACAAGGTAATGCTCCAATCCACGTTAGTCTTCAAAGCTTAAATTGGTTTCAAGATCACAATATAAATTTAATGGAGTGGCCTGCTCACTCACCAGATTGCAACCCAATTGAAAATATTTGGGGAATTCTGTCAAGAAGAATTTATGCTCAAAATGAGCAGTATAGTAGTGTTGCAGAGCTCCAAGAGGCAATTCTGGACGAATGGAAATCGTTGAACAATTCTCTATTGAAAAAACTGGTCAAGAGAATGCCAAATTGAGTTTTTAAATTAATTGAAAACAGGGGAACAAGATCCCATATTAATTTTTTGTAAAATATTTTATTCAAAATTATCAGAATTGCAAATAAAAAAATGTGATTATACTTTTGCAATGCAAGAAAAGCTTGTTTTTGTTTTCTAAAAATTAGAGGCGAAAGTAACGGAATATTTTTTTCTCTCAATCTTCTTATTTATTAATTTTTTAAATTTATTTGATAAAAAATTAGTAGTGTCCCGCTGCAATTCTCGGTTTTATATAAAAGCATTTTAATATGGTGCCATTATACTTTTGCAAAGCAATGATCTGGAGGTTCTACAAGGCTCTGTGCTAGAAAAAATTACTTTAAGAAATGCCGTAAATATTGTGGTGTAAACCTTTTTGCCGATGATAGTTTGATCTACAATTATGGAATGTTGAAACATTGTACCAAAGATTAAATAAAGTTGAATGTGACTTTGAGAAAAATAAATGTATACAATTCCGAGTGAATACTGAAATAAATGTGTGGATGGATGTGGTGTTGAAAGTATAAAATACTTAGGTGTAATTATAAATGATAATCTTAATTTTAAGCAGCACACAAGTTTTGTCTGTGCAGAAATTTAACATTAACATTTGAAGCTTCTATTTTGCTTTATAATGCTTTAGTGAAGAATTTAAAAACTACGAAAATGGAAAGAAATATAAAGGCGGTGTCTGTAAAAATAACGAAAAAGAAGCTAAAAGTTGAAAAGGATTGGACGCATGAACAAACTTTACAATTTACATAAGAGATTAATACTAGGCGATGTTTGTGGGTTGCAGGTTGTGTGGAGTATAAATTCGTAAGAACAAGGTTAGACAATACATTGTCGACGCCTTTGAGATGGCCATCAACAAATGTTAGGCTTAATGGTTAAACCTCCGGACGACCTTCAATTTTAACCTTGACGAAATGCTAAACAAAAATCTCGCCTAAAAATTCTACTAAAAATTCTTTAAGCCGATGCTGTTTTTATAAACAAACAAACTTATTAACTTCCCATAGGAAGTTATTGTAATGGGTGCGATTTGTCAAATTGAAAATTTTGACATTTCTCGACGTTTCAAGGTCCCTAGCGTCGAAATAAAAGATTTTTAGAAAGATGTCTGTGCGTGCGAGTGTACGTACGTTCGTACGTCCATAGCTCAAGAACCAGAAGAGATATCGAATTCAAATAAATTTTGTTATACAGATAATAAGGCAGAAAGGTGCAGAAAGGGCTCTCAAGAAAATTGCGTGGGTGGTTTTTTTACCATAGCAGTTTAAAAAAAAAGTGAAAATTTTGGTTAACCCTAAATATCTCATGAACCAATAACGCTAGAGACTTGAATTAAATTTTATATTTAATATTGTAACGTGATACAAAACAAGTATATTTTTGGAAAAAAATCTAATTTACGGTTTTTTTTTTTAAATCAAAAAAACTGAAAAAAAAAATTTGTCACCTCGAAAATTGTACGACTAAAATATGATTTCATCTCCAAAACAATTTTGTGCAATAAATAATAACGTTTTTGACATGTGTTAAAATTTAGAGAAAAATCAAATTTACAGTGTTTTTTTTTAAATAAAAACCTAAACAAAACATTACTAAAAGTTGGTAAAAATTGATTTTCGGCTCAAATATCTTTTCAAAAATTTGATACTAAGGCTTCAAACTTATTTTATCTTTCAAAAAATATTGTTGACAACATTCAGAAAAATTTTGAAAAAAAAATCGAATTGACAGTTTTTGTACATAAAATTAAAAACCTAAAATAAATTTAAGAAAAGTTGGTAAAAATTTGTAGATTTATGTTTGGTAATGCAGGCTATTTTGGTCAATTGATTTTAAATGCAAATAAAAAACTTTATTCCATCTTTTACCCAACGTTTCGTCGCTACTCACGACTTTTTCAGGGGTTTTTATAATGATATGTTGATTTTTGTTGTTGTAGTTTACATTGTTTTGTTAGTTTTGTTTTTTAAATCTTATTTTTATTTCGTTTGAAAAAGGAAAATGAAAATGAAAGAAAAATATTTAAACTATTTAATAAATCAACATTAAAAACAAGAGACTAATAAATTAAAAAAACAAACATAAATTATCACAGTGTAGTTGTAGAATAAAGTTTTTTATTTGCATTTAAAATCAATTGACCAAAATAGCCTGCATTACCAAACATAAATCTACAAATATTTATTAAAAAATTGGTCACATAAAACATACATACATATATTGGTAAAAATTGTTTTTCGACGTAAATATCTTTTCAAAACTTTGAGACATTGGCTTCAAACTAATTTTATGTTATAAGAAATATTGTTTTCAACATTCGATAAAATTTTGAGAAAAATCGAATTGACAGTTTTTTTTACAAAAAATAAAAACCTAAAAAAAAAACAATACTTAAACTCGGTTCTTGGTAACTTTCGACTCAAATAGCTTTTCAAAAATTAAAAATATTATTTATTATTATAATTCAAACTTATTTAATTTCACAGAAAATATTGTTTTCGATATTCAGTAATTTTTTTTAAATCCAACAGTCTGTTTTTTCATAAAAAAATAAAATCTACAAAAAATATTACGCAAATTTGGTAAAATTGATGGCTATGAGGGTAATGAGAAGGCAGATGAGCTAGCTAGGCAAGGATCAGCCCTTCACAACTCTCTGGCAGTGAGAGTATATGCTCCTCTTGGAGTTGTGAAGGGTAATATCCTGACCAAATACACATCACAAGCAAATCATAGGTGGAGTAGTTTAACGAGTTGCGTTATATCCAGGAAAATCTGGCCCGCCTATAACAAACCAAAATCAATCAATTTAATTTCCAAACCAAGGCATGACATAGCCAGGATTGTCGCTACTTGCACAGGACATTGGCCTGTAGGGGAGCATGCGGCAAAATTGGGTATACCACATAACTCTTTCTGCCGTAGCTGTGAGAACCGGGATGAAAAAGAAACAGTCCCACACTTTCTATGCCACTGTCCGGCCCTGGCCAGGAAAAGAGCACTCCACTTGGGTAAGGAATTCTTCAACGGTATTGAGGAACTCGCAGAATTCAAGATCAAAGATTTGATCTCATACCTAAATAGCACAAAGTGGCTTTAACCCCCTCCCCCCTTATTTCTCCCTCACTAAATGGACTGCACGTGCGGAACGTGCACCATCCATAGCCCGATTTCAAACCCATTCAGAATCTCACGAGGTATGGTATCAAAACGGCGCACTCAGCGCTAATTGTGTCCTGCGCGAAGCAGGACAGCCATTTCTACCTACCTACCTTGGTAAAATTGATACATATAGACAAACAAACAAAACCTCAAATGATCTGCCAAAAAAAAAATAACAAAAGTAGTTTACTTACTTTCAAAGCACAGTCTTTTCCCGAGTCCTTGCGTTGTGCCAAATAAACACTGCTAGATCCACCACAGCCAAGCTTCTTCCTGATCTCGTACTCTGATCCATTGATCGTTATAATGTTTTCCTTCGATTTAACTGCTTCAGTGTTTTTCAATTCGGCCTCTTGTTCACTGAAGGCTAAAGATTTTTTCGATTTTATATCAGCCTCACTCCTAACTTGGGGAGACTTGGATTTAGCTTGATTTTCGGCTGTTCCAGGTGTTCCACTCTCATTCATAGTATCGCACAATGACAGTGTAATACTATTGTTAGCTAGATGTGGAGCTCGCGCCACAGCCATGGGAGTCTGGAAGAGTACCTTCTGTGATCGAAATTCATTGGCAATGGCTGTGCGTTCTTTGCGAGATGTTGAACAGAGATCTTTTGGTCGTCTGGCTACTGACCATGATCGAATTTGAGGCGTAGCAAACTGATTATCGGGCTGTTTTAGAGGAGTTTCAATTTCAACTCCTACTCCTAATTCTTTTGCTGCTGCTGCTGTTGGTGGTTGGGTTGAGGGTTGGGAAATCATTATGGAAAGACCTGAAACTTTTGGAGGAATTTGATGTTCTTGGATTGGTTTCAGGGGTAATTTCTGATGACTCTGTTGATGGACCTGAGCTGCGGCGGGAACATCTTCGGACTTCTTCGAAGGCAACGTATCAACGTTAAGTTTCATTTTATCAAACATCGACAGAAAAGAATCATCGGCTGGCTGCTGGTTGGAAGCGATTTCCGTAGGATTTTGGCTCTTCTTAGGCGAATTGTCATCATTGTCGCTTATGGCGGGACTCATAATTGAGTCATTGAGAATGGCACAGTTGAACCTTTTTAGGTAATAGTAAATTTGATTTGCAATTTTTGAACTAGCAATTCATTCGCTTACCTATCATTTTTGCACTCATCTTCATCGGAATCGGGTTCTAGGGGCGGCAACTCCGAAACTCTTTTAGGTCTACAATAAACACACAAGGTTTTGGAATTTGTAACCCATGTAGTTTATAAACACAATTGGGAACTTACATGTTTCGCTGTTTGAACGATTCACCACTGTGCAAATCTCTTACATTTTTGTTTACATTTTTTCTATAAGAATTTTGTTAAAAAACAAAATAAATTTGTAAATTGGAGTTTTTTGATTCTTTATTCTTTTTTAATTTCAAATTAAAAGCTAAGTACCCTTTTTGAGGTGTTCTATCATCTTCTGAATCTGGTTCTAAGGGCGGAATGTCTTTGACACGTCTTGGTAGAAAGGCCATTTGTTAATCGAGGAATTTTTTGAAGGATATTTTTTGTTTGATAAATTAGTTAAATTTTCTATGAAATTAATAAACAAAACAACTTTTTAAAAAATCTTTTGATTTGACATTTACAGTTTAACAGAAAGTTTTTGTCTTCTTCTTCTAACAAGGTTCGTGAAGTTGTTATTGGTTTTGAATTTTAGTTGACGCAAACGACATCTAGTTGTGAATAATCTTTCAAAATCAACAGTAGAACAATTAAGCTAATTTGAACAACAGAAATTCAAAACAAGTAAATAAATTAATTTTTAAAAAACTCTTTAATGTATTGAAAGTCATATTTAGTAAAGCATTTTAGAGAAGTAGGCAAGTCGAGTTAAAAGTCAGATTTGTGTTGCCCACATTGTATGCTACCAAAATCTAGCGCAAGAAACAAATATTTGTACGGCACTACGTCTCAAACTATATATTAAAATATCTTTCTATTTGAGAAAATGTATACAAAAGATTTGTATTCTATCCATTTAGAAAATTTTTTATTAAAAAAGAACATTTCAGAATTTGATGAATCTCATTTCTGAGTATGGTTCAGTTACGTATGGAAACGAAAATAGACCGATCAGCCGCCCCGACCTCAGCGGCACACCTCCATCCGTTGGTCCAAATTTTCTATGACGCTGAGACATAATTAAGGTTCTATGTCGTTAAATAAATAAATTGGCGCAACAGGCCATTGAGAACTAGGGCCTATTGATTCACAACTCTCAACCATTTATGTGTGGTTCATGGAGTGAAGTATGGCTACAGTTTTAAGCCGAATCCGAACGGCCAATTTAAAAAAAGCACTTTTTATGACAAGAATTACTCTTGGTGGATTTGCCAAATTCTCGCATGACGCAGTATTTGGGAAAAACTTTAGATGGCACAGGCAGGGATTGAACCCAAGACCTCTGGTATGACAGTCCAACGCACTAACCATCTATGTCGTTAATGTGCCGAACTATCTCATCCTTAAGATTGTTGATGGCTTATCGACGTGCAGCTTTTCTTTTAAATAACCACAAAGAAAGAAAGTCCAACGGTGTCAAATCACATGATCTTGGCGCCCAATAGACATCGCCACCACGTGAGATAATATTGTATTTGTCGAGCAAAAAAAGCCATTGTTTCGTAAGCTCCGTGGCACCGTCCTTTTGAAACCACACGAGCTGTACGAGGATGCACTGGTGTTTTCACGTTACGAAACTGTCATCATGTTTACATTTCTTAATTATTTATTAAACAACTACTTCACTAAATTTTAAAAAAGGTTCACTAAATTGAGGAAAGTATTTTTTATCGACTGATATAAAGGGTGATTTTTTTGAGGTTAGGATTTTTATGCATTAGTATTTGACAGATCACGCGGGATTTCAGACATGGTGTCAAAGAGAAAGATGCTCAGTATGCTTTGACATTTCATCATGAATAGACTTACTAACGAGCAACGCTTGCAAATCATTGAATTTTATTACCAAAATCAGTGTTCGGTTCGAAATGTGTTTCGCGCTTTTTTATCGACAAATTTTGTTCAGCGATGAGGCTCATTTCTGGTTGAATGGCTACGTAAATAAGCAAAATTGCCGCATTTGGAGTGAAGAGCAACCAGAAGCCGTTCAAGAACTGCCCATGCATCCCGAAAAATGCACTGTTTGGTGTGGTTTGTACGCTGGTGGAATCATTGGACCGTATTTTTTCAAAGATGCTGTTGGACGCAACGTTACGGTGAATGGCGATCGCTATTGTTCAATGCTAACAAACTTTTTGTTGCCAAAAATGGAAGAACTGAACTTGGTTGACATGTGGTTTCAACAAGATGGCGCTACATGCCACACAGCTCGCGATTCTATGGCCATTTTGAGGGAAAACTTCGGAGAACAATTCATCTCAAGGAATGGACCGGTAAGTTGGCCACCAAGATCATGCGATTTAACGCCTTTAGACTATTTTTTGTGGGGCTACGTCAAGTCTAAAGTCTACACAAATAAGCCAGCAACTATTCCAGCTTTGGAAGACAACATTTCCGAAGAAATTCGGGCTATTCCGGCCGAAATGCTCGAAAAAGTTACCCAAAATTGGACTTTCCGAATGGACCACCTAAGACGCAGCCGCGGTCAACATTTAAATGAAATTATCTTCAAAAAGTAAATGTCATGGACCAATCTAACGTTTCAAATAAAGAATCGATGAGATTTTGCAAATTTTATGCGTTTTTTTTTAAAAAAAGTTCTCAAGCTCTTAAAAAATCACCCGATATATATATAGTCCAATTTCTTCACTATGTGCTGCTAACTTTTAGTTCTTCTTGATAACTTTAAAACTATTTTCACAAAATCCTAAGTCTTCTTGTACCACCCTTTCTTAAAGCCGTGTGAACTGAGATTATATTTGTTCCAATTGGAATAGTACCAGTAGCGTGATAGTTAGTGCGAGGGTTTTTAAAATTTAAACACAAAATTTGCAGCTATTTTTGCGAGTAAAATATATATCTTAACATCACGAAACTTGTAAACAAACAGAACTACTTGGCTCGTTGATTCCCCACACACGACGGAGCCGAGCCTTGGCTTGTTGATTTTTGAATTACTGAAAATCCAAATGTATCGACATCAAACCGAGCTACTTCAGTTTTTCCACACACGATCGACTTTAGATCGGCTCGGGTCCATTTGGTTCTTTCACATATGGCCAACCTTAGCTTCTAGTTAAACCTCTTACTTTGAAAAAAAAAACAAAAAGTAATCCCAAAATCATTGAAAAGAATCGATCTTTTTGTATTAAGGTGTGTCAATAAGTTTAAAATTTTTGAATTGTTTGTACTTTGTATTGGTTTAACTAGAAGACATGTGTTAAATAAAAATGCACACATTAAAATTATCCTAGAAGTGAAAATGCCCGTCAATTGATTCTATTTTCCGTGAGGGTCTCTGCAGATTCATTTTTTCGGCAGCCATTTCACGAATTCATGAATTCACTCCTTCCCGGTCAACAAATCCTCAACAAACGGTAAAAATCACGCGGTTACATGTATCGCCCACCTTAAGGCAAACAGCTGTTGTTGACAGTTGACAATTCCAATATTCCAATTGGAATAGTACCTACATATATCATGATATTAGGTCTGCTCCCAACCTTAATCAGCTTAAATGCTGTTCCACACTACACAAATTCAGTAGTTTTGGGTAGAAGAGAGCTCTCAAGAGAGAGTAAAATTATTTCCGAGTGCCAGACAATTTTTGCAAAGAAAAAGTCCTATACTTTTTAGGCAGTTTTCCTCTACTTGAGATAATTTCATCGCCACTTTAAAATTTGACAGACTAACAATGTATGCCCAAAAATCTTGGAACAAACCTTTTTAGTGTGTAGGACTGTACCATAATGTCAGTAGTCTTAGGTTCAATCCCTGCCTGTACCACCTAAAGTTTTTTTCACGAGTACTGCCTCTTGCGAAGAATTAACAAATTTTCCAAGAGTAATTGTTGTCGTGAAAAGTGCTTTCTCAAATTAACCATTCATTACTAGCACACTAGGAATGGTTGAGGATTGTAAGTCACTACGCGACCTAATTTCTTTGTAATTGGAATCTTGTTTAAAGTGACTTTGGGATTTTGTCAAATTCTTTCGAGTGGAATATTTATATTCTTCAAAACTAGATTCAAAAATTTCACAAATACCAAGTTCAAATCTGTAGTGTTAAAATTACATATAAAATTATCAGAACTTGAAACTTATATAAATCGAAGTGCTGTATCTCACGGTTTCAAGTTAAAGTCTGTCTGGCAACTGTGAGAATTGACTTTTGATAATTAAGACTACGTCATTAGTAAAACATGAAACCATAAACGCTTTAAAAATATTGAAATTGTTAAGATTTAGTACAAAAACGACTTAAAATTTTCACTCAAGTTCGCAAAACTATAGCACTTTTAGGTCATCGTGAAGCCCCCTTAGCCATGGTTGCTTTTTTTAATATCAAAACGAAGCCTCTTATTGGAAAAGTCTGTACTATGGTGAAGTAATTTTCAACCGTTATTTCGTTAGGATATTCTATGAATACAAAATATAAAACAACCCAAAAACTGGGCCAGTGGTAATTAAAATAGCTCCAAACATCAACTCACCCGAGCCCAATGAAACGACGAAATAATTTTGCTGTCGTGTTTGACGATTCGGAGAGCAAAAGCTAACGCGCCCTCATTGTGTTCTAACTCTGAAAGCTCAAACCCAACCAAATACCATCCACATTCACTCAACATTTTAAACGTCAATCGATTTATTCATCGAGATGACGGGACGGGTAGATCTCTTTTTTCCCCGATTTTTCATAATTAATTCATTTCATTTCGCATAACCCCTGTGTGTCGAAGGTCGGTTGTCGAGTGTATCACTTTTGTTCAAATACTTTTCAATTGCACCCGCTTAAAAAAAATATTTAACGGTATTAAAATGTTCAAGCAAGTAAGCAAACAATTAGCTTTCCAAGCTACCAGGAACTTCTCCACCAGCAAACAGGTAAGATAGTTTTTCTTTTTAAAGACCATAAAATGGGTTTTTAAATTTTTACCGAGTCGGAAACGTCACTGAAGTTTACGTAATACCTTGTACCTACCTACTTAAGAAAAGTGCAAAAAAGAAATATTTTGTTCGTCTTTTTGTCGTCGTGATATGGCTTAACCGAGGAACATTTGAAGGTCGTCGATCTTAATCTCACACACTTTTGAATTCCTAGAGGCATTATTTTTGTATTATAGTTCCTTTTGATAATTTTTATATTTTGTATTATTCTTTTAGAACAACTTTAAAGTTACTGTTTGTGGTGCTAACGGTGGCATTGGACAACCCCTCTCGTTGTTGCTGAAGTTGAACCCATTGGTAACGCAATTGAACTTGTACGATATTGTGGGAACACCCGGTGTTGCTGCCGATCTCTCGCACATCGACACTTCCAGCACAACTCAAGGATTCAAGGGACCCGAAGAGTTGGGAGCCGCCTTAAAAGGTAAGTGAGCTGAGCGCAATATTAGGTTTATATAACTGTTTTTTAATTATCTATTTTTGATGTTGTTGAATTGTGGTTATGGTTGGTACAGTTGTCATGTGGTTTGTGATAATCGTACAGTTGGTCAAATTAGTTTTTGTACAATTTTGTTTTCTAGTCCCTAAATCAAGCTCAAGGAACTTCACAGATATTAAATGATAGTTCTTGATAGGTATATTGAATGAATAGCGTAGGACCTAGCGATTTATTGTACATCCGTAAGGGATTGGATTAGAATACTTTTTCCACAGTAAGCCCTTCAAATAAGTGTCTTTGAGGAACTTGAATATTTTGGGGTATTTTATGAGATAAGAGCTCCTCAGGATGGCATTACATTTATCTATGCATGGTCAGGTGCCTTCTTGTACTGATTATAGAATTTAAAAATAGCACTGCTCTCCAATTTAATTTTAGGATGTTGAAGTGTCTATTCAATTTGGAATTCTCAGTGAGGAGACATGGTGTTATTCTTTGACTTTGTGTACTAAGAGTCATAGGAGATAAACACAGTGCTGGAAAAAGTAATAGAAACGATGAAAAAACTAGTCAAAATTCTTAACTATTATCTTCGTATATTTGGGATCGAATTTAGAGTTAATTGATCGTTTTTCTAGAAAAACAAAGACAAATTTATTCAAATAAGACGAAAAACATCCTGTCAGACAAACAAGGATCTTTAAGTTTGAATTACACATAGTTAAGGAAATTATTTGATTTTAAAATATGGGGTGAACTTAAAAGAAATTGCAGAGCCAAAGACAAGGACACCTTAAGATTAAAAATCAAACAAGTTGATGATATTCCACACTTTTCCAGACATTTGTCAAGCTGGTTAGTTCTATATTGAAAGATGCGTTTATGCTATTTAAAATAAATGTACAACGACCTACATTCTTTAAGGATTAGCCACAATTTTAACCATTAAATAATTCTACGAGTATTACAATAATACAGTACCATTCTTAATTCGTTAAATAGATTTTCAAGCTTACATCCTTTCTATTTTTTGTTTGTATCACGGTATATATGAAATCTTAGCAGAGAAGTTATTTGGACATTCTTAAAAGTGTTTTCCTCATTTCAATGACACTATCTATCCTTACTAGAACTTCAAAAAATATGCCTTCAAACATTTTTCTTGGTGTAATAAAAATCTGTACCAATAAAATTTAAGTTTATTGTTAAATAAATTTTTATGACTATTTAAATTGTTAGCTCTTTTCTAGTATAAACTTTGTTAGTTAGGAAAAAAAGTATTTCTTTAAATGGTTTTATAAATATTTGCTTGTCTGCTGTTTTATTCTAATAAGAAAACTTTGTGCAAACATTATGGAAGCTAGTTTTGCTGCAAAAAGAAATAATATGCACGACTGGATCGCACTTGAACTTGTTCATGAGTCCAAAGAATCTGTTTAAAAATATTTTAAGATTTAAAAATGTACCTGTAAAAATTTTGAATTCAAAAATTTATTTAAAAAAGGAAATTAACTTTTCAAAATCCTTTATTTTTTTTATACACACATTTTTTAAATTGAGTTTAAAAATATTTTAAGTATGCAGTTATTTAGAGTTTATTAATATACGTTTTAAATTTCAATTCCGTTCAAAACTGATGACCCATTTTCGAAATATCGAATTTCAAAAAAAAGTGTTCCTATATGTCGCAAGTAAAAAACGAAAAAGAAAATTTAAAGTGTCAATTTAATTCTATTTCGTGTTAGTCAAATAATTTTTGAGAATCCAATTTAATAATTATGTACTTATGTATTTACCTAATCTAATTTAGAAAAATTTTTTAAATACTGAAACTAACAATAATACAATTAGAATTTATAATAACGGTATTTAACTAAATTAGGTAGGTACAGTAATCAGTTCTGATCAGTTTTTTTCTAAATTCAATTTTTTTAAGTGAGAATACAATATAAAATGATTAATAATAAAACAAGTTTAAAGTAATTCAACGTCAGAATTGATATTTTGGAAATAGGCGCTTAAGACCTGTGTAAGTATTGAGAACAGAATAGATCCAAATGATCCAATTCTTAAACTCCTATGTCATCGATTTAGTGTGAAAAAGAAATTCCAAAAATAGATTGTTTAAGTTCTATAGATATTTATCGTGAAAAAAAAGCAAACAAAATCCGTTGTTATAAGTCTAATAAAAACACAATACAAATATTTATTGAAATTGATCATCGATTACAGAATCCGATGAGTAGGCTACGGAGGATGTCAAATGGCAGTTTTGGCATATCTACTTACTGTGTGAACTAGGGTCTCACCCAATAAACCGTCTACTGCGCTGTCCTGTGGGCTTGGATTTGAAGACTTTCCGGGCCAGAGCATTGGTTTCCAAGCGCTCTACGTGACCCAGCCAGCCTAGTCGTTGGGTTTTTATCTTTCTGGCTAAGTCTACGTCGCTGTACAGCCCGTAAAGCACGTCGTTACATCTTCTGCACTCCCATTCTATGCAAACGTCGTAGATCACTCGAAAAACTTTTCTCTCGAAACGACCCAAGATGTTTTCATCCGCTTTTGTCATAGTCCATGCTTCTGCACCGTATAGCAGAATGGGGATGATGATGATACCGACACTTTAGTCGCTCGAGAGAGGGCTTTACTACTCAATTGCTTTCTTAGCCCAAAGAGTAATTCTTTGTTTGATCTCAGCGCTGGTGTTGTTTTCTGCATTCATAGCAAATCCTACGTAGGCAGGTTGTTGACGATGGGCTTTAGACGTTCACATTTTACGGCAGAGAAGATTTTATATTTTTAATTAAATATTGGTCACTATCAAATAACGAATAAGGGCGTAGATATTCTAAGACGTCCAGTTCCAAGTTTATGGATACATTACTTTTTTATAATCTTCGAGACAATTTAAATTTCATATATTCCATTTATCTTTAAATATACGTATAAACAACAAGATTCACATTAATTTTTGTGCTGTACTGTACGAATATGAGCTTTATTAACTCTACCTATGTATGTCTTCGATTTATCTACCATTGGGGGTCGTGCATACAAAATCATGTTGTGAGCAATCTTTATTGTCAAGCTTGATGCTTGATAACCTTTGCTGGTCTCATAAGCTTATCAAAGCAATGCCTTCATGAAAATGTTTTTGCCTCTATTGTTATTATTATTATTTCTTTATTTTATAAAAAAAATTATTTGCTACAATTTGGAAATCAAAACACTGTATGGACATGGCCAGATTGCTGTCTGTCAGAAAATAACATTTTCTTTAGCAAAATAATAAAATAATAAGATTAAAATAATTGAAAAAAAAAGAAGTAGATCTGACCGATGCGGAATATAATTCGAATTCAATATTTCAACCCTTGCTCTAGAAAGCGTGCCTATGTCCCTTACGGAAATAATTTATTATTGCATTGGTATTTAAGGAATGACTTGAACTTTTTTAAATTTCTCTTCTTGACGATGATGATGCTCTATTTAGACGTTGAAGATATATATTTTCATCAACTAGAGAAGATTTATTGCCATTTATTTGTGTTAAATTCTGTAAGATCTAGAGACATTATTCAATCAGGCAAGTTGGGTAAATTCGGCAAATGCTTTTGTGCACAAAGGAACTTCTATAATAGACATTGTTTTCTTATCACGCTTGTTATAAGTCCAATCCCAAGCGCAACATGAATTGCGTAGGTTGGTGTCGAGCTAGACAATCAATACCATAGTGTTTGTTATCTCTGGGTTGGTTTTAAGGTCATACATATATGTATATTGCAGTCCGTTTGGAACCTATTTATTTGAAATTGAAGAGGGATTGGATCCATGCCTTAACACGAATATCAGAAAAAAAACTTCACCAGGTAAACTATCAAACATATCATCAATATAAAGTGCGAAGAAGATTGGGCTGAGGATACATCCTTGGGAAACACCTGAAGTCGTTTGGAACCAATTTGAAGTCCATGACTTATCCTAACCATCCCAAACTGACATATAAGTTCGACGCAAACATTTTTTTGTAGATATTTAGAAGCGAAAAGTGAAGTAGCTTTATAGATTTGAGCTTGTCAATTGACAGTATGAAATGCAGCTTTAAGTCGATCAAGCAAGTTAACATTTTCTTTTTCATTTGGACAAATTTGTTAGCTATACTCGATAAAGCTAACATGGTCAACTTGAAACATACTTAAGCGATTGTTTGATTCTACCCAACTGATTAATCTATTGTATAAAATTCTAGCAAAAACGTTCCTAATGGAGTTTAATATTGAAATGCCTCTATAAATCTGAGGTAAACCTCTAAAAATCCTCTTGATTTCAATTGTAAACTTAAATTTAGTCAAAATATATTTGAGAAAAAGATAAATTTGTAATAATTTAAATGAGGTGACAATGACACAATAGTTCAATCTGATCTTTATACAAGTCAAGTTTCCTTTTTAGACATCATTTCTTTGTAACTCCTAAAAAAACTTGCCCATTCTGTAAGACTCAAAACCAATCGCAATCTATTCTAAAATTTGGACCCTACATTCTATGTATTTTAATAAAAAAAAAAAAGAAATTAAATATATACAAAAAATAAGATTAAAACTAAATTTTTTTTATTTATGGATGTGTAGGTGCTGATGTTGTCGTTGTTTCCGCTGGTGTACCCCGTAAACCGGGTATGGACAGAGATGACTTGTTCAACATGAATGCCGGTATTGTCAGGGACATTGCTGATGCCGTTTCGAAAAACTGCCCCAAAGCATTACTCGCCATCATCACCAACCCCGTTAACACTGTTGTTCCAATTGCTGCCGAAGTTCTTAAGAAGGTAACTTTTTTTTCTATAACCTTTTATTAAAAATCAATTTAAATTTGTATTTTAAAATTATTTCAGAACGGTACATACGATCCAAAACGTCTATTTGGTATTACCACATTGGATGTTGTTCGTTCAAGAGCATTTATTGGTCACGGCAACAACGTTGACCCACAATCAGTAGAAATCCCAGTTATCGGAGGTCATTCTGGTGTGACAATCATTCCAGTTCTGTCCCAGAGCCAGCCCAAATACTCCAAAGAAATCGAACCTCTCACCAAGAGAATCCAAGATGCCGGCACTGAAGTTGTCAAAGCAAAGGCTGGAGCTGGTTCTGCTACTCTTTCAATGGCTTACGCTGGAGCTCGTCTTGCTAATTCTCTGTTGAGAGGATTGAATGGCGAACGTAATGTCATCGAATGTTCTTACGTCGAATCTACTGTTACCGAAGCACGATTCTTCTCAACACCTGTTGTTTTGGGAAAGAATGGACTCGAAGAGAATCTTGGCTTGCCAAAACTGAACGACTACGAAAAGAAACTTTTGGTTGAGGCTCTGCCTGAACTCCAGAAGAACATCAAGAAGGGTGTTGATTTTGTTGCCAAGTCTTAGAGCATTGTTTAAGTGCAACGGTAGTTTCAATGTATTTTTGTTTTTGTTATTCTCTTATCTGATTACGAACTTAAAAAAAGTTAAAAGTCATTAAACAAAAACCAAATAAAATTGGATAAGCGAAAATATTTCATATTGTTTTATTTTGTATTTATTTAAATAAGAAACAGATACATATGTAGTTCCAATTTTTCACTTGTGAGATAAATCATTGTGAGTTTATGCTTGAAATATGTAAATCAATGTACAGTTATATCGAAGAAATTTGTAACTGTTCAGTTAATTTAGAATAAACCCGTGAAAAAGTGAAAAAAATCCAAACCAGAGTCAGAACAATTTGTTAATCATCTTATCACAGAGTCCATTGGAGATGTTTCGTACCACTAATAGCAAAAAAGAAAGAACCATAGCCTCGTAGATAACATAATGGCATTGAATCCGAGATTGGAGACACCAGTTCTTCCAAGTTCGTGAATAAGAGAACAGACTAACAATTGAACAAATTGATAACGAAGTTGAACAATTTATTGCTCATGTGCAAAAGGCTGCGGATGAAAGTACTCCAAATATTTTGAATTTGAGAGAAGTATAGAATTAAAATATCCTGTCGAAATAAAAGAACTGATTTTGAAAAAAAGAAATGCTCGGTGGAAATGGCAAGCTACGAGATTTGCAGATGTCTTTAATCGACTATAAAAATTGTAATAAAAGATGCTTCTACCGAACATTGTTTATGTTTTAATGCAAAAGTTTAAGAAATAAATTTAAATATACAAATTAAGTTTGAAGAACAACGAATTACGGATGTGGTGGAAAATGTACTGGAAGAAAAACAAGTATGTTCGGCTATATTCTTAGATGTTGCTTAAGCCTTTAAAAAGGTTTGGCACTTGGAACTTGAGTACAAACTGCAAAGGGAACTTCCCAGGCAGTACTACGAAATGCTGAAACCGTGTGTTACAAACCAACTCTTTAGATTACTGTACGACTAACATTACTCGAAACTAAGGAAAATTGAAGCCTTTAAACTTAGGGGGTCATCCATGTGTACATATGTATATTCAGATTCTATTCAAAAATTGATTTTTTTTCGTGGCGCAAGGAACACGGTAAGAATTGTTTTTTTTTGTCATTGTATTAGTGTAATTTCGTGTACGTGGAACCGAGTGCGGTAGAATTCACAGCTAGGGGTAAACCTGCCAACAAATCACGATCTGAAGATTTGAACTTAAATCAAAAATAAATCAATTTATTTTGCCCCATGGAATGCAAAAACGGGGAAGTTTGTTTTTTTGACAGATCTAGATTAAAAATAAATTGGTTAGTTTTTGGACGCAAAAATGGTGTGTCAGATTAAATGAAATAAAATCGATGCATATACATTTTAAAAACAAAAACATAAATAATATTCAAATTTCTACAAACAATAGAGAAGTAGTTTACTTCAATACTGCCAAATATCTTGGAATGACTTTGAATACGAAGCTTAAATGAAACGAACACAACAAGAAGAAAAGAAAAAGAGCTAAATTTGAAGTACAGAGGAATGTATTGGTTAATAGGAAAGGAACTCTGACCTATCTATCCAGAACAAACTAATGTTATAAAGGGTTTTCCAACAGGGACAAGTTGATTTTGACAGCTCGTAATTGTTTCTTTTTTTCTGTCAAAATAACTTTTTTTCATGGCTCAGTTAAGACAAATCATCAAGGCAAGTTATAGCTTCGAGACAAACGTGCAAATGATAATAGTTTAATATCAAAACTGGTGTTCTCTAGTAGTAGATCTGCCGAACTTACCGAGGATCTGAAACCAAACGACCATACGCAGCGCGCGCCGCCGGCCGTGTGTTCGCTAATTTGATTTTGAAGCATTTGGAAATTGATGCCAAATTTGGCCGAAAAATCATCATGGATTTTTGGCTGAAGGCTTGTTAGAAAATGATGCAGGCCAGGCCATCACCGTCAACGGCGATAGCTGTAGGTCGATAATCAGCAACTTTTTCCGGCATGAATGCGATGTTAGGGACACCGAAAACATATGGCTATGTGTCACACAGTTCTAAACACAATTGATATCGGCCACCAAGATCGTGTGATTTGACCCTTTCGGTACCGGGACCAGCCAAAGTTGCGCCCTGTGCAAGATTTGTAGAAAGCGCCCCTTTTTTATATTTTCACACATAAACTGATACACAAGCATAAGCCTTTCCCACATTACCCAGGAGGTAGGCTTTCAGTGTGTTTTTTTTTTTTTTTTTTATTAAGGTATCCCCAGTAGGCCTAAACTAAAACGCAGCGAAGAAATGAGCATAGGGGAAACGTTTAAACCTGGAAACTTACTTTTCTGGCCTCACATTTTGCAAATTCAGAAATGAGGTCATCGAAGTCTAAAGAATTTAATAATTCCTTTTCAATGGACATTATAGATAAGCCTACCAATCTCTCTTGAGTCGTGGTTGTCCTAAGATAATTTTTAATAATTTTAAGTTTAGAGAAACTACGTTCTCCTGAAGCTACCGTAACCGTGTATTAAGGATTTGGAGAGCAATTACTAAATTCGGAGCAAAATCTTCAAGGTTTGAACTAAAAATAAAATTAAACACATCTAAACTTGAGCTTTGTGGCGTAACAAGCTGGGATATTACGGTTAACTCTTGAAACAATTCTTCTCCATCTAAATCTTTAAAACTACCTAATGTTAAAACATTCTGCAAATTAAGGCATGAAGGACGTACATTTTTATTTTTTTAACATTCGCTTATGTTACTTAAAAATGAAAAATTGATACTATACGTATCAAACCTTTCAAGTATTTAAAAAAAAAATCAACTTTAAATCTTTGTTTCGTGTCTAATATAGTTTCAGAACATTCATCAGCATAAAGTATTTTTCTCCGTTGAGATCGCAATGATGAAGCTACAGGAAACATATTTGGTATTTCTAGGGAACTAGCAATACGCTCGGTTAATTGAACATACCTACTCATTGCATTTTTCATCGGAAAGCATTAAAATCAAACTGTTTTTTGTATTTTCTAAAACTGTTATGCCAGTTGACAGATTAACGGACGGACTTTGCAAATATTTACTAGTTTAATTTTTTATTTTCTAAAATATAAAACCAAATTAGCAGGCAGCAAATAAATGTAAGATCAAAAATTTTACTTTCTAACGATTCTGCAATGTTTTTCGCCTCTAGATTTCCTATTTCTATAAGGGGTTTCAAAATAAGTCTTTCTTATAAATATCCCACCTCGCTGTGGAAGTTTGAAAAAAAGTTATACAAACATTGAATAGCATCGAAAAATTTAACTGCATATAGTGAGCAGCATCATTAACCACTAAATTTAAGGAATGCGAGCAACATGGAACGAAAAATGCTCTTGGTTCCAGGGTTCGGATTCGATTCTGAACACCAGCTTCTTTTCCTTTCATATTCGAAC
Organism: Eupeodes latifasciatus; assembly: GCA_920104205.1. Taxonomy (NCBI): domain Eukaryota; kingdom Metazoa; phylum Arthropoda; class Insecta; order Diptera; family Syrphidae; genus Eupeodes; species Eupeodes latifasciatus. The sequence goes on from OV049924.1 coordinate 182,804,786, forward strand.
CATTATCATAACTTTTGCTTCGACAGTTACTTATTAAAAATAAACTGAGCCAGTCACATTCCGGTCTTGTCTTGTCACAAAATACTTCACTTCTGTTAAAAACTGATAGCTATTTATTAAATCCTAATTAACCAACAAAGCGAAAAAACAATTGAAACAATCTGCATTCTGCACCAGGCTAGATATACTTTAAAAGTAGCCGTTACAACAGTAATTCATTTTCAAAAAAAAAACAAACAGCCTGCTCAAGGACGATTCGACTCCACATAGAATCATCCCTCTTTAATTTTTTCACTCTATGCTCCTTTTCCAATCAATTGAAAATTTCATCTCCTATAAGCAGGCACTTAACTCTTACAAATATACAGTGTGGAATAAGAAAACCTGCACGCTCTGACCCATATGATTCCGTATAAATAAGTTTTTTTTTACATATTTCCCATGTTAATTTCGATACTCAGTGTTCAAAAAAGAAATCTTGCACATCCATTGACCATTTGTAGTAAGTAGTAGATAGCACAGCAACCTACCTGCTCTCTTTTTTCGGAGGCATTTTTTTTTTTATTTTTTTTTTGTAGATGATTGTTTTTTGGGATCATTTTAAGAATGTTTGTAGTTAAAAAAAAAAAAGCAAATAGTAGTGCATATTTGTTTGCGCAAGATCAGATTACATTTTAATGCGCCCCCAGAATTTTGCGCCCTGTGCATTTGCACACCTTGAACATATGCTTTGTCCGGCTCTGGACCCTTTTAGACTTTTTCTTGTGGAGCCTTCTTAAGTCGCAGGTCTAACGACCCTCCTTTAATGGCAAACCCTAAATGGTTACAGAAGAGCTTGAAAAACACGCTATATGCCTATATCATATAATCAGTTACTGCAATGTCATACCAACTCCAAAATGGAGACCGTCTTAAATGAACGAGAAAATGTTCGGAGAGGTTAAGGAGTTCATGAGAAGATATTCTAAAAAAGTATTACAGCTATAAACTTCAACTAAAGTGAATTATAAATTAAGTACCTAACAAAAATCATTTGTCAATATTTCATTGATTGGTCCTCATTAGCCGACGGTGGATTTAATGCGGTAAGAATCCCAAGCTACTCAGTACCGATTCTTACCGAGTGTCTTTTGAAGATTTCCGTCGGATAGAAACCAATTTTACATGATTATTACTAATCGAGGCTTTAGGTGAAGTCAAATGAAAAAGGATATGCGAAAAACCTTTATTTTTGACACGATTACAGAAAATTTCACAATTTTTTGAAAGTTTTCGTACTTTTTAACTGATGGTCAAGGAATTCATTTCTGAAATTAACAAAGAAAAAAATGAAAATATATTTTTTTATTGATACAATTTAAAACCAAACAACTATGTACATAATTATGTAGGTACTTTCAAAATTATAAATTCAATGCGTCATAAAGTTAACCTAAGATTTCACTGTGTTTTAAGAATGCACTCTATTTATGTATATTTTTGTTTCTTTTAAACAAACACATTTAATTAGAATTAGAGGCGATTGAACTTGAAGAATAATAATATACAACATATAGTACACAATCTTTTCACATTGAACTTGACTTTCATGTGCCGGTAAAAAGTTGAATTAAGTAGTTAGTCAATTTCCATAAATAAACAAAATATGCTAATTTATAGAAACAACAGTATTTATGCATGGGTGAGGCGTCTAAAATCTTGAACAAAATAGTATACACTAAGTAAAGAGCATATGAACATAAGGCATTGAGGAATTGGTCATGATTTTTGGAAATCCTTAAGTAAAATTCAATGGCCTTAAACAATTTTTATACATAAATGGAACACATATGTAGGTATGACCTGGCACTATCATTTTTGACTCGTATATGAAAATCAAAATAAGGGGTGTCTGAGCTCTTGAATTTGTTTTCTCTAAGAAATTGCCCTTTAGAATGAGTTTGAAACCCATTTTGATTTATTGAAGTGTACTAGGATTGAAAAGATATTTTATTATTTATATTTTAAAAAGCATTTAATGAAGCTTGTAACAATAAATGGCAATTTTGCAAGAAAAGTCTCCTGATCGTGGTATTTTTCGAAGAGGTGACCACAATCGGTCACAGAGATCTTTTGATTTAACACCTTTAGATTTTTCCTTTAAGTCTTCGTACAAACTTAAGTCTAATCAAGATTGTTAAGACAAAATTCTTGAATTTTTTGAAGACATACAGCCGAATTAGTTATGGAAAATTTCAGTTTAAAAGGATATGGTGCTGCAACTGTCGTAGGCACTGTGGACAATATTGCAATATTGCTGATATTGTTTTTCATGTTTAATGAAGTTACGTGCTCTTAAACATAAAATAAAACAAACATCTATTGATTTTTTTTTTTAATGTATAGGTATATGTATATATATATAAACCGAATCGGTTTTTTTGCCGTACGACCGAAAACGATTTGCAGAGTCAAAACCGAATGACAAAATCGACCTAATCGGTGATTTTACCGTATACGGTTAAATGCCGTATCGTCTGAATATACTCATTTAAATTATATTGCCACTGGCTTATACGGCAAAACCGCCGATTCGGGATCGTGTGAACGGGATCTTACACCGTCACATTCTGCACGAAACCACCCTCTAAATATCTTTTGAATATGTTTACCATGTTTTGCAAAAATTAAAATCTAATAAGTAAACTTACGATCGTTTTTAACAATTTTAAACTATGTATCATTGATATAGTTCATGAGCATTGTACAGATGTACTAAATTTGATAAAATTTTTCGTTCAAAGGTAAAAAATATTTTGTAACTTTTTTAAGGGGAGTAATACATGTAACGGCTTGAATTTTGACCCTTTTAAAGAAGGTTATTTAAAAGTGAAGGAATAAATAAATCGTTGGGTATGTTCATTCATCATATTGTAATATTCGGCTTGGTCCGATAATTAAAACTTATTCACTCTTGTAAATAAAACACGAATTTACTTTATTTAAATCGTTCCAAACTTATTTATTGAACACTTTCAATTGTTACTTTCAAACACAGTCTTTACATTCAATTATTACTTTTTAACACAGTCTTTACTTTATCGCAGTTCACAACCAATAATGAACCGCTTCACTTCCGAGTGCCTATTTATATACCTCAAATCGGTTCGAGAAACTACTAGATTCTTTTAGGCGCTGAATGTTCTCGATGTTTAACGAAGCGAGTTCTCCTCTTAATCACTAGATGTTGCCCCTTATTCTAAATGTTTTATTCTACTAGGTATAACACGATATTAAAAGAGATAAAGAGTGTATAAACATTACATTGCCCCCTCCTTAGGATTGATCGTCCCGAACAAATCCATCGTTCTCATCACCACTGTAGCGATGTAGCCGGTCGCGATGTACAACTTTAGGTTTTCCTCTGACTCCCTTTTGTATCCGGTACACGACATCGTTGATTTTTGTAATGACTGTATATGGACCTTCCCAGTCCCGTTGAAGTTTCGGTGACAACTCTTTTTGTCGATGGCGATTGTAAAGCCACACCCGATCTCCTGCTTGGAACTCTGTTGTTGTCGCTCGTATATCGTAGCGTGTCTTCATTCGGTCACTGAACATCTTTCTTTTCAACCTGGTATTGTCGTGGATCTGAAGGAGTCTTTCTCTGAGGTCATCAATGTAGTCATCCTCGGCTTGCGGCTCCGACGTGGGACATCCAAATTTTATTTCGCTCGGCAGTCTGATGTTAATTCCCATCAAAACCTCAGACGGTGTATGACCAGTTGAGCTATGTCTTGCACTTCGATACGCCATTAAAAACAGTGGAATGTGTCGATCCCAATGCCGCTGGTTGTCGTCCACAACTTTGCAAAGATGTTCCTTCAGGGTTCGGTTGAATCATTCGACCATGCCATCAGATTGTGGGTGAAGTGGTGTTGTTCTTGTCTTCTTGATGTCAAGAAGTCCACAAACTTCCTGAAATATGTTTGATTCAAAATTCCTTCCCTGGTCGGAATGCAGTTCTAATGGAACGCCGAATCTGCTCACCCAGTTGAAGACAATTTGGTCTCCGACTGTTTTGGCTTCTTGATTTGGAATGGCGTATGCTTCAGGCCACTTGCTGAAGTAATCCATGACGACCAGAATATAACGATTTCCATTATTTGTATCCGGAAATGGACCCGCCACGTCTACTGCAATCCTTTTCAAGGGTGCTCCGACATTATACTGCTGCATTTGGCTGTTATTCTTTTTGTTCGGGCCTTTGGTGGCAGCACAGGTATGGCATTTTCGGCACCACTTTTCTAGCGTCTTGTTCACTCCTAGATGGCCTCCCGAAACTGCACCATGCATCTCTCGCAGAACATCTATAACCTTCGATCTCGGTAAGACTAGCTGCATTACATAAGACTTTCCATCTGCTGATTCCCATTTACGTCGAAGGACACCCTCTTGGACATGAAACGAGTCGCACTGTGCCCAATAGGCCTTCAGAGTCGGACTTCTATCGGAGATATCAGCCCATTCTGGTTTTTCCTGGTGTTCCTTCCAAGCAAGGATGGGTTCGATATCTGAGTCTTCATGTTGAGCCTTTCTCAACTCGTCGTTGCTCCAGCCATAAATGGGATCGGCTCTGGTTCGTTGGACAGTAACCACTTCTTTTTCTTCTTGTCGTCTGCAATGCTTACAGTCTTGCTTGCATGGTCTCCGAGACAGTGCATCTGCATTTGAGTGAAGCTTCCCCTTCCGATGTTGAATTTCGTAATCGTACGTCTGCATCTGCAGCCTCTCAATCCACCTTGCCACTTGACCCTCTGGATTCTGGAAATTCAAAAGCCAGTTAAGTGCTCCATGGTGAGTTCGGAGAAGGTGCTCCATGGTGAGTTCGGAGAAGAAACTTCTGTCCATAGAGATACTTATGGAAATGCTTTGTTGCCAAAATCAGTGCAAGAAGTTCTCTTCTGGTCACACAATAGTTTCTTTCCGACTTCGAGAGTACCTTTCTATAATAGGCAATCACCTTTTCTTCGCCATTATGCACCTGCGAAAGAACAGCACCTGTCCCGACATTGCTGGCATCAGCATCAATGATAAACGGTTTTCCTGGAGTCGGGAAGGTCAGCACTGGTGCATTACACAAGCGTTGCTTGAGCTCTTGAAAGCTGCGCTCGCATTAACTTGACCATTTAAACTGTTTTCCCTTTTCCGTTAGCTGATGTAGACTCTTGGCGATTCCAGCAAAGTCCTTCACAAAGCGCCTATAGTAGGTGGCTAGACCCAGAAAGCTTCGGAGTTGGTGTTTGTCCTGTGGTGTTGGCCAATTCTTCACGGTGGTGTCAACCTTATCAGGATCGGTTTTTACTAATTGGGATGAGATGATATGTCCCAGATATTTCAATTCGGTTTTGAAGAGTGAACACTTTTCTGGGTTAAGCTTGAGGTGGGCTTCTCGAAGTCTTTGAAACACGGCTCTCAGATTTGTACAGTGTTCGTCAAATGTTTTCCCGTATACTTTGACGTCATCCAAATAGACCAGGCAAGATTTCCATGTGAGTCCTTGCAGGACGCATGCCCTTAGGCGCTCAAAAGTCGCTGGATCATTGCAAAGTCCAAAAGGCATCACTTTGAACTGCCACAATCCGTTTCCTGTTAAGAATGCTGTCTTTTCTTTGTCTTCAGGATGGATCTCGACTTGCCAGTAACCACTTTTCAAGTCCAAAGTTGAGAACCATTGTGCTCCTTCCATTGCGTCCAGAGTATCACTGATCCTAGGCAGAGGGTAGCTATCCTTCTTGGTCACATCATTCAACCTTCGATAGTCCACGCAAAAAGCGGGTTGATCCGTCTTTCTTCTTTACCAGGACCACTGGAGACGCCCAATGGCTTTTAGTGTTTTCGACCAGACCTTTTTCCTTCATGGTGGTTATCAGTTCTTCAACCTCACCTTGTTTGGCTAGTGGAAGGCATCTTGCAAGTTGACGAATCAGCCTTGCATTCCCGGTATTGATTCGATGTTGCACCAGTTGCGTTCTGCCATATTTACCTTTCGATGATGAAAAGATGTCTGCAGTTCTTCGTTGTTGGTGACCAAGATTAGATGACTTGAGAATGTTTGTCTTTATGGAGTTCAGCTCTTCGGACTTCAAGGATTGCCTTGACTCTTCTTCGTTGATCCTTGTTATCGCTGATACAGATTCGCATTGTCCGACAATCTCACATTTTCTAAGCTTAACTTCATACGGCTTGATGTTCAGTATTCGTACCGGAACCATGTTCTTTAAAGGTCTCACAAGAGTCTTCCCAATGGTGACGTTTTGGGAGGACTTTACAGATGCTGGTTCGACCATGAGGTATCGATGGCTGCCAGGCTTACCCTTCAATTTCGTCCACACGAATACCTCTGAAGAAGCAGGCAAAGTGAGATCTTCTTTGATGACGGCTTTTACAGATGGCGAGGTCTCATACGAGTTAGTCCCATAGATCATCGGAATCTCGATGTTTCGATATTTCAGGACTTGGTTCCCGATGTCCAATATCACTCCGTGATCTTTCATGAAATCGACGCCGACAATGCACTCGTCGCATATATCTGCTACCAGGAACAGGTGAGAGAATTCCAACTCTTCCATCCGGATCTTAAGACGTACCTCACCATAAACTTTTGCGGCCTCTCCAGTTGCAGTCCTTAGACGATAGCTGTTGGTGTTGTGGAGCCATGCCTTCTTAACGAGGTCTTGCCGTATGATGGACGCCGCGCCGCCGTGGCACCGGTGTCACACATTTGTTGCCGTTTATACTTGTTTCCACGGTCAGGCTCTTATTGTCTCGTTTCGTTTGAGAAACCTGGATGTTGTTTCTGGGGCCATCGATACCAGAAACCAGCTTCTGCCCCTCGAAGTTGGTTATTCGTTTCCCGGGTGGGAAACAACTTCGGAAGCAACGTTGTTGCTTTGACCAGTTGAATTACTTCTGTTTCCACAGTGTTGGCATGTGGTTCCTCTTCGCGGTAATCTGCACTGTAGCTGTAGATGCCCAGTCTTATTGCAGTTCCAGCATCGTGCTGGTCCGTCTCGCTGACTCCTTTCCACAGTAGCCTTCTGACAAGAGCATTCTTGGACTTCTAATTCTCTTACATGATGCACGTTTTGGGAAGCTTGTTCTGCAGATTCCATCGTCAGAGCGAAAGCCAATGCTTCTGGTAGTGATCGCTTTCCGGCAGTGCAATGTATTTTTCGTGATCGTTCTGGGGGCCATCGATACCAGAAACCAGCTTCTGCCCCTCGAAGTTGGTTCTTATTCGTTTCCCGGGTGGGAAACAACTTCGGAAGCAACGTTGTTGCTTTGACCAGTTGAATTACTTCTGTTTCCACAGTGTTGGCATGTGGTTCCTCTTCGCGGTAATCTGCACTGTCGCTGTAGATGCCCAGTCTTATTGCAGTTCCAGCATCGTGCTGGTCCGTCTCGCTGACTCCTTTCCACAGTAGCCTTCTGACAAGAGCATTCTTGGACTTCTAATTCTCTTACATGATGCACGTTTTGGGAAGCTTGTTCTGCAGATTCCATCGTCAGAGCGAAAGCCAATGCTTCTGGTAGTGATCGCTTTCCGGCAGTGCAATGTATTTTTCGTGATCGTTCCAGCCGTTTATTAACGCTGCTGCTTCAAACTGTTTCTTGTAGATTGACCACGGAATCTGCCCATGAAGTCCGCAAACCTGCCTTCTAAAAGGTTTTTCTGTTCGTCGAATCGCTCTAGAATATACTGCTGTTCTTGCTTTTGGTCACTTCTTTGGGCTTCTAGTTGTTTGCTTTGAGTTTCTAAGTGTTTCAGGACATTCTTTTCATTCTCTTCAAATTTGGCTAAAAGAACTGACACCATGTTAGATAAGGCAAAATTTGCATTTACCTCTTCCACTTTGGCTTCTAATTCGAAAGCAAACGTATGTGAGTCTTCATTGAGCTGCTCCAGATATTCCTGCAGCCGTTTAACGAGTTCGTTTTTTACTCCTGTCCCACTTAAGCCACGTTTGCTTGTTCGGCCTTTAGCTCAGGGACAGTTAAGTCTTTCAAAACTTTACTCATTTTTTTTTCACTTCACTACTTCACACAAAATAGTTCAATCCCTGCTCACTGCTTTTATTCTCAATAAGTTTTAATCCCTTATTCTGACACCAATGTAATATTCGGCTTGGTCCAAAAATTAAAACTTATTCACTCTTGTAAATAAAACACGAATTTACTTTATTTAAATCGTTCCAAACTTATTTATTGAACACTTTCAATTATAACTTTCAAACACAGTCTTTACATTCAATTATTACTTTTTAACACAGTCTTTACTTTATCGCAGTTCACAACCAATAATGAACCGCTTCGCTTCCGAGCGCCTATTTATATACATACCTCAAATCGGTTCGAGAAACTACTAGATTCTTTTAGGCGCTGAATGTTCTCGATGCTTAACGAAGCGAGTTCTCCTCTTAATCACTAGATGTTGCCCCTTATTCTAAATGTTTTATTCTACTATAACACGATATTAAAAGAGATAAAGAGTGTATACACATTACAATATATTAAAATACAAGTATCAAATTTGTTTCTTCGCAAAATGGCCGCCTTAGTAATTAATCTAATTAGACCCTCACGAGGCATCAATCAGGGAGATCTTAGCCTAATGTGGTAGTTCTGTAACAAACCGAATAAGTTCCTAAAAAATATGTACTTAATACATTGCTATAATATACTGTCGTTCAACTTGGTATTCAGGGAAAATCAAAGAATGGGCAGGTTCAGACAACATAAGGGACTTCATTTGCAGTCAACTGCTTTCTTTGAAGCTAAATTTTGACCAAGCAACTAGTTATTTTTTCAAGTGTGATACATTTTAAACTCAGAACTTTACCTCACCATCCTCTACTTTCAGTTGATCGTGCAAATCTACTAGAAACATAATTGTTTACAAAAAACTTTTTACGCTAGCTACAAGTCTATCTAGACTTATATTTTGTGTTTAAAATATGTACATACACATGAATTATTCCTTTATCAATTTGACAAGGAACCTTTTTACATAAACTATACGATTAAATTGGTCAGAAAATAAATAAATCACAGAGTAATAAAGTTCAGCTTTTAGTTAATTGAACAATCGTGATTAGCCGTCTTTTTGACATAAGTGCAATTGGACAGGTTCAGACGACATAAGGGACTTGAAAGTAAGGCAAGTTTCTAGTATCTGATTGGCCAGCTGCCAAAAAAATACCTTCTAATTAAGGGAACTTTAATGGAAAGTTGACTGGAAAGTAAGTCAAGAAAAATCTGCCTAACTATTAAGTCAAGTCTACTTCTGTCAAAATGACAGTTGATCATGTTTTTTCATTCAACTGAAAGCTGAACTTTATTACTCTATGATTTATTTTTCTGTAAAAGGGTTTCTTGTCAATTTGGAAAAGAAATGAGTAATATTTATTTACAGAACAAAAAAGAAATCGTGATAGACTTGTTGCTTGCCTGAGGATTGTTTTGTAGACAATAATGTTATTGGTAGTTTTTGTACTATAAACTTAAAGTAGAGGTTCGTGAAGTAAAGTTCTGAATTTTAAATTCATGACACTTGAAAAACTAACTAGTTGCCTTGGTCGAAATGTAGGTTCAAAGAATGAAGTTGTCTGCAAATGAAGTCCCTTCTGTTGTCAGAACCTGCCCATTGACTTGATAGTTAGAGAAATATTAATAAATTTGCCTCAATTGGAAGGAAATTTGTTGGGAGCTGGTATTCAGATAATAGAAACTTGCCTTACTTTCAAGTCCTTTATGTCGTCTGAACTGAACCTGTCCAATGTGTTTTTTTGTTTAGGTGTTTGAAAAAGTGCAGTTTAATAAATTAATGCTTTGGTGATTTTTGTTTTTTCGATTAATACTTACAACTTGAGTCTTAAACAGATGCCAAATATTGTATTAATTTAAGTCTTTAGACAATAAGACCGAAAAATTCAAATTTGTTTTGATATAAACGTCTTAAGTTCATTGAGCCTGTTGGGCCAGTTTCTGACTTCAGTCCTTTTTGCCTAACATGAAAGAATGTTAAATATAAAGATTCTACAAATTTGTGGTATTCTACCGAAAGTTGTAGGTAATCAAATGAATATCTTCATTTATCATTCTTATCAAATAAATATTTTTACCTTTAAGTTTGAAAGAGTAACTTTTGTGTTTGTAAGATTTCTGTTGCATTGAGTCAAAATAATAATAAGCTATACTTTGCTATTAATAAGGTGTTGATGATTAATTTCCTCATTTCCTTGCAGAATGCTTCAAGATCAATGCGAGAAGATTTTGTTATGTGATATAAATTACACTGGTCTGCAAATTTTACTTCTTTTTATCCTTAACATTATTTTTTGAAATAATAAAAGATTTGACCTTTTTGAACCTTAATTTTTTTTTATAATTTATATAGGCACTCAAGGGGTTCTTAACATGTTTAAAGCTTAAATACAGTGCGAGCTTTAGGAAAATAGGGAAGGATTTAAGAGGAGATACCGGTGCACATTGGTCTTAAAGTTCTGAACATCAAAATGGGAGGAAAAACAGAGTTAAAGGGGTGGAATGCAACTGGCTAATTCGACAGAACATTGTTTGTAAAAATATCGATTAAACAACGAAAGGCATGAGACATTGCGACGGTGTTTTAGCGTTGTAAATGTTTCGATTATAGTTCTATCGCCTATCATTTTTAAGCCCTTTTTGAATTCTAACCAAGAGATTTAAACTTGTTTTAGGGGCACCTGCCCAGATATGCGAATTATATTCAAGCTTTGGATGGATGAAGGCTTTGTAAATTACAGCCAGATCAGAAGGGGTGACAAATTTCTTACACCGTCGGAGAAATCCTAAGCACCTGGCAGCATTTTTGGAAATGTCAAATATGTGATCATTCCATAAAAGGTGATCTGTGATACACATACCGAGTACTGACAGTTGATTAGTTTCCTGGATGCAAGTGCCATTTATAGATAGCGGCATCGGGGGTGTGTTACGCTTTAACGACAAGAGACAGCATTGAGTTTTCGAAGCATTAAATTCTACACGGTTTTTGATTCCCCATTGAACAATGCTGTCAAGATCAGAATTTAATGAGCTTATTATACGCTGCCGTTGAAGTTTCACATCCGAAGGACAAGGATGTGAATATCTAGAAACGAATATGAAAAGAATCTGGTTTCAGAAAAGTTAGAGCACGTACCATTTTTTTTAAATGATTACAAAAATATAAGTAGTTTGTAGAAAATGACCTTGTTTGACCTTGTACAAAAATAAAACTATTGTCCGTTTTCTGCTCAAATTTGGAGGAATTCAAATTAATGTTTACTCACATTTTAAAAAACTGATTGACAAAAACATCAGAAATATCGAAGACCTGCTGTTTTAGCAAATCTCACATGAACAAAAACATCTAATGTAGAGGATATGTAAAATCTCAACGCCCGTCATATATAAGAAGTCGAAGATAATTTTATAAAATACATAAAAGGTGTTTTTTTTCTTTGTCATTATTCTTATATTAACAATGCTTCTCAGTTCAGATTGAATTTTAACTTATCTAAACGACTCACACTGATAAAAAGAGTGAAAATGATTTTGTGGGTTTCTAGCGGGAATATTTAAAAAAAACTGACGTACTACAGCAATTCTGACTTCGGATTCAGGATCAGCATACCAAAATTCTTTAGAAAAGTAAGGTTTTATTGCAAGGAGTATTTCGTTGCAGACCAGTGTTATCAATATGATAGTGAAGATGTCTTTAATTCCGATGGTGATAGAACGATTGATTCCGATTATCAACTACTTTCAGAGGATATTGAACCTTTTCCAGATTATGAAGAAAATACATGAAATAAAAGTGTTGAACTCATGGTTCCTCAATGAGCCAATCAGTTTTGGCAAATCAGAAACGACAAAAGGCAGCATTGAAATGGAAGAAAAAGAATCTTATCTTAAACCAACAAATAGCATTTAAAGGAAATTCTTCTTTGCCACCCGGTTTATTAGAGTTTTCTATATTTTTTCCTCCAAAGAAATAACACCTTTTATTTTTGAACAAACTAATCTCTAAATAATTCAAAAGAATTCTAATCAATTTTATTAAATGACGGATATCGATAGTCATTGATACATTTAACGAGGTTAACTAGTCATTGGAAATCATCCATTGGTACACCTATGATAAAAGAAATAATGCCATACGGTCATACGTTACAATGACAATCTAATTAGCCACCTCGCAATGCTCCTAATGGTGACAGACTCTTCCAAATTAGGCCTATTGTGACAAATTAAATGAAACTGAAGTGGCCACTATGACTGGCTCGGATAAATTCCAGCCGAGAGGCCCAACTTACCTAGATCCTGAAGGCAACGTTGGCGTTATGTTTAGGGCGTAGGACTGTCATGTATAGGTCCCCTCCATTCCTGACAAGACTCGCACATAGTAATGGTTGAGAGTTGTAAATCACTAGTCCCGGATTTAAAAATTTCCTTTCATAAGCTTTATGGCACCGAATCATTATTTTGGTAATAAATATGATTTTTATTATATTCTCCCCAGACTTGTTTTTCTTTGGGGTTTCGACCCGCTATCACGCCACTAAGGCCGCGATCAACAATTATAAGACATTTAGTATTATCATTATATTTGCTACACTTTCAGACTCAAAGTGTTAATATTTCGTTTAACTTCCACAACCAAAATTGTATGGGCCTTTAGACTATTCAGTAAACCTATCGAGGTAATACTAACAAAAATAAAAATTCAATGTTTGAAAATTGACCTAATAACTAAATCGTAAGTTTTAATTATTTTGATTCTTATTTTGGAGTATGAAAATCTCGCGTTTGAGGCGATAGAGGGATGTCAGAACAGGAATGAGGTTCGAAAATTTTACCAAAAGGTAAACAAAACATTCCACAGGTACCAGCCCGTAAAGACGATCAGGGAAACATAATAGTAGAACCGCAGTCTATGCTGAGAATATGTAAAAAATCTCTTCTCCAAACTTTATAAAGGCGATGAAGAATCGAATTGGGAAGCAAGGAAGATACCTAACTAAGATTCAACTTAATCGATGCAAACCAATACTTCCGCCTACACGACCTCGACGAATTAAAGATAGCTGTATCTATCTCATGTAAAGACCAACAAAGCTGTTGGAGCTGACGACATCGCTGCCGAATTATTTTAAGTAGCAGTCGATGACTTGGCTCCAAAATATGGTGGAATTTCAGAATAGTTTGCCAAATCCAAAGCCAACTACACAGGCATTAATCTCCTGAACATGAGCTTTAAGATAATTTCTTCTATATTATGTAAACGTCGGAAGCCTTTCCTTAAGAAACCTGATAGTAATAGGTCCATATCAGTTTGGCTTCAAACCGCAGGAAAGTCCACATTGACCAAATTCTGACATTTTGGCAGATCTTGGAAAAAATTCAGGAACTTCAAATCAATATCCACCATCTATTCATCGATTTGAAGGCCTCGTATGACAGTATCTAAAGACAAGAACTTTACAGAGCAATGTGCAGTTTTGGCATCACTGTCAAACTTGTTTGTTTATGCAGAATGATGATGAGGAATGCACGCTAATTTATCAGGGTCGGAAACAATCTCACCGATGCTTTTGATTTCAAAAAAGTTTTTAGGCAAGGCGATGCAATGTCATGTGACTTTTTCAACATCTTTCTGGAAAGAGTTGTGCAAAACTCGATTGTCAACACTAGAGGCACAATCATTGACATAATTGGAAGATCAAGGCGTGATGTCAGTGGCACCTTTTTTTAGCATTGAGACGGAAGCGGAGAAGATGGGTTTGGTGGTTAATGAATCCAAGGCCAAGTAAAGGGTATTGAAATTTTTAGATGTTGTTTTTGAATAAAACACAAACTATTTAGGAAATTATTGTAATTTTGTTTTATTATGATAATATTGGTATGGTTCAATTATGTATGGTAATTGAGCTTCTATGCCGTTAATATGCCGAATTATCTCATCCTCTAGCTCTTTCAAATAACCTACAAAAAAGAAGATCAACAGTGTCAAATCACATGATCTTGGTGGCCAATTGACGCACCAAATAGTCAGATTTTGCGGGTTTATTGGTGTTTGGACAATCACTCTTGGATTATTAGCTCAAATGAGACAATTCTGCTTAGGGACGGATCCACTGAGGTGAAAATGTGCCTCATCTCTGAAGATGATTTTATTCAAAAATTGATCTTCCACTGTTGCCATTTCTTGCCACTATTCTGGCTATAATTGACGATGAAATGGAGAAAAAAGAGAAAACTTGACGTTAGGTGTAGTTAACATTCAACATCGGATTTTAAAATTTAACCACCCTTTATATCCTGTCAAGAAAGGGCATTCACCGATGGCGTCTTTGACAAAACGGTAGTTACATGGGCAGTTAAACTTTGAGTTAGTTAAGGGCTTTTTCTACCTGGACTTAGAAGGGAATTGAGTAGTAAAGTCCTCTCTAGAGGATAAGAGGTTATCTTTTTTGGTGTACGTGTAGGCACTGTATATACATACATATGTACAATAGTACATATGTATTTACGTCTTTTAAGATTATTAGTCTACTTCTTAAAAAATATTATAATCTTAGCCTAAGCATTTTAAAAGTCTTTCTTTCTACGTTGAAATATAACCCTACAAAATTCTAGATCTCAAATTCCTCTTCTAAAATCTTGAAAAAAAAATCCTTCTCAGTTTTGCTTTGAATGAAAAAACCAATGATGTGTCTTACTCTTTTTCAGAATAGAACTCGAAAAATGTAAATATAATTCTCACTTCAGGCTTCATTCGATACAATAATGTGCGTGTGCTGTATAAGTTAAGTATGTAACTTAAAACTATTTAGCATATTAATTGAATGCATTTTAAATAAAATAAAATCAAAATATTTGAAGGGAATTTCTACATTATTTATATTTAATTTATAAATAAAAGTAAATGATTTTGTCGCTTGCTGGGCAATGACTGTTTTTATATGTTGCTCATTGTACTTTTTTTTTGAATTTTTAAAGAGCCTAAAAGCAAATTATAAAAGCAGGAACCCTGAAATTGTAAAGCCAATTGCTTTGTGTCTAGCAATTCGTTCGCATCGAATTCGTGAAATCTTTTTCAACCTTGGATATACTAAATTCGAACCTACGTTTGTTTTATAAAATTTTAAAATTGAACAACAAAATATTTAAAAGGATTTTAACAGTGCTGTGCAAAACCTATTTAAAAACAAAACAAATAAACAGTTAGAAAACTTATTCGTGAACATGACAAGTAATCTTGACTTAACAAGTGAAACCCTTTCAACTAATAAACATAAAAAGTTTTCACGGATTTTTCCTGAAAGCGATGGCGATCAAGTTGTTATTTCCGGAATGTCGGGTAAATTCCCGAACTCGCGGAATATTGCTGAATATGAACATCATTTGTTCAACAAGGTGAGAAATCGGTTGACAAAGTGACGAAATATAATACATTTTTCCTGATTTATAAAAAAACGTTTTTCAATTGGTTGTGGTTTTTGGAAACCCCGAAAAAGTTCGAAATTTGCTTCAAATGGAGTTGTTTTAATCCAAAGAAGATAATAAGATCTCCTTTTTCGGAATCCATTTTTTTAAGTTGCAAAATTCTAAAACCAAATACAAATTAAACGAACAATTGTTAATATTTGGTTGTAGACTCCTTATTGCTCATAATCCACCAAAGCCAGACATCCTTCTAATGGGATACCTTAATATCCAGTATCAACTGTAATCCAAAGCTGATTAGTGTTGGTGGTTTTCAAAACTGCAACCATTTTTTTAACATCGGGCCCAAAGGTTCTCTATTGAATTGAGGTCAGTTGATTGGGGAAGCCAGTCCAGAACAGAAATATGATTGGCGCGAAACTACTCCTTAACCTGTTTGCTGGTGTGCTTTGCGTCATTGGCTTGTTGGAAGACAGCAATGTTCCCTGAAGAATTTCAAGGGAAACGTACTCATCCATCACACCATTTATTCGTTTGGTATATGGGAGCCATCATTTTTACGGTTTTTCTTGTAGGCACGTCTTCACCATTTGGTAGGCATCGAACATATTTACGGCTACCATATAAAACAATTTTGCTTTCATCCGTGTATAAAAATATGTCCAATCCTGAAGGGGCCTATGATCATGGGTCTTGGCAAACTTAAGTCTTTTGGCAATGTGCTTTTTTGTCAAAAGTGGGACTTTTCTCGAGCTATTATTTGACCGCTTAGATGCAAACTTTAAGAGCATTCGAGTAACATTTGGGAAAAAACCGTTATGTGATGGAATTTTTTTTCCGGAAAATGTTCTAGTACCAGAAAAGTAATAGAAGAATGAATTGCCATACATTGAATTGTACTAGAATATATTAATCGGGAGGATACATTGATATTATTTTGACCAGAATTGTATGCATTTGAATTTTGCCTTGATGCGGAGCTTTCAGATTTGTTACAGGAAAGTAACCTTAGATTTAAAGAGGCCCCAACGATCCAATGAGAGGACAAGCAAGAATTTTGTGTATTAAAAAAGTACAAAATCAAATCAATATTTGGTAAAAAAAAGTCGTACTTTTGAAAAAGAAGGCTAACAATTTCTGAGATTGCCACTGAATTACGTTTGTGTATTATATGGTTTTGAAAATTCTAGGTTACTGCCATTTTTCCGCTTTATACTGTTATTAAAAAAAAAGTTTTTGAATATTCATAATTTTCTAATTTACCATGTGAAACATTATTTTTCAAAAAATGTTAATTCTGGATTCCAATCTTGGTCCTGAAATTTCTCCCATAAAAATATATTGACATGTCTTTTTTACAAACAAACAACAAATTTATCGGAGGTTGTTAACTCCTGTATACATTATGCAGATTTTCATGGAAAGCCTGACGCATAAGAGACTTATTATTTCGTTTTTTTTTATCACATCTCTCGAAAGTATTGGTCCTTTAAAATGGTTTTTTGAAAAATGTTTTGTAATACAAATTAAAAACATTACTAGGAAAACTATTTAATCGAAAGCGTTATAAGCGTTTAATTAAAGGGGTTTTATAAGAGATGGATGTTTATTTTATTGTAAAGAAACAACCTGTGACTTTTAGTTTATTCAAAACAGAAAATAGATCAATGTTTAAAACATATCCTATAAGAGGTTTTCAACCACAGTCAGCATTCAAAATATTGATGATTTCTTCTAACGAAAGAAAACTTGTTTTAAAATGGAGTCTTCGGATTTCCTGTAAGATTGGACCTTGACGTTCAAAAAGAGAAACTCTTTCCAAACAACTCTGGTCTATGCGAGCTATGCAGTCGCATAAAGACATTTTTAATTCTTCGATATTATCGGTTCCCAATGTGATCGGAAAGTCATTCAAAACAGCTATAGATCATACCAGTTTTTGACTGGGCGGTAAGCACTATCAAAAATTATTTCAAGAATTCGCTTTTTAAGGTTTAGGTCTGATCGACTCATTACCTTGATAATGTAATCCGCATTTGACTCTAAGCATTTTAGAAAAATGCGAGGCAAGCCAGACTCCGTGTGGATGGCATGGTAATGGGTGTTTTTAGGTAGTCTGAAAATTCGTTTGAAAAAATATCTTTTGACATTTTCAATTTCTTCTAAATACTCATAACAGTATACATTTGTTTATATAACTGTATCAATAAAGTTTTTACTAACAAAATTAGACCACACCTTTGGCAACTTTCGTTTTGAAAACCATAATTTTAGACGTCAAGGTTTTTACTTTGTGAACCCAACTATCACAGCACGTTTGTAACTTATTGATTTGAAGCTGTAGAGTAAACGGTTAAAGTAGGACCTTAATATCAAAATCACCTATCATAAAAACTCCTGGGATGTGATTTTTAACAACATTAATAACTAAGGCAAATAAAAAAGGACTTAAAACACAGTCTTGAGGAACACCTGTTTGACAATTGAAGTCTTTCGATTTATTATATTATATGGAAAACGATATCAGACAAATGGTCGCCACACCTATGATTTCGAATTGAAACTTTTCTTTGAAAATTGAGATTGTTTTCTTGATTGTGTGGGCTATAAAAACCATACCAATTTAAATTCGTGTTGATATTTTTAGTAACGGCGCGGTGGTTTAACTTTTCAAATGTCAAATAAAGACCTATTGGAAAACCCTATATCTAACCTTTTTCATAATGATTATAAAACAGTTGTTGTAGATATGGAGATAGAATCGGTACCCTATTGGAATAGCTCAAACACAAGCCGTCACGTAATTATTTTTAAAATGAAAATTTAGCTGAAAATTCAATGTTAAAACTACCGCATACTCCGTTTATTCATTTCAGTTTTCTGGTTCTAACCAGCCGGCCTTGTAAAGTACTTCGATATTTCTGCACTTCCGTTTTCTCCAGTACAAGTACCTAAATTTGTAGTGATAGTTGAAATTAGGCAAGCCTTTAGCACATTTATTAATATATATATATATATATATGTATACACAAATTTGAATACGGAGCATTTTCGTGAACTTTCTGGGTATTGATTCGAAATTACTGAACAGACTTCGAACCATCTTCATATAGAATCGTTAATCGTCAATTTAAGATACTCTGAACTAGGTGCATAATTTTAATATTTTTGTATTTTTATCATTTAAGATTGATATGGTTGATGACGATGAACGGCGTTGGAGACATTTCAATCCTGAAATCCCAAAACGGGCAGGAAAATTGTACGATCTTGAAAAATTTGATGCCACATTCTTTGGGGTTCATTTTAAGCAAGCCCACACAATGGATCCACAATGTCGTATTCTAATGGAAGTCGCCTACGAGGCAGTCATTGATGCTGGTATTAATCCAAAGGAGCTCAGAGGTTCTCGTACTGGAGTCTATGTTGGAGCTTGCATTTCTGAATCAGAGAAGACATGGTTCTATGAGAAAGTATCATCTGGTGGTTTTGGTATTACAGGTTGTAGTCGAGCTATGCTTGCAAATCGTATATCTTATGCGTTGGGCTTGAACGGGCCATCGTATCTCTTGGATACAGCTTGTTCGAGTTCAATGTATGCCCTGGATAATGCTTTTACAGCCTTGAGAAATGGTGAAATAGATGCTGCCATTATTGGTGGTGCTAATTTGTTGTTGCATCCATTTGTGACACTACAATTTGCAAGGTAAGTGTTAAAGCTTTGTAAAGAATGTGGAAATTGGTATTGAAAAGGTTATATTCGTCCAACCATATATAGATTAGGAGTGTTGGCATCTCATGGCTTCTGTCGCCCATTCGATAAAGACGCTGCTGGCTACACACGAGCAGAAGCAGTAAATTGCATGTTCCTTCAACGCAAACGTGACGCCAAAAGAATCTATGCGGAGGTCATATACTCTAAGACAAACTGCGATGGCTATAAACCAGAAGGTATCACATATCCCTCTGGAAATACACAGGAGAAACTCCTTCGGGAGTTCTATGCCGACGTTGATGTAAAGCCAAGTGATTTGGGTTATTTAGAAGCTCACAGTACAGGCACTATAGTTGGAGATCCCGAAGAATGTCGAGCCATTGACAACGTTCTCTGCAGTCAGCGCGATGAATCACTGCTCGTTGGCTCGGTGAAATCAAACGTCGGTCACTCCGAAGCCGCTTCGGGTATTTGTTCTCTAGTCAAGGCAGTCTTGGCATTTGAAAATGGCAAGATTCCCCCGAACATAAATTTCAATGCTATCAAGGAGGAGATCCCAGCATTGGCCGAAGGAAGATTGACTGTTGTCAAGGATGTTGAACCATTGTCCAAACCTTATATTGGAGTGAATTCCTTCGGGTTTGGTGGTGCAAATGCGCATGCATTACTCAAGGCGTGCGACAAAGAAAAGGTTAACAATGGTTTACCATTAGATGGCATACCAAGGGTTGTTGGATGGGCCGGAAGAACTGAAAAGGCCGTTACAACCATTTTGGATTCTATTGAAAAACGTCCTTTGGATGCTGAGTACATAGGGTTATTGCATAATATTCAAAAGGATGATGTCACCGGACTAGTTTTCCGAGGCTATGGAATATTCTCCAATAATGGCGCTGAGAATGCCACTTGCATTGTAAAGGACGTCCAGCATTACACTGGTATCAAGCGCCCTTTGATATGGGTTTTCAGTGGAATGGGATCCCAATGGACCCAAATGGGGGCATCTCTAATGGAAATTCCTATCTTTCGGAATTCAATAGAGCTCTGTCACAATACCCTTAAGTCCAAAAATCTAGATCTAATTGACATTTTGACATCTACTGATGTACACACATACGATAATATTTTGCACTCTTTTGTTGGCATAGCTGCCATCCAAATTGGCTTGGTAGACGTATTGAGAGCTCTTAATCTTGAACCAGACTACATTATAGGGCATTCTGTTGGCGAACTTGGCTGTGGCTATGCCGATGGTGGTTTCACTCCAGAACAAATGATCTTAGCTGCCTACTATCGTGGAAAAGTGAGTTGTGAAATTGAGAAAATTCGTGGTTCAATGGCTGCGATAGGAATGGGATATAAGAAAATCGTTGGATTGTTGCCTGAAAGTATTGAAGTTGCTTGTCATAATGGAGAAGACTCGAGCACAATTTCAGGACCAGCTGATGATGTCACTCGTTTTGTCGATGACCTAAAGTCTCAAGGAGTATTTGCTAAGGAAGTACCGTGCTCAAATATTGCATATCACTCGCGATACATTGCCCACATGGGACCGCAGCTTCTGAAATACCTAAAAGCAACCATTCCGAAACCGAAGAAGAGATCTTCAAAATGGCTTAGCTCGAGTGTGCCAAAAGCCGAATGGGAACAAACCGGGCGTGATCTTTGCTCTGCCGAATACCATACAAACAATCTACTGAGTAGTGTTCTTTTTGAAGAGACTTTTGCCATGCTTCCCAAGAATGCTCTGACTATTGAAATTGCTCCACATGGTCTATTGCAAGCTATTCTCAAGCGATCAATGCCCGGTGGTGTTCATATTTCTCTTACTCAAAGGGGGAGCAAAAATAATGCTTTGTTCTTCTTAGGGGCACTTGGAAAGTGAGTTTTGACTAAACTGGTCTTAAAAAACAAAAACCCAATCATTTTTTCTCTCCTTTGTAGACTTTTTAACAACGGTGTTACACTTCCATTTGAAAATCTGTATCCTGCTGTTCAGTTCCCGGTGTCCCGTGGAACACCTGGAATTGCAGCTCTTATCAAATGGGATCATAACGAAGACTGGTTCGTTACTAAATACGAGAATATGAAGACTAAAGCAAGTGGCGAGCGAGTTTTTAATGTCAATTTGCAGAGTGATGATGAGGAATATTTGAGTGGTCATGTAATTGATGGAAAAATCTTAGTCCCAGCAACTGGGTACTTGCAGTTTGTGTGGGAAACCTTCTCACTGATGTACCATGGGCCTAGTTATATGGATGTTTCAGTTGAATTTGAAGATGTCCGATTCCTACGAGCTACTCCAATTGCCATTGGTGGAACGGTTGAGCTAAAAGTTATGATCCACTATGGAACTGGTAATTTTGAGGTAAGGAGTTTTTAATATTGAAGAGGAATTTATAAATTCTTTTCTTCGCTAGATTACCGAATCAAATAGTTTGGTTGTTACTGGAAGCATTCGGGAGATTCCTGGAGACTCTCCACCACCTTTGCAAATACCCTTTGAGGAAGAACCAAATTACCCAATGTTGGCTCAGAAAGATTTCTACAAGGAACTTAAACTGCGAGGCTACCATTATAATGGCACATTTAGAGCTGTTCGTAGTGCCCGCAGTGATGGCAAATATGGCAAAATAGAATGGAAATACAATTGGGTGACATTTATGGACGCAATGTTGCAAATTCACATCGTTGGCATTGATTCACGAACTCTATTTTTACCAACAAAGATTCGTAAGCTTCGCATTAATGGACGTCATCATTTTGACATGATGTCCCAAATGAATCCCGACGATCGTGTTTTTGATGTTTATGCGAGTCAGAAGTTCGACCGTGTTGTTGCGGGAGGAGTTGAACTAATTGGTCTACATGCAAGTCCGATTCAAAGGAAACGTCCACCAGGTATTCCAGTCTTGGAGAGATACCAATTTTTGCCACACTTCCCTGCACCGACATTGAATTTGAATGATGCAGCTAGAACTTGCATCCAATTGGCCCTGGAAAATGTACCATCGAGCAAAATAAAAATTGTCGAAGTAGATACTGAGGAGGATATACCAGTTATTGGGCATTTTCTGGACGCAGTCGAAGATTTGCCTGTAGTAACTGGAGATTATATGTTTTTGACTCATCAGACTTTAGAACTACTTGGAGTGCATGTAGAAAATGGAAAACTCTCAACGCAATCGAACTGCTATCTAATCATTGTGAAAAATTTATTCTGCCAGGAATCGATACTTTCCATGGCTTTGAAATGCCTTTCAGATGGAGGATTTCTGGTTGCTCGACAAACTCAAGGGCAATCGTATGATGCGAATATGTTGATCCCATCCGATCTAAAGCTTCTGTTGGTTATCCCGACAGATGATAATGAAGTCCTTCTACTTTTGCAGAAACATAAAAAGCAGTCTTTTGACGAACCAAGTGCTATCAAGATATCAGCTAGCGATTTGCAGTTCAAATGGATAGCTCAAGTTCAAGAAGCCATGCAAAATGGTCCAGTGATACTATATGCGGAAAATGAAAAGTTCAACGGACTGCTTGGATTTGCGAATTGCTTGAGAAAGGAACCCGATGGACATTTGGTTCGATGCGTGCTCGTTGATGATGTAAATGCACCGCCCTTTAACTTGGAAAGTTCATTCTACAAGGACCAGCTGGCGCTAGGACTAGGTATAAACGTCTATCGTAACGTGAGCATTATAAACCTGTTGATTCTTCCAGATTCACTTATTTCTTAATTTGTTTGTTTTGTTTCATGTTTTAGGGTCAATGGGGATCATATCGTCATTTGCAGCTGAATACCGAAAATCCAGTTCTACCTCGTGCTGACCACATCTATGGGAATGTGATTCAACGTGGAGATTTGTCATCACTGCGCTGGTTCCAAGGGCCATTCGCTCCCAAAGATTGTGAGGTTAAAATCATGTACTCATCTATCAACTTCCGTGATGTGATGTTAGCCACTGGACGATTGGCTGCCGAACTCAATGGTAGCAGCCGAATGGATCTGAGTCTTGTATTAGGTTTCGAATATTCGGGTGTAAATACCAGAACAGGAAAGCGTATCATGAGTATGGTGGAGAGGGGTGGTGTAGCGTCTTATGTTCAGAAACCATCGCGTTTGATTTGGAATGTTCCCGATGAGTGGTCACTTCAGGAGGCTGCTACAGTCCCGGTTGTATATATAACTGTATATTATGCTTTTTTTATGCATGTGGATATTCGCAAGGGCAAAAGTATTCTCATCCACGCCGGTACTGGTGGAATTGGTTTAGCAGCGATAAGAGTTGCCCTAGCCTATGGCTTGGAGGTTTTCACCACTGTGAGCACACAGCAGAAAAGAGCATTCCTCCTTCAGACATTCCCACAGTTGAAAGGTAATGTTTGAATGAGTCCCATTTAAATTTATTTAACCATATTCTTTCTCTTAAGATTCACATATTGGTTATTCACGTGACACATCCTTTGAGATCATGATTCAACAACAGACCCAAGGTAAAGGTGTTGATTTTGTCCTTAATTCTCTATCCGAAGAGAAGCTTCTTGCGTCAGTTCGTTGCCTTGGAAGAGGTGGACACTTTTTGGAAATAGGCAAATTCGACATGGCTAATGACAATAAACTTGGTATGGGATGCTTTCTAAAGGAACTTGCATTCCATGCTGTTCTTGCAGATACACTTTTGTGTGCTCCTGATTCAGTTCTAAATGTAAAACCCGTACTTCTTCTTTTGACGTTAAAGATTTTTGTAATGCATTTTGTTCTTAGAAACTTAAATCGATGATTGATGATGATATTGCAGGAGGTATCATTCAACCACTACCTTCTACCTGCTTCCCAGCCAATGAAATCGAACAAGCGTTCAGACATCTGATCGGAGGCAAACATATCGGCAAGGTATTGGTTCAAGTGCGAAATGATACCGAATCTCCATACACAATTGCAGTGCCGGTTCTAAAACAAGTCTACTTTAATCCTGACCTCGTTTATGTTATTCCTGGAGGACTGGGTGGATTTGGTCTTGAGTTGGCCGATTGGATTGTGATTAGAGGAGCAAAGAAGCTGGTGTTGAGTTCAAGTCGTGGAATCTCGAAGGATTATCAGAGTTATAGAATTGCGTAAATATTTTCATTGAACCATCCTTAGTTTTGCAGAAGAAATACAGACTTTTTTAAATTATAGGCTCTGGAAAACATATGGATGTGAAGTGTTGGTGAGCACAGCAGATATAACAACTCGAGTGGGATGCGAAATGCTTTTAAAAGAATCGCTGACCAAAGGTCCAATCGGTGGTATTTTTAATCTGGCAGTTGTCCTCCGAGATGGATTGTTTGCAAATCAATCGGCTGAAAAATTCTTGGAATCATTTGTACCGAAAGCTTTTGCCACACAATACCTTGACGAGCTATCACGAAAGATGTGTCCAGATTTGGAGCATTTTATTGTCTTTTCAAGTGTATCGTGTGGACGTGGTAATGCCGGCCAAACTAACTACGGAATGACCAATTCAATTATGGAGCGAATTGTTGAAGATCGTATTGCCAATGGATTCTCTGGCAAAGCTGTTCAATGGGGTGCGGTGGGTGAGGTAGGCCTAGTGGCTGATATGGCGGAAGACAAGATTGATATGGAAATCGGAGGAACATTACAGCAAAGGATCTCTTCATGTCTGCAGGAGTTGGACAACTTGATTCCAACATCAGACACAATTGTAGCCAGTATGGTAGTTGCAGAGAAACGTGTGGGACGTGGTAGAAATGAAAATATTACAGAGTCCGTAATGAATATTATGGGAATTAGGGATCTCAAGTCTGTTTCACTTGGTATGACTCTCTCCGAAATGGGTATGGATTCTTTGATGGCAGTCGAAATCAAACAAACCCTGGAACGTGACTTTGAACTTTGCCTTTCACCGCAAGATTTGCGATCTTTGACGTTCCAAAAACTGCAGGAATACGACGATGCTAAGGAAGGAGAACAAAATGATGTTGTTAAGCTAGTTCTTGCCTCTGATAATACACCCTTGGGAATGGATTTGCTTTTGCGTAATCTGGGAGATGAAGCAAATTGTATCAAAGTTTTGTGTCCCTTGTTGACTTCTGCCGATGCTTCAAAGCTTAACTTAAACCCAAGTATAATAATTCCTGGTCTAGAAGGTACTATTGGTGAGGCTTGGTACGCCATAGGCAAACGATTGTACTCAAAATCAACAGTCTTGCAGTTGCATCAAACTGCTGATCTAAGGACAATCAAGGAAGTTTCACAGGCAGTTTTTGAGGTAAAATTATGTTTTTTCTTTTCTTAAATTAATGTATGTTACCTAAACTCATCTATTTTAGCAAGTAAAATCGGTTTTAAAGTCATCGGAAAGATTCTACATCATCGGTTACTCATTTGGCACATTTATAGCCTTGAACCTAGCCAGTATGTTGGAAAAAGCTGGTTACCGAGGACAAGTACTTTTGATCGATGGTGCACCACACTTTTTGAAGAAATTAACAATCGGTCATTTGGGTGAAAATTACAAGGATGAAGACCTCTATAATTTACTGCTGTCTGGTATCGTGAATCAAATCTTCCCCGACGAAACAACCGAATCAGCGGCAAAAATATTCATACCACTCAAGACACTTGAAGAGAAAATGGCAAAATTCATGGAATTTGTTCAAAAACAAAATCTCTACAGCAAGGAGTATGCCAATGTTATGGTTAAAGCGATGTTTAATCGAGTTAAAATGGCAGCGGAAATTGATCTCGAGACATTAGATGTACTGAAGTCTTCAATAACTTTAGTACGGCCATCAGAAGTAGCAATGGCGGATGTTGATGAAGATTACTCATTGTCAAAACTAACAAAGAGTACGGTAACAGTGAAGTTCGTTGAAGGCAGTCACACAACAATGTTGGACAATCCGAAGTTGGCCAAAATCATAAATGACTTTGATCCGGCGCTGCAGGATGATAAGACTTTTGAGTTGTACTTGAAAGACGTGAAACCGTTGGGGGTGTTGTAATAATGTTTATTATTATTTTTTGTAATTATATAATATTCTTATACATAACCTACTATATTATAAATATGTTTATTAGTTTTAAGTTGTATACTGGTTCATATATAAATATTATATTCAAATACATTACATTTAAATAAATCACATTGAAAATAAATTGATGGCTTTTAATTAATTAAATGATAAATGATAGACGGAGCACTTTAAAAATCTTCTGAGAAAAAATTCAATTCATAATAAAATTGGTTAGAAATTGTGGAGACATTTTGTATCGTTAAGTTAAGTTAAGAGAAGGTTACTTGGTTTGCAAGGGTAAAAGTTGTTTAATAGTTCGAGCATAGCTTGATTACAACCAGAAGCTCTGAATAATTGATTCTTGAAATTTTATAATTTACGCCAAAGGTCTTGGGTAAAAAGTTTATTTCTTCAAGGGTACTTCATCTTGCGAAGAATTGACAAATCCTCCAATAGAGATAAATAGATAGATAGATAAATTCTTTATTTTTTTAAAAAAGATCAATTTTAAAGTGATTTGAAACCCAAAATTAAAAAGTTTTAAATAATGGTAACTGGCCGAATGATTAGACTTTACGTTGGGAAACTATTTCGAAAATGTAGGGCGTGCTTACAGAAATTATGTAGGGTGGACCAGCCTAGCGAACCATTTAATATCTCATGAAGTCTGTTTACAGTGAGATGGCTTTCATTTAAATGTAATCGATGAATTTCCTGTAATATCGGGCATACCGCAATAAAGTGATGTATATCTTCAAATTCTCTTCTGTTACATAAATTACAAATTTGTGGAAGATCAGCTCGATGAGGCACATAGTTAAGATTTAAAATTTCAACTCGTGCTCTAAAGATATACATAACTTATAGCTTCGGTCGATAATTCATTATTGAAATAGTTAGCTTCTGATGGTAATTGGTGATTGAGGTTCCTATAGGTGTTTATGGAGGATGTTGACGATGCTTTAGAGAGATGCTGATTGTAATTTCTTTCATCAATTTTAGCAGTAACATTTGCAAACATAGAGCTCCATTCATCTACATTTGACTCCAATAAAGTTAAGTTAGCTTCATGTGAGATAGCTAGCTGACTCCATTCTTTGAAAGGGGTGGCATTAGATTGCAGTAGTCTTAGCAAGATGGTTTTATGAAGACTTCTTTCATCCCTCTTCATCACTCTTATTAAATAATCCGAGTTCATTTTGAGGTTTTGAGTATATATTGGCGTTACGCCAGACTCCACGTACATAGCATAATTTGGTGTTGAATTTGGTAATCTAAACAAGCGTTTGAAAAAATGTCTTTGAATTGCTTCAAATACGTTCATTATTGAGTGACCAATTCTCTTCCGGCAGCCTTCTTTTTTGACGCGCTTCAAAAATCATTATTTTCGTTTTCTTTGTGTTAACATGCAAGCCTCACCTCTCACAAGGAGTTCAATCTGTTTATTTGTAGCTGCAGAGTGAAAGGATTTTCAGCTTGTAGAACTAAATCGTCCGCGTATAGCAAAACTTTCACTTGGATATCGGCGAAGAGTATTCCTCCTGGAAGTTCATCACAGATATCGTCGATAAACAAAGCAAACATTATTGGGCTCAAAATGTAGCCTTGTGGAACACCCGCTGATGTTTAAAACCAATCCAAAAACTCTGATCCATCCCATACAAAGGCGCTTGATGACTCGAACATTTAAAATACATCATCAGGAATTTTTGGGAGATCCCTAGTAATGAGAGCTTATATGTACATCAAAGCCTGTCTGTTGACCTTATCAAATGCTGCATTGAAATCTACAAAACAAGCATACAATTTTTTTTTCTTTTCAATAGACTTCCTGGCAATACCGGTAGGTGCAAAAATGTGATCCATCGTTGAAATGCTCGACCGAAAACCAGCTTGAAATTGCTTAGACGATTAGTGTTCTCGATCCACTTAGTAAGCCTTTCGTACAGAATTGAAGTCAGAATCTCCCTCATAGTGTTAAGAATAGAAATTCCTCTGTAGTTTTCCGCAAGACTTGAATCTCCTTTCTTGAAAATGGCAAAAATAACTGCTTTATTAAAGTTTTTTGGCACATTAGCATCATTATATAACCTGTTAAAGTACTCCTCCAAGAGTAATTATTGTCATCACGATTGACCTGACTGTCAATCGTGGCTGTCGGACGTGTTTTTCTTTTGTTCCCTGTTTTTCATAATTTTTTCAAAATAAGCTTACTGTTTAAACTTCTTTAAAATGCCAAAAAATTGTGCGGTTTGTGGCTTAAGATGGTTTTATTCATTGTGAAGGTTTTTGTGGACTGAGTTTTCATAAAAAATGCGCAGAAGTTCTTGAAGAATCTGACATAGCACTTCAATCAGATCGCAACCTCGCGTGGCGATGTAATAGCTGCATTTGTGTTAGTAGCTCTATCCTATCGCTTATCGTTAAACTTAAAAATGATGTTGCTGATATAAAGTCGAAGCTTGAAAATAGTGACTCTTTAAAAACTGAACCAAAAACTAGAAACAAAAATAAAACAAATCAAAAAGTGTCATTCATTGAGGGTACAAAAAACACTCATGACTCGACAGAATGTAGGTCGATGTTTTGTACACGGATTTTGTGAAAGCGTTCGATAGAGTCCATCATAGAATTCTATTAAGAAAGTTGGAGAGGATGGGATTCAGATTCGGTTTTCTTAAATGGTGGAATCTTATTTGTCAAATCGAAAACAGATTGTTAAAATCGAAGGCAA
The DNA here is from genome assembly GCA_920104205.1 of Eupeodes latifasciatus. Taxonomy (NCBI): domain Eukaryota; kingdom Metazoa; phylum Arthropoda; class Insecta; order Diptera; family Syrphidae; genus Eupeodes; species Eupeodes latifasciatus. The sequence goes on from OV049924.1 coordinate 182,833,774, forward strand.
TCAATCCTTTTTTATTGAAGTCTTATCGGGACTGCCTCAGGGAAGTCATTTGGGACCCCTCCTTTTCAATCTTTTCGTCAATGACATTCCGAACTGTCTGCAATTTTCTAATTGTTTGATGTTCGCAGATGACTTGAAACTATATTTCCAAATTTCTTCAGTTGAAAATTGTGTTAACTTTCAAAAAGATATATGTACATACATAGATGCGTTTTTCAATTGGTGTAAATATAATCATCTCGAGCTATGTAAATATCTCTAAATGTAAAATGTTTAGAGCTTCTCGTACAACACCTAAAGTGCTGTTCAGTTACAGTCTCGGCAATGAAAGTCTTTCAACCGTGAGTGAAATAAAGGACCTTGGCGTTATTTTTGACACTAAGTTTTCTTTTTCTGAACACATATGTACATTTTATTATTTCAAAAACGAATTCGTTGCTAGGTTTTTTAAAACGCAACACGGGGGTATTTAAAGATACCTGTGTACATAAATCGTTTTCAGAGTATAACTAGGTATCTTTAATATTACCCATACTGGAAAACTGTTGTGTTATTTGGTCTCCTTTTTATCAAAATTCCTCAGACAGGATCGAAAATATTCAAAGAAGATTCACGCGCTTTGCTTTAAGGAATTTCAGGTGGTCAGATGGTTTTCCCAATTATGGCTCTAGGTGCGCACTGATAGATTTAAAATCTTTAAAAAGCCGTAGAGAAACCCTTGGGGTTCTTTTTATCAAGGACATACTCAATGGTAAAATAAAATCTCCGGATACTTACTAGCTCTTATGTCTTTTTATGTTCCTGAGAGACATCTAAGAAATAGGGACGTTCTCTTTTTGATTCCTAGTCACAGGACGAACTATGGACTTAATGAACCCATAACTCGTAATTTATCTCTTTTTAATTTAATTCATAGTGAAGTCGACCTTCAAATGAATAGGGATATGTTTAAGAGTATTGCTTTAAACTTTTTTAATGATGTATAATGATAAATTATAATTTAATAGTAGTCAACAGATTATGTATCCATTGATGAATAGAGAAATAAATAAACAAAATGTTCGTACTTCCGTAGGTTACGAAAACCTTTTTTCAGCCATCGGCCACATCTTAATGGACCAGTTATTGCTATCATTTGTTTTCATCATTGAAACCAATCATTCAATTTTTTTTCAGGTTGGTTTTAGTTATCCTTGAAAATGTCTGTCATTGGATAAAACTTTCATGATTGATATCGAGAATTTTTGGATTGGAATCATGCATTTGAGGTTAGAGTTGATCGTTGAAAATAAAACTGGCAATTGGGAACACAAAGAAAAACTAACGCTTTCAATAAAACGATTTTGTTCAGAAATATGAAATCAAATTTCAGCTGTCCATTAAAAACGATTTCACGATTAAAAATTGAAATTGAACTAAAAGAATAGTTATGGGTTAAGTAAAATATTTGTTTTTAATAAAACAAGTCTGCAATTCCTAAGCGTCATTTTAAAATCAAATATATCAAAGTTAACTTTCCTAATCGCTTTTAAATTTAAAAATTTAATATCCAATTATGAAACCCAATGATAGCTACAACTGGCACCTAAGGATCAGCGATTAATTTATTTCATACTACGAAAAATGAGGTTTATTGTAAGTGGAGTTATTCCTCCAAATTTTTGACAGCATACCGAACGCCGCTTTTGATTTGCCGATGCGGCAGATGACGTCTTGTTCGGTTCCGCCTTCTCTACTTTTCCACCGGTCGAGTTCCCAGGCTGATAATTTTTGTTTTGCCGGTAATAATTTTTAGACCCGCGATTTCTGCTTCTCTCCCCACACTTGTTGTCATTTGATGGTAATCCATGATACTATGAGAGAGTAAGCAAACATCGTCCGCGTAATCCAAGTGCTTTAAATAGGATGTCAAAGTCCATTGGATCCCTCCGCTACCTGACACAGCTGCGCGCAGTAGGTACATCGCTTATCACCAAAGCGGGAATTCCATCGAGTCCTACTGATTTGTTGTTCTCAAGTGCCTTAATTGCGGCAACGATCTCATCTTTACTGTGAGGTACAGTGCGGATTCGGGTATTAGTTTATTCGGGCGCTTCAGAAGGCATAGGCTGCACGTTGTTTGTAGACACTCGGTTTAAAACCGAGGAAATGTGATCTTTCCACTTTCTGACTTGTTCATCCACCGAACTTAGCAAAGTACCGTCTACTTCTTTCACCAGGTGTTGCTTTGAGCTGTGTGCAACGATCAACTCTTTAGTTATTCTGTAAACGGTCCTGCTGTCGCACCTGTTTGCAGCATCTTCTGCTTCTTGCGCCAATGCGTTGATGTAGTTACGCTTGTCACGGCGGCGCACACTGCTATGAACCTCCCTCTTTTCCATGTGGTACGAGGCAACAGTTATTGGACCCGTTAACTGTTTCCGTTCGTTGATCCTTGCCGAAGATTCTTCTAAAAGCCAGGTGTTGTTGCTTCCTTCTTTCCGACAGACTTTTCTGTCGGCAACTGAAATGAAAACATTTTTCACAGCATTTCAATGGTGTTCGATGTCGGCATGTACTGTTGACGGGTCGTGGGATCCTTTATTCTACCGATGTTGAATTTGGGGGCTCGTGTTATTCCGTTGGATCTTCGAACTGTAGCTGAACGCAATCTTAGGGTAGGTTTCATTAAGTGGTGGTCACGGTCTAGTCCCTCTTCTGTTTCGGACATCCAAGAGACTGCTTCTAAAGCGTCGACTAATAGCGAACTGGTCAATTTGGTTGGAAGACGTTTGCCTGTCCGTCGACACCCAGCTAATTTTATGACACAGTTTGTGTTCAAACATAGTACCACCAATCATAAGACCATTGGCGTTGGTGAAGTCAATGACCCTCTCAACATTGCCATTGCCACTGCCGACTCCGTGAACACCCATCACATGCCTTAGACCTACGTTATTACTGCCAACATTAGCATTGAGGTCTCCCATAACCAAAATAATATCTTCGCGGCGTGTGTTGTTGTAGGCGGATCCTAGTTGACTGCAAAAGCATTCTTTCTCTTCACCAGATGAGAGCTCCGTCGCAACACTGTATAATAGTGACGAGCCGCACTCTACTCTGAAACCTAGCTTTGATAAGCCTTCCCTAAGGGGCTCTCACGAAATATGGCTCCTGGTTGCCGTTTTTGTAAGGAGAAAATAAACTCCAGCTTCTCGAGCGCTTCCAGGAGCGTGACCAGACTAGAGCAGGAGCAGCTATGGTAAAAAACCGACCACTTATTTTTTTTTCAGAGTCCTTTCTGCATCTTTCTGTTATTATTTAAATTCTAGGGATCTGAAACTTAGAGAAATGTCAAAATCTTCAATTCGACAAATCGGACCGATTACTATAACTTTCAACAAAAACTTGGTTAAAATTGATTTTCAAACTTATTTTACTGTATAAAAATAATTTTTATTAACATTTGGTAAAATGTCTTAATAAATCCACTTGCCGTATTTTTTTTAAATATAAATTCAGGACCTACCAAAAGTATTGCTAAATTGATTAAACGTCTATCTTGCAATCATTATATGGTGCCTTATCATCAGTAATTCTACAGGCTGATGTTATCTCAAATCAGAAATATGGTTCCTTTGTAGGTTTTTTTTGTCAATATAGTATATCATAGAAAACTTGGCTTATTATTGTAATTCTTGTCCAACAACTTTTTGAAGCACATTTATTTCCCGGAGAAGAAGAGTTGGAATTACAAATTTGCATTTTGTAGAATATGCCTGTGTTTCGGACTTGCATCCCGGCAATTTGCACGTCTTTTTGCTAGTGCGGTTGTGACATGCATACCAGTTGTCATAGCTAACTTCATCCGTCTGAATATAGTCGAGCCACAAAACGCTACTTATCTACCAACGTATTATTCGGATTACCTTCGCTGAGCTTTTTGTTTAGTTAGCTCTGCATTGCTCGATAAATTTATATTTGAAACACGATTTGCACGAACTGTGCCTGGGCTTCTGAGATATGTTAGTGAAGACAGAGATGTGCACAAATTATTAAAACAAAGAATGAAGAACGAACAACAACATTCGACGAAGCTCCAAGATCTGCTGCATTACGGAAATCTCATTTTCCCCAGCAGCATATATTGACGAGTTGGGTTACCACCAATTTTCGTAGTGCACATTTATTTGTTAACACCGAGACCATAAACCATTGGGACGGATCCAAAGCTGTAGCTGAGATGTGTTACAAGTTTGTCTGTTACGAATCTACAATCAATGTTCTGCTGGCGGGCGCAAAAATTCATTTCATTCATCATTCATCAATGATAAACTGGATGAATTCATGAGTCAAGAAATAATGGAAACGGTGGGGTTTTCAAATCGCTTATTGAACTAGGTAGCTACGTGCAATTGTAAATATTTCTTTTTGCAAAACATAGTTTTTGAATTCACGAGCATCGTTTTTTATTTCAATGATCTCACCGATGATCTGACCAGAACTCAAAGTACTTGGGTAGCCCTCTTCTTCCTGATATTCATTCGAGTCGCGTTTATGTTTTCTAAAACGTGGAGTTGCAACTGGAGTGTTTGCAGTAATCATCTATTCCAAAAAAGAAATGGTGAAGTACCTGAATTCGATGCGTTATAAGTTAGTATGTTAGATTGGTGAATGCCAATAAATAATTAGAATAAGGGTGGAAAAGGTGGAATTTGGTAGGCATGTGTAATGTGGGAAAATCACTAGAGCGGCAAATTTTTGGCTTTCACAATAAGCATTTTGGTATCCGCTCTAATAGGCCTAAGTGTAGTATACCTACTGAACTCTGTTACCCGCTTTAAACGTTGAAATCTGTTAACAAACTGGATTGACTGTTTTGTAACTCCAAATGGAAAAACAAAATCGTAACTGTATGATGTGTCGGCGATGCCTGTACCACGGAAGATACCTACGCCACTTATTGACAAAGACGATTTGTCAAACTCTGTTTGCGATAAAGTTTGCGGGGTACATAAAGGGTTTTACAATTGGCACGGGTAGATCTTGGCGCCTCGTGGCTGCCATTTTGTTTTGATAACATCTGTCAAATGTTTTGTTTATTATTCAGTTGTCTATACCAAATCATCATGGCAAGTTACACGATTGAACAGCACGTTCAAATGATAAAACTTTATTATCAAAATGAGTATTCGTTAACGAAAACGTTGCGCGCATTGCGCCCATTTTTCGGTACGCTTGGTGGTCCAACATAGTCGACTCTTTAACGTTTGGTGGCCAAATTCGAGATGACCGGTTCAGTAAATAATCAGCCAGCACCCGTACGTTCAAGGAACGCAAGATCGGCCAAGAACATCGCCGCGGTCCGATGACAGTGTAAAGCCGAACCCGAGGCAGTCTATTCCTCGCCGTTCACAAGAATTTGAGCTTTCGCAGACTTCAACTTGGCGAATTTTGCGTCTGGACTTGGGCCTACACCCGTACAAGATCCAACTGACCCAGGAGCTCAAAGTTCATGACCATAGACAACGTCGTTTGTTCGCTGAGTGGACTTCGAATCGTTTGGAAGAGGAGCCCAATTTTGGCCGAAAAATCATGTTTAGTGACGAGCCACATTTTTTGATGAATGGCTGTGTTAACAAGCAAAATATGGGACGACACCAACCTACGCGAGGTTCACCAGGTAATAATGCATCCGTACTTTTTTGAAAACGACGTTAGTGAGGGGGTCACAGTTAAAAGCGAGCGCTACATAACGACGATAACTAATTTCTTATGGCCCCCATTGAACCATATGGACCTAGACGACAAGTGGTTCCAGCAGGACGGTGCTACGTGCCACACAGCAAACGCCACATTTTGAATGAACGATTTAAGGGTAAGGTTATCTCTCGATAGACTTTTTCCTGTGGGGTTTCTTGAAGTCGCAGGTCTATGCAAATAAACCACAATCGACCGATGCCCTAAAGATGAACATGACACGGCCCCTCGCTCAAATTCAGACGGATCTATGCGGAAGAGTCATTGAAAATTGAACTACTCGGATCCATGCCACTGCAAGAAGCCGAGGCGGGTATTTGAATGATGTCATGTTCCAAATTTAATGGCATACATGTGCCTTTCAAATAAAAAAATAATTTTGTTAATACCTCACACACAGCTTGTTTTATTTCATTTCAACATCTACCCCCCTTTATTGAAAAACCCTTTGCAAAAACATGCTAGAGGTTTGTGTAATAATATTATTTTTATATTACTCGTAGTAGGTTCTACCTACTCTATGTATACGTATATACATATGTATGTCCCTTTAAGGTTTTTAATCAATAGGATGAGTATAATTGCGTCGAGATAAGTCTATTTTTTCTTAAATACAAAAAAAAAACTGTCAAAAATTACTCGAGTAGCCAGCTGTGCTCTTACATAAACACTAATGCAACATAACCCGTTTTGGTCCTTAAGCTTACATAGAACTACCTGAGCGTCATTAGAACGAGCTTGTTTTATTGTTCTATCGGACCTTTCACTCGTACACAGATTTATAGAGAAAATGCCCTGGAGGACCTGCCAGACAATGGCATCCATATGTACGGCTTTTACGTGGACAAATTCAATCCCTTCATGCTAGATTTAAATATAGGGTCCGCCATATAACTTTTTTTTTCAACTAATGCTTATTTCGTGAATGGTAACACTTAGCTCATGTCTGATTTGACAGATAATTAGTTTTATCCTTCCGCTGAACGAATATGGTTGTGTATACACTTGAAAAACGCTGGAAACAACGCTTAGAGAAGATGCCGATTTTGCCAAAAAAAATCATCTTTTTAGATGAATCTCATTTTGATCTTATGGCGGGTATGTAAACAAGCAAAATTGTTGCATTTTCGGCACAGAAAACCCGCACGCATACATTGAAAAGCCGATACACCCAAAACGAGTCACTGTTTGGTGCGGATTTTGGTCTAGAGGCATAATTGGGCCATTTTTTTCGAAAATGAGCAAGGAGTGGCCGTTACAGTCAATGGCGATCGATATCGGGCCATGTTGAACGAATTTTTGTTCACAAAAGGAGGAGGAGGATATTGGCAACATTTGGTTTCAACAGGACGGCGCTACGTGCCACATAGCCGAAGCTTTACTCGATGTTTTTATAGCATTTTCAAAAAAAAGTTAATTGGTGGACCCTTTATTACATATGTACTTATCTTTGTTGGTTATTAGAAAATCAAAGTGCTTATAAAACCTGACTATAAACTTCAACTTCAGTATGTAAGTTAAGGGGAGGAATTACTCCCTAAAACCGAGCTAATCGAGACAAGCGCCATGCCATAGTAGGCATGAATATACGCCACCATTATAATGATAAGCAACTCATCACTATTAGAACAGGGACCACGACCTATATAGAAATGCCAATTCTCCTTTGGTTGCGGGAGTTCCTGCACGGGTACGCTAGTTGAACTTTAATGTTACAACTATATACAAAACTGCTTAAAAATAGAATGATTAATTTTTAAAGACACCAAGGCCACCACATATCGCTTCGACTATACCTACATAAAAAAAAAACAAAATTTGCTCTATAAAAAAAATTCTAATTCTCTTGCCCTTGTAATTATCAGGTTCCGCTTTTGTTCATTTGTTGCTATTTTATTAATATGTAAAGTGTACACCCATTTGTTAAAACAATACAAAACAAAACAAAAATAAATTCAAAAATTAAGCTTAATTAAATTATTGCATTTTCGTACATTTCTTAAGTCTATTCATTATAATATTCGAATTATTTAAAATTTGTTTCCGATTCAATGGTTGCCTGATATCCATGTCTATAAATTTTGTATTAAATACTTCATTACATCTACAGTGTGTTACAATTGCAATGACCTTTTTAATACAAAATACTAGCAAGTAATTCATTCGGTTTTAAATTTAATGTTAGCGAATTAGGTACAACAATATGTATGCAGTCATGAATACATTTATTTTAAAAACAATTGTGTTGCTATTAGCAAAAGTAAATTTTAAAAAAATTAAAAAATGTCTGGAAAAACTTAAAACGTCTACCATTACAATGCAATGCACTTCAAATTTAATTCGGAGCAATGCATTATATACCTGTACGTACTATCTGTATGCATTTCGAAGAAGGTGTGACTAACTTTTTCGAAATTAATTAAAAATTCAGGGAATCGAACACTCGATGTAAAACCGAATCAATAAAAGCCATAAGACGCTTCGAAAACTTTCAATTGTCGTTCGTTCAGTGATCGTTTATATGCAATTCGAAATTCTTCCATAATATAATTCCAATTTAACGAAAAGATTTGTTTTTAATCAAAGACAGTAAAATTAGTGAGAGAATTTTTTGAGATTGACAAAAGCGTTATTTTTGAAAATTGTTGTGATTTAATTGATAAAAAAAACTAAAAATAAAGAAGATGGCTTCGAGGTTTGGAAATGATACGAATACTCCTCGTCCGGATTTATCCAGACCTCAATACTATCGTTCGCATCCTTCAAATAAGGATGATGAAATTGTAATTAGTGGGATGTCAGGTCGATTTCCGAAGTCGGATAATGTTGCTGAGTATAGCAATAATTTATATAATAAAGTAAGTGTAAGACAATATACATTAACATAAATGTATATTCCTAGGTTAAGTTTATTTAAGTTTCTGTTTATGCATATTTTCGGATGATATTAAGCTGAACTTGTGAACTTTTTAATAAACAATATTTTCGTGTTTAAAACATGTTAATTTTCTGTGCGCAAGTCTTTCGAATTAATGGAAAAATAGTTAATTAAATCACTTTTGTTCTTAAATTGCGAAATTAAATGAATATGAATTTTGTTTTTGAACTCGTTTTATTATTTGCAATGTTTTAGTTCGACTACAAAATTTGTATTCATTTGTATGCTTCATTACTTTTTTAATTTAACCTTGTCAATTTCTATAAACAAATATGATTGAGTTATTAATTAATACAATACAATACAATTATTTTAAGTACCCGTGGCGTGATAGTTAGTGCGTAAGACTGTCATGCTAGAGGTCTTGGGTTGAAGTTGAAGCCCTGCCTATGCTAGTTTAAGTTTTTTTTCACAGATTCTGCCTCTAGCGAGAAATTTACAAATCCTCCAAGAGTAATTCTGATCATGAAAAGTGCTTTCTTTAATTACCCGTTCGGATTCGGCATAAAACTGTAGGTCCCCTGACAATATTTGCACACAAGAATGGAAGAAAAACTTGGAAAGCAATGGATAAAAAGAGGCTGGGGTGCAACCCACACTCATAACTTCCTATCTTGATTGTCGCTTTTTGTCTTGCTTAAAACCTTAACAAAATTCTCATAACAATATTTTGTGTGAGATAAATAATAATTATGATGTCAATATTTTTCTTTGTTTTCCTAACACTTGAGTCGAAAATCATTTCTTAACAGATTTTTGTTGTTTTTGTAGGTTTTCGTGTTTTTCTAAAAAAGTTCTCATCTGAATTTCTCTAAAATATTAACTAAAAATTAACAATAACATTTTGCATGTGATGAAATAGTTTGATTTCAAAATCTATTTTTGTTAACGAGATTTTTAGTCGAAAACCAATTTTTACCAATTTTAGTAGCATTTCTTGAAAGTTTTTATTTCTTATATAAACAACTACTAATTTAATTTTTCTAATAAAATAATTTTGAAGTCAATACCTTCATTTACTCACGACCTATAGAGACTCAAACAACTATTTCTAACAATTTTGCGTAATATTTTGTGTAGACCTTAATTTGTATGCAAAATTTACTGAATGTCGAGCACAATATTTTCTATAAGATGAAATTAGTCTGAAGCCAAAATCTTAAATTTTTAACTTCCCATAGGAAGTTATTGTAATGGGTCCGATTTGACAAATTGAAAATTTTGACATTTCTCGACGTTTCAAGGTCCCTAGAGTCGAAATAAAAGATTTTTAGAAAGATGTCTGTGCGTGCGTGTGTACGTACGTCCGTACGTCCGTACGTCTGTACGTCCGTACGTCCGTACGTTCGCGACGTTTTTTTCGTCGTCCATAGCTCAAGAACCAGAAGAGATATCGACTTCAAATAAATTTTGTTATACAGATAATAAAGCAGAAAGATGCAGAAAGGGCTCTCAAGAAAATTGCGTGGGTGGTTTTTTTACCATAGCAGTTTAAAAAAAAGGTGAAAATTTTGGTTAACCCTAAATATCTCATGAACCAATGACGCTAGAGACTTGAATTAAATTTTATATTATATATTGTAACGTGATACAAAACAATTATATTTTTGGAAAAAAAATCAATTAACGGTTTTTTTTAAAAATCAAAAAAACTGAAAAAAAAAATTTGTCACTTCGAAAATTTTACGACTAAAATATGATTTCATTTCGAAAACAATTTTGTACAATGAAGAATAATGTTTTTGACATCTGATAAAATTTTGAGAAAAATCGAATTGACAGTTTTTTTACAAAAAATAATAACCTAAAAAAAATAAAAAAAAAAGTTGGTAAAAATTGATTTTTGACTCAAATATCTTTTCAAGACTTTGAGATATTGGCTTTAAACTACTTTTATCTTTCAAAAAGTGTTGTTTTTAACATTCAGTACAATTTTGAAAAAAATAGAATTGACAGTTTTTTTACAAAAAATTAAAAACCGAAAAAAAAATTTAACAAAAGTTGGTAAAAATTGATTTTCGACTTAAATATCTTTTCAAAAATTTGAGATTATGGCTTCTAACTAATTTTAACTTAAAAGAAATATTGTTTTCAACATTAGGAAACATTTTGAGAAAAATCGAACTGACAGTTTTTTTACAAAAAATAAAAACCTAAACAAAAAAATTAATAAAAGTTGGTAAAAATTGATTTTCGGCTCAAATAGCTTTTCAAAAATTAAAAATATTGGCTTCAAACTTATTTTATTTCACAGAAAATATTGTTTTTTATATTCAGTAATTTTTTTATAAAAATCCAACAGTCCGTTTTTTCATAAAAAAAATAAAATCTACAAAAAATAGAACGCACATTTGGCAAGAATTGATACATTTAGACAAACTTTTAAGCAAGACAAATCGATAGACGGGATGGGAAGTTATCAGTGTGGGTCGCATCCCAGCCTCTTTTTAAAAAGATATTTAAGTCGAAAATCAATATTTACCAACTTTTAGTAATGTTTTTTTTCTAGGTTTTTATTTAAAAAAAAAAACTGTCAATTCGATTTTTCTCAGAATTTGACTGAATGTTAAAGGAGTGTTCTCATCGCATGTATATTTTAAAGATACAACAACACCCTTCTCGGCCTATCTCGGGCTTTTATAGCTTTTCATCGATTTCATAAGTGCTTGCCTGATAGTCACACAATTTTAATTTGCATCGAATGCTGAGAAATTCCTTATAATTATTACTTTTTAATTTCCAAATCAAGCATTCAGCTAAAATAAATTTCTTTAGCAGTGTCACCATTTGGATAAAAAGAATCAACAACTTGGTTCAATGTTTTATAACTTACGAAGTAGTGTAGATTCGGCTTTGACATTTTGACCATTTCATACCAATAAGTTTGCAACAGTGGTTATGTTAAGTTGTTGAAAGTCCTTTGGTCATTACTTCTGCGAGCATATCTTCTGTTGTCAAATATTCGCCTTTAATTTGTTTGCATTTATAAGATCTCGTAAGAAATGATATCTAATTTCGATATGTTTGGAGCGAGCACAGTACATATTGTTTTGAGAAATATAAATTCCTTGTTCCAATTGGTTAGTTCCTTCAGTAAAGATTGAAGCCAAATTGCTACTGGAGATATTGAAGCCAAGGCCAAATATTCCGCTTTTGAAGTAAAAAGTGCCACAGTCGGTTGTTTCTTTGCATTCCAAGAAATTGCTCCACTTTGGATTTTCTATCATCTGCATCGCTGGCCCAGTCTGCATCCAAAAATTCTTCAAGAAGTTCTTTGTCATCATGAGTAAACTCCAATTTGTAGTTTGTAGTCCCATCGATAGAGCTAAACAATCTTTTAACTGCTATCCCATGAGACTTAGCAGGGTTGTTATAAAATCTTGCGAAATATAGATCATTAATTACTTGTGTCTTATATAATATACTGTCAATTGCTTCTTAATATGGAATAGCCTCTATGTACTCAATTTCATCTTTAGTTGTTGGTGATATTTCTTTAAAAAGTTTTTGGTTAGCATTTGAGCAATGTCTGGATGTATGGTTCTTGATCAATCCGTAGTTTTCTTTTAAGTCATTCACGAGTTATTTGTATTGCGAGAACAAAGCTTTTTTCTTGTTCTTATTGTTGGTAAACAAAAGTATATCGTCTGAGTAAATATTCAAAAAAAGTTTTGTTTTCGCCGGTTGTTTCATAGTAAATGCAAGATTCTATTTTTGATTGTGTCCAATATTTTTCAAATTCGTATTAAGTTTTTCGTTCCATAATCTGCTAGCTTGCTAATAATGACTTCTTAAGTTTACAAAGTTTCAACAATTCGACCTTTATTGTTTTTTACTAGACATCCATTCCTGTTGAATATTATTAAACAACCTCTTTGTACAATTTTTGACATAGACAAAAGGTTAATGCGTAAGTCTGGAACATGCAAAAGTTCAATCTCATTTTCTTTTGATTTGACTATTGAAACTTTCATGCCCACTTTTCAAATATCTTTGACTTCTATTTTAGAATTATTAGCAACGGTTACTTCAGACGTAGTTTCCATAAGACTAGAAAAAATATGCACTGTTTGAGCACATTATGAGCACGGATGCTCCTAAGTCAAAATACCAATCTTCTCTCTCCAAGTGCCTTCACAATCTTCTTTTTTACTTCATAGTTCATATTTTTTTTTCCGGACATTTAACGGATATATGACCATATTTATTACATTATTGTATTATTTTATGCTAGAATTATGTAAGTTTCTGCCAGCAAATGCAGTTTCATTACTCAGATCTGTTTTCAAATTCTGCAGCAAATTCATTTTATTGATATATCCAGTAATTTTGATAACAGAACTTTGAATTCCCATTATCGCTGTCTTGTATTTTTCGGGGAGTCCAGCCAGAAGCATTGACCCTGTTCATTTTTCATCAACATCAATCCCTACAGACTTTATTCGTCCACAATCATTTAATTTAGTTTAACACAATTTTTGGATAAGTCCAACTCTTCTCACCAGACCAAAGTCTTCGAAAATATTCTGTCACGAATCCCAAATTTCTATTGCACTTTTACATGGTCGAATATGGGGATTTATCGAACGTTCTACATCTACAGTTTTCGTACCACAAAAAGCTTTCCAAACCCATTCCATCCGATAAGCCTCCAGGGAAAACTGTGGTTCAAAGTAGAAATTTAGAATGTTTTCTTCCAAATTTCATTTCTTGTAGAGTATTGTAGAGTATTGCGTACTCCTATTAAATGTAAAAATTTCTAGTAATCTACTTGTGCTTTATTTTTGTTAAAGGGTCGCTAGTTTTCTCCACGGATTAGTGGGCTAGGAAGTCAGGTACTGGCTTTAAGTTCGATTGTGTTCTGCACATTTTGAAAATATTTCAATTTTTATGAAAATCTTCTAGAAATAATGCAAAAAAACAAATTATTTTTTAAATTAATTTTTACCTGCGAAAACGCAGATTTTTAGAATTCCGCTAGTGGAAATATTTCATTCATTTTTCAACTGAAGGAATGCTTTCTTGCATGAGTATATGCCCAGCTATTTAAAACTGTTTCCAACTCAACAATAGTCTAGAAATGTAGAGTTTAAAAACAACGCGTGGTAGACACAAATAAAAACCATACATTTATTTTGTTCCTCATTCTAGTTGGATATGCTTGAAGAGGCTGAGAAGCGCTGGAAGCACATTGATCCGGAAATTCCAAAACGATGTGGTCGAATAAGTAACATCGAAAAATTTGATGCTACTTTCTTTGGTGTCCATCATATGCAAGCTAATTCCATGGATCCCCAGTGCCGATTGGTACTCGAAGAAGCTTACATGGCTATCATGGATGCAGGAGTCAATCCTAGTTCTCTCCGAGGCACCAGAACAGGTGTCTACATTGCTTCATGCTTCTCTGAATCGGAGAAAAACGTTATGAATGATCCCAATTCACAAGGTGCATTTGCTATGACCGGGTAAGTCATGATGTTCTTCTTCAGGTAAATTAAACCTTGAAAATAATGATAAATTTGTTTGTATTCATAAAACAGATGTAGTCGAGCTATGTACGCAAATCGAATTTCCTACAGCTTGGGATTGCTTGGCCCGTCTTTGTACATGGACACAGCATGTTCTAGTTCAATGTATTGTCTTGATGGTGCCTATGCTGCACTCAGAAGTGGAGAAATTGATGCAGCCATAGTTGGGGGCACCAATTTAATTTTGCATCCTAATGCCACATTGCACTTTGCCCGGCTAGGTGTTCTCTCTCACGTCGGTGTGTGTTCTCCATTTGATCAAAAGGCTAATGGATATGTTCGCTCCGAAGGAGTCGCTGCCATTTTCTTACAAAGACGCAAGGATGCTTGCCGTATTTATGCTACCTTAGTGCATAGTAAGACAAATTGTGATGGCTATAAGCCAGAGGGTATAACTTATCCTTCGGGAAAAATCCAAGAAAAGCTCTTAACAGAATTTTACAACGACGTGAGAATATCTGCAGATGATATTGGGTATATGGAAGCACATAGTACTGGGACGGTAGTAGGAGATCCAGAAGAGTGCCGCGCCATCGATAGTGCTATCTGCAAGCAGCGCACAAAGCCCTTACCAATTGGTTCCGTGAAATCGAACATTGGCCACACCGAGCCTACCTCTGGAATATGTTCAATAATTAAAGTTTTGTTAGCCTTCCAGACTGGAAAGATACCGCCAAACATCCACTTTGACGAACCTAGGAAGGAGATTGAAGCACTGCAAGAAGGTCGCATGATTGTGGTTAGTGATACCATGGCTTTGGAGAAGCCTTATGTTGGCGTGAATTCATTTGGTTTTGGTGGTGCAAATGCACATATTCTTCTGAAACAATACGAAAAAGAGAAAGTGAAAACAGAAGTTCCAGAGGGAAGCCTCCCGACATTGTTTTTGTGGTCAGGACGTACCAAAGAGGCAGTTGAATATGTATTCCAGAAGCTAGAAAATATGCCCTTAGATCCAGAATATATTGCATTATTGAATAACGCTCAGTTAGGTGGTGTTCCTGGAATGGTTTTCAGGGGATTCAATTTACTTCAAGGAAGTGGTTCAAATTTGCCAACTTCATTTGTTAAGGATGTCCAACATTTCACTGGTGTTAAAAGACCTATAGTTTGGGTTTTCAGTGGAATGGGATCGCAGTGGAATCAAATGGGAGCAGATTTGATGAAAATACCTATGTTCCGCCAGTCTATTCAACGTTGCTACAATGCTCTCAAGCCAGCGGGTGTGGATCTGATTAAAATCCTAACCGAAGACGATCCTCATATGTTCGATAATATATTACACTCGTTCGTTGGTATTGCCGCCACTCAAATCGGTTTAGTGGATATCCTGAAATCGTTTGGCATGGAACCAGATTATATAATTGGACATTCTGTGGGAGAGTTAGGATGTGCCTATGCTGATGGTTGCTTCACTGCAGAGCAGATGATATTATCTGCTTATTACAGAGGAAAAGTGAGCCTTGAGAAGAGTATGATCAAAGGCGCAATGGCGGCAGTAGGACTTTCTTATAACGAGATTCGAGGAATGCTTCCTGAAACGATTGAAGTTGCTTGTCACAACAGTTCGACATCTTGTACTATTTCCGGTCCAGCTGAAGATGTTACAGCATTTGTGGAACAGCTCAAAAGTCAAAATATATTTGCGCGAGAAGTTGCGTGCTCGAATATTGCCTATCATACGCGACACATCGCCCATTTAGGCGCAGACCTCTTAAAGTACCTAAACCATGTTATTCCTACTCCCAATAAGCGCTCCAACAAGTGGCTCAGTACGAGCGTTCCACAAAAATACTGGTCACGACCGGAATCCCAGTTGTCATCTTCACAATACCACACAAACAATCTACTGGGAAGTGTGCTCTTCGAAGAAACCACAGCTCTTCTGCCCCAAAATGCGCTTACCATCGAAATCGCACCCCACGGATTGTTACAGTCAATCCTTAAGGGTTCCATTCCAAACGGTATTCATGTCAGCTTGACTCAGAGGAATAACAAGGATAACCTTAACTATTTCTTGACTGCTTTGGGAAAGTAAGTTATTGAAACTTCTGATCAAACTTGGATTTTTGTTTAAAATTTGTTTGTGTGATTTTATTTTGCAGATTATACACCCAAGGACTTAATGTGCCCATACAAAATTTCTATCCCAAAGTAGAATGGCCAGTATCGCGGGGAACGGAGACAATAAGTGATCTTCTCAAGTGGGATCATCGTGACGATTGGGAAGTCTATAGTTACAATAAAATGATATCGAAGAAAAGTGGCGAAAAAACATTCATTATAAATATGAAATCAGAAGAATTCAAATATTTAGCAGGACATAATATCGATGGAAAGATATTAGTTCCGGCTACATTTTATTTGGAATGTGTTTGGAAGACATTTGCAATGATGAATCACGAACCGCTGTCATATTACGAACGACCAGTTGAATTTGAAAATACGAGATTTATAAGGGCCACAACTTTAACAAGTGACAGCAAAGTCGAACTAACAGTTATGATTCATTATGGAACTGGAGATTTCGAGGTAGGTACATTATGTGTTTTACTGTTGTAAACGGATTGTGCAGATTGATATGGTTGACATTTGTATGGATAGAATCCATGTTGACTTAAAAGTCTTATTAATGTCCAACAAACTTTAATTTCCATCACAGATATGGTAACAAACATAATTATTTGTGGAATAACCAAACCTTGTGGAATAAGAAATGTTATCCCGAATAGGGTAAAATCTATCAAACCCAAAGAAAACTCATGGTTTGATTCGAGCTGTAAAGATAAAAGTCGTACGCTTCCGAATATACAAAGCCAACAACACTGAGGAAAACCGGAACAAGGCCGATTTGCTTGCAGGACAGTTTGCTGTTAATTCAAAGCTGCCAATGAGCGACATGAAAACTCCTGTTTCCTGTACTTTAAATCGTAAACGATTCTATGGGATGAAACTCCTTTTGCACTCGTACAGTTCCTAAAGTACTTAAAGAAACGCGGATTAATTATCATTTTAAGAAATATCTCAAAGAATGATAGCTTCTTAATGATCTTATGGTTTATATCACTGAACAGTGAAACAAATATTTACACCGTTTTGGAGGTATTGACGAATCTCGTTTTTTATTGAGTTAGAAATAACCTTTTGGACCGCTAAATTCAAACTGTATTGTACGGGTTCAAATCTGATATCCACAAAATAAACGCTGGTGTGCCCCATAGCTGCGTTTTGTCTCCGACACTCTTACTTTTTTGTATAAACGCTTTTTTGTCTGAAACTTCTTATCCACAGTACCCTTAGATTTTCATATTCGTTTATAGATTATCATCCTTATTCTTCATATTTGGACTACCATCGGCAGCGTATGATTAGCTCATTAAATTCTGCTCTTGATAGCATTGTCCAATGGGGAATCAAAAACCGTGTACAATTTAATGCTTCGAGAACTCAATGCTGCCTACTGTCGCAATAGCGTAACCCTCTATCAATGCCATTATCCATGGGTGGTATTTGGATTGAGGAGACTATAAACAGCTTTCAGTTCTAGGTATGTGCATCACAAACCATCTCTTGTGAAGTGAGCACATATTTGAAGTCGCAAAATACGCTTTGTTTAGGTTTTCTCCGACGATGCAAGAAGTTTTTTTACCCCTTCTAATCTGGCTATAATTTATAAAGCCTATATCCGTCCGAAACTCGAGAACAATTTCCATATCTGGGCAGATGCTCCAATAACCCACTTGAGTCTCTTGGACAGAATTCAAAAGATCAAAAAATGATAGGTGACCGTTGTCTAACTGAAACTTTTGTATCTCTTGATCACCGTCGTAAGGTTTCTTGCGTGCTATTATTTTATCGCTATTTTCAGAAACAATGCTCTAGTGAAACAGCCAGTTGCATTCAACTGTAATACCCGTTCTTCTAGGAATGCTCATCAGTTTACCCTTGAGTCCAATTCCCGACGTACTATGAAGTAAAGAGATTCTTATTTTAGTCGCACTACACGAATGTGGAATGCCTTACCAGACTCAATATTTTCCACTCATTACAATGTGCATATACCGACTAACATTCAAAAACAATGTTTATCGGTATCTCCTTTCTAATCCTATTCTCTCTTCCTAATTGCTCGCACTATTTTTAATAATTATAAGGGTATTCAAATCCCTTTGAGGCACGCCCAATATAACAGAAAACAATTTTCTTGGAAAGATTGTCCCCTAGTGAAATGGTCCATTTTCACTAAACTTTTCCTGTATACTTTTTTCTTTTTAACGTAAACAGTTTTTAGTTTAACGTAAACTGTGTTTCGCAAATAACGTCCACTTAGAATCTTGAGTAAGCTTTGGGACACCTTTTTATACATTACAACCTGAAATTACTTATATATGTATGTAGTATATAGTGATAAAATAATAAATCGTCCTTATATCCTTTTAGATAATTGAAGGCGATAGTTTGATTGCATGCGGAACTGTTCGAGAAGTCAAAGATGCCAAAGCTCCAGAGGAAATGAAAATAAAACCTTACGATACAAGTTGTGGTGAAGAATTCCAAATGTCCAGCAAAGACATTTACAAAGAACTTAAACTTCGCGGTTATTATTACAGTGAAGCCTTCAAGGGTATCGAATCGCTTCGTAGTGATTCAAATTTAGCAGTTCTTAAATGGAACTCAAATTGGGTTACATTTATGGATTGTTTGCTTCAAACCCAAATTATCAAAAAGGACTCACGAAATCTTTGTTTGCCGGTAAAAATTCGAAAAATCAGAATTTTTGGACGTCATCATATGAACGTAATTGGTGAAAACACTACGATTGAAGTTCACTCTGATACACTTGAGGGAAAAGTTGTTAGTGGTGGCATTGAAATAATAGGAATGGAAGAAAGTGTTGTGCAACGTAAAAAACAACTAGGCTTTCCAGTGCTGGAGAGATATATGTTTGTTCCACATTTCCCATCTCCAGCCCTGTCGCCCGAAGATATGGGCAGATTTTTCATTCAACTTGGTCTTGAAAATGAGTTATCGTCTAAATTGAAAATTGTCGAAGTTCTTCCAACATCATCAGAAACCATTCCAATGATTGAACACTTCTTGAACGCTGTTGAAGATTTACCTTTGATAACGGGAGATTATAAGATCTTAAGTTCCAACAAAATTGAAGATCTACCAACGTGTGTAGTAGTTGAAGATGGACCTATTACAAATAACCTAGACTGCAACTTTATTGTCGATCAAACAGAGGGGTGTGAAGTTCTAAAACAAGTGGCTGAATTAGCTAATAACTGTTATGTGGTTCTTGTGGTCAATTCGAGCAAAAACGTTGCAATTCCTAGTGAACTTTCCACACTTGCGGTATGCCCTATGACAACAAGTGGCTTGAAGTGTATTCTGTTAAGAAAGTTTGTAAATACCCGTGAAGTTGAGGTAAAATGTCTAAGAATTTCTTCGAACGACACAGAGTTCAAATGGCTGGAGCCAGCTAAGGAGCTTCTTCAATCCAACGATTTAATTTTATACGCTCAAGGAGATAAGCAAAGTGGTGTTATTGGTCTGGTTAATTGCCTGCGAAAAGAGTACTTTAAGACAATGGCGAGGTGTGTGCTTATTGATGACAAAAATGCCCCCGATTTTGACCCACAAAACGAGTTCTATTCAAGGCAATTATCCTTGGGTTTGGCCATCAATATATTCCGAGACGTAAGTGTTCTTACTGTAAAAATGTACTTTGGCGGGTAGTAAGTTGTTTTCTTTTTTGTTTAAACAGGGAAAATGGGGTACATACCGCCATCTTCAGCTTATTTCAAATCCTGATGTTAAACCACAAACAGGTTTTGTATTTGGTAACATTCTACATCGTGGAGACTTGTCTACGTTCAAGTGGCTCCAAGGCCGACAAACTCCAAAGGACTGCAGAATAAAGGTTGTCTATTCGAGTTTGAACTTTAAAGATGTCATGCTTGCTACTGGTCGCATTTCGTTGGACGTTTTTAGTGAAGGCCGTTTGGATCAGGAAGCTTTCTTTGGTTTTGAATTTTCCGGTATAGATACAAAAACTGGCAAAAAAATTATGGGCTTATGTGAAAAGGCTTCAGTTGCCAATTATATTGGAAAAATTACACCATATGTTCTAAATGTACCCGAACATTGGTCATTGCGGGAAGCTGCTACTATTGCTGCTACATATTTTACAGTTTACTATGCGTTCTTCTTTCGATCCGATATCCGGAAGGGCAAAAGCATTCTCATTCATGCTGGAACGGGTGGAGTTGGTTTGTCAGCTATTCGCGTAGCAATGGCTTATGGACTGGAGGTGTTTACAACGGTTAGTTCAGCTGAGAAACGGAATTATTTGTTGAAGACATTCCCAACACTAAAAGGTATGTGGCTTTTTTTTGTTGTATTCTTGATTTATCTAAATGGAAAGCAAATTCTTACTCCAGATGACCACATTGGAAACTCCAGAGATACAAGTTTTGAAGCCATGATTCGAGAGCAAACAAAGGGCAAAGGTGTGGACTTTGTTCTTAACTCTTTGGCCGAAGAAAAATTAATTGCATCAGTGAGATGTTTGGGATATGGTGGAACTTTCTTGGAAATTGGTAAATTCGATTTGGCGAATGATAGCCGATTGGGATTGTCACCATTTTTGAAGGAACTCAGTTTTGTTTCTGTACTTCTTGATTTGCTGATGAAACGTAATGACCCACAATTAGAAAGAGTAAGTTTTATATTGATAATTTAATTTAAGTTTTCTTCAACTACAGTGGAATTCTTCTTATATTCGTGCTTATACTTATTTTCAGGACCTTTGTGCATTTGTTTCAAGGGACATCGCTAAGGGAATTGTTGTTCCCTTGCCAAGCACAGTTTATCCTGCAGGTGAATTAGAGCAAGCTTTTCGTTTCCTTGCCAGTGCAAAGCATATTGGAAAAGTTATCGTTCAAGTAAATGAATCACCCGAAGCTCCAGCTACACTTCCGATAGCAGTAGTACCAACAGTTTATTTCTCATCTGAACTTGTGTATGTCGTACCGGGTGGTCTTGGCGGTTTTGGTTTGGAGTTAGTTGATTGGATGATTCTTAGAGGTGCTCGAAAAATTGTCATTAGTTCAACTCGTGGTATTTCCAATGGCTATCAACCACACAGAATGCAGTGAGTATTCAATTCTTCTCTGAGTACTTTTTTTCTTAAATTCATAAGCAATTAATTTTTGCTTAAAGGGTTTGGAAGAGCTATGGCTGTGAAATACGTATAAGCACAGCAAACATCGCTACACGTCCTGGCTGCGAAGCACTTCTCAAAGGAGCTCTTAGTCTCGGACCAATTGGCGGAATATTTAATCTGGCAGTTGTTCTTAAAGATGAAACTTTTGAAAGTCAAAGCGTTGAAATGTTCAAAGAATCATTGGGTCCCAAAGCAATGGCTACCAAGTATCTTGATGAGCTATCTAGGAGGATGTGCCCACAACTTCAACATTTCCTTGTGTTCTCGAGTGTTTCGTGTGGTCGTGGAAATATCGGTCAAACAAATTACGGCATGGCCAACTCCATAATGGAACGTATTGTAGAAGACCGGGTGAAAAACGGTTTACCCGGAAAAGCAATCCAGTGGGGAGCAGTTGGAGAAGTTGGTTTGGTTGCCGTTATGGCAGAAGATAAAATCGATCTTGAAATCGGCGGAACTTTACAACAGAGGATTTCGTCTTGTCTGCAAGAACTTGATGTTCTTCTTTCTTGTCCAGATCCTATTGTGGCAAGTATGGTTGTAGCTGAAAAACGATTAGGCCAAGGCGGTGAACAAAGTCTTTTGGAAACTGTTATGAATATTATGAGTATTCGTGATCCGAAATCAGTGTCGTACGGATCAACATTATCCGAGCTGGGTATGGATTCTTTGATGGCTGTCGATATCAAACAAACTCTCGAGAGAAACTTCGATCTCTTCCTTTCGCCTCAGGACCTAAGAGCACTGACTTTCCAAAAATTAGAAGAGTATTCACAAAACCGTGGAACAAGTAATGATGTCGATTTAACCCTTGAAGTTGAAGATATTACCCTCCAGATAACTAAAATGGTTCAAAATATGGGCGATGAAATCAATTTCCATAAGATTGTTTTACCAATTAACAATGTTAAGAACAAGAAAAATCCAATATTTTTCTTCTCTGGTATCGAATGCTCAGCGGGAAAAGTGTGGAGCGATTTAGGAAAACTTATTGAAGCACCTGCTTTCATTATTCAACTACATAAAACAGCTAATATGACATCATTCGATAAAATTGCTAATTTCGCTTTAAACGTAAGTTGTTAGGCGCGTATTTTACAAGCGGACTCAAATGACCTAATTTTTGTATTATTTCAGGAAATGGTGTCTCTTATAAAACCAAATGAAAGCTACCAGCTGGTAGGCTATTCGTACGGAGCGATAATAGCAAGCAAAGTTGCTTATCTTCTAGAACAACTCGGTCATCAAGGAAAGGTTGTCGTGATAGATGGCTCACCATCTGTTTTATCCAAATTATTCCATAACTTTGCAGAAACTATTGGCAAAGAAAATGTTGACGCCATGATATTTTCAAATATTGTTCAACTGATATTACCCGAAGAAAATGCTGAAAAAACGGCTAAAATATTCGCAAACATTCATGAATTCGAGGGCAGAATGAATAAATTCCAGGAATTTGTTCGACGTCAAAAAGTTTTTAGCGAACAATACATAATTGCCGTTGCTACCGCTGTAATTCAACGAACTCGTTTAATCAATGATATCGATTTAACATCATTTAAACGATTCAATGCACCAATTTGCTTGATTAGGGCATCAATTCCAATAATGTCGAGTGCACCGAAAGATTATGAATTGCAAATGTTAACAAGTAATGAAGTAACAATTCAGATTGTAGAGGGAAATCACTCGAGCATTCTAGAGAACCCAGAGCTGTCTAAGACAATCAATGAATTTTTATTGATGGAATAATCAGATGATAAATGTTGAAGACATTGAGATAATTTTTGTGATTTAATATTTAAGTTTTGAATTAAAAATGAAGGTTCAAAGGATGGTTTTCTTGTTTCCTTTTTATTAGATTCCCATACGAACTACAAAAGGCCACAGACATAATTGTACAAATCCTTCAGGCAAGTTTTCACAGCTATCTAAATCTGGTCATGGAGAAAAGTTAAAGTTCCCAAGTAACAAAATCTAACCACCGTCGCAAAATGACTGAGGTCATAAATTAACCGAAGTTAACTGTGGTCATAACAGGGCGTTAATTGAGTTACTTAAAAACTGTCGGTTAATTTACGGTATAAATAAAGCCAAATTATAATTAAGGTTTGACTTGGGGTAAAATGTTCTCTCATTCTAACTTTGAAGTTGATTTGCAGTAAGATTTTGTCTCAATTTGAACTGATTTCTGAATTCCGGTTCAAAAAAACTCATTTACAACCTTGAGGTCAAATGTTCGATATTTGTAATACCCGTTCTTCTAGGAATGCTCATCAGTTTACCCTTGAGTCCAATTCCCGACGTACTATGAAGTAAAGAGATTCTTATTTTAGTCGCACTACACGAATGTGGAATGCCTTACCAGACTCAATATTTTCCACTCATTACAATGTGCATATACCGACTAACATTCAAAAACAATGTTTATCGGTATCTCCTTTCTAATCCTATTCTCTCTTCCTAATTGCTCGCACTATTTTTAATAATTATAAGGGTATTCAAATCCCTTTGAGGCACGCCCAATATAACAGAAAACAATTTTCTTGGAAAGATTGTCCCCTAGTGAAATGGTCCATTTTCACTAAACTTTTCCTGTATACTTTTTTCTTTTTAACGTAAACAGTTTTTAGTTTAACGTAAACTGTGTTTCGCAAATAACGTCCACTTAGAATCTTGAGTAAGCTTTGGGACACCTTTTTATACATTACAACCTGAAATTACTTATATATGTATGTAGTATATAGTGATAAAATAATAAATCGTCCTTATATCCTTTTAGATAATTGAAGGCGATAGTTTGATTGCATGCGGAACTGTTCGAGAAGTCAAAGATGCCAAAGCTCCAGAGGAAATGAAAATAAAACCTTACGATACAAGTTGTGGTGAAGAATTCCAAATGTCCAGCAAAGACATTTACAAAGAACTTAAACTTCGCGGTTATTATTACAGTGAAGCCTTCAAGGGTATCGAATCGCTTCGTAGTGATTCAAATTTAGCAGTTCTTAAATGGAACTCAAATTGGGTTACATTTATGGATTGTTTGCTTCAAACCCAAATTATCAAAAAGGACTCACGAAATCTTTGTTTGCCGGTAAAAATTCGAAAAATCAGAATTTTTGGACGTCATCATATGAACGTAATTGGTGAAAACACTACGATTGAAGTTCACTCTGATACACTTGAGGGAAAAGTTGTTAGTGGTGGCATTGAAATAATAGGAATGGAAGAAAGTGTTGTGCAACGTAAAAAACAACTAGGCTTTCCAGTGCTGGAGAGATATATGTTTGTTCCACATTTCCCATCTCCAGCCCTGTCGCCCGAAGATATGGGCAGATTTTTCATTCAACTTGGTCTTGAAAATGAGTTATCGTCTAAATTGAAAATTGTCGAAGTTCTTCCAACATCATCAGAAACCATTCCAATGATTGAACACTTCTTGAACGCTGTTGAAGATTTACCTTTGATAACGGGAGATTATAAGATCTTAAGTTCCAACAAAATTGAAGATCTACCAACGTGTGTAGTAGTTGAAGATGGACCTATTACAAATAACCTAGACTGCAACTTTATTGTCGATCAAACAGAGGGGTGTGAAGTTCTAAAACAAGTGGCTGAATTAGCTAATAACTGTTATGTGGTTCTTGTGGTCAATTCGAGCAAAAACGTTGCAATTCCTAGTGAACTTTCCACACTTGCGGTATGCCCTATGACAACAAGTGGCTTGAAGTGTATTCTGTTAAGAAAGTTTGTAAATACCCGTGAAGTTGAGGTAAAATGTCTAAGAATTTCTTCGAACGACACAGAGTTCAAATGGCTGGAGCCAGCTAAGGAGCTTCTTCAATCCAACGATTTAATTTTATACGCTCAAGGAGATAAGCAAAGTGGTGTTATTGGTCTGGTTAATTGCCTGCGAAAAGAGTACTTTAAGACAATGGCGAGGTGTGTGCTTATTGATGACAAAAATGCCCCCGATTTTGACCCACAAAACGAGTTCTATTCAAGGCAATTATCCTTGGGTTTGGCCATCAATATATTCCGAGACGTAAGTGTTCTTACTGTAAAAATGTACTTTGGCGGGTAGTAAGTTGTTTTCTTTTTTGTTTAAACAGGGAAAATGGGGTACATACCGCCATCTTCAGCTTATTTCAAATCCTGATGTTAAACCACAAACAGGTTTTGTATTTGGTAACATTCTACATCGTGGAGACTTGTCTACGTTCAAGTGGCTCCAAGGCCGACAAACTCCAAAGGACTGCAGAATAAAGGTTGTCTATTCGAGTTTGAACTTTAAAGATGTCATGCTTGCTACTGGTCGCATTTCGTTGGACGTTTTTAGTGAAGGCCGTTTGGATCAGGAAGCTTTCTTTGGTTTTGAATTTTCCGGTATAGATACAAAAACTGGCAAAAAAATTATGGGCTTATGTGAAAAGGCTTCAGTTGCCAATTATATTGGAAAAATTACACCATATGTTCTAAATGTACCCGAACATTGGTCATTGCGGGAAGCTGCTACTATTGCTGCTACATATTTTACAGTTTACTATGCGTTCTTCTTTCGATCCGATATCCGGAAGGGCAAAAGCATTCTCATTCATGCTGGAACGGGTGGAGTTGGTTTGTCAGCTATTCGCGTAGCAATGGCTTATGGACTGGAGGTGTTTACAACGGTTAGTTCAGCTGAGAAACGGAATTATTTGTTGAAGACATTCCCAACACTAAAAGGTATGTGGCTTTTTTTTGTTGTATTCTTGATTTATCTAAATGGAAAGCAAATTCTTACTCCAGATGACCACATTGGAAACTCCAGAGATACAAGTTTTGAAGCCATGATTCGAGAGCAAACAAAGGGCAAAGGTGTGGACTTTGTTCTTAACTCTTTGGCCGAAGAAAAATTAATTGCATCAGTGAGATGTTTGGGATATGGTGGAACTTTCTTGGAAATTGGTAAATTCGATTTGGCGAATGATAGCCGATTGGGATTGTCACCATTTTTGAAGGAACTCAGTTTTGTTTCTGTACTTCTTGATTTGCTGATGAAACGTAATGACCCACAATTAGAAAGAGTAAGTTTTATATTGATAATTTAATTTAAGTTTTCTTCAACTACAGTGGAATTCTTCTTATATTCGTGCTTATACTTATTTTCAGGACCTTTGTGCATTTGTTTCAAGGGACATCGCTAAGGGAATTGTTGTTCCCTTGCCAAGCACAGTTTATCCTGCAGGTGAATTAGAGCAAGCTTTTCGTTTCCTTGCCAGTGCAAAGCATATTGGAAAAGTTATCGTTCAAGTAAATGAATCACCCGAAGCTCCAGCTACACTTCCGATAGCAGTAGTACCAACAGTTTATTTCTCATCTGAACTTGTGTATGTCGTACCGGGTGGTCTTGGCGGTTTTGGTTTGGAGTTAGTTGATTGGATGATTCTTAGAGGTGCTCGAAAAATTGTCATTAGTTCAACTCGTGGTATTTCCAATGGCTATCAACCACACAGAATGCAGTGAGTATTCAATTCTTCTCTGAGTACTTTTTTTCTTAAATTCATAAGCAATTAATTTTTGCTTAAAGGGTTTGGAAGAGCTATGGCTGTGAAATACGTATAAGCACAGCAAACATCGCTACACGTCCTGGCTGCGAAGCACTTCTCAAAGGAGCTCTTAGTCTCGGACCAATTGGCGGAATATTTAATCTGGCAGTTGTTCTTAAAGATGAAACTTTTGAAAGTCAAAGCGTTGAAATGTTCAAAGAATCATTGGGTCCCAAAGCAATGGCTACCAAGTATCTTGATGAGCTATCTAGGAGGATGTGCCCACAACTTCAACATTTCCTTGTGTTCTCGAGTGTTTCGTGTGGTCGTGGAAATATCGGTCAAACAAATTACGGCATGGCCAACTCCATAATGGAACGTATTGTAGAAGACCGGGTGAAAAACGGTTTACCCGGAAAAGCAATCCAGTGGGGAGCAGTTGGAGAAGTTGGTTTGGTTGCCGTTATGGCAGAAGATAAAATCGATCTTGAAATCGGCGGAACTTTACAACAGAGGATTTCGTCTTGTCTGCAAGAACTTGATGTTCTTCTTTCTTGTCCAGATCCTATTGTGGCAAGTATGGTTGTAGCTGAAAAACGATTAGGCCAAGGCGGTGAACAAAGTCTTTTGGAAACTGTTATGAATATTATGAGTATTCGTGATCCGAAATCAGTGTCGTACGGATCAACATTATCCGAGCTGGGTATGGATTCTTTGATGGCTGTCGATATCAAACAAACTCTCGAGAGAAACTTCGATCTCTTCCTTTCGCCTCAGGACCTAAGAGCACTGACTTTCCAAAAATTAGAAGAGTATTCACAAAACCGTGGAACAAGTAATGATGTCGATTTAACCCTTGAAGTTGAAGATATTACCCTCCAGATAACTAAAATGGTTCAAAATATGGGCGATGAAATCAATTTCCATAAGATTGTTTTACCAATTAACAATGTTAAGAACAAGAAAAATCCAATATTTTTCTTCTCTGGTATCGAATGCTCAGCGGGAAAAGTGTGGAGCGATTTAGGAAAACTTATTGAAGCACCTGCTTTCATTATTCAACTACATAAAACAGCTAATATGACATCATTCGATAAAATTGCTAATTTCGCTTTAAACGTAAGTTGTTAGGCGCGTATTTTACAAGCGGACTCAAATGACCTAATTTTTGTATTATTTCAGGAAATGGTGTCTCTTATAAAACCAAATGAAAGCTACCAGCTGGTAGGCTATTCGTACGGAGCGATAATAGCAAGCAAAGTTGCTTATCTTCTAGAACAACTCGGTCATCAAGGAAAGGTTGTCGTGATAGATGGCTCACCATCTGTTTTATCCAAATTATTCCATAACTTTGCAGAAACTATTGGCAAAGAAAATGTTGACGCCATGATATTTTCAAATATTGTTCAACTGATATTACCCGAAGAAAATGCTGAAAAAACGGCTAAAATATTCGCAAACATTCATGAATTCGAGGGCAGAATGAATAAATTCCAGGAATTTGTTCGACGTCAAAAAGTTTTTAGCGAACAATACATAATTGCCGTTGCTACCGCTGTAATTCAACGAACTCGTTTAATCAATGATATCGATTTAACATCATTTAAACGATTCAATGCACCAATTTGCTTGATTAGGGCATCAATTCCAATAATGTCGAGTGCACCGAAAGATTATGAATTGCAAATGTTAACAAGTAATGAAGTAACAATTCAGATTGTAGAGGGAAATCACTCGAGCATTCTAGAGAACCCAGAGCTGTCTAAGACAATCAATGAATTTTTATTGATGGAATAATCAGATGATAAATGTTGAAGACATTGAGATAATTTTTGTGATTTAATATTTAAGTTTTGAATTAAAAATGAAGGTTCAAAGGATGGTTTTCTTGTTTCCTTTTTATTAGATTCCCATACGAACTACAAAAGGCCACAGACATAATTGTACAAATCCTTCAGGCAAGTTTTCACAGCTATCTAAATCTGGTCATGGAGAAAAGTTAAAGTTCCCAAGTAACAAAATCTAACCACCGTCGCAAAATGACTGAGGTCATAAATTAACCGAAGTTAACTGTGGTCATAACAGGGCGTTAATTGAGTTACTTAAAAACTGTCGGTTAATTTACGGTATAAATAAAGCCAAATTATAATTAAGGTTTGACTTGGGGTAAAATGTTCTCTCATTCTAACTTTGAAGTTGATTTGCAGTAAGATTTTGTCTCAATTTGAACTGATTTCTGAATTCCGGTTCAAAAAAACTCATTTACAACCTTGAGGTCAAATGTTCGATATTTGTTGACCATTTTCTAACACGTCCTTCATTTTTATGGTTTAAAAATAACTATTATATAACCTAGGTCAATTTAAGGTACTTTTCCCACTCATTCTTAATTTCAATAGTTTGAATTACGTTTTTTATTACCTATTTTTTAAACACTCATTGTCATATGTTGGTTGAGAACTAACCGAAATTAATCTTCAGTTGTTTATTGGTTGCATATCAACCAAATCCAAATTAAAGTTTTGAATAAGTCAACAAAATACTTTATTTTGACACTGAGTATTATTTATTGGTTATAGATCAACCAAATCTAAATGCACGTTTTGAATAAGTCCTTAAATTACGATTTTTCAACACATAGTATTTTTTATTGGTTAAAAATCAACCAAATGTAGACACAAGTCTAAATTAAGTCCTTAAATTACTATTTTTTTAAATACAAAGTTTGTATTGGTTAAAAATTTACCAAATGCAGACACAATTTTAAAATTACCACTATTCCTTTCAAACACAGAACAGGTTAAAAATTAACGAAATCCAGACATACGTTTGGAATAAGTTTCAAGATTGCGCTTTTTCAAACTACAACACATACATGTTTAAAATAAGTCCTAAAATAACTATTTTTTCAACCCCCGGTATTATTTATCGGTTGAAAGTAAACTAAATCCAGACACACGTTTGGAATAAGTTTCAAGATTACGCTTTTTCAACCTACAGCACACACATGTTTAAAATAAGTCCTAAAATAACTATTTTTTCAACCCACAGTATTAATTATCGGTTGAAACTAAACGAAATGCAGACACACGTTTGGAATAAGTCATCAAATTACGCTTTTTCAACCCAAAATATTATTTATAGTTGGAAATCGACCGCAAGTAAACCTCAGTTATAAATTTGTTTTATTTCAAGCAATTTACAACTCCGGTAATATAGGGTGTCCCAATAAGAGCGCACTTTTTAAAATTGAAATAATTTCTTTGTCATGCAAGTAGGAACTCTGAAATTTGGCAGATGTCACCTCTGTTTGTTCCGATTATACTAAAAAAGGAGCGCTTTTTGAAAGAACAACACGTTATAATGGTAAAAACTCATTGCAAAATCCAACGTGTTGTCGGTGAGATACAGCCACATCTCTGTGCAAAAGTCATGGAAAATTTCATGAAAATAGTAATGGCCTGTCATCGGAGCCGGAGGGGTCATTTGCCGGATGTTTTATTCCATATAGACTGCTATTACACGGTGACTCATGTTTCAAGATTCTTCTTCGAATTTTCTTTTGAAATTTTATCCTCTGAGTCGAACTGTATTACACTATGACTTTTAAGTCAGGACTCAAATTTTGGGAACACTCTTTCATTCACATTCCTTGAAATGAAATAAAAAACATTCTTTCTCACTTTTTCAAATAGCAAGGACATGGTGAACTAAAAGCAAGACGAATTTAAATAAAACAGAATCAAAAAATATAAAATGAGAATAAAACAAAATTAATTACCAGTCGTACGAAAATTTGCCAGCGACTCACCGGGCAAATTATTTTTCTTTTCAGCTTTTCCAATTTTGTATTCCTTTTACACCAACGTAGTTCGAAAAAAAGTCTGACTCATGAGTCACCGTGTATAGCAGACATACTTAATCGGAACATGTCTTCTTTACAATACAATAAAAATATAACGTACACCTCTGTCATAAAATACTTGGTTTTATTTGCAAATTAAAAAGTGTACTCTGATTGGGACACCCTATATTTCATTTCATTTCCAACGACTATTCAACTGAAAACAACCCTTCAGATATACCCATCTCGCTCTTGCATTGCAATGCAAAACTGAATTCGTCATGCGCATGTTTAATCAGTTTATTGTTTTGCATCGTGCCAGTCGGACGTCGCGTCGGTTCAGTTTTCTTCCAGTGTTATTCTGTGAAAAGTGAATTTGTGAAATATAAACAATAAATTAAAGTGCGTACGTGTATTTTATTCCAGATATTGTTCATGTAAGTAACTTATGAATTCAATAATAAAAAATAAATTATTTAGTTTAGTGTCATTTTGTTGGTATTAGCAAAAAAATTGAGACGCATTTCGTTACGTATTGGTTGAAAATTGACCAAGTCTGGTTCTGAGTCATAAAGTGCACATATTTTAACCAAACCACAACTCATGTGTATATGTTTGGTTGTTTTCTAATCTTTTTTTAACCATTTTATAATGGATTTTTTTCACGCCTGCGTATTTTGGTTATAATAACCAAAAAATGACTGCTTCTTGACGGTAATTAAACCTAGAGACGCCATCAACGCCATTTTCTTTATTGTATGCATTTTTCGTTTCGGGATTTTATTCCGATTGTTCAGTAAGTGTTTTCTTTTTCAAAGTAGCTATCTGATAGATTTTTAGTGTGTCGTTTCTAGAAAATCGTTTATCGAATTCAATAATGAAAAATAAATTATGTAGTTTAGTGTCATTTTGTTGGTATTATCAAAAAAAATTGAGACGCATTTCGTTACTTATTGGTTAAAAATTGACCAAGTCTGGTTCTGAGTCATAAAGTGCACATATTTTAACCAAACCACAACTCATGTGTATATGTTTGGTTGTTTTCTTAACTTTTTTTGACCATTTTATAATGGATTTTTTTCACGTCTGCGTATTTTGGTTATAATAACCAAAAAATTACTCCTTCTTGACGGTAATTAAACCTAGAGACAACGCCATTTTCTTTATTGTATGCAATTTTCGTTTCGGGATTTTATTCCAGATTCTTCAGTAGCGTTTTTGTATTCGTGTTCGCAAGAGTATCTGATAGATTTTTGGTGCGCTGTTTCTTAACAAATCATGAATTCAATAATTAAAAATAAATTATGTTGTAGAACTACGTATAAAAGAAAAATTAAAAACATTATAGTTAAATTACGCGAAGAGGCAAGAAAAAATCGTGAAAAGCCATTACAACAAGTCGAAGATTCACATTCATCGGATGTTACTGATCCAGTTTGTGATAGTGACCCATCAGTTTGCCATAAAGAACTAGTTTTTGATAGTGAAAGTGTCAGTTTTAAGGACAATAGTCAAGAGGTCTCAAGTCCAAAAAAAAAACCAGAGGATTTGACTAAGAACTTAGCGAACTGGTCTATTCAACACAATGTGTCTCATGTCTGTTTGAAAGATATGCTTAAGATTTTGCATAATTCGCATCCTTATTTACCATTAGACCCTAGAACACTTTTACATACTTCCCTGGCAGTTGAAAACGTTTTTATAGATGTTCCACCGGGTCGATACTGGCATTTCGGTTTGGTTCGCGCGTTAACTAAAGTTTTTGAACGTGTTGATACTCTTACATGTCCGAAAGAAATATTTTTAGACTTTAACATTGATGGCATTCCTGTTAGTAAAAGTTCCAAAGGTCAATTTTGGCCTATTTTGTGTTCTCCAGATGGTTTTCGTTTTCCACCGCTTGTAATAGGAGTTTATTATGGAATGGCAAAACCTTCGAATGTTTCCAAATTCCTCCGTTTATTTCTTGAAGAAGCTGGCAACATTAGTGATGTTAATATCGGGTCAGAAAACATTGTTTTTAAAATAAGAAATTTCATTTGTGATGCCCCTGCTCGCTCTTATTTGAAAGGAATTAAAGGCCATAATGGTTATTTTGCGTGTGAAAGGTGTAATGTAGAAGGGGACTACAATTACAATTCTCACCAAATGAGTTTTCCAACTTTATCGAAATCACTTCGAACGAATGCTTCTTTCCGGGCAAAGATACATGAAGATCACCATACTCAACCATCTCCATTAGAAAAACTTTCAATAGACATGATAAATAATTTTCCATTAGATTACATGCATTTATTGTGTTTAGGTGTAATGAAAAAGTTACTCGTTACATGGATTAGGAACAGATCTCTCAAAACCAAACTTTCCGCGAAAAACATTGAGAATATATCCAATAACTTAGTGTCTTTGCGAAAATGTACTCCATGCGAGTTCAATAGAACAGCTCGTGGACTAGATGTTATTAGCTTTTGGAAGGCCACTGAATTTCGTACTTTCTTATTGTACTTAGGTCCGGTTGTTTTAAAGACTCAAATTCATGATGAGGTGTATGACAATTTCATGAAACTGCACTGTGCTGTTTCAATATGTTTGAGCAAAAATAAGCATGTTTTTATTGATGTCGCACAAAACTTGTTTCATTCTTTCGTAGTAAACTTCGCTAAAATCTATGGAAGTGAAAACATCAGTTATAACATTCACAATTTATACCATGTGGTGGATGATGTAAAATATCATGGACCTCTTGATAACATAAGTGCATTCAAATATGAAAATCGTTTACAATACGTAAAACAAAAAATAAGATCGGGAAATAAGCCACTTCAGCAAATCGCAAATAGAATTTTTGAAGAATTTGAAAATTCGGAAATGCGTTATGATGAAAAAATAATAACTCCTTGGCCTTATGATAAAGATAACAAACGATCATGCGAACTTGAAGGCTGTATTGGAATCTATAGAGCCATTCGTTTAAAACAATTTGTTTTAAAGTCTTCGTTTGCAGATGCTTATTTCTTAACAAAATCCGAACAAATTGTTCGAATGGAGTATGCAACGTTTCTGCACGGCACTCCTGTCATCTATGGTTCAAGCTTAAAGCAGAAGCTTAATTTCTATGAGCAACCATTTTATTCAAAATTTTTGAGTGTCTATCAATCAAATGAAAAAGAAAATGCTCCCACCCTTTGGAAAATAGATGAAATTACCTCGAAATTTTTCAAAATTAATCTGGCTACCGGTTCTGTTTTTTTCCCTTTAGTACACTCTTGAAAAATGTTTTGCGTGGTTGAGACCATTGAGGATGGAGAAAAGATGGTGACGGCGGTTCCGAAAAGTTGGGTTGAGGACGAAAAAACCTTGCTATGGCCGCGAACAAGGAAAGACACTACAATCGGACGAAAAACAAATATGCAACCTTCGCCAGAATGGCAGAAATTGTCCTGCAGAATATTGTTTCAAAATATTGGTAAAAAATGTTTATATTTATCTTTAACATTCATTTCATTTTTCATTTATGGTTTACTAAATAATATTAACCTTTTTTTTCTTAGATTTGTGGGAGGAAGCCGTAAGGAAAGAAAGGGAGGCGGAGAATTGTTCCTCAGAAGAACAGTCCCAGGAGGACAAATTGTCAGAGAATATGTTAGACTACAACCAGCTTATGTCCACGTTCATATCGGATTCTGGTAAGCATAAACTCATTCAAAGCTTGAAAAAGTCTTTCAATTTGTAATATATTTTTATTCAACAGGAAATCAATCGTTCAACCCCATCGAAGCGACAATAACAGGGGAAGTCTTCAACGAATCTTGTGTGGGAACATCTGCATCCCAAATAATCAATGTAACAGAAAGTAAGCAAATTAATAATAATTGATCATGAAATAAGATTACTTATTTTTCGTGTTTATTGAATCTTTTCAGTTCCCACCTATAATGCTCTGAAGGAGTTGGAAGTAAAGCTGGAGCAGGTGCTAGAAAGCCACAACAAACTGGCAAGTGAGGTCGAAGGCCTAAAGACCTTGATTCACAAGTTTGCTGCAACAACTGAAGTTTCCCTCAATTGCCTTGTGAAGAAAATGTGTGAAAATCTTGGCCGGGAAGTTGTGGCGGAACACGTGCTCCAGGAATTCACAATTCTTGATACACCGGAGCAGTTGGAAGATCTGGAGAGCAAGATTAGTGGGGACATCCACTATAAAAGAAAATTGGTAAGATAAAAACATATTTTCCACTATTTTTTGTATTATATTGACAGAATAATCGGTACCAGAAAAAAAGTGCCGATTAATTTAAAGACTTTCAAATATAAACTTTCATAATATTATCCTGTTTTTTCTTTTTTTACTCTAGATCCAAAAGTTGTCGACATTAGGGGGGTTGGACGGAGTGAAATCCATGAGAACGGTTTGTAGGACAATGTTTTCTGACACTCTGCTCTCCCTTTATTCCTGGCATGGCACTTCAACGAAAAAAAGCTTCAACAAATTTCAGGCAACATTTTCTGCCATTATGGAGGCTTTGAGGGTACGGTACCCCAGCTTCACCGATGTCGAGGGGACGACATTTTTAAAAAATTATTTGAAGCACGCTCCTTTCAGAGCGGGAAAGTCAGTCCTGTAAGTATTTAATTTACTATTACTTAGTTTAGCCTAGTCAAAATTACTTCATATACTTTTAGATACAAACTAATACACATTTGCTTCATTTTTTTTTGTTTCTTTTTAACAGCAACCAATCTTCTTCGAAGCCACCGTCAGCTACACCACCACCAGTGACACCACCACCAGCGACACCACCACCAGCGACACCACCACCAGCGACACCACCACCAGCGACACCAACACCTTCAGCGACACCACCCACCTTAATCTAAATCTAATTACCACCAGTGACACCACCACAAGCGACACCACCTTCAACGACACCACCACCAGCGATACCACCTTCAGCGACACCACCTTCAGCGACACCACCACAAGCGATACCACCACCAGCGATACCACCTTCAGCGACACCACCACCAGCGACACCACCACCAGCGACACCAGTCCTGTAAGTATTTAATTTACTATTACTTAGTTGAGCCTAGTCAAAATTACTTCATATACTTTTAGATACAAACTAATACACATTTGCTTCATTTTTTTTTGTTTCTTTTTAACAGCAACCAATCTTTTGCGAAGCCACCGTCAGCTACACCACCACCAGCGACACCACCACCAGCGACACCACCTTCAGCGACACCACCACAAGCGACACCACCTTCAGCGATACCACCACCAGCGATACCACCTTCAGCGACACCACAACAAGCGACACCACCACAAGCGACACCACCACCAGCGATACCACCTTCAGCGACACCACCACAAGCGACACCACCTTCAGCGACACCACCCACCTTAATCTAAATCTAATCACCACCCAGTGACTCCACCACAACCGACACTATAACATTTATAATTTTTTTTTTTTTCAATAAACTAAAACTAATGTAAACTTAAATTTATTCTTATCATTTATAGAAGAGAAGGACTTCACTTTCAGATGGGAAGAATTTCGAGCTACTGGACGATGGTAATTTTAAGATGTTATTTTCATAGCTTTTTTAATCATTTCTTTTCAGTGTTCAGAAAACTTGGCCCAAGATCACCCAGGTCTAATTGAAACGTGTAGTACTTTTGACAGTTGTTCTCTCTATCACATCTGGAAATATGAAAAGAGCAATTGTCAAAACTACTATCGTTCAATTTGGACGTGGGTGGCATTGGGCTAGGTATTTTGAATACTGTATGGAAACGGTTTATAAAAGCCGTTAAAATAACGTCTCAAAATAACCAACGGTTTTATAGGTTTTTTTGAGACTATTTCTGAAAGGTTTCAAAATGACGTCAAAATACGGTTTAAAACTAACCGTAACGTAACTATTTTGAAACGGTTGCAAACATACGTCGTAATAACGTTTAAAATGACCGTAACTCAACAAAGTAGGGTTTTTTAAAAACCCTATTTAAACGGTTGTGTAACGGTTGTGAAATAACGAAAACCCAACATTATACCGGTTTTTTTAAAACCATTTTTAAACGGTTGCAAACTTACGCCGAAATAACGTTTAAACAAACAAGAAACAGTTATTTACTAACTTCATTGTAACGTTAATTATAAACTTGTTTAAGCCTGAGGTTAAATTTTACCTGACCATTTACAGTCACGGGAACGTTTCTGTAAAGTGATTTATACGTTCCTGAAACCAATTTATAACTGGGAAGGTTTATTTACCTCGGTTGACGTCCGGTTGTTCAACCGGCTTTTGACCACAAATTGTTACTTGGGTTGTTTTTATATCCAAAGCAAGAAGATGCTCGCAAGTCAATCCTAAAGATCTACGACCTATAAGTCTATCATCATTTCTTCTTGAGACTTTAGAAAGATTGATTAATATCCATTTAAGGGAAAGTATTAATATACAAGACTTTTGTCTACATATTATGTATGTCTCAACATGCCTACTGTTAAGGGATATCGGTGGAAACGGCATTACACACCTTAGTACGCGCTTTCCTTGAAATCGAAGGCGCTTTTAACAACGTGGACACATATGCAATCACATCTGCATTAACATATCTGAACGTAGAGAGTTCGCTTGGGGAGTTAATTAATTTAATGCTGACCAGCAGAATAGTTAACTCAAAACTGGGCAAATCTTCTGCTAGAAGATACGTTAGTAGAGGGGCACCCCTCTCCTCTGGAACCTAATGGTAAACGAAATCCTAACTGGTCTGGATGCGTAGGGTTTTAGAGTGATTGCTTATGCGGATGACGTTGCAATTGCGGTCTCAGGAAAGTATCTTAACAACCTAAAAGAACTCTTACAAAATGACTTAGACAAACTAATACTTTGGACTGGGTGTCAACGCACACAAAGCTGATTTAGTCTTAGGTTAGGTTAGGTTATAGTGGCTGTCCAAGATGGAAACGGACACACTTAGGCCAGTTTAATGGCCCATTATGATACCACATGAATCTTGAGGTTTCTTCCTAAGCTCAATGAAACCAGTTTGAGTTTCTTACGAAACGTGAGAGGCTGATTATGCCGATATGATTTAGATCGTTTAGATCATTAAAGAAGAACTCTCCTAGGTAATTCTTGCGTTTTCGAGCCAGAGCAGGGCATGTGCAGAGAAGATGAAGAACTGTTTCTTCCTGTTCCTCGTCCATACAGCTTCTGCAGAAATCATTTGAGAATACGCCTAATCTCCTGGCGTGCTTTCCTATTAGACAGTGTCCGGTTATGACACCTATTATCGAGCTTATATGCGATCTGCTTAGAGAGAGCAAGCACCTTGAACGTTTTAAATCCAGTGTTGGCCTGATGTTTTTTGTGACTTGACACGTGGTGATGTTGTTCCACCTGGTGCCTGCCCTCCTCACAGCGTCTTGCATTAGCAACAGTTTACAAGTAGCGATTGGTATGCCAGTACGTGCCAAACGTGGTAGGATGGGCTGTACTGTACCGTTCCTGGCGAGTTCATCTGCCTTACAGTTACCTGGAATGTCTCTATGGCCCGGCACCCAGCAAAGGTGAATATTAAACTGTTGTGCCATCTCCATTAGAGATGATCGACATTTATGGACTGTTATAGAGTTTGTAGAGACAGAATTCAGAGATTTGATAGCGGCCTGACTATCTGAGAAGATACGGATATCAGATATTGATATCACGTTTTCTTTAAGCCAGGACAAGACTTCTTTTATCGCCAAAAGTTCCGCCTGGAACACGCTACAATGATTGGGAAGGCGGAATGAGAGACTTAAATTCAGTCGTTCAGAGTACACACCTCCACCAACCCCTTCTTTCGTTTTTGACCCATCTGTATAGAAATGGATTGACTCATCTTCCAAGAATGTCCTATCCTCCCAAAAAGATCTGGGAGGTATAGAAATCTGGAAATTTCTGTCGAATTGCAGTTGGGGGATGGTGTAGTCTGTGTGCTTTGGAATTGATTCTAAATAACTAAGAATTACGGAGTGGCCAATGTTGCTGTTAGTCCACTTCGACGAAGCTTTGAGGCGAATAGCAGAGCTTGCAGCTATTTGTTTGCTAAAAATGTCAAGAGGTGTTAGGTAGAGTAAGGTGTCCAGTGCCGCAGATGGGGTCGTGCGAAGCGATCCGCTTATACATAGGCAAGCTGAACGTTGGACTTTATTTAATTTATCTCGGTTTATACCTTTTTCTAAAGCAGTCCACCATACTGCCACACCGTACATTAAAATCGGTCTGATTACCGATGTGTATAGCCAATGCGTGATTCTGGGTTGTAAGCCCCATTTATTATTTTATTTTTTGCAAGAAAAAAGAGCTACAGTAGCTTTTTTGACTCTTTCCTCTACGTTAGTAGAGTTTTTATATAAGATTTAGTCTTATTTTCAAGAAAATTCAGAATTCAATATGTAAACTCTCAAAGTTCTCAGACGAGGCTAAGTATCCGGGGCTTATTTTAAACAAAAAACTAAAATGGAAACGCAATATGCAAGAATGAGTCAAAAAAGCTTCTGTAGCTGTTTTTTCTTGCAAAAAAGCTATTGGTAATAAATGGGGCTTCAGCCCAGAATACGCATTGGTTTAACACATAGGTAATCAGCTGCAAGCACTATTAAAGTCTATAACTGTCTATCATCTCTAATGGAGATGGCACAACAGTCTAATATTCACCTTCGCTGGGTGCCGGGCCATAGACACATTCCAGGATATTGTAAGGCTGATGTAGTACCCTTGGCATGATGGTTAGTGCGTTGGACTGTCATGCCAGAGGCCTTGGGTTCGATCCCTGCCTATGCCTCTTGCGAGGAATTGACAAATTCTCCAAGAGTAATTCTTGTCATGAAAAGTGCTTTCTCAAATTAGCCGTTCCGATTTGGCTTAAAACTGTAGGTCCCCTCCATCCCTGACAACAATACTCGCACACAGGAATGGTTGAGAGTTGTAAGTCACTAGGCCCTAGTTCGCAACGGACTGTTGCGCCACCCACCTGCTCTAGCTCAAAAACTCAAGAATTACCTATTAGAATTTTTCTATAACGATCTCAATCATATTAACATAATCAGTCTTTCACGTTTCGTAAGCCACTCAAATTGGTTTCATTGAGCTTGTCCATATAAACAAAAACATTTTAGCTCAATTGAAGAAAGCGCTACTCCATCAAGCTCAGAACAACAATGTTATCCCAGAAGAAGAACCCTTACTTCTAAAAAAAAAAAAAGCAAAAAGCAAAAAGCAAGTTGTTCTTTTCTTCAATTTATTTATTAACAAGTGACTAACTTATTACAAAGTATAAGAGGAAAATAAATCATGCAACATGACGGAAAACCATAAAAATTCAACGAAGTTTCGTGCTTAACAGTGTGATTCGTTATACCGACTTTGAGGGCTATTTGGATTTGTTGTCCTAAAAGGTGTCATCAAACGAGGTTCTAACGGATATTCACATCACCTTAAAAAATTAAGTTGAAAAATGAATATATTTTTGTTATTATTTTGTAAATGTACCTACCTAAACCAAATGCTCCTCTAACACAGTTTTGGTACCTTTCTCCGAAATGCCTACGTCGCGTCGAGGGCTGATGTTCCATACATGACAGTCATGATAGGCTCCTTTAAAATTGGCGCTTATACGGTAAGAATCGACATTTTGAATTCTAGAACAAATTTTAAACAGGATTAGATTAGCTTTTAACTTAGTTTACAAATAACAATTAGAACGTTAAGCGAGTTGTATTTTTTCCTATTAAAAAATTAGTGCTTGTCATCGTTAGGACGGAGCAATTATTTTAACATGGGTACAATAAAATACAACTCCAGGAAATCCTGCTTTGTTTTCACATGTATCCTAGATTCTTCAATAGTCTACTGACAATAGAGAAACTTAAGCCCTTTCAACGCCATGCTGATATACGTCCCTTCACCAAAAAAATCTCAAACATGCTGCTAATTTTTGTTCCTTCGCGCGTCAAGGCATCAGATCGAAACGCTGCTGGCTGGTGGGATTTAATGGTTTACTTCGTTTAAAACATATCGAAATGAATTTTTGTTCAATCAAAAATTTAGTTTGGAAATGTGAAAGAATTTAATTTTTGTTTTATTTTTAAAGTACCAATGAAAGTTTGTAATAAGACTAACGCTGCATCAGAAAGTTGGAAGATATTTTATATATATATCCAAAATCTATTTTCCTCATTGAATGTCCTTTCTTCAAATCTTTCCGCTTCCAAAAATTCTGCTGCACTATCCATTGTTCTTTTACTATAATTGTTGAAAGTTGAGATTTGATACTTTGTTTTTAAATACTTAGTTTATTTTATCGTTATCAAATTGTACTAATTTTTATATGTTTGATGTATTGAAAATAAATATTATTACTGTTCAGAATCTTAAAACATCAATAATGCTTTTTCATTGAAACTATTTTGTGTTGGCGAATCTAATTGTCAAATACATGCGTCGATACGCATTCAAAATTGTTTACGATTCGTATACCATATGAATCGAAAAATCGTACATTTTTCCGAACGGATACGATAATAGGGCTGTCTACCTGCAAACTAATTTTATTTTATAAAAAAGTATTGTTTTCAACATTTTCTAAAATGTTTAGAAAAATCACATTGACATAATCTACAAAAAATATTACCAAAATTTGGTAAAAACTAATGTTCGATTTGAATATCTCGTGAAGTTGATATTAACTTCAAATTATTTCATTCTAAGAAAAGATTGTGTTGTTACGTTCATTAGAAATATCCAATTTGTATTTCTTTTTATATGAAATAAAAAACTTTGAAAAAATTTTATACTAATATTGATATACATACATATATTGATTTTCGACTTATTTTTATCGTGCATAAAAAAAATATTGTTGCTATCTTTAAGTTATTTTTAACTTCCCATAGGAAGTTATTGTAATCGGTTCGATTTGTTGAATTAAAAATGTTGACATTTCTCGACGTTTCAAGGTTCCTAGAGTCGAAATAAAAGATTTTTAGACAGATGTCTGTGCGTGTGTGTGTTCGTACGTTCGCGAAGTTTTTTTCGTCGTCCTTAGCTCAAGAACCAGTAGAGATATCGACTTCAAATAAATTTTGTTATACATATAATAATGCAGAAAAATGCAGAAAGGACTCTCAACAAAATTGCGTGGGCGTTTTTTTTACCACAGCAATTTAAAAAACAGGTGAAAATGTTGGTTAACCCAAAATATCTCACGAACCAATAATGCTAGCGACTTGAATTAAATTGTATAGAATGTATAGTATTTATAAATCAAAAAAACTGCAAAAAAATAATTGTCACCTCAAATATTTTACGAACAAAAAATGATTTTATCTCCAAAATAATTTTAGGCAATGAAGAATAACGTTTCTGACATCTGTTAATTTTTTGAGAAAAATCGAATTGACAGTTTTTTTATAAAAAAAAAACCTAAAAAAACATTAAAAATTGATTTTGGACTCAAATATCTTTTCAAAAATAGACAGTTTTTTTATAAAAAATAAAAACCTACAAAAATATTACTAAAAGTTGATAAAAATTGATTTTAACTCAAATATCTTTTCAAAAATTTAAGATATTGGGTTCAATCTAACTTTATCTTATAAAAGATATTGTTTTCAACATTCAGTAAATTTTTTATAAAAAATGAAAATGAAAATCTACAAAAAATTGTACGCAAAATTGTTAAAAATTGATGTTTAGTTCTCGATATCTCGTAAATAATAGATGATATTGACTTCAAATTAATTTCATTCATATAATTTGTATTTATTTATATAAGAAATAAAAACTTTTAAGAAATGCTACCAAAATTGGTAAAAATTGGTTTTTGACTAAAAATCTCGTTAAAAAAAATAGATTTTGAAATCAAACTATTTCATCTTATGTAAAGTATTTTTGGTAATTTTAAATTTTTTTAGAATAATTCAACTGACAACTTTTTTAACAAAACACGAAAACCTACAAACTTTTAAGCAAGACAAATCGACAGACAGGATGGGAAGTTATCAGCGTGGGTCGCATCCCAGCCCTTTTTTTTGAAAAATTCAAATGACAACTTTTTAAAAAACGCGAAAACCTACAAAAACAGCAAAAAAAACTGGTAAGAAATGGTTTTCGACTCAAGTATTATGGAAACAAACAAAGATATTGACTTCAAATTTGTTATTTTACCCAAAATATTGATATTACCAATGTGGGTTGCATCCCAGCCTCAAACGTGAGTGTAAAGCTTTGCATTGTTGGTGTAGTTTTCAAAAATATTTATTTGCCTTACAGCAAATTGAAACTACTATGAACTGCATCAAATTTCACTGTTTTGTTTTGTATAATTATCTACTCATTAGAGC
The DNA here is from genome assembly GCA_920104205.1 of Eupeodes latifasciatus. Classification (NCBI taxonomy): domain Eukaryota; kingdom Metazoa; phylum Arthropoda; class Insecta; order Diptera; family Syrphidae; genus Eupeodes; species Eupeodes latifasciatus. The sequence continues at coordinate 182,876,983 of OV049924.1, forward strand.
TTAGACCTTTGAACTTGAAAACAATTGTCACATCACTATAAAAGTGATTAATTTTACATAAAGTTGCATAAAATTAGTTCCTCATTTTTATTTCTATAATTTAAACATTAACAAAAATAAAACATTAGCATATAAAATACATAATCATAGATAAACGAGTTTGTTGTGATTCACTGTGTTAACGAAAATTTCAGTTATTTTTTTTTTTTTCAAAACTAATATTAATTAAAACTGGGTTCAGCCGAGCTTTTAACCGCGGGAATCACAGAAAATAATCACCATTAAAAATACCTTCCAAACAAATAAATTAAATGGTTAAACAATATTTCCAGTCCAATATTATGACACTCGAGATTGTACTTGCCAACTGTAGGATCTTCAAATTGTGAGGCTGTTTATTCTCTTTTTATTTAAATTTATTTATGACTGATAAGAAATTCCCGAATATATATATATACAAACGAATGAAGTGCTATAAAATAAAAATAAATATAGATTCGATCTGATTACATTTTAATATCAATGAGAATTCCGTGTTAAGTTCATCAAAAACTTGTAAGCTCATTGTTTTATTTTTGATTGCCATCAGTAATTCAAATAAATTAGATTGGATTTGCATAGATTTTCAAGAGCCATATAAAAATATCTGAATTAATATATAACAATGATTTTACGAAGTGAATTAATAGTTATTGTGATAATTGCATTGATTGTTCAAAAATCCATAGCTCAACATCCAAATGTACCCTGTCCTTATATATTTCAATATGCTCGTTCTGATGATAAGAATATTGGACTGATAACCATCGATAAAGTTAACTATGGGGAAACTGTGGTGGAAATTGAACTGTCCCAATCTGGATCATTAGGCTCGGTGAGATTTTTAAATTAAGATGAAAAGTTAAATCAAATTGTATTTGTTTGTATTTACTCAAATTCGCGAACCAAAAATGCTCTTACTCGTAAGAATACAAATTAGTACAATATTTTATAAAGGCTGATTTTTTAAAAGCTACAGAAAAGTTTAATTTAATGTTTGAAGATTATTTCATGCAAATGTTGACCTTGACTGTGCCTCAAATGGTCCATCCGCTTAGTCCAATTTTGGTATACTCTTTCCAATATTTCGGCAGGTATCTCACGAATAAATGCTTCAATGTTGTCTTCCAATGCGTCAATTGGAGCGGGCTTGTCTGTATAGACATGAGCTTTAACATAGCCCCACAAAAAATAGTCTAAAGGCTTTAAATCGCACATTCTAGGCGGCTAATTGGCCGGTCCCGAACTTGAAATAAAATCTTCACCGAACTCGTCTCTCAATAAGTCCATTGTTGCGCGTGCTGTGTCACCGTCTTGTTGAAACCACATGTCATGCAAGTCAAGCTCTTGCATTTTGAGCAAAAAAAAAGTTGTATATCATCTCACGGTAGCGCTCACCATGCACAGTTATGTTACGATTCGCATCATCTTTGAAGAAGTACGGTCCAATGATGCCACCAGCCCATAAACCGCACCAAACTGTGACTTTTTCTGGATGCATTGGTGACTCTTGCAATGCTTCTGGCTGATATTCTCTCCACAATCGACCATTCTGCTTATTTACTTACCCATTGAGCCAAAAATGAGCTTCGTCGCTGAACATAATTTTTCGGTAAAGAAGCGCGCGATGAACTTTCTTGAAAGAGCACGCATTTTGATAATAAAATTCAATAATTTGCAAGCGTTGTTCGTTTGTGAGACGATTCATGGTTAAATTATAGACCAAACTGAAGATGTTTGACAGCGAAACAAAACACGAAACGTGCGTCAGCTGTTTAAACCAGTGTTGCCAAAAAGATAATAGCTAAAAAATCACCCTATGCAAGTCATAAGTAATTGTTAAAAAGTTCCCATTAAACCCGTATAAGCTGAGTAAGTTAGCCAGGAAGAAGTTTAAATTAACAGATAATAAAGTCCTTCAATTGGAAACGGAATTGCATGTTCTTAAGTGTTAGAAATTTGATTTAAGCCTCAGTTTGAGATAGAACTTCGATTTATTAGACCCTCAAATTTTGAAGTCTAGAAAATTAGAACCTTTATTCCTCGCCACCAAGTACATCATACCTACAGACATTAAGTATATAGACATGGAAACAATGTCAATTTGTTAAACCTTTAATTCCATGGACTAGAATGTCTGCGGACATTATGTAACCCAAGAACACCAAAGAACTCGTCACAGTTAGTTATAACAAAAGCCTTCCAGAAACATTAGTTAAACCGAGCAACGAAAATTTTCCGGCAACTTTTTTATGTATTGAAATATATGAAATTATTTAAATGTATTCATTCATTTCGAACACTGACTGTGATCTAAAAATGAAGCCCCACCCACATGTTTTGAAGATAGTTTAATAGTAAACGTAAATTTGACAGATATATAGCTACTATGACCTTTCAAAATTCTTCCAGAGTAAATGTTGAACATGTTCGCAGATTGCCTTTGAAGTCATCCTACATCAATCAATTTTTTCGATTTCTGAGGCCTCTGTACGTAACAATATTTTAAAGCTTAATGAATGTTTCAGTCCTAGCCTTGATGTAATTCCATCATTTATGTTAAAAAAAGGTGTGTCTTATGTTTCTTATCCATTGTTTCTTTTTTTCAACGCGTCTTTGAAATTTTCTAAGTTCCCATATCTTTGGAAATGTTCATATTTAAAGAAATTTTATAAAAATGGTTAAGAATTACCGTTCCATAGCAAAATTGTCTGGTATTTCTAAATTGCTTGAATTTCTTGTCTGTGACATAATTTCTTCTAATTACTCTTTTATTATATGTGAAAATAAACATGGATTGGTAAAAAATCAACATCTACTTAATTATTACAATTCTCTTCTCTTTTGTTTGGATGCATTTGAAAAACACTATCAAGTCAATTGCATCTTTGCAAACTTTAGCAAGGCATTTGACAAATTAAGACTTGAAATTCTTCTTAATAAATTAAGTAAAATAAAGAAAGATATTATAGCGTTTATTTTATTTATGAATGATTTGCTTTTTGTTTAAATAATTACTTTACTTACTTTTATTACATCTATAAACTCAAAGACTTCCCTTGATAAATCTCCCCCCTCTTTCTAGTCATAGAGAGTATTTGCAGCTCTGCTTTATATCTGTAGTAGCACTCTCAATTCGGCCGGTTTGACAGGTTATTGAAAGTTTGATATTTCCGTAAGGTTTCAATCAAACACACCTAATTAAACGAATCTAACAATGCTGATTACATCTTGATTAATAATAGTTGCAATTAGCCGTCTCACTATTTTATTATATAATTTAGGCTTTGTAATTTGAATGCGAATATATTTATAATCCTATCAAAACTCAAAATCATACAATTGTATTGTTTTTTCTTCTATTTTGTTCTTAGGATTACGCTGGAAATATAAATTTAAATTTCGATAAAGATAAAATTTTCGATTATATAAAATCAGGAAGTGCAATTACATATAAAGTTGATTTTGCATCTCAAAATGTTATTCCTCAAGTGAGTAGTATTTGGTTAAATGGTGGCCAAATATGTGTTGGCCCTAAAGGTAAGGAATATTGAATAAGATAATTAAAGAAAACCTTCATTTTTATTTTGAATTTCAGTTTCTGCACCAAGTACAACAGTTAAGTTGAAGCACACATTAACAGCTGAAGGTGCATCCCCTGTTCCAGCATCGAATGCACCTCAGTCTAGTCCACCAACATGGATGCAAAATATTCCTTTGACTATGTCAACAAGTCATCCCAGTAAGTTAAAGCTTCTAGTTTTCTCTGAATCAAACGTACATAATTTGCTTAATTAATCTGTTAAAAACAAAATTTACTGAAGTTGATCAAAAAAGAATATTGATTGGTGGTTATATGTTTAATAATAATAATAATAATAATATTTAATAAAAACATTAATTATATATTCATGCAACAGGACCGAGCTCAAGTTTTGTTTATCCATCCTTTTTGAGACTTAACGTTGCTCAACCGAAGAATACAGTCTCAACAGATACCAGCAATCCCTTCTTCAGCGGCAACAATGACATTTCTAGTAGGACAACTTTTAGCCAACTAAGAGATCTACCTTGGGCAACATCAACAAGGAGTCCTAGTAAGTCAATTTTAAATTTTGTTTAATAGGGCCCATACACTACACAAACTGTTTGAGCAAACGAATGTATTTTGTTGTTGTAAAAATGTTTGTGCAAACTATTTGAGTAGTTTGTAGCGATGATGCGTGTTTGCGCAAAAGCGGGTTGAACAAAATCAAAAAATTTTTAATTTTCCGTGCCTGCACAAACATGTTTGTGTGGTGTGTATTGAATTTTGCTGAAACCAATGCCAATTTTCATAGAGTTAACATGAATAAACAAGAGGAACAAATTTTTTGGACTGAATTCATTGAACTTTATAAAAGTTTACCGGTATTGTGGTGTGTAAAAAGTAACGAATATTGCAATCACTCATCAAATCACTCATTGCTCCATGTCCGTAGATAGGTCTGATTAAGATGAAAAACGTCACGCAACTAATATCTCTCAAACATGTTTGTGTAGTGTGTGGCGAAACTATGTTTGCTCAAACATACGTTTGAACAAACGTGTTTGCGTAGTGTATGGGCCCTATTACTAGTGTTTTATGAATACTTTGCATAATGTATACTTACAGGGCCAAGATATCACTTTGCCTATCCGAGCTATTTAAGTTCTACTGTTGATCAACGGAAGAAAAACAACTCCAGAGATAACAGCAATCCATTCTTCAATGGCCAGAACGATTTACATAATTTGTTGACAAAGTTGACACCAACGACAACGACAACTACAACAACCCAAAGACCGACTTATGATCCAAGAAATCCACCATCTTTTCTGGGAATTAGACCTTCAACAACTACAACCACTCCCCCTCCCCCTCCTCCTACTACTACTACTACCACTACAACTACGACAACAACAACAACAACTGAACGATCACTTTCATACTTTGTACCAGAAACAGGACAACGTTCAAGCATTATGCAAGAACCAAGATCAATGTCTCAATTCATGGAAAAACCAGCTGAATGGCAATACATCGAATCGGTTTGTGGCCAAGAGAACTTCAATTTTAAGGTTAAGAATCTTGCTGTCAATGGCAAAGATGTACCAAGATCAAGATTTCCTTGGATTGTTGCATTGTTTAAAAAAAACATTGGATCGCTAACTTTCCAATGTGGTGGCAACCTCATAACAACGCGGACGGTAATCAGTGCGGCTCATTGCTTTTATTCAGGTTTTGTGGAAATCGAAGAAGAAAATATTTTGGTATCCATGGGAAGACATAACCTCACCGATTGGTCTGATTCTTATATAATTCACAGCGATGTGGAGAGAATAATTCGGCATCCAGACTATAGGCCAGAAGTCATAAGTAACGATGCAGATTTAGCGATAATGCAGCTTAAGACAAGTGTGCCGTAAGACTTTTATGGTAACGCCATGTGCAAAATTATAGTTTTCACTTCCATTTTGTTTTTCTCATCCAAAGGTTCTCAATGGCAATACGACCGGTTTGTCTGTGGAAAGGCCGACTAGATGTTCGGGACATTGAAGGCATTTCAGGGATTGTTGTTGGTTGGGGAAAAGATGAAAACAATCACAATCTCACCTCTGCACCCAGATTAGTTACAGCTAATGTAGCTTCTGAGTTGACTTGTATAAAGTCGAATGCTCAATTATATTATTTAACCTCAAATCGGACACTATGCGCGGGTAATCGTGATGGATCTGGGCCGTGCAATGGAGATTCTGGAAGTGGCTTAATGATACGAAATAGAAATAAATGGATGTTAAGGGGAACTGTTTCGGCTGCACTAAGTACGGCAACTAATACGTGTAATCTTGAAGAGTACGTTATATATACCGATATCGCTCAGTTCCTTGGATGGATCTATTCAAATAGTGTATTTTAGTGATATATATTTTTAGAATTATACGTTACTGCGTGCAAACCTACCAAGAACAAAATATAAGACCTTAACGTTAGAAAAGTAAGTTGTAAATAAATCAGTTATATTAAGATATATGGAACTAGATATTTGTATAAATTGTGAGAAATAAAATCAAGAACTTAAGATACATATTATGTACAGAATTAAAGGTTATTGCATTTTATTCAACTCGAGACTTCGATTAGAAGCTAGGATTTATTGCTGTACAAAAATTTGATTGTTTGGGATTTTGGTGCATAAATGTCTGTGTCTATCAGTTGCATTTAGTATCTCTAGGGAACCTATCTAAAATTTTTACAAAAGAGAATATATTGCACCAAAATCCATACAAATAGAGTTAATTTAAGATAAAACAAAAATATTAGAAACTAAGAAAGATGCTGGGATGCAAAACCCAGCCCTTTCCATTGGTGCTCTTAAAACTTGAACCTTATATTTTCTTGTAATAAATAACTTAAAAAAGTATACAAACAAAACGTTTTAAACTGTTTTCTTTTAGAAAATTCGAGCAGATAAGCCAATTTAGTACTATTGTCAACATCAATCGGTACTTGTAAGATAAATAATTTGAATCGATTTGAATGCGTTAGAGAAAGCTAAAACTTTAAAAACTCTCACAGGGGTACAGAGAATGGCAAGTATAGGCATTACAGGAGCGATGAGTACCACTACCACCCCTGGACCTTTAATGTAAAGGAAACTGCTGCAAACAGCACTTAAGCCAGACCAGTTGCTGGAAAACCAGCCAACCGCAAATTCTTAATGAATACATAGGGACAAATGTAAGCACAGACTACTTGACTTCCTGTTTGAACTTCAATTAAACTTTTGCTACTATTTTCAATGATAGGATCGAATAGGTGAACAATGCCCCCGATAAAATCAATGTCTTTCAAGCCGAGGTATTGGCAATGATAATATGTCCCAATGATGGCGCTATCACGAAATGATATCACCATTTTTATTTGTAAGGATAGGCGGCGAATAATTTCAATAAAAGTCTCGGTTTCTAACTTATTTTTACAATTTATTTAATACCCAAAGAATTATTCCAAAGCAGCAACAACAGCTGTATTTATAAGTTTTTCAAAATAAGGGTTAACATTAACTAAATAGCGGGAGGATCATACGGTTAGCGTATACAACTTGTTTCGGTTTCTGTTTACTTAAGCTGTGACAAATGAAAGTAAACAACAGTCTATTGTGCAAGCAAAAGAAAGCCTCAAAACATGTGCTACGGCTAGGAAATTATGACCAAAATTCGACAAAACACTAGATCCCGTTTGATTATGCACCTAGACAAAAAATCTCTACGATCATATGTGAGCATAATAACGGGTCACAACCTTGTTGCGTTACCATAAAAAGAAAATGCAACTTACCACCTATGACCCGTGCAAAGGTTGCAGTGATGAAGAAGAGCAGAAAGATGCAGCCCACTTCTTATGCCACAGCTTAGCACTATGCCACACTAAAAACAAACTCTTAGGCAGATACTTCTTCGATTATTTCGAAGAACTGGAAACAGGCAACAATCTATAGACGTCATAGGTTTTTTTATATTTGATTTTCAGGGAAGTTAAATACATGGGGGTATATCAATGGATCTACATTGATCTACGTGTGGCGATAACGTCATCATTCGCCAGCCCATTAACCTTATCTAACCCAACCCCAAAAAACATAAGCATTTTGTTCTGTGATCGCAAGGAAAAAACTCCCCAGTCCCCACTTATAAGCTTCTATTTCCTTAAGAAGTCTTACCTCAGGCTAGTTCTTAAAAGAATTAACTAATTTATCAAATAAACATTTGTTCAATAGTTTTTTTGAACGGCGAAAAGGCAACCTCAAAATTTAGTCATTCAGAGCTCGTTAAAATTTATAGGAATTATTTTCTTCTTATTAAACTTTCAAGTAATGTAGAAGGAAACTTCGTTCTCGTTGATTCTCATAATTTGGTGTCAACAATACTATGACAAATAAAATAATAAATACAACCGACAAGGACGCATGGTACTGCTCACACCATCCGCTACCAATCATCATTAAAAATTAATTAAACTTCCAATGTTAGGCTCAGATAGAATATTAACAAATATAAAATTTAACAAAAATATATAAGCAGAGCCCCTTTTTTGAACTGCCTGTATATTAGCCTTGACCCAATACATATCGATTAACCCTTTTACAACGTATAGATAAACAGACGAAAAAAAAATGTTAATTGAGTTGTTTAAACTGTGCCACGTTGCGTCGCTTATCAACATTTATGCAGTCCAGTTGTCCATTGAAACTGATATCATGTGCTGCACATGCACGTTTTAAGATGGATACAAGTACAGAGCGTGTCTACGACGAATCGCTTCTTGTGAAGATGGCTTTATTCATTTAATATCTTGGAATAAATAGGCATTTCCAGATTATGATGAATATATATTCTGCAAGTACAAAACTAATATTTTTGTCTTCTTATGATTATTCTAATATTGCCACATTGTCAAGGTTAACTATAAGAATGCTTTAAGCTATTTTGGCTAACGTTAGTCATTGTGGGAATCCCATTCTCAAGACTGGAACTGCACAAATAACTAAAAGCAATATCTACTCGTATCTATGTATAAATATTTAATTTTTAATGTAATAAAACTTCAGACTTTACAAATGATTGTTTTTCATTGATACTCATTATATGCACATTATTTTACATTTTTATTTGTTATTTTCTTCTCCAAAGAAAGGAAAACTATTCAAGTTTTGTTTAAACTCGCAATAATTGAACCGGATGTTTTTTTTAAAGCTTGAGAACTTAAAATAATAATAGAAAACAGAAATATTGTTGGAATGAATTTGGTATTAATATAATCTGGGCGATAATTCCATGACACTTTTTTTGTAATTATGGTTCTGGCATGTTCCATATACGGAAATTTTGCTTCATCACAAAGCCACTTAACCATCAATAAGTTTCGTTACTTACCACCTTAAAATTATGGAAGTTTTCTATGAACTTTGGGAACAGTTTTGTTTTTTGTTTTTTCAAAGTAGAGTTTCAAAATTTGACATTTTAAACTGTTCAACTATAGACAACAGGTGTCCTAAAGTAATGTCAAGTTAAATAAGATAAACTTTCGAAAATTGGACTCATTGTACTTTAAAAAAAATCAAATTTCACTGGTCGACAAAATTACGTTTTTATCGGTCCCACAAACAAAACAATACTTATTTAAAGGATTTAGATGTGCTACACTTGAATCCCGTCTATAATTTTTTTATCACATCAAGTTTTTAAGATATGCCCCGTTAAATATGCTAAAAACAACCAAAAATGGGGTTTTTAAGCAAAAGTTAAAAATCAAAATATCTCTTAACAAGAATTGTATCATGACATTGAAAAAAACAAGTAAAGATACAATTTAAAGCATTTTAGTATCTGGAAATTCTCAATAGTTATGAGTTTTCATTTAAATCTATATGAAGTTTCGAAAAAAATTTTAATTTGATACTTTCATAGTTTTGGAACATACGTTTAGTACTTAATTTTTAGTGCTGATTTCGATTCCAAACTCAAATTTTAACTATTTGCTCAAGTTTTAAAAAATACCCGTTTTCAACATTATGTTCATATTTGTTAATGTATTTCAAACACTTGATAGAGTTGTTTAGACACAAGATTCGTTACTTTCAAGCCGTTTTGCCTTTTTCTATTGAAAACCATTTAAGCAAAAACGGTTTAGTGTTTCTTTTAGATTTCTGTAAGACAGATGAAATTTAAGTACTTTTTTGAAGTTTTTTACGAACATTATGAAATGATATAAATATTTCAACTAAATATTGAAGAAAAGGATTATAAATTTATAAAACTATCAAGCCTCAAAAAGCCTTTCAAACGTGTTTTTTCCGAGTGATATCTCAAAAACCTGGCCACTATAACCCATTGGAAAAGTGAAATTTGAATGCCAGTAAGAAAACCTTGTAGACCAGTGTTTTCAGCAGCTAAACTATTGCATTCTGACAAAATGAAATAAGGAAACAATATTTTGAAAAATAATACCAACTAAGTTCTACACGGTGAGTATAAACAGTGAGCTATGCAACTCTACTGCTTGGCACATTATAGAATTCGGGGTAGGTGCAAGGTTGTGTTTATTCAACGTTTCTATTAAATGGAAAATAAAACTAATTTGGCTTTATTTCGAAACTTCTCATGCAACTAAAAAAAAACTCCCTATAGAGATGCTGAAAAGTGTATTCTTCAAACGATTAACATTTAATAAAACGAAGAAGAAATTTAGGTACATGGAAACAGTATTTCAGGTTTTTAAAAAAAGAAGCTTTCCAACTGAAAGTAGGAAATATTGTGTTAACCGCTAAGACTATTGTATTTGTTTACAAAAATATGACATGCAGCTAACAAAGACGATTGTGACGTAATTAGAAGTAACATATTATTTTATTCCAGCGGTTGGCTTATTTATATAAAATATATACATATTTATATATTTCTCACTGATAAAGTTTATTTCTCAGAAATATGTTTATAAAAAATATTATTTTCCACCATAATAAACAAGTTGAACGCAGAAGAAAGCTTTGAGTATTAAAATTTTGTAATTGAATTTTTTAGTTTAGAAGTCTCACAGTCGACCATAGAGCTTGTAATGGTAAAGTGAGGAATTTAGAAGTAGCAATATTATTTATTTATTATATTACAACTTAATAAAAGAAGAATAGTTTGGTTAACTAAAAGAAATAAACACAAAAAAACGTTAAACAATGGTCAAACGGTGTGTTCTTCTTTTACTATTTTTTACATTATTTTGTGACAATTCATTGTCTGCAATTTATCCGCGTATTCCCTGTCCGAGTATATTTCGTTATGAGCAAAGTTTTGGTGGTAATATTGGGCTTATAACTTTGGAGAATTTGAACTACGGAGAAACTGAATTGGAAATTGAACTTTCACAACCAGGAACAATATATCCGGTAAGAACAAAGAGTATGGTGATTGTGATTTGTGAGTATGTAAACAAAGTACCAGTATCGTGATAATTAGTGCGTTTGACTGTAATGCTAGAGATTTTGGGTTCAATCCCTAAATGGGAAAGCTACAGTTTTTTTCATGTGCACACTTGCACAGCCTCTACAGAGGAGTTGACAAATTAGCCGTTTGAATTCGGCATACAAATTGTCGGTCTCCTCCATCCCTAACATAACTCACACACAGGAATGTTTGAGAGTTGTAAGTCATTAAGCCCTTGTTCTCTACGAGCTGTTGCGCCACCTAATTTATTCATTTATCGTGGCTTAGAATTGTGTTTTAAGACCAGATGTTTTTAATAAAATACGTAGAATAAAAGGTACAGCTATGAACAAAAGTTAGGCTCTCTTTTGAATTGGTATCAAAGATCATGAAGTCGCTAGTCTACGCTGACAAACACGAGACGATTGACAACTTGGAGGACAAAATTCGCTGCGCGATTGACGATATAAGGCCACGCCACAAATTTTTGTTTTCATTCGAAAATAAATTCTAGAACAAGATTTTAATTAACCATGAAATTACGATTAAGTGGTTCCAGCGATTCGGTAAGTCAGCCCTGTCTGTCCTCCTACAGCCTAAACCATTTGGTTGCTGGAGTTCAAACTTACTTTTTTAATTTTTTTTTTAAAGAACAACATTCTTTTACAAATGTTGTAATCGAAAATCGAATATTCATACTTTTTCAAAAACGACCCGATAGATTTTTAGGAAATTTTCTCTAAACATTTTTTTAAAAAGCTCTTAAATTGTCTAAGTTTTTGGATTTTTAAGAAATTACATTTTTTTTTAAATTTCGTACTTCAAAATCGGTTGAACATTTTCTAAGGAAATTTAAATACAAAACGAACACATTTTTATAAGTACCTAATAACTGAATAAAAAAGTTTTATTAAAAAAAATGAATATGTGTAAAAATTTCGATTTAACAATTTAATAAACTTAGGTTCTTTTGAGAAATGAGATACATACAAAGGTTTGAAGATGTTTTTTAGTTATATTTTTAAGGTCCAATTTTTCAGTTCGAAATCATCCTAGTTTCAGAGTTAAACTCAAGTTAACTCCTGAAACATGTTTTTCAGACCATTATAATCTTGTAGTTAACTATGAGTTAAACATTCAAATTTGTTGAGTTAACTCTGTTTTAAATCTACAGATGTTTTTGACACATACTGAAATAAAAATTGAAAAGTTCTTTTTATTTATTTCTGTTGAAAAATAAAAAAATGTCATGTTATATTCTGACTCCGACTGCAAAATTTATACTGGCTTGAGAAGAAAAAGACTTATAAATTCGTGATAATTCATATGGAGAAAAAGTTTTAATTTCGTTATATAGTATATAGTTATTGTAAAAAAAACAACAAATGATATTAGAAACGATGGCTAGTAGTAACTGTCAAGCAAAATATCAAAAATTATAGATTTCGATAGTTTTTTTGGAAACTGAATCGATAAATTTTCAGTGATACCAAGTTGTAATACTACTCATGAAATTAGAATTAAACCCCCACTGAAAAACTAAGTTAAATTCAGGATTAACTAAATAGATCTTGGATTAACTCGGAGTTAACTCAGCATTCAAAAACTGGGCCTAAATCTTTAAACATATATACTGTTTACGAACTAACGGGTGATTTTTTAAGAGCTTGAGAACTTTTTTAAAAAAAAAAACGCATAAAATTTGCAAAATCTCATCGATTCTTTATTTGAAACGTTAGATTGGTCCATGACATTTACTTTTTGAAGATAATTTCATTTAAATGTTGACCGCGGCTGCATCTTAGGTGGTTCATTCGGAAAGTCCAATTTTGGGTAACTTTTTCGAGCATTTCGGCCGGAATAGCCCGAATTTCTTCGGAAATGTTGTCTTCCAAAGCTGGAATAGTTGCTGGCTTATTTGTGTACACTTTAGACTTGACGTAGCTCCACAAAAAATAGTCTAAAAGCGTCAAATCGCATGATCTTGGTGGCCAACTTACCGGTCCATCCTTGAGATGAATTGTTCTCCGAAGTTTTCCCTCAAAATGGCCATAGAATCGCGAGCTGTGTGGCATGTAGCGCCATCTTGTTGAAACCACATGTCAACCAAGTTCAGTTCTTCCATTATTGGCAACAAAAAGTTTGTTAGCATTGAACGATAGCGATCGCCATTCACCGTAACGTTGCGTCCAACAGCATCTTTGAAAAAATACGGTCCAATGATTCCACCAGCGTACAAACCACACCAAACAGTGCATTTTTCGGGATGCATGGGCAGTTCTTGAACGGCTTCTGGTTGCTCTTCACTCCAAATGCGGCAATTTTGCTTATTTACGTAGCCATTCAACCAGAAATGAGCCTCATCGCTGAACAAAATTTGTCGATAAAACACACACAAAACACATTTCGAACCGAACACTGATTTTGGTAATAAAATTCAATGACTTGCAAGCGTTGCTCGTTAGTAAGTCTATTCATGATGAAATGTCAAAGCATACTGAGCATCTTTCTCTTTGACACCATGTCTGAAATCCCACGTGATCTGTCAAATACTAATGCATGAAAATCCTAACCTCAAAAAAATCACCCATTATTTGAATACAGAAGGAAGTTTGTGCGACCCCGTCGTTAATTTTATTTTGTATGACATCAACAAAAAAGCATCCAAAAAATTTAGTGCAATTTAACAATATTATATCTAGCAATAGTTTACCCGTGGCGTGGTGGTAAGTGTGTAGTGCTGTCACGCCAGAGGCCTTGGGTTAAATCCCTGCCTGGGCCACCTAAATGAAAAAAAGTTTTAACGGGTACTGCCTCTTACGAGGAATTGACAAATCCTCCAAGAGTAATTCTTGCCATGAAAAGTACTTTCTCAAATTAGCCGTTCGGATTCGGCTTAAAACTGTAGGTCCTCTCCAAATCTACAATCTCTTATATCAGTTATCCGTTCAAAAATGTTCAATAAAAAATAATCTTAACAGAAGCATTTATTATAAAACGAACCTTGGTAGAAAAACACAAAAAGGTTATAAAAGCAAATTTTGATCTTATTACGAATTCAATTCCTTGTTACGGCCAATTTCTTGACGAAATTCGAAAATAAAATAAAAACTCGATCTAGTAATTCACAATTTATGTATGGAACTTAATTTTACAAATATTTAGAACTCTTACATTTCTTCACATGTTTTTGGAATTTTAGATGTCGGTTTAATGGAAGGGAGTTCTAACGTGTTTTTTTTCAAGTTTTGTAGTACCCCGTAGATAGTTTTGACTAAAAATTCTGACATTTTACAAAAAAAATTAAATTAAATTCGTTGGAGTGGACATTTAGATATTATTATTATGTTATATAATTATATGTGTTCTCACTTTTAATCCATGTCCATGTTTATGTATTTTCTAAAAATATTTTATTATTAAACATACAGATCCTTGTGGGTTGTGGAAATTAAATCCAAAACCGGAATTAATCTACAAAGTAAGCCTTTTGCAGAAGAAAAACATTGCTAAAACGAGTTCTAAATTCCAAGACTCCCAAACTTGAGGGAAAGTTGAGGGTCTAATAAAGCGAAGTTCAATCTCAAACTGAGATCTAAATTAGAGTTCTAAAACTTTAGAACTTTTATAAAGAAATGAGTAAGGACTCAATCGATTTCTAATTTAACAATATACTGAGTTTTATAGACTCGAACTTTGTCAAGAAATTGACCGTTAAGGTTATAACATCTAGGTTTTGAATTATATTTTAATCTACAAATTAAGCCTTTCGAGAAGAAAAACATTGCTAAACCGAGTTCTAATATCCTATAGATTCCCAAATTTGAGGGTCTAATAAATCCAAGTTCTATCTCAAACTGAGATCAGGGGTGGAATCGGCTAAGGTGATTGTTGATAAATGACAATCAAAATGATCGAATTTGATCTACGTAAGGTGATAGTCAAATTGATACCTAAAAAGCTGTCACAAAAAAATGTGATAGTCAATTTCAAACAAATATGTTTATTCCGAATAGAGCTACCAGACGCTTACACAAACGACTGGAAAATTTTCTTAGTTCACTGTGTTTCTTTAAAAAAAACACATTCCTGTGACCGACAAAGCTTACGACATTCGAAAAAAGCAAGAAAAGTAAGAATTTTTTTCAAAATCAGCCAATTTGATACTTTTATTTAGATATTTTATAAGAATCAATTTAAAATTTCACCAAGGCAACAACGAATTTTGAAAATTTGAATCTGAAATTGTTCAATCGAATTGAATTGAGTTGAATCATCTTACATAGACGGAATAAAAATGATAATCAATTTGACTATTAAAAAAATGATAGTCAACTATCACCTTAGCCGATTCCACCCCAGGGGTGAAATCGGCTAAGTTGATTGTTGATAAATGACAATCAAAATGATCGAATTTGATCTACGTAAGGTGATAGTCAAATTGATACCTAAAAAGCTGTCACAAAAAAATGTGATAGTAATTTTCAAACAAATATGTTTATTCCGAATAGAGCTACCAGACGCTTATACAAACGACTGTTAAATTTTCTTAGTTCACTTTGTTTCTTTAAAAAAAAAACACATTGCTGTGACCGACAAAGCTTATGGCATTCGAAAAAAGCAAGAAAAGTAAGAATTTTATTCAAAATCAGCCAATTTGATACTTTTATTTAGATATTTTATAAGAATCAATTTAAAATTTTACCAAGGCAACAACGAATTTTGACAATTTGAATCTAAAATTTTTCATTCGAATTGAATTGAGTTGAATCATCTTACTCAGACGGAATGAAAATGATAGTCAAATTTGACTATCAAAAATATGATAGTCAATTATCACCTTAGCCGATTCCACCCCTGAATCAGAATTCTAAAGCTTGATAATTTAATGAAGAAATGATTTAGAACTCAATCGATTTCTAATTTAACAATAAACCGAGTTTAAGGGACTGGAACTTTGTCAAGAAATTGGCCGTTAAGGTTATAACATCAAGTTTCTGGATTTTATTTAAGAAAATATAAAAATAATGTTGAAAAAGCGTATTTCTGAGTTTTAGCACATATAGTTACAGTCGGAGTTTTGATGCGGAATCAGAACTAAAAATTAACCCTAAATCGAATTATTCTAGAACATAAAGGAATTACATTCAAGGTGGGTTAAAACTTCAGATAGACTCAAACAAAGACACATAAGTCGTCTCATAACTTATGAGAAATTACGAAAACTAAATGAGATACTAAATGTTTTTAAACAAAGATTTGAACTTTGGAAAATCATCATACAATTTATTATTAATTAATCTGTTGTGTTTCAACTTTACCTTAAAAAGCCGTTTTTGGTTGTTTTTTTATTATTTTCAAAATGGCCTATTTTAAAAATATGATGTGATAGAAAAATTTAAAGGCAAGACTTAAATCAGGACAAATTAATTCTTTTAAAATGTGTTCTTGTGTTTATGCAACAAAAATTAAACAAAATCTTGTCCTTGGGTGTTATTGTACTAAGTACAAAACATAACATCAAGTAATGTATGTTAAATGTTGAACAATGTCATAAAACTTAGACTATCTTTGATTTAAGTATGAGTAAACAAAATATTTTATTGGATTCTTGACATAGATCTAAAAAAACGAAGCTAATTATTTATTTAAATGTAAAAGTCCTAAGACTACTAAGGGTTTTTATTTTGTATATTTGCGTGCTTTTTTGACTAAAATACTCTATTTTCTTAAATATCTAATTATTAACAATTCTTTGATTTATAAAAATGTTTCCATAATATTTATACTTTTTGGTCTATTTAACTCCAGGGCGCTGAAGGCTATCTTGATTTAAACATCGATGAGAATAAAATTTCTGACTACATAAGATCAGGAAGGCCAATTACTTACAAAGTGGATTTTCCTCTTCGAAATGTTATACCTCAAGTTAGTTCTATAAAATTAAATGGCAATACAATATGTTACGGTCCGAGAGGTAGGTAATAGAAATGTTTTTTTTTTAATTAAATGAAAATAAATTTAATAAAATTACTAATTTATAGTTCCTGGTCGAAGTACAACAATAACCTTGAGACATACATTGACAACTTCAGGCCCATTGAATATACTACCTGAATCGTTTAACGCACGAAGACCATGGCCAATTGCATCAAGATTTGTCAGTAAGTTGCATACATACATATATTATTAATTAGTAATTCATTTTTTTAAATTTAAATTTTCTTGAAGATCAATATCCAAGGTCTCCTTGTCCTGATGTATTCCAATATGTGAGGATTAATGGAATTGATATGGGTTTAATAAGTATCGATGATGTGACTTTTGGAGAAACTGTAATAGATATTGAATTATCGCAGCCAGGATCAATTCATCCTGTAAGTATAATACTTGGGGCTAATAAAAACTATTAACGGTAGCGATCAGAGTAGACAAGTTAATGATCAAACTAACACTCTAATTTTGCATTAATTATATTAGAAGTGAAATGAACTAATCTGAAATGATTCTTCATAGAAGTATGTAGAAACTAAAGAGATGTTAGTTTGCAGTCTTTAATTTGTTTCTTGTGATCGTAACCCAGAATACTTCGGATGAAACCCTAAGACAAAATTTGAATATAACGACCTCTAAATTTCTAATCGGATATAGAGGGTTTTTCGATAAGAAGATATAATTTGAACAGCTCGCTATTTGATCAACTGTCACTTTTGGAGCTTTTATGTTTTGCAATTTGACAAGTAAAAACTAAATCATTACTAAAAATGATTAAATTAAATTATTGATATTTTATTTTTTATTTTCAAGAATGATGAAGGTCACCTCAGTTTAAACTTTGATGACGATAAACTCTTAGACTATATAAGATCAGGAAGACCAATTATTTACAGGGTTGATTTTCCTCTGGAAAATGTTGTCCCTGAAGTAAGTTACATAATGGTAAATGGTAGAACAGTATGCTTTGGTTCGAAAGGTATGTAAGATTTTTTTTAAACTTTGGTTAAACCCATCTATAATACAAACAAAAATAAACACATGCTTTATTTTTAGTTCCTTCGCCAAGTACTCAAATATCATTGAGAAATACTCTCTACGTTCCGCCGCCATTACGAGATTCTCGAATACAAAACTATTTATCAGAATCACGAGGTTCACCTTGGAGAACGATTAGCAATTATTCACGTAAGTTGAATTTAAATATCTTATAAATAATGACTAATTCGGTGGGGTGTCCCAACTTTAACGAAAGTTCTAAATTTGACTCTTTTTACTCGTCAAAAATTGTTGGCACCGTTTATTCGAATATTGATAACCGATAGCTTAGTTAAAGGGGACCATATTTTCGAAATACCTAATGTGATGTTCAATGTTATTAAAAATTTATGTTTATTTCAGGACCATCATTTGGAAATACTAACTTTCTCAGTTCTAGCCCTCGATTTGAACCCTTCTTTAATGATAATCGTAATAATGACATTTTGTTTCAACCCACCGATGATGTTAAACCACAAGCAACAACGAATACGCCATTACCGTTAAAAATATCCCCAACAACTACTAGTACCACCTCCACCTCCACTACAACCTCAGAACCACCTACAGCTTCGACTACGACTACTACTATTAAACCGAAAACAGAGGGTCCCGCAACAATGCAATACATCAATTCGGTGTGCGGTCGTGAAAACTTCCATTTCACGGCTAATTCGCTTGCAGTCAATGGTCAAATGATACCCAGAGCAAGATTTCCCTGGATTGTAGCAATATATAAAAAGAATCCTCAAGCACTATCTTTCCAATGTGGCGGCAGTCTGATTTCAACTCGGACCGTTATCAGCGCAGCTCATTGCTTTTATTCCAATTACGGTGTAATCGAGAATGAGAACATTCTAATATCCTTAGGTAGGCATAATCTAACCGATTGGACTGATTCTCAAATAATTAAAAGTGATGTGGAGACAATTATTCGACATCCAGACTATAGACCGGAACTTGTTAATAACGATGCCGATTTAGCCATTGTTCTGCTAAAAGTTGTTGTGACGTGCGTGACATATTTTCCAACATCAGTTTTGAAATTTGGACTAATTAATAAATTGTTGTTCTTCATTCTATGTAGGTTTTCACCAGCAATACGACCAGTATGTTTGTGGCAAGGACCTTTAAATGTTCGAGATATTGATGGAGTATCGGGAATTGTTGTTGGTTGGGGCCGAGATGAAAATAACGTAAACGTCACTACTACACCAAGGTTAATCACAGCGAGTGTAGCTTCGGAGGTTAAATGTCTAAGATCGAATGATCAACTGATTTATTTCACATCAAACCGAACTCTCTGCGCGGGTAATCTTAATGGATCGGGTCCTTGTAATGGTGATTCTGGCAGCGGTTTAATGATTCGGAATCGAAATAAATGGATGATAAGGGGAACCGTTTCTGCTTCCTTAACAACACCGCTTAATCAATGTAATCTTAATGAATACGTTATTTATACTGACATAGCCAAATTTATTGGATGGATTCAAGAAAATATGTTACTTTAAAAAATAAGTATACAATAATTAATAATGTTTTATAAAATTAGTTTTCATATTTTTTAGTATAATTTTAGACTTATGTACAGTAAATGTATTAAATTATTTATATTTTATTAAAAATACAATAGAGAATAAAAGCGCCACCTTGATGCGCAAACTTGATAAGCGAATTAAAAATAGTTTTTTTTATATTTGAGTGAATAATACATCGATCCAAAATATAAAGAAATGATAACTCTAGTGTCTTGCCTCTGGTTCGCTTCGTCCTTGTCATGGCCCCACTTCCCTAGCCTTCTGGTCTAGTCTCGGAATTATTAAAAGAAACTTCAGTAAACACCACGAATTTCGTTTACTTACTTACTTAAGGTGGCACCACAGTCCTGTGTGAATTAAAGTCTGACTCAACAAACTTCTCCATCCATCTCGGGTCTTAGTTAGATGTCTCCAGTTGCGTACTCCAAGTTGGGAGAGGTTACTTTAAATTTGTAGGTGCCACCTGGACCGTGGTCTTCCTTTACCGCGTGTTTCTATGGGCGTGGATTCCAAGGCTT
Organism: Eupeodes latifasciatus; assembly: GCA_920104205.1. Lineage (NCBI taxonomy): Eukaryota > Metazoa > Arthropoda > Insecta > Diptera > Syrphidae > Eupeodes > Eupeodes latifasciatus. The sequence continues at coordinate 182,897,108 of OV049924.1, forward strand.
TCCAGGCTGGAGCATTGGTTTCCATGCTCTCAACGTGACCCAGTCATCTCAGTCGTTGAACTTTTATCCTGGCCAAGTCTACGTCGCTGTAAAGCCCGTACAGCTCGTCGTTCCATCTTTTCCTCCACTCACCTTCTATGCATACGGGACCGTAGATCATGCGAAGAAATTTTCTCTCGAAACGACTGCACTATTCGTTCAAAGGACGGTGTTAAAGAAATTGCATAACAGGCTATCACCATATCTAGAGCCTTCTTTGACATCGAAAGGTTCGGTAAAGATATTTCCAACCTTAATGGGACAGCGTGAAATCTCCATGGTCTTGTCATCCTGCACAAACGGACGAGTTTGGTAAGAATGCCAAAACTAGTCATGGCTCTATACAGTTCATCCCTGTAGATACTGTCATATAAGGCCTTGAAATCGATGAAGACATGGTGGGTGTCGATTTGATGTTCTTAGGTCCAGGATCTGCCGTAATGTTAATATTTGATCAGAATGATAAGGCCCTATCAGGTTTTTGACGATGGGGTTTAGACGTTCACTTAAATTAGGACAGAGAAGATTTTGTAAGCGAAGTAGATTGATGCCTCTATAGTAGGTGCAGCTTAGAGGGTTTCCTTTTTTCAATATAGGGGATCAAATACTAAGATTCCATTCATCGGGCATGCTTTATTTCAACCATATTTTACAAATAAATTAGTGCATACTTCTAACAAAATTATACTCAGCTGCTTTGAAGAGCTCTGCATTTAAGGCATCTGCTCCAGAGGCTTTGTTAGACTTCAGCTTAGATATGGAAATCTTCACTTTGTCTAAGAAGATGGAAGATGGAATTGTTGGCTTTCGTCGTCAATATTAAATGGATTACCTGCCTGCTGCCTGACACCGGAATTCGGTTCATCGTCACCGTGATCTGCAGAAGTGATCCTTCCATATCCTCAGCATTGACTGCGGTTCCACTATGATGTTTCCACTTTCGTCTTTGCAGCTTTCGGTTCTAGGTTTATGTACTTGGGAATTTCGTTTCACCTGTTCATAAAACTTTCGAATTTCATTTCTGCTTTTGAACTTCTTAACATCTTCGACCTCACGATTTCTATGCTCTCTCTTTTTCCTTCTGAGAAGTCGGTATTCCTTTCTCCTCTTCTGCTCATAGAGTTCGTGAGCAGCTCTCGTTATTCTATGCAGCACCGCTTTGCTTGCCTGTTATTTTTCTGCATTTGCCTGTCGATATTCCTAATCAATCCAGGGGTTTCTTGTTCGTGGCTGCTTGAAACCCAGCACGTCAGAGGCGGCTTCTCTGATTGCATCTTGTCAATGTTGCCACTTCTTCTCGATACACTGGTGGCCGAGATCTTCGAAAGATGTTACTTTTGACTTGGTCGGAGAAGGATTTGGTGATCTCTTGCGAATGTATCCGTTCGACTTTGTATCTTCTCCCAGAATCTCTCTGTTTTGCATTTGGTCTGAAAACCAGAAGTGCTTCCTTCGCTACAACATGTTAGTAGTCTGAGGGGATTATAGCTAGTCGGAAAGTTTGGACATCCATGATGCTGGGAGTGTGTCTAGCGTTTATCGCACTAGCTTCAAACTGAAGGAGCAGGTCCTTGATTTAACTCCAAGGGCAACGGCATAACCGCTCCTTACAGGCATGGGCTCCGAATATGTTGTAGTAGCCCTGTAAGGTGTTCACTAAGTAGTTCAACCTAACTAGACCCGCCGCCGCCGTCTGGATGACAGTAGAGGTGCCTCAGTGAAAAAACCGCTCCCTCGCTCTCTCGTTTACCACCCCCAAAAATTTTCCACTGGGGTTGGAACCGAATCTCCAGTTGAGGTACTTGGTACCCGATGTTCACTGGGGGGTGGTGAGAGTAGGAGTTTATAAACAGAGGTGGGTTTTGAGAAAAACCTGTGGACGCTTGTTTTCTTTTGAATCCACATGTCTACAATTTGAACATCCTGGTATAGTTTCTAAATTTAACGAACTTTGACAGGGCTCTACTAGGTTCTGTGTATATATATTTCTCTTTTTATTTTACTATCGACTGCTATTTATTTCGAATTAGGGCCATTATGACATTATAAGAGTTGTTGCTACCTAATATTGTCTTCTTGAAAACATGTGTCATCGATATCCATATCATACAACTTCCATCATTTGATCATATTGTTGAATGTTATGAATCCCAAATGACAAATGACAACCAATAACTTATGACCTCAAAAGTATAGCCGCAATCATCTGCCAAAGTTCGGAAATCCCTATAGGAGAAACCCTTAGTTTGAATTATAAAGCTATATGTCTTCAGGTTCTATACAAAGCACTTCATCGGAGAACTTTTTTTTTAAATCATTTATCATTCAATTAAAAAAATGAATTAATTAAAACACGAAAGTAGCCGCCTTTATACCACGCGACATCCTCTCTCTCTCTCTCTTTTCCACGCTCGATGGCGGTTTTGCCCCCCTCCTTCCCCCTCATACACTTAAACCCTTAATAATTTTGCTGTATTTCCCACCAATTTTTTATTAAACAAATTATAATAATAATAACAAATATTTGTGTTGCCACTGATATAAAGCTTTTACGCTTGTGCATACATATGTACAGTACATACATATCATTTGTATGATACGGGGCTTAACTTCAGTTGTTCAAAGAACTAAGAACTTTTGAACTTTCTAATGATTGATAGAATTAATAAAATAATTGCAAAGTTATTTTTATTATCTACATATATTGGGAAAAACAAGCATCTTAGGGATGTCCATTCTAAAGATAGTACTGGTCATAGACTATATGTAGACATAGCCCCTGTGATGTTAAACAGGTTCTGTGTGATTTTAGATTCTCTACAATTTTTACCCACATGCAAGAGTGACTCTAAAACTGCAAAGTTATGTGAAGTAAGTAAATAAGTAATTAATATTAATAAAGCTTCAAGCTGGTTTGTCTGAGCGGAATTAAAAGATTTGTCTTGATTAAAAAAGCAGCAAAATTATTGAAAGGTTTAAGATGATAATCTCAATCTCAGAAATATTGCATTTTAGTTTTGTGCGGAACTCAGGAGTGTAACTTATCTATTCATTGACGCGCGCCGGCGGATTTTGATTTGTTCAACCGAAACTTGTTGTTATTGAATGATAAGTTTTTGTTTTATGTTAAGTGCGAAAAAATTGATACGTTAAGGAAATGTTTTTACAAATTGTATTAGTGATTGCGATATTCGTTTTTATTGTTGAAAATTCACAAGCTGCAACACCAGAGGTTCCCTGCCCTGATGTATTTCAATATTCTCGATCTAAGGGAGAAAACATTGGAATTATAACTGTCAATGATGTAGACTACGGAGACACTGTAGTGGATATAAAGTTATCACAATTAGAAGATGTTGACTCGGTAAGTGTAAAGAAATTTAAAACAATATCTTGCTGAAAGTTGAGGGTTTGAACAGCTTTTGTACTGAACAACTTATTTAGTGCCAAAGTTATGAGATCATATTCATATGCTAGATCTCAGCAAGGCATTTGGTAGGACAGAAGCGTGTGAAATTATCATCATCAAATTTTCATACTTTCATTTTGTCACAAAACTCACGGACGTGGCGCTACGCCCCACGGTTAAAACTTGCAGAAACTTAGTTTCCTGATGTGAAAGGCCACGTTATGAATATGGCATCCTAAGACTTCGAACATATAAGCGCCCGGAGGGGGGGAAATTAAATTTAACTATAACTACGCTGTTCTTTTCTGGTAATGAAGGTTGTCAGAATTGTTGCTATTTGATATAATTTTCTTTCTTAGTTAAATGGTAGATATTGTCAGTCACTACCAAATATATAGTCATTAACTAAACCAATGGTGGATAACGGGGGTTTCGTAGAGGCCATGACACCTCACCCGGGAGTTTATTTTTATTTTTAATTTTCGTAGAAATTCCCTTGAATTGAAAAGTTATCTTTTTCTCTGACAACGGCCTGGTAACTGATAAAGCATCGGTTCCCACCGATCATCGAAATCAAGCATCAGTGAGCGCGGTTAGTTACTGAACCAAGAAAAAAAATTAAATTGAACATCCAGACCTATTCCAGTCGCGCAGCACAAATTCAACAACTTTTGACCAATGAACGCTTTAAATTATTTTTATAAGTTTTTTTCCAAGAGAAAGAGCAAATATTCAGGTTCTTAAGAAGAAAGCTTGAATGAGAGATCACCAATTTGATATTAAGTTGCTTTTAAATTCCTGAATCTCGTCTTAATTACATCTAATTTTTTTTTTGTATGTACTACATACAAATAGTGTTAAGCTTTCTTAAAGTGTTTTTTCCCTTGAAAATTGATTTTCTGTTAGATACAAAAACTTTAAAGATTTGCAGGTAAATTTGCTTTGAATGCTGTAGAACTGAGTTTTAAACATGAATTTTAAGAATATAAATTAAATGACTTTAATTGAAATATGTAATATACGTTAAGTACCTACTTATTAATTTTATGTATAAGCTTTGAATCTCTTGAGAACTGAAGTGAAAAGAGATTCTGCAACGTGTAATTTTTGAGTGCCACACTAAAGTTTCTTCCCAACTTATTTCCTTACATTAATTTGTTTTTGATTAATTTTTAGAAAAAATATATACTTAATTAAACATAATTCCTTAAATTTAGGTTAGGTTAGGTTAAAGTGGCTGTTGGTTGGGGCATCCAACACACTTAGACCAAAGTATGGTCCATTGTGATACCACATGGATCAGTTAATCAGCTTAACTCGTTGAACCAATTGGAGCTTCGAATGAAGCGTAGGAGACAAGTAATGTCTGAATTTTTTAGATCGCTGGTATCGTTAAAGTAGTAGTCTCCAAGGTGGATTCTACGTCTGTGTGATAAGGCAGGGCATGTGCACAGAAGATGAGAGATTGTCTCCTCTTCTTCTTCGTCCAAGCAACTCCTACAAAAATCATTTGCAGGGGCTCCAAGTCGAATAGCATGCCTTCCTATTAAGCAGTGCCCAGTCAGGACACCTATAACGTAGCTAATGTGCAATCTACTCAGAGAGATTAATTGTTTTGAGCGCCTGGCACTAAGAATAGGCCAAATTAGTTTTGTTGCGACACAGGTGGTGGTGTTATTCCACCTGAGGTTTGCTTTCTCTATGGTATCTTGCTTTAGCATAAGTTTACATGTAGCTAGAGGGATACCTATGTTAGCATTATGAGCCAGCAGAGGTAAAGTTGTTCCGCTTTTTGCAAGTTCGTCAGCTTTGCAATTTCCTGGAATGTCTCTATGGCCCGGCACCCAGAGAAGGTGAATGTTGAACTGTGTAGCCATCTCCGTAAGAGATGATCGACAATTTAGGGCTGTTAGTGAGTTTGTGGAGACAGAGTCTAGGGACTTTAACGCGGCTTGGCTATCCGAGAAGATGCGTATATCATTAGATGATATAACGTTTTCTCTAAGCCAGGATAGGACTTCTTTTATAGCCAGGATTTCAGCTTGGAACACGCTACAATGATCGGGTAGACGAAAGGAGAGACTTAAGTTTAGTCTATCTGAGTATACGCCTCCACCAACCCCATCCTCCGTTTTTGATCCGTCTGTATAGAAGTTTATAGGACCATCGTTCAAAAATGATGTATTCTCCCAAGAAGACCTGGGAGGTATAGTCACTTTGAAGCTATAGTTATTAAACTGAGGATGGGGTATGGTGTAGTCAATATTACTGTTTATAGTTCTGAACGAGTTCAAAATAGTGGTGTGGCCAATTCCATTATTGATCCACAGAGAGGAGGCTTGAAGCCGTATGGCAGTGTTAGCGGCCGTTTGCTTGCTGAAAATGTCCAGCGGTATTAGATGGAACAGAACATCTAGTGAGGCGGAGGGGGTGGAGCGAAGTGCTCCTCCCATACACAGGCAGGCTGTTCGTTGGACTTTGCTGAGTTTATCGCGATTTGTCGCTGTATCTAGCGCCGTCCACCATACCGCTACTCCATAAGTAAGGATCGGTCTTATGACCGAGATGTATAGCCAGTGTGTAATACGGGGCTGTAGGCCCCATTTATTACCAATGGCCTTTTTACAGGAGAACAGGGCTACTGTGGCCTTGTTTATTCTCTCTTGAATATTAGGTTTCCAACTTAATTTCTTATCTAAAATGAGACCCAAGTATTTTGCTTGTTCAGAAAATTTAAGTGGTACACCGTTTATGAGGGGAGGGTCAATGTGTGGGACTTTGTATTTCCTTGTGAAGAGGACAAGGTCGGTTTTTTGTGGGTTAACGCCTAGTCCACACCGATTAGCCCATCTGGTGAGCTTATTTAAAGCGTTTTGTAAGAGGTCCTTTAGTATATTGGGGTGTTTACCCGTTACCGCAATAGCAACATCGTCCGCATAGGCAAACACTCTGTATCCCTCTCTTTCTAGAGTAATTAGTAATTCATTTATTACTAAGTTCCAGAGGAGAGGGGATAGGACACCACCTTGTGGCGTACCTCTACTGACACCCCTTTGAGTAGTAAAATCGCCCAGTTTTGAATTGATAATCCTGCTTATCAGCATTTGATTAATCAATTCGCTGATCGACTTATCTACCTTCAGAGATGTCAATACACGTGCAATTGCAGATGTGTCGACATTGTTAAATGCACCTTCTATATCTAAGAAGGCAACTAAGGTGTACTCTTTATGATGGAGGGAATATTCGATTGTACGTACTATACTGTGCAGAGCCGTTTCAACTGATTTCCCTTTGTTGTAGGCGTGTTGAGCCTTTGAAAGGAGGGACTTATCAATACTTGCCCTTAGGTGGATATCGATCAAACGTTCAAAAGTTTTGAGAAGGAATGATGATAAGCTGATAGGTCTTAGGTCTTTAGGGTTAACGTGGCTGGATTTTCCGGCTTTTGGAATAAAAACAACTTTAACTTGTCTCCAAGACATCGGGATGTATGCCAATTTAAGGCATCCCTTGAATATGTTTTCTAGGATGGGTATTAGAAAACTTGCATTTTCTTGCAGTTCGGCTGGAATTACACCATCCGGACCAGCAGATTTATATGGCTTAAAGCTGTTAATAGCCCATTTGAGTTTTTCCCTAGTGACTAGACCTTGTGGGGGATGTAATATATTGTCACCATTATTAGGTGCAATGTTATTAATAATATTAGAGCTACCAGGAAAGTGAACGTCTAGTAGCAAGTTGAGCGATTCTTCGCTTGAATTGGTCCAGAGGCCAGAGGCGTTTTTCAAGCAGCTTGGCATGATTGGATTTTTGGAGAGGATTTTGCGCAGCCTGGATGCTTCGGAGCAATCTTCCACGTTGCTACAGAAGTTTCTCCAAGACGATCGTTTGGTTTTCCTCAGTTCTTTTTTATAAATCTTCAGTGATTCTTTATATGAATCCCAGTCTGACATGTCTCTAGAAGCTTTCGCTCTGTTAAAGAGTTTTCTGCATTCTTTTCGAAGTGGATCCAGCCCTGAGTTCCACCAGTGTGGCTTCTTTTTACCTCTTACTTGGATTAGAGGGCATGCAGTGTCTAGAGCTTTGTTTAGGGCTAATGTTAGATTATTGACTTTGTCGTCAAGATCTTCAATGTTGGAGGGAGTATTAAAAAGTTCAGGTTTTACTAAACTATTTAACGTTCTCTTGTATTTTGGCCAATTTGTTCTTTTCAGATTTCGAAAGATCGGTTGGCAAGGTGATTCATTTATAAAGTCAAACTGGATGTATCTATGATCAGAAAAGGAGTGATCTTTAGATACCTTCCAGTTCAAAATATTATTATTAATGAAGTCGGAGACAAGAGTTATATCTAAAACTTCTTGTCGATTTTTAGTAATAAAGGTTGGCTCATTACCAACGTTACTTACGAGTAGGTTAGTGTTTAGAATATAGTCGAAAAGAGACTCACCTCTGTCGTTTATATCCGTGCTACCCCATACTGTATGGTGGGCGTTAGCGTCACTACCGATGATGAGGCCGATGTTGAGCCTTTGTGCTTCAGTTATCAATCTCTCCAGAGTGTCACCCGGGAGAGGGCCAAGATGGTCGTGGCCAAGATACGCCGACGCCAGCCAGAACGTTCCTCTGGCTGTTTCCAGACTTGCGGCGGTGATATCTCGATCGCTGAAATTAGGGAGTAAATATACATTTAGGCTGCGTTTTACTAATATGCAAGATCTGGGTTCATCCTCACCTGATGCATACAGCACGCAGTATCTGGGAGTCCTGATTCCTCGAACAATGGATTTAACAATCCAGGGTTCTTGAATCAGGACAATATCTTCATCGCTGCTGGATAGGCGAAGAAGAAGGGAGGCCGAAGCCTTTATGGAGTGTTGGAGGTTAATCTGGAGTAACCGCAGCATTTTTGCTACTGCACTCCCGATCAGCCTCCAACACAGTAATGTCGGAGTCATCCATATCAGAGGACGATTCTAAAAGAATGTCCTCATCTCCGCTGTCGTAGACCTCGGCCTCCATTGCGGAAAAACCTTGGTCGGTGTAAGGAGCTTCCTCTGTTACTGGGGATACCTGAGCTGCATCGTCTTCCAATGAAGGAAGTGTGACCGATGCACCAGGTTCCCCAGCAGCAGTTTCCGCTTGTGTGGGTGGGGGAGGGGGAAGGGTTTGTGCCTCGACCCCATCTTTTTTATAGACCCTCAGCGTAATTTCATCGAACCCAAACCTAATCACACCTTTTGATTGCGCCAGAGGAGAAAGGGACTCTGCATTGATGATTACAATTGCACCCTTGCAGGGTCCCTTTGGATCCTCCAATTTCGCAACCTTCCAGTTGTGAGTAGGAAGGGTTGGATTGGAGAGCCGGATTACCTTCAATACGTGGTCGGCTTCCTTGAATATGGCCGGAACCGTGATGCGAGCTCTTGGTCTGCAAGGAATATCCTCCTTTGCTACAACCTCCAGCTTAGCACCAGGCCAGACCTCTCCAAGTCGGCCGACCGCCAGCGTCAGTAGGTCGCACGACCTCTGATCATCACAGACCATCAACTTGATGTGTCCCTGATGCCAGCCGCCATCTTTTGTGATGGGCGGTGGTCCCGGATTGTCAGACATGATCTCGACAAAACTGAAGGCCAGCTGTCCTTTGGCCAAAGTCCAGTTCTCGGCAGAGATCGTGCCATCTACATCACTTTTGTCGATAATCGCGACTACCATTTTGTCCTTCAGAACGTCACTGAAGGACATTTTTGCCTTGCGAGGGTCAAGAGAAGTGCTGGTGTTTAGCACTTTGGGGCGTTTAGGTAGTGAAACACTACCTTCCATAGACCTTTGTCGCTTCGACGTTGAGTCTTGGCTGGTCTTCAAATTATTTTTGGCCAGGAAATTCTTGGCCCATTTTATCTTGGCGTCATGCTGAGAGTTTCCTCCAGCGCCTAGTTGTTCACCAAACGTCTGGAGAATCCTCTTAGCATTACGCATGTCCCTGTAGTAGGCCTTGGAGGGTCTGAGCTTACGCCCATCTCCCCCAGGACCTTCTTTGGGATTATTTGCTTTGGAGGTAGAAGGACCTGGCACCATAGCCCTACTACCTCCGACTCGCGGTGTAGAAGAGTTGAGAGGTTTACTCTCTGTGGTAGTAGAGGAGCCGTTCTTCACAACTGCCTCACTACAGGAAGAAGGTGATGTTACCTGTTTGTCCGATATTCCACTGGCGACAACAGGGCTGTGAGTGTCCACAGCCTTGTCGGCACCAGTGGAAGAGGGATGAACAGCAGACAACTTTGCTGTCGTACTGCTGGCCGGTTCGGTCTTTTGATTTTGTTTTTGTTTTGTTTTAAGAAAGTTCATTTTGAATCCCACGAGTAGCGGATAAGGGGTGGTCCATCTGTACAGAGATCCGTGTATACAGATAAGGCTAGTTAATCCGGAGGTCGCCAGGTATCCGGATACTCCGTTAGCGACTGAGCTAGTTTTTTAATTGGGCCCTCAGCCTGGCCGATCATCGGCACGGGTCGTATAACACCTTAGATCCAGCCCAATTGGGAAGTTTAAGGGAAGGATATGTTTTGGAAAAGGAGAGACGAACAGCAATTAAGCCATAAACGTCCCAGGAAGGAAACTAGGCATTGACAGACAGTTATATACCATACAGTCAGGGGATAAGGAGACGTCAGCCAGCATAATATCACAGAGCTGACGGAGGTGGGGGTAAAGGATTGGGAAGGGGAGGGGGCGAGCGACCTTTGGTTTCAGGACTCTTCTGGGGAAATAATTCCCGAGAATCATTGCCCTTACTCAGCTTCTACAACTCGACAAGTTCGACGCTCAGGTAGAAGTCCTTAAATTTAAGAACCAAACATTTTCTCCCTATAATTTTTAATTTTTAGATTCCTTTAAGACCTTTCAAAAGGTTCCCCGCAAAACAGTTATTTTTTAGTATTTGTCTTCTAGCAAGCAGACTAATAACGATAGTAATAATAAACGCCGGGAAATATCAGATTCAGGCTCACATTTTTTGGCAAACTTTCTCATTTTCTGGGTTTTGCATCTACATTTTTATAGCGTTCTTCGCAACACAATTTCTAACATTTCTGCCTTAAATATGGCATATTTAGAAAACTATTGGAATCTTGGAATGCTTTCATGTGTAGGGAGTCGTCCAAATTAAATAGTTAGACCATATCTTGTTGGAGAACAGAAAATAATCTAATAATTAAAATTGTCACTGTAGCCCTTGAAATATGTAAATGTTAGGTTAAGATACACATTATGTTATTTAAATTTTGTCAGTCTCCATTACAGAACATTAAAGAACATTTTCAAGCGGTTTTCAAAAACTCGTCTTTATGTTAAGTGTGTGACCTATCCCCCCCTGAAACACATATACGTTGCGAACATAAACATTTATTTAATTCTTATAAATGCGACCGTCTTTCGTATTATGAAATCATCAAAAATAAAAATTAAATTTTATAAAAAAAATTTTCAAAGAAAATTTGCTCAATTCATATTTCTAAGATTTCCTTATTTTCAGAAATGTAAACAAAATTTCTCATACAAATTTCTCACTTTTGCTGTCTGAAATCTGAGAACAGAATTTTTATGATTCAAATGCTCAAGAAAAGAATTGCAAAGCTAATTTGATTGCATTATCTCCTGCTCTGTCAATTCGTTTGCGAGCATTCCCAGAAATCTTAGAACTATAAACTGGTCAAATGAGTCTAAGATTATTGAAAATCCCTAAGTAATTATTTTTTAGTTAAATGAAATATTTGTAAAGACGAGAAGTCATGAGCTTAGGCTGTCTTGGAGTAAGTTAGCTTCTCTGGATCCAGTCAGATCGCAATCGAAACCTGACTTCGCAATATTTGCGTGTTAGGTTTATGGGTTTGTTTTTACAAAATCAAAACATTCGGTAAAAGCATTACAGGTTATTAATTTATACGTACCGCAAAACTTTCCAATAACAATTTATTATGTACGTAACTATAATATTCGATACTTACGCATGCAGTCGTTCTTTCCCAAAGCAGCATTAACCAGCTAAATTGCATTTTGAGCTTATTGTGCATATGTATGTATATAAGGTTGCCTTTTATGTTAAATTCTATTAGTTGTTTTTATTGAGCTTTTTGAAAAGTTATAAAATAGCGAATTAAGTAGACATCTATTGTTGAGTTTTGTCAGGTTAGTGAAGCCAAATCTATTAAATAATTTCAATAAGTTTTATAAATTAAAATTAAATATATGTAATACTATAAACAGTTCACAAAGATAATTTAAAAAAAGACCATTTTTTAAGATACTTATGCATGCAGCACCATATCGTTTTCATGAAATTTTCCAAACTTGATTAATCCTCTTTAAAGTCTTGAATCGAATGTACATAGATTGCTTAAGTGGTGTTTTGTATCTAAATTTTTGAAGCGTTTTTCCACTTAAAGAAATGGCACCAAGAACAAAATATATTACAAACTTACTTATGGTGGCGCTACAGTCTGGGATGGACCTGGGCCTCAAGCAACATGTGTCTCGAGCCAGCCCGCCCACTAACTAGCTGTCTCCAGTTTCGCACGCCAAGTTGGCTGAGGTCCTCTCCCAGCTGTGTGTGCTAAGTGATTCAAGGTCTTCCTCTACTGCGCCGTCCCTCGGGATTGGATTCGGAGACCTTCCGGGCTGGAGAGTTGATGTCCATTCGCTCAACATGACACAGCCATCTAAGTGGCAGAACTTTTATTCTTTTAACCAGGTCAGTGTCGCTGTACAGCTCGTACAAATCGTTTTTGTATTTTCTAATCCACACACCATCTATGCAGAGGGGGCCAACAATCACCCGAAGAATTTTTCTCTCGAGGCAACCTAAGACGCTCTCATCTTTCTTTGCCAGGGTCCAGGCCACAGGCCTCGGCTCCGAATATGTCGTAGAAACCCTATAAGGTATTCACTTGGTAGTTCAACCTAACTGGAAGTGTAGACGCCACCGTTTGTTTCATTTTGGGAATTCCTCCGCTGCCGTCTGGATAAGGAGAGGTGCGTGGAAACAAATCTCCCCCTCTTTCGTTTGCTACGCCTAACAACTTACCACTTAGGTTAGAACCCAATCTCCAGTTGATGTATAATTGGCACCCGATGTTCACCGCGGGGAGGTGAGAGTAGGAGTTGATAGACAGAGGTCGGTTTTCAGAAAAACCTGTGGACGCTTGTGTCCTTTTAAATGCACATGTCTACCATTTGAACATCGAACAGAATATATGATTTTTGAAAAAATCTACGTTTCAAATTTTACAGTTCTCCTACCAAATATTTCCAGAGAATATTTTGATAGAAATAAATACCTTATTGTAAGTGTGTAAGGATGTGGTATATTAGTGTGACAAAATATTAAAATAACAAATCACAAAAAAAAAAAATTTTGAATTTACTAAAATTATTTCTTTAAAATTATATACATATCGCTAGTTATGACAATACTACAAAAAAACAGTATCAATCCCTTAATAAAACAGACAATATTTTTTGTGATCCCATCTTGTAGTAGCCAAGGTGGTATCCGTTGGATACAAAGGGTGGGCAAATCCTCCGAGGGTCAACTCCATCAACGACCCTCCCCCTCTATAGGGATCACTTTACCCAACCCAAGGACAATTCGGGTCTCCATTTTTTTTTATTTTTACATGGCATGAAGTCGTAACACAGTCCAGGACAGCGGTAGCAAGAATCCCCCCTCCGGCGAGCTAGCTCGTGCTTTACGCAAGCATGCCAAGCTGCCGTTGCCTGGACACCCTCACCTTCCTGCTGCCAAGATCAGCCTCTACAGCCTGTAGCTAGGGGTTGTAATGGTGGTAAGGTAAGGGAAGGTGAGGTACAACATCTAGTTCGTTACAATCTTTCGCCAATACAAACAAACTGGATGGTTTGCCCACTCGAGAGCACGCCACGTATAATTGTCCGTGTGACAAATATGAAGTGCTCAAATCTAAGCCGCAGACAGACATCGTTTGGCCTTGAGACTTATTAATAATCATTGCAAATGCCAATCTAATTGGAAATTGAAGGCGTTTGAATTCGCGGTAATAATATATTTTCACCTCAGAATTTGCCAATTAGCATTATGGCTTCGATAACATTTTTCATTAATTTTTTAATTACTAATCGCGTGTCGTTGCACAACCTTGGTTGGTTCAAATAACGAAACAAAATTACCGGAGATCCAACCTTCAGTTGTAAACTATGCGGTGGTATGCCTGGTAAATCCAATGAGTTCAAAAACTCAGTTGGATAATTTACAGCTTCGGTAGGATCATAAACTGTATCAACAGATTGTTATGACACCAAGTCTCCTGGTAACAAATGTTGTATCTTGAGATCTAATTCGTTGACATCCACATTCCACATTTTTTCCCATTCATGATTTGTATATTGTCTGTGTACATCGGGAAATATTTGGTCAATGAGAGCATCTTGTGAATCAGAAATCGTGCAGAAATCTAACGGTAATTTTATGCATCCAGTTTCATCTGTAGTAACTTTTCCGTCGCCTATATCTAACAGTTGTTTTGATAATGTTTCAGCGGATGGATCTTGTGGCGTAATGTTGTACTTTTTCAACATTACGCCACAGTGGCGATGAATTGGTGGATTCGCCTCGTTTGTGTGCCATAGTGCATTCATCCCAGATGATAATTTTACACTGTGGCCATGGATGATTGTTTTTTTATATTGCACACCGTGTCTGGGTTATTTTGAAAATTTAGTGGCAGTTTACATACTGAATGAGCTGGTCTGCCTCCACCCAATAATGTTGCCGCAATGCCAGAAGATGTAACAGCCAATGCGATATCATTATTTGATAGTATTTTAGCAAGAATTAGCGAAATAAGGAATGTTTTGTCAGTTCCAACTGGTGCATCCAAAAAAAAGAATCCATCTTGTCCTGCCGAGACTGCGAGCATGATGTGGTCATCAATGGGTCTTTGTTCTTCATTCATTAGTAGGACATTGCGAGCAACAATCTCTGCCATTTCTACAGTATTGTATTGTAGTTCACGATTCAATTTTGTGTCTATTAAATCAGATGCATTTCGATTTGGTGAATGCATACAGAAATGACTGAGTGGTAAGTTGGCAATGATAATGCAAAGAACCTCAATAGCAATCAATGCTTCATTGTACATAGCGTCACTAAATACTATCGTAAGATCGTTGCACCGTGTACGATGTTGATGCAATTAAACCATAGCACTAAGGAATATAAAAAATAGATAAAAACCTATTCTCAGACCTACCGAATGTATGTACATATATATGCAAAATTTCATTGAAATTGGTTAAGCCGTTTCGGAGGAGTATGGCAACTAACACTGTGACAGGAGAATTGTATATATTAGATTGTTATAAAAAATATGGTGTAAGCTTGTTACGTGAAAAATGTTAACTCAAAAATGTGAGCATTACTACGCGGTTTAATAGTAAAGATAACTATGGACAATCGCTACTTGGACACACTATGGGATTTGGGGTTGGTGCAATGTTTAATTTTTTGACCTTATTTACTTTTTGCTTTCTTTTCATTCCTGTCAGGCACAATTTCAAACATTTCTTCATAAAACAAACCCAAAAAATCTCTTAACTATTGTTTGTTAGCTCTTAAAAACTACATATTTATAAAACTGTCGAAATCTTGAAATACCTTCATATGTAGGAGTTGTCTAAATTAAATAGTAAGACCAAAAAAATCTACAATAATCTAATAACAAAAATTGTCACTTAAGCCCTTGAAATAGTCAATATAAAGTTAAGCCTCTTTTACAGAACATTAAAGAACATTTTTAAGCGGTGCCCAAGAACTCGAGTTTATGTATGACTCCCCCTGATTAAAAGTTTGGATTCGCCCTTGTGCTAGATACTATAGAGATCAATGAGAGTTAACTTCAACCCAACCAGGGTAGCTCTGTTATCAGTGATGGATTTACGCCTAGGCCCGTGAGGCCCAGGCCTAGGGCGGCATAGTTTGAAGGGCGGCAAAATTTATGAAATGCTTAACACTTGAAAGCGTTTCTACATTTAAACATACCTTAATGAAAGGCACAAATATGTATATCTTCGGTATAAAGTTTCGGAACGCATCCAAAATCATAACTTGTGTTTGCCAATTTAAAAATTCAATCTAGAAAATCTACGTTAAATTTGAAATTGCGAAAACAAACAAAACAGAACTGTAAGATAGAAAAATCTCACCTCATCTCTTTGTTTTTGTATCTGCAGGGATCAGTAATACTGATGATGCAGACTTTAAAAATTCTAGAAATGTTTATAGTGATAAAACAAGGTATTGTTTCAAAAGTTGAGTGGTAGATTTATTTAGAAACTAAAGGCTCTGTATTTTGTATTCCATGCTTATTATTTGGTAGAAGTGGTGAAATGAATGCTTTTACTGACGAAGGATTCCGTGACTGGAAAAAATCAAAAGCACGCATCGAAGTACATGAAAATGCTGACTTTCACAAAACTAAAGTTAGTCATTTTAAATATTGAGCAGTAGTTCACGGGCGTGTTGATCAAAATCTAATAAAACAACTCGATGAAGATATAATGGAAACAAATTTTTTACCGAGCAATTGCAATTATTAAAGCACTAGCAATAAGAGGCCTGCCATTTCGAGGAAATTCAGAACGAATAGGAGATCCTCATAATGGGAATTTTTTAGGAACAGTATGACTTCTTGCTAAATTTGTTCCATTTTTATCTGAACATTTAAAATTTTATGCACACCCTGGTAGTGGGAATACATCGTGTTTATCTAAAACAATTTATGAAGAAATTATACTGTTGATTCAAAATAAAGTACTACAACAAATTTCTAGTGAAGTGCAATCTACTAAGTATTTTGGTATAATTGTAGATTCTACGCCTGATTTAGCACATGTCGATCAGCTTACTATAATTATACGATATGCATGTACGTGATAACGGTGAAATTGTTAAAACGTTTCTAGAATTTCTACCAAATATCGGCCATAAAGCTAAAGATATTAAGGATGTATTGTTAAAATCTCTAGAAATACTTTACAAGAACTATACAATTTCTTTACTACATATATCTGCTTATCGTTGGGAAATCTTGGTGCAGCGTACAAATTTAAGAATTAAGAGTCTTTCTCAAACTCGTTGGTCTGCTCGACATGATGCATGTTACGCATTAGAAAAAAAAGTGGTCTGCAATAATTGATGCACTGGAATTTATTGCCGAAAGCAGAGATGAGAAACCGACTACGCGATCTGAAGCTACGAGATTGCAGCGAAAATTACAACATTTAGAAAGATAATTTTAGGTCGTTTAAATGCTGCTAGTAAGAAGCTTCAAGAATCTCAAGCTGATTTATCATCCGTTGTGCAGATCTATAGACATGAGAGACAGACAATTTTCTGAATATGAAGAAAAAGCTAAAGCACTGTCTGGAGTTCAGGATTATTATCGTTATGATACTCGTCGCCACCAGAAAAATGCAGCCAGATGGCTCAAGGTTAAATGAAAGATCACCTTTTTCTGGACCATAAAATGTTCGCACAAATGTTTATTACTCTATTTTAGACAATCTTAGTCTACAATTAGCCGGGCGTAAAAGTGCATCTGAAACACTTTACCAATACTTCAATTTTTTCGACAATTAATGTGAAATAGATACAAACGAGTTGAAAAATCTTGCCAATAAATTAGTCAATAAGTATCCTGACTGTTTGGAAGAGACGTTAGACAATGAATGTATTAATTTCCATTATCAATTCAAAGATTCCTTAGCAAAAATAAAAGATGCCATGTATTGCATTCCCGGAGTCTTCTAGATGTTTATCCAAATTTGAACATTTTTGAATTGATTAATATAAAAAAAAATATTTATTATTTGTCTATCTAAGGATTATAACTTATTAATCTTTCATGTTAACTAATTATATTTATAAATTAAACTTCAATAAAATAAAGTTATTTAAAAAAAAAAATATTGGATACAAATTTATGAAATAAATTTTAACAATAAGGGCGGCGCATCGAATGGGGCCTAGGGCGGCAGCAAGCCTAAATCCGTCACTGTCTGTTATCTTAAAAGAATCTTAAATCTTTGAGAGTAATTGCTTAAACAACATAAAAATGTAAATTAAAACCTAATTAGGTTATTAATTACTTTCTTGGTAGACACAAAAGCAATTGCGAGAACATTACTGAAACAAATTGGAAAATGTTTACATCTTTTGAAACTCATGATTTTAATAACAATTCTTTCGAATTTCATTGTGTAACTGATTTTGAGTTAGTCAAAGAAATTAACCGTGTGAAATCAAATGCAATTAGTTATGATGGTGTTTCTCTAAGATTTATCAAGATGGTTTTGCCTTTTACTTCTACTCACATAATAAATAGCTGTATTATGAGATCTGAATTTCCAGCAATATTGAAGTATATGCCAAAGTTATTACAAATCCCAAAAAATATTCCAATATTCAAAGATTTTAGGCCAATAAGTATCTTTCCAAATTTTTTCAAAACTTAAATGCAGAATCAAATCAATCAAATAACTTAATAATCCCTTGTCAGTCTGGTTTTCGGTAAAAGGTTTTCGGAAAAACCATAGCTGTACAAATACGATTGTAAAAATTCTTGAGGAATTGCGAATTGAGTTTGATAAGAATAATATCTCATTGTGTACAGGATTTTTCAAAGGCTTCCTTCTGAAAGTGTTGACCGTCGTCGTTTACTTTTTGAAAAGCTCATAAATAAATCTATTTTGAAAAAAATCACTTTAATTGCAAACTACTTAAAAGATAGATTTCAACAGGTACATACTGACTTAGGTGTCTCTAAAGTTTTTAAAGTTACATGTGGTGTTCCTCAGGGATCTATATTAGGTCCCTTGCTTTTCTCTCTATTTATTAATTTCTTTTGCCGTTTGTCGTGAAGTATCGATTGATCTGTATGCTGATGATGCCCAGATAAGGCTCTCAGGGCATTCACTACCCTTTCCTATCCAGATAGTTATTTCATACATTAGGTTTAAACAATTGTTATACGACTTATTTAATTAAAAAGTAATAATATTATGTCAATACTTTATATTAATTTCAATTTTTTCTTTTTTTTTCTTTCTTTCTTGATCTTTAATTTTATGAATGGTAAAGTGCAAACTAAACGAAGTAATTCTTAATTTTTCGTATTTTCTCTTTTACTTTTTAAAGGACTTCGTTGGAAAGTTATCTTTGAATTTCGATATCAATAAAAGTTCAGAATACATAGAAACAGGAACTCCATTTACGTATAAAGTTACATTTGCTCTCGAAGATGTTATACCCAGAGTTGAGGAGATAAAATTAAATGGCATTCGTATATGTTTCAATGACAGATTCGGTAAGTTTGAATATACATATATCTCTGCATAATATCATTGTAAAAATTTTTACTTTTCTATTTAAGACCTAGCAGACCATACAACAATTGATTTGCAACACACGTTGACAGTTCCACAGCCGTTTAAACGAAGTCAAAAAAAGAAAAACAGAATCACAACCACTGAGGCACCAATGCGTAGGCCTACTACAACCACAACAAGAAGTCCTATTAAAATAACAAGACGTCCTACTACGTTAACAACGCCAACGCCAACAACAACAACTACAACCACAATCAGACCCAGTAAGTTAAGCCCTGTTTAAATGTCCATAAGTGTATCTACTAAAGATTTAAGCCTGTTGTAACTTATTTAGTAAAAGTTGACAACCCAACAAAGCTTCTGACGTTGTTGAGGTTGCCATAATTTAACTGTAAAAAAAAAAGATTACGGGCTCAAATCTTAATTAAATATCTGGACACACGTAAAAATATTAATATATATTGGTTATAATTTTGTACCATTTTTTCGCAGTTTCGAGAAATGACTTACCCAGCTTTTTAAACAACGAACGTTTTAATCCAACATTATCAAAAAATAGTGGATTATTGTTTGGTACTGTTCCAAATGTAGGTCCGCTTAGAACTTTTACCACAACAACTACGACTACTAAAGCTCCACAGCTACCAATTAACTTTGATTTCCTCACATCTTCTTCGACTACGTCCACAAATCGTCCTCCACATTTTTCATTTCAATCTCTACAACAGCCAAATACACGTTTTAATTTTATATCAAGACCAAATGAAAACGAATGGAGAACTATCAATAGGGTCTGTGGTCTGGAGAACTTCGATAACCATAACAATCTTGTGGTAAACGGCACAAACGTACCCAGATCAAAATTTCCTTGGATTGTTGCAATTTTCAAAAGGAACATTTTAAGACCACCATCTTTCCAATGTGGCGGAAGTCTGATAACATCACGAACCGTAATCAGTGCGGCTCATTGCTTCGACTCGGACTCTAATGAAATTCCTGAAAAGGATATTGTGATATCTGTGGGAAGACATAACCTTGACGAATGGTCGGATTCTGATGGTGCGATTGTTAATCGCAATGTGGAGAAAATTATTCGGCATCCGGACTACGATCCGTCACTTGAAATAAACGATGCAGATATAGCGATTGTTCAGCTTGAAGAAAGTGTCATGTAATACAATTCATTTTTAAAGTCTGCTAAAGATTTTTTAAAAACTATTCCATATTTATTTAAATACAGGTTTACAGTATTTGTACGACCGGTTTGTATGTGGGAAGGTGTATTAGATGTCACTGCAATTGTTGATATTTCGGGAATTATTGTTGGTTGGGGACGGGACGAGGATGACAATGCTTTCACCAAGACACCAAAATTAGCCACTGCTACTGTTGTTGATGAGGTGACGTGCGTTAAATCTCACACAGCATTTATACCTCATACTTCAAAACGAACGCTATGTGCCGGCAACCGTGATGGAAGTGGACCATGCAAAGGTGATTCCGGAAGTGGCTTAGTGATAAATGTTCAAAGAAAATGGAGATTAAGGGGAACTGTTGCGCGTTCTCTGAGTACTAAAGATAGGGTATGTGATCTTGAGCAATACGTTGTGTACACGGACGTTGCTCAGTTCCTTGGTTGGATCTATGATAATAGTGTATTTTAGTATAATTTAAGTACCTACAGCAATTGAATACATGCACCTATTTATCTTAAGTTATAATTTAGTTGAAAATAAATAAGTAAATTATTTTATATACAACAACAACAATTCTAGTCATTAACTTCCAAGATGTCAAATTGAAAATATTGACATTTCTCGACATTTCTAGTTCCCTAGAATAAAAATTGTTTTTTTGAGAGATTTCTGTGAGTGCGTTAGAACACACGTTGTTCAGTAAAGCGTAAGTGATTTTTTAAAATCTAGTTAATATGTAACTACGAATTTAAGCCTTATTTTATGCAAGGGCCAGGAAAAAGGTTTGTGATATAAAAAGGTTTAAAGATCACTACTGAAAAAACGACTCTTTAATAAAAATAAAATATCTAAAATTTAGTTTTCGTTTATTAATTTCCCATAGAAAATTATTGTAATCGATACGATTTCTGGAATTGAAAATTTTGACATTTCTCGACGTCTCAAGGTGCCTAGAATCCAAATCAAAAATTTTTGAGAGATGTTTGTGTCTACGTACGTTTGTATTTTTCTTCGTCCATATCTCAAGAACCAGTAGAAATATCGACTTCAAAGAAATTTTGTTTTACAGATAACAACATTGAAAGATGCAGAAAGGACTTTAAAAACAAGTTGAGTGGGTGGAATTTTTATTATAGCAATTTAAAACATAATGATTTACCCCTAATATCTCACAAACCAATGATGCTAACGACTTCAATTAAATTTTATATCATGTAATGTGACGTGATACCAGGTTAGGTTTGGTTAGGTTAAAGTGGCTGTTGGTTGGGACGTCCAACACACTTAGACCAAAGTATGGCCATACTAGAAAACATCTTCAAGGGTTGCCTTAATTTGGCATACATCCCGATGTCTTGGAGACAAGTTAAAGTTGTTTTTATTCCAAAAGCTGGAAAATCCAGTCATGTAAACCCCAAAGACTTAAGACCTATCAGCTTATCATCATTCCTTCTCAAAACTTTTGAGCGTTTGATCGATATTCACTTAAGGGCAAGTATTGATAAGTCCCTCCTTTCAAAGGCTCAACATGCCTACCACAAAGGGAAATCAGTTGAAACGGCTCTACACAGTATAGTACGTACAATTGAATATTCCCTCCATCATAAAGAGTACACCTTAGTTGCCTTCTTAGACATAGAAGGTGCATTTAACAATGTCGACACATCTGCAATTGCACGTGTATTGGCATCTCTGAAGGTAGATAAGTCGATCAGCGAATTGATTAATCAGATGCTGATAAGCAGGATTATCAATTCAAAACTGGGCGATTTTACTACACAAAGGGGTGTCAGCAGAGGTACGCCACAAGGTGGTGTCCTATCCCCTCTCCTCTGGAACTTAGTAATAAATGAATTACTAACTACTCTAGAAAGAGAGGGATACAGAGTGTTTGCCTATGCGGACGATGTTGCTATTGCAGTAACGGGTAAACATCCCAATATACTAAAAGAACTCTTACAAAACGCTTTAAATAAGCTCACCAGATGGACTAATCGGTGTGAACTAGGCGTTAACCCACAAAAAACCGACCTTGTCCTCTTCACACGGAAATACAAAGTCCCACACATTGACCCTCCCCTCATAAACGGTGTACCACTTAAATTCTCTGAACAAGCAAAATACTTGGGTCTCATTTTAGATAAGAAATTAAGCTGGAAACCTAATATTCAAGAGAGAATAAACAAGGCCACAGTAGCCCTGTTCTCCTGTAAAAAGGCCATTGGTAATAAATGGGGCCTACAGCCCCGCATTACACACTGGCTATACATCTCGGTCATAAGACCGATCCTTACTTATGGAGTAGCGGTATGGTGGACGGCGCTAGATACAGCGACAAATCGCGATAAACTCAGCAAAGTCCAACGAACAGCCTGCCTGTGTATGGGAGGAGCACTTCGCTCCACCCCCTCCGCCTCACTAGATGTTCTGTTCCATCTAATACCGCTGGACATTTTCAGCAAGCAAACGGCCGCTAATACTGCCATACGGCTTCAGGCCTCCTCTCTGTGGATCAATAATGGAATTGGCCACACCACTATTTTGAACTCGTTCAGAACTATAAACAGTAATATTGACTACACCATACCCCATCCTCAGTTTAATAACTATAGCTTCAAAGTGACTATACCTCCCAGGTCTTCTTGGGAGAATACATCATTTTTGAACGATGGTCCTATAAACTTCTATACAGACGGATCAAAAACGGAGGATGGGGTTGGTGGTGGCGTATACTCAGATAGACTTAACTTAAGTCTCTCCTTTCGTCTACCCGATCATTGTAGCGTGTTCCAAGCTGAAATCCTGGCTATAAAAGAAGTCCTATCCTGGCTTAGAGAAAACGTTATATCAACTAATGATATACGCATCTTCTCGGATAGCCAAGCTGCGTTAAAATCCTTAGACTCTGTCTCTACAAATTCACTAACAGCCCTAAATTGTCGATCATCTCTTACGGAGATGGCTACACAGTTCAAAATTCACCTTTTCTGGGTGCCGGGCCATAGAGACATTCCAGGAAATTGCAAAGCTGACGAACTTGCAAAAAGCGGAACAACTTTACCTCTGCTGGCTCATAATGCTAGCGTAGGTATCCCCTTAGCTACATGTGAACTCATGCTAAAGCAAGATACCATAGAGAAAACAAACTTCAGGTGGAATAACACCACCACCTGTGTAGCGACTAAACGAATTTGGCCTAATCTTAGCACCAAGCGCTCAAAACAATTAATCTCTCTGAGTAGATTGCACATTAGCTACGTTATAGGTGTCCTGACTGGGCACTGCTTAATAGGAAGGCATGCTATTCGACTTGGAGCCCCTGCAAATGATTTTTATAGGAGTTGCATGGAGGAGGAAGAAGAGGAGACAATCTCTCATCTTCTGTGCACATGCCCTGCCTTATCACAAAGACGTAGAATCCACCTTGGAAACTACTACTTTAACGATACCAGCGATCTAAAAAATTCAGACATTAGTTGTCTCCTACGCTTCATTCGAAGCTCCAATTGGTTCAACGAGTTAAGCTGATTAACTGATCCATGTGGTATCACAACGGACCATACTTTGGTCTAAGTGTGTTGGTCGTCCCAAACCAACAGCCACTTTAACCTAACCTAACCTATGGTCCGTTGTGATACCACATGGATCAGTTAATCAGCTTAACTCGTTGAACCAATTGGAGCTTCGAATAAAGCGTAGGAGACAAGTAATGTCTGAATTTTGTAGATCGCTGGTATCGTTAAAGTAGTAGTCTCCAAGGTGGATTCTACGTCTTTGTGATAAGGCAGGGCATGTGCACAGAAGATGAGAGATTGTCTCCTCTTCTTCTTCGTCCATGCAACTCCTACAAAAATCATTTGCAGGGGCTCCAAGTCGAATAGCATGCCTTCCTATTAAGCAGTGCCCAGTCAGGACGCCTATAACGTAGCTAATGTGCAATCTACTCAGAGAGATTAATTGTTTTGAGCGCTTGGTGCTAAGATTAGGCCAAATTCGTTTAGTCGCTACACAGGTGGTGGTGTTATTCCACCTGAAGTTTGTTTTCTCTATGGTATCTTGCTTTAGCATGAGTTTACATGTAGCTAAGGGGATACCTATGCTAGCATTGTGAGCCAGCAGAGGTAAAGTTGTTCCGCTTTTTGCAAGTTCGTCAGCTTTACAATTTCCTGGAATGTCTCTATGGCCCGGCACCCAGAAAAGGTGAATGTTGAACTGTGTAGCCATCTCCGTAAGAGATGATCGACAATTTAGGGCTGTTAGTGAATTTGTGGAGACAGAGTCTAGGGACTTTAACGCAGCTTGGCTATCCGAGAAGATGCGTATATCATTAGTTGATATAACGTTTTCTCTAAGCCAGGATAGGACTTCTTTTATAGCCAGGATTTCAGCTTGGAACACGCTACAATGATCGGGTAGACGAAAGGAAAGACTTAAGTTTAGTCTATCTGAGTATACGCCTCCACCAACCCCATCCTCCGTTTTTGATCCGTCTGTATAGAAGTTTATAGGACCATCGTTCAAAAATGATGTATTCTCCCAAGAAGACCTGGGAGGTATAGTCACTTTGAAGCTATAGTTATTAAACTGAGGATGGGGTATGGTGTAGTCAATATTACTGTTTATAGTTCTGAACGACTTCAAAATAGTGGTGTGACCAATTCCATTATTGATCCACAGAGAGGAGGCCTGAAGCCGTATGGCAGTATTAGCGGCCGTTTGCTTGCTGAAAATGTCCAGCGGTATTAGATGGAACAGAACATCTAGTGAGGCGGAGGGGGTGGAGCGAAGTGCTCCTCCCATACACAGGCAGGCTGTTCGTTGGACTTTGCTGAGTTTATCACGATTTGTCGCTGTATCTAGCGCCGTCCACCATACCGCTACTCCATAAGTAAGGAACGGCCTTATGACCGAGATATATAGCCAGTGTGTAATGCGGGGCTATATGCCCCATTTATTACCAATGGCCTTTTTACAGGAGAACAGGGCTACTGTGGCCTTGTTTATTCGGGAGCGGCTCGAAATGCTGTATTTTAAAATACTGTATGGTTAAAATTCTGTATCATACTGTATGATACTGTATATTCATAATATTGTATGGTTAATATACTGTATCTCAAAATGCTGTGTTGTCAAAATACTGTATCTGATAATACTGTATCTCAAAATTCTTCTTCTCAAAATGCTGTATGAGCAAAACATTATATAAAAATACTGTATTTTTGCAAGATTCCGCTCTTAAGCTTCCATTATAGAGAATAACAAAAGCAGAACTCGATTTATGTATGTACATAATGTACCTACATTATATCATTTATTGCAACTCCAAATTTCACTTAATTCTTAAATATGCATTAGGTTTTAAATATCAACGAAATGAACGAACACGTGGAAGTTTTGAGAGATCAATAAGTTCTGTGTAATTGTTTATGGAATTGTTGATTGTGGTAACAACAATTCATATACAACTGTGAGAGAAATAACAATTAATGAGAAGAAAATGGGAAGAGAAAATAAGACGAAGATACCATTTATTTGTTTTTTTTTTTTAATTAATTCAAAGACGAATTATCATATGTTATTGTTCAAGGGAAGTATATTAGAACATTATGTCAATGAAAAAATATTATGATGTATTCTTTATAAAAGTAATCTGTTTTTAAAATTCTGTATTTCAACATGCTGTAAATAGGCTGACAAATACAAATCGTTTCGATAATGTAAAAAAGTGCGCACTTTTTTACATTATCGAAACGATTTTTATTTGTCAGCCTATTTACAGCATTTTGAAATACAGAATTTTGGTATACAGAATTTTAAGATACAGAATTTTGAGCTACAGTATTTTGATCATACAGTATTTTGTACATACAGTATTTTGAAATACAGTATTTTGAGATACAGTATTTTAAATACAGTATTATGAGCCATACAGGATTTCGAACCCAACCCTGTTTATTCTCTCTTGAATATTAGGTTTCCAACTTAATTTCTTATCTAAAATGAGACCCAAGTATTTTGCTTGTTCAGAGAATTTAAGTGGTACACCGTTTATGAGGGGAGGCTCAATGTGTGGGACTTTGTATTTCCTTGTGAAGAGGACAAGGTCGGTTTTTTGTGGGTTAACGCCTAGTCCACACCGATTAGCCTATCTGGTGAGCTTATTTAAAGCGTTTTGTAAGAGTTCTTTTAGTATATTGGGATGTTTACCCGTTACTGCAATAGCAACATCGTCCGCATAGGCAAACACTCTGTATCCCTCTCTTTCTAGAGTAATTAGTAATTCATTTATTACTAAATTCCAGAGGAGAGGGGATAGGACACCACCTTGTGGCGTACCTCTGCTGACACCCCTTTGTGTAGTAAAATCGCCCAGTTTTGAATTGATAATCCTGCTTATCAGCATCTGATTAATCAATTCGCTGATCGACTTATCTACCTTCAGAGATGCCAATACACGTGCAATTGCAGATGTGTCGACATTGTTAAATGCACCTTCTATGTCTAAGAAGGCAACTAAGGTGTACTCTTTATGATGGAGGGAATATTCAATTGTACGTACTATACTGTGTAGAGCCGTTTCAACTGATTTCCCTTTGTGGTAGGCATGTTGAGCCTTTGAAAGGAGGGACTTATCAATACTTGCCCTTAAGTGAATATCGATCAAACGCTCAAAAGTTTTGAGAAGGAATGATGATAAGCTGATAGGTCTTAAGTCTTTGGGGTTTACATGACTGGATTTTCCAGCTTTTGGAATAAAAACAACTTTAACTTGTCTCCAAGACATCGGGATGTATGCCAAATTAAGGCATCCCTTGAAGATGTTTTCTAGGATGGGTATTAGAAAACTTGCATTTTCTTGCAGTTCGGCTGGAATTACACCATCCGGACCAGCAGATTTATACGGTTGAAAGCTGTTTATAGCCCATTTGAGTTTTTCCCTAGTGACTAGACCTTGTGGGGGTTGTAAAGTATTGTCACCATTATTAGGTGCAATGTTATTAATAATATTAGAGCTACCAGGAAAGTGAACGTCTAGCAGCAAATTGAGCGATTCTTCGCTTGAATTGGTCCAGAGGCCAGAGGCGTTTTTCAAGCAGCTTGGCATGATTGGATTTTTGGAGAGGATTTTGCGCAACCTGGATGCTTCAGAGCAATCTGCCACGTTGCTGCAGAAGTTTCTCCAGGACGATCGTTTGGTTTTCCTCAGTTCTTTTTTATATATCTTCAGTGATTCTTTATATGAATCCCAGTGAGACATGTCTCTAGAAGCTTTTGCTCTGTTAAAGAGTTTTCTGCATTCTTTTCGAAGTGGATCCAGCCATGAGTTCCACCAGTGTGGTTTCTTTTTACCTCTTACTTGTATAAGAGAACATGCAGTATCTAGAGCTTTGTTTAGGGCTAATGTTATATTGTTGACTTTGTTGTCAAGATCTTCAGTGTTAGAGGGGGTGTTAAAAAGTTCTGGTTTTACTAAACTATTTAACGTTCTCTTGTATTTTGGCCAATTTGTTCTTTTTAGGTTTCGGAAGATCGGTTGGCAAGGTGGATCATTTAAAAAGTTAAATTGAATGTATCTATGATCAGAAAAGGAGTGATCTTTAGATACTTTCCAGTTCAAAATATTATTATAAATGAAGTCGGAGACAAGAGTTATATCTATAACTTCTTGTCGATTTTTAGTAATAAAGGTTGGCTCTTTGCCAACGTTACTTATGAGTAGGTTAGTGTTTAGAATATAGTCGAAAAGAGACTCACCTCTGTCGTTTATATCTGTGCTACCCCACACTGTATGGTGGGCGTTAGCGTCACTTCCGATGATGAGGCCGATGTTGAGCCTTTGCGCTTCAGCTATTAATCTCTCCAGAGTGTCACCCGGGAGAGGGCCAAGATGGTCGTGGCCGAGATACGCCGACGCCAGCCAGAATGTACCTCTGGCTGTTTCCAGACTTGCGGCGGTGATATCTCGATTGCTGAAATTAGGGAGTAAATATACATTTAGGCTACGTTTTACTAATATACAAGATCTGGGTTCATCCTCACCTGATGCATATAGCACGCAGTATTTGGGAGTCCTGATTCCTCGAACAATAGATTTAACAATCCAGGGTTCTTGAATCAGGACAATATCTTCATCGCTGCTGGATAAGCGAAGAAGAAGGGAGGCCGAAGCCTTTATGGAGTGTTAGAGGTTAATCTGGAGTAACCGCAGCATTTTTGCTACTGCACTCCCGATCAGCCTCCAACACAGTAATGTCGGAGTCATCCATATCAGAGGACGATTCTAAAAGAATGTCCTCATCTCCGCTGTCGTAGACCTCGGCCTCCATTGCGGAAAAACCTTGGTCGGTGTTAGGAGCTTCCTTTGTTACTGGGGATACCTGAGATGCATCGTCCTCCAATGAAGGAAGTGTGACCGATGCACCAGGTTCCTCAGCAGCAGTTTCCGCTTGTGTGGGTGGGGGAGGGGAAAGGGTTTGTGCCTCGACCCCATCTTTTTTATAGACCCTCAGCGTAATTTCATCGAACCCAAACCTAATCACACCTTTTGATTGCGCCAGAGGAGAAAGGGACTCTGCATTGATGATTACAATAGCACCCTTGTAGGGTCCCTTTGGATCCTCCAATTTCGCAACCTTCCAGTTGTGAGTAGGAAGGGTTGGATTGGAGAGCCGGATTACCTTCAAAACGTGGTCAGCTTCCTTGAATATGGCCGGAACCGTGATGCGAGCTCTTGGTCTGCAAGGAATGTCCTCCTTTGCGACAACCTCCAGCTTAGCACCAGGCCAGACCTCCCCAAGTCGACTAACCGCTAGCGTCAGCAGATCGCACGACCTCCGATCATCACAGACCATTAACTTGATGTGTCCCTGATGCCAACCGCCATCTTTTGTGATGGGCGGTAGTCCCGGATTCTCAGACATAATCTCGACAAAACTGAAGGCCAGCTGTCCTTTGGCCAATGTCCAGTTCTCGGCAGAGATCGTGCCATCTACGTTACTTCTGTCGATAATCGCGACTACCATTTTATCCTTCAGAACGTCACTGAAGGACATTTTTGCCTTGCGAGGGTCAAGAGAAGTGCTGATGTTTAGCACTGTAGGGCGTTTGGGTAGTGAAGCACTACCTTCCATAGACCTTTGTCGCTTCGACGTTGAGTCTTGGCTGGTCTTTATGTTAGCTTTGGCCAGGAAGCTCTTGGCCCATTTTATTTTGGCGTCGTGCTGAGAGTTTCCTCCAGCGCCTAGTTGCTCACCAAACGTCTGGAGAATCCTCTTAGCACTACGCAAGTCCTTGTAGAAGGCCTTGGAGGGTCTGAGCTTGCGTCCATCTCCCCCAGGACCTTCTTTAGGATTCTTGTCTTTGGTGGTAGAAGGATCTGGCACCATAGGCCTACTACCTGCGACTCGCGGTGTTGAAGATTTGAGAGGTTTACTCTCTGTGGTAGTAGAGGAGCCGTTTTTCACAACTGCCTCACTACAGGAAGAAGGTAATATTACCTGATTATGGCCGATCATCGGCACGGGTCGTATAACACCTTAGATCCAGCCCAATTGGGAAGTTTAAGGGAAGGATATGTTTTGGAAAAGGAGAGACGAACAGCAATTAAGCCATAAGCGTCCCAGGGAGGAAACTAGGCATGACAGACAGTTATACACCATACAGTCAGGGGATAAGGAGACATCAGCCAGTATAATAGCACAGAGCTGACGGAGGAGGGGGTAAAGGATTGGGAAGGGGAGGGGCGAGCGACCTTTGGTTTCAGGACTCTTCTGGAGAAATAATTCCCGAGAACCATTGACCTTACTCAGCTTCTACAACTCGACAAGTTCGACGCTCAGGTAGAAGGACGTGATACCAACAAATTATAATTTTGAAAAAAAGAATCAAGTACCTAAGGGTTTTTTTATAACTAAAAAAAAAACGAAAAAATGTGTTCGTCACCTCGAATATTTTACAAACAAAAAAAAGTATTGCCTCACAAAATAATTTTACCTGTTTTACTAACAGTTGGTAAAAATTGTTTCTCTATTCGAATATGTTTGCAAAAATTAAACATATTGCCTTCCAACTAATTTGTATTTAAAAAAAATACTGTTTTGAAAATTTTTCTGAAAGTTTTAGGACAAATAAGAATCTACAAAAAATAGTACGCAAAATTAGTAAAAACTGATATCCTATTCTTATATTTCGAGAATAGATGAAGGTATTGACTTTAAAATTTGTTCATTCTATGCAAAATTTCATTGTTAACGTAAGACAATGTTATTAGAAAAATACAATCAATAGTTTTTCTATAAGAAAATAAAACTTTTAAAAAATGCTCATAAAATTGATACAAATTTGTTTACTACTATAAATATCGGAAACGAAAACAGAATATTGAAATCAAACTTATTTTTTCATATTCAAAATATTGTTGCCTGCTTTGAAGTAATATCTTAAAAAATTTTAACTGTAAAAATTGTTTGCAAAAGACAAAAACCTACAAAAACAACAAACAACTGATAGGAAATGCTTTTCTACTCAAGTATTATGAGAACAAATAAAGCTTTTGACTTCAATTTTTTGTATCTTACACAAAATATTGTCATCTGGCGATTTTTTCGAAAATCTGAAAACAAAAATCATTTTTGAGATTCAATTGATAAGTGGGTCGATGCTCTGTATTAAAGTGAAAACCGCATCTTTTTTGGAGGCTTGGTTGAGGAAATAGACCAACCGAAAGATAATTTGTGGTGGACTGGGTCGAAATTCTGTAATTTTACTTTTTGACGAATTTTCGCGAAGCGAGAGCTCGCAGAACCTTTTGGTTTGCAGTTGGGGGTAGAGCATTAAAATTCCTTTCTTTTGATGTGTATCGGTACTGATTCTTCAATACAGTATGAGAGAATCAAATTAAACCAATTTGCAAGGGATTTTACCGTTGAGTGGAGGGAACTTAATTCAAAATCAACTGAGCTAAGAAGATTGTTGAGTTTGGAGAAATCAGCCCTACGAAAATCATAACAGAAATTCTCCATTTCAAAAAATTAGTTCTCAAATTCGATTGGGAAGGAGAGAGTAAGGAGAGGATGATACCGATCCAAGGTTGAGAGAGGGTGAGGGCTCGCGTGAACGACGGACGCAGTTATCGCAATCAGAGGAGAAGATGAGATCACGGTGCATCCTCCCCATAACCTTTGGTAACCCATTTAGTTGAAAAAGACCACAATCAGACAAACGATCAATGAGCACCGATTCAGAGATGTTAGTTGGAAAGAAGGATGTCTGATGACTAATTGAAATGGGGAAGATTAAAGTCGCGAAGAACGATTGGTTGCACTTGTTCAAGCAGATAATCGATGCCATTAACTGCAGCTTGGTAAGCTTTAGTTTGTTGGGCTGGTCGAATGTAACAACAAAGGACAAAAAGACAAAACTTAAGGAGTGTAACCTTAGCTGATACACCTGCAAATTCGATTGAAGTCGGAATATGGAGTAATGAACTTTTAAAATTACTATTAATAGCTAAAAACACACCACGGCCATGTGTGTTACTCGCGCATTACACGACATCCATTCGATAGATGGAATATTCATTTGTGAAAAGTTCAGTACTAAGGATATCGGTAAGGGCAAAGATGTCATAAGGAAAATAACTTTGCATGCACTCAACCTTGCACCTTCCCCAAATTCTAGTGTGCCCAAACAGGGGGTTGCAAAGAGGCAGCATGCCCCCCTTACATACACCACCGTAAAAATATTTTGGTGTTATTTCTCAAAATAGTTAAGCCTTATTTCACTTTGTCAAAGTGCAATATGACACTACTGATGAAAATTCGCCTTATTTCTTAAAGTGCAACAAGGCCAATTTTTTAAAGTTGGTCTTTTTTCAAAAAATTCAAAACTGCAAC
Organism: Eupeodes latifasciatus; assembly: GCA_920104205.1. Taxonomy (NCBI): domain Eukaryota; kingdom Metazoa; phylum Arthropoda; class Insecta; order Diptera; family Syrphidae; genus Eupeodes; species Eupeodes latifasciatus. The sequence goes on from OV049924.1 coordinate 182,929,075, forward strand.
TATATTTTCTTTTGCATCGCTTTGAACATCAAAAAGAATATATAAACAAACGCAGCTTAAAGTTGTTTTTACACATCTTTACTATCCGACAAATCAAAATCAATATTTTTTTTTTTTTAATTTAGTCTTTTATTGAAACAAAAATACCCGGACCATCGTTTTCTTGAGGGAAATAATAATAACATTTACATAATATATTATTTATAACATGGATAAACTCAAATAACAATTCTCATGTCTTCATTTTTGAATTTGAATTATTATTTTTAATTCTATGTACTTTGAAATTTGTTGTTCGAATTTGAGTATTTTCGTTTTATTTCTGCCGAAAATTTTTAATACAAATCTTTATTTATAATTAATTTTTATGCTAGCGGTTTTTACGTATTACAACTTATATATTAGTCAATAGTATGCGTTTTGTATTTTTTTAATTTTAATCTTTTTACAAGTGGTAAATAATTTCTTATCAATATGAAATAATAGTTCACTGAAAATATTATTTTTTTCGCAAATACATGAAAACAAAATAAATTCAATTTAGTATTTTCTTCTTTTTTTTTGTGATTGAAATATATTTAATATGTTAGTGCTATTATTAATTTAAAAATATTTAATATTTTATACCAAGCCTATGGCTTGGATTGTTATTCCTTGTTTTGTATTTGTTTGCTGTTAAAACTACTTTACTTACATCTAATTATGTGCTAATTAAAGAGAAAATAGAAAGGAATATACAGTTATTTCTGGAAAAACAACACAGTCTGCACGAAAATGGGCAGGTGGAAAGATAAAGATAATAATGGGTGTGTATTATGAATGAGATTTTATGAGTTCACTATTTTTAAAAGATTAAAAACAAATAACGAGAAGAACACAAAACGTGTATCTATGAAAATAAGGGGCAAATGAAAAGACTTAAAGTTAATCTTTAATTCAAGTTATGCTTTAATTGTATTCACTTTCAATTCCCGGTGGTGGAGGCTCAGACCATCTCGGTCTTTTTTCTGGTGGTGGCTCTATTCCAGGCGAATTATGATGCGATGTAGTATTACTACTTTTGATGTCAATATTATCCGGAACCATACTAAGAAGCTCAGCTTCACTTAGTTGTGCAAGGCGACTGGGTTTTACATCTATGAGTTAATAATAATAATAAAATTATATTCGTTTTTTGGCAAGTAACCGTTATATTACCTGGCGGCGGCGCTGGCACGTACTCCTCGTCATGACTAAGACCGATGTTGTGATGCGATAGTGATCCGATCATTGGAGGAGGAGGAACCATGGAAGGTGGATTTCCAGAAGTAGATGGCATGGAGGGAGTTTCTGGTTTACTTTGAATACTCGCTAATATCTGGTGTAAATTCGACGGTATAGAGATGTTGGCCAATGAGGACTAAAAATTTCATATGAGAATTGTTTAACATGGATCAGAAATTGGTATTTTATTTTTTGTTAAATCGAGTTGAAAAAGACTCTCTTAAGATGTTTTAAATAAAATAAACATCCTACCGTTTGATCGTGGCTAAGCAATCCTGCAATCTCCATCTTTTGGGCTTCAATTTGGCGATTGATTTCATCCATTTTACGCTTAAGATCATCATCTCTCACAGGCATTGCAGAGCTCGGTACTTCGTCATCAGAACTACCGCCTCCAGGCGAATAAGGTTCATCAGCATCGTCTTTTTTAGTTGTAACAGATGATGTTGATTGATCTATTTTTTATCAAATAAAATATATGTAACAAAATTGATATGAGAAAATTTTAAAAGAAAACATACTCTGTGAATTCTTTTTTGATGTAATGGGTGCTTTAATGATAGCATCGATGTCGATTTCTTCATCGTTCATAGATTTCAGTGGCATTCGAATTCCCCGGCTACTTCCAGTTGCATGCATTGAACGATTGGCATCGGTATTCTTAGATTTCGGACTACCTGGGGGTGTAAAAGTAGCAGTGCCATCTGCATCCAATACAGATGTAACAGTTCGGTTTGATATCACAGTTGATTCTTTTTTACGCTATTGTGTTAAAAAAAATTGAACTTCGAAAGTTTTCAATAATAATTATAAACTTACCCTCATAGAAGCATTAGAGTGCCGTTTACCCATTATCCGTATAACTATGCCCAAAAGCATATCAGGCCTCATAACATCATCGTAAAACTCAAAGTTCTCACTCGGTTGAAGAACAGAAGGCATCTGTTGTCCAACGCCTAATGGCATTATGTAGAAATCTTTTATGTTCGACGAAGTGGTTTTGATGACACCCAAACGCTTCCGCTTATCAAGATACTTATACAAAATTGTATAAGCATTAGTCTCAGACTCCCCAGAAGGCACCAAACGTATAATAACAACTTCCTTATTTGGACTACGTTTGATCTTGCCAATGTAATCCCATACAGTGTCTGGACTGATTCGACCTACAATATCCAGTTCATCAGGTAGATCCTTGTTCAGGAGATATGTATTTCCGCTGACTGTTTGTAGGCTAACTTGGAATGATGCCACATCGATCATATTAATCGAGCCAGTCCACATCGATGCCTCTACATCGGATGAATACTTGTAGTAGATATCTTCAGGAGGTGTCGATATCGAGACCGTGCTGGATGGCTCCTGATCGCTATCCGGTGCTGAGGGACTCTGCGGCTTCAACTTAAATGACGCTTCAGGCGTAGAATCAGCCGGAACTGCTGGTGCAGTTGTTGTTTGAGCTGGTGTTAAAGATGCCAGAGATGGCGTTGGCTTTTCTTTCTGAAGATTCGCCGCCTGTTCTACAGTTTTGGTTGATTCAAGAATTTGGTCGATAAGATTAAATGTCTCAATCGAAGGCGGAGCATTTTTCACATTTTTCTTTGCTGTAAATTTGGCAGGAGCTACAGACTTAGTCGATATTGCTTGTGGCTGTGGTACTGTTTGTTTTACCGGTCCAGCCACAGATTTGGCAGTTTTGACCGTGGATTCAAGTTCTTCTTTTCTTGCTACTGCACGTTCCTCTTTTTCTCGACGTTCGTCTTTACGCGAACTACTCTTGTGATGACGCTCTCGACTGCGACTGCGACTTCTCTTTCGATTTTTCTCTTTGTGACGATCTTTGCTCTTGTGACGTTTCTCCCTATCCCTCTCTCTTTCCTTGTTTACCACTTTTTTTTTATCTGAACTCGTAGTGGCTACTGAACTAACGGGGTTCACTGAACTGACGGTAGTCAATGAACTGATGGGGGTTACTAAATTGGCAGTTCCTTCTAGTGCGCTGTAATCTAACTCATATGAGCTATCTTTGCGAGGAGTCAAAGCAGAAGCATCAACCTCAGTTGTACTACTAACGGTTGAATTGTTCAACACTGCAACAACATCTTCAACAGGTATACTGATGTCTAAATCCATCCGATCGGCTTGTTTGCCTTCAATAACTTCCTCGCCTTTGTGCGTCTTTAAGACATACGTTTTTGTACAGGAAAGCATATCTAGTTCTGATTTTTTAATCATTTCCAGCTGATGCTTGGCTTCGTTCTCACGCCACTGGGCCAACTCCTGACTAGCCAATTCTTCTGGTGACATTCGTACCAACTGTCGTGGTTCGATCAATTTACCACAAATCTTCAGTAGAAGAGTCTCATTTTTACGATCTTTGATGTTAAACATCAAAGATCGATACTTGGCCTTATACTTAGCACCAACGTCTTTATTGAAGAGCCTATACATTTCAAATTCAGTGGCCTTGACAAATTCATCGACTTGTTCGACGGAAAGCTTCTTTTCCTCACTCAATTCCTTTATTCGAATTAAGAGTTGTTCCTTGAGTGTACGACGAACATTCACTCGTACTGGTTCACTGGTTTCTCGAACTGGCGTTTGTGAAGTTGTTGTTTCTTTATCAGCAGATAATTGTTTTTTGAGAACTTTTTGCGACGAAGGAGGTGGCGCCGCCGATGGCGATACTAAAGATTTATCTTTTTCTTTTTCTGATTTGTCGGTTTTTATATGAAGTTGTTGTGATTGCTTAACTAAATGTTTTGGTGTTGTAGATCGTGGTACACTTGGACTACTCGTTGGTTTTGTGTTTGATTTGTTAAGATCTTGTTGTTGTTTCGTAGTCTTTGGAAATACTGGCTGTGGTGAAGATATTGCTGGAGGTGTTAACGTAATGACAGATGTGACTATGGGGCCATCTGCTTTGAGCGGAATAAATGTATTAATGTTTGTTGGCGATTGAACATTAGGGCGGGCTTTCTGCTTAGATTTCTAAAATAAAAAAAAAATGTAGTTGAAAAAAAACTTATGATGTTATAATAAAGCAAAAATATTATGAACCTCAATTTCCAGAGCTTGTAAACTTCCTGGTTGTACTACTTCGAAGGTTGGATTATCTTGGAGCCACTTTTTTAGGTTTAGGGTTGTAGGAGCATTACTTCCGGTCAATAGTTTTCCAGTGCGACGTTCAAGAACGCAAACCTTAAAAACAGTTAAAAATAATATAAATAAAAGTAAGTGCTATTGAATGGGTTTAAAAGTCGTAAGAGATTTTAAATAGAAAATGATGTTATTCTCCAAGTAATTCGCTAAGAAACGGTTTTATTCAAATAAAACAAATACAAATGTGTTGACGGCCGTAAACTGTAAGATAATTTACAACATTTAGGGATTGGTAAACAGAATTTGACTCGTAAAAATGTTATTTATAGTAACGAGCTAAATTGTAATGATTTTTTTCTAATTCAGATGCAAACTTATTGTCAATGACGCTATGTCAAACAATGCATCTGTAGGTTCAAATGTTGGCAGTAATACAATGTTTTCTTTTACTAGAATAGAGAGCACTGGTGTAATGGAACGTCTTCGAAACAAAAAAAAAGTAATACGGAAGGAATAGATGAACTTCATTCAAAGTTTGTTAAAATTAAATTAACCTTGTTACTTCCCTATATCACATATATTATTAATCTGGTTTTTTTAAGAGCTTTTTCTTATTCTTTCTTATTTGTATAAACGAATTATGTATAAGCAACTAAGCGTATAGATCAAAAGCCATCATTTCTTACTTCCTGCTTAATCTAGATTTCCAGCCAAACATAGTTGTAAGACTGTTGAATGTTCTTGAAAATATTATTCACTTGTAGCAAAAAGATTGCAATCATAATTTTACAGCAAATCGGCCCACTGAGCGCTAGTGAAATTTTGTCATAAAACTGTATTAAAAGTTCAATGGGCCCAGAGAACTAAGGATTTATGGAGGGAAATTACAAAGCAAAGAATGTAAAGTTTACAAAAGAATTCAAAGAATGTAAAAGAATGCAAAGAATGCAGAGATTGCATTCAATTGATTGCTGTAAAATGAATGGAAGGAGAAAATGATTGCAGTCTTTTTGCTACAAGTAATAAGTGCTTGTATAATTTGAAGTCTGAAGTCCTAAAGTGAAATAAATAAATACAATTTTCTAATTGAATTCAATAAATGATTTTAGAGACTGCATTCACAAAAAACTGCATTCCTTTACAATCCTGTTCGATAAATTAAATTACCCTATTCTGATTTATTAAGCTAAACCAACATATCGTCTGCATCTTCAATATTAACTTCGTCTTGCGTTACTGAGTTTTTCTCAGGCTTTCCCAAATTTTTGGTGAAATAGGCTCTTTAAAAGCATTTTTTTATCAAAAATTGTGTTCAGTGATGAAGCGCATTTCTCGTTAAATTGATATATGAACAAGCAAACTGGCGTATTTAGAGTGAAGGGCAGCCAAAAAACATTGCAAGAGCTACTAATGAATGCAGAAAAAAAAGTCACTGTTTGGTGCGGATTGTGGGCTGGCGAAATGATTGAGCCGCATTTCTTCAAAGATTATGCGAATCGAAACGTTACTGTAATTGGTGAACTTATTTTGTGCATTTTTGTGAATAGTATCTGTTTTTTTTTTTGTTTTAGTATCCGATAGCTTTAAAAAATCGTTTTTTATAAATGAAGACCTTAAACGAATATCAAAATGGTCGATAAAAAATGATTTATCACTTAATCCTGACAAAAGTAAATGTATAATCATTTTGATAAAGAAGCTAGAACTACGTTACTTTTTAACAATTAAACTTGGGAGATTTTTTTCTTGAATGTGTTGAAACTTCAGGAAGTTTGGGTCTAGTATTTAACAAAACAAAAACGTGGAATAAAAAATGTACACTTTTATCTACGAAAATCTTCCCAATGCTCTTATCCTGCTGTGAAATATATAATAATGGTGATTGTGATAATAAAAAAAAGCTTCAAGTAGAATTTAATAGTACCCTTAGTTATATTTATAAACTAATACGATTTGATCACACATCTCATTTGGAAATTTAATTGTTAGTCTTTTTTAAAGTACATAAAGTTTAGTACTCTGTTTCTCTTATTCAGGATAATAAAGACAAGGCTGAAGGCAACCAACATATCTCTATAATAAGATAAGGTTTTCGGCATCAAATAGATCAGTCAGTTTAATTCTACCAAAATTCATATGCCAAAAATCTTAACGACAGTTTTTCAATTTTTGTAATCAGTTCGAGACCATTGTCAGATCTATCACAGTGGCATGAACTGTTTGGAAATTTGATAAGTGACAGTTATAAGTGTTTTTTACAAGTGTACAGACTACAGAATAATTTTTGCATGGTTTTATATCGTATCAGCAACAAGTTAGACTTCATAGAGAGAAGTTTGTTCATATGAAAATTTTGAAATTTTATACAAGACTCTGCACCGTCTCATAAAGCGCGAGTGAACCAAGAATGGTTAAAAAACAACGTTCCGAAATAACTTCATTTCGACCACAAAATGGCTCTAAAAATCTCCTGACGTAATTCCAATTATTCGTTTGTGCAGAATGACGATGGAGAATGCACGCTGCTCAATCAAGGTCGGAAAAGATCTCACCGATGCATTTAATGTCAAATTGTCTATTTAGGCAACGCTATAAACTCAGATAACGACACCAGCGCTGAAATCAAACGAAGAATAACTCTTGCAAATCGCTGCTTCTTTGGTCTTAGAAGGCAATTTAGTAGTAAAGTCCTCTCTCGAGCATCACTCATCATCCCTGTTCTCATTTATGGCGCTGAGTCCTGGACCCTGTTAAAGAAAGATGAAAGCGTCTTAGGATGCTTCGATAGAAAAATTCTTCGGGTGATTTTTGGTCCCGTATGCATAGATGGAGAATGGAGGAAAAGATATAACGACGAAATGTACGGGCTGTACAGCGACACTGACCTAGTTAACAGAATTAAAGTCCAACGACTTAGATGGCTAGGTCATGTAGAGCGAATGGACATCAACGCCAATCCAGAGGGACGGCGCAGTAGAGGAAGACCGCGAATCAGGTGGCGCACGCAGGTAGGTGAAGACGACAAAAACTGGAGACAGCTAGCTAGGGACCGAGCTGGCTGGATCCGCATGTTGGTTGAGGCCCAGGTCCGTCCGGACTGTAGAGCCACCTTAAAAAAGTAAGTAGGCATCTCGAGCCGAAGAGAAAAGATTCTGAATTTTTGATTATTTTCACAAATTCTCTTCATTCAAATAAATGAAAATCATTTTCCAAACCCAATGTATGGACTTTTGAATAAGTTACACCTTGAGTGCCGAACCCTGTAAATGCCCTCACCAAAGTTAAGAAAGAATTAATGTTATTAATCACTACTAAAAGCATTTAACTTAACTGCAAAGCCTTCTTCTTCTTCAAACAAATTCAAAACTTTAATTTCTTTCTTTTTTTGTTTTTTTGTTTGTAAATATTTTTGTAGCCTTTAAATTATTATTAAAATTTCATATTGAATTAAATAATTTTTAATTTTAAGTTTCACAAACTCATAAGCTTGCTTTTACTGTGAAATGTTATATAAGAAATAAATGAATTTCTTTCAAAGACTAGCTCTTTGTGTACACATGTTTGGCCAGACCTTGATGATTAAGCTTAATTTTAAAACTTTAATCTCTTAACAGGCCCAAAAAAAGTCATATAAGCAAAAAGTAAAAATCATATAATTGATATATAAATATAAAACTCACCCTTTCCACTTTAGGTTTTCTATCAGCCATGCTAAGCAAATCCTCAAATAGTCCCTTACTCTTCTTTTTTTTCTCATCTGGGCCGAGTTTAAGCGAAGCTGTTGGTGTAACCGGTTCTGGCACTTTAACAGCATTCAAAGCATTCTGTGCATGTTTCCTTATGCAATCATCGCTGCAATAAATTGAGTTTGCTCGTGCCTGCTTTTTACAAACTATACAAGTTAACATTTCAGCTGGTGGCTGCTTCTGTACTGGAGATTTGTTGATCTGTTGAGAGCTACTATTGGATGGCAAGTCTAATGACTCCGCGGATGTTGGAGCATTTCTATTCAATTGTTGTTGTTGCAATTTTGTTAAACTAAACTGTTTTTTCTCGGCAGCAGTCGGAACTTTTGGGAATTTCAATTGTTGTTGCTGCATTGCACTAGCTTTGACCATAGCAGCGCCTCTACTGCCAGGTTTTGGTGTTGAGGGCAAAACAATTACTCGTTTTGTAGCCAAACTACTACTCTCGGGAGTAGAGGACTTTTTCAATGTAGCTTCTTGAGATTTATTTTGTACTAGTTCAGGTGTTTTCACAGCTTGAATTTTCTTCCTCGTAGGAGTTCTGGTCAGTGTGTAAAATTGTCCCGGTTGTAATTTTTTCAAATCAATTATGTGTTTATTTTCACCGGGGACTTCTTGCAGAGTAATACTATTATTTTGATTTAAATGTTGTCCTTTTTTCAAATCGAAAATTTGTTTGTTTTCTCCAACGACAACTTCTTGCAGAGAAATGTTACTTGTATTTAACGAAGAGCGGGGTGTTTTAGTTAGTTCATCGAACTTGGGCATTTGTTGAACTACTGTTTTTTTATTAAACGCATCTGTAATTTTGCTTTGAACTGGTGTTGAAGTTTTCTTTTCAGCATCTAGTTGGGGCATAAACTGAACTACTGTTTTTTTATTTTCAAAAAGTTCGGTTATTTTGCGTTGCTTTTTTGATTCTTGCTTCTTGACACACTTTGGACATGTCCATTCGACGCCATTTTGTTCCATTTCAAGTCCCATGGCTTTTGTGATACTAACACAAGTGCCATGGAACCAATCTTCACAAACATCGCAACAGATCATGAAGCGATTGTTGTGCGGCTGTCGGCATATGCACCATAATCTGAAAAAAGTAAACAAGATATTACTCGAAAATAATCCAATTTTTGAGAAAAAAAAATTACTTGTTCGGGTCATCTTCATCCTCTTGGTTTTCTCCTTCCTCTTTGTTGACCTTTGTTGGAACCGATTTCATTGATTTAGCAACAGCTTTTTTCTTGCCCGTTGCTTTAACTGGTTTTTCTTTTTGTGGTTGTGGAGTTTGAGTGAGCACAGGATCAATCCTTTCTGGACCATGAGAATCTGCAAATAAGGACGTGTCGGAATTCATAGAAACATCACAACTCTCGCTCTCATTGAAGGATATGTCCGATACTGGTTGAGCTTGTGCACGTCGCTTTGCACGGGTTGTAGGTGCCTCAATTGGTGGCAATGTTATGACACGGCCATTGCCACGAACGATTTGAATTGGTTCGCGGCGCAAGTAGGTGGCATTCGTCGATCGGTTCAGAGTTGGCGTGGGAGTTGTATCACGCGATGAACTCGGCGTTGTTGTGTTGGAAATACTTGCTTCGATGATACTTTTAGGCTGCTTCCCTGTAGTCGACACCAAAATTTGAGATTGTGGACGAATCGGCTGTGACAGAATTGCCGAGGTTGTTTGTGATTGTGGCAAGATTAGAGGCTTCATTTGTTGCTGCTTAAGCTGCAGCTGTTGTTGTTGGTGTTTTTCAAACTCCTCTTTTTCGAGTTGTTGTTTTTCCTGTTGCTGAAGAACTTCCTTTTCAACAGCTTCCTGCAAGCTTTTGTCTTCCATCAATTCCACAACATGCTGCAACAAATCTTCAGGAATATCATCATCATTCGCTTCCAGAAGTGGTGCATTTGCAATGTCAATTGCTTCCACCGAAGACGATGTAAACGATGATGATATTTTGTTTTTTTCCAAAACAGCCTTTTCTGTGCTCTCCAACATCTTAACCAAATCGGGTATACTATTTTCCTTAATCGATGAACTTTCGGCAGCCGGTTTAAAAGATCTATCTAATTCATTCTTTACAATTGAATCAATCAAATCCAGTTGTTTGTCATTTTCCGCAGCTATCTCAGAAGAGCTCTGATGCGTTTGAATGGAGATCTGGGCTGGTAATTGATTCTTTGCTGCCGTCTCAATACCAAGCGGCATGAAACCTTTGGCTGGAGAAGAAGAAAAGTGAGTTTGCTGCTTGTCTGGATTTATTTCTGCTACTCTAACATTCGATTGGGTATTGTCCGATCTCGAAAGTAAAGTATTCAAATCTGTGAATCCTCCCTTAGGGCTCGATATAACTTTATTGATCACAATTTGTTTAACAGTTTGTGGGGAAGCTGCTACTAGTGGCGGCGCCGCTGACGGAGCATTTGATTTCATTTGATATGTTCTCACTTGTGCGGGTGACGAATTGACGCTGACCTTATTTGCCGGCTTAACTATCTGCACCGACTGAATGTTAATCAGCTGTCTTGGTGGCTGTGGCAGAGGCTCAACTCGAGGAGGGGGTAAAACACTTGAAGGAGTTATTGTAGCATCAACGTCATCTGGAACTTGCTTCTTGGCTATTGTTTTCACCGGATTAATAGAACTTTCCGACTTTCGGACATCTTGAGGCTGTTTATAACATTTCATCGGAGTAAGGGGATTTTTCAATTCCTCTTCAAACGAAGCGGTGTGATCTTGGCTGTGTAGACGTCGTTTATTATTGGCCGTCTTTTGCATTACCAAACTACGAGCAGCACGTTGTTTTTCCTTTTTCTTGCGCCTTGCAACAAAGTTCTTCTTTTTCTTACCATGCCGATTGTTCACATCGAAATCTGAATCACTATCACGATCATTATCGCTCTCAGCACTTTCCTCACTTTCTGCTGTATAATCACTACCATCATCATCAAATTCTTCATCTCCTTCTTCGTCATCTCGATCTTCTTCAGCAATTTTACTTTCGTCTGCAAGTGAATCATCTAGATCGGATGCAACAGATTTGTCTTTGTCTTTATCTTTATCGAGGGTTTTACGTTGATGTTGGTCGTCAATATGTTGTTTGCGTTTGTTAAGATATTGTTTAACAGTTGTTTTAGATGTAATTGGTAATTTTCGAATATTTGTACTTGGTTGTTTGGTTTCATCTTCAGTAGTTGATTTTGGTTCATTAACTTGTGATGGAGATGTGAACGGTGTATAGCAATGGTCATTTTTAATAATGTAGCGTTGGAATTCATAGTCAACATTGCACTTAAGTGGTGTCACACCAGCGTATTCTGAAAGTAAACAGGAGTTTTTACTATTTATAATATTTTATTTAAGTAACGAAATGTATGAAATTGTTAAGTTTTTTTCACAAATTGTTAATAAAAGTGTATTATTTGAGTTTTTAATAGAGATAAAAATCAAACAATTGTGCCCTTTGTGGTATTAGAATACTACACTTATTTTTATTATATTTACTATTTTGGGAAAATGTCACATATAAAAGGAAAGATTGAAAACAGTAATGAAAAAGTTATTTATTTTTCTCTAAAAATGTCATCTTTTCGGAAAAATGCCCGTGGCGTTTCAGATTTGTTGGTCGATTCAATTTTTAAGAAAGGTGATATTAATTTACCAAATAACTGTAGGGAGATATCATTTTTGAATTCAATCGAGAAACTATTTGCGTATTAATGCATGCACACAAACAATTTTCAACAAAGCTATTTTATGTTTTAAGAAGTATTTTTAGTAGCACGAGCTCAGCAGTTTGGGATGGCACAAGTATGTATGTCAGAATGGTTTGAGACTACCTCCTTAGTCAGAGAAAGATGTTTTTTTTAATGCAGTTCTTTTCGCTATCTTCCTAGATGATATTTAGTATTTTTAAAAAGCGAGAACACGATTTGCAGGTTTGAAGTTCTTATGTGCAACTGATATTATACTTTTAGCCGAATCACCACAAAGTCTACAACTGATGATCAATAAACTGGTAAATTTTTGCCTTGAAAAATCCAAAGTAATAATTTTGAAAAATATACAGTCCAAACTTAAACCCAGTGAAAAAGTGACTTTTTGATGGTCAAACTATAGAAATCGTAACAGAATATAAATATCTAGAAGTTATCTTAAAGCCAAATATGAAGAAATCCCCTCAACACGACAAAAAGTTAGAGGCAGCAAAAACCATGTTTAACACACCATGGAAACCCATTATTATCCGGAACGTAGTTCCAATTTCATCCAAATTTCATCCGTGATGCATTCTGTAATGTGTTCCAGGTTTCAAACATGGGGAAATCAATCCAGGTTTTTCATTAAAAGATTTTTTCTATTATCATAAAATACACCAAATTATGTTTTGTTACTGGAAACAGGTCTTCCGCCATTATTCCTTCATACTTTTAAACTATATTTCGATTACGTACTAAGCTTTGTACATATACTCCAAATAGAATACAGCTTAAAATTGCTAAGTAGGTACATTTTCGATAAATAAAAGTGGAGTAAATAAAAGAATGGAAAATTTGGACAAGGAAATGCGGCATTGAAATGAAAACCAAGAAGAATTGACTTCATCTATTAATAGATTAATATAACCGCGATTGAAGCATGATCTTTGAAACATCTATTTAAGCAATGATTATAGCATAAGAGCGATATACATTATTTGTTTTAGTCCAAAAGAATAGAATAAACTTAAACCGAGTAGGTACCTACATGTCATGTTTTTACTGATCTTTATATTTGTTTTTATTTTTTCCTATCAATATCCGTTTTGACTAAACTAAAAGTTCGTATATAGAACCCCAATATTTTGATATCAACTGCGTAGTACATATCTTTTTTCGTTTCAGCCAAACTATAAACTGTTTACAATTTCAACTTTTTTTTTAAGTTCGTAATAATACAAATATTTACTTTTTTTTAGCTAAACTGAAATCCTAATTTAATAACTTTTATTATTTTTATGTAATGTATATGTATTAAATAATAATCTAATAAACTAAAACATAAAATTAAAATTTACATGTTAATGCATAAATGAGCACTAGCTGCTTGGAGCTTCTAGCTCTTAAGTGAAAAAAAATGTATGTTAAATTCTGTACAATATTATATACCTATGTTATGAAGAAAAGATTAGAGTTAAAAGTTTATATTTCAATCTTGCGTTATTTGATAAATTTATATAATTTTTTAATATTCGCAGGGTCTAAGTTATTCAAGATCTCTTCTACTGATGACGTTAGGTTATAGATGCTGTTGTTGGATGTCAATGATTTGCATGCTCCTATCCGAAGGATGTGTCTAATAATTTAATTCTTTTACAAGTTTTGTTAGTAAAAATATAAAATTTTCTTTCCGAACATACATACATATATTATGTAAAATATTATTCAATCTGACAGACGGAAATGCCACCTCCAAAACACTTTGATACTTGAAATATCAACAAACAATATTGTAATTTTTATAATAAATTAATCTATTCATCGCTATTATAGATTGAGACACCTAAGTTGTCTTCTCAAGAACTAGGAGCTAAACCTAAGATACCGCTCTGAAGAAACAGCTGTACATGATACCCAAAAGCGTCTGACACATAATTATGTGGCTCCTTGATCAGTGTCTGTTTACACAACGGCGGAGATATTTAAATCCTTGAATAAAAGAACTAACATAGTTATTCAGGGTTAACAAAGAATAGTTACAAATAACAAATATAACAATGAGTAAACCCCCAATACATATAATACCCCAGGTGGCGCTCCAGCTAAACTGGTAAATCCACTTTCTTTGGAGATAAGTCCTACGGATTCTGGGAAGGACCAATTATTGCTTATTGGAAAAAGAAGAACAAACTAATAAGCAAGTACTAAAACTCTTTTGGACGTATGGCAAACAACAAGTCAAAAGTATAACATATAATAAAACGAAGAATAACAATTATATACCTCTTTGTATATAAGAAACAGCAATCTACAGTGGCCTTTAAACCGGTGGTTTTATTGCGGTAAGGGAATCTTACACTACTCGGCATAGATTCTTACCGACTGATTTTTTTTTGAATATTACTATCGTCGGATAGAAAAAAAGAAAACAAAAACACAGTGTGGATATACGCTTTTGTCATATCATTCCTTTTGAGTTCTTCTCAAGGACAGTTTTTTGGATTTGGTGTCATTGCAACACTTTTGGAAACGTTCCAACTTTTTTAGATATCGATTATTCAAAAACAAAATTAAACTTTGCATCTCAAAATAATGTAAACGTTTTTGATGGTGTTCTCTAAAGTTGTTAAGGCCAAGTATGGCATATTTTCGTTTGTTAACATATCCATCAATATAGAAATTTACTTCGCCACTGAATAAAACGTTTTCAACCCGCTAGTATTTCGATAATCGCAATTTAAAGTTGAAAATTTTCAACTGCGCACCATTTAAAGAGGTTTCTTTGTACATTTGTAGACTTGGTAAAATAAAGAATTTTTGGTGCTTTTTAAAATTGCAGCATTGCCGCAAATAATTTTTGAACAGTTTTAAGCCAAGAATGTTTTATCGCATATGGGCTCAGTCGACAAGAGGTGGTTGGTGACACACATACCGAGAATATCGAGATGTTCAGTCTCAATGATTCAAATGGCTTCCATGGATAATTGCAAGGGGGTATATCTCGCTTGTATCTTACAAGACATTCGAAGCATTCAATTCCACGTGTTTTTTTTACGGTACAATGCTGTTAAGGTCGGAATTTAATTAACATATAATATTTTGTTGTTACAGTTCCACATCCGAAGAAGCGGGATGTGAGTTTGAAAACAAATAAGAAAAGCTAAATGTACTATTATCAGCAAAACAATGTATTGGATTAAAAGTTGCGGACAGGATGTCATTAATAAAAATGAGAAAGTGTGTTGGATATAAAACAGAGCCCTGTGGTACACCAGCATTTATTTTGAGGTTTTCAGACTTGAACCCATCCAATATTACTTGTATTGAACGATCCGAAAGGAAATAACTAATCCAACTAAGGAAGGACACATGAAAACCGAAAGCACGCATTTTTGATAAGAGAGCCTTGTGCCAAACCCTATCTCTTTTGAAATATCAAGTGCAATAATCTTACTTTCTCGAAAACAATGTAAAGATTTGCTCCACTTTTCGGTGAGATGAACCATGAGATCACCAGTGGACCTATTGCTGCGAAAGCCATACTGACGGTCATTAAGAAGCTTGAACTGATAATTAATCAGGGGCCCTACTCTGTAATGCGTTTCGAAAGCCAATCCGATTCGAATCTGATATTCGATTCGTTTATGAATTCGTACTCTGTAAAATTTTCGAATCGAATAAAACAATCATCTAGTACTTTTTCTATTTGTCGAATAGCTTTACCGAGTCTCGAAGTATTTCTTATAAGATTTGTCAAAGCAAAAATACAAAAAAAAAATCAAAACAAATCACAGACGAGAAAAAAATTAAAATTCAGTCATTGTTATCACTTGAAAATTATCGTAATGACTTTTTTGCCACATCTCTCTTTTTAATTCAAGCTTAGAAAGTTTAAGCTGATTTTTTCATAGTGATATCGTTTTTTGTGATGAAATTTGTCTTTTGCTAAGGTACCTATACTTTTTTTCCTTCAAGTCATACGAATTCCACCATAATTTCAAATTGCTTTTGTTTGGTTTTGCTGATGATTCCTTGTAATGGGATTTATTTGCTTAAAATTTGAATAAAATTATTATTTCCTTACTTATATTTTATCTACTTCACACAACTCAACAAAATTTTCCTTTTGTGTCCTTTAAAAACGACCCTCGAATTGCAATTCGTTACCTCTCTTGGTGTAGAAACAAAATTTCCGTTTTCGAACGCTAATGACATTCGGAAACGCATTGCCAGGTATGAAAAATCCGAATGCGGATTTGTCATTCCGTAAGTACTAGATTTCTTATCCGCATTAGAAATGGAGAGTACAAAATATTCGTTTTCGAAAATATTTGCTTTCGAAACGCATTACAGAGTAGGGCCCCAGCCTTTTCATAACCTTGGAAAGAAGGGAATTAAGTACAATGGACTGGACAAATGCTGTTTTCCATCCGCTCGAAACGAGACCTGAGATGTAGGACAGATGAAAAAGCTTACGCAGTGGTTTTGCCAGCGTTGAAGAACTCCTCTTCAGAACAATAGCGGGAATGCCATCTGGGCCAACGGATTTATATGTGTTGAGATCTCTTAGGACTCTTGAGAAGACGAGTGCGCAAAAAGATTGGTCCCATAGAATCACTAACGCGCTCGAGTACAGGTGCAGTCATAACACTCACTGGCAGCGTTGAATTCGCGACGAAATGTCTACCAAAGAGATTAGCTTTCAATGACTTCAATTTGTAATTAGTTTGTTTGAAAGCCTTGGGCATAGTTAAACCTGATTTTGTCTATAATTTTTAATTATCTCTCAATCGAACCCCGTTTTTTGGACTTGGTATTTTCGTTTGGTAAATTCTTAATCTTAATAAAACCACGTTATATATTAACAGAAATTTAATTGTGAAACTGACAGTTTCTGCTTCATTTTCAAAAATATCCTAGGGATATTTATAAGAAGACAAACTTTTGGTTTTAAACTAGGGTAACTTCCTAACAAATTAGTGAATAAACAGAATTATCAACTTGCGTGCCAACTCTTGAGTTGTAATCAACTCTACAGTTCATCAACTTTAAAATTTGTCTTAAGTTAGGAAATAGTGAAAGAAATCGCCCCTTGTCAACTTAAGTTATAGCATTTGATGTTATTTTTTTAAATTTATTGAAGTAAAAATTCCAGTAATCGAAAAATTAAATGTATACAAAAGCGTTTCTCAGGTATATGTATTTTGTCAACCTCCGCAACTATGGCTTTGCAATCATATAAAATTTATAGACATTGGTTAACTTTTAATAAAGTTCCACACAAAAATTATAGCAAGCAATTTAATGACTATTTAAGCCATATTCTTACTTGGTCTAAAAACAACAAAATTAAACTTAATCCTAAGAAGTCTCTTGCTATGTTGTGTTCTAGAGATAAACCCAACATAAGATGCTGTTGTTCTTGAAAATGAAGTAATTATCTACGTGAAGGATGTTAAATGACATAGAATGAGTAGCAATCTTAGTTGTTACAAAGCTATATCAGACACCATTGGAAATATTTTTTCTGGATTGAGAACACTGAGATCTTCCTCAGACTTATGTTGCTCAAACTTAATGTTGCTCTTAATGATTGTATTCGTTTTATTTTTTGTATTCTGAGATATTCCAGTGTATCACATTTAAGACACATTTTCTTTTGAATGACTCTGGGTGATAACCTGAAGTTCAGTCTCGTTTTAAGACTTCATTTAATCATTCACAATAGATTTCCTGGTTATCAAACTGAAGATCTTAATTTTGCCGATTCACAAAGAGAATTTGAACTAATATTACCGCGTTTGTGGAATTCACATACAAATTAATTGCAATGTACTACCGCACCTTCAACTCTTTAGAGGAAACGTTTATTGAACTATTTAAATCAGATTTAAGTATACATTAAATTGTTCTATGATTTTCTTTTGAACTAAAATCCTAATTTTGTTTTACTAAGTACTTACTATATATATTTATGTATAGGTACCTAGACTAAGAATATATTTTGTTTTCAACTTTTTAAATAGTAAGATCAATAATTTTGTTATTTAATTTATTGATATCCTAAAAGATTTAAATCTTAACATGTGTATGTAAATATAAACTTTTCGAAGTAAATTAAATTATTTTATGAGTAAAGGGTATTTTTTTACACGTGTATTTTTTATTTATTTAATTCGTTAAAATCTAACGTTAACAATATTTAAAAAAAAAAAAAAATTTCTTATAATCTAATAATATCTAATATCATAATTTATATTTATTATTCAATATTGTTGAAAAACATAACTTTAAATTGTTTACATTTTATATTATCATTTACAGATTCTAAACAAAAATGAAATTCGTTATAAATTGTTATTAACTGATTGAGAGGGCTACATACACCATAGTTTGATCTGCTAAATATTTGAATAATAGGTTGCTGTCGCCTTCAACTTGCACGACTGAAACTGAAATTTAATTTACTTAGAACTGATGGTAATGATATCGAACCATTAATAATCCCAACAATAAAACAAAATTGTATATACTTTCTGTGGTTAGTCAAAGAAGGGAGGCTGATCAAAGCTAGTCTTTGAGAATAAGGCGGAAATAGATTTTCCCTTGCCCATGGAAGAGACCGAAGACAGAAACGCAGAAACCTTTTTTGGATCGCTTCAATTCTTGAAACATGTATTGAGTAATAAGGTGACCATACCACATAGCCGTATTCTAAAATTGGTCTAACAAACGAAATAAATAGAAGTTTAAGAACATAAGGATCCCGAAAATCACGACCGAATCTTTTAATGAATTTAAGAACCCTATTGGCTTTTTTAATTATATAACTTAAATGATCATTAAATGATAATTTGGGATCTAGAATAATACCTAAGTCAGAAAACATAGAAACTTTACATAACGGACAAGAATCAAACGTATAGTTGTACAAAAACGGAATTTTTTTACGTGTAAAACTCATAGTTTTACATTTGTCAACATTTAAAACAAGTCGGTTTTTATTGCACCATTCCCTAAATATTGTTAAGTCTTCTTGTAATAATAAACAGTCAATGGAGGATTTTATACTTTTGAAAAGCTTAATGTCATCAGCATAAACAAGGACAGACGAGTTTTTTAAGTTTGAAACCAAGTCGTTAATAAATAAAACAAATAAAATAGGACCTAGGTGGCTGCCCTGAGGGACGCCAGAATTGACAACAAATTGAATTGAACTTTCATTACGAAACAAGACAGAATAACGACGATTTTTTAAGTTTGAAGAAATCCAATTTATAAAATTGTTGTTAAATCCTAGATGGTATAATTTTAGAATTAGTGTATTGTGACATAACTTGTCAAAGGCTTTACTAAAGTCAGTAAATACGCAATCAACTTGCCCGCGTTTTTCAAATACATCTAGACAAAAGGACACGAAGTTAAATAAATTAGTTACAGTGGATCTCTTTTTGACAAAGCCATGCTGGCTATCACAAATAATAGAACTACAATGAAAAGAAAGAACATTACTCACAACTGACTCAAACAGTTTAGGTATCACAGATAGTTTCGCAATGGGCCTATAGTTCATTATTTCATTCTTTGGGCCTTTTTTATGTATGGGAATAATAAATGAACTTTTCCAGATAACAGGAAAAATTGAACTTTTTAAGGATGCATTGAAGAGAACACATAACGGATATGACAGATAAGAAGCACATTTTTTTAATATATAAGATGTAGTTTTCAATTTGGCAATACTTTTTTAGGAGTTAGTCTTTTTGACAGCTGTCACTTGATTTATGCTCAGTATGGTCTTCTGGACGTCGTTTCTATACAGTTAACAAAACATTCATTGAAGGAAACTTTTGCTGAGCTCAATATCTCGCGTCGTAGTGGGCCTGCGGCGTTCCTTCCGAGGTCGTGGGATTTGACACCGCTGGACCATTTTTCCTGGGGTTATATGAAGTCACTTGTCTAAGCAGTAAATCCCAAGACGATTGACGCCTTAGAAGAGAATATTCGGAGCGTTGTTGCTGACATACGGCTCCCGAGTGGCACCATACGGCAAAAAGTGGTTGAAAATTGGGCTTCGGATGGAATTTATTCCAGCCAGTCGAGGCGCCGGCCACTAGCCCGAAATGAAATGAGTGGCAAATCCTCATTATTAAAATTCTTGATCATTTAAGCATATGAGTTTTATTTCTTATTAAAAATCACATGACTAACAAAACACCCTTTTTAACTTGAAAAATCAGTCAGTTTCTCGAAATCGAGTGAAATACAATTTAAAAAACGATTAGGTTCATTTTTTTGAGTATTCAAAATTTCATACACTTCAAAAATTCTACAAATTAGTCAAGTAGAGTCATATTAGGTAGGACCTTTAAGTCAAATATTCTTGTTTTTGCTTTCGTTTCGAGTAAAAGTGTAGAACTTGCATTGCTGCATAACTCGACCTTAATCATTATAAATAACACTTTATTATTGGATTCAAACACTTACTTAAAATTTCTTTTGCCAATTCCTTAGCCTCATTAGGTGGATAGAACTCTTCAACCGTCAGGCCTAAGATCTCCGGCCGAGTCTTTGCAGGCATCCTGGTTGGTTTGGGAGTTCTTTCCTCAATTTCGCTATCACTATTCTCTTCATCGTCCTCATCCTCGGCCGAAGAATGGCTCTCTTCGTCTTTTAGAGCCTGTTGTTCGGTTTCCTTGCGAATTTCTTCAGCTTCTTCATCTTCCATACTTGGTGTAGGCGATGTTATCCGAATAACACTAATTGAAGTTAAAGTTTTTTCGTCTGTAAATTAAGTACGAAAAATTAGAAATAAAATTCAAGAATCTTCAAACTCTACAAGATCTACCAATTAAATTTTTCAATCCCTGACGATCGACGTTAATTCCATTTTTACCATACACAACTACAAGATTGGAATCAGCATTGTTTAATAGAGCAGAATCACCACCATTTAGCGACGAAGAGTCACCTCCGCTGGCAGAACGCGGTGTTTCCACAAATACCGAGCTTGACATTACGAATTATTGATGTTTTTAAATTGATTTTAATAAACTACGACATTTTTTAATCTTTAAACTTTATCAAATGAAGAATTTAAAAGAATTCTTCGATTTATGACGCCGCCATGACAAACGCCGTTATGAGCAAAGAAAAATAAACACTTCTAGTTTCTGGTCAATTTGACACACGCAACTGGGCGGTGGATTGCAATGTTTTGTATTAATTTTTAATACAATCCCTTCGATTTCAAAGTTTATTTTTTGTTTTAAAACATGCAATGAACATTAAAGAAAACGTTAGATATTAAAAAAACTGAATTTAAATTTCATATTGTTCATAATAAACATTTTTATTGGAACACCACATTTTTGAAAAACTTTTGTTGCGCGCAAAAAAAAATCACTTCGGGTTTGTTCGTAAGGTATGTCATTTCTTATTTTTTTTTCTTCATATCCCAAGGAAAGAATTCAGTGATAAAGGAAGAGTTTAGAAATTCTATTTACACTGAATGGATGCATTCAAATTCAAATTCATGTTAAATGATTTGTGCCCAATTTCATAAACAACTATTATACATTTGACAGGATTTTAAACTGTAAAATGCGATATTTTGGTTTCACCAAGCGTTTTTAAAGTAAACAAGCTTTTAAACACCTTTTAAAACTAAATTCCCATTTTTGGCTCATTAAATTTTAAAAGTGTCATTAAAAAATGAATATGACAGATTGACAGCTGTTGTTTTGTTTTGTAAAATTTGTATTCTCAATATTTAGAGATACAGAATGAATAGGTAAACAAATTCGACATTGCATTTATAATATCGTTTTTATGATTTTAATTTTTAATTAGAATATTAGATTGGACATCTTCATCTGACGAAGAAGAACACCATATAGTTATTCGCCGCTCAAGAGTATTCCGCGTTCACAAGAATCCATTTTCATATTTTATTTTTGAACGACACACGATTTTTGATTTTGAAGAAGTTTACACTGTATTTTGCGATTCTTGTCATTTATTTCAACATATAATGCTTTCTCATTTTTTCTCACACAATTCGCTTAATAGGAAGAAAAAAGGGGTTTTATTTTTACAGGGTTATATAATGCTTTCTCATTTTTTCTCACACAATTCGCTTAATAGGAAGAAAAAAGGGGTTTTATTTTTACAGGGTTGTGAAGAGAACTCAATTTTAACAAAAATATCCCTGAAATTTCCCATTTCAAGCTTGGTGAAACTGAAAAAATTTAAAGGCCTGATAAAATTTAAAAAGCTTTTAGATAAAAGTGCTTCTGGTGTTTGTTTATGAAATCGGACATTGTTTTTATGTACTTTCTTGGGAGTGGTGCGCAGCTCTATCTAAAATTGTATATTTTTGTTTCATAGTGAACATGATTAAGCTGTCAAAATTTCGTGCATTGTTAAATTGCTCGATACATTTATTTCGAGATAATTGATTGACAGATTATTGAAGGTCGTAGCTAAAAGGAGGAGGAATGAGGATCATTATAATCAAAAAAGTACCTGCGAACATTCTGCGATATAAGTGTCAATTCTGTTTAATTTGATAGTTTTTCTTGTTTATGTCTATTATTTATTTCATATTCTTTTTGTTAATTTATTTTCAATTTTGTGTCAGTGCCGTCGTTGGAAGGATGCAGTAATGGGAGTAAAATTGATAAAATTAATGTGATTTAATACAAAAGATTGAATAAAGACACCCCTGAAGAAGTAAGGAACACTTACGAAACGTTGGGAAAGAATGAAATAAGTTTTTTATTTGCATTCCAAAAACAAAAAGACCAAAAGAGCCTAACAAAATATCTTATATATAAATAAAATAATTGGTCAAATACACATAACAAATTTAAATGATGTAAACGATTGAATTATGTCCGATTTCATAAACAAACCCTAACAGCACTTTTATCTAAAAGCTTTTTAAATTTTATCAGGCCTTTAAATTTTAGTAAAAAAAAGTATATAAGCCGTTGCCTATACAACGACGTTTTCCATTGGGTGGAGAGTTTTCATCGGCTCAAGTTTTCCCATACATTTTTGGTAGACCACAAGTTTTCGTAAACCACAAGTTTTATATAAAACCTCTCGAAAACTAGTAGCAATTCAAAGTTGAACTAAACAAACAAACCTTTCGAAACATGCAGCGCTCAAATTAATGTAAACAAAACAGCTGATGGCTGCTGTCAAAACAAATATTTCATTTTGAAATAAATTTGGTCGTGGTAAGTAATATTATTTATACAATTTCCTTACAAAATAAGAAATATTGCTTTTTGTTTTTTATTTACAGAATATGGAAAATTTGCCAAGCCCCGGTGACTATTTGCGGCGCTGGCGGTTCTTTTATGATCCTCCAGAGTTTCAAACGCTCTTTGTTAAGCGAGGAACCGGAATTCACTATGGCTACTGGCGTGACGACCGCACGGACGAGGAAGACTTGCTCATGACGTTTCCAAGGGATGCGTCTTCCAACTCTTCGCCACAAATATGTTCGACGCTTTCGCTTACTACCTGGAGAAAGACTTTCCGGTAACTCCGTTCAATCACAAGGGTTTGGGAGATTGGTACGAATCTTATCAACCCCGCCTATAAGTTGCTCGGACGGCCACAATATATGGCGATTCTGAAGGCACATTTGGCCAACAAAAGCAATAGTCATAAGCTCAGTATTTTGGATTGAATTTGTTGTGAAAGAAGAAGAAAATGTTTTAAATAAAATGAATTTTTATTGTAACAGTTTTGTTTGTTATTGATTCTATGATATATTTTCTAGACAATTAGCTTCTCCTTAGTGAATTGTTCGGACCGGTTGAAGCGAGTACAAGCGAGCTTGTAGTTCCTGTTGGTTCATGTCGTGAGCCCATTCCACCCGTCCCTAGAACTTCAGTTGAAACTCTTCTTCGAGACGAGCTAGTGTTACGGCCTTATCTGCGCTGATATGCTGCTCTATCACAGCACAGGAAAGGATTATCAACTTAAGGGTATATTTGTTAAACCACTAAATGACGGGATCCCATTCGTTCTTTTGGAGCTCGTATAGATCTTTGTCTTCTTGAAAATCAACTTGATAAGTACCTACATAAGGCTTAAGTTTGTATCTTGCATTTTCAGATCCTTTAGTTCATTGCAGAGTATATCTAAAGTTCTGCGACTCATTCTGAAATGTTGTTTAAAATACTCATCATCGTTTACTAACATTTCACGTTCCCAAAAAGTGCTGGTACGTACCTGCATACAAAATTTAGATATATACATAGCTTCCTATTAATTGAATTGTTGTAACAAGCTTACCTTTATCCACACATTTCTTTGTCGATTACGATTTTCAATTGCATCAATTAAAGCTTTTCTTTTCTTTCGAAGTTCCAGGATTTGCAAAAGAAAACGACGTTTTTTTCTTATGATAGAGGCTTGAGATAATGAAAAAAAGTTTTAAAAAACCTTCATATCTTGTTCAACTTTCTTTTTATGTATTAAAATCGATTTAGATCGATTGGTTAGAATTCATTTTATTTTCACAAATCATTTAAGAAGAACAAAACTTTTTACTCACAAATTTTTTCATCAAAACAAAATTTGACAGCCGGTGTTAAACAAATTTAAATGTCAAATGAAAACGTGTAAATGTTCGGTGTAAACGATTTTCGGGTTTTCGAAAACTTTTTGCCGAAAACCCGGTTTTCAACAAATGATATTTAAAATATAAATGCCATAAATGCAAACGCATATAATATTTTTTGCTAAAAAAAATTAAAAACATATTTCAAATATTGTTTTTTTTTACAAAAGTAGTCTCAAAACGACAACCTCTTTAAATTTTCTATAGCTAAGTTTAATTGATTTCGAGAACAACTGTATTTTTAATTCTAAAAGGGTTCTGTCGTGAAAAAAATTGTGGTGTATGTGTTTATTTTTTTTCTTGAAGAATGTCTTTTGGAGCCACTAAAAAAGAACGCAAAATACGAACAAAACAAATGTGAGTTCTCATCCCTTGTTACATGAAAGATAGTTCCCACAGGATCAATTTCATTTTTTACACAAAGTTCTCTTGTCAAAATTTATCCCAGATTTTAGATGAAATGTGGATTCAAAGACGTTAACTAAAGTTCATATCGAGCTGCCTACTACCCTTTTAGCGGAGATATAAAGAAACCATTTACATATTAGATAAGGACTATTTGTAGCCAAATTCGCGTTGGTGTCATCTATTTCTACTAGTTCTTCTGTAGGTTCAGCAAAAATATGGAGACACTTTTGAACTTGATTTTTGTATTTTGTCAAACTTTATAATAATAAATGTCATCAGTTTCTTTGAAAATTAATTAAATTTTATAAAAGGTAAACATAGTTAAAGAGTTGGAATCACTTTCAAGGGGGATTTTCTCTGGGAAAAGGATCGAATAGCCGCCCATATCTCTTATGTCAATGATCTAAGATATCATAGCGGATAACCAACAGAACTCTACCATTCTGATGGCAGTTCTTCGCTTTTAGACGCCATCACCAATGGCGATAAATTCATCGCAATCGCAATAGAAAACGCAGAAAAACTATACAATTTTCTAGGGTAAGCATTTTATCTCATACTTATTTAATTCAATGTAGAATGTCATTGACAAAAAGAATTAATTTCCGTTTTACCCGATACTTTTTTTAATACAGTGAAAAATGTCAATTACAAAAGGTATTCAAATCCTTATAATAAAATAAATAAGAATGGCAAATGAAACTCGTTAGTGTTCCGGATACTTAAAAACTGTCCACTTTTTTGTAAACGTAAGCGTTCCTCAAATACTTTATTTTTTTTTTCATTTCATCTATGCTCCTTCCATATTCCTTGGATAGTTGAATTCATGTATATTTCTTCAAATCGAATCTTTCAAATTCTTGGCTTCTTAAATTCCACAGGCTTTCGAGCTGGAAATAATTAGTAATTGATCAATTTGACAACTTTTTCCTGAGTTACTTTCTAATCACATGTTCCTAAAAAAAGCTAAATCAAACATAAGACTCAACATTTTTTTGCCGCAGCACGAATTTTCTCCCGCGATTTTTTTATTTGATAGATATGTGCAACTAAATAATATTTATCGCAATTTTAATGGGAGGAAACATTTATTTCTATTTTAAATTAATTCTCAAAGTTCACTTTTTCATATAAAACACACTCAAAAATCTTTGATTTTGACATTTCTTCCCTGGTTTTAATTTAAGTGATGGCAGGAAATTCGGTAATTGAAAGTCACCAGAAACAAAATTTCCGCGTATTCTTTTTCCTCTAACGAATTAAATTTACAAACTTCGCGTCGTTACCAAAATGATAGTTCTCCTTGCGATAAAGCAAGCGATGCGATGAAAGCATACTGTGAAAATATAACTGCCTGCAATGGCGGTTTCCATTTGCGATGATGAAAGCATGCCTTAACTTTTGCTCTTCAATCATCGCTAGTGGAGACAACATGTTACTACTTTTATATCTCTGAACGCACTGCTTATCCATGACAACAATTTTATGTTTGTGTTTACTATTTTTATTCACATCATACTTGGATTTTTGTTTTAAATAATTTATTTTTTAGATATCATATTATTTCAAACAATGTCTCTTGAAAAAGTAAAAAGTAGTGAGAATGAGACTAAAGTTCAACAACGACAACAAACAATAAAATCTCCATCTCAGCTAAATGGCGAAGATGATGAGAAAGGCCCCATTGCCTATCGAATGCGGCCAGCCTTAGCCGATATATTTAAAACAAAAACAATTAAAGAAATAATACAAAGAGTCTTAACAAAAACACTGCAAGGTATACAAATAATTTATTTATTTACTTTTATTTTTGTAAATTCTAATTATGTTATAACACATGCTTCTTAGGAAAGAAATACAGTGTGGAAGATGCACGCAAATGGACACAAGAAATTGCCGATTCTATAAGTACATCCGTTAAGGATTTGAATATGCCAAGGTACAAGCATGTGGTTCAAATAAGTTTGGGCCAACAGCTTGGAGCTGGATATAGATATGTTGCTAAGTGTAGTTGGGACGCAGAATGCGATAGCTACACTTCAGATGTGTTTTCAAATGCGTCTTTATTTTGT
Source organism: Eupeodes latifasciatus (assembly GCA_920104205.1). Taxonomy (NCBI): domain Eukaryota; kingdom Metazoa; phylum Arthropoda; class Insecta; order Diptera; family Syrphidae; genus Eupeodes; species Eupeodes latifasciatus. Next base: position 182,956,008 of record OV049924.1, read on the forward strand.
GTTTGTACTGTTTTTGGAATATATGTTTATTAAAATTTTTTAGTTACTGAGAGACTTTTTTTGTTAATAAATATTATTTATGAATTGATCAGAATTTAACTTTCTTTTCTTCTTCAAAAAAACATTTAATTATTACATATTATGTAATTTTTTAGCATTTATTATAAAACTTTTAAAAAGACAGAACACGTACAAATTATACATTTACAAAACAAACAAACGTGAAGAAATACTGAAGTCATGTGGCAATAACGGAGCCAATGCTTTCCATTCATCTTCTTGGGGATCATACTCCTCCACCAAGTTGCACCATTCTCCAAGATCGTTATATCCAACGCAAGCTATAAGTCGATCCTCCAATGCAGCACATTTAACATACAAACGCCCAAGTCCTAAGGACTTAGCAACAGTCCAGGAATTAACTGCTGGATCATAGCACTCAACAGTTTCACACTTGACACCATTGAAATCTCCACCAACAGCGTACATTTTTCCATTAACCGCTGCAATTCCAAAACTTATGGAATTTTCCTCTTTGGGTGTGGTGGTAGTCCATTTAACCGTCACTGGATCATAGCACTCGATTGTGCGCTGACCATTGCCGACGGCATATAGTTTATCACTTAATACTACCACCTGTATGAAGGACAAAGAAAGGCGCAATGGTTCAGAATATGTCCAAATGCGGGTGGAAAAATCAAACATCTCCACAGAGCACGACCAGTTTCCAGCACTCTCACCTCCAACTACGTACAAATGCCCATTAAGTTCAGCCATTCCCGGCCAACGTCGTGCTAGTGCCATTGGTGGCAATTCGGACCATTGCATAGTGTTTAGGTCGAGATATTCAACCGAATTTGTGATTTGACCTGATTGTTTGCCCCCGGCTATAAACAGTTTGTCACCGATCATTATCGTTCCATATTCCATGCGCTTCTTGAGGGGCATAGGCCATTTCTCATATGACCATTCATTTTTCTCGGTATCGAAGGTTTGAATTTGAAAATTGCTGGTGCCCGTATGAAAAGCTAGCTTCTTTTTTTGCTCCCCTTCGACGGGAAACTTTGGTGTAATTTGAGATCGACTCTGAGGTGAGTAGTGCCATTTGAGCCACATATGAACCAATTTGTAGCATTCAACAGTTTCGCAAACTGGTTCAATATTTTCAATTATAAATTCGGGGGTCAACAATGTGAAATGAACACGAGAAAGTAGTTTGTAGGTACTCTGTTTACGGTTTTCTTTGTCGTGCTCCACCCAAGCCACGAGACTGTTGAACACAAGTTCATGTGAATTCGCACAAATATCTTCGCTAAAGAGCAATTTGCTCAATTGCTTTTCGTCTAACTTCATGAATTCCACTTCTTTACAAATATTTCCAAAGTTTTCATACACATATGCAATGGCTTTCTCATACAATGTTGTGTACGAGTGTAGCTCTGCAAATAACGCTACTCCTAAGCAATTTGACGATTCTAGTTGATCGCCCATAAAGTCGCAACATGCACCAATCAATGTGTTGAGCTGAAGAAAGTCAGCCGCCATAACAACTGTTTCAACAATATTACTGTTCAGCTCAATTTTAGCAGTGTACATAAAATTCAATACGAGTCGTAAAGTAGCGCCATCCAAATTTTCGAGTCTTACCTCGTGAGCGTTTGCGTCCTCCAAAGTGCTGCGAAACATAGCCAGAAAGTAATCGCTTGCCGCTGAGAGTACCACTCGATGGGCTTGTTCGCTTGAATCGTCAATTCCAGCAATCAAAACGATATCGAAGAACTCGTGTCCATTGTAGAAAGTTTGAAGTTTTTTTAAAATGCTATTAGCATGATCGTCACACTTGAAAACAAAATCTTTATTTTCCGATGAGACTGATGATGATGTTGATGCAGGTGAAGCATTTTCGTCAGACATGATGCTTTGCTTGCTGTTGTCGCTAAAATCATGTAGATATGGAATACAAATAAATATAACTGTTGTTTTTTGGAAGGTTTTAAAATGTACTTGAGCTTTTTTCAGTGATATTTGGATGTATGTAGGTAGTTTTGATCAGAATTTAAATTTTTCCTTACTTGCTTTTTATTAGGTGATAAATAAACGTTTAAGAAGTTTCTTGTTTATTTATATTGAAATTTAAAACCTTAATAGGTTTGTCTTATCTCGCGAAGAAACTTTTTTGTTTTGTCACGTTTGTTGCATGGCATGTTCTGATTTAATTTTGCTTTGGTGTGTTGTGTTAGCAGAACGCTGCCTATTTTGCCGGTTATGCCAAATTTAATCTTTTAAGGGCTCTCAAACTAATTTGAAACGTTCAGACGTTTCGAAACCATTGAAAAACTTTCGATCTTTCGATGACGACAACGAGGCGTCGCGTCGTCTCGTCAGGTCAGCAGTGTTTGTGGGTATGTCCCCGTTTTTGTGGCCTAAGTTTTGAATTGTTGTTGAAACTACATATATAGGGTGTCCCAAAATTAAAGCAAGATTTCTTGCGTTAATTTTAGGTGTCCCAAAATTAACGCAAGATTTCTTGCGTTAATTTTGGGACACCCTTTATAAAGACAAGTATTTTTTTAAACACTTAATCAATCCAAAAAGGTTACCATTTGATGAGATTTCGTTTCTAAATAAATATGTATATATGTATGTTTGAAATTAACGCAAGATTTCTTGCGTTAATTTTGGGACACCCTATATTAAATTTACTGGCCAACTAGTTCTGACTTTTTTTTTTAATTCTTTGGTACTTTTTTGTATAAAAGCTTTAAAAAAGACTTTCAAAAGTTTTATTAGGCTCAAATTTTCTTTAAGAAGAAGAACACATGAATGTTAATGTCAACACATGGATACTCTCATTTGATAAATTTATAACTAAAAGTAATAAATATCACAATCTTTAATGGATGAAACTTTAATTTATATTTTTAATTAATTTTTAAAGTTTAATTTTTTCATAAAGGGTGTTTTTTGGACGTGTTGTTTTCAAAAAGAAATACAATGCATATAATTGAATGTTATGGTCAAGAGTTTGCTATAATTTTTTAAAAATGATTTTGGATAAATCTTCCAATTGACAACTTTTTGCAGCAATTGGGGCCGTGTGTTCTCTTCCAAGACTTCAATCGACTCGGGCTTAGCTGAGTAGACTAGCGATTTAACATAACCCCACAAAAAAAAGTCTAGCGGTGTTAAATGGCACGATGTTGGGGGCCAAGCTATAGGCCCACGACGCGGATAATGCGCTCACCAAAAGTTTACTTCAGTAAATTGATTGTTTCGTTGACTAGGTGTATATGACATGTAGCGCCATCGGTTGGAACCAAAGTTAATAAATTTGCACGATTTGCAAATGTTCAGGAGTAATTCTTCTCATTCTTTTCTTTCAAACTTTCGTCTTGATGTATCAATGCCATTTTGAATTGTGTTAACATTTAGTCACGAAAGACGAAACCAGGGGTGGAATCGCGTAAGGTGATTGTTGATTGTTGACCACCAAAATGGATGATTTTGCTCCACGTAAGGTGATTATCAAATTGACTATCACTTTTTTGCTATGGTTTGTTAGTGACAGCTATTTAGGTGTCACTTTCATATATTTTGATTGATTTTTGTGAGAAAGATAATTTGTGTGAACTTCAGCTCCACTATAAATTTAAAATTTAGTGAAAAAAGTGAAAAGATATCAAAGTTAAAATAAAAATAATAAACAGAAATGTATACTTCAATGCAAATTTTCTATCAGAGCACCAGAACGAGAAATGACTACAAAAAAGTTCAATTCCTGAGAACCAACTTAAGGAATAAAGCAAATATTTTGGAACTTCCTAACCCAATGTAACTATGAAACTTTCTATGAATATTTATAAATAAGTTATTTACAACATAATGTATGTACGTATAAATTATTTATTTCAGATTCTTGAATTGAACAAAGAAACGTTTGTGTATGTTTTTCGGTTGCTCGATTTACCATCAGGAATAAGATCAACACCTATTCCACCTATCCTTCAACTGGCTGCAACTTTAAATCTTCATGTAGGTGGTGGTTATCAACGACAAGTTGGGGCTGATTGAGCTGCACCGATGCACGGGCCAAAGTATTGTAGCTGAAATAAGCGCTGCAGTTATTAAGAAAATGCAGTCGGTTCTATGTCCACTTTTAATATAGAAGAATATATTTTTGAAAAATATAACAAACATTCTTATTAATTTATAAAAATTATTAAGTATAGTTATGTTATAGGTTCTTACATTTTCAAAGAAAGAAAACTTTGCAAATTGAAAATTCAACATAATACACACAACAGCTGATCGAAATGGCATGTATGCCTGTTACAATTTGTACTAAGTTTCCCAAACTTGGGTAAGTGCTGCCAGTAAATAGTAAAGTTTTAGCGATCACTTTATACAGAACAAAGAAAAGGTGATGATCAAAATTGACTATTAAAACAGTGACATTCAACTATCGTCTTACGCGATTCCACCCCAGTAACCGATAAAGCTCTTCATAATGTTGACACATTTGCCTATCGTGTGCACTTCTGTTGTCGTTTTTTTGGCAATATGTACATATATATGTACATATTCTTTTCAAGTTTTTCCATCTTGTTTCTATTTGATTTTTGTTTTTAGTGGAAAACTCCCTGTTTTTCATATCCGCCTAAATTTTTCGGTGCACCTCCGAGGTTCTGTATATTTTCGAATAAAAATACATTAAGGCGTATAATTCCGAAATTATGTGTAACAAAACGTTAGTTTTTTCATTCTCCCAAGAATTTCTTTTAGCCATTTTTAAAGATACAAACATTTCAAAATTCGAACAAAACAATGCTTACAACACTAAAACGCGCACTAAAATAAACTCATCTGAAAACAAAACTTATGAAACAAACCAAACTGGGGAAAAATCAAGTGGCAGCAGCCAAAAAAAAACATCTCCGAAAAACGTATTGCCAAGTTTAAAACCACATGTCTTAAAAAAACACTCAAAGATGTTTTATTTGGAATTTCTTCCATGTTTTATTAGTTTAGTGATACCATACTTAATTTTGTTGGGGATCTTGGTTTTAGAATTGTTTTCGGTAAATAAAATTTTTTATAAATATTAAACCGGCCATTCACGACATAAAAATAACTGCGCAAATTGGTGTTTGTTTTTAGACAGATTGCTGATTGATGTTTGTGCGGTTTGCACAATTAACTGTGTAAAAATCAAAGCAATTTTGATATTTACTCATATTCGTCAACCTGTGGAGATATTTTGTGACGTGAATGTTAAATCTGTACAATGCTTCAAGAACTCAATGCTGTCGTTAAAACGTAACCCACCCTTGCATCCAGGAAACTTATCAACTTTCAATGCTCATCAGTTAACCCTTAAGTTCAATTTTGGAAGTACTGTTAAGTATAGAGATTCTTTTTTGAACCACTCATCGAGAATGTGGAATGCTTTACCAAACTCTGTTTTTCCCTCCGATTTTAATATTCAACATTTTAAGACCAATGTGCACCGGTATCTTCTCCTTAATCCTTCTCTATTTTCCTAACACTCGCACTGTCTTTAAACGTAAACATGTTAAGGGTATTAATAACCCCTTAAGTGCCTGTACATTATGAAAAAGGTGAAAATTAAATTGATTTATTTTACCCATGAAAAATCGTTAAAATTAGTGCAAAGTGTTGTAAATCCAGATCGGCAGATTTGATCTTAATGAAGCATAAATCAATTTTTGTTTGCCCCATAGAATGCGAAAACAGGTGAAATTTATGTTTTGACAGATCTAGATCAAAATTAAATTGATTTATTTTACCCATGGAAAACCATAAAAATATTCCTTTAGAAAAAGTCGCAATAGAAAATCATTGAACTGAAGTTTCTTTTGAATAAATATTTTATTTGCTGTTTTTTCTTACAAAACGGCAGTCTAAATTACAATGTTTATGTTTCTTTTTTGTTTAAATGAGATAACATGATGGGTTTAATTGTTTTTACTTATGGTAATAGCTGTTTACAATTAGTATAATGTATTAGAAATAGCCGTTGATATTATGTTGGATGTTAATGTGTTTTATTTTTGTTTTAATAATAATATATGTATGTATATGAATATATACTTATGACTGCTTTAATCTTAAAGTTTATAAACACCTAAACATTAACTATTTATATGAATACAATTGTAGGTATGTAATTCTTACCATTAAGAAATTCACAAAATTGTTGGTTACTTTTTGAATGTTCTTAGTTTTTTTTTTGTTGTTTGTGCAAAATGACTTATACATTATTTATATATTTTCTTATTAAATTTGTTTTACTAAACTTAAAATTACTATTTTATTATTGTCTAAGACAATAGACAATTTTTTAGACATTTAGATCGATCACGAATACAAAATATATTCGTATAATAATGAATTTAAAAAAAATACGAACAAAATATTTATAATTACATTTAAAAATACAATATAATATAATAATGAATTATTGATCCACTTGTTTGACGGCAGAGGGTGCGTTAAGGTGTAATTTTTAGGCAATTTCGGGAAAATAAGATCTCGGAGATTTGGCTTCGTCAAAAAATGACCGCGCGATCTCTGAGCTAATACTTTCCTGAAGGCCCTTTTTTGTTTTTTGTTTTAAATTCACGAAAATTAAAATTCACTTTTGTGAATATTTTTAATTTTTAGAAAACCAATTTCGAGGAAATACATATACTTACATAAATATAACATATACATTATATCGATTATCAGATTTTTCTAATTTATTTTAAAGATGTTGCCGTTTTATTTTATTTTTATAGAAACAGTATTTATTTAATTGTTTTTATATTAATTCAAGTCCGTTTTTTATGAGTACGCGCATATATTTTATTTGAATTTTCTACCTCAAGTCATGGTTCTTCGATTTATTGTTTGTTTCCGGATGATGATGATGATTTAATCGTAAGTTACAGGACGACATAATGAAAATACGAATTTAATGGCATACCATATTTCGGTAAGATACAATGCCAGTTGCAAGGTGCACATAAGGTATTCAAGACGTAGTTTATAAGCTTGCAGGACTAGGATATACGATACACCCATGAAGCACGGAATCGTTAGGAAGACCGAAAGTATGACTTTCCAATCTAAAAATAAATTAAAAAAAAAAATTGGTTACTTAAATCAGTTATTTGTTATTCAAAAAATAATTAACAACCAACATTTAAATTACCCATATTTTGATATGCTTGGATTAAAGTACTTGAAAGAAGCCATTTTGGACGATTTTGCTTTTACACACGTATGTAAACATTATTTTAGGATATTTAAATTAATACATAAAGGGTGGTTAAATTTTAAGACTAAGTCTTGTCTTCATTATTTCATTTGACATTTCTCAATTTCAGACTAACTCAATCTGAATCTTGGAAAGATTCACAAACGAGCAACACGTTAAAGTTATTCAGGCTAATTATGAAAATGGGCGTTCAAATCAAAATGCATATCGTGAACTTCGTGATTTTTTCGGTCAATTAAATCGTCCAAATGTGCGTACAGTAGGAAAAATCGTGGAAAAATACGATCAAACCGGGTCTGTAGGAGATGTAGAAACACCAGTGTATTCTCGTACAGCTTGAACTGCAGAACATATTGCTACTGTTTGCAATAGTGTGGCTGAAGAGGTCAATAAAATATATGTACATAGATACACATCAATTTTTTTATTAACCACAAATCCTTGGTTAAAACGTTAACTAACATAATATTTTATTTGGGAAAAAAAATTAAAAAGGATAATGAATTCGATATAATTATTTTTTAAAAGAAGGAATTAAAATGAATCTTCTCAAACCAGTCAAGGTCTTTGTTATAGTGGAGGAATCCATCATGAGCAGCACAGAAATGGTGAGGAGAGAAGTTTAAAACGGTCAAAAAATTTCAAAGGTTCTTCCTTCAAAGGAGCTTTCGTTTATCGAAAACATCCAAAAATACATGATTTCAATTGAGACAAGACTAACACCACTCTTCATCAAAACTGTTAAACGTCATGTTGACGTTTAAGTTTAGCATTGAAAACAATTGAGAAGAAAAATCAGTGGTATAGGAAGTTAGAATACCATCCTGCCCACTACAGAAGGATTTTTGGAATACTGAATGAAAATGGTAAATACTGCAATGATGAACTCCAAAATCTTATTTCAAATTTAGATGAAAAACTTAGAGTCAGACTCTTTAATTGAAGCTACTGAATCAAAACTTTGCGAGTGTGGCTTATTTTGAAACGAGAATATACAGATGCTCATATCGACAATTTTCAAAATGAGTGAAGAACTGATAAGTCTTAATTATATACCACATCGGGAGGATGCCTATCTACTTCAGCTTTTGTAACTTAAGAGTAAAGGAAAATGTAATCCATTTCATAGGAAAGTGTCTAATTTTATGTGAAATACGCAGACATTTTCTCGGCAAAAACGTGTCACCGGAATAAATAGTCGACGTCCTAAACTGCGAAGGAAACGTCAATCAATTATTTAATTATTTACGAAGTGCAATGTCTTAACGCAATAAAATCATAAACAAATGTTTTTAAAACAGAAAGTTGTTTATTTATTTATTATTATTTTATTTTCAAACAGAAGTCAATCGGCAGACGGCATAGCTAAGCCTTAACGATTTTACTAAATTATTTTTGTAATTTATCTAAACGAATGTTAATAAGTTGAATTATCTGTCTATCTTTCTGATGAAGCTAATGTAAACCAGAAAATCAAAATCCGCCGATCATTATGGGATTATTCAGACCCAGACGAACACATGTAATAAATTACTTTTTTTTTTTAATTTTACTTTGAGTAATGAAAATCAGTGGTAGATTCATTCAAAACTTTAGACTTTCCAAAAAGGCCATCCTTGTGGTATTAAATGATATTGATAATAAATTTCAACCAATAAAAAGTCAACAATTCATTTAAATATACTTAAATTGACAGCGGGCTTTAAATTCTTTCTTCAAAGAAGTTATCAATTCAACCAACGGTGTCAGTCGTTCTAAAGGAATTACTCCGGGTATTGGAGACTTATGTATATTTGTCTAAAATGGATTAAATTTCAATATTCCAATGAAGAAGAATGTAGGGCAAAAATATATTTTTTTGAAAAATGTGGGATTCCATATGTAGTTATGGAGCCGTAGATGGAACGAATGTTAAAATTATTGAACCAAAAAATGATCTATACACGGCAGAAAAAAACAAAGCAAATAATAAACGTATGTGCATTGTGCACTGTGCAGCGCTGTATTATAATTTCCATTAAGCAAAGCTTAGAAAATCTAGGTGATCGAAGATCTTCCAATATTACCAGATTTTTCGCAGAACATTTTTACCAATTTTCTACCAACCATGTACTGTACATATACAACCAATCTGTCAAAGTGAAAGAAAACAAATTTATATTGAAAAATTGTCCGGCTTCTTGCAATCATTTGTGATCCCAATTTTTTGTATTTTCAAGTAATTGGACGATTGTCCACGAATTGTATATTGGATGATGTTCTGTCCAAACAACATTATCGAATTTTAAGTAGGCAAATAATTTTTGAGTAGGAATTAACAAAAAAAGTTCAAAAAGAGGTGAAAATTTTGGTTAGCCCTACTGACTTGAATAAATTTGTTTATTATAAATTGTAACGTGATACCAAACAAGTACATATATTCTTGGAAAAAATAAATCAAAAAACTGAAAAAATATACATACTTGTCTCCTCGAATATTTTACGTACAAAAAATGATTTTATCTCCAAAATAATTTTATGCAACGAAGAAAGACTTTTTTGACATTCGGTAAAATTTTGAGAAAAATCGAATTTACAGTTTTCTTACAAAAAATAAAAACCTAAACAGAACATTACTTAAAGTTGGTAAAAGTTTATATTCGACTCAAATATCTTTTCAAAAATTAAAAATATTGGCTTCAAACTAATTTTGTCTCAAAGAAAATATTGTTTTCAACATTCAGTAAATTTTTTTTATAAAAATCCAACAGTAAGTTTTTTTTTTTCATACAAAATTTAAATCTACAATAAATAGTACGCAAAATTGGTCAAAATTGATGTTCGGTTTACGATACCTCGTGAATAATAGAAGAGATTGACTTCAGATTAATTTCAATCATCCAATTTGTATTTGTTTATATTAGAAATAAAAACTTTTAAGAAATGCTACTAAAATTGTTAAAAATTGGTTTTCGACCAAAAATCTCGTTAACAAAAATAGATTTTGAAATCAAACTATTTCATCAAATGCAAAATATTGTTGGTAATTTTTTAACTTTTTATAATAATTCAACTGACAACTTTTTTAACAAAACACGTAAACCTACAAACCTTTTAAGGAAGACAAATCGACAGACAGGATGGGAAGTTATTATAATATTTTATATATTTTTAAATATTTTTGAACGACCTGTTGTTTTCACTTCTAAAATTAATGTTCATATTTTCTATCATATGTACATATGTCAAGAAAATTGTCTTCCAATGAGTCTACCAGATTTTTTGTTTTCTAAAGTTTTGCAACAGACAGTTGCTAATTGGGAGATACAAAATTTTCGGCAATTGTCAGCCATAATTCCAACCTAAATTCAATTCGCGGAGGATCAAAACTGGCAACAAAACTAATAATTACTGCTTCTTCAGTGTCAGTTAATTGGATTAAGTTATTTTGCTCGGCCAGTTTCAGTTGTTTGTGAGTTTTTATTTTTGTTTTTTGGTCAATCCACACCTTGAAGGAATTTTTGAAATCAATAAACAAAATAATAAATTCAATGTGCTTAAGTAAATTTAGTAAATTGCAATCATTCTTTGCCATTTTATTGAATCACGTTGTGGAGGTCCCAAGTTATTAAATTCTACTGCAAGAGCTTCCCACTTGTTTGCAAGATCCGTCTTTTCCAGCATTCCCCTTGCAACACTAGGGCTTTCTTCCATAAACTCAACCATTGTTTCTCAGTGGTTTCTATCGCTTAGGTGCTATTCTGCTCCTAAATAAAGGAATTTCTTATAGACCTAAAGCCCGCAGCAGCTTTTGGGAGTGAAGTGGTAACCAAAATTCCTTGATGTGAAAGTGTAGACATACGCACCATTATATCAAATTCAACCGTCTGGCAGGTTTTTTTCAGCCGTGGTCGGGGGTAAGCGTTCGAAAATGGGCATTTCTTTCGATTTTGTGGTCGAAATGATAACCACATGAGTGATTCATCAAAAAACCGCTGATTACAAAAAAGTGTGTCAAAGACGGTTTGATTGAAAAAATCATTCATCATCAGATTCATCGGATGAAAAATTTAAAGTAATGTTTTCACTTTCATTTTCGTTTACAAAGATTCAAATGGTTTCTGGGAGAAAGCTTCATGCTTCTATTTACTGCAGCATTTTTCCAAATTTAGCACGGATATTTAGTTGTAACGATTTATTTTTTACAATAAAACGCTCCTACTTGGCGGCAATAAACTACCTTCAAAACCAGCGGATAAAATATAATTTACTTTAGGCCTTACAGAAATATTTAAATTCTTAACTAACTTTTAATGTTTTTAAAATATTTTTCCGAAGTTGGTTTGTAAGTTTTGTAAAACAACTCAAATCGTATTTCATTTAATTTAAGGCCGGTTGTTTTACATAATTTGCAAACAAATTCTTGAAGTTTTGGTATACCATTCTTTTGGTAATACCTTTTAGGAAAAACGTTATCGGGGTTTTGAGTTGAATAATGTATTTAAAAAAAGCTTTAAATGCATCTGGCAAGCAGAAGGCTGAAAGTAAAACGTCTTGGACACATTTTTTTGTAAATCAAGGGATTTTTTCTGTTTTTTTGATGTATCACTCATGTGGTCATCACTTCGACCTAAAAATCGAAAAATTGGCTGAAATAAACCGCCAGATGGTTGAATTTTTTAGTACCCGTGGAGTGATTGTAAGTGCGTTGGACTGTCATGCTAGAGTTCTTGGGTTCAATACCTGCCTGTGCCACCTAAAGTTTTTTATCACGGGTACTGCCTCTCGCGAGGAATTGACAAATCTTCAAAAAGTAATTCTTGGGATGAAAAGTGAATTCTGAAATTAGACGTTCGAATTCGGCATAAAAACTGTAGGTCCCCTCCATCCTTGAAATGACTCGCGATACTGGAATGGTGGAGAGTTGTAAGTCACTAGCCCCTAGTTCTCTACCTAGTTGCCCCACCTGATTTATTTTAGACAGTTGTTTTTAATATTGGTACGTTTATCTACCCATTCACATCAAGGAATTTTATATATCAATACACTTCCAAAATTTGCTGCCAGCTCTTAGACTATTATTAGGAAAAAAAAAGTAATTCACTAATTTTGTATAAGTAAAACTTAAATTTTTGCACCGTGGCCGACAAAAAAAAAAAAAAAACAAATATGTATTTCACAAGTGAAACATAACTCATTCCCAATTAACTTTTGATAGGTATTCACAATCAGTCAAAATTTATGAACTAAAACTAATAATACCAACTTATCAAATAATTGATAGAAATTATCTATTTTCCAAATGATACTTATAATAAGTGAATAAATAAATTTTTCTAAAAAATATAATTTAAAAGTTACCAACAGCATTTTGCATATGATAAAACAAGTTTAATTTCAATATCTTCAATTGTTCCCAAAATTTTTAGTCGAAAAGAATTTTTACCAATTTTAGTAGCAGTTTTTAAATGTTTTTATTTGTGTAAGTACATATATGTATAAGAAAATACCGCTTATATTTCTTAAGACGATTATATTACGTTAAAAACAAAATTTTGCATAGAATACAATCATTTTGAAGTCAATACCTTCATTTATTCAATTGGTATTCATTTATACCAGTAGATTTTTATCGAGAACAGAACAACTATTTTTACCAATTTTTATTGCAAATGAAAATGACACAAAAATCAAAACAAAACAATCCTTAAAAAGACAGGGTTAAAATCCTTTTTTGAGAAAAATGTCTATAGTATTATTTATTCCAAGTTTCAATTTTCTGTCTACAGCATAGAGGAAATATATTATCTAGAGTCCCGACTTAATGGGTTTGCTCTCTTTCGGCCTACAAACTAAATTGAGCGAATTTTGCCCATTAGCATAAGCATGTGTTAGTTGTCCCGTGCATTTCTAATGGGAAAATGCAGATTCTATGTAGTTGTTACGGGCTTTTAAGAGAGTTACCTCAAACAAAATTTGAGGGTGTTTCAGGCAAGACGGGTACCAGTCGGGACTCTAGATAATATATTTCCTCTATGGTCTACAGTGTGTTCCATGGTAATGGTCCATCATAATGTTAATGACCTATCAGAATTCGTTAATTTGTCTGTACTGCTTCCTAACAAATTTCGAGCAAGGGTTGTTATTAAAGAAAATAAATGAACTGGCAAGCAAAATCTTCAACCATACCCTTTTCTACTACAAATTAAAAATCGCTGGGAATTCAGTTTAATCGAGTGTGAAGAAAAGGGATTACGAATCTATTAGCAAAAAAAAAGAAAGTATTTGATTTCGTTTGTTTCTTCTAATTTATATAGTTATACTCATATGTATGTATATATACTTAAGGTACATTACCTCTTTCAGCCAATGATCCACTTCGGCCTAAATTAATTCGAAATGTTTCCAAAATGCAAACAGCAACTAAAATAAATGAATCCTTTGCAAGAGTATGTCCATGGTATGACAAGTTAATCGCCTTCAGCAATCCCATACCCAATTCGCAACAGGCAAACATGCCAAAATAAAATGAATTCAAATAGATGAGGACTTCATATGCTAAACTGGGACTACCCATGATGATTTATTCCTTCCTCTGCGTACTATTTATGATCCAATGATGATAACAATATTATTTTTTTCCATTTGTGGTTAGTTTTAATAACCAAATTGTATATAACCTGTGATGAACTTTCAATTAAAATAAAATTTAAAGCAACACAACACAGAATTGTTCGTATTTTCAGGTAAAAATATACAAAAACACTGATTTAATTAAAAATAGAACATTGACGGCACCACTTTATCTATGCAAATACAACAACAACAAAAATACTTGGGAACATTGTGCCCAACAGACGAACAGACAATTTTTCCCATTGAGTGTCTGTTCATCATCACTGAACTGATGTTCAGCAGTTTTACTTTTATAAACGAGTAGGATGCTTTTTTTGTGCTGTTTAGCTGAGCTCACTGCTCAGTCCTCAATGTATATAAGCTTGTAAAAGTTGTCGCCTTGCCTGACGGTATTTTTAGACTCCCTACATACTAGGTATGGTAAAGACTGTAGAGTATAGTAGAACAATATATTACGTAGATTGAGGTTGAGTCTTTATGGTTGCGAAGCACTTGGAAAATTGTTTGGAATATCGAATATTGACGATGAAAGCGGAACACGCTCTCTAAAAAAGCTATTAAGAAAATATTTTTTTCTTAGTCATCATTTTGTGCTTCGGCTTCGATGACTACATTGAAAATTGTTAACCATATTCGTTTAATGTTGGATTGTCATAAGAAAAAAAAAAAGAAAATTGTTTTCAAAAGTTTCATTGATTACGAATTTATTAATATACCTATACCAACTATAAACCTATTGCTATCAGAACAAGGATGCTGTGCTTGAATTGTCATCGTGGAGATTTAGTCGAACAAAGTTCGGTGTAAGGAATGGATGATGTTGAGGGCAATTCTTGCATAGAAGAGGAAGATTAAGAGAAAGTAATTAAAAATCAAATTAAAGTTTCATAAAAAAACACATTAATTGAATTGATTTGTATTTATTTCAGTTATCCTTTTAATCAACTGATGGTTAAAAAAAAAAAACAAAAACCATTTTGTTTGGTGCAATCGAACATGGATTGAAACATTTGAACCTTTATAAAGGATTCGATTTCCTCGACCGTCTCGTCAGTCTCATCTTCCATTCTTGTTGATTGTAGCCAAGCTTCAATTCAAAAAGGATCTTATGTGGTGTTTGTGGAATAAATGGATATTTCAGTGTTTGAACTATGTATGTATATAGACCTTGAGTTTAACTTAGTCAGCCAGCATCTTGTAGGTATAATTTTAATTTATTTTAATTCGAAATTAAATTAAACGTATATAATAAATTTACAGCTTCTTTGTGACAAGAAACCTTCTTTGCTCGGTAATGTTAGATAGATTAGATTTGTGTCTTTATTCCCCCTTTATAGGATATAAAGTGAAAAGTTATGTTTATGAAATCGATAAAGTTCGATAAGGGTGATATTTTTCTAAATTTATGCAGCCTGAATGGATTTTGCTTAAACTATTATTGAAAATACATACATACAGTGTTGGCCAAAACATTAGCAACTATAAAAGTACCTAAATCTTTATGTAATTGAAAAACTAATAACTTTAATTAACCATGTTAATTTTGTTTCTTAAATTTAATTACATTATATATGTACAATGTATGTACATACTTCTGAATAGACAACACGAAAAAAAGTTTTCAAAACAGTTGAATATATGTATTTATTAGGTGTTTTTCACTTCACGGGCAAGCTAATCAGTGTTCTTAGCTAACTTTTGTAAAATCGGCAGAAACAAAAACTCTAACGAAATAAAAGAATATAAAAGTGGAATGAGTCAAGTTGAAATATCGGAAAAATATTCCATTTCAAAATCAGTGATTTGCCGATTAATAAAATTTACAAAACCAAAAAGTCATTCCAAACGGTACATCGACAATGGCGGATCCAGGGGAGGTCGTAGGGGTCATGACCCCCCGTGGGAGATAATTTGTGTGTTTTCTTTTTCGAAAGAAATTCCCTTTAATTCAAAACTAATCGTATTGCGTTAAAGGACATGACCCCCATTATATTTTGAATTATTAATGTTTTGTATGTAATATACATATGTATGTATGTATATGAAAACAAAATTTGTATTTTACTTCCTTAAACTTTGTTGCTAAAAGTACTACTTTTAACTGAAGACTGGACCAAGAACATAATATGAATCGGATATTCAGCCCTATTCCAAAAACACAGCACAAATTCATCAACTTTTGACCAATGGACGATCCAGGGGGGGGGGTTCATATGAGCCATAAAGCTTATACAGTCAAGTTGTATGTATGTATAAGTAAAGATTTAATTTGAAGATTTGTTAGTAATTTAACGACATTCACCAAAAAGCGGTTTGCTATCAAAAACAACTCAAATTTTTATTTTCACTCAATTTAGAGTTTGAAAAAACTTTAGTCATGCTTTGAATTATTTTCATAAAATTTGTTTCTAAGAAAAAGAGCAAATATTCAGGTTCTTTAGAAGAAACCTTGAATAAGAAATCGTCAATTTAAAAATATGTGATTTTTTTAAAACTTTCTCTAAATTTTGTATTCTTCATTTGGCTTCTTTCTACAAGAAAAACATATTTTGGAATGGCTCCAGAAGGGTACCCCTCATAAAACCTTCATTTTTTTTAAAAGTTTCTCAAGAACTAATCGGTCCGATTTCAATAATCTTCTTTTTCTATGCAAGCTCTTGTCGATGATCAAATGATCAAATTGATAACGATTTTTGATATTAAAAAATGTCTTTTTTTTTATTTAAAAAAAATATTAATTTTGCTTACAAAACTCGATAACGAAATTTAAATGTAAAATGTATATCTATAAACACTTTATTTAATGCTTACCAAAAATATTTTTAAGATCAAATTTAAAATGATTTTCGAAAAAAAATAAGTTACAGTTTTAAATCTTAAAATATAGGAAATATTTTTAAACAAACTTTTTGGAATACAGTCGTACATTTTTTTTTTCAAAATTGATTTTCTGTTGAATACAAAAGATCTTAAAAAAATAAATAAATCTACCTTTGAAGTGAATTTGCTTTGGATTCTCTAAAACTGAGATTCAAACACGAATTTCAATAATATAAATGTCCCAAAAACAGCAAAAGTGACACTTTTGTTAAACTAATGGGTAATTGAAAAACATAATAAACGGGGCATATCTATTGATATGCAAGCTTTGCATCACTTGAGATTTGAAGTGAAAAGAGATTCTGAAACGTATAATTTGTGAGTGCCACACAAAAGTTTCTTCCCAACTTATTTGTTTACCTGAATTTGTTTTAATATAATTTTTTAGAGAAATTATGTACTTAAATGCACCTATATCCTCAAATTCAAGAACCAAGCATTTTTCTCTCTAGAATTTTTAAGTTTTGTTGACTCCTTTAAGGTAAAAATACGAGTAAGCAGACTGATATCGATAGTAATAATAGACTCCCGAAAATTGAGTCCGAAAAAACTACTTCAAAAAAAGCCCGACAGTTCTTTATATCAGATCGTCTCTCTTGAATTTTTGTAGCGTTCTTCGTATTAATAGAAATGGAAACAAGAAAAGTATATTTTATTTTTCGAAAAAAGCTACGTTTCAAAACAATTTCTTACATTTCTGCGTGAAATGCACCAAAAACCCTCTAAACTATTGTTTTTTAACTCTTAAATATGGCATATTTAGAAAACTGTTGGAATCTTTGGAATGCTTTCATATGTAGGGAGTCATCCAAATTAAATAGTTAGATTATACCTTGCTGGACAACAGTGTTCTAAAATAATTTGATAACTAAAGTTGCCACTTTAGCAATTGAAATCTGTAAATGTTAGGTTAAGATACACATTATGTTATTTAAATTTTGTTTTGTACTGTGACATTTTGCAAAATGTAATGCTGCCACATGCTGGGGATAAGTTGCCTCTGTAATGAATATTTCAGCAGGACAACGACCCAAAGCACACGTCCAATATGGTTAAGACGTGGTTTCAAGAAAACCTGGTTTACGTGTTACAATGTCCCCAGATCTCAACACCATAGAAAATCTACGGGAAATTGTAGATCGACGAATTGTAAAGACTAAAAAGAGGCTGGGATGCGACTTACACTGATAACTTCCCATCCCGTCTGTCGATTTGTCTTGCTTAATAGGTTTGTAGGTTTTCGTGTTTTGTTAAAAAAAGTTGTCAGTTGGATTATTCTTAAAAATTTTAAATTACCAACAATATTTTGCATGTAATGATTTTTGATTTCAAAATCTATTTTTGTTAACGAGTTTTTGGTCGAAAACCAGTTGTTATCAATTTTATTAGCATTTCTTAAAAGTTTTTATTTCTTATATATAAACAAATACAAATTGGATGAATGAAATTAATTTGAAGTCAATATTTTCTATTGATCACGAGATATCGTGTAGATTTTATTTTTTAATGAAAAAACGGACTGTTGGATTTTTGTAAAAAATGTACTGAATGTCGAAAACAATATTTTCTGTGAGATAAAATTAGTTTGAAGCCAATATTTTAAAGTTTTGAAAAGATATTTGAGTCGAAAGTAAATTTTTACCAAGTTTTATTCAGCCCTATCATGAATTCCATCGTAATCGAAAATTTGTACGAATCCCGAAAAACTGTATCCATGAAATCCGTTCGTGTGGAAAATCTCATACAATTTTGCATTACGATCGGAATTCATGATACAGTTTTTCGGGATTCGTAAAAATTTCCGATTACGATGGAATTCATGATAGGGCTGATTATTTTTATTATTTTTTTTAAGTTTTTATTTTTTGTAAGAAAACTGTCCATTAGATTCTCAAAATTTTACTGAATGTTGAAAACATTATTTTTTATAAAATACAATTAATTTGAAGCCAATATCTCAAATTTTTGAAAATATATTTGAGTCGAAAATCAATTTTTACGAACTTTTATTAATGTTTGTTTTAGGTTTTTATTTTTTATAAAAAAAACTGTCAATTCGATATTTTTTTGATTTATAAAAAAAAAACGGTAATTGGATTTTTTTTCCAAAAATATACTAGTTTGGTATCACGTTACAATTTATAATTTACAAATTAATTCAAGTAGCTAGCGTTATTTGTTCATGGGATATTTTGGGCAAACCAAAGTTTTTACTTTTTTTTTTAATTGCTGTGGTTAAAAAAACCACCCACTAATTTTTTTGAGAGTCCTTTCTGCATTAGTATCTGTATAACAAAACGTATTTGAAGTCGATATCTCTACTGGTTCTTGAGCTATAGACGACGAAAACGTCGAGAAATGTCAACATTTTCAATCGGACCGATTACAATAACTTAATATGGGAAGTAAAAAATGATCTGCTTGATCAAATTAAAATGGCTATGAAATGTTTCCCAAACAACATAAAAAATACTAGCAATATTTTAGTAAGTCTAAAAAAAATAAATGTATTTTTTAAAAGTTGTTTTTGTTTTGACCAGGCTAATATTGAACGAATTGTACTAATTGTGCTATATTCAATGAACTATTACAAAAAAACATTTTGTTTTATTTTCCATTAGAAACTGTTAATTTTAATTTTAATTTTAAAAACAAAAATATACAATAATTGAATCCTAAATTTGTTTTTTTAATTATTTAATAATTAAGGCAATAACAGTTGCTTTTGTTTTGGCCAACACTGTATATAAACATAATAATTTAAAAAAAATATCTTACTGTAAAGAGTCGTCAAAAAGTTTAAAGGCAAACAATTTAAAAGTTTTTTTTTTTACTCAAATTAACTGTAATAACAATTACAATAACGACAGTTTTTTCTTGAACAAATTCAATATTTCCCTATTTTAAATATTAAGATAATTTCTAAACGAATGAAAATCTAAAATTACTGATACAGCATTGGTTTATGCATACAATTGAAGCATTGAGAGGAACAAGGGGTTAAGTGACAATAATTGTAAAGTTTCAAAATATAAGGCTTCAAAAGATGACAACTTTTTTGTGGTTAAGAACGTACGCTTTTTCATAATATTAATAAATAAAGCACAAAAAAGACTTTTTTAAAATATATCCTTTAATTGATTTCAGAGGTATTTTGTTCAACATATTCTCCTATAAAGTGAACTTAACACCTTGTTGAAAACAAAAAATAAGTTTTTTTTTTAAATTAGTAAACAAAAAACGAAGGGCTTTAGTAATATTTTGTATCTTTTAGTTTCCTTATTAATATTAGTTTTTGACTTCTATATCAATTCTTCTTAAAATATTCTACATTAAGTATGTACATTTGCCTTTTCTTATGCATTCAACCTTTTCACGAAAGCTTATTTTTTTTATTTAAAATAGGAAGGTTCAGACGACATAAGGGACTTGGCAAGTTTCTAGTTTCTGATTGGCCAAAAAATTGCTTTCCAGCTAGAACAACTTTATTGAAAAGTTGTCTGGAAAGTTAAACAAGACAAATCTCCGCTACTATCAAGTCAAGTGTATTTACGTCAAAATATCAGCTGAAAGCTGAAACCCATAACTCTCTGATTTATTTATTTGGTGCACCATTTTGTTTAAAGTTTTATGTAAAAGGATACCTTTTTATATTGAAAAATGACTTTTTCTTTTCAATACAAGACGCCACTAATGTTGGACTTTTTGTAGAAAATAATTGTGTTGGAAGTTTCTGCAAGTAAAAGATAGTTAAGTAGAGTTCAAAGTTTGAAAAATGAATGACATCTGAAAAATAGCTGTGTTGGCCTTATTTAGCGTTCAAAGAATGCAGTTGACTGCAAATGAAGTTGCTTATGTCGTCTGAACCTGCCCATTGTATTAAGTTGTGTTTCTGAATTTCTGATATTAAGTTTATCTTGAAGATAATCTTGAAGATCGAAAACAACTAATTTGAGAAAGCACTTTTCATGACAAAAATTATTCTTGGAGGATTTGTCAATTCTTTGCAAGAGGCATGCACCCGTGAAAAAAAACTTGAGATGGCACAGGCAGGGATTGAACCCAAGACCTACTAAAAAATAAAATTTGAAATGCTAAACTTATTCAGTTTCAAAATTAGACCAGTTTAAGACGTACTAGTTCCTTATACTAATTTGTTAAATTATGTTAGGCACTAGTGATGTACTTTTTGGCCTAGCTAGACTTGATACAAGGACAGACAGTGGACAGAAATTTCGGGGTAATGTGTTCAATGTGTTCTATTAAAGTGTTGCCGTGCTAAAGAATTATTATGATTGGAAAATTTGTAAGTGAGTTTATTTATTTTTCCTTTTCTATTGTTCTTTACTTGAAATTGAAAAATACGTCACCTATGTATACTTAGTCAAACAGACAATATTTTACTCCCATTAACTGTTTTTCCATTTAAAGGCTGGTCAATAATATTACAAATTGAAATAAAATTTGAATATATGTATATGGACATGATTTTCTACTCTAGCTTCATTTCATACATACGTAAATAAAAATAAACTTTTTAAAAATAGAAACAATATTATAGTATTTTTTCAGTCAATTTTACTTTTCTACACCAATATTAATGTAATGGAAATGGTGATAAGAAGATGGGGCTAAGTAATATTTTAAGCTTTGTATGTTTGTTTGCAAAAATAATTGTACTTAAATTTCTGTTTTATCTCTTCGACATTAAGTTTCGGATTTAGCCCTTCTGTATAATTGTCTACAAAACACGCATCAGGCAAGCTACAATTCCATCTTGACCTGTATTTTGTACTTTAAACAAATATTACTGATTCGTTCTTCAATTTGACAACAAACCGTTTTACATAAAACATCAAATAGAATTGTGCAAAAAAATAAATAAATCACAGAGTAACTAAGTTCAGCTTGAAGTTGAATGAAAAATTATAATTAGCTGTCATTTTGACAAAAATGGAATTGACTTGATAATTAGGTAGATTTTTCTTGACTAACTTTCAAGTCAACTTTCCAATAAAGTTGCCTTAATTGGAAGACAATTTTTTGGTAGTTGGCCAATCAGATGCTAGAAACTTGACTTACTTTCAAGTCCCTTATGTCGTCTGAACCTGCCCATTGATATTTAGAGGTTGCCCACCGAGTGTTTACATTTTCCGTGCAAACTTAAAAACCTGTTATATTTATGTCATAAGTGTGGTGCATAGTTAATTGTTTAATTGTGATTTAGTGCAAATTCCACTATTTTTTAAGCATTTATATTGTATATGTGTCATGTATTTTTACACTGACTAAAGGCATCATTTATTAAAACAAACCAGAGAATCAATAAAATAAACAATTAATGCACTTATTACTAAAAATTAACACAAAACTTAAAAATTAATCAATTCCTCTCATTCCAGTTTTAAGGCCCTTTACTTAATGCCCTTGAATATCAAAAGCTTAGCACTTCTGTGGATAAATCACTTGAGAACCGGATTTCTTTGTACAAAAACCAATTTATATTATATATATTTCTTTAACATTTAGTTTTTAAATTATGTTATTTAAATTTAGTCTAAGAATTCTAGTTAAAATATAACAGGAACTGGATACATGATTTCAGGGTACTTTCCAATGCCCAACCTAATATAACTTTAACAAAGAAATTGGGAAGGTTCAGATAACATAAGGCCAGGGACTTAAAAGTAAGGCAAGTTTCTAGTATCTGATTGGCAGCTTTCAAAAAACCGCCTTCCAATTAAGGCAACTTTATTGGGAAGTTGACTGGTAAGTTAGTTAAGAAAAATCTTCCTTACTATCAAGTCAAGTCTACTTATGTCAAAATGGCAGTTGATAGTCTTTTTTCATTCAACTAAAATTTTAACTTTATTACTCTAT
Source organism: Eupeodes latifasciatus (assembly GCA_920104205.1). Lineage (NCBI taxonomy): Eukaryota > Metazoa > Arthropoda > Insecta > Diptera > Syrphidae > Eupeodes > Eupeodes latifasciatus. Next base: position 182,978,665 of record OV049924.1, read on the forward strand.
GAATTATTTATTTTCTGCACAATTCCCTTAAATGTTTTGTACAAAAGGGTTGCTTCTCAAATTGGAAGAGAAATAAGTAAAATTACTTTACTAAACAAAATACAAATCTTCCTAGACTTTTAGCTTGCCTGAAGACGGTTTTGTAGACAACAACGTCTTTAGTAGCTTTTGTACAATGAACTGAAAATAAAGGTTAGTGAAGTAAAGTTATAAGTTTGAAGTTTATGACACTTGAAAAACTAACTAGTTGCCTTGGTCAAAATGAGCAGGTTCAGCCGACGTAAGGGACTTAAAAGTTAGAGAAGTTTCTATTATCTGATTGGCCAGCTGCCAAAAAATGGCCTTCCAATTAAGGCAACTTTAATGGAAAGTTGACTGGAAAGTTAGTCAAGAAAAATCTCCCTAACTATTAAGTCAAGTCTACTTCTGTCAAAATGACAATTGATAATGTTTTTTTATTGAAGTGAAAGCTGAACTTTATTACTCTACGGTTTAATTATTTTCTGCACAACTTCACTCAATGCTTTCTGTAAAAGGGTTCGTTGTCAATTTGTAAAAGAAATAAGTAATATTTCCTTACTATACAAATCGTGATAGACTTGTTGCTTGCCTGAGTAGTGTTTTGTAGACAATAATGTTTTTGGTAATTTGTGTATTGTGAACTTAAAGCAGAGGTTTGTGAAGTAATGTTCTGAATTTGAAATTCAAAACTAAAATTTACGTTCGTAGAATGAAGTTGACTACAAATGAAGTCCCTTATGTTGCTTCAACCTGCCCAATGTATGTTAAAAAAATGCAGTTGACAGTAAATGAAGTTCCTTATGTTGTCTGAACCCGACCATTGAACCATCACACCACCAACCCACCAGACAAATTCCAACAGTTATATTGTAAACACAGTCATCTTTAAAAAATGAGCATAACTTCTCTTAGGAAAGTGGTATTGATTTGATTTGAGTTCATTAAATCAAGCATTGAAAGAATAAAGATGCGTATATGTACATAAATCTTACCAAAGAATAAAAGTACCTACATAGTTATTCCCGGCTTGTTTTGTTGCACTGCATTTAAAATTTGTATTCAAACACTTGCAATATCATCATAAATTATTTTAGTCTCGTATCATAAATAGCAATAAGTTATCTTGATTAAATTACACAAACCAATGATGATTTTACATAAATACTTAATTTTCTTTTATGATCAAATTAAGTTTTTTTCTGTCCCACAAACAAAACAATACTTTTTAAAAAGATTAAGATGTCCTAAACTCGATTTTGTTCTTAAATTTTTCTAAGACACCAGGTTTTTAAAATATGTATGCCCCTTTTATAAATAAAATTTAAAGCATTTTAGTATCTCACTTAGTTTCTCTTTATGAGTCTTTGTTTGAATCTATATGAATTTTCGGGAAAAACTTGCATTTGATACTTTCATAAGTTTGCAAAATACGTTATGGACTTAACTTTTAGTACTGGTTTCGAATCCAGGCTTTAAATTTAGCTAAAAATACCCGTTTTCAACATAATTTCTAAATTTGTTAATATATTTCAAAAACTTGATGTAATGGAATTGTTTAAACAAAACTTACTTTCAAACCTTTTTGTATTTTGTTGTTAAAAACCATTTTAGCAAAAATAGTTTAGCGTTTCTTTTATATTTTTGTAAGAAAGATGAAATCACACTACTTTTGAAGTTTTTGTCGAATATTATATGGAATAATATACATAAGTATTTTAACTGAATATTGGCTAATCGATTTGTAAAACCAACGCGGATTTTATTGAAAAAAAGTTTCTTTATAAATTTAAATAGCCCCAAACAGCTTTATATGAGATGTTGTATTGTGAAGTAAAAACAGTTCTATACATGTAAAATTGTAATGGACTTTCACTTGTTTAGTACAGCTTTAAAATATTGTTTGTGAGCAGATGGATGATTCAATGTATGGAAATTGTTCGATATATTTTTTGGTTTCTGAAATTGTATGTACGGGTGTTTTGTTGGCTAAGATTTTCTTTTTTGAAGACATTAAGGATCCAGTGGCCTGTTTATGTTTTAGTTTAAAATAATAACATATTCGAGACATTGTTACATTTACTTGATATTGTTTTCAAATGAGAATTCTAAACTGTTGGTTTGTCTTGAATTTTCAACTTTCTTTTTGTTTTTTTTTTAGGAACAATTTCGACAAATTTAGCAAAAACAAATTTAAAATCACTCAGTGCCCAAAAATCGTTATGGATAGGTCTCTAAAAATTTTGTTGGGCAATTATAGACCCACAGTTAAAGGGTTTGACTTTTCTAGCACACACTTTTTTCTCGCGTAATTTGTATGTTCTTTCCTTTGATCGTGTAGTTTTTAATTACGTTTTTACCACATTGATGGAATTGCGGGTTTTATTTTTGGTGGTACACTTGTATTTGTCAAATTCTGTGGAAAACGCAATCGATCTCATTATTCTCTGGGTTTCTTGCTGTCTCTACGTGCGTTTGCAACGATCCAACATCATCTGAACTAGATTTCTCGCATTATCATTCATGACTCTTTGGGTAATACCAACGTAGAAATAAATGTTGTATTTTTTATTATGGATTTTAGAAAGCACGGATCATTTATATTTTACCGTTTGCCCCCTTAGCAAAAATTTGCCATGCTTTGCCCTATTAGCATGGGAAAGATAAAACCAGAGGTCCAAATAATTCATTCATGAAATTTCATGATTCGAATCGAGTCAGGATGCCATCCTAACCAACACGTCAAAAGTACCCCAAAATCCTCTTTAACCATGTGCAATATGTACATATTGAACCAAGACAATTGTTTTTATTTTAAAAACGCTTCCTCTTGTCTTTATCTCCCAAAAAAGCACCCTTTGTATGTATTGTGGCAAAACATTGCAAATTTTCGCTAAGGGGACAATTCGTAAAAAATAAATGTGTCGTGCTTTTCTAAAATCCATATACATCCTGCGTCGATTTAAATCATTTAATTTTATGAATTAATTATTTGGAGGTTCAGGTTATATTTTTGCTAGAATTCCCAGACTAGCTATATGATAGCTAACGTATTTTCCCCGATTATAATACCGTTTGCTTTTGGATCTTTTTCGCTTAGAACAAAATGTCACTACATACAATTATTTGTGCATGATATAACAAATTGGTCCATTTAGTATTAAGAAGTGGAGTTGAGTTAGACTTTATTTTAATGTTTACTATAGAAAGTAGAAAATGTATGAACAATTATTCTATTCCATACAAAACACCTGTTCAAACAATTGCCAATAAATTTAACATGAACAATTTGTCTCCCAGAACAAACTGGCCATAAATAACATACCAAATGATATTAGGTTTTAGAGGACTTACATAAATAGCCCTTTAAGTTTTCTTTACCAATCAATTCAAAATCGTTTCTTAAAGTTTTAAAAAAGTGCACCTTAATCCAAAAAACTCTTTTTATATCAACATTGATAATGTACAGTGTAATAATTTGAAAAAAAAAGAAGTATAAAGATACATAACATTTTTTGCTGTCACAAAGTATGTTGAAATAGTTTCCAAAATACATATCATCTAAATATCATTTTAATTTTTAATAAAATTGTGTAAAATATATACAAAAATTATCACTCAGACTTTAAGAAAAGTAAGAGATTTTTTTATTTACCTTAAGTACCTGGTACAGGTAAATTGTCCGCCGACGGCCCAAGCTAGCAGGTATGTATACCTTAAGAGTATACACTAACACTATTCTGTACGATACCAGAAAATAAGTAACGTCTGGCGGCCCTGGGCTCTTACTCTATGTGCTTGGCTTGTGCCGTTGGTCTTTGACAGCTGTCATTTATGTTCTGAATATGAGTATTAATGGTATAATATTAGTATTAATTAATTAAAAATACGGCGACGAAAATGGCCAAAAATAATTCTTGTAGTACAGAACTCCAGAAGCTCATAGTACATTACTGTCAGAATGAAAACGAGTCAATTGATTCCATAGGGCAGGTTCAGCCGACATAAGGGACTTGAAAGTAAGGCAAGTTTCTAGCATCTGATTGGCCAGCTGCCAAAAAATTGCCTTCCAATTAAGGCAACTTTATTGGAAAGTTGACTGGAAAGTTAGGCAAGAAAAATCTCCCTTACTATCAAGTCAAGTCAACTTATATCAAAATGACAATTGATCATATTTTTTAATTCAACTAAAAGCTGAACTTTATTACTCAATGATTTATTTATTTTCTGCACAACTTCATTTAATGCTTTCTGTAAAAAGGTTCCTTGTAAATTTGGAAAAGAAATACGTAATATTTCTTTAAAATACAAAATAAAAAATCATGATGGACTTGCAGCTTGCCTGAGGAGTATTTTGTAGAAAATAATGATTTTGGTAGTTTTTGTACTATGAACTTGAAGTAGAGGTTTGTGAAGTAAAGTTCTGAATTTGAAATTCATGACACTTGAAAAACTAACTAGTTGCCTTGGTCAAAATTTACGTTCAAAGAATGAAGTTGACTGCAAATGAAGTCCCTTATGTTGTCTGAACCTGCCCATAGCTACATGATTTAGCTGCTCAAAAAACATGGTATTTGGTGCAATTCAAGTCTATAAAAAGACTGTCAGCTTTGAAACCCCAAGATGAAAAGTCCACGCCAAAAGAAGACAGATTAATATGCTAAATTAGAAAACCCGATTCTTTTTTGACTTAAGCAAAAATTAAAGAAGTTGTTTCACCCCAATTGAGTCAAGAGCTATCAGTTACAACTAGTTATAAGGCGTCAAGTTTTAGAACATAGGCTTCGTGGATGTATTGCCAGGAAAAACCACATGACGTTTGCTAAGTTTCACGCAAAGCTATAGGAATCTTGAAAAATATGCTTTTGAGTAATGAATCCAAATTTAACATGTTCGGGTCAGATAGTAAAGTGCATGTTAGACTCCCTCAGAAGAAGGAGTTGGATCTTTTAAAAACCGTTATGCATGGTGGAGCAAACATAATGGTTTTAGGTGCACACTTGGGGCAAGGAGTTCACCCATTAGTAAGAATAATTCGAAAATGTCCATTGACTATGCTTTCCAGCACGATAACGAACCAAAGCATACAGCACGGATTGTTAAGTAGTGGTTTGCTGATACAAAAACAAATGTTTTGGATTGGCCCGCTCAAAGTCTAGACTTGAATCCTATTAACAACTTGTGGTCAGAAGTTGTGAAAAGGCAAAAATCCAAGAACCCAAACGATTCTGAGGGACTTTTTTAAAATAAGTATATGAGATGCCACGCCAAGTGCGATTTGGGTTAAATAAATAATTATTACTTTTATACTGTTAACTTGAATAACTTTCCAGTTAAATCCCCATTTAGTGAAAAGGCGTTTCACATATGTACATATACATATCCTTCTCATAAATTTATGTGTTGGGTAGCTACTTGTAAGTTATTCCAAATTTCCAGTGTTGTAAATGTTTGAATGAATTGAGAAAAAACTGCAAAATCGCTCATTGTACCCGCCGTTTTCGGGTTTATTGCATTATTTCTGTAATTATTGGGTAAGAATGTGATTTTCATTTATTAGAATGTTGTTTTAATGTGCCTTTGTGTGGCGTTGAAAATTTCGTTCTTTAATGAAAAATGAAAAACAGACTCCGTCCAAATATTCCATTTAGTTTGTTTTCATTTGAAATACGCGATTTTTGTGTGGTTTTATAATTCTGTGACAAAAAATTATCGAATTCATTTTGTAAGGTATCAAAAACAACTTTAAAAAAGAAAATTAAGAACATCGTTGCATTCAGGATAGCACTTTTTACACTGTTAACTGTGAGTTATTTGAGCTATTGGGTACTTAATTCATCCTATAAGTTACTAGGCATATTATCTTTTAGTAAGACCTATCCAGTTTTTGTGAAACTCTAATGTGAATTTTATCTGCTGATAAGGTCCCAAGTAGTTTGACTGTGACTTTACTTTTATATTGTGGAATAGGCCATTAGTGTCACGCTCTTAATTTGTATCACAACCTCAACAAATTTTATTTAAAAAAAGTTATGCAATTGATTATTGCTACAAAATTCTTGTTTATAATTCTATGGCCACCACTGTATATACATATGTACATTATAATGCTTTTCTTTGTTCACACTTTTTCTTTAACCAAAATCTTTCATCTCTTAACACCTTTCAGAAGCTCATTTAAATTGTATGTTTTTATTTATCGAATAACAAAAATACCAAGACCAGTTTAATAAACAAATCCAATTAACCTCTAATACCTTATAATAGTGCAAGGGCCCCCTTTTTGAGAACGTTTTACTTTTGGGAACTCAAATAAATTTTCCTTTGGAAGTGCAATAGCCAAGTAAAAATATTTTTGTTTACGACTTCCAAACGTGCCCTGTATTAGGTACACAAACCTTACATACATCTCAAAAGCGAAATAAAATCAAAACTATTTTATTCGAAGTCCACTGATGCGGTCATAATCATAAATTCTCGCATTATGACTAACCGGATGCTATAAATATTGAAATACAAATTTTTCTATTGAGGCTAATTACTTATCCACCAAAACTGTATCTAATATATAAAATACAAATTTATATATAAAAACCAAAAAAATACGTCTTTGGGGTATTTCTGGGAGTTCACTGGGTTGGAATGTTAATGTTGTTAATTAATTTTGAAAGGTTTTTTTGTTTTTTTTTTTATACTCACCATCATTATTATCGTCATTTTTCTATCTCCGGTAATGTTTTTTTAAAAGAAAAACAAAAAACAAAGAAAACACAACGAACGCAATCCCAAAACACCAATTTCGTAACACTCTTGTTTCCAGTTTATGTTTAATGTGTTTTCAAGTCGTTTTTGTTAATTGTGCTGTATTGAACACACCCTCACCTTGTATCATATTCTTATTATTAAGCTCTTTAACAACGGTTTCAAGCACTGCTAGGTATACGTAACTGGCTGACACATAGCACAGATGAAGATTAACGCAAAAAACAATTCAGCCGCTTGCAAAGTTAACATTAAGGCACATAGAATGTATTCGAATTTTAGAATGTACTTTTGAAAGAATAGAAAATATGTTACACCAAGGATGCTGGGCAATGTCAATATTGCTGATAGAATCGCTTGCCATCCTGCAAAATAAATAATTAGGCATTATAGAAAACACACCCAGCCAAAGATATAAAATTGGATTTTTCTCGTTTATTTACCTCGGTCACTCAAACTGCATTTTCTGCCTAAAACAATTCGAATCGTTTCCAAAATACATAACACCACAAGTAAGAAGGCCTCCCACCGATGGCTGTTGTCATCGTATTGCAAGTTGATTCCCTTCAATACCGTAATGCTGATCTCACTAGCAGCGAACATACCAAAATAGAATGAATTGAGATACATTAGTATTTCGTATGATAAACTGGCGTTGAGCATTCTTTCTTTATTTGGCTACTGCTACTGTTGCTGCTCTTCCTCTCCAGATTCCAATTGAGTTATATAAATTATTCGTTCTTGAGCGATGGCTTCTGCTTCTGCTTCTTGGGTAGGCGGAATTATTGTTTTTGTGTAGTTTTTTTTTGTTTTGTTCGTTTACGAGTTTTCCAAAAATATTCGACTGCTTTTGGCTTGCTTGGTTTTTGTTTTGAGTATAAGAGACTTGTGTTGACTTAGGGCGGACTCTGGATAATATAGTGCTAGGATGACTTTTCAGTTCAACAAAAAGCGATGAAATATGGAAAACCTGGACTGGACAGATCGCCGTGTTATTGTTTTCTTTATATTATGGAATGGGTATCGAACTCGAACCCAACCCACGTGTCTTCGTCGTAGAGTAGATTGTTAGGAATTCAAAAGAGATTATATGCACTTTAAAGGTAAAGTAAATTTTATTGAAAATCTATTGGTTTTTGGTATAAAGTGTTGTTATTGTTGATGTGCTCGCAGTTTTGGAAAACATGGAAACGCACTGGACACAACGATGGTGACGACAATTACAAACGCGACGAGGACAACAACGAAATGACATGTTACTCCCACAACACCTACTCAAAAACGACATCATCGGCAGCGTATCGTTGACGCTCCGCGAGGCTAGGGATGAGTGCCTAACGCCTGTGTACCACACAGTAAAGAGCACCGTAGCTCTAGGCTATGTGTGAAGTGTTTGATCTGCTGCGAGATGATGGTTCTTTATTCTTTTGGACTTTCTTTTCTTTCAGAAATTTCAATTTTTTCTCGTTCATGTTTTGTTATTTTGTAGTTTCCTTTTTCACTTTTTTTTTAGTACATCCGATTTGTGCGCATCCGCCGGAAAAGTCGTTGTCGCTGTCGCTATCGGTCGTCGTCGTTGTTGTGGAAATGACATTACAATTAAGTACTAAATCATGGATTTTGTCGAACATATGGAACGATTTTCGATTTTATTTATTTAATTTTTCATTTTTAAGGCGAATGAAGAATGTGTATTATTTTGGCATGGGTGATGTTGATGTGCTGACTGGTGGGAAATTTGCCAAAGATAACCGATTGATACGAAAGTGACAGTTGGACTAGAATGTATTTTTGGACAAAATAAACGCATGTTTTTGTTCAAAAATGATGAGTGTTTTCTTAATGAGTCTTTTGAGTGTGCATATTTTAAATATGTACATAGGTGGGTATATATGTATATTTCATTAATAATATTCGATTTTTTTCTGATATATTTCGTTTCAAAATTAATGAGGCGATTTGAAATAAAATGTTTGTTATTGAAAATTGAATTCGAAAAAAGGGAAAATTGTGTTTTTTTTTTTTTGAACTGATGATGACCCAAATTCTTATTATTTTTCAAAAAAAATGTTTTACATCAATTAAGTAGGTATATGTAAGTAATAATATAAATATAAATATAAGCTAGGTGGCGCAACGATCCGTCATGTCAGGAATGCAGAAGACCTACAACCTACAGTTTTTATGCCAAATCCGAATAGATAGTTTGGGAGGTTACTTTTAATGACAAGAATTATTCTTGAAAGATTTTTCAATTCCTCGCAAAAGGCAGTACCAGTTAAAAAAAACATCGATTGAACCCAAGACCTCTGGCATGACAGACAGTCCTACGCACTAATCATCACGCCACGTGACGGGTATACATATGTACATAGGTATGTAGTTTAAAACAAAACATAAATTAGCCTATGTAATCACGTTTATGCTTAACGTTTTATGTATTGACCGCATAAGCCATGAATTTTTAAATCATATCCGTTTTAAAATAAAAATAAGCTTGTTAGTTTAAACCGCACTTTAGTAACTGCTTAGTAAGCATGACTAGGTAAGTGGAGACTTATTTTATAATTTATTAAAACACTTATTTTGCGACTCCCATTTTTATGTTTACATTAAAAAGCAAGCTTAGTATAGGAGAAATGTTGCTTCGAAATTGTGAACATTTTGACCTACCACCAAATTGAACAAAGGTAGTTTATCATACTTATACTATGTATATAGTTATGATTACTAATTTTATGACTTTATACAGCTGAGTCATAAAATTCGATGTACACGGGGAGCAATTTGAAATGAAATATTTCAATATTGGCAAACTTTTTGTCATTATATTCCAAAAACACAAGAGGGTGGCGAAAAACGCGTTGTTTTTATTTTTTTTAAACCTCTGAGGAATGTTTTCATTTCCAACATTTCACGAAAAGACAGAAGTTAATACAAAATATAATAATTACAGAATAATTTGATTGAAGCCGAGCGATGGCAAACATGCCGTTGCCTCTGCTGGTGTACCGAAGAAATCCTCCATGAAATCCTCACTTTCAACATTGAGCCTGATAAAGCATTCCACATTCGTCTAGTGCGGTTAAAAAAAGAATCCCTGTACTTAAACGAACGTTTGAAATTGGGCTGGAGGGTAAACTGATGAGCATTCCTAGATGTACGGGTATTACGATTGAATTGTTTAAGGGGAGGAATACAACTGGCGATTTCACTAGAGCATTTTTTATAAAAACATTGATAAAACAAAACAATAATAGGTATGAGACCTTGCGCCGGTTTTCAAGAGTACCAAATGTATCAGCAAGAGAAGAGCTCTCTTTTCAATTCTGCCCAAAAGACTCAAGTATGTTATTGGGACACCAGTCCAAATATGAGAATTATACTCTATTTTAGGGCGAATAAAAGCCTTGTAAATTATAGCCAGATTAGTAGGGGTAAAAAAACTTCTTGAATCGTCGGAGAAAACCTAAACACAGAACATTTGGCGATGTCAAATATCTATATGATCACTCCACACACAAGAGACGATTTGTGATGCACATGCCTAGAACTTAGTCTCCTCGATGCAAGTAACACCCATGGATAGTAGCATTGGGATACGCTTTTGCAACAGTACACATCAATGAGTTTTCGAAACACTAAATTTCCCCATGGACAATGCTGTCAAGATCAGAATTTATTGAGCTTAGCATACGCCGCGTTGGTAGTCTACATCCGAAGGAAAGGATGAGAATCTAAAAACGAATATGAAAAGCTGCATTTTAGATAAGAGAGCTTGGTGTAAAACTCTATCAAATGCCTTTAAAATATCAAGAGTAATAATCTTACTTTCTCCAAAACGTTGTAAAGATTTGTTCCACTGCTCGGTGAGGAAAACCATGAGATCAACAATAGACCTATTGCCACGAAAGCCGTACTGTCGGTCATTAAGAAGCTTTCATTCTTCAAGATAATTCTTGAGCTGAAAATTAATTAGCGTTTCCATGACCTTGGAAAGAAGGGACGTTAGTGCAATTTGACGGTAGTTAGAAGGGACAGCTTGGATAAATGCTCTTTTCCATCCACTTGGAAAGAGAAATGTAGAGTAGTTGAAGAACATCTTTTCAGAACGATAGCGAGATCTAAGCAACATCGAGATCTTTAGGTACTCTGGCATATGTACCAGTGCGGAAGAATATGCGTCCCATGGAATCGTTTACGCTTTCAAGTACAGGTGGAGTCATGTCACTCATTAGCAGCATCGAATTAACAGCAAACTGTGCTGCAAGCAAATTGGCTTTATCAATCGAGGTTATAAAAGGAGTGTCATTGAAAAGAAGCCGCACATTTTTTACAAATTACCAGACATTTTTACTACCTTTGGGACCTTGTAGTCCGGCTTTTCTTAGTGGGGTTCGCAGATATCACATCCGGAAACTTACATTTTTGAACCTAATAAACTTTTGGCAGCTTGAATCAAACCATGAGTTTTCTGTGGATTTGACAGATTTTTCCCTATATTCAGGATGAAATGTCGCATTCCAAAAAGAATTAGGTTTGTAGAATCCACGTCGCTATCGAGAAAGCATAGTGACCAGTTAAAGTTCCTGAATTCATTGAGACCGTCCCAGGCCGGCTTTGTCATATTGCCAAACAATTTTCAATAAAACAATAAAGACTGATAAAGCTTGCCTCAACAAGAAAACTTAACAAGAATGATGCATACAAATAGTATACAAAAACTCTGGGAAAAAAGAATTTTCAATCAAGATTTCGGATAATGTAGCTTGCTCGCTAAAGTTGGGTCGAAGTATTTCTGTGAATTTCCAACTATTCGGGAAAAAAATTTAAATTTGTTTTAACGAGCTCAATTAGATGAGAAAATTTAGCACGATTGTGAATGGTCAGTTTTAAATTAAGTTTTTAGAAGGCGTTGCATTCAACACCCACTCGACAAACACATAATAAGAACTATTATCAGGTGACTGTACTATAACCAGCGAAGAGCTACATCTAGGTCCCCCGTTAATTCATTGGGACAGTAATTATTTAGACGAAGAAATTGTTTCCCTCAACAACAACGAAGCAAACCAATTCTACGGGATGAGATGCCCCGCGACATATTAAGAATTAGGGAACTGATCATCGTTACGGACTCAAAATTCCCATTGAATTTTGTATTAAGAAAATTTCAAGCAAACAAAAAAAAAAAACAGTTTCTTATCATGATTTTTTTTAAACTTCCATTTCAGAGAAATTAAATAATTTATTTTTCAAATTCTTGATTTTATAGAATTGCAGAGCCGAGATGGACTTAAATTCAGTTTTTTTACTTACATGCACAGGCATTTAAATCTTATATATTATGTAGGTAGTTGTTTGTAAATGCTTTGCATGTTATTATTATCTATCTTTGTCCTTTTATAAAGCATTAATTATAAATTCTTATTGAATGTATCTTAATTAAGGTTTGATTAAAATATTTTATACAGAAACTTTGTTACAAAGTTAAAAGCTCATATAGTACACAGTTGTTTTAGGCACATGAATAGTCGAATAACTCGAAACAAAAACATATCAAAATCCTGCGTTTTTGTTTGTATATTCGACGCAAAAATGTGCTAGAAAAATATTACTTCAAGTTAAACAAAAACAAATGTTAGGTTTAGGAATATCAAACTTTTTTTGTTTTAAGCTCCCAGGATAATATTCGTTTGTGTTTGTTGTTCATTTGTCCTGTTGGCATTGACAGTGGACGGTGCTGGTGTTGGAAGATCGGTTCTTGGTCGTCGAAAGAGAATAACGTGAGGCTCGGGGGCATGCATCATATAATGAACCCAACCGGGGCTCTGTTGTACACCAAGATTCCTCCATTCAGTTTCGGTCATCAAATGGGCCTTAGGGACCATGCGTGTTAAATCCTGAGGCAGAATTACATGTCTGAAATTGAAATAAATTTTATAAGTTATTCAAATAAATATGAATGTTTTAAAGTTGAAAACTCCGACGCAAAAATGCATGCAAGGGAAGTGTTGCAGTTGCAGGCAGTGGCAACAGGTAAGTTGTTCAAATTACCTATAAACTTAACTTACCTGTATTCATAAATATCATCGAAATATTTTTCCGAGTATTGAATTTGATCTGCTGGCATTTTGGTCAAAATTTCAAATCAGTTTCCCTGAAAATTATACGATTTTTTTTCGAAATTTATTCACAAAGTACAGTAAGTAAACGAGTAAACAGAAACACAAATTAGATAAAAACGACATCGCTGTCAAAAGAGACGCTGAGTTGACAGATGAAAGTGGTGCCAATAAGAATATATTTTGTAAGTTCATAGTCGCGTCCCACAAAGAAGAAGAGCAACATAGTCTAATTCTTAAGGTCTGTTCACCGAAGTTACTAATAAAACACAAGCATATAATTATAAAGCGTTGTTGCTTGCTGTTGCCAACAATTTGAAGCAATTTCCAGCAACTTCAGGTTATTCAAAAATGGTTGCTCTTCTATATTCGACAACAAGATATGGAATGAAGGCGTTTAACAAACCTTAAGTTGCTGAACCACGATTGAATTGGTGGTTGATGTTTCAAAACATACAATTTAGCGGTTGTGTAATTATTTTAACTCAGCTTATTGGTGGATTTACATTCGTCTTTATTTGCAGATTTGCAGAAAAGTAGAAGAGCTCAGCTATATTTTGAACATCGAAGCGAGACAGAATACACTCTATGTGTTTCTTTTTCGTCTCCATAACTTCCTATAATTTTTACCGCAGCTGATTTTGACATTTTATTTCTTAATTTAAAAGCGAAAAATTTGAAAAAAACAATTTTAAAAATTTGAAATGGACTTTGATAAGTTGAAAACGGCATCAAACCTTCTTCTCACATCTTTTTTATTTCAAGAAGACGAAATTGATTCCAAAAAACAAAAAAAAAGATTTTGGGTTCATCCATACCTTCGCAAAAGAAATGAAAGTGGTGCATTCGTGTCAGTGTTTGGGGAAATTGAGGCTATCAGTGACCCTTTGTTGTTCTTAAAATATTTGAGGACTACTTCTGCACAGCTGGAAGAACCTCTGCTTCTTGTTGGTCCTCAAATAAAAAGGAATATGTCACACGAGAACCTATATGTCCGAAAATGCGCTTAGTCATTACTCTTCGGTAAGTTACTTTAAATTAGTTCTTAAGTTCTTATGCTTACTTTGCTCATTTTCTATAGTTATTTGGCAACTGGGGAATCTCAACAGAGCTTAGGGATTTGTTACAAGTGTTCGGCTTCTGTCGTTCATAATATTCTTTTCGAAACAACTCAAGTCATCACTAGAGATCTTTGGAAAAAGGTTTTTCCAAGTTTGGAAAACACTACTTTCTTAAGAGTAGCAAAGGGCTTCGAAGATAAGTGGAACTTCCCAAATTGCATAGGCGCCCTCGATGGAAAACATATTATGATTCAGTCTCCACAACACTCTGGGTCAGAGTTTTTTAACTACAAGAAACACTACTCAATAGTTTTAATGGCATTGTGCGATGCCGATTATGCATTCTTGATGTGTGACGTAGGAGCGGCAGGAAGGCAGTGATGGTGGAATATTTAAGAACTCTGAGTTCGGAAAAAAGTTTGAGCGTTGTCAGTGAAAGCTCGTGTGAGGAGGTTCATGTCCTCTTGTCGTGTTCTGCGTTTTAATTAATTGTTGTCTGTCTCCCGTCCCCGTCCCCGTCGCAGTCTCGTTTAATTTAATTTATTTAAAAACGAAAAAAAAACAAAAAGCTCAAATAAAATCAACAAAAATAATCAATTAAACAACAGAAAATAATAATGAACAAAAAAAAAACAGTGAACAACAACAGCAATATAATAAAAAAAAGCAACACAAAGGGAAAAAGGCAATAATATAAATACCTACCAGAACGCAGTAAGTGCATTCCCCTCACTCTTTCTTTCATTTTTTGTACAGTTGAGTGGCTCAGCAGGTGCATGCATTGGGCTAAGCTTTTTGAAAGCTCGCTCAATTGTGTGTATGTGTTGGTTCATTCAATAACACATGGATTGTAGATTACTGTTTTGATTGTTAGGGTCCGGACCAATTTAACTTCACTTCTAAAGGCATAACACTAGTAGTGTGGTTCTATTGTAAAGACCTCTTAAATAATCTCATACAGTGATATACTTAGAAGTTCGTCTGTTTTGATTTTAGGATTTTTTTTTATATTGCAATGACTGGTAATTTTAGAGTAGATTATAGCAATGTTCGCGGGCTGAGATCGAATTTTCTGTCTGTGTACATCCACGCTAATTCTAACAGACCAGCTGTTTTGGCATTGAGTGAAACCCAAGTAGGTGAAGATTCCGATCCTGCTGAATTTTTTATTCATGGGTATTGCTTGGTGCCATTATTCTTTTCACACCATGGTCTCGCCATATATATTAGGAATGATGTTGCCTATCAACTTTTACCACAATATGGTCATTGTACCAACTCCTTCTTTAATTTCATGTGGTTAAAACTTTCCGTGAATAAGCACATCATTCACTATTGTTTCCTTTATCGAAGCCCAAACCTGGACAGAGTTTCGACTTCTCAGGAATTTGATGCTCTGTCTGACTCCATTCAAAGAATTGTCTCCCTGTATCCTCACACTGAAATCGTTATTACGGGCGATTTCAATGTACACAATTCTTCATGGCTTCAACATTCGGGTCAGACAACACCAGAAGGAGTGTGTGCTGAGATCTTCGCTGAGTTGAACCACCTAACTCAGCTGGTCAACGAGCCCACTCGAATATCGGACGTGGTAGGTCGAGCAGAAAACACTCTTGACTTGTTTCTTACCTCTGACCCTAGTAAGTACACTATTAGTGTTCTATCTCCTCTAGGCTCATCTGACCATTGTGTCATATCAGCAAATTTCTCGTGTCAAAACTCTCCAGTTAAAGAAAGAGCTCCTAAGAGAACCGTTTGGCAATACGAGAAAGCCAACTGGGACGGTCTTAATAATTATTTTAGGATCTTTAACTGGTCACTATGCTTCCTCGATAGTGACGTAGACGCCAGCGCTGATATGATCACAAGTTTGATTCTCCTTGGAATGAGAACTTTTATCCCGAATAGGGTTAAAAGCATCAGACCTAAGGAAAACGCATGGTTCGATGCGAGCTGTAAAGAGGTTATTAGGGTCAAGAAGGTAAGTTTCCGTTGTTTTAAAGCCAATCCAACTGAGGAAAACCGGAATAAGTTCAAGCAAGCCAGGAAGGCCTGCAACGTCCATATTCGACGGACCAAATTTTTACATGACCAAAAATTACGGCAAAAAATACTGCAATGTCCCAAAGGCAGTAAAAATTTTTGGTCATTTGTAAAAAACATGAGGAATTCTTTTTCTTCGTCGGTTCCTACCCTCGTTGACAATGACACTCCACTTGTTAGCTCTTTAGAGAAAGCTAATCTCTTCGCTAGGCAGTTCGCCGCCAATTCAACGCTGCCAATGAGTGTTATGACTCCGCCTGTCATCGAGCGCGTTAGTGATTCTATGGGACCAATCTTTTTTCGCACTCGTACTGTGGCGAGAGTCCTAAAAGATCTTAACATACATAAATCCGCTGGTCCGGATGGTATCCCCGCTATTGTTCTGAAGAGGTGTTCTTCAACGCTGGCAAAACCACTGCGTAAGCTTTTTCATCTGTCCTACTCCTCAGGTCTCGTTCCGAGTGGATGGAAAACCGCATTTGTCCAGCCTATTCCCAAAAAAGGCGAATCTTCCTCACCCTCTAATTACCGACCGATTGCACTTACGTCCCTTCTTTCCAAGGTCATGGAAACGCTGATTAATTATCAGCTTAAGAAATATCTTGAGGAACGGAAGCTTCTTAATGACCGGCAATACGGCTTTCGTAGCAATAGGTCCACTGGTGATCTCATGGTTCATCTCACCGAACAGTGGAACAAATCTTTACATCGTTTTGGAGAAAGTAAGATTATTGCACTTGATATTTCAAAGGCATTTGATAAAGTCTGGCATCTTGCTCTCTTATCGAAAATGCGTGCTTTCGGTATCGACGAATCTCTTCTTCGTTGGATTAGAAATTTTCTTTCGAACCGTTCAATACAAGTTGTTTTGGACGGATTCAAGTCTGAAACCCATAAAATAAATGCTGGTGTTCCCCAGGGCTCCGTTTTGTCTCCGACCCTCTTCCTCATTTTTATAAATGATCTCCTGTCTGTTACTTCTAATCCAATACATTGTTTCGCTGACGATAGCACTCTTAGCTTTTCATATTCGTTTCCAGACTCACAACCCTCCTCTTCGGATGTGGAACTGCAACGACAAAATATGATTAGCTCATTAAATTCCGACCTACACAGCATTGTACAATGGGGAATAAAAAATCGTGTGGAATTTAATGCTTCGAAAACGCAATGCTGTCTTGCATCGTTAAAGCGAGATAAACCCTCTTTGCCACTATCTATGAGTGGCACTTGCATCAACGAAACGGAAAATCTCGACATCCTCGGAATGTGCATCAGCAACCACCTTTTGTGGAGCGATCACATACGCGATGTTGCCAAAAATGCCGCAAGATGTCTAGGTTTTTTGAGACGTTGCAAGAAATTTTTCTCTCCGTCTGATCTGGCTACAATCTACAAAACTTATATACGTCCGAAACTTGAATATAACTCTCATCTCTGGGCTGGTGCTCCAGTAACTTATTTAAGCCTCTTGGACAGTATTCAAAGTAGAGCTTTTAAAATGATTGGTGACATTAACATCATCAACTCGTTTACGTCACTCGAACATCGACGCAAGGTTTCTTGTCTAACCCTTTTTTACCGTTATTTTAACGGACTATGCTCTAGTGAAATAGCCAGTTGCATTCCTCCCCTTAAACAATTTAACCGTAATACTCGCGCTTCTAGGAATGCCCATCAGTTTACCCTTGAGCCCAACTTCGGCCGTACTATGAAGTACAGAGATTCATTTTTTAGCCGTACTACGCGAATGTGGAACGCCTTGCCACGCTCTATCTTTCCCTATCATTGCAATGTTCAGGAGTTCAAAATCAATGTACACCGACACCTCCTATCCAACCCTTCCCTCCTTTCCTAATGCTCACACTGTGTCTTTGGCATATTAAAGGTATAAAAAAAACCCTTTTAGTGTTCGCTTATTATAAAAAAAAAAAAAAAAAAAAAAAAAACTCCAACTCCATACAGTAATTTTTTCCTTCACAAACAAAGTTCAATTTAACAATTTTTGTATCATAATAGGATTCCGCCACCCCGAGATGTTACGGACAATTTTCAATGTGTTCCCTACGTCATTGTAGCCGACGATGCCTTCACATTAACAGAAAACATGTTGAAGCCATACAGCAAGAGGAACCTTACTGTGGAAGAAAGAATTTTCAACTATCGTCTGAGCAGAGCCAGAAGAGTAATCGAAAACTCTTTCGGAATTCTTGTTGCGAAATGGAGGATTTTCCGTACGTCGATCAATGCTGGCTTGAGTCTTATTGAACAAATTGTTCAATGTTGCGTCTGCCTACATAACTGGCTACGGCACCACAAGGGGAACCAGTATATCGAACCTGGTTTAATCGATCTGGATATTGAAGGCAGAGAAACAAGAGGAAGTTGGAGATTAGAGCCTACTAATATGGAACGTCTTCGCCCACTTACAGGGAACTCAGCAACAACAGCAAAGCTACTACGAAACAGGTTCGCAAAGTATTTTGCTGGAGAAGGTGCTGTCAGCTGGCAATGTGAAAGGATATAAACGCTCGCGGTTCTTCAACATTTTCAGCTCTCAGCTCGGAGCCGGAGCTCTTTATTTAATATTAATTTTATGCAAAAAAAAAGGGTTAACAATGCAATAAAATTAACAAAAAAAAACAAAACAAAATTTTCATTGCTTGGAACACATTTGTGGTAAAAAAAAATTAAATCCATAAATGTGTATGGTTTTCACAGAAAGCTTTTTTTAAACATAAAATAATGCCGCCTAGTCTGCACCTCGATCACGATTTCGGGCAACGAATCGATCGACCAGTTCAAAGAGTTCTTTGCGTAAAGCACGCTGCTCTGAATCCGGCAAGGACTCCATATCCTGTCGCACAAGTTCACACGTCAGAGTTGCGTATGTCTTTTCTTCTCTAGGTTTGTTTATCTCTTTTAATAGAGAAATCGCTTCCGACTGGAGCTTTTGTTGAACTTGATTAGAAGAATCTGTAAAATAGAAATAAAAGTTTGTAAAACAATCAAAGTTAAAGGTAGAAATTCAATATCAATTCGCAGTAGTGTTTCGCGCAATAAGCAAACATTGTTGTGGCGATTCGAAACTTACGATGATGGCAATTAAAATAATGATTTAATAACTTACTTTTTTTTCCTTCGACCACCTTGTTTACCCGGCCCTCATTCATTACAGTTTTTGTCCTATGATCAAAAAAAGTAAAGTTTTTAGTAAATACAAAATACAAATAGATCGTCACAACATACGCTCTTGGTGTTTGAGTGTCATCAAGGAATGCAAGCAGAATCGCTTGCCTGTATTTTTTTTGCGCCCCTGATCCACTCGGAATGTTTTTTGAACGGGTGTAATTAGTTTTAATAGAATCCCATCTTTTTCTAGTGCATTCCTTATTGTTGTGAGTTAATCCTAAAATTTTTATTTAAATGTTAATGACTATGATGGATGCAACTCAACTCAACACCTACCGATTTCAACCAATACTTTAGTCCAGTCACTGTTCCTTTCGACTCGATTCCGATAATTTGTATCCTTTATATTCCAGAGAGAGGGGTACTTTTTTATTGTCTCAATTAAGAGTTCTTGGAAATAAAAACAAAGCAAACGTGCTATTAGAGAATTTGAGAAAAATTGAAATAAAATAAATGATAAATAGTTAATCAAATAGATTTTGTCCGCGGTGAGTTCAAGGGTAGATATGAATATATGTTAATATGTCTGATGAAAATGGTTATGTTATTAATACATTGAAGATTTCTATTACCAAAATTCCAAACCATTTTATCTGCTTTTGTGCTGCAGGTTACAAGTGGATTTGGTGTCTGGTCAGGTTGTTCCCAATTCTTCTGGACGACGAATGAAATTGTGACCAAATATTTTTTTAAATTTATTTCACATTGATTATGTTTTTGTTAAATATAAACTGACTGATTCAGAAAAAAAATAACATAATTAGTTTGGTGCATACCTGTTTTTTCTTCGGGAAATGATCTCTGGTCTTTCTCCTGGACTTGTGAAACTTCACAGGAATTGGCAACTGGTTCGGGAAAAGGTGAAGGAGTTGGTGAGGCAAATTCTTCTTCATCCTCATAATAATTATGTAGAACTTCGTAGTCCGTGAAATCTGTTATGAAATAGAATACCTTAGCTTAGATAAATCAAATAAAAACAACTTACCATCGTCCATAGTCAATAAGATTTAGTTTAATTTTTTTGCAATTGAAAATTAGTAAATACGGATGATATGGCGATTTGTTCAGTTTTGACATTTGAAAAAAAAAACAATTTATAGGAAATCACATCGATACTCGAAATTTTGCTGAGCCCATGCACACTTTCATTAAAAGAAAGCAAACTTGCTATAATAAAGACGAACATGTTCATCTTTGCTATAACTTTATTATAGTGAAGATGTCTGCATTTTCATCTTCTCTCTCTATAAAACACACACATTTTTAGTGTTTGATATCCCTTTTGCACGCAGATCTGCAAATAAAGACGAATGTAAATCCACCTTTAGTTTACAGGTCGTGTCTTATGTATCTGTTTACACGAAATTAATCCCTGCACAAATTTTGTATTAATTTTGTTCAAGGCAGTACGCAACATGCACAGGCACACAAACGTTTCCAATAAAGTTCTTTAATGTTAATTAAAAAATATTTGAAAAATGTGTATAATAAATTGTATCAACGAGCACTAAAAAAAGTTCTATAAATCACCGCAAGTTTCTGCAAAGATTTTAACATTCTTTTTATGGTTGACTTACATGTATCTGCATTTTGTTTCTGCAAAAGAAGTAATGCTACATACAAAATTAATGTTTGTGAGATAGAGAGAAAAGACAATATGCAGACTATATTCATTCCTGCAATATAGGAAATTCCTATAATGCAGAAGTCAAGATTATGTTCAAGATAATAATATTCATCTTTATGATAGCATCTTCGTCTGCATCAGTGTTGCCATAATTTGGTAAGTGTAACAAAAGCTTTACATTTCTACTTTATTTTTAAATTTGTTGTTACATTTCGTACGTCTTGTTTTACTTTTTTTTTTAATTTAATTTAAATTTCCTTTTAATTGTGAGGTTCATGCAATTGATTGCAATATTAATGAGATACTTTTCGAATTTTAATGCCTTTTTTACTATACAAAGAATTACATATAAATACCTCAACTCTCATTTTTAGACTATAAAAAAACCTTGTGCATAAAATTACTGTTAATTTTTTTTCTTTTTTGTTTGTTCGAAAATGTTAGTATAGCTTTTGTCAGGTTATTCTTTCATTTATTTCATTATACTTTCGTTAAAGCTTGTGGCAACAAAAACTTATAGTATTTTATAGGAAGTAATGACTTAATACTGGTGTATTCTCTCCCACTTTTAGGTTTTGACATATATATCTTCCTCTCTCGACTTTTCTGCAATTTGCTGATGCAGATAAATGTAAATCCATTTTTATGGTCAGTTGGACAAATCTTCTACTTTCTTATTAGTTTTATTTATCTAAAATATAAAGTCAAAATGTTGAACAAATAGATTTTAATCTCTCTTTTTTATCGGTTGTTTATTCCACAAAATCTCCTTCTTATATATGATCGTTTATATTTGATAATATGTATTAAGTAGCATTCACATGAGCGCGACCAACGAACGACGAATGTCGTGAGTTTATATACGTTTGAAGACATATTTCAACACAAATTCTTAACAAACCGATAGCAATATAGTTACTATTTGATTTATGATGCATACTTTTACTTTTCAATATCATATATTAATAAATTTAAGAAAACAAATTTATTCGTCGCGAACAAAATTGTAGTTGATACGCAATGTCAAACTTTATTCGCGTTCCACATTATCCACACTCGCAACGAATAAAAAAATCGCGTGTACTTAACCTAAAAAAAATCATTCTTGTTTTGGTTTCGGTGGTGAATGGTGTTCGGCTGTCAAACTTCATTCGCGACGAATTAAAAACTCTCATGTGAAAGAAATGTCAAAACCGACGAATATTCGTTCATTCGTTGGTCGTTGGTCGTGCTCATGTGAATATTGGTTAATATCAAGTAATGTCACAGTGTAAATCATCTAACCTATCACACTTAAGCATCATTCACATGAGCGCGACCAACGAACGACGAATGAATTACAAAATTTGAGTTTATATACGTTTAAAGACATATATTTCCACACAAATTCTTAACAAAACGATAGCAATATAGTTTCTATTTGATTTATTGTGCGTACTTTTACTTTTCAATATCATATATTAATAAATTTAAGAAAACAAATTTATTCGTCGCGAAAAAAATTATAGTTGATACGAACTGTCAAACTTTATTCGCGTTCCACATTATCCACACTCGCAACGAATAAAAAAATCGCGCGTACTTAACCTAAAAAAATCGTTCTTGTTTTGGTTTCAGTGGTGAATGCCAAACTTCATTCGCGACGAATTAAAAACTCTCATGTGAAAGAAATGTCAAAATCGACGAATATTCGTTCATTCGTTGGATTCTTGGTTCGACTTTCGTAGAAGAAGGACGTGTTTATTAGCAGCTCTTAAATAGTGAACAAGAAAAAGAAAAAAAGTGTAAATTAAAAAATCTGATCATGGAGGCGGGCAAACCTCCAGCTAGTGTTCCCCCTGACAAAACCTTGTCAAAATGTTTTAAAAACAAAAAAACTACGAGTTTACCCTCATCTTTATTAAATAGTGAAGATAAAAAAAAGATTCTAACAAATTTAGAATGGTGGTCGATGCCAATTGCTGGCGCTTCCACATCAAGCGCATTACCAACTTCTGAAAATGAAATGGAGACAGACGCAAGCGCGTCAGTTACTGGTGCAAGCGAGAGAGACAGTCATTTCGATGGCAAGGTTCTACTTCCTGAAAACTGCGTAGTAATCGGTAGTGCCGTTACTACAAATACTAATGCAGCGGCCGGATCGTCGGCAGCAACAGATGTAGATACCACATCTACTCTAAGAAACATTCTTGTGAATAGTAAAGATACATTCACTAATATTTTGGCCCGAAAAAGACGCCAATACTCATCAGATAGCAACGCTAAAAAGGTTGCTAATGAAATAAATAATAGTAACCGTTTCATAACGCTGGATCCGGATTATTGTGAAAACGATAACTATAACCCATCAGACGCAGAGCAGTCAGCAAAGCCGATAATCATCAACCAACAAAGAAACATCAAAGCTTCATTGCCGGTGGCGGAAAAGAACTGGTGCCCCCCAATTTTTGCGAAAGGAGTCTCATCGAGGGATCTTCTCCATTTTATAAGTAAGTCTAACTTTAATTCTGAAGATGTTAAATTTGATACTAGAGGTTTTGGCAAACTCAAAATTTTTGTAAAAGATGTAAATCTTCATAGTTACTTATTAAATGAATTTCGAAAAACTGAAATAGAAGCTTTCTCTTTCACTCCTAAGGAGCAAAAAAAATACAGTGTAATTTTAAAAGGTATTTCAAGTGAGTTCTCGCCGTCTGAGATTCA
Organism: Eupeodes latifasciatus; assembly: GCA_920104205.1. Classification (NCBI taxonomy): domain Eukaryota; kingdom Metazoa; phylum Arthropoda; class Insecta; order Diptera; family Syrphidae; genus Eupeodes; species Eupeodes latifasciatus. Next base: position 183,002,199 of record OV049924.1, read on the forward strand.
GTCGGAGATTGTGCGGCTGGTGCCCTCACTGAGGGTGACGGTTAAAAACTTTGAGACCAAATGGTCTAAAGAAAGTGGAATTCCATTGGACATGTTTGTCTGCTCTCTGGAGGATAGGGATAGTCTGCTTCAAATAAAAACTCTCAAGTCTTTACTGAAACACAAAATTAGATGGGATGCAATAAGAAGCTCTGGAATGAAACAGTGCTACAGATGTCAGAGGTTTGGTCATCTGTCTGAATACTGCGCGTTTATCACTAGATGTGTCAAATGCCTTCTTAGTCATGAAGTTGGCAAGTGTAGCTTGGGGCCAAAGAATGAAACATCTGTTGCATCGTGTGTCAACTGTGGAACTGAAGGGCATCCAGCCAACTACAAAGGTTGCCCAAAAAGATCGCTTTACTTAAAAAAAAGAGAGGATGTGACTTCACGTCCTGACAAAAAGAACAAGTTAGTTTTAAATAACTTAGTAAGCACCAGTGATAATAATAGGTTACCACAAACTGGCTTCTCCTTCGCGGACATAGTCAAAAATAATGATAAAGGGAAAAATAAACCCCTCCCTAGTTCCACTGATGGCAATGATGTTTCAGATTTCATTAATGAGTCTCAGAAATTGTTTGGTCTGCCAATTGGGCAGCTAATTTCAAAAATAAGGTCGTTCTGGCCTTCGTATAAAAAAATGAATGAAAATGAGAAGCCTGGTGCTTATTTGCTTTTTGTTGCATCCCTTTCACCATGAATTTAAACTTAATAACAGCTAACGTCAATTCCCTTTTATCCTCAGAAAAACAAATTGAAATCGATGAGCTACTGAAAGACACCTTTCCAACTGCTCTCCTTTTGCAAGAAACTTGCTTTAAAAAAAATGGTTCTAAAAGTAGCTATAATAGTAGCTACGATATTATTAAAAACAATTCGGTTCGAGGCACTGGAATCCTCGTTAAAAACTCCATCAATTTTACACAGATACATTTTTCTAACCAAATCATTTCAGCCACTATTGCCTCAATCCCAATTAAGGTCTGTCAGACAACCAAATCTCTAGCATTGGTCTCGATTTATGTCCCATGCAGCATTGGCCCTTCTTTACCCGCTGCACTGAATGACCTTCTTTCATGTTTATCTAACTATGAGTTCGTAATCATAGGAGGAGATTTTAACTCGCGCCACCCTCTCTGGGGCGACACAAAAAAAAATGTAAACGGCGAACACTTATACAAATGGTATTTGGATAACCGTTTTCTGGATTTTGACATAGTTGCGGCTGCAGGCCCCACTCGTCCTATTTCAGGTTCTCATATAGATTTTTTTATAATTTCGGCTAATTTACGCTCACATAATCCCCCAGGGGATAATATTGCTTGCATAACACTCGATCCCATTTCAGACCACTTTTCTGTCTTCTTAAGTATTCAACTTCGCTCTACCTCCATATTTCCTGCCTCTCCCAGAACCTTCTCGTGTTTCAAAAACACTAACTGGCCGATCCTCAATAGTTCTCTGAACACAATTCTAAGCAATCATTTCTTGCCAACTGATAGAAATCTATCAAATGACGAAATTGACCTTCAAATTGAATGCCTTACTAACTCTATAGTAAACTGCGTAAAATCCCACAGCAAAGAAAAAGTACTTCACTCGAACCATCATAAAATCACTGAGGCTACTCTTGGGCTATTTAAAATTAGAAAGATATGGAAAAAAAACCTAAAAAGAATTTTCCATCGATTGGGTGATCGTATGAATCAGGAATATATAGAACTCTCCTCTCGCATTAGCTGTCTGAGCAAAATAATAAAAGACAAAGTTAGAATTGAAACCAATTCTCAATTTCGTTCCAAACTCAATAGTATGAAACCGTCCGCAAATGTTTTTAAAGTGATTGACCAAATAACAGGTCGTAAGAGTAAACCTTCAGGCTCTGATCAGACTCTCACGTTTGGTGATAGAGCTTTTTCATCTTCGGCGGAAAAAATTGCCGCGTTTGAATCCTACTATTCTGACCTTTTCGCTTTAAAGGTACCACAAAGCAATCCTGATAATGTATTGACTGTTCATACTATCAACAGCGCCTTTGAAGTTTGGAATGCCGACTTTAAAATAAACGATTTTGACCAATTTAACAGGTCAAACACAACATCAAACGAGTCTTTTGCATCTGAAAGCCTTGTTGAATCAGTAATTTTCTCGCTCAATAACAAAAGATCGTGTGGACCGGACAATATATCAAATTTTATTCTCCGCAAAGTGAAAAAAACTATTGCAAAGCACCTAACTCCTTTAATTAACAATTGTTTAAACAATTGTTATTTTCCTAACTCATGGAAAATCGCAAAATTGATTCCGATACAAAAAAATAGAGAGTCTAACAGCCTAGAAAATTTCCGCCCCATCTCGATGCTCTCTAACATAGGTAAAATACTTGAAAAGGTCATATTATTAAAAATTCAAAACGCTTTTGAAGACACTCAGCTTACTCAATACCAGCAATTCGGCTTTAAACATAAACACTCGACTGAACACGCACTTCTGTCACTGCAAGATCACATCCTTAAAAACCTAAGATTAAAAAAATGTACAGTTGCTTGCGCACTCGACTTAAATAAAGCGTTTGATTCAGTTTGGCACGAAGGCCTCATCTACAAACTCAATCAACTCAATTTTCCAACAAAATTCATTAAAATCATCCGGTCATTCTTATCTAACCGCAGCACACAGATCTATTTTGAAAATACTAAGTCGGGTTCCATCCCAGTCCTTGCTGGAGTCCCCCAAGGCTCTATTTTAGGCCCATTTCTTTTCAATATATACCTATATGACTTTCCCATCCAAATTAATCAGTCTGAAGCAATTCTGTATGCAGACGACACATTGCTATTCAGTTCTCATGAAAGGCCCCATGAGGCTCTGAGTCATGTAAGAACCCACTTGAACGAAGTTCTTCCGTACTACAAGAAATGGGGAATTAAACCCAATTTTAAGAAGTGTGACTTTATTTGCTTTCGTAATGCCTCTGGTAGGGGGCATCATCTAGCCGTACGTGAAAGCCGATACCTAAAGTTGACTATAGAAGGAAATAACATTCCCCTCAGACAAACAATAAAATATCTAGGAGTCCGCCTTCATGAACGACTTAAAGTAAACCCACATGCTAGAGTAGCCCTGCGCAACAGCAAAGCTGCAGCGGCAAAACTTAAATGTCTCATCAATTCAAGAGAGGTTGAAAAAAAAACTAAATTACTAATGTACAAAACTCTAATTCGCCCTCTTATTTCTTATGGTTTCCTACTGTGGTTTTATATAACCCCAAATGTCGCAATGGAATTACAAAGGTTCGAGAGAAAAATAATAAGAAATTGTATCTCAAAAAGACGAAGACCATCAGGGAAGTGGCATAGCAATAAAACTTTATACGAGGAATCGGGAATTGACCCCCTAATGAATTACTTATATCTACTCTCTAAAAGAAGAATCGCTGCACTGCAGCATCATGACAACCCTATCCTCCAGAATATCTTCTCAGACAATTTTAACTATTCATACATTGACAGATATTATATTTCGCCAATTAGCATTCTCAGTGAGGGTTCCGGCCCGGGCTTTCTGCTCTCTGACGATGACAACTTGTTTCTTGCACCTTTTTATAAAAAAAGATCACCAAATAATTTTAGAGGCTAGGAGATTTCATCTTAAATGTCTTTATTATCTGTAAAAACAAAAACATGTAAAATTTGTAATGGAAAATAATAGAAAAAAAAGAGAATTTACAGCGATTAATGACAGCATATTTCAGAATTAAAGCTTGAGACTAAAGTATTTACTATTACGATATACTAATCAAAAAATTAAATACACTACTTCCAATATGTGAATTATTTGCAACTGAAGTTCCTATTAATGACTTAAGAGATAATATATGTACAAACCATTGAATTAAAGAAAAAATATTTACATATGTATATTCAAAAATGTATAAACAAACATGTATAAACCAAAAACAAATACCTAAATGTACAAAACCATTAACTTAGCATACATATCTATAAGTTTAGAACATATATATCTAACAAATTTGACTTATGAAAGGTCTATCATTAATAAGTGCCTAAACTAAGGCTGTGAACTATTATCTTAAGTTAGCTTAAACATAATTTATTACTAATATGAAATATTAACTAGTAAACAAAAGACTTACAGTACCTTATATACTAGATGTGAAATTAACTTATTAAAGTATCTTTTATCTTTATTTTATAAAACCTATGCAATATAAACACAAACTATAAATGTAAGTAAATATGTTTGTATGAGTAGTGAAACAAACTCACAAAAATTCTTATACCAATCAAACCTAACTTGTATTTCAAAATAAGAACACAGGCACTTGTACACACATACCTATTTGTGTTAGAGTAGACTCGACTTCATCGAATCTATCTCTCCTGTTCGAATCTATATTGTTATCTCTTTTTCTATCTCTATCCCATATTTCCTCCTCTACATACTTCAAAATAAGCGTGGTTCCCATTGAGTGAACACATATAAAATTTTCCCAGCAGAATAAATTTCTTTAAACTCTTATTAAATTGTCAAATATAAAAAACAATATAAATAAAACCTGTGTAGCCTGGCCAATTCTAAGTCGGCAATATTATTGTTTAGTGAAATAATGTATAATTTATAAGGAAAACAAATGTGTAAAAAACAAAAAAAAAACTCAATAAAAAATTACTACTACTACTACGTTCATTCGTTGGTCGTTGGTCGTGCTCATGTGAATATTGCTTTAGGTTCGACAAATTGTAGTTCAGTGTGAATGTTGCTTTAAAATTAGCCACGTCTCAAATGCAACCAACTTCGGTCCTTTAACCTGCCAAAATCAAAAAGAAAAGATCCATGTCGCAGTTCTTGTTCAAATCGTGTTAAAATTTTTCGTGTGAGCTGTTTAAATTATAAAAAACAAAAACTGAGAATCATCGCAGAAGCATCCGGGTAAGAAATTATAAAAATTATTATTGAAATTTCACCCCGGTTGTGAATAAAAAATAAAATATTTATAAAATTAATAATCTAAGCATGTGGGTAATAAAATAAATTACGCAGAATTAAAAAAGTGGGTGGAGAGAGTTTTGTAGAGATTTTCATCATGTTGAATCGTGTTGAATGGTTTTTCTGTGCAGGTTTTGACAGGTTCGTGCGTGATGAGCTTACGTCACTTCTTTACTTATCTTATTTTTATAACTTTTTTCGTATTTTTCTAGAAACAAAAACAGATGAAATATGTCGAGTTGGGATTCTTTTGGATAAGTTCTATAAGTTCCTAATTGGAAGCTTTATTTCTCTTGAGCCATTTGACTGATCCAATTGGAAGTGCCTATATTTTGAAAGATTGTCTTAAAGTTTTTTGCTAGGAGTCTTTTTTTTCTTTTCTTAAAAGAGTTCGATGACATAAATTTAAATTAACATTATTTAATTTGGCATTGCTTGTTGTAGCAGGTTACAACGTCTTACAAATGGAACTTTGCCAAAGTTCTGTGTAGGTATTGTTGTTGCTACACACTTATAGTAAACCAATAGACTTTTCTCGAAATCGGAATATTTAGGTATTATTGGATTATTTCAAGGTCAACGGCATAGACTCGTGTCTGAACTACTACTCCAAAGATATTTTTGTTGTTTTGGATTTTTCGATTTTTATATTTTTTTTGTAGATGGTTTCAAAATTTAAATTATTTGAGTGTCACTTCGTTCGAAATAGTATAGGGTGTGAGTTAGTAAATATCTAAACATATTGTTTAGTTTGTATTCTTAATTCAAAGACTCTATTTCGGTTATTTGATTCAACTCAATTAGGTAAGGTTGTTCTAATGTTTGTTAATTTCTATTGTTCTAAACATAAAATTGTGTTAAAACTTAAGTTCTATGAATTCGATTAAAAACATTTTGAGATTGGACTTTGTTCCTCTTGGAAATTTGTTTTTTTTTTTTTAAGGGGGTATTTATGAATTTTGTAACAAATAATAATTTGGCCGCTTATTGCATAATATATAATTCTAACAACTTTTATTATGAAAGCATTTAAATTAGATTTGTAGAAAAATACGAAACATGTGTATCGATTCTTATTCCATATACTAGATGGAATGGATACTTCTGTTTAAATTTTAAGTTTTCTTCCATGACAACGGTTAGTTTTCTTAAAGAAATTTGAGATCTTAGGCTTAAAAGCATAATTGAAGTGATAATGGTTTAAATAGGTACCTAGAAATAATACCAAGAAATCATAATATGTACCTATAAAAATTGAATAAGTTTTCTGATAAAAAAACAGTTAATGTTGATTGAACTGACTTTGAAACTGTTATGTTCACACAGTTGTGAGTATGATGTCTAGGTTAAAAGAAGATGTATTTTCAATGTTCTAATGTCAGCAAAACGTCACGAACATCTCCATGGATCAATTGCATTAGTGGTCTTGTTTTAGCATTATTTACACAAATTAAATAAACTTACATAGGACACTTAAATGGTTCATGTGAAAATATGTAAAACAATACAACTTCTATTCTTAGAAAATCTTGCGTTGATATACATAGATTCGATAAAACTTCTACATTTAATGAAAAGTGAATTGTTTTTCAATTTTAATATCCCTCTGAAAGTCAATATTAGCGATGATTCTAAACTTCAGGATTTATTGAGCAATATATCCGAGCTTGCGAAGGTACGAATAATGATAAAAAGCTCGAATCGATATTGCTTTTGCACCAATAACACTGACACTTGGGTTAAAATTAATTGAAAACTTAGTCAATTGCAATCCACAAATCTGTAACTTCAAGTTTTTGATGATTGATTTCCTGAGGAATACCTGAAGTTAACTTAAATGTAATCAGCTTACCTCAGGTTTGCTTAACACGATGCTGTGACAAACTGAATCTTAAAATTCGGAAGGTTTTGGTTGCCAAACATTCTTAATTAAAAAATGCTGCTCAGAAAATTTAGTTTGGATTTTGTCAGCTTGTGTTTTGTTTTTAAAGAGACGATTATGTTAGTAAACTTTTCTTCAACGGAAATGCATTTATTTTTCTTCATTTATTGCATTTATTTTGTATTTATGCTTTGGTTTTGAATAATTTTTTAATTATGTTCCAATGAATCATTCTTTGTTACCATCAGTGTCAAAAGTAAAACCAAAAATTAATATCTTTTCAAGTAATTTTTAGTGATTCATCACCAAAATGTGATGAATCACATTTATTTTTATTTTTATAAAGATCAGAAATAAAAAAATCTTGCTTTCCAAATTTTATTAACTAGAAACCGTATTTCTTGCTCATAATATATTAAACTATTAACATTGTTTTTGTTTTCATAAGCTTCATTGGAACGGTTGCACAAAGTTCAATGTTTGTTTTGATTTGCAAGACATTCGCCTTTTAGTTGAATATATGAAATCCATTTCGTACCAACTCGTACTTGTTTATAACTTCGTATTCTTTGAAGCACAGGTTTTTTTAAGTATTTTGACCCCCAATAAAAAAAAATCATTGAGTTAATATTTTATACCACACAAATCAAGGATTTTTTAATTTGTAAATGGCTTTATTATTTCCAACACATTTGTTGAAAATTTAGTTATTGGTTGTATTAAGCAAAAATAATTGAACATTGCGGTATGACCAAAAATTAGTTTAACAATAGAAAAGGTAATACAAACTTCTTTCAAAACAGACAAATTCTATTTTGTTAAAAATGATATCACTTCTTGTATTTTGTTTTGTGTTTATTGTGTTGTTATTCACACAATTTCAATGCCAAAATACAGAGATCAAAATCTTGTTGCAGTATGTATTTTTATTATTTATTTTCATTTATACATTTTACAAGGTCAAAGTCTTAGTTTATTTATATGTATATTTATAAATAAATCCAAATGATTTCGGATTTGATGTAAAAAATAAATAAATTAAATAATGACCAAAACTTTTGATTATAATTTCTTTATTATTAGGTATAAGTGATAACACATGAAAAATGTAGGTATGTAGGTGTAACTAGTTGTAGTTATCTTTTAATGCAATTTGCTGTTGCATGATGAAACCACTTTAACAGGTCGTTCGGAATGTTTGTTGTTGGTGGACGCATTCGGGTTTTGATAACAATTTAAAAGGTGAGCTGAGCTCATTTTGCCGTGCTATTGGGCACGTTTATCGAACTTTTGTTGTATTATAATAAATCCCTACATGTACATATGTATGTATGTAGGTATGAAATGTTTGTATTGGAGATACCTACAAATTGAGTGCAGAATCATAAATCAACAAAAGCAAGTAGATACCAACCTTTAATGTCTGATGAAATCTACCTTTGAATGGTAGGAATGTTACTTGAAGACATGCCCTTCAAAATGTTCATTATATGTACATAGTTATTTGTGATAATGGAAAACAATACATTGTCATAGCTGAGATAGGTAAACAATAATTATATTATTTCAATCCTCTTTAAATTATTCGTTTCTAATAATCTTTAGACAATTTTAAATAATTATGTTATTAACAGAAAGTGTAAACACTGTTCTTTTCAATAAGACATACATACATAGGAACTTACATATGTAACATAAATTATAAATTAATGACAAAAAAAAAACAAAATGAAATCGGAACAAAATATGTATTTATGTATGTGTATAAATTCATATAAGTCCCAATCCCAATCCCAACTAGCAAGCGTTTCATCAGCACAAAACATTATTATTTGTTTATGCTAAACCATAGCCGTCAAAAGTATTATAAATACAATTGTAGCATGTTAAATAAAATACCTTCTGTTCTTTCAACTTACGTTTTAAGTATTATTGTATATACATATGTAGATGTAGAACAACAAATAAATTTTCTGTTACGTGATTTTGTATGCGTTTAAGTTCAAAGAAATGCAAAAAAAAATACAAGGACGAGTTAATTCATAAACTAATATTCAATAATCACATTTAGACATTTTGTTCTTCTTCTTTCTTCTGATTTTTGTATACAACATAAAAAAATAAGGTGGCGCAACAGCTCGAATACAACATATGTAATTCAATTTTCTTTTTGTCAGTTCGTTTCATAAAAGTATAAGTATTTAAACCTATTTGCTGAAAAAAAACTTAAATACTTAAGTTTAACATAAGAAATTATGTACATATGTGACATTTTATACTGACGAAAAAGTAAGATTGTAAGCTCTTAAGTCCAAGTATTAAGTATTTTTTACATACATAGTTTGAATTTAATCGATTGGAAGAAGAATATCCGATTGAATATTTTGTATTTAATTTTCGACGAGCATGACATTTCCAGTTAAAGGTTGAAAATCATTTTTTTAATTAAATAAAAAAAAAAATCATAATCAAATTCAAGTACCAAAACTGATTGCTAGCTTTACCAAACTCAATTGAAAAAACTAAACAGAATAAATGTTATTTAATTTAATGTGAACTGACATTTTTCTTATCGAAAACACTTGGTCACCAAACATCATTATAAAAAGACGTTTATTCAGAATTTTAAAACACATGTGATAAACATTCCAATTTTTCAATTAGACACCAAATAATAAGGCTTTCGTGTTTGAGTTAAAAAAGAATTCCTATTTATTTAGAGCTCATCTGTGGTTTTAATGGTTAAGTAGAAATACAAGTACAACCAGATTTGTAAAGTACTTGAGTACATTTAGACTGTTGTACCCATTTGCGAGTACTGGTACTTAAAAAAATCAATTACCTTTTACTTGGTACTTGAAAACCACCAATACCAGTGATTTTCAAGTAATTGCTTTAAGTAATTTTGCTGGTTACTGCAATAGTATTTTACTGGGTACTGTGCTACTGGAGAGAAAAAACTTGAAAATGTACTTGATAGTATCACAGTACTCAGTAAAATACTTGAAAAGTACTTGAAAGTATTGCAGTATCCAGTAAAAGCACTTGATGCAAGTACTTGAAAAGTACTGGTATTGGTGATTTTCAAGTACCGAGTACAGGTACTTGAAAATTTACAGCCTTAAGTACAACACCTTAGTTCTTGCATTTGAACTCTAAAATTATTTCCTTAGTACTTAATTCCTTTTTAGTTCTTCAAGTTCATACCCTCAATTCCTTTTTAAGACTTCTCAATGAAATTTAAAGTTATTGAATTGATTGGAAGTACATACTTTAACAATTATAAAGAAATTTGAGTATTTTAAGAATAAAAACAGTGGAATTCAGGTACAAACTTAATTTAATTGAATGGATTGGAAGTACATACTTGACAAGTTAAAAAGAACTTTGAATTAAAAAAGCCTCGAGATAAATTAAGAGACGACGAGTAGCACTCAAGTAATAAAATACTTCATGCCTTCACAGGTCTATTTTTTAAATTCAACTTAAACATACATTCATTAAAAACAAAAGTACAGTATTTTTATTATTTCAATAGTTTTCAAAAGAGATTTTTACGAATTATTGATACCAATTATTATTTTAAAAAGGCAACTCTGGATGTGAATATATAACGATTTTACCCTCACATCATTTATATATGTTTATAGGCACCTTTTTCTCACTTTACCATCACCGTACCATACTCGTATAAACAGACACAAACACATTCAAATACATCATTTTCATTACGTAGTACGAGTATGTTCTGTTTCTTTGCGTTCGCACTATGTTTTCATGTCATTCGATTTTTTTCACAGTTAATGTTTGACAACAATTGGGAAAGGTTCTGTGTATTTGATTTTTAATTTAATTTTTTATTTCCTAAATGGGAAAAGTGTTGTGATATAAAAAACAAAAAATTCACTTAACAACAAATAATCAAAAAAAGAAAAATCTTTTATACCTAAATTTTATACATATATTTTTTTGGTATTGTACATAAAATTTAAAATAAAAACAGAAACATTAAAAAAAATGACTGACTGCTGAAAAATGGTCTCAATAACCTTATTGTAATGTTCTCCTCTCTATACCCGCGCGTTAAATTGTGATTCTAAGTACAAATTAGATTCTACATACATATATAAATGGAATACACTAAATCGTAGTACATAATTTTTAAAATAAATTAATCCTTACATCATAAAAGTGCAATAATAAAAACATCATTCTATCAACATACCTGCTCAAAAATGGCTGTCAATATGTAAGAATAAAACAGTATTTAATTTTTGAATTCTATTGTTCCTTCAAATAGCTTAGCTTATTACAAAGATTTTAATTGCAAGAAAAATCAATCTTATTGAAACAGAAAAAGAAGACAAACATATTATATTAGTGATTATTTTTCTTTTTATTATTTGACAAAGAAACTGGGGTATCTATATATACACATATAGTATATACATATGTACATATATGTATATAAATTAGAACAAAGGTTTGATTTTTGACTTGTTTTTTTTTAGAGATTCCAGAGAAAGTTTTCAAAAACAAAAATATTAGAAACAGAAAAATAAAAACATAGTATACATTTATTATTTATTATAAATTCATATATTACTAAAATAGAGGCCAAAGCAAGGGCATAACAAGTTTAAATATTTTCGCCTTGGCGGAATCTACAAGCTAACATTTTTTTTTTTTTTGAAATTTTAAAACAAAGAATTGAAAATTTTCATCAAATCAACCAAATACATAAAAATAAAAATTCAAGTGGAATTGGAATGAAGTTAAGAGATGCGAGGTTAGTGTGGGTGCGTGTTTCATTCCCAATATGTATATGAAAAAAGGGAATGATTATGCACCAGTGTTACAATTTTTGTACTGTTTAGAAAAGTATTTTTTTTGGTACTGACTTAAGTTTAAACAAAACAAAATAAAGGTGCAAATAGTAGTTCAAAACTTCAAAACTTGTTAAGCTTTTGATGTTTGTAAATATGATTTAGAGGATGCACTTAGTGTACATTTCTTCCCCTTTTTCATTGAGTTACAAAACCAACAATGTTAAAAATAATATTTGAAACTTTTAACAATTAGAGTTATTTTATAAAATTTTACAAGTCAGATCTTTTATCAAAATCAATATTATTCTAAACATAGTAACCAAATCATTCCATAAGAGTTACACATTTTTTCTTCGCATTTCAACAGTCAGTTATTAATGTTATGTCTCCGTGTTGAGTTTACACATATTTTATATTAACCCTTTGCTCTCGGGATGTGTCAGTTATAGTTAATAAAATCGTTAGGAATATGTATGTACATACATATATCGATCAAATATATTAACTTTTTAGTTTCACTGAGAAACCAATTGGAAGCAAAGGGTTAAGTTTAAACATTGCTCTTTTAAAACAAAATTTAACTTTTAAAGCTTAATGTATAGCCTGCTCGTTATAATTTAAATAAAAACAAATCTACCACTTAGACAAAAAACGACTGGGAGACTTTCCAAAGACTGCCCTTTGTTTCCTAGTGGTTTCGCTGTGGAACCACAAAATTGATATATTTCTGATATCTTCCTAGAAGTTTCATGAGGAAAACCAAATTCGTTTATGCAAAATGTAATTGACACCTTCGGGAACAAAGGGTTCAGTTCAATTTTTTCAAAGCGAATCGAGAATATTAAATTAAAATTTAGAAAACAAAACAATATGAAGAGCCAATGACATGAAAACAAATGGAATAAATAAAATAGGTCCGTTCGCGTACTTTCTGCACTAAAATCCGTAAAAAGAAATATTTTAAAGAGTGGGGGTAAAATTCTCTCACCAAAAAAAAACTACAAAAAAGTAAGCGAACGGGAAAACAACAAATTTTTCACACAATATTACTGTCCTGTTGCTGTTCTTTGAAAATTTGTTTTTAAATTTTATAACTGACAGCAAAAGCGAGCAATTTATTTAATTTATTTGAATTTCTATCAAATTTGAAAATTTTTACAAATCAGCCCAAAGAAATTTCTTGGGCTAAAACTCGTAGGTTGGGGAAATATTTTACTTTATCGTGAGCGCTCTCTTTTACGAAAAACTACGAAATTTTTGAGTTCGTGAACAGGATTTGGTTAAATTTCGTATTTTTTAGTAAAATTTAACTGTTTTAGGAGGGTACGCGAACGGACCTAATATAAATGTTTAATGAGAATGTCAAATGTAAAATCATGATGAGATACATACCTGCTACCTAAATTTTAATGCATATAGGCAACCTGTGTGAATCATTTCCAAAATTAAAATTAATGTCGATTATTTTTCCCTTTATTGTCAAAATACTTGAATATTTATTAAGATTATCAATGACAATATTTATTTCAAGTAAAATGCTTGGGTTGACCAATTTATAGAACACAAAAACTGTTGTTCAAAGATGCCATGCAGAAAAATTCTCACTCCGAATCGAATATAAAAATATTAATTTTACTCCTAACCCAGACCTTAGGTTGGTTTTTTATATTTCGTTTAAAAAGGTCTAAATTTTCTTGTATTGTTGCCTGTTTATTAATATTTCAATAATATAATCTCATAATCAACTTTTTTACTGACTAATTGGGGATTCCAATGACTCTCATAAGTCATCAGATAAAAAACGAGTCATATTCACTCACTTTATGTATAAAAAACATTTATACTTTTTCGATTGTATCCTCTTTTTTTGGGTTAATTATGTAGATTGTTTTATATTCCAAAAGTACCTATTCGAACCTCTTGTTGGTATAGTGGGGGGAGGAATGAATGGTTCGCCTTTGTTTATTATTTTTATCATGTATGTATAGCAAAATATCGATTTTAAAACAACACTTGTTCTACAAGTGGCATCACTGTTATATCATTTTCTGTTTTGTCTGGCCTAAATGATTTGGTTTCAACCTCGAATTTGTTATTTTTCCGTTTCATTTCATTTCATTTCATTCTTTGGGGGTAAACATAGGTGTTTACTATAATGTTGGTAAACATACTCTATGTATACCTATACAGTATACACATAATCTCATACTACTACATATGATGTTATTTGGTTAATGGAATACTTTGGAACTTGCATTAACTCTTAGTACACTAAAGACTAAACATAACACAATTTTTCGTGTGTGTATATGTTGATTAGAGAAGAAAAAGTTGAAGCAAAAGATGGAATCGGATAGGAGGATGAATATACGAAAGAAGGCAAATGAAAGAAAAAAAAATTAATCAGGTTTTGAAAATTGCGTCAGAAAATTTGAAATAGCCTTCTGCTTAACTGTTTGCTTTCTTGCTCATACCCAAACAAAAGCTTTATATTGTTGGTTGGTTAATACCTATAGCTAGCTGGTAGCTGATTTTTACCCTACACTACAGCCCCTTTTGTTGCGAACAAAGAAAATACTTTATTTTTTGTTTTTAAAGTTCTTCCATAGATTAGTTAATGTATGAATTGTGTGTATATGTACATATGTATGTAGATATGTAGGTATGTCTTATTCTAATCAAGTTACATAATTTAATTGTTTAGCAATTTTGTTGCTTATTTATTATTTGCATTATTTTTTTTAATTATCAGTGTTATCTAGTCGTTAGTCAAAATCTAATTGATTTTTTAGTTTCTAAAAATTATGTTAGTTATGTGGTTGGATAGACTAGGACATTCTTATTAAGGAACCTTTGATCTCATTACTTCAGGATGCTTATTATCACATGAAATGTTCACGATAAGTTGTGATTGATCGAATTCCAGTAGGTAGTAACAGTTTGTTTCAACTTTAACCGAAAATGAACGTATACATATAAAATATGATTTTTCATTGAAAACAGATGATTTAATTTTCTCTCGTAGATTGTGTAATTGGAGGTAGTTAACCCTAAACTTAAAAATAAAAAACAAAAAAGATTCTAGAATATGAATCGGGAATAGCATTAATATACCTACCTAACCAAATGAAACCAGTTAGGAACCTATCCCACCCGCACAGTACTCTGTAGATTATGTGAATTTTACCTGCGTTAAATATGTAGGTATTCTTTATTTGTAAGTGGGTGGTTAACCCGAAAGAGTTTGACATGAAATTCAAATTAACGACAAATTTCACTTCTATCTACTATAAAAGACAAGAAATGTCATAAATCAAGATAGGTAAATTATTTACAACAATTTATCTACCTACTTCATATCAACTATCAGTTTCTTAAAATGTTTTTTTTTTTCTTTTTCATTGAGGGTATGTATACATACATATGTATGTACCTACCTAGCTTCTTGTTATTGTTTTGAATCACGAGAAACAATTGAAATACCTATCCTTATTATTTTTGGTTAGCTGAAGGAAAATATAGGAAATAGTTTAGGTCTTATCTCATACTTATCTGTTATGTAGGTAAATATCTAATAGCCTTTTAATTACTTGTCTAGTGTCAATTGATTGCTTTTAATGATTCATAATCCTTGTTATTTGTTGTTCTAGACAAACAAATATATTTTTTGGAAACGAATGCTTTGTAAGATATTTCTATCTTTTTATAGTTCTCCATTAGGTCAAGGATTATTCCAATGCTTAACTTAAAAGGTCTATATAAAGATAAATTAAGTACCTATTTTAGGAAGGTATTTTAATATTATGTACGTAAAATATTTATAACATTCTTTTAAGTAGGTACTTTATCACATTCTTTTGTTAGTGCTTCAACACTGGATAGCAAACAACTTTGAGGCTTACAAGACCCCACAGTAACAAAAAAATAATTGATTGAAACTGAACTCAAATCATTCACATCGCATTATGTGAATAAATTGCATTGTAGTCCGTAGACCTCGACTGCAGTATTCGATACAATTTAAATATATCTGTTACAGTTGCGTGTTTTCAAAATAAAGTAGCATATCAATGCAGCAAGAGTTCTTTATTGATAAGTGCGATTTGAGAACTAGTTAGGTACCTACTTACCTATCTGCTTAATACGTCAAGTAGAGTTTATTATTTTTTTTTTTTTTTTGTTTACTTAATTCGTATTATGTAGGTTGGTTTATGATATGCCTTTCATTCGTAAAAAAGAAGCATGAATTATTTTGTTTAGTAGAATTTGTGTGTTTAATGCGTAATTTTTAGAAAGAATTCATGAATATTGCTCATCACATTATATTTCTTTTGTTCTTTGTTAAGAGGTCAAATCTTCAATAGATTTAAAAACAAGAACAACTTCTAACTTGATTAATGAAGAATTGGAAGTGTGGAACAAATAGGCATATTAACACCAATCCTTAGCACAAAACAAAGTTCTATTTAGTTTCTTTTTTAGCTTTTGGTTTTTTATACAGTTGATGAAAATTGATTTCTATACCTATATCGATGCATAATATTACACTATACCTTCATATGTGTATCTTCTCATCATGCGTATTTATTTTATCAAAAAAGACAACCCCTGAAAATAAAATTTATTTATAGAAACCTATGTACATGCAAAGGAACATACATCCGGAGAGATTGCTGTAATTCTTAACTAAATCAAAACGTTTTTAAACCGGAATAACACGGTTTATGTTGATATTCTACTGAGGGATGATAATAAACCAAGGTATACTAAATAATTTTGGGTTGCTATTTATAGCTTAAAAATGAAACAAAGAAATAGCTACACTTAATACTTCTTTCTTCATGGTTTCAATGCAAAACGAGTATACGAGGTACAACATAATATGATCTCTTGTTTCAAATGAATTCTCGCATGAATAGTTATACACATGATAGAAGTAATGAGATTACATTATTTAATTTATATGATTCTTTTATGTTTTCTACTTTATCAACTACGAATTTTAAACTGTTAAAGAAACAATAAAAAAAAATAAAGAGTTAAAATTTACCAATCTCATTGTTGGGTTGATATAATGATGAGTTTAAGTATTTTTCAACAGATAGTTTTTTCTTTCATTAAGTTTCCTACTGCTCGAGGTGAAATAATGCTTGCTACTTCAGATTCTAATTGTAATTATTTACTTTACGTAACAACTTGATGCTTAATGTGATAACATAACAATGTGTTGCATAGATTCCCATAAAATCTATTTAATTTATTAAAGCAAATATAATGCAACAAATTGAGAACATTTCTTGTATAAATACAACAATGATTGCATTCTATTAACTTACATAGTAACTTTCTGTTATATCATTAATTTTATTATATATATTTAATAACCACTAACTACTACTCAAATTGAAAGCCAATAAAATTTGACCTTACTTCTCACATTATCGATTAATGCTGTTATTATTTGTTTACTTTACAAAAAAAATGAGGCCCCTTAGAAACAAACTCAACACTATCGTACTACCTATCTCAACTTACATTCTGTCTATGACTATAGCAACCCTTGGATTTTTATTATTTCCATAAAATTCATTGGTACCTTATAAAAGTTCTATGAAAAAAAAACGAAACGGAAAAATATATCCAGGTGCGCCTGACATATTTTGCACCCCAATTGGTGTGATTCAACAATACCTAGCCATTGAACCCAAATAATATAGCACGTACCTAGGTATAAAATTTTATATTTATTTTGTCTTTTTTATGAGTTTTAATAATTTATTGGACTTTAGAATTTAGAATAACAAAAAGTTTATTTTTTTGTCTGAATTTTAAAATATACAAGGCTATAAACTTTCGATCTTCTATAAAATCGATTGTACTAAATCAAAAAACATAATTTCTTATGTCTTATGTTCGAAAAGAATGAAAAATGGATGGCATATTTATTTTGAACAAACATTTGCTTGGTCTTGCTAAAATTAGTATTACTTATGAACACGAGTGACGACTTATCAATTCAACCTTGAAAATTATCATACAATAACTTTTTCATCATCATTTTGATTAAGTATTATTTTAAGTGAATGCATTGTTGTTTTCGCTTGGAAAAAAGAAAGAAAGAATTCAACAACACTTGTTAACTTTTTATTATAGCAGTTAAAGGCTTATTTTTATTTGTTTTTTTTTTTTCAACTAGGAACGATGACCTAAATTTATTAAGAATCTGATTTATCATGTTTAAATATCATATAGTAGGTATACATTCAATATTTATAATACAAAAGATAATATGGTTCTTTTTTACTGCAACAAAAACGATTAGTTTTGTTCAGATTTTTGAACTATGTCGAATTGAATATTTGGATCACATGATCTCTTGAATGAATGTAAGTTAAACAAACTCATCTAATGGTTTTTTACAGACTTATTATTTTATCTCGAGTCCAAACAATCAACTTTGGGCACCTTTAGATTTTCATTTCTGGTTTTACAATGTTAAATTTCTCGGATACTAAAACTGCAAATTTTCACTCTTATGTTATGAAAAATGTATTGAAATAATTGTTTATTAAGAAAAAGCAGCAACAATTTGTAAGACATTAACCTTCTAAGCCAAATCAGTTCAAGGTTTGTTTTCATTTGTCTAACCTCGGTGTGGTTCTTGGAGAAAATCTCGAACCATTTCACTCCCACACTATAATGGCAATCGAGTCAAGTTGAATTCATATTGGGTGGATTGAGACATATGTATGCATATGTATGTCGTATATTTCATGACGAACAACTAATATCCAATAATCTATGGAAGTTGGTAGATTTTGTCCAGCAAAGAAAAACAAACTTTTCTTATGATATTTACTTAAGTTATATTCAAAAAGCTCAAATTAAATGTACATAGGTATTCGTTTCGTCATAACAAACAATTCAATATTGCAAAATGTCTAGTCTCTGATAGGCTATCCGATGAGGAATTTATACAAATGTACGAAAGACTCGATTTACCAAAATAAAAAAAAAGAAGATACTAGGTATATAAAAGAGAAACTTATTCCATCTCTCTATGATGAGTCGAAACGGTGGTGTGGTGAAGACGTGACGAAATAAAAAACAAATATGACATACTTAATATTTTTCTTGTTGGCTTGTTTTTTTTATTTTTTTTTCGTCGTAAACTTACTTGTACTACCACTTATACTTATGCCATGCCTAACTATATAATATGCTTCCCTATTAATGAAACTTCTTTTATATGGCGTGCGCTGCAGTCGTTCAAGTGTGACTAGATACATTTTGTCTATGTTCGCAAAAAAAAAAATCAGTTTTTCACTGTAGACTTTTTTTTCGGGAAAATTTCTTTCCTATTCGTAGTGTTTTGTTGATGTACGAAAGATTTAAATATAGGCGTGTTTTTGTTGTTGTTTTTATTTGGCGCTCAAGTGTTGAGTGTTCGTTTCTCATGGCCATTTTAGAGAAATAATGAAAAAATAAATTAAATTTAGTATATTGTTGTGGCAATTGTTGAATACAAAAATAAATATTGTTTTAATGTTACTGAACTATTTGAAGGAGGAGAGAAAGTAATAATTAATTGATTGACGCATACATTAATTTAAATCACGAATTCTTTGTCAACATAGTATTTTAAAGGTCAATTACTTGATATTTGTTTTGCATTTGATTACATATCTTGTACCGATAATGATTTCACAGGTAGTCAAAATAATTTCAATTGAGTCAAACTTGAAGTCTTGAATATAAATTTTGTGTATACAATAACACTCCGCTTCAATTGAATACACTTAAACATTTTTGAAAATAATGTTTACATGTTTTCCAAATATTTATGGGTATTGTGTCATCTGTTGGTGCTAACTACTCCCTTAAGATGTTAAGAAAAGAATTATCCAAAATCAACCAATAGTTTTTCTTTCGCCCACTTGCAAAGCTTTCTACTAGGAAAAATGGAATATTTTTTAAGTCAACTTAATAGATACAAAAATTGTTATTGGATTGGAATAAAACAAGTTTCTGTTAAGTTTGGTAGTTGGTACTTCCACCTTTACTTTTAATAATTACCTAAATTAGTTGCTAAACGCTAACTTAATTCCAGAAATTAAGGATTCTTCGTCTTTAAACTGACGACCACCCTCATTAACTGTGTGTACTTACCATCCTCAAGTATATTTAATAATGTTTAGATCGAATGAGTACGGCAGTTATTAAAGGAGGTGCAAATTTGGCTCCTCTGTCCAAGATTTTTGTATGCGCACTGAGTGAATAGGCGCGTTATCATGTTGGTAGGCCAAGTTTATGGGTCGAAAACTGTTAGATTATTTAGAAAAATTTCTTTCCAAGATTCAATTATACCCAGCTGCAGTAATTTTTGATGTTAAAACTCAAGCTCAACTGTTCCATAATAACTGACAGCTTTCAATATAACAACACCTCCTTCACAGTTGTGATGGAGCTTTTAACAATTTGTTATTTTCTCAAATCGTGAAAATAAAAGGTTGACCCATCAAGGCCACCGAAACTAAGTACCATTCTTTTTCAAGATTATTTGAGCTTTGAAAAACTAATAGCATAACTTTCCGTTGTTCGTCAAGTAGCGATTTTTTCTTAAGATTAATTCGTTTAAGATGGCTCGAATTTAAATAACTCTCAAAACTGTTGAGAGACTTGCTTTTACGCCAATTGTTCGTCTTCAAGCTATTGTTTTATTTGAAATTATTTTTTAAATCTTAAGAGTATTAATAAGCATCGATAAATAATCTTCGAAAATGTTTGATCGTATTCAGTTGAAGCGGAGTGTATGCATATTTAACTTAACATAATATTATGTCGCTTCATAGCTTATGCTTAAATATACAAACAACTTTCAGTTTACCAAATATTGTGAAACAATTTGTACTAGTACAAAACAAAATTTTTAAATAGCTTGTTTTGGCCTCTTAGGCCTATCATACTACAGTGCAATATAAAACAAGAAAATTCCACAGCACGCACAAAAATTGTATATTGAAACTAAAGTATGTAATTGAGATTTGAGAATGGTGGCTTGCTTCTGTTATTGCTGCGGGCTAAAAAGCAAAACCACTAGAAGTTGTTTGACATTGAATTTTTTTTTCTTTGTCTCTTGCATTTTGGGTTTTCTTTATTACTTATACATACATATGTATGTATACTTATTATAAAAAAACATTTGTTTCCTCCATTGAATATCAATTTCACAAAAAAAAAAAAAAAAAAAAAAAAAAAAAAAAATAAACAACTGCACTAAGTATTTAAAAAAATTGAAAGGCCACAAATGTTTTGAATTTTAAGGAACTATTACACGCATTAGCATATCCCAAATAAAAATCGATATTAATCATCATTTTGATAGGTATGACTTTGCTCATAATTCTTTTTTGATTGTTTTATTTGCTATATGATACACACAAGGCTAAAACTTGGATGATTCAAAAATGTTATTAATAGACTGATTCAGGTTTTTTGTTGTTGTTGTTTGTTTTTAGTTATTTTTTAGGAAATACATTTTTGTTTCATCTATTTAATTTCGGCGGACTACTGGCTTTCTACCTTGAAACCCGTAATTCTTTCCGCATTTTAATAATAATTTATCTTATATATTATATCAATTCAAATTAACACTCAAATGAATATACATACATACATATACATATGTACATATGTATATACATACATAAATAGTCATGCCTCCTCTTACTAGCTTTGGTTTGAAAATTGAGACTCTAAAGCAAAGTTCGTAACGATGAACAAAATATGATTAAGATTGCATTTGTCTTGCAATAATGCGCGCGTGCAATATTATAACATGCAAGACGACAAACGACGACTTTCATGGATGATCCAGTTTTGTTTTAATTTTTTCTTCATCTCTAGCTAGACACACGAGTAGTTCGTGTAATTTAGAGAATAAGTTAGAGGAAAAACGAACACGTTTGGTATTTATTATCTACCATAGTCTTAGTGTAACTAAAGTAAGATGTACATAAAACAGGTGTCATTCAATGAATGCTCATATACGTGAGATAATTGCATTTGAATTTGAATATTCCCACAGCTGCTGTCTTTATTTTTGTAAAATACAATTATTTGTACATATATAAAATGTACACATTATTCAAGTAAATAAACTCATTAAGTAAAGCAAGCAGATTTATTTGGAAAGAATTCCACAAATAAGACTCTTTAAATCTGTGAAAATTCTTAAAAGCCAATCATTAAAAGTCATGGAACGATTTTACTTCATGTCTGGACTTTTTTTTATCAATTTCAATTTTGTTTATCTTGTTATTATTTTCAAAGTTGAAAAACTCAGATAAACTCGAGTCATTTTTATTCCGAAAAAAAAACAATGATTATCATAAACTTTATTTTTATAATCTCAACTTTCTCTGTTATGTTTTTATGACTTTGATTACTTAGGTTAGGTTAGGTTATATGGGCTGACAGTTGATTTTGTTACCGTCACACTTAGATCAATGTAGATCCATTGTGATACCCTGAAGTGTTGTAACCTATGAATTCTATGGTTGATCGAGCCATTTGGTGGACTTGATAAAGTTCAATAGGCGATTGCCTGGGAGTTCAGATAGTTCTTCTAGTTCATTGAAGAAATAGTTGCCTAAGAATTTTGATCTGGTACGGCAGAGTGCTCGACAGTGGCATAGAAAATGAGCCGTGTTTTCGTGCTCATCCTCATCGCCGCAGCCTCTGCATATGTCGTCCGTACTAAGCCCCATCTTCTTTTTGTGGTAGCCAAGTAGGTTGTGTCCCGTTATCACACTTATGAGGGATTTTAGGGACGGTTTTTTGAGAAGTAAAATCTTTTTGGATTTTTCCTTGTCATAATGAGGCCAGAGTTTCCTGGTGTTACCGCAGGTTTCTAATAGGTTGTATCTATCATTTGCTTTTTGAATGATATTATTACTAATGTTTCTCTTTAGTTCGCATTGAGGGATTCTGATGTTGTGGTCTATGAGAGAGGGATCAAGTACCGAGCCTTCTCTTGCAAGCTCATCCGCTTTTTCATTTCCTGGCACACCACTGTGACCGGGAACCCAGCAGAGTCTTACGTTGTGCTGCATACCAAGAACCCTTAGCTCTTCGCGGCAGCAAGAAACAAGCTTTGACTTGATTTGCGTGGCAGAGATCGCTTTTATTGCTGCTTGGCTATCAATGAAAAAGGTGATATCAGCGTGTGGTATCGCCATCATGGATATTTGATTAGCAGCGTTTTTCACTGCCAAGATCTCAGCTTGGAAGACGCTGCTATGGTCAGGAAGTCTGAATGAACTGGCAAGGCTAAGATTTTCTGAGTAGAAACCTGCCCCTACCCCAGTAGTCATTTTCGAACCATCGGTGAAGATGGTAAGATTCGATTCGTTAGTGTAGGGTACACTGTTTTCCCAGTCCTCTCTATTAGGGAAGTTGGTAGTGAAGTTTTTATTGAAGTCTAGATAAGGGGTCATGTAATCGGTACGAACGTTATTGCCAACGTATTTCCTGAGGATCGTGGTATGACCGTGTTGACTAGATCTCCAAATATCGGTCTGACTAAGTCGGAGAGCGCTGTTTGCTGCTGATTCTTGCGCAAATAAGTCTATGGGGGTGAGATTTAGGATCGCTTCGAGACCCGCAGTTGGGGTAGTCCTCATCACCCCCGTAGCGCTAATGCATGCCATTCTTTGTACTTTGGTAAGGGTTTTTAAGTTCCTGGATATCTCCAGAGCTTGCCACCAAACCAAACTGCCATAAGTTAGGATGGGTCTAACAATGGCTGTGTACATCCACATGATTATCTTTGGACTTGGTCCCCAGTTTCTTCCCAGAATCCTGTTACACGAGTAGAGTGCAATCATGGCTTTCTTGTATCTTTCCTGTATGTTTAGACCCCAGTTGAGTTTCTTGTCCAAGATAACTCCGAGGTATCTTGCTTTTTCTGAAACTATAAGTGGGGTGTTGTCAATTTTTGGTATCTCAAAAGAAGGTATTTTCCTTCTGTTGGTGAAAAGTACCAGTTCTGTTTTCAGGGGGTTAACCTTCAGACCGCATTTCTTGGTCCAGTTATTGACCAAAGTTAATGCGCCTTCTAGTTGTTCGCTTACCGTGGTCAGGTATTTACCCGTCGCTAGAAGCGCTAAGTCGTCGGCATAAGCTATAATTCTGACACCGCTGTTTTTGAGTTTGATGAGAATTTCATTCATCACCAGAGTCCAGAGGAGGGGTGAGAGGATTCCGCCTTGTGGAGTCCCTCTAGATGTATACATCTTTATATCAGAGCTACCTAGTACGCAATGGATTTGTCTGCTTTTCAACATACACGTAATCCATTTTATAAGTGTAGGTTCTATTTTAAGATCAGTGAGAGCTTTTTCTATGGCACTGTTGTGGACATTGTTGAATGCTCCTTCGATATCAAGAAAAGAGGCAAGGGTGTATTCTTTCACCGCGAGCGATTTCTCTATTGTTCTAACTGCACAGTGTAGGGCTGTTTCTACACTTCTGCCTTTTGTATAGGCGTGCTGAAATGGTGATAAAGATTCTGGCTTTAAGTTGCTACGGATGTGCATATCAATCAATCTCTCAAGTGTTTTTAGTGCGAAAGAGGTTAGACTGATAGGTCTGAAGTCTTTTGGTTCTGTGTGACTGGGCTTGCCAGCTTTTGGTATGAAGACGACTTTAACTTCACGCCAAGTCTTCGGGACATATCCTAACTTAAGACTGTTAAGAAATATGTTTATCAGATGTGGAGTGATGATATCACTGCTTTTTTGCAGCATCAAGGGGAAGATGCCATCGAGGCCTGGGGATTTGTAAGGAGAGAATGAGTTAATAGCCCAGATTAACTTTTCTTTTGTTATCAATTCCCTAGGAATTTCAGGTACCGAGTATATGGTGTATATCGGCTCGTTTACTAGATCTGCGCTACATCCTGGGAAGTGTGTTTGAACCAGGAGTTTTAGGCTTTCTTGACAGGACTCTGTCCATTGATCATTAGGTCCTTTTAGGGAGCCTATGGGTGTGTTTACTTTGGAGAGTATCTTCCTTAGTCTTGCTGAATGGTTAGTACACTCGATGCTACTACAGAAGTTTCTCCATGAGCTTCGTTTCGCCCTTTGAGTTTCAATTTTGAATTTTCGTTGACTGGTTTTATAACATTCCCAGTCGCTATCTAGTCTAGTGCGTTTAGCCCTATTAAAAAGTTTCCTTGTTTCTTTCCTAATATTACTGAGCTCAGTAGTCCACCAGGACGGTTTATTGTTTTTCTTCGCCGCTGTAATGAGTGGACAGCTTTTGTCAAAGGCGTTCCGCATAATTTCTGTGAATTCCACAGTTAATTCATCTAAGCTGTCTGAATTAAGATTAGTGTCGGTACTAAGCTGACCTATGTTCTTAATAATTTCGTTGTTGAAGACGTGCCAATCAGTACGTCTATTATTTCTAAAAGGTTTGTTTTCCCGCTTAGTATCAGGGATACAGAATTCGATTAGACGATGATCTGAGAAAGATGCGTCGTCTAGTACCCTCCATTGCTCTACCTGACAAGTAACTGAGTTGCTTGTTATGGTGATATCGAGCACCTCCTTACGGGTTTTTGTAACAAAGGTGGGAGTGTTACCTCTGTTAGCTACTATAAGGTTGTTTTCAATAATATATTCAAAAAGGGACTCGCCCCTTGTGTTAGTATCGGTGCTTCCCCACTGCACATGATGTGAGTTAGAGTCGCACCCTACGACTACGTTAAACTTGTTCTTACTTGCATAGGATATCAATAGATTAGTGATATCAGCTGGTGGTCCTTCCGTACCGTCGTACGGCATGTAAGTGGATGAGAGAATGAGCGTTGGGAGCCCTTCTCGCTCCAGTTTTACCGCTGTTTGGTCAATGTTGCTGTAAGTAGTGAGAAGAAAAAGATTAGACTGTTTCCTTGCTACAATGCATGTTCTGGGATTACTGTTACGGCTGTCAAGGTTGGGCTTGTACAGCAGAAGTTCCTTCGAGTGTAGTCCCTTAATTTTGCCGCCTGATACCCAGGGTTCCTGTATAAGGGCTACATCGTACTGTCTACTCTCCATAAGGTAGACTAGGTTAGCGCTGGCGGCTTTACTGTGTTGGAGATTGATTTGTAAAATTCTCAATTCCATCATATAATAAAGTACTTGTTCAACGCTTTACTAACCTGTTTCTTTTTGTTGGCAATCAACCTCAACTTGCATCGAGTTATCCCGACGCGTACTTTGAAGTCTACTTTCCTGAGAAGTGGAATAGACTTTTGAGTCAGCCTGACTTCCACCTCGGTGCCTTCCTTAGTCTTTTCAATTTTGACAATCTCCCAGTCTTGGCTTAGGAGATCACTATTCAGAGATAGGATGTATCTCTCTAGCCGTTCGCTGGGGATGGTGGGGCCTTTGACCACTAGTTTTCCTACCGGTCTGCACAGCTCCTTTATTTGTTTCACATCAATGAGGCGAAGATCGGCGCCTTGCCATGGAGCTGACGTGTTTTTGATGAATTCTCGGAGCCACTCGAGAGTCACGTCATTCTCACAGTTCATCACCTTGAAACCATGAGTTGTCGTGAGGTTACCGAAGAGTGGCACTTGCCTACTCTTAACGATGGCCTCGTTGACTTCCTCAAGGATCCTTAGTTCAAGGAGCTGCCATTCGTCTTCGGTTAGCCTACGTGTGGGTTTACCATAATCAGCTATAGCGACTTGGTGACCTTTCACGATAGCCCGAGATGTCTTTATTCTCTTCGCTGCTGTGTGTGGCGAGGAGGTTGTTGGGGAGTTGCTGACATTCCTAGCCCTTTTCGAGGAGCGTGGCGCTTCTTGTTGAGAAACTGCCTTGTCAGCTGGAATTTCCGTCGCTGTTTCTAGACGGAGCTTGGACTTTTCAAACGCTGTCCTTTCCTTAGCGGTAAGAGACTCAGGAGACCTTTTGGCAAACCGTCGAACAATCCTCGCAGCGTTGCGCTGTTGACGTCTTCGGATTTCGACTTCGTTGAGTGTGCCGGTCTTGCGTTGTTTTGTCCTTTTTTGGATTACCGTAGCTAGGCTATCGATTGTCGTGTTGTTCGTTTGGTTTTCGGGTTCGGATACGGAGGTTGTGTTGAGGTCGCCTTGTGAGCAATGGCCTACTAGGATACCCTCGCACTCCCTTGTATCTTTACCCTCATCAGGGGAGCCTACCACATTCGCTTGATTACTCGGACCTCTAGGTACCGGGATTAGTTCGGCGGTTGAGGTTGACTCCCCGATGTGTGTCCTCCCGATTTGTTCCTTATTGTTCTTGTTTGCAGTTTGTTCTTTGTTCTCTGGTTTTGAGGCCTTAGCACCCGACGTTGATGGAGAACACTCTTTCCCACGCTTGGAATTAGCGTAAGGAGCAGGCGGTCCCATCTGTGTCTTACAGCCCGAGTTTTCTAGAGAGGGGTGACTTGATGTCAGGTTGTCCTTAACCAAGACCTCCCTGTCCAGAAAAGCACGAGCGTTATGCAGCCTCATCCTTTCCAATTCTGACATTTGGTCCCAGTCCAGTTTCCCAAGTCTTTTAATAGTACGCTTACAGTTGGAGATTCTACTCCGCCTGGAAGTATTCGAAACGTTGGAGACGTTCGAGCTAGTGACTGAGGCGACCTCGCTGGCGTCATCGACGTCAATCGCACTAGCTCCGTCATCCATATCGAGTTTCAAGAAGGGGTTGAGGAGAAGATTTTCTTCCTCTTCAGTTAATGGAAAGTGTTTCGATGAAGTACTCATGTTGGTTTCCGTATTCTGCTTATTTTTTAAAACTGTTGGGAAAAATGAGGTGAAAAAGAAAAAGAAAAAGAAAAAAGAAAAAGAAAAAGAAAAAAGAAAAAGTTTCGAAAAAATAAGTATGAATGTCATGAAAAATAAATAAATATGAAAAAATGATGTCACTGGCGACTTCTCCTCTCGATATTGAGATCGCGAGGCAAAGCCAAAGCCGGCAGTCGTGACTACTACCGACCGTTTAGCGTATATCCCCGCTATGGTTTTGTTCTTTATTTTTAATTCTTCCATATTTCATAGGGGTGGGCCTCTCTTAGTTTGCCCAAACCCTAGCTGGTAGTTTAGAAACTGCCCTAAAGCTAGATACTATTACCGGCCTGCTTAAGGTTTGAGTGTAAGCCTCCTCACCAACGTCAAGGTGGAGACCCGTCGAGGATTTTTTTGATTACTTACATCCGTACAAATTTCTTGCATCAAGTTGTTGCTCTACTTCTACTATTTTTATTAATAAAGATTTCCAAACTCAATAATTTTGTTATCCTAAAAAATCAAAGAACCCATGATTTTTTTTTTCCTTTGCTTCAGTTAAATATTTTCATCTGGTTTGCTGCTA
Source organism: Eupeodes latifasciatus (assembly GCA_920104205.1). NCBI lineage: Eukaryota > Metazoa > Arthropoda > Insecta > Diptera > Syrphidae > Eupeodes > Eupeodes latifasciatus. The sequence continues at coordinate 183,030,359 of OV049924.1, forward strand.
GGTTTAATTTTGTAATGGTAATTCCTTACAAGAAGAAGTATAAACGAATTCGAATAATTGTTTGTTTAGAGTTAAGTTCTGTAAAAACAGAGAACACATAGGAGATCTTTTCTCGATCTAAACAAATCAATGTTTGTATTTCTTTTTTCTTTTATTTATACCAAACATACATAAAAAGGGGGCCCTTTTTTCTGTTGCTGAGGAGTATTTTAAACGCTAACAAAAAACTGTGTATACATATTTGAAGTTCTATTTTTATTCGCTTTAAATGTGCATTCTAACTTAAAATATACAATGCTGTTTATTGTAAAATTGTTGTTTAGCGCTTCAGTATTTGGGCCAACAACAAACACTGTCTCTAATTGTGTTTTTGTTTTTAGGTTTTAATTTCTGTAGAGAATTGGTTGTCTTTGTTTCTTAAAGGGGTCATTGGTTTCTTCTTTTCGAATTGCTTCATATTTAATGCTTTGATAACAAATTGTATAGCGATATCATTTAAAGTGAATTTGTTATTCTGTATTTAATTAAGGAATAATGATTTTTTTTTCTAATAGAAAAATATAGCGAGCAAATATTTTCTACCTAAATATTTATTACTCTATATTGTAATGGCTTCAAAAACAGTTTTAGATACGTATTCTAGATAAGATTAAATTACCATGACATAGCATTTTTCTTCCTTATGTTTCTGTTTCATAAATCTCACCATCCAATCATAAGAGTTTTACAAAATTTATGCAAAAATGAAAAATATATTACAAACTACAACCCATGTTCATCTTGAAGTCATCTTTGAAAAATATTCGGCCTTCCGTTCCACATTTGATAGGTAAACTAATATTTAGTTGTCGTTGTGGGTACCGTTGTGAAATTTACATTTCATTTATGTATAAATACATGTTTTGTTAACGATTCAACATGAAGCCATAGAGGTTCATTTACAAACTCGCCATACGCTGAACTCGACAAATTAACTCCACTTTTATACATTCAACAAAAATATATGCACATAATCTATTTTTTCTTTTATAGCTTCGGTCGAACCAAAACTTGTTGTTATGGTCTCGTGCACACAAAAATACACTAATCCATTATTATTTTTTTTTTTAATTTTTTAGTAAAGCTTTATTTAATCAAAAATGTCTTCCCTCCATTCAGCTTTTACAGATCGTAAGTTTAGAGAAATCACATTATACCTTAAAGAGGAAAAGAACAAAATTTTCGATACTCGACAACATAAGTTTATAAGTTGTGTTGTTTTAGCAAATTTTTATAAAAATATTTATATATTAAAAACGTACTAAGGTTTCTAAGCAAATACAAAATCAGCTTTTAAACCAATTTGTACTAAATACAAAAAACCAACAAAAATTAAGCGTCTACAGACAAAACCTGTTAAAAATTGTTTTTGTTTGCAAATTGTTTTTGAGATAACAATCAAAAGAATAGTACTAAGGTTAATAGATACGTATACATATATACAATCAGAGTGAAAATAAAACTCACAAACAAATTCTATTAGTTTTATTAAATCCTCTGAATCTATCTAACCAGTGTGTACAAAACAAGTAGCAAACATAGATTTTTTACAAAATAAAAATTGTATTTGGTTGGATTTAAAAAAATAATTTCTAGAAAAATATAGTCTTCGCTTCTTTGATTTTTATATAAATAATTAAAGAGCACTTCTGAATCGTTTAGAGAGAGTATTATCTTCTTTTTTTGTCATTTGAGTTTGATTTTTTTTCACTGAACACTGAAAAATTTCTAAGCAATTTGATATAAAAAAAATTAAATAAGTAAATTAAAAGTTGCTTAAAGATTTTCAAAGTTCCAAAAATTAAAAATTTTGGAATAGCCAAACGAAATAGAAATATTTACCAAAAAAACCAACCAACAAAAAAATTTTAACTAAAAACACAGGTACTAGGCCAGCCCTCACAATGTCTGTCCCTGTACGCTACTCTGCTGCCGCCAATTTTGCCGTCGTTGACAGTGGTTTGTCATTAAATCTACAACAAGAAGAGCAATACCACCAACAGCAACTGTACCATCAACAACTCCAACAACAACAACTACAGCAGCAACAACAATTCTTAGCTCATAACAATTACAACGGTTGTAATAGCGAAGAGGAGTTCAGGTATCACCACCAACAATACCAGCAGCAGTTGTTGATGCAGCAGCAGCAGCAGAAGCAGCAGTCATCGATGATGTCGTCGTCTTCAAAAAAAACATGCTCGGTTCCATTGAATGCAGAATCATCTCTCGACTATCATGACGATATGATGATGTCTACATCACCAACGGATTCCGAAGCATCGGCGGCGGCGGCAGCAATTAATGGCGGCTTCAGCGGCGATGATGATGAGTGGATGTTGCTACACGGCGGGGGCCGGCTTGGACGACCGGGTGCTGCTGAGGTTAATTTTCATCATGAAAATCATTTAGTAGACCACCACGAACAATTGCAGCATAACCAACCAATCGGGCCTTCGTTAACGGACAATGAAAAAGAATATAATGGCAAGAAATCTACATCATCATCTTCAGCTTCAAAATCATCATCATCTTCATCGACTTCAAAATCATCATCAACATCTAAATCGTCGGCAAAGGCAAGTTCTACATCAAAGATTCAACAAGAACAACGCGAAATCTTGGAAAACGAACTCCATTCTATGACATCTGAGGAGTTATTTAATGCCCTGAAAGAATATGATGCTCTTCAGGACAAATACCATACTGTATTGCTATTGCCTAAGGAATCTAGGGTAAGTTTTTTTTTTCAAAGAGACTTTTTTCTTAGAAAACTCATTTTGAATTTATTTATAGCGTGAAGTTACAGCTGGTGGACGTGATGGCTCGGCATATGTTTTACGATGCCTTAAAATGTGGTATGAGCTACCGTCAGATGCACTCTTTTCAGCTATGAGCTTGGTCGATCGATTCTTGGATCGTATGGCCGTAAAACCTAAGCATATGGCATGTATGAGTGTGGCATCCCTTCACTTGGCCATCAAACAACTTGGTCTTAAACCTATTCCCGCCGAAGATTTGGTGACAATATCTCAAGTAAGTTTTTTTTTCTTTTTGTCTTTATGATACAATATCCTTTATCCCCTAACCTAACCACCTTCTCATGATCATCTTTCTTTAAAGATTCACAACTTGTCATATTTAATTAGTTCTTCTTGAATACACTTTACATAATCTCATGTTTCTCTTTTAACTTAATTCTTTAGTGTGGTTGCACTGCTGGTGACTTGGAGCGTATGGCGGGTGTTATTGCTAATAAATTGGGCGTACAAATGGATCATGCACCCATTACTGCGGTCAATTTTTTGCGCATGTACTATGCCCTATTCCGTAATATGGCCAAGGAACTAAGCCCAGAATTCTTTGACTTCTATACTCAACTTATCAAGCTGCAGGAGCTCGAAAATCGTTTGGAAAATCTTTTATGTGACGTTAAAACAACTGTCATAACTCCATCTACATTGGCTTTGGTTTTATTGTGTTTACATTTGGATTTCCATATTAAAGAATCCTATACTAAAGGCAGTCCTGAATTAAAGCATGTCTTTGAGTATATTCTCATTTTACAACAATTTATGAGGGTAAGTTTTAGAATTTATTGTTATTTTGTTTTGGATTGCTAATTATTTAATTTTGATTACTTTATTTTTAATAAAGATTCCCGATCGAGTATTCACCTGCGGTTTCAGTATTGTTTCTGGAATTCTTTCACATTATAATGGACAAAATAAACAACCTTATAAGCAGCGTTTGGTTTGGAAATTATCAAGTCGCACTCTGCGTGTTCTTCGTCCAACTAATCGCTTCTCATCAGACCTGCCCACCATTGAAGAAGGAATTTCGAACAACATTGATGACGGTTGTCGATCAAGGTGAGTTATTATTTGTCTTAATGTGTCTTCTTTCAAATTATTTTATCTTTAATCTATGAAAATGTACAAGTATACGATTGCATAATATTTCGTTCATTAATAAATGAGTCTGTTGATGTGTGTACATTTTTAGCATTTTTTAAAACAAAGAAGTGCATTAAACGTATAAATATTAACTTCACCGAATTGTAAAATACCAAAAAATGTCGATCAACAACGTCGACCGACGACGCACGCACGGTCGACAAGCATGCATTTAAATTTCGACCGTAAACTTGCGCCTCGCGTGTAACCTTATGTTTAAATAATTCATTAAATTGTACGCTTTTTCGTACGATAATTTAAGTAGAGCAATGTTCCTATTAAGGTGCAATAACTCTATTTGCAGAAATATAAATTTAATGATTAAAAACATGCCAACAAAAATAAACAATTAAGCCTAACCAAGGTTGATATGATAACAAAATACGTTTTTCTAGTATTTTTTTTTTGTTTTATTGTTTTGGGGAAGCTTAAGACAATTCATGTCTCTCGGATTTCATTGAGTAGTAAATTTCAATAAAAAAATGAATGAGCTTATATGTCTTAATTTGTTTAAAAGAATTTATTGCCTTCCAAATATGTTTTTTTAAATCATTTTTGTTGAGGAAATGACGTTCAATGCCACTTTAAATTTATCTCTCACAAGTTAAAGTTAATGATTCTTAATTTTAAAATAAAATAAACACATGAAAATAATAATCTAGTTTAAAGGGTGGTGGTGCAACAGCTCATAGAGGGCTTAGACAACCTAGTTTTTATGCCGAATCCGAGTGGCTAACTTGAAAAAACACTTTACATGACAAGAATAATTCTTGAAAGATTTGTCAATTCCTCGAGGGGTAGTGGCACACAGGGATTGAACCCAACACCTCTGACATGACAGAAGTCCTACGCAATAGCCATTACGTCACGGGTACTACAGTAATAGAATAATAGCAAGACAAAATTTGAATTTGAAATGCACATATGCACGTAATTTAGGGCAATGAACTTGTTTTTTTTTTTGTATTTCTATAAATACATACATTTTTATATTGTTTGATAAGAAAAATAAATAAAATGCACATCTTGAAGGGATTGGCATTTATTGTTGCTGGTACATGGTACATTGAAATTATGGCTATGCACGTATGTATTGTATGTCGAAAACAATTTAATACAAATCTGTTCGTAAACAAAGCCAACAATCTGAAACACAGTTTGATTGTAAATATTTACAACAACTGATCTTAACACAAATCCATAACTTTGGAAAGAAAAAGTGTGTAAGATAAAATTTCGATTGCTTCTGCAATTTAAAACGACATCCATAAAATACAGTTTTTAATATAATTTATAGAATTGTGCTTAAAATAAGGCGCAAATTACGCCCTTCTGACGTCAATACGAGAAACATATTTAAGAAAAACATATTCCAAACTCAATACATGTCCAATAGAGTAAATAAATAAATGAATTTGTTTATAAGTACATATATTATACATTAAAACATTATTTAAAATTCAAGCATGTAGATAAATATGTTAATTACGTTTCATGTATACGATCACAGATGCCTGAGTTTAAAAAATAAATATGTTATCTGTTAATATTATCTTTTTTTCTTTAATTTGATAAATTACTTGTCATATAGTGACTAAAATTGAAAAAAAAAAAAAAAAACAAAACAAAACCAACACAGTTTGAATTTTGTTTTCTTAAAGAAGAAATAGTTTTTAGAAAATTTAAATTCTCAGCAGAAAAAACATATCAGTCTAAAATAAATAATCTCGAATGTCTTTATGTCTGAAAGAATTCGTAAACATGTTATTTTTGTTAAAATCAAAGATCAAACAAAAAGTCATAAAATTAAATACTCATATGTATTTAGTTTAAATAAAATATGTATATACATACATACATATGAATACATACATATAAACTATCTATATGTATGTTCATACATTCATAGATGACCTTTGAAACAAGTAGATAAATATTATCAAATATTTTCTATTATCGTTCTTATGAGTTATGTAAAACTGAATTTATTTGTTTAATTCTACAAAAGTAAAATAATAATACATTAAATTGTATTAAAAACAAATCAATACAAATAAATTTGTAGGTATAAAAATAAGCAACTGTTTACTCTGCACTTTAATATTTTTTTTAACAAATATTTATAGATTTGAACTCATAAGACTTGTTTATTTTGTTTTGGTTCTCATACGTCAGATAATTTTGTTGACATAATAAAAAAAAGGTAACATTGTGGTACGCTTATCTTTTTCATTTACCAACTGCAAAAGTAGGGTATATGATTAATGAGGTAAATGGCTCGTGCTTGATGGTTTGTGCGTAGGACTACCAATCTGATTACACTGGTGTACAAAGTTACGTCTCCTGTTGTACAAACAAAAGAATAATTTTGTAGAGGATAAGGATGTCCTGAATTCAAATCTCGCCTTTAATTTTTTTTTTATAACCTCAGGTTTAAAAAAAAAATGCTGAAAGACAATTAAAAACGGATTTTTAAGGCTAAGTTAAATCACAACAATAAATTGTATGATGATTTTCTGTTGTTTCTGAAGCCGCTAAGGATCTTTCTTCCCACAATTTGGAAGACAAAAACATATTTATCGACAGCCAAGCAGCAATTACGGCCATATCCACCACTATCACAAAATCAAAACTGGTAAAACAATGCCGTAGGGAGCTTCGTTTACTTAGCGAAGTCAATAAGGTTTCCTTCCGTTGGGTCCCAAAGCACTGTTACATTGACATAAACGAAAAGGCAGACTAACTGACTTAAAACGGATCAATGCTTAGTCCGAGCCATATGGTATTAATGATTTACAATCCACTAGAGCAACTAAATGAACTAATTCAACAAAGTTTCATAGAAATAGCAAACAAACAGGGTTTCTACGAATCTATGGCCAAATATTTCCATAAGTAAAACAAAATTCCTTTTGCAACTAGACAGGTCTCAGTTGTCCTTATTGATAGGTATCTTAATGGGTCATAACTCATTGGGAACCCACATGAATAGAATGGGTATCAGCTCATCCGATTTATGAAGTTGATTTGAGGACAAGAAGATGCAGAAGGATACCTTCCACTTTCTATGCGAATGCCCAAACCTAGCCAATAGAAGAATGACAATATTAGGCAATATTTTTTTGACGACCTAAACGGCGTCCGGTCCTTGCTCCCTCGATATATTCTGAAATTTTCCCAGAAATCAGAATCATGTTACTTACCTCAGTGTATCCATTTTTTATATTATTAGATATTGACCATTTACAAGAAGCAAATACTTATTAATTTGATTCTTTTTATTTTTTTAGGACCGAAAGTACGAGTTCAGAAGAAGAAGAAGATTGGCCAACTTCACCTATAATTCCAATTTTCGAACAGTGTTAGTGCAGACACATACATTCGCATCTATGGTATAAGAACTACTATTCCCGTTTCGACCAAGTTATATCGGGGTCTTGAAACATATTTAACAGCAACAAAACTTAGGATGTATGTGTTCATGCATAAAATTTTGGCTAATTTTTGCATCATTCAAACGTTTTGTTTTGTTACAACAAAAAAAAAAAGAAAAAAAAAAGATTAAAAGTCCACCCCTTTGTTAAGGTAAGAAAAACCAACAAAACAAAACTTTGTGTAGAAGAAAACAAAAAAGAAAACAAAACACAAAAAAATTCTACGGAGGCAGGATTATTATTTCGGACGATTTTTTTTTGAAGCAGAAATATAAATTTTTAATCAAAATTTGTATCCACCAATCAAAAAACAACCAACAGTTTAAATTAATACAAAAACTAAAAAAAAAACAACTATATATTCCCAACAAAATCAACAATTTATCAGCAGCAAAAATATGTATTCTCTATAGCGATTTAAAAAGAAAATGTAATAGTTTCGTGTTTAAATGTATGTTTTCCTATTTTTTCTGTTTACATATAAGAAGAAAAAAAAAACCTAAAAACAAAAAATAACTAAAAACAAAAAATCTCCCAAAAAAATACAAAAATTCGTAAAAAAGACTTAAAAAAATCAATAAAATATTGCCGAGGTAAAAAAAAATCTTAAAAAAAGTACAAAAAATTTATTTAGTTTAACAAAAACAAAAAAAAATATTAACATTATTTCATTTTTTCTTATGTTTATCCTTTATTTTCATTGCAAATTTATTTTCTTTACAAATAATTAAAAATTAAAAACTGTATTTGACGGTAATTTAAAATACAATAATAATATTTTTAATCTAACAAAAATAATTAAAAAAATAATAGACCTATTAAATAAAACATTTATCAATGAATCCACCAAAAAAAAGAAACCTTCTCCTTGAAGGATATATAAAAAAATTATAAAGTATTCTCTACGAAAAAGAGATTTTTTTTTAATAATTCGATAAGAGTAGGGCCTAATTTTACTGTACGCGAGTCAAATTATTCCCATTTAAAAACAAACAACAACAAAAACAAATTTTATCAATCATACATTTTTTTAAACGAATGATTTGATTTAGGCGAACAGTAGAATTTATGGCAGATGTAAGTTTTTCTCTTGTTAAATAATTGCCACCTGTTTCTTGTTTGTGATTTACAAAAAGTATATATTTCCCATTATATTTGTTAAAACTTTTTTTGTTATTTTCTTTCTCTTTATGTATTTATTATTATTTTCTTTATTTTTTTTTTCATTTACAAAACATTTTATACAAAAATATATTTAAATTGTCAAAAATACAAAAATTAGATTTTTGAAAAAGAAAGAAAATCTTTAAACATTTTTTTGTTTTTTTTTTTGTTTCAATCAAAAAAGAGAAAAACGAATATTGTTCTCTTAATAAACAGAGAATACATCTGCTTCTGTAAGTTTTTTTTAAGGACTTATTTTGTAACCGAAAACAAATTTAATTTAAACAAAATTGAACGGAATAAAAGATTTTTTTTTCGTGCGAAGGACATTCCACGCATTATTTGGAATTTCCTTTAAAGAAAAAAAAAATATGCAAAAAACCAAACAAACTCGGTCTATCATTCATTTCCTGTCCAAAACCAAAAAAAAGCAAAAAAGAGAATGAAAGGATTTTTGTTCTATTTTCAAAATTTCTTATTCAGATCGTTCGACTCCCAATATCACCTCAAAATCAACTCCTGTCTAGTGCAGTGCAGTGCTGTGCAGCTTCCCCAACAAAAGGGTGTTATGTGTTGTGATGACAAAATAGCGATGATGATGATCATGATGATAAATCGAGTCTTATTTTGTGTGAGTATGTGTTTTTTTTATATTAATATTCGTTTTTTTCTTTTAACTTTGAGAATAAAAGAAAAAAGAAATCATGAACAAGAAAACTAAAATTTTAATGAATCAGGGAAAAATTGTATATTATTACAAATAATTATAAAAATAAAACAAATATGCAGCATTTATAAGAACCAATAACAAACTAATAAAACGAAGAAAAATAAATGAAAACAAAATAAAGTATTGTACAAATAGCTGCCAGTTTACGTAACTAAACAAAATTTCTGTGCGTATATCTTATAAGAAATTTATTGTGATTAAATTTGCAAAGAGGGAAACTTTATGTGTTTTAATTTTATTTTATTTTTTAAATTAAATTATTAAAATATACACATTTGCATTTTAAATTGAGATACGAGTCTCAACAAACTAGAACTTAAATAAAAATCACTGCAAGATCATTATTATGTAAAAAAAAATTGTACAATAAGTATAAATAAATAAACAACTAATAATAATAATAAAAAAATATATATTATAATATTAAATAAATTAAAATCAAATTAATGTGATTGACGTTAGCGAAAGTGATATATGCTGAATATAACATGAGAACAAACCAACCAAACAATTTTTGAAAAACAAATCGAAAACTTTCATCAGTTAGGTAAAATTTTTGAAAATACTAGCAAAATTGTTTTTCTTTAATTAAAAGAAAACTAAAAACATAACATTAATTAAAACACAAAATTAAATTAGATTAATGTAATAAATCTTGTATAATGCTTTGGTATGTGGTGGGATATGCAAATATACACAACATCAATAGAGTTTAATCAATCTTTTTAAACTAAGATTAATCTTGTTTCTAATAATGTGAGTTATAAACAAAAAACAAAAATCGAACGGTTTACTTGTCCATTGAAAATCATCAATCTTCTGCGATAGTCTTAACGACTTGCTCAATGTGAGTGACCCCTTTATTTGATTTCAAATATTTATGACAAAATTTCAACATTATTCTTTAAGAAATATAATTTACAAATGCTCTTCTCTATAAGCTTCAACTGTGTTATCTTCGATTGCTGCTTTTTGAGGCTTTGAGCATTGAAAAAACCCTTTTTGGTATATTTATGTACATTCCAAGTTTTAATACCTTTGAAATCACCTTTCACCCATTTTGTTCAGCTTGAACTATAATATTATCAGTATTTCATGAGCGAACGTGTGTAAGACGTGTGTGTTACTCGAGTCGTGAGTCATTTTTGGTATAATATGTATAGCGCTTTCGCTTTAAGTAGATAGAAAGTGTTTTTCGATGTGATATTTTGCACCTCGGTGTCTTTTTTTCAGTTTATCATGTTCGTTTACTTTAAAAAAAAAAAACGAATGAAATTAGTTGAAAAATTAAATGTAAAAATTAAGGTTTCATCCCGAAAACTTGATTTTTCATTTAAAGCCAGTCTTGTGATAGAATCGAATGGAATAATAGAATTTCGTAACTCTGCGACAATCCCAGCAGGCGTTACTTTGAATAAAAAGGGGTCTTTTTTGATATAGGCTTACTTCTATTATATCTGCACACTTTTCAAACTTAAATATATGTAAAAAAAATGTATATTTCTTTTTTATTAATTTGCCAACATTGCCGAGCTCCTCCTCTTAATCATATCAATTAAGTTATGTTTTTAAGTAAGTTAAATTTTACAACTTATATACCTACCTACATCTGCTATGTTGTATATGTATAATATAAGTAATCAAGATGTTTGTGTCATGAAGAAAGAAAACAAAAGAAGCATTTTTAATAACGCTATTTCAGTATATATCTTCCACACTTTTGTTTAACGTTTCCCTATATCTTCGAAATGTGTTTATATTTTCTTTTTCCTTTTTAAGTTTTTTGAACAAATATTTTATTTATTTTAAGTTTCACATTCTCTTCCTATCCTACCCTTAACTTTCATAACTTTCTTTACATCAAAAGAAATACAAAAAAACAAATTCATAGTCATATTTAGTTGCAATGTATTATTTTTTTCTGTTTAATATTTTAAATATTATATTTTATTTATATTTTACACATTAAATTCTTTTATGAGTGGATTTTTAGTTAGTAAGGACGATAAAGTGGGTGTTACCAATTAAAAGCTAGAAGAAGAAGAATAAAAAAAAACATTTAAAATGGTTATTTATACATTTTTATATTTACAAAGTATTAATTTGATTATTTTTATCAATCTAATTAAATAAAAATAAAAAAAAAACATATGGTTTAAGGTATTTGAAAATTCAATTTTAAGAAAGGAAAAAGCTAAGCTGAGAATTGTTACACAAACACCAAGTTTCATAATTCTATACAAGATCAATTGGAATATAAAGCAAAAAATTAAAAAAGCGAAAATTGTGTTGATACAAGAAAAGAAACAAATTTAAAAATATCAGGAGAAAATTAACTTTTGTAATTTAGAAAAAAACAAACTTTTTATGTACTGATTTTAATTTTTTAATTTTCAATACGGGTGATTGCTATATACGATTACGTATAAAAAAATATTATATTGTAGGAGCAAAATGAAAATACTAAACATGAATAAATTTTTACAGATTCATTGTAATTTGCAAATTTTTAAAAGAAAGAAGAAAAATAAAACGCAGCAAAAATATTATGAAGTTAATTTTTATATAATTATTATTAAACAAAAAAAGAAAGAAATTACATGTGTTTCTCTTAATTTTTAGATTTATATTTAATTTATTCTATTTTAATGATAAGAAAAAAATTATGTAAGATTGATAAAATATTAAAAAACCGACGAAATGACGAAAAAAGAATGAAATAAAAATGAATGAACGATAATTATTGGTATATAAAAACAAATTTAAATGTGTTTTATTTAAAAGTCAATTAAACGAAAGTTTTTTCAAGGGGGAAATCTATATGGAATGTAAAAATATGGAAACAAGTCGAAAATATTTTCTCAGGCGCTCTACTTGATGAGATTTTGTTTCATATAGTCAAGAGTTGTTTCTATTTTTTTTTTTTACCAACTACTATTAAAGTCGGGTCAATTTTTAAATTGAATACAACAAGTTGTATATGAGATATTAATAATGATCTGCCCTTATCTGATACTTGATAAAGACCAATATTTTATTAAAGATAATAATTGGAATAACAATTTGCGCTTGGGTTGCCTAGCAATAACCTGTCCCTAAAGTGCAAAATAAGTGTATATATTTGAGTTCAATTACCCTCATCTGTTATTCACAAAAATCAAGTTTATAATGAAAGACCATGACATTGGATGGAAAAAACTAGGGTTGCCTACTTATATCCTGACTCTCAATTTCTTACCTTTATCGGTTATTTATTTGATGGAATAAATAATAGAAAAAAGCTTCGTCTTCATTCTTTTTAACCCATAAAAAGGTATTTGTGAAGAGTTGGAAAATAAAAACTACACAGATAAATTTTTAATAATTTATTGCTTAAATGCAACAATTTTTATCAAATATAATAATGAGAAATAATGATAAAAAGTAGAATTATGATTATTAAGTTGTTTCATCATGGAAAAAATAATAGACACAAAATTAGAATGGTACTCTTTTTGTAACGAGAAAGTAACTTAACGGTAAAAGTATTTCAAATTCTTTTAGTAATTTGTAGTGGTACCCTTATTTTTAATAACTGCTTAACCCGTTCGCCTCCTCGAATTCACCGATTTGGCACATGTCTCCATGGGTATGGAGTACCATTCATTTTAAATTTTCGACCACAACTCGTCATTATTTTTGGATCTACAATCTCCGCTTTCGCTTAAGGATCCCTTGAGTGCTCAATTGGGTTAAGGTCGGGGGATTGTGATGTGATAGCCATTCCATAACATTGATTTTGTTTTGTTGTAAGTATTTTTAAGCCAATCTGGAGGAATGCTTCGGGTCATTATTCTGCATGAACTCCCATTTAATTGGTACCTCCTCTTCAGTTAATAGTAGCATGACTGAATTTAAGATGTGGACATAATCCATAATGCACATCTTATCCTTGATTCAAAATATTGGACCTACACCAGACACTGAAAAGCACCTCCAAATCATTTTATTCCACCAACCTGTTTCACTGTCTTCTTAGTGTTGCTTGGGTTAAATTCCTTGTTCTTAAGCCTTCTCAAAATATATTTATCCATCGGAACCAAACAAATTGATCTTCGTTTCATCGGACCACAAAACGTTTTTTTTTCAATCAGAACGATGCAAGTGTTTGTTTGCAAAGGCAAGCCTTTGTTTAATGTTTGTCTTGCTCAAAAACTGATGAGTTTTTTGATGAGTGCAGTCGAACATCAGTCTTAAGCAATTTAAGAAAACAGTGCGTAGTGTGAATAAAATTAAAATAAAAAATTAAAAGCATGGAAAATAAAATTGAATTTATTACCGGGTTTCGTAAAAATAGTGTGTTAATTTATGACCGTGAAGAAAAACAAATTTATGTTAAAAAATATACTCGAAATAATATTTCACGTTACATTTGCTATTATGGTCAAATTTGCAAGGGGCGAGCTTAGTTATTGATGAGCAAGGTGATACAAAACTAATAAAACATTGTCCCCAAATTTTTGCAGAGCCCAAAAAGAATATAAAGTTTTTGTATTTCAATACAATGAACAATAATTTTTTGATACGGTGATAATACAAAAATTAGGAAAAACAAAAAAGTTTATTTTCAACATTATTTTCGGGATTTCAGGATTTTAACTCCCTTTTTCGGGGTCACACCCGCTCACGCAACTCCGTTGCTCCGCTTAGGGTATGTAAAGTCGCCAGGCGCCTATATCAACAACTTCTTTCAATAAAAGCACCTGTGGGTGGCCCGCTTCGCGGGTTCTCAGGATTTTAACTCCCTTTTTCGGGTTCACACCCGCTCACGCAACTCCGTTGCTCCGTTTAGGGTATGTAAAGTCACCAGGCAGGCGCCAATATCAACAGCTTTTTTGAATAAAAGCACCTGTGGGTGGCCCGCTTCGCGGGTTCTCAGGATTGTAACTCTCTTTTTCGGGCTCACACCCGCTCACGCAACTCCGTTGCTCCGCTTAGGGTATGTAAAGTCGCCAGGCAGGCGCCAATATCAACAGCTTTTTGGAATAAAAGCACCTGGTGGCACGCTTCGCTGGATCTCAGGATTTAAAGTGCTCCAAGTTGTGTCATTTGGTGATTCTTATTAAGTGGGACATTAACCCCAACATTTTTATTTGGGGCTTCGGTCTTCTTGGGTGGGACTTAGATCCCAAAAAAGATTTCGGTTTTATGTCCCACCGAAGTGAGACATAAGCCCAAAAAAAAAAGTTGGGCGTTATGTCCCTGGGCCCTATGTCCCTGCGCCTTATTCTACTTGCTTCTTCTTTTAAAAAGTGGGAATTAATTTCAAACTCAAGGAGAACTTAAATTACACATTTTTTCGGAAATAGATTCCCGGGCAGGGAACTAAATCCACTTTACTAAAGTGGATTTAGTTCTCACTAAGTGGGAACTAAATCCCTCAGTGGAGTTAGTTCCCGTAGATTTATTTCCCCGCACCAGTTTCTTTTTGTTCTAGCTGTCACTGGTCTGTTTAATTCATTTTTAAGTTCTACTGAACAAAGAAATTGTTTTTTCTTACAAATTCTTACCAATAGTGTTTCAAAATGCGAAGCAGTTTATCTTTTTCTTCATTTTGTTTCTTCTCTTGGGCTTGAATGTAGAGCTTTAAATACTTTTTTCTTGGAACAGTTTAAGGTTTTCGCAATTTCAACTATCGTTTTTCCAGTTTGCCTTAGTTTTTTCATCTCTTCGCGTTCAAAATGAGTATAATGTAATCCACGCCCATATTTATTAAAATAAAAGTTGACTTTTAAAATTTTTGTCTAGTATCGAATACAAAACATCTGATAAACAAATAAACAAACTCAAAACGCCTATTTTCATACAAAAGAAATTGATCCTTACGTTAGAATGACAGTTAAAGTAGCTTGTTTCTATTATTTTTTCCAGGCGAAATCATCACTGTCCTCAAACTTTTTGATCGTTAAGTTAAAACAATAAGTTGTTTTTACGAAATCATTTACCATTTGAGAGCATTATTAGGTACGATTTAAACATGGAAAGACTAAGGACAAAGGACTTAATTGCTATACAAATATTTTCAGATGAAGACATTTGTTTCTATTATTTTTTCCAACACTGGGCCTGATTATGAGGTTCGCGGCGGATCGTTTTCAATTCGACCTTTCTTATTCGACTCGCGTCGTATTTCCTTATTTACGAATTCGTGGCGAAGCTAAAATAGTTCTTCCTATATTCCAGTGATTTGGCACTTTGATTTGACTTTTTCTTCTTATATTCCAGTGATTTGACAGCTTTCCAAACAAAATTTGTTTTGTGTTGATTGAATTTGTGAAATTTGCGGTGATTTATTCAAAAATTTATATTTTATTGTGAATTGTGGATAAATTATAAGAAAATTAAAATAAATCTAACTCACATTTTTATATAATTACAATCAAGAAATAATACACGAAATCGAACAGTGAATAATAATGAACACTCTTTCGCCTGCAAATCCGCCAAAAAAAGCTATCGGATTTCAACTCGCCTACAAACATTATGACATTTTAAACTCGCCTTCGAATTCGTTAATTGGTCGAATTCAAAACGAAGAAGGCGAAAGCGAATGCAATAATTGAAAAATGGCAAACTCGCTAGCAAAACGATTCGCCGCGAATCCCATTGTTCAAATATGAACATGACCAATCTATAGATAACCCAATGTGTATGTGAAATAAAGATAAGACAGATCACCCTAAGCATACACTGACGGTTATCTACATAGACACACCAATGTGGTGCGGAAATTGGTTCAAATGAGGATACCATATTGTGTCTACTTGCAAATTTAAAAATTTGAATCGATATTTGACGGTGTTTCCCTTTGATTAGAAATGAAAATTATATACTGATCGATCGGGAATCATACAAAGAATTTTTTTTGAGAAAAAAAAGTGTAATTGCGCATTTATTTTTCTCCAAAAATGTATTTTTTATTTTATTTCTTATTTTGACGGAAATTCATTTTCCCGAACAGCTGATACTTTTATGTTCACCATAGCAATTAGATAAAAAAAAACATCTGTCAAAACAAGTAAATACACCGCATCGAATTGTTGTTGGATTTCAAATTTCAAAATGGACGTAATGTCAAAATTACAAATACAACAATGTAAACAAATGGGTGTTGGAGGGTAAAACGTACGAAAGATTCCGGTCTTTATATGGTGTGTCTATGGTTATCTACAGATAAATTACATTTACATAAGTAAACAACATAGACATTAAGAATAGAAAGATAAGAACATAGACATTAAGAATAGAAAGATAAGACAAGAAAATTGTATAGAGTAACGTAGTGAAATAAATTTTAGTATTCATTTCGACTTACAACCGAGTTTTACTCAACACCCATAATCAGGCCCCTGTATGTCGGGTTGTCCAGCTAAAAGTTGGAACGACCCAGGGTTGCCTAAACTTTAGATTTATATGTTCAACAAGTATATAGACAATTCATAATATTTCGTTGTTCAATCATATATGTATATTTCTCTTTAACAAATACGCTATTATGCACATTTGTATATATCTTCATATTAATGTGTTAATATGCATCAGACTTTAGCTTAAGTCTGTTTTTTGAAAAACTTTGCCGTAACCCAACTGTAATACACATTCGGAAAAAGAATCTGGGATGAGTTCTAAATTGATAACTTCTCATTGATGTTAAAAATTTTCAAATGGTATTTTTTTAAACACTGCTAGAACACTGTCCCTAAATGTTACAAAATATTAACAATATTTGTGGGATATGAAATAGCTTTGAAGTCAGTAACTTTATTTGTTCTCAAGATACTTAAGTCGAATATCATTTTAACTAGTTTTTACTTGTTTTTGGTAGGATCACTTAATTATGCAAACAGTTTTGTACATCTTTCGAAAATATTTAAAGGTCTTTGCCTTACTTTGCTGTAAAATGCAGCACTTTTAAAAGGATTATGACTTATTTCTCCAAACCACACATAACATTTCTTCATTTTAATTTTTTTAGTACTGCACTAGAAATCTCTTTATTTTAAAAGGAAAGTATATGTATTTTTAGCATTTGCATAAGCTTAAAAGCTGAGCTGGACGAAATTTTTGTAAGGCAAACTTATACAGTTGCACTTAGACGGATATTTTAATGTGATTTCATTTAAAATCAAAACCGACTTACTAAAATAAGGGATCAATTTTCTATACTTACCAAAGTGTTAAAATTCAAAATGCAGGCAATCCTTGGTTATGTCAACTTTTAGTAAGGCAACCTTATGCTCTTTTCATGACAAGAATTACTCTTGGAGGATTTGTCACTTCTTCGGAAGAGGCAGTACCTACCCGTGAACAAAAACTTTAGATGGCACAGGAAGGGATTGAACCCAAGACCTCTGGCATGACAGTGTCCAGCGCACTAACCTCATGCCACGGGTACTACTACTCTATCCCTGATAACAATGCTCGCACACAGGAATGGTTGAGAGTTGAAAGTCACTAGGCCCTAGTTCTCAACGTACTGTTGCGCCACCTAATTCATTTATTATAGCCTTATGCTATTAAAAAGATAATTTAATAACCTTTCATTTAAACAAAAAAATGACTAAATATTCATGCCTATTACCGATGTCGTCTCGTTTTCTTTGTCGTGTCGTTTTTAAAGTGGCAGATTATTAAACGATGAAAATGGGCAGGTTCAGACAACATAAGGGATTTCATTTGTAGTCAACTGCATTCCTTGAACTTACATTTTGACCAAGTCAACTAGTTAGTTTTTCAAACTCAGAACTTTACTTCCCTAACTTCTACCTTCAGTTTACCGTACAAAAACTACCAAAAACATTATTGTCTACAAAACAGTCCTCATGCACGTTTCAAGTCCATCACGATTTGTATTTTGTATTGTAAAGAAAAATATTACTTATTTCTTTTCCAATTTGACGAGAAACCCTTTTACACAAAATATTAAATGAAATTGTGCGAAAAATAAATAAATCGTAGAGGAATAAAGTTCGACTTTCCGTTAATTAAAAAAACATGATCGATTGTCATTCTGACATAAGTTGACTTGACTTGATAGTCAGGGAGATTTTTCTTGACTAACTTTTCAGTCAAGTTTCCAATAAAGTTGCCTTAATTGGAAGACAATTTTTTGGCAGCTAGTCAATCAGATGCTAGAAACTTGCCTTACTTTCAAGTCCCTTATGTCGCTTGAACCTGCCCAATGTATCAGAGATCGGTCAAACTGAAATCAAATTCTAAATCATTTCATTACTCGATTTTCAACAAATGTGTTTTTATTAAATTATTACCAAATAATAAATTATTAAAATGATAAGTGTTGAAATGTATTACAACACAAGCAGCGATGGTGACAATGATGAAGAAGGTAGAGAGCGAAATATTGCAAAGGCACAATTAATTGTACAAATAGGACAGTGAAGCGTCGGCATCTGCATTTGTAGCCTGAATTTGCTTTGACTTATGTATGTATGTATGTATATGTATGTATGTCCGGATGATGAAGTGGTTGGGAGCTGCGATACACCAATTGCATTTCCACTCGGGCTTAACCATCTGTTTATATTTAACTAGATTTGAAACAGCATCCTCAAGCGCAGATAGGATGTGCAATTGGTTTGGCCCTCCTCCTGCATTTCCTTTCACTTCTTTTTTGTTGTTCTGAACAATTTTTTTGTACTTTAAATTCAAAGTCAGCCCAAACCTGAAAAAGCAAATATTAAAAATGTGTTAATGTACATTAATAGAATAAACTGATTCAAACCTTTTGCCAACCATCACCATCTCTTATTGGAGGACCTTTGGTGTTGAGTTTATCGGCTATTACATTGCATTCTTTTTTAAAATCGGCTTTTTTCATACATTTCAAAAATCCCCTAGCCAACTGCTTGTTGCTTTCCATCAGCTGGGCAAGCGCCTCGAATTGGTTTTGGTTTGTTAATTTTAACTGAAAATGTGCAAAAATCTTTATTTTTATTTATCGCAAATAAACTACTAATAAATTCCATAAAATAAATTATTTAACAAGGAAACTTACAGTTTTGCGAACTTCCATTCGTCGTCGTGAACAATTTTCAAACGAGAGATACCGTCGTTTTTTTCATTGTCGTCGTTTCCTTTCGTCTTACAGAATGCTGAATTAAAGCCTTCAACACACTTGACGTTTACACACGACAACAAAAAGAGTGACAAAAGTTGAAAACGACTTATGGAATGCAGATTGTGTCGTGTCGTATATTTTGCTGTCGTTTACGACATATAGGTAATAGGGGTGATTACACGAGATCATATTTTCAACGCTTACCAAAGAACAATACAAGAAAAAGTCTAAATGGGTCGAATCACACGATTTCTTCGATGTCCATATCATCAAAAGTTGAAAATAAACGACCTATAGCCATCGCTGTTGACGGTGGTGGGATGGCCAGCATCATCTTCAAAGAAGTACGGACTGATGATGGCTCCAGCCCAAAATCCACAACAAACATTAACTTTATTTGGATGCACCTCGTGAACCTCGCGTGGATTGGTGTCATTCCAAATCTGTCAATTTTGCTTACGAGTATTTATGTAGCCATTCATTTAATAATGGGCTTCATCGCTAAAAGATGATTTTTCGACCAAAATCGGGATCAGCTGTTCAAAAATACAATTAGCAAACACATGACGCTGCTTATGGTTGTTTGGTTTTAGAGCCTGGGTCATTTGGATTTTGTATGGGTGCAGGCAAAAACACGACGCACAATTCGCCATGTTGTGATCTGCGACACGCAAATTTCTTGTGAGCGACGCTCACGGATAGCGGCGATGTTTTCGGCAGATCTTGCATTTCGTTGACGCATGGATGTTATCTTATTGTTTATTGAGCAGGTACACTCGAATTTGGCCATCAAACTTGGAAGGACGACCATGAATCTAATAACAATGAAACGCGCACATCGCTGCTACTAGAGAACACCTACATACATATCTTGATAATAAAGTTTTATCATTTGCACATGTTGCTCGAAGCAACGACGATTTGTCTGTAGTGATTGATTAAAAGAAGATATTTTAAAAGTAAAAGAAATCAACCCGTCCTTATTAAAAACCTTTTAGATTTATATATGTACATACCTTTCTTGACAAATTACAAATTTGTCTTCGTCATTTCTTGTTGCCTACTTATAGGAGTTTATTTTGTGGTGTTTTACGCGTAAAAACTCTTCCTGAATCCATTAGTTTTAAATGCTTTGATTACAGTCCTATGTACCATTTGCATAACTTCTATTGATTTTGTAAGTAGATATGTATACACTTTCAATAAATTTGAATATTTATTTCTTTAATGAACAAGGGACATAACTTCATATTCACGAAATGTAGACGGTACAATCAGTATATCCATTAGATAAAAAGCTTGAATACGTCGAAAGCAGCCTAATTTTTATGATTGAAATAATCAAAATAGGAAATATGTGATTTTGCACCAATCCAAAATTAGCTGCGCCATTAGTCCTTGTTTTGTTAATAAATTGGACTTAGCTCTTTCAAAACTATTTATACTTTTTTTTCTGCTTTGTTTTCACAACATCAAAATCAACCAATAAGAAGAGCACAATGTTTTTTTCCGTAGAAGCGGAGTTTATTTCTGTTGTTTTGAGTTAAACTTTGAATTCTTAAGCAAGACAGATTTGAATAAAGAAAAATCACCTATGTATGTATGTTCAATGCAGATACATACATACATACATACATATATCATCGCTTACATAATATTGTCCTTTTTGAAGTAAAGGGTGATTTTTAAAAGCTATAGGAACATTTTTCAAGAAAAAAAAACATAAAATTCGGAAAATGCATGAAATATTTATTTGAATCGATAGTACGGTCCATATAATTTAATCTTTGAAGATTATTTCATGCAAATGTTGACCTTGACTGCGCCTCAAATGGTCCATTAGTTTGGCATACTCTTTCCAACATTTCGGTCGATATCTCAAGAATAAATGCTTCAATGTCTGTATAGACATGAGCTTTAACAGATCCCCACAAAAAGTAGTCTAGAGGCGTTAAATCACACGATCTAGGCGGCCAATTGACCGGTCCCGGACGTAAAATAAAATGTTCACCAAACTCGCCTCTCAATAAATCCATTTTTGCGCGTGCTGTGTGGCATGTGGCACCGTCTTGTTGAAACCACATGTCATGCAAGTCAAGCTCTTGGATTTTGCTAGCGCTCACCATTCACAGTTACGTTACGATTCGCATCATCTTTGAAGAAGTACAGTCCAATGATGCCACCAGCCCATAAACCGCACCAAACTGTGACTTTTTGTGGATCCATTGATAGCTCTTGCAATGCTTCTGGCTGATATTGACTCCAAAATCGACAATTCTGCTTATTTACGTACCCATTGAGACAAAAATGAGCTTCGTCGCTGAACACAATTGTTCGGTAAAAAAGTGGATCTTCGGCCAACTTTCCGAGAGCCCATTCACCAAAAATTTTACGTTGCATTAGGTCGTTCGGCTTCAATTCTTGCAACAGTTGTATTTTGAAAGGCATCACACCTAAATCCTTCTGCAAAATTTTCCACGTTGTTGAGTAACAGAGGCCCAATTGCTGCGTACGGCGACGAATCGATAATTGATGGTCTTCATTAACACTGGCCGATACAGCTGCGAAATTTAGTCACAATAGCCCGAATATCCGCTTTAGTGGGTCGATTAAACTGACCATAAAATGGAAGAAGCGCGTGATGAACTTTCTTAACAGAGCACACATTTTGATAATAAAATTCAATAATTTGCAAGCGTTGTTCGTCTGTAAGACGATTCATGGTTAAATTATAGACCAAACTGAAGATGTTTGACAATGAAACAAAGCACGAAACGTGCGTCAGCTGTTTAAACCAGTGTTGCCAAAAAGATAATAGCTAAAAAATCACCCTTTGTAAATTCGCGCAATAATGTACCAGACCAGTAACGGAGTTAATTTTGTTGACAGCTGTCACATCATTTTCATTACTTACTTTTGAGCAACGAGCATTTGAATATCAAATTGTTCAACTTTATTACCAAAATAATAGTTCGGTTCGGTCAACGTAATTGCCAACAGAGTCGGTAATTCGATCACTATTCACATAAGAGCGACCAACGACCAACGAATGAACGAATATTCGTCCATTATGAATTTTCTTTCACATGGCTTGTTTTTTAATTCTCCATTACAGATGCACACGAAAGATAACCAATACATTTTAAAGTTAAGATTCGTTGAAGTGTGGTGGTTTCTAATGGAGTTTTCCATGGTAAAAATAAATCGATTTATTTTGTATCTAGAACTGTTAAACACGCACATTTGTCCTGTTTTTCCATTCCATGGGTCAAAATAAATTGATTTATTTTTGATTTAAGATCAAATCTTAAATCACACCTCTTACACCTTCTTTCATTAATACCAATACAATTATAAACTAAATGCTTAGATGGTGATTTGAAACCTATACCGCAATCGATAACACATTAACGAAGTTACATTTAAAGAATGACAAAAAACAAAATAATTCCAATCGTTTTCCATGCGCCACGAAAAATCTAAATTTACCCATGGAAAACCCCATAAGATTTAAAACCGCTGGAAATCGCTAGTCTAATCAGATAAACCCGAGACGATTGACACCATATTTTCTTACAATCTTGTAAGAGAATATTCGGAGCGTTATTGCTAACAAACGACCGTACTTATTGCTGCAAAAAGTTGTGGAAAATTAGGGGTCTTGGCTGGAATTTTTTCGAGCCAACCGCCGCTGCAGCGACTTGCCCCAAATTATTTTTAAAACATAATGGCAAACGCTTATCTTTATAATAAAGCTAAATTCTTGGCCATAACATTAAATTATATGCATTTTTTTCATCTTGAAACCCCCGCGTTAAAAAACACCCTGTATTTATGGAAGCAACTACTAATTTTTCGTACGAATTGTGAACACTTACCTACATAATTTATCTAATATTAATATTTTGACCTTCGTCTTAAATACGTTTCGGAGAATTTCCAATTTCCCTATATTGATGACATGCGAGTTAACATGTATGTATGTTAATTCTGTGACATTGAAAGTTTCAATACTTTATCAATTGCCAAATAATTTATTGGCACAAAATTCAATTAATAGATTTGATAACATTGAACAACAAAAGGGTAATCCCACAACAACATTCATTCAATATTGACTGAGTCACATGTCAACAGCATAATAAAAATTTTGTTATGATCGTTTAATTTTTGTAGTATACCGTACACATATGTATGTATGTATGTATGTAACTAACTTTGAAGAGGAAATTAAATAAAGCATTCAAATGGATCTGACCTAAAGCTAAGAATATACACGATTGGAAGATATTCCAATTTTGGTCGAACTCTCAAAAGTCTTCTAATACTCGTAGCATTCATTTACATAGGTGACAATTCCCAATTTTCTATAAAATGAAAATTGTCCGTTTATAAGGTTGGGTGGCTTTAGACAGAGTTCTGAACGATTTTTACAAAATATACATACATAGTAGTTATATTCGTAATATTCATTTTGACAAATTAGATATTGTTTTTTTGTACGGTTTCTAGTCTACGATAATAAATTTTAAGTAAAAAGTTTACCAACAAGAAGTAGAAGAAAATATTTAAGTTAAAAATTAAAAAGGCGTTAACATACGTTTTTATTTATATGCAATACGATTGATTTGGTGATTTTAAGGCAACTATTAAGAAAAATTTCTTTATTATTTTGTTTTCATTAATAGAAAAAATTCGCCGATCGGTATTATAGTCTTATAGATAAGACTTTCCCACGTCAAATAAAACTGTCAATATCGGTAACGCTTTTGCTACTAATTTCCGAGAGTCATTTGTTGTCATTTGCCCTTTCTTGCATTCATATACTCTTTAAACAAGTTGTTGGTGAGAGTCTTTTGAGAGTCACGGGCAGAGTATATCTAATAATGAGTAGGGACACTCTCACACATATGCAACACCTACTAATACAATTAAAAATTAACAATAAAACAAAACAAACAATTATTATGAGTGAAAACAGGTCAAATGTATCCATTTTAATCCTTACCTGACATAGCTAATGTTAGAAAGATACACAATCGGTTTTCCCAACACCAACACATACACCTTCGATCGTATGATACATAAACGAGGTCTTTTTTCATAATGGATTTTTAAAGGCGATCCAGTTTGATCACATGTGTGTGTGTGGTTTTGCTGTGCTTTTCATTAATTGAATGTGACCAGCCTCTACTCTTCTTTTATTTATTGTGTCACTTTTTTATTTTATAAATTATACCTCTTATTTAATTTTTAAATAAATGTATCGTTCTGAAATATGAAAATTGCAACTTCATCTTTGTTTTGTTCTTCTAAAAACATAAAAAAAGCTATGTTTAGCGTAGTATAAGAAACAGTATTTTTTACTTCTTTAGTACGTATTTAAAACAGCTTGTAACACTAAAATGTAATTAGGGGTGGAATAGGAATTGTTTACATTTTTTCATAATGCATTTTTAAAGGCGATCTTGTTTGAATTGTATTCATTTGTGCGGAAGTGTTTCAGTGAGTTGAATAAAGGGTGACTTGTGTATCTTAAAAGTGATTGAAATAAAAATTAAAATGGGTAAACATTATTTAAAGTGTTTGGCATGCGGTCGAGAAGAAGAAGTTAATTCTGGTGTTAAATATTTTAAACTGCCAGAAAATATAGAAAGGTAAGCAATATTTGCTGTTTTGTTATTGAAAATGTAAAAATTGCAACGGTTTTTTTGTGTTGAGTACAAAAAATACATTTAAAATCTCTGGTTTTATAATCTCAGGCTATGATTATGTTTTTTTTTGTTATAAAAGATGTACGATCTGAACGCTTTTTTAGTTTGTGGTAGTAGATTGTGTGGTTTTTGATCAATTTAAATTTTGGTTGTAACTTCGCGCCCTTTCAGCGTTTTGTAAACACAATAACATCAACTGCCTGAGATTACGATCAGACTTAAAATACGGTTAAAAATAATTATTTTTTCTTTTTTCTTTCTTCAGGAGAACAAAGTGGTTAAGTGCTTTTTACAAACCACATTTGTTAGAACAGCAAATTTCACGAGATTTAAGGGTGTGCGAAAATCATTTCTGAAAAGATATGTTTTCCGCTTCCAAAATTCGTTTAAAATTGTCGGCTATACCTGACTTAAATATTTTAAAAACCTTAACTGACACTGCAGAAGGTGAGACGAATAAAGGGAATATGAATACAACACAAGAAGACGAGAGTTTAGAAGTGAAAGTGGTTTCTAATCAAGAGCAATTGGAGTTTTTAGAGGAAGGAGTGGGCAAAATCCAAAGTGCTGAATTACTCGAAATCTTTGAAGCAGATGAACCGCTTAGCGAAATTATTCAAGTTGGAGAATCAATCGAAGCGAAAACCTCATATAGAGAGCATAAGGCAACGCAGACAAACATCAAGGAAACAGCCGAGGTATTTCAATTAAGAAAAGAGTGTAAGAATTTAAAAAAAGAAATTGAAATTTAAAAAAAAAACAAAAATGTTCAGATGCTGCGTATTTAGAAAAAACAAAAAACGTTTTACCTAAAGAGTTAGCTCGAATTGTTGAAACTCATATTGCAAACTATAAAAAAATGCAACTATGAAAAAATCTAGCAATAAGCATAAATATTTAAGCGTTACACATATGTAAAACATTATTTATAAGACCTAAATAAAATTACTCTAAAAAATGATATACATATGCCTTTAGTTTTCGGAACACCCTATGCTACAGTCAAAAGAAAAATTCTTTTTCTTCCTTCTCTTTTACACTGTAACACTTCTTATTACCATCTATTTCTCGTGTTTGTGTGACATAGCGGTAATTTAAAATATGAACTCAGAACGAAAATTTGGAGAGTGTCCCTACTCATTATTAGATATACTCTGGTCACGGGTTCGTGAGAAAAAGAGAAAACCGCTGTAAAATTTCTCACACTCTTTTATCAAATATTCAAACGCTAAAGAGTTAAGTTATGAAGTTAACTGATAACTTGACTCTCATTTCAATGCGTAAAATATAAGCTCACAAAGTGAAAAATATAATCGTGAAATTATACATAAGTTACCGGAGTGCCAGCCCAAAGATGGGATTTATACTCAAGCTTTGGACGTATATATGTTTTACAGATTGTAGAAGGAGAGACATATTTCTTGCATCGTCTCAGGAAACCCAAACATCTTGTGCTGCATTCGGTGACATCGCGTATGTGATCGTTCCACAAGAAGTGGTTGGTGATGCACATACCGAGAATATCACAAGAATTGCTTAATGCTGCAGTGTAGGTCGAAATTTAATGAGCTTAACATATTTTGCGGTTGCAGTACCACATCCGAAAAAGAGGGATATGAGTCTTAAACGAATATGAAAAGCTAAGAGTTCTATCGTCAGAGAAACAATTTATTGAATTAAAAGTTGCGGACAAGAGATCATTAATAAAAATAAGAAAGAGTGTCGGCGACAAAACAAAGCCCTGGGGCACATCAGCACTTATTTTGTGGATTTCAGACTTAGAGCCATCCAATACTATTGGTATGGAAATGTCAAAAGGGTAATCTCTTATCCAAATCCGACGAAGGTGGGTTTCATCTAAATCGAAGGCACACTTAAGAAGGCTGATACCAAACCCTATCAAACACTTTGAAATATCAAGCGTAATAATCTTACTTTCTTCAAAAGGATGTTAAGATTTGTTCCACTGTTCGCTGAGATGAAACATGCGATCACCAATGAACCTATTGCTACGAAAGAAATCTACCGGTCAATAAGAAGTATTCGATGCAAGACATTTCTTGAGCTGATAATTAATCAGTGTTTCCATGAATTTGGAAAGAAGGAACGTAATTAAAATAGGTCGATAATTATAGGGGAAGGAGCATTCGCAATTTTTGGATACAATGAAAAAGCTTACGCACTGGTTTTGAAGAACGAAAAAGCCAAGAAGAATTGTGTACATTGAAATCGGCCTTAACAACGATTTCAGTGCGAGGATAGAAAGAAACTATTTTTAGGATGGGATCTGATAAAGCATTAAATTCGCGAGAAGTTGATACACAGTCAAGATTTATTCATAGAAAATTTAAACTACAAAAATTGAAAAAAAAATTAATGCAAGGACAATATTGTGGCAATCATTCCTAATGTAAATGGCGAGGCTATACTCATGAATAAAAAATTTGGTAGGATCGGAATTATCACTTACTTCGTTTTCAATAAGTGGAGTCGAAATAAAAGATTTTTGGAAAGATGTCTCTGCGTGCGTGTGTACGTACGTTCGTACGTCCGTACGTCTGTACGTTCGCGACGTTTTTTTCGTCCTCCATAGCTCAAGAACCAGAAGAGATATCGACTTCAAATAAATTTTGTTAAGATGTAGAAAGATGAAAGGGCTCTCAAGAAAATTGCGTGGGTGGTTTTTTTTACCATAGCTGTTTAAAAAAAGGTGAACATTTTGGTTAACCCTAAATATCTCATGAACCAATGACGCTAGAGACTTGAATTAAATTTAATATTATATATTGTAACGTGATACAAAACAAGTATATTTTTGGAAAATTAACGGTTTTTTTATAAATCAAAAAAACTGAAAAAAAATGTGTCACCTCGAAAATTTTACGACTAAAATATGATTTCACCTCCAAGACAATTTTGTGCAACGAAGAATTATGTTTTTGACATCTGATACAATTTTGAGAAAAATCGAATTGACAGTTTTTTTATAAAAAATAAAAACCTAAAAAAAACATTACTCAAGTTGGTAAAAATTGAATTTCGACTCAAATATCTTTTCAAAATTTGGTATTAAGGCTTCAAACTTTTTTGTCTTATAAAAAATATTGTTTTCAACATTTTGAAAAATTTTGAGAAAAATGGAATTGACAGTTTTTTTTTACAAAAAATAAAAACCTAAAAAAAATTAATAAAAGTTGGTAAAAATTGATTTTTGACTCAAATAAATAACTTTGAGATATTGGCTTTAATCTACTTTAATCTTTCAAAAAATATTGTTGTCAATATTCAGTAAAATTTTGAAAAAAATCGAATTGACAGTTTTTGTACATAAAATTAAAAACCTAAAATAAATTTAAGAAAAGTTGGTAAAAATTGTTTTTCGACGTAAATATCTTTTCAAAACTTTGAGACATTGGCTTCAAACTAATTTTATCTTATAAGAAATATTGTTTTCAACATTCGATAAAATTTTGAGAAAAATCGAATTGACAGTTTTTTTACAAAAAATAAAAACCTAAAAAAAACAATACTAAAAATTAGTACTTGGTAACTTTCGACTCAAATAGCTTTTCAAAAGTTAAAAATATTGGCTTCAAACTTATTTAATTTCACAGAAAATATTGTTTTCGATATTCGAATTTTTTATAAAAATCCAACAGTCTGTTTTTTCATAAAAAAATAAAATCTACGCAAATATTACGCAAAATTTGGTAAAAATTGATACATATAGACAAACTTTTAAGCAAGACAAATCGACAGACGGGATGTTAAGTTATCAGTGTGGGTCGCATCCCAGCCTCTTTTTTTTTACTTTTGACTAGTTACATTATCATTTTTTGCGCAATATTTAAAAAAGGTGATCCCCAGCGCCCAGACAACTACAGGGCATATCGATTATACCGTGCCTTCGGAAAATATTGACCAATCTTCTATACCATAGGTTGACGAAATGGGTTGAAGAGAATCAACTACTTAGTATTTTCCAAGCCGGTTTTCGATCGGGTCTATCAACAGTTGATCATATATTTGCACTCACTACTATAGTCAAAATGATTTTAGAGATTTAAAAGTGGCCTTTGCAACTTTTAACAGGAGTTCTTTAATTTATAAAATTTCTACCCAAGGCTTATCAACAAAATTTCTCAACTTACATACATATATAAGCTTCTTATAACCGATACCTCTGCTGCTGTATGGAATGGAAGTAGAATGCCTAATTTCTTTAATACAAGTGCTGGTGTTCCACAAGGTTGTGGATTAGGTCCATTAATGTTTCCACTATATATTGATGACGAATCTAAAGATTTCCATGGTGGTATTAAGGTTGGTGAAACATTAATAAAAATGCTTCTATACGCGGATGACATTGTACTATTGGTTGATAATCCCATAGCTTTGCAGTTACAAATAAACAAGCTCAAGCGCTTTTGTGATTTATGGGATTTAAGTATAAATGTTGCAAAGTCGAAAATCATGGTTTTTGAAAATACTCAGCGAAGAACAACTTCCCAAGAGAAATGGTTTTTGGAACGTGAACTAATAGAAATAGGAAATCAGTTCAAATACTTAGGTTTTTTGATAACTCGTAACGTTGTTTTTGGGACACATGTAAAAGAACAATGCAATACAGCCAAAACGGTAATAAATCTTATGTGGAGTAATTTCTTCTGTAACAAGTATGTGGATGCAACCAAGGGCGGATCCAGACTTTTAATTAGGGGGGGGTCACAAACTTACATAGATGGAGGCTAACAAAATTTAAATAACATAGTGTGCATCTTAACCTTACGTTTACAGGGCTAAAGTGACAACTTTAGTTATCAAATTATTATAGAACACTGTTGTACAATGAACAGCAATTTATGATGACTCCCTACATACTCGTATGAAATCATTCCAAGATTCCAACAGTTTTCTAAATATGCCATATTTAAGAGCTAAATCACAATAGTCTAGAGGGTTTTTGGAGCATTTCACGCAGAAATATAAAAAACTGTTTTGAAAAGTAGCTTCTTTCCAAAAATAAAATATACTTTTCTTGTTTCCATTTGTATTAATGCGAAGAACACTACAAAACTTGAAAAATTGAGAAAATGAGAGAGGATCTGATATAAAGAATTGTCGGGCTTTTTTTGACGTAGTTTTTTTCGAACTCAATTTTCGGGAGTCTATTATTACTATCGCTATCAGTTTACTCGTATTTTGATCTTAGTCAACAGAACTTAAAAATTGTAGAGAGAAAAATGTTTGGTTCTTGAATTTAGCCATTAGTTTAACAAAAGTGTCACTTTTGCAGTTTTTGGACATTTATATTATTGAAATTCGTGTTTAAGTCTCAGTTCTAGAGCATCCAAAGCAAATTCACTTTTAAAGTAGATTAATTTATTTTTTTAAGAAATAAAATGCACGACTGGGTCGTTAGAACTTGCTAATTTCTTCCAAAAAAACGGTTTAAAAGTATTTCCTATATTTTAAGATTTAAAAATGTACTTGCAAAATAAGTTCTTCTCAAAAATTTAAATGCCATTTTATTTCTTAAAAACTCTAGACTAACTTATTTGTTTTTAGAAAATCATTTTAAATTTTAAATTTTGTTTTAAAAATATTTTTGGTAAGTACTAAATAAAGTGCTTATAAATAAACATTTAAATTTCGTTAAAAAATGAGATATCGAGTTTTGTAAACAAAATTAATATTATTTTTTTAAATAAAAAAAATACATATTTGGTCATCAAAAATCATCATCAATTTGATCATCGACAAGAACTTGCACAAAAAAGAGAAGATCAGTAAAATCAGCCCATTAGTTCTTGAGAAAACTTAAAAACAAAAAAGGTTATGAGGGGTACCCTTCTGTTTTTCTTGTAAAAAGAAGCCAAATTAAGAATACGAAATTTAGAGAAAGTTTAAAAAAAATCACATATGTATTTTAACAAACAAATTTGTATGGGAAGTGGTGTTATTTTTCGTATTAATAAAATAAAAAAAAACGTTTCTTCTTAAGAACCTGAATATTTGCTCTTTTTCTTAGTAACAAATTTTATGAAAATAATTTAAAGCATGACTAAAGTTTTTTTTTCCAAATTCTAAATAATAATTTTAGTTGTTTTTGACAGCAAACCACTTTTTGGTGAATGTCGTTAAATTACTAACAAATTTTAAGATGAAATCTTTACTTTTACAACTTAACTGTATAAGCTTTATGGCTCATATGACCCCCCCTGTATGGTCCATTGGTCAAAATTTGATGAATTTGTGCTGTGTTTTTGAAATAGGACTGAATATCCGATTCATATTATGTTCTTCGTCCAGTTTTCAGTTAAAAGTAGTACTTTTAGCAACAAAGTTTAAGGAAGTAAAATACAAATTTTGTTTTCATATACTCAAATCAAATAATTCAAAATATAATGTGGGTCATATCCATTAACGCAATACGATTCGTTTTGAATTGAAGGGAGTTCCTACGGAAAAACAAACACATTATCTCCCAGGGGGGGAGGGGTCATTCTACAGCTGTATAGCAAAAATAGATGATTCCCTGTATTTGCAATGTCTGAATAGAGCGAAAACGTGTATCATTTTCTAGCTGTGTGCCCAATCTTAAAAGAAATCCGCAGGCTTTACTTCTCAAAGAGTTTACTTACACTTGAAGATACAAAGGATCTTTTAAATGGTTGCTCAGGTTGGAACATTCTTTGTCTCTATGTGAATCATGCCTTAGGTTACCTTAACAGTTTAATCGATTGATTTTTAAACTAAAAAATGTAAATTTCTTTTTCTGTTAAAACATATTCTTCATTTTTTTATTTTTTTTTATTTACTTAAAATTTATTAAATCTGATATAATAATTTAATAGTTACATATTTTCGTATATGTTATATTATTTTTTATATGTATTTATAACTTTAACCTTTTCTTTCTTTTTATTAAAAACTCGAAATAAGTCAATTAGGCAAACGGCAAAATTTTTGTCAAGCTTTACAATTCTTATATCAACAAAATGTAAAAATTTATCGAGAAATAAAGAATGTATTAATAATAATAATAATAATAATACATTATCAGAAATTTAAGTATTTGCTTTGAAATGCTTGACATTGTACAAAAATTCGACCAAAGAAAATTTTTTTTAAAATATACTACGAAACTAAAAATATTTTCCCCTTTAAAGTTCTCATAGTTGAATCACAATATCTGATTATTTTATGTTTAGTGAAATTTGTGTGTTGCCTTAACTCAAATGAACCCAATTCACTAATAACTTGCAAAAATGATTAATTTCTAAAATACTTACAAACTCCTTTAAATCTAATAGAATATCCTTAATTACGATAATTTTGTAAATGTTCATGCCTCGAGTTAGATTGTATGTATGTATGTACATGTATAAAATTACTAGAACCTTGCTACTCTAGACCAAAACAGAATCTCACATATACTGACAATTATCATCGTTGAGATCTATAATTTTTGTTTTAATGTTTTCTTCCCCAAAATTGGATGATAAAATTGTAATTTCTTATTTTCTGGTTTTATTGTTGTTTATAATTATTGAAGAAATATGCAAACACAACCTTTCACCACCTGCACCTCCTCCGCTTCAATAAAATGCTGTGTACCAATTAAATGACTTGAAATGTTCAACACAGCGTATAATAATTTCGCTCTTTAAAAATTGCCAAGCGATGAATAAAAAATAAATATAAAAATAAAAACAAAAACAAAGTCAAAAATAAAAGAAACTGTTAAATAACAAAAAAAAAAAACATAAAGGCTTGATGCTGGAGGTACTTTGTTTTTATTGCATCTACATTATAGTTAAGCTGTATAGCATCAGCAGCATTGAGCGAATTTCGACTTCGTCGTCGTCGTCGTCGTCGACGTTTTCGTCTTCGTCGTCATTTTATTCAACTGATCCAACAGCATATTACAAAACCCATTCGCGATGAATAGTCATTAAAAAGGAAAAGTGATTATGAGTCGACATAGTGGACCGTGAAATGCTTTGCGCGCTTCGGAGAAATGCTAAGCTAAGCAGCAACTCTTTATGATAGTGGTTGATGTCTGTATATAGTGTATGGTATAGTTGACTAAAATCTCAGAAGCCAACCGCAAAAGTGGGGTTCCATCTCCACACCATACTACCGCTGATACCTATAGTTTATTCCAATTCATGTATACAATCTGAATTCAAAAAGCCAAAGCAAAGTTTAAGTCTTCGGTCGGTGGCTGGCACTCACTTTCGGAAGTTGGAACGATCAACAACACAAACCTTCGACGACGTGAACTTTGAGACCCCCGAGATCGCAAGTATTTCCATTATAACACTGCCAACACTACTCTTTCAAAGTTTGTCACAAAATGCACTTATAGTTTAAGGCCTACTCGTATCTCCACCTATACCTCTGCCTTTTTTAATTCCATTCGATCTTTCGTGCAAGAAATAAAAGTGAAAACGTTTTGCTCGACAACTACATTTCTTACATTTTAATATAGTGCGTGATGATTCTATAATTCATAAATTCTATCGTGTTTTTGTACGCCCTGTGCAAGCATAATATCTCGTAATCATCCAGCCATCAAGAAATACAAATTGTATATATTTGTTTGTTGTTACAAGTTTGGAACTTAAAATTGTCTTTTGTAAAGACTTTCGATTTTGTTTGTTGTTTCTTTTGTGCGTTACGGTCCTAAACGAAAACAAAATTATTTTAAGTAGTTTTTAGTATCTTTTGCTTTATTGTGTGTGTTACACGTTTGTTTTACAAGAAATTGCAACAAAATTCCGAATGTGGATATAACAACGGCTAGTTGGATTATAGCTCATCTTTGATTATGGAAACCCAAATAATATGGATTTGTTTGCGTAAGATTCTTAAAATTCATTATTTTCAAAAATTGTAATGATTAAATTTTGAAGTTATTTTATATAAAGAGTGACTATCAAGTTTTAGAATGACAAAACGAAAGAGCTGAGGTTGAAACTATTTTTTTTAATTCTTGATGGATTCTACAGACAATTTATTTTATATTTTTGTAGACAATATGTTTTAAATTTAAAGTTAGTATTATCATTGATTTAATGAGTTACTATCTTATATAGTGTCGTGAATCAGTTGCAGTTTAGTGCACTTTATTTGTCGATGAATCTATAAAACCACAATTTAATGTGGTTTCAAGATATGTTTTTTTTCTAAATTGGTCTGTTTTTAACATATGTATTTATTTTGTTATTTTTTTTAATTCCGTTAAATGTAAATTTTCTCAACACAAATACTGATTTTGAAACATTATTTATTAGGTTTATAAAATATTACCGTTTCTTTTAACAAAATTTTGAATTCTGTTAGTTAAAATTCTTTTATTTACTTTTAAAAGGCTTTCAATTTCTGCATTTTATAGTAGAAGATTGACTCAGTTAATATTTTCCTCAAATAAAAATATTTATAAAAAAATAGTTTCTTCTGTAGATCAGTCTAGAGAATTGAATGCATGAAATGGGTTCCTTGATTTCTTATGAAATTGTGTTAATAGGACTCAATATAATGTACCATTTTTAGTCAAACATTCTGATATATCAGTAATAGAGTCAGGCATGATTTAGGGATGATTAATTTGTTAACCTATAGGGTCAAAGGGGGTAATTGTAAACGATTTTGCATTTTTTTATTTTTTTTTTCACTTGTAATGTTTGTAACAGCTTTACTATGCAATGTCGAACATTTTTGTTTATGCTACTTAAGTTTTGATTGTATTATCTATCAAAGAGTAGTAACTTTAAAGGCGTTTGTTTATTAGTTTTCATAAAATTTGATGTTTACATTTACCCCCCTAGTTTTTTATGTAAACGAGAAAAATGGGGTAAATGAAAACGGTACCAGTCGTCCTACCATTGTGGAAAGGGGTAACCAAGTTCTCTGTCCTTATATATGTAGGTACCTACTAGACCAAGGAGATCATCCTTATCGCAAGGGTAACCAGCACGAGATCTGAAATAAGGCACCTTGCTATAGTGTCCTCCACGTCTGACGAAAGTGCTGGTTTTCTGCCTCTAGATATAATGACAGTAGGATTTTTCCCTTCATATATCCTCTGACGTGTATGATGGAGCTGTGGTTTTTGGTTGATATGTACGTGACATCTTTTTGATATAAAATATTGTTAGCCATTGAAAATGAATGTTTACAATTACCCCAAATTGTTCACTTTTACCCCATTTCGGTGTTTACATTTACCCATGATAGGAACATAATGGGGTTATTGTAAACAGCCAAAAACTT
The DNA here is from genome assembly GCA_920104205.1 of Eupeodes latifasciatus. Lineage (NCBI taxonomy): Eukaryota > Metazoa > Arthropoda > Insecta > Diptera > Syrphidae > Eupeodes > Eupeodes latifasciatus. Next base: position 183,065,794 of record OV049924.1, read on the forward strand.
TTAAATTTTGTTATACAGACAAATAAAAACATATAGCATGCATTTATACTCATATTTAACCTTCAAGCGGTCGCGCGTAGTCGAATCGACCGCGCTTAGTACATTTTCGTTCATATTATTATTTTTACCCATCATTGTAATTCTCATTTCTAGTAGCCTTTTTCATAATTTTAAGTACTTTTTTGACAAATTAGACTTTAAATACAATGATAATGTATCTGAGTACAAATAAATGAATATTTATGGAATAATTAGTACTTTATTTCTCTTATTTATCCGATAGGTCTTTTCGGTTACGCGCGCCCGCTCCCGTTACAAATGACCGCGCGACCGCTTGAGGGTTAACTTTCTTAAAGATAAAATTTAAATTACTTCGATCGCCTTTGTTTGTTTTGCAACAATTTTAATTAGCACTGAAAAACTTAAAAACGCAGAAAAACGAAAGACTCACGGAAACGAACAAAACATAAATAACCCTTTGACAGATAAGGCCTTCCACGCGTCAATATGATCTAAATATAATGTCTTTTCAAATAATTTCATGGCATGCTTCAAATTGTAAACAGTTTTGGGAAAATTAAGTGTGTTTACAATTACCCCTGTTTACAATTACCCCCTTGACCCTACTTAACAACGAATGCAATGTTTTACAACATTTTTCAAAATATTGTGGGAATATTTCTAGAATTCTCATTTTTTTTACATTTTGTTAATTTTATATTGATTTTTATTTATACGAAAACTGCACACAAAATATTATCAAGACGTTTACATTGAGAAATAAAAAGAGTATGCAATTATTTTAGAATAAAAATAACATACAAATGTAAAAAATATTACAGAAAAATGGATCAGTTTCTTAGGTGTTATTATTTTTTATGTAACTAAGCAATTTAAAAAAAAAATTGTTTACAAAAATATGTGTTACTAAAAAAAAATGGTTCAAAGTTGTAAATGATTGCTCAAAAATATTAAAGTTAAAAAAATAAAACTGAAGATGATGAAGCTTTTATTAATATGAAGTCTACGAATTGAGAAATAGGAAAAGTTCCTATTTCTCAATTCTACTTTGTTGTTTGCATTTAGATTCATCGGTAAATTATTTAATGTGGAAAATGCATGACAATTTCTAAAAAGGGGGTTCCCATAATGAAGTGATGTATGCAGGATTTGTTTCTGCAAATCAATATCAGGTGTAAACATTACTTTAGTGAGATAGTCTGCGTTGGGAATATCATTGCCAAACTTGTCAAGTCTACTGACAAAATTATCAGAAATTAGTTTTTGATACAATTTTCTAACCAACTTGTCGGTTAAGTTAATATTAAATAAATAATACCAATAATAGTTAAGAACAGAAGTGACCCAAGTATCATTTTATGATTTTATTATTAGATCACATCTTATATAATATTTCTTAATATTCTTAAATGTAAAAAATAGAAGTTTAGTAGAAGAAATGTTCTATAGCACTTAAATCTCTTTTATATCAACTGAAATAATGTTTTAGAAGTTTAGGAAAATTTTACTTGCATCACTTCTGTTTTTAAATAGGCTAATGGCTAACAACTTATAGTTCTTACGAATTACGAAGCCAAAATAGATGGTATTGTAGTGGAGAATAATACCCATACTATATGGAAATTACACAGTTTGCCTATAAGCAAGATAGCTTATCTTCCGATTTCGTTGTTACTTAAATTCTGACTTACCTTATCATCTTTAAGCTTTCATTTTAAACAGATTGAGTTCTTGACTGCTTCATGATCAAGACATTTTTGAATTCAAGAACTTTTCAGTATTTTTGACATCTAGCTGTCAATTTAGAAGCTGTCATCTTTTGACATTTATAATCAATTTTTGAAACGATACAATAATATCGCATTGAAATTATTAAAATTTACTAAAGCTAAATGACTTTTGAGTCTTCGGTGGGAAGGCCTTTCTTGGCGGGCAATAATGAAATTAAAACTGGTTGAAAAAATTGATTAGTGATTAGCGAGTTAGAACATCAACCTCAAACAATAAATCATTTCACAAGCCACATGTAATACGACAAATAAACAAATAATAAAATATCATATTTTGAAATATGATATACCTATAGTAAATAGCTCTATCAGCATATAATAATAAATGTAAAATATATCAACAACTTTAAAATATAAATTTAGAAGAACAGTCGAGAATATACCTGCAGAATAAAAACTACTAAAATAAAAACTGTTCGCACTTTTTTAAATAAAACGCTTGGACTCTCTTTCTTTAACTCGTGTGTATAGCTCAAAGAAATGAGATTATTTTTGCTGTAATCAGAAGGAATAGCGAAAAACCATGTTTGTTGTATGATCTTTTGATTTAGCCAATCTACAAGCAATATTACACCGTATTTTGCATACAGATTTTATTCTTAAGACTTTTAAAGTTCATTTAACACAAGAACGGGTAGATTGTGGCGCCTTGTGGCGGCCATTTTGTTTGGGTGACATCTGTCAAATCTTTTGTTTATTATTCAGTTGTTTATGCCAAACAGCACGTTCAAATGATAAAACTTTATTATCAAAATGAGTGTTCGTTAACGCAAACGTTGCGCACATTGCGCCCATTTTACGGTAGACGTGGTGGACCTTCACAGTTGACTCTTCAACGTTTGGTGGCCAAATTTGAGACGACCGGTTCAGTAAACTATCAGCCAATACCCGTACGTTCAAGGAACGGAAGATCGGCCGAGAACATCGCCGCGGTCCGTGAAAGTGTACAGCAGAACTCGGGCAGTCTATTCCTCGCCGTGCACAAGAAGTCGGCCTTTTGCAGACTACAACTTGGCGAGTTTTGCGTCGGGACTTGGGCCTGCACTCGTACAAGATCTAACTCACCCAGGAGCTCAAAGTTCATGACCATAAAAAACGGCGTTTGTTAGCTGACTGGGCTTCGAAACGTTTGGAAGAGGACCCCAATTTTGGCCGAAAAAATCATCTTTAGTGACGAGGCGCATTTTTGGATGAATGGCTGTGTTAACAAGCAAAATTATATGGGACGACACCAACCCACGCGAGGTTTACCAGGGGATAATGCATCCTCAAAAAGTTACCTTTTGGTGTGGATTTTGGGCCGGCGGCATATTTGGTCCTTATTTTTTAAAAACGACGTTAGTGAGGCGGTCACCGTCAACAGCGAGCGTTACATAACGATGATAACTAATTTCTTATGGCCCAAATTGAACCATATGGACCTAGATGACATGTGGTTTCAGGACGGCACTACGTGCCACACAGCAAACGCTTGACATCTACACACAAAATCTACCTGCCCTTATTGAAAAACCCTAAAGTTATTCCAATATATTGTTGGTGCAACTGTTACGGATTTGTATGGAAGATATTGATATGAATGACGTGGTATTTTCAACAAGATGGTGCAACGTGCCAAAAAAACGACGACACAATCGCTAAGTTGCATAGAAAATTTCCACGCCGCGCCGCCGGGTTATTTCTCGGAAACCATTTTCTTTGTTGCCATGTAAAATATGAGGTCTAGGTTCCACAATCGATTCAAGGCTTTAAAGATGGAGTTCGTTGTATGGCTCTCTTTTCAATAAAATAAACATTACCAATAAATTCTCTCAACTATCAAAATAAAACCTCTTGTTGGAATACTACGTATATTCTGAATTCATTTCAGATTCAATTCTCCATGTAAACGTATGTAGAAAATAAATCGTCAAGAGTATTTCCATCAAATATTTATCTTAAAGTTTAAATTGTATTTCCGCCTTCACTCTTACCATAAACTCTTTTCATCTACTATATACTTTTAACTAATTTCTACATACAAATATATGCATGTACAATGTACATACATTATATGAATGTACTCATATGTATACCTTTCCGGCTAAAAAGATTTGTTTACGGAATTTGAAACGGAAATACCCATAACAAGGTATCACTTACCATTTTACCAAACAACCCACCACCATCGTACAAGTAAAAGACATTGCTCTATCAACTCGTTATATACCCTTTGTCTGATGGTTGCAATTGCAATTCCTAGATGTGGAACTGCATCCTCTGATGCCGTATATCTCACGAAACATTATAAAAGTCTTCCTCCGATTCATAACTATTCGTTAAATAAAAATAGTCTGGCAAATAAAGTTGAACATAATCATGAAAATAAACAATGACCATCATTTTGTAAAAGGTAGCACTTATTATTATAACTTTCCGGGCGGCCGTTTTGAATAGTACGAGTAGTTTTTTGTATTTCTGTGACGTCATGGTTAGTGTTTAAGAGTGTCATGCAAGAGGTCTGAGCTCAGTTTCTGCCTTGAGAATACGTTTTTGTTTAATTTGTCTATTTCATTGTGATTAAGAGTTTTACCAAAAATTGCTAGTTTTTCACTGTACGAATTCAACATTTTTACTGTCTATTTTCTTAGTTTCAAGGATTAAACGGATCGATGATGTGTAGTCTAATGGATATCTACATATGTACAAATTTTGAGACGTATGGATTGTGTCAGTTAGTAACATTTTGAGCTGTTAGTTATACAGGAAGTCTTATAAGTATTGATCCAAACTGATTGTTGTAAAAGGTCAGGTTAGGACCGAACAGAATTTGGTAACTTGTCTGCACTGAATTCTAACGGTTTTGGATTGGAAAACACCTTCTTGTAGTTGAGTTATCACTCACCCTGTCTACAAGTGATTGTTGTTCTTGGCATTTTAAAATAACTCAATTTTAAGACAATCATTTTTAGTAAACAAAATTTGATAGGCTTTCCCTTTTTCGCTGAAAATGATTTAAAAAATAAAGCTACTTAAATCAAACTCAATTTCGCACTTCAATCTTTAAAAAAGTGTAGTGACAAAAATTTTGTATGACTAGATGTTGGTTCCTTATTTAGAAAAATGTCTTTGTTTTTAAAAGTTCTAAGAATATATGAATTTTACCACAAATAAGTATAAATTCAAAATTATACACATTTTAAATTACCTTACATTACATACTACACAACACATGTGTAAATGTACAGAGTACAGACGCAGTACCTTGAGCGACTAGAATACTATATAAATAATAACAACACACGACATTAATACAAGACAGAAGTACAGATGAGAAGAAGGTCCTCTATCTGTCTACTAACCACGCTCACTGATGCTTGATTTCGGTGATTGATCGGAACCGATGCTTTATCAGTGACTAGGCTAGGCCGTTGCCTATACACATTTTAAAACCCTGCAGAGATTGCTTTGAATTAAATAAAAAAGAAGAGGATGGGATGCGACCCACACTGATAACTTTCCATACATGGCCGTCTGTCGATTTTTTTTTTTACGATTTAGGACATCTTTGCTGTCATAACAATTAAGTCGAAACCCATTTTTTTGTTGTTCTTGTAGGTTTTCTTGCTTTTTCTTGCAGCGCACGTAGCTTTTAAAAGGCTGAAAAAAAACCCGATCTTCTTCATTGGTGCTCTGCTCGTATTAGTCTTAGCGTGATTTTATATAGCACATAGCCTTCATCAATAAATGGACTATCTAACACCTGAGATTAGCGCGTTCAAACTAAGAAACAAACTCTTCGGCTTTATAATATTAGTATAGATACAAAAATACCAATTAATTTTTTATTTAAGAAAATTAATTTTAACAACAAAATTTTGCATAGAATGAAATAATTTTGAAGTCCACAAATTCAGTTGTTCCCGAGATAATCGAGTCGAACATCAATTTTAAAAAAATTTCTGAAAGTAATATTTTCTGTCTACAGGCTAAAAGCCAACAATTTCTTTTTAAACTGATACAAATTTGGTCACAGGAATATTTGTTGTCAAAACTTCAATTTTCAAATGTCTTGACATATTATGTTCCTAAAACAAAGATTTTATCCTTTTTGAAAACCCCTTTTCAGTGTTAGCGGTGTTAGTCAAATGCCAAAAGCAAAAACACTCGGTAGCCATCATGGTTTTGCGCGCAAAACTTATTACTTAATTGTATATGTATGAGTGAAAACAAGCGAACATTTTTTGTTGAAGTGTATATCTTTTCTTCGACTTTACAAAACAAATCGTTTATGGACAGGGTGAGTGAAAAAACCGGCAAAAAGTAAAATGCTTTTCAAAATTTTAATAAAACAACTGTCACTCGAAAACCGTTAGGATGTGGTACAGGCAAGTTATCAAATTCTATAGGGTTCATACCTGTCCCTCCACCATACTCAGTTTGGGCTATTAACTATGAGACAATGCATCAAAAAATTAGGCCCAATCGATATTTTTTATGAAATTTAAACTTTCAAAAAACGCTACTAAAATTAGTAAACATTGGTTTTTGAATAAATTCTTGGTAAAAAGAAAAGATATTGAAATCAAGCTTATTTTATTATATGCAAAATATTGTTGTTATTAATTATTATTATTTTATTTACCACCATAAATGTAACTTAACTCTTTTGACTATTTTCTTTTTGTATTAACTCCATGGCCAATTCGAATTCAGAATGACATTAATATCACAAGAAAAAGACGAAAATAAATTTAATAACAATAAAATAAATTAAAAGCATAAGTACATAATAATACATACATACAAACATATAAACTGGAAAGAAAGTGAAATCAAGTCAGTGTCGAGGCGACAACGACTCGACGGTGGAGACCGACACGACGACGGCAACAACTTTTGCAAAAATTCAATTGTTCCCCCTTAATTTGTTTTAAACCACTTCATCAGCTGGATTGCATGAGAGCGGGCCGCAGCCGTAAGGTTCAAAACAAAACAGTTTAAATCTAACCACGATGTTAAGACCATCCTTTTGATTACTTAGTATTTGTATTTGTAACTTTCTAATATGACGTCATAGTAATTTTTCAGGTAACAAATTTTCCGAGCAGCTGTTTAAAGAGTCCAATGTACGATGCAGAAGCATTTGTAAGCAATGAAGCCCTGTCGTGATATTGGCTGGCTGTAGGCGGCGAGGCGGTCGACGACGCGGACGTGACGGTCGGGTTTGGTTCACCAACGAGGTGGTGTCGGAATTCCAACTTGACAAACTTGTCTTAAGAGTTGTCTGAAGTTTTATGTCACCAATCATTTCAATGGCATCGCCATGCATGCTAGAGTTGTGTAGGTATTCGCGTTATGCAACAAAACGAACATGCTACAATTTAACGTGCGTGGTCGATGGTGCTGATGGTGCGCCGCGCCAATACACTTTGTGTTGAATATTTCTCATTAAGTGAATCATCACGCCTCGCAGCGCAGCGTATGGTTACCCGATCTTAATTCTGTATGTTTTGTTTGTTTTTAAAATTTATATTATCCCCGCCATTAAGGTTGGGTTTTTTTTAATTTGCGTTTTGAATGCGTTAAAGTTTTGCTTTACTCTTGTTTATTGATTTTGTTTTTAGTTGGCGGGTTATAGTAAAAAATATTATTACTTTTGGGAAAGTGTGTCGAGTTTATTTTTGTATGCAAAGACTGTGAGCTTTATTTTGACGTAATAGGGTTCCATGAGAAGTTATAGTCGTTAACGGTTGATTGAAGCTTGGATTAGTTTTTGACTTCAATTTTAAGATATGAAATCGTTAGCGAAAAATCAAATTCAGCAAGATACTTTTTTAAAAAGAAAAGAAGTTTAAGCAATTTACTATATCTTTAAATTGTACACTTAAATCACAAAATTCTTAGTATCGCACTAGCACGGTATAAAACTTTGTTTTTTTTTTTTGAACAAAACTATTTAGTATCAATAGCGTCTGTCAGGACAATGTGTCCACCTAAAAGTGTGTTATGTATGCAGACATTCCAACTCATTAAGTCGAGGGCTTTCGAATGTGACCAATTTTAAGTGGTTTCCCAAAAGTCCAAAAACGTCAAAAAAAAAAAACGCGTATTTGGCGACCTCTGCAAGACAAATGAGGCCACCTACATTTTTGCAATTTCAATTTTCGGAAAATTTTTATTTTTGTGCACTTTTTCTCGGAAACCCGGTGACTACGTGCTGGCAGACGACCGTTTCTGTAATCACTTTTACTAAGACTACCTGCAACTTTAATATCAACTGCTTTCCTTCACTCCAAAAATTAGCCCTCAGCTCTTTCGTTTTCAAAAACTCTAAAAACTCTAGTATCAATATTTTATGAACCTATATGAAGGGTTTTCCAAAGAGGAGTTGCAAACTTTTTTTTTTTTATCGACTGTCCAATCAAAAATTTTATGAATAGAATCCAACTTCGTTCATATGGTGACCGCGGGAAGGTTTGCAGCGGTCGAAATTGTTGAATCCAATTTTCGCTAACTTCACACATTTCGGCAAAAACGACAGCTATTTCGCGTTCCATGTTGGCTCTGAGCTCTTCCAGCGTCATGCACCAATAGGGGTGTCACATAGACCAGTTGGGTTTGCTAAATAAATTTACAATGACAGTTCTATGATTAATGAAAGGGTACGTTCAAAACTTAAATTAAAAGTTATCAAATCCCTGTTGGAAAACCCAATAGCACTCGCATGAAGAAGAACGACCGATGTGACACCTGGGCCCTCTAGGAACTTATTGTGGTAGTGTTGAGAACAAGTTGATGTACAAAAATGTTAAGTTCTATCAAACCGATAATGTTATAGATTTGATTTTTTTACAGTGGTATGAATATTCCAAAATTACTACTACTATTTGACAGCAAAGGAGATGACCGATTTTTGTATGGAGCTTGGGCCCAAGGTGCTTAATATAACCGCTAGATATGTTTAATACGCTTTTGTAAAGGGTTTTTTTTTTTAAGACATGTGGTTTTTAAAAAGAAATAAAACACATACATATGTATGTAGGTATAATTTAAAATTATCTTCAAAAGTTTAGCTTTATTATAAAGATTTTAAATGTAAGGGCTTTGAAAAATGATTTGGGACATTTCCAGCCGAAAGGCCCAATTTTTTACCACTTTTTGCAGCATTGAACTGTATGTCAGCAATTACGCCCCAAAGATTCTTTTCCAAGACAGCAATCCTCTCGACTTTATCTGCGTAGAAAAACGACTTCACATAACCCCACAAAACATGGTCCAGCGGTGGTAAATCGAACTATCTTGGAGGCAACGTCACAGGCCGACGATGCGAGATAATGTGCTTACTAAAAGATTTCTTACTTAATTGATTGTTTCGTTGATTGTATGGCATGCAGAAAGTCGTTAATCATGGCGTTCCGCATTGACAACATATTGACCGGCTTCATTTTGAAGACAATTTGGATTAATGATTCCTTCTGGTCATAGACCACACTAAACAGTGACTTTTTGAGGATTTAAAGGCGCGGCGCGCGTCTAAACGATGCATTGGCTTCTGGATTATGATAAGTCCAAATACGACAACACATTTTTTTTGTGACAATCGGGATCATGCGTAGTGCGAATCGAACCATTATTTTCGTAATGAATGTGTACATTGCTCAGGAGTAAGTCTATTTATTATAAAATGTCAAACAAAACTGAACACAAATCAAGTGACATCCGTCAAAAAGACCACACGTTAACACCTGTTAAATTTCGAGGTATTTGAGCTAGAAATTGAATGAACAATGTCTGAAAATTCTTAATTTGGCAAAATAAATTGATTTACTTTTGATTTGAGATCAAATGTGCAGATCTGTTTTTTTTTTGGCAGATTTACACGTCTTCGCACTAATACTAATACAATTTATAAAACAACGTTTGGCTGGAAATTTGACAGCTCTATCGCACTCGTTAACAAGTACACAAAGTTTCACTAATCCAATGACAAAAATAAAAAAGAGTTTAAATCGTGCTCCATGCGCCACGAAAAAAAAATCAATTTTTGACGGAAATCTGAATTTACCCATGCCCCATAACATTACGATAATTAGATAGTTCTTGTTTTACAAGACTGACAAATTATCATGCAAACATTTAAAGAATTATGTATGGAAGTGTTTTGAAGTATAGATATCAGCATTATAAAATTGAGATGTTAAACGTTCATCTTAATTTTTACTGTCTTACACTATTCGTCTTTCTTATTAAGAAAAGTTAAAAGGTAAGCAATGCGAAGTGCGTAGGAAAGAACAAAATACCTACATTTTCAAGGCCGCATACCAAATTTCTCCATATCTTACACTCGCCAAGCATCGGGCATTCCTCAACCGGTTTTATTTTACTTTCAAGTTAATCATTTTATAGAAAAAATTAACACTTGAAAAATGTAGCACACTTCGAGATGTTTACCGCAATTAAGTCAGCTTTAGTTTTGTCACTTTCACTTGATTAACTCAAGCTAAGCTATTATGTGATCTTGGTCTTCATTACTAATTTTAAAGCATAAAATTGAAAAGAAATATTTATCCACAGAGTTACCATTAGTTAAATATAACAAATATGAATCTTAAAATTGTTCTTAAATAATAAAATTTTGTATTTACTTATTTGTTTTTAGTTTCCATGTGCATGAGTCTTCTCCTGATAACTAATGGACACGGACAGCTAATTCCAAACAGTTCAACTAATAGTCGAGGTAAGTTGATGACATAAGCGTATTAGATTTGACGTTTGTGTTTTGGGCTTAAGGCCAGGATTTTCTATCTACTTTTAAGGCAGCATCTCCTTTTCAGTCACAATTGGACAACGTTTTTTCGGATGAAGTTTTTGATGGCAAACCAAGGCTTGCGAGAAGCTTAAGCCAAGCCTCGGAGAAGCTGAAAAATGAAAGCGATGATGATAGCGACGATGATGATGGAGATGGCGATGATGATGATGACAGTGATTATATCTACTATGATGATAATAGTGATAGTTCTAGTGCTAGTAACGAATCTGAGGGACGATTGCTGTCTCAATCGGCTTTCAATAGAATTTCCGAAACTCTAGGTGCTTTAAATACAGTTGGTCACTTTATTGTAGACATGACAAGAGGTGGTCAGGACTCGAAATCAGAATCGGATGAAGATCATTTGAGAACAACTACGAGCACAACACCAGTCCCTCCTCTAGATTTAGGAAAGATCATTGGAGTATCTAGAAATGATAGCAAAATACAACCTGATCCAATCAAACGTATAGGACAGGCTGACGGAGGGAATATTCAAACTTTTGTGGAAAATAAGAAGAAAAAGAAGAAGAAGAACAAGGTTAAGAAGCATTCTTCGAGTCCATCAACTAGCACTTCTACTGAAAAAGATGTTGAGATATCATCGACTTCTCGTTCAACGACAACCATAGCAACAACAACAACCTCAAGACCGACATTAGGTACAACTGTAGCAAGTTTCGCTCCAACAACATCTACTCCGATCTATATTCCAGCGATTGTTGATGATTCTTTGGCAAAAGATGGTGAAAACCGTTGTAAGACACCAAATGGCCGACCGGGCAGATGTGAAGACTTGAGTAGTTGCCCGGCTCTACTGCTGAATCTCAGCAGCTTGCGGGAATCTCTGTGTTTCAAGAGCCTATTTGTTCCGGGTGTTTGTTGTCCGCTGACTGAAAGTACCGTTTTGACTACCCAGCGGCCGTTAAGATTGACACCTAGACCAACTGCAGCATCAACAACAACCAGGCCACCAACCAAAAGGCCAGGCTCACCCAATTTGATACTTATTCCACAAATTAAGCCAGTTACAACAACAACAACAACGTCAACTACCACATTTAGTCCAATTGATTCAGCTGCCTTAGGTCCAGACTCGAATGGCTTGGACATATTGAATGGAGGAGTTATTGACCAAGATGATTGTGGGCAGCAAGAGCACTCTACGGGCCGTATAGTGGGTGGTACCGAAGCACCAAATGGTCAATGGCCATGGATGGCTGCAATCTTCTTGCACGGACCCAAGCGTACTGAATTCTGGTGTGGTGGATCGTTGATTGGCTCGAAATATATTTTGACTGCTGCGCATTGCACAAGGGACTCAAGGCAAAAACCGTAAGTTGAAAATAATGTTTTTGAATATGAATCTTATAAAATGTATTGTTACTCATTTAAATGAAGTTTTGCTGCGAGACAATTTACTGTTCGATTAGGAGACATTGATCTTTCAACGGACGATGAACCTTCGGCACCAGTTACGTTCGGAGTGACGCAAGTTCGGGCTCACGAAAGGTAACATCATATTTATCTAAATGTCAAAATTGGTACTGAATGACTCTAGCTTCAATCCTTATTACATTACAGATTTTCACGCGTTGGCTTTTATAACGATATTGCAATTCTGGTCCTTGATCGTCCTGTTCGAAAATCCAAATACGTTATACCAGTTTGTCTTCCCAGGCTTGGACGAATGCCACCGAAAGATCGATTACCCGGTCGTAGAGCTACTGTTGTAGGTTGGGGAACAACCTACTATGGTGGTAAGGAATCAACGTCCCAGAGACAAGCAGAGCTGCCTATTTGGAGAAACGAAGATTGCGATCGGTCATATTTCCAGCCAATAAATGAGAATTTCTTATGTGCTGGTTATTCTGATGGAGGTGTTGATGCTTGTCAGGTAAGAATAACATTTTCTTTATTTTTAAGACCATAAGAATACAAAACAAAAAATATTCAAATAGGGTGATTCTGGAGGACCGCTTATGATGCGCTACGATGCCCGATGGGTTCAGCTGGGAATTGTTTCATTTGGAAATAAATGTGGAGAGCCCGGTTATCCAGGAGTTTATACAAGAGTTTCACAGTACTTGGAATGGATTCATAATCATACCCGGGATTAAGGTTTTGCGCACGAATGCATATACTTAATGTACGAACGACTACAAAAAGGAACCTAGTCCGTGATAGAAATAATAATCATCATAACTTTTAAATTAATGTACCTTTTATATTTATTAAAATCTTTTATTAATTTAAAAAATGTCTTCTATAGTGTTAACATCTTACTAAATTATTTTTGAAATAAATCAACTCAAAAAATTGCCTGTGTTGATAATATTTGTATACACTAGATATGTGTGCATTTATTAACAATGCTTTTGTTTTTAAATTGCAGTTTATAATGCTTTTATTAAATTGAAACATTGGCCTTGTCAATTTTTTAAGATAGGTACTTCTTGAAAAATGAAACTGATTCCTATTTTCAGCATATATAGGCATCTAGAGAGCAGTACCTTTCCAACGGTATATCAAAGTCAATTATATCGAAAACTAAGCGTCGAAGAGCATTGAAATAGCAAATTCGGCATCTAGGGAGCAGTACCTTTCCAACAGTGGATGTCCGTTATGGAGTGGGACACAATTAGGCCAGTTTAATGGCTCTCAATGAATCCAGTTTGAGTCCTTTACGAAACGTGAAAGACTGATTATGTTAATATGATTGAGATCGTTTAGATGGTCCGTTTTTGAGCTAGAGCAGGGCATGTACAAAGGAGGCGAAGAACTGTTCATCAGCTTCTGCAAAAGTCATACTTGGAGTGCCCGTATGTGTCTTATTAGACAGTGCCCGATTATGACACCGATTGTCGAGCTTATATGCGATCAGTTATAAACTGATTATAAAGTTTGTAGGCAGAGTCCAGAGATTTGAAAGCGGCCTGACTATTTGAGAAAATACGGACATCAGATGTTGTTGGCACGTTTTCTTTAAGCCAGGACAAAACTTTTTTTAAGTCTGGAATGAGTCTTAGTTTTAGCAGTTCGGAGTACACCTCCACCAACCGTCATTTTTTTTTGATCCATCTTATATAAAAGTGGATTGATTTGTCTTCTAGGAATGCCCTATCCTCCCAGAAGGATCTGGAAGGTATAGAAATCTTGAAGTTTCTGCCGTATTGTAGTTGGGGTGGTGTCTGCTTTGGAATTGATTCTAAATACTTAAAAATTATGGATTAGCAAATGCTGTTATCAAACCACTGTGATGAAGCTTTGATGTCGTGTGTGAAGAGTATCAAATCGCACAAAACCGATTTAGATCTATTTTCAATGAAATACAAAATTCCATATGTTAACCCTCCCTATATCAAAAGTATCCAATTAAAGTTCTCCGACGAGGCTAACTATTTGGGTCTTATTTTAGACAAAAAACTAAATTGGAAACGTAATATACAAGAAACGAGTCTAAAAAGCTACTGTAGCTCTCTTTTTTTGCAAAAAAGCTATTGATAATAAATGGGGCCTACAACCCCGAATTATAGGCTTTTCACATCAAACTCAAAACTCGGTTTTCGCGAAATTATCGTTTTTGACCGAAAACCTATGTACATCGAAAACTCAAGTTTTCGAATACATTATTCGAGTTTTCGTAAATAAACAAATATCGTGTCCAAAAAATCAAACAACTTTTTCGGAAATTGTACGATTTTATTTTCTAGAACAAATAAGAATTAAACATAGAAAATATTTAAAGACAAACAAACTTACAAATTGGTATATATAGAACGATGAACAAAAATAAAAAACTATTTAAAAATTCAATACTTAACACTCCTTGATAGGATTTGAAAACAGAATGAAAATTATTTCTGAAAATTTCGAAAAAATAATAACAAAAAAAAAACTCAAAGAAAAACGATTAGATATAACTGAAATAACAAGTAGTTTTTTGAACAAGTGGAAAATTAAATTTACGTTTTAAAACTAATAAGCAAAAGATTATAAAACTAATGAAACATGATAAAAAAATATGGCTTGATGACAATTATAATTAATTAAACTTACAATTTGGCTGTGGTATGTAAAATTGTTTATAATAGATATTCCTTTCTTATAAGAAGAATTACTGTTTTTTTTTGTTTCTTTTTTCCAGAACACAGAAGAATACACCTCAGAAGAAACCAAGATGAAAACACACACTTCGAACAAAATATAGGTTAGTTCATATACAGTGCGGTTCACATGGTTAGACGCACCACTTTTCTCTGAATGAATTGTAGTTTTTCTGATTTGTTTTTTTTTTCCTGAACTACCAAACAATGCATTTACATGAAAGGTAATTAAATTCTCTTCGAAAAAAAAAATAAATTCAGGATTATTGAGACACACTCAAGGGTTAGGTAGATAGATAGATAGATAAGTTCTTTATTCTTATTAATGAATTCATATATTACATTGCGCTCGAATACATAGACATAGTTAACAATAACATTGTATAATAAGAATAATTAGTGACAACAATTATTTTTAAAAAATAGTGGTGATGCCACATCAATTTTATTTTTGTGTGGGGTTACAAAAAATATAATGGAAGAAAAAAATTTAATATAAATTATATACATTGAAAATTATGAATTAGAAAAATAAAATAGTATTAGCAAAAATAAATTTGAAAATTAAAAAAATCTTTTTTAAAGTTAAGTTTCAGCAAACAAATCGTATTTGGTTATATACATAAATTTAATTTTAGACAGTGTAACGTAGCAAAGTTTCTATTTCTTGGTGGTCTACGCAAGAAGCCATAACTTTATTTCTTTCAAAAAACGCGCCAATATTTCTTATTTTACGAACTTCTATAGGAAGCGTATTAAAAAGTTTGCAGGAAGCAATGGAATAGGAGTTTCTGTAGCTTGTCGTACGAAAATATGGGATATTTACTATAAAGGTGGAATTACTTCTAAGACTTCGTATGTCGGAAATCGGATTTTCCAAATATCCAGTTCTTTTAAAAAACACTTTTAAAACTTTAAAAAGATATAAATGTCTAACGGGAAGAATTTTTAAAGACCCAAAAAGTTCCATTGATGGTGTTAAACGACGGGTTTTACAAACGTTACGTATAGCAGATTTTTGAATAACGTTGAGTTGTTGTAGTTTGTTGACATATGCACCGCCCCAACAGGGTATTTCATATTGCAACTTGGAATGAAAAATGCCAAAATAAACCATCTTCAACAAATTTGAAGAGCAATGTTTTTTCAGGTGGTAGAAACAACGGGTGGATGATAGAAGATAGTTTTTTAAAATAGCAATGTGCTTGTCCCAGTTAAGGTTTTGATCAACATAGATGCCGAGGTACTTAAAGTCTTCAACTATTTCAATTTCAAAACAGCTTCCACTGCATTTAACATTGGGATGGTATGATTGAGTATGATGACCATTACATTCACCATAAAATAACTAAATGACTGAGGCAATCGTGAGAATGAAAAATTATTGGTATGTCCGGAGAGATACTACCTCTTAGGCTGAAAAACATTAACTTTGTTTTGCTGCTCACAATTAACTCATGTTTAGCAAACCAAAATCTTAGCAAGTGAACATCATAGTTAATATCTGAAATTAGATTCAAAGGACTATTGCTACAGTATGCAATTCCAAGGTCATCGTCAAAGGCTCTGGCTTTACCTCGGAAAGGAAGTGAAAAAAGGGAATTAATATAAACCAAAAATAAAATTGGGCCCAGCACGGATCCCTGTGGGACTCCCAAAAGACTATTTTTAGAGGAACTTATGCTGTACCCAACTTTTACGTTGTGTGATCTAATTTTTAGATAAGACTCCAGCCATTTCCAGATGAATCCACGAAAACCAATTTTATACAGTTTATCCAAGAGTATGTTATGGTTCACCATGTCAAAGGCTTTAGTTATATCCACGAATAGTCCAGCACACTTTTTCTTAGCATCTAAACCTTCTTGTAAAATGCAGCAAAATTCTAGAAGAGCCTCCTCAGTAGAAAGCCCAGCCTTGAATCCAAATTGGAATGGACTCAAAAAGTTTATTTTATTAAGGTAAGACAGAATTCTTGTTTTAATTACCTTCTCAAACAATTTCGATATTGAAGACAACAAAGTTATTGGTCTACAATTTCCTTTATCTGTTTTACTTCCTTTTTTGAATAATGGAACTATCATACCTTTTTTTAAATCATCAGGAAACTTTCCAGAGTATATGCTTAAGTTAAAAATATGTGTCAATATATCTACCAAATTTGGTCCAACCTTTTTAAGCATTATATTATATATTTCATCTTTGCCATGAGATGTTGAATTATTAAACGAGTTTATTGTTTTAAGTATTTCAAGTCCTGTAATTGGCTCAAAAAAGAAACTGTTCGAACTGGTTTCTTGAGGAACAATCTCATAGCAACAGTCAAATAAAGTATGTACAGTGTACACTTTCAGAAAAAGAACTATGCTCAACAGACGCAAAAAAGGAACTAAATTCATCCGCTACATCTTTTGGATTCGATAAAACAACTATACCATTTTTTAGTACAATTGGATTGTTGCTATATTCGATATGTTCCTACCTAAAATACTATTAATGACTTCCCATTCCTTTTTGATGTTGCCCTTTGCCGTATGGATTTTAGATTGATAAAACGAATATTTTGATGTTCTTATTTCTTCGTTTACTTTTTTACATAGCCTCTTATACCTGGTTTTCAGACTTAAATTCATCGGATGTTTCAGACATTTTTGACGTGACAACGTCTTAAATTAGGTTGCGGCTGGGAGTCACTTATGAAAAAGTGTAACGCCCGGTAACGTTACGATGAGTCACCGAACGAGAGAGAGGCCCGCCGAATGCCTTGCGTCTCTCTCCCACTCAACTATGATTGGTCTGCCGCGCGCGCAGCACTAGAGAATTAGGCGCATTGAATCGGCGCATGCTTGTGTCTCTGTCTTTGTCTTTCTCGAACGTTCTTGGCGTTGGAAAAACAAGAAAGCGTCATAATACAAGTTCACACGTGTGGTTAAAGTATCGTCAGCTGTGTCTGTAGTGAAAATGTGGAGTGCTTAGATTCGTCATTTACAACAACTACAACAATAAAGGTAAATAATTGTACACTGATATTTCATTATCGTAAACTATGATTGATTGATTAATTGTTAGATTGACACAAAAGTTGAGAAACTGAGTTTATAGGTTATGTCATACTATTGATAAATGTTGATAGTGTTAAGTAAATTATTAGTTTAAAAAATTTGTGCAATTCTTATTTTCATTCAATTCCTTGTTCCTATTGTCCAATTTAATTATATTCATATCAATAAATATTCTACCGAGAAAAAGACGTTGTCACGTAAAATCTTCGCCCGTAAAACCGACTTTACAGGCAACCATTTTTTTTGCTTAATTTATTTGTCTGTTTAAGTTTTTTGATCAGTGATGAGTTTACCCATGGTTTGAGGTTTCTATTTGAATTGTTCTGCATTAAAGTACAAGTTGATAAACTTATGTGTTCTTTAAAAATTATAAGAAATAAATCAAAGGCAATGGATACTTCACTTTCAAATATGACGCTATTCCAATTTTCATAAAGTAATCTACTATTTAAAAGTTGATAGTTGACTCTGATAAAGGGGGGTCGGGTACAACGTTCATTGTTTTCACCTCTAACACTTTCAAAGAGAATTCCTGTCATACAGTGGTCAGTTATATTAAGTTCAAGGTTAATTCCAGCAATAAAATTGCAGGGAATCTTATCGAAACGACCAAGAACATGGTCAAGGCACGTACCAGAACAAGGCCCGTTCACGAAAGATGTAAGTTCATTTTCGGCTATGAGAGCTTTATAAAGATCAGAAACAGAATTACTTACTAGAGCATCTAGGTTTAAATCACCTATAATAATAAGATTCTTCGATCGTTTAAGACTAAAAAAATTAGACAATTCATTTATAAAATAGAGGGGAGATGAAGCGTGTAATCTATAAATGCAAACAAAAGTAAATAATTCATCATATATGTATGTTACAACACACTTCGATAATATCTGCACTTTTTAGATTGAAAACTTTTATTTCATATTCATACACTGCGCGCACAAAAACTCCTACTCCACCACCAGAATAAGTATCATTAGTACATGCGTGAAAATTGTAACCAGATATGTTATAATTTTCTATTTCATCAGAATAAATTCAAATCTCTGATACAAAAATTATTTCAGGTAAATTAAAAAAAGCTTCAAGATTTCCGACCAATAAATCGAAATTTCGACGCAAGCTGCGAATATTTTGATGAATAATAAAAAAAGATTTGTTTCCCGAATTACATTTTAAAATATTATCATAAATATACATCTAATGGTTCTAGTAGTGAGGTTATCATGCATAAGATCAAGATTGCCAATCATACTACTGCCTTCCGACAGTAGGAAGATCAGCAAATGATCTTACGACAACAACCTCACTACCTTCAACTTTCCTCATCAAAATATGAGAACGGAACCATAAATACTTGAATTTATTTTCGTTTTTAATTTTTTTTTGCTGCCATATAAAGAGATCTAGTATGGTTGTTTGATCTTTTTCTTCCCACTAGTGCAAAAAAAAGCTCAAATAAATCGGTTCACTTGGTTTGACGCACCTGTTAAAAGTTAAAAAAAAAAGAAGTTGATCGATTTATAAGATTTTTTTTCTTTTTATTTTTATAGTTATTTTTGACAGTTTTATTACTTCGTATAACCTCCACGACTCGAAATGACATCAAGAGATGGCGTTTAGTGGTGGCTTTTTTAACTTTTTAAATTTTAAGAATGGAGCACCTAAAATAGCTCCACGGACAGTAGATTTGCTAGCACTTACCCCCGCTAATTGTCTGATTTTCATCGTGGAGTGTGCTGAATTTGAGGCAATTCTTATTATTTTTCGCTTCTCATGTGGTGTTAAGGCTGTTTTTGTCCTTCCTTTGTTGTTTTTTCCGTAGGTGGCAGGGTTTCATACAAAATTTCGAACTGCTTTATCACTTCGTCCTATTTTATTTGAAATTTACCGCATAGAATACCCTTCCAGTGGTAGGCCTCAATGTTTCCTATTTCCGCCGCCGTTAACATTTTTGTGTACCCATTTTCACTTTAAACTCTCGGAAAAATTACGTACGCTTAAATTTAATTTGCGTTACCCAGCATTAACAAACTAACTGAAACTGTTAAGTGTCTCTCACTAATCTTGAATTTATTTATTTTCCAGAGAATTTAATAACCTTTCATATAAATGCATTGTTTGGTAGTTCATGAAAAAAAAAAAAACAAACAGAAAAACTACAATTTATTCATAGAAAAATGGTGCGTCTAACCATGTGAACCGCACTGTAGTCTACAAAGAAAATAAAATCAAAAAATTGTGTATGTAACCATAATGTTTGTTAAGTGTTTTTCAACATTGAACTGTGTTCAGCTTTTAGTTTCAGCTGCATGTATTTTCTTAGAGTGTTAAGATGCTTTTCTGAAACCGCTTTAGCAACAACATCCGCGTAGGCAACCACTCTTAAACTATAGGCATGGATTATGGAACGTAATTATTGGGAAAAACTGCTTGAATGCGAAGCAAACCGAACGGATGACGCTTATAACACCAAATTTACTTACAACTTACAACAATACGTCATTTGAAAGACCAACAATTTATGTCTAAAGAAATTTCTTGGGCAGAATTTGTGAGGAGGCGAATTTATTTTAATCTCTCGTCAGCGCTCTCTTCTTCCCAAAACTACCAAATTTGTGAAGTTTGGAGCAGTAGTTGAACAACAATAATTGGTGACAATTGGCAGTTTTGGTCAAGGTTGGGAACAGACCTTATAACTGGTGGAAAATAAGCTTTCTCTTATAAAAGTTGGCAAAATATGTTAAAAAATAACATATACCGCACTCGTGTAAACGCCGGAAAACATCTATTCCTAATTCCGAAATCAATTCACCCTGTATAAAAAAAATCCGCTGTAAGTAAACGCTTCAAATCGATTGTTTTCTAAACATTGTTCCGAATGTCACTTTGGCAAAGACGAAAAAAGTAGAATCAAGCAAAATAACAAGCAAAGCGTCACACAAAAGGGATTTCCATTGCATAATTTGTTTATATTTTTTTTAAATTCACTCTAAATATTGTCCCTTAAACAAACTCCTACCCATTTCTATTGTTATTTCTCAATTGCCGGCAATTGTTTATTAATAAATTAAAAAACATCCCACGCGGTAAAGTTTGCAGCAAAAGCAAAACCAAACTTGAATATGCAATTTTCTTTGTTGATGTGTGAATCGTCGTCGTCAGTTTTATAAATTTGAAACAAATCGCGAGTATTTTTTTTTTTTTTGTTAAATTTAAACAAGCTTTAAATGAAAACATATGAAATGCATAATCCTGTGATCAAATTGAATCTCCAAATACACACGCTCCCCGAGGTAATGTACAAAAATTCCCTTTAAAGGTTTTTTTTGGTGCCGAATTCCTGTAAGTGGCGGGAGTGCAATTTAAAAAACAAAAAGCTTTGAAGTCATCAGAATTTTACAAGATCCTCTTCGACTGAAAAAGTAACCTGTAATGGCTGGATACAGGTGTGTAAGTTACTTCGACTTGTGCCGGCTGTGTACTTCCAGCGCCGATTCCAAAATAAGCATTTTCTCAATCGAGGGAAAACGAAAAAATTTAAGCAAAAAGATTTCCGAGTGCACCACAATAGATGTAAGTACATAAAAAAGAGCTTTGCAGTAAGTAACTAGTTGTTGTTATCCTTGTAAATTCGATAGCTGTAAAAATAAAAAAAAAAAATTAAATAATGTTTTATTTTTATGTTCATGGTTTTGTCTTTCGTATGCTAGCAACAAATTTGTTTTGAATTTTGCAATTAAATGTGTCTGTGTCGTTTTGAGACTGAAAATTTAAGTAATCCGAAGGTCATTGTGATTGATAGAAAGTGGGAAACATATGGGCTATTTCAAACTCTTAGGGTTCTGCAGATCAATCATCTCAGGGTAATATACAAAAATTGGAACACCTAAGAAACAGTAGGTTCTTCGAACTATTCCGAAGAGTTGCTTAAAAACTAAGAACTTGTTTTTATTTCGTATTTTTTTGTATGGACTCAAATCTGTAGACCGTAAGTCTCAGGCAGTATTTGGCAAAGAAAATTGTAATTACATCAAAATATAATTGCAATAGTGTTTCATTGAAATGGCCATAATAGTCACTCTCGATTTAATGAATAGACCGCAAAATAAAGAATCTTTTATAACCTATTCAAATTTGTCTTTGTAAAGGGTTTTCCAATTAGGATTTAAATTTTTTTTTTTTATAAAACGCAAACCTTTTGAAATAATTTAAAAATTTTATTATAGGCTTTACACTTTGACTGCTGACGTCGACGCGTCGTCGACAAATCGTATTTGTTCTATGCGGTGGTCTATACTGACCACTTCCAATGCCTCCGCACACCCCGCATCCGGGAAAAACGCCATACTATGATGCTGACGTCGACTACGCGACAATCGTTATTTATAGTCAAAAAACAAAATATTAGTAAAATTAAGCACTGATATATGTAAGTAAAGTAGAGTAAAAGGAACCTTTCTGACAAACAAAAAATTTCAGCATAGAGGATTCGCTCAGGTCAAACCATGCCGCAGTCTAAGTGTTAAAGTACATTCAAAACATTTATGAATGTTGCTAAACTGTGCCCGCGGTGGTTAGGGCACGTTTGCAGCGGTCGATTTGTTGGACCCAATTATCGATGAGTCGGCCGAAACGGCTTCTTTTTCGCGTTCGCCATGTTGGCTCCGAACTCTTCCGTCATTGGTTAATGCTTGTTGGCATAAACCAATGACTTAACGTAGCCCCAAAGAAAATAGTCAAGAGGCGTTAAATTGCACGAAGAAGGCAGTGAAACCACTACCCCATTTTTTGAGATAATACCCTTTTCAAATTTACTCTTCAATAAATCGATTGTAAGGTTTTTTGTGAGGCTTTTGGCACAATCCTGTTGAAACAATATGTGGTCCAAGTCCATTTCTTCCAATTCGGGCCAAAAATAATGGGTACTGATGGCGCAATAACGCTGACCATTCACAGTAACGTGAAGAACGTTATCGTCGACGAAAAAATAAGGACAACATTATTTTTTGTTGATGAATTGTTTTGATTCAAGAAGCAAATGTAGATTTCCATCTGATTTGACAAACCATTCCTTATTGACAAACCCATTGAGGCAAAAGTGTAGAAAAAATCACTGAAAATGATTTTGCTATGTAATTCATTGGTTTGGCGCATCTTCTCCAGAGCCCAATCGGAGAACGTATGTCGCTTTAAATGATGGTCCATTGGCTTTAATTCTAGACTCGGCTTGATCTTGTATGGATGCAAACCAAGATCCTAACGCAAAATACGTCCTAATGCGGTGTGAGCTACATATGTCGGTTCTCGAGAACGCATTGGAATTGACTGCTTTGAATCGTTTGCTTAGGACGCCTAAATGGGTAGCGTAATTTTCGCCACTTCCAAGAAGCCTTTATCTCACTAATACGGCAACATCACTACAAATATGTAGAATCCAATTTGTGTACTACTCTGAATGAGTTGAATGAGAAATGAAAGGGCGCGTTTACAAGTTAAATTCAAAAATTGTCAAGTCCCTATTAGAAAACTCGATATAATTTGCAATTTGAAGGTCACGATATAGATCGCTATTTCTTATATACCAAAGCATTTGACCGTGTCAATCATAGGGTGCTTTTACATGAATTGACTTTGCTTGGATTTCATTCTAAGCTTTTGAGTTGGTTAAAATCCTATATCTCAAATATTACTCAGATAGTAAAAATAGAAGACTGCTGTTCTATGCTACTGATAATATATGTGTCCCATCTGGCGCCACTCAAGGTAGTTTTTAGGGTCCATTTTTATTTCTATTATTTATTAATGACATACCATCAATCTTTGTATCTTCTGTATTATTTACAGATGATCTAAAGTTGTATCGTAAAATAAAGTGGTTACCAAATTGTCACTTATACTTCTAAAAGTTTTATTTAAATTGACTGGATGGTTTCAAAGTCAAATGCAAAATGTCAAGTTTTGTCTTGTTTCAGACATAATACGCCAATTCTGTTCAATTATGAACTAAATAATGTACGTTAAGAACGAGTTGGTTGTAAAATAGATCTAGAAATAGTCTTAGATGTAAAACTAATGTAAGGCGAATCAAATGCTCGGTTTCTTAAAGAGAAACACAAGAGAATTCAAAGATCCTTATTCGCTTAAGTATCTTTTCAACTCTCTGGTGAGATCTGTTTTGGAATATTCGAGCATAGTTTTGAAACGTTTTATAGAAACTCATGTAATAGATATGAGAAAGTTCAAAAAAGCTTTTCTAGATATATGATCTATAAATTAAATTGGCAAATTGATATTCCAACTTACAACACAAGATGTTTAATATTTGGTATCAAATCTCTGGAAAGTTGACTTTCTTGCTTCTCTATTATGTTCATTAGTGATATTTTAACTTACCACGTAAAATGCCCAAAATTATTAAATCTAATCAAAATTCGTATTCCCTAAAGAAATATTCTTGGTTCTAATATATTATACGAATTTTTTTCATAGTAATAACTATGGCCTAAATGAGCCAATTACTCGTTACATCAGGGAACCACGAAGGACTTTATTTTGGAATTTTTGAATGGGCCAGCATTTGTTTTCTTTGTACTGCCCCATAGTTGGATGCCTTAAATCCAAATGGATTTTAGCATTTGCTTATTTATGCGTTGGTTTGTTCTGGTCAGAGTTACATATTTCATATTAACCAGTACATTGTTCTGTACTTCAGTTTTAGATGTACTCTTTTCTTTTTGATGTGCACTCTGAAGAGTCCGTTCGTAACATATAATTTCAGTATTTCGTAGAACTGTCAGGGCAGGTCCCAATGCAGTTGGTACTGAAGTCTTAAGTGCCAATCCTTGCCAAAGACTTGAGCAACAGCTAAGAATATTGCCGGGCACACTTGTTTCACTTCAATTGCCTTCACCACCGCATCCATAATTCAATATACTTGGTCTATCGTGGAATGTTTATATTTGAATTCAAACTGATGGTTTGGAATAAGTCTTCTTTCTCCAACTATTTTTCTGAGTCTTTTCGGTATTACTGTCTCGAAATTTTTGTCCATGATTGGTATGGGCGATTTTGGTCTGTAAAATGTTTTACTTTTTATTCAGCGATGAAGCTCATTTTTGGTTGAATTGGTACGATAATAACGCTATAGA
Organism: Eupeodes latifasciatus; assembly: GCA_920104205.1. Taxonomy (NCBI): domain Eukaryota; kingdom Metazoa; phylum Arthropoda; class Insecta; order Diptera; family Syrphidae; genus Eupeodes; species Eupeodes latifasciatus. The sequence continues at coordinate 183,090,715 of OV049924.1, forward strand.
GCCATGATTAACGACTTTTTCGTGTCTGAATTGGAGTATGTTGCTGTGAAAAAAACTTTGATTTCAACAAGACGGTGAGCGTTATTAATGCAAAGCAGCAATCACGGCCATAACCGTCACTATCACAAAGTCGAAACTGGTAAAACTATGCCGTAGTGAGTTTCGTTTACTCAGCGAAGCTAACACGGTAGGGCACTGTGACATTGACGGAAATGAAAAAGCAGACAAATTTGGCCAAAAAAGTCTTCATCCTAGCCATATTGTATAAATACTTTACAAGAAATTAGAGCAAGTAAATAAGTTTATCCACTAAAGTTTCATTGAAATTGAAACAACAGGTGGTCGATTCTTGAAACTTGCACGATTTTGAGGGTTCTATGGCCGAATATTTCCAAAGGAAAAACTAAATACCTTTTAAAACTAACCAAGCTTGAATTGTCTTTATTGAAAGGTATCCTTACAGATCACAACTAATTGGGTACCCACATAAATAGAATGGGTATCAGCTCATCCGATGTATGTAGAGGATGTGAAGACGACGAGGCGGAGGAAAAAACCTTCCACTATATCTACGAATGCAAAAGCCTAGCCGAACCTAGCTATGCAACGTTCATCCTTGACATTTTGACATTTACCATAAATACGAATGGTTCAGGGAGTCACACTCTGTCTATTAGTACATTCCGTGTAGTTTATATCTGCTGCAAGGTGTTCCACAATAAAAATTACCTCAAACCGATGGTTTTTTTCTATGGCGGTGACTGTGTACGCTGTTTACAAGTACAGGAACAATATTGATTCCTTGCTTAAAAAAGTTCCTTACAACTCCCTTCTTCTTGACATGATTCATGTGTATATATTCGAAATGTTGATTTTTTTCAAATAAATAAATATATTTCACGACATTTACATGTATTTAACTTAAATTTATTTATTTAATTTATTACATTAATATTGTTTGTTTTAATTTTTTTTAATAGGTTGATGAAAAAGATCGCCTGCCGAAAGTTGTATGTACCCCGTGTTTGCATAAACTTGAAACACTTTCAGATTTTCGAATAACATGTATAAATTCTCAAACTATGTTAAATAATTGCCTTGCATCGGCAACAATAAATAATGGTGGAAAAGTTTATATCAAAGATTCAATAAAAGCTGGACAACAAGTTGCAACTAAGACACCAAAAGAAATTCCCTTAGAACAATTTACACAGGGTGGAACCGATTTTTTAAGTTCTATTATACAGGCCGTTGGAATACAGGTAATAAATAAGTGATATTTTTGTTCAATACATATGTACATATATAAATTATACTCAATTTTATTTCTTTTTTTTCTTTTCTGTAGCAAAATGATCAAAATGATGATAATAAAACACAAATACTCCATCAGTATACATTGACATTAGATAAGGGAAGCATGAAGACTGATCAGATTGAGTACAAACTTGAAGAATGCCCAATCATAACCCCACAACAACCGCAGCAGCAGCAGCAACAGCCACAACTGCAGCTCCAGCAACAACAACAAACTAACACCGAGAAACAGTCGAAGCATAAGTATGTTTAAATTAAACATTTTACTATAGGAAAACTTTGAAATCAAATCAATTATATTAATCTTCCTCCTTTTTAACTTCGACTCACTAATGTACAGATGCTTGGTTGTAAAAATTGTTTTGCCATGTCTGATTCAGAGTATCTTTATACAATCGTCTCTTGTTAATAGCCTTTTGTAAAGAATATGATGGTGATGAAGATTATATGTACAAAAAAAAGTATTCCAGTTAATCCAGCTCTATCTTTAGCTCCTCGAAACTAATTTGGCAAGTCAATTGATATACGTTTGGCGAATCAATAATGATTGGAAATTTAATAACAACTTTGGCTTCATCATCCGCCATTTCATTGGGCAGGTTCAGACGACATAAGGGACTTGAAAGTTAGGCAAGTTTCTAGTATCTGATTGGGCAGCTGTCAAAAAATTACCTTCCAATTAAGACAACTTTAATGGAAAGTTAGTCAGGAAAAATCTCCTTAACTATTAGGTCAAGACTACTTCTATGAAAATGACAGTTGATCATGGCTTTTTGATTCAACTGAAAGCTGAAGTTTATTACTCCATGATTTATTTATTTTCTGCACACTTCATTTAATGCTTTCTGTAAAAGAAGTACCTTGTCAATTTGGAAAAGAAATAACTAATATTTCTTTACAGTACAAAATACAAATCGTGATGGACTTGTAGCTTGCCTGAGGAGTCTTTTGTAGACAATAATTTGTTTGGTACTTTTTGTACTATGAACTTAAAGTAGAGGTTTGCGAAGTAAAGTTCTGAATTTGAAATTCATGACACTTGAAAAACTAACTAGGTGCCTTGGTCGAAATTTCCGTTCAAAAAATGAAGTTGACTGCAAATAAAGTCCCTTATGTTGCCTGAACCTGCTCATTGCCTTTGTTTCCAGAGTGCCCTGGTACCCATGCTAATATGATGATTTCTGTCGTTTTGCAGTTTAATTGTTCCAGAGTAGGGCATCGATTTGTCTCATTTTTTAGACCTTTTAATATCCCCAGGTTATCGGTCAAGTTTATACACTATCGCTTACTCTTACTCAAACGACTGCAGCATTTTATCTGTTGCCTTTTTTCCATTGAAAAAAAAAATATTCTTTTGACCGACCAAACTTTTGAAATTCGAAAAAAACAAGAAAATTAGGAATACAAGATGATCAAAGCTTACCCCAATTACCGATGTCTTTTTGTTTTCTCTGACGTGTCGTTTCTTAAATGACATTCCATTACTTTTTCAACACGACGATTTCTAACAGATTTTTAAACGATCAAAAAGTAACAAACATCTGTCAAAATCACATGAAACTTAAGAGTTCACATACAAAATTATTGTTCGAAGCGAAATTAAAGAACAATTTTTGTATTATTAGTAAACAGTAACTAAGATGAAAAGTGTTGAAATGTATTACAACACAAGTAGCGATTGAGACGAGGCTGCAGAAGGAAGAATGCGGAGTTTTTAAACTACTCAATTAATTATAAAAAAGAAGCCTGAATCTGTAATGACCCGGATTTGGGATTTGGAGGCAAATTAGGATAAGAAACCCTGATTGTATTGCCAATTGAATTTAACCACTTTTTATAACTTAGCAAATCTGCTACAGCCTCATTCCAGTAACGATAAAATTTGCAGTTGGCTTAGCCCTTTCTCAGTTGCTTTTATTTCCTTTCAATTGTAGATTACTTTTTTTTTAAATTTGATTTTAAAATCAGCCCAAACCTAAAGAAACACACATTGAGAATTTGTGTATACTAATGGAATACGCGATTGAAAGCTTTTGCCAACAATCTCCATCTCTTATTGGAGGACCCTGGTTTAGCTGATATTCCCTTAAAAAAACCACTAGCCAACTGCTCGTTCCTCTGCATTAGATCTACTAGCGCTTGAAATTTATTTCGATTTGTTAACTTTAACTGCAAATGTAAACAAATATGTTTTTATTTTATTTATCGTAAAACAAAATAAAAATAAATTCCATAAAATAATAATATTACAAAAATACTAAGAGTTTTGCGAGCAGCCATTTCTCTGTCGTGAGCAAATTTTTGAACGAGAGACACCGTCGTCGTTTTCTTTCATAGCTGTCATTTCCTTTCTTCTTACAGAATGCTGAATGAAAGTTTTTAACTAAGTTTGACGTTTGCACCCGACTACAAAACGAGTGATAAAAGTTGAAAAGGACGTATCCAGATTGTTTCGCGTCGTACATTTCGCTGTCGTTTACGACTTCGGTAATAGGGATGATTCCTTTGAGTTATTAATGTATTGATAATTCATTGTCAAACTGATTTCTCTTCAAAAAAGTTTACTTCTCTTTTTCTCAAAATATTTTAAATGTGTAGAATATTAAGGTTAATAGGGCGGCAAAATTAACAATTCCAGAAGCTATTTCTATAACCGAGAATTATCCTGTTTTAAGTATGAAGAAAAAAATATTCTAGTTCTAGATTCTAGTTCAATGAATATAATTAATTGATATAGCCTAATTAACTTAATCCATAATCAACGTCTGATTCCTTAAAAAATATTTATTTACAAGCGTAAGATTAAGCAGTTCAAATAGGTAATTGGTCTGTGATACCACAATAAAACATTGAAGTAAAAAGACAAAATATTGGATAAATATTGGTACAGATTATTTCGACATTCCATCCAAACAAAATCTAAAACAAAATTTCAACAAATATGAATTAGACTTTTTTTTAATGCATACACAAATTGTGTTTCCAACTGTTTTACCTGACTTAAAACTGGCAAGAAAATTTTGCCTATAAGAGCGTAAATGATTTTATGGGGCCAATCTATTTTCGTACCCGTAGCCAGAGTCCTAAAGGATCTCAACACACACAAATTTGCTGGCCACGATGTCATCCCCGCTATATTTGAGAAAAGGTGTTCTTTAACGTTGGCAAAACCACTACGTAAGCTTTTTCATCTATCCTACTCTTCAGCTCTTGTCTATACCCAAAAAAGACGAAACCTCCTCACCCACCGGTTTTCCAACGATTTCACTTACGTCCCTTCTTTTCAAGGTCATGCAAACGCTAATTAATTATCAGCTCAAGAAATATTTCGAAATCCGAAAGCTTATTAATGACCTAGAGTTCGGCTGTAGCAGTAATATGTGCACTGGTGATCTTATGGTTCATCTCAGCGTACAATTGAACAAATCTGTACATTTAATATCTCAAAAGCATTTAATAGTGCTTGGCATCAGGCTCTCTTATAGAAAATAAATACCTTTTACTTGAATCCTTCCTTCGTTGGAATAGAAATTACCTTTAGGACCTTTTAATACAAATAGTATTGGATGGGTCAAAGTCTGAAAATCACAAATTAAATGCTGGTGTGCTTCAGGGCTCTGTTTTGTCTCCGACACTCTTTCTTATTTTTATTGATAATCTCCTATCCGCAACTTCTAATCCAATTAATTGGCACCCAAAAATTCCGCAATATCTTAGAGTTTTCTGAGAAGATGCAAGAAATGTGTCTCTCTTTCTGATTTAGCTACAATTTATAAAACATACATAAATACGTCCAAAGCTTGAGTATAATTCCGATTTCTAAGCTGATGCGTTAGTAACTAACTTATGCCTCTTGGACAGTAATAACATCAATAACACAATTACGTCACTCTAACATCGTCGTAAAATTTCTTGTCTTACCCTTTTTACCGTTACTTTAACGGACTATGCTCTAGTAAAATAGTTAGTTGCATTCCCCCCCTTAAACATTTGAAGTATTGTGAAGTATTAGACGTACGCGCAAATGTAGAATGCCTTTTTACGCTTTATCTTTTCATGCCACTGCAATGATCAAGAATTTAAAAACAATGTATCTTATTTCCAAGCCTTCCCTCTTTTCGTAATGCTCACATTGTGTTTCTGGCATATTAAACCTATTCAAAATCCTTTGAGTGTGTGCTAATTATATTTAAAGAAAAAAAACATTATAAAGTTTTTTAATTTTCTTGTCTTTAAACTTCTTGTCTCAGAAAAAAGCTAAAACACATTGCATCAAAGCTTTTACAATCTATGTAGTGTAGGTGATATGATTAACAATAACTTAAATTATTATATTTCTAATTCCGTTGAATTGACAATTTTAACTAAAACAAAGCACAGTTTATCTATGTACGTGGTTATTATAAATTAATTTCAAAAAAAGGATTAAATAAAAACAAATTTTATAAATTGGAATTTATTGTTCCTTTAAATTTTATTTAATTTTAACTCGAACAGTGCACTAGAAGAGTTTCTCAAAATGAAGCCAAACATACGCGTTACACCTATCAGAAAAAAAGACAACCAGCAGCAACAACAGCAACTGCAACAACAACAGCAGCAACAACAACAGCAGCAACAGCAACAACAGCAGCAGCAGCAACAACAACAGCAACTACAACAACAGGCTCAACAACAAGCTCAGCAACAGGCTCAACAGCAAGCTCAACAACAACAACAACAACAGCTGCAACAACAACAACAACAACAAATACAGCTTCAGCAATTACAACTTCAGCAGCAGCAACAACAGCAGGTTAACGCTCAGTTCATTGCCCAATTACAGCAACAACAACTTCAACAGCAAATCACTATCAATCCTGATGGAAACTCGAAAAATAAGAAACAAAAGCTTAACTTCGTCATTTCGTCGCCACCTGGACAAATTCAGCAGCATCCTCAAATTCAGCTGCAGCCTCAACAAAAAGCTATAACCTTACCCACGCTAACACCAATAAATCAGCATGGCCAAATTCAAGAAATTTTGTCGCCGAACAAGTGTTACCTGCCTATCACTATAAAAGATGAGAATTCTGATCAACAGATAGTAGCCCATATCGACACAAAGAACTTTGTATTACCCACCACGTATCAGCTGCAAATGAAGGTGAGCTCGTTTTGTGTTTATTTAATTTTTTTGGTTCCCATGTTATGGTATTTCTCTTCAGTTACAGCCTCAAATTGCAACGGTGGATGGGCAACCGATAATGCAATTAACCCCAACATCCATTCCAGCAACGCTACAGCTTGCGCCACAGGCCATCGCAAATACCGCGTTTCAAAGCACACAAAACCAGTTGACCACTAATCAGATCATATCAGCTGCAAGTGGAATTGATGCAGCCACATCAACTAATGACCAAGAAGATTTTATTCAGCATCCGAAGTTTAGAATAACCACAGTTCGAGGTGGTAACTCTATTTCTTTGGCACCCACGAATCAACCTCAGCAACAACAACAACAACAACAGCAACATCAAACTATAGTAACTCAAAAACCAGCCCTGCAACAGCAGCAGACTCAACAGCTAGGTGGTATAACGGTTCAACGTATTAATCAACCGAATGTTATGAAAAAGCAGTCCCCACCGGTAACCAATCGTCTGCCTGTACTCAACAAGTCGAACGTAACTATCAGCAGAATATCACAGCAGCAGCCCCAGCAAACCCAACAGCAAACGCGTTCTCAACAGCAACAACAACAACAACAACAACAGCAACAACAACAACAACAACAACAACAACAACAACAACAGCAGCAACAACAACAACAACAGCAGCAGCAACAACAACTCCAGCAACAACAGCAGCAGCAACAACAACAACAACAGCAGCAGCAACAACAACAGCAGCAGCAACAACAACAACAACAACAAATCCAGCAACAACAACAACAACTACAGCAACAACAAATCCAGCAGCAACAACAACAACAGCAGCAACAGCTTCAACAACCAAAAGTAGAGGTTCAACAAACCATGACTCAGGTTGTTACAATCCCAGCCAAAAAAAACGCTGTCAAAGTAGAGAACAGCAGTAATACAATATCAGATAGCGGAAGCAGCCAAGTTAGTACTCCTGTGACTGTTAATAAATTAGAATGTTCGGTTTGCGGAAGGCAGTTCAAGAAAAAAGAACATTTAGCGCAGCATGTAAAACTCCACGCTGGCATACGACCTTTCAAATGTTCCGAGGATGGATGCAATAAGGCTTTTAGCCGAAAAGAACATCTCATGCGACACATAGTCTCTCATACCGGCATGAAGATGTTTAGTTGTGATCAGTGCCAGAAACTGTTCTCACGCAAAGACAATCTCAATAAACACAAAAGGTTTGTACTTCCACTGGGATTTTGCCTAAAAAAAAACATGAAATTCATTTAAAATTCTTCATTCTTGTAGGACGCATTCGGAGCAAGCAAATTCATCTAATTTTGTCTGCGAAATATGCAATAAGAGCTTCGCCGTCAAAATGTATTACATTCAGCATAAGTTGATGCATGAAAAGAATATAAGCGAAGCAGCTGGGACTGCTTTAAAGGTAAGAAATGATTTTTGAAATCCTTTTTTTTTTTTTTTAACATAGCCATTGATTTTGTATTAGCTTTGCTCTCTGGAAAAGTGATGAATTGATTTTTGAACGGATATCTGAATAACCGTTTGAGGTTCTACTTGATGACTTATTTGACAAATGTTAATTTTGCATTTAATGATAAAGTAGAGTAACCTTGCGGGGAATGTTTAAAAAAAATCACATTATTCTGATTTTCAGAGTGTGAAATTTTCATATGTATTGTTTTGAATGACTTTAGCTAGATTTTCTATCCACATGATGGATAACAAGTGATGCAACACCATTTTGAAGAGTAATGAAATAGTAGTGTGATAGTAAAAAATCAATTGTTAAAAAAGTTTCGATATTTTTTAAATTATTAGCATGACCATCATTTTTGATGACAGCTTTACAACGCCTTTTCATGGCATCTATAATGCCTTCACATCCCTTCAATGGTACAGTCTGCTATACGTGCTGAATTTCTTTGCCAACTTACTTCTATGTTTCGGGTCGTTTTCTTGCTGGAATGTCCCTTTTACCGTCATGTCTTCTTCAACAAAGGGCACCATAGTATTCCGTAATATTTCTACTTATGCATACTTGTCCATAATGTTATCAATTTTATGAATCGGCCAAGCTCCTCTTTAGGAAAAGCATCCCTAAACCTTAATACTTGACCCGCCATGTCTTGCCGTCTGTATGGTATATCTGGGATCATATTCTAAATTAGTGAGATGCCTTACAAACGAGACCCTTTACTTCTATGTAGAATAGTTTTGGATTCATCATTTATCAATACATTTATCCACTTCTCAATGGGACAAGTGAGATGTTCTTTGGCAAACTGAAGACGCCGGGTCATATGAGTTCTTATCATAAGTGGTACCTTGCGTGGGCTTCGAGCGTTTAATTTATAATCTCGAATTATAAATGATTAACGAAGCCTTTGACAAATAATCCTACAGACTTATATTCTTTAAGCTTTCTACTATTGTCCGTATTTGTAATAATAGATTTTTTTTCCGGCGTACACAACGTTAGCTTTAGGTGCGCTCTCTCCTACCCTTTACTTCCTACCTCTGGCTTAACACTATATGTAGCCACTTAAGTCCTCTCCTTTTTATCCTTATCAGTAATGATATGGAGTTGATTTTTAAATATTCGATGCATGATTCTAACCTTGTTCGACCAGACCTTTACAATTGCTCATTTTGATGTAAAAACAACAGCTTAGATCTAAATACATATAAATTTCAGTCATTTACTTTTTGCACGAGAGCGAGTGAAAACTTTACCCCGTCAATACTTTCTCCATAACCAACCCATGCCCTTTGTTGAGGTTATTCCCGAATTTTGAGCTCTCATGTGACCAAGAGCTAAATTTCTATGCTAATATAGATAATATAATACTCAAAGCAAACTCAGCACTTGGCTTTGTAAAACGTCACCTTTGTCCGTCCCCTCCTTGAATACGCCACTCAATAATGGGCCCCTTAACAAAACATACTTATTTCGATGATTGAAAGCGTTCAAAGGCGTTTCCTTCTATTCGCATCTGGAGGCCTATCCCCTAATCCCTTCTACACATCAAGACTGCCTTCAATTAATTCATCTAAAGACTCTGGAAGAAGGTAGACAAATATCTGACACCTTGCTATATACCCTTCGTATTTTGAGAGATACTCATCTATTTGTATCATAAGTTAGATTAATATATAGCTTGAATTAAGCTACGCTTTACATTTTCAACTTTCTCGATAATGACGAAATCGAATTGGAATTTTAAAAATCGCTGAAAGTCCTTAATAATTCAATTAATACAAAAATAATATTTCATTATCTTGAGATCGATATCGAAATTTCCAGTGAGGACCTGGAAATTTTTGTATTTAAATAAAACACCATTGGTTTGAAATCATCGATTTGAAGTTTGAAAAAATACATTTATGTATGAAACTCCATTTGTTTGCAAGTTTTCAGCGGACGATTCGTTCAACAACATTTTTCTTACTGTTTCTTATTCGATATGCGAACAATTCGTGATCGTAATGTCCCTGGAATGCTTTTTTCTCACAAATAGAGTCAACAATTTTAGTTAAGACCTTTCTAAATCGCTGAAAATCATGAATAAATAAATCAATTAGTTGGCGCAAAAGTCCGTTGAGAACTATGGCCTAGTGACTTAAAATTCTCAATCATTCCTTTGTGCGAGTAATGTTATTAGGGATGTAGGGGACCTACAGATTTTAAGCCGAATCCTAAGGAACGGCTAATTCGGTAAAGCACTTTTTATGACAAGAATTACTTTTGGAAGATTTGTCAATTCCTCGCAAGAGGCAGTACCCGTGAAAAAACTTTAGATGACACAAGCAGGGGTTGAACCCAATTCCTCTGGCATGACAGTCCTGCGCACTAACCATCACGCCACGGGTACTACTGAGAATCATGATTTTGTACAAAAAAAACATCTTAGAAGTTATGGCTAAAAAAAAACAGAAAAATTTCCCAGTATATGGAAGAAGTCATTTCTTACAGCAATATTCAAGAAAGGGAACAAAGCGGACATAGCAAATTATAGGCCTATTGCAAAAAGTTCTTGCATTCCTGAACAAGTTGTTTGTGAGAGTGTAGCCTTTTTCATTTGAAAACAGCAACAAAGTTACGTGAGAGAAAGATCAACCGTTACAAAACGCTTAAGAACAAGGTTATAAAGTTCACTGTGTATACTCGTACAATGACTTTTCTGACCAACTTATCCACGGAATTAATTTATTCAAACTTAAAGCTCTTGGTTTTCCACTCTTTTTCTTAGCTTTTGATCAAATCCTACCTTGAAAATAGTTCATATGAGTTAAAATTTAGAAATTGTCATTCAGAACCTTTTGTTGTTCAATCTGGTGTTCCCAAGGGAAGCCATCTTGTCCCTTTTCTGTTCATCATGTCTATTAACGACGTAACGTCATGTCTGCCCTCAAGTTATGCTCTCTGTTTTGCTGATATTTTTAAAATCATATAGTCCACCTATGATCGTATTCTTTTACAAGCCGACATTGACCGTTTTACATTTTGGTATAGGAAAAATAGCCTTTAACTCAACCCTTTAAAATGCCAGACGATAACTTTTACTAAAAAAACGAATCGGAAGTGTATTTGATTATTGTATTTCTTAGCAAAAACTTTTAAAGATTAAGGTGTTCATTTCTGTTCCAACTTAGAATTTACACATCACATTAATTTTATTGTCAATAAAGTAAGTTTTATGCTTGGTGTTATAAAACACTGGACAAAGGAGTTCAATGATCCCTATTTTACTCTTTTTTTTTGTACAATTGCTATGTTCTTCTTCATCATGAATATGCTTCACAAAAATGGAATTTCTATTTTGAAATTAAAAGAAAACGTATTGAATCAATTCAACAAAATTTCATTCGCTTTGTCCTTAAGGGTCTTCATTGGGATGATATTTATGATCTGCCTTCCTATGAACATCGTATTCAGCTTCTTCAATCTCTACATCAAAGGCGTATTAATATTGACTTAGTAATTCTTCATCAACTCATTAATGGTGAAATTGATGCACCTTATTTATTATCTTGTATGTATTTAAATTACCGAAGCGGAGCTCATCACCAGCTTACATTTGATTTTATACATATTGACTTCCATAGAACTAACTAAGGCAAGAATGAAGCTCTAAGTCGAATGAGCATTCTATACTAAAATGTTTATCGATCGATTTGACGCTGATAGTTTGAAGCGTGCTATAAGCTAACTATTTTCTGAAGGCGTGTAGGAGTCTTGCATGATTATAGTAGGCCTACTACTGACATACGGTATTTGACAAATTACACTCCGCTACCCTGATTGTTTGACCAACTGTTCGTTTTACAATTGATACCACTTGGCTTGTTATATTAATATTAATTATGGTCAATCTGCATAGCAGTTCCAATTTAGTGCTGACTTCTATTATGTCTATAGTTCTAACCTATGACATCTTTTCCTTCTATAAACTTGTATTATATTTCTATTTGTTTTCAAACATAAACGTATTTTTAGAAAAAAAGGTTTTCACGATATTAAATCTTTCAATTTTCTATATAAAATATTCTTCAGTTCATGTATATTCAAAAAATGTACCTTACTTACTTAAGGTGGCGCTACAGTCCGGGCGGACCTGGGCCTCAACCAACATGCGTCTCCAGCCAGCTCGGTCCCTAGCTAGCTGTCTCCAGTTTCGCACGCTAAGTTGGTTGAGGTCTTCAACCACCTGCGTGCGCAACCTGAGTCGCGGTCTTCTTCTACTGCGCCGCGCCGCCGCACAGTGGTTCGGTTTGTATGGGAGAGCGGAAAAAAGTCTGTTAAATCTGAACGGTTCAACGGATTAAAATGAAATTTGGCAAACATGTTTAGATTAGTCTTTTACATATTTGGTCAAAATTTGGTTGAAAAAAAAAATTATAAACAAAGTTATTGACGTTTTTCTAAAATTTGAGGGTTTTTGATTTTTGTATGGGAGAGCGGAAAAAGTTTGTAAAATCTGAACTATTGAACGAATTTTAATGAAATTGGAAACACAAGTTAAGATTAGTCTTATACATGCTTGGTCAAAATTTGGTCAAGAAAAAATTATTAGAAAAAAAGTTATTGACATTTTTCTAAAATTTGAGGGTTTTTGATTTTTGTATGGGAGAGCAGAAAAAAGTCTGTAAAATCTGAACTATAAAACGAATTTTAATGATATTTGAAACACATGTTAATATTAGTCTTATACACGCTTGGTCAAAATTTGGTCAAGAAAAAATTATTAGAAAAAAAGTTATTGATATTTTTCTAAAATTTGAGGCTTTTGATGTTATATTTAAATAAAAGTTTTTTTTAGTAAAATCTTAACTTTTTATTTTGAACAAAATAGTATTACTAACTATGTATATTATAAAATTAAATAAATAAATAGATAAATACATACAAAAAATAAATAAAAAAAACAATGAAGTAGTAATTTTATAACGCTAAAATGTGGTTTTTAGCGTCTGCGCTGATTGGAAGTATTTTCTTCTCAAAAACCTTGCACTAATGCTCAATAACTCAATACTGACCTATTTTTAATTAATCCTTTATATATATATAGATTTAAGTAAGAGATTTTATTCTAATAAGTCAGGTAATAAAAAATTACGCAATACACAACAAAAACAAAGCAATAAAACTTTAAAAATAACACCTTTTTTATTTCTACCTGCCATACTTTTAGCGAAAAATTAAAAAAATAAAGGATTATCCCTAATCCTTTTCTCTATTTTTTATTAAGCTCTATCATATAATTTAAAATATCATAAAACTTTATTGCTTTTCGTGTGTTCTTTCCAAGAAAATTGAGTTCAAAGTTGAAAAAATTTTCCGGGCAGAAATAAATGGTTTCGCAAAAATCGAAATTCTCAGACCTGTGTCAATGTATTAATTTTGTTTTATTTTTAAAATAAAGTTTGACATTTTTTCTTAAAATAATGGGCTTAACCAGTTCATTCTGACAATTAATAACGAAGAAATCAAACTTTTTGGTAAACACCACCGTCAAAACGCAGTTTTTTGAAATCCGATTCAGTGAAACATTTTTGATCATAACTTCCACATCTGCAAGTATCTGCAGCTGATTTTTTCTGTGCTTTAACATGAATGTATGGAGCATATGCTGGCATACTTGCTTTCTTGGAGTCTTTTGGAGCTTTTTTTTAAATCAAAAAGTTAAAAAAAAACGCATTTTTTCCTGGTACTTAAGCTTCAGACTACTTATAGAAGGTATCTTTTATAAATAATCAATTTTTTTTTTTTTTTTTAGATAATCGAAAATAGAACAATTAAATTATTTAAGAAGATAGAGAATTTATTTAAAGGAACTTCGGAAAAAACAATTCCAAAATTTGTTGAAAATACGGTTCGCGATTTGAGTAAAATTATTTTTCAACTTTGAGGGCTTGTAAGTCAGAACATACAATATATATGTTAAAAAATACTTTTGAATCATACGCTCGGGTTATCTAAGAGTACTTAAACATAAAGTTTAAAAGGATAAATATGACTTTTTCGAAAGACTTTTTTCCGCTCTCGCACCACTGTGCGCCGTCCCTCGGGATTCGAATCGAAGACCTACCGGGCTGGCGTTGATGTCCATTCGCTCTACATGACCTAGCCATCTAAGTCGTGGGACTTTAATTCTGTTCTAGACTAGGTCAGTGTCGCTGTACAGCCCGTATGGTTCGTCGTTATATCTTCTCCTCCATTCTCCATCTATGCATACGGGACCAAAAATCACCCGAAGAATTTTTCTCGAAGGATCCTAAGACGCTCTCATCTTTCTTTGACAGGGTCCAGGCCTCAGCGCCATAAATGAGAACCGGGATGATGAGTGTCTTATAGATGGTGATTTTAGATGGTTGAGAGAGGGCTTTACTACTCAATTGCCTTCTAAGTCCAAAGAAGCAGCGATGTTCAAGAGTTATCCTTCGTTTGATTTCAGCGCTGGTGTTGTTGTCTGTGTTTATAGCGATGCGTAGGTAGACAAAGTCCTCAACTACCTCAAAGTTCTAGCCATGGTGACGTTTTGTCCAAGACGTCGTTGTTCAATGTCCTTTTTTGATGACAGCATATACTTGGTCTTGCCCTCATTGACCACTAAACCCATCTTCTTCGCTTCCGTCGCAATGCTCGAAAACGCCCCACTGACATCACGCTTTGATCTTCCAATTATGGCAATATCATCTGCGTATCCGAGTAATTGGATGGACCTTTGGAAGATTGTGCCTCTAGTGTTGACGGTAGAGTTTTGCACAATTCTTTCCAGAACGATATTGAAGAAGTCGCATGACAGTGAATCGCCTTGTCTAAAACCTTTTTTGACATCAAATGCATCGGTGAGATCTTTTCCGACCTTGACAGAGCAGCGTGCATTCTCCATCGTCATTTTGTACAAACGGATAAGTTTGACAGGGATGCCAAAACTAGACATTGCTCTGTAGAGCTCTTCCCTATAGATACTGTCATACGCGGCTTTAAAATCGATAAAGAGATGGTGGGTATCGATTTGAAGTTCCTGGGTTTTTTCCAAGATCTGCCGTAGTGTGAATATTTGGTCGATAGTGGACTTTCCTGGTCTGAAGCCACACTGATAAAGACCTATCAGGTTGTTGACGAACGGCTTCAGACGTTCACATAATACGACAGAGAGGATCTTATATGCAATGTTAAGGAGACTGATGCCTCTGTAGTTGGCCCAATTAAGAGGGTCTCCTTTCTTATGTATCGGGCAAACTATGCTGAGATTCCACTCATCGGGCGTGCTTTCTTCCGACCGTATTTTGCAGATGAGTTGGTGCATGCTCCCTACCTGCTGCTTTGAATATTTCGGCAGCATGCCGTCAGACGGAATTGTTGATCTACGTCTCCTAGGTTGAGTGGTTCTATCTCCCTTACTGCGAAATTCGGTTCGTCATCACCGTCATATAATTTGGAGGTTCGTGGCTGGTACCCTTGGGAATTTTTTTTTACCTTTTGGTAAAATTTACGAACCTCATTCCTGTTGTGACATCCCTCTATCTCCTCGATCGCGCTCTTCTCATGCTCTCTTTTTTTACATCAAAAAATGTACTGTTGTTTAAAATGTTTCTAAAGTCATTCTGCAATACCAATTTAAATCTAATTATTTAAAAATCTCTCTTTTTTTTACTTGCAAATGTAAATGTTTACTATTTTATTTATATTTATTTTTAAGGATGATTCGGAAGAAATAAGTGATGACAATGTGTCTGAAACCACCCAACAACAGCAGCAAGACCAACAACAACAACAGCAACAGCAGCAACAACAGCAGCAACAACAACAACAACAGCAGCAGCAGCAGCAGCAACAACAGCACCAACAACAACAATTAGTACAGCAACATCAAATAATTCAACATCCTCATCAGCAAATAATGCAATTACATCTGCCGGTAGTATCATCTCACGACCTAAATGGTCAAACTATTACAATAACTCAGGCCAATGATCCCAATCAAACGGCCACTCTTAAAGCGTTAGGAAGTCACGATGCAACCGTCCTTAATTTACCAACAAGTCTGGCGAATTTTGTCTCAATCGGTTCGGGTCAGTTTGTGCAAGCGAGCATAGGGGACATAATGGGACACATCAAAATTGAAAAGTAAACTAAAAATTTACTTTCTTTTTTATACAAAATACATAACTGTAGAGCGTATCTTGCCAAGTATCTCTGTTTTATTTTTGTGCATATATAGGTTAATATATTTAATAATAAGCTTTGGTTATTAACCACTTTTAGTTCAAAGTAAAAAAAAAACAAATTGTTTTTCAATTTTTATCCATTTTTATCGATATTAGTAAATTAAAGTAAAATACAACTTTCAAGAGACATTTTTTAACATTATACATATATCTTATGGTGGGCTCGGCGTAAGTGATTTTTAAGAATTAAAAATTCTTCCCACAGATACGGAATATAATTCCGATTTCTCAGGAATAATATTTTTTATTTTCCGTCAAAGTTATGAAACTCTTACATCTTTCTCTTGACAAAGTTTTAAAAAATCTAATTTAATTTAAAGTAACCTCCAACCTCCAGCAGCAGGGATAATCTTATTAAACTTACGTTGAGCCTGACCTTTGTGTACAGTTTATTTACACATACTCGGAACAAATTTCAAAAATAGCTAAGTGTAATTCAAAACATCATTTCCATCATCCTTAATTTTGTATATAATACATAACATAAATATTAACCGTAGATATAAGACCAAGACGAAAAACAAAACATTAGATCTCTATGTATGTATCTATAGCACTAAACGTATTTTTTCATTGAATTCGCATGAAACTAGTCTCTCCATTACGTTGTTTTTTTTAAGTTGTTGTTTTGAACTCCATTTTAGCACATATTTTTGTTAACTTAAAAATTGGAAAAAATCCGAAATTGATCAAATTTTTTAAAAAGAAAATAAGCTCACTTTAATATTTAATTTTCATTTTATTAATATAACATTACATACATACATTTATTCATAGAATTTGAATTCAGACATAAATAAAATCATTTGTAATTTAATAATACACATAGTTTTTCTTTTTCTAGTTTTATTTCGGTCTCAATTAAATTATAAATTTAGTTTTTAATAAATTTCTGTCTGTATAAACTACCTTTTAAGATATCATAATAATATATATTTCTGAATCGAATGAAAGGCGTAATATTTAAGTAAGTTCTAAGTCTATTTTTTGTAATAAACTGTCATTAATGTGTAAAAAAAAAAAAACAAAAATATAAACATTGTAATAAAATGAACGTTGCTCCAGTGCGAATTTATTTTATTTGTAATGTTTCTAAAACAAATAAATTTAATGAATATAGTAAAACTAAATTGGTTTTCTCTACAAACATACTTTCTTCAATGGTTATAAGCCTTGAACAAATCACACCCAGTTGCGATCACCTCATACCTGACATCATTTATTGTCTTTACACATTACATTAGAAGTACATACAGTGAAACAAACAAAAAAAAGTTGTACAGTTGATTTTCTTTTGTTAAAATGCAATTACAATTATCTATAGAGTTAATTGCAATAAAAAAACAAAACACTTACCAAAAATAGGGTTTTTTTCACCTACAGATTAAGTAAATAAAAAAAAACAAATTCAATGAATAAAGTCCGTTTTATGAAACCAAAAAAAAACTTGTACACTTTGTAGTTACAATACTGTATAGAACCGTTATCCAGTAGGCTTTATCAGATCATCTCTTTTTTGAAAGGTTTAGTTTTTTCATGTTGCCAGAGTAATAGTTTGTTAAAAATTTATAATTCACTTGATATGAAAAAACTTATTGTTAAGTTGTGGGACGAAAAGAAAAGTCTAAGACAAATCGCTGATATTGTGAAAAAGCCACATTTCACAGTTCAGTACGTTATTAATTCTTACAAAAAAAACGGATTTTTAACAAGACCAAGTGGAAGTGGGAGACCGAGAAAAATTGATACTAAACAAACCAAGAGGCGTATAGTAAGGATTGTACAAAGTAACCCCAAAATTTCGGCAGTGGAAATATCGGAAGACCTCAATAGAAACAAAATTGTCCAAGTTCATCCACAGATGTAAGAAAAGTAAAAAATAAAGAACAGTTAAAAGATGCAATACAGAGAATATGGATTGAAATTACGCCAGATGTTACAAAAAAATTGGCCCTTTCAATGCCAATTGAAAATTGCAAATGGTCTTAGATGCAAAAGGACATTATACAAAATATTAAACCATTTGGGTTTTCGAAATGTTGCTGTTTTTTAATTGAATTTTTCAAATGTACAAGTTTAATTTTTTTTGTTTAATTTGGTTTTTTGTATTAAAATAATTTATTAAAAAAAATGTATTTGACTTAATATGGAGGTTAAAACAATGTTTGATAAGTATTTTGTTTTTTTTTTATTGCAATTAACTCCATAGATAATTACATTTTAACAAAAGAAAATCGACTGTACAACTTCTTTTTGGTTCACTCTAATTGTTAAATTAGTCATTCTAATGTACATACATATATCCATCACGGATAACATATAGCCTAACAGTTAGGCTAGGTGTTAAAAATTTGCGTATTGTCAAGGCGATTTGTTCATTATGGAGATTGAAGCGGACGTGCACCCTTATTGTTATATAGGGTGTAAGAACCCAATGGATCATATATGGCATCCCATGCAGACACATTCTTTTTTCTATTGTACCATATTTGATTCAAGATGCAGTAAAGACGCAAAAACACCGAAAAGGACATTAGAAAACAGGCATATAAATACATTTAGAAACAAATGATGATGCCGAGCTCTTCAAAACAGCTGGAGATAATTTGGTTAGGAGCATGCATCAGCTTATCTGTAAGATATGGTAGGAAGAAAGCATGCCCATGAATGGCACCTCAGTATTGTTTGCCCGTTTCTGAAAAAAAAGAGACCCTATAAACTGCACCTACTTTAGAGGCATCAGTCCACTTAACATTGCTTACAAAATCTTCTCTGCCGTAATATGTGAACGTCTAACACCATCGTCAACAACCTGATAGGTCCTTATCAGTTTGGTTTTAGAACAGGAAAGTCCACAATCGAAACTCAATTCAAATATTCACATTACGGCAGATCCTGGAAAAACCCAAGAACATCAAATCGACACCCACCATCTTTTCGTCGATTTCAAGGCCGCATATGAAAGCATCTACAGGGACGAGCTGTATAGAGCCATGTCTAGTTTTGGCATCCCTGCCAAACTCGTCCGTTTGTGCAGGATGACCATGGAGAATTTACGCTGCTCCATAAAGGTTGGAAACAACTTAACGATGTCAAAAAAGGTTTTAGACAAGGTGATGCGCTGTCATGCGATTTTTTTAACATCGTACTTGAAAGAATAGTGCAGAGCTCCCACAACAACACTAAAGCCACTATCTTTCAAAAGTCTGTCCAATTACTAGCATATACTGATGACATTGACATAATCGGAAAAACTCAGCGTGATGTCAATGGGGCTTTTGTGAGTATTGAGGCAGAGGCGGCAAAAATGGGTTTAACACTTAATGAGGGCAAAACAAAGTACATGCTGTTGTCAAGAAAGGACCTACAACACCGACGTCTCGGTCAAAACGTCACCATCGACAGAACTAACTTTGAGGTAGTCAAGGACTTCGTCTACCTAGGCTCCGCTATGAACGCAGAAAACAACACCAGCGTTGAGATCAAACGAAGAATAACTCTTGCTAACCGTTGTTTCTTTGGGCTAAGAAAGCAATTGAGTGGCAAAGCCCTCTCTCGAAGGATCAAAGTGTCGCTATATAAGACCCTCATCATCCCCGTCCTGCTATACGGTGCAGAAGCATGGACGAGAGAAAAGTTCTTCGTGTGATCTACGGTCCCGTATGCATAGAAGGGGAGTGGAGGAGAAGATGGAACGACGAGCTGTACGGGCTGTACAGCGACGTAGACTTAGCCAGAAGGGTAACAGTCAAACGACTAAGATGGCTGGGTCACGTAGAGCGCATGGAAACCAATGCTCCGGGTCGGAAAGTCTTCGAATCCACACCCACAGGACAGCGCAGTAGAGGAAGACCGCGGATCAGGTGGCGCGCACAAGTGGAAAGTGACCTCACCCAACTTGGAGCGCGAAACTGGAGACATCTAGCTAGGGACGGAGCTAAATGGAGAAGTTTGTTGGGTGAGGCCCTAGTTCACACAGAACTGTAGCGCCACCTTAAGTAAGTACATATTATGTAAGTCTTATCTTTTCTCACTTCAATTCTCGAGATATTCAAACCTTTTTTAAAATGAATAGATGTGAAACTTTCATTATATTTTTTCAATTAGCCATCAGTTTAACTGCTTTTGGGACATTTATATTCTTGAAATTCATGTTTAAATCTCAATTCTAGAATATACAAAGCAAATTCATCTCGAAATATACATTTCTTCAATTTATAAAGGTCGTAAAAGTTTTTTTATTTAATAGATATAATAGAGTGTAAGATAAACCTTACACTCTTAATGTTCGTCAAATAAAATAAGAGGAGTTTTATGAATTTAAATTTAATTTAATATCAAATTGTCGGTCTTTTATTCAAGGTTTTTTAAGAACCTCAATATTTGTTCTTTCTCTCTTATAAAAATAATTTAAAGCGTTACTAAAGTTTTTTCTAAATTTTAAATTTTGTGAAAACCTTTCAAGATTCTTAAAAAGATTTTAGTTGTTTTTGACAGCCAATCCACTTTTTTTGGTGAATATCGTTAAATTATACCCCTTTTAGCAACAAAGTGGAAAGCAATAAAATGGCTGCGTTCAATCTCAGACAGATAGGGTATCCGGATACCTTTTTGTCAGTGTTTTACGTGTAAAATAACAGCTGATCAAAAACAGCTGAGATGTCAAAAAAGGAATCCAAGAATTTCTGGGGTATGTAGGCATCTGACAGAACAGCTGATTCAACACATGGTTGAATTTCAAGAAACTTCAAAATTGATTTCAGCTTTTTGTATGTATGTATGTTGGTAAACAAAAAGATACAAAATGTTAGTTGAAGTTGTATTTGAGGATGTTCTGTACATAATAGACGATGAAGAAGCTATTTGCCTCCGAATTTTAGAAGGTAATTATGACTTCGAAGCTTAAATGTTTCTGTGCTTTTTGTGAACAGCTGAAAGTTGTTTTTATTTTTTGACAGCTATCTCAATACAGCTATCCAATTCGTTCAACAAGGTATCTAAAAATCCACCTATCCAAGATACGCTATCCAACACGAGATTGAACGCAGCCAATGAAAATTTTATTTTTATATATACAAAATAAATAATTTAAAAAATAAGGGGTCATATCCATTAACGCAATAGAATTAGTTTTGAATTCAAAGGAATTCTTACAAAAATTGAAACAAAAATTCTCTCCCAAGATGGTCATAACCCCTACGACACTCCACCTATGTAGATCAATTATTGCTTCAAACCCCTTGCCAAATTCATCCGGGTCTGCATCAACACAAATTCAGGCGGATGCACACACTTCGTTGCAGCATTTTAAAGCGATCGCTTTAAAAACGGAAATATCTAAGCTTTTATAGAAGTGGAATGAAAATCAAGAAACAACCTTAAATGGTCAACAAAAGTACACAAAAAAATAGAAGAATGTACAAAGGAAGTAGAGAGGTATATAAGAAAGTCATATAAATTAAAGGATGAAAGTGCTAGGAGAGATGCAAAACGTCTTAAAATCCAGGAGGGTACACTTAAAATTTATAAACAAGAGCAATAATTTTGCATGTGAAATTTTGAGTATGAATTGATTTTGACAGACAGATATTTGTCACTTTATTTATCGTTTAAAAATCTCTTAGAAAACCACCGCGTCGAAGAAGTTTGGAATGACGTTTAAAAAACGCCACGACGAGAGATGTCGAAAGAACGAGACGACATCGGTAATTGCGCTTAATGAAAGGCATGAGACCTTGCGATGGTGTTCAAGAGCATTAAAAGTCTCAGTAAAAGAACGATCACCTAGATATAATTTTAAGAGTTCTCTTTTCAATTTTATCTAAAAGTATCAATCAGCGTTGCCAAAATGTGCCCGATCGGGCCATTTGGCACTAAGTTTTTTATTTTGGCCCGTGGCCCGGGGCCAACATGAAATGGCCCGCATATCATATATTTTCTTTTTTCTAAAACAACAAATCCAATCTTTTTATTCCATCAACAAAAGTATCAATTATCAATGTGTTTCCTCCATATACAACTTCCCATATTGAAAATGACACTGAATTCATTCATTCAGACTGACATGAAGTTTGCTTTTCATTTGTTTTCGCCAATCGCATCGCCACTTTATTTTTTTCACCTACCTAGTACGTATGTATCTCGTCTGTTTGTTTTGTCATATCTACAATTTCTTAAAACACAGCCCAAAAAGGCAAGAAGAACTAAAAGTTTTTCAAGAGTATCTTGATTTGAAGAACACCAAAATAAAGAAAGTTGTTGCAACGCAAACAAAAAATTTAATGTTATTTAAAAAAAAATTGTTAAAGCTGAGTACTTAGAAAGCCTAGACAATATATTTGAAGTTGAATTCGAACAGTTCTCTTTGAAACCCTTAAATGGAATATATTTTGGCTACGGATTTGATGACTTATTCAAAAATTGAATTTAATTAATTTAATTCGAAATATAATAACTTTATTTAGGAAAGATAAATTGTTATTATTTTCTTAAACACATTTTTTCTAAGTTAGTGGGCTAGTGGCCCGCACATTTTGGAAATGGCCCTCAAAATGGCCCTTAAAATTTTTGTCTTCGCGGCAACGCTGGTATCAATTGAAAAACACACTATTAACAAAAAAAAAACAAACCGTTACATACTTTTGATGAAAAAAGAAAGGATAGCATTCTGAAATATCATTTGAATTATTACATATATTAATAATAAACCGTTTTTTTTCTCAGGGTCGGTCGGTCTATTTACTTTTACTTTTCTTTCAATTGATTTCGAATTCGATGCTTACCTTTAGCAATGTCCTTAAAGTATCTTAAAGTCTTGCCACTTTAAGAGCTTAAAACCATGGTTCACATTCAGCGACATATAATTTAATATACATATATTTTATTTTTAATTTTTAAATTATTTAATTTACAAAATATTTATTTTTACGTTTTTAATACTTCTTATTAAATAATAAATTGCTTAAAATGTACTTATATCATAAGAATAGCATTAAAATAAATATAAAAATAATTAAAATTACACAAAGACTTTAAATACATAAATATAAAAAATAAATAGTTTAAAATGACCTTACAACTAAAATGAATCTAATAAACAAAAAAATTATCCAAACCGTATGGTTTTTAACGATTTCGAAACGTGTTATTTTATTTGAGAAGTGTTTAATTTCTAAGCAAATAATTTAAACAAATAAAAAATAAATCAAGCTGTCGACAACCAAATTGAGAGAAATTCCTCAAGCAAAAATTAAATGTTTGTATAATAGATGGAGGTGGCGATAGCGGGTGGAGCGACTGTATAGCGTCTAGCGTAGAGCATGTGTGATTTTAATAAACAGCAAATAAGGTCGTTTTTGAGGTTTAAATATTGCTTAATTTATAGATGACTGATGACGACGATGGGCGGGCATACTTATACTTTGGATTTTATTTCGAATTTTTAATTTCTTTCAACTCTTAATTTGTAAAAAAATCTAAGTTTTAAAAAATTAAGCATTTTACATTCTGGGTTTTTCATATTTTTATAGCTAATTATGGTGTCGTGGGTGGCCTGCGAAAGCACTCATGATGATGGCTATAAATGAAGAGGAATGCTGAATAATATGACGCATCATCCAAACCAAAATGTATGTACATTAGTGTTTTGCCACTAAAATGAAAGCTATGCCAATATATTCTATAATAAAAGGCATTTTGTATGTATACTGTGTAGGCATGTTGTGATGAGGTTTTCAATTTGTTTTTGTAGTTTTATTTTGGTATTTTATTACGAATATCGAAAGGTTAATTCTTGGATTTTTTCAACATCACCCCAAACCTGAACGGAATCGATTTCATGTAAATCATAATCGAGCGGATAGTAGGAGATGAGATTTCTTGAATGTTCATCTTCTACCAAATAGGTGTATACATTGCCGCCTGTGAAAGCAAATTCGAGGGCAAATCCGGGCCCTGAAATAGATGAAGATTTTGAGTTATCTTCGTTTTGAAATTTTGTGTAATTCAAAGCTAAGTGGACTTTCAACGGACCATCAGAAACGGGCCATTCTTTGACTTGTTCATCCATCCAATCTCCATTTCTCTTGCTATTTTCAACGACTATATTTTCGGAAAATATTGTTTTGAAATGATAGGCAATATCTTCAGGATTTGGACTGGTTCCAGTGACAAAATTTATTGAAAATCTGAAAATAAGAAAAATGAAAGTGAAAAATAAAGACATTAATTTAAATTGATTCAATCAACATGGTTATTATTGTTATTGTTAATTATTTAAAGTTAAATGCTCAATCTTAAGATAAACAAAAAAACATGAATGGTTTAAAACAATTTGGCCTTGTGATATTCACGATCAGCATTTTGGAAATTGAGTCATTAAGTGTGGATAAAAATAACGGGTGTTTAGACATTTGGTTTTCTATCTGTCAATACTTTTTTCGGAGTTGGGCTTTTTAACAGCTGCGACTTGATTTATGCGTACTTTGGTTTGCCGTTTCATAATGAATAGACTTCTTGAAGAATGTTGATGTGGGCCACCTTTGGCGACATGATCAACTCATATTTTGACATAAGTAGACTTGACTTGATAATAAGGAAGATTTTTCATGATTAATTTTCCAATCGTGGTACCCGTGGCATGATGGTTAGTGCGTTGGACTGTCATGCGAGAGGTCTTGGGTTCGATCCCTGCCTATGTCATCTAAAGTTTTTTTCACGGGTACTGCCTCTTGCGAGAAATTGACAAATTCTCCAAGAGTATTGCTTGTCATGAAAAGTGCTTTCTCAAATTTGCCGTTCGGATTCGGCTTAAAACTGTAGGTTCTCTCCATCCCTGACAACAGTACTCGCACACAGGAATGGTTGAGAGTTGTAAGTCACTAGGCCCTAGTTCTCAACGGACTGTTGCGCCACCCAATTTATTTATTTATTTATAACTTTCCAATCAACTTTTTAATAAAGTTGCCTTAATTGGAAGACAATTTTTTGGCAGCTGGTTTATTAGATACTAGACCCTTGCCTTACATTAAAGTTACTTATGTATGTTGTCTGAACCTGCTAAAAGCAGTCACAACAAAAATATGATATTCATTGGGCAGGTTCAGACGACATAAGGGACTTGAAAGTTAGCAAGATGCTAGTATCTGATTGGCTAGCTGCCAAACAATTATATTTCAATTAAGGCAACTTTAATGGAAAGTTGACTGGAAAGTTAGTCAAGAAAAATTTCCCAAAATATTAAGTCAAATCTACTTCTATCAAAATGAGAGTTGATCATGTTTTTTTTTTCATTCAACTGAAAGCTGAACTTTATTACTCCATGATTTATTTATTTTCTGCACAACTTCATTTAATGCTTTCTGTAAAAGGGTTTCTTGTCAATTTGGAAAAAAATTAACCAATATTTCTTTACAGTACAAAATACAAATCGTGATGGATTTGTAGCTTGCCTGAGGAGTGTTTTGTAGACAATAATTTTGTTGGTACTTTTTGTACTAGGAACTTAACTAAGAGGTTTGCTAAGTAAAGTTCTGAATTTGAAATGCATGACACTTGAAAAACTAACTAGTTGCCTTGGTCAAAATTTCCGTTCAAAAAATGAAGTTGACTGCAAATAAAGTCCCTTATGTTGCCTGAGCCTGTCCATTTTCTAACAAATATGACGTTTCTGTCACAATGTACATACATAGAGCTACCAGACGCTTACAAAAACTAATGGAACATTTTATAAGATACCTTTTTTTCGTTGCCAACAAAGCTTACGAAAAAAGCTTCGAACAAAATCAAGATAATTAGGAATATTATCACAAGACAGGTAATTTTGTACTTTTATTTAGATATCTTATAGGAACTTCTCATAGGGTTTAAAATAAACCTTCCATTAAAAAAATTATACTTTTTAGCCAAAACTTTCATTAATTAGGTACAAATAAAAAACCATACAATCCAAATCAAAAAATGCGAAATATAAATTAAGAGAGTTTTGTTTTTCTGTATTTGAAAGATAACAATGTATCTTTATAAGTATACTGTATGTATGTACATATATACAAACACAAAATACATTTGAATCTTTACAATTATGAAACAGTTGATTACACACAAAACGCAGAACTTTAATATTTACTTTGTAAATAGGTATAAAAACAAAACATTTGAAAAATTTAGGAATTGTATCGATTTTGTATTATTTAATTTCTTTTAAGTGATGAGAGGGGTATAAAGAGACAGAATAAAACGGTTTAATGTTTATTAACCTTTATTACATGAGGATACGGTGGCGTATGTGGAACATTTTTTCTTACAGTAAATACTGTATGAGGTAGTATTATTTAAACTAATATTATAAAACTGAAGAGCTTGTTTGTTTGTTTGCTTGAACGCGCTCATCTCAGGAACTACTGGTCAGATTTAAAAAATTCTTTCAGAGTTACATATGTAGATAGCCCATTTATTAAAGAAAGCCAATTCCATGGGCTATATATCATGATGCTAATAAGAAAAAAACTTTTTGAAAAAGTCAAAAGTATGAAGAAAAAAACATTATAGATACAAAGCTCAAAAGTGTCACCACGGTTAGATCAGTTGATGGAGTGGGCTCAAAATGGTGTTTTGAAAACAATATAATTAAAGAGAGGCTGATTTGATGTCAAATAGATATTAAAAGAAATTGATTAATTTAACTCTTTACATGAGGCATACCTACGGTGTAATAAAGGGCGGCAGCAATTTTTTCTTGAAATAAAAAAAGGAAATTGCAAACCTTTGCAAATAACCCCCGATAAACAACGACGAATGACAAAATAAAGTACCTAAATGATTTTTTGTGAATTTTTAACTTTTTATTCTTGGAAAGAACGTAACGCCGTTGAAGAACAAAATTATAAAACAAAGACAAATTTATAATAATTTGTAACAGTTGGTACAGGCACACAAAAGTAATTAGCTTTTTTATCTCCTCGACAATATCCCTTCCGATCTTATTTTCTCTCCTTTCCATTCCATTCCTCATCCTTCTTTCCTAATAACTTTCTTCTTTTTATTCTTTTTCTTCACTTCACCTTTCTACATTTTTTACTTTTTTTTTAAACAAAATTCCTTTACTTCCAAATTTACTTCTTCTTTTAAAAATTTTCTCTGTCTCTGTATTCTTTTTTCTATCAAGTTTAGAGTGACTTCCAGGATTATTCTCCGTGCTAGCTGCTCAAAATTTTGCCCCATTCCCTTGAGGTTTCGGTCAATCCGGTATCGGGGATTTCGTTACGTTGTCAATAGTCACTCTCCGCAAGTTTGCTTAAGAGCCCTTGTGTCGAAATTTCGCGATCCTACTTGCTC
The DNA here is from genome assembly GCA_920104205.1 of Eupeodes latifasciatus. Taxonomy (NCBI): domain Eukaryota; kingdom Metazoa; phylum Arthropoda; class Insecta; order Diptera; family Syrphidae; genus Eupeodes; species Eupeodes latifasciatus. Next base: position 183,118,257 of record OV049924.1, read on the forward strand.
GCTATTTTTATTTCTATGTCATGGAACTCGTTGCCCACTGTAATCTCTTTCCACATTAAAACATTTTTAATGGTTAGTTTACACCCATTCCCACAAAAAATTTTAAATCATGAAGCAAAATTGGAAAAATTCGGATAATTTTAATGTATTTCAAGAACCCAATCAGCAGAAGATATTAAGTTGTTGGTTATCGAACGGCTTAAGTTCTTGTATTTACTGAAATTTAAAAGCCTTAAAGCCTAAGATTTTATAAGGTGTAATGTAAAGTTTGTTGAATGCCTAATTTCAAAGATCAACGAAGAATTAAAAAAAAAACGATCCACAGCAGAATCGGTCACAGTTTTCCGTTTTCGATTCTCCACATCACGAACTTATCAATAGCTCAAATTTGTCCACTAGTTTAACTTTTGTTATCTGAGACTGTCTTAACGACAAACGGGTCCAAAGTTCTTTAGTTTCGCTAACTGGGATACTTTATATACGTTTTCGAAGAGTCTTTCGTTTCAGTTTTAGTAAATAATAGCATAATGTCAATAGTTACAGATTCTTAATAAAAAAAATTTCAAAGTTAAACCTCTTGTTGGAAAACCCTTCATTGCAATTAAAAAAGTCAGTTTAGAAACACGTATTCTTTGGGCTGAAAGCGTGAAAATTTTAATTTTTCAACAAATATTTACGGTAATTATTTTGTTGAGTATACATATATACATGTATATTGTATAATGTTAATACGTACATTTGCACTTGAAAGCTACGATATATACGAGTATTTTTGAGATTTTCCATACAACCTTTACATGGCTATTTATTTCGTATTGAAAAATGTTTAAGTAGAGTTATACACATTTTCGCGGGTCTGGAGAGTCCGAAGGTCAAATTTGGTTTTGTATTGTGTTGGTAAACATGTCCCTAAAGTATGATGCAATTTTCAGCTATATTCACTGTTTCCTTTGTCTGTGGTAGTTGCTAAGGTTGGGCGTGTTTTTATGACCTCTGCGATTTTTGCTGAATTTTGACCAAAAAAACAATCGCATGAACATCGCTCAAGAGCTGTTAAATGACGTCAACGACGATCCAAGTTTGCTTGAAAGGGTCATAACTGGTTATGAAACATGGGTGTACGGTTATGATGTCGAAACCAAAGCACAATCGTCCACCTGGAAGCATCCAACGTCAAGAGCGAAAAAAGCACGTCAAGTTCGATCAAATGTGAAGGTTTTGCTTATTGTTTTCTTCGATTATAATGGCATAGTGCATCAAGAGTTCTTACCACAAGGTCGTACGGTTAATAAAGAGTATTACCTTGAAGTTATGCGACGTTTGCGTGAAGCAATCCGAAAAAAAACGCTCAGATTTATGGAAAAACAATTCATGGCTTTTGCACCACGATAACGCACCTGCTCACTCGTCGTTGCTTGTTCGTAATTTTTTAGCCAAAAACAATACCGTAGGCATGCCCCAACCTCCATATTCACCAGATATGGCTCCGTGTGATTTTTCCCCTTTCCAAAGTTGAAGAGACCCATGAAAGAACGGCGTTTTTCCTCGATTGAAGAAATAAAGGCCGAATCGCTGAGAATGCTCAAGGATATATCAAAAAGTGAATATCAAGAGTGGTTCGAAGATTAGAAAAAACGCTGGCATAAGTGTATTATATCTGGGGGGACTACTATAAAGGGGACCACATTGATGTAAACGAATAAATAAATATTTTGGGGAGAGTACGATAACTTTGGCGACAAAGTTTAATGGCGGATTTGTATAGAACAGCTAAAAACAAGCATTTTTTACTATGGGAGGGGGGGGTCTATCTCCCCCCGTTTAGGCGGTAGGGGCAATTTAAAAAAATATGTATATTAAATGGAAAAAAAATAATTAAAAAATAACGGTAATACTTACAATTAAGTAATATACCTTTTTTTAAAGCCAACATTTTTGTCTATGAGCTTGTTTTTAAATCAAGTCAAAAATATGCATAGTTTTTGAAAAAAATTGTTTTAAACTAAAAATTTATGCAATAAAAAATTAAAAAAAAGGTTTAAAGTGTAGTTTTTCAAAACTTTTAAATTATTTACTGTTTTTTTTTAGAATTCATTGCTCTTATTTGTTTTTGATCAAAAACTGAAAACTAGACAACTTTATGTCTTCTAGTTCTTGAGAAAATTGAAAATTACCAAAATAAATATTTTAATTAAATTACTTTTTCCTTGCTTAAGTATTAACGTAGTCTTATTTTGATAGTAATAATCGAATATGGATTAAGATATACCTAGGGTAAATTAGTTTTTCTTAAATCCAGCTTATTTAAATGCAAAAGAAACTTTGCATGCATCCCATCTTGCACCCACCGAACCTTGCCCCCTCCCCACCTTGCACGCACCCAACTTGCACCCACCCCAAATCCTATAGTGTTCCCAAGCAGGGGGGTTGCAGGTCAGATCCCACTGTTGCATACACCCAAACTCGCACACTCCTTACTGTTGCATACACCCAAACTCGCACCTACCATTGTTACTATCAAAATAAGACCACTCAAGCAAAAAAAAAGAGAATTAAATTAAAATAGTAGTTGTGGTTATTTTTAATTTTCTCAAAAACTAAAAGACATAAAATCATCTTGTTTTCAGTTTTTGATCAAAAACAAATAAGAGCAATAAATTCTGAAATAAAAACAATGGTAGATAATCTTGAAGCTTTTTACTTGTAAAAAGGCCATAGGATCAAAATGGGGCTTCTCCCCAAAAATAACCCACTGGCTATACACTTCGGTAATTAGACCGATACTCATTTATGGAGTTGTCGTATGGTGGACCGCACTGGACAAGATGGTAAATCTAAATAAGTTCATCAAAGTCCAGCGGTCAGCATGTATGTGCATCACAGGAGCACTTCGCTCAACACCAACCGCAGCCCTGGAAGTGCTTTTAAGCCTAACACCTCTTGACATCTTCTCCAAAACGGTGGCAGCTAACTCATGTGTGAGGCTTAGAGCCACATCTCAATGGAACAGTAACAATACTGGACATACTACTATCCTAGATAATTTTAGATCTATCCCAGATCGCCTAGACTATACCACCCCTAAAATGGTATTCGGTAAAAACTTCCATGTGTCCATCCCTTCAAGATCCTCCTGGGAAGAAGAGAGACCCCTGGAAGACAATGCGATACACTTCTATACAGACGGTTCAAAGACCGACTACGGAGTTGGAAGTGGTATCTATTCGGAACAACTGAATCTAAGTCTATCATATAGACTTCCCAATCAATGTAGTGTATTCCAGGCAGAAGTAATGGCGATTAAAGAGGCACTATCCTGGCTCAAAGAAAACGTTATATCTTGCAAAGATATACGAATTTTCTCGGACAGCCAAGCCGCTCTTAAATCTCTCGCGTCTGTCTCTACAAACTCTCAATTAGTCCACGACTGTCGATCATCTCTGAATGAGATGACAGAACAGTTTAATATTCACCTCATTTGGGTGCCGGGCCACAGAGACATTCCGGGGAATTGCAAAGCCGATGAGCTCGCCAAAAACGGAACACTTCTGCCAAATGTTAGACAAAAACATAACATAGGAACACCACTTGCTACATGCAAATATTTGTATTTTTTTGTATTTGTATAGTCTTTATTCAATTATTAAGAAAAAATTACAATAATTACTTATAGCTAGTAATAATAATAACAAAATTAAATAAATAAGTGACATTTTTTGTTTTGAAAAAAAAAACAGAGTTAAATGTCACATCAAAGAAAAATTAAAAACTTCAGTGAAAAACATAAATTAAGTATTAAGTGGGCGAACTTTTATATTTTTAATGACTTAAACTCTAATATTCTTTTATAGGTAGATATGTATATATTTATTTTTTTGTACTTCAAAGAAATTATGTACATAAATCAATTCATTTATTTGAAAATTCAAGACACGAAGATATAGTGAACTATAAACCAATCAAAAACCATTTATATAAAAAGAAAAATATCAGTGATGATGCTGTATTCTCGAATAAGTATATAAGATTAACAATTAAATAATTAATGGCAGCACAACTTTAATTTGCTCGTGATTAAATTCAAAAAGCCAAATTTTTACTTTTCTTAAGAAAATAGGCAACGATCTGATGGATCGTATATCGGCAGGAAGTTTATTGAATAACTTAAATGCGACAACAGAGAAAGAGTTCCTGAAATGAGTGGTTCGATAAGAAGGAATACAAACGACAGAACTAGAGACACTACGTAGATTCTGAAAATCATAGATTGGGCTTTGTAAATAGCCACTTCTTAAAAAGAAAAGTTTCAATACTTTAAAATAGAAAAGATGTTTTATTGGCAGAATTTGTAATTTTTTGAAGAGTTCAAATGAATGGGCAAAACGGTTGCTCCTACAAATTTTTCTTATAACGTACTTTTGCAGGACAGAAAGAGGCTGAATTTTTGAATGGTACGCACTACCCCAACAACTTAACCCATACTCGAATTTAGAGTGAAAAATTCCAAAATAAACCATACGCAAAGTTTTACTATCTAAGAATTTTTCTAGGTGATACATGGCACGAAGAGATGACTGAAGATACTGTTTCAGTTTCAAAATGTGATAAGACCAGCTCATATTTTGATCAAAAAGGATACCGAGGTATCTAAATTGATCAACGACATCAATCTTGAAGCAAGACGCATTGCAAGAATATTCAGAATTGAACCAAATTTTTGAGCTAGCAGGATCGCATATACAAGTAAGGTCACAATGTCGTTCACAATTAGAAACATGGAAAATAACATCCAGATCAGGACATTCACGGGGACTCAAACTAAAGTACATAAGTTTGGTTTTATTACTGACAGTTAGCTTATGACAGGCAAACCATTTGCGTAAAGTATTAACATCATTATTAATATCTGCAATTAAATTCAGAGGGTTATCTGAAACATATGCAATACCCAAATCATCAGCAAAAGCTTTCACTTTACCGGAAAAACTCTGATAAAAAAGAGAGTTTATGTAAACAAGAAATAAAATAGGTCCAAGGACAGATCCTTGGGGAACACCTAGGTTAAGAAAATTACTCGCACTTAAGCTTTCGCCAATTTTAACCTTTTGCAATCTATTCTTTAGATATGATGTGAACCAACTTAGGATGAAGCCACGAATTCCCGCACTAAACAATTTGTCCAAAAGAACATTGTGGTCCACCATGTCAAATGCCTTCGTTATGTCTACAAATAGACCGGCGCATGATTTTTTGTCATCTAAACCTTTGTTGATTAATGAGCAAAAAGCCATGACTGCATCTTCAGTTGACAGACCATCCCTAAACCCAAATTGATCAGGACTGAAAAAACTTATAGCCTTAAAATAATGTAGCATACGACTCTTCATTGCTTTTTCGAAAACCTTAGAGATTGAAGATAGTATAGAAATAGGTCTATAATTATTTTTTTCCTTTCTACTGTCCTTTTTATATAAAGGAATTACGTGGGCAACCTTTAATTTTTCTGGAAAGATACCAGTGGTTACACTTAAATTGAAAACATAAGATAAGATGTTTTTAAGAGTTATATTACTTATGCCATCTTCACCACATGAATTAGAGTTGTCTAATTTGTTTATGATCTTTAAGATTTCTAGACCAGTTATTTGGTCAAAAACAAAGCTCCTACAATAAGAAGTGTTTCCATTTAAAGCAAAGGAATCGCATTGATCACACAAAGTATTATTAGCAGAAAGAGAAGACATGCTTCCAATGGAACAAAAGAAATTGTTAAATATATTTGCAATCATTGTAGGATCTATCAAATCAATACCCCCATCATTTAGAACGATTGGAACCGGAACTGTTGAGTTTGAAGAGTTAATGATGCTATTAATCACTTTCCATTCTTTTCTTGGGTTGCCAAGTGATTCTTGAACATTATTAAAATAATATCGATTACGTCGTACTTTAATTTCCTTATTAACTTTTTTACTTAGTTTTATAAATCGATTTTTTAATGTAGAATTTAGTGGATGCTTTAAACATTTTGATCGCAGTTTATTTTTAAGTTTTACTTTTTTCAAAAGGTAATTGCTTACCCAGGGTTTAAGTCTGACATTCGATTTTCTTTGAATAGCAACACGACGACAACTTTCTACATGGCCTTGCAGGCGCATTATAAACGAGTCGTAGGCTAAAGACGCATTTTCTTCACAGTAAACAGATTCCCAGGACTCAAACCTGAGGGCATTATTAAGGAGATCAAACCTTATTTTCTTGTAAGAAGAATTAAGGGAGTTTGTACTGTACCTCTTGGTAGTTACATCTAGCAAAATTCCAGTCATACAGTGATCTGTAATATTAAGATCAAAATTGAGACCATAGCACTGATTTAGGGAATTAATTTTAAGTCGAACTAAAACATGATCTAAACAAGTACCAGAGTTAGGACGAGTTATATCGTTTATGAAAGACGTAAGACCGTATTGAGCCGATAAGGCAAAGTAGGAATCAGAAATAGAATTTGAAACCAAAATATCAATATTGATATCACCTAAAATAACTAAATTCTCAGCCTTTTCAGTAATTAAATAATTTCCTAACTCTTCCAAGAACAAAGGACTACTTACAGATTGAAGTCTGTATATGCAAACAAAGTTAAAGATGGCATCGCATAAATTAATACTTAGTTTCAATACATCAGCGCTTGACCAACTGAGACAGGTAACCTGAAATTCTAAATTGTCACGAATAAATACACCAACACCACCAGCCGAATAAGATTCATTTGTAGAACAACAAAAATTATAACCAGTTATAGAATAATCATCACTTTCACTGGAAAAAATCCATATCTCACTTACAAATATAAGATCTGGCAAGTAAACAAATGCTTCCAAATTACACACAAGCAAATAAAAGTTTTGTCTCAAACTTCTAATGTTTTGGTGCACAGCAAAAAAAGATTGCAAAGCATTGCTAGACGCATCGAAAATACAGTCATCAATGCTATGAATAGTAGAGGGAGAAGTATTGCCAAATTGATCGAGATAAAAACGGTTAGAAAACATAACAGAAGAAAAGAAATAGAAATAAAAAAAAGAAAACAAAATCTAATCAACCAAAGATTCTAAATCGGCAAAAGAACGTACAGCAATAACTCTCCCTTTATCTACTTTTCTCATTAAAATTTGACAATTTTGAAACCATAAATATTTATAATTGCGCTCGGTTTTAATTTTTTTTGCTTGCATATACAAAGCTCTGGTATAACCAGTGAAACATTCGTTTATATAAATACTACTATTACTACCAACTACAAAAAGTGATGAATTCAGCTTCTTAACTGCAGACCTCTTGTTCTTCATTACTTTTTTTTCATATCTTGTGTAGAAAAATGTACACGAATAACATTGTTTTTGTTTTCTTCAGGATCACTGCTAGACGCGGAGGCACTGCTTGAGTAAGAACGTTTGATATAACACTGTTGAATATCATCCGAAGAGATTGTCAAATTTAGAGCACTGTCAAATATTGTTTGCACACACTCTAGAGCATTATTGGTGTTTACTCCAGGTACACCAATTATTTCGATGGCGTTCTCTACAATTTTCTGCTCTCTCCAGTTTAATCGACTCTCTAGATTGTAATATCTTCTCAAACAATATGCTCTAGAAGCAACAAATGCTAGATGGTCACAGAGCACCACCTGCCTAACAACCAAGCAAATATGGCCAAGCATAGACTTAAATCGGTCAAAAGGCTTGATATCCTTGAGCAGACAAAATATAAGCTCTACAATTGGAGTAATAACAGGACACTGCCTCATAGGAAGACATGCTCTGAGGCTAGGAGTCTACACAAATGACTTCTGTAGAAGCTGCATGGACGAGGAGGAAGAGGAAACAGTCCAACAACTGCTATGTATATGTCCAGCACTCTCCACTAGAAGGAATAACTTTCTCGGTAATCCCTTCTTCGACAATACCAGTGAACTGGCAATGACTGACACAAAGTGTCTCTCTAACTTTATTAAAAGCACAAAATGGTTTGTTTAATTTTCATTACTCTCCCATGAGTAACCTTATTAGTGGTATCACAATGGACCCTTGATGTCTAAGTGAGTCAATGACATCTAGACAGCCACTCCAACCTAACCTAACCTAATCTTGAAGTATTGAAAAATTACACTTTAAACCTTTTTTTTTTAACTTTTTTACTCAAATTTTGAGTTTAAAATTAAATTTTTCAAAAACTACGCATAGTTTTGACTTGAATTAAAAACTGGCTAGTAAAACAGAATGTTGGCTTTAAAAAAATGTATAAAACTTAATTGTAAGTATTACCGTTATTTTTTAATTATTTTTTTCCATTTTAAATAATAATTTTTTTAAATTGCCCCTACCGCCTGAACGGGGGGAGATAGACCCCCCCTCCCATAGTAAAAAATGCTTGTATTAAGCCCCTCTACCAAAAACCGTTATTATATCTTGGCGCCAAAGTTATCGTACTCGTGCCAATATTTTTTTGAAAAAACGAAAATTCCGGGTACTTTTTGAACACACCTTGTATGTATGTATATACTTATGTTACATAGAACACGTCTTTACTTGTACATACGTACATACATCATGAGATTGTATCAATAAATTAATCTTAACAACAATTTGTATCATGAAAACAATAACAAATGAATGTATGTATATTATTTTTGTTTTTATCTTCATTCTTAGCAAAGAATATTTTGTGAATCATATTCGATAAAGAAACGTATTAGCGATAAAAAAATACTTCACACTTCATTTTATCTGTCAAACACACGTAGGTACAATATTTTATTATAGAATTTATGAAATACCTATGTATTTAAAAAGTAAAATTGGGTAAAACCAATCCGGGTAGTATTGGTGACACTTGTCATACAGGTCATCCTTGTTCTTAGATTAGTTTATTTATAATAATAATTAATAAGTAAGTTAAACATAAAATAGCAAATCGAAATTCAAACAAGATCACAAAAGAGAATATTTAATATCCGTATTTGTATTTGGGTACCAGAGTTATTTTTCCAACATTTTAGTTATTTATTTTTATATGTGCATTTTGTTGTCAATTAATCAAGATTCTCAAAAATTCTTAACAGCCGGCGGCGGCGGCGGCGGCGCGCGGTGGTATGACACGTCATCGTCATGGTGTAATACCATTTATCTTATAGCTATAATATTTATTTTCGAAATACTTAAATAACAAAATTTATTGTTACCACGATCTAAACTAATTAATTCAATATTAAATATCTTCAGTTTTGTCGAAACAAGACACTATGCTAATTTATGTATTGAATTCTTTGGGATAAATATAGCAATAAACTGTTCTTTATTTGCTTTTTTTAAATTAAACAAATATATGTATGTACATATGTATATTTTATTGAATAAAAAATGTAAATTATTCTCAGCGCAGTATTAAATTGGTATTTTTTTTAATATATATGTACATATGTAGATACGTATAATATGTATGTTGTACATATATATGTATGTTTGCATAAGTACTTTTGAAAAAAAATTGTGCCAGACGAAAACAAATTAAGGCCTTAAGAATGTTTTAAAGAGCCTGTACAATAAAAGTAAATAAATTACGTAATCACTATAACCTTCCCATAAGAAGTCGTTGAAATTGGTAAGATTCGTCTTATTAAAATGCTGACATTTCTCAACCCTTCTTAGAATCTAAATCAAAAGATTTTAGAGATGTCTGTGTACAATTTCAAAAAAATCCAATTGACAGTTTCTTTACAGGTAAAATTGGTGAAAACTAATTTTCGACTAGAGTATCTCGAGAATAAATCAAAGTATTGACTTCATAGGTCTGTTCGCGTACTTTCTGCACCGAAATTCGTAAAAAGAGATATTTTAAAGAGTGGGGGTAAAATTCTCTCACCAAAAAAAAAACCACAAAAAAGTAAGCGAACGTAAAACAACAAATTCTTCACACAATATTACTGTCTTGTTGCTGTTCTTTGAAAATTTGTTTTTAAATTTTATAACAGCAAAAGCCAGCAATTTATTTAATTTATTTGAATTTCTATCAAATTTGACAATTTTCACAAATCAGCCCAAAGAAATTTCTTGGTTGGAAAACACGAAAACCTACAAAAATGACCTAGAACTGATAAAAACAGGGTTTCTACTGAAGTATCTTGAGAACAAAGAAATATTTTGACTTCAAACTTTGTTCTATTTTACACAAAATGTTATCTAAAACTTTAAGAAATATTGACAGACGGACGAATGGGAAGTTATCAGTGTGGCTCGCATTAAAGCTTTTTTTCAGAATCCAATTTTTCGTCGTCCATATCTCAAGAAGGGGTCTCTACCAGTATTGACTTTAAATAAAAAGATAGAAGGATGAAGAAGGTTAGGTTAGGTTAGGTTAAAGTGGCTGTCCATGATTGAAATGGACACACTTAGGCCAGTTTAATGGCCCATTGTGATACCACATGAATCTTGAGGCTTGAGTCCCTTACGAAACGTGAGAGACTGATTATGCTGATATGATTTAGATCGTTAAAGAAGAATTCTTCTAGGTAATTCTTGCGTTTTTGAGCTAGAGCAGGGCATGTACAGACAAGGTGAAGAACTGTTTCCTCCTCATCCTCGTCCATACAGCTTCTGCAAAAGTCATTTGAGAATACGCCTAGTCGCGTGGCGTGCTTTCCTATTAGACAGTATCCGGTTATGACACCTATTATCGAGCTTATATGCGATCTGCTTAGAGATAGCAAACACCTTGAACGTTTTGAATCTAGTATTGGCCAGATGTTTTTTGTGACCTGACACGTGGTGATGTTGTTCCACCTGGTGTTTGCCTTCTTCATAGCGTTTTGCATTAGCAACAGTTTACAAGTAGCGATTGGTATGCCAGTGTGTGCCAAACGTGGTAGGGTGGGCTGCATTGTACCGTTCCTGGCGAGTTCATCTGCCTTACAATTATCTGGAATGTCTCTATGGCCCGGCATGCACCCAGCAAAAGTGCATATTATACTGCTGTGCCATCTTCATTAGAGATGATCGACAGTTATGGACTGTTAAAGAGCTTGTAAAGACAGAGTCCAGAGATTTGATAGCGGGCGGACTATCTGAGAAATAACGGATATCAGATGTTGATAACACGTTTTCCTTAAGCCAGGACTAGATTTCTTTTATCGCCAAAAGTTCCGCCTGGAACACGCTACAATGATTGGGAAGGCGGAATGAGAGACTTAATTTCAGTCGTTCAAAGTACACACCTCCACCAACCCCTTCTTGATGAAGAATGATCCTCAAGAAAGGATTCTCAAAATAATTAACTGGGTGTTGTTTTCACCATAGATATTTAAAAAAAATGAAAATTTTGGTTAACCCATTTGGGCATTTGATAGAGTTTGGCACCAAGCTCTCTTATCGAAAATACGTGCTTTTAGTATTGATGAATCCCCTATTCGTTGGATTAAAAATTAACTTTCTAACCCTTCAATACAAGTTGTATTGGATGGTTTCAAGTCTGAAATTCATAAAATAAATGCTGGTGTTCCTCAGGGCTCCGTTTTGTCTCCGACTCTCTTCCTCATATTCATAAACGATCTCTTGTCTGCCACTTCTAATCCATTAAACTGTTTCGCTGACGACAGTGCCCTCAGCTTTTCATATTCGTTTCTGGATTCACATCCTTGTACTTCGGATGTGGAACTTCAACGGCAGCGTATGATAAGCTCATTAAATTCGGATCTCAACAGCATTATACAATGGGGAATTAAGAACCGTGTAGAATGTAATCCTTCAAAAACTCAAAGCTGTCTCCTGTCGTTAAAGCGTAACCCACCCCCGATGCCGCTATCCATGAACGGCACTTGCATCCAGGAAACTAATCAACTTTCAGTACTCGGTATGTGTATCACAGATCACCTCTTATCGAATGATCACATATTCGATATTGTCAAAAATACTACTAGGTGCTTAGGATTTCTCCGACGGTGCAAGAAATTTTTCACCACTTCTGATCTGGCTGTAATTTACAAAGCCTTCATTCGTCCAAAACTTGAATATAACTCGCATATTTGGGCAGGTGCCCCTAAAACAAGTTTAAGTATTTTGGACAAGATCCAAAAAAGAGCTTTGAAAATGAAAGGCGATAGAACTATAGCCGAAAAATTACGCCACTCGAACACCGCCGCAATGTTTCATTCCTTTCGTTGATCTACCGATATTTTTATAAACAGTGTTCTGTCGAATTAGTTGCATTCCCCCCTCAAACAATTCAGCCGTAATACTCGTAATTCTAGGAATGCACATCAGTTTAACCTTGAGCTCAATTTCGGACTTATAGAAATTCTTTTTTTAACCCCACATCCAGAATGTGGAATGCTTTACCCAATTCTGTTTTCAAAACTTTAAGACCAATGTGCATCGGTATCTTCTCTTCAATCTTTCCCTATTTTCCTAAAGCTCGCACTGTGCCCCTTGAGTGCCCGTTAATTAAAAAAAAACGAAACATCACACGATATTATTGCATATTTTAGTTCATATTTTTAATATTATTTATAACGTGATATTAAACTAATATAATTTTGAAAACAAAAATCAATTAACGGTTTTTTTATAAATAAAAAAACATATTTTACGAACAAAAAATTAACATTACTAAAACTTGGTAAAAATTGATTTTTGACTTGACCATCTTTTTAAAAATTAAAAAAATATCGTCTATAAATCTAATTTCATCTTATAAAAAATATAGTTTTTAACAAATTTTGGGGAAGATCGAATTGACAGTTTTCTTACAAAAAATAAAAAAAATACTAAAACTTGGTAAAAATTGAAAATCTGTTCTAAAATTAAAAATATTGGATTTAAACTATGTTCATTTTATAGAAAATATTGTTTTCGACATTCAGCTAATTTTGTATAGGTAAAACAAATTAATATTGGATTTCCACAAAAAATAGTACGCAAAATTGGTAAAAATCGGTTTTCAATTCTCTATATCTCGTAAATAAATAAAAGACTTCAAAATAATTTAATTCTGTGCTAAATTTTCTTAGAATAAGAAATAAATAAATTAGGTGGCGCCACATTCCGCTGAGAACTAAGGCCTAGCGACTTACAACTTTCAACCATTCCTGTGTGCGAGTAATATTGTCAGGAATGGAGGGGACCTACAGTTTAAAGCCGAATCCGAACGGCTAACTTGAAAAAGCACTTTTCATGACAAGAATTACTCTAAGAGGATTTGTCAATTCCTCGCAAGAGGCAGTACCCGTGAAAAAAAAACTTTAGATGGCACAAGCAAATGCTACTAAAATTGCTAATAATTGGTCTTCGGCTAAGAACCTCGTTAACAAAAATAGATTTTAAAATCAAATTTGATCATATGCAAAATATTGATGGTAATTTTTAGTTAATCTTTTAGAAAAATTCAACTGACAACTTTTTTAACAAAACACGAAAACCTACAAAATCAACAAAAAAACAAAGAAAAATATTGACTTCAATGTATTTATCTCACGCAAACTACTGTTATGAATATTTTGTTAAGCAAGACAAATCCACAGACGGGATGCCAAATTGTCAGTGTGGGAATGCATTCTAGCCTGACAATTTTTTATCTTCCAATTAATTATTGCCTGTTTAGCGTTTACACGGTTGTAAGCCTTTAGGAAAAAATAAAGTTGGTAAACTCATGGGAAGACAATTTTCTCGACAAATCAGAACACGTACATACATATGTATGTATTTATGTATTTAAGATGTAAGAACAACAGGTCGTGCAAAAACATTAAAAAATATAAAACTATATTGTAAATTTTTTTGATGCGTCAAACTTTTTATTTTTAAAACTTCTTTTTCGTTATTTCGCCCAACATTGTCTTCTTTTTTCTTTCGATTTTTGTAGATTTAAAATTCTTTCAAAATCCTGTAAACTTTTGTTGTTGTTTCTTGCTCAAAAACTTTCCGGCAATCCGGCAAAAAATTGAGTGTTTAGACGAGTACAAACGATTGCAAGAAGTTGTACAATTTTTTGATAGACAATTTGCCAACGATTGAGTTCCAATATTTTTTCTGTCACTTTTGACAGATAAAATTTGGTGTTTACATTGTTGATAGAAAATTGGTTAAAATATTTTCCAAAAAATCTGCCAATATTGGGAGATCTTCCAATAGTGTATACTTAGCTAAAGTTATGAGATTTTTTGTTTTAATGTACTCGTATTTAAAACAATAATGGCGTTCTTTAATTTAATGTTACCTAGTATCGAATGTAAATATATTTATCATTAAATTGTTTCCGATTCCTAAACTTTAAATGCAATGCGTGTTTAAAATGAATTGATATTTTTTGTAATCAAAATGAAAATAGTATTTGAAACTATGATTTATAGAAATTTAAATCATATTGAGCTCAAATTTGAATTAAAATGAAATATAAAATAATTTTTTAATTGATGAACAACTTGGTGTTGAATATTTTCGACATTAAAGCGAAGCCATGTTGATTTTTCTTTTTATTTTACGTGCTTTTTTTCTCTGGGTGTAGCTTTTTCAAAGTAAATGATCACAAAATTCTAGAACCTTCTTAAATTATTTAGCCTTTCAACCCGCAGATTTAAAATAATTCGTCAGCCTTTACAATGACAATCATGCATATGAGCAATGAACATTTTATTAATTGTGAGCCAAGACGAAGAATTGAGTTCCAAAACAATCACTCGATAGAGTAAGTGCACCCGATTGATTAGTTGATGCACTTCTACTTCAACCAACTTTTTGTGCATAGATGGATTTCGGGTTGTCTAGAAGAATCTTGTTGATTTAAGCCTAGGTGGCTGGCCTGCGGTTTATATAAACTAAACTATATGCCAAATATATTTATAAGCTGTAGAAACCTTAGAAAGTAAAATAAATTACCATAGCTAGAACATTAACATTTATAAGTCTATTTTCTTATTAAATATAGCAGTGTCAATTATTATGGCTTTTGTCATACTATCGTAAGAATATTTTCTTTCAATTTAATTTGCAATATTTAATGCAAAACCTACGCCTTGTACCACGGCAAGTTGTTAAAGAATATACAAACAAAAATGATTTGTATTGCTTAGATCACATCAATTTAAATTAATGAAGTATTTTATAATCCATAAAATATTATTTTTGTTATTAAAAATTTAGTTCGGGTGGGACCTGCTGGTAAATATATGATAACAGGATTGCCAACTTGCACTTAAACATTTCTTTAGTATATATCAACAACCAGCTCTTTTGCAACGATCGCAAATAAGCAATATCGCCAAAAATGCTGCAAGGTGCTTAGGTTTTCTAAGACAGTGCATGATTTTTGTCTCTCCTGATTTGTCTACAGTCTGTTAAACATGTATATGTCCAAGGCCTGGCTGGTGCTCTAGTAATTACTTAAGATTTTTGGATTGACAATAAAATCATGAACCCAATTACGTCACTCGAACATCGTCGGAATGTTTCTTGACTCACCCTTTATTTTCGTTATTTTAAAGCTCAATGCTCTAGCGAAATATACAGTTACATTCCTCCCCTTCAACAGTAAGTTTATCATCGTAATCGTACACTGTGAAGTACAGATATTCGTTCTTTAGCCGTACTACTCGAATGTGCCTTTTCTTGTCATTGTAATTTTCAAAATTCAAAATCAATGTTCACAAACATCTCCTTTCCCACTTCTATGTGTTTTTAAGATCTTAAATTTTGTTTGAATTTCATTTTTACTGCAATTTTTACGAATTCAAATTCAGCAACAACGCGTCGAATTTTGTATTCCTTGGGCTTATCTGCGTAGACAAGCGACTTCCAACAATTCCACATAAAATAGTTTAGCGGTGTTAAATCCCACGATCTTGGAGTAAACGCCCCAAGCTAATGCGCTTACCAAAACTTTCCTTTAATAAATGGATGCGTCGCGCGAAATGAACAATTAGGTATTTTAGTAATACATTTGTTACGGAGTAAAGCTACGAGCAGACGGCATGGCATATGAAAAGCCGCACATATTTGCAGCGCAAGTGGTACACGTAAATCACTGTACGCAAACTCGCATATAAGGTTGTTCAGAGTCAGACGATGTACGGAATCTGTCTTAAAAGCCGAACATTTGTTTGTCGTTTTTTGTCATTGGATTTGATTGAAAAAGATGAAAAACATGAAAGTCGCCAAGAATCTGGTGTGGAGTAATTACATGTGCGCAGTGTGTCCATAAAGGTCTGGCTTCTGCATCGCCAGACAGAAGGATTTATGGAATATACGACCAAGCCTTCCCTCTTCGGATCGATTAATATTGACTTTTTGTTTCTTGGCTATTAGAACTGCTTCACAACCACTACATTTGCGTTGTCTTGTTTTTGTGTCACCGCAAATGAATGCACGCAAATTGTCACATAAAATATGCGAAGGTGCTCAGATGATATGCAAAAGCTGAACACTTATATGCGGTCTCGCGGTCGCACATCGTCCGTAAACCATTTGCGTGCCCGTGGAGACTGTCCCAAAAGGGTGTTCAGTCTGCTCGTAGCTTAAATCTGTTCATTAAATGGCAAACCAAACTGAGCATAAATCAAGTGACGTGACAGCTGTCAAAAACACCAACTCCGAAAAAAGTATTGCCAGGCTTAAAACAACACATATAAATAAACACCCGCTGGGAATGAATACTTGAAGGGTTTAGAAAATAATGGGTGATTTTTTTCAGGTTAGGATTTTCATGCATTAGTATTTGACAGATCACGCGGGATTTCAGACATGGTGTCAAAGAGAAAGATGCTCAGTATGCTTTGACATTTTATCATGAATAGACTTACTAACGAGCAACGCTTGCAAATCATTGAATTTTATTACCAAAATCAGTGTTCGGTTCGAAATGTGTTTCGCGCTTTTTTATCGACAAATTTTGTTCAGCGATGAGGCTCATTTCTGGTTGAATGGCTACGTAAATAAGCAAAATTGCCGCATTTGGAGTGAAGAGCAACTAGAAGCCGTTCAAGAACTGCACATGCATCCCGAAAAATGCACTGTTTGGTGTGGTTTGTACGCTGGTGGAATCATTGGACCGTATTGTTTCAAAGATGCTGTTGGACGCAACGTTACGGTGAATGGTGATCGCTATCGTTCAATGCTAACAAACTTTTTGTTGCCAAAAATGGAAGAACTGAACTTGGTTGACATGTGGTTTCAATAAGATGTCGCTACATGCCACACAGCTCGCGATTCTATGGCCATTTTGAGGGAAAACTTCGGAGAACAATTCATCTCAAGGAATGGACCGGTAAGTTGGCCACCAAGATCATGCGATTTGACGCCTTTAGACTATTTTTTGTGGGGCTACGTCAAGTCTAAAGTCTACACAAATAAGCCAGCAACTATTCCAGCTTTGGAAGACAACATTTCCGAAGAAATTCGGGCTATTCCGGCCGAAATACTCGAAAAAGTTACCCAAAATTGGACTTTCCGAATGGACCACCTAAGACGCAGCCGCGGTCAACATTTAAATGAAATTATCTTCAAAAAGTAAATGTCATGGACCAATCTAACGTTTCAAATAAAGAATCGATGAGATTTTGCAAATTTTATGCGTTTTTTTTTTTTAAAAAGTTCTCAAGCTCTTAAAAAATCACCCGATAGAACTGATAATTTATTAAGCCACCTTATCTCAATAATTGGTATCTCAAATATTCTTCATCAACTCACAATGGCAACTCACTATCGCTAAAAATGATTTAAATTTCCCCTTAAAAATGTTTCATTCTAAAAATACCTTTGCAAATTGTGTTATTTTTAATGTATTCTTTTTAACCTACGCATATGAATTAGGTATTTAGTGTATAAATATACATATTCCTTTTGAAATTATTACCAAATCATTTTAGCAAACTGATTGGAAGTTTAAAATAAGAAAAAAAAAAAAACATGCAAACATGTTGGACGTTATTCACAACATAAAATATAATTAAACCACAAAAGTTCGTTTCTGATATTAATAACACGAATAAGTAATTATAATTATACCTTTTTACCTTAACTGCTACATCTTTCGAGGGAAAAATGGTGGGTAAGATATCAATCTTAATAAATACATAGTTGCCGTGTATTTAGAAATGTTCAAAGATTTTTTTAAAGTTTTAAATAGGATGTAATACAAATTAGCTTTGGGAATCCCATTTAAGAAAATACCTATCTAATTCTACCTACATTCATATACATATGTATATACATACAATTGAAATTAAACAATCAGAATCGTCACGATATGGTGACAAGTCTAGTACAAGGCAAAGACTTATAGGTGCCTACAGATCAAATTAAATGCAAAATAATAAACTTTTAATGAGCATTTGTAATTATTTGTCAGTTTTTTTTTGTTGGATTATCCAAGAAGTTTATTTAAGATTTTTTAAGGGGGTTTATTTTAATTTTTTCATTAAGCTCTAGCTATAATTATGTTCAACAAATTGTTAATTGTTAGACTTAAAAGTAAAATAATTTGACTAAAGCAACGGGTGTTTCTTTAGACGTGTGCTTTTCAATCTGGCAATACTTTTTCGGAGTTGGTCTTTTTGACAGCTGTCACTTGATTTATATTCAGATTGGTTTGCCAATTCAAACTGAATTTACTTACTCCTGAAAATGTAAAAATGTATTACCAAAATAATGGTTCTTTTCGCTCGACGAATCGTAACAATCAATTTGTTGAAGGAAGCTTTTGGTGAGCGCATTATCTCGCGTCGTGTCCTTCAAGATTGTGCTATTTAGACGATGATACTTTAAAAAAGAATATTCGACGCGTTATTGCTGACATATACGGCCCCAATTGCTGTGAAAAGTGGTCGAAAATTGGGCCTCCTGGCTGAAACTTTTTTCAACCAACCCTGGTGACTACTTGCCCAAAATTATTTTTTAAACTTAACGTCAACCTGTTATCTTTATAATAAAGCTGCATTCTTTGCCACAATATTCAACAAAATGATTTTTTTGTTATTGAAAAACACCCTTTACAATAACTTTATGTTTTTTTTGCATTTAATGCAATTTATAGGTAAACATGGAATTTAAGTTGTATTGTAATGCAGCTGAAAGCTATCGTAGTCTCTCGGTACACGATGTGTAGGAAGTAAATTTATAACTTGCTTGTTAGGTAATTTGGTCTTATTATTGATAGTATACGTAGAAATAAATTTAAAATTAGCATACCTACTAGACTTAACACCTCTAAATGAAGTTCGAATATCGCCTTTTATATCCAATTGGCAGTAACTCATTCGAATTGCAATTTTATTCAGTTTATACAAAATCATGACTGTCACTTTATTTTCCATTTGACAAATATTTATGTTATTGATCCCTATAGATCAGTATAAGTGTTTAAAACTTCATAATAATATGCTTTTAAAGAAGTAACAATATTTTCAAGTTACCCAAATCGCCAAAAAAATGGGATGATTTTTTTACAGATCATTCTAGCTATCAATTATTTTCATCATTGTAATTTTTTTGACAAGTCGTTCGATAATTGAAAAAAAATGGGAAAACATTATTCCGACACAAATCTTACATTGAAATTGTATAAAATTGAGAAATCAAAAGGTTCAGGAAAATACATCGTAGAAAAATAATAAATGTGCAATTAAAACCTTTGTCTCAAAAAGAAATTCTTTGTAGAGTGCTTATACACGCCATATCTTTATACACAGTTAAATCAAACTAGACGCGTATATGGTTACAGATGAGGCTCATTTTTATCTGAACAGTGACGTAAATAAACAATTAAACACCCGATTTTTTAATGAGGCTATTTGAAGTCCAAAGTGTATGACGCTGAATGCATTAACCCTAGAGCACTACCCATATTGAGAGTAGACTTTTCCTACCCTGGGTCCCAGGGCACCCTGTTTTTTATTTCAAGATATTATTAAATAAAAGCCATTTTACATTTTTAATATTTATCTATTTTATTTACTTGTATTAATATTTAAAAAGAATAAATCAAACATTTTATTAAAACGTCTATTTAAGCCATTTGGCACACATTTTAATTTGATAGTCTAAACAAATATTATCAATCAAACAAAGCACAGGGTGATACAGCACCCTGGGTAGGGTTCTATGGTTAATTTGACAACATTCTGTCAACATTTCAACGGTTATGTCAACAAATTTGGGATTTTCTATTTTTAACGTGCGTCGCAAAATTCAATTTTCTAGCTCAATCAGAAATTTAGTTATGATTTTTTAAAATCTTTTTCATTTATTTCTCTGACGCACCCTGCAGTTCAACTCCTTCCGCAACATGGCTAACGCAACATTGTGCATAAAATATGAGTGTATGAGTAATCGTGGTTCCAATTCTGTAATTTGTTTGCAGAAAATGCAGAATGCCATTATTAAATCCAAATAATACTTTTAGAAGGATTTACACGCTTTCCAAACACTTTTCAATCACCACCAACGAAAACGCCATTCAAAAATTCTACTTTAGTTTTCATGTCTCAATAATTAATGTTGACATTTAATGTCAATCTAAAATAAAAATGTCATTTAAAGTACGATAAATATTTATAATGGTTCAAAAGAAAAATCTGATTACATTTATGATATATTTAACAATTGTTATCGGAACTTGGAAAATGCAGACATTATTTATAAATAATATAACACAATTTAATTACTTACAGAGAAGTGTTGAAATATATAGGGTCTTTCAATGAAAGGTTCCATCTGTATACATATGCAAAGTGATACATTTTTGTTGACTTGTTTGCATTTGATTGAATTTGACTTTGGTAATGTTTTTTTTTTGTTTAATTGGTTTTGTACTTTTTCGATTAAAATTAATGGTGAAAAAATTTAATTAACCTACTGTTAAGGGTTTAACAATTTACTAGTTATCAATTTCATAAATATTTGGCAATTTACTCAGGGAGTCCAAAATATTAAACCTTTCTTTTTGCCTTTTATTAAAAAACGAACATCCAAACATGCCTAAAAAGTAACAGTTCGTGAAAAATAAACTAAGCAAATACGCTTAAACGAACCTGTTAATTGGAATTCCCAGCTGTTGACTGGACAATTCCATCCACTGTTTCTTATACGAATAACTGTGCAGATGTCATATTAATTAGATAAATCATCTTTTAAACTTAGTAAATTGCTAAAAATGACTAACATTTTACTTAATCGTTTAAAATGTTGAGCCAATATTTTTGTTTCGGTGCAATTATTTGTATGTCTACATAATAGTGAAAATTCAAATCAAATGAAAAATCATCCATATTAGTTTGAGTAATAAATTCAATACGTTTGCTCTCCCAAACGCAAAGTAAGTACATACCTATACAGGGATTACTTACATAACGATAATGTAAACCTTTACAACTATTTTAATAATTTGAAAAGATTCAATCAATTCAATGTATCAAAAGATACATTTACTACCCATTTAAACGATTTTACCATCTAACTGAAAATGAATAATACCGTAAACCATCAAACAAATACTTGGATTGTATCCTGTACAATTTCCCTGCAACAAGAACACTTGTAACTCTCCTCTCCTTCAGCTATAGCTTTAGTTTGAATTTTGAGATTGCATTCAGCACACATTTTTAAATGCCTGCAAGGCAACACAACAATATTTGCTCGCAAATCCTTACAAACAACGCAGCATAGCTGAAAAAATCGCGCGATTTTTTTCAGCTATTCTGTTACTCGCTGATGGTTTACAACACGATCCTTATATTGAAAAGCATCAGTAAGTAACAGAATAGCTGAAAAAAATCGCGTGTTGAAAACCATCAGCGGATTTTTACTTGCATATATAATTTTTAACATATTTTAAAATTTAAGATTTTTTCCCATTTTTTTTGTTCTTATGGATAAAAGAACAAAAAATGCGGTATTTTGCTAGCTCTGGGTCCTCGACTAGTGGATTTTCTTAATACTTTTTGTGAAAACAATGTTGTTTTGGCAATTTTAAGTAAATTATGCAAAATGAAATAAGGCCCCAAATTGTTTTTCAAAATAAAATGAAATTAAGCCCCAAATTTAATGTTGGGGTCTTTTTTCATTTCATTATGAAATAAGGCCCAAAAAAAAAATGAAATAAGGCCCCAAAAAATGAAATAATACCCCAAAATTCAAGAATTTTTATTGTTGTTGTTTTGTATGCATTTTTTTGGGGCCTTATTTCATTTTTTCTTTGGGGCCTAATTTCCTGGGGCCTAATTTCGCAGAGCCCTCTATGTCACTGTTTAGGCATGTTCGGGTGACCGTTTTTTTAATAATAGCTAATAAACAATTTAATAGTTATCAAAGTGAAAAGAAAGGTTTAGAATTTTAGATTCGCTAGTGATTGCTTAATATTTAGGAAATTCCTAGTTAGTAAAATGTTAAGCCCTTAACAACCTTAACAAATGGTTGTTTAATATTTTGCGCCATTGTGTTTTAAGGTTTCTAATAACTTGTATTTACATTTTTGACGACTTTTTTGTAAGATTCTATGATAGTTTAGTTTAAAATAAATACAAATTTGACAGATGAAAAAAAAGACGGAAAAGCTTCAACGATTAAATTTGATAGTCAAAAAAGTGATATTCAACTATGAGCTTAGCCGATTCCACCCAGACTTCCTGTGTCAGTGACAATCTCTCATCTTCTGTGCACATGTCCTGTCTTATCACGTAGAATCCACCTTGGAGACTACTACTTTAACGATACCAGCGATCTAAAAAATTCAGACATTACTTGTCTCCTAAGCTTCAATCGAAGCTCCAATTGGTTCAACGAGTTAAGCTGATTAACTGATCCATGTGGTATCACAACGGACCATACTTTGGTCTAAGTGTCCTGTGTCAGTAATTACTTGTAATTTACAACTTTGTACTCTAAAAATGTGGAGCCTTAATGGCTCCGAAAAGCCAATATTTGAGTAACTCTTGACTCTTCCAAGGCATCTTCTTAGTTTAAGTAGTTTTGGAGGTTTAGTCACAATTGGCATCAATCATCACGGTCTTGTCTTATAATCTGAGAAACGAGATCACACCACAAACATGATAATAATATACGCACCAAACCCTTTTGATATAAAGTCTCATAAACAAAGAAATTAGTTGGCGCAACAGACAGCTCGTAGCGAACAGTGTGACTTACAACTCTCAAGCAGTCCTGTGTGCGAGTAATGTCAGGAATGGAGGGGACCTACAGTTTGTACGCCGAATCCAAAAGAATAATTTGAGAAAGCACTTTTCATGACAAGAATTACTTTTGGAGGATTTGTCAACCCAATACCTCTGGCATGACAGTTCTATACTACACTTACCACCACGCCACGGGTACTAAATTTTTAAAAACGCACTATCAACCCAATACCTCTGGCATGACAGTCCTATACTACACTAACCACCACGCCACGGGTACTAAATTTTTAAAAACGCACTATGAGTAACTCCACTTAAACATCAAATATAGACACGTGAGCACTTAAATTTCAAATTTCACAAGCAACTAACAAATTATATTGCGGTATCGAAGATTAAAACCTTTTATAAGGAATGTGTACCTCATTATGTTAAACATCAAAGCCAATAAAATTACCGCATTCCTTCGGCAACCTCGATCGTTATTATCATCATCATCCGCAAGAGTATATACTTTTTATTTTGGCTCAAATGCGAAGATGATGTCATGAAGGCCCTTTGCCGTTCATGTCCACTCAATAATTTCAAACAAACCAGCCACAGCGATACAAACAGAGGTATAGCCAAAACCAAACACACGCCAAGTAGACAAATAGACGGGTAAAGTTCTATTGATTTATTTCTGTTTTTTTTTAGTATCCGGCTATTTTTTTTTTTAAACACACACAATAATTATTTATCTCAAGACTTACTCATATGCATCATCCTTGACGAGTCCTTTCAGCAAAACCTTGTCTCCTTCGTTGATTGATTGTGGAATGATGGCAATAAACGGTCGCGACATTTTTTAAAAATATATTTGTTTTTGAAAATTATAACAAAAAAAAAACAGAGGCGGCCTTTGGTTGACGCGGCTTTGATCACTTTAGATTACTAAACTGAAGAACACAATCTTTGCACTTTATATGGTTTAAATATCAATGATGAAATTATATTATGTACATATTTGTATGTTATCTTTAATTGGTTCAAATGTGGGTTTTGTTTGACGCCTCGGTTGGGCAAATCGTTGCTAAGTAATTGCAGGAATGTGAATAAAAGTGCGCTAAATATAATGTAAGCTTTTAAATGTTATTTCCTTTTTTCCAAATTCCAGGAATACAAAATTCAGGAGATTTCCACTCTCTATTTCCTACTATAAAATTTAACGTACCTATTAGCTAAGTATTGACGACTGTCTGAAAAGGTTCTTATCAGATTCCGTGTCTTAAATATGACTTATTACGTCACAAACTCACAAGGTAATAAAGCAATAAGCCAAATGAAATGACTCGGCGCGCGTTTTATAAATTTTTGATTCCTATACCGTCCGGTCCGGGTGTAGATACGAGTATGTATGTTCACATAAATCTAATATTTATTAGTCATTGGGTTAACACTCGCCGACCGACACCGACACCGAAATTCCTTTTCCACCTTCAGACACAAAAGCCGGTTTGCCCGAAGTTCACTTTTTGTCTTTCAAATTACCTTAAGTACTCTCACGGTATTCGCGTATTCGTATATTCGGTAACAAAACGTGACGAAATACACTCACTCATGTGCGACTTGACCTAGGCTAAGAAGTACAGAGACTGATTTCTGAAGTATTTCCCCTTTGACAAGAAAGGTAAATTTTCCTAAAGTCTATTTCTATGTAGCGTGTCGTCTAAAATGTTCTTGATGTCAGTCTTCTATTGTGTTGTGTTTGTCACTATACAATAATCCCCTCAGTGAATATATCGTCTCGGCCACGGTGGTGTTGCTAGCTGTTAAGTCTCATGTGGAGAAAACTCTCATAAGAAGCTTTAAGAATTTAAATTTTTAAAGCTCTCTTGATTAAGACTTTTTTTGACTTCGGAATAATTTTGCCATTAATGTGGCAAAAAGTTAAATTATAATTTATTTTTAAAATTATTAGGTACCTGTTTTAAGATATATCACACAACTTGAATGATTTAAATAAAACTACAAAAAATATTTTTTTTATCATTCAAACTAAATTTATTCCAAAACATATATGAACATAACGGGTGTATTGTATTTAGAAGTAATCCTTTTTTCGGAGTTGGTCTTTTTCAGCTGTCATTTGATGTATGTATGCTCAGTTTTGTTCACCATTTCATACAAAGATACACTTACTCCTCAACAATGTTTACATAAGTAGCCAAATTTATTAGGTACCAAAATAATGTTTCGGTTCCTTGCAGCCAGAGAAACAATCAATTTATTGAAGGAAACTTTTAGTGAATGGCGTAGTGGGCTTGTGTTGTGACGTGGTCACCACAATCGTGCAATTTAACACCGCTGAGCTATTTTTTATGGGGCTATACTTTTCTATACCGATAAGCCCGAGACGTCGCGTTATTGCTGACACAGGGCCCCATAGTGACCCCATATCGCATAAAGTGATCGAAAATTGGGCCTCTCGGCTAGAATTTATTCATCACTTGTTTAAGTCACTTGCCATTAAGTTTTAAAACATAATGGCAAACTCTAACCTTTATAAAAAAGCTTAATTATTGGCCATAAGATTACATATTATGCGTTTTATTTCTTCTTGAATCCACATGCCTAAAAAATACCCTCTAAAAAACATACAAAAATTATTGTTTAACTTTTAAAGTCTTTATTTTGTTTTCGGAAAATTGAATATTGGCACATAAATTATAATCAACAATGTCAAAAGCATTTAATTTGTATTAACTTGTTCTATGTTACAAGCCCTAGTTCACACAGGACTGTAGCGCCATATTAAGTATATTACAAGCAAATTAGTGTTCATCTCATAGGCATTATCATGTAAACTGATTTACAGTCCGATTCTACCCCTTGTGAAGGGTCACAATTCACAAGCTCTTGTGATTATTTCTTTTGAGATTTGATGTGTTTCATTAACATTATGGTATTCTCCTACAAATCGTCACAAGAAAACTCAAAACGAAACTCACCACAGCATGGTGATATTTTTAAGTGTCATTATTTGATTATTATTTGTACTCACCTTTTGTATACAAAACTTACAACGTGACATATATCGTTTCGAAAATATTGGTAAAAAGGTAAAGTTACATAATTTCGACCCAGCCCATCACAAATTGTCTTTCGATTGGTTAATTAAAATTATAAATGATTTATTAAAATACTAAGCCATTCTTGGCAATAAACAATTTTAACATCTTTCTATCTCTTACCAATTGCTAAAGTAAAAATCCCGGAATGGCTTCTTTAACATATAACAATTCCATATGACATCTGTACATTTATTCTTATAAGGGACCGGTTATAGCTATCAGTAAAACCTATCACTAAAAATTGAAACAAGAAGAATCTGAAATGTTTTACTGATGAGCGTTTGTAGCAATAAGTAAATTTACGTCATTAAATTATATTCATCAAGTAAGCTGAATTTTGCGCCTCCTTTTTGGAACGCAATCAGTAAAACGAAATGGAATTTTGTTAGCATTTTGCAGTCAGCTGTTTTTTGGCATTTTTTTCTTTTTGAAAAAAATACTTGGCATTAGAATTCATCATATTGCATTAATTTTTTTCTGCAAATAAAGCTCTAACATGTTTAAAAACGTAAAACAAAAACTTGACAGATGAATTTTACTAATAACCATGAACGTAGCCTAATACTACGTTTCCACCGGGCACTAAACCGAGATTTAGCTAGATTTGTCACAAATCTCTTTGAAATCTCGAAGATTTACCATACAAATTTTAATCTCCTCAAATGAAGATTTCAAATAAAACTCATTGAAATCTACTTGGAAACATTAGTTTGTCAAATCAAACAAATTTTTTTTCGGAGAATAATTGTTGAACCCATTTAAACGCCAATTTCGTTTATTGACAGATGGAAATGTCAACAAAAACTATCTGTCTCACTTCCATATGACTCAAATTCAAAACAATAAACAACTTTCAAGAAATCACAGACGAAATAAAATGTAAGTATACAAAAATAATAAATATGAACAAGAATATAATAAAACTAATTACTTACAGTTGATGAGTGAACAAATACATATTTTTTTTCTTTTCGAAAGGAGAATAATTTGAAGTTTGGTTGTTATGACATTAACCAAACGTCAAATTAATCTCCTTTTCTTTGGTGGAAACACCTCATGATTTATTTTAAATCACTTGCCTTAAATCTCGGATTATTTGTTGGTGGAAACGTACTATAAGAGCATTGGATGCAACGGCCCAGTCAACAGTTGGGAATTCCAATTATTATGTCGGTTTAAGTAAATTTACTTTGTTTATTTTCACAAGCTGTCACTTTTTAGACATGTTTGGATGCTCGTTTGTAAATAAAATAATTTAAAAGAAAGGTATAAAATGTTGGGGTCCCTTAGTAAATTTCTAAATATTTAACAATTAGCTAACTTCTAATTTGTTAGACCCTTAACAATAGGTTGTTTAAAATTTTGCGCCATTAGTTTATTAAGATATTAAATATAACAAACTTGAGTTTCTTAACCGCTTTTAAATCTCGAAACAAAATTTTAATTGATGAATACCAGTTGTAGCTCACCTAACAATGCCATCTTATATATTTTGTTAAAAATTAGTCTAATTGTTCCACTAATTTTTGTTTCAATTTTATAAATTTCCAATGACAGATTTCTGTCAGAAGAAAATTCAACAAAATAGAGATCAACAACGAAAACTAAAAAAAAAAGCTGTTGTTTTCTTGCCATTTGATAACACTTTTCGAAACAAATTACATGGAATTCACCAACAATTTCTGGTCGTGGTAGAATTTCAGGAAAAAATATTGTTTTCATTATGCGATAATAAAACTCAGCTTTGATCCAAACGATGTAGATCCAAGCCATGCAAATATCATTCAGCTATCTCTTTTTCCCTTATGCTAATTCACTTTTCAAACACTTTCGATTTTTTTGTAGAAACTTTTACACTGGAGTAATTGTCAAAATGGGTTTGACATTTGTTAAGTTTGGAAAATTTAATTTTATAGGAATTAAAGTTTGTTCATACAAAGATGATATTTTTTTTTAACCTGTAAGACCCTTTAAAGGAAAGAAAACAACAAAAAGTCTTATGGTTTAAATAAATACTGGTTTTATTGAAAGAATTTAAATAATTTTTAGTAATGTGTGCTGCCTCTTGATTTCTCAATTACTTCAAGTAACTTGTGGTGTATGGATTCATAGAGTGATGTCAGATAATAATTGAGCGAAATTTGGGCCCATGACCGTTTTATGGCTTCAATAATCTCCTCGGTTTGTTGGCATTGCCAAAAAGACTTCTTGAAAGCCATCCCCACATGTTTTCTATGATGTTCAGGTCCTAAGAATATGGGGCCAAGGTAAAAGGTACACATTTTGCCCCTGAATCAATGCTTTTGTTGTCCGTGCGGTATGTATTGGTGCATTATCACTAGACCAGCTCTAGTTAATTTGTGACATTTGTTGGAAACTGTTGCAAATTGCACATAACGAAATAGAAGATAAGTTCCTTGCACATGCCCAGGATGGAAATGATTGCTTGCACTGCACGTGTTCATTATCATAAAGTGGTCTCTTTTTATTTATTTACATTTAACTCTTTCTTACAGTATTTATGCCAGAAATTTGAATTTTAACGCTTTGACTCATAAAAAGTTTGGCTATGGCTTATACACTTAATATTTTAGTTGCTATAATCTTTGGTAAAATAATAAAGTAAATTACTTTAAAAAAAGTGAGAAACAGTAGTGCTGTGAAATATTACATTTCTGCATTTTTACAATAATTATACTAGACCTGTTGCATTAGATCGGGAATACCCCTAATATTGATACCCGGTGATATTTGGTTAAGGTAACATTTTTCGAGTCACTTTTCCCTTTTTTTATGGGAAATAGATTGAACGACAAAACGATAAAAAAGAGGCTGGGTTGCGACCCACACTGATAACTTCCCATCCCGTCTGTCGATTTGTCTTGCTTAAAAGTTTGTCTATATGTATCAATTTTTACCAAATTTGCGTACTATTTGTTGTAGATTTTATTTTTTTATGAAAAAACGGACTGTTGGATTTTTATAAAAAAAAAAAATTCTGAATATCGAAAACAATATTTTCTGTGAAATAAAATAAGTTTGAAGCTAATATTTTAACCTTTTGAAAAGCTATTTAAGTCGAAAATAAATGTTTACCAAGTTTTAGTATTGTTTTTTTTAGGTTTTTATTTTTTGTAAAAAAACTGTCAATTCGATTTTTCTCAAAATGTTTCCTAATGTTGAAAACAATATTTCTTATAAGTTAAAATTAGTAAGAAGCCATTATCTCAAATTTTTGAAAAGATATTTGAGTCGAAAATCAATTTTTACCAACTTTTGTTAATTTTTCTTTCGGTTTTTAATTTTTTGTAAAAAAATTTCAATTCGATTTTTTTCAAAATTTTACTGAATGTTAACAACAATATTTTTTGAAAAATGAAAGTAGTTTTATGCCAATATCTCAAAGTTTTGAAAAGATATTTGAGTCGAAAATCAATTTTTACCAACTTTTATTAATTTTGTTTTATGTTTTTATTTTTTGTAAAAAAACTGTCAATTCTATTTTTTTCAAAATTTTATCAGATGTCAAAAACATTATTCTTCGTTGCACAAAATTATTTTGGAGATGAAATCATATTTTGGTCGTAAAATTTTCGAGGTGACAAATTTTTTTCAGTTTTTTTGATTTATAAAAAAACCGTTAATTGGATTTTTTTTCTAAAAATATACTTGTTTTGTATCACGTTACAATATATAATATAAAATTTAATTCAAGTCTCTAGCGTCATTGGTTCATGAGATATTTAGGGTTAACCAAAATTTTCACCTTTTTTTTAAACTGCTATGGTAAAAAAACCACCCACGCAATTTTCTTGAGAGCCTTTTCTGCATCTTTTTGCCTTATTATCTGCATAACAAAATTTATTTGAAGTCGATATCTCTTCTGGTTCTTGAGTTATGGAAGACGAAAAAAACGTCGCGAACGTACAGACGTACGGACGTACGAAAGTACGTACACACGCACGCACAGACATATTTCTAAAAATCTTTTATTTCGACTCTAGGGGCCTTGAAACGTCGAGAAATTTCAAAATTTTCAATTAGACAAATCGGACCCATTACAATAACTTCCTATGGGAAGTTAAAAATCTATAATAAATAAAATCGATAATCGTCTTTATTGAGTAAGTTCACCCTAGGGGCCAGTTATTGCTTTCATTGAAATCAGTAAGAAAAAATACCTAAATAAATATATTTTATTTTAAATGAATGTTTGTGTACTGATAGATTGGAAATAACAAATGAATACTCGTATCAATGACAGATTTTTGTCAGACACAAATTTCCGACCGAATTCAATCTTTACAATGCAGCTTTGTATATACATAAAACCTTTTTTGACACATGAAGTCACGTCACCTAGTAGTCAGAGTGTGAACCTAAAATTTGAGATAGATCGTTTTTCGATTAGACCTTCAATGAATTTCCCACAATAGAAAAATAAAAAAATAACTCGAAAAATATTAATTTTACGAAGTAATTTTATATAAAGTGTATTAATATTTTACTATTTGTTTATTTTCTAAATGAGGTGAAAAATATATACAAAAAGCATAGTTTACATACGTTTCCTAGTTGAAAATTGGGACTTTGTATATTTTGAATATTTGTATTATGATGTTATTACGTATCCAAGTACTATTGTAATTTTTGTTATGTATCTATTTTTTTTTTAAATATTGAATTAGGTACATTGTTTATAAATTTTTATTTATGCTCTTAAGATTGCGAAAATTCTTTTCTAAATTAGGAGAAAACTAAATCTTACAGCACATAATCGAGACTTGAATAGAGGTTTTTGAATTTGAAGAGCAGACAAGAATTCATGAAAAATGTTATTAAATATTTAAAAAATAGACACATTAAAAAAATTTCAAAAGCAAACAGTCCTTGGTTACGTAATGTAACGTAATAACATCACAATAGTGTGTTATTACACCCAGACTTTTTGTATGCTGCGTGTTTCGCATATTTTCTTTTGAACACTCATCCCGTCAATCTTGCATTATTACACTCGGATTGATTTCGGTTGCGTGTTTTTGACAGTTCTCTTTCATTTTTTGTTCTCATCCACAAAGTCAAAGTGTGAAAATAATTTAAGAAATCTGCATAGCAATGATTATTGACATCATGAATACGGATAATAATTCCGAATAATGTAAAAATAGGAATTGGAGTAAAATCTGGAGATAATCCTTCATTTTCTTGACAAAATAACTAAAATCAAATGATAAACCATCGTTTTTAAATTATAAAAGAATGAATGAAAAAACTTTTAACTTCCTTTTATTGAAAACGACATAAAAAAAATACAATTTTGAGGGCCAGAAAAGTAGGCTATCACTTTGTTTCGGGTGAAACATTCCAAAGCTTAAACCAAAAAGCTAGACTCTTTCAATCATTCCTTCATTAAATTTTATTATAAGGTCTTTGCTCCACTTGAATTTGTCCCGTGGAATATTTCTTGTTTACTCTGTAACAATAGAAAGAATAATAAAGCAACGCCAAGAAACAAAGAAAGGCAAGAAAGAGAAACGTCAAAAACAATCCAAGAATCCCGAACCGAGAACTCTACGGGCGGAGACTTTTTAAAGTATTTCTATTTCACCAACTTTCTCTTTCGCACTTATTTGAGTATTTCTAAAAAAGTCTGGGTGTAATAACACACATACAAACATACAAACTACTGTCCTAATTTCCAACTACGAAACTTACATATCTATGTACGTCAATTGTTAATTGTTTATGGAACTGTCAAATCTTTTGCAATTTATTAATTCTTAAAATTTGTTTATTCTAAAAATGGGGGCATTCACTAAGCTAGTGGCTACGTAGGCACACTGGTTTTCACGTTTCACAATCAGCTGCTCGGTAAGGACACAAGAATTCAAAATGAAATGAATCTTTCGGTATTTAAAAATAAATATAAATCAATCATATTATATCTTCTATATGGTTTCAAAAACTTTTTTTTTTAATATATGTACATACAATGTATATATGGTTTTAAAAACTAAAACTATTTATAGTTCCGAAAACACAAATGTTTCTTATTTTATATATTTGTATTTGTCATTAATATGACAGATCCGGATTGACTAGCTTTGTAGTGCAATTTTGCATTCACAAAGCTAGTTGAATTTTTACTACGTAGTCACTAGCTTTATGAATGCGCCCAATGTTTCTTCAAATTTTTCCAAATGTTTTCCAACTTGCAAGAAAACAACAACAAATGCCAAAGAAAAAAGATAAACTCTACTCCATTTGTCATTATATACACTGACTTACAGGTAGCGTGGACAGGAACTTACCAGCTGCCTATTTTCTCAACATAGAAATACATCAAATTAAATTTCTAAAAACAAAATATTTCTCCGCATATTACAAAAACTGAATTCTAGGTGTCGCTGCTCTGGCTATCTAAGATTCCTACTCTGCGAACAGACCCCTTAGCCTACTGAACTGAAAACGCCTACGAAGATGACGTATCGCAAGTGACCAATAAAAAATCGACAAGTTCGTTCACTTCAGTGATGTGTCAATTTGAGAGTTCATTTTCAATTTTCACCGGTTGTCGTTGTCGAAGTCATCGTAAAAAACCGAAAACGTAAATGTAGTGCTTGCACATGCAAAATCATCGAGCGTTTTCACATTTTTCTTAATTTAAATTCAAAGTAATTTGTGTAATAATATTTGCATTTGTTTCACCAACACTGTGTTATCGAAAATCCCACTGAAAGCAATTCATTCGCATCGCTTCAATAAAATTGCCTTAGCGAAATATCACTAAAATAAAACAAGCTCAACACAACTGCCTGGACTAGAGACTAGAACAAGCACAACCTAACTTTTAACAATTCTAAAACACATTTTCATTTAAATCAAAATGAAATCACAAATATTAATTGCATTATTAGTTGTAATCATTACACAAACTACAAATGGTTTGAAGGAGGAAGACTGCGAAGGTGAGTAAAACGTGAAAATTGGCGATAAAAAAAGAAAAGTAATCTAGCAGCTTTTTCGGCCTACTTTTAGTGTGTGTGAAGACTGTTCGTCGTTTTGCTGAGACCCTCAGTGATGCCACAAAGAAAGACCACAAAAAAATCGAGGGAGAGTTCAAGAAGTTCTGCAAAACTCAGAAGAACAAGGAACAGAGATTCGTAAGTTATTTTCGCCCACTTTGTATTTTATATTAAAACTAAGTTTGTCCTTTTTCTTCTTGTTTTTCCTTCAGTGCTACTATCTTGGAGGGCTCGAAGACTCGGCCACTGGTATCCTAAATGAACTCACAAAGCCATTAAGTTGGTCTATGCCCGCTGAGAAGGTTTGTGAAAAACTAAAGAAGATGGACGCACAGATCTGTGACCTTCGTTATGGTATGATAGGCTATACATTAAAATGGCGCCTAAGAAGGTTTTAAAATATTTGTTTTTAAATTTTATTTTGCAGAAAAACAAATCGATTTGAGCGCTGTCGATCTTAAAAAATTGAAAGTTCGTGATTTGAAGAAGATCCTAGCCGATTGGGATGAGTCCTGCGATGGATGTCTGGAGAAGTCTGACTTTATTAAGAGAATAGAAGAACTTAAACCCAAATATGTACGCAATGAGTTATAAGAATAAACCAACCGCATTCGTAAGATAAGAAGAACTTTTATTGCTTTTTGATTATTTGTTCTTGCGAGTTATTAACTTGTAAGAGCATCATCGTGTAGCTCTTTTTGTTACATAAGTATTCTTCATTTCTTTTCATGAATTTTTGTAATAATTGAGTGAGCAACAATAAAATTAGTTAACACAAAAAATTAACAAATTATTAAAATTAATTTCATACACACGTCATACGATTGAGGTTAGTCTGAATTTGCTTGAATAATTTAAACGGATTAAAGCTAGTTAAGTTGATTTTTTATCTTTTTTTAACAATATCTCAAAGCCTACCAGCAAAAAAGCTAAACTTCGATTTTGAAACAATCCGCCTTGTCATAGACAACAACAGTGAAAAATATCAAAAAAGGGAACCTTTGGTCTGTGCCAGAAATTGACAAATATTTTACTGAAGGGATATTAGGCTTTGATAAATTATCAAGAGACGATGTGTTAAAACTATTTTATTTTATTTTTTCATCAATTCAATTTAAAAAATCTCATAAAAGCTCGCCTGCATCACCATGGTGGTTAGTTTATTTAAAAAATAAAGGAAACAAAGCTTTCCTTATTCTTAAGCAATTATTTAATAATAATCAAGCCCTTTATGGGAAGAGTATATTCAAAAAAGTGAAAGTGATCTTAAATTCAATCTAAATCTCGACGACCCTTGGACCCAAAAAGGACGACTTTGCTTTCATTGTTCCACAGAACATTCCTCCATTTCTCTTTTGCTCAATCTCATGCCTTTTTGTCAAGAATGGTACCTTGCGTGTGTTGTATTTCTATCAATGTAGGTATACGTAATTCAAAGACCGTGTATACTAAATAATGTTTCTTTATTATAATCTGATTAACAACTGAACTAGGAGAGACAATCAAAGGCCAAGAACACCACACTAGGTTGGGTACATACATTATGTATTTGTATCGTAATTAAGTATCATAAATATAAGAATATCGTGATTAATTATCATTAACAGTCAAGTGCGATATTAGCAGTATACATCAGCGTGGACTTCGGGCTTATAAAAGACGTCTTCGTATTGTGACAGCGCTAACAGACAGTTGAAGTCCATTTCCCTAGAGCTTATGGAAGGGTTCTGTTTTGCTAACTGAACAATTTTTCTGTCAGTTCTTTCAGTAGTTATCGTTTTTGGGCCTCGTGTTTCCGGTTTATTTTGCCATTTTAAGGCGTTACTGACCATTTTTGTTGAGCAGCCTTGCGTCTTAAATATTTTGGTAGGTTTTTCCCTCCAAACGCAGTTTTGTAATAAGTTTTCGAATTTCTTCGGTGCAGTGTTTTGACCGTCCCGTTGTTTATTTTTGAGCTAATATTTATTAATTTTGTATATGCTAGTATGGTACAAATACTTAAAATATTTACTTACCGAAAAATAAAAAAAAATTGAATTTTTAATTATAATCAAAAGCACTGCTATTTTTATGAACACACTATTTTCAGAGAGTTTGAAATAATGTGTGTTCACCGGAAAAAGTAGAGTATAACTTCAAGCTAAAAGTTTCTAATATGAAAATGAAAGACCGTTAGATGCAAGTAACATGTTAATTTTTTTTTGTAATATTTTCCGTTATTGAAATAATCGACAATCTAATATGACCACAAGTGTAGATTGCATATTTACTGAATTTAGTAAAGCTTTCGACATGATGTGTCATGGACTCTTGAAACACAAATTTTTAAACTGTGAATATATGTATACATATGTATATACAGTGGCGAGCAAAATAATAGCAGTGTAATAGGCAACAAGCTATAATTTTTCATAAATCAATAACACATCCACTTTTTCGCAACTCTACTTTATTTTGGTACTCAAAGTAATTATCATAAAAGGTACAAGTGATAATTAAACGGTAAATTCTCATTACTTTGTTTAAATGTCGCTTTGTGTAGTGTGATTCATTATTTTAGGCGAGCAAAATAATAGCAGTGATTGACAAATTTAATTTAAATAATTGTGTTTTAGTTAAAATTTTGATTTCAAAAGTTATAAAAACAAGTCCTGTTATTCTATTTTATATTTCCGTTAAAATTGTAATAAAATGTTTGATTTTAATAATTTAAAGTGGGTTGAGGTAAACACTACACACTGAAGAGGCGGGAATTTATAATAAAGCTCATTTTTGAAGGCAAAACGTACAAAAAGGTTCAGGAACTTCTTGGCTGTTCAGCGAGGACGCCTAACCTTTGAAAGAAGGTCAGAAACGATAGACGGAAACAATCTTTTACACCATCTTATATAAAACGTGTGGGTCGCTTTTCAAGGAATAATCCTACAGCAGCAGCTACAGAGATTGCAGACGAGCTTGAGGTTCCGTGCGGTGTGCATACGGTGAGGAGAACACTAAGGGAGCATGACTTAAATGCTCGCAGTCCAAGAAAGGTTCCACTTTTAAAGAAACACCTTGTAGTTAAAAGGGTGAAGTTTGTTCGCCAACATTTTGGATGGGCTCCCAAAAGTGGAGAAACATTCTCTGGACCGATGAAAGCAAGGTGGCTCTCTATGGTGGTAAAGGATCTCGGCAGTTTGTGAGAAGACCCCCGAATATGGAATATAACCCTAGATACACTACAAAAACTATTAAGCATGGGCGATCCAGTATAATGGTTTGGAGATGCTTCTCCTATTATGGAGTTGGCCCAATATACTGCATCAAAAGCATTATGAACCAGCACTCTTACGTGGATATCCTGCAAAACACTATGCTGCCATATGCCGAATACGAATTGCCCCTGAAATGGGTCTTCCAGCAGGATAACGACCCAAAGCATACCAGCCGAGCAGCCAGGCAATGGTTTCAAGATAATAGGATTGAGGTCATTGAGTGGCCTGCACAGTCTCCTGACCTCAATCCCATCGAGAATCTTTGGGCAGACATTAAAAAAGAAGTATTCAAGGCAATACCAAAAAATAACACAGAGCTATGGAGCGTTGCTGAGCAGGCTTGGCAATCAAATAACACCATCAAGATGTCAGGGACTTGTGGACTCAATGAAACCTCGTTGTGAAGCAGTTTAAAAAAAATAAAATAATAATAATAAAAAATAAAAATAATAATTGTTAACAAATACTAGTTTTTATTAAATAAAATACCGTCGAAAAGAACTTTTTGTGTCCTTGTTTTATTTAAATTTAACAGCAAAAAAATCACTGCTATTATTTTGCTCGCTTTATTTTGAGGTGTATTTTGTTTTTGGATTACTGCTTAGCTAATTAGCAATAAATTAAATTCCATTCTTACTAAAAATTAAATTTTAATGAATCTTAAGGAGTTTTACTTAAAAACATTTCCAACATCAAAGCTCTTTCTATGTTTTAGGTTTTATTTAAAATAATTTTCCATGCACTGCTATTTTTTTGCTCGCAGCTGTATATTGTATACAAAGATCATACTAAGAAAATAGATAATATAGTGGAATATTTCATAATGAATATTCGGGCCCATTTTTTGTAAAATCTGGTGTTCCCCAGGGCAAGTCATTTATTTATTTAAAACTGACTTGATTACGATTATAAAATATTCGTCTGTCATAATAATGCCGGTGCTTACTTTTGCAAGAAGACTTATTAACATTTAAGGAATAGTGGGATACAAATTGCTTTGTTTTAAATGTTAACTGATGTCAAGACAAGAGTTTTACACGCAAGAAAGTTCCAATTGTTTTTGTTTAATTTTTTGTTCTTGTTCTTTAATTAGAGTATCTATTTTTGCTGTCTTAAGAGAAGTTC
This sequence comes from Eupeodes latifasciatus, assembly GCA_920104205.1. Classification (NCBI taxonomy): domain Eukaryota; kingdom Metazoa; phylum Arthropoda; class Insecta; order Diptera; family Syrphidae; genus Eupeodes; species Eupeodes latifasciatus. Next base: position 183,155,947 of record OV049924.1, read on the forward strand.
ATGACTTGAACCTAATATTTACTTAGCGTATAGAGTCCTCGCCTTCATTTAAAGATTTCCAAAGTTATCGTCAAAACGACTAGTTTTTGTTCTTAAATACGGGCTCTGGCCAATATTATTATAATACATTTTTCTGATTGTTTAAAAATGTTAATTTTAAGTTTGTATGCTTTAATATTTAAAATTTTCCCCCTTGGGTTAGTAATTTAAGAACTGCATATTTTCGATAAAATACATTTTGGCAGCTTCTGTAGCACTATTTCAAAATAAATGGAATGTTTAATTTTCTGCATGGTTAACTGTCTTGCTTTGGTTCCATTTTTGTGTTTGAGTGTAGGTAGTGATGGCTTGTAATTTTTGTGTCGAACATAGCAACATTCGAGGGTTTAGGAAAATTGTGTAAGCCTTATACATTCAAACTGTTATAAACAAGCCAGAAGAGATCGCACTAAGGAAACTAAGGTTGTTGAAACACCGAAAATACGGAGTTAAAATTTCACGGTACCATTTTCTTTTCTCACTATAGTCTAGCCGTTTCCGTATGTAATGATGTCGCCAATCAGGTTCTACCACAGAACCAGATGATCATTGTATTAACAAAAATATTAATGATAATTATGTGGTCTTTTCGGTTCAAAGGCGCTTTTTTGATAACTGTTTTATTTATCGCAGCGGAAGTCTGGAAAGTAATTCGACTTTCAACGAATTCGATTCGCTATCCGACTTTATCCGGAGAATTGTATCACAATTTCCGTGAAATCGTTGTGATTTCAATGTACACAATTTTTTGCGGTTGCCTTATTATGGTTAGACAACAACCGATGGTAGGTACATTATGTCAGCTGGTCCGCCAACGTCTTAGACTTGTTTAATACCTCTGATCCCGATAAATATACGATCAGTGTATTATTTTTTTTTAGGCCCATCAGTCATATAACCATTGTGTCATATCATCAAATTTCTCATGCCAACAACAAAAAAAGTTTGAGAGAAAAGTTCTACTAGAACCATTTGGCAATATGAGAAACCCAACTGAAACGGTCACAACGACTTCTTCAAGAACTGGTCATTATGTTTCCTTGATACTGACGTGGATTCCAGCGCAGATATGGTTACAAATGTAATTCTTTGTGGAATTAGAAATTTTATCCCGAATAGGGTAGAATCTATCAAACACAAAGTTTAATTCGAGCTGTAAAGAGTTTAATAGGATCCAAGATATCAGTTTCCGTTGTAAGTTTCACCACTGAGGACAACCGGGATAAGTTAAAACAAGCTAGTAAGACGTGTAACGTGGATATATTCTACTCATTAAATGTTATGAGAAATTACGCAAAAAGTACTACAATGTTTCAAAGGTAGTAAAATATTTTGGTCGTTTGTAAAAAAATGTAGCACAGTTTGCTGATAATTTGACTCCTGCTGCGCTTGAAAGCAGGATACGCTGGCTCGGAGAGTATCCCCGCTATTGCTCTGAAGAGTAAGCGTAAGCTTTCCTACTCTACAGGTCTGTTGCCGAGTTTATGGAAAACAGAATTTGTACAGCCTGTCTCTAAAAACGGCGAATCCTCCTCCCCTCTAACGTTCGTCCAATTGCAATTACGTCTCTTCTTTCCAAGGTCATTGAAATGCTGATCAATCTTCAGACTAAGAAATATTTAGACCAACGAAAGATTCTTAATGATCGACCGAATGGCTTTTGTAGCAATAGTTTCACCAGTGATTTGATGGTTTATCTAACCAAACAGTGGAACAAATTTTTACATCATTTTGGAGAAAGTAAGATTATTGCACTTGATGTATCAAAAGCATTTGATATAGTTTGGCATCAGGCTCTCTAATCGAAAATGCGTGCTACGAATCTCCATTCGACTGATTAGAAATTACCTTTCGGAACATTCAATACAAGTAATATTGGATGGATTTAAGCCTGAGAAACACGAAATAAATGCTGGTGTTCCCCAGGACTCTGTTATTTGCTATTATCCAACCACCTCTTGTGGAAGGATTACAAACGCGATGTCACCAAAAATGCGGCTAAATATTTGGATTTCCTAAGGCTACTCAAGAGGTTTTGTCTCCTCCTTTGATCTAGCTATTATCTATTAGATTTACATACATATAAAAGTCGAAATCTTGAGCATGATTCCCATCTCTGGACTGGTGCTCCTACAACTTACGTAAGTCTCTTGGATAGTAATGATTGGTGAATCATTGACGTCACTTCAACACCGTCGTAAAGTTCCTTGTCCCACCCTTTTTAATCGTTACTTTAACAAATTGAGCTCTAGATAAATATCCATTTGTATTCATCCCGTCAAGCAATTTAACTGTAATACTCGCGCCTCCAGGAATGCTCAGTATACTTTTGTCCTCAACATTGATCGTACTGTTAAGTACGTTCTTTAGCCGTACTACGCGAATGTGGAATGTTATCGAAATATTCAGGAATTCAAAACCAATGTGCATCGGGTAAGGGAATCAAAAATTCATTTAGTGTGCGCTTATTATAAAAAAATAAATGTCTTTTAAAAAAGTAATGTAAGGTAATTTTATCTCTTTGAAAGCGTATATTTAGTTAAAATTACTTTTTATTTGTATTTCAATGTGTGTGAGTATTTTTGTATATTTTTTAATAAACTTTAGTTTTTCTTTTCAACAAAGATAAGTTTCACAAATTAATTTTATTTTAATTTTACATTCTACTGATTTGTAGTTATTATCAACAATAATTATTATATTAATTATTAAGATTACTACATACAATAAATAGTATTTGTTATTAATAGTTTTAATATTAAAATATATAAATATTATAAAGTTAACAATTACAAAAATATATGTTTATATAAATTATTAGCTTAACGGCGGTATGGTTGTTTGTTGTAACGTCCTCTTGAGCTTTCATCTGAAAGTGCATAGTACTCACTGTAAACAACGCACCAGCAATAAGTTAGGATTACTGAAATAAAAAGAGTGTGTTTAGTTTCAAAAAGTTTAAAAATACAAATTACAAAATTTAAACAAATTTGCTTATACAAAAACTTCAAAAAAACATTTGGATTATTCTTTCTTCTTGGCGTGGGTACTTAAAATGTTTGTAAATTAAAATGAAGAAGCGTTGGATGTTTAGGAACTGAGGGCCTCAAGCTGTATCTTTTACTACACATTAAGTGCTTTCTTTACCTACAACATTGGTAACCGTCGGATACTGGTCTTAGGTTTGCTGAAGGAAACAATTGCAAAACCAAACCCATGGCCCCAAAAACAAATGTTATTAGAGAAAAGCGTGTATCCTTGGAAAATTTCCCCTTTTAAAATGGTAACCAGGCCTGGAACGACAATGGACTACGATTTCAGGAGTATGTAACTGAAATGTAAGAATACTCTACACCAGGTGCATTGAAAATAACTTGATTGCTTCCTATCGTGGTAGAAGGGAGATATTTCCGCGATCCAGGAGTTGCGATGGAAAGTATGAAAAATAACGAAAACAAAAAATCGCAACATTTATAACAGCTGTCATCAAAGAATGCACATGTTAGGATACGGATTAGTCGTGGGAAATCGACCCAGAACAAAGGTCATAGATTTCAAAACGATTAACGATCGCGTGGATGTGTTCCGCTTCAGAGCAACCATCCAAAACATCAGTCTAATATGTGGACACACGCCCCTACCAATGAAGCTGAGGAGTGTAATAAGGAAGAGTTTAATGGCCTCTTCAATGGAGCCTACGGAGCTTGTCCAGAGTACCATGCCAAAGTCGTGATCAGTGACTTTAATGCTAAAGTTTTGAAAGAAAATATCTTTGGCTGACTATTTGGAAAGCATAACCTTCACGAAACGACAACAGAGAGCTGCTTCCGACTAATCGAATTTGGTGCAGCTCGTATTACGCACTAGGTTTCCCAGACGAAGGATACACACAGCAACCTGGCGATCTCCAGATGGTCGAACTGCCAACCACTTCGACCAAAGAAAGTGCGAACCTTTCGGGTTGCACTTTCTTGTTGTGGCAAAGTTCAGAGCCCGATTGTCTAACAAAAAGAAAGTAAAGACAGCCCGATGTAAGAATTTCAATAATGCCTGAGCACACCAGAGAATGTCAGAGACTACAGTAAACAATTGTTAAGCGTCAACAACCAGTAGAAGCCGTAACGCGATATTATTAAAAAAGTAGTCGAGGCTACCTTATGCCAACATACTATAGGAAAAAGAAACTATGGAAGCAGGAGATGGAAAATGCATGATTGCAAATGCTGCAGCGGGAAACCAAAGCAGCTAAAGAAAAGTACCGGCAAAAAGTAGGAAAGAGAAGAAACCCTACGTTTCAGCTCAGGTATCTTACGAACGTCCGTCCGTCGGTTCTACAAAATTGCCAAGTAAATGAAATATGCGTATAGAGCCGGCACGAAGCATAGGGAATTGAGAAAGTGTTTAAACAGTATTTCTAGCATGAGACCAGTAAATAAAGACCAAGTCCTAGCGCCCAATATTAAAGAGGTTAAGAAAGCAATCCACAAGCTAAAAAACAACAAATCGTCCAGCTAAGACAGTCTTCCTGCGGAAGTCTTCAAATATGTGGGTGATGTTCTGGTAGAGTGAATGCAGCAATTATGGGAAGAGGAAAGTAGGCCCGATGACTGGACAAATAGCTCAATATGCCGAATCTACAAAAAAGGTGATCCTATGTTCGCAAACATTACAGAGGCATATCCCTGCTTAATGTTGCCTAGAAGATCATATCTAACGTACAATGCGAGTGTCCCAACATCTTTTCATTGACTTCAAAGCCGCATATGATAACAGAAGGCTCCAAGAGCTTCTCTTGGCGATGTCTGAATAGCTCATACGAGCTGTTCCAGACATGCGCAGGATTGAGGCAAGGAAATGCGCTAGCATGTGATTTCTTTAACATAGTCCTGGAGTAGATACATATGTATGTAGCTCGCAAGGGGTGTTAACCGAGAGGACACTATCTTCAACAAGGGTTCTCAACTGCTAGAAGCATTCAAAAACTATAGATGAACAGGCTACACGGCTTGAACATCTTGAAGTGAATGGGTATAAAACAATGTATGTATGTATATGTTTTCAACAAACAAAGCCTCATTTGTCCATCGGCTAGAACAAAACGTCACTGCTGGTAGCAGTAATTTCGAGGTAATCAAAGATTTCACGAATATAATTTTGACAGGCAACACAATATGTTATTGTCATTCATTTAATTTATATTATTACGAAAACCATGAAATTGTTAATATTCAGAAATAATTTTTTTTTTAAATATAATTTCTTATTCGAAAGACAAGGTGCACATTATATAAAACTTTAACTCCATCAGTAATACTCTATGACGCCAAGTGCTGGACGATAAGTAAAAAAGCTGAATTGATACTGGGCACTTTCGAGAGAAAAATACTACGGCGGATATTTGGTCCCATATGCGAAGAGGGCTAATGGATGAGAAATCCCAATCTTGGTTTGTACGAGCTGAATCAAGATGTAAATGTAGTCCAAAGAGCCAAAACACGCCAACTAGACTAGCTCAGCCACATTCAGCAAATGAACAAAAACGCTCCAGCCAAGAAAATCTTCGAATCCCAGGCCCCAGGTTCGAGACGACAAGCAGGACCGAAGCCCCGTTACAGGGACCAGGTGGTTAGTGACGCAAGAGCGCTTGCTTTCGACGACTGCAGAGATTATGCAAGGAACCAAAACTATGGGAGAACGCAATATTTCAGGCTGATATCCTCCACTGATCGGGAGTCGTGTAAGTAAGAAAGTAATAATAAGCAAAACAATTACTCTTTCTTTCCCTTCAGTGGTATTTTTTGATTCATTCACTGTATCAAATTGCTTCATCTTTTTTGAAAAATTTAAAAGGCTATTACTGTGAAAATAGAACTTTCCACTTCCTTGTAAAAAGTTTCTCACTTAAGTTATATTGTATCTATGTACCTACAAGATAAAAAGCTGTTCTACTTATTTATAGGTATTACAATTTTTCGCACGCTTTTATACTTCGAAATACAACACCAAGCAAATGATATCAAATTAAACAACTTACCGACACAAAGTAATCCAAATATAAGCCACAGCACTCCGGTTAATACGAATCCATCGATAAAGAACATCACCGCTGTGTAGATAACTGAAATAAGCAGGCCAAGTGCGATCATAATTCCAAGCACAACCCATGGCAGCATAAGATAATGATTTCTCTATAATAATATAATTGTAATTATAAACGAAATTAGTTACTACTCGTAAGTATCTTTATTCATGTAGCAAAACCACTGAGGTATAGAATTTCAAATGTTAAATTTGATATAATGTTAACTTTTTTAAAATTTTGTAGCTATAGACAATTTTATTGTAACCACATACGAACCTTTAAAACTCCGACCATCATTAGTGTGGATATCAGAATTGTCATGCACAAATTGATCACGAGGATAATTTTAACCACACTCGACGGTAGCCAGTCCAAGAGAATGGTTTTGAATTCCACTCGGGTTATGAAGATCACTATGATTGTTAAGATAGAAAGTATTATAGCCAAGAGTCCGGATATGATCGAACCCGTCCGTAGCGATGTGCAGCGGCAGCATGAGTTGAGTAGTGGTCCAGCCATGATTATTATTGTAATGAATTAGAGAGCTGTAGAGATTAACGAAAATTTGTTGTCATTAAATACAAAAGATAAGATATTATAAAAGTTTGCTTGGTCTTGAGATAAATAAGATTCTAGTAAGGTTAACACACTTAGACCAGTAGTAGGTTCGTTGTGATACCATATGGATATTAAGGTCTACCTCAATCGTGGAACCAGTTAGAGCTTGCCATGAAGCGTTTGAGATAACAGATGTCGGAATTTCTAAGATCACTAGGATTATTGGAGTAAAAGTCTCCAAGGTGGAGTCGTCGTCTTTGTGACAGGGCAGGACTTGAACATAGAAAGTGAGACACAGCAGCTTCTGCAAATATCGTTTGCAAGAGCTCTAATTGGAAAAGCATGCCTAGTGTCCTGAAGGGCTCCTATAACGGAGTTAATGTGCAATCTAGCACCTGAAATGAGTTTCTTAGAACGTTTATTATCAATCATTGGCCAAATTAATTTGGTTAACGGACAAGTAGTTGTATTAGATCATCTGTGATTTGCTTTCATTTTTTGGTACGAGTATCATGCTTTAGCAAAAGTTTTCAATTAGCTGGGCGTATACCGATGTTGGATTTATTGATCATCAAAGGTAAAATTGTTCCATTTATTGTCAGCTTTGCAATCTCCTGGAATATCTCTTTGACCCGGTACCCCAATAAGGTGAAATAAGGTGAGTTTTAAACTTCTCCGCTATCTCCACAACAGATGATCAACTGTTTGAGACTGTAAGTGAGTTTATTGGAACAAATTAAAATGATTTTATGGCAGCTTGAATATCTGAGAATATCCTGATAAATTTGATACTCTCTGGGTTTATATTTTAGATTTGATTTTTTAATTTTTTTAAATTACAAAATACAAAAGTCCTTTATTAAAAAATATTGTTTCAGAGAGGTTTAATACTCGTATCTAATTGAATTTTGTAAAATGAATAAAGTCATTTAGTAGCAACTATTTGTCATAATTGATATTGAACCCTCGTAGATTTCGAATTTGGTGTATTTTTGAATCTCAATACTTTTCGGGGCAGGAACTTGGTATCATTTATGTTTTTGGTGTGATTTAAATATTTTGTTGGAAAGGAAAGAGGTAATCCTATACTAATATTATAAATGGGGAAGTCACTTTGCTTGTTTATGTGTTTGTTTGTTTGTCTGTCTTTCAATTTGCAACTAAGCCATATTATTTTTTGTATGGAGGTAGTTACGAGGCTGGAGAGTGTTTTCAGCTTCTTTTTACTCTCATTTCTAGGTATTTCGAGTAGATCCGCCGTTAAAACTTAAATAAGATATTCATTATATTCTATTCTTAGAATACTAATTAGTAGCATATCATTAGGTGCACCTGCTTTTGGACCTATTACCGTTACCTATCATAAGGTGTTTCTTCTTTTATTTGATGGGTTTGGTATACAATATATGTACATACTACATCCCTACCTTAATATTTTTCACACAATTTGGGTGAAACATTATTAGTGCTGATATCTTAACCATGGCATTGAAAAGGGTGTAAATGTTACTATTCCTATTGCAATTTAAAATTCTTCAATTCGTTGTTTCTATTAAGAATACATTTGATCGATCGATTCTTAATCGATATGGTTAGGTTAGGTTAGTTTAGGTTAAAGTGGCTGTTGGTTGGGATATCCAACACACTTAGACCAAAGTATGGTCCATTGTGATACCACATGGATCAGTTAATCAGCTTAACTCGTTGAACCAATTGGAGCTTCGAATGAAGCGTAGGAGACAAGTAATGTCTGAATTTTTTAGATCGCTGGTATCGTTAAAGTAGTAGTCTCCAAGGTGGATTCTACGTCTGTGTGATAAGGCAGGGCATGTGCACAGAAGATGAGAGATTGTCTCCTCTTCTTCTTCGTCCAAGCAACTCCTACAAAAATCATTTGCAGGGGCTCCAAGTCGAATAGCATGCCTTCCTATTAAGCAGTGCCCAGTCAGGACACCTATAACGTAGCTAATGTGCAATCTACTCAGAGAGATTAATTGTTTTGAGCGCCTGGCGCTAAGAATAGGCCAAATTAGTTTTGTTGCGACACAGGTGGTGGTGTTATTCCACCTGAGGTTTGTTTTCTCTATGGTATCTTGCTTTAACATAAGTTTACATGTAGCTAGAGGGATACCTATGTTAGCATTATGAGCCAGCAGAGGTAAAGTTGTTCCGCTTTTTGCAAGTTCGTCAGCTTTGCAATTTCCTGGAATGTCTCTATGGCCCGGCACCCAGAGAAGGTGAATGTTGAACTGTGTAGCCATCTCCGTAAGAGATGATCGACAATTTAGGGCTGTTAATGAGTTTGTGGAGACAGAGTCTAGGGACTTTAACGCAGCTTGGCTATCCGAGAAGATGCGTATATCATTAGTTGATATAACGTTTTCTCTAAGCCAGGATAGGACTTCTTTTATAGCCAGGATTTCAGCTTGGAACACGCTACAATGATCGGGTAGACGAAAGGAGAGACTTAAGTTTAGTCTATCTGAGTATACGCCTCCACCAACCCCATCCTCCGTTTTTGATCCGTCTGTATAGAAGTTTATAGGACCATCGTTCAAAAATGATGTATTCTCCCAAGAAGACCTGGGAGGTATAGTCACTTTGAAGCTATAGTTATTAAACTGAGGATGGGGTATGGTGTAGTCAATATTACTGTTTATAGTTCTGAACGAGTTCAAAATAGTGGTGTGGCCAATTCCATTATTGATCCACAGAGAGGAGGCTTGAAGCCGTATGGCAGTGTTAGCGGCTGTTTGCTTGCTGAATATGTCCAGCGGTATTAGATGGAACAGAACATCTAGTGAGGCGGAGGGGGTGGAGCGAAGTGCTCCTCCCATACACAGGCAGGCTGTTCGTTGGACTTTGCTGAGTTTATCGCGATTTGTCGCTGTATCTAGCGCCGTCTACCATACCGCTACTCCATAAGTAAGGATCGGTCTTATGACCGAGATGTATAGCCAGTGTGTAATGCGAGGCTGTAGGCCCCATTTATTACCAATGGCCTTTTTACAGGAGAAGAGGGCTACTGTGGCCTTGTTTATTCTCTCTTGAATTTTAGGTTTCCAACTTAATTTCTTATCTAAAATGAGACCCAAGTATTTTGCATGTTCAGAGAATTTAAGTGGTACACCGTTTATGAGGGGAGGGTCAATGTGTGGGACTTTGTATTTCCTTGTGAAGAGGACAAGGTCGGTTTTTTGTGGGTTAACGCCTAGTCCACACCGATTAGCCCATCTGGTGAGCTTATTTAAAGCGTTTTGTAAGAGGTCTTTTAGTATATTGGGGTGTTTACCCGTTACCGCAATAGCAACATCGTCCGCATATGCAAACACTCTGTATCCCTCTCTTTCTAGAGTAATTAGTAATTCATTTATTACTAAGTTCCAGAGGAGAGGGGATAGGTCACCACCTTGTGGCGTACCTCTACTGACAACCCTTTGTAAAAAATCGCCCAGTTTTGAATTGATAATCCTGCTTATCAGCATCTGATTAATCAATTCGCTGATCGACTTATCTACCTTCAGAGATGTCAATACACGTGCAATTGCAGATGTGTCGACATTGTTAAATGCACCTTCTATATCTAAGAAGGCAACTAAGGTGTACTCTTTATGATGGAGGGAATATTCGATTGTACGTACTATGCTGTGTAGAGCCGTTTCAACTGATTTCCCTTTGTTGTAGGCGTGTTGAGCCTTTGAAAGGAGGGACTTATCAATACTTGCCCTTAAGTGGATATCGATCAAACGTTCAAAAGTTTTGAGAAGGAGTGATGATAAGCTTATAGGTCTTAGGTCTTTAGGGTTAACGTGGCTGGATATAGAAATCATAAAAAATTGGAGGGCGTTTTGTTTGCTTTAACTCATAATAAATATATTCACAGGTAATAAATATTTTCACATAAATTATGTATGTATGTTCAATAGCGAACGAAAGTTTTACTTCATTTATTGACAACTGTTACAATATGTTTGTCTTCTTTGTTTATGATTCAAGGCCCAACTACTCTACCGAATTATATCATGAATAAAAATCCATACTCTATAAGTATATAACCTCCAATTTTAAAGTTTCGTCTTTAAATATTATGTACATTTCTTGGAAAGAACACTCGTTCTCTGACTGAAAAATACAAAATCAATGTTAATGAAAACACAAGTCTGTTGAAATTTCGAAAATATATAGAAAATTTATTGGACCACATACAGAACATCACTACAAACTTTAATTAAACTAGGACTCTTTAGTCCTCCCTCTAACGCTGGTGAACTTAATAGTAAAATCAAAGACATTCAGCCTTAACACAGGCCCGTCGCGTCGTAATAGATTCGTAGAACGAACCCCGAAAAAAATTATCATTGCTCCCGTCGTACTAAAAAAATTTGCTACGAAATTCGGAGTTCGTGAAAAGTGGTATCACTAGCCCCGAATGCATAGGAAGTTTGGCAGTTTTTTCTATGAACAGTTATTTTGATCGGAGTTCAATTGAAAACGAACAAAAAATATTTAGCGTGCGAAGATAAATTAAATAAAAATAAAGTATTTGAAAAGAATCATGTAAGTTTTACTATTGTTTTAATGTAAAAGTGTTTACCTATATTTATTTTTTTTTTTTGAAGGGCAAATAAAGTTATCACAAATAAAATTCAGTTCCAAAGGCTTTATGAAATGCTTCAAGAAAAACCTAAAACTGCCCAAGGAATTTCGAAAATCCCTAAGGAGGAAGTGAATTGCTTTTGGGAAGCAGTAAAAACAGAATTAAATAGCCTAGGCCCAACTGCTAAGGACACCTCTAGCTGGAGAAAAGTAAATTGAATAGATTAGTCCAAACTTTTTTATAATTTAATTCAATTCTTAGGTGTGGATAGATTGGAAGGCATACATCAAGAGAAAAATGGTTGAGAACAAAAGAGAATGCAAAGCTACAGGTGGCGGAGGAAATAGAATGCATTCTTTTAGCAGCCTCGAAGAAGTTTCATAAGACTGACTGGGCTTAAAACTTCGACCAGAGGATTAAAAGATACACAATCTTTTGGATTCGAAAATTCTTCCGAGCCTTTAGAATCTAATGAACCTTGTGAAGAGAACCAACTCGCCGATGTTTCGATATCATCAGACGTAGTTGATGTGAGAAATGTTCCACGGGCGACGTCTTTCAACGACTTCGCGTCAATCATATGATTCAAACAAATAAAGAAAATTTTGCGCTGCATTTTTAGTGTATTTTCTTCATTTATTGCAAAGATTGCAACAGCAATATTATCCATTTTTAAAGAAAAAAACAAGTAGAACTAAATCGAAAGATGAAAAACAAGCTTTTATTTTTTAACTTCCTATAGGAAGTTATTGTAATGGGTCCGATTTGTCAAATTGAAAATTTTGACATTTCTCGACGTTTCAAGGTCCCTAGAGTCGAAATAAAAGATTTTTAGAAAGATGTCTGTGCGTGCGTGTGTACGTACGTCCGTACGTCCGTACGTTCGCGACGTTTTTTTCGTCGTCCATAGCTCAAGAACCAGAAGAGATATCGACTTCAAATAAATTTTGTTATACAGATAATAGGGCAGAAAGATGCAGAAAGGGCTCTCAAGAAAATTGCGTGGGTGGTTTTTTTACCATAGCAGTTTAAAAAAAAGGTGAAAATTTTGGTTAACCCTAAATATCTCATGAACCAATAACGCTAGAGACTTGAATTAAATTTTATGTTATATATTGTAACGTGATACAAAACAATTATATTTTTGGAAAAAAATTCAATTAACGGTTTTTTTTTATAAATCAAAAAAACTGAAAAAAAAAAATTTGTCACTTCGAAAATTTTACGATTAAAATATGATTTCATCTCCAAAACAATTTTGTGCAACGAAGAATAATGTTTTTGACATCTGATAAAATTTTGAGAAAAATCAAACTGACAGTTTTTTTACAAAAAATAATAACCTAAAAAAAAATAAAAAAAAAGTTGGTAAAAATTGAGTTTTGACTCAAATATCTTTTCAAGACTTTGAGATATTGGCTTTAAACTACTTTTATCTTTCAACAAATATTGTTGTCAACATTCAGTAAAATTTTGAAAAAAATAGAATTGACAGTTTTTTTACAAAAAATTAAAAACCGAAAAAAAAATTTAACAAAAGTTGGTAAAAATTGATTTTCGACTTAAATATCTTTTCAAAAATTTGAGATTATGGCTTCTAACTAATTTTAACTTATAAGAAATATTGTTTTCAACATTAGGAAAAATTTTGAGAAAAATCGAATTGACAGTTTTTTTACAAAAAATAAAAACCTAAACAAAAAAATGAATTAAAGTTGGTAAAAATTGATTTTCGGCTCAAATAACTTTTCAAAAATTAAAAATATTGGCTTCAAACTTATTTTATTTCACAGAAAATATTGTTTTTTATATTCAGTAATTTTTTTATAAAGATCCAACAGTCCGTTTTTTCATAAAAAAAATAAAATCTACAAAAAATAGAACGAAAATTTGGCAAGAATTGATACATTTAGACAAACTTTTAAGCAAGACAAATCGATAGACGGGATGGGAAGTTATCAGTGTGGGTCGCATCCCAGCCTCTTTTTTTGTTTCTTATTTTGATGCAAATTCGCTGATTTTGACACTCCGAAATTAGTTTTTCTGTGTGGCAATGCTTTTTTGATTTCGTTTTTCGGGCTTATGATGTAAATGTATTCGTATTCGTAGCGTAACAAAATTTTCGGGGACTCGCTACGAGGGACTCTGTGATAGGGGTGATTACATCAGATATGAACAAATCGATAGAGATTGCTTGTTCACTTTGGTGGTCCTCAGGACTTGACTCGCTCAGAATACAGTATAGGAAACTCTTTAATAGAGTTAAAGTTACAAGATCAGATTGTGATTCTTGTAAGAAATCCTTAAAAAGATACAAGAAAATCTAAACGATCTTCCTGACAATCCTTGTGTGGTGGCTATTAAACAAATTCCAGCGAAGAAATGTTCAACTTTCTGGATCCAACTTTCCTGGTAGCTCCCAAACTAAAAGTTATAGTTTTAATCAAATACGTTTGAATATCTATAACAGTCCATAACTGTCGATCATTTTAATGGAAATGGCACACCAGTTTAACATTCACCTTCGCTGGTTGCCGGGCTATAGACACATTCCAGGAAATTGTAAAGCAGATGAACTCGCCCATTTTACAACGTTTGGCTAATGCTGGCATACCGCACCGCTCGTTCGTGTAAGCTTTTTGCTAAGACAAGACGCTTTAAATAAAACCAACATCAGGTGGAATAACAATACCATGTGTCAGCCACAAAAAATATGTAAATATCTTTAAGCAGATTGATATACGCTCGTTAATCGGTCACATAACTGGAAATTGCTTAATAGGAAAGTACGTATTCTCAAATGACTTTTGCAGTAGTTGTATATGGACGAGAAAGGAGAAGAAACAGTTCTTCACCTCCTCTGCAGATGCTCTGCTCTAGCTGAAAAACGAAAGACTTACCTAGGAAAAACCTTCTCTCCGATCTAAGCGATCTCCAACACATTCAAATAATTAGTTTTTAACGTTTCATAAGTAACTTCAATTGATTTCTATGAACTCAGAAGAAGGCCTCGTGGTATCATTATGGGCCAACAACTGATCTAAGTGCGTCCTACTTCATCACAAACAGCCACTTTAATTTAATGTAAATGATAAAATATACATGAAAAGTGGGCGGATACCACGCCCAGTTGGTGTATAACATACTTTCGCTGTCCTTCTATACACATTGTTGATGATACATGTCATCAACTAGCTTAGTTAGTGTTGCAAATTTAACATTCCTGGCTTAATGGGTTCTGTAATTAAAGCTGGAACTTAGATGGACAATACCGTGCATTTTGATATCGAAATGGATTTTGTAAAATAAAGAAAGAACAAAGGTTCAGTATAGTAAAGGGTTTTTCATTAAAGGCTGGTCAATTTTAAAATTGAACAAAACAAGTTGTATAGGTATGAGATATTAATAAGGTTTTATCTTAATTTTATGTGTGAAATATAACATCGTTTAAATGGCTGTCACGCAGTTGGTGTATAACATACTTTCGCTGTCCTTCTATACACATTGTTGATGATACATGTCATCAACTAGCTTAGTTAGTGTTGCAAATTTAACATTCCTGGCTTAATGGGTTCTGTAATTAAAGCTGGAACTTAGATGGACAATACCGTGCATTTTGATATCGAAATGGATTTTGTAAAATAAAGAAAGAACAAAGGTTCAGTATAGTAAAGGGTTTTTCATTAAAGGCTGGTCAATTTTAAAATTGAACAAAACAAGTTGTATAGGTATGAGATATTAATAAGGTTTTATCTTAATTTTATGTGTGAAATATAACATCGTTTAAATGGCTGTCACGCATTCGAAAGGTTCATGCACTTGCAGATAGGCACAATTGACTTATGGCATCCATTTTGTTGTATTTGAGGGCCAGGGTGGTTTGCAGATTAGACATGCGTTTTAAGAAAGCACCACAATGAAAAGGATAAAGGAGTCAAATCACAAAATATTGGTGGCAAATTAACGTCGCCTCCTCGGCACGGTATAACCATGTCATGCTATGTGGCACGTAGCGCTATCCATAGGAACTATGAGTATAAGGCAAGTTTTGCAATAGTAAGCAATTTTGAACTGCAGATTTTAATCAAACATGACATTACGATTCCGTCCGTCTGTTTGTCTGTCTGCCTGTGTGTCCTCGCCCCTACAGCCTTAAACATTGGATCGAATAAGTTCAAACTTGAAAGATTAGGTTTTAAGCAGATTCGCGCTTGGTCTTTTTTACATTTTTTTAAGTTTAAAATTAACACATAAATTTGTTGGTTAAAAATCGAAAATTCAAATTTCCTTAAAGACGAACCGATAGACTTTTATTAAAATGTCTCTAAATTTTTGTTTCTCACATTGGCTTCTTCCAATAAAAAATTTGTTTTTAACGTAAAGTCCATAGAACCGTTATTTTGTTTTTAATTTTCTCAGAATAAAAAAACGATTTCAATACTTTTGTTTCTGCCCGAGCTTTTATATTGTTTTAATAATATTTGATTATGTGTCGAAACTTATTTTTAAAAATATATATTTTTTTTTAAAAATGCGATATCTCGAAAAGATTTCAACAGTTTTTTACGAAAATCAAATATAAAATGTAAATTAATATGTTCTAAGTAACTGCATGTTAAAAATAATAAAATAAATTGAAACTTTTATATATAAACTAGCGGCCCGTCCCGGCTTCGCACGGGTAGACATAAATAGGTACATTAGTATATTAGTGTAGATTGTTGAACATTTTTTTGTCCTATCATTAATACTCTTCGCAGCGTATGCGGTGAAAGACATTTTATGGCTAATTTTTGTACACCTTCGGTTGGTTTTAAAAGGAATTTCTAAAGTTTTCTATAGTAATCAAGTACTAAATATAGCCTATGTTACTGAGTAATAATGTAGTTTTCTAATGAAAAAAGAATTATTAAAATCGGTCCAGTACTTTTTGAGTTTATTCGTTACATACAAAAATACAAATCTTTCCTCTTTATAATATTAGTGTAGATAATTAATTAAAAAAAATCGCAAGAACTATTTTCAAAACAAATTTAAAAAATTAAGGTTATTTTGGGGAATCAAATTGCATTTAAATTTTTTAAGACAAGCTCATTTTGCAGGTATATTTTAAGTCTTAAATTATAGGTACTATTTTTGAAAACACTCATTGGATACAGGAGCAAGTTCGTGTGACCCAGTCGTGCATTTTATTTTTTGTTTAAATTAAGATTTATTGCAATTTGTATCGCAAAATAAAGTCCATAAAAAAATATTTTTTTTGTTTGTTTGTCAAATTACTCATGTGAAATAATTTCGGTAAAATTATAAGACACCAACAACTTTAACATAATAACAAAGAAATATCTGCGAAAATTAAATCAGAAATAAAAATTACGTAATTTCGAATGAAAACAAAATAATACTGCGATACAAGGTCATAGTTTGAATTTTTGTTGATTGTTAAATGCGATTGCAGAAAAATAAACATTCAAATTCATTACTGAAATGAGTTTATATTTTTGTTTTGTTTTATTTTTCCTGATCGGGGAGTGAATCGAGGTTGATAAGGAATTTCGTTATTTTTGTAATTTACTCGTATACTCAGGACAAATGAAGAAGTTCTGTGATTGTGATAAAAATTCGGGCTAATCAAAATAACGTTTATATTGCAATTTCAAATAAAATATTATATTTGACCATAATTTTATTTTTACAAAAATTTTATATTACCTGAAATTTATACTCTAAATCTTTTTTTTTTAAGTGTTAAAGAAATTTCTTAGATTTTTATGTGAGGGTAAAACAAAAGAATCTTCAAAAGTTAAAAATCCAGAATTATGTAGAAAACATCCCTTAGAATATATTGACATTATAAATTTATATTATAGAGGACTTTGGCTTTTATTTCAATAGGCCAAATAGGCTGAGCTAACAGACAAATGTATTGGCTTTTCAAAATAAGATTGGTGTGAAAAATTTTGCTTTTTCTTAAATAATTTTTGATTAAAGTTCAAACTATAAATTAATTAACTAATGAACAATACAAATCGTAAGGAAACGACGCTATAAATTGTGCTTGCATTTGTTTTCCTATAAACAAAAATGTGCACTATGGCGTATACGTACCTTTATTTTCCAATAACAGGTTTCACATTGATATTTTAAAAAACGAATATTTTAAAAGAGAAATCAATGGATATTTGTATCATTGTGAAGTTGAAATAATGGTTTTAGCAATGACAACAATATTAGCCAAACAATATGGTTTTTTATTAAATTTTCTGAACCTAATTCGAACATTTGCGGCTGTATGTGCTACATATTTTCATAAATAGCATTTCTACGGTCTTAAATTGATTAAAAAATAGACATAGATCTTATCTTTCATGGGGCTACAATGAAAAAATGTCTAAAAGTCTATAATCACAAGATCTTAAAATTATTTAACAAAGAAATGCGACCCCAAGGGATTTTTAAATAAACACTAAAAAAGCTTATTTATATCACTTTTACTTACATATTTTAAGTTACCCACTATCCATCATTTTTAAAGGCTTTTTCAATAAGAAGTTTTATTTTGAATAGCACACATTTTATGTAGCTGAAGTTGAACAATTTTCAGTTAAAGTTCGCAAAACTAAATCACTTTTGAAAAGTCTCGTTAAGGTGCTTAAGGTGTTCATCACCAAAAAGTGTAACTGGTGAAACAATTTGAGCTGTTGGGACAAATTAATGATGGGAAGAATTAAAATTTTGGGCGTAGATTATTGCTGATGTAGAAAGTAGCGCTGAAAAAAAATCTAAGTTTGTCGATCTTTGAAATTATGAATGCCATAAACGACATTACAGCGTATTTTTGTTCAGTTAACACATGAAACCAAGTAGATGGATCACAAGCAACGTTTATTGGGTCCTTGAAAAGCATCAAAACGATCCTGATTTTAATAGAAAAATAATATTTAGTTTTAGGCCCATTTTAACTATTGCAAACACCAGGTGGAACAGCACCACCACGTGTCAGATCAAAAAAAACATCTGGCCTGCACTAGATTTAAAGCGATCAAGGTGTTTGCTACCTCTAAGCAGATCGCATATAAGCTCGATAACAGGTGTTATAACCGGGCACTGGCTAATAGGAAAGCACACCAAGTGGCTAGGCATATTCTCAAATGACTTTTTCAGAAGCTGTATGGACGAGGAAGAGGAGGAAACAGTTCTTCACCTTCTTTGTACATGCTCTGTGCTAGCTCAAAAACGCAAGAAAATAATTCTTCTGTAACGATCTAAATCATATTAGCATAATCAGCATCTCACGTTTCGTAAGGGACTCAAACTAGTTTCATTGAGCTTAGGAGAAAGCCTCAAGATTTATGTGGTATCACAATGGGCCATTAAACTGGCCTAAGTGTATCCTATTCCATCACGGACAGCCACTTTAACCTAACCTAACCTAGGCCATTTTTAACTTCAAAGGCTTCGTAAATTAGAAGAATTGTTGCATTTGGGTTCGGAAAATCTAAAAATGATTATTGAAAAGTCATGATTTGTATGTTCAGAATTGGAAGATATTGACGTGGATAAGCTTTATTTTTAACATGACGGCCGGCGGCGGCGGCAGGCGCGGTGGCTCTTCGTACTACACGAGCAACAAATAAATGGCAATTTTAAAATAAAATTTCCCTGGACTGTTATTTCTTGGAGAGTCGATGAATTGGTAAACGAGATGTTATGATTATAATGACCTTTTTTAATGGTGCCATGAAAGATGAGAGGTCTACAAGTGATTCTCAAGGAAAATTTTATGAACTAATCATGATGCGATTAGCGTATCGGTGGTCGCCATTTACATAATATTTTTTCCATTGAGCAAATGGATTAATCTTTTTTTTAAATATCAAAATTTAACGGAAAAATAATTTCTTTCTGGAAAATACTAAAAAATAAAACGCTCACCGTCGCCATTAAAATTCAGTAACATATTCGTATATCGAATATTATTTTTATTTATTGAAAATATGATTCAATGGAAAATTTTAAAGTTCACACTTTTGTGGAGAAACTTCTGAAAAAATATTTTCTTAAGGGTGTTCTTTTAAGACTGGTTTTCTTTATTCATCAATGTTATTGCCAAGAATTTTAGCTTTATTATAAAGATAAGGGTTTGCCATTATATTTTAAAAATAATTTCGGACAAGTAGTCACCGCGGCTGGCTCGAAAAAATTCCAGACGAGAGGCCCAATTCTTGACCATTTTTTTCAGCAATTGCAACTTCACATAACCTCATAACATAACAAATAGTCCAGCTGTGTTGAATAGCAGGATCTGGGAGGCAACGCCTCAGGCCCACTACGCGAGTTAATGCGCTCACTAAAAATAATTTCAATAAATTGATTGTTTCGTTGGGTGTATGGCATGTAGCACCGTTTTGTTTTAACCAAAGGCGTCCACATTAACATTATCCATATCAGCAACGAAAAAGTCATTATAAATGGCTCTAAAGCGTTCCCCATCAACTGTAATAATATTATTGTAGGATTTATTTTTGAAAAACTATGGACCAATGGACCACACCGAATTGTGAATTTTTGAATATGCATCGGCGGCGCACTGTGGTCTATTTAGTACAACACTAGGTGGTCGAAAGTAAGATTTTGTTTGTCTTTTGATGTCAACAAAAAGCCGTTAAACATTAAACCTATTGCTCAAATAGCAAGAAACGGTTTTTTTTCAATTATTTCCTTTAGTTTGGCAATGCAGAGCTTTGTAATGTAATGCTTTTAAATTTCCTTCACATGCGAATTTACCTTTTAAGTGTAAGCAAGCGTTTACGAGTAATTTTATTGAAATAAAAGTTGTGGAATGGAATGGTGGATAAGTATTTCAATATTAAGCAAGTTATTCAAACAAAAAAAAGTGAGTTTTTTTCAGTGAAAATTACCATTTGTGGAAACCTTTGTAAAAAAAAAGTAATTTGGAGTTAAATCTCAAAATGTTTGTCATTGAAAGATTTGAATATTGGCTTTAAAACAAACCTAAATTTAAATGCCGCTACATTGCGCAACCTTCTTTTTTCTCTTTTATAGACACCAATCCGCCGTTTTTAGGGCGACCTTTGCCTTTGTAGCGTGAAAACATTTTTTCATTTACATATATTGAATGAAAACTTGTTGAAGAAGTTGTTTTACTATACACAATGTCAAGAATGTCCTTTTCTGACCTTGAAGAAGAGGATCGCATTACATGTCTGGCATACAGCAAGGTATTTGTAAGCCAACTCCTTAAAAAAATGAAAGTAAAAAAAGTCTCTAGAACAATTTTTTAAAACTGAAGAATCATGGCTTAAGAAAGTGTTTTAGATTCGTTTCCATCGTATTCCTTGGTGTATTCCTGAAAAATGGGAATCAGATGGAATTGGAGGGCACCCGGGATATAAAAAAACTTTTTAGTAAATCCAGAAGGCAGTGCTACCGATATAGTGCTAACGTTAGCACGTGCATCGTTCCCTTAGAATAAAAAAAAACAACTAGTAACTATATGGACTAACTCGCGAACATCTTCTCCGAGTTTGAAAAAGAAAATATTGAAACTATAAAAAGAGAGTTCAACGGTTTTTGTACACCATTCTTTTTTAAAACAATGGTAGATGAAATGCTGTGATGGAAAACAGGGCTAACTCAGTTTGCTATATATGCAAAGCTTAAAGATATGAATAATCTTGATCTTATTCGTTTGGATTGCAAACCCTTCACGTGCAAATACGATTTATGGAAGCTCTTACATATATCGTACAAAATTGAAAACAAAAACTGGCAGGCCAGAGGGTGTGAAGAAAAATTAGCGGTTAAACAAAACAAAGAACTTTTGCAGGACACATTAAGAACTGATCTTGGAATTTTTTGTTGATTTTCCAAAACAAGGTAGATTAAACACCAATGAAGGCAACACAGCGCGAAAATTTTTCAAAGATCCAGTAAAAGCCGCTCGAATAATAAACTTTGATACGGAGTTGGTTGAACGTTTTCGATTGTCTCAAAATCAAAATATATCTGGTATTATAAGCCCACAAGTGTTAACAAAATTTTGTTGCACGGAGCTGACATAATAGACAGTTTGCCAAATTGCTTTCGGAAAATGTCTTAGAAGCTCATCAAAAAGATTACAAAAATTGTTCAAAGTGGGGTTTCCAGAAAAATGTACCCCATCGCAACCAATACCGATATTTTGCATAATATGTTAATATCCTCTCATAATAAATAAATGAATTTTGTCATCTTCCAATCTGAATTTGAAGTAATGAAAATGACTTTTATTTAAATTGTAAATATTTCTTATATTAAAACTAATATAAAAACACCAAATCAGAATTAAGTCCAGCTAATGACCATGAATGTATACCACTGTGCGGCAACCAGGTTAAAGAGGCTGCGGATTCAGAATCCACACACTCAGGCCAAAAGAAAACGCCCAGCGACCGGCGTCTAAAAAATCGCTGAACCAAATTTTTCCTCCCTAAACCAAAATAATTCCGCAAAATCTTCCATAAAGTGGATCGTTAGAACTCTAATTGTTGCGTGCGATAGCAGGTGGACTCTTTCTAGTCTTCTTCGATACTCTTCTCCACAGCACCAATAGCATCTTCGTTGCACACTGCATGATGGCGTCGCTGATGATGCGCATTATCCAATAGAGTAAATGTGGTGCTAAACCTTTACATGGTTTGCTCTAGGAATTACAAACTCTGCTGAGCGATTATATCGACCGAACCATTATTTTGATAATAAAATTGCATGAAAATGAGCACAAATCAAGTGACACCTGTCAAAAAGACCAACTCCGAAAAATGTATTGCCAGATTGAAAACCACACGTCTAAGAAAAAACACCCTTTACATATTTACTTAGGAATCCACAAAAGTTCTTGGCAGGCGCGTTCATAACGATTACATTTTATTCTATTTTTGCAAAACAATTCACATATGACCTAAATTTTCTTGTTACTTGAATTTCTTCATCAAAAACGTTATGAAACTAAAATAATTTTGTTGTTTTTCCTTGTAGCTGGTACTCTAAGTATATTTTTGTTGGATACGGTTTTTAAGGTCCCATTTATGTAGCAATCTCCCTGCAAATCAATTAAGTTCTTTTTTAAAGCATGACGTACGGAGAAATATGTTTGAATAATAATTAATGTTAAATTCCGTAATATTTTAAGAGAAACATCTACACATGGATGTAGGCATGTAGATATGTAGATAAAACATTTATCAATGACCTTTATCATTTACGAGAAAATTATGTATAAATAATGTAGTAGAGGGGGGGGGGTGGCAGGGTGATGATCCTTAACTGTGATTAATCGCCCGCAACCACTGACAGCGGTATTTGAGTAAATCAAAGCATGATGTATATTTTCTTGTATATAATAAACATACAAGATTGTACGTAAACATACAACATTGTACGTATTATACGTATACAACATACATTAATTAACATTTTCTATCTTGATGTAAATCTTTGTTTATCAATGAACTTAATAAGCATATTTAGGGTGACCATATTCACAAAAAGAAAAACAAGAACATTTTCTTTGTGTGGTTTTTTTTCATGATTTTTTGAAATAGTAGGATCATTCCAATTGAGACAGTATTTGACATTTGGTGGATTTACTTATGAGTTTCAAATGAAACCACCATAAAAAAAATAGACAAATTTGACTCGTTTCGATTGAACCATGATCTTTTTTGTTTGAAGGCTGATAAAAGTTCTGATTTGATGTTCTGAAGTTCTGATTTTAAAATGTTACATACTTTTTTACATCAGAACACAGGCCTTAATCGAATAGTTTTTTTTTTTTTATATAATGTACCTACTTTTATACATATGTCAGGAATATTCGAATGTTCGAGCGAAGACCCATAAATTGATAACTCTTCATATTTTCGAACTCCAACTATTATTGTTTTCGAAAATTGATAATTCTTCGAATTTTTCAATTATTAAAAATGAAAATTTTCAATGATCAGTTTCAATAATAATCAGGTATAATTGGTAGCTTCGTGAATGGTTAGGTAAATAATAATTACTGAGTTTAACTCTAAAAGTTCTACTTTTTGAAGAGGATTCTTTACCACGTTTTTATTATATATCATTTTTTGTCTCTATCGGGGAATAACACGTTACATATAATCGATTTCTTAATTAAGTTCTAACTTGCTGACCCGGCCATGCGTTGCTGTGGAACGTTTTATTTTATATTGTTGTAAAATATTAAAGGGGAACCATAGGAGAACATTAGACATGGGCACCACCATGCTTTAAAAAAAAAAACATGGCGACCTTCATAACTGATTTTGAAATACCGTTACCCCTTATTACAACAAAGGAAGGACTTTGAACACAATTGATCAAAATTTTCGTACAGTTGATGTAAAGCAAAAATCAAAAAGAATTGTAATGTATGCATGTATTTAAGTTTGTAACAAATGAGTAGATTACAAAGTTTTTAGTTCACGTGACAGTTAAACTTATAAATTAGGTAGGTAGGGCGGATAGTTTAAAATCTTCCAATAATATTTATTACTTTGAATTATAAATATTTTTAATTTCAATATAATATAGCACTAATCGGTGCACAATATTTATGGTTAACCTGTCTTTCGATAACACAAATAGGTTCGACGTTTTTCCTACACGTGAACATGCAACATAGAACTGCTCATGAGAAAAACATGGATTTTCCAAATCTAAACCACAAATGGACATTGTTCAGCCTTGAGACTTATTTATAGATATGTCAAAATCTAAACGAATTTGAAACTGTAACCTTTTGAAAATATGGTAGAATCTGACGGTATCATTGTACTACTTGTCAACAGGACCACTTTTTCCTTTAAACTTTACAGTTAAAATGGTTGCTTCAAGAATATTTACGGTGACCTTCTTGATGACTAAACGTGTATTTTAGCATAAATACGTCAGCGTTCTTATTCTTATAATGTTGAGGTGAAAAAGTAAGGAATTGTAGATTTGGAAAATCTAAAATACTTTATTAATTTATATCCAATAATATAAAGTTTTCTCGAATTATGAAAGGTTGTATCTCAAAGACCTGACGTGATAGATTAATTTTGAGGACTGATTCGAACTAAAGTCAAAAAGCCGAAAAAGTTAATCAGTATTATCCGTTCTCGGAACATTTGATAGATTTTTTGAAATAAATAAAGGCTTGTCACCTTACATGAAGTTCAGATATAGGGCCACATTCGATTATTGGATGGGCAATTGAAAACATTTCACTCATCTTAACCAAGATAGAAATTCATAACATGACACACGAATGATACAATCTGAAAATCTTTCATGGTTCAAAAATATTAAAAGCTTTAATAAGTTGTATAGAATAATTCAATTTCGATATATGGTTTTGATTGCGTAATTCAGATTGAAATAAATAAAATGTAACAACAGGAAAAAATAGAAAAATTGCCACAACAAAAATTACGAAAAATGATTTAATGTGTTTTTTTTTTTATTGCTGGATGTGGATGTTGGAAATTGAAAATGTATGCTACATGCATGTTGATTTCCGACGTTTTCTTCAATAGTTTTTCTATAAGCTATTCATACATTTCTTAAGATGAATTCATAAATTAGAATTCATGCATTGTAATAAGATCTTCAATTATAATCAAATTTGTTGCAACACAGTTTTAGAAAATTTGTTTAATTTATTTACTTGTTGTTATATTTGGACGAATTGAAAAGTTTTTCAGTAGTAAGATATAAATATCTATCTACCTTTTGATATACCAGAGACAGTGTGAACATTAGAAATAAAATGAGGGGTTCGAAGTAAGGTATCAGTGTAAATTATTTTTAAATTTCTGAATATCGCAATGAAAGGAAAAGATAGAGCGTGTCAAGACATTTCATATTCGTGTAGTGCGGCTAAAAAACGAATCTCTGTACTTTAAAGTACGACTGTATTACTGATTTCTAGAAGACGTGAGCATTATACGGTTGAACTGTTTAAGGGGATAAATGCAACTGGCAATATTTCACTAGAGCGAAGTCCGTTAAAATAACGACGATGTTCGAGCAATGTAATTTATGCTATCCAAAACGCTTACTACAGTTACAGGAGCACCAGCCCATAGATGGGAGTTCTACTGAATTTTGGATTTATTTAAGTTTTTGTAAATTTTGAAAGCGGAACCCCAAACATCTGCCGGAATTTTTTAGCGATATCGCGTATGTTATCGTGGAAGGCTAGCATTTTCGATAAGACAGTCTGATACAAAAAAACAAATGTTTTTCAAATATCAAGTGTAATTATCTTACTTTCTCCAAAATGATGTAAAATTTTGTTACACTGTTCGGCGATATTTCAAGAACAGCTGAAAGTTAATCAGCGATTCTATAACCTTGGAAATAAGGAACGTAAATGCAATCGGTTGATAACTAGAGGTGTAGGAGTATTCGCATTTTTTGTGGACAAATGCTCAAAACATAACCTGAAGAGTTGGATCGATGAAAAAGCTTATGCAGTTGTTTTGCCAGCGTTGAAGAAGACCTTTTCAGAACAACAGAGGGGATACCATCCAGGCCAGCGAATTGGTGAATGTTGAGATCTTCAAGGTCTCTAGCAACAGTACGAGTGCGAAAGAAGATTGGTTCCATGAAATCATTTACGCCCTCAAGTACAGGTGGACGCATAATACTTTCTGTGGCAGAGTTGAATTTTAAACGAATTGCCAAGCAAAGAAATTAGCTTTCTCCATAGAGCTAATATATGGAGTGCTATTGAGGAGTTCTTATTCTTATTTTTATGTTTTCTTACAAATGACCAATAATTTTACTGTGACTTGCAGGCCTTCCTGAATTGCTTGAACTTTTTCCGGTTTTCCTCAGTTGGCTTGGCTTCAAAACAACGAAAACTTAGCTCCTTAACTCTAATGAACTCTGTGAATCTCGAATCAAATCAAGCGTTTATCTTAGGTATGATACTTTTGATACTTTTAACAATGTTCGGGATAAAATTTCTAATCCTGAAAAGAATCAAACTTGTGATCATATCAGCACTGAAGTCAACGTCACTATCGAAGAAGCATAGTGACCAGTTAAACATCCTGAAATAATTATTAACACTGTCCCAGTTGGCCTTAAAGTTTTAAGAAACGGTTCTCTTAGGAGCTCTTTCTCCAACTAGATAGTTTTGTCTTGTGGCATTAGCAGATACAAAACAGTGGTCAAATGTGCTTCGAGGAGATAGAGCACTGATAGTATACTTATCAGGGGCAGAAGAAAGAAACAAGCTCAGAGTGTTTTCTGCTCGACCATTAACGATTGTTGACCAGCTAAATAAGAATTAAACTCAGCAAGAAGAATTGTGTACATTGAAATCAGCTGTGCTATCAGCGCGAGGACAGAACGAAACAATTCCTTATCAAGCATCAAGTTCATGAGAAGTTGATACTTTGTCTAGATTTATGCTTCGATGAAGAAAGCAATAGCTAACATATGGAGTGTTTTTGACAACAAGCGTATAAACCGTGGAAGAGGAAGCATTCCTCAGTTGCAAATCGATATGGCTAGTTTACACATTTTTGAAACTTGAAGGTTCTGACCGAATCGCGTCTAAAGATAGAGGATAAGTTTTCAACACCATATTATTTTTAAGAAATTTTCCAAGTCTAAACCGCTTATTTGAAGCTGCACTACCTCGATACTTTCACGAGTTCCATATTTGACATTTTGAATCAGTTGTGGATTATTGGTTTATACCTTATCTTTCCCGTGAAAATAAATAAAAAATTGAATAGTGTTAAATGACAATATCTATGCCAATTTCGATCACCTCTTCGAGAATTAACACGGTCAGAAAACTTTTCTAGCAAAATTGCGATATTTTCGTTGCCTGTGTAGCACGTAGCACCATTGCATCAATATCTTCCAATTCCAAACCAAAAAAAAAAAGAGGCTGGGATGCGACCCACACTGATAACTTCCCTTCTTCTTCTTCTTTGTAGGTTTAATTAAATTATTGTAACAAATTTAAAAATAACCAACAATATTTTGCATATGATGAAATAGTTTGATTTCAAAATCTATTTTTGTTAACGAGATTTTTAGTCGTTAAAGAACTTTTACCAATTTTCGTAGCATTTATTAAAAGTTTGTATTTCTAATATAAACATTAATTTGAAGTCAATATCTTCTATTTAACCAATTTTGCTTACTATTTTTTGTAGATTTTATTTTTTTATTTAAAAACTGACTGTTGAGTTTTTATAAAAAAAATTACTGAATGTTGAAAAAAATATTTTTTATAAAATAAAATTAACTTGAAGTCTATATCTTAAATTTTTGAAAAGATATTTGAGTCGAAAATCAATTTTTACGAACTTTTCTTAATTTTGTTTAGGTTTTTATTTTTTGTAAAAAAAAAACTGTGAATTCGATTTTTCTCAAAATTTTACTGAATGTTGAAAAAAATATTTCTCATAAGATAAAATTAGTTTAAAGCCAAAAAGTTTTGAATAGATATTTAAGTCGAAAATACATTTTTACCAACTTTTGTTAATTTTTTTTAGGTTTTTATTTTTTTTTTGTAAAAACACTGTCAATTCGATTTTTTTCAAAATGTTACTGAATGTTTACAACATTCTTAAAAAATTAAAACAGTTGTAAGCCGATGTCTCAAAATTTTGAAAACTTATTTGAGTGGAAAATCATTTTTTACCAACTATTATTAATTTTTTGTAGGTATTTATTTTTTGTAAAAAACTGTCAATTCGATTTATTTCAAAATTTTAAAGAATGGCGAAAACAATATTTCTTATAAGATAAAATAAGTTGGAAGCCATAACCTCAATTTTTTGAAAAGATATTTGAGTCGAAATTCAATTTTTGAGTAATGTTTTTTTTAGGTTTTTATTTTTTTGGAAAAATAACTGTCAATTTGATTTTTCTAAAAATTTTACTAGATGTTAAAAACGTTATTCTTCGTTCGCACAAAATTGTTTTGGAGATAAAATCATTTTTTATTCGTAAAATTTTCGAGGTGTTTTTGTTTTCAGTTTTTTTTTATTTATAAAAAAAACCGTTAATTGGATTTTTTTCCAAAAATATACTTGTTAGGTATTACGTTACAATATATAATATAAAATTTAATTCAAGTCTCTAGCGTTATTGGTTCGTGAGATATTTAGGGTTAACCAAAATGTTCACCCTTTTTTAAACTGCTATGGTAAAAAAACCACCCACTCAATTTTCTTGAGAGCCCTTTCTGCATTATTATCTTATCTGTATAACAAAATTTATTTGAAGTCCATATCTCTTCTGGTTTTTGAGTTATGGACGACGAAAAAGACGTCGTGAACGTACGGACGTACGAACGACGAACGTACGTACACACGCACGCACAGACATCTTTCAAAAAATCTTTTATTTCGACCATGGGGCCCTTGAAACGTCGAGAAATGTCAAAATTTTCAATTCGACAAATCGGACCCATTACAATTACTTCCTATGGGAAGTTATTAACGTAGTTTTTGCTTGTCAAATGTCAATATGTGACAGCTTCAAAAATGACAGCAGTCAAAATAGTGGGATATTTAAAATTAAA
Organism: Eupeodes latifasciatus; assembly: GCA_920104205.1. Taxonomy (NCBI): domain Eukaryota; kingdom Metazoa; phylum Arthropoda; class Insecta; order Diptera; family Syrphidae; genus Eupeodes; species Eupeodes latifasciatus. The sequence goes on from OV049924.1 coordinate 183,184,834, forward strand.
CCATGTTTTGGAAAATTACGATTTCTCTTATGTTTCCACCTACATAGAACCAAGATTGATGTTTGACATGACAAGTCTACGGTGTCTACTTTATTTAGAGAATTATCTCCCTGACGCTTCATAAACTGTATTTATCCAGATCTTACCATTTCTTAAATCAACAATATAACTTAATTTTCTTAAAATCGTATTTGTAATTTTACTTTTTATTTAGTAAACATTTATTTATAAAAACAAACAAAAAAAAAATAAAAATAAATCCTCACACCACACATTTAACATTTACCCACTAATAAGATTCTATTTATGGGATCAATGTCAAAAACAAAAAAATGAATCCGTTTGGATGGGGTTAAGTTGAGCAGGTTAGGCATACAGTGTGTACATACCTTAAAACTTTAATTTCTATGAATGGTTTATTGTTTAACAAAAAAGATTATTTACCTTGAGTTCTTATTTTATACTTAATTAATTACTTAAGTTCCAAATAATCGTTATCATAAGTCTAAGAGTAAGAGTTTTATACTACTTCAGAGAACATGAATCTAAGACCAAATGGAGTCATTAAATTGAATCGAGTGTTAAACGCATTTATTATATTTATGAGAAAACAACAAGAAATATTTATATACTAACAACAACAACAACAAATAGCTTTGCCATGAAATAAACTTGAAGGTAATTAAACCCAATTGCTTTTATTTATGGTATGAAAAACAAGTTCACTTTAATTTATGTATAATGTTGCATGTGGTATAAATAAAAATAGAATAAAAAGAAGAAAAACAGACTCAATCTTTAATGTTTTAGCTCTTAGGGTGGTTTTGAGAATTTCTTATGGTTTTATATGACTGTGAGACTTGTTTTTTACTTTTTGGGTAAAATAGAAATTGTTTTTTTTTTAACGTTTAATCATTTTTGAAAATTTGGAAAATTTTACATAATGATTTTTATGTTGTTTTTTTTTTTAGATTCGATTGCATCTATTTGTCTCATAATATTGGAACGTTAAATTCTGCAATCAAGTATGTGAGGCAATATGCAGGAGGAACCTTAAAACCCTAAGGGCACAATTGCTTTATCAAAATTTATACGAATTTGCCAGTTTCTAAAATTTGGAAATTACAAAATTGCTTCAGTCACATGTAACTAAGTTTTATATTCACCAGGTCCAGAATTGAGGTTTTCTTTTTAAGTGGCATGGAATCGTCCTATTTTAATAACAGTTGTTGTTGTATGGAAGGCTTCTTGTATTAAAGACCAATAAAATTTGATGGCATGCCTTAGCATACCAGAAAATGCCCGAGACTACATTAATCAATTGACCAAAAAATTCACAGTCGTACTCCCATCCACAAGCGCTAAAAAGGCACCAGTACCTTCATATCATTAAGGAAGTAGCTATCAGCCACCAAGGAAAAAGAATACGTGGTACAACCAACGGTTCTACAAAACTGACAAGCAAATGGCATCAGACTCTTTGAAACAGCAAAGGAAATTTAATCAACGAAGCGAACGTACATATGTCCTGTTAAAATCACAAAGACAAATCCCTGATTAATGTTGCTTGGAAGATCATATCCAAAATACTTTGTGAGACCAGACAGATCAACGATGAATCTGTCTCAAATCGGGATCGAAAAAACTGATCAAGCTATACTGCATGACGTTATAAAATATGTGGTACAACGTGCAAACGATTGGTTAACAGCTCATTGGAGCTTTTCCAACAATTTGCAGGGTTCAGACAAGAAGATGCACTATCAGTTTATTTCTTTAACATAGTCCTGGAGTAGATAGTTCGCAAGTGGTGTTAACTTGGAAGGCATTATCTTTAACAGGGGCTAACAACTGCTTTGCTATTGCGAACGATATCGTAATCATCGACCGCTCCAACTATGGATGAACAGGGGAAAAGCGTTGGCCTTGAAGTGAAAGTATATACTATCGACAAACAAAGCCTCATCTGACAATCACCTAGTACAAAGCGTCAATGCTAGTAGCAGTAACTTTGAGGTAGTCAATGAGTTTTCAAATATGATTTCTACGAACGAAACCGACGAAGAATTACCCTAAACTTCAAAAATTCTTTCTCGAAATACGAATCGCACGTTAAATAAAACTCTAATTGCACCAGTTGTACTCTACGGCACCGTTTGCTAGACGATAAGGGAAAAAGGGGTATTGCAAGAGACCGCAAACGATACGAAGAAATGCAATATCTAAAGCTTAGAACCTCCATGGATCCTAAGCTGGATAAATAAGCAAGTAAATTTTGGAATAGTTAGATCATGAAATGAACTCGAATAATATTTGAGATTTTTCATCCTTTATTAGAAGAATTGTTTATCAAATATGTACTTTTGTTAATCGAAAATTCAATTTTCAACGGTATGTTAGTGTACAATATTGACATGACGGATTGTGTTAAAGACTGACATGTCAAAAGTTTGGCCTTGAATGAAATGTTGTTTTATTTTAAGGCAACACGGAAGCCTTCTGGAATTTTCTAAAAATTATAGGTTAGGTTAAAGTGGCTGCGGATACAAAATCAAAACCCATTGTGATACCACATGAATCTAGAGAATTACTTCCCACTAGTCGAACCATTTTGAGCTTTTTATAAAGCGAAGGAGATATCTGATATCCTTTTTAGCTAGTTCACTGGGATCATCAAAACAGTATTTTCCCAGATGAAGTTTGCGTCTTTGTGAAAGAGCAGGGCAGGTGCAGAGGAGGTGAGAGATTGTTTCTTCTTCTTCCTCGTCCATACAGCTCCTGCAGAAGTCATTTGAGGCTACACCAAGTTGTATTGCGTGACTGTCCCGTAAGGACACCTATTAGGGAGGTAATATGAAGTCTGCTTTGGGATAACAAGTCTTTAGAGCGCTTTAGGTCCAGTGAAGGCCATATTAGTTTTGTGGCTGCGCATGTTGGTAAATTGTACCACCTAGAGTTTGCTATCTCGAAAGCTGTTTCTTTTAGCAGAAGTTTACATGTAGCTATCGGTATACCTATCTTCTCCCTTTCAGGTGAAATAGGTACGATGGTTCCATTTATAGCGAGTTCATCGGCTCTACAATTTCCTGCGATGTCTCTTTGGCCCGGCACCCAAAATAGGTGAATGTTAAATTGCTGCGCCATCTCCATAAGAGACGATCGACAATCGAGGGCCGTTAGAGATTTGGTTAAGACGCCGCGCCGCCGCGCCGTCAAGAGACTTGATAGCAGCCTGACTGTCAGAGAAGATGCGGATATCAGAAGTTGATATCACGTTTTCTCTTAGCCAGGAGAGAACCTCTTTGATCGCTAAAATTTCCTCTTGGAAGACGCTACAATGATTAGGGAGGCGAAATGAGATGCTTAGATTAAGCTTTTCTGAGTACCTACACACCACTACCAACTCCCTCATTTGTCTTGGATCCATCTGTGTAAAAATGGATGCTTCTGTCATCCAGGAGTTTTTTGTCTTCCCATTCATCTCTGGATGGAATGGATACCTGGAAGTTTTTTCCAAATTGGGGTTTTGGAATAGTGTAGTCTATGTACTTTGGTATAGAACCAAAGAGGTTCAAAATGATTGAGTGCCCAACATTGTTGTTGGCCCATTGAGATGAGGCGTTGAGTCTTATAGCTGTACTCGCTGCCACTTGTTTACTGAATATGTCGAGGGGTGTCAGATGAAGGAGAGTGTCCAACGCTGCTGAGGGTGTGGTTCTTAAAGCCCCGCTTATGCAGAGACATGCAGTGCGTTGGACTCTGCTCAGTTTGTCGTAGTATGTGAATTTCTCCAGTGCAGTCCACTATACTGCAACCCCGTACATAAGTATTGGTCGGATGACCGATGTGTATAGCCAATAAGTTATGCGAGGTTGAAACCCCCATTTGCTTCCTATGGCTTTCTTGCAAAGGAAAAGAGCTGCTGTAGCTTTTTTAACTCTTTCCTGAATATTAGGTTTCCAACTTAATTTTTTGTCCAATATCAGACCAAGATATTTGGCCTCATTGGTAAAAATTAGTGGTACACCTTTTATTGAAGGAGGTACAATTTCTGGGATCTTGTACTTCCGTGTAAAAAGGACGAGGTCTGTTTTTTGAGGATTAATACTTAGTCCGCAGTTAGAAATTACAATTCTGATTCTGAAGAGAACGGACATTTTCTTCACCCACTTAAATGTCATTCCTGACAGATGTCACTTTTTGAAAATTAATTAGTATAAAATACTCTCAAATCGGAAAGAGATTCCGAAAGAACGCCAAGAGTTTACAAGTAGTGAAGACACATTTTCATAAAACAATCATTGAATCATTTGCGGACTTTGGCACATTTCAAATAACGGAATGAACGTCAGTCTTCCACCAGCTCAATACGAACGAAAGTTTCTAACATTGCAAATATTTATGAGTAATTCATATCACTTTCAAGCTTGACTTTCATATTTTTGGAATTCTGTGTATCACGAGTTGACACTTAAACCTATAACTTTTGGCTTTGTGAAAAGACTAAACGACGTCATTTCCTATTTCCTCTGAATTTGTAATGTGTTTTCTTAATTTTAGGCTGTCAATGTCAACCTACTCGTACGTAACCGATACCGTCGTTTTGCCAATCTTGGAATGTGTAAATAAAGTTTGTTTGTCCTTTCGAATTATCAAAGTGTTGTTATAATGTTTATGGTCATACATTTTTAAAAATTTAATTTGGTCATTACCCAAAAAGAAAAACATGCACAGTCATCAACTTAATTTAAAACGTTATTACGTAACAGAATTAATCTCAAACATCATGAAGCCTTTTATAAAACTCGTAAAAATCTCTCAACCTCGTCAAGCTCATGATGTACACTATTCCTTAAAAGTAGTAAAATACGAATAATGTTGACCCATATTTAATTATAAATCATTCAGTAAATCGACAACACTATAATAATTCAAAATGCATGACGATGTGCGCAGCCAAACCAACAAACGACGACATAATAATGACCAAACCATCAACAAAGGCGACGAACGACGCCACGACGACGACCGCGACGAGTGATGGTGACTTCTATGACTCCGCCTGAGCTGCTAACGCGACTTCAACTTCAACAACAATATGACGAGATACTTTTTAATAAGAAGCCTGTTCCCCCTCTCTTGATCATAGCCTATATGGCGAGACAGAGTAATAAAAAACTTCGTAAAAGGTAGGTACACCTTGAATGACAACAAACCATAAGTATTTATAAGTTGTAGGTAAGGTAGGTAGGTTTGGTAGCTCAAGCTACATAATGAATAGATTGTAAAAAATATTAACTTTGTTCTAAGTTTCTTTTTGTTTAAATAGTTTAAATCTTTAGTCTATATGGGTTAGGTTCGAGATATAAAGTGACTTGCTCTCTTTCATTATGTATGACATGTGAATGTACTTTGATGTGGCTTTCTTTGGTCAAGTTATTTTTAACCGGTTTATCAAAAATAGTTGAAACAATGGTTATGATATCGTTAATGAATAGTTTAGGAGGTATTGTTGAACATACACATACATAATCTGTAAATGAAAAATAGGTACATAAAGTATAGAATAAAAAGTAGCATCCTATTTTTTGTTTAAAAGTAAGAAAAGCAGCTGTTAAATAATAATTGTTTGAAAAAAATTAAAAATTTACATATCGGACAGGTGCATATTTTACAAGAATACATAGGGAACAATGTAAGGATGATACCCTGTCTTCACTTCGACAGAACCTTCAACGAAATCTTTCCTGCCAGGAACGAATGGGAAGAAATCGTCAATATCCATGTATATTGACGGCTCGAAAACGCATTCTGGAGTAGAAGCAGGTTTCTTTTGGAGACACTCAATCTTGCCAACTCCTTTAGACATCTCGATGTAAGCAGCGTCTTTCAAGCCGAAGTATTTGTCAGTGACATACGTTGCAAAACAAGTCTTAAGGATGGTGATATTACAAGCTGATAGCCAAAGCATTAAAATTGATTTCTGCCACAACAATAATATCGTATCTTGTAAATTACTGCCGTCAAGAACTTACGGTTCTTATCTCAAAGCATATTATCTTGCATCACTGTTTACCTTTCATGAAAAATTAATTATATTGAGTGTAAAGCACCATATATGACCATATCTTTCACCTCAAAGAAGTCTAAATGATTTGTATCTGAGAGTTCGGCGTCAAAATGTGATCACCTCTTCCAAAAATAACACAATCAGGAAACTTTTTTTTTTGTAAATTTTTACCATTTAATATTGAGTTTAAACAGTTTTAATGAGTTGTTCAAAATCAAACATCTACACTAAAATGATCATAAGATGCAGCAATTGACTTCCCTGAGGTACTCCAAGAAGTACATGAATAGAGAAGGTTTGGCTTGGGGCTATGAAAGGTCGTGTGGTGCCCGCAGGATAGCCGAGAGGTAAACTTACGACGAACGTTAGATCTATCAGATCCAGATTTGTCACCACTTAAAGTAGCAGGGCAGCTTACAAATGCCCTCGCTGAAATCAAAGCTGACGTGGCAGCCCTCCAGGAAATACGATAGGATAGACGAGGGAATAAAATGAGAGTAGGAAGTGATTTCTATTATGAGAAGTGTTTACTTGATGGAAAGAAGTGTATGTTCGGATGTAGATTTGCTGTCAAAAAAAAACTAGGCACAGAGTTTTTTCGTGATGTCAGCGAAAGAGTGACGACAATCCGCATCGAGGCCAAATTCCATAACTTGAGTCCTATCAGCGCTCATAACTTTTGAGCAATTCCTCAAAAACGATGTAAAGATACTGCTGGGATATTTTAATGCCGAAATTGGTAAGGAACTAATCTTTTGTAGGTCAATCGAAAGACACAACCTACACGACATCACGTCTGAAAACAGATTGAGGCTAATCGGGATCGTAGCCGAGAAGAATATGGCGATCGTACGTAGAGATCATCAAACATTGACTCGGATCTCTTCTTGGTTGGTACTAAGCTTCGATTGGGAATATCAATTGAAGATATCAGGTGAACAACAACGACACGGAGAAAATTAAATGTTGGAAGACTGCAGCAGGAAGAAACTGCCAAAGCCTTTACCGACCAAGTATCCCTAGAGCTGTCGCGAAAATCTCCCTCTGATAAATTTTGCCCAGAAGTCCACTCATTGGTAGCTTTCCCAACAATCCTTCAGGAATTCTGTTGAAGAGGTGCTAGGATTTGTACAGCCAACACCAAGGAATCATTCGGGATTTGACCCCGAATGTGCTCAGGTAAAAAAAGCAAAAACAAAGGCCTAAAGATTGTGCTATCAAAGAAGGACAAGGGCTTTCCGTCAGTTCTACGTCGATAAGAAAAGGGTTGAAAAACGTTTGCTTAGAATAATAAGAAAGAACCTTAAGCAGAATAAAGTCAAATATATCCAAAGATGTTTTAGCAGGAAACACGTGGGGAACTTCTAGAGGAGTAGAAAAGGAGTAACATCAGGATTCACCCCCCACCCTCATACCATGGTGGAGACGCAGTTGATGCTTAAAACGACGTGATTGAATGACTACTTCAACCATCTCCTTAACGGTGATGAAGTCCACGATCCCGGCTACATACAAATTCAACAAATCCATCCCTGACGAATTGATTGGCATTCCATTCCAGCGTGGCTTCAGGCCTGAAAAATCTACCATCGGCCAAATCTTCACTTTACGCCAAATCCTGGAGAAGACCCAAGAATACAAAACTTAAACACATCCCCTCTTCATCGATTTTAAAGTTGCCTATGACAATGTCAAAAGGGACGAGTTATATTGTTCCATGTCGAGTTTTGGTATTTCTGCCAAGCTGATACCCCTTATCAGAATAACATTGGACAATGCAACAATGGTTGCCTCTCCTTTAAAATAGAAGAAAATCAAGAGATACTTTCAAAATCACCAGAGAATTACAATAAGTCGGCGCGCTCTTTCAATATTGTTCTTGTAAGAGTGGTTTGTAACTCCAGCGCCAATACGAATGGAACCATCTTTCAAAAATCTACACAATATTTTGGATATGGGATAACTTAAACCTTTTGGGTGCCTTTTCTAGTATCTAGTAAGGACAAAGCGAAATAAAAATGCTTTTATCAAAAAGCTGAGCTTCCCATCGCAGACGTGGTCAGAACGTAGTCATTGATAGGTATAGTTTCGAGGTGGCCAAAGAATTCATCTATATGGGCAATGCTGTTAATTCTGCAAATGACATCTGTGTAGAAATCAATGGGAAAAAAACTCTTCCTAATCGATGTTTCTTTAGACTTGCAGAAGACGATACAACCATGAACTGTACGAGCTGTACAGTGATAAGATGGCAAGCATGTTGAGCGAATAAATATCAAAGCTCCAGCTGACAAAGCATTTTAAGCGCCAATCAGAAGGAACAAGAACTCGGGTAAGGGTCGAAATATTGTAGGGATCATAATACTGTATTTAAAATACTGTATCTCAAAATACTGTATTTCAAAATACTGTATGTACAAAATACTGTATGATCAAAATACTGCATCTCAAAATTCTGTGTTTCAAAATTCTGTATATCAAAATTCTGTATTTCAAAATGCTGTTAATAAGGCTAAAAGCTAAGCCTTATTAACAGAATTTTGAAAACAGAATGCTTTTTTTAAGAATACATCATAATAATTTTTAATTAGCATAATGTTCTAATATACATACTTCCCTTGAACAATAACATTGTCAAAAAGTAAAATTACAAAATTTCGATCCAGCCCATCACAAATTATCTTTCGATTGGTCTATTTCCTCAACCAAGCCTCCAAACAAGATGCGTTTTTCACTATAATACACAGCATCGACCTATCAACTGCACCAGACTAATTGATCTGTCAAAATTTCCAGTATTATACAGTATTATGAGATACAGTATTTTGACAATACATCATTTTGAGACACAGTATTTTGAAACACAGAATATTAACCATACAGTATTATGACCATACAGTATCGTACAGTATCATACAGTATTTTAAAATACAGCATTAAACTCAGACATAAGTTTTCAGTTGAGATAAGTAAATGGGAGCGGGTCGAAATGCTGTATTTTAAAATACTGTATGGTTAAAATTCTGTATCATACTGTATGATACTGTATATTCATAATACTGTATGGTTAATATACTGTATCTCAAAATGCTGTGTTGTCAAAATACTGTATCTGATAATACTGTATCCCAAAATTCTTCTTCTCAAAATGCTGTATAAGCAAAGCATTATCTAAAAATACTGTATTTTTGCAAAATTCCGCTCTTAAGCTTCTATTATAGAGAACACTAAAAGCAGAACTCGATTTATGTATGTATGTACATTATATCATTTATTACAACTCTAAATTTCACTTAATTCTCAAATTTGCATTAGCTTTTAAATATCAACGAAATGAACGAACACGTGGAAGTTTTGACAGATCAATAAGTTCGGTGTAATTGTTTATGCAATTGGTGATTGTGGTAACAACAATTAATATACAACTGTGAGAGAAATAACAATTAATGAGAAGAAAATGGGAAGAGAAAATAAGACGAAGATACCATTTTTTTTTTTTTTTTTTTATTTATTCAAAGACTTATGAATTATCATATGTTATTGTTCAAGGGAAGTATATTAGAACATTATGCCAATGAAAAAATATTATGATGTATTCTTTATAAAAGTAATCTGTTTTTAAAATTCTGTATTTCAACATGCTGTAAATAGGCTGACAAATACAAATCGTTTTGATAATGTAAAAAAGTGCGCACTTTTTTATTTGTCAGCCTATTTATAGCATTTTGAAATACAGAATTTTGGTATACAGAATTTTTAGATACAGAATTTTGAGCTACAGTATTTTGATCATACAGTATTTTGTACATACAGTATTTTGAAATACAATATTTTGAGATACAGTATTTTAAATACAGTATTATGATCCATACAGGATTTCGAACCCAACCCTAAGTAAATAATAAGCTACGAACCATCAATGAAACCAGTACCTTATTAATATGTCACAATTACCACAAGTTTTAAGGTAAGTATACTTACATATGCATATCTCAAAATCAAAAAACATAATAAATTCTGTGTTGTGTTTAATGTCAGTAACAAATAAGAAGAAAAACACAACCCTGCCTTCCGAACTATAGTGTTGAATAATTTATATGATTTGTAGAGATATTCATACATAGAAATACCTTTGGTGTATTAAAATATGATCAGAAATAAAATTTAAAATCTCGATTAAAAAAAAAAAACAAAAACTCTTTTGATCCATAGAAGCATGAAAAAAAATGAATTTGAAAACTGTAAAAAAAACAATCTTACGGAAATACGTCACACTATGAGTCAATTAATTGTACGAAAATAGAATTATAAGGTCAAAATATTGCCAGAAAATTTAGCTTTTGTTTTGCTTTCGCTTTGATTAAATTTGTGTGTATTCAATATTCTCAGTATTTGTAAATTTTAACAAATTGTTAAAAATTATATTTTAATGAGAGTTCGTTTTATGTAAGTTAGGAATAAATAAATGTACATGAAACTCGCTTAACAACAAAAATTTTTGACATTTGTGGTTAGCGTCATTTATTTTTTTTAATTGTGTACCGAGTGTCGGTAGTGGAAATGTAACATTACTATAAATGTTGCATTCTTTAGGATTTTAAACGTACGTATGTTTATTGACATTGGTAACTCAAAGAGTCATATATGTCACTTTTGGAGAAATTTCAGAAAAACAATAAAACTTTCCATAGAAAGCTATTGCAATTTTTCGAATGGAACATTATTACATTTCTCGATATCGACTTCAAATGAATTTTATTTATATTTATAAGAAAATCAAAAGATGCAGAAAGGACTTTCAAAAAATTAAGTGGTTCTTTTTTGTACTACAAGTCTACAACGCTGTCATTTTGCTATTTTTTACGCTGAAGGAGAATTTATTTTAGTACAATTATGCTTTATAATTTTAAGGCAAAGAAATTATTTACAATTTGAACTTAAAGTTGTGTCTGTAAAAGATGTAAAAGTTTTCAGAACACGTTTTTTTTTTAAATAAGCCAAAATTCTTTTTTTTTTACAAAGAATTGGCGAAGTAATACTAGAATAACAAATAAAAAATTTGCCATAAGGTATAACATAACTTGGGAGTAAGAAAATTGTGCCAAAATAAAAAAACGGTATGGGATGGGGGGTCTATATCCCCCCTATTAGGTGTGAGGGGTTATTTTGTGGTAAAATAAGTTGACATACAAATCAATGATTAGAAAACAACGCCAACACATACATTATTATGATACAATTTTTCTCAAAGCCAGAAATTCAGACTTGCAGTTACATTTACAAAATGTTGCTTTTGTCCATAGTATCAGAAAAAAATTATTCTAAGTCTCACAGTTAAAAACAACACACAATTTTTTTTAAACAAACATCTTTTTTTTTCAATCTTGTACGTTGGCTGAGTTGTCATGAAAAGTGCTTTCTCAAAATTTGCCGTTCGGATTCGGCTTAAAACTGTAGGTCCCCTCCATCCCTGACAACAGTACTCGCACACAGGAATGGTTGAGAGTTGTAAGTCACTAGGCCCTAGTTCTCAACGGACTGTTGCGCCACCCAATTTATTTTTATTTTTACGTTTGCTGAGTACTACTTTTTCCATTAATCAATGTTCTTGTCAATTATTGAATAAACATAAAAAAAACTAAATCTAAGAATATATTTTAGGTTTTGAGAAAGTTGGAAACAATTACTTCAAAAAAGTAAAATCGCTTATTGCAACCTAAAATATTTGACCACAAAACTTTTCCTGCATTTACATTTCTTATAAATATTAACTCAAGATGTTTTACCATATTTGGTAAATTCGAAAAAAATAAAATAAAAACACAATAACGGTTAAACCGACCTAAGAACATCTTAGGATACTCAGTAAATGCACTTAAGTCAAAAAAAAAACATTAATAAATGTATTAAATACTCTACTTATCAACGTTTAATTTTACTATTTAAATAATTGTATATATAAAGGAAAAATTACTGAAAACTGTATCTTCATATCCTTCGTAATTTAAATTTTTTTTTAACAAAAATTGCAAGTTAGAAAATCCTGAAAATTTTAAAAACTATAAAAATAGGCTTAAGAACTTTTACCTTTTGAACACATTTTTAATATTTTGTAAGACTTTTAAAAACATCAAGAGATGGGCACGAAATGGGAAGCTGTCATTGTGGGTCGCATCCCAGCCTCTTTTTTATTTTATACCTGTGCTTAATTTTCTATCAATAATTCATACTAAAACTTATTTAATAAATTACAAATTTTCTTAAATACGAATAAGTGCAAATGAGAGAAGCAAGTTAAAAGTATATAATTTATTAAACGTTTACATTGTATTTTTTAATAACAATTCTTAAGTTTTAAAACAATAATTTACAACCGAAAGAACATTCAGCAAGTTTGGTAAAAAGATAAAGTTGTTTTCATTTGGAATTTGTTAACTTATTATACCAGAAACTTTGTAAAACTTCAATTTTACTGATTAAATTCATTGGTCAACAAATTATACTTTTCTATGGTTTTTGATGGCTTTAGTTCGAATCATATTTCAAAAACAATCTATCACGTCACGTTTTTTGAGATACAACTTTTTATAATTCGAAAAAAAAACTTTATATTAGATTTTTTGAGGTTATGTAAATTCATGAAGTTGTATTTGTTTAATGAAATTCGTGATGATTTTCCAAAACAAAAATCCCTTACTTCAATATTCTGTTTGAATATTTTTAGTATCTTATTTATTTTCATAAAAATTCTCATTTGTTTTAAGTTTTGCTTGCTATACATTAACCTTTAAATAACATCGAAGCATTTATGCTAAACGGTTTGAACAGATAAAAGCAAAATGGTAAAATTTTAAGAATTCGTGGTTTTAAGTTTAAAACATCAAGTTTTTGGAATACATTGAAAAATGGAGCTGGGATGCGACCCACATTGATAACTTCCATTCCTACACCCTACAAATTTGTATATAGTATTTCTTGTTACAAGTCAATTTTATTATTAAGAGAAATTGAAAGAGGAGACATGCAATCAAAAATTTAAGTTTAAGCTGTTTTATGTGGAGATGTATTCGAGGAGTTAAATAAACATCTTATTATAGAACAACACTGTGTTTAAATATTACAAAACATTAAAAACCATATTTTTATGGTAAGAAACAATTTGGAAGCCAGTATCTTCTTTTGCACTCAAAGGTAAAATTGTCAATCAAATTTTTCTCAAAAATTATTTAAATGTCAACAACAATATTTTGTGCAGAATTAAATAATTTAAAAGTTAATACTTTGATTTGTTTTTAAGATATTCGAGTCAAAAATTTTAATACAAGTTTGTTTAGGTCTTTATTTAAAAAAATGTCAATTCGATTTTTCTAAAAATGTTACTAATTTTTTTTGAAAACAAATTTAATTTGGAAGTACAGTGGTGGTCCCGTATAACGAATGCCGATATAACGAATGATCGATATTACGAACACGATATTACAAGTCCATTAGGTATTCTATATAACGAACAAAATAACGAATTTCAGATAATAAAAAAAAATTACTGTATATGTTTTAATATCTACTAACATGTATGTTTATGATAATATTGGAAGATACATACGCAATTTCCCATTACACAAGTGTTTTTTTTTTGCTTGCTTAGTTATGTCCTACGTATTTGTCTTCGTGTATGTAAACAGTTGCTCTGTTCGCTATGCACAAAACTGTAACGCATTTTTAGTCCCATTTTTGTTGTTTTACGTTTTTTGGCGTCTGGAATATTTAACATGGTTTCTCAGTTTCATGTCTGATGCTGAATAAGAAAGTTCTGCAAGATGTCGTCGCGCAAACGTCTTACAATGGAAGCAACAATTAAAATCATTGACGAATATAAAAGAGGAGTTTCACTTTCGGTCATTTCGAAGAAGTTTGGAATTTGGATCTAGCATATGCACTATCAAGAAAAATGAGAGCAAGGTTCTCAAAAATCTGAGAAATATAAACAGTGGATCTTTTCGTCGACGATCATTAAAGAAGGGTGAATATCCAAAAATGGAAACCGCATTGTACAAATGGTTTATTGCCCAACGTGAGAGCCATGTTCCTATTATTGGAAACATTTTAAATGCCAAGTGCCAAGGCATTGCAGTTTCAAAAAAAATATCACCACGGTGAATTCACAGCAAGCAGTGGTTGGCTAACAAAATTCAAAAAGCGCTTTGGAAAAAAATGTTTCGATATAACGAATTTTCGATATAACGAATTGACTCTGGACATTATATCGTTCGTTATACTGGACCGCACCACTGTAATATCATTTCTTGCTAGAAAAATAGAATATTCGAGATGACAATTATCTTTTTTTCAGTTTTTATGATTTATAAAAAAAATTCGTTAGATGAATTTTTCAAAATAATATTAGTTTGGTATCACATCACATTCTATAATAAAAATAAATTAGGTGGCCCAACAGTCCGTTGAGAACTAGGGCCTAGTGACTTACAACTCTCAAACATTCCTGTGTGCGAGTACTGTTGTCAGGGATGGAATGGACCTACAGTTTTAAGCCGAATCCGAACGGCCAATTTGAGAAAACACTTTTCATGACAAGAATTACTCTTAGAGGATTTGTCAATTCCTCGCAAGAGGCAGTACCCGTTAAAAAAATGTCACAGGCAAGGATCGAAACCCAACACATCTGGCATGACAGTCCAACGCACTAACCATCATGCCACGGGTACCACATTCTATAATATAAAATTTAATTCAAGTCGCTAGCGTTATTGGTTCGTGAGATATTTTGGGTAAACCAAAATTTGTACTTTGTTTTAAAATTGCTATAGTAAAATGCCCATCTATACAATTTTGTTGAGTGTCCTTCCTGCATCATTATCTGTATAATAAAATGCAGCAGCAACGAAAACGCAATTTTATTGACCAGTGTTATTTATATTTAGTGACGTGGAAATTATTTGAGTGTCGATGAGCATTAAGTTGTAAATTATTGAAATCTTTATTATAATTTGACAGGAAGTCACGACAAACTATGAATTAAATATGGCAGAATAGTATGTCACAGGAAATGCATACAAAATATTCTCATATATGCAGTAAACATTTGTCAATTTATAAGAGCATTTGACGTATTCAAATTAGATCATAATAGTTTTGATGCATCATACGCATAGCTTTGCTGTTTGACTTAAATGCTTTATTTATTCATATTGAAAATGATGTGTTACGTTTGAAACAAAAAAAAACAACATTTAATTTGGTGAAATTCACCCGCACCCAAAAATCATCAATCTAGAAATAAACCAACGAAAATATCAAGATCATTGAAAGTGTGTTCTCGCAGATAGATTGAAGACAGCGACCGATCAGTAAAGCGCAAACAAGTCAAGGCCTTTAAGTATGTTTTATTTTTCTCACAGTTGCCCATCTGGTGTTTCTTAAAAGTTCCATATTCTTCTCGACACATTATAGTGAAGGGATTCAAACCTGTAGATATTTTTGTGTTCATCTCACGTACCTATACCCATCTAGACGTACATACATATGCTTTGCTTATTTAGGATAAAGGTACAGATTGTTCGTATAACTTTTAACATCAAAGGGAATATAGAAATGCAGTCCCCGAAATTGATGACCTAATTCCCACATCCACATCAGCAACAAGTAGCATTTTAATAAATTTTCATGAGACACTGAACTAATTATAGATGTTTTTTTAAAAATTTGTTTTATTAAAATAACTTCAGATATTTATTACCCACACGTAATAAATGTGTTTAATTTTTGTATAGGGTGATTTATATCTTTTTGTTTTGTACCTGTAGAGTGTAGATTTATTTTTTCCTTGAGAATGAACTTGGAACTGATTTAGTATTACAATATTTTAATTTTTAAGGTTACGATGACACGAACAAAAACAATAATAATGACGTGTGTAACGTTGTCGTTTTCGTTGTAATTATTAAAATTGTTTGTTGAAAAATAATTAAACACCGATACGGAGCGGCGGCGGCGGCGGCAGTTTGCGGCAAAAGTAATTAAACTTACGACGTATTTTGTCGGAATAAAGAATGACAACTGACTTAAAATAACCAACTAAATACTAAAAACGATCTAACAAATAATTACCACCAACACGATTTCGCGATAGACAACATTTAATTCAGCTTTCGAGTATAACGTATAAAAGATGCTATACTGACAGTGTTCGAGTTGTTTACGTTAATATTGTTTTATTTAAACTTTTTCTCATTTCATTCGACGTTAAACGGTGAGTTTTATGTTGATGTTGTATCGAACTAGAACTCAAACCATATGAGACCATAGATTTGTGCAAATTTGAGATCTTTCGAGCTCTTAAAGATCAATCTACGACCGCTTTTCGATTACTGTGTTATGTCTGTCTGTCGATAAGACTGTGACTGTCTGCCTCTGCCTACACTGACTTAATCGTAAGTCAAATGAAATATCACTGATGATGGTAAAGCACAAAATTATTACCAGATCTGATTTCTGATCAACATTCATCTACCAATAATGAAAGCGAATATTGCAAAAATGCTTTGGCGCAAGTTCATTATTATTATTTAAAGTTTAAAAAAAGCTCTTGTTAGCTTTTGGGTAGAGTCAGTGGCGTAGTTAAATGAAATTACCTAAAGAAATGAGTGTATTTAATTGAGAAGATATTTATTTTCTATCGATAGAAATTCGAAGTATGATTTTATTGTGGGTGTCATTTTCTTCAACATTTTAATTTTTCAATGGTATTACTTTTTAATTTTAAATAACATCAACTTTCAAATTTAAACATAAGATGATTAAATAAATAAATAAATAAATTAGGTGGCGCAACAGTCCATGGAGAACCAGGGCCTAGTGACTTACAACTCTCAACCATCCCTGTGTGCGAGTAATGTTGTCAGAGATGGAAGGGACCTACAGTTTATATGCCGAATCCGAACGGCTAGTTTGAGAAAGCACTTTTTCATGACAAGAATTACTCTTGGAGAATTTGTCAATTCCTCGCAAGAGGCAGTACCCGTGAAAAAAGTTAGGTGGCACAGGCAGGGATTGAACCCAAGACCCATTGCATGACAGTCCAACGCACTAACCATCACGCTACGGGTACTAATTAATTAATTAATTAATTAATTAATTTTAAAATAACAATAACCTAGAAGTGATGTAGAGTTCATGATCGCCCCTCCCCCCTGGGAGAATATATTTTTTAAATTTTCGTAGGAATTTCTTTGAATTCAAATCTAATCGTATTGTGTTAATGGATTTAACCCCCCTTCTATTTTAAAATATTTAAAACTAAAATCTTTTTTAGTTGTTGAACAATCATATTCAACGTCTTTAAGAAAAATATATTAGTTACGATTTGAGCCCAAAGTTGTGTCTGTAGATGTGATAGTTTTCAGGATACCGTTGTTCTAAAATTATCTAAAATACGTTTTTTACAAAAAATCTACAAATCAATACTAAAATAACAAAAATTGGCAATTTGCCATAAGGTATTCCATAACTCTGGAGTGAGAAGATTAAGCCTAAAGAAGAAAAAGTGGTATAGGGGGGGGGTGGTGTATATCAATTTAGTTGTTATCAATGCAATTGAATTATTGATTAAACATAAAAAAGCCAAATCTAAAAATATATTTTAGTTTTTTAGAAAATTGGAAACTTTTTGGTAAATTAGTATTTTCTCTGGACAGAAAGAGCCGTTTCTGTAAGTCCGCTACACCCAACTTTTTTCCTAGGTGTTTATGACGTTGGTCTTGTAAATAGTCAAGGTTTTCGACCTCATGGTGTGAATGTTACATGGCAAAAAATCAACAAAACCGCTAAAATAGTTAGTTTTTTTGTCAGGTATTGCTGATTTTTACCATTAACTATTAATTATATTAACTATTAAATGTGATGACCTAGTTTCTTCACTGAATTTTTTTTTTCATTTTGAGCTGACCCCGTCTCTGTGTATTCAATAAATTTCGAAAAACTTTAGTAATTCTTTAAATTATTTTAATAAGATGATTTTTAAGAAAAAGAGCAAATATTCAAATTCTTAAGAATTATATTGTATTCCGAGAAAACTGATTTTTTTTTTTTAATTTCTTAACACAAACTCAAGTTCCTGAAACTCGTCTTTGATTATGTGTGTAGTGTAAGGCTTTCTTTAAGTGTTTTTATCGGGTTTTTCAATAGGAGCGCTACAAAAGTTTTCTTTTTTTTTTAAATAAAACAAAAACGATTTTGGATATGAAATGATGAAATTGAAATGAAATTCTTTATTCTTGTGAAATTCTTTTCGATGCCATTATGCATGGCACTCGATTTCTTTTGCTTGGCCACCACGGGCACGCTTGCAGAAGTCCAGACGCTGAATCCAATTTTCGGCGGTTTTCAAGCATAAATCGGCCGATACTGCTGCAATTTCGTACGAAGTTCATCAATCGTCACTGGCTTTTTGGCATAGACGATAGACTTGACAGGCACTATGGCGGATCCAGACTTTTAATGGGGGGGGGGGGGGTGGTTGAGACACTTATCATATAGACGAGTTTTTACTTACCACTTAAAAATTTTATTAAATATTCTGTACATTTGACAACATTTAAATAACATAATGTGTATTTTAACCTTAAATTTACACATTTCAAGGGCTAAAGTGACAACTTTAGTTATTAAATTATTTTATAACACTGTTGTGTAAGGTGTAGTCTAACTATTTAATTTGGACTACTCCCTTCATATGAAAGCATTCCAATATTCCAACAGTTTTCTAAATATACCATATTTAAGAGTTTAAACACAATAGTTTAAAGGGTTTTTGTTGCTTTCACGCAGAAATGTAAGAAATTGTTTTCAAACGGAACTTTTTTTTCCAAAAATAATATATTCTTTTTTTGTTGCCATTTCTATTAATACGAAAAAACACTATCAAAATTCAAAAATCCAGAAAATGAGAAAGAATCTGATATTAAGAATTTTCTGGCTTTTTTTTTTAACGTAGTTTTTTCAAACTCAATTTTCGGGAGTCTATTATTACTGCTTACTCGTAGATTGGAGCTGATGCTAGAAAACATTTTGATCATAAAAGAGTCAGCAAAACTTCAAAATTGTAGAGAGGAAAATGTTTGGTTCTTGAATTTAAGGAAATAGGTTCATTTAAGTACATAATTTCTCTAAAAATTTAAATAGAAACAAATTAAGGGAAACAAATAAGTTAGGAAGAAACTTTTGTATGGAACTCACAAATTACACCTTTCAGAATCTCTTTTGAGTTCAGTTCTCAGGAGATTCAAAACTTTTATGTAAAGAGATATGAAACGTTCACTGTGTTTTTCAATATAGCCATTAGTTCAACAAAAGTGTTACTTTTGCTGTTTTGGGGACATTTTTTATACTTGAAATTCGTGCTTAAATCTCGGTTCTAGAGCATCTAAAGCAAATTCGCTTCAGAAAGTAGATTTCTTTAACTTATCAAGATCTTAAAAGTTTTTGTATTTAACAGGAAATCAATTTTGAAAGAAATAAAATGGAAGACTGGGTCGCTAGAACTTGCTAATTTCTTCAAAAAAGTCTGTTTAAAAATATTTTTTATATTTTAAGATTTAAAAATGTATCTGCAAAATAAGTTTTTCTCAATTTAAATGCCATTTTTTTTCTCAAAAAATCAAGATTAACTTAATTTTTTTTCCGAAAATCATTAGAGCGGGTTTTTTTTAAATTAATTTTTAAATATGCAATTTTTTGATTTTGCCTTTAAAATATTTTTGGTATGCAGTTATTTAGTGTTTATAAATATACATTTTACATTTAAATTTCGTTAAAAAATGTTCACCCTTTCGGAGATACCAAGTTTTGTAAAAAAATTATTATTTTTTTAAAAATCAAAAAAAAGAGCAATGAAATTTTTGATCATAAAAAATCATCATCAATTTGAAAATTTGATCATCGACAAGAGCCTGCACTGAAAGAGAAGATAATTGAAATCGGTCGATTAGCTCTTGAGAAAACTTAAAAACAAAATTGTTTTATGAGGGGTATCCTTCTGGAGCAATACCAAAATATGTTTTTCTTGTAGAAAGAAGACAAATTAAGAAAAAAAAAATAAAGAGAAAGTTTTAAAAAAATGTATCGGTTCATTTTAAAAAAAAAAATAAACAAAAAACTTGTGCGAGGACTGCTGTTATTTTTCGTATTAAAAAAATGAAAAAACCGATTTATGATAATCGGCTTAAAACCCTAATTTCAATCGACACAAAGGTTTGGGCTGTAGGGGCCAGGACAGACGGACCGAATCGGGGTTAATTACATTAGCCAAACGGATTCTGTCAACATATCAGAATTCATCTTGATTTTTAAATTAACGTCATAATCTTTTGTTTGTTGGACACTACTCTACGAACACACCAATCAAGCCTTAATGAAGTTTTAAACGCACTATCGTTTTAAAATGAAAAAAAAAATCAAATATTGATTTCGATACTCGACTAAAAGTCAAATCTCTGTCCACAGCAGGATTTTAGCCTACCTTTTATCTGAAGTGAATCTACTACAGATGTTATATTTTGTATTTATATAAATTCCTACTGCACTACTGATAGCTTTTCAAAAAAAAAAAACACTCCAACATTTGTTTTAAAATGTTCACAAAAAATAAATGTTCGATAAAAGTTTGGTTTAATTGTGGAAAAAATTGTAGTTCTTAGGCGGGTCAATAAGTCCGTGACTTTTGAAATAAAACACAGATTTTTTGATAAAAAAATAATTTTATTTTTCAACGTAGTCTCCCTTGAGCTCTATACACTTTGTCCAACGCTTCTCCAATTTTTTTATCCCTTACAAAAAAATGATTTGTCGAGGTCCTCAAAATAGGCCTTTGTTTGCGAGATGACTTCATCATTGGAGTCAAATCTTTTTCCACCAGCCATTTCTTCAGGTTTGGGAACAAGAAGTAGTCGCTCGGAGCCAAATCTGGAGAATAGGGTGGATGAGGGAGCAATTCATAGCCCAATTCATGGATTTTTGCCATTGCAACTGCACATGTGTGCACCCATGCATTGTGAACAAACGCGGCACCCATCTTGCTGAAAGCTTTCTCATGCCCTAGTGATCATTCAAAATTGAAACCACTGAGCCATGCGAGATCCCTACGGCTTCCACAATCTCTCGCACTTTCAATCTACCGATCGGCCAACACCATATCGTGAATTTTTTTGATTGTTTCGGGTGTAGAAACCTCAACTGGGCGTCCAGGACGTTCGGCATCTTCAGTGCTTGTACGGCCACAACGAAATTCAGTAAACCACTTTTTTACCATTGAAATCGATGGTGCAGAGTCCCTATAGCATTTATCAAGCTTAGCCTTGGTCTCGGTAATGGTTTTTTTCGCAAGAAATAATGCTATATAAGCACACGAAATTCACTTTTTTCCATTATCTCCTCAAATTAGTGAGTAGTCTGATAAAAATAGCTGTCAAACACAAACTAACTCAAGCAGCAAGTTTAAATTTTGACAGGAGTCAACTGACAGATGCCTGTTGACAGGAGCAGTGTTGCTGTTTCAGTAGAGGTCAGAAATTCAAAAAGTCACGGACTTATTGACCCGCCTAATTTGCTGTTTTATTTAATTGTATGGACAAATAGTTGTAAAGATGTTATAGATACGTTTGTATTGTTTTTAGTTTTTTCTTGTAACTTTGATATTTGATATTTATTGATTAAAAAAACAGCTGTACATCAAGATTGACTTATAAATAGTACAGGATATAATACAATATTTATTAAGAACAATGCAAGTATGCAAACACTATATTTAAAACAATTGTAGCAAACTATTAATAATTTATTAAATAACAATCAATTAAAAACAAAATTAAAAACTAAAGTCGCAAGAAGAAGAAATTACAATAATTACAAAAAAGTTACCTAGTTACAAAAAAGTTACCTTAGTTTAAATTTGAGAAATATTCAAAACAAAGTTGATGAAACCTTCTATGTTCGATTCCAGGGAAGATTATTCCACAGTCTGACAGCATAAACGAAAAATTGCCTCCATGATGTCAAACAGGTAAACTTGGGGGAGCGCAACAAGGTAAAATGATTTGAAGAGCAAAAATCAAGCTTATTAAACAAATAATTTGGAGTCTTGTTCAAAATTATTTTGAAGAGAAGCAAACAACACCGATAATTAAAAAAAAGCTTCCAAGTTGCATTTTAAGAGTTGACGAGCCTGAGACGAAACGTGATCGTATCTGATGTTATTAAAACAAATACATAACAATTTCCTTTAATAATTTAGTGCCTTACTTAGAATATAACATTTATTTATTTATAATGCGACCTTATAAAAATAAATTAGGTGGCGCAACATTCCATTGAGAACTAGAGCCTAGTGACTTACAAGTCAGGGATGGAGAAATGCTAATTTGAGAAAGCACTTTTCATGACAAGAATTACTCTTGGAGGATTTTTCAATTCCTCGCAAGAGGCAGTACCCATGAAAACTTTTTTTTTTAATTAGGGTGGCACAGGCAGGGATTGAACCCAAGACCTCTGGCGTGACAGCCGTACACACTTTTTTTGTTTTGTAATTCATTTTTATTAATTCAATCTTAAAACTATCTTAAAAAAAGAGGCTGGGATGCGACCCACACTGATAACTTCCCATCCCGTCTATCGATTTGTCTTGCTTAAAAGTTTGTCTAAATGTATCAATTCTTGCCAAATTTGCGTTCTATTTTTTTTAGATTTTATTTTTTATTTATGAAAAAACGGACTGTTGGATTTTTATAAAAAAATTACTGAATATAAAAACCAATATTTTCTGTGAAATAAAATAAGTTTGAAGCCAATATTTTTAATTTTTGAAAAGCTATTTGAGCCGAAAATCAATTTTTACCAACTTTTATTAATTTTTTTGTTTAGGTTTTTATTTTTTGTAAAAAAACTGTCAATTCGATTTTTCTCAAAATTTGTCCTAATGTTGAAAACAATATTTCTTATAAGTTAAAATTAGTTAGAAGCCATAATCTCAAATTTTTGAAAAGATATTTAAGTCGAAAATCAATTTTTACCAACTTTTGTTAAATTTTTTTTTCGGTTTTTAATTTTTTGTAAAAAAACTGTCAATTCTATTTTATTCAAAATTTTACTGAATGTTGAAAACAATATTTTTTGAAAGATAGAAGTAGTTTAAAGCCAATATCTCAAAGTCTTGAAAAGATATTTGAGTCAAAACTCAATTTTTACCAACTTTTTTTTTATTTTTTTTTAGGTTATTATTTTTTGTAAAAAAACTGTCAATTCGATTTTTCTCAAAATTTTATCAGATGTCAAAAACATTATTCTTCGTTGCACAAAATTGTTTTGGAGATGAAATCATATTTTAGTCGTAAAATTTTCGAAGTGACAAATTTTTTTTTTCAGTTTTTTTGATTTATAAAAAAAACCGTTAATTGAATTTTTTTCCAAAAATATAATTGTTTTGTATCACGTTACGATATATAATATAAAATTTAATTCAAGTCTCTAGCGTCATTGGTTCATGAGATATTTAGGGTTAACCAAAATTTTCACCTTTTTTTTAAACTGCTATGGTAAAAAAACCACCCACGCAATTTTCTTGAGAGCCCTTTCTGCATCTTTCTGCCTTATTATCTGTATAACAAAATTTATTTGAAGTCGATATCTCTCCTGGTTCTTGAGCTATGGACGACGAAAAAAACGTCGCGAACGTACGGACGTACGGACGTACGTACACACGCACGCACAGACATCTTTCTAAAAATCTTTTATTTCGACTCTAGGGAGCTTGAAACGTCGAGAAATGTCAAAATTTTCAATTTGACAAATCGGACCCATTACAATAACTTCCTATGGGAAGTTAACTAGACAAAATTCATAAAACTAGCCTAATTAACCATAACTTACAACTAACATACTTTTCCCATACGAACACTCTAAGTTAAACTATAACACTTAATACTAATGCCTTTCGGCCCTAAGATGTATTTTATTTCAACTTAATTTTACTTATTTTTGTATTTATTAGAAAATTTGAAAAAAAAACTAATTCCAACATCTTTCTTTATTTTTACTCAAAAATTACATAAAATAAGGGCCTTATATAAAGCTTAAAACTATAACTTAAACTACCTATTCTACCTATAAACTACTTAAAACTAGAACAACCACAGCAGCAAATTTAACTATCTAACACTTTTTTGTTTTTCTTTTTTTTCCATTTTTTTTTTTTTTTTTAAATTTATTTTTTTTATTTTTGTAATCATTTTTTTTGTGCCACCATGCCTATTCTACTTAAAAATACACCCTTAAACTATAAAACAAGTATGTAAGCTAGCCAAGGCTTAAAACCTCATCCCGACTACCCACTATCAAGTGCCGATTGAAGCCACCAAAACTGGTTCTGCTGCTTCACCCTATCATCAGTTCGGTCCCGTTCAGACACAGCCCTACTGAACCGAAGGAGCTCTGCTCCGCCTTGTGCCATAACGTCCCGATTGTACAGGAGTCGCCTATCCACGGTTCGTCGTCTGACGTGGTAGATTAGCGGACCTGCCAATCCTGTATCAGACCGCATCTATCTAAAAAGAGGAATGCCTTGGTGGAATGAAGCCGCTCAAGCTTGCACTATCAAAATACTCGTCGTTCGGATTGAACGCCCCGAAAATAAACGAGTTTTATCACGAAATTGTCAATTCTGTTGATTCGAGCCCCGTTGTATAGGACCTCGTTTGAATAGTAATGCACGAAAGAAGATTCGGCTGTTCGATATAAGCCGGCTCAGCGTCGGAAACACTGCCGCTCGAAAACCCGAAACTTCTCCATCTGGGAAGGGGCAACGTTGAACCACACAGGACAACCATAAACCATTATCGGCCGTATGAGGACCATGTAGAAAATTACCTTCACTCTGGGGTCAAGCCGACTGCTTTAAAACAGCCGTTTCGTCAGAGTGAAGGCTCCTCAGGCCCTGGCCAGATCAGCATTTATATGTCAGAACATCACCTGTGCATTGTTGTTTTGCTTTATTCCATTGGATATCAGAAACGAGTTTAGACGCAGCATGAATTGTGTCATGACCCGCCTTGAACCCGGAACTGTTTATCTGGAATTATTTTGTTGTCCGCAGCCCACTTAGTCAAAGCCCTATTGATGATCTTTTCGAAAACTTTGCTGATGCTATGGGAGAAGACTTATCGACCGGAGATTTGACGGGTTGGAGTTGTCCTTTCCCTTTTTCGGGAGAGGATGAACCACAGCGGTCTTCCAATGCACTGGATAATATGCATTATTCAGTCAGCCGTTGAAGATTATTGAAGAGTGTGGTGTAAATGTCAATTGCCTCCATCGGTAAATGTCTTAGTACAACGTTGGATATACCATCGGCACCTGCTGACTTTTTGTTTTCTATTGAATTGAAGATGAGCTGAAGCTCAACCTTCGTCACTAACTAGGGAGCCCTACACACTAACCACCATGCCACGGATACTATGCGACCTTAAAACCTTTTAAATACTAATTCTCGTTTCTAAAGGGTAAAATAGTTCCATCTTAAAACACAACTTCAGAGAAAATTGTCTAGAAAATTGTGCACTGAGACGTATGCTCACTTTTTTAATTGAATGTTTTTTAACACTTAAGCCACAACAACAGTGATTAAAACCCTCAATCAGACTCAATAGAATCTTTCAATCAAAGCCTTCTTTCATTCTCTTCGAAAAATATATTATTAAGAATTGAAAACAAACCCATGAAACAACAATTGATGTGAATAAGCCCAGTTTCGTTCATCATACTCGATTATTAAAATATGTATATGTATTAAAATATGTAGATTTATTCAAGTAACTTTCCTGAAATAAAAGAACAAAAATAATATGTACATGTACAAGTATATAAGTATACAATCCAGTCGTGCACTCTATTTTAAATTAAAGTCGACAACTTACCTTTGCTTCATCACCTTGAAGCTTGGATAGGGATACCATAACCATTTCTATTTTGAGTAAACTGTTTTGCATACATGAATCTCTTTCTCGTTAGGTAAGTTTGATGCATATACATAATATACCTTCACCTTCATCGTATTTTTCTCTTCTCGATGAAAGAACATCTCTTTGATGCTGCAATGTAACTTTAGGCAATTTGAGTGAGTATGATTTTATGCAAATGTGTTTTTTTCAAAAAAACACTGAAAATTCTTTAGAAAGTTTAATTTTTGAACTTTGTATTCTTTCTCCAAAAATAACAAAAACAAAAAAAAAAATAGGAAAAAGTCTTTTGATGTTTTTATGATGGTGAAGGAAAAAAACAATATTCATCACAATACTATACAAAGTTACACACAAAAATATATACCTATATATGTACATATATGTATTGTATATAGTGTATAGGTGTGCCTCTATCAAGATTTATCCAAAAGAAGATTTGATATTAAAGTGAAATATAGATACATTCTTTACAGGAATTTCATTTTATCGATTTAAAATTTGTTAAAGAAATCTTTTACGTTAGTTATTCAAGATATTTTCGGATTGAACAATGAACAAACAAATAATGATTCGAAGATTCAAATGTGCTATCATACCAACCCTCGTTTTTGCGTATTTGCATAATGAAAGGTAAATGAAAACAAGGACCTATGGAGGTATTAGGTAAGAATGATGTGGATTATTTAATTCTATAGTTTTAAGAATATTGAAAAGATATTTTCTTAGGATTAAAGGGCAGGATATGAAACCCTTAAACATTGCAAGAAGGAGGCTGTTTTCTTTTTTTAAATTGAATAATTTAAAAAAAAAAATATTTCAATATTATATTTGTATTTTATATTGATGAGTGAGGTCTTACACAAGGACTTATCTTTAATATTAAGACCAGGAAAATAAGACTTTCACTTAACAAAATATAATAAAAACAAAATTTCAAAATAGATATTTTTTTGGAAACCACTATAACTACTTTCAGATTTTTTTATTACTATCCACAGCCAAATCGAACATTTAGATTTTATTGTAAAGCGAGTTTTAATTATCAGCTGATAAGTATTGTAATTCAGCCTTTGATTATTAATAAAATTGAGCAATTTTTACTAATTATTCATTTTCTTATTATTCAGAATAACTAAATGTTGAAATTTCATTTTTATAACTGACTATATACCTACTAGTGAAATAGTCACTTGCATTCCACCCCTTAAACATTTTAATCGTGATATTTATACATACAATGTCCATCAGATTACCCTTGCGCGCCCAACTTCGGTTATACTATTAAGTACAGAGATTAATTTCTTAACCGAACTACAGGAATGTGGAATGCCTTGCCACGCTCTATCTCTTACTATCAATGTTCAAGAATTAATGTACGTCAACACCTCCTTTCCAACCCTTTTGTCATTTCCTAATGCTAACACTACGTTTTGGTTTTACAATATTAAAATAATAAAATATAATCTTTAAATGTTTACGACTGGTTTGAAGTGCAAAGAGTACATTATATTAAAAATTAGATGTATTTCGTTCATAATGCACCACGGACAAAATTTTCAGCGATCGATATTTCGATAAAAACGGCTACAAACAACATCACTCGTTCAATATAGGCTCCGAGGTCTTCTAAATACGAGACTGACTTATTAACACCACTTATGGAAATTAGTCACATAAAAACTCTAAGAGTCCTAAATCTCTTAATCTAAAGGGTTTTTCAATTGGCGCGGGTAGATTTAGGTGCCCCGTGGCGGCCATTTCGTTTTGGTGACATCTGTCAAATCTTTTGTTAATTATTCAGTTGTTTATGCCAAATCACCGTGTCAAGTTACACGAATGAACAGCACGTTCAAATGATAAAACTTTATTATCAAAATGAGTGGTCGTTAACGCAAACGTTGCGTGCATTGCGCCCATTTTACGGTAAACGTGGTGGCCCTTCGCAGTCCACTCTTCAACGTTTGGTGGCCAAATTTGAGACGACCGGTTTAGTAAACAATCAGCCAACACCCGTACGTTCAAGGAACGCAAGATTGGCCGAGAATATCGCCTGGCCGCGGTCCGTGAAATTGTACAGCAGAACCCTAGGCAGTCTATTTATCGCCGTGCACAAGAACTCGGTCTTGGTGAATTTTGCGTCGGGACTTGGGCCTACACCCGTACAACATCCAACTGACCCAGGAGCTCAAAGTTCATGACCATAGAATCGTTTGGAAGAGGACCCCAATTTTTGACGAAAAATCATCTTTAGTGACAAGGCGCATTTTTGGATGAATTGCTGTGTTAACAATCAAAATTGCCGTAATCACCAGGTGATAATGCATCCTCAAAAAGTTACCGTTTGGTGTGGATTTTGGGCCAGCGGCGTAATTGGTCCGTACTTTTTTTGAAAACGACGTTAGTGAGGTGGTCACAGTCAACAGCGAGCGCTACATAACGATGATAACTAATTTCTTATGGCCCATATGGACCTAGACGACATGTGGTTCCAGCAGGACGGCGCGGCGGGCGCGGCGGCGCTACGTGCCACACAGCAAACGCCTTACGAGGGTAAGGTTATCTCTCGCAGGGGTAATGTGAATTGGCCATAAAGGTAATGCGATTTGACCCCGCTAGACTTTTTCCTTAAAGTCGCAGGCCTATGCAAATAAACCACAATCGACCGATGCCCTAAGGGTGAACATAACACAGGCCATGCATCGTTCAAATTTAGCCGGATCTATGCGGAAGAGGCATTAAAAATTGGATCACTCGGATCGGTGCCAAGGTAAGAATCCGAGGCGGCATTTGAATGATGTCATATTAAACACTTAATGGCATACATGCGCCTTTCAAATAAAAAAATAATTTTGATAATACCTAACACACAGCTTGTTTTTTATTGTTGTTTATCTATTTCAACATGTACTTGCCCTTATTGAAAAGCCCTTTAGTTTCCGATATAAACTATATCATTGCTTGATGTAATGTACAATATTAGATGAACCTCTAACATAATTTTTCTTCTGTCTATAGAATTGTAAGGAACACTTTTTATTTTTTGTATAAATGAATCCTTTAATTGATTTCTGATTTCATTTCATTATATGCGATAACTTTGAAATTTTTATTTCTATAGAGATTTCCGTTGATTCTAACGTGACAATAACTTTTCGCTTTTCAGTTTGTCAGACTATATTTTAAACATGAAAAGTAAAAATAAAACCTTGCAATTAATTAGTATTTTGAAAACTTGCAAAAGTAAATCTAAGATTGTGTTTATTAAGATCAAATATGCATTTAAAAAATTGGTGAATCAATATCTATAATGGTACCTTCAACACATCCAGGTACATAAGGAAATTCTCCTTGAGAACAAAATTGCAAGGCTACGTGCGTCTGTACAATTTTGTGCCCAGCAAATGGTGTTAGAAAGAAATTCATCAATGATGATGTTTGACACTTGATGAACTACTTTGTAGACGGTTGCTTTGCTTATTCCGTGCATAGTGTACATAAAATTTGTTGCAAATGACTTTAACACATATTCCTTTGGCTATTGAATTGTAATTTATATATCATATTTGCAAATGAAAATTTCTCTTTGCATATTACTTAAAAGCTTTTAAAAATTCTAAATAATGGGTTATCCATTTTGCGGTTTGAAAAGTTTAGGGCTGGAATTCGACATCTGTCAAACTAAATTGTTCGACCAATTTGTTTTTGTCAGTTGAAAGTCTGAAATTTACGAAAATAGATCGTTTAACTATCGCACAGCGCATAAAAATTGTTAAAACCTACTACTAAAATGGTGATTCTGCCACAGCCAAATATCGTGCCTAAAGAGGAGATTATGGTTTACATAATCGTCCAACTACGTTAGCAATTGCCAAAATGGTGAAGAAATTTCAAGAGACTGGATTGGTTACAGATATTGCTAGGCCTGTGCAATGTGCATTCTCATATCGCTCGTACCACTGAAAATATCGCTGCTGTAAGTGAAAGTGTTGCCGAAGACCCAAATGTGTCAATTCCTTGTCGTTCTCAGAAATAATGACTGTCTTACGGCTCATTATGGCATATTTTGCATTTGGATCTACACCTAAATCTATATGAAGTCCAGCTCACACAACAACTGAAGCCAGCTGACCATTCGCAACGTGCGTGTCGTCGCGGTCATAGATACGTGGAATGGGTGTTTGAACAACAGGCGATGGACGGCGATTTTCGAACAAAATTTTCTTCAGCACCGAAGCACATTTCTCACCCGGTGGGTACATATGTTAATAAATTTTATTTGAAGTTCTGAGAATCCTTAAGTAATTGAAGAGAAGCCATTACACCCACAAAAAGTCACTGTTTGGTGCGCTCTTTGGTCCGGAGGTGTGATTGGACCTTATTTCTTCGAAAACTACGATAGAACGACTGTGACCGTAAATTCGGAGCGTTATGGTCATATGATAACTGATTGATTTCTGCCTACTATTGAAGAATACGACTTGGAGAATATGTAGTTTCAACAAGACGATGCCACATGCCACACAAGTCGAGCGAATATGCCTTTATTGCAAGAGACATTTCCTGGGCGCTTAATTTCTCGTCGTGGCGATATCAACTGTACACCAAGATCATCCGATTTGACACCGCTGGACTTTTTTTGTCATTCTACGGAAAAGAAGGTGTTTATGCAATAAACCTTTAACTCTTGATCACTTAAAAACCAACATTCGGCTGAAATGTGTCAAAAAGTGCTCGAAAATTACCTCAAAAGAATCGATGCTTACAACTTTTCGCGCGGTGGTCGTTTAAATGATGTAGTCTTTCACACATAATGTCATCGCTCAAACTTTATAATAAAAAGGAAATATGTATCATGAAAAAAAAATATTTTATATGTGTTTTATTTATGTTTACTTTTGAAATATCAAAATGGATAACCCTGTATTGTTTGCAAAGTTAATTGTTTGGTGAAACAAAAAGAACAAATACTTTGCAAAATTATAAACTTTTCACTTTTTAAAAAAGACTAAGTACTTTGCAAATTTGAGTTTGGTAAAACGTATTTTTCAAAAAGGAAAACTTTTTAATTCAAAAATGCTTTGTAAATTAAAAGTGGAAAGTTGCAAAGTGAAAAGTAAATAGTGTTTGGTGAAATAGGGTCCAGGTGTCAATTCAGCAAAGAGTTACTTTCTTACATGGGATGGTCTCTTTTTCAGCATGATGAAGATGGTAACACCGACTCCTATCCGTCTCTCAAAATTGCCGCCAAAAACTCAGAAGCTTTGTAATATAAAATATTTATTTGTAAACTTCTCCGTGAGAGAATGTTTGAGATGAGATGGTTTGCATGCGATGCAAGTACAACATATGGAAGGATTATGGTTTTCGAAGCATTAAATTTTACACGGTTTTTGATTCCCCATTGGACAATGCTGTCAAGATCGGAATTTAATGAGCTTATCAAATGCCGCATTGCTAACTAAAGGTATTGTCACCAGCGAACCAATTTAGAGGGTTACGTGTTTGTAAAGTAGTGCCCAACATACAAAAGACTATGATTTAAAACTCAAGACGAAATCTGATATTACAAAGAATTTTTTTTAAATTTATTTCATACTAGTTTTACCCGCGACTTTGTCCGCATTAGATAGTTTTTTTTGGATAGGAGTGTGAAAAAACCTGAGCTGTACTTTTTTGTACGTATGTTTGAATTGTGCCGAGATGGATGAGGCCATACTAAGTGTGATTGTCATAGGTTAGGTTAATACATTTTAAGAAGAAGATAGGTTACTGCAATACATTTTTATATACGACTTTTTTTGTTTTTCCTTACTTGGCCAGAACGTAAAGATTTTGTAGGGTTTGAGACTCGTGAGCACGCTACATATAATTGTCCATAGGAAAAACAGTTTTTTTAATTTTTCCCATGGGAATGTGTTATTCTCCCGAGGTCAAAAGTAAATCATGTCCTTTCTTAAGTCTCAAACTATCTCCTTACCAAATTTCATTTAAATCTGTTCAGTAGTTTAGGCGTAAAAGCGCTCGGGCCCACCTGAATTTTCCCATGGGAATGCGTAATTTTCCCGGGGTAAAAAGTAGCCTATGTCCTTTCTCGGGTATCAAAATATCTCCATACCAAATTTCATGCAAATTGGTTCAGTAGTTTAGGCGTGATTGAGTAACAGACAGACAGAGTTACTTTCGCATTTATAATATTAGTATATATTTGTTAATTTAATTACTTGTGTATTTTTTCAATGAGATAAAGACTCAAATTTTACTCAGCTGTAGTACGATTACCTTTCAGAATAAAACAAAAAAAGTATCTTTGCGAGTCTTCAAAAACAGATAAAGAAAAGAAAATTCAAATCTTACTTTTCATTCAGGTTCTCATCGTTCATTAGCATCAAATCGCTTTTTTGGTTCCCATTTTAATAATTAGTTATAAGAAATAGTTTTGTTTTTGTAACCTGACTTGACTTAGTTACTGAGAGTTTTTGTTCCAACAAACTTTAAAAAATCTCAAATTCCATGTTCCATAGTAGTTGATTGGCCAGGATATGCTTAATTTCACGAGTTGTAAGCTTATTGAATATTGAAATAAAAACAAATCTTAAACATTTTTCATCTTAATTATGTAAATATTTTTTTTTTAAAATTTAATTCTTAAAATTTTTATCGTTTACGTACAATTTTTTTTTGTTTCATTCATTGATTTGAAATTAATTATTATTTATTTACAAAATTCTTATATTAACTGCAATCTAAATAATTTTTAATAATATTTATATTATATTCAATTTTAATTTTTAATACTTAAATAGACAATAAAATATTATTTTATACTAAAAACTATAATCATAATAATTATAACCTTATTAATATATGTTATTTTTATTTTTAGTTTTGTTATTTATATCAAGATAAATTATACTATGTTTAGTTAGTTTTTTTACTAAGTACCTTAATTTTCTTATGACATTTTTTTTATATTTAATAAATATATTTTATAATATTAAACAACTATTTTTTGTTTTTGTTTTTTAATTTTATTTTATATTATATTACAAAATCATACAAAATATTTAACATTTATACAATATTCATTATTACAGTTGGTATATTAGTACTATTTACTCATATGGTAACGATTGAGTTTAATTTTTGTTTGTGTGCGTTAAAATACAAAACTCTAAATATTTAATGATAAATTAAAAAATAAGGATTACAAGAAAAAAAAACATTTATATTTAACAAATGTTCAAGAAAACTTAATGATAGGTTTATTTAATATTATATGTTGATAGGAACTAAATCTTCATCATTGTTAACTTCTCTTGAATTCGTTTCATTTGAAAAGTGCTGAAAAATTGCGATAAAAATAAAAAGAACAAAATATATTGGAGTTTTATAAAAATGTGGTTTATTTTTTTTTTTCATTTAAGGGATATTATAATTTTCTTACAAAAAAAGTTAATATTTTTAATTTTCATTTATTTCAATTATGTATAATTGATTTACAACAAAAAATTTAAGTTAAACATGCAAATTAATTAATTAGACATTTTAGGTTTGTGGTGTTGACTTTACTTATTTTTTGTGTATAATAAAAAGCTCGAAGATAAGTTATGTATTTGTTTATGGACTGCGAAGTTAAATTATGATTACTGACCATCAAATAAAAAGAAAAAACTCCTTAGCTTTTAAACTGCCACTAAATTAATTGATAATAAAAAAGGAACACAAAATATGAACCTAATATTATAACCCTAAGTGTGATATTGTGTATTTTATAGAGTTGGATAAAATGTATTACCAAAAGTAAGTACCAATTACTTGTAATTGAAATGTCCAAACACTATTTCAGTTCTTTAAAATGTAATAGAAGAATTTCAATTACTAATAAATAATTTGTAATTGTAATTTCTAATAATTTGTAATTGAAAAGCCTCAGTTACTAGAAATTTAATTACATAAAATGTAATTGGAAACGCAAGTAATGATCAAAAAACAAGAATGGATACTTTTTTTTGGCAATCACTACACAAAACCGTAATAAAATATTATTTTCGTTAACTAAATTTTACGCGACATTACAAAATAATTTCGTGAAATACTAAGTTCTTCTATGTGTGTCACTTTGAATCAATAAATATGTAGATAAGGAACTCATCTTCCTTGATTGTAATTTTAAAGATTCCTGTCATAATTGACTGAGGACTACAAAAATGGCTATAAGGGATTTATCCACGGATATATTAACCAATAGGATTCGACTCAAATTTTTATTTTTTTGACCAAGCTAAAGGGAGTGAGGTAAATAGTTTTGGAAACATTTAAATTTTATTTTGTGTTTTCGCTTAAGATAATTTGGTGGCTAAGGCTCATAATTTATGACGCCTTTATAGAGAAATACCCAATAAACGCAAAACTAACTTTCACATTGTAGTACCCGTGGCATAATGGCTAGTGCGTTTGACTGTCATGCCAGAGGTCTTGGGTTCAATCCCTGCCTGTGCCATCTAAAATTGTTTTCACGGGTACTGCCTCTTGCGAGGAATTGACAAATTCTCCAAGAGTAATTCTTGTCATGAAAAGTGCTTTCTCAAATTAGCCTTTTGGATTCGGCTTAATAATTGTAGGTACCATTTATTCCTGGCAACATTACTCGCACACAGGAATGGTTGAGAGTTGTAAGTCACGAGGTCCTAGTTCTCAAACGGACTGTTGCGCCACCTAATTTATTTATTTATTTAGCTTTCACATTAGCGGTTGTTTGCTCTCGATAATTTCACCAATTCCATCTTTAAGGTCTTGTGTCTATTTGACAGGGTGTAAATTACAGAATCGTTGGTTGAATATTTTCTGGTAAAATTGTCATTGTTTCGTTGCTTGTGTGAAATTTAACAATTTCAATAAGTCGTTGAAGCGTTATCGTTTTATATTTTAGTAAGGGTTTGGGTTTTTAACATTGTGCAGTGCAAGACTTTTCCGTTTACATTTAGGCCAGATGTACATAAATCACCGATAAAATTATTTTTAAGGAAAAAACAGGCTTTATAAATAAAAATTTAAGTTTACCAAAATATAGTGAAAATTGTTTGAAATTATTTTCAGGGTTCCTTGTTTCGTTTAATATTTTTAACTATTTTTTTAAACAGTTTTTAAAATCACTCAATTGAAATTAATGCAGCTGACATAAACATTTTGCTGATTGTCACAATTTCTTGTATTTTATTTGTTCTGTGCTTTTTAATAAAATAAATATTAAATATACATACATAAGTGTTTTTCCATTTGAGTGTGTTAATGTATAAACGTTGACTTGCCTAAGGCAGTTTTCAAAAATATCGGTTTTAAAATACTGATGTTTCTATGGGCTGAAGAAAAGTCCCAAATGTGTCTTGAAAGTTTTTCAGGAACATTATTTTACTAGAAATATTTTGAGGAAGACATGCTAAAAATTGTTTCAAAGGTTTGCCTGTTTCTTTAGAAGTTGCAACTTTCCACAAATCAAGTATCTTCTCTTATTAAAACTGTTCTCCTTGTTTAATTAAAATCACTTGAAAATCTCAAATGTAAAACAGTGATATTCAATTATCGACAAGTGATTTTCAGAAACTGCAATTTTCATTTTGAATGGATTTTTTTAGGAGATTATTAATAGATACCCTTAACATGTTACGTTTACACAGTCCAAGTGTTAGGAAAAAAGGGATGTATTTAAGAGGAGATGCAAATTTGCCTTAAGGATTAGAATATCAGAGTTGGGTAAAGCATTCCACATACTCGATGTGCGGTTAAAAAAAGAAAATCTAGACTTGACAAAAGGTCCAAAATAGAGCTAAAGGCTAAACTGAGCATTACTGGAAGTGCGAGTATTATGGCTGAATTGTTTGAGGGGGGAATGCAACTGAATCTTTCGACAGAACACTTAATTAATGTATGAATATTTCAGTACCAAAATATGTCTCATTGTCATTCTAGAGGGGGGACTGATTCAACCCTTCATGAACCCGCAACCCTGACTCGAATGCTTACATGGGGTGTCTCCGTCCCTTTTTCTGCTCGAAAGACCACAAACATTATTTTTGAAAATATAAGTGAATCAGCAAAAGAAAAATTGCGGCGGTGTTCTAGTTATGTTAAAGTTCTATTGCCTATCATTTTAAAAGCTTTTGTTTGGATTCTATCTAAAAGACTTAAACTTGTTTGAGGGGCACCTGCCCAAATACGCGAATCATATTGAAGTTTTGAACGAATGAAGGCTTTGTAAATTAAAGCCAGATGAAAAAAATGAACAATTTCTTGCACCGTCACGTCGGAGAAATCCTAAGCACCTAGCAGCACTTTTGGCTATGTGGAATATGTGATCATTCCATAAGAGGTGATATGTGATACACATACCGAGACGAGAACTGAAAGTTGATTAGTTTCCTAGAATTTAATGAGCTTATCATAAGCTGCCATTGAAGTTTCACATCCAAAGGACAAGGATGTAAAAATAAAATATGATATAAAAAGTTGATGGTACTGTCATCAGCGAGATATTTTAATGCATTAGAAGTGGCAGACAAAAGATCGTTTATGAATATAAGAAAGAGAGTTGGAGATAACACGGAACCCTGAGGTACACCAGCATTTATTTTATTAGTTCCAGACTTGAAACCATAAAGTCGGTCACAATTCGTTTAATAAAGGATTTTGTTTCTGTGCTGAACTTTAAATTCGACTTAGATTTCCTTGTCTTAAATGTCCATTTGTGTTCTTTATATATGTACATACTTGAAAAATGCTTAATGAGAACTATTAATAGATTATGTTAAATAACTTGGTCTGACGAAAAGTTTGGTAACCTCTATCCAAAACGTCCGTGCCGAAAAACTTTTTCTTATGACGAAAATTAGTATTGGAGTAGAAAAAAATTTGATGGTGAAGGCAAGGACTAACTCTTACACCACGGGAACTGCCAATAACCTTAAGTTACAAGTTCAATTAAAACTATTCTTTCAATTCAATTCTTTTTTTTTGAAGAAGAAGAAAACGTGGTTGATTTTCTAATTATAACAAACTGGATGAGGATACCTTGAGAGACTTGTTGATAAGGCTTGTGGTAAAATGTTGTTGGGTAAAAATGTTCACAAAAAGTATTGACTTAGAACTTAATTGAGTTTTTGGTAAATTGTAAAACTAAATACCTGCAAACAAATTTAATGAAATAAATAAATAAATTAAGTGACGCAACAGCTCGTACAGAGCCAGGGCTTAGCGACTTAGAACACTTAACCATTCCTATGTACGAGTAATAACAAGAATGGAGGGGACCTACAGTTTGTATGCCGAATGCAAACGACTAATTTTAGAAAGCACTTTTTATGACAAGAAATATTGTTGGAGGACTCGAAAACTGCTCGCTTATTAGGTGGCAAAGGCAGGGATTGAACCCAAGGCTTCTAGTAATTCAAGATTACTCTGATTTGCTCATAACAAACGTAGCAAATTTGACAAAAACATATGTAAATTACTGGTGTCGGCAGCAAAACCTTGTTGAATGTAAGAAAAACATATCTTTATAACTACATATTTATAGTTTGATTAATTAAATGTTTGTTAGTTTTCAACAAGTGTATCTTCACTTTGGTGAAAAGTTCGGTTAGTGGGATTGAAGTTTTTATTTAATCTGGGTTGACACTCTGTATGGAAAAAACGAAATAACGTTTTCCCTTATTCTAACAATTTGCTAAGTGTAACTTAAGAAACCAACGCATTCAATCGCACGTATTACAGAATCTTTAATATCGTTATCGCACAATTTCTTTCGTTTTTGACAAACGAGATATGGTATTTTAAACTATCGTTTTCTTGCTGCTTTTTGTGGATTATTTTCCCAGATTTTCCTACTAAATTTTTTTCAGAGCCAATATTATTGATCTTATTGGTCAAGTGGTTTATAGATACTTAGTTTGATAATTAATAATAATAGACTTAAGCTAAATAAACACGATTGATAGGTCTATCAATATTGGAAGATTTTTCGCAAACAATTTTTCCCAATTTTCTAACAACCATGTTACTATCCCAATCGGCCCATTTCCTATACAAAAAAAATGTCAGACTTCTTGCAACCGTTTGAATTCGTCTTGTATTTTCAAATATTTGGACGATTGTCCACTAAATGGATATTGAATGATATTTTTACTAACAATCCAATAATCCAATTTTCAATTGGCAGAAAGTATTTGAAAGTATTTAAAAGAATTGAACATTTACGAAAATGTGTCCTTGCTGTTTTTATACAAAACAAAAACAAAGTTCTCCAATCCACCGAATCCAAATCTGATAAATATGCTACAAAAGATAGGCGTTTTCGATGGCTTCATTATAGTTTCACGTTTTTTTTTTTTTATTTTTTATTTTTAAAATGATGTTGCACGAACTGTCATCTCTGTCATATGTCAAGGTAATTGTCTTTCAATGGGTCTACTAATTGTTTGTTTTCTAAAGTCTACCAACCGTGTAAACAGATAATTTTTAATTGGAAGACAACAAAATGTTGACACTTGTCAGCCAATTTTCTACCAAAAAATTGTCAAATATTTGGATAAATCACCCAACCGTATAAACGGACAATTTTCACTTGATATCAAAATTGTAAATTGTCATCTAATTGGATTTTACATTTTGGAAGACTAATGACTAATTCCAAGCAATCTTGGAAGATCTTCCAACTGTGTATACTTATCTTAACTCTCAAAACGTGCGCATTTATAACCAAAATTATGGTCCGGTTCCAAACACCCAACGAAACAATTAATTTATCGAAGAAAACGTCGCGGTCCTAGGCCTGTGGATGGTATAGCTCCAAATCATGCGATTTAAAACTGCTACAATATTTTGTATATGAGTTTATAACGCGTTATCCATTTTTCGGTTCAAAAATATAGGGCTGGAATTCGACATCTGTCAAACTATGTTGACATTTACGAAAATGGATCGCTTAACTATCACACAACGCATACAAATTATTAAAACCTACTACAAAAATGGTGATTCTGCCACATCTACATATCGTGCTTTACGAGGAGATTATGGTTTACATAATCGTCCAACTACGCAAGCAATTGTCAAAATTGTGAAGCAATTTGAAGAAACTGGAATGGTTACAGATATTGTAAGGCCTGTTTTGCTCGTACCACTGAAAATATCGCTGCTGTAAGTGAAAGTGTTGCCGAAGACCCAAATGTGTCGATTCCTCAGGAATTAGGACTGTCTTACGGCAGATTATGGCGTATTTTGCATTTGGATCTACACATATGTATATAAAGTCCAGCTCACACAACAACTGAAGCCAGCTGACCATTCACAACGTCATAGATACGTCGAATGGGTGCTTGAAATATGTACAAGCGGTGGAGACGGCAATTTTTGAACAAAATTTTCTTCAGCGACAAAGCGCATTTCTCACTCGTATTTGGGGGTTCTGAGAATCCTCAAGTAATTGACAAAAAGTCACTGTTTGGTACGCTCTTTGGTCTGGAGGTGTGATTGGAGCTTACTTCTTCGAAAACGACGATGCAAAGACTGTCAATTCAGAGCATTATAGTCATATGATAACCGACTTTTGTTTTACTGCTATTGAAGAATATGATTTGGAGAATATGTGGCACCGCCGGACTTTTTTTTTGGGCTACGTCAAATACCGTGTTTATGAAACTAAAACCTTTAACTCTTGAGTACTTACAAGTTATGGCTGAAAAACCGCCAAATATGTGTCAAAAAGTGCTCGAAAATTTTCTCAAAAGAATCGGTGCTTGCAACAATTCGCGTGGTGGTCATTTTAATGATGTAGTATTTCAGAAATAATGTCAACGTTCAAACTTTATAATAAAAAGGAAATATCATGAAAAAAAATATTTTATGTGTGTTTTATTTACGTTTACTTTTGAAAGCGCAAAATGGATAATTCTGTATAATTTCGCTTGTCTACGCAGAAAGGCCAAAGCAATTGATGCCTTTGATTACAACAAAAAGTGGTCCAAAATTTTGACTTCGCTTGGCTTGGAATTTATTTGATTCAGACGCTGCGATCACTTGCCCGAAATGATTTTTAAAACATAATGGAAGACCCTTATCTTTGTAATAAAGCTAAATTCTTGGTCATAAAATGCTATTTTATACACACTGAAAAAAAAACCCTTTCTACCCGAACAAAAAGCTTTTATATTCATTTGGTGTGATGATTTAAAAGACAAAAAAAAAATAAAAACAAGGTTTAAAGTTTCTTAAAGTGATTGGGAAGATCTACCATAGAGGGGTTTGGTAAAGTGAAATACAAAGTAACACAAACGAATCAAGTATCACTTATACCCCTATGCACCTTGTTTTTATATTGAACGAAGTAAGGACTATAGAGGGTACATAACAAGTGCATAGAAAAGAAAAGTTGTTTGTATTGATTCATTTTTTATTTTAAATTTTTAATTAAATTAATTTTGTTCATTCAATGTGATTTAAAGTATATTTACACATGTACTTATATACTATCTACTACAAGAAAAATAAAAAGAAAATTACAAGCCAAATTAATAATATTACAATCTAAATATTTGTTGCCCAAAAATAAATTAATTTATGTCAGTGCCAATTTATATAATTTTTTTTTTTAAATATCAAAAACGAAATGTAAACATTTTAGACTATATTTTAGTAATCTATATATATAATTTTTATTTGATTTCTCAAAACTGATTTTTGTTCTATTTTTTATTTACTTTCAATTCAATATCAATAAATTAAGTTATGTTTCTATTTGACTTTGTCTCTTTGAATCTCTGTTTGAAATATTATACGAGTACTATGCTGCTGGCGTTTGAATAATATAGTACATAAAATATAATTTATGTATCCGAGGAGTTTATGTTTTGTTTTTAAAGTGGTTGATTGCTGTTGATGTGTCGAATATTTTAGATTTGAATTTTGGTATTTCATTTTTTAAACACATTCAGTTCCTAATTTGTAGAGTGGCTCTTTGGACTAAAAATAGAAATAAAAGAAAAGAAAAATTCAAATTAAAAAATATGTTAAAATGCAAAGTTAAAAAAAGTAACAAATAAAAAATAAAATTTGTAAATTTTATATCTTAAAAATGGGTTGGGTTCGAAATCCTGTATGGCTCATAATACTGTATTTAAAATACTGTATCTCAAAATACTGTATTTCAAAATACTGTATGTACAAAATACTGTATGATCAAAATACTGTAGCTCAAAATTCTGTATCTTAAAATTCTGTATACCAAAATTCTGTATTTCAAAATGCTGTAAATAGGCTGACAAATAAAAATCGTTTTGATAATGTAAAAAAGTGCGCACTTTTTTACATTATCGAAACGATTTGTATTTGTCAGCCTATTTACAGCATGTTGAAATAATGATATAATGTAGGTACATTATGTACATACATAAATCGAGTTCTGCTTTTGTTATTCTCTATAATGGAAGCTTAAGAGCGGAATCTTGCAAAAATACAGTATTTTTAGATAATGTTTTGCTCATACAGCATTTTGAGAAGAAGAATTTTGAGATACAGTATTATCAGATACAGTATTTTGATAACACAGCATTTTGAGATACAGTATATTAACCATACAATATTATGAATATACAGTATCATACAGTATGATACAGAATTTTAACCATACAGTATTTTAAAATACAGCATTTCGAGCCGCTCCCCTTAAAAATACTTGGAAATGACTTTTAAGCGAGTGTAGTATATAAATCAATAGATAAGTATATGGTAGGATAAATAATTATGAAACGAGTATAAAATTGTTTCATTTTGTGTTGTATTATTTTGTAAATTTAAGAAAATCTCTATTAAACTAATTGAAGGCGATTTTGTTTCTTGTTGTGGAATCTGACGTGTAAAAATATTATGTATTATTGTGATATTCCCAAATTTAACTCAATGACAGAATGGTTTCTTAGGAAGGTTTAGGTTTTTAATTTTGTTAGGTTAGTGGACCATCATAATTAATGGAGATGCCTGACAAAAATCAAGCCGCCTCTCAAATACATATAAACAGACTTTCGAAGCAAACAATGTAAGTACATACCTAAACTAATATTATAAATGGGAAAACCATATGTTTGCTTGTTTGTTTGCTCATCCGTCAAGTCGCAATGGAGAAATATTGTTGCATGATTTTTTGTATGGAGGTAGTTATGAGGCTGGAGAGTGTCTTAAGCTACATTTTGTCGCGGTAAAATATCTCCTTAGAGAAGATCCGCGGGTAACACTTATAAAAAGATACCTATTTAATATATTCTTTTTTATAATACTAATTAGTAGCATATCATTAGGTGCTGCCTGCTTTGCAACCTATCATCGTTGCATATTATGAGGCGTGTCTTATAATGATATTAACGCACGAGACTATGTTGGAATACTATTAAACATAATAGATAGGAGGTTTAAAACCGATGCCGAAGACTATGTGACACTAACGAAATATTTGTGTAATTTATTACAGAGTAATTGTGAACTCATTGCAAGTGTTTAAAAGATGTACAAAATACCATACATGATTTCTTTGTCAAAGGGCGATTCTAATACCATGAAACGATGGGTTTTTGAAATAAAAATTGAAACCTATTGGATGAATAGCATCAGGAGATATGAGGGAGTATTTGTCAATAAACATGGTCATGGACTCAGTACAGAGCATTTCATACGCGGTAAAGTTTCATAACTCACTTGGGCTATGCGGCTTGCCCTCACATATGCTCCAATTCAAATTAGGAGTAATGCTTATGCGAAATGTAGACAAGACTTCGTGTCACACAACTAGGGCGAAACATTATTAGTGCTAATATCCAAACCGGCAGCGCTCGAAAGGGTAAAAACGTAATTATTTCACGAATCCCAATAGTTTTTACAAACTCACCACTCCAATTCAAAAAACTGAATTCCCATTAAAGTTAGTTTCGCCATGACTATTAATAGGGCAAAAAGAGAAACTTTTTAAGTAGGGGGGGGGGGGGGGTAAACCTAGAAAAGCTGTGCGTCATTACTTAATTAATAAACCACTTTGTTTTGTTTTTGTTGTGGAAAGCTTACCAACTAACTCATTCATACTTGCTCCTGGTCTATCTTTAAAACGCGGG
Source organism: Eupeodes latifasciatus (assembly GCA_920104205.1). Taxonomy (NCBI): domain Eukaryota; kingdom Metazoa; phylum Arthropoda; class Insecta; order Diptera; family Syrphidae; genus Eupeodes; species Eupeodes latifasciatus. Next base: position 183,228,072 of record OV049924.1, read on the forward strand.
CAAAGCTGCTAATATATAATTTAAAGCAATACTTTTTTCGGAGTTGACCTTTTTGACAGCAGGTGTCACTTGCTTTATTCTCAGTTTGGTTTTTCTGTTATAATAAACAGAATTTGCAAATTTAATATCAAAGTAATGGTTATTTAGCATCCACTATTCGGTCGATATAATCCCCCAGCAGAGTCGGTAATTCGAGAATTCATGGATGGGTTTCCACATGTTTACTCAAATTAACAATGCCACCGGACATAGCGCACCTAATACGCTATTTTTGCTGTGGAACAGCGTATCGATGAAGACCCGTATGATTCCATCCACAATCGCACGCAACGATTGGAAGATTTTTCGGAACGATCTTAGTTTGGAATTGAAGCCGAACGACCATCAAGGGCGTGCATCGTTCGATAAATGGGTTCAAAACGAGAGGGCCGCCGATACCAATTTTCACAAGAAAATTTTGTTTAGCGATGAACCTCACTTTTGGTTGAATGGGTGCGTTAATGAGAAAATTTGTCTTATTTAGAGTAATCATAATATACGAGCCATAGAAAGATATACGTACGCTTTATAATTATTAAAATTCACCACAAAAATGGTGAACATTTTTCTGTTAAAGTTTGAGAAACTAAACTTTTTATTTATTTAAGGGTCATGAAGCAATTTCTCCGTAGTCGATGGTAGTGAAACTTGTGGATAAATTTAAGCTGTTGGGCGAAGTCAGTCATTTGAAAAAATAAAAAGCTTGATTTAAAAATAACAACACATCATATTGCAGCTATAGCAAGAAGCGTCAGTGAAGATTCCAATTTTCGAGGCTTGGAGAATCTATGAGTTATTATTGAAAGGAATCTAATCTCTTAACTTGTGACTTTTTGGTGTAGTTTTTGGGCTGGCAGTATGATTGGACCTTACTCATTTGAAAATGAGTTAGTGAAATTAGTATGGTGAATGGATTACGCTACTGAGCCAACATTAATGATTTTTTATGACCAATATAGGAAGATATTAATGTAGACGATAGACGCAAAACAAATTTTCTGACCTATTATTTCTCGAAGGCCACCGAGATCTTGTACTTTAATAACCTTAGGGGCAAGTTATAGCTATCATGGGTTTTCATCATTGAAAATTTTGTTTCAAAATTTAAAATCGAGTAAAATAGTCAAATTTCTTATGTCACATGTAGATTTTTCTACAAAAAGAAATATATTATTCAACCCAGAATTTCAGTACATTTTTAAGTTTTCAATGATGAAATTGTTTTCAATGAACGATAATTGTTACACTTAAAGCGTTCCATTTTCTTTGTACTCCCACCTGTAAGTTTGACTTTCAATAATTAACCTATAATTTCGAATGCTTGATTCTAATCAGACAATACTTGATTACGCTCAAGAAATGTGTGTCCAATGACAAAAATTTTTAATGAATTGGTTATGAAATTCATTGAAAATTTCTGTCATTGGACCTGTCAAAAAATTCAAATGATTCGTTTCAATGATACGTACAAACCAATGGTAGCTATAACTGACTCATTGGATTTTGTCTTTAAGCCTACGTATAAGATGAAGTTGATTCGAATGGTTACCAAACGATTCAAGACTGATTCGCAAAGTCGTGAAAGACATAGAGAAGCAAATATGCGATTTAGTCACGACAACTTTCATGAAAAGGATGTGGTGCTACAACCGTGATTTTGGCCGCCTTTGGGCTTATATATGTACATACATTTTTCATTGTTAATTGCTTACCGACTTCTTTGAAATGAAATAAAAATTCGTTGATTGAACCCTGTAGGAGCCGTCGTTATAGTTTTAAGTTTTAAATGTTTGGTCAGGAACAGTTTGAACTTGGATTTCACAGAAAAACGTATTTCTTTGTTATGTTATAAAATCTAAAAATATATATTCTTACAGAAAAATTATGATAACATTATTATATTTGTATTGCGGCTTTACAACATCGATCAAAAACGATATATAACGATATCCATAGATACATAATTTGTGAATGTATTGATGTATGCATTGTGTATATATATGAGTTTGGAAAAGTATACAAAGTGTGTTGTATATTACTGAAATATTAGATAAGAGAATGCAGTTGGAAAAAAATGTGAAAACTACCACAACATCAATATACTCACCATTTTCTTTAAAAATTACTGTATTCAATATATTAATATTGCATTTAAAATGTTAATACACAAATCTCGCAGCGTGAAAAATAAAAGAATTTACAAAATGAAGCTTCTATAGATTTTCTTATTCTTAATTTTGTTTTCTTAGCAAATAACTAATAAGTGAAATAAGAATTATTCTAGCAGCAAAACAAAAATCAAAGATTTTCAATAAGAAAAAATATTGATAAAATAAAAATACTACACTGAACCAAATTTTTACGCAAGAATATCTTCAAATTCTGTTGATATTTAAAGTTCTTGGATTTTGTACTAACATTTAAACAGCTGATTCATAATAAATATTACAATAAAATTTATTCATACATTTGTATGAATGGGGCATGTTTCATTGACCCAAAGGAGTTAATCGTCATCATCTGGATTTAAACTGACAGTTGTGTTCAAAATAATAGTAGCAGGGTCGACAGCACTGGATCTTTGTTGTTAACTCTTAGTTTACATGTGATAATATAATTTCTCTTATGTTCAATCTGCTAACGTCTAATTCCTAACAAATTTACTGTAATGCTTTTGCATCATTGTTTCTGCTACAATAGGTGTCAGTTAAGCTCGAGATTTCTCTGTTGCAAGAACTGTTCAAAATAATGATAGGCTTTTGCCTCCTCATTGGAGATCTGGAAATAGTCAAATTTAAACGTGACTGCAGTTACTATTCAAAGACGACTTCTGTAGGCAAGTTTAAATGCGCACAGTCCAGGTTAGGTGAAATTATTAACTAAGAATACCTCGAAGATCTTATGAAGTTTACTATGGAAAATTTAAGCTGGTCACTTGAGAAATGGCGCAATATTTCGTGGACAAACAAGAGAAAATGTATCCTTTTTGGTGGTACTGTATATCGACAGTACGTTTGTCGTTCACCCAATACTGAATACAAGCCAAAATATACTACAAAAGACGGGAGTTCGAAAACAATGGTATAGGCTTGTTCTATGTATTCTGGTCTAGGCTCAATATACTGAATTGAGGGCATCATGGATTACCATTCTTATGTTAAAAATTTTGGAAACTTGTAAACTTAAAGAAAAAATCAGATGGATTTCCAGTTAACTTCACTTGCAAGAACATTTCATTAGATAAAACTGTTGATATCTATAACGCTTTCGCAACAAATTTCCGTAAGTCATTTTTTAAAAGCCCTGAAGTAGTTGATGCAGTATATTTTCATAATCTTAACTCCTTTTCGCAAACTAGCTGTAGTCATATTCCTGTGCTACAAAGTAAGGTCCTTGATCTTTTATCCAAAGGAGTTCAATGATTCCTATGTTACTCTTTCTTTGTACAGTTGTCATGTTCGTCCTTATCTTGAATATGCTTCGCAAGTAAAGGGTGTCCCAAAATTAACGCAAGATTTGAATTAAATAGAAAACGCCGTTTTTAGTCTTTTGATAGTTATATTTTTATTGACTCGTAAAGTACATAGGATAGGGTTATGTATGGAATAACACATCGGACAAATGGCCTCCACGGCTTTGCATGCACATGTGCACTCTTTTGTTGAAATTTTTCATGACCATTCTGCATAAATGTGGCTGAATTTCAGCGTTGAATCTCCTCCTTTAATGCACGGGTGGTTGTGGGCTTGTTGACATAGACTTGTGATTTCAAATAACCCCATAAAAAGAAGTCTAATGGTGTTAAATCACACGATCTAGGAGGCCAATTTTGATCACCGAAACGAGAGAGTACACGACCTGGAAATGTCTCATGCAGTAATTGAATTGTTTCACGGGCTGTATGACATGTGGCACCGTCTTGTTGAAACCACATATTGGACACATCAATATCATCCAATTTTGGCAGAAAGAACTGTGTAATCATGTCGCGATATCGAGCACCAGTAACAGTCACTGCTTGACCAGCATCATTTTCAAAAAAATATGGCCCAATTATGCCTCCAGCCCAAAATCCACACCATACAGTCACGCGTTGTGGATGCATTTGTTTTTCGACAATCACATGTGGGTTCTCCGAACCCCAAATGCGGCAATTTTGGCGATTGACAAAGCCATCAAGATGAAAATGTGCTTCATCGCTTAGGATGATTTTGCTCGAAAAATCAGGGTCCATTTGTTGATGTTCAATAATCCATTCAACGAACTCTCTTCTCTCCTGTAACGCTCCATTTTTAATAACCCTATACTGTTAGCTGTCAAATTGCTTTTTTTTTCAGGGTTGCCAACACTTTACTGCACAAATGGCGGCAAATTCAAATCTTGCGTTAATTTTTTATAAACTCCCTATTACGAAATTCATAGAAAACGTATTTAATCAGTTCAACATGATTTCATTCGCTTTGCCCTAAAGGTTATTCCTTGGGATGATCCTTATGAGCTGCCTCCTTATGAACATCGTATTCAGCTTCTTTAAATGGAATCTCTCCACCAAAGGCGTGTTAATAATGACTTTATATTTCTTCATCAAGTCATTAATAGGGAAATTGATGCTTCATATTTGCTATCTTGTGTACATTTGCATCACCGAGGCGGAACTCTTCACCTGCGTACATTTGATTTTATACATATTGACTTCCAAAGAACCAACTATGGGAAAAATGAAGCTTTAAGTCGAATGACCATTTTATAAAGGGTTTTTCAATTGCGTGGGTAGATTTTGGAGCCCCATGGCGGCGATTTCGGTTTGGTGAAATCTGTCAAATCTTTTGTTGATTATTCAGTTGTTTATGTCAAATCATGATGGCAAGTTACAAGATTGAACAGCACGTTCAAATGATAAAACTTTATTTTCAAATTGAGTGTTCATTAACGCAAATGTTGCGCGCATTGCGCCCGTTTCACGGTAGACGTGGTGGTCCTTCACAGTCGACTCTTGAACGTTTGGTGGCCAAATTTGAGACGAACGGTTCAGTAAACAATTAGCTAACACCCGTACGTTCAAGGAACGCAAGATCGGCCGAGAACATCGCCGCGGTTCGTGAAAGTGTACAACAGAACCCGAGGCAGTATATTCCTTGCCGTGCACAAGAACTCGGCCTTTTAACTTGATGAACTTTGCGTCGGGACTTGGGCCTGCACCCCTACAATATCCAACTGACCCAGGAGCTCAAATTTCATAAACATAGAACACGCCGTTTGTTCGCTGACTGGGCTTCGAATCGTTTGGAAGAGCACCCCAATTTTGGCCGAAAAATCATCTTTAGTGACGAGGCACATTTTTGAATGAATGACTGTGTTAATAAACCAATTTTGCCGTATATGGGACGACACTAACCCACGCGAGGTTCACCAGGTGATAAATGATAATGCATCCTCAAAAAGTTACCGTTTGGTGTGGATTTTTGGCCGGCAGCGAATTTGGTTCGTACTTTTTTGAAAACGACGTTAGTGACTCGGTCAATCTCAACAACGGGCGCTACATAACGATGATAACTAATTTCGTATGGCTCAAATTGAACCATATGGACCTAGACGACATGTGGACGGCGCGCGCTACGTGCCACACAGCAAACGATACCTTTGACATTTTGCATGAACGTTTTGAGGGTAAGGTTATCTTTCGCAAGGGTGGTGTGAATTGGCCACCAAGGTCAGGCGATTTGACCCCGCTAGACTTTTTCCTGTGGGAATTCTCGAGGTCGTAGGTCTATGCAAATAAACCACAATCAACCGATGCCCTAAAGGTGAACATAACACAGGCCTTCGCTCAAATTCAGCCGGATCTATGCGGAAGAGGCATATAAAATTGGACCACTCGGATCGGTGCCACAGTAAGAAGCCGGGCGGGCATTTGAATGATGTCATATTCCACACTTAATCCCATCCATGCGCCTTTCAAATAATAATATAATTTTGTTAATACCTCACACACAGCTTGTTTTATTTCATTTCAACATCTACCCGCCCTTATTGAAAAACCTTTTATAACTTAAACTGTTCATCGATAGATGACCAAAGATATCCGTCGAGCTTAGTGAGTCCCATATAGTGTAAATGTAAGGCCGTTATCGCTAAGTAGGGTTATATCTACAATGAAGTATTGACCTTACTAACATAAATTTGTATTTTTATTTTGATTTTTGGCAAATCTTTCGGTTGAATTTTATATTATGTTTTGAGTACTTCTAGTTTTTTGAACACCTTATTTTTCGTTTGAAAGAAGTTTTAAGCTATTTTGATTTTTAAATCATTAAGAAAAAAAGGATTGTGAATCCGTCCAACATATTACTTATTCTAGACAAAGGTCTTTTGAAATTATTTCAACATGCTTATAAAAAGCAAGTTTATGTTTTCCATGTAGTGCGTTACTATTTTTCTGAACACAGCCGTATAAATGTATAAAAACATGTTTCAGTATAGTGTAAAATCAAAATTGTAAAAACATTAATTTTATATTATGTTAGAATTTTGGCATTTGTTTTTTTTTTTTATATTTCTTCCATTAAAATATTTTGCATTAAAATTAATATAAATTTCCTAAAACGGTTTTGCAGAAATTTTTTAATATTTTTGTTGTTGTTAAGTTAGGCAAAAAACCTCTATCTTAAGATTATGTAATTGGTATTCTTTGTAAAAATGTATTTTTTGGTTTTATTAATAGTTTTTTTTTTTTTATTTATTTTAAAAGAAACATAATGTTTCGTTTTGGATATTCTCTTTGTTTTTGTTTTTATTTATTAATACTGCGCGAACAGTCTTCTCTGTGAACAGTGCAGCTAGAAAAGGTTTTAAAAAATAAAACTTTTATCCACGAATCTATATAGATTGGTTTTATATTTGTTTATGTTTTTATTTTTGGTTTTCACATAAAGGATTTATTTTTGTTATCTACAAAATTACTACTTAGACGACTAAGGGATTTTTTTTTTGTTAAAAAATATTTAATTTTATTTTTAATAATTTACTACAAATTAATGGGTTTGTTTTTGTTTTTCTAGAATTTTACATAGTTAAAATCACTTGCGATATATGTGCTTACCTCTTCGTCCACTGTGTTGGGGAACATTCGTGCTGGCATATTTTTCTCTAAACTGAATTGATCTTCGGTGGTTTTTCTATAAACTGGATTTTCAAAGTTCATTGATGTTACTGCTCTTCTACTACAATGGCGGTATCCAACATAAAGGAGCTGCAAATGAAAAGGGTACAATTTAAATATTAATGAAATTATAATTAGGTAAAGAAAAAAATTAAAAACAAAGAATCTTAAATTCGTGTTATGTTCGATGTTTAAGTAGTAGACATGTGCACTGAAGAGGACACAAGCATCCTCATGTTTTACTCAAAACTTACCTCTGTCTACTAACTTCTATTCTCAACTTCCTGGCAATTTAAAACCTTTAGGCCTTAACTGCTGCAAGGCAGATAAAGGATGGACCTGGTGAAAGCAAACTTAAATAATGCGATGTATACTACGGCAACTGCAATCGAGAACAAAGGCAGCGTCTATTTGGGATTCAGGAAAAAAGTCTTGACATTCAACAGTGTGAGCGAGCGCATCACGACAATCCGAATCAGGGCTGAATTCGCCAACATAAGCCTAATATGCGCGCATGCCCCAACAGAAGAGAAATTTGAAGACACCAGAGAAATACTTTTCGAACTCTTGGTCAAGACATATGTAAGAGCAGTGCCCTGGCTATGACATTAAAATTGTCTTAGGAGATTTAAACGCCCAGCTAGAAAGAGAAGACATCTTTGGTGGCACAATTGGGAGATACAGCCTGCACGACATCACCTCGGACAACGGATTTAGATTTCGCTGCGGAGCTAAACATTCTGGTAGCTAACACGGAGTCCATACATATCGATATCCACAAGAGGACATCAAAATCTTCTGATCAATCAACTGTCAACCAGATGGACCACATTGCGATCGACGCACGACACTTCTCCAGTATAAAGGATGGTCAAACATTCTAAGGGGCCAACATTGACTCGGACCATTATCTCGTTGTAGCCTAAGTACAGCTTAGGATATCCCGATCCAAGCCAAAACAAGGCAGTACTGTGAAAAGATTCAACTTTGGACATCGCAAGAGATTGCCATGTCCTTTTCCGATCGAGTCTATAACAAACTCTAAAGAAAACCTGTGTTAACTTGATCAAGTATTGAAAACAAGTGACAACATTGCCTAAGAGCCATGAAAAGTGCAGCACTTCAGGCTAGACACACCGCCACTACAGCGAAACCACTGGTTCAACGACGAGCGCCGGCAAGCGCACGCAGTTGAAGTGCAGGTATAGAAAACGGCGCCGCACAAAAGGATTAGAGCTGCTCGCGACCTCTACAAGCAGAAAAAGAGAGAGGAAAATATGCTTCTCTGAGGGGAAAAAGGGAGCACAAGAAGCTTGCGATTGAGGGGATAGAGGGATGGCACAACAGAAATGGGGTTCATAAATTTTAGCGAAAGCTTAAAAATATAAAATAGCTACCAGTCGCGAATCATAGCTTCTAAAGACGATCACAGGAAGATCGTGGTAGAACCCCAATTTATGCTGAGAATATGGAAACATAACTTCTCCAAACTATACAAGATCCGGCAATAACGAATCTAATTCCACTGCATTTGAGATAACGCTATTCAACTTAAACGATGCCGAACAACAATTCCACCTACCCAACTTTTACAATGTGAAGATAGAAACATAATATCGAATCTAAAGTTCAAGAAAGCATCTGAAGCTGACGGCAACGGCGGCGGCGGTGCCTTATTATTCAAAGAAGTAGGCCCCGGCTTGGTAAGGAATTTTGCACCAACTTATCTGCAAAATATAGTCGCAGAGTAGCATAGTTAGTTTAATTCTGGAGAAAGGAGACCCTCTGTACTGCGCCACCTACAGAGTCATCATTTTCATGAACATTGAGTATAAGATCCTCTCTGTCGCATTATGTGAGCGTCTGAGGCCGTTCGTTAACAACTGAAAAATCAGTGTGTGTCATCAATTTCAAGGCCGCGTATGACAGTATCTATAAAGAATAACTAGTTTTGACAAGCCTGTAAAGCTTCTCCGTCTGTACAGAATGATGATGGGGAATGCATGCTGCTCTATCAAGCTCGGAACAAATCTCAACGATGCTTTTAATGTAAAAAAAAAGGTTTAAGACAATGCGACTTCTTCAACATCGTTCTGGAAAGAATTGTTCAAAACTCAATCGTCAAAACTAGAGACAAAATCTTCTAAAGATCCATCCAATTACTCGGATACGCCGATGGTATTGACATAATTGGAAGATTATAGCTTGATGTCAATGGCGCATTTTTGAGCATTGCAAAGGAAGCAGAGAAGATGGTTTTGGTAGTCAATGGTGAGTTAATGCTGTCATCAAGAAAGGACTTTGAACGATATATTGGACAAAACGTCACAATGGACAGCTATAACTTTGATGTAGTTGAGGACTTGTCAGCACTGAAATAAAAATGTAGAATAACTCTTGTAAATCGCTGTTTCTTTAGACTTGAAGACATCTCTTGAGCAACTAAAGTCACCCTCTATAACACACTCATCATCCTTGTTGTCATATATGGCGCTGAGGTTTGGACTTTGTCAAGGCAACATAAGAACGGCTTAGAATATTTCCAGAGAAAAATGTTTCGGGTACTTGTATATATTTATAAATTTAAAGTTATTTAATACATTAGCCGCGATTTCTTTAAACAAATTATTTTTCGTTATAAAGTGCGACGAAGAATAATTCCCAAAAAGTCTTCTTGTTAAACTATGGAGAAGTGAAAATCTATTTTAATGTTCAACTAAGCTTAAATTTAATATCCTTAATTTAATACAAAGAAGAATAAAACCGAATTATATTTTTAAAGGCACACAGAAGAATGAAGCAATAAAAACATACTATTTTAATAGCCCTTCATAAAAAGAAATGTTCATTTAAAAAGGGTTGCGAATTTTATCGGTTTGAGTATGAATTGATCCTAAATAGCGAAAACCTTCAATCATACATATATTTTATTGTTTTTCCAACAAGGACATTGATAAGGTTACCCATTTTATTCTAAATGGATCACAAAATACATTTGTAACTATGCATTAAATTATCTTTATCTTTAAATTTCGAAATCTAAATTGTATTACGGGTATAAAATTAAATAAGTTAGAGCTAGCAGTAAATATGTAATAACAATAAAATTTAAAAGATAAAGTTGTTAGAATTTTGTTTATAGAAAAGTTGCAAGCTTTCAATTTTGATACTGCAATCTCCGCATCCGCTTGAAGTCTTTGCAATCACTTGCATGTAATGATTACAAGGACAATTAATAGATGAATTCTCAAATGATTGCAAACTGCAATAAACTGATTGCATTGAAATTATTGAAGGAATTATTACAATCTTTTTTATGTGAAATTTGAAGGAAATGGAAAGCCATAAGATTTCCAGATGAAAACGGTCTTTAAACATCTAAGAACTAAAAAAGAATCAGTGAGTTCAAAAATGATTTATTTATAGTAGATTTCTGAAAAGTCTGACATGTCTAGATGCTTCTACCGAATACTTTTTATGGGAAACAGCAAAACGTCTTAAAAGACTCTAGACACAAAACCTTATAATAAAATCTCAAGATGGTAAATGGATCGAAAACCAGAAACTAAAAGCTGATCTTTTTACGCAACATCTTACAAATGTTTTCTTAAAAAAATCCCAGAAAAACAACTACAAATCCCTAAAAGTTTGTTGATAGGAACAACGAATGTGAAATTCTTTTTGTCATGCTCAAAGAAGTAAGAAGCAAGTGATTCCTCATAAGTTATAAAATATAAAATCACCAGGGCACGATCTTATCACTGACCGGGTTTTGAAAGTAATGTCCTCAACTGCATTAAAACAAAATTCTAGTTTAAGATACGTACCATCACATCATTGGAAAATTCCAGAAGTAAAAACTGTACCTAAACAAGGTAAGCCACCAACAGAAGTAAAATCTTATAGATCAATATAGCTTACACTAATCATGACAAAAGTTTTCGAAAACTTGCTACTGAAAAAGCTTAGCAAAATAAATGAACAATGAAGACAAATTTCGAACCATTCAACTATAGAACATAAGTAGATCTAGTTACGGATGTGGTGGAAAAGTAACTTGAAAAAAAAAAAAAAAAAAAAAAATAAGTTGCTCAAACCTTTGACAAGCCTTGGCACTTGGGACTTCAGTACAAACTGAATAAAAACCTTCCCAGGCAGTACAACGAAATACTAAAATCGAATGTTAAAAAAGCGACTATTATTTATAGTACGGTACGAGCAAAATTACTCGGAACTAAAGAAAAATGAAGCCGGTTTACCGCAAGGAACTATTCTAGGACCAATCTTTTAAATTTTATATAGAGGAATATTCCAGTGGATATCAAAGCTATCATGGCCACTTTTGCTGATGGTACTGTTTTATTGGTGCCATTATAGATCGGTTGCAAAGTCTACAAAAAAATTGCAAAATGCAGTCGATAAAGTAAGTGTTTACACTCAAAAATAGCGTATCAAATATTTTACAAACAAAATCATAAATAATGTTCCAATTTCTATAAAAAGTACAGAAGTAACTTAATCCAATGCTGCCAATTAACTTGGAATTACTTGGAATGTAGAGCTTAAATGGAAAAGAGTTCATCAAAAAGAACAGAGAAAAGCTGAACTTGAGGCACAAAAGAATCTATTCCGAAAATACTCCATTGTTCTTTGGAATCTATTAATTCTTTTACTCGTCAAAAGAGGGCCATTCAAATATTTATTGCCAAACTGTTTTTTTTTTGTTTGGTTGACTACAACTAAAAAAGGTGAAAATCATTGGAACGCTATTCAAAAAGTAAGGCATAAGTTGGTTACCACTGCAACTGCCACTACCACTCTGCAATACATCATAAATGTATAGATGGAATTTTCCCCCAAAAACCCTTTATTGTTTTCTGTTTTTCTGTGAAGCTGCTTTAAAAGGCGTGAATAATTGGAAGTTTTAACTTTTCTCAGAATTCACAGGTTCACTTGTTTTGCTTTTAACCTACATATATTTTATTAAAGGTTTATTATAGCAAAAACCAATTATTAATTTCTTTTGTAGGTAATTACTTTAAAACATAAAAAAAATATGTTGAAAGTTAAAAATAAATTAATTTTCCTTGTTCTTTTGAAAATTTCCAGCAAAATGTCATACTACTTTTTCAATAAAAAGATTTTAACAGATATCCAAATTTTACTTTATGTTAAGCTTATGAAAATTAATCTGGTGCGCTCAGGCGGATACGCACTCTTCTTATTTGCATAATTTATCTTAAGTTTTGAAGTTTGGTCACGTCATAATGTTTCAAGTAAATAAGTAAATAAGTACACAATAATATTAATAGCTTTGAAACCGTTATAAATTTTATAATTTTAAAAACATTCAAAGAAAGATTTATTTCCAAAACCAATACCAAATAATAATTAAAAAATTAAAAACTTTTTTCACATGTTTTAAAAAGGTTAATTGTGTTAATATTAATATTATAACTTACCGCTCCTATAACCAGACTGGCGGCAAGTAAAGAAGCAATCACAATAAGTGCAACATATCCTGAATCAGTTGATTGCGAGGAAGAACTGGAACCGTCTGTTTGTGTAACATTGCTGGCAGGCCTTGTTCCAACTAAATAATAAATTAAAAGAAATAAATTAGAATTATTAATACAAAAATTATAATATTTTTGTGTTGCTAATAATAAAATAAACACAAAACACATTGAAATATAATGTTATATCCAATTTACAGGAAATAATAAACATAAATAAAAATCAAATGTAGAAAAATAAAAATATGTAGATTTAAAGAAAAACTAAATATATTAAAAACAAACATGTTTTACGTTTTTACCTACTGTGTTTTTAGTTCTTCAACATAAATAGTCTGTACATAATTATTTACATTGAAAAATGTGAATATGGGGAAGGAAAGACTTCTATAAATTCATAAGCCAAAAATTCAGAAGTGCAAAATTCAGAACCCCAGATTCAATTAACAGAAATTACCTTATCTCAGGCCTCTTCAGGAAAAACTGGTCTAACTAACCTTGTTTATTCCGTAAAAAAAAACAAAAAATTTTGTCAATGGTCAGCTTTTAGAAGAGTTGTTGTTAAAATACGTCTTGTCAAATCTCAAACTCTCTCCTGAAAGCTTGGCGACAATTGTGGAAGAACTTACGTAACATTAGTATTGGAAAACGAAAAAAAAAAGTGTCAGTTGTAGAGGTAGATATTGTAGACCTAGAGCCGGTACCAAATTTTAGGAGTGGAGTGTATCTGCGACGATCTTAAAGGATGCATCTTTAATTATAACGAAACCAATAAATACAAAAATTTCATTACATCAAATTGAATAAATATCAAACTTTTTTTTGAAAATCTTCTTAGATGCACATTTTATTAGGAGAAGTGTTCTGATGTAGAAAAAAAGTTATGAGGATTTTAAGTTGAAAAATGCATTTAAAAAGGTTAAAAATGCGTCCGTCAAGTAGAAGGCTGAAAGTAAAACGTCGTCACACTTTTTTGTAATCAGAGGTTTTTTTCTGATTTTTTCATGCATCACTCATGTGGAAAAATTACCATTTCCGAACGCTTGCTCCCGAGAACACAGCTAAAATTACCTGCCAGACGGTTGAATTTGATATAATGGTGAGAACATCTACACATTCACATCAAGGAATTTTGGTTATCACTCCACTCCCAAAATATGCTACCGGTTCTCTCGAAACTTTTGCTCCTTAATAATTCACCCCTACAACCTCAAAAAAAAAAAAAAAAAAAAAAAAAACAAACAAAAAGATTCGTTGAATTGAGGTCCATATCAGTTCTCTTCTACTTGTAAAAAGTGTTTGAGAAAATTTTGCAGAAACAAATCAATATTTATCTTGCAGTAATCTCTTTGCTTACTCTTACTCCTAAACAGGTTTTCGTTTCGTAAAAAGCACAGCTGTGTTACAGCCCTTTTGGACGTGATTAAAGGCATAAAAAAAACGTTAGATAAAGACTTTTAGTCCTTAAGTCCGTTGGGAACCCCTTAAGGGGCATAGGGCCTCTATTACGCCTACTTGACATCGTGTGCGGCTCCCGGATATGTGTTTCAGCCCCCTCCAACTCTTGCCTAGTGACGCTGATTCCTCCTCGACTGTCCTGCGCTATGTGGTTCTCGATCGTCCAGCTCTTCTTCCTTCTTGTGTGAGCGGATTCCACTGCATTGCTTGGCCTGCAATGCAGTCGTTACCTTTTCAAAGCGTATGTCCAATCCATTGCTACTTACGCCTTCTTATAATAGAGTCTATAGGTTCCTGACCTGTCCTTCTATGAAGGACCTCATTGCATATTCGGTTTGGCCAGAACATTCTAAGGATATTGCGAAGACATCTATTTACGAAGGTTTGTAGCTTTCTTGTTATGGCTGAAGTAACCTTCTAGGTCCTGCACCCATAAAGAAGAACAGATTCGACATTTGTGCGAAACAGTCGTAGCTTTGTTCTTAAGCTTATAGAGTTATTCCTTCAAATTAACGACAGCATACCGAACGCCGCTTTTGCTTTGCCGATGCGGCAGATGACGTCTTGTTCGGTTCCGCCTTCGATAGAGACGATGCTTCCAAGATATTGAAAGCTCTCCACTTTTTCCACCGGTTGCGAGGAAATATTTATTTGAGAGGATGGTCGGGTTCCGAGGCTGATCAAATTTGTTTTGCCGGAATTAATTTTCAGCTCCACGACTTCTGCTTCTCTCTCCACACTTTTTGTCATTTGATGGAGATCCATGATCCTATGAGAGAGTAAGCCAACATCGTCCTCGTAATCTAAGTGCTTTAAATAGAATGTCAAAGTCTATTGGACTTGACATAGCTGCGCGCAGTACATAGCTTATCGTTATCACCAATAAAAACAATATTGATGAAAGAATACAGCCCTTTCTGACTCCGCTATGGATTTCAAAATCCTCTGACAACCTACCATCGTGCAGAACATGATTTTTGGATCCATCGTATGTTGCTTTCATAAATAGCAATTAGTTTTTCTGGAAAGCCCTCCTCAAAGCTAACCAGATGTACTCCATGTTGACGCTATCAAAGGCCTTCTCGAAGTCGATGAACAGCAGGTGTAGTGGTGCTCGATATTTAACGCACTGCTCAATAATGATCCGCAGGGTATTGATATGATCAATACAGGAGGATCCAGCCCGGAATCCTGCTTGTTCGGCATCGAGTGTGGCCTCAAGGTGTTCTCTGATGCGTTTCAGTATGATTTTTGCTACTATTTTGGCAGCGGATTGGACATTCTGTTTTCTATTTATGACAATGCACTTCCAGCTGTTTCTTTTAGTTCCCCCTTCGTCTTAATGAACACGGAGCTTAGACTCCCAATGAAAAACTTGAAAGATTGTAAAATGGTCTTACTTTGAACTCTAAGAAATCAAAATGTTTAGTTATATCTAGAAAGAGTCTTAATACCTTGATTATTTACCGCCGCGCCGATTGTATTGGGCCATGTTCCTATTGAATATGTTGAAACTGACAAAAATATTCAGTTTCACTAGTGAATAGCGTTGACGAAGAACTGACTTTCTGATACTAGATAAGAAAAACACGGATGAGGTCAAAAGGGTTCTATAACAAAGCAAAATGTTAAAAGAAAAGGGTCGGTTAAACTAGGGTTTTCGAACACAATGACGCATGTTTAAATCGGTGTGTAATGTTGTGATAAATAGATTTAGCGGAATATTGCGTATATTTTGCGTATGGCTTGGTTAATATGAGCGACCCTTTTAAGATTTCTATTAAATGTAATATCAAGGTTTTTTGACCTATAGATATCAAATCAGTAGATTAGAGTTAATAGAACCTACGGAGTCTTCAATATATTCCTATAGTGAACAGCTTTTGAATAATTGGACATCGTCAGTATACATGTGAATAGAAGAAGTTGTTATTTACCTGGGAAACTTGTTAATATAAAGGAAGAAGATTAAAGGTCTAAGAAAAGAGAACACCTCTGAAATTGGAAAGAGAACTCAAGCATTTACTTCCTACAAAAAGAGCTTGTTTTCCAATACTAAGGTATGAAAGAAGAAAAGAAGTAGAGCAACGGGAAAAGTTTTACATAGTCAAATTTTTGGTGTAGTGTCGAAAACTCTTGAAAAATCAAGTAGCATGAGAATAGTTACTTTATCATTGTCCAATGTCCATATGGCCTGTCTAATTTCTTCTATGACGTTTGAATATTTTGAGAATATTTTGATTTCGGATATTCACGCTAATTTGATAGATCCTAACTTTTCATTTTAAAAATCCGAATGCTGGAATTCCCAACTGGTTGACTGGACCATTCCATCTACTGCTCTTGAAAGAAACTTTGTCAAGGACAATGGCAGATGCATTGGATGACAGATGACATATGGATTTAGCAAATTGCTATAAAAGTTAAAGTAGCAATACTGTGATTTTAACTTTAGCAAATTGTTAAGAGATAGTTAGATTTTAAAATCGTTCAAACTTAGGTAAATCATATTTTAAGCTTAATAAATTGCTAAAAATGGCTTTAACATTTTTTTAAATCGTTTGAAATCTTACGCCAATGATTCTTAAAATCCTTAACAACTTAGCTCATTTCAAGGGTTTTTGGAGTATGGCATCATTACGAAAGTCTTTAATATTCGTAGCTCTATCATTGTTGACGGGTCAAAGATGGAGTGTGGAGTTGGGTAGTTAATTTTCTAAGAGTCATTAAATATCTTTAAGACTTTTCGGCTACCTGATTGTGCGAGGTGTATATCAAGCTAAATTACGAGCAATCAGTTAAGCATGTAAAATATTCAAATCAAACTCAAACCAGAACAGAAACAAGGCTATCTGCAATGAAAGTCAGGTGGCTGTTATGGCTATCAATTCGACCACAATATCTTCTATACTGGTCCGATAATGCCGGAACGAACTATTCAGCCTAAACATCAACCTCAGTGTCACTCCTATTTGGGTTCCAGGTCATAAGGATCACTCTGCCCGGCCCTTAATTGCTCACTAGAGTAAAAGAGTAAATATTCCTTATGGAGCTATGAAAGATACAATTTTCTCAATTTTTCTGACATAATCAATCCACAGGTGAAACATTCTGTATCGGACTGTGTTATATCCAGGAAGATATGGCCTACCTATATTTCTAGAATGTTAACTTTCCGAAAAGAATTCCTTAACGATCTTAATGAGCTTTCCCAAATGAAAATCAAAGACCTGATTTTCTTTCTGAACGCTGTCTATATACATAGATCTGTTACAAAATGTTCTTTCTCAAAACATAGGTCTTACGAATTTTTGATACCAAAATGGGGCTTTCCAGCTCTAATTAGTCGCGCAGCAAGGGCTGCATCTCATTTCTTGTAAGAAAATATCTCATTTCTTGTAAGAAAATACCTATTTCGGAAACCTCAAGCAACTAAAATTTCGATTTCGAAAATCCCATATCGCTGAACTCCAAATTATTCATGAATTCCAAGCTCCAAAACCAACCCCCCCCGTATATATTAACAATATAATACAAACGATATGTTTCTACTTTAATACAATCCTATCAAGCAGTTCCTTAAAAATTCCAAAAACATTTTGGGGATGCACGAAAACTACATAGCGCACCCATTTTGAGATATATTAAAATTCTAATCGAATTTTCATTTCCAAACAAAAGTGAGAAGTTAGAAAGAAAATAACTGTTAAAATGAAACAACTTATGGCTAAGAGAGCTTTTATAACACTATACTCGTACCACCCAAAACTCAAAACTCAAAACCCAACACAACACAATACAAAACAGACAGACTGTGTGTCCTGAAAACTAAACTTTATTAGTTTACATCCGAAGGAAATTAGGTCTTTTAGAATGTGAAGAAAAGTTTTTCATGCATGTGCGGCTAGGCGTCGGCAGCGGCGGCGGCGGCAGTCCTTTACGTTCGTTATAACGTGCAGCATATAATTTCCATCATAATTTCCTGAACTTTCTTTGAATTTAAATCGCCTTCATGCCTCCGTGTGTTTTTTTTTGTCTGTATGTTGGATACATATTTAAGCCTTCCTCTTAAAGGAAGGACGATTGCAGGAACCCACATACTCTAGCATTACAGAGTGAGAGAGAGATAGAAAGGACAAGAGCGATAGAAAGAGACGTAAGAAAAAAAAATCAAATTAAGAAAATAGCGCCACCGTATGTCGGTGAAGATTCGTCGACTGCTTTTCATGCTTTGCCCTTTCTTCGTCGAATGATTATGTGTTTTTTTGAAAATTCCTTTGGGAGCAATAGATGCGGGGAAGCACTCTGAAAGTTATAATTTACAACATCCCTCGTTGGGGGTTGTTAGAGGATTTGCAGTGCTTGCTTTTTCGTTTTTCGAGTTCTTCGTTTTTTTTTTTTCGTTTTCTATCGCTCAAAGTTAAATTGCTGGGAGAAAACTTTGCACCATTATGGTTTGTACTTTTCCACTACGAAATCCTTTTGTTGGTCCTGGTTCGGGTTGATATGGCAAAGGATGTTGTTTTTCTACTTTTTTTCGCTCTGCAAAGACTTCATTTTATCTTCTTTTATTTTTCTAAGAATGTGTTTTTAATTTTTGTTCTTCGTCTTCGTCTTCATCTTCATCTTCTTTTATGTTTCTTAATGTTTCCCATTTTATGTGTTAAATTAAAAACGATTTACGACCTTCACAGTACATCATAGTTAAGTTGGAATTATTTTATGTCTTATAGAGAATCTACCTATACCTATGTATTTACCTTACCTACATACATCCTAACCTAGCAAGTACCAAGCTGTTGTTTTGCCGCGTCGCTAAACTGTTCCTTTCCTTGCTCGTCTCGTTGCTGCTTCTTCAATTTATTTATTGTTTTAAATTATAAGTATGTTTATTTTTGTTTTTTTTTTATTCTTGTAATTTAATAGACTTAAAATAAATGTGTTTTGTTTTAAATAGAGTGCTGTACTTTGCTTTCAGTGCATTTATTCAAATGTACTTAACGAAAATGTTTTATTATTTTTTTTTTGTAGACAAGTTTTTTAACTTAATTTTTTTTTAAACAATTGTTATATTTAAAGTAGGTCAGGTTGGGGTGTTATTAAAAAAAAGGTCTTAAGCAAATGGAAAATCTCATTTAAAAATTATATTTTTGAAACTATGGAAGAGTGTTTTGATTATGTTAGGTACGTATAATTGTACAATGTTTGTACAGGGTTTTTCAACAGGGACACTACAAAAGTGGAGCGACAGGGGCAGCAAACGACGCCATATTTCTTGCCGCTCTTTTGGCATTTCTCTTTAGTAAGATTTTGCCATTTCATGATGGAAAGATAAACAAGCCAACAACGATTCGAAATTATTAAAATTTACTTCCGAAATTCGGAGTCAGTGGCTTCAACGTTAAGAGCGCTCCGTTCAATTTATGGTCGTCATAATCGTCTTAGCAGATCAATAATTAAGCGTCTAGTCTAGGAAAAATTTGAATCCAAAGACAAGAGACAAAGAAGTACCCGTAGTGTCGAGCTTCAGCTGCAGAAAGCCCAAATGTGTCTCTCTTACATCGTTCTCAAGCGTTGGGCATTTCTGTGACGTGCATCGTTGTGGCGAATTTTGCGAAAAGATCTTGGCCTACATCCTAACAAGATTAAATTGACGCAGGAACTGAAGCCACTTGACCACCAGAAGCGTCGTATGTTCGTGAACTTTGCTGAGCAATAACTTGAAAATGATTCGGAAAATCATCTCCAGCGTTGAGGCTCATTTCTGGCTGAATGGCTGAATGGCTTCGTCAATAAACAAAATATGCGGTATTGGTCAGGCAGCAAGCCGCATGTACCATGAGTCATCATTGCATCCAGAAAAAATTACGGTTTGGTGTGGTTTATGGGCCGGCGCGGCGTCATTGGGCCGTACTTCTTCCGTGATGATCATGAGCGGCACGTTACTGTGAATGGGGATCGCTACCGTTCAATGGTAACCGAATATTTTTGGCCCCAATTGGATGATATGGACTTGGAGGACATGTAGTCCCAACAGGACGGCGCGACGCGCCGCCACAAGCCACACAGCGAATGTCACAATCAATTTATTGGAAACTAAGTTTGGAGAACGTGTTATCTCAGGAAATGGTCCAGTGCAATTTAACGCCGCCGTTAGCAGTGATGGATTTACGCCTAGGCCCGTGAGGCCCAGGCCCAGGGCGGCATAATTTGAAGGGCGGCAAAATTTATGAAATACTTAACACTTGAAAGCGTTTCTACATTTAAACATACCTTAATGAAAGGCACAAATATATCTTCGGTCTAAAGTTTCGGAACGCATCCAAAATCATAACTTCTGTTTGCCAATTTAAAAATTCAGGGATCAGTAATACTGATGATGCAGACTTTAAAAATTCTAGAAATGCTTATAGTAATAAAACAAGGTATTGTTTCAAAAGTTTATTTCAACGTACGCAAAAATGGAGAGATTCAACGCCGTGAGTGGTAGATTTATTTAGAAACTAAAGGCTCTGTATTTTGTATTCCATGCTTATTATTTGGTAGAAGTGGTGAAATGAATGCTTTTACTGATGAAGGATTCCGTGACTGGAAAAAATCAAAAGCACGCATCGAAGAACATGAAAATTCTGACTTTCACAAAACTAAAGTTAGTCATTTTAAAGCTTGAGCAGTAGTTCACGGGCTTGTTGATCAAAATCTAATAAAACAACTCGATGAAGATATAATGGAAACAAATTTCGTACCGAGCAACTGCAATTATTAAATCACTAGCAATAAGAGGCCTGCCATTTCGAGGAAATTCAGAACGAATAGGAGATCCTCATAATTGGAATTTTTTAGGAACAGTATTACTTCTTGCTAAATTTGTTCCATTTTTATCTGAACATTTAAAATTGTATGCACACCCTGGTAGTGGGAATACATCGTGTTTATCTAAAACAATCTATGAAGAAATTATACTATACTGTTG
This sequence comes from Eupeodes latifasciatus, assembly GCA_920104205.1. NCBI lineage: Eukaryota > Metazoa > Arthropoda > Insecta > Diptera > Syrphidae > Eupeodes > Eupeodes latifasciatus. The sequence continues at coordinate 183,249,217 of OV049924.1, forward strand.
ATTCAAAATAAAGTACTACAACAAATTTCTAGTGAAGTGCAATCTGCTAAGTATTTTGGTATAATTGTAGATTCTACGCCTGATTTAGCACATGTCGATCAGCTTACTATAATTATACAATATGCATGTACGTGATAACGGTGAAATTGTTAAAAGGTTTCTAGAATTTCTATCAAATATCGGCCATAAAGCTAAAGATATTAAGGATGTATTGTTAAAATTTCTAGAAATACTTTACAAGAACTATACAATTTCTATACTACATATATCTGCTTATCGTTGGGAAATCTTGGTGCAGCGTACAAATTTAAGAATTAAGAGTCTTTCTCAAACTCGTTGGTCTGCTCGACATGATGCATGTTACGCATTAGAAAAAGAGTGGTCTGCAATAATTGAAGCACTGGAATTTATTGCCGAAAGCAGAGATGAGAAACCGACTACGCGATCTGAAGCTACGAGATTGCATCGAAAATTACAACATTTAGAAAGAGAAATCCTAGTCGTTGTCTGGAATGTAATTTTAGGTCGTTTTAATGCTGCTAGTAAGAAGCTTCAAGAATCTCAAGCTGATTTATCATCCGTTGTGCAGATCTATAGACATGAGAGACAGACAATTTTCTGAATATGAAGAAAAAGCTAAAGCACTGTCTGGAGTTCAGGATTATTATCGTTATGATACTCGTCGCCACCAGAAAAATGCAGCCAGATGGCTCACGGGTAAATGAAAGACCACCTTTTTCTGGACAAATGTTTATTACTCTATTTTAGACACTCTTAGTCTACAATTAGCCGGGCGTAAAAGTGCATCTGAAACACTTTACCAACACTACTAACACTTCAATTTTTTCGACAATTAATGTGAAATAGATACAAACGAGTTGAAAAATCTTGCCAATAAATTAGTCAATAAGTATCCTGACTATTTGAAAGAGACGTTAGACAATGATTGTATTAATTTCCATTATCAATTCAAAGATTCCTTAGCAAAAATAGAAGATGCTATGTATTGCATTCCCGAAGTCTTCTAGATGTTTATCCAAATTTTAAAATTTTTTAATTTATTGATATAAAAAAAAAAATATTTATTATTTGTCTATCTAAGGATTATAACTTATTAATCTTTCATGTTAATTAATTATTTATAAATTATACTTCAATAAAATAAAGTTATTTTGAAAAAAAACATTGGATACAAATTTATGAAATAAAATTCAACAATAAGGGCGGCGCATCGAACGGGGCCTAGGGCGGCAGCAAGCCTAAATCCGTCACTGGCCGTTAGACTATTTCCTGCAGGACTACGTCAAGTCTTTGGTCTATGCCAACAAAACAGCGAAGATTGATGAACTTCGTACGAATATCGAACGTGAAATTGCAGCAGTATCGGCCGATTTATGCTTGAAAACCGTAAAAAATTGGGTTCAGCGTCTGGACTTCTGCAAGCGTGCCGGTGGTGGCCATGCAAAAGATATCGAGTTGCATACAAAGTGACATCGAACGTACTTTCACAGGAATAAAGAATTTATATTTCTAGGATTTGCGTCTTCTCAGAAATAAAAAACAAAGTTATCACTTTTGCTGCCAGAAATCTGAGAACAGAATTTGTATGATCCGATTCTCAAGTATTCTATGTTGCCCAATTCCAAGAGGATGAAAGTAAACGCAAAGCTAATTTGATTGCTAGGTGCGAATTGAATTATGTTTCTATTTCATTCTAATGCTCCGTCAATACATCTGAGAAAATTCTCAGAAATCTTAAAAATATAAACAGGGCAATTAAATACACTAAATGCAAGAACACGTTTAGTGAAGTGGCCCAACACGAGATTGCCACGATCCCGATTTTCACAAGAAAATTTTGTTCAGCAATGGAGCTCATTTTTGATAATTAGTGATCATAATTCAAAAACCATTGATGAGACATAGTTATACCATCAAAAAGTCACCATAACGTTACAGTTATAGTTACAGTTACAGAAACGTTTAAGAGTCATGACTAATGAGTTTTTCTTGCCTGAATTGGAACAACACGGTGCTACATGTCATACTGTTAGCGGATTAACCAATTCTTTGAAGGAAACGTTTGGTGGTCGCATTATTTCACGTGTCGTGGCGTGGTCTCAAAGTTCGTGCAATTTAACATCGCTAGACTTTGGTGGTGATATGTAAATTTGACCACTTAGAAGAGAATATTTATTGCTTATATACGGATTTAAAGTGGACCCTTTATTTACAGGTACTTAAAAGTTAAAATTACAGTTGTTCGAATTGAGAAGGTAAAGGCTCTTGGTGGACTTAGGTGGTTGATAGATCTTTTAAAATAAGAATGTTATGACCTTTTGTGAAAAAGCTTAAGTTTAATTCGTAGGGTTTTGCAATAGGAAAAACAACTTAAATAGAGGATGATTATGTATCAATTTATTATATTTATCAAATAATAGACAGAAAGGATTTTGGTAAAATATCTTAAGTTATTTCTAGGTTCCATATTAATCAAAAATGTAAAATCGCTTATTTCAACTTAAGATATTTGACAACAAAACTTTTCTTTCATTTCTTATATTGACTCGAAATATTTTACCATGTTTGGTAAACATAAAAAAGAATAAAAATAGTAAATAAAAAACTTTAAAAGTTGGTTGGTAAAATCACTCAAGTTAAAAAGCGTTAATAAATGCATTAAATACTGCACTTATCAAAATTTAATTTTACTATATATATAATTCATATCTTTCTTAATTTTGTTTTAACAAAGATTGCAAGTTAAAAATCCACTTTCTAAAAAACTTTAAAACTAGATTTAAGAGCTTTTAACTTTTGGACACTGACATTATGAACTGAAAAAATAGAATTCAAGAATATTTAAGGGTAGAGCTAGTTGGAATCCGTTTTTAACTAATTTGGACTATTGTAACGTAATTTAATATTCCAACATACATCTTTATAAAAGTCTGTAATTTGAATTCTGCAGATTTTGGGATGTCGAAAAATATCAACATTTCTGAAAAATATTGACAAATTTAAAATAAATAACTAAGTGCAGCAAGTTTGACTGAAAAATCATGTACATGAAGAGACCGCCAGCCCTTTAATTCAGATTCTATGTTTTAATATTTCTTTTTACTTTCAATTCAGGAAAGCAATATTTCAGAAAAGGGGTTAAGTATATTCAATAAATTAGTTAGTCGTGCAATCTGTACAATATTTATTCAATAACTCAGGAAACATATTACCAGAGATACGCAAAAAATTCTTATTTTCTAAAAATGTGCTCTGTCGGTGTTTTTTTCTTAATTATTTTGTACCTTAGAATAAACTTATTTTTCATTTTATCAAACATGAATAGTTGTTGAGTATTTTTGTTTTGGGTTGCTTTTAAGGATTAAGTGTCAACTAAGCAAAACAGATTCTAGAAAACGTATTCAAGTGTCATGTCTTGAATACTTAATTTACTGTGGAAGCACTCAAAGTTATCATTTATGCATACGATGTTATAATTTTCAAAACTGTTTCAAGTTTTCGTGATTTTATTTGCAATTGCAATGTGATCTTAACTCTTTTTGTTGATTGGTGTATTCGTAACTTTCTTTTTCTATACGTTTATAAAAGTAAAACTATGAGCCTTACGAGAAAGCTTTGTGCAATTTCTTTAATTATAAGTTTATCTCGTGTTAATGAATTGTTTGTCCTTGGTGTTGTGTTCTTCGATTTAAAATTGAAATTTTTACAACGTATTAACACTAGTAGCAAATACTAATAAAATATTCTTGGTTGGATTAAAAGAGAATCGAAACAGTGTTCTGATTCTTATGTTATAAAGCAGCTTTTTATAAGAATTGTTTGGCCAATTCTCAAATACGCTTGTTAGGTCTGGGCACCAAATTATACTAATTATAATCCAGAATAGAACTCGTACATAAAAGGTTTCTAAGATTTGCTCTGAAGGGCTTGGGTTGGATAATTCCTACTATCCTTCACCTTATCAGCACAAACTTAAACGCATTGATATGCCGAGTCTTGAGAGCAGACGATATTATTTATGTTTTGTGTTCATTGTTAAATTAATAAATATTGACTTTTTGTACCTTATGTTTCGTACCAACTTTGAAATAACCCAAAGAAAGTTTAGAAACTTGATCGATTGTATATATGTACGTATTTCAAACTTTCGGACTAATTATAAACAATGTTCTACTTTGAAATTCAAGTTTAATTATTTAATTACTTTAATTTTAATTATATCAACTTGTTTGACCGTAGAAGAGTGAATTTCAAGTAAATTTAAATACTTTTTTTTTGACAATTTCTCGTGTATATGAAATTGGCGGTTGTCATTTTGACATTTTATTAGTTTTATTTTTTATTTTCATAACGACCGTGCACTCAAGTGTGTTTTACTATAATTTTTATGAAGAAGAGAATTTTTGAAGGGAGGTGTCGGTGCGCATTGTTCTTAAATTTCTGAATACTGTAATGATAAGGAAAAGTAGAGTATCGTCAAACATTCCACATTTACAAAGGACAAATCTCTGTGCTGACAATACTATCAAAGTTGGATTCGAGGATATACTGATGAGCCCTCATGGATGCCCGAGTATTACGGTTGATTTGTTTAAGGGGATGAATGAATGAATATTTATATCGCTAGAAGGTGGATTCATCAAAACCATAGGCAAGCATTTCTAATGTGAACTTTGTGACCGCCAAATTTTTCGAAAATATTGTTAGGACCAATCAATTTCCTCTTATTTCACATACATAATAAGCTGTTATTAATCATTAATCTATATCTACTCAATTTGCTTTTCTCCTTGAATTGACCTTTAGCAGAGAAAAGCACAATTTTCTTCATGATTAACTTGTACGCACCTACACATTTTAATTTCAATTTAATTTTCGTTTATCACAAGCTTCTGGCTATATGGGAATAAATAATGAATTTATAAGTTATTTTTAATATTTATAATAAATGCTTTGCAAGTTTCAGTCTTCACATATATCTGCTTAAATAAAATGTAGATAAAATGCTAATGAAGCACTTATCCATCTAAAACACTTCAATTAATACAAAATTGAATTATCTGAAAAGCTAAGTTAGTCCAATTAAAATGATATTATTAAATATAAAAAGCACTAGTAAAAATGTCTTTCTTTGTGAGGCATTATAATTTAAGGTGCTTTCAGCTTTTAGGTTGAATAGAATTAAATAATCTTGTATATGAATTATGAACTCTGAATTTAAAATACATTTTTGAAAGCAATGACTATGAAAAATATACGTTCAAATTTTAAATATCAAAATGGGAGGGGAAGACAGCGTTGGGTAAAGCATTCCACATTCTCGATGTGTGGTTAAAAAAAAGAATGTCTATACTTGACAGTACGTATGAAATTGAGCGCAAGGTTAAACAGATAAAGATTTTTTAAAATGCTAGTATTACGGCTAAATTCGAAAAAACATTGTTTGGAAACATATTGAAAGATGGGAATTTAATGAGCTTATTGCCATTGAAGTTACACATTTAAAGGACAATGATGTGAATCTAGATTTGTTTTGAAAACAAAATAATTGTTATTGTTTGAATGAAATAAAGTCCAGTCAAAATAACTGAGGAAAGATTTTTAGATAGACTTTAAAGATCATGAAATGTACTTTAAAATAACTTAAGTAAATTTTCTTATACAACCAAGAGATTTATAAATGCGTTACACGCAGTAAATGAAATTTTATTGTGCCTTTATTAAAAAACATTTAAGTTTTATTCTTTTTGAGTTTATATTTTTTTTGTTCAAAAAATATTTTATTTTTAATTGGATTCGAAAAATATTCGTGCTTAACAAACTTGTTAAAAACGCCTAAAAAAAAGGTTTATCCAAAATCTAAGTTCCAAGTACTTAGCCAATGAAGACTAAAATAATAAAATAAATTTAAGAAACCTTATAAAAAGCATGTGAGCTGAAGATCCTGAAGTATATGTATGTTACCCTCTTTGAAGAGTTTAAATCTCTCTCCAACTATTTTTATGCTGAATATATTATAGATATGGAAAGTTCTCTTAATCTTGACCCCAAAAACATATGGAATTTAGTTAATATAAAACGGAAGTCTGATTGCTACCCAGTAAATTTTACTTATAATAAAGATAACTTAAGCAGCATTCACATGAGCGCGACCAACGAACGACGAATGAATTACAAAATGTGAGTTTATATACGTTTGAAGACATATTTCCACACAAATTCTTAGCAAAACGATAGCAATATAGTTTCTATTTGATTTATGATGCATACTTTTACTTTTCAATATCATGTATTAATAAATTTAAGAAAACAAATTTATTCGTCGCGAAAAAAATTGTTGCTGATACGAACTGTCAAACTTTATTCGCGTTCCACATTAACGAATAAACTCGCAATAAACTCGCAACGAATAAAAAAATTGCGCGTACTTAACCTAAAAAAATTATTCTTGTTTTGGTTTCGGTGGTGAATGTCAAACTTCATTCGCGACGAATTAAAAACTCTCATGTGAAAGAAATGTCAAAATCGACGAATATTCTTCCATTCGTTGGTCGTTGGTCGTGCTCATGTGAATAGTGCTTTAGTTAGTACTTCAGAAAGTTTCATTGACACTCCTGTAAAAATAGATGAGAATTTCTTTCTATACTTGCGAGACTGTCCCCAGACAACCTTTAATAATGTTCAAATGACGTTATACAAAATCTTGCATTACTTGGCATAACTTGAAAATTATTATTCTTCTAGTCCAGATATAATATTCCCCCAACTGTCTTAAAAAAATGCAAGTCAGTAGTGGCAGTGAGTTTTCAACTATATGGAAGAAGGCATTTACATATAACACCAGTCTTTAAATAGGGATGGCATCACTTTAAATATTTCCCATGAAAGTACACTTCCAAGTTCCACTATTTTGTCAAACTTTGTCAAAAACGAATTTATCGATGACGCCTCTCTGAACTCAATAGATTTTTGCAATAAATATTGCTTTTAAGACTCAAAATAAATCTACCTTGGCGCACAAGCTAACATTTTAGTTTGCTCTGGGGGCTTAACAGGTGAGGTTATACAAAATATAAAATAAAAGTGGAGAGATTACTACATCGAATTATGCACTCAAGTAAGAAAAAGAATTAAGTTTCAAGAAAAAGAAGCAGTGCAAACAATTGATCCAAAAAAATAAATCCCCAAGCCTTACCCCGATTATACAATTGTTTCCAAATTTAATTCAAGAAGAACTTGTCAATGACCTTGATGGTGAATGAAGGGCTCTTTCACATCAAAGTATGATAAGTGTAGATTTGAAATTCGAAGACTATTGGAGCGCTATCTTTAATTTAAAAAACGCATTAAATGCTCCAATGTTTCCCCTTTTAAAAACATTTGTTGGGTCCATTTTATGCTTTCCGCATAGCAGTGCAAGTGCAGAGCTCATATTTTCCCAAGTAGCTTTGATAAAAGATAAAAAAAAACTCTTTACTGACATCCACAGTCAATTCAATTTTAATGGCAAAGGAATTAATAATGCATAGCTGCGCTATGCAAAATTCAATAAACATTGTTTGCCTTCCAAAATTATTACTAGTTTATTGTTCAAGAGATATCGAGAACCGAACATCAATTTTTACCAAATTTGCGTACTATTTTTTGTAGATTTTATTTTTTTATGTAAAGCGGACTTTTGGATTTTTATAAAAAAGTTTACTAAATGTCGAAAACAATATTTTCTGTTAAATAAAATAAGTTTGAAGCCAATATTTTTAATTTTTTAAAAGTTATATGAGTCGAAAGTAAATTTTTACCAAGTTTTAGTATTGTTTTTTTTTTTAGGTTTTTATTTTTGTAAAAAAAAATGTCAATTCGATATTTCTTAAAATTTTATCAAATGTTGAAAACAATATTTGTTATAAGACAAAATTAATTTGAAGCCAATACCCCAAGTTTTTGAAAAGATGTTTGATGCTTATTTTTTTGTTAAAAAACTGTCCATTCGATTTTTCTTAAAATTGTAACGAATGTTAAAAACAATTTTTATTTTAAAACAAAATTAGTTTAAAGCCATAATCTTAAATTTTTAAGAAGATTTTTGAGTCGAAAATCAATTTTTACGAACTTTTAGTAACTTTTTTAAGGTTTTTACTTTTTGTAAAAAAAAACTATCAATTTGATTTTTCTCAAAATGTGTCCGAATGTTGAAAACAATATTTTTTATAAGACAAAATTAGTTTGAAGCCATAATCTCAAATTTTTGAAAAGATATTTGAGTCGAAAATCAATTTTTACCAACTTTTAGTTTTGTTTTTCTTTTAGGTTTTTATTTGTTTGCAAAAAAAATTGTCAATTCGATGTTTCTCAAAATTTTAGCAGATGTCAAAAAGTTATTCTTCGTTGCACAAAATTATTTTGGAGATATATATTATTTTTGGTTCGTAAAACATTACATTCGAGGTGATAAATATTTTTTTTCAGTTTTTTTTTTTTGATTTATAAAAACAACCATTAATTATTGGATTTTTTTTCCCAAAAATATACTTGTTTGGTATCACGTTACAATATTTAATTTAAAATTGTATTTAAGTCTATAGCCTTTTTGGTTCGTGAGATATTTTGGGTTAACCAAAATTTTTACCTTTTTTTTGAAATTGCTATGGTAAAACGCCACCCACTCAATTTGTTTGAGAGTCCTTTCTGCATTATTATCTGTATAAAAAAATGTATTTGAAGTCGATATCTCTACTGGTTCTGAGCTATCGACGACGAAAAAACTTCGCGAACGTACGGACGTACACACGTACATACGTACACACGCACGCACATACATCTCTTTAAAAATCGTTTATTTCGACTCTAGGGATCTTGAAACGTTGAGAAATGTCAAAATGTTCAATTTAATAAATCGGACCGATTACAATAACTTCCTATGGGAAGTTAATAAAAATCACTGGAAAGTGTGTAAAATGTTGTTTTCAACGTCAGAACTTATCACCATATTAAAAACAAGCGGAAACAAAAGCATGTCGGAGGCAAAAAAGTAAGAATGCTAATAATGATGTTGCGTTGTTGCATAAATTCTTTCTTTTTTCAAATTACTTAGCAACTCTTAACTTTCTTCTTTGCTTTAGAGTTTGTTGTGACGTAAGATTCAACAGTTCAACTTATCTCCTTCCAATGGATATTCCAGTGATAATAGTTTGGAAATTGAAGCTATCGCGTTCAGTTACAGAAATTCGATTTTTTCGAGAGGCGATTACGGAGTACTGAATTGTATAATTTTTTTAACGATGCGAAAAGTTATCGCCTGGACGCCTGAGTAACAGAACATGGTTACTGCTTTCTGAGATATGGCTGGCCGATGAAAAAAGGTACCCAGAAAGTAAGTACACACACAGACTTCTCTCTAAAAATATTTGATTTAGATTCCAGAGACCTTGAAACGTCCTAAATTGTCAAAATTTTTAATTCGAAAAATCGGAGCGGTTACAATTACTATCTATGGGAAGTAATTAAGCAGAAACATAAACAACTTTAACATTACGGGACCAAAAGCCTACTTCGGGAATTGTATAATTAATATATATAATATAATTAATATGTCAAACTTCAAGATCGAATTGTCAAAATTTTCGAAGTGCACAGTTCACAGTTCTCATGACGATTTTAAAATGCGTTTCCTGTTAATTTACATATTAGTCTATTTCTTCTATCGTTTTATTGCTCATCCTTGCCTAAAGCCTTAAGCCAGAAAAAAACGACAAAACACTAAAATTTGTCATTTAATTACTGAAACTTAATTCAACTGAAAGCAATTTTATTTATATACAGTTCAAGTAAATTTCGAGACTTTACTTTAAACACACCGTTAAGTGATGTCATTAAAAGAAAAACACAAATATTTACGACTGATTGCGCGGCGGCTCTCTATCGATGATGGTGTGGTCAAGACGTATACCTATTTCTAAAAGCCTATGAAAAAGAAACTTAATCTAGCATATCAAGGCAATGTGATTTAAAATCTAACATTCACGTAGACTATAAACTACTTTTACTTTACAACCTTAATCTACGTCAAATATAGCTACTTTGAAGATTTCAGTTAAAATTAAATGTAGCTATGCATGAACTTCTTCGTTGTTCCAGACATTGCTCATTGCCTGAAAAAGACTAAAAACTACCCACCTGTACCCAACCCCTGTGCCAACCCTGTAGCAACGCACCTACATACCTAAAGTAGGCAATAAAAATAAAATAAAAGAAGAAGAGGAATGTTCTCTGAAATAAGATATTAAAATTGCTTTAAAGTGGGCGAAACGATGTTTTCTCTAACTCGCAACAGCAGCATCATCGTCATCGTCATCATCAGCCATTGAAAAGAACAAAAATATCGATTTACAACATCCCTATAACCTACAAACTTACATATATATGTATGTATGTATATATAAAAATACAACCCTATTGGTGGTTGTTGTTTTTTTGGTTTTGATAAATAAAAATAGGGTTTTTTTGCTGTACCTACCCTAAGCTTGTACGAACCTAACCCATAGTAGAGTCTAGAGGCATGGAATTGGAATTGGAATCGTTGAAAACATCAGGAGCTCTTGTATATAAAACTTTATTCAGTTTTTTGCTTCAAAATACATTTATTTGACTCAGGGATGCTTAACTTCAGCTTTTTTTTTTTACAAAGACTTTACAAGAGAATTGAAGTGAAAGGTAGCATCCTCTTGGCTTTATCTGCCACTTCTGCTGATGCTATTGCTTTTATTTCTGATGTAGCTGCTCTTCTGTTGTTGGTGTAATTTCCTCCAGATAAGTAAATAAACATCACAGTAAAATGTCTTTCTATAGTATGAAAAACGAAAAACTCTACAAAACAACCCTATAGCTCTTAAAATTCATCAATCCACTTGGCTTTGGTATTTGGTTTGGTTTCTTTCAAAAGGGTTTTTCGTCTTCGGTTAGTAGGTTAGACTGCCTTGGTAAAGGAATCATTACCATTTTACAATCGAAAATAAGTTGTTTTTTTTTTATTTATTTTGGTTGTGCGTTATTTCTTATTTTATTTTATTTTATTTTATTTTATTTTATTTTATTTTATTTTATTTTATTTTATTTATTAAAGGCGTATTCTCTTAAGTGGCTTCCAACAGTGCCTATAAATTGTTCTTTGATCACATTCCATCAGTGCGATATATACGCGTTTTCTAAACCAGCATCGTACCGCCCCAGCATCAACCATCAACCATGATGATTCTTCATCGTCATCGTAATTCTTATGGAAATGCCTGCTATACACTTAAGGCAATGGTAAAGGCAAAGTGAAAGCCAAAGGCAGTTCAATGAAATTTTGAAGCTCAAACGATTTGTTTGGCATCTTGTCGATCAAATCGACACAGTAAACTCAAAAAATCATTGAATTGCTATCATTTTTGTTTTCTTTATTTTAATCGATTCTTTATACATTTTCTTGTGCTTTGTATTTATGACTCAACGATTTTATAATTTTTCAAACTTTGCAAATCAACAGTTCTATGTGCCCCGCTGCCGCCGCGCCGCCACCGTTCGCCCCGCATAGTGCCGGTGTATGTATGGTTTTTCGACTTTATAGAGTAAAAATTGAAATCGAGGTAAAATGGTGAAGGGTGAAAAGTTGATTTTGATATGGAAATGGTGACCATTTGTAGAGTTTTTGTGTTTGTAGCAAGCAAAATTGTATTCTTCGATTTAATTAAGTCTAACAAAGCGAGTTGTATTTCCCCCCTTAACAAATTCTGCCGTTTTTCTCGAACTTCTAGGTATGTCCATTAGTTTACCCTTGACCTTAATTTCAGAAGTATTCTCAAGTGTAGACATTCTTTTTTCAACCGCACATTAAGAATGTGCAATGTCTAACCCAATCTGCTTCTCCCTCATATTTTAAATTTTTCTACGACATCAGGTTTTTTTAAAATGCTAAGTTTAAACTCAAAATATTTCTTAACAATCTTATCAACAATCTTACTTAGTTTTTGGAAATTATCATAAGTCTTTATTTGATTCCATATGAAATTTTGAAAAAAACCTTGAATAGGGCTTCGATTTTAGTTTAAGCTATTTGGTCAACTTCTAAAAATATCCGTTTTTAACATTATTTTTATATTAACTTCCCATAGGAAGTTATTGTAATCGGTCCGATTTTTTTTTAATAAAACTTGAAATAATAGAATTGTGTAGACAACAGATTCGTTACAAGAACAAAACTTTCTTTAAAACCGTTTGGCCTATTTCTGTTGACAACCGTTTTAGCATAAACGGTTTAGCGGTTCTTTCAAATTTTTGTAAGACAGTCGGTTGTAAGAAATCTAACAACTTATGAAGATTTTTCGAATATCGTAGGAAATAATATAAATATTTTAACCGAATATTGAACCATCACGGATTTTATTGTAAGAAAACTACTTCACAACTTTAGGTAGCCTGAAAAAGCCTCATATACGTGTTTTTCGACGTGATACATGAATTTAAATTAAGGCCAGTGTATTCAAAAACAATAGATCAATGTATTTCTGAATCTTTTCTTAAATCCTTTCCTATTTTCCTATCGCTCATATTGTTTAGAAAAATGTAAACGGTAGGTAGGTGCTGGCGATTTTTGACGTTATCGCCACACTTATAGATCAATGTAGATCCATTGTGATACCCTGAAGAATTGATTGCCTTCTTATAGCCATTTAGAGGCTTTGAAGAAGCCTAATAGGCTGTTTCCTGGAATATCTTTGAGTTTTTCAAGATTGTTGAGGAAGTGTCTGCATCGCTATGATCTTGTACCCAGCAGAGTCTAGTCTTATAATATGAGTCTTAAAACCGTAAGTTGTCAGCGACAGTAATTTACGAGCTTCGATTTAATTTTTATAGTAGGAATCGATTTTAATGCTGCTTGGATATCAAGTTGTTATAGCACCATCATTGAGACCTGTTTTGCAGCATATGTCACTGCCAATACCTCATCTTGAAAGACTCTGCTTTCATCGGGAAGTCTTAAGGAGTTGACACGATTGAGTTTCTCAGAGAAGAAATCTGCTCTTACTCCAACATCTGTTTCAAGCCGTCAAACTATATATATACGGATTTTGCCGACTCATTCATGTGTCAGGAAAAATGGTGTTAAAGGATTTATTGAAGTATAGATAGGGTATCAAGTAGTCTGTGCTTACATTGCCTCTGGATGATGGCACTTTAATTCCTGATTTGCTATTGATCTGTCTATGTTTTAACATTCACATAATCCATTTTATTCTTCTATTCTATTTCGAAATCTGTGAGGCCTTTTTTGACTGCACTGTTTTGAAATTATTAAGGTCGAAAAATCTTATTATATGGCTATAGCTACCTTAGGCACTCGAATAATTATAAAAATGAAGCTTCAATTTTTTGGAAAAGAAAACAATCAATTTTTAGAAAAAAACTTCCAAGGTTAAGTGTAGAAAGTTTGTGGAATAATTGGTAAAGGATTTAATTAAGAAAAAGTCAACAATATGGTGCCTATGTATATTGAGTGTTTTGGAAGAAAAGGTGGGTTATGATGTTAAAATTTACCTATGGAATGATAGATTTTAGAATTTCCTGCTAATGTGGGCAGTGAAAAGAATTTTCTTCTTGTTTTTGTTTTTTATCGAAACAAATCTTCAAATCTAATTTGTAAAGTTCCTTTTTCTATTATTTTTTAATTTTAATTTTGTAATTTTGGTAATTTTGAAATTTGTTTTCTATGAAATTTTTCAAATATACGACTCAACTTCTCAAAAGTTAATACAAAAGAAAATGTATGCCTTTGACTAAGACGAAAAAATATATGTAGGTACATTAAATATTTTTCAAACAAATCTATTCGACTCCCAGCTCAAATATAGAAAACATACACACATCTTATCTTGAAAAAAAAACCTTCAATCTTGTGTATTTTAAAAGGTTTTTAGACGACCAATCGAAATTGGCTTTAATTAAGAAATCGTTCAATGTTTCTTCTATGATATTTTTTTTTAAATGGGCTAATTCTTTCTCTAAAAAAATAACAAACACAGTGTTGGCCATTTTTCAACTTAACCTTTCAATAATTTTTGGCGCTGGAAGCTTACTTTTGGGGCTAAAAGAACTTAAAAAAAAAACATGATAATTAAAAATTACAAGTAATTGTAATTGAAAAATATACATTTCTATTACTTGTAATTGTATGTAATTGAAAAAAAAAAGTTCAACACTCAAATTACACTTGCATACTTTTCGATGCTTAAGATACATTCATATAGGCCTGTTAAATTGAAATGAGAGATGAAAGTATAGTTTTCTTCTTTTGAATCATTGACATTCTTTTTAATGAATGAAAAATTCTGTCAAAATTATTAATGCCAATTTCAAATCAATACTCCCTGTCACTATCTTTAAGCGTCCTGTTTGGAAACACTTCCAACAAAAACCTCAAACTTTTCTATCTTCTTTTTGACGTGACAACGTCTTAAATTAGGTTGCGGCTGGGAGTCACTTATGAAAAAGTGTAACGCCCGGTAACGTTACGATGAGTCACCGAACGAGAGAGAGGCCCGCCGAATGCCTTGCGTCTCTCTCCCACTCAACTATGATCGGTCTGCCGCGCGCGCAGCACTAGAGAATTAGGCGCATTGAATCGGCGCATGCTTGTGTCTCTGTCTTTGTCTTTCTCGAACGTTCTTGGCGTTGGAAAAACAAGAAAGCGTCATAATACAAGTTCACACGTGTGGTTAAAGTATCGTCAGCTGTGTCTGTAGTGAAAATGTGGAGTGCTTAGATTCGTCATTTACAACAACTACAACAATAAAGGTAAATAATTGTACACTGATATTTCATTATCGTAAACTATGATTGATTGATTAATTGTTAGATTGACACAAAAGTTGAGAAACTGAGTTTATAGGTTATGTCATAGGTACTATTGATAAATGTTGATAGTGTTAAGTAAATTATTAGTTTAAAAAATTTGTGCAATTCTTATTTTCATTCAATTCCTTGTTCCTATTGTCCAATTTAATTATATTCATATCAATAAATATTCTACCGAGAAAAAGACGTTGTCACGTAAAATCTTCGCCCGTAAAACCGACTTTACAGGCAACCATTTTTTTTTAGAGGATATTTCTAGTTTACTCTATTTAATTAAATCATATTTTATTTCCTGTGAAATTAGACTAAAAGTTCACGTGAAAATCAAACTCAAATATTCCGTCTCCTTGTCGTTGGCACACACACACAAATTGATAGCAAACATCAATTTAAAATTTATTAACCAATTTCTATGAAGCCAAAGGTCATATTTTTGAGGTTCAATAATACAAGTATAACCTTAACCAATTGAAAGTCTACCAATCTCATTAGCAGATATAATGAGATTTTAATGACAAGTAAAAAAGGTTCTTTAAAAATATATTTAAAGCCTGTCAAAGCATCAAATAATTTGATTTCAGTTAAAGCTCCTAAAATTATGCTGTATGTAGCACAACTCATTATATTACATTTTAATTAATCCTTCACAATTCTAAGCTCCTAGCAACACTAGGTTAGGTACCCTTAGATGTCCTTGAACCAACAAAAAAGCAAATCGTATTCACTTTATAGCTTGTATAGAGAAATTCAGTTACTGTTACAATATTAAGTTCGTACAAGGTACAAGGATGGTCACCACATGCATATGGCGATGAATTTTTGATAAAAGAAAAAAATTAAATATTTGTTTCGATTTTCCTCTCGATAAATTTAAAGTGAAGCTCTCACATCACAACAGCAGAAGTAGCACCATCACCAGCACCAGCAGCCGCCTCAGAATCTTTGCCCCGCCCTGCCCTTGCTGACTTTCACACGGTTGCGTACTTTTTGTAAAGCTGTGGAAGGATATTTCCAACCGAACGAACAAGCTATAGGTAGGTCGCAGCAGCTCCTATAGGTATCCTTTTAGCCTCACAGTATGGTATGGTCTTATAATCTCTTTACGTTCCTTCAACGCTAAATAATGTATGCGGGCGCGGAACTGGTTATGGTGGAGTCATTGGCGGCATCGGCATTGGCATCGACGGCGTCGCTCGTCGTCGGTGGCAATGGCGCGGCGGTGCGGTGATGGTTGAGAGCAGATGGATGGATAGGAAAGGTAGAAGATGCCTGGTTTGGTTTTTGTTTCTATGTATCTCTCAGGAGTTAGGTTTAAATATTTTATTGTAGTATTAAGGATAAGAAGAAAAACGTTCTACTTTTTAGTGGCGTTGTCTTCTCTTTCTATAAACATACATACTCGTAGATACGTGTCGGTCCTTCATAGGAAGTGTTTTCTTTTCTTTTCCTTTCCTTTTTTGTTTTGATTTTCCTTATTTTTATTTTTTTCAAGGAGGACTTTTGTGTGTCGGTGCTGAACACGTAGAGGATATAATTTATGGAGAGAAATGCTTCCGGAACACAAAAAGGTTTGACGTTTGTGTTTGGATGTTTTGTGTACAGGATATACAATAGACCTATAGGTTTAGGTAGGGAAGAGAAAGAGTCAAACGGTCTGTTGTGTTGTTTGGCAATTGATGACAAGATTGCGTGAAAGCGAAATTATTAATCATAATTTTTTTATTTTTTAGTCGGATTGTTATTGTATCCATCATCAATTTTACAAAGCAAAGGAAATAATAATAATAGATAACTATATAGGCGTTATTGGAGGATATTGGTGTATGTGGCAGACATTTTCTTCGTCGTCCTTTGACAGCTGACACACGCCAACGACAATATGACACTATCAAACACACAATATGTGAATGGGAGGCGCATATTGTCATATCTAAGCTTTAATGGATTTATGATTGTGTTTCAGGAACAATATACATATACGAAGGTATTGCTAAGTGTCATTCTTGAAATTGATGAAAGGTTATTGTCTTTCATCAGTGGATTTATGATTATTGTGCATCGACTTGAAAAGGGGTATTATTCAAAGAAAATATCCTATAAAAATTGTTGATGAATGGATAATGGAAGTGAAAGTCATATGTATGTATTACCATCTCTGAAGTGGGTATACGATAATGACTTATCAAAGTAATGCCCATTTCTTTTATCCAAGGTATATTTTTAGGTGTACGATGGGTAGATATTGACAGTTGACATGGATTTATAATGATAAAAAATGTTTAAAAAGCAATGATCTATTTTTGAAATTTTCGATTGAGAAATGTGTCATATTTTGTGTTTTTTCCTTCTTTATAATAAGCACACACTCAAGGAGATTTTACCCTTATTATAATAAAACACAGTGTGAGCTTTAGGAAAGGAAGAGGTGGTTTGAAGGAATTCCTGAAAATTGCAATTATTGGGAAAGACAAAGTGTGGTAAAGCATTCTACATTCGCGACAGTACGACCGAATTTGGGATCGAGGGTATATTATTGAGCATTCCTGGATGCGCGAGCATTTGGATTGAATTACTTTAGGGGAAGGGGGAGAATGCAACTCACTATTTCTCTGGAACATAATCCGTCAAATTAACCTTAATAAAGGGTGACACAACAAGCTTTACCCCTGTGTTTAAGTTACGTAATTGTTTCAATGATGATATCATGAACAATAAATTTGAATGCTCCACGTCAAAGAGACTTAATTAAGTTGCAGGAGCACCAAATTCTTGCATCGGCTTAGGAAACCCAAAAAATGGGAAAGAGTGTCAGACACAGACCAGAGCCCTGGGGGACACCATCATTTGTTTGTGTTTCTCAGATTTAAACCCATCCAATACTATTTGAATAAAAAGGTCTAAATGGTAATTTATAATGAAACAAAGTGGAGGCTTTGTCAAAACCGCAGGTACTCATTTAAGATAAGAGAGCATGATGAATAAAATTCTATCAAATGCTTTTGAAATATCAAGTGCAATAATCTCTTTTCTCCAAAACGATGTAAAGAAACCATCAGCCTACTAGTGGGCCTATTGCTACAAAAGCTGTAGTGTCAGTAAGACACCTTCGATCTCGGAGATATTTCTTTAGCCATTATGTATGTTTATTTTGAGCAAAAAAGAAATACCACTCTATGTTTTTCAAAAAGATTCAATCGATGTTGAAGTTTTTTCTCGGGCTTAAGCTTCTGAATAATAAATTGAAAACCTCATTAATAATATGGGAATGTGGCTGCGAAATTTATTATCATGTGAAGTTATTTTTTGACAGTTAAATTTCGAACTACAGCAGCTTTTTGTTGCCACAGGAGATTAGTTGAGAAGACTCTTAAAAAGCCTTTATTTCTAAAATTTGAAAATTATTGACATTGTTTTGTGAATTTGTCAAGCTGATAAGGAAAGATGGTTAAAGTTTTTAATTAACTGTTATGATATGAAGCAAAGATTTTTGAAATATTTTGACGATATGAAGAATGTTTCTCGGAACTTCAACACCTATGGAATTTATCCAATTTTTTTTATTTTATCTTTTCTAATTTTAATAGTGCAAAGTTGGCGACGTACAATTCATTTCATTTTTATTATTTTTGCTCTTACATCAAATTAGAATGTCAGGAGCGTCCATTTCATTTTAGACCGCATCTTTGACGTTCCAAATTAAATGAATAAAACTAAATACTCAAAAAAAATATCCTACAACTTACATATGTACATTGTACATGTAATATCAATTAAAATTCACAGTATAGGCAGAAACATTCAGTATTCTAAGAACCAGAAAATAAAAATTCGTGAGTAAAAGTATAAGTAACTAGTATTTTTGTATACGTGTGATTTTTAATCTGATAATCATTTTTACGGAGTTGGTCTTTTTGACAGATGTCACTTGATTTATGGTCAGTTTGGTTTGACATTTTATAATAAAAAGACTTAATCCTGAATAAAATGTGTAAATCATGGCTTTATTGAAGAAAACTTTAGAAGAGTACCGTGGGCCTGTGGCGGGCGTGGCCTCTAAGATCGATAGATTTACCACCGATGGACAATTCTATGTGGGATGAAATTTTTAAAGACGCCTGTCTAGGCAGATAAGCTCGAGACGATTGACGGCTTGGAAGGAATTGTTGATTGTGGTTGAAAACTTGGCCTCCCGACTGGAATTTATTCGAGCCAGCCACGGGGGCGATTTGCCCACCACCATTTAATATAACGGCAAACCCTTATCTTTATTATAAATCTATATTCTTGGCCATAACATTAAATTATATATGTTTTTTTTTATCCTTGAAAAACACATACTAAAAAAACACCCTTTAATTTCTTTTTAATAACGTGAACGTTACAAATCTGTCAAAATCGACAAAGAAAACTTAGAAGTGATGCGATTTAATTTTTTTTAAAGGAAACATATTTCATACAATGTCAGTATTTGCATTGCTCCTAAAACAAATTGGCCAAAAGTCATTCTCTAAAGTGACATGTATGTGTATGTTAAAAAGTTCAATTTGTGTATCATCTTTATCTCATACGTACATGTACAAGAGACATATTCCAATACTGTAAATCGGTTTTAATACAACTTTTGACACATGAAAATCATAAAATTACAAAATGATTGATTTCAGCAATTGGATTGTATAGAATGGCGATTTGTTTGGATATGAAAAATATATATATTATATTCATGGAACTAGTGATAGATTTCTACAAAATTATTAACATTAAATCAACTCGATTGCACTGTCAAAATATTTGTAAAATCCATTATAGTAGGTATATAAAGACGGCTATTTTCAACATAAGTATAGGTCACTTGTCAAAACCACAAAATGATTCTTGACTCAAAATCAAATGGACTCAACTTTAGGTACCTATACCTGAAACCTACCTATTTATTTGAATTTTATAACCTTTATATGACACATCAAGTATAAGGGTATGTTCATTGTTCGTCATCGTCCTCTAACCTGTCTACATTTTCATATATATGACCACTTCAACTGTGGGTAAATTTTGGTCATACATATATGTGTACCAAAATATATATATGAATATATATATTTTTGTTTGTTTAAATGTATTTTTCAAATGTGATTCTATTGAACTTAAATCTGAAATTGAACATTTTCATATAAAAACAAATCTCTAGAGGTATCCAAATGGAAATAAGTGAAGGATTTTATGAGGTTTTTGAGAGAAATTGAAATTAATTGGATTTTAGTGCGATGTGTAGAATCTAGATAGAAAAAGTTCTGTCTGATGTTTTAAATACTTGACATAAAATAATAATATAATGTATGAAGGTGAACTTAAAATGTGTAGGTTGGGATACAACAGATAAGTATAAGTACTTTCATTTTTGCAAGTCCTTTTTTTTGGCAAGTTGGAAATCTGAAGTATTTTTTTTTTTTGAAAATAAGGATGATGATAAATGTGTTTTTGACTTAGAAAGAATTATAAAGTAGGTACCTTAATGTGGTTGGTATAATAGGTCCACTAGAAAGATGGACATTTACACAAATTTAAAATACAAAAATTTAATATTTAATGATTTCGAATCATGAAAATATGTATTTTCTCTTAACATTGTAATTTAAACAGAAAGATATCTACGAACAGAACGCAAGTCTCGTTCCGGAGCGGCGGTAGTATGGAATGGATGGTAGCTTTGGTACAACAATTTAACGACCTCACTACCATCAGTGACATGAAACACTTGAGTTGTTTTAAAATTTTGTAAATAATTGAAAATTCAAATCTGAATTGAAAATTCAATTTGAGACAACTTGAAAAATATTCTCTGTGCATTAACTTATCAATTTAAAAATTTCATATGATAGGTTTATAAATAATGAATGATAACATGCATTGGTCCTTTCATCGAAAGTTAGGTATAAAATAATTATTAGTTCTTCAAATAAGTGAAATCTTCAAATTCGTATTGTGAAATGAGCAAATCAAAACTTTCAAAAGCAACACAAGGCTTGACAATACAAGTAAAAACTTTAATAGAGGACCAAATTACATTAATTGAATTGGTTGTCAAAAAAAAATAAAGAACAAAATATCAATTTTAGATTGATTAAGAAAATAATGACAAGATAACCACATTTTAAATAGAATTTTTAAAAATCTTTCAATCAAGCTGTCAATTCAGTTTTATTAATTTTTTTGTTTCAATATATGTACATATAAACAGCAAACTTTTGAGAACCCTTAAACACACACAATGAATAAAAATGCCTTATCATTTTCGAAGACGACGAATGACGTGACGTAATGTGTCTGTAGTTGACATGACAGCCATGACAACCATCAAACGTGTATAAATATGGTGACCATCTTCTTATTTTCTTAAGGATATAACGATTTTCTTATTAACATTTTATATTTTTGAAAGTTTATACAGTTAAAAATTTTACTGAATAATTTATAGCAGAATTTTAAGAAACATAACGAAATGGAAGCCACAACCAGTTTTAACTTAATAACATGGAAAATTTTGAAGCGGATAGGTTAAGAAAATATCTGGAATAGTTTATTGTGATTTGTTTTCATGTTTTCTATTTTGAAAATTGAAGCTGAGTAAAATAAGGACTGAACGAAAGGGGTTCGTTCGTAGATTATGGTCTACTTATGTGTAGATCTTCACGTGCAGCAGATTGCGCTATATTTGTTGGCACTGATGTTTTGCAAAATAACACGATAGCTTATGTCTATTTCTTAGAAAAATAAGACTATATTTTTATTAAGTTTTACAATTAATTATCTTTCTTTTCTGAAAGTTAGTCGTACGAGTACTACAGTTGATACAAAGTGGCCACAAAATTTTGTAGGACTATACAAAAATTGAGAATATGCATTTACAAAAAAGCTTGAAGAAAAGTTAAGTCGTCAGGAGTTTTAAAATGAGTGTTTTGTTTGTTGGACACTACTCTACGAGCCCATCCATCGAGCTTTAAGATGGTATGAAACGTACCAACGTTTAAAAAAGAAAACTCGATCATTGATTTTGATTCTCGAATAAAAGTCAAATCTCTATCCGCGGCAGAATTTCACTTTACCTTTTATCTCCAGTGTGGCGTTAGGTCTTTTCGCCCAAAACCAAATAGCCTAAATAAAAAATGTTATAGCGCCCAAAATAATTTTATTGTTGTACGATTTGGGCAATATTAACGAAATTTTGGGCGTTAAAACTTTTTTGGGTTTTATGAACTTTCAAATAAAAAGAAGCATTCGGTCTTGTTGCCCGATAAAATAACGCCAAAATATTAAATATGTCATATCGCTCATACCAAAAATGGCTCTATCGCTCACAAAACTTTTATTTGGGCTTTGTGACGTTTTCTTAGTGATTTTTTCCTACGTTTTTCTTTAATGTCATTTTATGATTTGAGTTATGTATATGTCGTATAAAAGATAGAAATCATAATCGTCGTAATGCCCAAAATAAATGTCACAAAGCCCAACCCTATGTCATAAAACTCAAATTCTAAATTTGGGCAGAATGACAAAAATTTGGGTCTTCTATTTAAAATTTATTTCGGCGTTACGAAAATTTTGCCATTATGTTTTAAAACTAATGTTGGGCAAGTGGCGAACGCGATGTAAGTCTGTTCATTATGAAATAACAAACAAAACTGAGTATAAGGGGCCTATTATGTAAGACAACTAAGAACAAAGTTGAGTTGTAATCCGGCAATCGGTATTACCGATCACAACTAGTTGACTGTCACAAGTCAACCAGTAGTCAACTGAGAAATGGTTGACTTTTTAAGTGTGTTTGGGGGTATTATGTAAGCCAGTTGAGTTGTCTCTCAGTTGAGATTGTTATCAAAATTCAACAACTGGTATTTACCGGTTGTGTAGTGCATTTGTGTGTACAAAAAAAATATCGGTACGCACCAACAGTGAATTGAAAAGCAATTTTATTAAGAAAATGGAGAAAAAAATGTAAGTTTTACAAATAATAATATAAACGCTTGTAAGAAAATAATTTTTTTAGACAAAAATAAAAAAACCTGCCCAATTTGAGAGGTTGATTGAGGTTCATCAGCAGAAACATACACTTCCAATCATGACATTCAGACTGTAGTAACCTCTTCTATGTACATATATAGAGATGTTGAAGATTTTTTTGGTGCTATGATTTTAACATGAGTTCCATCGATGCATCCTATTACTCCAGGAAATCTGGTTTTCTGGTAAAAATAAATCTTCGATAAATTCAAATTGGTCAGATATGTTCTTCAACTACATCTAGCACTTCTACTTCCAAAACTGTTGGTTGAGCAAGGCCTACATTAAAATCATTACCACTGCACTTTTGGCAACTTCCTTATGCCATGAAATGTAGGGCAGTGCAGAGTTTGAGAATTGGTGGCACTGCGGAGGAACGCTATGGTTGTTTCAAATAATCTTTGATTTTGTTTAGCCAATAAACAAATTTGTCTTTGTCGAGTCTAAAATAACTTATAAATCTGCAACAAAACGGAGTCATTAAATCAACACTTCTCATCAAAGAATTTGTTTACAAAAAATACTTTCTGTTTGGAAGTTCCAATGGATTGGAGCGATCTCTAATATTTTTTCTCATCAGTGCAACATTGAGGGGATTTTCTTTTTCCGAATTTACAAGAAACAAATCAATACAACTCTCTATTTCGTATTATTTTGTCTTTTTAATAAAATTTTGCACTGAATTCAAAACTTTGAAATACTTACGTATTTTACTTTACACAGCTGATTTTGACACAAAACAAGCACATAAAAGTAGGCAATATATTTGGTCTACTCAACTGAAAAAAGTTGTCTCCCATAATACGAATTTTTTTTGCAGTTGTCTTCAAATTGAGTTGTCTTGATTACAACTCAACTAAGTTGAGTTGTGATCCATAATAGGCCCTTAAATCAAGTGACAGCTGTCAAAAATACCAACTTCGAAAAAGTATTGCTAGATTGAAAACCACACGTCTTAAAAAAGACTTCTGTTATATGCCATAGATAGTGCGTAATTGTAGAAGTCGTACGAATGTGACAGTGTGGTAAAAATTGTTAATAGTCTTAGGCAAAATAGTACTTGTCAAAAGAAACGGCTTTGTATTTAGTAATTTTTGATATTTGCGAAAGCAACAGAAATGATTTTCATTAGGACTGGGGACAGAATTCCGAAAACACAAAATCGGATTGGATTTTCGGGTTTTCGGAATTTTGGATTGTTCCCGTATCCATTTTTCTAGTGTTAAAGCGCATTTAAGCCAAGCATAGTCAGCTTGATAAACAAAGTTTTGTTTTTGTAAATAAGAATTCATTATCATAGGCCACAAAAATATATTGGTTTCAATTTCTCAACAAAAATATGGTCACTTTGGTAACACATTTTTTTATCGACCAGAGACGTGACAGGACCAAGGCACTTCAAACCAAATATAAGTATAATTTGCTTTTTAAGCATATAAAAGCTTTTTTACACCCAGCCATTTCAAACTTCAAATGCATACACTTAAGTCTAAACCTTGTCTGAATGTTCGAGTCATAAACATGCACATCAGTATTGCTCATATCCTTATTTTGTTTTTAATTTGAAAATTCTCAGACGTCTCTCGCCAGCCGTTCTAGTTCATTAGAGTCCTTGTTGGACGGTCTGCTCTGCTTATGGCCTATAGTCATCGTCGCTCGTGTCGTTCATCGTTGCCATCATCATTGAGTTCACATTCAACGAGGCCATATTTTTATTTGTGTCTCCGCATCTCATCTGGTCGATCTCAATTATGGATGTCATGGTCTTTTGACAAGCAAAACCTCTAGCCAAAGGCTTCGTATGTGTGTGGCTATGAGAATGTATAGTTCCATACTTCAGTCGATAAATGCTTCATCGGCATTGACAATAATTGACTTTGTCGATGGCATTTTTATAATGAACAAACGAATGACTGCAAAGCTGTCGTCATTGGACTACCATCACCGTCACTATCACCATCATTGACATTTGAACTTGCATCTTCATAATCGCTTCGTGATTGATTTTAGCTTTTTTATTCTTTCTTCAAATGCCCACTACTGCTCTACCGCCACCATCACCGCCTTCACCATAGCTGTGAACGGCAAAACGAGCGATGGCAAGACGATTTCATGAAGGAAAATTGGCTATTTCTTCCTTAAGCGTTGTCGCCAGCGTTGTCATAATACCATATGTTTTTTTTTTGTTTTGATTTGTTCGAAATTCATGGTTTTCGATTTTGCAACTGAAATCTTAGATCTGAATCAGATATGGTTTTAAACGAAACAAAACTCGAGATAAATAAGCATGGATATGGAGGTACGGTTTCATCAACAGAGTTTTGAAAAAAAATGACATTTACTTGTTATTAAAATCTTCACACATTTTTTCAATTACTTTAAAATTTAATTGCAAAATTTCGATTACTAATAAAATTTAATTGAAAAGAGTCAATTACTTACAATTACATAATGTAGATGTAATTGGAAAGAAAGGTAGTGATCAAAAACTCAGTAATGAATACTTTTTCCAGTAATCTTTTTTTGATTTTGTCTAAATTAAAAGACTACAGTAGATTTTATTCCAATTTTCAATCGAAATTCTAAAGTATCTTATAATTATTTTATATAACAACTCTGTCTTTTTCTAGAAAGGCGACCAACGGACGATAGCTATTCGGTTCTAGAATTACTCGTATATGGATTTTGCAGAAATGGAAAAAATAGAAAAATAAAAATTACCCGGATGTGTGTCTAATGTCACTATTCCTTCTGCTAGAGTGGATTCCAGTGACATAAACCGTTTCGTTCGTTCTTTAGTTGTTTCGATACGAAACATGTGTGTGTACGAGATTTCCTATATTGGACGAATTTAAGTTGTACATATAGATAGTTTGACTCCTTTTTTGAAACGAAGTATTAGGTAGTTATTTTTCTTTATTTTCAAGAATTGAAATATCAGAAAAGATAAATTTTTCTACTTCGTTTCCCCAAGAGATGTAGAGATGTATCTAGATATCTTAAAAATAAACAACAAAGGAATCATAGAGATTCGAATTGTTGAAATATAAAAATATAAGGAGGATGACACGTACTCGTAAAGTTAATCTTATTTGTGGAAATAAATTGAAAGTTAAGATATTTTTATGTGCTTACAGCTTCGATTATTATTTTTAACTAAAATATTTTTGGATTAATTCCTCTTGAATTCCATTTCTACTCGGTTTTGTTTTTCCAGGTATTTGAGATTATCTATTAGATAGTGACCCATATTTAACCATCCTTAGAGATTGAATCTCAAGTGACTTATTCTTTTATTTCTTTTACAAATATAAACAATTTCTGCTGTCAAGAATTTCAAAAAAAAATAAGTTCCTCACAAATATATTTTAGTTTTTTTATAATTAACATTCACTCAAGGAGTTATTAATGGCCTTAACATATTCAAAGTTTAAGTTTAGACACAGTGCAAGCTTTTGGAAAGTAGGAAACGATTAAAGAGGAGCTTCCGGTGCATATTGGTATTAAAGGTTTGAATGAATGGAAAGGGAAGACAGACAGGTTAAAGCATTCCACATTCTTGATGTGTGGTTTAAAAAAGAATCTCTTTACTTGTCAGTATGTCCGAAATTGACCTCAAGAGTAAACTGATGACCATTCCTGAAAGTGGGAGTATTAATTGTTTTAAGAGGAAATGCAACTGTCTAAAACGCAAAACATTGTTTTTTAAAAATATCTGTAAAAATAAATAAATAAATTAGGTGGCGCACCAATGATCATTCCATAAAAAATGATTTGTGATAAACACACCGATAACTGAAAGTTGATTACTTTCTCGGAAACAAGCAGGTGTCACTCATGGATATCGGCATCAGGGGTGCGTTACGCTTTAACAATGTTTTTGAAACATTATATTCGACAATGCTGTCCATATCGGAATTTAATGAGCTTATCATACGCTGCCGTTAACGTTCCACATCTGAAGGACAACGATGTGAATTTAGAAAAAGATTGTTTATGAATAAAAGGAAGAGTGTCGGAGACAAAACAAAGCCCTGGGCACATTAGAATTTATAGGAAATCGTGCTTTTCCTTCTTTAGCGCTAAGAAACCTGAGTCAAACACTCTACCGGTATTTTGAACTTAGCATAAAACTGGGAAAATATTCTTTCGCTTAGAAGTAAACTTATAGTATCTTGCCAACATTTTTATTGTAACGAGTGTAGTTTTCAATCTGGCAATACTTTTTTTTGAGTTGGTGTTTTCTACAGCTGTCACTTCACTTTTGCTTAATTTCGTTTGCCATTTCATAATAAATAGACTGTAAAATAATAGTTCAGCACTTGACGCAGCGAAACAATGAATTTATTGAAGTAAACTTTTGGTCAGCGCATTATCTCGCGCCGTGAGCCGCTTTACTATTTTTGTGTGAGGTTATGTGAAGTCGCTGGTCTAAACGCAGATAAGCTTGCGACGACTGACGCCTTGAAAGGGAATATTGCGCGCATTATTACTGACAAACAGCCCCAAATAATGCAAAAAGTGGTCGAAAATTGGGTCACTCGCCTAGGATTTATTCGAGCTAATTTCCTAAAATCATTTTCTAAAACACAAATGGCAAATTCCATAACATTTAACAATATATGTACGTTTTGTTTCTTGTTGATAACCACACGGTTAACAAAACACACCTACTGTTTTTTCAAACCGAATCGAATACATTAAGATATTTTGCGAGACGTTCCCAGCACTAAAATGTTCATCGAATTTTTCCAAAACCATGCTCTTATTTCTTTACTTCCGATAATAAATATATATGTACAATGCATACATACTAGTATATAGATAGTATTAAGTGAGTTAAGAATATATTTATAAAAATATTGGAATTTGGATTGGAATACGCACATAAGGAATTAGTTAAAATGCATTTTCTCCAACTACTTAGATTAATGATGACTAATTTATAGATATGGGATACGAGTTGTTAATGTTCAACAACTTTTAGCTTTTTTGACTAAATAAGTGTATGTTGGTATATTCACTAAAGTTAAATTCCAAGAAAAAGGAAAAATAACTTGTATTTCAACAAAAACTTTTATATATACAAAAAAAGAGACGAATTAATAGTATAAGGAGTATCCAAGCCCTTATAATATGAGTGTTAAGTTTGTTACCTTAATTAGTGCCAGAATAGTAAAACCAAGTCTTATATACAATACATATAGGTATTCTCGAATATAATGTGCAGGTATAGGGGAAAACAAAGTTAAGAGGTTTAATTTTGTTTACTGAAACAATAGATAGATAGATAGATACAGATACAGATTCGAGGATACCATCATAGATACTTTGTGTAAAGTGTTATGTGGATAATTGTTTCATTAAAAAAGGATAGAGAAATATAAACCTCTATTATTTAAAGAGGTTTTTATTTAAAGAAGATATAAATTTAGGAAATGAAAAACTTTAACATATGTACAATGTACATTGTACATATACATGTAAAGCTAAGCTGCTTATAAACCTTTTTTGAACAAAAGCACTTAAACAAATCACTTATCTTTGAATTATTGGTTTTGAAATTTGAATATAAATTGTTAGCTTAGCGTAATGAGCTCACGTAAACATAACAGTGATTTATACTCTGGGATGTATAAAAGATAAATTCAAATATGTTTGTAGTACAGGGTCATTCATTTCATGGTTATAAGTTGGACAACTGCTAAACTCAGCCATGATGGATCGTTTAGCTTGTTGAAAGGAACGACGAATGTTAAATTCTTTTGTCACGCTTAAAAAAGTAGGTAAGAAGCATGTGCGAATTAATTTAATTCATTTACATCTGAAGTTTTAAAAATATTTTATTCTACCGATCAAGTCGGTCACAGATTATGAACTAACTTTAAAGTACAATTTCATTATTAAAGCTAGCTTATAAAATATTAAATATCCCTACTAACAGAGATGATGTTTATATGAAGATTTTAGCTTTGTTTGGATACCAGGAGTATCATGTTTCTCTTTGGGCATTGGACGTGCTGTTGGGATTTCGATAGATTTGTTTATTAAATTTGTTTCCGGCGAGGTTGGTGACACTTTGCATGATTTGAGATATCATGTGTTAACTCCCTTCTTTCTTTAAGAAGTTTCCTCCGGAACTTCTCTTCTGACTAATGCCATGATTTTGTTTACTCTTAGGTTTATCATTTCACCTTCTGAGAGTTTTGGTATTCTTGTTCGTTTTGTATACTGTACTTAAAGTATAAGTATGAGTATTATAAAGAAAAATAAAGCTGTAGTTGATATAATGGGATTATTGCCGACTTTCGTTTTTATACTTTGAAGTAGGTTTATGCTTTCAAACTTTAGATTTTCATTTAGTGACTCATAATAGTTTTCTATTTCGTATTTGTTAATTGTATGAGTCTTAAGGTAGTTTTGTATGATTCTAGTGGGGTTGTCATAGATCTTTCCATCTATATTAGTGAAGTTCTCGAAATTGATTAAATATACTCCGTCGAGTGTTACATTGTCGACTGTGTGTTGTCCTGATATTAGAATAACGCCATCTTTGATTTCGTCTATAAGTCTAGGTTTTTCTCTATTATTTTATTACATTTTGTTTTCTGGTCGTTAAGCAACTCAGATAAACAACTGGGGAGTCATTCCGTAATTTCCAAAACGATAATCGTCAAAACGATTATCATTAGCGATATCGTCAATAATTTGCTTCACGTAACTTTATCACTATCGTCTCGTCAATCGTTTTCAGTATATTTCAAATACTCTTATACTATGACTGAAATGTCAAAATTGACTCAACGAAAAATAATCCTTGTTCGATAACTTGAAAATGTTATTAAACTTGGTTTTACTCTATGGGAAATTTTGAAAATTCGCAAAAAATATCTTGTTTAATAAACATTCCAACTGTCTTGTGATGTTAATATAATTGTTAATGTAACTTTTTGTGTATCCATAGATCAGTAACACAAACCACTAACCTAACCTAAGGGATCCAAGATAAGACTCCTTTTTATCCACAGGGGACAATACTTGGCTTCCAAAATATTTGTTGTTCCCGAAACTATTTTGGATTAGTGCTCTGTGCAAGAGCGATACAAAAATCGTTGCATGTCAAACATAGAAAGAAGAAAGATTACTTATTTATATATTTATGTTTTGTATATACAAAAAGACATAATATGGGTTAGAAGAGATAGAGGGTCTGACTCATCTATTAATTTTCTTTGTTACCGTACTAGTTATATTTTTTTAATTTTTTATTTTCGTTTTGTAAGAAAAACTTAACATTTTTACTTCAATTAGCCTAGTTATCAATAGAAATTAATAGCAGACGATACATAATTAGCTATCGAGCAAACGCTATTGTTTTGACGACATCACTTTGACGATAATCGTCTTACGTGAAGTTAGACTATCGTCGAAACGATATCGTCTGACGATAATCGTTTTACGTGAAGTGAGTCTATCGTCGAAACGATATCGTCTGATGATAATCGTTTTACGGAATTACCCTCCTTTTGTTTTTATTAATTTCAAAATATGTGTGCTTTAATTCTTTCTTACAATTTTTAACATTTACAAATTTGGAATTACATTTTATAATCTCTTTATCCATAATTAGCTTACCGTCTTGTTGACTGATAGCTTTAGCTTCATATAATTTACATTTTTTATAGATTATAGGATACTTAATATGTATAACAATTATTTCTCCTTTTTGAGCAATTTTAAATTCTGATAAATATCTATCAGATCACTTATAGTGAATGTTTTTAGAATTTCATGATTTATAATTTCTTTAATATCTCTTATATTAAATATGGCTGGGTTTAGAATTTTTATTTTAGCTAACGTTAAAGTATTTAGCTATCATGTTCTGTAATTGAAAAATAATAATTTTACATTTTTTATTAACCCACTCGTCTTTAATAGTTTGCGTCACCGTGCTAACTGCTTCAAACAATTTTGTATTAGTTACAAACTGTTTATTGTTATTTATTATAAGATCGTTTATTTTGTTTTTCTTTTCTTATTATGTGTGTCAAGCATTTTATCTTGAGCTATAGCTAGTTTTAAGGGAACGTCTTCATGAAAAGTTTTGTTATAAAGAATTTCTATTGGTTTCTTCTGCGTAGAAGAGTGAATAGTTTTATTGTATTCTTTCGCAGCTCTTATATAAATTTCTATCGCATCAAGTAATTTATGTTCTTGTTTAAAACATCTAGCTATTTCTTGTAGAGTGCTATGGACTCTCTCTATTTGTCCGTTTGTTGTACTATGGTAAGGAGGAGTGTAGTATATTGTAATATCTGATCTTTTCATAAGAGTCGTAAAGACAGCAGAGGTAAATGCTACATCTTGGTCACAAATAATATTTTTGCATTCAGGGAGGAAAACTTGTAAAATGTCTAAAACTTTATTTGCATATCTTGACGGTTGGCAATATTTGTATCATCAAAAATTTAGAGTATGCATCTATACATGTCAAGAATTGTAATTTTTCTGCAAACATAACGTCTATGTGTAGTGTGTACAGTCTCTCCCTCTTTTAAAGGAATTGGCGCCTCGCCAATTGGATGTAAGTGGGGGTGTCTATTGTACTTGTTCGTATTGCAAACTTCGCAATTTTTAGAATATTGTAAAAATTCGGTTTGCATGTTTTGCCAATAATACTTTTCTATAATTTGCTTCATATTTCCCGAGCATTTCTATGTGCCCTGTTATGAGTCTGCTCTATTATAGAGGTCTGATCATCCTTATTTGTAATACGAGTATCATTAGCAAAAAATTTTGTTCTTACGAATTTGTTTTTAAAATTATTTTTTAGTAGGTATACTCTTGATTTCATATACTACCTCTGGAATAGTGAATAATGCTACAATACCTTCCTTAAGGTATTCTTTAAATAAAGGGATAACATCTTCGAGATTAGAATATGTGATAAGATGTCTTTTTTTGTTAGAAAAAGGTATTAATTGGTCATGAATCGTTTCTAGACCTTTGTTTATAATTTATTATTTGTTGGTTATACATGTTCACAGAACGTTCGATAATTTCTATATCGTCTTCCCCCCTACTTTCGGTTGTGTGTAACGTTGCAATAGAATCGCTATCGGTAATCTGATTCAGATTTTGCCTTCACAATGCATCGGCAACTACATTGGTTGTTCATGGTTTGTAAACCATCTTCGATAAGCGCATGCCATCGTTTCATTTTGGCATTTGGGTTGCGGGGTGATACCGCAAATGTGAGGGGTTTGTGATCCG
Source organism: Eupeodes latifasciatus (assembly GCA_920104205.1). NCBI lineage: Eukaryota > Metazoa > Arthropoda > Insecta > Diptera > Syrphidae > Eupeodes > Eupeodes latifasciatus. Next base: position 183,281,461 of record OV049924.1, read on the forward strand.
TATATGGATCTCAAGATTTGTAACACCGTATAGGTAGTTACGTAAGTTTTTCAGAGCGTAAACGATAGCGTACAGCTCTTTTTCGTTGGCCGCGTAATTCCTCTCAATTTTTTCTAGCGTTTTCGATATAAAAATAATAGGTTTTTATCTTGTGATAAGACAGCTCCGATTGCGTCATCTGATGCATCGGTAGTTAAAATGAATGATTTAGAGTAATCTGGTTGATTTAATTCGATTTCAGAGGTTAAATGTTTTCTAAGGTCTTCGAAAGCATTCATTCCTTCATTATCTAAATTAATTTCCGTTTTCTTCGCGACATGTGTGGAAACTTGTCCATTTTCGCTATGTAGGAATTTTGTAAGTGGTTTCGCTATTTGCGCATAGTTACGTATAAATTTCGATGACATAACCTAAAAAATCTACTTTTTCTTCATATAGGATAGATTTCTCTATTGAAATTTTCATGTTTGCTTCTTTTAGAGTATTAATAATTGTGTTTAGATGACCTATATGTTCTTCTAATGAATTTGAATATATAATTATATCATCTATATATAAACATGACAGAATTTACCTATACAAGGTTTTAATATGTCATATATTGCTCTTTGGAATATTGAATGCGCGTTCTTCAATTCAAAAGGCATTCTTGTATATTCATACTTGCCATTATTAATACTAAAGCTTGTCTTTTCTATGTCAGATTCCTTCATCTTTATTTTATTTACTTTCTAGATCTAATGTAGAAAAGTACTTTGCCTTTCCTAAATTAGATAATATGACGTTAGTGTCAGGTATTGGATATTTATCCGAAATTGTCTGTTCGTTTAATTTCTTATAATCAATAACTAAACGATTTTTGGGAGTGCCATCCTCGTTCGTTCCTTTCTTTGGCACAACCCAAACTGGCGAGTTGTAAGGTCTTTTTGGCGGTCTTATTATATTTTTTTTTTCAATAGATCATGATTTTCGTTATTCACGAACTTGTTTGCGCTTAAGGGATAAGGATATTCTTGTTATTATTTTTATTGTACTATTCGTACTAGAATGTCAGCTTGTTAGACTTGACCATTCCTTTTAATTTCATTGATTGGATAAGAATATTGTTTAGTCCAAATAGGACGGTCTGAACTTGGATTTCCGCTGTAACATCAGTCCTAAAAGGCAATGTGGTATCAATGTTTGAATGAATACTTTTTATTTTCTTCATCATCTCATCCACTTGTTTACACATATAACTTCCCTGAATATGATTAATCATATTATAATCTTCTTCAAAATATATTTTTCCAGACTTACTATTATATTTTAATATGTTATCATTAAAATCTATTCTGGCATTGACCAGACTTAATAAATTTGCTCCTATTGGAGCTTCGCATTCAAGATTTCTTATTACATAAAATCTTGTTTTAGTATTTAATATATGTAAATGCTTCGTGGCATTTATTAATTATTATTTTCCCGTTCACGGTTCGGGCACGTTTTTGTATAGGTAGAGTGATTGGGTTACTATAAGTATCTATAGGTATCTATAACTATTTTGATTACTTTGTTCCCTATTCTTCTTCGTAAGTGGGGTAATCCCACTTTTCTCCTTAAAAATCCTCGTTTTCGTTGAGGTTATTAACTCTTTCGAATTTTACCGGAGGTGGTTGGAAAGAATGCTGTGCACTCTCTCTTTCCCTCTTATACAAAGGTCTTGTATTATTGTTATAAGTATTAATATTCGGTTTTTGCCAACGTGGTACATAATTATTATTATTAAAATTCCTATCAACTTGCTTAAACGGGTTTTGGGTTTGTTGCTGTGGTATTGGCCTATTCTGAGAACTGCCAAGAACCATTGGTTCAAATAATTGTGGGAGTTGTCTATAGTCGTTCTGTCTTTGATGTTGATTTGGTGTTTGTGTTTGATTTATTTTAAGTTATTATGATTCCTATCCTTACCGTTGTTTTTGTTCTCATTTTTATGTTGGGCAAATTGTAAAGCAAAGATAGATCTAATGTGATTACTTCCAAGTTCTTGTGCTTTGGCTAAAGCATTTGGCAGATCTTGAGGGTTGAGTGAAAACAGTATTTGTGACAGTTGACGGTTAAGGCCTGTAATAAATACACGAAGAGCATTTCGTCTGTTAATATTATTTAACTCAATGGTGACTGGTGAATGTCAGTAATGTCAATTTTTTATTAACTTCATTGTAAAAATCTATAAGTCGTAGCGAACCCTGTCTCAATATACTCAATTCTTGTTCTTTTACATGTACTGGACGTTTGTCCGCATATGCAAAATCGAGTCTTGCAGCTTCACACCAAATTACATATGCAGTTTGAGTTCCCGAAAATTCAGGTAGACTCTTTATAATTTCAAGAGATTCTGTGCAGTTTATGTTTGGGGCAATTATTTGACAAGAAAATTCAGTTACTGAATTATCCGGAAACCATTGATTCTATCTCATCAATTTTGCGTTTATATTTTGTTTCTTGTTCTTGTTCTATCAAATATAAAATAAATAGGGTACGATCTTATCACTGCTTATTTTTTGAAAAAATTGTCTTCAATATAGTTTAAAAATCTTCAACATATAATAAACGCATGTTTACGTACCACATCATTGAAACATTTCAAAAGTCATTGTTATACCTAAACAAGGAAAGCCACCCAATATCACTTATATCAGTGATGGTAAATGTTTTTAAAAATCTTCTACTGAAAAGGCTTAGCAAAATAATAGCAAAAAGAAGAAAAATTCTCAGTTTAAATTAAGAAATAAATATTCCACGAAGAAGACAAAAAGTGTGTTCTAAGATGTTGCCTAAAAGCTTTGACAAGATTTATCGCTTTGGACTTAAATACAAGCTGCAAAAGGCCCTTCACAGATAGTACTACGAAATATTGAAATCTTACGTTATGAACCAACTCTTTAGAGTACTGTAGGTGTACCGAAAGGAAGTGTGCTATGACCAACCTTGTATCTTTCATGTACGGGGGATATTTCAGTGGATATCAACAATATCATGACCACTTTTGCACTTTTGATAAAGTTAGTGTTTGAATCAAACGTAACGAAACAAAATCGACGCATATAAATCGTACAGAAGTACCTTACTCCAACAATGCTAAATATTTGGAATGACTTAGCATGAAAAAGTTTAATGGAAGAGCTCATTAAAGAGAAAATAGATCCAGAATAAACTAATGTTATAAAAGCAAGTACTAAACCCTGTTTGGCATTAAATTATGCGGGGCTGCACAAAAAAAAAAAAAAACAAATCTTGAACCCGTCCGAAAATTCCAAAACAAAGTACTTGATACTTATTTATGCCCCTTGAGACATAAGAAATAGCGATCTACGAAGTAGAAGTGGTTGAAAAACACGCTGTATGTACCACACCGGAGACATACTTAAATATACTAGACAATGCTCGAAGATTTAGGAAAACAAAGCCTCTTGAGCCGATGGCCTAAGAGCTATGGGAAAGTATAAAAACTATAAACTTCCCCTTAAGTGAATTATAAATTAAGAAAGGAAAATCATTTGTCGATTTTTCATAGATCGGTCATGATTAACCGATGGTTTTTGGCGCGGTAAGAGTCTCACGCTACTCTGTACCAATTCCTACCAAGTACCTTGAAGATTACCATCCGATAGACAAAAATATTACTAAAATAATAAATAATATGAACACAAATTTGGTAAGCATAAAAAAGGTTACAGTGAGCCAACTCTAAAAGATGGACATAAGACGTCGCGAACTTTTTTTTAGAACTAATATTGCAAAGTAGTATATAGCCTTCCTCAATAAAAGGGCTTTCTAAGACTCAATTTTTCAGTAGTTGGTCATATTAGCGCGTTCAAACAAAGAAGCAAACAAACAAACAAACAAATACACTTACAAACAAACAAACTAACCCTTCAGCTGTATAATATTGGGTAAGATTTGTTTGTCTGAATACTTTAGTGAACGTCATTACTAACAAAAGGCACGTAAAGCAAAAGGGAACAGATATAAACACATTATTCTTCTAAATCCGTCTCAGACTGATTATGTTAATATGATTGAGATCGTTTAGATCGTTATAGAAGGATTCTCCTAGCTAATTCTTGCGTTTTGAGCTAGAGCGGGGCATGTACCGAGGAGGTGAAGAACTGTTTCCCCCTCTTCTTCATCCATACGCCTTAACGTGCTTTCCTTATAGACAGTGCCCGGTTATTACACCGATTATTGAGCTTATATGTGATCTGCTTAGAGATAGCAAGCTTTAAATGTAGTGTAGGCGAGATGCTTTTCGTGACCTGATATGTGGTGATTTTATTCCACCTGATGTTCGCTTCGTAGTACCCGTGGCATGATGGTTAGTGCGTTGGACTGTCATGCCAAAGGTCTTAGGTTCGACCCCTGCCTATGCCATCTAAAGTTATTTTCACGGGTACTGCCTCTTGCGAGGTATTAACAAGTTCTCCAAGAGTAATTGTTGTCATGAAAAGTGCTTTCTTAAATTAGCCGTTCGGATTCGGTTTTAAACTGTAGGTCTCCTCCATCCCTGACAACAGTACTCGCACACAGAAATGGTTGAGAGTTGTAAGTCACTAGGCCCTAGTTCTCAACGGACTGTTGCGCCACCCAATTTATTTATTTGATGTTCGCCTTCTTCATATTGTCTTACATTAGCATTTCTGTCGAAATGGTACATGTTTTGCCATATCCATTATAGATGATCGACAGTTATGGACTGTTATAGAGTTTGTAGAGACAAAGTCCAGAGATTTGTCAGCTGGCTGACAATCTGGAAATAACGAATATCAGATGTTGATATCACATCTTCTTTAAGCCAGGACAAAAATTCTTTTACCCCCAAAACTTCAGCCTAGAACACGCAACAATGATTGGAGATTCGGAATGAGAAACTAAATTTCAGTCGTCCATAGTACAAGCTTCGACAGCCCCCTTGATTTGTTTTTGATCCATCTGTGGAAAAGTGGATTAACTTGTCTTCCAATAATGCCCTATCCTCCCAGAAAGATCCGGAAGGTATAGAAATCTTGAAGTTTCTGTCAAATTGTAGTTGGGGGACGGTGTAGTCTGTGTGTTTTGGAATTGATTGATACTAAAGAATTACGGAGTGAACAATGTTGTTGTTAACCAACTACGATGAAGCTTTGAGGCTTAGGTTTATAGTTTTTAAAAAAAATCGGTCTGATTACCGATGTGTAATTCGGGGTTGTAAGCCCCATTTATTACCAATGCCTTTTTTGCAGGAGAAGATAGATTCACTAGCTTTTTTGATTCTTTCTTGTACATATATTAAGTTTCTAATATAGAAAATAAGACCCAGATACTTGGTCTCGTCTAAGAACTTAAATTGCGTATGATATAGGGAGGCTTAATATAAAGAATTTTGTACTTCCTCGAAAATAAGAATAAATCGTTTTTGTGTGGGTGTACACCCAGCCCCCACCGGTCAGCCCAAAGTATTAGTTTTTCTAAGGCGTTTTTTTAAGGGTGTTAACGTCATCTGCATAGGTAATCACTCTGAAATCCTCTGCATCCAGACCAGTTAGGATATTATTTACTACCAGGTTCCAGAGGAGAGGGGATATAACAACACAATACCGTGTCTCTCTGCTGAAGAATCTTCTAGAAGAAGAGTTGCCCAGTTTTGAGTAAAGTATTCTGCTAGTCAGCTTTAAATGAATTATATAACTCCCCAAGCGAACCCTGTCCGTTCAGAGATATCAGTGCAGAAGTTATTTTTGAGATGAAATCAACGTTGTTAAAATCACCTTCGACATCAAGGAAAGTAACCATAGTGTACTCTTAATGAGGAAGGGAGTATTCGATGGTGCATACTAAGGTGTATAACGCTGTTTCCACCGATCTGTATGTTGAGACATAGACAGAAGTCTTGTATCAATACTTACTCTTAAATGGATATCAATCAATATTTTAAAGGTCTTAAGAAGAAATATAGGTCCTGCTTGAAATGAAAAAAACTTTCACTTCTCTCAACGCCAAAGGAATGTGAACCAGATATAAACAATCCCTATTAAGAAATTATTAATTCCTTATTAATAGTTTCGAAAAAAAACTTTGAAGTATGAACTTCAAACTTGCTACTATTTTTTTGAAATAAGCGAAGAAATAAGGCAAACTTTGTTCTCTTTACAACAACATTAATGTCAGATCTAGTAATAAAGCTTTGATAGTTAAAAGGTGTGTTTAATTTGGTTATTGACATAAACACGAAACGATTTTTCTTTAAACTTAAAGCTTAAGGCTCATGTTAAAACAAAAAAGACCATACTAATAATCAAATTTAATGTCGAGGTTAAAAAATGTGTTTTTTGATAAACGATACAAGCTATGACCTAATTATTAAAGTTGACTCTTAACAATAAACCATTTATGGTTTAAAATAAAAAAAATTGGACTTAATATTCATGGTTTATTATTTGTGATTCTTACAATATACTCGTATAAGTCCACTCCAAATTTGATTATTGGTAGGTCCCAAAATATTTTAACTTTTAAATGATACTTATTTTTCTTGTCTGAGAGAACCTTTTGTTGGGAACACATTTTCTTCAATTCTTAAAGTTATGTCCACTAAACTAAATTATTTATCAATTTTCTAAAATATTACTTCTAGGGGCTAAAAAAATGTTTTATTGTTGCCTTAAATGATTGTTGTGAGTGTAATGAAAACCTAGATTCTGGTTTTTGTTTTCTAAATCACCACCACCTCATGGTTATTTACAAAAAAAGAAAATAATTGGATCGAAAAATCATACCATTGCTGTAGCCTTGTTCAGTACTCTCATTCGAGGTATTATTTGTTTTGAACGTCAACGGTCGTTTTGTAGATGAATGAGGTAGTTTTGTTGTTGAAGTCTTCTTTGGTGGTATTGTTGTGTTTTTGACTTTGGGAATTTCATAATTTTTTTTTTTTTGGTTTGAAAACATTGAAAAATTAAACATGCAAAAAAATTGTACAAACGTTAAAGAAACAAAATAACAATAATTAAAAATTCAATAAAAGCAACATATTTTTAAATATAGCAGCAGCGAAATTTAATCAAACAAAAAATATTTAAATGTAGTCAATTTTTTAGAATTTTTCACCATGTTTCATGTGTTTCTGATGTTGTTTCATGAACTGAATTTAAAAGTGTGACCCAGGATAAGATTCTACTTGTGAACTCACATTTTATTCGAGAATTTTAAAATACTAAAAGTAGGGCTCAATTTTTCAATAATGAAATTTCAAAATTTGATGGTGGGTTATAGGAAAACACACTAATTTCAGTCAATCCACTGAAATTCAGCTTGACATAATAAATTGCCTGAATACTTGGTACGAGTATATTATTCCAGCTGAATAATAACACGCACACATGAACGGTTATAAGGGTGCAGGTCAATGGGTGTTGTTAAAAGCTGCCAAGCTGTCACTCTATTCATTTATAAAAAGTATCGATACGTGCCGATGCAATTCCCGAGCCTTATTTTCAAATAATTAAATAACTTTGGCAAACACAACATTTGGAATTTTCCATTTCAATGATATTTTATATCAAGTATCAATATGATTACGGATTCATGACTTTTACATTTAAATATTTTTTACTTGATTTTTTTTCCCCATACAAAACGAAAACTTTAACTTTGAATTACAAAATAAAATAATATAAAAACCAAAGCTTTATCGAGAGCTCGATTTTAAAAGCATACAAAAATAAAATTCAACTCACATTAAATTCAAAATAAACTTAGGTATAATAAAATATATATGTATGTTAATTGTAGAACAAATAAAATAAACTTACGGTCTTCGACACACATCAGTCTATCGTCCATTAATTTAAGGCCCGTCGGACAGGCACAGGATATACGCGGACTGCGATCATTTATTCGTGGCGCTGGTAGGCATAAATGCGAACAATGCCCATTTACCGACTGACAGTGATTAATGCCGTCAGGCTGTCGGTAAGGATGGTAAACATGAACAGTCATCGGGTGTTGTAGCTTTATATATACATTTGGGAATGCAAGTTAAAAATAAAAATAAAAAAATATTTTTAAATTAATCGGATTTTGTTTGGTTCTTCTTGAAACAAATGAATATGTGAATGAGAGAGAATAATTTAATTTCTTTTCATTCAATGTAAAAAAGTACATTGGTAGAAAACTTACCATATGAAGTGCGGTAATCGCCTCAACATCATGCCCATTGAATTTATTCGCTTTGAAAACAGTCTGTTTATCCCAATCGGTCCAATAGACCCAATCTTCAAATGTTGTTATCGAAAATGGATGTCTCAAATATTCAGCTGAATACAAAATCTGACGGCGTTGTGTTCCATCATAGTTGGCTGACGAAATAACATTAAGCTTCGCATCCACCCAGTAGATCCTCTTTCGAACCAAATCCAACGTCAGACCATTTGGCCACTTCACATCGTAACTGACAATTGTTTTGCGATGAGAACCATCCATGCCGGAACGTTCAATGCGAGGATTCTTTCCCCAATCTGTCCAATACATCCATCTGCAAATATACATACACTCGTATACATGACAATCATTTTATTTTTTTTCATTTCTTCAGTAGAGTTGAGTGAAAACCTTCATTAAAATCGGCTTTAAATACACTCGCGGCTCTATTGAGAATTTATATAAAAAAAAAAAAAACTCTTACCCATCAATGGGATCCAATGCAATGGCACGTGGTATCTCGAGTTGGTCCTTGATAAGGACCATACCCATATTTCCATCGAAATTTGTCAACTCAATGGTACACTTGTACGTGTCAGTAAAATATATATGATTATAAATCCAATCAACGGCCAAACCATCAGCTGTTACTGAATGATCATTAAGGACCACAGTCTTGTCATTGCCCTCATCGATTGGCGCCCTACAATAAAACCATACAGAGGAGTGAATAGTAATTTCAAATTAGCATTTAGGTATATAGCCACTCCATCTAAAGGATGGATAAGGTTGAATAAATTCCAACTCCACCCACCCCCTTCTCTATTAATTCTATATGTTTGTGTGTTGGAAGCACCTACTTGTATATCCTTTGGGTGGTCACATCGCTCCAGAATATCATTCCGGTGCGGAAGACAAAATCCAATGCTGTTGCCGATTTAGTGTCATTCACTATTGATGTCATTTCCATGTGATCAAGAGCAATTTTTCGGATATCATGGCGTCTTGCAAATAGTAATGACGCATGTCCTTCGGTTGCTTTACAACGGGTGTGGTTTCGGGGGTCTCTCATGTAACCTGGTTCACATTCACATTTGAAACCACCAATTTCATTGATACAGATGTGTGAACATGCTCCCGGATCATCGCATTCATTTATGTCCTCACACAATTTACCATCCCTTAGTTTGTACCTATGCGGATAGAAAATATTCATGAATAGAGTAATTTCATTTTTTTTTTACAAAGGATGTACTACTATGTTTATAAAGATAGAAATTTAGGAGTACTTAATATATTTTATGATTATAAGTAAGCATAAATGTGTTGGCGCAATTGTGTAGAACTGTGTCGGGAATTGGTTTTTCTTACAATATTGGTTTTGAGAGGTCTACAATTTTTAAATTAGAAAAGTTTCGAAACTAGTTTTTTATGTTTTCTAAATGAGCTTGCCCTCTGAAAATGGATAACAACTTCTTACGCATAACTCTAATCTAATTGTAACAAATTTGTGTGCATTTTGTTGGCTTGCTTTCTCGAAATCAACTGAGGTAATAGTCTTCTCAAAACAGACCTACACAGGCACTGATGACATCGTATTTAAAAAGTAACCAACAATTTTACGTGAGCATAAAATTAAATTTTTTTGGCGATAATTTACGTTTGTACAAAGACTGTAACTTTTAAACGATCAACGCTACAAAAAAGTACAGGGTTTTTCAACAGGGACGCTACAAAAGTAGAGCGATATCTGTCCCTTATGACACGACATCATATTTCTTGTCGCTCTTTTGACATTTCTTTTTAGTAAGGTTTGTTATTTCATGATAGAAAGATATGCGAGCCAAAAACGAGTCGAAATTATTAAAATTTACTACCGAAATTCGGAGTCAGTGACCTGAAAGTTAAGAGCGCTACGTCCAATATATGGTCGTCATAATCGTCCTAGCAGATCAACAATTGAGCGTCTAGTGGACAAATTTTAATCCACAGGCACAGTACAAAATGTTCCCGAGCCAGTGAGACAAAAGAAGTGCCCGTAGTGTCGAGAATATTGCTGCCGCTGAGGCTTCAGTTGCAGAAAGCTCAAATGTGTCTCTAACACGTCGTTCTCAAGCGTTGTGGCGAAGATCATGGCCTACATCCTTACAAGATTAAATTGAAGCAAGAACTGAAGCCGTTTGACCACCAGAAGCGTCGTATGTTCGTGATTTGGGCTGAGCAATAACTTGAGAATTATTCAGATTTTCATCGAAAAATCATCTTTAGCGATGAGGCTCTTTTTTGGCTGAATGGCTTCGTCAATAAACAATATATGCGGTATTAGTCAGGCAGCAATCCATACGTACTCCATGAGTCATCATTGCATCCCGAACAAATTACGGTTTGATGTGGTTTATGGACCGGCGGCGGCGGCGTCATTGGACCGTACTTCTTCCGTGATGATTAAGACCTGCACGTTACTTTGAATGGGGATCGCTATCGGTCAATGAAAACCGTATATTTGTTACCCCAATTGGATGATATGGACTTGGAGGTCATGTGGTCTTGTGGCCTCGGTTGTGCGATTTGACGCTGTTAAACTAAAGGGTGTCCCAAAATTAACGCAAGATTTGAATTTGCCGCCATTTGTGCAGTGAAGTGTTGGCAACCCTAAAAAAAAAAGCAATTTGACAGCTAACAGTATAGGGTTATTAAAAATGGAGCGTTACACGATAGAACAACGTGTCTTCATTATTAAAGAATATTTCAAAAATAGTGAAAGCTTGGCGGCTGATTTTTCGAGCAAAATCATTCTAAGCGATGAAGCACATTTTCATCTTGATGGCTTTGTCAATCGCCAAAATTGCAGCATTTGGGGTTCGGAGAACCCACATGTGATTGTCGAAAAACAAATGCATCCACAACGCGTGACTGTATGGTGTGGATTTTGGGCTGGAGGCATAATTGGGCCATATTTTTTTGAAAATGATGCTGGTCAAGCAGTGACTGTTACTGGTGCTCGATATCGCGACATGATTACACAGTTCTTTCTGCCAAAATTGGATGATATTGAAGTGTCCAATATGTGGTTTCAACAAGACGGTGCCACATGTCATACAGCCCGTGAAACAATTCAATTACTGCATGAGACATTTCCAGGTCGTGTACTCTCTCGTTTCGGTGATCAAAATTGGCCTCCTAGATCGTGTGATTTAACACCATTAGACTTCTTTTTATGGGTTTATTTGAAATCACAAGTCTATGTCAACAAGCCCACAACCACCCGTGCATTAAAGGAGGAGATTCAACGCTGCATCAACGAAATTCAGTCACATTTATGCAGAATGGTCATGGAAAATTTCAACAAAAGAGTGCGCATGTGCATGCAAAGCCGTGGAGGCCATTTGTCCGATGTGTTATTCCATACATAACCCTATCCTATGTACTTTACGAGTCAATAAAAATATAACTATCAAAAGACTAAAAACGGCGTTTTCTATTTAATTCAAATCTTGCGTTAATTTTGGGACACCCTTTATTTTCTGTGGGGTTACGTCAAGTCTATCTTCTTTGCCGACAAGCCAGCAGCAAAGATTGATGAACTTCGTACGAATATCGAACGTGAAATTGCAGCAATATCGGTAGATTTATACTTGAAAACCGTCGAAAATTGGATTCAGCGTCTGGACTTCTGCAAGCTTGCCCGTGGAGGCCATGCAAAAGAAATCGAGTTCCATACATAATGACATCGAACGTACTTTCACAGGAATAAAGAATTACAAAAACTTTTGTAGCTCTTACTGAAAAACCCGATATAGGTACCAATGCCAAATTTTCTCGAAAAAATACGAGTTTTGATTAATAAGATTTTAGCGCTAAACCAATTTTAAAATCGACTAAATTAAGAATGAAAAATGAAAATGGGATGAAATGAAGCACGCTCTTCCCATATTTAAGTGGCGAACCTGTGTCCGTATAGTGGCCCCTTCTTTGGAGTGCTCATCATAACAAACTATATAATTTTTCCTTTCGTTCTCTTCCACAAAGGAAACCAAGTCAAATCATTACCGTAGATGTGCCATTATGGGGCAATATCTTGAGTAGACAACATTGGTGGGTAAACATCGAGAAGTGAACATACTTATGAAATGGTGTTCGAGAACAAGCAGCAAGATCATTCACGGAGATCAGTTCTTTTTTTTTAAATATCACGTTTAAAGAATTTCGAGTTTCGTTTAGTGGAAAGATTTTGCATTAAATTACATTGAACATTTTTAAAATAAATACTGGAATGTGTAAGAGAGTGTGACTGCCAATTAATTTTTATGGATAGTTAAAAACTAAAGCAAAATTAAAAAACTATGCAATGAATGATAGTTATCCAGCAATTCGGGAAGTTCCACCTTGCACTTTAGATAAACTTTAAAAAAAAGCTGCGGTTTTTTTTTATCAAAATGGCATATTCCTTTATTGTCCTATGTGTTCATCCATAGACAAATGTTTTGATCGCACGTTGTCCACAGCCAAAAGTTGGTGTCGTTAGTAAATGCTTCGCGAATTGAATCCTATTTGAATTACATTCTCGACATGAACTCGAATCCAGACAATTATGGATGGAAGATTAAGTGCCAATGCAATTTCAAATAAGCCCAAAGGTGGTGGTTATGAATCTGATGAAATTAACCGAAACGTCAAATGCCACTTCTAAGATATCCATAGTATACACGTTAAGCGCGAAAGATTGAAAAAAATACAAAAAGCTTGCTACCCTAAACGCCTTGCTAGAGGTTTTGGGTTCAATCCCTGACAGAATCACCAAAGGTTTTTTTTTACGGGTATTGCCTCTGGTGGTTAATCGACAAATCCTCCAAGAGTAATTCTTGGCATGAAAAGTGCTCTCTTAAATTAGCCGTTCGCGTTTAGCATAAAACTGTAGGTCCCCTTCATTCCTGAAATAACTCGTTTACAGGAATGATAGAGGAGTTGAAGTCACTAGGCTATAGTTCTCAATGGACTGGTGAGCAACCTTTTTTATATTTTTGCTATCCTTCGGTTGATTACCAAAAATGGCTGTCATCTGTTGACAATACTCTCTAGTTGAAGCACATAAACTTTATTTTAGCTGGTGAAGTGAAGGTAGTAGAAAATGTAAATAGTTTGTGCGTTTCCGTTTTGATCCATTGTTCAGATGGATGAGACCGAACGCTGTTATTGGACCCGTTCTACCGCACCTCAAAAGAATTTGAAGTTCTTATTGGAAAAGAATGGTTAAGTTTTGGTCATACATTTCAAAAGAGAATCAGTTACGGGAATGGAAAATATTCTGATGCTGAAAGATCTCGAGTATTCTGTGTTGCAAGTAATTCAACAGTTCCCAAATGTACTGCAATTCAATTAAAGCTTTTTGATCACTTGTTTTTGTGTCGTTTTGGAACCATTCTTTGCAAAAACCAAGCTGAGAGATGCAAAGAAGATATACACATAAAAACTAATCGCTCTTGTAGGATGTAGCCCACCAACTTTCGAATCTGAAAATTCTAAAAACGCGTAATATTGATACTCAATTGTACACTTTTATACATACATATAAGCAATTAGTTTATATACATGTGTCCCAAAATTTGTTTGTGTCTGTTTTATCTTGCGTTCTATATTGTGATTCTGAAATGACTCTTAAGAAAATATTTAAATACCAAAACTAAACCTTTAAACATAGAAACTTGGGGCTAGAATCATGGAAATATGATTCAAAAAACACATTTTTAAAAATGTTTATATTTCTTAATACGTTGATGGCATTAAATAGAAAGTATTTGTTTCTGAAATAAAATCATTTGAACTCAAAAACACATAATATTTTTATGTCGAAAAAGAAAAACGGTTTTTGTTGGGGTTTTGACCAAATTTGATAAGCACGAATCTTTTTTACGAATCACTAAATAAAAACAAAGAACGTTGATTTGTAAATTTGATAGGAAAACATTTCAATGAACAGAACAATTAAGAAGTTGCAAGCGAAAAAAACAAATTTTTTGTAATTTCGACAATTTTGTATTGCAATATTTGTTATTTGTCGCATGTTTGGATAAAAGCCTAACCCCCGTTTGCTATACAATATTTTTCAACAGCATTGACATTTGAGAGTGTAGATGAAAAAAATAGATTTTTCAATTTTCAACATTAAAAAAAAATATACACTCCGCTTCAATAGAATTCGCACAGACATTTTTGAAAATACTTTGTATACTTTTTTCAAAAATTTACTGTGGATACTAACCATTCTTAAGTATTTAATAATGTTTAGATCAGTTAAGTACGGTAGCCATTGAAGGAAGTGCTCCTCTGTTAAAGCTTTTTTTATTTTTTGCACCGAGTGAATAGGTTATAATACTATGGTAAGAAAAATGTATGGATCAAAAAATGTAAGAATAGCTATTTATAAAAATTTCTTTCCAAGATTCCCTTATACCCTGCTGCAGTAATTTTTCATCTAACATCCTTAATGTCAAGTGTTTAATAGTAACTGACAGCTCTTCATATCCCAACACATCCTTCTCGACTTTAATGTTGCTTTAAGGCGATGTTTATAGCTTTCAGTAAAATTTGTATTTTCAGTAAAAGATGAATGCAATAAGACGAATTCTATTCTCAAGTTTTTTTTTCCAAAAAAAAATGCACTTGAAGCTAAATTAACTTCGTAAATACAGCTGACTGCAAAATACCACTTCATTTTACTGATGGCGTTCCAATTTTTCAATTTAGTGACGTTAATTTACTGATTGCTATAAACGCTCATCAGTAAAACATTTCGGATTCTAGCAGTTTAATTTTTTATTTTCATATGAGGGACATTAAAATTAAATAGTTATTTTTTTTTTGGAAATTCACATGATACCATGCTTTTTTTTAGTTTATTTGAGTTTTGAAAAACTCTTATCGCATAACCTTCCGTTTAAGTTTAATTCGTTTAAGGCGGCTCAAATTTTGAATACCTCATATAATTTGTATTTTTGTTACAGACTGCTCTTCTGCAAGCTACTGTTGTTGCAGTCTTTTTACCTTTCTTCATGTATTTCTTTACGAATTTTTATTTTGTAAGTAAAAATAAAAGCCATTCAAAATTCTGTCCATTTTATTAGCTGTTGCACGTTTGGTTGGGTCTTGATTTATAAACAAATCGATTTTAGCTTTTGAAACACTGCTTAGGCATGGAGATTTAAACTACATGTTTAGCACTTGAAAACACTCATAAAAAACAATAAAATTGTCGTCGTATCTATTCATTTGACTCAAAAAAAGACTTCTACTTTGCATACGAAAACATTTGTGTCCTAATTCAGTTGAAGCGGAGTGTATAACTTAAAAAAACATAATCTTAAAAAAAAAATAACTACGTTTTCTGATAGAAAAACAATAAAATTACATTACCCGTGTTTTGTTGGAAAATCTATCAATAATATAGTAGGATTTTACACGAATAACAAAACCATATTCGCAGTATGAATACTAGCGATAAAAGTTAAAGTAGAATCTTACTACGGATGGGTTTTTGACATTTATACGAGTCTCGAATGGATCTTATGTGATATCGTTCTCAAATGTTGGTATGTTTGATATTGCATTTGTATCTCGATGGCTGTGTTCGTTGAGTAGTTGTGCATTTGGAATCATGTGTTTTCCATTGGGGAAAAAAATCAATCTGTTACTGTTGATATTATTTAGTTTTGCTAATGAAAATGCACTAACTGGGCTTATTTTGCAAGAGAAAACAATAGAAAAGATAATTAAGTTTTGCTATGTTTTCACCAAAGGTTTATCTCAGTTTAGATTAAACAAATCTTTTTGGTGTTTAAACCGCACAAGAAGATTTAAAAAAAACCAACTCCTCCACACAGGTTTTTCTTCACAAATTTTGACTCGACTCTGATCCCCGACCGAAATTGAGTCGAATCAAGCTCATTTCAACTCGATTCAGGTATATGAAGAATTGAGGCGAGCTTCAAGCTCGCTTCAACACCACATGTTAATACAGTAGTCTACGAACAAACCCCCTTCTGCTGCAATTGTTAAATAAACTGTTTTTTTTTTATAAAATCTCAATTTCCAGATGTTTTCTTACCATTTCTTCTTGAAAATTGTTCATTTTATTAGTTTTAGTTAGTTTTTTTTTGCTGAAGTTAATTTTACCCTTTGATTTTTACAAAACTTTCTTCTATTTGTGTTTTTTTTTAATTATTATTCTGACAAGTCTTCTTTCAGTTTTACCAATTTTTAGATACAAAATTCTGGCTACTGCCAATGGGTTCTCTTCGGAATTTTTTTACTATACTATTTATAGAACGCCAGAAAAACACGGGTATTTATTACCTTAAAAGGCTTTTACAAAGTACTGTTTTAAGGCTATATGTGAACAATCGATACTATCGATATTTGACATGTTTTTGAAGCCTCTGTAACTTCTTGTAGTTCGCAATTGGTTTGTAGTAAAAAAGGGTCTAAGAATGAAATAACAAATTACCGGCCGATTGCCAAACTTTTCGTTATTCCCAAACTATTTGAGTCCACTATCTGTAAGATGTTATCCTTTAATTGTAAATCAATTGTATGTGAAAATCAACATGGTTTCGTCCAGAATAAATCAACAATTACAAACCTACTTCATTTCACTTCTTTCTGCCTTGACTCCTTCGAAGATCGTAAGCAAGTAGATTGCGTATTCACAGATTTCAGTAAAGCCTTTGACAAATTGTGTCACAAGACTAGTCCATAAACTTAAGGCCTTAGGGTTTAACGACAAATTCTTGACGCGGATCTCGTCTTATCTTAAGAACAGAAGTTATAGCGTTATATTCAGAAATTAACTCTCCGACCAATTTTACGTCAACTCTGGTGTTCCATAGGGTAGCCATTTAGGTCCTTTATTATTTATCTTAATATAAATGACATAACATCCGTTATAAAAAACTCCTCCGTTTTAATACACACTGATGACATTAAAATTTTCAAATCTATTAGTTCAATTAATGACTGCTCACAGCTTCAAGAAGATCTTCATAGTTTTAGGAAATGGTGCAATACAAACCGACTTTTATTGAATATTGACAAATGTAAAACCATGTGTTTTACACGCAAAAAACAATTTTAGATTATAACTATTTATTAGATTCTTCCTCCCTTTGTAAGCTTTCCGTTTTCTCTGATTTAGGTGTTATTCTTGACAGTAAATTAACGTTCTGTGACCATTATAACTTTATAGTTAAAAAAGCTAACAAGATTCTAGGTTTTATTAAATGTTTTTCTCGTGATTTTCGTGACCCCTACGTCTTAAAACTTCTTTATGTATCATTTGTCAGGCCAATACTTGAATACGGCTGTGTTATATGGGCACCATACTATTCAGTCCATATAGACAGACTTGAAAGTATCCAAAAAAGATTTATGCGTTTTTGTCTTCGTTTTCTTCCGTTTTCCCAAATATTCACACCACCTTCTTATTCTCAGAGACTTTTGCTAATAAACCTCCCTACACTTTCACAACGCATAGACATTATCTCCAATTTTGTTTTATTTTAAAATTAATTAATGGTTCTATTATATCCGCAGCAGCTCTGAATCGTCTAAATTTTAGCTATAGTCAAACTAGCATAAGAAGACAGATACCTTTATGTCCTATCTTTAGCAGAACTAACTATGGTATGAATAGCCCTTTAAATCAATTGATTTCAGTCTTCAGTAAATTTTATAATTTAATTTCATCTGTTAATGACAATGTTAAAAGTAAACAATTTAAAGAAAGCTTTTTTAATATGTTATAGTATTTATTTATTTCTATGTTAATTAAAATTTTAAATTAAAAATTATGTAAATAGCTATAAGTTTATATTAACGTTAGATAATTAACGGATTAAATAAATATAAATGCCATCTAGTACGTCTCATAGTCTACAAGATCTAGCTGAAAACTTTTTTGTAGAATCTACTGTTCAAAAATTACAGCTTAAAAACAAACAGTTTCGACAAAAACACCTTAATAACTTTTTATAATTTTGTGGAACTTTTTGTCACTTTTTAATAATGATGTCATGAGTGTATGTGCCCATTTGTATCGATATGCAAATTATTAAATTGTGAAATGCCTATTTTGAAGATGAACAAAAGTTCAAGAAATTAGCTTATTTCATAGCTAAAAAATGATTGTATCCTATGAATTAAAATTATATTCTTTAATTTCCTCTAACGTTGGAAAACATTTAATTGCATGACTTATTTTTTTGTTTTATAAATAACCATGGACAAATTTGTAACCTATAAAACATTTTCATTAAAATACAAATATTAATTTACTCCCACACCCACAATCTCCCATTCACACCACTGATTAATTAAAATCAGCATTTTTATTAATGATAAAAATAAGCTCATTATAAATCAAAAAATTATGCTACACGAGTACAATTTGATGTTGTCCCCTGGCGTGATTTATTAATTTGTTTAACATTTTTTGAAATAATTTAGTCTCAACGCTTAAAAAACTGCTTTAGGTTAAATTATTGCCCAAAAAGCGCCAACTGTAAAAAATTACATCACAGCTAATAAATTCACACACTTGCAAAAAAAAGTACAAAATTTATGCAAATCATTAAAAGACAGAAAAAAATATAATAAATAATCTTTATGAATAATATGGAGGCACATCAGGTACCTTACGAATATATAAATCAACTTACCCCTCATGACATTCACATCTGAAACTAACAGGTGTATCAACACATTTATGTGCACATCCGCCATTGTCCGAGCTGCACTCGTTGACGCCACACTTTCCTGCTGGTTCGTCCTCACCATCGGGACAGTCCTTTCTCATGTCACACACTTGCGAAAGTGGAATACACATCCCGCCCCCGCAATCAAACTGGCTTGTTTCAGAGCATTCGGTTTGATTAAGTTTGCTGGTGCCTTTAAAGAAGATAGGTTTATTTAATATACCAACGATATACGAGTATGTAGCTATAGGGTATGAATTTAACACAGCCAGTTCGACTTGCGATATGCATCAGTCGCACCAGGCAAAAAGCACCCTTACACCCCGACCAACCCCCAACTTACCACAGTTCAATTCGTCACTTTTGTCCGGACAGTCTGCTTCACCGTTGCACATCAAATGTCCTGGAATGCAACTCCGATCTGCACATTGAAATTGGTCCCCACGACATGTGACATTCGAGCAATTCAATTGAATTTCATCGTCTCCATCTGGACAGTCTCGTTCTCCATCACAAACCCAGTTACGGTGAAGGCAAGTAATGCGATCCTTGCATTGGAACTCGTTTTGCAAACACGGGGTAGAGATAATACGTGTGACATTCAGGCAGCTCTGCAATATGGTTAGGGGTAGAAAAATAAATGGATGAATTATAAGTACGTCGTATGTGTACGAAAGAGTTCAGAGGAAGAGGAAGAGGAAAAGATAAGCTCTAAGGGAGTCTTAACAATTTGGTTTTGCTTTTGGTTTTAGTTGGTTGAGGATAAAAGGACAAGACCGAATTTCAGAGAGATCTTCCCAAGCCAAGGTGTTGATATGAATTATATTGACTTTTTGTAAAATACACACACACATGCCATATGCAATGATGTATGTCCCTGAGGTTTTATCTACTACTTGTCTATAGAAGAGGTAACGGTACCTATACCATAAGTATGCACCATAGAGCTTCGATGGGGTTTCTATACGATAGATTTACCTCCAGGAGAGATGTCACTCCACATGATACATACTTGCAGTACAATATAAAGCTAAAAGGTACATTTTGGTATATAGATGTTCTAAATATTGTTTACCTGGCAGGGGGAAAAAAAAGAGAGGGACGGCAATATTTTATGATTGGAAAACGAGAAAAGTCAATTAGATAAAAGCTAAAAGTTCCTTTAAAGGTACATATTAAATTATTTATTGAAATTATTATAAGTTTGCATTGATACTCATTTAAATTTTTATGTGGTTAGTTTATTTCCATGAAAAGTATGTATTTGATGTAAATAGAATGTAAATATAAATCAATGAAATTTTATAATTGGAAATTGTTCTTGGAACTAGGGACGTTTCTGAGTAAAGTAGGTAAATCTGTTAGAATTAATAGGGCTTTTAATTTTAAAATCAACATCAATCCTATTTTTAATTTAAGACAGTTAACATAATTATCAATTAAATGTAAACCTTATCGGTTCTGACGCACAAAAACCCACACCAATTTAATCAGTGTTAAAATGCTGCTTAAATAAAATGCACGACTGGGGTCGCACGAACTTGCTCCTGTATGCAAAGAATCTGTTTAAAAATGTACCTATATAAGATTTAAAAATATACCTGTTAAATAAATTTGTCTTCAAAGATATAAATGCCATTTGATTTGTCAAAAAAACCGCGCGATTCATCCCAAGACACAACTCATCCTAGGACAACTCATCCCGGAAATGAAAAATACTTGTAAGCATACTTAACGAAAACAATTGTTTGTGTATTCAACTAGTTCGTTCAAAGCTTTTTCCTTTGGATAGCCTTATTTTAATTTTATATTGGAAGAACCAGGATGGAAAATAAATTATCTGAAGATAAGAAAGAGGAAAAACATGTATGTTTAAATTGTAAAGCGATCGCCTATTGGTTGTGTAGTTAGGTAGGTGTCTAAAACGAATATGGAATAGTTCATTGGCGTGCTCAGCTTTATGTAAAGACATGGTGAGATGGGAGGGGGTTACATTACAGTTAAAATAATTTAAAAAAAATTATTTTAAGATGCAAAATTTTACCTGAAAAATAAGTTTGTCTTCAAAAATTTAAATGCCATTTTATAAATCAAAAAACCCTTGATTTTTCAATTTTTTTTTTTGAAAATCGTTAGAGCGGTTTTTTTTTAAATTAATTTTTTATATATAAAATTTTTCAATTTTGTTCGAAAAATATTTTTGGTATGCAGTTGTTTAGTGATTGTAAATATACGCTCTACATTTGAATTTCGTAAAAAAATGTTGACCCGTTTTTGAGATATAGAATTTTGAAAAAAAAAAATTCAATATTTTTTTAAAAATCCAAAAAATAAAAAATTGCACTTTTGATAATCAAATATTGTTAAGGCAATATAAGAGCTTATTCAAAAAAAAAATTATTGAAATCGGTTCATAAGTTGCTGAGAAAGTTAAAAAACAAAAAAACGGTTCTATGAGTAGTGCCTTTCCTGAGCAATACAAAAATATGTTTTTCTTATTAAAAGAAGCCAAGTTAAAAAATAAAATTTTAGAGAAAATTTAAAAAAAATCTATCGGTTTGTTTTTGAGAAAATTCGAATTTTCGTTTTTTGACCAAAAAAATTGTATGGGGGTCACTGTTAGTTTTGATCTTAAAAAAAAATGAAAAAAACGCCTAACGCGAATCTGCTCAAAACCTTAACTTCCAAGTTTGAACTCAATCGACCCAATGGTTTAGGCTGTAGGAGCGTGGACAGACAGACAAAACAGACCGGACGGAATCGCGGGACCCACTTTTTTCGACTTCTCTACCGTCGTAATATCATGTTTGATTAAAATCTCGAGTTCTAAATTTTGCACGAATGCAAAACTTGCCATATAGTTCCTATATGTCGCAAGTAAAAATGGTGTTTTTTTTTTTTGAGGTATGTGGTTTTTCAAAAGAAATAAGACTCATGTAGTTTATTGTTAATGATAAGGTTTTTTTCATTTTGTTTTTAAACTATTTCGGGCCGCCACGACTAGATCGAATAAATTCCTGTCGAGAACCCAAACGTCAAACCTATTTTTGCAGCAATTGAGGCGCCGAATATTCTCTTATAGGGCGTCAATCCCCTAAGCGCTTATAAGTGTATTTAAAAATTTGCAATATTTGCAAACGTTTTAAAGGAGTAAGTAAACACGATTGGAAGATCTTTCAGTTTTTAACCAATTTTCTATCAACCCTGGAAACATCCAATTTTATCTGTCAAAAGTGACAGAGATAAATTTGTAGCCAATCTCTGGCCAAATTTATAAAAAATTCTTTGAACAGGAAACAACAAAAAAAAGTTTACAGGATGTTTGAAGAACTTAAGACTACGGAAATAGAAGGAAATAAGAAGTCACCGTCTGACAAAATAACGAAAATATTTATTTTAAATATTTTTGGAACGACGTTGACGACGCCATTCAGATGGTTGACAACGAATGTAACGCCAAATGGTAAAGCCTCCACACAACTCTCAATCTCAACCTTGATATAATGCGAACAAAAATCCGGTCAGGGGACGATCGACAATACTTCGGTTTCTTCTCAGCTAATGCAGTTTTAAGATTTTATATTTACGTCCTACACTTCTTAATAAATTTTCATATTTTCTGTCATTTGTCAAGCAAATTTTCTTCGAATGAGTCTACCAATTTGTTTTTTTCTAAAGTCTTCCTTTCGTATAAACAGTCAATTCTTAATTGGAAGACAAAAAATTGTCGGTAATTGTGAACCGATTTTCTACCAAAAAAAGTGTCTAATATTTGGATAATATCGTAAAAGCGGTCAATTTTCACTTGATAGAAAATTAGCTATTGTCACCTGATTGAAGGCTTTTGACAGTTCGGCCAGTGTTGAAAAATCTTTCAACTTAGACTCAGACTCAGACTTAGCTTAAGTCTGTTCATTATGAAATGGTAAACCAAACTCAGCACAAATCAAGTGACAGCTGTCAAAAATACCAACTTCGATAAAAGTATTCCTAGGTTGAAAATCACACGTCTAAAAAGAGGTTGATGCGTTGATTTAATAACATTGTAATTCACAGAACTAAATCATTAAACAAATTGTTCATTAAATTGGAATTTTAAGAAGTTTGCGAAAGGGTGCTATGTCAAAATTTTGAGCGGATTCGATGGGGTTATATTATAAATAATCCAAAAGCAGCCCAATTCTGCTACAAACACGTCTGAAAGAACTCTCCAATCTGGAATCAGGCATGATTCAATGTTGTTTATCATTTTAAAAAAGGGTTTTATGTCAAAATTTTGAGCTGAATCGATGGGGCTATATTATAAAAAAATTCTAAAGCAGGCCAATTGTGCTACAAACATGCCTGGAAGATCTTTCCAATCTGGAATCAGGCAAGGTACTTGTGTTTTTCTGGACATGTGGTTTTAAGAATGGCAACACTTTTTCGGAGTTGATCTTTTTGAAAGCTATCACTTAATATAGTCTCAGTTTAGTTTTTCATTTCATAAGTAGATTAACTCCTAAACAACTTTTGCAAATTGAGCACATTTATTACTAAATTAATGGTTGGGCTTCCACGGTAGTACCCGTGGAGTAATGGTTAGTGCGTAGGACTGTCATGCTAGAGGTTTTGGGTTCAATCCCTACCTGTGTCATTAGAAGTTATTTTTCATAGGTACTGTCTCTTGCAAGGAATTGGAAAATACTTCAAGAGTACTTTTTATCATGAAACACAACGCAACAATTTATTAATTTAATTAAAGTTATAGTGGGCACTTTATTTCGTGGCCCTGTGAAGCGGCCTATTTTTGTGAATACTTGCACTTGTCTATACAGAAGAGCTCCAGAAGATTGACGCTTTTGAAGGTAATATTTCACGAGTTATTGCTGACATTCGGTCCCAATTTCTGCAAAAAGTGACCGAAATTGGATCTCTCGGCTGGAATTGATTCAAGCCAGACAAGGCGGCCCTTGCCCGAAATCAGGATTTTGAATTCCTGAACATTGCAATGATAGGGAAAGATAGAGCGTGGCAAGGCACTCCACATTCGCGTAGTACGGCTAAAAAATGAATCTCTGTACTTCATAGTACGGCCGAAGTTGGGCTTAAGGGTAAACTGATGGGCATTCCTAGAAGCGCGGGTATTACGGTTAAATTGTTTAAGGGGAGGAATGCAAATGGCTATTTCACTAGAGAAAAGTCCGTTAAAATAACGGTAAAAAAGGGTAAGACAAGAAACTTTACGACGATGTTCGAGTGGGGTAATCGAGTTTATGATGTTAATATCACCAATCATTTTAAAATTTCTTATTTGAATACTGTCCAAGAGGCTTAAATAAGTTACTGGAGCACCAGCCCAGAGATAAGAGTTATATTCAAGTTTCGGACGTTAAAAGGTTTTGGAGATTGTATCCAGATCAGACGGAGAGACAAATTTCTTGCATCTTCTCAAAAAACCTAGTAATCTTGCGGCATTTTTGCCGTCATTTTATGGGTTTCAGACATGAATCCGTCCAAAACAACTTGTATTGAACGGTTCGAAAGAAAATTTCTAATCCAACGAAGAAGAGATTCGTCAATACCAAAACCTCGCATTTTCGATAAGAGATCAAGATGCCAGACTTTATCAAATGCCTTTGAAATATCAAGTGCAATATTCTTACTTCCTCCAAAACGATGTAAAGTTTTTTTCCACTGTTCGGTGAGATGAACCATGAGATCACCAGTGGACCTACTGCTACGAAAGTCGTATCAAGGATTTAACCATCCTTGACTTTTCCCTTTGGGATTACTTGTTTCGGAGTTATGTCAATAAGCCTCAGACAATCGCAAACCTTAAGGGGATATTTAAACATACCAAAAGCTGGTACTAAAAACTAATTTCGTATATTAACACCCAACCTTTCCTATTTTTACATTTTTTAATAATTTGTTTCATTATTATGGCTAAGGCTATACCATCTTCCGAACCATCTGACGGGCATTGTTATTATTTGTTTTCATTCAAACTATTAAATTAAATTTCAAGTATGCGTTGAGTCCAAAGGTTTTCAAGGCTGCAGTCCTTAACTTAGTTTATGGAAGAGTAAAAAAAGTAACCTAATACATAATTTGAGCTGTGTGATATGCTATTAACTTGAATGAAAACGTCACCTTCTTTTTTTAAACGAATTTAAACCTTAATTCAACAACAAAACATACAATCTACACACATATGTACATATATCCATTTTTAAAAAAGAAACATATGGATTTTTATAGAAGTTTTATCACCTCGAATAATTCGAATCGAAAACGACCCCGAGGTGGTCATTTGAACATAATCAAAGAAAGTAAAAAAAAAAACCATTTATTTCTATTTGCTTTAACGTGGGGAACCTTTACATGGGTTTTTGAATTGACATTACAAAAGAAAAAAAAAAAGAAAAATCCCTTTTACAAGCAAAAGGACAAGTTTCAGTTGGTATATCCTCAAATTCCCAACATGTTGGGCGACAATTTTGTACGACTTTGGAATTAAAGTAAAAAAGTCCCACACAGGACACAGGTGAAATTAAATCGATTTAAAGAAAATAAAAATACGTATAGAATATAGGTTCGAAATAAATCTTTTAACTATGGCTACTTTACTCGAGAGCTGATGAATGAAATATTCAACCTTATTTACAACTTATAGAAAAGTTAGAGTAGGCTTTTCTTTTTCTTTTCTCAAATTAAATGAGTAACCACCTAACATTTTGCACACCACACCACACCACACCACACCACTCTTTTTCATGCTTTTAAGCTTCAAAACATAAATCCACCCAGAAAGTATCTATTACTGAAATTACAAATCTGACACGAGCAGGTATTAAATATATAGGCAAACAATATATAGTATCTATTGCTTTTTAGGTTCTAAACTTAAATATGCTTATAGGGCATGAGTATAAACTTTTGTTCAAATACTCTTTTTATGTTGTTCGGCTTGTTGTTGTTTTGTAAGACAAAAAGGCATCTTGTTTTCATCTTAGAAAGTGTATCATCATCTACCTACAATGTAGAACACCCACGAAATACTAATAAAAAAGGGTTATATTTGAATCAATCATCCCTCTTCTTATAAAGAATTTAAATTAATTAAAAAGAAAAAACATAACCTTTTTTTCTAATTATGTAGTGTGTACTGATGTTGTATACATATATGTACGAAGAGACGGTAATTTGGCCTACAGCTATTCTTTAACTACTGTCTCTATGACAATGATAATAAATATTTTGTTTAATAATTATTTGCGAAGGTAAATTTTCTATCTGTAAAGGTAATTATAGTTTATGAAACTCGATTTCAGAGAAAATGTAATATCAGAGCCAGCGGTTTGTTTATCATATTCCACTGAATACACAGTAAACATTGTTATCATTAAGACACACTAAAGACATATCTCAGCCTAAGGGAACTTCAAAAGAGAAAAAAAAAATTAGATGGCGCCCAACGCGGGTACCAACCAACAAAGTTATAAAATCTAATTTCATACATGAATAAAGATACCTATACCCTTTCCAACACTCTAAAAAGACTCTAAAGCCCCAATCAAAATTGTATAACAAAAAGTCACGTCTCTCATGGCTTACCCTTAACTCAAGTCTCAAGTAAAAGAAGGTATCTATATTGCTCTTTCTCTCTTCTCAACTAAACTATATGCCTGGAATTTTTGACATTAACTTACCAATTCATCTGAACCATCATGACAATCATAGTCCCCATCACAGTGCCATTTTTTTGATATGCACGAACCGTCCGCACATGTAAAATCAGTTTTAGAATTGCATTCAATCGATGGACAATTCTTCTCATCGCTGCCATCTCCACAGTCATCATCACGATCGCACATCCAGCGTTTTTGAATGCAACGACCATTTCCGCATGTGAATTCATCTGTTCGGCATGTTTCATCTAAGCACGAAAAAAGAAGAATAAGATACAAAATTTTGATATATAGATACTCGTAGATTTGTATTTTTATTGATGTTTTTTATTTTGTTAGTACTGTTATATTATGATGATGAAAAATGTAGAGTGACTACAGTTACTACGAATACAAGAAAATATAATGGACTGTGTTTGTTACTGTGTCAGTGTTAGTATATGGCCAAGAGTGTTTTTTTGAGCATGCAACAAAAACCCTAAAAGCAATGAAAGCCCTCTCTGAACAAACTTACAATATATGCACAACACAATGAGTAGGTCCTATGATATGGCACGGCGCGGTGTACTATAAACTCGACTCGTGTATATAGGCACTTAAACAGAAGAACATTGCAAAACTAAAACTTCATCATGAATGTACCTACATAATCATTCATCACGATTCACGACACAGCCAACAACGCTTCAGAGCATGAGGGAGCAGCAAAAGCAAAATATTCACCTCCCCCCTCCCCCTTTAGATGCTCCCAGCATTTTAGACAATAATAATAAACACAAAAAAAAGCAACACTATATCCTTAAATAATACAACTACATTCATCAGTATAGTTTGGTACAAAAAGCTTTTTTGAATGTACCGTAAAACAAAAAGTGAGACTTTTATAACAGGATGCTAGTGAAGGTGCTATTCCCAATGTTCCGTTATAACAAACAAAGCCTGTTGTGCTGTGTACTTTTACACAAAAAAAACTTAAAAAAAGAAGTAGTATACAACTACTAAAGTTATACTATACAATATTCAGAGTATGAAACTATGTTAGAAGAACTTAAAAATCAATTAATTTGAACTCAGTTAAAATTTTGACTTTAACTTACCTGCAGGAATTATTAAGTATTTCTTTTTTTTAACCTAAAGTACAATGGAACTAAAAAGGGATTTTTAATGTCAAAAATTCAGCTGTCATTCTATTGAAATTCAAATAAAGGGTTTTCCAATAGGGGCAGGTTGATTTTGATAGTATTGGCGGCCATATTGTTTCTTTTACTTTCTGTCAAAATATCTTCTTTAAATCAGTCACTACAAAATGAAGACCATCGAAAGTTACAGTGCGTGTGCTTTAATTGGATTTTGGAGCAGTTGAAAGTTGATCCCAGTTTTAGTTGAAAAATCATCTTTAAAGATGAGGTCTATTTTTAGATGAATGGGTACGTAAATCAGCAAAATTGCCGGATTTGGAAGGACACCAATCCACGCGAGATTCACGAGGTGCCAATGCATCCAAATAGAGTTACTGTTTGTTGTGTGTATTGGGCTGGATGACTCATTGGCCCGTAATGATGCTGGAGAGACCATCACCGTCAACGGCGAGCGCTGTAGGTCGATATGGACACCGAATACACATGGTTTCAACAGGATGGCGCCACGGGCGACATAGCTCAAGAAACAATCAATATTCTGCGCGAGCGGTTTCATGGCATGGTTATCTTGTGCTAAGGTGACGTAAATTGGCCACACTTTAGACTTTTTATTGTGGCACTTTCTTAAGTAACAGACAACATATTTGGTGCCATTGGTCAAATTCAGCTAGTTTTATATGCCAATGACATCGAAAACTGGAACCATCAATTGAGTTCCTTGAAGCGAAGCTACGACGGCCATTTAAACGATGATAATGTCATTTATATGACCTTCAAATAGAAATAAAACCTTTTTGATAGCACATATACAACTCGATCTATTCAATTTTGAAATCGACCCGCCTTAAACGGAAAACCCTTACTAATGGAACTAAAGAGGGATTTTTTAATGTCAAGAATGACAGCTGTCATTTTGTTAAAAATCAAATATCGGTGTGTTTTTAAAGAGAAATTTAGTTTATTTGAA
Source organism: Eupeodes latifasciatus (assembly GCA_920104205.1). Lineage (NCBI taxonomy): Eukaryota > Metazoa > Arthropoda > Insecta > Diptera > Syrphidae > Eupeodes > Eupeodes latifasciatus. The sequence goes on from OV049924.1 coordinate 183,310,202, forward strand.
TTAAAAGACGCGTTTGTTCAACCTTTTCTAAAGAGATCATCTACATTTGTCTGATACATCTGGGTTTTCCGCCTTTGTTCTGGGTGCACTGTCACTTTTGACAGTTTTCTCGTTACCTCAACTGTTCTCTGCTTAGATCAATCTTAGGGTGACTTAAGGGTAAATTGAATTGGGTGTTTATTCGGCTTCCCGTCCTTGGATTTACACTAAGAGCCTTATTATCCAGGTTTGGAGTTGTGTCATGGTTGTTGGAGTGACTTCCCGACTATGTACAAATATTCAGTTGCGAAGCATCAAAAAGCTTCCGATACGGTCGGATCTACTGACGACGAACAATGCAAACGAAATAAGGACAACGAACTTCGGATCTGTACGTGGAATGTAAGGTCCCTTAAAAGAGTACGCACGGAAGTGCGACAGGATTACCAATGCAAATTGAAATAATGCAATAAGCGAATGTTATAAATATGCTCTGACAAAAAGTCTTCAGTTTTAATAGTGTAAGCGAGCGCATCACGAAAATCCGCATCAAGGTTACATTTCTCAACATAAGCTGCATATACCCCCACAGAGGAGAAATATAAAGACACCAAAGACATATTCTAAAAGACATATGATCACTGAGCAGTGGCTTGGCTATGAGTTTAAACTTGTCTTCGGAAAGTTTAACGCCAAGCTAAGAAGAGAAGACATTTTTGGTGGCACAATCGCAAGATGCGGTCTGCACCTCCGACAACGGATTCAGGCAGCTTGATTTCACTGTGAAGCTAGACACATCTCTATATAATAAAAGGCGACATAGAATTCTCTTAATCAATCGACTGTCTACCAAATTGACCACATTGTGATCGACGCACGACACTTCTCCAGTATACAGGATGGCCGAAAATCTCGATGTGCCAACATCGACTCGGTCCGCTACTTTGTTGTAGCAAGTTACGGATATCCCGATCCAAGCCAAAACATTGTAGTCCTGTGAGAAGATTCGATCTTTTCCGATCAAGTTGATAACAACCTTTCAAGAAGACATGTACTGCGTACATCAAGTATTGGTAACCAGTGGCAAAATTGCCTAACAGATATCAGAGATGCCGCCTATGAAGTACTAAGTTTCACCTGATCACTTCAGCGGAACCCCTGCGCACGCTGCTGAACAACAAGCACACAAAACGGCGCTGTACAGAACAGCTAGAGGTGTTCAGGAGCTCTACGAGCAGATAAGGAAAAAGGAACACCGGCTTCTCAGAAGGAAAAAAGGAAGCATAAGAAGCTTGTGATCGATGTGATAAAAAATGTCACAAAAGGAATGAAATTTGTTAATTTTACCAAAAAATAAAACCAGCAAGCAATGCCTTCCTTGCTAACGTTTTAAACAAGGCGATGCAATGTCATGCGACTTCTTCAACATTGTTCAAGAAAGAATTGTGCAAAGCTGAACCGTCAACACTAGAGGCACAATCTTCCAAAATTCTGTTAAATTATTAGAAAACGCTGATAATATTGCCATTATTGGAAGATCAAAGCATGATGTCAGTGGCGCAGTTTTGAGCTTTCCGACGGAAGCGGAGAAGTTGGGTTTAGTGGTCAATGAGGGCAAGACCAAGTATATGCTGTCATCAAGAAAGAACATTAAACGACGACGTCTTGCACAAAACTTCACCATGGACGGTTACAACTTTTAGGTAGTTGAGGATGAAAGTCAAAATGTGATAGTTCCAAAAGTGACAGCCACACAAATAACCGGCAAAATGAAAATATGGTAAATGACTTTCAAGGAAATGAAACAATAAAGTACAAAGCTCTGAAAAGCTTAACCTATATCATCGAATCAAAATGAAAAAGGAAGCATACGCGTGAAAAACGCATCGGCATGCATCCAATATTGAACAATTTACAAGTGAAAAACTGTCAAGTGTCATATGTTTATATTATTGCATAGCTAGCTGTTTTCACTGTAATGTACGTATATTCAGTATCTTACCATGTAATATTTTAAATGAATTTTTACTAGAAAAATAAAATACTCTCTGAAGTCATTCATTTAACAAGAGAAATATAAAACAAAAACTCAAAACACTTCTGTACATATTTATTCAGTACATGTACACAATACCATCAAGGTACATTTGATTGTATGATGTGCTTGGTATTTTATTTACCTATGTATTTGTTCTTGTTAAGAAATCTTATTTTAGAAAGAAAGGTCAACATGTGTTGTGCCTCTTTGAAATGTGTTTGTGTACTGAAATAAAAGGAATATTTTTTTTTAAAGTACAGATAATGAACATGAAAATAATGGAGAAAAACAACAATTTTTTAATTCGTATAATTTGTTAATCTAATTGGAGCGAGCACGTACAAAAATAATAATTAAATTTTTAATAAATACTGCAATCTTGAATGTAACCCTTGGGCCACATTTATACTGCCAAACAGTATAACATTATATTATTTGTTTATGCTTGATTTATGGAGGTGTGAATTGGCGAATGATAATGGCAGATGGTAAGTGGTAAGATGGCAAGTGGCAGAACGTTGAAAGGATTTTTTTTTTAATTAATTCAAGTCTGGGAATTGAAGCATTCGACAAAGAATTTAAACTTAAGTCAAATATTTAAGATTTCGTGTTTTATAAATTGCACGTGTGAAAACTCTTGTGAATAATTTAATATTAATTTGGTTTGCTTCGCATTGGTATTATGTTCCAGATTCAACAATCCAATTCAATAAATACCCATCGAAGAAAACGATTGTATATATTGTATTACGGTTGGTTTCTGTAATTGGAGGACGTTCCTGAATGCAGGAAGCAAAGGTCCACACAAGGCTAGATTCCTTTCACTAGAGAGAGAGAGAGCTCATGCGGATATCTTACAGCTTAGTGAAGTACTATGGTTGGGATCGGGCAAGTATAAGTCTAAAACACACTGTACTTCTCTACTCTGGAAATATTCCTGTGAGCGCTCGAGAAACTGGAGTTTAGCTGCTAATAACTAAAATAGCTTTCAGAATGCTTCTACGGTCGGATAAGTGCCGAATTCAACAACACACCGCTCGGAGACATCATAATGGTAATAGGAGACTTGAATGGTAAGGCTGGAAATTAACACTAAAAGCTCAGACACATCATGGGAATGCATGGAGTTGGCAGTTGCAACGACAATAGTTAATGGTTTGTGGACTTTTGAAAGGCTAGCCGTCTTTTGATTGGTGGAACCATGTTTAAACAGAAGACGTGCCACAAAGTAGCAATCTTTTGGATGTCAGAAATAGAAGAAGTGTTGTCATGGGGCTTGCCCGTGATCATTATCTTATGGTAGCTGCCATAAGATTACTTACAGCTGGAGTTCGACGATCGAAATTTAGAATACCCAAATTGAACACGGACAGGCTAAGGGACCCAACCACTCGCCAAATAACTCAGAGACCAATTTTCGCAAAATATGGGAACAATCAACTGCACGTGACCCGACGCCAGAGAAAAATACTGGAGCACTGTGAAAAATGCTTTCATATGAGGTACTGAAAGAGAATAGTAGGTAGTGTGCAAGGAAGAAACAATACCTGGCTGTCGGAGGAGACTTGAACAAAGATCAACGAATGGGCGCAATTTAAAACATATTTAGCCTTCCACCTTCCCAATCATTGTAGCGTGTTCCAGGCGGAACTTTTGGCGATAAAATAAGTCTTGTCCTTAAAGAAAACTTGATATCAACATCTGATATCCGTATTTTCTCAGACAGTCAGGCCGCTATCAAATCTCTGGACTCTGTCTCTACAAACTCTATAACAGTCTATAACTGTCGATCATCTCTAAGCGAGATGGCACAACAGTTTAATATTCACCTTTGCTGGGTGCCGGGCCATAGAGACATTCCAGGTAACTGTAAGGCAGATGAACTCGCTAGGAACGGTACAGTACAGCCCATCCTACCACGTTTGGCACGTACTGGCATACCAATCGCTACTTGTAAACTGTTGCTAATGCAAGACGCTGTGAGGAGGGCAGGCACCAGGTGGAACAACATCACCACGTGTCAAGTCACAAAAAACATCTGGCCAACACTGGATTTAAAACGTTCAAGGTGCTTGCTCTCTCTAAGCAGATCGCATATAAGCTCGATAATAGGTGTCATAACCGGACACTGTCTAATAGGAAAGCACGCCACGAGATTAGGCATATTCTCAAATGACTTTTGCAGAAGCTGTATGGACGAGGAAGAGGAAGAAACAGTTCTTCATCTTCTCTGCACATGCCCTGCTCTGGCTCGAAAACGCAAGAATTACCTAGGAGAATTCTTCTTTAACGATCTAAACGATCTAAACCACATCAGCATAATCAGCCTCTCACGTTTCGTAAGGGACTCAAACTGGTTCCATTGAGCTTAGGAGGAAGCCTCAAGATTCATGTGGTACCACAATGGGCCAGAAAACTGGCCTAAGTGTGTCCGTTTCCATCTAGGACAGTCACTATAACCTATCCTAACCTAACCAGGGTATTATCTCGAATCGAAAGTCTAATGTGAGAAGCACTTTTCATGACAAAAATTAAATATTAAACATGAATAAGTGGTAACAAATTTCATTTCAATTTTTATTTTATTTTTATGGTGCACTTGGGCGTATACTTATGTTTTTTAATACTCCTTCTTTTGCTCATGTTTAAGTATGTAAGTATTTTTAGACTGAATTTCTAAATTAGAATTGATAATACATAGATATTTTCAGTCATAAATTTAGAATGAAATATTAAACTTCGCCTACACTCTGGAATAGAAAGTGATTGATTTATTTAACAAAAAAGGAAATGCCAGTTAAAATTTGATTAAAAGTTAGGTTTTAAATGTTAGAGTACAACCTATATACATACACATAAAAGAAGAAGAACGTACTTTCGTTGAGTTAGTCTTACATAACTGACTCATATCCTTGAAAAGAGTCTACAACATTTCCCATATTTCTGATATTTAATGCGGGTTTATCCATAGTACATAGATATTTAATAATTTCATAGTAAAATAATAACATAATTGTCTGTTTATATGACAAAAGGAGTAATCCCAAATAATCCGCTTGAATTATTATTTTTAATAATTTTTATAGTCCCATATAAATTTGTATTTGTCATCTCGCTAAATTCAAACCAAGCAACTCGTTTTATAACACTGTTTTTATTCCACTCTGACATTTTCCTATATAGTTATACAATTTAAACTTTTAATTAATTTTATTTTACTTTAAAGATTGAAACGCCTCAGCTGGTGATAGGAGGCGCACATTATAACGAACAAAACTAATTAACGCTATCAATATGATATTTTATTTAATTGGTAAGCCAAAATAATTTTTTAATGATTCGTTGTTCATTTCATGGTCTAAATTTACAAACTTATTTATGGATGTTTTTCCGCTTTAATTTCTACCCCAACATTATAAGCCGACCCCGCTAGCCACACCATGCTGGCAAAACAGACACAAACAAAAAAAAACATCTAAACAAATTAAATTAATTATCTCCATTTACCTATAAAAATTGTATAAGCTTTCACCACTAGGCTATAAAGGATCAAATGTAAAAACCAACAGATATAAATATTGCACAATGTACATGTATTTTATTATAACCTCTAAACAATTTCTGGTTTCTACTTAATTGATTTTTTTTTCTAAATTTATGTTTGTTTTACTGCTTTTGTGTAGGTATAAGCTTAACATAAATTTACCCTAAAAAATAAAAGGTATTGATTTTTGTATATAAATTTTACACATACGAGTATATATGTATGTTGAAAACATTTTAAAAAACCACAGAGCACCAACCCATGGAAAATAACATTTAATAGACAAAATTTGTCAGAAGCATAGTTTTCAATTAATGCAATATTTTTGAATTGTATGTGTTTTCTATTATTTTTAATGTTGAACTAAATGAACAATTTGTACCTCTCATATATTATGATGTTCCATGAGTTTTGTATCATTTAATTTAAAATATAAATTCACAATATTGTTAAATATTTAAAGAATCCTCGGTGCCACAGCGGTTTAAGAGTGAGATTTATGCATGAGAAGGATTGCTTTTTTTAATTAAAAAACTATTTCTATGTATGCGAGAACGTGTTAGCGAGTTGTAGGATAAAATTATTAATTATTAAATTGTCTTTAAAGTTAATAAATATTAGTTTGAAAGCTGTATTAGTATACAAATATGGTGATCAGCTATTAGCCCGAGAGATGGGTGAAACTCCGTCTCTATCACGGACTGTGCGGTCATAGCTTCTTTGAAGCAGCCACTGCACAAATTCTTTGAACATGGCTACTAGAGACTAGTGACCACGTCCTCGAAAAACCCAATTTACTACGAACTGAAAAACATGCGTCGAAAACAAAATGAAACAAGACGAAATAAGTACCGACAATGCCTAAAAGAAGTAGTACCCGTGGCATGATGGTTAGTGCGTTGGACTGTTATGCCAGAGGTCTTGGGTTCGATCCCTGCCTATGCAATCTAAAATTGTTTTCACGGGTACTGCCTCTTGCGAGGAATTGACAAATTCTCCAAGAGAATTTCTTGTCATGAAAAGTGCTTTCTCAAATTAGCCAATCAAATTCGGCTTTAAACTGTAGGTCCCCTCAATTCCTGACAGCAATACTCGCACACAGAAATGGTTGAGAGTCGTACGTCACTAGGCCCTAGTTCTCAAAGGTCTGTTGCGCAACCCAATTTTTTTTTATTTATTAATAGGCTAAAAGATTTTAGAATTTTCTCATGGAACGTAAGAAAGCTCTACAGAGCCTGAGCTAGAGCACAACAGCTAGCCAATGTTTTGGCCGAGTATAAGGTAGATTTAACAATACTGCAAGAGATTAAGCGTCAGAGAAGTGGTGTTTTGCAGAAAAACAAATATGACGTACATTACAGCTTTCACCCAAATCATCAAGTCTTTGGGGTAGGTTTTCTAGTCAGCTAGAAAATAAAACCTCAGCTTCAACACGATAAATGAAAGGCTATGCACTTTTCGCGTAAGAGTGAGAGAGAGACAAATTTGAAAACATCACCTGAATTAACTTTCACGGACCTACTGAGAAGCTATGACTTTAAAATAATCCTTGGTGCCTACAACGCACGCCAAGAAGAATGTATGCTAGCGACTGAGCTTTAGAATGCTGCACACCGAGGAATGGAGCAATCTCGTAGAACTCGGGCACGTTAAGGAGAATATAGGGTTTTTTTTTGCGCGGGTAGATTTTGGCGCTCCCTGGGCGGCCATTTTGTTTTGGTGACATCTGTAAAATCTTTTCTATATTATTCAGTTGCTTATGCCAAATCATCATGGCAAGTTACACGATTGAACAGCACTTTCAAATGATAAAACTTTATTATCAAAATGAGTGTTCGTTAACGCAAACGTTGCACGCATTACGACCTTTTTACGGTAGACGTGGTGACCCATCACAGTCGACTCTTCAACGTTTAGTGGCGACATTTGAGACGACCGGTTCAGTAAAAAAAATCAGCCAACACCCGTACGTTCAGGGAACGCAAGATCGGCCGAGAAGTTCGCCGCGGTCCCTGAAAATGTACAACAGAACCCGAAGCAGTCCTTTCGCAGACTTCAACTTGGCGAATTTTGCGTCAGGACCTGAGCCCACACCCGTACAAGATCCAACTAACCTAGGAGCTCAAAGTTAATGACCATAGACAACGCCGTTTTTTCGCTGACAGGGCTTCGAATCGTTTGGAAGTGGACCCCGATTTCTGCCGAAAAATCATCTTTAGTGACGAGGCGCATTTTTGGATGAATGGAAAGGAAAATTGCCGTATATGTATGGGTCGACACCAGCCCACGCGAGGGTCACCAAGTGATAATGCATCCTTAAAAAGTTACCGTTTGGTGTGGATTTTGGGCCGGCCGGCGGCATAATTGGTCCGTACTTTTTTGAAAACCACGTTAGTGAGGCGGTCACCGTCAACAGCGAGCGCTACATAACGATGATAACTAATTTCAAATTGAACCATATGGACCTAGACGACATATGGTTCCAGGCAGGACAGGGCTGCATGCCACACAGCAAACGCCACGACATCTACACACAACATCTACCTGCATTTATTGAAAAACCCTATGTAAGAAGCTCAAGAGGAAAAACTTCACAGACGAAAGAAGTCAGCCTAGGAAAAGAACAATGTCTTTCAAATGGGAAGAAAAAGGGAGCGCAGCCCGTCCGAAACATGACGCAGTATACACCACCTCGCTGCACGTACTTTAGGAACGGAGATAAAAATCTTATCACCAATCTCAAAGGAAGTACACTTTATTGAATGACTCAACGGTCAGCTCACCGAGGAAATGAAGACTCCATTATTTCAAGAAGACATTGTCATGTAGCAGCCACCAAGCATCGAAGAAGTCAAAATAGCTGTAAAGCGGCTGAAAGACAACAATGCTTCGAGTGCTGATCACATCCCAGCTGAACTGACAAAAACATGGACAAATTACTAGAACCATCTGTTAAAAGACTTTAAATCCAAACAAAGCCAGAGTAGATCAAGAATTTGAAGTGGTCTAATCATTTACTTACACTGGGATAATAGTAGCGGCCGATAATAATATAGAATAAGAAATATGCGGACGTCTGCTCAAAGTCAACAGAATACTATAAAGACTCTTTAAATCCAAAATGTTCACCATACATTCAAAACTTACTCCGGTGGGTTGGGCAGGTAGCACGCATGAGCGAAAAACAGCCCTCCCGGAAAATCCTTTGCACGCTGAAAGGATGGCATATACCGGGACGCCCGGAGCCTTGAGATGAGCAACTGGATGGTGTCAGCCAAAAACCAGAAAAGGCGGAGAAGCATGTTGAACAAGACCCGGACCAGATCTCGGTTTTGGCAAAGATGACGACGTTATTGACCAAGCCGACAAAGCAGCTATTTAAATACAAAATAGGCTAAACTCCACTGCGGTTTCCCGGCTCATCTATGTAAACATTTTAAAAATAAGTTGTATACCTGCTAGTATTCGATATTGGATATGTTCTTATCCTTGATTTGACCAGTACCAAAGGGCACTGCAGTGCCCAGACAAGTATTGGCACTATTATCTATTGACACGAACAGTCTCAGCCGATTTTTGTCTCTCCTCTAACTACAGAACCAATCAGTGAACTCAAATTTAAAAGACTTACTAAGCTAGTTGACGACATTCGCAGTTAAAAGAGCTTCTGACATAGGTATTGTACTGCAGAAGTCGCAAAAACTGCTAAAAACCATAACTGGCTCGGTCGAAACTATGTACTATGTACTATGCACTTCTCGACATCGCAGAATCTTAAATATAGGTCTTGTGGTGCAAAGAAAGAACGAATCGAAAAATTGTAATTTCCGATTTTCGGGTCGTGGTACCCACCCACAAAAACATACTAGACATATACCCCATCCAAGCGTTATAGAATCAAATTCAATAGAGTGTGTGCATAATGTAAACACAAAGAACACAAAAATTATGCTCTCAGGGGGAGTAATATTAACCTCCTTTTTTAAACGCCGTTTGAGGCAACATTTATTGTTGTAGAGTAATGAAATTTATATGAGTGTAATGAGGGGAAGTGTATACAAATTTAAATATACACTTATGGGGGTGCGCGTGGCATTCTCTTCATGCATTTAGTACCTCTTAGGACAAGCCGTCCTAAGAGTGTTTTGAACTTGTGCAAAAAACTTCTACGTATACAATCAAAATAAGGCAGCTTAGTGGCAAACATTTTATCGAAATGCTTAAAAAATTAATGTAGGACTTAAACAAAACAAGATCAATATTTATTATTCTTTCGCTTTATTCAACTTTTTTTTTAGTTCTAACAAAAACAGTTGTTTGAACAAAATTTCTTATTTCCTCTTCAAACATCCCGAAACGACATTTTGCTTATGGCAGTGATGGATAGATATATAGATAGATATATAATTTTATTTTCAAAAAGATTTTACAAAAAATGAGTATTGCTGGTTTAAAATTAGGTTAAAAAGGAAATTTAAAAATATATAAGCTTAGTAAGTAGATTAAGTTACATATGCACATCTGTTATGAAAATTCATTTATAATAAGATTGCGATAATTAATTGACGCTTTTAAGAAGTAATATAAGTTTCAGTAGCAGTAGCCATTAAGAACGTTGAGAAGTTGAGAATGAGAAAGTATGCTGTTGCCAAGAAATTTTCTTCTGTACGTTTTGAATACTGGGCAGGTTCCAATGAAGTGCATAGTATTTTCCGATTCATCCATATTACCTAATGTACATATTCCATCTGTATCTCCTTGGAAGGCGCTTCCATTGATATTTAGAAGCCCGCAGCGAGCTTTAAAAATTATGGAAATCATATCACGTGAATTGGAGTCATCAAAGTAGTTCGGTATGCCAGAGTACATCAAGTTGCAATATTCATCGTGAAATTGAGACTGTGTCGCACTAACTGTAAATTCAGTTCTGTGTTTTTCTTTCATTTTCAGTAAAAGAATGTTATGGAAGCTGGGCCATTCAAGTAGATTCATTTCAAAAGAAAAATCCAACGAACATCCATGAAAAAGATCCAACCATTCCTTAGCCCAGAAGATTTTATTGTTTATAATGGCTTTCGATAAAATGTTGGGTAATCTATTATTAGGAAGATTTAGATTTCGTCTTAAGCCTAGTACGCTGCTGATGCGAAACGAAATTTCCCATACAAAAATGACATGACGAAATCATAAACGAAAAATTTCGCTGTGCTTTTCGTTTTTCAGTACGCTGCTGAACGACGAAATGTGTCATTTTAGTGGATAGCTGTACTAGATTTCTTAGTACAATTCTTCACTCTTTTCGTTCTCAAGCCTAGTACGCTGCTGATGCGAAACGAAATTTTTCGGCGGTCTCCAAGTGCAGAGCGAAATTAAAACGAAAACCACAGCGGAAAAATATTTGTGGAGAGTTCTGTCTGGAAGTTGAATTTCACTGCTTGTCTTCATCACTTCTTGCACATCACCAATAACATCCTGAGTTTCCGATTCAGAAATGCAATGTTGGAACACATTAGAAAAATCCATTTTATCTTAAATTTTAACTCGTGACTTTCGGTGTTTTGATTTGAATTTATCTTTGATTTAAAATTTAAAATAAAATGGATTTTTCTAATATGTTCCAACATTGCATTTCTGAATCGGAAACTCAGGATGTTATTGGTGATGTGCAAGAAGTGATGAAGACAAGCAGTGAACTTCAACTTCCAGACAGAACTCTCCACAAATATTTGTCCGCTGTGGTTTTCGTTGTCATTTCGCTCTGCTATTGGAGACCGCCGAAAAAATTCGTTTCACTTCAGCTGCGTACTAGGCTTTATGAAAGAAAAATGTAGCTGGAGGGATGTTAGAAAACCCTTCGGAAAACTTGTTTCAATGTGCAGAGCATAGTTAGGCGTATTATCGGGCAGTAAAAAGCATCTTTTCATGAAGAAACGCTGCAACTTTTCGACTTGGTTGTATTCGCGGTATCCTCAAACTTGAGAACAGTACAACATAATAGCTTTTGAGGCGGCATTGTATATTTTGAACTTTGTTGAGTGTTGGACGGTATTGTATTGCAGCAGTCTCGACCACGCTGCATTGATGGAATTTTTAGATGCTCCCAATCTGTTTGTTAGATGCTCATTCCAAGACAAGTTGTAATTAAACACTACGCCAAGATATTTGTATTGGTTAGACACCTTTTCATGGCAGTGTTTAGCACTATAAAAAGTACCGAATCAAACTCATTGCCACTGATTCCAAAGATTGCCTTAGCTACCTATCCAAGAAAGCCCATGACGCATTAGAAAAATACGAAGAAGATTTTGAAATAAGAGATCAATTGTTTTGCTACGCAAAATTTGACTCAAGACTAGGTTTGGTAAATGGGTCCATAGAAATTGTTCAAAAGGTTTCGTGGTATGTTTTCTTAAAAAAAAATGTTTGGTGGTTTGAAGATCTGTTCATTCTTTCTAAAAACATATTACAAGTTTTGACAAAAAAGGGCACTTTCTCTCTTCCCATATTCGCTCTGAGCTTTTATTACGATTTCGCCTTAATTTTTCTTCTGTGTGAGGCAACTTTTGTTGTAATTATGAAATTAAAAAAAGTACGTATACGCCCAAGTGAATCACTTTGATGCTGTCACTTAAATAAAAATAAAATAACTTACTGACTCTACATGGAATAACCTACAATATCATTTTTGAAATAAAAATTAATTTAAGCAATTAGTGTTATTATTGAGAAATAAGTTTGATATTTTGACAGTTGTACTTGGAGTTTAAATATTTGTCCAACTGTCATACTCATACATTTTTTACTAAATTTTGTTTTAAATAAATAATAATTTTTTACAATTGTGTCTTTTAAGCTTAGTTATAGACTCTCAAAGTGTTTAATGTCCTTGAACTTTTTTAAAGCCATTCCATGACAACACCCCTTCGATATAAATTTTTGTTCTACTCCTTCACCGTCAGTTTACCGTATACTACATAGATTCTTGTAAGAATCGTTATTCTTTATTTCATAAATTTTTTATTTTAATATCAAAGGTGTCTAATTTAAATATTTGATTTGATGGCATGTACTTTGTTTTGTTTTCTTTTTTGTTTTTTGGAGGTTATTTTGTTTTTATTAGCTCGTAAATATGGCTTTAAATTTATCCTCCATCATTTGCCATCAAATTGCAGAAGAGCTAGAGTGGCAAACAAAAAACAATATTATTATAAAATAAGTTAGAAATATTTGTTTGCTTAGTAAACCTTCTCTTAAAGTACAACAATATTTTTTAAACAAACATTTATTTTATGTGACAAATGAGAGAAGTACCATATTTTACAAACCTAAGGAGTTGAGATTTAGTCAAGGTCACATATGTACGTCTTGAGTACATAAAGAAGGTGTTTTTTTCGACGTGCTGTTTTAAATGTGACAATACTTTTTTCGGAATTGTTTTTTTTTGACAGGTGTCACTTAATGAATAGACTAAGATAATCCTAAAGATCGTTTGTAAATCGAACAATGGTTCGGTTCAATCAATGAAACAATCAATAGGTATATTAAAGAAAAGGTTGTTGAGTGCATTGTTATCATATTATCACTTTGCTTGAAAACCACGTAATAAAAAACACCCTGTACTATACGTTAATCAACTATTGTACTACTATACATATGTGAATTACCCTGGATTAAACAGATGGGTAGATAAAAGTAATGTTAGCTAAAAATACATTAAAATGTTAAAGCAAAGTAATTCTATTTTAAGGAAACATTTATTATTCTTATGTTTACACGTAAATAGGCTACAGAAGTTCTAAATGTTTATGATAACTAAAAATCACAATCCTCGTTTCTGTTCTTGATTCTTTTTTTTTTTCCTGTTTAACCAAGAGGTGAAATAAATAAAATTCAAAAGAAAATGATCAAATTCCATATCGTCTTTTGAGACGTGCTCGGAAGCATAATTTGAGAGCAATTTCGCTACTGGCATATATTTATTGTTAAGAGAATATGGTTTTTCTTTTTCTTTTTTGTTTCATTAAAAGTACTGTGAAAAAGTTCCAACAAAATTCTTTCAAGAATTGATAAAATTTCCTATTTTTAACAGTGTTTGGATTCTTAAGGAAAATTGTCCTTCAATATTCTAAAAATTACACTTTCATTACTTAATTTTTCATTACTTAATCGTTTCGTAAATGAAAAACTTACTTTTCAATCTTGAACATAACATAAATGGCGTCCCAAAATTAGCCCAAAATTAGTCCAAAGTTAGAATTTTTTGGGATATATGTACATATGTAGTAAAGTTTCAGCACATCAAAAAACACTTGATAGTTGACAATTTAAAGCAGTAATTACTTTTTTAAGGCTGTTCAATAAGAGGTTTCATTTTGACATTAAGACAATGAGCATTTTTTACTTGCGAAATGTCAAAAAATTAAAGCTTAAAAAGTCACAGTTGTCCGAATAGTGTGTTATTTTAAAAAAAATCACTTATTAGAAAACCTTTTGTATTTATTTTTTGTGATTTATTGATTGTAATATAAAAATAAAATGTGGTTTACAGATTACTTTTCAACGTTTGCAAATTGGAAATTGAAAACTTCACTAAGCCTCTGTTAAACTCAAAAAATGTAATCAACATTACTTGTAATTTAAATCTCCTTGAACTATTTCAATTACTTTAAGCAATTACTAATTACAAGTAATTAAAAAGCATCAATTACATGCAATTTAATAACATAAATGTAGTTGCAAACAAAAGTGGTAAATATAAAAGAAGTAATCCTTACAGAGTCATTTCAGGGATGGAGGAGACCTACAGTTTTTATGCCGACCCCGAACGGCTAATTTACGAAAGCGATTTTAATGGCAATAATTACTTTTGGTGGATTTGTGATTTCCTCATTTTTGACCGATAAACCAATTACTTTTATACAGATTTCTTTCTGTCACTTTTCAATCACTGTAGTGTGTTTCAGGCAGAACTTCTGGGCAGCAAAGATGCCCTCTTTTGATATAGACTATGCCGATATACACATCTTCTCAGATAGTCAAGCTGCCATAAAATCATTGGACTCCCTATCCCCCCCAAAACTGCCGAACATCTCTAGTGGAGTTGGAGGATCAGTTCAAAATTCATCTTATTTGGGCGCGCCGGGTCATAGGGGCATTCCAAGAAATTGCAAAGCTGACAAACTTGGCGATAAATGGAACAGTTTTAATAGGCAACAAATCTAACATCGGTTTACCCCTAGGTACTTGTAAACTTATGGTAAAGCATGATACCATAAGGAAAGCAAGCCACAGATGGTCTAATGTAGCCAATTGTCGGTCAACTAAACTAATTTGATTAATGCTTGATGTTAAACGCCCTAAGCAACTTATTTCGGTTGGTAGATTGCACATTAGCTCGTTATAGGAGTCTTTACAGGACACTGTTTAATAGGCAGCCCTGCTTTTTGACCTGGAGCTTCTGCAAACGATTTTAGCAGAAACTGTATGGATAAAGAAGAAGAGGAGTCAATGCCTTACTTTTTATGTTCATGTCCTACCCTAGCACAAACACGATGACTCCACATTGGAGACTTTTACTACAATGATCCTAGTGATCTAAGAAATTCCAACAAATATAGCCTTAAACGCTTCATACCTAGTTCTAACTGGGTTAACGAGTAAGTTTGATCTTAAGAGCCAATTGGCTATCACAACGGATCAACTATTGGTCTAAGTGTCTTGGTTTTCCCGTCAATAGACGGCTTAACCTAACTTACAGTCAAAGTAGAAAAATGTACTTTAATTTTTTACAACTCAAATCTCAAATAGTTTTTATTTTAGCTTATTAATACTCGTAACTTGTTATTTCTTAAAAGAACAATTATCATTTGAATTCATACGTAATTAAGAAATATATTGGCAATCGTCTCGTTCTTGTCTGCGTACACGAGCGACCTCACATTACCACACAGAAATTAGACCAGTGTTTTTAAATCAGAGGATCTTGGAGGCCACACCATAGGCTACACGCGTTTTCTTCAATAAAATGATTGTCTCGTTGCGTTTCGTGGGAACCGAATCATTATTTTGGAAGTTTAGTAAGTCTGCTAATTAAGAAATTGCAAACCAAATTCTATATAAATCATGTAACAGCTGTCAAAAAGACTAACTCCGAAAAAAGTATTGCCAGATTGAAAACCACTCATCTAAAAAAAACACCCGTTATGAAGTGAAATTTTATCTGACTGTTATGTGAGATTTACATCACATTTTCAGGGTTAAAATGATAATGTTTAAAAAAATGTACACAAGAATCATATTTGTATTTAGTTGAAATTCTAGAAGTGTAAAAGAAAGAAAACTGCACCTCATCCAACTATTGCTTTGAAGAGAATCAATATAAGCCGATAAGTCAAACACTCATTAGGGCATACTCAAAACCCATTCAGTTCTGGCCACAAGCCAATGCATTATCAAAATGTTGGCTTAAATGTTTGAACGTGGATTATTTTGTCGTTATTGTTAAAAGGAATCGTGGTTTCCAATGAAATACGATTTGCCATCCACTATTCTGTATCAACCCATATCTATTTGTCAAAGAGTTCTACAGTTCTGAAAATGATACAAAGCCGTGGGGGAAGCCGTATTTCTACGTTTGATGTTCCTCTGTAAAGGGATTACAATGGTATTTCACTAATTGAAACATAGCCGTTGTATTCTCGTTGCTGCTCATTTATTTAACTGAATGTTCATACGCTCGCTAAATCAAATCTCAAAACGTTTGGGAATGTTTGAATGATTTGATTATTTTTCCTAGTAATATTCGTCAAATTAATGAATGGACCGATGACATTCGATCAACTCACTGTCATTAGCAGAAATATTAAGAATTCAAAACTTGCCTCATTAAAAACAAACAGAATTCGAAAAATCATTTACAAAAAGAAAAAGCTCCTTCGTTTTTTAAACAGCAATGTTTTATTTTTGTTTGTGAACTTTTCTTGAAAAAGTATATATTTATGGCTTAGTTGTTAAAAAATTTTTGTACGTACCTTTATATGTGTCAAAATAAAAGAGTGACAGTCCTAACTCAACAAAAGATGTATTTTTTGGCACAAGTTCTAATATTCTATATGAGTGTGTGTAGTGTGGTGTGAAGGATATTGACAGACTCGAAAGGTTGATGATTTCCGGTTCAAATATTATCAAAGGTATTTTTGTCTTTCTTTTATTTTATGAAGATACACAATATTCTACGCATAACAGACTATAGATATATATTAACATTTTATATCTTAACAACTTTGAATGGAATCATTTATCCACATATCACTCAGGAAAAAAGTCCTAAATAATACAGACAATTATTTGGTGTTCGTTTTTGTCTATACATATTTCATTTAATATATAAGACAGAAGATGATGCTGGTGATTTTGCCTTCACCTGTAATGTATGTATTTACATTGTATATCAATAGATATCAACACATTTTAGGGAGTTTCGTTTTTTTAGGAAATTTCTTTGTGTTAAATAACGTCACACTTAAATTTATAAAATGATTACACCAATTTGTTTTATGTTTAAAGCCTTAACCTTAAAATCTTACAAGTTTTTCCAAAGATATGTATCTCAAAAATGGTTAATTTTAATCATATTTGTGAAATTTAATGTTTCGAAAACCCTATGCTGTCTTGTTATTGGTTTTTTCTAATATTGGCTTTTTCTTTCAAAAATGTCTTCAAAATATCAAAATATCTTCTTAAAATTAGTTACAGCGTCGAGCATCGTGTGCAAATGATAAAACTTTACTATTAAAATGGGCGGTACATGGTCGTCTTTCCAAGTCGATTATTCAACGTTTATTGGTCCAATTCAATTCGAGTCCACCAGCTCAGTGAACAATCAGCTAACACCCGTACGTCAACGAAACGCAAGATCTGTAGAAAACATGGCGGCGCGCGTGTCCGTGAAAGTGCGCAGCAGAAGCCGAGCAAGTCAATTCCACGTCGCTCACAGAAATTTGCCTGTCGCAGACCACAATATGACGAAAATACACAAGCCAGGGGAAAAAATGAGACCTATAGTTTCCAACATTAATGCACCAACACAAAAATTATCCAAATGGGTCCATAACGAATTAACAAAAATTGGCTGTATTGAAGGATTCAGAGTCAATAATAGAGAAGAGTTGATAGAGCGTACTAAGAACTTACGTTTGAACGATGACGAGATTTTAGTTTCGTTCGATGTCACTGCCCTTTTTCCCAGTGTTCCAATACCGGAAACTATAATAATCCTGAGAGAATGGCTGATTGCTAAAAATGTTCCCGCTTTCAAAGTAGACATGCTGGTGGAAATGACTGAGATTTGCATGAATCAAAATATTTTTATTTTCAATGGTGAATTCTTTAAACAAGATGAAGGAACAGCTATGGGCAATAATCTTTCTCCTTTTATCGCTGATCTTTTCCTTTGGAATTTCGAAGAGAAGATAAAAAATTCAATGGATTTTCCTCGAGTTTGGCTGCGATATGTGGACGATATTTTTGCTGTTTCTACACTTGAACAGTACCCAAGAACTTTGAATCTTATAAACTCGCAATTCAGCTCGGTTAAATTCACGGTTGAAGTGGAAATTGATAGAAAATTACCTTTCCTTGATCTTTGGCTTGAACGATCTTCAAATAATACAATTAAATTTAACATCTATCGAAAACCTACACAGACTAAAAGGTATATAACAAGTGATTCTTTTCATTGCTTCTCACACAAATATGCTGCAATGAATGCAATGATCCATAGAATGTTAAATACTCCATTGAATGATGAAGATTATAATGTAGAGTTCAATTACATTATGGATTGTGCGAGACTTAATGGTTTAAAAGAAAAAATTATACAGAACACAACGAGAAAGAAAATACAACAACAATTTAAAGAACAAAATACAACAATACAAAGAACAAAATGAACAGCTGACATCAGAGCTTTCCGTTTCGAAATGGGCAAAAATGATATATTATCCCACTATCACAAACAAAATTTCTAATATTCTACGTAAACAAAAAATAAAATTAGCTTACAAGTCCAGTAGAACAATTAAAAATATGCTTGAAAGCACTAAACAAAAAACTGACCAACTTGATAAATCTGGAATATACAAGCTAGAATGCAGCGGATGTAATGCAGTTTACATAGGGCAAACCTCTCGCTCACTCAAAAAGAGGTTTAGAGACCATCAACTAGATGTCCAAAACAAAACAGAAAAAACAGATTTCGCTAAGCATGTACAACAAGAGAATAATGCAATGGGGAGAGGAAGAAGAAAACAAAAACCACACGGAGTAATGACCGATAACATAACATTGTTGAAAGAAGTACAGGGCTTTAGGCAGTTGAATGTTTGGGAGTCGATCTACATAAACAAACTACATAACGTAGCGCTGAACGACAACTTTGGCTTTGCTGACTCATCGTTATTAAAAATTTGCAAATAAACCAGCTGTTTTGTGTTTTCATTATTTGTTATGTAATTTGCTTTTGTTTAGAAATTATGTTGTGTTAAAAAGCTTTTTTATATAATTTTGTTTGTTCTTTGTAAGGTTTGAAATTGTAAAAGCTTTT
Source organism: Eupeodes latifasciatus (assembly GCA_920104205.1). NCBI lineage: Eukaryota > Metazoa > Arthropoda > Insecta > Diptera > Syrphidae > Eupeodes > Eupeodes latifasciatus. The sequence goes on from OV049924.1 coordinate 183,329,366, forward strand.
TTAAGAAATCAAATTAAAGTCGATGGTGATTTGAGGATGGCTGTTTAGCCGAAACGCGTCATCAATAAAATATTTATACAAGCAAGACTATAAGGCGTTTTATTGACTTATTTCTCAACACAATATGACGAATTTTGTGTCCTGATTTGGGCCTGCACCCATATAAAAAGAGCTAAAACCAAACGACGAAACGAGTGTCGCCTCGTGTTCGCTAATTGGATTTTGGAGTGGTTGAAAATTGATTCCACTTTCATTCGGAAAATCATCTTTATCATCAAATCATCTTTTTGGATAAATTCGTGATTTGGGACAGGCAGCGTTAGGTTTTTTCGCACACAACCATATTGTCGCCCAAAACAATTTTATTAACATTTTGTTGTTGTAAGATTTGAGCAACATTAACGAAACTTTGGGTGTTAAAACTTTTTTGGATTTTATGAAAGTCCAAATTAAAAAAAGGGTTCAGTCTTATAGCCCAGTAAAATAACGGCAAGATATTAGAAATATTATATCTCCCAAAAATGGCTCTATCGCCCGAAATTTTTTTTCTTGGTCACAGTGCTAGTGCCCAGCATTATGGTGTATAAACAGTAAAATACTTATGGGGCTTGCTATTCGCCTGCAACCCCTCTTCTCGGGTTCACTATAATATGTATTTGGGGTAGGTTAGAGGTTGTGTGCATGCAAAGATTATTTATATCCAGATTCTTTAAATGCAAACAAACTTTACATTCACCCAACTTCGCAGCTACCTCAAACCAATATAGTTAGCCCAGGCAGGGAGGTTTCAGGGTGGCAGTATGTCCCCTCATACATATTTTACTGTTTTTAAGAAACAAGAAATCTTTTGTGCCTTATGACATTTCTAAATTTGGGCGTTACGTCATTGACAGTGCAAAGCTCAAGATACAATCGATATTCTGCACGACCGGTTTAATGTCATGGTTTTCTCACGTGCGTCGAGGCGTAGATGTGAATTGCCAACAACGATCGTGTGATTTGAACCCTTTAGACTTTTTCTTGTGGGGCTTTCTTAAGTGACAGGTATATGCAAATAAGCCGCAAACCACCCGATCAAACTTAGCGTTATTATGCACCAAAGTCATTGTAAACTGGACCTTTTGAATACGCGCTAAACAACGAAGTCGCGGTGATCATGTAAACGATGTTATAGTTCACGTATAATGTCATTGATGGAACTCTCAAATAAAGATAAGACGTGCTCCAGAAACGGACTTAAGCTTCTTAGAGACGAAAACATCATTGAACAATTACGTCACTCGAACATCTTTGTAAAGCTTGTTATTTTATTATTTTTACCTTTATTCAACTATGCTCCCGTGAAAAAGGCAGTTGCATTCCTCCCCTTAAACAGTTCAACCGTAAAACTCACGTTTCTAGGAATGCCTTTCAAACCAGCATTAGTCGTTCTGTCAAGTACAGAGATTCTTTCTTTAGCCGTACTACGAGAATGTGAAGTGTTCTACCACGCTTTTTATTTTTCGCTGTCATTACACTGTTCGAGAAGACCTCTGGCATGACAGTCCAACGCACTAACCATCATGCCACGGGTACCACAGTCTTTGACATATTAAAGCTTTAAAGTTACTTTGAACTAAATTGGGACAATTTTAAAGGAAATGAAAACAAAGTGTTTATTTTTCAAAGTAATGATTGGTTCTTTCATTAGATTTAAGTTTACACTTATTTAAAAATTATTCAAAGCCGTTGTTTTTTCTGTTTAAGAATTTCCTATGTATAAAATGTTTTACATTCATTGTTCTTCTTCTTTTGCTAAAAAAAATTTACAAACATTTTGAAGTGCACCCTTAACCCAATTTGATACTAAGTTCACATCAAGGGACGAGATTGGTCAATTGTTAAAAAAGAAGGACAATTTATTTTAAAAATCACTCTTAATAGCAAGTCAAATGTACAAATTTCAAAATAAAATCAATTGAAAAAAAAAAAAATATGAATATGAAGTCACTCATGTCTCCTGAACGTAACTAATATAAAAGACATTACTAACCTTAAGATCCAAAACTATGGATACGTATGCTGAGAATCCTTCTACCTTTATACCTATGTAATTTTTGGACTTTTTTTGTTTTTGCACTAATTTTTTCGTCTTCAACAATTTTACTTTTCCTTAAACATAGTTTGAGAAATTTGATAAGTTAGTGTCAGGGATAATAAGGAAAAGTTGATGTCAAATAAAAGACATTGTCAACAGAACTCAAATATGTTTTTTTTTTTTTATTTTTCTTCATAAGTCATATCAATTTAACTACACACATGTGGTTGGATAAATAAATGAAAGTGGTTATAAATATACTGACTTAGATTATACAAAAGTATAATAACCCTAAAAGAGAATACATTTGGATAACAAGCATATTATTTTTAAGTCATTAAAAAAACAAAAAACAACTTTTTAACGAAAAAGTTAACCATTATGGCAACTTTCAAAAGTTTTTGAACCGGGATTGGTGTGAGATATTGTGACATTCTTTTCCGTATGAAAATTCGTGTTATTTTGTGAATTAAATTTGTGGTAAAGAATGACAAATTCAATAGACCTAACCTTTAACGATACCTTTTTGGCCTTCATGACTCACGAGTAGTGAAAAATATATACATAAGTATTTTGAAAATATAAAAATTAAATTCATTTTTCCTTAAGTATTTAAAATACGTCCCTTAATTTAAGGATTTAAAAAAAAGAAGAAAAATGATAAAATAAGCCGCCCTTTAAATTATCTATGTAAACAAGTTCTGTTATGTATATCAATGTTGGCCCCAACAACTTGGATTATCCTTTTTTAATGTCTTTTCTATACTGCATATACTTTATTCCTCCTTACTATTTTAAACAAATCAAAAGTGAGTTTGTTTTTTTGTATTTTCCTTGTCCCCAAATAATAACAATAATAAGGTTTCAAACAAAACAACAAATAATAAAAAAAGGAAACAAACATATATACATAGATATAAATGAAAGCATGAAATATGCGAGCTTATTTAAATTTCAAAAAGGGATTTTCTTAAGGTTTTTGACACACATAATAACATAATCTGTAAAAGAAAATTGGAAATGAGGTGACAACGTAAACAGGGCTGGACAAACAAATTTAGATGCCTTTTAGCAGTGTAAAACTATATCGAGTTAGGTTAGATTGAATACAAAATTAGATCTATTTGTTTTTAAGGAGTCTTTCAAACCATCAAGAAGTAGCTTGAAAGAAAACGTAATCTTTTCATGAATGCTCTGATAAACTTAACTAACAAAACCAAAGGCTGGCGACAAAATTGGGGTTTTCAATAGGGACTTGACAACTTTGAGTTTAATTTGTGAACGCACCCTTTGACACTAATCATGGAACTGTCATTGTTTATTTATTTAATAAACTCAACATTTTAATCATGGTAAAGTACACTAACGAGAAACGGCTGCAAATCATAAAACAATTGAAGATTTTAAAAGAGCTTTTAAGTCGCTTCATTCGTGCGATTTAACGCCTCTGGATTGTTTTCTTTGAAAGTACGTTAATCCATTAGCTTTGACCATCAAGCCGACGAAGTAATAAGAAATGTGTGGCTGAGGCATCAAAAATTAAGTTCCATTTCATTGAGTTCCAATGATAAAGTTTTAGAAATGGAAAGTTGTCAAGTCCATATTGGAAAAAATATTTTATAAATAGAAAAATTCTAGTGACATGTTTTTAAGCTTTTTTCTTTTGTTTTTTAAAAGAGAAAATTAGAAAATTATTAATTTTCAACTCAATTTAAATTTCCCTTCAAATTTTCAACTCTTAAAAATCATAAATTAAATTCATGAATTTTAAGTACTCAAATTCATTTCCAAACCAAATATGAGTGCTTAGAAAATGTGGAGAATAGACTTTTTTATTTGAACGTGTTTAAAAACTTTTGGGAATTAAAAAAAAAAAATCCCCTAATGCGAAGGGAATGAAGTCGAAAGGATTGTTTGCCTTTTCAGTGATTAATTGATATAGCTTTAAGATAGGCCATCGGTGACGAGAGCGATGTATGTAAATAGAGGGTTTGGCTGAACGCATATGTAAGTAGAACGAATTCGTTTAGTAAAGGGTGTTTTTTAGACGTGTGGTTTTCAAGAAGAAATAAAACGCATATAAATTATCATTATAGCCAAGATATTAGCTTTTTTATAAAGATAAGGGTTTGCTATTATGTTTTAAAAATTATTTCGAGCAAGAGACCGACAAGACTGGTTCCAATAAATTCCAACCAAGAGGCTTTTCGACCACTTTTTGCAGTAATTAATATATACGGCGCAGAAGAATGGACTATGACAAAAGTGGATAAAAGCACCTTGGGTCGATTCGGGAGAAAAGTTCTTCGAGTAATCTACAGTCCCGTATACATAAAAGGTAAGTGTAGGAGAAGATGGAACAACGAGCTGTACGGGGTGTACAGCCATGTAGACTTAGCCAGAAGGATAAAAGTCCAACGGCTGAGGTGGCTGGGTCACGTAGAGCGTATGGAAACCAACGCTCCGGCCCGGAAAGTCTTCGAATCCACACACACAGGACACCGCACAAGTGTAAAGTGACCTCACCCAACTTGGAGTGCGTAACTGAAGACATCTAGCTAGGGACAGAATTAGATAAAGAAGTTTGTTGGGTAAGGCCCTAGTTCACATAGCACTCTAGAGCCATCTTAAGTAAGTAAGCAAGTAAACTTAAACTGGGCATAAATCAAGTGACAGCTGTCAAAAAGATCAACTCCGATAAAAGTATTTCCAGATGAAAATCACACGTCTAAAAAAACACCCGTTAGTATAGATACGATGAAATTGCAAAATTATACATGCACTTTGCTCAAGGCCTCATACAAAGCAAAACTGTGGTAAATCAGTCACTGTCATCGATAGATTTCGATAGCACTTTAAAATTATTCATTGGGTGAAGTTTAGCCAACAGACTAACGCAACCTCGGGTTAAGCTACCTTAACGATGACATTGACTTATAACATTTCTTGTACAGGATTTTGAAATTGAATTTAAAAAATAAAGCAGGAGAGGTTTAAGAGAGGTTGTCAAAATTTAGTTCAAAGTCAAAATTTTCCAACGTTAAATTACCTACCTTATGCTTTACTTTTATAATATGTGTAGGGTTGGAAATTTTTGAAAGAAGGTAACTTTCGAAGGGCCCAATAGAAAACAAAGTGGACTAGGTAATTTTCTAAAGGGATAATCCTACAATGAGCGCGTATACACAGACATAAAAAAAAGTTCTATATCAAAAACACCCTTACTATATTCTACCTATACTCGTACCTTACTACAATTTTAGCTTTTTCTCTAAAAAAACGATGTAGGTTTCTTTAAGATGTTGCCTGAATAATTTATAGCTGCTTTTTCATGCATGGCTTTTCGAGGGTCTACACAGCAGCATGTTTGTTTTGTTGTCGTTTTTGTTACATTTTTTTGAAGATGTTTTTTGTTTTTTGTTTTTTTAGTAAAGAAAAAATCATACTTTCTAACAGCCTCCCGCATTTACATATATGTTCATACATAGGTACATGTCAGAGGAGGCTCTTTTAATTTTACGACTTTTTGACAAACGCACGTCATGTTATAAAGATATAGGATATAGCTGTCAGTTTTCTTCTAATATATATGTATATATATTTTATATACCTATACCTAGGTAGGCCTAAAGTGTACATCTGTAAATGGAGAAAGGTAAAAATGGAGTGAAGGTATGAGGATTATTGTCGTCTTGTATTTTTGCACCACGGTGTAGTATATTAACATTATCATATATTTAAAAAAATAATAAAAGGAAATGTCTCATTTTGTAAGTAGCTTCTCGAATAATATTGTGATTTTTGTTTTGATTATTATTTATTTATAAAAAGAGAATTTATTTCGAAATGTTGTTGATTACTAGCGAGGAAATAATGCTTTAACCTAATATTCAGATTTCGAGAAAGTCACAGCTTTGAGGACTTCCTCTTTGTTGTGTTGAGAAGTTGCCATTAGCTTTTGTAGTGTGTATGTAAGACATTTTTATACATATTACAATTTCTTTACGCGCTCAAAACTGCCAGTTTCTATCAATTCTATTATTTTGTTGCTATCTTTCACATAAAGTTTTGCAGAACTTTGAGCTTAAAAATGGGTAGAAAAAACATATGTACATTATAACATTATGAATTTTTGTATTTTAAGAAAAGAATAGATATAAAAGTTCCACGATAGGAAAATATCTCCAAAATCTTTAAAGAACCTTAATGAAGTTTTTTGGCTTTAAAAGTTATTTAAATTTTCATAGATTCTAGGGTTTTATTCTTTTATCTTTAGGGCAAAATAAGAACGCTTAAATTAAACAGCGTTTTTCAAAAAAAGGTTTCATTTAGAATTTTAAAAATTAGAATTTTTTGAGGCCTTCGATTCATCTTTAAAGTCTTGAATCGATTGTAGAGCATTGGCATAAACCTTATCTTTGAAGTGGCCTCAAAAAAAAAAAACAATATACACTGAAAGAATTCTTAGATCAGATCAAGAAAAATAAGTTACAAATCACGAAAAATGAATCCAGTTTTGGACCTTGGCTTCGAAATAAGTAAATTGCTACTTTTTGTTTGCAATTTCATAAAATGAGCAAAATGAAGATATCACTCAAAAATCATATTTAACTACATTTGAGTAGCAATAATTCGACCGAGGAAATCAAATATTTCAAACAGCGAATTGCAATTTGATATCAATTTGTATCAATTTAATGTTTGTTTTTATCGTGAATTTCAGCAGCGGTTTGTAGATTGAAATTGTTTTTCTTGTAGATTATGATTCGTTTTTTTAAATACCTACACACACAAGTGGCAAATTTCAACCCTTGTTTTCTTAGACTGCGACAATATACATTAATTTGCAAATGACAACTAATGTTTTGCTACTTCTTTTTTTTTTTTAATTGCAACTTTTGAGTTGTAATTTGAAACAGGTTATTCTGCAGTTTGCAAATGACAGTCACAGTTTTGATACTTAGTTATCTTTAAATTGCAACTTTTGAGTCGTAATTTGAAACAGTTTCTGCAGCAATTTATTTACTTTCCATTTTCAAGTAATCATGTAGAGGTTCAAGAACAATTTTTTTTTGCAAAATCAACAATCTTCAATCTTCATTAGTGATTTACAACATAAACTTTTTCTATAGATATGATTTAAAATCATGAAAAATATAAACCAGCATAAGTGTTTATATTATGCGTTTCACCCCGATGCAATGGTTGGGGTCATCAGAAGATGACCATTATACCTTGTCTTGACGCATACTTTCCCGAACCCGAATAAATCGAGACTCCATATAATCCGAGCTGCATAGAGCAACTGCGAATTATACAGTTGCTACAATTCTTCAAAGAAGACAAACTGTAGCCACTTTCATTTCCCTGCTACCTTGAATATTTATATTGTGACTAGCTTTTACCCGCGACTTCGTCCGCATTAGATAGTTTTTTTGGATAGTAGTATGAAAAAACCTGAGCTGTACTTTTTTGTACGTGTGTTTGAATTGTGCCGAGATGGGATGAGGCCATACTAAGTGTGAGTGTCATAGGTTAGGTTAGGTTAGGTTAATACATTTTAAGAAGAAGATAGGTTACTGCAATACATTTTTATATATGACGTTTTTTGTTTTTCCTTCATTGGCCAGAACGTAAAGATTTTGTAGGTTTGAGACTCGTGAGCACGCTACATGTAATTGCCCATGGGAAAAACAGTTTTTTTTCCAAATTTAGTTGGAGCTAAAATTGCCCTCTCACACAACCACTCCCGATTGCCCATATTTATATGCAGGTTTGGATAGACATTACTTTTTAATTCATCTGTGCTACAGACAATTTGACAGAATTCATGACTCAACGTAATCGAGTCGTTACAGTCTGTTGGCATACAATCTTCTCCGATTTTTAGAAGAGCAGCGGCATATTGTCCTGCTTGAGAATCATTGTGTATCTGTACTCGCATATTCGTAGTCAGACAAAACTTTTTTACATGTACAAATAACACAGATGCTTTTAAACATGCGTTTATTTCATCTGCCGGTGTACCTCTAGTAATTACCGGCATTATAAAGTGGCCAGCTAAGAGAACCACCATCCCTCACATGATAGCCCGGTTGTTCTTGATGTCTTTCAGTGTACGATCTAGTGCTTCAATTGCTTTTTTGTGGGACATTGTACACTCATCCCAAACCAACAATTTACACTGCTGCAACATTCTTCCACGCTCACTACTTTTGCTGATATTATACATACTGGCGTTTCCTCATGAGCTAAGTTCAACAGCAGTTTCAGAACCGAGTGCGCTGTCCGTCCACCACTAAGCAGCGTATTCCTAAGGACGCTACTGCTAAAGCAACTCCATTGTTTTTCCGAATTTAAGCTAACAATAGATTCAAAAGAAAAGTTTTGCCTGTGCCTCCTGGAGCATCTAAAAATAGAAAACCATCTTCTTCGCTGGAAATTTTGTGTATAACTGTGTCAAAAACTATTTTTTGTTCTGAATTTAAAAGTGGAACATCCTTTGTTATTTCTGCTCTAGAGCGACAGTATTATAATTTAATTCTCGAACTAAATCACTGCTCACTTCCCCAATTCTCTGTGGTCTGGTCATCCCAAATTCAGACAAATCTTTCCCAAAAATGTTTATAACGTGATCTTCTACAAATGTTAACGCCTCATTGTAAATTATATCGGTCGGATTTTGTTCTTAAACTCTGTGTGCGTCTAACGTTGAGGGCTTGAGGCACGTGGCGTTAATATACGTGTATGATAAGTTTAACATGTTCGACAACTTATTTCATAAGGATTGGGAATGCGTTGTTTTCTCGTAATACCAATTTTATCCAAATATTATTCAAATTTTTGGTAATTTAGGAGTGAAAGCGATCAGATTCCCCGGAAAGTAATTTTTCCCATGGGAATGCGTTGTTTTCACGAGGTCAAAAGTAACTCATGTCCTTTCATAAGTCTCAAACTATCTCCTTACCAAATTTCATTTAAATCTGTTCAGTAGTTTAGGCGTAAAAGCGATCGGCCCACCTGAATTTTCCCATCGGAGTGCTTCATTTTCCCGGGGTAAAAAGTAGCCTATGTCCTTTCTTGGGTATCAAAATATCTCCATACCAAATTTCATGCAAATTGGTTCAGTAGTTTAGGAGTGATTGAGTAACAGACAGACAGACAGAGTTACTTTCGCATTTATAATATTAGTATAGATTATATTTTATTGATTTGAGAATTGAGAATGCCTAATTCACCGCATACATTTCGCAAAACAAGGTTAATGAGTAGTCAAATTAAATTATTCCCCTAAAATAGTAGATTGCGACTCAAAAGTTGCAATTTACTTTCATTTCAACAAGCTCGAATTATAACTTTTGACAATAATTACCAAGTTATAAAATGTTGTATTTTACGAAGATTTGAATGCTAAATTATAACTTTCTCATTCATTTTATAATAAAATCGTCTTGATTTACTAAAAAAAGGGTTTTCGTAAATTGCAACCTAAAATTTTGCAATTAGTGATTTTTCAATTCTCTCCGTGTAAGTTAAATCACAAGATTTCGGTATCGAATTAAAATCACCTCTTGGAGAAATAACATAGTCAGGGGACTTTTCAAAATTGCGAATGTTTGGTTGTTTGTGTGTCATCGACATCAAGAACTATCAATACCAATTCAATTCAACATTCACCTCATTAAAGTCCAATTACAAACATATTGCAAGGAGGGTGATGAAAATCTGATTACCGATCTTGCAGGCATACTGAAGCGATGGGAAGTGTGCTTTAATAAACTGCTAAACGGTCAGCTCACTGAAAAAGTGGATGCTTCACCGCTTCGAGAAGAAGGGCTGTCAAATAAGGGGGCTGTTTATAAACTTTAAGACCGCCTACGATAGAAAAGCCAGGGTAAAACTATACGAAGCCATGAGAGAATTTGGCATCCCAAACAAATTGATACAACTTTGTAAGTTGACCACGGACAAATTTAACAAGTCAAGTTAAAAAATAAATGGATTGCTATCCAGACCAATCAACATCTAACATGAACTCTGACAAGTGGATGGTTTGGTCTGCCTCCTCTTAAGCCAGTCGTTGAAGAAAGCAATCCGTGACCCTGGCACGTCGACAAGAGGGATCAAGTCCAGCCAGATACTGACTTACACAGTCGACACCGAAATCATCAATAGAACCGAACAAGCTTAACCCAGATTGACCAGGCTAGGCGGCACAAAATCTAGGGCTGCGCATAAGTGAAGGTGAAACAAAGTACATGGTGGTTTCGACTGCGAGAAGAAGAATAGGTCAAGCAATCAATGTACTAAAGCGTGAATTTAAAGTAGTGCAGTCCTTCAAATACCTTGGGTCAATAGGAGCAGCCGATAACAACATAGAAGAAGAAATACGCGGGCGATTGCTAAAAGCCAACAAAGCCTACTTCAATCTGTTAAAGCTTTTTAAATCCATACATTTTACCATAACTTCTAAGCTGCTGCTATACAGGACGATGGTTATGTCACTACTCTCATATGCATCCCAAACCTTGGACCTGGATAATGGCAAGTTTGATATGAGTGAACAACTAAGATCATTACTATCAGCTAAAAAATAAGTTGATTAAAAGTTGCAGACAGAATATCATTAATAAAATTAAGAAAGAGTGTTGGAGACAGAACGGACGCATGGGGCACATCAGCATTTATATTGTGGGTTTCTCTTGACTCTTGAATCCTTCAAAAAAACCTAGTACTAAACGGTTCGAAAGAAAATTTATAAACCAACAAAGAAGGAAATTAAGATCTCAAAATGAAAGACTTTATCCAATGCCTTTGAAATATCAAGTTTAAATATTTATTTCTATTGTTTGGTGAGATAAACTATGAAATCACCAGTGGACCAATTGCTACAAAAGTTGTACTCACGGACATTAAGAAGCTTTATTTCCTAAAGATATTTGTTAAACTGATAATTAATCAGTGTTTCCATGACATTATAAAGAAGTTACATTAGTGATATAGGTCAATAATTTTAGGAGTTAAAAGATATGCCTTTTTGGGATTGATTGATTTCGGAAAGAGCCCAGATCGATAGGATAAATGGAAAACCTCACGCGTGGAAGAACACCTTGTTAGAAAAACAGCAGGGGAATCCATGACACTATCAGGTTAGGTTGAACTTGCGGCAAACTGCCTTGCGAACAAATTAACTTTCTCAATAGTTCTAACTTAAAGAGTGAGGAAGAATTGAAATAAATTTAATTAGGTAGCGAAACAGTCCGTAGAGAACTAGGGCTAGTGACTTACAAGTCTCAACAATTCCTGTGTGCGAGTCAATTCAGGAATGGAAGGGACCTACAGTTTTAATGACGAATCCGTAAGTATAATTTGAGAAAGCACTTTTCATGGCAAAAATTACTCTTTGATGAGTTGGCAATTTCTGCCAAGAGGTAGTACCCGTGAAAAAAAACTTTAGGTTTCACAGACAGCGATTGAACCCAAGAAATCATGATAGTCCTACGCACTAACAATCAAGCCACGGGTAGGTAGAATGACCAAAAACTCTTACTGACTTTGGAACATTGTAGGTAAATGTTTGGTCTTGTAAAAATTTGGTTCTTCGAATATGGGCGTTGAAGGCCTTCTTGGCTTACTTAAACCTGTTTAGAATTTCATCAGTTGATCATCTCTTTCTCCCCTCTTTTCAGTTTAAAGCAAACGATGAAAAAGCCTTGTGATCTATACTTTTAGCCCGATTCAGGATAAATGTTTTCATTCCCCGATGAATAATACTTGTTATCATATCCGCAACAACTTGACTACACATTGAGCATAGTGACTTTTTAAAGATCCAAATGTCAAGTCGTATTGACTATGACATTTAGTGATGCTGAACTTCTTTGAAGTTTTCTCAAAAATGCTTGAAGTAAAAGCAAACAACAATAATAACAGCTTCAACAACAAAATGCTTTTGAAGTATTAACTTTGATATTTCATCTTATCTCAAGTAGTTCTTTCTAAGCTTTTTAAAATCTAGCAATACCACTTAAATTTTTACTTTTGTTAATGCATAGTTTCACATTCATAAAATTGGCACTTAAATATATATTGTCAATAGAGAGGCTTTAAGTCCAAGTTCTGCACTAGAACTAGCATCACCGCGATAATAATTGTGCAACAGTTTGTCCCCCTTCAAGACTGTTGAAAAAGTAGGAAGGCACCTTGAAAATGAAATTATTATAAAGCTTACTCATCATAATCCACCTGTCAGATTTCAGTCAAAGTTCAAATATGTATATTTATTTATGCATTATTTATTTACCCTAAATAAGTAAGATCTATTATGTCCACGAGTAGAGTATCCTTAAATCTCGTATCTGGGGTTTCGCTGCTGAAATTGATTTGTTGCTATTTTTCTGTGGCACAGCGCAGCCAAAAAAAAACAAAATCAAACGTTCAAAAAAACTTTTTCCAAATTTGATAAAAATTTACAAAATAATGCCATTATAAGGAAGGGGAACATCGCAAGTGCAAAAACATGATCCTTAAGGCTGGCTTCTCTTCTCGGATATGATAAAGGCAAAGAAGAAGTTTTTTAAATATTAAAAAAAAAGAACCAAAAGAACTGTCATTGCAACGTGATATAGACTCAATAGATTTTGTTTTATTTTTATTTTTTGAGAGAAAATTTTTGACACGAAAAAGAAATATGAATGAAGAAAAAGTTGAAATAAGATTTATTTCCTTGGACAACTTGTCAGGAATATAAACTTACATATATATGTATGTCTGTATGAGTACTAAGGGTAAAGGAAGAAAGAAAAAAGTTTTTCAGTTAAAAGTTGTGTTTTGTTGGGTTGTTGTTTGTTGGTGATTTTGGTATATCCTTATAGAAAGTTGAATTTAGTCTCCCTATCTTAACGTAGATACAATAATTCCCCGCGCTATAGAACTGAAAACTGACTGACGGATACAGGATATTAGGGTGCAATTAAATGGAGAAAGATAATAATTCTATTTGTTGCTATAATGGTCACTGTTATAATTTTGTTACTCGTATAAATCTGACTGATGTCAAATCTCAGTTTAATTTATGTACTTTTGTGTATAATTTTTTTTTTTGAAAATTCTTTAAGTTTGTTGGGAGATAAATGTATAATAATGAAGATGTTTTGCAATGTTTTGTATCCGACAGTTTTCAACATTAGGATAAATAAAATACAGACATATGTATGTAAATCATTCAATCAAAAGTAAAAAATATTGTCAGAAAGAAATTTTGCCTGGAAATTATGTAAATTGAAGAAATTATACTTGCATAAGTTTAACAATGGTGAATTTTGCATAATTCACAACTGTTGATTGTGAAAAACTGAATGGAGTGGTGATACTAAGGCTTTGAAAAAATGGATGAAGTGACCAAAAATCAATAGTTTATATTGGTCACATTTGTATATTGGAGGAGTAGGAAGCTTCAGCTCAGTGAAGTAAGCTAATTGCAAGGTATTAGGTGTTATTTTGATCGTGATTAAAAATCTCTTATTTTCATCACAATAACAGGATTTGGTTTCTCCGAACAGCAAGTATATCGAAAATCAGTAGGATTCTTATAATATCGTATGTTTTTGATAAGTTTTGTTCGATATTCAAAATATACATATGATATTTTTAAACTCTAATATTTTTATAGGAAATTATCATCGAAATCATTGTAACATTGACTTTGGATCATTTTCTTATACATCATGGCTTTTCAAAACAACTGCTATTAAAACTTATAACAAAACTAATTTGATAATTTGTTCAAATTTTGAAGATAAATAATTATAAGCTGAGCCAAAGTTTTCAATTGATCTAATTGCCAGAAGTTTTTTTAGGACACAACATTTTGTGCAAAAACAAAAGGAAAAGTTGGAAAAACGGAAAATGTATTTTTTTGGGTAATGATAGATTTCTGAAAAGTCTGACGGCAGATGCTTCTATAAAATAGTCTTTATGAAAAACAGGAAAGCGTCTAAAAAGGCCCCAGACAAAAAAAAACATCTCAGGATGGCAAATGGATCGGAAACCCGAAGGAAAAAGCTAGGGTGGAATCGCCTGAGGAGATAAGTGATTGTCTATCACCAAGCTTTCCGTCTGTGTAAGAGGATTCAACTCAATTCAATTCGATTGAACAACTGCCGATTAGAATTATTGTCAAAATTCGTTGTTGTCATGGTGGTTTTATAAAATATCTAAATAAAAGTACCACATTAACAGTCTTGAGATAACGTTGCTGGTTTTATTTAATGAAAAAAAACGTAACTGAGAAAATGTTCTAGTCGTTTGTGTAAGCTCTTTTTTCAGAAACGATATATTTGTTTGAAAATGACTGTCATATTTTTTTGTTGTGGCAGCTTTGTAGCTTCCAATCACCCTTACATAGATTGAATTCGTCCATTTTGATTGTCATTTATCAAAAATCACCTTGGCTGATTCCACCCCTGATCGTTTTTCTGAACATTTCACTAAAGCGAATGTTTTTCAACCATTCCTAGCGAATACGACAATGGATCTCTTAATGTTTGTTGAAAGAAACAATTAATGTGAAATTCCTTTTGTCAAGCTCGAAGAAATAAGAAGCACGTGTCAATATAAGATCATAATTAGCAGGTATGATCTTATGATTGCTCTGCTCAGGTTTCAAAAGAAATGTTCTCAATAGCTTTTTAAAATACTCCAATTTAAAAAAAAAACACATGTCTTAAATTAAGTCGCGTGCCACATCATTGGAAAATTATAGAAGTCATTGTTATACTAAAATACGGTAAACCATCAACAGAAGTGAAATTTAACAGACCAATATTGATTATACCAATCATGACAAAAGTTTTCGAAAAATTGCTACTGAATTCTAAGCAAAATAATATTGGAAAGAAGAATAATTCCGATCCATCGAATTTAGAAATAAACTTTCCACGATAAACCATATGTACATCGAATTACGGATTTGGTGGAAAAGGACCTTGAAGAAAAAGAAGTTACTCAAATATTTGACAAGCCTTGGCTCTTGGGATTTGACTACAAACTTTATAGAACCTTCCCATTTTACAAGTATGTTTAAACAAAAACATAAATAATGATCCAATTTCTATAAACAGTACAATAGTATCTTACTCCAATACTGCCCAAAACCTTGGAATGATCTTGGATGCAAAGCTGAAATAGAAAAAGCACATCCAAAAAAAAAGACCAGAGCTAAACTTGAAGTATACAACAATAATCTAGTTAATAGAAAGATCTATGACCTATTAACGCAGAACAAACTAATGTTACATAAGCAAGTACTAAAGCCCGTTTTAACATAATATGACATCCAAATTTGGGGCTGTACAAAGGAAACAAAGTCCTTCGTGGAATAATAAATTGAAATGGTTACAGAAGTGGTTAAAAAAACACGCTGTATGGCACCGGACATGGTCTTAAACATACGATACAACGTTCGGAGATTAGGACGAACCAAGCCTCATAAGCTGATGGTCTAAAAGCTATGGGAAAGTATAACAACTGCAAAACTTACCTTAAAGTGAATTACAAACTGAGAAAGAACAATCATTTGTCGATCTTTCATAGATTGATCCTGATAAACCGGTCGGTGGTTTAAGCGCGGTAAGAGTCCCATATTACTAAATATAGGTTCTTACCGAGTGTCTTTTGAAGACCTCCATCGGATAGAAACATAAAATGCACGACTGGGTCGCACGAACTTGCTCATGCATCCAAAACTCTCTTTCAAAATATTCCCTGTATTTTAAGATCTAAAAATGTATCTCCAAAAAAAAGCTTGTTTTCAAAAATTTAAATGCCATTTGATTTCTGAAAGAAACCTTAATTTTCCAAAATTTGTATTTATGCCAAATACATTTTTTTTTTAATTTGAGTTTAAAAATATTTTTAGTATGTACCTACATAGTTATTTTGAGCTTATTAATATACGTTTTACATTTAAATTTCGTAAGAAAACGATGATTTTGTTTCGAGATATCGAATTTCGACCATCGTTATGTCATGTTCCATTAAAATCTCGAGTTCGATATTCAAAAAATTGGTGTGGAATGGCTTTTCGAATGGAAAACGAAATTGTGCATTTTTCCGTTTTATTATTACTTTGAAGTTTATCTGTAGGCGTCAAGTTTGTTCAAGATGCAGTTCGCTGTGTCCGCTATAAGTCGATACATCTTAAGTTATAATTTTACTTCTAAAGGGTGATTTTGTAGCTATTATCTTTTTGGCAACACTGGTTTAAACAGCTGACGCACGTTTCGTGTTTTGTTTCATTGTCAAACATCTTCAGTTTGGTCTATAATTTAATCATGAATCGTCTTACAAACGAACAACGCTTGCAAATTATTGAATTTTATTATCAAAATGCGTGCTCTGTTAAGAAAGTTCATCGCGCGCTTCTTCCATTTCATGGTCAGTTTAATCGACCCACTGAAGCGGCTATTCGGGCTATTGTGACTAAATTTCGCAACAAATTTACATTGTTGGACATTAAACCACCAACACGCTTGCGTGGAATGCGAACTGAAGAAAATATCGCAGCTGTATCAGCCAGTGTTAATGATGACTATCAATTATCGATTCGTCGCCGTGCGCAGCAATTGGGCCTCTGTTACTCAAGAACGTGGAAAATTTTAAGGAAGGATTTAGGTGTGATGCCTTTCAAAATACAACTGTTGCAAGAATTGAAGCCGAACGACCTACTGCAACGTAAAATTTTTACGTTTTAAGTTGGCCGAAGATCCACTTTTTTTCCGAAAATTTTTGTACAGTGACGAAGCTTATTTTTGTCTCAATGGGTACGTAAATAAGCAGAATTGTCGATTTTGGAGTGAATATCAGCCAGAAGCATTGCAAGAGCTACCAATGCATCCAGAAAAAGTCACAGTTTGGTTCGGTTTATGGGCTGGTGGCATCATTCGTATCATCTTCTTCAAAGATGATACGAATCGTAACGTAACTGTGAATGGTTTCATGCGGTTTCAACAAGACGGTGCCACATGTTGCCAAGGTCAACATTTGCATGAAATAATCATCAAACATTAAATTATATGGACCGTTCTATCGATTCAAATAAAGATTTCATGTATTTTTCTGAATTGTATGTGTTTTTTTTTAACTTTCTTATAGCTTTTAAAAAATCACCCTTTATATGTACATATACTCTTAGGTAAACTAAACTTCGTAAACCAGCATTTATTACTCGGATGTAAATTTTATTGAAGAAGAATTGACTGTGAAAATATAATGAAAAACGACTAAGATGCAAAAATGGTAAATCATTTATAGTGATATAAATATTATAGAAAATAAATATAAAAGATTTCAAAAATGACTCGTTTTATTGGTTATGATGTTTTTAAAGATAAATTTTAATGAGCGATTTGTAAACTAAATTACTTTAAAAAACTATATGTATCATCTCAATAAGATTCTTATCTGGAAAACCTATATAGTACATACCTACGAATTAAATAATGTTAATCATTTTGTTGTTTTGAAAATGTGTCCTTACCTTTTGTTGTTTGTATACATTCATAATGATTCTATTATATCCTTTGAAATATAATATTTTATTATCTTATTTATGATTTAGATCATGGAACTTCTAATGTTTTATTCGAAACAACATGCATAATATTTTTTAGATTATTTTTCCTTCACTGTTATCTATTTAAAATATACATATAATAACACCCAATAGACTTTTATCAACAAGAATTACAAATTACAGGCATTACATGTTACATACTGACATACAACATACAGACAAAGTTTTTACATATAGACAAAACTTTAATAAAATATATAATTCTGAACTTATGAAATTTTGTATCCTGAAATTCGGATGCATTTAATAATTCATTTGGTTAAGAAATCTCAGAAATACAATAAGAAAATCTGAAATATCTTAAACAGAATTTTAAGATATAATATTTTTAGAAACGAACAGAAATTAAAAATTACGGATTCTGCAATAAAGAAATGACACATACAGTTTTTTGGTATGCTCATGACCAAAGCCAACACAAAATTAATTGAAAAACAAAAAACCTCAATCATAAAAGATTCCAATTCGAAACATACGAATATACGAATACATATATTTATTGTTGTACTTAAACAAATTGTGTTCTACAAAAAGCATTATTTCCAAAAACTACAAACGAAAGAACTAAAAGCAGCAAAGAAATTTTCAAAAAAAATATATATAAAACAGAAAATAAAGTTCCGAAGAAAGATTGTGTGATGTTGAAAACAACATTGGAAAACAAATTGCTGGTGCAGAGAGAGAGAGAGAGTAAAGAAGGAAAAGAATATAACAAGAAAAATCCTTACTGCAAGTCGCTTCATCGGATCCATCTGAACAATCTTTACTCTGGTCACACATCCATGCAAGAGGAATGCATTCGCTTTCACCCGATTTACACGCAAACTCATCTGGCGAACAGGATTTCGATTCTGCAAATGAAAGAAATATTGAATTAAAGGAGCTGTCTGTCAATCGCATATTCAAGTGGGGCTCTTGACGATATACGAAAATCTATTATTGTATATCTACATATCTATGTATATTCTCTATACATAGCTTCAAAACTTCACATTTCACACTTTCACAGCTTCATACTTTTGAAGTGTGTTATGTTCATCTGTCATCTATTTCAATAAATAGATAGATCCTGCTGGTTGCTGCTTGCTGGTCCTGTCCTCTTCTATGATAAGTGTTCGTATATTTCATCAAAATGTTGTATAGTTATGACTACGAGTATCTAAATCTCTATCTAAAATCTATATCTATCTATCTACGATTTGTAGATATATATCTATAAAAGGCTTTGTCGATTTATAGATTTGTAAAAAAGATACTTGTGTGAAATAAATAGAGCGTATAGCGTTGGGGAATATAATGGACGATGGTATTTGAATACATATTTATCATTTTAATGATATACCTACATACATACAGATAAAGTAGAGACCCAGATCCCACAACATCAGAATGAGACACTTGAGACAATGCATTGCCAATATGGCCTTATAGAATTGTTGTGTTGATAGCCTTAGCTATTATACATTGAAGAGCGTAAATTTCCATATTTTATAAAGATATATAAATTCTATTTCTATATGCAAAATCAGTATAAATTGACGTATGTTTTAAGATTAGGGTGTATCATAAAGGAATATCAAATAGAAAAAATTTGGTTATTACAGTAGGTACATTACTTAAAGTTTTTGTGTATAAAGGCGAACACGAAAATAGCAGAAGTTTTATAAAAATCAAAATTAGAATTAAATTTTCTCTTAGTTAAGAAATTAAATTAAGTTCCTTATAATTAGCCTTTTCTAAATACCTTTCTGTAGATCAGTTTTGTTTTAATATTTCCTAAATTTTGTTTAAATATTTTCTAAATTTTGTTTCAATATTTTCTAAATTTTGTATCTATTTTCGTGTTTAAAATTGTCAGAGATAAGTCATTTACTTATTAAACATAATAACACTACAATATTCGTAAATTGAAGGTGCTAAATAATATCTAATAATTATCAACCAATGATTTGATACTTAAGTTGTTGTTTTTACACCTTTAGAAAATCAACCAATCTCTGTTCATTAGACAGGTTTACAAAATTACGTTTTTTTTTGATGAACAAACAAAACAATACTTTTTTTAAAATGATTAAGAAGTCCTGAATTAAAATTTGTATATCATTTCAGTGCTAAAGACAACCAAATACGGGGTTTTCAAAACTTAGATAAAACAACATATCCCGTAACAACACATTTTTTGATGATTTTGCAAAGTTGAATTCATTTTTGTATCTTACTTACTTTTTGGAAATTCTCATTACTTATAATTATAAGTCTTTATTTTACTCTAAACGAAGTCTTGAGCAAATTTTGAATTTAATACTTTAGTAAAGGGTTTTTCAATTGGCGCGGGTAGATTTTGGCGCCCCGTGGCCGCCATTTTGTTTTGGTGACATCTGTCAAATCTTTTGTTTATTATTCAGTTGTTTATTCACCATGCCAAGTTACACGATTGAACATCACGTTCAAATGATAAAACTTTATTATAAAAACGAGTGTTCGTTAACGCAAACGTTGCGCGCATTGTACCCATTTACGGTAGACGTGGTGGCCCTTCACATTCGACTCTTCAACGTTTGGTGCCCAAATTTGAGACGACCGGTTCAGTAAAAAATCAGCCAACACCCGTACGTTCAGGGAACGCAAGATCAGCCGAGAACATTGCCGCGGTCTGTGAAAGTGTACAGCAGAACCCTAGGCAGTCTATATCTCGCCGTGCACAAGAACTCGACCTTTCGCAGACTTCAACTTGGCGAATTTTGCGTCAGGACTTGGGGCTACACCCGTAAACATCCAACCGACGCAGGAGCTCAAAGTTCATGACCATAGACAACGCCGCCGTTTGTTCGCTGACTGGGCTTCGAATCGTTTGGAAGAGGACCCCAATTTTGGCCGAAAAATCATCTTTAGTGACGAGGCGCATTTTTTTTATCAATGGCTGTGTTAACAAGCAAAATTGCCGTATATAGGACGACACCAACCCACGCGAGGCTTACCAGCTGATAATGCATCCTCAAAAAGTTACCGTTTGGTGTGGATTTTGAGCCAGCGGCGTAATTGGTCCGTACTTTTCTGAAAACCACATTAGTGAGGCGGTTACCGTCAACAGCGAGCGCTACATAACGATGACAACTAATTTTTGATGGCCCAAAAGACATGTGGTTCCAGCAGGACGGCTCTACGTGCCACACAGCAAACGTCACGATTGACATTTTGCATGAACGATTTGATGGTAAGGTTATCTCTCGCAGGGGTGATGTGAATTGGCCACCAAGGTCATGCGATTTGACCCCTCTAGACTTTTTACTATATAGGGTTTCTTGAAGTCGCAGGTCTATGCAAATAAACCACAATCGACCGATGAAATAAAGGTGATCATAATACAGGCCATCGCTCAAATTCAGCCGCATCTATGCGGAAGAGTCATTGAATATGGCCCAATCGGTTCCGTGCCACAGTAAGAAGCCGAGGCGGGCATTTGAATGATGTCATATTCCACACTCAATGGCATACATGCGCCTTTCAAATAAAAAAAAATAATTGTTTTAATACCAGCTTGTTTTATTCCATTTCAACATGTACCCGCCCTTATTGAAAAACCCTTTAGTTGTGAAAAAAAACGTGTTTGAGTTAATTTTTAGTGCAATACTTTCATGTATTTCAAAAACTTGCTATAATACAATTGCTTAGACAATGGATTCGTTACAAGAACAAAAATTACTTTCAATCCGTTTTGCCTTTTTCTGTTGGACACCGTTTTAGCGCAAATGGTTTTGCGTTTATTTAATATTAGTTTAAGTCACGTGAATTCTAACAACTTATAAATATTTCTCGAAAATTTTATGACATACATACATACTATAATTATTTCAACTGAATATTGAAGAAAGGGATTAAAGATTTAAAAAACTATCACGAATCTCGAAAACCCTACTTGATAGAGTATTTTTGAAGTCGAATCAAAACAACAAGGAACAAGACTTTGTCGACCAGTGTATTAAGGATTAGTTAGGTAACATAATTATTGATACTATTCCCACAGGAAGTTATTGTAATCGGTCCGATTTATGAATTGAAAATTTTGACATTTCTAGACTTTCCCAGGACCCTAGAATCGAAATCAAAGATTTTTAAAGTTATGTCTGTGTGTACTTGTGTACGTAAGTTCGTTGTATATGTATGTCTCAAGAAGTAGTAGAGTTATAAACTTCAACAAAATTTAGTTTTTCAGATAATAACATCGAAAGATGCAGAAATGACTTTTAAAAAAATTGAGTGGGTGGTTTTTCAATAACTTTTATTTAAAAATATATGAAAATTTTGGTTGATCGCAAACATCACTACCGACTTTAAATAAATTGTATGTAATGTGATGTAATACCAAACAAATATTATATTGAAAAAATAAAATCAATTACAGTTTTTTTTTATAAATGAAAGAAATTAAAAAAAAAACTGTCACCTCGAATATTTTACGAACAAAAAATGATATTGCCTCCAAAATAATTTAATCCAACGAAGACAACTGGTATTTTTTTTTAGAAATATCGAAGTAACGGTTTTTTTTAACAAAAATAAAAACCTTAACAAAAACACTACTAAAACTTTGTAAACATTGATTTTTGACTCGAATATCCTGGCAAAAATTATAGATATTGCTTTGAAACTAATTTTATTTAATAAAATATATTCTTTTGAAAATTTATTGACATTAAATGAAAAAAAAACTATTAGTAGTATTGACTTCAAAATTAGTTAATCTTTACTATCTATACTAATATTATAAATGCGAAAGCAACTCTGTCTATCTGTCTGTTACTCAATCACGCCTTAACTACTGAACCAATTTGCTTGAAATTTGGTATGGAGATATTTTGTTACCCGAGAAAGGACATAGGCTACTTTTTACCTGGAAAAATGACGCATTCCCATGGGAAAATTCAGGTGGGCCGATCGCTTTTACGCCTAAACTACTGAACAGATTTAAATGAAATTTGGTAAAGAGATAGTTTGAGACTTAAGAAAGGAAGGGAAAACAACATTTCTATGGGAAAAATTACTTTCCGGGGAATCTGATCGCTTTCACTCCTAAATTACCAAATATTTGAATATTATTTGGATAAAATTGGTATTACGGGAAAACAACGCATTCCCAACCCTTCTCAAAAGTTGAGATTGAAGGTTGGTGTTCCAGTCCTGTTAATGAGAAATCTTGACGCATCAAAGTTATGTAATGGTACACGCTATAATCATGACTGGAATAGCAAAAGAACAAAATGTTTTAATTCCCCGTATTCCGATAATTCCAACCGATTTTCCGTTTGAGTTTAGAAGAGTGTAGTTTTCTCTGAAAGCAGCATTTGCAATAACAATAAATAAATTTGGAAACAAAACTGTTTTTCCCATGGACAATTATATGTAGCGTGCTCATGAGTCTCAAACCCACAAAATCTTTACGTTCTGGCCAAGGAAGGAAAAACAAAAAACGTCGTTTATAAAAATGTATTGCAGTAACCTATCTTCTTCTTAAAATGTATTAACCTCATCCCATCTCGACACACACAATTCAAACATATGTACGTACAAAAAAGTATAGCTCAGGTTTTTTCATACTACTATCCAAAAAAAACTATCTAATGCGGACAAAGTCGCGGGTAAAAGCTAGTTCTATATAAAATTCAGTTGTTAACATAACTTTCAAAAAAGATCTTAAAATTGATAAAAACTAGTTTTCAACTAAAAATATCGGGAATAAAAACAGACATTGAAATCAAAATCATATGCAAAATATTGTTGCTAATCTTGAATTAAGAAAAATTCAATTGACAACTTTTTTTTTTTTTACAAAATATGAAAACCTGCAATAAGTGCACAAAACGAAAAAAAGTCATCCTATTGACTATTTTGGTAGTCAAATTGACTATTTTGCAGTCAATTTTCAGCCGATAAACGCGATAGTCAATAGAACAATTTTCGGTTGTCAATTTTGGGATCCGAATTTTTTTTACAATTTGGTAGTCAATATGACAACTTTGGTTGAAGGAAATTAAAACTAAGGTTATTGACTAATGTGGTAGTCAACACAACAACTGCGGTAGTTAATATGGCAACTGCGGTAGAAAATCAAATTGTTATATTGACTACCGAAGTTGTTCTATTGACTACTTTTGTTGTCATATTGACTACCCAAAATTGACAATCTAAAATTGTTCTATTGACTATCCAGTAATCAATTTTTTAAAATATGGTTGTTATATTGACTATTGGTGGCAGCTAACTCATGTGTGAGGCTTAGAGCCACCTCTCAATGGAACAGTAACAATACTGGACATACTACTATCCTAGATAATTTTAGATCTATCCCAGATCGCCTAGACTATACCACCCCTAAAATGGTATTCGGTATTGTCGTATTGACTAACTGCGGTAGTCAATATAACAACTATGGTAGTCAATATGACAACTGCGGTATAGTCAATATGATAACTGCGGTAGTCAATAGGACCATTGCGGTAGTCAATATGACAATTTTTTCTGAAAACCGTAATCCAATTTGACTACCCAATAGTCAATATAACAATTCTCGATAGTTAATTTTGGTAGTCAATATGACAACTGCGGCAGTCAATATGACAACTGCGGTAGTAAATACGACAACTGCGGTAGTCAATACGACAACTGCGGTAGAAAATCAAATTGTTATATTGACTACCGAAGTTGTTCTATTGACTACTTTTGTTGTCATATTGACTACCCAAAATTGACAATCTAAAATTGTTCTATTGACTATCCAGTAATCAATTTTTTAAAATATGGTTGTTATATTGACTATTGGTGGCAGCTAACTCATGTGTGAGGCTTAGAGCCACCTCTCAATGGAACAGTAACAATACTGGACATACTACTATCCT
Organism: Eupeodes latifasciatus; assembly: GCA_920104205.1. NCBI lineage: Eukaryota > Metazoa > Arthropoda > Insecta > Diptera > Syrphidae > Eupeodes > Eupeodes latifasciatus. The sequence continues at coordinate 183,353,970 of OV049924.1, forward strand.
AGATAATTTTAGATCTATCCCAGATCGCCTAGACTATACCACCCCTAAAATGGTATTCGGTAAAAGCTTCCATGTGTCCATCCCTTCAAGATCCTCCTGGGAAGAAGAGAGACCCCTGGAAGACAATGCGATACACTTCTATACAGACGGTTCAAAGACCGATTACGGAGTTGGAAGTGGTATCTATTCGGAACAACTGAATCTAAGTCTATCATATAGACTTCCCAATCAATGTAGTGTATTCCAGGCAGAAGTAATGGCGATTAAAGAGGCACTATCCTGGCTCAAAGAAAACGTTATATCTTGCAAAGATATACGAATTTTCTCGGACAGCCAAGCCGCTCTTAAATCTCTCGCGTCTGTCTCTACAAACTCTCAATTAGTCCACGACTGTCGATCATCTCTGAATGAGATGACAGAACAGTTTAATATTCACCTCATTTGGGTGCCGGGCCACAGAGACATTCCGGGAAATTGCAAAGCCGATGAGCTCGCCAAAAACGGAACACTTCTGCCAAATGTTAGACAAAAACATAACATAGGAACACCACTTGCTACATGCAAATATCTTCTCAAACAATATGCTCTAGAAGCAACAAATGCTAGATGGTCACAGAGCACCACTTGCCTAACAACCAAGCAAATATGGCCAAGCATAGACTTAAATCGGTAAAAAGGCTTGATATCCTTGAGCAGACAAAATATAAGCTCTACAATTGGAGTAATAACAGGACACTGCCTCATAGGAAGACATGCTCTGAGGCTAGGAGTCTACACAAATGACTTCTGTAGAAGCTGCATGGACGAGGAGGAAGAGGAAACAGTCCAACACCTGCTATGTACATGTCCAGCACTCTCCACTAGAAGGAATAACTTTCTCGGTAATCCCTTCTTCGACAATACCAGTGAACTGGCAATGACTGACACAAAGTGTCTCTCTAACTTTATTAAAAGCACAAAATGGTTTGTTTAATTTTCATTACTCTCCCATGAGTAACCTTATTAGTGGTATCACAATGGACCCTTGAGGTCTAAGTGAGTCAATGACATCCAGACAGCCACTCCAACCTAACCTAACCTATATTGAGTATTTTGGTAGTCAATGCGAAAATTTGGCCAAATTTCAAGTTGACTATCGACGATTGTTAATATGACAACTTTTTTTTTCTGTGCACAAACAAGTAGTACCCTTGGCATGATGTCTAGTGTTGGACTGTCATGCCAGAGGTCTTGGGTTCGATCAATGCCTATGCCATCTAAAGTTTTTTTCACGGGTACTGCCTCTTGCGAGGAATTGACAAGTTCTCCAAGAGTAATTCTTGTCATGAAAAGTGCTTTCTCAAATAAGCCGTTCGGATTCGGCTCAAAACTGTAGGTCCCCTTTATCTCTGACAACAGTACTCGCACAAACGAATGGTTGAGAGTTGTAAGTCACTAGGTCCTAGTTCTCAACGGACTGTTGCGCCACCCAATTTATTTTTTAAACAACTGATAAGAAATGGTTTTCGACTCAAGTATTATAAGAATACAAAAAGAAATTGACTTAATATTTTTGAATTTTACACAAAATATTGTTATCAATATTTGCGAAGAGTTTTAGAAAAATCGACAGACTCTTTTTTTAAAGGTTTTCTTAAAAAATGAAGTGATCTCTAGGATACATTTTGGAGAAAAAAGTTGAATCTCAATTGAAAATTGAGAACAAAATGTCGTATTTTATATATTTAATAATTGAATATAGACAGAGGTCTATAAGGCCACCATAGATTCTACTCCAAAAGGGTTTTACTAACAGTTTATCTTTTTATTCATAAAAGCTAAGTGACCAGGAACTTAATTTTGGTCACACTTTTTACTTTCAAGTAGAATGCGTACAGTTCAAGATTGAAACGTCCTCGAAATCGCCCTTTATCAAATACGGGCTATGTTTAACCTTCGCTTATGTGCAACTCCAGATTTCGAGTCGTATGTTTGATCTACATACATATATAAAGAAATAATGTAAAGTTAACACATGACACATTAAGCAAATGTTTCTAGTTTCAATACTGTTTTGTGTTTACCTTTATTCAGGTACATGGTCTATAAGGAGAATACAGACAAGCTAAGCATGCACTCATATTTTAACTTTTTTATTGCAAAATGTTTTTATTCTTTTAAGAAACACGGAACTCCAAATTTCCAAAAAAATATTATTTGAAGAAAGTTTGAACTTTTTCCAAAGGTACATACATACATAAGTATACCAAAAGAAACAAAGCTATATAATTTGTACGTAGTATGTATGTATTTTTATTTAGAATTCTTTTTTATTAACCAAAATAGCTTAGGGAAACTTTTCAAACTTAAACTATATTAGCACTCAAAATAGCACACAAAAAAGTCTGATTAAAAGCTTAGTTTGGCCCTGGGAGGATGTGTTACAGCTGCCCCTTTAGGCTAGGGATTTTAATACCAAAAAATAAAAAAACAATGTAAGCAGTAAAAGGCAAAATTCTATTGTCTTTCCAGCCTCCCTATAGTCCTTTAGTTTACTATACCTTTATATAGTAACCGAGCAACTACACTATGATACGACTGGTCCAAGCTCGAGGCCGAGGCGAGGGTTGCAAATGCCGGACAGTAAGTTGTTGTACCCTATACCAATCTACTGTATATCTACTTCCTACATAGTGTGGTGCTTTTAATTTAAATTTAATTTGAGTGGAAATGGTAAATTGCTTTTTTACTTTTTGTTTATGGGTAACTAAATTGGCATCCAGTACCCGCAGAACCCAGTACCCTGTACCGACTACCTTAACCTTTCCTAACTACTGCTTTACTCTCTATCTGTACCTGGTAAGGATTCTGCAAAAGGCAGAAGACACCATCAGCTTTCAAAACAAAATAACACAAAGCATCAGAGGGTGTTAGCTTGAAATGTATTATCAACTTATACAATATTCACCGAGACGAAAATAGCGGAAGAAGGGGTGAGCCGGGGGGGGGTGAAGGAAGACGAGAAAAATGGAAGTAGATGATGTAGATTGTTTATCTCTGATATAATATATACCTATAGCTTTACCTGGGAAGTTTGTGTTAAGCCCAGGACAGGAAGATAATATCCCCCAGAAAACAGAAAGAGTGATAGAATTTGAAGTGACTTTGGACATAGACCACCATCGCATGTAATGAATATTATTTGAAGTGGAAAAGTATACTTTTAATGAACTGAGGTATAAGTGGGATCATTGTTATACAAATAACGAAAACATAATACACCAGAAGCTTAGTCTTTATTTTAAATTGCTTAAGGAAATGTTTTGTTTTTGTTGTTATACAATCGCAGATATGACAGACGAAAAATGTTCATTCATTTATTATTTGAATGAGCTTTTGCATTTTGGTTTTAGAAGCAAAATTGTAGCTTGTAAAATGAAAGAAAAGGTATGCGAAAAGACTGATTTTTGGTTAGGAATGAATGCTCAAAGCCTTTTCAACAGAAACTGTATTAAAAAAAAAAAAAAACAAATTAGGAAAGTTGCTGAAAGTTTACGAAACAGAGAAATCTTTGTTGCAGGGTATTTTAAGATACTCCACAAAACTAATTTATTTGACATTAAGCCTCCCTGGAAACTTCTTCCAAATGACCAATTCCCCATAAAAATAAGGAAGACATTTTTATGTATGTATATAATCACTTAAGGGCACTACTTACAACAATTTAAATGAAGAACTTTTAAAACAAAAACCCAATATTGTATCAGTATTGATGATGATGATTACCTACAATACAATGGCAACACACCTACAAATTATGACAATATCTTAAGAGCCAATTACGAATATTAAGGATTCTTTTCTTAACACTTATATAAGCCAATTTATTCATAAAGTATATGTCATTTACGTGATGAGTATATTTATAAAGCTTTCTACATATTTTCTCAGATTATTATAGGATGATGATATTTTAAGTTGAAAGAGGGTATAAATAGATATATAAGCTTTATTTTGATATCAATTTACGGAACGCGTAGGTATACTCTTATAGACTTTAAGTTAAAAGGTATTTTAGATGAACGCATAATGGTATATAATTTAATAGGTGCCATAGATAAATATGATTATATCCGAAACGTATCAAAATGTATTTTGCTTCGATTAAGTTTGAGGAACAAAATCACTTCTTAATTAGGAATTTTTGCACATTAGTTTCAATATGTACGATAATTTCACATTGCTTGTGATAACTTATATGTGTTTTAAATAAAATGGTTATAAACTAATGCTGATGACATTGACATAATCGGAAGAACTCAGCGTGATGTCAATGGGGCTTTTGTGAGTATTGAGGCAGAGGCGGCAAAAATGGGTTTAACGGTTAATGAGGGCAAAACAAAGTACATGCTGTCATCAAGAAAGGACCTACAACACCGACGTCTTGGACAGACGTAACTTTGAGGTAGTCAAGGACTTCGTCTACCTAGGCTCCGCTGTAAACGCAGAAAACAACACCAGCGCTGAGATCAAACGAAGAATAACTCTTGCTAACCGCTGATTCTTTGGGTTAAGAAAGCAATTGAGTGGAAAAATTCTCTCTCGAAGGACCAAAGTGTCGCTATATAAGAAGCATGTACTTTGACAAAAGCGGATGAAAGCACCTTGGGTCATTTCGAGAGAAGGATTCTTCGTGTGATCTACGGTCCCGTATGCATCGAAGGGGAGTGGAGGAGAAGATGGAACGACGAGCTGTACGGGCTGTACAGTGACGTAGACTTAGCAAGAAGGGTAAAAGTCCAACCACTAAGATGGCTAGGTCACGTAGAGTGCATGGAAACCAATGCTCCGGCCGGAAAGTCTTCGAATCCACACCCATAGGACAGCGCAATAGAGGAAGACCGCGAATCAGGTGGCGCGCACAAGTGGAAGGTGACCTCACCCAACTCGGAGCGCGAAACTGGACACATCTAGCTAGGGACCGAGCTAGATGGAGAAGTTTGTTGGGTGAGGCCCTAGTTCACACAGGACTGTAGCGCCACCTTAAGTAAGTAAGTAAGTAAGGTTATAAAAAGTTAACTTAAAGGCTAAGTTTTTCGTTTTACTTCTCCTAGGAATAAAATTTGTTGAAATCAATCAAATTGCACTTTCTCAATTAATTTGTATGGCCTCAATAAAAATGCGACTTCAAAACTACTCTATCACGTAAGGTTTTTGAGTTGAGTACTTTTTCAAATTAAAAAAAAAACGCAGTTAGAAGGCTTTTTTAGCCTATCTTAATTCATGAAGAAGCTTTTTTTAGATTAATTTCTTGATATATTTTTAAACTTATAATCCCTTTCTTCGATATTCGGTTGAAATATTTGTATATGTATATTATTTCATAAAATTTTCGAAAAATCTTTACAAGTTATTAGAATTCACGTTTCTCAAATTAATCTTAAGGAAACCCTGAACTGTGCTCAGACGGGGTGGAATCGGCTAAGCTGATAATTGACTATCATATTTTTGTTAGTCAAATTTGACTATCATTTTCATTCCGTCTTCGTAAGATGATTCAACTCAATTCAATTCGATTGAACAATTTTTGATTATAATTGTCACAATTCATTGTTGCTATGGTGAAATTTTAAAATAATTTCTATAAAATATCTAAATAAAAGTATCAAATTGGTTTTTTTTAAAACATTCTTATTTCTCTTGTGTTTTTTCGAATTACGTAAGCTTTGTCGGTCACAATAATGTGTTTTTGTACCTAAAAAGGGTAAATGAAAACATTTTCCATTCGTTTTTTGTAAGCGTCTTGTAGCTCTATTCAGAAACGAAATATTTGTAGGAAAATGACTATCAAATTTTTCTAGTGACAGCTTTTTAGGTATTAATTTGATCACCTTACACAGGTCAAATTCGATTATTTCGACTGTCAACAATCAACAATCACCTTAGCCGATTTCACCCACGGTTTTCGACAGAAAAAGGCAAAACGAATTGAAAGTATGTTTTGTTCTTGTAACGAATCCGTTGTCCAAGCATTTGTATCATATTAAGTTTTTGAAATATATTGAAAAGTATTACAATTATGTCGAAAACGGGTATTCTTAAAACTTCAGCAGATAGTTATAATCAAACTACAGATTCGAAATCAGCACTAAAAATAAACTCAAAAGCGTATTTTTTAAAACTATGAAAGTATTAAGGTCAAGGTTTTTATCAAATCTTCAAATAGAGTAAAATAAAGACTCATAACCAATGAAAATTTCCATAGAAATTAAGTAAAATACTAAAATTCTTCAAACAAAAATTTTTACTTTTTTTTTATAATAAGCACACACTCAAGGGGATATTACTACCTTTATTATGCAGAGGCACAGTGTGAGCACTAGGAAGAGGAGAGAGGGTTTAAAAAGGCGATATCGGGGCACATTGGTTTTGAATTCCTGAATATTGCAATGACTAGGAAAGACAGAGTGTGGTAAGGCATTCCACATTCGCGTAGTACGGCTAAAGAACGAATCTCTGTATTTGACAGTACGGCCGAAGTTGGGCTCGAGGGTATACTGAAGAGAAGCGCGAGTATTACGGTTGAACTGTTTAAGGGAAGGAATGCAACTGGCTATTTCACTAGAGCATAAGCCGTTAAAATAACGGTAAAAAAGGGTCACACAAAAGAGACCTTACGACGATGTTCAAGCGAAGTAAATGAACTTATGATGATATTATCATTTATCAATTTAAATGCTCTACGTTCAATACTATCCAAGAGGCTTAAGTAAGTTGCAGGAGCACCAGCCCAGAGATGGGAGTTATACTTAAGCTTTGGACGTATGTAAGTCTTGTAGATAACAGCCAGATCAGAAGCGGTGAAATATTTCTTGCATCGCCTAAGGAAACCCAGACACCTTGCGGCATTTTTGGCGACATCGCGTATGAATGTGATCGTTCCACAAGAGGTGGTTGGTGACACACATACCGAGAATATCGAGATGTTCAGTCTCATTGATGCAAGTGCCATCCATGGATAATGGCAATGGGGGTATATCTCGCTTTAACGATACAAGACAGAATTGCGTTTTCGAAGCATTAAATTCCACGCGGTTTTTTAATCCCCATTGGACAATGCTGTTTATGTCGGAATTTAATATCATATTTTATCATATTTTGTCGTTGCAGTTCCACATCCGAAGAAGAGGGATGTGAGTCTGAAAACGAATATGAAAAGCTAAGAGTACTTTCGTCAGCGAAACAATGTATTGGATTAGAGGTAATAAAAATGAGAAAGAGTGTTGGAGATAGAACAGAGCCCTGTGGCACACCAGCATTTATTTTATGGTTTTCAGACTTGAATCCATCCAATACTACTTGTATTGAACGATCCGAAAGGTAATTACTAATCCAATAAGCAGGGATTCATGAAAACCGAACATCATGAACCGATACTTTGCAACATCATAAAACAATTTGTTGTTAAGGGATCTGTTGAGTTTTAACTAAGACTTAAACGCTCTATTTTTCGTTTGTTCTTAGCGCATTTTTAAAGAGGCATATTTTGATAACCTGATGTGGTACAACTATTTAAAGACTAGATTCAAATGCAAGACATGTAATCCTTTTTAAAGTATTGTTTTTGCATTTTTATTAATTAGTTCAAATGTTTCATATCGTGGATTCAGCAAGACCCAAGCGTACACGTTTTCTGTAAGACTCACCTCAATCTATTAACTCCTACTCTAACCTTCACGTGGTGTACACCGAATGTTTCAGTCACGATGAACTTTTCAGTGAATACCTTAAATAGATTACTTCAACATATTGGAAACTCAGGCTTGTAAAAAGTGATTAAGCCAATTCAAGAAACTGATCTTCCAGGTTGAGGTACATGCGTCAGGGTTACCTCTTTATTTCGTAAGGAAGTGATAGTTGTGAAGCACTAACAAACCTTGTGCGGACAGATTCACTGGTAAAAGACCACGAAAAAAACTTTCTTTGTTTAGACGCCTTTAAATAATCAAAAAGACGGAAGTACCACACCTACACAGTCAACGTAATATTAAATTTATTGAGGGAAACTTAGAGATCTCATTACATCTTGTCGTGGACAGGGCGATTTTATACTGGACAAATGTTTGGGAGGTTATGTGAAGTCGCTTGTCTGCAAGAAGAATAACGCCTTGGAAGAGAATAGTCGACGCGTTATTACTGACATACTGCCCAAAATTCTGCACAAAGTTACCGAAATTAAGCCTCTCGGCTGAAATTTATTAGAGCCAGCCATGGCGGCCACTTGCCCAAACTTATTCTTAAAACATAATGGCAAACACTTATCTTTATAATAAAGCTAGATTCTTGGCCATAAGGAAACACCATTTTTAAGTTAAATGAATCCATTTATCGTCGGCTAAATGTGTCAAACTGCTAAGTCCACTTTTGGGCGAAATTAAAATTTTGATTACATGTTTACAGAAAAAAATGCTTGAAAAATCATTTAAATACGTAAGTCCAATTGAACTTCGTTATTAAAGAATCTCAATGCATGTATTCCTGCTATATCCAAACCTTCAAAAATTATTAAGCGAAAATCTACTAAGTCAAGGTTTCACCATTAGTTTGTGAGTTAAAAAGTTAGTTTAGTTAGTTTTCCTAGTTTCAGCACTTGTTGTGGTTTTGTTTAAATACAAAGTGTTTGTGAAACGATTTTCGAAATATTTCCCAATAACCGGATAAAGGTAAATATTTGTAAAATTTCTTCCACTTTTGTTTCTTTCGTTTGTTAACATGTAAAACAAGTTACGTCTACGCACAGTCCAATTTTTTCATACAATTCAGATGTCGCGCGCAAGGGAAATGCTAGAATTGGCTCGTGCAAGCCTTCCATCAGCAGATTCACTTAATAATCCAATTGTACAAAACGATTTCGACGAAAATGATAGAAATGCGATTGGCAACATAATGGACTCTGAAATGTTTAAAACTGTGGATTATATGATTGGATTGGAATTGACTGATATTCCAAATTCTTTAGAAGAGACTTCACAAAATTTGCAAAATAATATTGCAGGTAAAAGTTACGAAGAAACTCTTCAAATTGATACAGATGATGATGAAAATGCTGAACTTATCAGTAATAATGAAAACATAGAGCAAAGGTAATTTGAAATGTGGTGTTGTTTCTGAAGCAGACAGAAAATCTATTTTTGACCATTTGAAATCGAAAAGAAATTAATTATTCTAGAAGGTCTCAATCTATGTATGTTGTATTATTTAAGGTTGTATGATAACAACATACGTGTCGTGTATGTCGTGTTATGTTTCTGAATACCCTTTGTATAGGCAGAATGACAGTGCTAAACTGGAAAAAAAAATAAGACCCAGAGAATAAAACTGTTAAAGTGAAACCTTTCGAAAAAGAAAATCACATTATTGCAGGGTATCCTCAAAAAGTATCTTTTATCGGAATGGCAATCTAAAAAAAGTCTTTACAGATTTTATGTACATTATTGGTGCGCATCTAGAAATGTTGCAGCACTTTCTTCGACAACTTTCAATAAGTTAATAGATGCAAACAACATTGCTTTATTTCATCCGATAAAAGATCAATGTGAAAAATGTTCCGCGTATAAAGTTGGGCACGTATCTGAAAGCGAATACTTTTTACATATAAATAAAAAGGGAGAAGCACGCGAGGAAAAGCAGAAAGACAAGGAAGATGAAAGTCTTGTTTTTACTATGGATTTAGAAGCAGTTCTAATGGTTCCAAAGTCAAAAGTTTCTAGCTTGTATTATAAGATTAAGATAATATATTTTTATATTATAATAAATAAAGACGGTTTCTGCATCATGGAATGAAACTGTGGGTGGGGTTAATATAAAGGAGTTTTCCACGATAAATTTTTGTTTTATCGTAGAAAAAGTGCTTCCCACCATTGATTGACCGGATAATGAAACAAACCCGACAAAAATTATTTTATATAGCGACGGATGTACCTACCAAAATCGAAATGTGACTGTTTCTAACGCTCTGTTGAATGTTGCCATTAAAGAAAAAATTATAATTGAACAAAGGTATTTGGAAGTTGAACAAACTCAAATGGAAGCACACTCGATGCATTCAACAATCGAAAGACACCTAAGGGAGAAAACTGTGAATGTTCTTGAAGAATATTACGGAATTTGTCGAGAAGCTCGAAAAATCCCGAAAAAGTATGATGTTAAATACCTCAACCACACATTCTTCAAAAACTTTAAGGAGGTCGAATTTCTGAAGAGCATACGCCCAGGAAAGAAAAATTATTATCCTAGGTTTTGGACATTCGTGCTATTAAGTATGACGCACATGGCCTTGTTTATTACAAACTGCTGCCAGCCCAGAGGCGAACTCCTGGGGTGTTTTTTCATGCAGTGGAAACCTTGGATCAACTACATAACCAGCGGTTAAAGATTAAAAAAAGAAAGTTTAACGATTTGAAAGCTTTAAAAAATATTTTGGCTGATGATTACCAAATTTATAACGATAGTTTGCCCTATGAATAATGTAACTATGTATGTATATGAATTAAAACTAAAATATACAATTAAAAACAATACAAATTTTATTAAATGAAAACCTGCTAAGTCCTTCCATCTATTGAAATTTCAATGTTGATTAAATGAAGCAAAATGCAAAAAATATTGTTTTTCTTTTATACATTTAGCCGACGTAATGTTTGAATAGGAACCTCACAAATGAATGTTTTGCAATATTCGAAACTATGGATGTCCAGTCCACTATAATTGAAATTTTGATACAGTGACCACAATCGTTAAAATTTCACTCATATTTCTTCGAAAATAAGGATGAAAAAATTATAGAGACCAGAAGGACCACCCTGTACCACTATACACGTGGAAAACCCTTTAATGTTCCTTGAATTAGAAACGTAAAGTTTTTTTTTCGCATTTTCAATTAAAACTCACGTCGAAATAAGTTTAAAAGAAAAAAATTATACGCGTATCTTTTTACATACCACAACTGTTAAACATCACTTCAATATGTTTTTATGTAGAATCCTTGAAATTCTATTCACTTTATCAGAACACACTAATGAACCTCATATTCATTTTTCTTGGTGGAGGAAATTTATCGCTCCGAGCTTCCCGCACGACAACATCAATATACACGCGCTAAACCTGGCTATTAAATGCTTAATCGTCCAAAAGGATTTAGCTTGTTGAGAGGTGCGCATACAATTTTAATATTATACGTATACAGTTAGGAAGGTATAAGGTACACACACTTTATAGGATTAAGAAATTTATGCCAAGCGATTTCAAGGCGGAAAGTAGATTAGGTACATGGGTTGGGTAAAGGCGGCCGCGACGGCAGAAGCGGCGGCAAGGCGTTTAACCCTTTTCTTCTGTAACGTACTACTTTATGTATGTGTTTGTGTATGTACCTAGCCCTACCTATACCATCACTCGAAATACGATGTCAATTAACTAAGCACATATTTTCATAAATATTTAATTACTTTTCAAAGAATTTTAATTTCATTCCAAGTGGCAGCATTTTATGAACTAAAAACTCAAGAGTCAGCCACTATGTTTTCTGGTAGGTTCGGATCGGATACGGAGTAGGTTTGTATAACTATATAAAGCCAGTAGTACTAGCAGAAGCTGCAGAGAGTGATGCTTGATGAACCTCTTGAGAGGAGCTTATGACGGTAAGGTAGATTTGTTTTCACGGGAACGATAAAATGTTTTTTTTTTCTTCTTTCGTCATCTTTTTTATTTCAATTCTCAGGAAAAATTGCTATAGTCGTGATGATGGTCTTATTTATATCCTAAAATTGAGTTTATATTTTGTATGTGTTGTGTTGTGTTGTGTTGAATTCTTTTGCTTTCATTTCCTTATAATTTTTGTCGGTTTTCATATACAAAATCTTTCTCTGCCTTTTCGTATTTGATAAAGGGAGGGATTATGCAAAAGGACCTATGGAGCGGTGATCAAAAAGGTATAGTCCTTCGGAGAAGAACCATCATCAGCCTTGAAGTTATAGCATGCAATTTGGGGTGAAAACAAATAGAAGAAGAAAAAAACCGGAAAACTTTGAAAAGGTACGAAATACGATGCTTTTAGAAAACCAATTTGAACCACAGTACTTCCTGCATTATTAATCTTAATAGTCATCGGGGTATGTGATGAAATTCATGAGCTATCTTAGCAGCTTAATTCCGGGCTGATCATAAAAATAAACGCTGACCAAAAACTGAGCAAGGGGAGAAAAGTCTCGTGTGAACAAAAATTCTCCGAAATTCTAAATTGGCCCCGTCAGCCTCTTCTGTTTCGTCGCAGTTGTCAGTCTCAACGGTCTTGTCGATGTATTTTGTCTCTCGTCCGTTTAGTTGATATCGTCGGTCTTGTTCGTCTGTCCCGTCAGCTTCATCAGTCTCAGCCGTCTCGCTAGTCTCGTCAGGTCTCGTCAGGCTTATAGGAATTATCAGTCTCACTGGTCTTGTGGGTTATTCGACCATGGTGATGTTGTTGGTCTCTCTGATTTCATCAATAATATCGGTCATATCAGGCTTTACGCTCCCGTTGTCGTTGTCGAGCTGGTATGTTTTTCAGTCTCTTCTAAAACTTAGGCTTCGTTGGTATGTTGGGATTGCTCCCTTTTATTTAGCAATAAACTGTCACTTAAATTGAAAAATGTGTGAATATTAAGAATTATGTTTTAACTAGCAAACCTGTGCGGGAAGAAGTCCAACCAAATTTTGGATTGTGTTTTCGATTAGTTCATTCAAATACAGAAACCATTTATTTTAGTGAATTATTTTCCTAGTATTTTAGATTTTTATTATAATAATGTATAGTTCAACAAGGTAATGCAGGTGACAATCAAATAATAATTATACTTTTTCCAATGTTTTTTTATTGTTTTAGCTCGAATCCGATTTCAAAATCAACCTATCACGTTAGGGGTTTTATACACAATCTCTTAAAATTCGAAAAAAGCTATGTTAATACATGAAGAAGTTTTTTCCAATAAAATTCGTGATAATTTTTCAAATCTACAATATTCAGAATCTTACATATTTTTCAAAAAAATTCTCATTAGTTGCAAAACATTAAAGTTAAAAGAACGGTGAAGCATTTATGCTAAAACGATTCTTAACAGCAAAACGGTATAATAATAATTTTTGATCTTTTTATTCGAATTCGTAGTAGTAGAATTCGTAGGAATATGAAAATACTGTCGAAAACGGGTATTCCGAAGTTTGGATTCAGAATCAGCACTACAAAAAAAATAACATTATAATTGGTTCACTGTGAGAAAAATCAAAACTAAGATTTACAGGCAATCAAGGAGTGTTTCAGATGTAATGGATTTAAGGGGACATACCGGAGCACATTGGTCTTAAATTTTTGAATATAACAATATCAAAATGGAAGGGGAAGACAGAGTTGAGTAAAGCATTTCTCATCCTCAATAAGCGGTTGGAAAAGAATCTCTATACTTAAAATTACGTACAAAATTGAGGTCAAGGGTAAACTGATGAGCATTCCTGGAATTGCGTGTATTACTGCTGAATTTTTTGAGGGAGAAGAATGCAATTCCACAGAACATTGTTTGTAAAAAGAACGAAAGGCACGAAAGGTTGGGGCGGTTTTCAAGACATTTAATGTTTCAGTCATGGTTCTATATCCTCTATTATTTTCAAAGCTCTTTTTTGGATTCCATCCAAAAGGCTGAAACCTGCCCAAATATACGAGTTATATTCAAGTTTTAGACAAATACAGGTTTTGTAAATTACAGCCAAATCAGAAAGAGTGAAAAATTTCACCATCAATCCAAGAACCTAGCAGCACTTTTGGAAATGTCGAATATGTGATCATTCCATAAGAGAAGGTCAGTGATATATGTACATACCGAGAGCTGAAAGTTGATTAGTTTTCTATATGCAAGTTCCACTTAGCATTGAGTTTTTGAAGCATTAAATTCCACACGGGTAATAATTCCCCAATTGGACAATGCTGTCAACAACGGGATTTAATGAGCTTATCAACGCTTCGGTTGAAGTTCCACATCCGAAGGTCAAGAATGTGATTCTTGAAACGAATGTGAAAAGTGAGGGGTACACTCGTTATCAAAACAGTTCAATGTATTTGGAAGGGCACATGAGAGATCGTTTATGATTATAAGAAAAAGAGTTGGAGACAAAATGGAGCCCTGAAAGACACCATCATTTATTTTATGAATTTCAGACTTAAAATCATCCAAAACAACTTGTATTGAACTATTAGAAAAATAGTTTCAAATCTAAAGAAGAAGATATTCATCAATACAAAAAAACACGCCAAACTCTATCAAATGCTCTTGAAGTATCAAGTGCAATAGTCTTACTTTCACCAAAACGAAGTTCATCTCAACGTGATGATTAATAAGCGTTTCCATGACCTTGAAAAGAAGAGACTTGAGTGTAATTGGACGATAATAAGAACAAGCCGGAAAAACGATGTTTTCCATCCGCTCGGAAAGAGACCTGTAGAATAGTAAAGATGAAAAAGCTCATGCATTGGTTTTGCAAAAAGATTCCTCTTTGGAGCAGTGGGAGGGGTACAATCCGGGTCATGGATTGTGTATGTGTCAATGTCTTTCAGTACTGTTGCAACTGCATGAGTTGGAAAGAAGATTCGTTCCATAAAATCGTTTACGCTCTCAATACAGGAGGACTGATGACACTCTCTGTGGGCGTAAAATTAACAACCAAATTAGCTTTATCAATCGAGCTTTTACAAAAACAGTTTTGAACTAGCATTGGTGGTGTTGGAAACGTTTTTTTAAAAATGATTTTTTTACTTCCTTTGGGACATTTTAGTATTTTTTCCCCTAATTTCAGGTCATGTAAGAATTTGGATCTTCGTTACACGTCTTTCTAGCTTGTTTGAATTTATTTTGATTTTCTCCAGAGGGTTGGATTTAACCTCTTAACAGCTCAAACCAAACCATGAGTTTTCCTTAGGTTGGAAAGATTTTACCCTATTCGGGATAAAATGTCTCATCGCACAAAGAATACATTTTGTAACCATATCTACGCTTGAGTCTACATAACTATCTGGAAGCATTGTTACCAGTTAAATGTCTTGAAGTGATACAAGTGTTATTGATATTAAAAATTGTAAAAGGAGGATCTTAAATCTTTAGGTGAAATGTGTATAGATGTCAAAATACGTTATTTTGCCATCTGTCATTTTTTTCTCATTTTTTCAGTGCATAATCTGACAATTTAAAATTGAAAAATCCTGATAAGGCGATGTTGCAAATTAATACACCCGTATAAAAAAGGCAACGCGAGACAAGACACAAATATTCGAGGCCAATACCTAAATTTCTCAATTTTCACTTAATCGAAACTAAAGTAGCCAAAACCTCTTCGGGTCTTGTTTAGTGACCAACCCTTATATTCAAACTATCAACTTTTTTAATCGGGTTCACTTTGATTTTGTCCATGTAATTAGTTGAGAGGGGACTCAAAATTTATATACAGATAAAATAGTTTTTTACTCCTGATGAGTTTTTAGCATAGTTTATAGCTAACTCCTGGGTCCTTGTTTAATGTATTCAATAACAACAACAACAACAAAAATAACAAGTACGTATACTTAACGTTTAATGTTCTTTACCTTTAAAATTAAATGAGAATAAGATAGAAGCCCTAAGTAGCAAATTAAGAACTTCTTCACCCCCATCATCAGACAAGACGAGACTCAAGATAGAGGACCGAGGAACGAGAAACTCCTACCCTATATTTACCTTCCTTCCAACTACCACTACAACCACACACACCTTAATGTGTTCAGTTATTTTCAAAATAATCTCGAGTGTTTATTATTAGAATAATAAACTGCTGGTGGCATTTTTGGCAATTTATTTCGGTGCCGAGGACGACTTCTGTCGCCATCAAAATAGCAGCTTAAGCACAAAACACAATAAGCTGCGAGGATGTTCGTCCTTCATCCTCGATGGCTTTAACATCATGCGTATTATACGGTACGATGGTGAGGGGAGGGTGCGGGCAGATAAATTGTACAGTACATGCGTTTGTTGATAACCGCATGTGCTGATATAAAGGTAAGTACGGTACGAATGAGTACTGTTGATGCTACCGTACCTCGCGTCGATCTTAATGTCGCTCTTCGTCGTTCATTTGTTATTCTACACAAACATTTTCAATGAAAACGGGTTGGAAAATAAATTGTAATTAAGAAATTATCATATTCTCAACAAGATTTGAGTTTTTTCGAAAACATTTTAAGGGGAGAAGAAAATTATGTTAATGGTGATGTTGCTATAAAATCAACCTTTTAAGTTAAAAAATTCACAAAGTAATTTTTTTTAAAGGTTGAATAAAGTTAGATTTTGTTTAGGTTAGGTTTACCTTCTACACTTTTGCTGCGACTTCTTGTAGATAAGGAGTTATACACTTAACTTTTAAGGAAACTCAGTCAAAAGTGCTTAAGTTAAGTTCCAAAATATTTATATGTAGATAGGCGGAGGTAAGGCAGGTTTTGGGAGGTAGAGGTATGTTATTAAACAAGAAATAAATATTAACTGATTCTTTCTTTTTTTTTTTCAAGACATCACATACAACATGACAGCAATGAAAGTACATAATATAAAGAAATACCGACACACCACATGTACGACATCAGCAACATGACATACTTACCTACTGCAGAGCCCAAACTTGGAAGAGTGAATATTGTTTTGGGTTCAAGACCGCCTGCTGCGTGATGGGCGTATAAGAGAGTCTATACTTGTCTGTACCTACTGGCTTTAAGTTTCAAATAGGCTTTTTGTATGTTTATGTGTGTAAATAGGTATTCACTTGAATTGACATGACATATGGGATTTGGTTTTATGTACAATGTACAAGACTTCAATTCAAATTTATGTATAAGCGCCACAGAAGAGGCAGAGCTATTCTTTTGGGTTTTAGTGCGGTTAAAATTTAACATTTAAACACAGATTTATATACAATTTAATGTGGTTCATTGAAAATCGAATTTCTTCGTCTTGTCTTTCGAAGTTTTGTCTTCGGTTTTTCTTTATTTGATACTGTATTGTATCAGGAAAAACTTTCCCGAATTAGATATATTTTAATTGTCTGTGAGAACTTTGGAAAATTAAACTCTCTTTTGGCATCAATGTAAGGAACTGTAAAGTTTCTGTATTCAGCAAACTTGTGTATACTATACACACCACCTTGCACCCAAAACGATACAACTTAACAGAATTTCAGGGAGGTTTTTCTGTGTGTTGATGTCAAGATCCATTATAGAAACGTGAAGCAAATAAGACGGATAGAATACTTTGTTTTGGAGCGGATTGATTTTATGGTATGACCTCCTTTTGGGAATTATGTATTGTAATTGGTTTGATTTGTTAGGGTAACCTTGCCGCAAGATGTCATTTACCAAGTCTTGTGCAAAAAAATAGAAGATTGAAATTAAAATTAGAGATTTGTAAGGTTATTCAATATTATTTTACAAACGAAAATTGCAAAACTTAAACCAAATTAAAATTAAGTTTTCAACAAATCATAAATGTGAAAAACTCAAACTTAGCTTATCAAATAAATTTGATTGACATTGAACAATTACAGATTTTGTGTAAAAGAGAGCATCCTTAATTGATGATTATTGGCCAAATTGATGTTGATTTAATGTTTCCAATAGTGGCTTCATGTTTTCCTTCTTGATGCATAAGTTAAACTCACGACCAATACTCTGTTTGCATCACTTCTCTTCATTTACTATTCTAAAGGGTGGTTAAATTTTAAGGACCGATTTTGATTGCACGAAATGGCAACAGTGAATAATCAATTTTCAAAGAAAATCATATTCAGTGATGAGGCTGGTTTTCACCTCAGTGGATTCGTTAATGATAATCCTTGGGTGATGGTCGAAAAACCAATGCACCCACAAAGATTGACTGTTTGGGGAGGTTTATGGTCTGGCGGTATCAAAGGGCCGTGTTTTTTCCAAAATGAGGGCGGTCAGGCAGTAACTGTGAATGGAGTTCGCTATCTTGAGATGATAACGAAGTTTTTATGACCCCAATTGAAATATATGGATGTAGACGATATGTGGTTTTAACAGGATAGTGCCACTTGCCAAACAGCTAACGAAACAATGGCGCGACAAATTCAATAAATATGTTATCTCTAGTGATGGCGATGTCAATTAGCCGCCAAGATTATGCAATTTGGAAGTTAGGACGAAGATGATAACTGATATGGAACGATTAAGATGAAATCTGATTGAAGAATGTTTTTAAAAGATTATATCCGTTGAATTATATAAAAGGGTGTTTTTGTAGACGTGTGTTTGGTTTTTAATTTAATGTTATGACTAAGAATTTACTTTTATTGCAATGATAAGGGTTTGACAATATGTTTCAAAAATGAATTCTAGCCGAAAAGCTCAATTTTCGAAAACTTTTTGCAGAAATTGGAGCCGTTTGTCAGCAAAAAAGCACCAAATATTCTCTTCCAAGGCGTCAATCGTCTCGAACTTATCTGCGTAGACAAGTCACTTCACATAACCCTACAAAAACTAGTACAGCGGTGTTATCTGGAGGCAACAGCGCCAAAGTCCCATATCCGAACGCGAGATGATGCGATCACCAAAAGTTTCCTTCAATAAAGTGATTCTTTCGTTGCGCAGAAGTAGTTTTTGTTTCGATAAAATTCGCCGTTTAAATATTTATACTACTTCATAAATTTTTTGAAAAACCTTCTAAGTTGTTAGATTTTCCGTGCTTCAAATTAATCTTAATGCTTTTTGCAAAAAGTGTGAAATTTACAAAAGTCAATTTTTTTTTCTTTGTAGCGCCATTTTAATTTGAAAAAAAAAACTACAAAAATTGTTTTTGACATCAAAAAATAATCTTTCTGCGTCATTACTTTTAATTTTGGGGTAGAAAAACTGTCACAAAATGAGTTTTAAAATTTTCTCTTTTTGACTTTTTGCAAGGTTGTAGTCATACCTTTGGAGTCGAGTCAAATTTATGAATCTGACAGCTAAAACAGGTGGTGAAGTGAGGAAAAAGTGGACAAATCTCAGATATCATGATCTATTTCTTGAGACTTGAGATTCAAAAAAATGGATTCGAGATTCAACAATCTGAATAACTATTTTTTTCAAAATTCACATATAGGTACAAGCACACGCACTTTTCTGTTTGATATTTGTCTGAACATTTTTGTTATTGTTTTATATTAAATAAGTTTATATGAAGAGATTTCGTAAACAATTACAAAACTAAATTTCATCTACTATTTGGAAATATCTGAGATTTTTACACAAACATTTAAAAAGCAATTAGAAAACAACATAATTTAAATATTTTTTAAGGTTTTCTGACTAAAAAATCAAAAAAAAAAATGATGCAGAAAGTTTAATTTTTGGTTTAAAAAAACAATTTTTGTATTTTTTTTTTAAATAAATGGCGCTAGAAAGAACACAAATTGGTTGTATTTTTGTGAATTTACCACTTTTTGCAAAAGTGGCCGTTGTAGTTAAGTAAAGGTTATTTATACAAATTACGACAGTTTACGCGGTTCATGAGTACCTAACCCTTTTGTCAAAATTAAACTTCAAAGTCTTCTACATTTCACATACGAATTTTAATTTCGATCTTTCGACCCTTCATAATAACGGGCCACCTATGTATGTATAAGAACTTCAATTTCATGAACGACGACTGACCAAATCTACAAACATGTTTTATTATCTGACAGCTCGACAAGTCTACCAACTTAAAAATAAAATAAAACAGCTGCGGATGGGCAACTGCGGATACGTTTTTTTGGGAAATCGAATTTGGACGCCTAAATCCTTTGAAAAAAATTAATTAATTAATTATATTATTTGAATTGAAAAGCAGTTTTAGATACTGAGAAAAGGTGTAAGGGATACGTAAGACCTTTCCCCTTACCTAAAAGGTCTTATACTGTTACTTAATTGAGGCATTGAGAGCAGAAGTGGCGTAACCCCAAATTGCAATAATTGAGAAAATCACGGTTAAAGAAAATAAAGAAAAACATTTGTTTATTATTGGTTTCCTATTTGAAATAATGGCTAATAAACTTCAGCTATGTCATATCTGGTAGAATGTCTTCTATTTTAGATTTTAATCTTGTCTGTAAATGTGTGATTTACTGGATTTTATGTGGCTTACACCACTTCTGCTTTCTGGATACAGAAATAATTTTAAAAAAGTAAGTTGGTTACACCAATAATTAAAAATACAAGTTATTAAATTGTTTTTCTATTATGACTTTCTAAGTACAAAATAGGTACAAGTTAAGCCAACGTCTCTGTCTGTAGAAACACTTGTCAAGTTCTAATAAAAGTCCTGGTAACTCGCGGGAATAAAATTTAGTAAGTCGAGTAAATCTTCCTTTTTCGCTTCACTTACGGCATTTCCTTTTGGAAACAGTAATTCGAGATGAGTGATTAATGCAGATGTTCTTTTTTTTAATATCACAGTTTCAAAAAGCACGCCTTCGGTATTGCTGTACTTGTAAGAAATATTAAAGGGGGTCTCTTTCAAAAATTGAAGCCATTGAATCTTAAGCCATGTCACTTTCCCTTTATTAACATTAATCTTTGGATTTGTTATATTTTTTTCCATTTTTTTCGTCGAAAACTTCACAGATCCATCCATAATTTTAAATGGATCCTTCTTTCTTGTCGCTGCTATAAGCTTATACCAGTCCATAGGGCCAAAAATGTCTTTTAAATACTTCTTTTGTTTTTCGATAAGACTAAAGTCTTGATCATAAGGTAAGTAAGAGTGGCCACTCAATAGAAATTTGTGATCAATTTTATTTACATAGTTTACATTTAGATAGTCACTATGCGAAACAATATATTGGCACAAAACCGACATCTTAATATTCCTATTTTGCCCACCACACTGGTCAGTGTACAATGTAATCATCAATTAAATTTGAGGTACCTACTCACAAAATGTTTAATATAATGCGGTAAGCAGCTGCCAATTTATTGGGGACTTCTTGATCCAAGCTTTGTTCTTTATCATGTCATGGATACCTAGACAATTTGTCCAAAGCTGCCTCTTATAATAGCACACACCCCTTTAAATGACTGGAGTTGTCAAGGTTTTCATAAGATCAAATGCAATTACGGAAGTGTCATTAGTTTCCTTTGCTTTTCGCATCATATCTAATGCCATTTCTAGCCGACTCCACTTTTCTAAGATGCAGTTCATGTTTGATTTAGCTTACTGTACAATTTTGGTGCAGAAATGGCGTATGTGTTTGGAATTGATTAATTTAAAAAAAGGCATAATGCAGAAATGGCGTAAGCGGGTTACGCCATTTCTTTCCTAAGAAAAATTGCGTGCAGAAACAATGTTTCAACAATTTTGTGTAGGTTTATGAACAAATATGAGCTACGCCACTTCTGCATAGAAAGAAAATTTAATTTTGGTCATTTTAGTGTAATAAACTCAAAATTGAAAAAAATGAGGGTTACGCCACTACTGCTCTCAATGCCTCAATTTATAATCTATGAACTTCTTCGTTTGAGGATGATAGATGCTAAGGAAAGAGTTTTTTGGGCCTAAACGATCAGAAAAATTATGTCGCACAAACAGTTCTGAAGAATTTAGAGTGTTTCCCATTAAAAACTTATTTTCAAAAATCCCTTAAAAAATCATGTCGTGCTACACAGGAAACTGAATCTTCTAATCTTCAAATAAATTGTTACTGTTGAATTTCAAGTATTGTATAAATAAAAACGAATAAAATTATTAGGCCATTTACATCTTAAAATTAGCCTTATTCTTTTTAGAAATTCTAATATTTTTAACAGTACCTCGACCTACGAACCATACAACTATTATGAAAAAGATCGCCTATCATTTTTAGAGCTCTCTTTTAAATTGTATCCGAAATACTCAAGGACAAATTAAAGCTTAATAAATTATAGCCAGATCAGAAGGGATAAAAACTTCTTACATTGTTGAAGAAATCCTTAACACTAAGCAGCATTTTTGGTAAAGTCAAATATATGATCAATCCACAAGAGTTGGTTTGTAATGCACATACCTAGAATCGGCAGATGGTAAGTCTGCCTATGGATATTGGCATTGGGTGTAAATCCAAAACGGTTTTAACAATTTCATTCAAAACAAATCTTCCAATAATATATTTTTCTTTTAAATAAGATTTTGATCAACTTTCCAAAAACAAATATGATTAGATTAAAGTTTTTAAAATAAGTTTTTTATGTTTACTGGTGTATGCGTAATGCAGAAACAGTATGATTTCGAAAGTCATATTGAGAAAGACCAACGAATTTTTTTTAATTAGTTTTTTTGAAATTTATAGGCCCAGTACTAATTAGTCGCACTCTAAACTAGACCATTATTATTTTCGAAATGTTATCAAATAGTTTAACATATTTTTAACAATTATTATTATTATAGCAGGCATATTTTTTGAGTAGTTGATGACTAATTTTATTATTGCTCATAAAATGATTTCATACAAAATATTTAAACAATCTAATTTTATGTTTTCGAATACAAATGTTTTTGTTGGACAAGATTAACTTTATAGTTTAAAAATCTAGAAATTCGTTTGATATCTTCAAAAAAACATGTTTTTGTCAATTTAATATTCAATTTTCTGTAAGATTCACATTGTTGTTGTGTTTTTTCTTTTCTAAATTACATCAATAGAAGTGTTTAATGAAAAAAAAACATGACATCTGTTTCCAAAACTGATTTTAATTTTATGTTAATTTTAATTATTTAATTTATTTACTACACACATCATTAGATCGAATTTGTTACCGCACTAAACTGATTTTTACTCAAAGGTATGTAACCTGCACCTATAGCTCGAGAGGTGTGTGTTTTGAAATCTTTAAGTGACAAAGCAAATATTATAAATAGATGAACTAACAATAAACACAGGTTGGCTTCATGTTATATGATGAATAATAAACGTTTAAAAGCTTGTGAAAATTTTCCTTTGTTTAGGTATGCTTGTAGATATTTATATCAAATTGAATTAGGTTGTATGATAATGAACATTTTCATCCTGATGGGTGAGCCATTTGAAGTATGATGAAACTTTCACTTTCTTCTCGAATCAAAACCATTACCGTCGACGAGGGGTGAACCTACTCCAGGTGTGGATTGGTAAGTATACAGCTTTGATTATGGGAAAAGTTTTCGAATTGATGAATTTATTTTTTCAAAAAGAGAAGCGAAATTTTACATTATTCTTAATGAAGGTGTACTATGGCGTATGTGGAATATTTTTTGTTTAAATAATTAGAGAAGTATGCCTATATTTTTGAAAGGTGAACTAAAATGCCATTAGTTATTACATGTGAATTGGTCAATGGTCAAGTACTTGAATTTGAAAAAAAAAATATTCAAGATTTTAATCAAACTTATAAGAACCTATGATGGAAAACACCAAAGCAGAGTCTGTACTTTAGCCTACAGAATAAAGGAATGAAGTGATTTTCTTAAGACCCCTAGTTTAAAGAAGATATTAAATATGTTGAGCTTCGAAAACTTGGCATACAGCTGCTTATGAGCACTATTAGCAGAAAAGGAAAGAAGAACATAGACTTCTCAAAAGGAAAAAGTGAGAACACGAGATTCATTCGGTCAAAGATATTGAGAGATTCAGAAGAAGAAATGAGGCTCGAAAGTTCTACGAGCATGTGAAACACGAAGTTTACAAGTGCATAAATCTCGAATCGAGGGCTACAAAAACAAAAGTGGAAACATCATAGTAGAACCGCAGTCAATGCTGACGATATGGAAGGAGCACTTCTGCAGACTGTATAAAGGCGACGAACCGATTTCCGCTGTCAGGCAAGATGACCAATTCAATATAGGTAGACGATGAAAGCCAACAATCTAGTTTCCACGACTTTGATGAAGTAAAATTTGTCATATCTAAGATGAAGTCTAACAAAGCCGCTAGAGCAGATAGCTTAAAGTCCGAGCTTTTCAAACCAACTGGACAAAATTCGGCTAGAAGCATTTACCAATTTGCCTGCAAAATATGATTCGAAAATTCTATTAAAGATGAAAAACTTCGGCAACTATAGAACAATCAGTCTCCTAAAAAATCTTCTCTGCGATAATATGTTAACGTCTAAAGCCCATCGTTAATAACCTGTTTGGTCCTTATCGGTGTGGCCTAAGGCTAGGAAAGTCCACACTCGATCAAATATGCACATTGCGACAGTTCCTGGAAATACCCAAGAACATCAAATCAACACCCATCATAGTTACATCAATTTCAACTCCGAGAAGTATTAAGACATTTCTAGTTTTGGCATTTCTGCCAAACTCGCCCGTTTTTGTAGGATGACAATGGAGATTTCACGCTGCTCGATGAAGGTTTGAAACAACATTACCAAACTTTTTGATGTCAAAAAAGGCTTTAGACAAGGTGATGCTAAAAAACGGTTTTAGCGAAGAGAATAGGATAATTTTAATAGTTTACAATCTCGGAGAAGTCAATAAAATAAATAAATATCATTTTGTAGAAGATTAGTGTTATTAGAATTCTGCATAGTCCTGCATCCATATGTTTACAGTGGTTTTTATGATGACATTTGACGCAACAAATTAATTAACACAGTATGTCAAAAGGCCATTCTAGAATCTCACATCATGTAGAAGTTTGATTTTATGTGACTCAAAAAAACCAAAACAATGGTACACTTAGGCGTTGGAGTACTATTTTTGTATACATCGGGTATTCCAATAGTATCTCGACAACTTTGAATTTAATTTGTGAACTATTCCCTCGAACTGTCATTGTCAATTTATTCATTAAACTCAAAATTTTCATCATGTGAAAGTACAAGAACGAACAATGGCTTTTTCAGCCAAAAATGTTCTACTGAAATTCGGAGCCGGTGACCGCAATTTTATGAGCATCTTTTTTAAGTGACGAAGCGCATTTAACAGTTAACAGGCTTAACAGTTCATCAGTAAATAAAATATGCGTTATTGGGCGTTATACGAAAAATAACAGTTATGCATGCCAATAGAGTTCTTGGGCCGTACAGTTCGTCAAGTTACTGTGAATGATTAACGTTATCGCGCCATGATTACCGACTATATTTGCCCCAAATAGATTTTTTAAAAAAATAAGCTTGATGATCGTTTTATTTCAAGAAACCGGCCAGTCGATTGGCCACCTCGTTCGTTCGATTTAACCCTTCTAGACTATTTTTTTTGAGGTTACGAGTACCTTAAGTCATTGGTTACAAACAGCCGACGTCACGTCGTCCGAATAGTCTAGAGTTAATCTTGAACATGAAATAGCTGACATTTCGGCCGATTTGTGTGGCCGAGCCATCGAAAATGGGCTCCAACAAATCGACCGATGCAAACGTACCCTTGGTGGTCATATGGACGAAGTCGAGCTTTTGACATAAAAAAATGAAAATAGAATGAAATAAATGTTTTAAGATTTTGAAAGCCCCTTAAAAAATGGCGCCTTCTTCAACTATCAAATGTCACCTAAAACATAAATACACCATTGTTTCTATAGATGATTTCCAACTAGCTATGTTGTTCACTTCTTCCTTTAATGTTTCCGCATCACTTCGTCCTATGTCAACTGTGACATAATGAAATTTTAGAATCTCCTCTCACTTAATAACCGTTAGCTTATAATGTTTATTTTACAACACAACACTACAAAACCCAACAAACTCAAAATACAAAAATATAAAATGCTTCTATAATATAATATGTATTAACCTACCCACTACCCACCTACCTATGTTTTTAAAAAAAGGCTATTGAC
Organism: Eupeodes latifasciatus; assembly: GCA_920104205.1. NCBI lineage: Eukaryota > Metazoa > Arthropoda > Insecta > Diptera > Syrphidae > Eupeodes > Eupeodes latifasciatus. The sequence continues at coordinate 183,379,812 of OV049924.1, forward strand.
TTGGTAATTTAAAAGTAGGCTGCTTTATAGGCAACAACAAGATATTTAAAAAAAAAAACTTATAAAACGAGGACATCTCTTATGGAACATACTAACCTAATGTATGTGTATAAACATACGTACAAATGTATATAAGTTATATGTGTTATTCAATCTTAAAATTGATGAAATTTAATAATCTCTTTTTCGAATTTTCAAGCTCTTTTAAAGACAAAAAAGTAACGATTTGTCTTAATCTTTTATCCATAGCCACATACACATACATATGCACATACAAATTACATATTATATTGAAGAAGAAAAGCTAAAAGATAATCCCTGAAGAAGAAGATGGATTTATGAGACTAAATATGAAAAATGATATGACAAACAATTTTCCTTTTCATCCTTTGTGATTCTGATTATATATGTATTTCCAAGATCAAAAATAAGAAAAGATATGTATGTATGTATATGTACAAAACAAGCCTATCAAAGTTCCCAATTTTCAATAAACATAACATAGGTATTGCCAAAAATTTTCCATAAAGTATTTATTAAGTAAATTCGTTGTCAAAACACAACACCAGAACAAAACGGAGACATCATCAGCCCACAATTATTCCTCTTTACACACGTACTCATATTTTACACCTCATCCCAAATATTCCAACCCCCCCACCCCACAACCAAAAACTCAACCCAAAATCGTCTTAATGACTTTTGGGGTATGCAATTGATGTTTAGATCTCAGTCAGTATAAAAGTACCTTGGCAAGTAGTGTGGTATATGTATATGGAAAGTGTTGTAATGTTGTGTGTGCGTATAATTTTGCAAACATTTCAATTCCGGTCCTTCACATAGGTATACCTATAGTCATATATACAGAGCTTCATAAAACCCTTTTTTCCTTATTTCAACAACTATTATATACACAACACCCACATCTTTAGGGTATTCAAAAACAGGAACATCACATAGACATTTACGGGGGCATGGTTAGGTAGGTATAGCCTCGTATACCTAACCTACCTATAATACCTACGACTACGATAGTCGGAAAATTCTACAAAATGTCTTTAAGGAGAGCATGCATCACTACACTAGGGGAATTAGTATTAATATATTGATGGGTTGTATGAAGAGGATTTAATTAAACCAGAGAGATGGTGTGTTTTCAGTAAAAACTATCAATTACACACTAAATCCCTTGATTAATGACAGAGACATTTTAAATTTTATAAATTGATTGACAAAAGCTTCGGTATGTATATTCCGTTTAAGCCAAAGTACGGCTTCTGATATACCAACCGAAGCCAAAACAAGGAGGTATTGAGAGAAGATTCGACGATGGATGGCTACAATCGCAAAAGATTGACATGTCCTTTTCCAAACAAGTCTACAAAAATCTCTTGAGAAGTTGCTGCCAAGTATTGAAAAGTAGTGGCAACATTGCTTAAGAGTCATGAGATATGTCGCCTCGGAAGTCCTAGGCTTCGTCGGAAGATAACAGCGAAACCCCAGGTTTGAAATGCAAAACGGCGCTGATCAGAGGGACCAGAGTTTCCCACGAGCCCTTAGAGCAGAAGAAAGAGGAATATAAGCTTATCAGAAGGACAAAAGCGATCAGCTTGCAATCGAGAAGATAGAGGAATGTCTCAATAAGAAATGTTACCAAAAGGTAAAAATAAAACTTCTCATAAGTGGGTAACAGCCCCAAACTAAAGCTTTTAACCCGCGCCGCCGTTCAGGGGAACATTGTAGTAGAAACGCAGTCTATGATAACAATATGGAAAAATCACTTCTCCAAACTTTATAACGGCGATGGCAAATCGAATTCGGCTGCGACTTAGGGGATGCAGAACGACTTCGACGAAATGAAGATAGCTTCATATACCGAATGTGAAGTCCAACAAAGTTGCTGGAGCTCACGGCAATCCTCAAAAAAGGAGACCCTCTGAACTGTGCCAACTACAAAGTCTTCAGTCTCTTGAATATCGCCTATAAGATGCTTTCTGCTGAATTATGTGAGCGTTTGAGGCCGTTTGTCAAGAACCTGTGAAAGGTCCATGTCAGTGTGGCTTCAGACAAGGAAAGTCTACAATTGCCAAAATATTCAGAATACGAGAGATCTTGTAAACAATTCTGGATCTTTAAATCGATATCCACTATCTTTTCATTGATTTGAAGTATGCTATCATACATGGATAGCATCTATAGGGAAGAGTTTTACAAAGCAATGACAATTTTTGGCATCCCTGTCAAACGTGTCTGTTTGTGCATAATCACAATGAAGAATTCACGCTGATCTTACCAATGCTTTTGATGTCGAAACAGGTTTTAGACAAATCGATGCACTGTCATGCAACTTCTCAACATCGTTCTGGAAAGAATTGTGCAAAACTCAATCGTCAACCCTAGATGCACAATGTTCCAAAGGTCTAACCAATTACTTAGATACGCCGATGATATTGATATAATTGGAAGATAAGATTAAGGCGTGGTGTCAGTGCCGCGTTTTTGAACATTGTGACGGAAGCGGAAAATTGGGTTTAGATAGATAGATAGATAGATAGATAAAAATTTTATTTCCAAGAAATATATACATAGTTAATTTAGTTTTCTTAACTTTAAAATTTAAATTTAATGACAATAACTTATAAAGTTGCCTGTCAGGTAAAGAGTTTTAATAAATTTGTATAATTAGTTTTAGCTTAGCGATTTTTTATGAATACTCATTTATAATTAAACTTCGATAACGTAGTGCATTTCTAAGAAAGTTGTAGAGATTGGTATAATTATGTCCATTGAGGATATTAAGAAAATGATCACGATTAAGATGCTCACTGCCTAGAAACTTCTTTCTATACGTCTTGAATATGGGACAGACTCCTACAAAATGGTATGTATTTTCGGTTGCATCGAGATTACAGATTGTACAAATGCCTACAGATTCTCTGTTGAATGCTCGTGCACATCGAGACCTGAAAACCAAACTAATCATCTCCCGTGAGTTCTGATCATTGAAATAATTTGGAACTTCCACGTATTTAAGGTTGCAGTACTCGTCGTGAAATTGTGATTGTGTAGCTCGTTGTGTGTGTTCTATCCAGTGTTTTTCTCTAAGTTTAGAGCAAACTTCTATGTGCATTTTACTCCACTCAGACTTTGCGGACCAATTGAAAACAATTCCAACTTGATTGAAGATTGTGGACCATTCACTTGCCCAAAATATTTGTTTCCTGATGATAATATTTGACAGTTTACGTGTTAATCTGTTCACAGGAAGAGTGTATATTTTTTGAATGTATCGGAAGTGCAATTCTAGTGTAGTAAGAAAGGCCTTGGGAAGTCCGGTTTCTATATTGATTGCATAGTTGGGTGTGTTATTTGGCAGAAAGAAACATCTTTTTACAAAAAACCTTTGTAGTTTTTCTATTTCAGTATGCTCAGTATAGCCCCAGATTTGTGCACAGTAGTTCATAACTGATCTTGAAACAGCTTCGTATATTTTGTATTTTGAAGATTGCATTATGTTTTTGTTTTTGATGAAATTAGACCAGGTTGCGTTTATTGAATTTTTGGAGATCGCGAGCCTTTCCGATAAATGTTCTGACCAAGACATGTTGTACGTAAGTATAGCACCGAGGTATTTGAATTTATTGGTGATTTTGATTTCCTCATTGTTAAAAAACCATTTTTCTCCAGCTGCACGACGGCCACCATTTCTAAAAATCACTATTTCCGACTTATCTTGATTGACAAGTAGATTCCATTCATTACAGTAGTTTGTAAAGCTGTTGATCATTGCTTGTAAGGCGGCGGGGGTATCAGATAGTAGAACAATATCATCTGCATACATTAACACTTTGATTGATACATCTTCAATTGTTATTCCCCCTGGAAGTACGGAGTCTAGGTCATTTAAAAAAAGGATGAACAATAGAGCACTAAGAACGCATCCTTGTTTAACTCCTTGATTGATAGGGAAAAAACTACTGGCTCCAGTTCCATTCCAAACAGTTGCGCTATTGTTGTTATAGAGAGCTTTAATAATAGAGACCATCTTTAAAGACATTCCAAGAAGTGTTAATTTATAAAACAATGCATCTCTATTAATGTTATCAAATGCGGCTTTTAGGTCTATAAAATATGCATACAGTTTTTTCTTCTGGTTTAATTGCAGCTTTATGAGGCAAGTTAAATTATAAATTTGGTCTACAGTTGAGTAATTCGGTCTGTATGCTGCTTGGAACTCGTTTAAAATTTGGTTTTCTTCGATCCAGGTATTTATGCGTTTTAAAAGGATTGTTGTAAACAATTTATAGATAGTATCCATAAATGATAGACCACGATAATTGTTTGCATCATTTGGATCACCTTTCTTATAGAGAGGGAATATAATAGATTTTTTAAATGACTCTGGAATATTTCCGGTTCTAAAGATATCGTAAAAAAGGTGATAAATTTCATTGATAAGGGCTGGAGTTGCATATTTATAAAACTCTGATGGAATCCCATCGATGCCAGGAGCTTTATTGTCCTTAGCTGAACATATAACAGATTCTACTTCATCTATTTCAATGTCTTTATCTAACAAAGGTATGTATCTATCAAGGGTTGACAGCTCGTATGACGTTTGTAGTTGTGATCTTGAGGTAAAGAGGTTTTGGAAATGAGCTTTGAACTCAATTGCCGTTATATCCGTTTTCGTACAGTTATTACTACCGCGCATTATTTTAGCCAGCTTCCACCAGTCACTCGATGCTGTAACTAATGAAAGTTGCCTCGCAATGTTTTCATAATATTCGCGTTGCTTCGATAGACATAGTTGCTTGTATTTTTTGTTTGATGCTTGATAATTTTTTTTAAACAAATCTATGTTATGTTTCCTATACATTTTCAAATGTTTGAATACTTCTTTTCTCGCGTAAAAACAAGCAGTATCAAACCATGGATTTTTTGGCTCAAAATTTGAAAGTCGTTTATTATTTGCACTGTTTGCACTGTATATGCATTCTTTGATTGCGTGACATCTTGAATCTACTGAGGAATTTGCTATAACTATATTTTTTATTGTTGAATCTAGATTGCAAGTATACGTTGCTTTCTGATTATCGCGCCATTTAAGTCTAGGCAAAAGTTCATTTCTATGATAGTTAGTTATCACTTCTGATGAATTTAATTTAATTATAAGGGGCATATGATCGGAGAAATTCTCACATCCTACAGAAAAGTTATTTATTACGCCAACAGCACCATATGATGGACAACAGTAGTCAATGACTGAGGAGCCTCTATTACTCACAAATGTATATTCACCAGTATTATCTCCATATCCTCTTCCATTCAAGATGAATCCACCTATTTCTTCTACAAATTCGATAAACGAATTACAATTTCGATCATGGATATTGTCTTTGGAAGTTCTGGCTAGTGTGACTTGTGATCCATTTCCAAATTGAATATCAATACTTCCTTTGTTCCCAGTTCTTACATTTATATCTCCCACCAAAATAAAATTATCCAATTGGGTTTCGTAGAAAAAATTTGTTAATTTATCGAAGTCGTTTCTCCAGTGGTTGCAGTTAACGTAAGCTGGTACAATGTTAACCCAAGATCCTCCAAAGTATCCTCTGACGAAAATGGTATCAAGGTGTTTGATGAAACTGAGTTTGTAAGTTGTTTCTAAGCTTTTTTTGTATCCATATAAACAACCACCACTTGCTTGGGTTTAGTGTTAAATGAGGGCAAGACAAAGTCTATACTGTCATCAAGAAAAGACTTTTAACAATGACGTCTTGGACAAAACGTCACCATGGACAGCTACAACTTTTAGGTAGTTGAGGACTTTGTCTAAAAAGGCATCACTTAAATTCAGATAACGACACCAGCGCCGAAATCAAACAGAGAATAAGTCTTGTAAATCGATGGTTATTTGGAATTAGAAGACAATTGAGTGGTAAAGTCGTCTTTTAAGTACTAAAGTCATGGCGTTGAGGCTTGAGAAAGATGAGAATGTCTTAGGATGTTTCAAGAGAAAAATTCTTCTTTGGTCCCGTCTGCATAAATGGAGAGTGAAGGAGAAGATACAACGACAAACTTTACGGGCTGTACAGCGACACTGATCTATTCAAAAGAATAAAAGTCTAACGACTTAGATAGCTGGGTCATGCATGAGAGCCAATGGACATAAACGCTCCATCCCGGAAAAGTTTGAATCCAATCCCAATGGGTGGCCCAGTAGACAAAAATGGCGACTCAGTCCAGTAGGAAAGTAAATAATGTTTTCTAGTTCTTTAAGAGTATGATTAAATTCATCCACTCAGATTGTTTGTAAATATTGAACAAATTAAAATCTAAAAACTTCTGTACCTAACCTTGTTGAACCGAGTGTATAAATGTATTACGATGTCTGTCTATACCAAAATAAAATAAAAACCTACATATACTAAAACTTAATGTTAGATTCTTCAATTAGATTTACTTGAGTACATTTTCAATTCTATTGGAAGGCAATTCTTGCAAAATTTAAACATTTTACAGGCGATATATTTACCTATCTAACCTACGATGTCTAAAAGATAGAAGGTATAAATAAAGAAAAGATACTCTTACTCTACCTACCTACAAGGTATAAATGTATACAAACTTTTCTTCTTTTTTTTTACTTTGTTAATAATATCAGTCTTTTAATGTCAAACCTATTATGTGTATGTTGAAATGTGAATTAAAATCAAGCATCCGAAAACCTTAAATGAATATTTTCTTAATCCTCAATTTAAATTATCAAATTTTTGATTTTCAATATAAAAAATTTAAAGGATTACCATGGATACCTTTTTTATTGTATAGAAAAACGAAAATTTAATTTAATTTAAATTTGATTTAAATTTAAAGAAAATAGAAAGACATACATTTTGAATAGATTTAAATAAAGTTAGTAAATTGTTTTAATTAAGTATGGGTTGGATAGTAGATAATGGAAAAGAAGGTGATAATTGCTTTTTATTGGAGTTAAGTTGGGTTTTAGGATTTAAGATAATAAGATGGCAACGTTTATTCATCTAGCTGTGTTGCAGTGCTAAAAGCATTCCTTTTCCTTAATTACACTTCTATAGAAGTTTCATGAGCTATGGTACATGAGATATTAAAACATTTAGACATGTTATCCTAGAAGATTTCTCTGGCGTTACATGTCAGTTTTTTAAAAATTGACAATTTATTGAGAAAAGGGAAACTTCGTAGAGTTTTTTTTGTACGTAAAGGGTTTTGGAATAAGGACTTGACAACTTTTCTTTAAAATTAAACGCAAACCAATTAAGATGTTCCAAAAACTTTATTATCGGCTTGAAGTGAAATCAAATTTTTGTATGAATGGAACTCTACTTCGATCATATGGCCACTGCGTTGATGTTTGTCGACTGAAACGTCTGCTATTTCGTTTTTAATGTTTACTCTGAGCTCTTCCAACGTCATCGGCTTCATATAACCTAGTCCCAAAGAAAATATTCTAGAGGTGTTAGATCTTACGACCGATCTTCTAATTCGGACCAAAAATATACAATAATCATGGAATGATAATGCTGGGCGTACATAGTAACGTGAAGAACATTATCGTCAACGAGTTATGCCGAGTATATGCTCGACCTGTTAGCTACAGATAGACCATCATTCCCATGGAGCGGTACCTATCCGGATCTTTTGCTAACGGACTCAAGACTGACAATAACTGACACTGTGCGTCAAAGACCAAGAAACTGTTTAAGGACGATCGAGTACGGCAGTGACCACTGTGGACTCGCCGCCGCCGCCGTAATACGGCTTCCAAACTAGCTTCTGGAGTTCGAGGAGTACGTGCCGGTGCACTCTTACAATTATTGTAAGACTCACTGGCCGCACTTCATCAACACCTTAGCGAGAGAACTTCGGTCTAGAAACATATTTCCACTAATCGACAGGAATTTGATAATTCGGGCCGTTAATTCTAGTGACTCGCGTATGTTTCCGCAAATTAACAAGATCTTTAGGAGGAATGATCAGAACGACCTTCTTTGTCTTAAGCTTCAGAGTAAGACAGAGAACAGAGACGTACTTCTGACAGCAGAAATAGATCCAGGAGACGCCGGTTTGGACGATGGCAGAGGCGGTGGGGGCTGCTTTGCAGCAAGTGTACAAGATGAATTCTAGCATTCGCCCTAATCACGACCTGGAGAATAAAACGCTGCAGCACCACTTCTACCTGCGTAACGATATAACGAAGTGGCCACCCGAGAACCTCGGTTTTACTAGGTTCAATGACGAAAACCTGGCAAATGCCATCATCGCCGAGCAAAACGGGACTAATACCCTATTAGTCACGAAGATAGAGCTCCAGCTCATCTTCGATTCATTAAAGAAAAAGAAGTCAGCAGGTGTCGATAGTATATCCAACATTGTACTACGACATAAAGTTCGGAATAAAGCATATTCAGTCCGTTAGAGAACAGCTGTGGTACATCCTCTCCCGAAAAAGGGAAAGGACAGCTCCGATCCGGCGAATCTCCAGTCGATAAGTGTTCTGCCGAGTATCAGTAAGGTATTCGAGAAGGTTATAAATAGAGCTCTGTCCAAGTGGGCTGAGAACAACAAAATAATTCCGGATAATCAGTTCGGCTTTAAGACGGGACATGACACTATTAATGCTGCCTTTAAGCTTGTTTCTGATATCCAGTGGAACAAATCTAAAATGCAATGTACGGGTGCTTGTCTGGTTGACTTGGAGAAGACCTGTCTGGTCTGTATCTAAAGTTAACCAGACTTGGCATAAGTAAACCACTGTTGTATATGCTTTATGACATGCTTAATGATAGATGGTTTGTTGTCAAAATTGGCTATGTAGTTTGGTAGATGTTAATCTACCAATCTTTAATATGAAAAATGGTCTTCAACATTGAGCGGTTAACTCGCCGATCTTGTTCAGCATTTACACCAGTGATCTGATAGCAAGTCTGATTTAGGCAATAGCAATCGCCGACGACCTAATTGCGTACAGAACGTCCCCAAAAATTGAGGTTATCAAGACGCTTTTGCAGGGTGACTTTGGCAAGATTCAGCAATATTGCGATGACTGAAAGTTGAAATTCAACTTTCAGAAATGCGAAACTATTCTGTTCAGGACTCCGCTGTATGGAGCCTCAAGGGATACGAGAAAGAACTGGAAAAATCTAGTGATCGTTGGGCCAAATAGACAACCCTGCGACGTTGTTTTGGACTACACAGAGCACCAGAGTCGGAGTACAAACATTACTGTTCCAATCAGGTTTTATACAACAAAGCCAACATAAAAAGAGTAAATAATTTCTTGTAGGGTAGGGGTCATATTGCGAGAGCGATGTCGTCGACGAACAGCTTAATTTTTGGGGCTTAATACCCCAACAATAAGTAATACGAAAGTGCGTGTTTAAGTGGCAACATTCCGCCCGAAGCTTTCCTCTATTTAGACAATCGAGGGCTGATACAAGATAGAGAGGCGACTCCTTTACAGTCGACACATCCTCGCACAAGACGGAGCCAAGCGCCTTCGGTTCAGTAGGACTGTTTTTGAGAGGGACCGAAGAGATAGGGTGAGGCAGGAGAACCAGTTTTGGTGGCTTCAAATTGAGAATGTCATTTAAAGTTGTCTAGGGCGTTTGGTCTTGGCCGGTTTACATAGGTTTAAGGATTAGGTTAGGGACAGTCAGGGTGGCGTTAAAAAAAAAATAATAAAAAATTCAATAAAATAAAAAAAAATTTAAAAAAAGCCTCAGGGTTGTTCCAGTTTTTAAGTAGTTTTAAGTAATTTTAAGTAGTATTATTGGTTTTGGTTAGTGTTAAGTAGCTTAAGTATTGTAATGGGTTTCGTTTTTTTTATTTTGTTTTAAGTTTTATATAAAATAAAAAATAATTGTTTTTAGGCCGAAAGGCAGTAGTTATAAGATAATGGATTAACTTAGAGCGCCCGCATAGGGCCAGTAAGATATTTTTTAAGTTTTTGAAATTTACGCTAGTTTTTTTAAGAATTTTTGTCTTCAACTGTTATAATTTTGCATGAAGGAAATACTGATTCATAAAGGTAAAATGGATGTTTACTCCAATAACGCATATTTAACTTATTGACGATCCCATGCGCCAAAACTGAACTTCGCTACTTAAGAAAACACGCTCTTAAAATTGTTACCGATTACGAATTTCAGTAGAAAATTATTATAATTTTTAGACGTTTTTCGTTCGTGATAAAAATGTTGAGGTTACTGATTTAATTGACAATGACAATTTGATGATTAGTGAAAGGATGCGTTAACAAATTAAATTCAAAGTTGTCAACTCCCTATTGGAAAATCCTCGCTTGAAATGGATTTGAGTTAAATCTAAAAGCCAAAAAGAGTGTCAAAAGGAGACATAAAATACTCGTGTTTAATTACATTGTACTTAAAAATTCAGTTCTAATGTAAAAAAGTTGATGTTAATTCTTAAATAAGTCTACAAAAAATGTACTTCCTTAAAAAATAATCAACAAAGCAGAGGTTACTAATTAAGTATTCAGATATCACAACACTATTGAGAATTTGTCAAATTATTGACATTTTTTATGGAGTTTCGACATTGATAAAACCAGTACCGCCGCCGTGTCGATTACTTTCGTGACTTTCATTCAAAATCTTGTGCAATTTTTGACAGTTTGTTGGTCAAAAAAAACTGTGTTTTGCAAGAAATTTTGAAATAATGAAATCATGACAGAAAACAGCGATCTCAGTCTGAAAGGTTAGTTAAATAATTTGAGTGTTTTTATTTTTTGGAAAAGCAGAGCAGAAATTTATATAAATAAGAAATAACATCAACCTTGGGCCTATTTCATAAACATTGACAATTGCGACAGTTGAAAGGCCTAAATTTGTAAATTTACAACTTGACAATTGTCAAAATCTGTTTCATAAACAAATTGATAATTTTGAAGAATTGTAGGAAAATACCCGACAATTGTCATCTTTTCGTTTTATAAAGAAATTGTCATGATATTGAGTTGTCAAGTATTTTGAAACAATTTATATAATTGTCATTATTTAATTGACAATTACGACAGGAAACTCAGTTAATTTCAAGTGTTGACAATGAAAAGACCTAAAATGACAAACGATATATTTTCGAGTAAATGTTATAACGATTCTTACTTAGTTAGGTCTCCGTGTAACACGTCATTGGTGCCCTCAGAATTTTAAACAAACAATTATTAATAATGATTTCGAATTTTTATTTGGCCTACAATTGAGTGAAACATTTTTAAAGCACTTATTCTTAGAATGTTATTCATTTTAAAAATGTCTATTTTTATTGTGTTCACATTTTAATAATAAAACACGTTTTAAAAATTAAAATAAGTGCTAGCTTTCTGTCACTTTTATTATCGACAAAATCATCCGAGAAACGACGAAAATTAAAACAAAATGCAAAGGTTTTGTTCCATGTTTCATCGTATTTCGATCATAACACATTTCAAGATTACGCAATGAGATTGCCACGACAAACTTGTCAGTATTTTCTGACTAACCTTTATAACGAGTCTGACAAATTTGTAGAATTGTCACCTGTTAATTTTTTTTTGAAATAGGATAGAGATTTGACTTTTATTTGAGTATCGAAATAAATGTTCGAGTTTTTCATTTTTCATTTGTGTGTGTCATCCGACACACAACGAACTATTACGTTAATTTAAGGCTCAAAATGAACTGTGATATTTTGACAGAATTTTATTTTAATTTATAGTATACGGAAATAGACATAAGCTGTAATAATTGTATGTTATTTTGCAAAAAATTAGTATCAACAAATATAGCGCCATCTGTTGAACGATCAGATCCATAATCTACAATTAAATCCCTTTTATGAAATATTCCTAATATTCTCTTAAACATATTTTTATTAAAATTATCCATTTTATTAAGTTAAAATTAGTTCCTGTCTGAATTTCGTTAATTTCGTTAATTTTTTAAAAATGTTGTCTTAAATTATTTTGAAAAATATCATATTTTTTTAGGAATTCTTCGCTGCAGTTGAATCGAAAGAAAACATGGCTAATATAATCATTTTAACTTATTAAAATTAAGACTCAAAATCTTAATTTTCATTGTCAAGTCTTAGAAATTTTACTGATAACCAGGATTAGGATTTGGTGTTTTAATGTTTTTCACATGAATTGTTAGTAAAAATGCCAAAACTTATTATAAGTTATTATGTATCAAATATTACTCTTATTAAGAAGAACATAAACCCAAAAACATTTTATGATATTATCAAAAATTAATATTATACTTTTCTTACCACAATTAACTTCATCGCTATTATCTGAACAATCAGATTCATGATCGCATAACCAATTTTTGGGAATGCAATGATGATCTTTTTTACATAAAAATTCCTCATGTTCTATACAAGTCATATCTTAAAAAATTGAAAATTTGTTGAAAAATTAAATTTTTTTTAAACAAGAAAAAAAAAACAAAAAATGTTACTTACTGCAAAAATCAGCATCCTCATCAGATCCATCACTGCAATCTTTTTCTTGATCACATCTCCATTTTTTTGGTATACAATTACCATTTTTACATCTAAATTGATCAACACCACAAGTTTGATCTGAAAATAAAAGAAGACAAGCATTTTGATCAGAAAAGTTCGTTTTTTTTTTTTTTTTTTTAAATTAGAACACACTCAAGGGGTTTTGAATACCTTTGTTAATTGGTTTCAACATTGCAAAGACAAGAAAAGATAGAGCGTGGTAAAGCATTCCACATTCGCGTAGTATGGCTTAAGAGCGAATCTCTGTACCTGCTTCACAGTACGGCCAAAGATGGGCTTAAATACAAACTGATGGACATTCCTAGATGCGCGAGTATTGCAGTTAAATTGTTTAAGAGGACTAATGCAACTGGCTATTTTTATCCAAGATGCTCAAGTAAGTTTTTGGCTAGTGCTCCAAAAACTTACTTGAGCCTCTTGGATTGCATTAGAGATAAAAGTTGTATTCAAATTTAGACGTAGAAGTGCTTTGTAGATTTTAGCCATATCAAAAGGAGACACACATTTCTTGCATCGTCTCAGAAAATCTAAACAAGTGATCCACATACCGAGAACATCGTGATTTTCAGTCATGGATAAGTGGAAGTGTACTTCGCCCTAATGATACAAGAAGACATTCCTTATTCCCCATTTTTCAATATAGTGAAGGTCGTAACATTATGAGCTTATCATATTTTGTTGTTGTAGTTCCATATCCAAAGATGAGGGATGTGAGTCTGAAAACGAATATGACAGCTAAGAGTACTATCGGCAGCGAAACAATCAATTGGATTAAAAGTTGCAGACAGGAGATCATTAATAAAAATAAGAAAGAGTGTCGGAAAGAAAACAGAGCTCTGCGGCCGGCGCACAAGTACTTATTTTGTGGTTTTCAGACCTGAATCTACCCAATACTACTTTTCTTCACGCATTTTCGATAAGAGAGTCTGATGTCAAACCCTAACACTTGATTTTGAAATATCAAGCACAATAATCTTACTTTTTCTAAAACGATGTAAAGATTTGTTTCTCTGATTCCCCAGTGGACTTTTTATACTACAAAAGCCGCACTGCCCTCCATTAAGTAGCCTTCAATCTTTGAGATATTTCTTAAACTGATAATTACTTTGAAAAAAAGAAACGTAAGTGTAATCGGTCTATAATTAGAGGGGAAGGAGGATTCTCTTTTTTTGGTAATGGAATGTACAAATGCTTTTTTCAATCCGCTCGGAACGAGACCTGAACAGTAGGATATTTGAAACATTTTACGCGGTGGTTTTGCCAGCGTTGTAGAACACTACTTCAGACCTATACCGGGGTTACCATTCGGGGCCAGCAGATTTGTGAATGTTGAGATCTCTCGCCGCCATAGAACGAGTTCGAAAAAATATTAGAATTGTGGAATGAATACAAGAATTGTATGCCTTTGGGGCATACAACTTGCCTCTTTACCCTTATATACTCCAATCAAACCATACGTTTTCCTAAGGTCCAATAATTTTAACCCTGTTAAGAATAAAAGCTTTCTTTCCCGAAAAAACTTAACTTGCGGTCATATCAACACTGTAGTCAACGTCACTATCGAGGAAGTATAGTGTTACCAGTTAAAGATCATCAAGTAATTATTGAGACTGCCCCAGTTGACTTCCCCGTATTGCCAAACGAATTCAGTTAGCAGGACTTTCTTTAAGTGGTGAGTTTTGACACCGGAAATAAGCTGATACAAAACAATGGTCAGATGTGCCTAAAGGAGATAAAGGGTGGTTAAATTTTAAGGGTAAGTGTGAATTGCGTTCGCTATCGTGAGATGATAACGAACTTCTTAGGGGTCGCATAAGAAGATATGGATGTGGACAATATGTAGTTTCAATAGGACGGTGCCACTTGCCAAACAGCTAGCAAAATTATGGCTCTTTTGCTCGACAAATTGAATGGCAGTGTTATCTTACGTGATGGCGATGTCAGGATCATGTGATTTGACACCGTTGGACTTTTTTCTTTGGGGTTATTTATAAAAAGGGTGTACGTGTACGTTGATACGACAGCAACAATTCAAGAGCTAAAGGATAAGATAATTTGGCACATTAACGGCATAGAACCTTCGGATGCATGTGTGCCGTTGAGGTTTCGGCAGCCTTTTGGCTGAGTAAGGTGGTTAAACTCAACAAATATCTCAGCCGAATGTTGAAGGCAAGAAGAATTGTGTACATTGGATTCGCCGATTAGAAGACGAGGTTAGAAAGGAAGAATTTTTTAAATGGAATTAGACAAAGCATCAAATTCACAAGAATTTGATATTCTGTCTAGCTTTGAGCTTCGATAAAGAAAGACAAAATGAGTTATGTTTGAAGAAAGTATTGGTGCAAAGACCATATTGGTGCAAGACCTGACAAGCAACATCTTTCCAAATGTAAAATTTATTTTAAAACTTTTGTACAAAGTGTCGAGGTTAAGAACAATCCAAGCAAACTTTCCACAGTCGTTATTTATACTATAAAACTGTTGACTTTAAAAAAACCTTCTCAAAGAACTTAGTACACAAAATAGGACTGGTATACGTACTCAATTATAGCTTCTTATCCATTCATCCAGACAAGCACTCTCAGAACCAAATTGTATATATTTTTTGTATCTCTTTTTAGGGAATATTTGCTCCAAATATTAAATCAATCTTAATTTTACGAGATTACAAAAAAAAATAAAATCACCAACATTTAAAATCAAATCCCGAATAACCATTCATTCAAAAAACTATAATATATTGAGGTACCTCAAATCTCACTATTTCAATATGCCCAACAAACTACAAGTTTATAGTCTAGCTAGATAGTTAAATATTTTTGAAAAGGCTCATAATACCAGAAAACTTAACCCTTATAATATATTTTGTATTTATGGGATACCTAACCTCAATTCACTCTATTCTGCAGATACACTTAACTCCTAAGACATATATTTACAAATACAAAAATTATATTTGAAATCTCATAATTTATGGGTTCGCGTAAATAAATTTACTGACGCGATGAAACTGGCACTATTCATGAATATTAAACTTTGGTTTTTATGAAAACACACCCTGAATTTATGTTTGTATGTATATGGAAATGTGTGTATGAATGTTTAACTCTGTGGGGTTTATATCAAATTGAAAGGATAATGTTATTTTTCGACCATGAAATATGAAAGTAATATGCTTTTGGATGCTCCTGGCTCCTGGCTTCTGCTGCTGTTGTTGTTGGAATTCTTGGTATTTTTGATAAAGTTTTTCTGTCGTTCATCTTCTAAGACAAAATTATGTTGAAATTCAAAAATTACGATAGTATAAAGTTTGATTTTATTTTTTGCTTCGTTTAGTTTTTGTTTTGAATATTTAAAATAGATTTATGTACTTTATTTTGCATTAGGTACTCGTATCTCTGGGAATAATAAATTATACTTCGTTCCGAGAATTTTATAGATACTCCTGTATTTTGTTTAGAAATTTTGTTTTTGGTTGTATGTTCATTTTCAAGAATTTATTATTTGCAAATCAATTAATTAATATGAAATTTAAAATAAGTCTTCAGGCTATCGAAAGGTTTTGAGAAGATCGAAAGATATTTTTTTATTTTTAAACTCAGTGATAAGTAGAAAAAAAAGTTTACTAACTCTAAAGTGCCCCTAGTTCACCAGCAGTAAACGATATAAAAGAATGTGGTATTGCTCAAATGGTGCATTTGTGTTCAGTCGATGTCAATTTTAATCGTTGAATGAAAACGTACATTAAGATTGTGAACATATAATCATACAACAAGTTAAGATGCATCTAACTGCACCTTAAACTGAAACGCTTTAACAACGGGACATAACAGAGCTTTCACAAGAGGTTTCATTTTTAACAGTCAGCTAATTGGGCAACTGACACTTTAAAATCTGTCACCGTTTGGCATTTGACAAGTAAAATTTACGCCATTACTAAAAAGTTGCTAAAAATTACTACTATAGTCGCAAAATATTAGCTTTTGAAGGAAGTTAGTTATAAGAATAATAAATCAACACCGTATGCGTCGCAAATGTTCAAAGTGGTCATTTTACATTTCAGGAAAAGGAGAAAGGAGTATTGCAGTCGATCCGTAGACTTCGCGTTTTTCATTGTTAACGACATATCATCCTTCTTATAATAAAACAAACATGAATGGATTTATTTTAAAAAAGACTCGTTTTTTTTAAACTAATATAAAAACTCTCATTGCAAAAGACTATACCCAGAAAAAATAGTAAATTTTCTATAGAATGCAATGCAAACAGAGGTTGGGATGCGCCCTAGCCCATCACATTCGTGCCCGACTATAAATATTTCTAAGTCTTAAAAAATATTTATAACAACATTTCGTTTTAGATCGACAAATTTGAAGTCAATATCGTTCTTTGTTCTTATAATCTTGGAATCGAAAACCATTTGTTATCAGTTTTTAGTTGTTTTTGTAGGTTTTCACGTTTTTTAAACAAAAATTGTCAATTCGATTTTTCTAAAAAATTAACTAATAGTCAACAACAATGCTTTGAATATGATATAAGTTTGATATATACATACATATATCTTTTATTGCTCCCGAGATATTTGAGTCGAAAACCAATATTTTTAAAAATTTTACTAGCATTTTTGTAAGCTTGTATCTATGTTTACTTGTTTGTTTGTTTGTTTGTTTGTTTGTTTGTTTGTTTGTTTGTTTGAACGCGTTATTCATAGAAACTACTAGTCCGATTTGAAAAATTCTTTCAGTGTTAGATAGGCCATTTATTGACTCTACGACTAATACGAGCGGAGCACTAATAAAGAATGTTTCAAAATCCTTTTTTTCCTTTTGAAACGGTTGAACAATTATTGCCGCCTAACAGTTCTTAAAAAAGTCTCCAATAGTGTATGTATATCTTTTTAGTTGGCTCACTGGCGCTACAGTATGGGACTGACTTGGGCCTCAATCCACATGCGACTCCAGCCAGCTCGGTCCCTAACTACCCGTCTCTAGTTTCGCACGCCAAGTTGGTTGTGGTCCTATTTTACATGCGTGCGCCACCTGAGTCTTCCTCTACCGAGCCGTCTTTCGCGATTGTATTCAAAGACCTACCGGGCTGGAACATTGATGTCCGAAGTATTTTTCTCTCGAAGCATCCTAAGACGTTCTAATCGTTCTTTGATAAGGTCCAAACCTTAGCACCACATATAAGAACCTGTATGATGAGTGTTTTATAGATGATGACTTTAGATGCTCGAGAGAAGACTTTACTACTTAACTGCTTTCTAAGTACAAATAAGCAGCGATTTGCCAAAGTTATTCTCCGTTTATTTATAGCCGTGCCTAAGTAGACAAAGTCCTTAACTACCTCAAAGATATACATAGCTGTCCATGGTGACGTTTTGTCGAAGTCCTTTTTTGATGACAACATACACTATGTCTTGCCTTAATTGACCACCAAACCTATCTTCTTCCCTTCTGTCGCAACGCTGACATCACGCTTTGATCTTCTAATTATGTCAATATCATCATCGTATCCGAGTAATTTGATATACCTTTGGAAGATTGTTCCAGAACAATGTTGAAAAAGTCACATGACATTGCCTTGTCTTAAACCTTTTTTGAAATCAAATGCATCGGTGAGATGTTTTCCGACCTTGATAAAGCAGCGTGCATTCTCCATCGTTATTCTGCACAAACAGACATTGCTCTGTAAACTTCTTCCTTATAGATGCAGTCCTACGTGACCTTGAAATCGATAAAAAGATGTGAAAGTATCGGATTGAAGTTCGTTAGTTTTTTTCCAAGATATGCCGTAGTGTAAATACTTCGTCAATATGGTGGACTTTTCTATTATAAAGCCACACTAATATGAGCCTACCAAGTTACTGACCCATGGCTTCAGACGTTAACATAATACGGCAGTAAGGATCTTATAGGTGATGTTTAGAACACTAATGCCTCTGTAGTTGGCGAAATTTAGGTTCTCCTTTCTTAAGGATTGGTCAAACTATACTGAGATTCCACTCATCGTTCATGCTTTTATCCGACTATAGTTTGCAGATAAATTGGTGCATACTTCTTACCAAGTCATCGCCAGCTACTTTGAATAATTCGGCAGCAATTTCGTCAGCTCCAGCAGCTTCGTTGGACTTCTATTTCGATATAGCTATTATCACTATAGCTATTATCACAATCGGATAGGCGGAATTGTTGTTCTGTCGCCTGAATCTAATAGTGCTAACTGCCTTACAGCGGAATTCAATTCGGGGCGTTCTACCCGAACGACGAATATTTTGAAAGTGCACGCTTGAGCGGCTTCATTCCACCAGAGGCATTCCTCTTTTTAGATAGATGCGGTCTGATACAGGATAGATTGGCAGTTCCGTTAATCTACCACGTCAGACGACGAACCGTGGATAGGCGACTCCTGTACAATCGGGACGTCATGGCACAAGGCGGAGCAGAGCTCCTTCGGTTCAGTAGGGCTGTGCCCGAACGGGACCGAACTGATAGGGTGAAGCAGGAGAACCAGTTTTGGTGGCTTCAATCGGCACTTGATAGTGAGTAGTCGGGATGGGGTTTTAAGCCTTGGCCGGCTTACATACTTGTTTTATAGTTTTAGGGTTTAGTTTTAAGTAGAATAGGCATGGTGGCACAAAAAAAAAAAAAAAAAAAAAAAAATACAAAAAAAATACAAAAAATACAAAAAAAATACAAAAAAAAAATAAAAAATAAAAAATAAAAAAAACGTGGAATAAAAAAAAAAAAAAAAAAAATACAAAAAAAAAGACAAAATATGAAAAACAAAAAACGTTAGATAGTTAGATTGGCTGCTGTGGTTGTTCTAGTTTTAAGTAGGTTATACATAGGTAGAATAGGTAGTTTTAGTTAGCTTTAAGTTTTATATTAAGGACCTTATTTTAAGTAGTTTTTAAGTAAAAATAAAAAAGGATATTGACATTAGTTTTTTTAAATTTTCTAATGAATACGAAAATAAATAAAATTGAATTGAAGTTAAAATAGATCTTAGGGCCGAAAGGCATTAGCATTAAGTATTATTGTTTAACTTAGAGTGTCCGTATGGGACCAGTAAGTCAGTTGTAAGTTATGGTTAATTAGGCTAGTTTTATGAATTTTTGTCTAGCTTTAAGATAGATTTAAGATTGAATTAATAAAAATGAATTGAAAAAAAAGACAGCGGAATTCAAATCGTCATCGCCGTTATATATGTAGTTTGGTGAAATAATTTGTCCATTATCTCAAAAACCGTAAGTTTGATCTATACCAAATTAGTATCACGTCATAAAGTATAATTTAAAATTTAATTGAAGTCGCTAGAGTTGTTGGTTTGAAAGATATTTGTGGTCAACTACTTTTACTTTTATGAAGTTGCTATAGTAAAAAAAACAACCTAATCAATATTTTTCAAAATCCTTTCTGCATCTTTTGATGTAGTTAGCTGTAAACAAAATGCGTTTGAAATCTAATCTAATAATCTCTAATAGTTTTTGAGAACACAAGCAATTACAAACATCTCTATAAAAATAAAAACTTTTATTTAGATTCTAGGGACCTTCAAACGTCGAAAAATGCCAACATTTTCAATTCCACAAATCAATACAATTACAATCACTTCAAATGGGAAGTTAAAAATACAGCTCGTATTTCTAAGAAATATCAAAAATAAATGAAATCTAACTTTCAACTGTCAAAAAAAGAATTTTTCAATTTGCAATATCAAAATACCTTGGAAAACATATTCTCAATTTAGAATTTTACCTCAAATATGAATGATTTTTAAATTGTAGGATAATATGCTGCTGCTGTCAGCAAACCATTCGTATATGATTGAAACGTCAAGTTCACAAATTCGAAATTCGGTCTATGTGTATATCTTTCCATTGCCGCTCGAGTTTCAGTGCGTCATCGAAATATATGTAGGTATGTATGTATGTACATTAAGTATTGAACACATTTCAAAACTAAAACTCAATTTTTTTTTAAACCTGAAACAAAATGACGTCGACATTGTATGCGTCACTTCTAGATATGATTTCTTTAAGTAATAAACTTATGACAAATAAAAAATTGGCAGGTTACATATTTCTAAAATTGTAACATTTTAATAAAATAGCAATATAAATAAATTGGTTAAAACAAAAAAAAAAAAACGTACATACATACGTATTTTAATCATCACCATTTTATTTTTAAAAAAAAAGACTTTTTTTCAATTCTCAAGAAATTATACAAATTCAACTTAACGTGATTCTCAAAATACCTTACCTATACAGTATACACACATTTAGGTAATTTTGTAACAATCTTTTGAGTGACAGCCAATTTATCGAACCATGAACAAACTCAATATTTTTTTAACATTATGCGTTTATGTATATTTCGACTTATATACATATGTATGTAGGTATAGGTATCTAATGATTTTGAAAATTGGAATTCTCTAAAATCGAAAAAAAAAAAAATTGAAAATCTGTCACACAGCTTTGAATCTAGTTCCCTGGTCTCTTTAACAAAACCAAAAACGAAAAACCCCACCCTATGCATCACTCTCTAGGAAGCCATTTAGAAATAAAATAAAACTCTATAGTTAATGATGACGAACTCTTGTCACGTTAACCTAATACAATTTGGCTTAAGATAGCATCACGTTCTATTGTCTCCTGACGTTCATTGTCGTCTTCCAGCAACGACGACGTAGTCCTCCTCCTCGTCTTGTAGTCATTTCTAATTTGCTAAGCATTTCACATTTTGTTTTATTATAAAAAGAATAGAAGAAATATTACTTGGACATGACACAAGTAACCACAATATATACAAATCAACATAAAACAAACCTCAAAAATGTGTCACTCTTTGGTCGACATTCAGTCTCAATTAAGTAAAACGCCATCAAAATGCCCAACAGCCCCTATCAAACCAACCCAACCCACTATATCACCATTGGGAACATGGGAACTCTGAGCTCTGAGTTCTGGGTCCTGAGATGAGAATATTTTCCCTCTGCATCTGTATAAACAACTTCATCAGCATCAGAGTTAAAGCTAAGTATTTATAACAAAAGAAATCATGGAAGAAGAAAATGTCAGCAAAAATAAAAACTTTCAGGATTTTCACAACACCGGAAATAGCCCTACTACAACCTATAGAAGCCATCTCATTTTTACAATTGCATACATATAACATATACCTACCTACCAATACATACCAAGAAGCAAAGGGAAGTTTATTTTACTTATTTTCTTCTCGACTTTATGCTTTGTGATTGTGATGGTTTAATAGCGTGGTACTGGCTTCCTTTTGAAGGAAAGAAAATTATAATTTATTGTTGCTTCCTCGGCCCGCGTCGTCGTCGGGGTGACTGTATATGGTGATGTTGTAAACATTTACTTGGACGCCTTAAATGCTATTTCATTTCACGTTCCAACATATTCATTGTTTTTTTGTTTGGTCTTATTATTCTTTTGCGAATTCACCGCCACAAACACCCACACCCACACTGCAGCAGCGTTATTCTGTGCGTGATTACACAAAGGATCTCTCTTTTAGTCATATAACACTTAATTTTTTCATATATGTAGGTTAGGTACCTTACGTTCTACCTTCGTTACGGAGACTTTATATGAGAGACATTCCTTCAAATTACTTATTATACTTGCGCACACATCGACTCAACATCGACTTCGACTTCGACGTCGACATCGACATCGGCATTACAAAACAAGCTCCAACAAAGACATTAGGAAAAAACCGCATTATGGGATCTCCTAGTAATTACATCACGAAAAATAATGAAACTGTCCGACCCGAAACCGAAAATGAAACCTAAACCAAAACCAGTGCACAGGCAAGGCACATACTGATACTGACACCCATTATGGACATGAAAACGCGTTATCCCAGAATTGGATTGGATGCGCATATTAAATGAGAAAAATGCTGTCAGGGTTTGTATCATTATAGTCCTAAAATATTAGGCAGGTACACCTAAATTCTACGTCTACAACATCTAGTCTTAGCATGATCCAGTCAGAGAGGGAATAACTTAATAATGCGCCTATCTTTCTGGCATCAAGAAACAGAAAAAAAGACTTATTCCGAACCTATGCACGATAAACCAAGTAGGATGTGGTGAAAAAGTCACTCAAAGAAAAACAAGTATGCTCGGCTTTGTTATTAGATGTTGGTCAAGCCTTTCACAAGGTTTTGGCAATTTTGACTTGAGTACAACTAGAAAACTTTCCAGGCAGTACTGAGCGTATAAATATTACCAACCAGACCTTTAGAGTACGGTACGACCACAATTACTCAGAATTAAAGAAAATTGAAGCCGGTGGAAGTGCCTTAGGACCAACCTAGTATCTTTTACATGCAAGGGATATTCTAGAGAATATCAATGCTGTCATGGCCACCTTTGCTGATGATACTACAATATTGGTGGCAGATAGATCTTTTATAAAGGCTAAACAAAAATTGCAAAATGCAGTTGATGAAGTAAGTGGTTGGGCTCAAAAATAACATACAACAAAATTGACGCATATAAATTTTACAAAAAAAAAAATAAATAATGTTCAAATTTCTTTGAACAGTACAGAAGCACCTTACTCCAATACTGCTAAATAACTTGGAATGCCTACATCGTGACCTTCAAATTGAAATGGTTACAGAATTGGATAAAAAAAACACGCTGTATCACACAATCAGCTACTTTAAAGTCATACAAACTCCAAAATGGAGGCAGTCTTAAATGTACAAGATACAGACAATGTTCGAAGATTAAAAAGAACCAAGCCTCATGAGCTGATGCTCTAAAAGCTATGGCAAAGTATTATAACTATAAACTTGCACAAAAGTGATCTATAAATTAAGAAAGAAGAAAATAGCATTTCTCGATTTTTCAGAGATTGGGCCTGACTAAACGGTGGTTTTAGTTTTAGTGCAATAAGAGTCGGAAACTACTTGATACCGATTCTTACCGAGTGACTTTAAAGATCCATGGTATAGAAAAAAAAGCTGAACACAACCTGATCTCATTTAAAAGCAACTGATAGAAATCGGTTAACAATTGGGAAATCTTAAAATATGTGGATAGGTTGATTCAATTTTAAATAAAAAAAAAACTAGGGCCCAAAAGACAGCCTTCTGGAACACCATTTCTATAGAAATAGTACTTAGCGTTGGTTTGATATTCTAATAGTTACATAAGATTTCAACTTCCGCTATTTATAATTTTTGGAAAGACTTGAAAAGTAACAATTTCAAAGCTTATACTAAAATTAGTTGAAGTTATTCAAAATTAATTTTATGTCTCAATCTTTCCGTAGAAGACCTCAATTTTCCGTACCTTTTTTATAAAGTTAGCAGTGAGAAATATCGAAAGAGAGATACATTTTAAGAACGATTCCATTCTTTAATTTCATGTGGGTAAAACATTCAGTGAATAAGCAAATCACTCAATATTGCTTCTATATTGGAGAAAAAATCTCTGGAAAGAGTTTAAACTTCTCTGGAATTTGCTGCTCTGTCTGACTTCATCCAAATAATGATCTCCTTGTATCCTCACAATGAAATAGCGATTTCCGGACATTCGGAACGTAGATTTTTGGTGAGAATTTTTTCTGAGTTTAATCATTTTACTCAGCTTTTCAACGAGCTTACTGGAATATCGGACGTTAATGGCCGAGCAGAAAATACTGTGACCATGATAAATACACGGACACTGTCTAATAGGAAAGCATGCCACACAGCAAGGCGTATTCTCAAATGACTTTTGCAGAAGCTGTATGGACGAGGAAGAGGAGGAAACAGTTCTTCACCTTCTCTGTACATGCCCTGCTCTAGCTCAAAAACGCAAGAATTACCTCGGAGAAATTAGCATAATCACCCTCTCACGTTTTGTAAGGGACTCAAACTGGTTTCATTAAGCTTAGGAGGAAGCCTCAAGATTCATGCGGTATCACAATGGACCATTAAACTGGCCTAAGTGTGTCCTATTCCATCACGGCCAGCAACTTTAACCTAACCTAACCTATGATAAATACACAATCAGTGTATTGACGCCCCTAGCCACATCAGGTCATAGTGTCATATCTGTTAATTTGTCATGTTTGACCAATTAAGTTAGGGAAAAAGCTTCAAAGAGAACCGTTTGGCAATACAAGAAATCAAATTGAGACAGTTTCAATTATTTTGTCAGGATTTTATAGTGGTCATTATGCTTCCTCGATAGTGACGCTGACTTTAATACTGATAAGATGACAAGTTTAATTATTTTACCATGGTGGACATATGTATGTATATCAGTTAACAGTATCAGACCTTAGGAAAACTCATGGTCTGATTCGATCTTAAAGCATTTTATTAGGGTTAAGGAAGAAAGTTTCCGTTTTCTGAGGAAAATCGGAAAAAGGTCAAACTTAAAAAAATAATGCAATATCCCAAAGGTAGTTTAATTTGTTGGTCAACTGTAAAAAACATATGAAATTCTTCCTCTACTACGGTTCCTACGCTTATTGTCAATTTCACTTCTTTAGTTAGCTGTTTTGAGAAAGCTTACTTGTTTTTAAGGCATTTTCATGGCTCTTCCATCTCTAAAGTGCGTTATTGATTCTATGGGACCAACCATTTTTTTTTTTGCAAGAGGCCAACAAAATCTTAACTTACATAAATCAACTCTTTAGGACGGTATCCCCGCTATTATTCTGAAGACATGTCCCTCGCCACTCCAGCAAAAACCCTACGGTTTCACAAACTTCACAAAAAAGACGAAGCTTCTTCTTCCTCAAATTATCGACGAAAACACCAACTTCCCTTCTTTCATGGGATCATGGAAATGCTGATCAACTACAGCTCAAAAAATACATTGAAGATCGAAGACTATTTAATGGCCAGCAAAACGGCTTTCGTAGCAACAGGTCCACTGGTGAACTCATAATTCATCTCACAAAACACAAATCTTTACATCGTTTTAGAGGAACTAAGATTATCGCACTTTCAAAAGAATTTGATAAAGTCTAGCATCTTGCTCTCCTATGGAAAATGCGTGCTTTTGGTATTAACGAATCCCTTCTTAGTTGGATTATAAATTTTCTTTTGAAATGTTTGATATAAGCTGTGTTAGACGGCTTCAAGAATCTTTAAACCACAATATAAATACTGGTGTACCCCAGGGCTCTGTTTTATCTCCAACACTTTTTCTTAATTTTATTATTTACCATCTGTCTGCAACTTCTAATACAATTAAGTGTTTCACTGACGGCAGCACTCTTAGCTTTTCATATTCGTTCCCAGACCCAAATCTCACATCCATAGATGTGGACGATAAAATATGATAAGCTCGTTAAATTCCGACCTATAAAACATTGTGCAATGGGGAATAAGAAACTATGTATAATTAACTGCTTTGAAAACCCAACGCTGTCTAGTATTGTTAAAGTCGATATTCTCGATATGCGCATTCCCAACCACATCTTTTACGCGATGTTGCTAATAAAGGTATGTCCTTTGATTTTTCAGAAAAGTAAAAATTTACCAAAAGACTGGTTGGTTGAAGGACAAATGTGAACTCTGACGCGCCGAAGGAATTCTTTAACGTTCAACAGCTACTGATGGAGTTATCATAAACTAAAGAACAAAGTGCGCTCCTGAACGGATACAACATTCAGCATATCTAGCTCCTATAGAACACACCACATAACTGATATCAAAATCGATGAGTCATTAAAGAAAATTTAATTCTAGTCTCATATCTATAGGCCAAAATCCTACTTCAACAATGTGTTGAATCGTTTATGGTTAAAATAAAACCACAAAAAGAAAAGACAAGATACATCGATAGCCACATATAGTCTCATATCTAAAACACTATACAGCATCAGATATCGCTGACATCTATAGCTCTAGCTTCATGTCCCATCTCCCATCTTCCAGCTTTTAGTTCCCAGCTCCCAGGTTATACAAGCTATACAAAGTCTATATCTAGATATACCTATGTTTCTTATTCTTTACACATATATTCGTTTGTAAAATAGCTAGTATCTTTGAGGCCATATCAAGGAGTCGCATCACGTGTGTCGGTAGATGGGTATTTATTCAGCGCATACATGGTTTTTATCTATTTATACATAAAGATACACGTCATGGCGAGGTGCACATTAAAGTTAAAGGTGGCGAATAGGAAAGAGAAGGAGGAGAGTGCTGTATACCCTTCATATATGTTATGCATGAAGTTGAAGGAGGTTGCATCCAGAGATGGTTGCTCTCTTTTTTGTGTACCGAGCTTAAATTTCCCATTAACTTTAACATGAGATGTTTTCTGCTTTTGCCAAAGAAAAAAGGAAAGGAACTGCTAAGGTAAACTCCTCTGCCATATAAAATTGAAGGAGGACAAATGGAAATGTGTTCGGGAAAGTGTTTCAGTTGGTTGGTTGTTTTTTTTTTTATTTAATGCCAAAGGACTCGGCGCTTTTGAAATAGGTATATGAGAATAAGTTTTATGTTCGATAAACCTCTTCTTATAATATCGTTTTGTAAGACTGACAATGGGGAGGGATGCGGGCGTTCGGGAGGAAGTGAGGAATTGGTATAAGGACTTTGAAATTGCTTGAATTGGGCGAAGAAAAATCGATTACAACATTTCTCGCTGATGATGGGTTGTCTGAAGTTTTTTCTCAAGAATTGATCAAGACCAAAGGGACGTTCACGTTATAGTTGTGAGTTGTGTATTTAAAGAAGAAGATGGTTGTAGGCAGGCAATCACTTTGGAATCATTTTTTTTTCTAAAGGAACCTACCTATGCTATGATGCGACAATGCTTTGAAGGAGCTTATCTGCAGCATTCGATGTTGAAGGAGATCAATATACCATGCTATAGCTAGGTTAGGTGGTATAGTTTGTAGAAACTGGGCAAAACTTATATAGATAGACAATTTTGTATACCTATCTTCAAGATGAAGATAAAAGATGTCCTTATAATCGAGAAGAGAGTCAAAAGCTTTTTTGAGATATCTTTACATGTTTGTTTTGAGTGTTCAAGGTTGTGAAGGATTTTTGCAGCCTTTTTGATGTTTTTCGTTGTTATTGTTCTTATTCTTATTTTTCGTTTAATATATTTTTGTAAGTATTCTGCTAAATTGAGATTTAATCAATAGAAAAATTTAAATATTTCATTATGATCGAAGTGACAAGAGTGCGGAATGTGAAGTGTATTATAAAAGTCTTGCGGAATAAATAAAACAGAATTCTCACGAAAGTTACTCTGAAACAAACTTGGTAATATAGAACATTTAAGATTTCTCAGGAACAGCTAGAGTGTTTCAAGGGAAATTATGAAGGACGAAATGAAGTTTCAAATCTAAGCAAGTTCCTAGAAAATGTGTCGCAACGGTGGAGGTCTTCATTCACATGACTGTGATGGTGTATACAAAAAAAAAATACTACAGAGGAAGCCATACGAGTTTTGGAGAGGAAGTTATTGAAAAGGACAAATACTGAAAAGTCTCTAACGTGGTTTCAAAAGACTTTAGACGTTTCCCTTAAAAACAATAAAGACTTTGGACGTTTCCCTTTAAAACAATAAGAACATCTAAAATAATTGCAAAATAACATTCAATCGTCTGTTTTTCTTTTTTTTCCATTGTTGTCAATTTTCTGCATAAATATTTTATTAAAATAATATTAAAATTACGTCTTGAGACTATTCAACTTTTTTTATTCTTCTTCATTTTATTTACCAAAGTTTCAATATTGGATGTTGATGATATTTCTGTATTGTTTCGCGACTAATGTTGCGTGAAACGAGATACATGGTTTAGAATTTTCTTCAAGAATTTTTTTTGTAGCAAAATCCATTTAATTTCGAACTTTGAATCTTTTTTGAGTTTTCTATTTCCTTTACACAGAAAGTATTTTACGCCCCACAAAGTTCTTATGTTGTTCTCGTTTTTGTTTTTGTTTTAATAAAATATTGTCGTTGTTGTCGTCGTGTCGTATCGGTCGGTGGTATAGTGGGTTATCATCGTCGCGTCGCGTCGCCGTTGTGCACGTTTTTATATATCCTTCAAAAGTTGACATCAGTTATATAGCATTAAATTGAAAAGTTTAATGAAAAATTTTCCGTGTTCTTTCCCTACGATTTACACAAATCCCATTCCGTTTAAAAGAAAACAAAATATAATTAATATAAATAAACGCAATATTTTTAGGGAAAATTGCATACCAATGTAGAATTTAAATACAACAAAAAACATACATACATATATACAAAATAATTAATTACAGAACTTTCCTAGGTACATTTCTATATGTTTATCTTTTAAAGGGTGATTCAATTTAAATCAAATAGATCAAGAGCAACAAAAATGTTGAATTAGTTTGGAATCATTTTAAGATATTTTGTTTTATTTAGAAATATAGTTTTGAATTTAAATATCAATGATATTATTAAGTGAGCTAAGAAATAAAGGGTGGTTAAATTTTAAGGGCGAATTTTAATGTGAAAAATACTTAAACGTCAAGTTTTTTTCTGCATTTTATTTGACATTTCATTTGAAGTCTATACCTCAACTCGTTGTCGTGCCCAACAATTGCACCTCTCACGGTACAATTGATTTAAGATCTAAGGCCTGTGAATGGTGTTCAATATCGTGAGATGATAACGAACTTTTTATGGCCGAAATTAGGAGATATGTATGTGGAGGATATGTCGTTTCAAAAGGAAGGTGCCACTTACAACACAGCTAACGAAACAAAATGGCTCTTTTGTGCGACAAATTCAATGACCGTGTTATATCACGTGGTGACAATGTCAATTGGAAGACATGATCATGTGATTTGACACCGTTGGACTTCTTTCTTTGGTGTACCTCGATAAGCCAGCAACAATTCAGCACTAAAGAATGATATAATTCGGCACATTAACCTCAATTATGTCAATTTGGACCGTCGGATGGTAGTGTGCCGCCGAAGTCACGGGGGTCATTTGGCCAATATTTTGTCTTATACATAATTAAACTATACCAATATTATCATAATAAAATGAAATGACAGTAAATTGCTAAAAAAATGTGTTTTATTCGAAATCAACATCGGTCCTTAAAATTTAACCACCCTTTAGGTTGAAAAATAACGAGTGTTTTTTTGAACATGTAGTTTTCAATCTGGCAATTCTTTTTTCGGGTTGGTCTTTTTGACAGATGTCACTTGATTTGCCATTTTATATTGAATAGACTTACTCCTGAAAAACGTTTGCAGATCGTTCAAATTTATTACCAAAAAAAGAGGCTGGGCAACTTCCTATCCGTGCCCGTCTGTCGATTTTTCTGGAAGTTTAACAAGATATTTTTGCAACATTTTGTTTGAGAAAAAGAAAGTTTTAAGTCAATATGTTACTCTGCTGACCATTGCTTAGTTTTCTTGCAGGTTTTCGTGCTTTGTAAAAAAAAAGTTGTCAATTGGATTTTTCTACAAAAATTACTAAAAGTTAAGAAAAATATTTTCCATATGAAAAAATAAATTTGATTTCAATATTTGTGTTTTTTCCGGCGATTTTTAGTTGAAACCCAATTTTTACAAATTTTAGTAGCACTTATTCATTTATTTATTTTTTTTCCCGAGATATTCGAGTCATACATCAGTTCTTAACAATTTTAGATTCTTATTTTTTATAAACAGAAAACTGTCACTTAGATTTTTTTTTCAAAGTTAAGAAATGTTAAAGACAATATTGTCTAAAATAAAATTAGTTTGAAGGATATACCTTTAATTGTTAAGATATTCGAAGAAGATATTCGAGTCAAAATCAATTTTTACCAACTTTTAGAAGTGGTCACACGCTTAACATATAGACGAGTTTTTACTCCCCGCTTAAAAATGTTCTTAAGTGTTCTGTAAAGGAGGCTAGCAAAATTTAAATAACATAAAGTGTATCTTAACCTTAAATGTACACATTTCAAGGGCTAAAATGACAACTTTAGTTATTTAATTATTTTAGAACGCTGTTGTCCAGCAAGGTACATATAGTCTAACTATTTAATTTGGTCGACTCTCTACATATTATGAAAGTATTCCAAGATTCCAACAGTTTTCTAAATATGCCATATTTAAGAGCAAAACACAATAGTTTAGAGGGTTTTTGTTTCTTTCACGCAGAAATGTAAGAAATTGTTTTGAAACGTAGCATTTTTCCAAAAAGAATATATTCCTTTTTGTTGCAATTTCTATTAATGCGAAGAACTCTACAAAAATTCAGGAAACCCAGAAAATGACAAAGAATCTTCTGGTTTTTTTTGACTTAGTTTTTTCGGACTCAATACAAAATAATTTGATCTTGAAAAAGTCAACAAAACTTAAGAGTCAACAAAGCAAAAAGTGTCACTTTTGCTGGTTTTGAGACATTTATATTCTTGAAATTCATTAAATTTTATCATCGACAAGAGCTTGCACTGAAAGAGAAGATTATTTAAATCGGTCGATTAGTTCTTGAGAAAACTTGAAAACAAAATTACGGTTTTATGAGGGTAGCCTTCTGGAGCAATACTAAAATATGTTTTTCTTGTAGAAAGAAGCCGAATTAAGAAAAAAAAAATAAGAGAAAGTTTTAAAAAAATCTATCGGTTAATTTTTGAAAGAAATAGAATTTTTGATTTTAAACCAAAAAGTTGGTATGGGGACTGCTGTTATTTTTCGTATTACAAACGGGGATCGACTTTTTTCGACTTTACTACCATCGTAATGTCATGTTTGATTTGAAATTTTTTACGAATGCAATACTTTTCATATAGTTCATGTATGTCTTAAGTAAAAATCACTTCAATGTTCACTATTTTATGTGCATCAAGAAGAAAAGATTGAATTTCAGGAATTTAAAGGCAATTTTATACAAAATTAACACCCTGAATATGTGCAATTTTTCTTAGAAACAGATTTTAAAAGTTACAAAAATTTTTTAGTTGTTTTTGACAGCTTACCACTTTTTGGTGAATGTCGTTAAATTACTAAAAAATCTTTAGATGAAATCTTTACTTATACAACTTAACAGTACAAACTTTATTGCTCATATGCCCCCCCACTGGATCGTCCATCAAAATTTGATGAAATTGTGCTAAGTTATAAGAATAGGGCTGAATGTCCGACTCATATTATCTTCTTGGTCCAGTCCTCAGTTAAAAGTGGTACTTTGGCGACAAAGTTTCAGGAAGTAAAATACAAATTTTGGTTTCAGAATGAAAAAATAAATAATTCAAAATATAATGGGGGTCATATCCATTAACTCAATACGATTGGTTTTGAATTGAAGGGAGCTCCTACAAAAATACAAACAAATTATCTCCCAGGGGGGGGGGGATATTATGACCATTATCACACTTCGTTATTTCTGTAAATAAATGTATGGCGCTTATAAAATGAATACAAGAGATATGAACATTTTCATTACCACCATATTAAAGTTGGTAAAGAGAAAATTCAACGAAAATAACTATTTTTTTATTTAAACCTTTCACATTTATTTTCATTACCTTTTTTTCATATTCATCATTGTATTTTCTGTTCAATTTATTTATTTTGATATTAAGTTAATATTACATATTGACCTTTTGTATCAACATTCATGTCCATCACTTAAGAGCTTATCTTCAATTGACAGATATTTTATTTTATTTGCGACAAGTTCAATGTATTCCAGGGAATAAAAATGAAATAATTAACATAAATGATAAATGAAAAATTTTAAAAAAAAAACCCACAACAGTGTCTTCAAAAAATTAAATGAAGTTAAATTTCCAATTAAATCAATTCACAGTTTTTCAGATAAAAAATTTTGTCCATGAATTGAAATGAAAACTTATAATAACATTTTATAGAATATAAATATTGGCTAAGCAATTACCGAAACCATCAAAAGGCCTTCAAAGATTATTGAGAGATCTTTTAGAAGGTTATTTTTTATTTGTATCAAATATCCCACAAATGAAAGCTTTAAGAAATTAGTAAATCATATAATTACCGAAATTTATTGACCATTTTATCATGATTAAATGACTTTTCAAGTATGTTATATGAATATGGTTTTAATTCAAATGAGGTAGGAATAATTTATGCTATGAAATACTTCATACGTTTTATACAAATGTCCCACAAATACATTCTTAATAATCCCCGACTTAGTTAAAGCTTTTGATAACCAATAGCTGTGGATAACCAATAGAGCTAAAAATAGTTGACATGACATTAATCATGATTTTCGTTATGCTTACACTTACTTTTGAATATCAGTCAAATGGAATGGGAGCAATTTATATTGAACCTTGAAAAATAATATTATTTAAGAAGGAACGACGCATTTTTATCATTCGATGACTTTTCGAGCGATGAACCTCAAATTTTAATCATTGATTGAATCTTGTCAATGTATTTATTGATCAAGACACATGACTCGTTTAGAACCTTTGAAAACTAGAACTTCCACGAAAACTGCTAGGGAAAGAAAATATAAAGCTTCTGATAATCGGCACATTATTAATCAAGAACTTCAAACCGAAACGAGCTGAATCTAACAGACATTGTTGCACTGCACAAACAAACGCTTCATGGCGATGAATGCGAAGCAGCTCGAAAAGATCTTTTGGACAGCCGAAAGCGTTTTGGAGACATAATAAACAAAAGGCTTTACATCGAAACAAACAAAAATTACAATCATATTTGCCAAAGGAAATAGACTTTGTTTTATAAAACAAGAGCCTTGCAATTGACTCATTGCAGAGACTCAAAGGAATTTTGGAAAACCTTAAGAACCCAGAGTTTAAACTATCTTCCAAAGTGTTAAAAAATAACTTTCAAAAACTTTTTAATCCAAGAAACGATGCATCAATGTTTTATTATGCGATGCTCTTTTTTGAGAACGATATCCTGTATGCTAGTATTTTTGAAGAAGAAGTATGTTAAGCAATAAGTGAACTCAGAGATGGAAAAGCTCGAGGAGTCGATCACGGATCACGGTCGATTTTCTTAAATATGGAACTGTTGAAATCATTCAAAAACTTACCGTGGTATACAAAAATATGCTACAAAGTGGAATCATACCGCATCAGATCAAGAAGTTTCCATAGAAAAGGTTATATTTCTTATATAAACTTTATGTCGTTTTTTCCGATTTCAAGACTGCATTCGATATAATCTATAGGAAAGCCTTGTTTTACAAGCTCTACAGCAAAGGATTGTTAAAAAAGTATGGAAGAGTGATAGAAAACTTGTACGATGGGAATAAAGCGATGGTGAGCTATTTTCATCAAAACACTTGGCCTGCACATCTTTTAAAAGCTTTTAATATGGGTGATGACAGATTACCTAATGTGATTGCGATAAATATTATTCAGAAAAGTCTTTGGTTTGAGAAGTTGAAAAAATTTACAGATTACTATGGAATGTTTTTTATTCTTAACGTTTAAGCCTGCAATGTAGACTCGAATGTATCGCACAAGCAACTTCTTCAGTACCAACGTAAAGCATTCTTAAACATAACCTTTGTGAAAGAAATTATTTTAATATCGATTTCAATCAAAAGATAATATCTGAGGTTTTCAAAATGAGAGTCGAACTAGTACGATTGGACTTTATGTCGCATCGTGAGGATCTGGCGATTATTTGCTCTTCTACTTGAACGTCAAACTTGTCGAGTTGTAGAAGATGAGTAAAGTTGATGATTCCCAGAACTTTCTCCAGATGAGTCCTGAAACTAAATGACGTTCATGTCACTCTACCTTTCCAAAATCATCACCCCCTCCCACATAAACAAGGCATACAAGCCAACGTATATGTCAGCAACTCCCATACCACCTCCCACGATGTAATGGCGAAAAGGCTAGACAGCGTTCCTCTCTCCGGTGCTCCTTCCCACCCAAGGTAACATATCTCAATTGCTGTTTACCGATCCTAATCATTTCCTTTTATATCAGCATGATGTTCTTAACATCAACTGACTCCTTACCCTATCTCTTCCTTACAGGCACCTTTTATCACTATTGGACTGGATCTAAGGTGTTAAAAGAACCGTGGCGATGATCAGTCTAGCTGCGGGCGCAATTCAAAAAAATAGCTCAGAGTATCCGGATACCTGGCGACCTCCGGATTAACTAGCCTATAATGCGAATCTCTGCACAGACGGACCTCTCTTTCTTCGGAACTCGTGGGACCAAATTATGAATATAGACAAAAAAAGAAAAGAAATGATGAGGCCGGTATCTCTTCAAGACCGAGCAGCAGTTTGGCGCTGAAGCCTGTTGCCGTATCTCCTGCGGCCAACACAGTGAAGGGAGCAGTGGTAATCCATGGACCCTCTTCTGCTGTTGGTAGCAACGAGAGTAGTAAGGTAGCGATACCTAATTTCAGTAGTGCCAGGGTTGTGAAGAATGGCCCTACCACTACTACTGAGAGCATATCTGCATTGCAACAATCCAGAAATGGAAGGAGAAACTCTCAAAAAGCATCTATAAACAAAGGTAGCAAGCTGCAAGAATCATTGGTGAATCATTGGAGGCTGGAAGGACACCGCAGCAAACCGCTCGCTTTGAATGGGCAAAGAGTGTTCTTGCTGCAGCACAGTAAAAACTCCACGTCTAAACGAAAAAAGTATCTTGAGGGGGCCATACCAACACGTGTGCACAACATCAGCACTCCCCTCAATCCCATCAAAAAACCCAGTTTCAGTGACGTCACGAAGGGCAAAGTCATGGTAGCGGTCATTGACAGAAGCTGCTCAAGGTTAAGCTCTCAGGTGTCTTTCTAAGCATTTTGAGAGAGCTTCCAGCACCACTTCCTTCCATAAACGATGAGGGTTGGCATCAAGGTCATGCCAAACTCATGGTTTGTGGCGATCAGAGGTCTTGTGACATGTACAACTTGCTGTCATCCGGTTAGGTGAAGTTTGGGCAGGTGCGAAACTCGAGGTTGTTGCTAAGGAAGACATTCCTAGCAGATCTAGAGCCCGCATTTGGATTCCAATCGACGACTCGATCTTCTAAAAAAGTCGACAACAGTCATACCTTAATGGAATGAGGACTACTTAAACATGGTTTTTCTGAGCGAGGACAAACTCTTGGGTTCATCCTCAGACTCAGAAGATCAAAACAAGACCGTGGTGGAGGTTGATCTGCCTAATTATATCCCAAATGCTGCAGTTAGTACAGATTAGTCTCCAACACTCCATAAAGGCCTCGGCCTCACTTCTTCTTCGTCAGGCAAGAAACGGGGAAGACATTGTCCTGATCCAAGAGCCATGGATTGTGAGATCCTGAACTTTAAGCATATGACTGCATACGAGTTTAATAAAATCGATATTTAAATAAAACAAATATAAATTAAGATACATACTTTTGCCTTTTTTCACAAACGTTTATACTTTTATAGAATTAAAAGAATCATGTTCTTTTCTATTTCTTCTTTTTGTTAGAAAACTCTTTTAAACTTTTTTGAGTCACCTTATAAATTTTGCTTATTCTCTGTAGAAATAAAAGTTGTTCCTTTTTTCTAATATATTCAATACTATACTATACATATATGTACGCGTATACCCACTACGTATACTTTTTTTCCGCAAGACTTCACAAAGGGGATTATTTGTTATATTTGTTTCAGGGAATTTTTTAATTTAAGACATTTGTTTGTCATTATCTACAATTTTGTTTTGAAATTGGGAAACATTAAATGGAAGTAATTTAATTTTTCATTGATTGTGTTTTTGAGATTGACTTATAAAATGTAAGGCTCATAAGAATAAGATGTCAAATATAATGTTTTCCAATGCAAGGATTTATGTCGTATCGACCGGTATTTTGGAATTTGTCACTTAAAAAAAAAAAAACTGTCATAGTTTGACAGCTATGACAAGTAAAAATTACATTATTACACAAAAATGCGGTACGTGACGCGCTTCTACAACGCATTACAATTGTTTAAATTTACTTCAAAAATGGTCAAAATCGTTTAGTCAGAGTTCGCAGATTAGTTTTCTGGTCGTGCTATTTCTTTAAAATGTTGGTGATTACAATTGGCCATCGAGGTCTTGTGATTTAACATATTTTTACTTTGTCCTACGGGGCTTTGTTACTTTCAATCACAGATTAGCACCATTTCAAATACTCACACTTTCAAAGACCAAATAAAAATTTGGATCCGGGACAAATATATAATCTATAAGTGCTTACTTTGCCCGCATGTTGTGGTTGCGGAAAATAATTATGTATCCCTATTTACATAATTGATCTAAAATTGTTAGTACGGGGCTACTAGCTTTCTCTTGAAAATGTTATGAAAGTCAGCACCCTTCGTAAATAAATATGTAAATGAGGAGGCGTAAAATTCCGTTGAGAACTGGGGCCTATTGTCTTACAACTCTTAACCATTCCTGTGTGCGAGCAATGTTGTCAGGAATGGAGGGACCTCCTGTTTTTTTAAACCGAATCCGGACGACTCATTTAAGAAGTACTTTTCAAGACTAGAATTACTCTTAAATGATTTCTCAATTCCTCACTAGAGGCAGTACCCGTGAAGAAAAGATGGCACAGGCAGGGATTTAACCCAAGATCTTCGGCATGACAGCCTAACGCACTAGCCATGAGGGTACTTTACTCTAGCACTTTTCGTAACTGAATTTTAATCCGTTAACGAAACTGAAACTACGAATGATCACATTTGTAGACTTTAGGCTACTGTACCCGGACAAAAATTGGTTTCTATAATGTGAGAATGTTCCTGGATGCAAGACGTGAAGGACCAAACAAGCCATATTGCTTCAATTTGAGAGAGAGTCCATGCGGTATAAGAGGTTGTCTTAGGGCTTAGCGAAGTACCTAAAGACTCCTGGGAACTCTCGGGAAGCAGGAATCTCTTGGATATCGGAAATGTAAAATATACGGTAAAATTAAGTTCAGCTGCAGTTCGAAGATAGAATTTGAACAGAATGCCAAAGTATAATATGGACAAGCTAAAGGACTCTACCACTCACCAACAACTGAAGGACCACTTTTTGCAACATAATAAGAGCAATCAGCAGCAAGTGACCCGAAACCATAGAAAACCATTGGAACGGTGTGAAAAGAGTTTTCACTTAAGGTGCTGAAAGAGAATAATACGAGTAAGTAGGCTGGAAGGAATAAACAATAACTGGCTTTCGGTCGATACTTGGACAAAGATCAACGAACGGATGCAGTTAAAATCACATTCAGCAGTTGTTTGAGGTGAAGTAAGCATCGATCTAGAATCCTCCTACCACATGAAGGTGAAAGATGTTCAACGTAGTACAAGACAAGAAAAAGCAGAAAAAGCTGCAAATAGCTGTGACAACAGAACTCTCTTAACGATTACTCGCTGGTGTTAAACGCTCAAAACAACACGCAGTGAAAAATATAGATGGTTCCGTGCTTATATCGGATGAGGTTCAGCTTAGAATGTGGAAGGATAATTTTAAAAATAAATTAGGTGGCGCAACAGTCCATTGAGAACTAGGGCCTAGTGACTTACAACTCTCAACCATTCCTGTGTGCGAGTACTGTTTTCAGGGATGGAGGGCGCCTACAGTTTTGTTTAAACCGAATCCGAACGGCTAATTTGAGAAAGCACTTTTATGACAAGAATTACTCTTGGAGAATTTGTCAATTCCTCGCAAGAGGCAGTACCCGTGAAAAAAACTAGATGACATAGACATAGGATCCGATGTGGATCGTCATCGAACAATGCGGCGAATATCGATCACCACTTCAACTGCTGTTCATCGATTTTGAGAAGGCTTTTCAAAGCTTCAACGGGCAGTTTATCTGGCTAACTTTGCGGAAGAAGGGTATCCTGGATAAGCTTATCTCTAATATCAAGATACCTTATGATGAGTCTTAATGTCACGCCTTACACGGTGGTAGGTTGTGGGAGGAGTTTGAAAGTTTCCAAAGTGGAATCAGATAGGGTTGCATACTCTCACATATTTTTTTCTTGTCGGTGATCAGTGACAGCCTTGACAGGAAACAGAGAAATAAGATGGACGCTGACAACATACTTGAAACATTTAGACTACACAAAAGATCTATGGCTATCTCATAGGATAATAACTTCATCAAATGAAATTAAGGTGGAGATAGAAGCAGAAAACGTTGGACTGAAAATAAAAACTGGAGAAACTTAGATGTTCACCTCCGGATCTTCCCATTCCTTCATTCTCTCTGAAAAACATTGCTCAACAATCAGTACGAAAAGAGGTTTCAGTATCTTAGAAGAATTGTGTCTACTGAAGTTCAAAACAAACAAGACATCGATAGCCGTATCGGGAAATCTAAGGTTGCGTTCGGGATATTATCCAATATTTGGAGCAACAACTCCCATCGCCGGAAATCGCACACGATGACGCTCTGGAGTAGTGACTGTCCTGCTAGGGATCACCCACAACCTTTATAGGTCTAAGGATCTAAGTAAGTAAATATTATTTTAATTCCTATTTTATTTGATTCAATTTTATCCCTAGAAAGATAGTAATTATCAAGGCTCTGAACGTAAAAGGTGTAGTAATTTAATTGGGACGTTTTTGTGTCTTCTTATATACTCGTAGGTATTTTTATGTGAAATAAATTTATATACTTCACAAAATCATCTAAAATCCACTTTATATAGAGTATTAAATTTAAGTAATAAACCATTCAAGTCGAAAATAAGTTTCTAATTCAACTCAAACTTTATATACATAGATCCATGCATACATAAAAGGGATAGTTAAACATTTCTTCAATATAAAATTCATTTGATATTTCTTCGGAATGCTTTTACAACTCTTCTTTACAGAGATAAAATGCCCCTAAAGATGTTGATTAACTTCAGAGAAGAGTAAACTTCTCTTTATACGCCGCGAGCCGCCAGCCAACGCATGGTGCCATGATTAAATAAAAATTGAATAAAAACAATAACAATAAAACATTTTAAACTTGAAAATAATAAAAAATGTATTAAGAGAAAGGGAGCGAAAAATTGAAAAATTGCGTATTATATGAATGTACATATGTACGAGTATATATGTATGTACATAGGACTCGCATTTTTATTTTTTAAAATGCTAAATTAAAGCAAAAATATACAAACAAAATAAATACTAGCTACATACATAAACACCGCCAGAAAAATAAAACAATCACCCGACCCCATATGTAGAGGAAATGCTCCACCACAATAATATATTTGTTTCGGTTTTATTTTTACGCTGCGGATGTTACCATTCATTTCATATACATTATAAAAACTCAAACCACATTGTTTAATAAATATCCGAAGTGAATTTTATTTGTATTTAATTTTTTTATTTGATTTTGCGCCGCACATATAAACGATACGAATATACAAATGTGTGTATATAGATACGAACTATACCACCGCAGTATTTAGTGTTATTGCATACGTGCTTTTGAAGGTACTCGTACTACGTAAAAATGTGATTTTTTAAACGTTTTTGAAATATATGTATGTATGTTGTTTTCGTTTTGAATAGCTTCACTAAGGTGCATAAATTACAAACATGTGTATACATATAGGCACTCGTACATACGTACATTGCTTTCTATATACTGTATTGAAATTGTATTAAAAATAATCAAGGTACTCATGAATACTGAATATGACGATATATATTTTTTCCGAGAATTGAAATACAAACAAAAATACTGGTATTAAAGGATTTATAATTATGACTTTGTTATTTAAATATTCTGCCAACGTAGTGCAACAGCTAGCTCAATTTATTTTAAATTTTTACCAAAAAATTGGTGTATGCAATTTTTTGTCGGACCAAATGATAATAAACATTTTGTTCGTGACAGGTGAACCTATGTACATATGTATGTATGTATTTGTGAATCAAGGTTTAGCTTGTAAAAATAATAATAATTATTAAAAAAAAATTTATAATTGGTTTTCGATCTTGATTTGTGAACATAATTTTCCAATATTTTCATTTTGAATATTGACTACACCATTACTAAAAATGGAACTTAACACGCTTCAAGAACTCAATCAAGAAGGAATCAACGTTGGCGTCTACAGTTCCAGTAAGGTTGAACTACTTAGTGAACCCCTTATAGGGCTCCTACGACATATTCGGAGCCCAGGCCTATAAGGAGCGGTTTATCCGGCTCCCCGTCCTTGGAGTTATACTAAGGATCTGGCCCTCCACTTTGGGGGTTATGCCGTCGGGGTGACTTCCTGACCACGTAAAAAATACCTTAGTTGCGAAGCACAAACAAGCCTCGTATACGGAAGGATTTACTGTTGACAACCCACGCAAACGAAATAAGGACAACGAACTTCGGATCCGTACGTGGAATGTAAGGTCCCTTAACAGACCACGTGCAGCCGAACAATTAGCGGAATCCCTAAATTGCTGCCATCCAAGAAGTGCGATGGGATGGACCGCGCAAATAAAAAACTAAAAGAAGATGTATACTACGGCGGCGAATGCTACCGAGAACAAAGACAGCGTCTATTGCGTGTGGATTTGTTGTTGGAACTAGACTCAGGCAAAAAGTCTTCAGTTTCAACAGTGTGAGCGAGCGCATCACGACAATCCGCATCGAGGCTAAATTCGCCAACATGCCCCAACAGAGGAGAAAGATGAACACACCAAAGACATATTCTTCGAGCTCTTAAACAAGACATATTATGAACAGTGCCCTGGCTATGACATTTAAGTTGTCTTAGGAGATTTTATGGCCAAGCTAGAAAGAGAAGACATCTTTGGTGGCACAATCGGGAGATACAGCCTGTACGACACCGCCTCCGACAACGGATTCAGGCTGATCGATTTCACTGCGGGCGAGACGTTCTGGTTCTGGACGTTCACACATCATGATATCCACAAGGGATGTCACAACAGGAATGAGGTTCGTAAATTTTATCAAAAGGTAAAAAAAAACCTCCCAAGGGTACCAGCCACGAACCGAAGCTTGTAAGGACGACCAGGGGAACATCGTAGTAAAACCGCAGTCTATGTTAAGAAAATGGAAAGACCACTTCTCCAAATTATATAACGGCGATGACGAACGGAATTCCGCTGTAAGGGAGATAGAACCACTCAACCTAGGCGACGCAGATCAACAATTCCGCCTACCCGACCTAGACGAAGTGAAGATAGCTATATCTAAACTGAAGTCAAACAAAGCTGCTGAAGCTGACGGCATCGCTGCCGAATTATTCAAAGCAGCAGGCGATGACTTGGTAGGGAGCATGCACCAACTCATCTGCAAAATATGGTCGAAAAAAAGCAGGCCCGATGAGTAGAATCTCAGCATAGTTTGCCCGATACATAAGAAAGGAGACCCTCTAAATTACGCCAACTACAGAGGCATCAGTCTCCTTAACATTGCGCACATAAGATCCCTTCTTCCGTATTTTGTGAACGTCTGAAGCCGTTCGTTCAACAACCTGATAGGTCCTTATCAGTGTGGCTTCAGACCAGGAAAGTCTACTATCGACCAAATATTCACATTACAGAAGATCGTGGAAAAAGCCCAGGATCTTCAAATCGATACTCACCATCTCTTTATCGATTTTAAAGCCGCGTATGACAGCATCTATAGGGAAGAGCTCTACAGAGCAATGTCTAGTTTTGGCATTACTGTCAAACTTATCCGTTTGACTCGGATACGCAGATGATATTGACATAATTGGAAGATCAAAGCGTGATGTCAGTGGAAAATGGAAACAGCTGGCTAGGGACCGAGCTGGCTGGACACGCCATGAAGCCGTGGCATGATGGTTAGTGCATTGGACTGTTTGCTGCTGTTCTTGTTCCAGTTTAAAGTAGCTTATAGCTAGAATAGGTAGTTTAAGTTAGTTTTAAGTTTTATTTAAGGACCTAATTTTAAGTAGTTTTTAAGTAAAAATAAAAAATGATATTGATATTAGTTTTTTTTCAAATTTTCTAATAAATACAAAAATAAATAAAATTTAATTGAAGTAAAATTAAAAATTAAAATAAAAAGTCATTAGTATTAAGTGTTATAGTTTAACTTAGAGTGTCCGTACGGGACCAGTAAGTTACTTGTAAGTTATGGTTAATTAGGCTAGTTTTGTGAAATTTTGTCTAGCTTTAAGATAGGTTTAAGATTGAAGTAATAAAAATGAATTAAAAAAAAAAAAAGTGCGTTGGACTGTCATGCTAGAGGTCTTAGGTTCGATCCCTGCCTATCCCATCTAAAGTTTTTTTCACGGGTACTGCCTCTTGCGAGGAATTCACAAATTCTCCAAGAGTAATTCTTGTCATGAAAAGTGTTTTCTCAAATAATTAGTCGTTCGGATTCGGCTTAAAACTATAGGTCCCCTCAATTCCTGACAGCATTACTCGCACACAGAAATGGTTGAGAGTCGAAAGTCACTAGGCCCTAGTTCTCAACGGAATGTTGCACCACCTAATTTATTTATTTATAAATGAAGCTGTCTATAATGTTGCAGTGAATGAGGAAGGTTATATAGAGCCATTATTAATTACTTCTTCGTGCCTGAATTGCAAGGTGTTGATGTGAACAACCTTTGGTTGCAACAAGATAGCCCTACATGCCGTACAACCATAAAAACAAGCAATTTAGTGAAGCGCATTATCTTGCGTCGTGAGCTTGTGGCATGGCCTCCAAGTTTAAGCGATTCGACATCGCTGAACTGTTTTTTGTGGGTTTATGTGATTTCGCAGATAAGCCCGAGACGATTTACGCTTTGAAGAGAATAGTGCCAGCGTTATTGCTGACATATGGTGGTTGGTAATTGGGCCTCTCGACTGGAATTTATTTGAGCCACCCGCGGCAGCTCGTTATCATT
The DNA here is from genome assembly GCA_920104205.1 of Eupeodes latifasciatus. Lineage (NCBI taxonomy): Eukaryota > Metazoa > Arthropoda > Insecta > Diptera > Syrphidae > Eupeodes > Eupeodes latifasciatus. The sequence goes on from OV049924.1 coordinate 183,423,212, forward strand.
TGTAAAACAATAATGGCAAATCCTTATCTTTATAATAAAGCTTATAACATTAAATTGTATACGTTTTATTATTCATTTCTTGAAGACCTTACTTTTAAAAAATAAAACCTAATACAATATTTTTGATCTTCAAGACTTTTGATACGCTGCTTAGCAGACATCTTAAAGTAATATGATACGATGATAATGCTGATCAATTTCTATGATGATCTCCAAATCCAGTTTCAACAATACCACAGGAGAGATAAACCGTCACCAAAGTAGCACAGAAAATTAGAAAAAGGATTTAAACGATTCAGCCTGAGAAACTGTAAAAATCCAGTTAAAACTTAGTTGTTTTTAAAGCTTCAGCAATTTATTCTTCTAAGTACTTCTCATAATAAATATTCACCATTAAAGCCAATTTTATAAGTCATAACCAGCTTTCTTCATTTAACCTTTCACTCTTTTTCCAGTAAGGATCTACTTATATCAAGACGCTATGGTAATTATTTCTGAAATTTTTTGATAATTTGAAATCCATTTTTAAAGAAATTTTCATCCATTTAGAGCTTTTAATGCAGAGCTTATGTCATAGCTCTTTATGTGGATAATAGCATCGAATGAAACAGTACGAACTTTTCGTGGGACTTGATTGATGTGTAATATTTTTGCCAACTTCAACATTATTGCCCAAAATTACAAACTCAAAGTTTACCTCATATAAACAAAGGGCAGCACTAGTTATCAATTTAAAAAACCAATTACTTTAAATGAAACAAGATTTCCTGTAAAATTTTGATTTTTGAAAGTTAATTTTTCTTCTGAGGATGCCTTTGCCTACCCGAAAACAAAATCCAATTACCCGATAGCAGAAATATCAAAAGAGAAAAATCCCCCAGGAGAGACCTTATCCCCGACAGTATCGATTATGATTTTCAAGACATTTTCTTGACTTTTCCGTCTTATCAAAACTGACAAGACAAAAAGATTCATAAAGCTTAAATGTTTATAGAAAAAGAATTTATCTCATATTAAATAATGGAAAAAACAGAAACAAACATCTTAAATGCTTCTATTTCGCATAAATAGATTATCATTATAAACTTTGGACATTATAACAACCAAACAAAACATTTTATATATGAATTTAGCTTTCTCGTAATGTTAAGCTCTACAAAACAAAAAAAAAACTCATCTTATAAATTTCTGTCTTCTATATGCGCGAAAAAATAAAAATCGTTCAAGACTGATATCCCAGGAGATTCATGTACTTGTGTTTTTTTTTCTCCTTGCTTTCCATCAGCAAAGCATCTAGAAGATTGCTGATTAAACCCCAAGAACACGTAACCACTATCAGGGTCTCCCTTTTTTGCCATTCTATGTGGTGTACGTATTCATATCTATGGAAGAGCTAGAACGAGGATAGTCAACCCAGAGGATTCATTCACAAACTTTATTATGTTATTCACGAAAGTGTATCATATCGTGAAAGTATCATCTCACTAGTTAGAGTGGAGCAGGAACTCGTCCTCCTACCTACACACAATTACTCATTTGCCAACTTCGCACTTGGTACGGGACCATGGTTGGTCAGGTTTCTACAGCACCAAAAAACTCTTACAGACTTTTCACTACCTAGCTATATGTAGTTCCAAAATGAAAATGGAAGGCAGATTCGAAGGTACATAAGATGAGCATGGGAGATTGGTGGGAGGGGGTAGTTTGCAAAAGGTATATCTAGCAGAAACTCTTTGATGCGGTGCCACTTGCACCTTGATTTATTGCCAACATTAAAATTCCAAACATAGTATATCCTTTCTTCTCGTTTTCTTCCATCCCAGTTTATCATCGGCAGCATGAAAGCTCAGAGACTACAATATATACATACAAGTCGGGTAGATAGGTTTATAGTACGACTTGCCGTAAACTAGAACCAGAGAAAATATATTGTATTTTTGCAATGTCGCGTGTATGAAATATATTATATTGCTGCTGCTCTGCTCTGCTCTGCTCCCAAAAGCTCTAAATGATTGTGGAGCAAGCAGCTGAACATGCAATCCGACAGCTATCTTCTTGTACCAAAAACCTATTACATGGTGTCTTGTCTAGCAATTTGGGATGTAGAAGTTGTCAAAAATCTCCTCGAATTTCATTTCTTAATAAGATTTACATGAGTGTGAGAGTCCTATATTCTGATGTTCTGATGTTCTACCAATAAAATAACGGAACACCATTCTAAGAGCACATACCCTTTGATTCATGTATAAATGTAGATATGCATATAAATCGCAGGTTTATCAGAGTTCCTTCGTTTCTGATGACTGTTTTCAATTTTATATTGTTCACGCTTTTATTTGTTTTATCGTACTTTCGGTGTGTTAAAGAATAGGGTTCGGATTTTGTTAAATTCTTTATTACACCACAATAGATGGAAAACTAATAGAAGCCGACTATTATCGGTGATAGTTGTGAATGAATCTTTTAAGAATAAACAGCAGCGAGTTGCTGGTAGCGTATTATTTGATCTTTGAACAGGCATTTGGGTAAAAGGGATCAAATACTTAAAAGATTGCTACCAGATACCAATTAAACCAATACTATAACTTGAGCTTATGGTAACATTATACGTATAAATGCAACTGGAGCAGTGAAAGCAATGGTTGTTAAAAATTGTCAAATATCTTATAATTTTCGTGAACTTTTGGATCAGGTAATTTGAGATTTTTGTTCCAATTCAGAAAAATTTCACTACTTATGGATCATTCCAACATATAGGGCGACTTTAATCTATCAAATGACATGAACTGTCAAATTCAATTGTAAGAAGATTTTCTAGATATGCAGGTTTCCAGTTTTTTGCCATAAGTTTTAGATAATCGGTTTTTAGTAACGAACAATTGCTTGGACTCTTTATTAATATGGAGGTCAAGTGCATTAAACGTGTGGTTAACAAACCTGAAGACACTCAGATATTAAAATGACAGATGCGAAGTTTTCTACAGTCTTTATCAAACCATTTGTTGCTTGGTAACTTTTACTTTATGCATACTATCTTATATCTAGTTTATTGTGCTAGATGATTGTTGAGCTAATAAGTTGCCTAATTATTAAAGAGCTATGTGTAAAGGGGAGAGGAAAATGGTAAATGATATGGAATTTCGCTGTTACTACAATTGTCAAGTGACCAGAATAGTTGGATACAGCAAGCCTTAAAAATCTTCAAAGCAACTTAACCAACTCCCTGAAATTGTTGCAAAGTAAATCACAGACCGATTCTGACTACTTACAAACTTTTCGACGATCCATTTAGAACACATAGCACGTACATTTCCAAAAAAAATGTACTAAAGATTTGGATTTATTGTTGCAAGTATCACATTTAATATGCCATGGTTGTAGATACCGAAGAGAAAAGTTTTGATATTTAGCAATTCTCGCGTTAAGATCCCTTAGCTTAATCCTTAGCATTTCCGTCCCTCGGGATTGAATTCAATGACCTTCCGGGTTGGGGCGTTGATGTCTATTCGCTCTACATAACCCAATTATTTAAAGTGTTGGACTTTAATTCTTCTGATTAGAACTGTGTCGCAGTACAGCCCGTACAGTTCGTTGATGTATCTTCCACTCTCCATCTATGCTGACAGAACCAAAAATCAACCGGAGATTTTTTTTCTCTTAGCATCTTTAGACGTTATCTTCTTGCTTTGACAAGGTCCAATCCTGAGTGCCATAAATGAGAACTGGGACTTTAGTAGCTACAGAGAGGACCTTATAACTTAATTGCCTTTTAAAGAAGCAGCGATTTGATTTCAGCGCTGGTGTCATTTATAGCGGTGTTCCAATAATATCAATATCATCGGCGCATCCAAATAATTTAACAGAACTTTGAAAAATTATGCCTCTTGTGTTGGCGATTAAGTTTTGAGCAAATTCTTTCAGTACGATGTTGAAGAAGTCGCATGAAAGTACGTAGCCTTGTCTAATACCTTTTTTGACATCAAAAGTATCGGTGAGATCTTTTTCCGACCTTTATAGAGCAGCGTGCATTCTCCATCGTCAATCTGGACAAACGTTTACAAGTTTGCCAAAGATGCCAAAATTAGACATGGTTCAGTTCTTTTCTATAGATACTGTCTTGTGCGGCCTTGAAATCGATGAACAGATGGTGTTGGTTTTATCCAATAAATGTATTTCGATGCCTAGAAGAGACTCTCTTTTATTTCGCGTAACAAATATATTGTTCTCAAATATGCTAATTGCAGTATATCAATGATCTTTGCAGTAATTAATTCCAAAAAGACAGTCCTTAGTTTTTTGTTGTTGCTCCAAAATTGTAAGATACGTTAAACTTCAACTTCTTCACTTTCATTTAGCTATAGAAGCTTCAAACATATCTGTTTTGCATATTGAAATGCATCGATTTCTTTGTCTTAAAAGTGTAGCCACAACAGACTTTTCGTTGGATTTGTGTGACATCATCTCTAGTTACTTTTCCAACAGATCACATTTTTCAGTCAATTTATTGTTGAGTTTGTTGTTAACGTCTTTTAAAAAAACTTATTTCGTTATAAAGTGCCAAAAGGTCGTCTTTTGTTGCAAAATCCTTGTGCTTCTCGTCAAGCGTATCGTTGAAAATAGTTTTTATCCCATCAACCGAAAAAATTCCAACTACAATTGTAAAGGATGGACTTGTCACGTTTTTATTGCCGATGGTACTTTTTTCAGGTGTTCAGGAAGTCTCGTTAAATTTCGTTTTTGGTTCAAAAAAGTTCCGTACAAACGAAATTTGTGTTTTAGTAATTAATTTAATAGTTTTAACAAAAACTGATTTTAAAATAACTCAATTTAACATTTAAAATTAAAAATATACCCAAGAGCTGTGAACAATTTTACACTTCCACTTTGATAGTTGTGTATAAGCGGATCACTTCATAACTGCCGATCATCTCTAATGGAAAAGGCACAACAGTTTAATATTCACTTTTGCTGGGTGCCGGGCCACAGAGACTTTCCAGGAAATTGTAAGGCAGATGAACTCAGCAGAATTGGTACAGTGTAACCCATTTTACCACGCTTGGCTAATGCTGGCATACCAATCACTACATATGTAAACTATGGCTGATACAAAGCGCTATGAAGCAGGCAAACATCAGGGGGAATGACATCACCACGTGTCAAGGTCAAGCTCGAAAATCGGTGTCATAACCGGGAACTGTCTTATAGGAAAGCACGCCAACCGGCTAGGCGTATTCTCAAATGACTTTTGCAGAAGCTATGTATATGGATGAGGATTTATCTCATCTATGCATGCTCTGCTCTAGCTCAAAAAAAGGAAGAATTGCCTAGCAGAATTCTTCTATGACGATCTCAATCATATTACCATAATCAGTTTTTTACACTTCGTAAGAGACTCAAACTGGTTTCATTGACTTTAGTAAAAATCCTCAAGATTCATGCATCACAATGGGCCATTAAACGGGTCCAAGTGTGTTCTACTTTAATCTTACCTAAATTTGACAGTTGAGATATCAATCCAAGGGTTTAGTTATGTAATACGTAGTTCTGAAATTTCGAAATTACAGCACTAAAAATTTGACAGATTTGGATTTAATAAGAGTACCAATACTTTTGACAGCTGTAGATTCAGTTTAAGCCCTTGTACTAGGTCCGCTTCATTCTTTTTATCACATAACGCAATATTTTGAAGAGATTCCCACACTTCTTGACATTTTCTTGGATTTAATCGTTTTTACATTGGAGTGGACCCACAATATATGTATGTAGATATTAAAATTAAATTCAGAGTATAAATAAAGTTTATACAACTTTAGATAGAATTTTAAATTTTTGTTTGAAATAAATGCATTTTAATACGCTTTTCGGTTTTAACCCGATCCATCTAAAGTACAAAGCACCATTGCATAAATACACAGAAATAAAAAAAAAAAATAACTAAATCAAATTTCCTTTCTTTGTTTTTGTGCATTTTATATCCTTATATAGCACTTCCGTCACCTTCACTCTCACTACCGCCTCCACTTCCGCCACCAAAACCACCGAGATAATCTGATTATTTTATACTTCCTATCAACTTCATCACAAACTCTGAGCTCGGAATTCTCGTTTGTCAATAAACAGTGCAGAAAAGTGAATTTTGACGGCAAGCATTCTGTTCGTTTGTCGTTTCAAATTAACGAGTAAATTCAATTTGGTTGTCAACCATCGCATCATCATATATTCACTATTCACAACCACAGATACAACTGCTTTAAAGCTCTCCAAGAAGACGCAAACAAGCAAGATACAACAACAAAAAACTCAAATAATAATAACAAAAGAAATGAAAAATTAATTCTTTTTGTGCATACCTACCATAGCATAGATAGTTTAAAGTTTAAGCTTAGAGGAGACTAAAATTATTCGAAGATGAAAAAGGAATAAGGCACTAATTAAAACACGACGACGCCGACGAACGGTTGAAAGCCAAAATAAAAAATAATAAGACAAAAAATTAAAGCGATTCATGGTTTATAAGAAAATTTACAAAAAAAACTTTAAAACTCTTAATAATCCAATGTAATTTAATTTCGATCCAGACAAACATTTTAATTAAATAAATTAAAAGCATTTTATTTCGAATACGTATACGCCCCGTATAACGATTTCGATACAATTCACAAATCTTTTAAATCCAATTGTTTGAATGCCAATCAAACTGTCTTGACTAATGCTTAGCATCAATATCATTAGAAAAGCCTCCTCCTCCCCGTCTCAAGTGTATCTTAATCTTAAATTAATAATAATACACACCGTTTTCTTAACACAATTACCCCCAATAATATCGCTATCGTCTACATAAGTATATAATATCTATTTCTATACTTATAATAATCCCCTCGCATACTCGTATGTACGCAAATTTGGCCGTATGAGTTTATAATTAAACCAATCTTCTTCTATATCCCATCAGACCGGACCAGAGCCATATCTATTGGTCAATATTGTTTGCTTAGAGCGTATACTAATATGCATCAAGGCTTTGGGTTATCTTTACATACCAAACACTTACATTTGTTTCTTGATAAACCACTAATAGGTAGCACTTATTAATCGATATCCGTTATTCATACAAACTCTAACATTACGAGTATGTACCAAAAAGATGCCCATTCTCAAAACAAGCCTTAACTATTTTGCCAACAACAAGGTTTACTTTACATTGCGATACGACCATATGGTTTAAGTCCAGACAAAGCTTTCGATTTATACCAATTATATGTGCATATATTCCCCCAGTATAATTTGATTGGGATTGGATAACCTTTGCCCAAGTTCACCCACTGTATGTATGTATATGTCTATGTGTTGGAATAGAAATTTTAGTGTGCATACATAGGAATTTCGCAGAAAATTTGCATATTCATGATCAAGAATAAATTTTGTAATATGTAGGAGAGAGAAATGAGTTAGGTATGCATTCAAAAGAGAATTTCAAGATTGTTTTTGAAAGATAATTACTTGGTATAAAGTCGTGACTTTGCGTAAAAAGTTTAAAGGTTAAAGACGTTGATTATTAACTGTTGAATAAAGGCTTCATTGCTAAACAATCAACTGAACTTAGAAGACTTAAAATCCTCAATGTTGCAAAGTAACAGGAATTAATTAACAAATTGCCTTAGAAAAAAATCAGGACTAAAAAGTCTTGCTGTCAGAAAAGCTAGAAAGAAAAGTTAAACATTTTTGGACAACATCTTAATACCCTTAAAACATTGAAGGAATTGTTACAAAGGTGTGTAAATCTTTGTATACTTTGTGGCGTCAATAGTGACAAAAGCAAACTTGAACTTTTTGAGCACACCACTCAAAATCTTAGAAAAAGCTTAATATTTAGGTCTTTATTATTTTAGATAAAAAAAAACTAAGCTAGAAACCCTGTTCTCTTGCAACAAAAGCCATTGGTAACACTGCTCGACAAAATTGGGTTTTTGTTCTGAAACACAAACAAAACAATACTTTTTAAATGAATTAAGTTGTCCTTCATTCGAATCTTATCTCAAATTTAGTCTATCACATCCGTCTTTTAAAACATGTGAATTTAAAAATGCTTAAAACAACCAAAAAATTGAGTTTTTGAGGCTTTGTTAAAGAACGACATATCCCTTAAATTGTATGATGACTTTGAGAAATACAAATCTTTGTCGTCTTGGTAGATACAGTTTAAATATTTCCCAATTTCATAAACAACTTTTATACATTTAACAGGATTTTAAACTGTAAAATGCGATGTTTGGTTTCACAAAGCGTTTTTAAAGTAAACAAGCTTTTAAACACCTTTTAAAACTAAATGCCCATTTTTGGTTTATTAAATTTTAAAAGTGTCATTAAAAGATGAATATGACAGATTGACAGCTGATGTTTTGTTTTGTAAAATTTGTATTCTCAATATTTGGAGATACAGAATGAATAGGTCGACATTGCATTTATAATATCATTTTTATGATTTTAATTTTTAATTAGAATATTAGATTGGTCATCTTCATCAAACGGAGAAGAACAACATGTAGTTATTCGCCGCTCAAGAGTATTCCGCGTTCACAAGAATCCACTTTCATATTTTATTTTTGAAGGACACACGATTTTTGATTTTGAAGAAGTTTACACTGTTGTATTTTGCGATTCTTGTCATTTATTTCAACATAAAATACTTTCTCATTTTTTCTTACGCAATTCGCTTAATAGAAAGAAAAAAGGGGTTTTATTTTTACAGGGTTGTGAAGAGAACTCTATTTTAACAAAAATATCCCTGAACTTTCCCATTTCAAGCTTAGTGGAACTGAAAAAAATTAAAGGCCTGATAAAATTTAAAAAGCTTTTAGAAAAAAGTGCTTTTAGTGTTTGTTTATGAAATCTTAAATAGTTTCTGGAAATTTTCATTAGTTATGAGTATTTACATAGTTGACTTTATATTTTATGAAGTTTTGAGCAAACCTTTAATGTAATACTTTCATAGTTTGTTTACGTTTTAAAGTTATTTTTGTGTGCTTATTTCGTTTTGCGAGCTTTGATTTGAATTACTTGTTCAAGTTTCAAAAGCACCCATTTTTAAATTTATTTTTATAGTTTTAATATATATTTGAACAACGTGATATAACAGAATTGTTTAGAGCGATTCGTTACAAGAACAAAAATTACTTTCAATTCAGTTTGCCTTTTTTCTGTTAAAAACTGTTTTATCACAAATGTTTAAGCGTGTCTTTAAGATTTATTTAAGGACACGTGAATCCTAACAGTTTATGGAAAATTTTCGAAATTTGTATGAACTATAAATATTTCATGTGAATATAGATGAAAAGGGATTACAGATTGGGAAAACCATCACGAATTTATGAATTTAGAAACCCTCAAAAATCTGTGTTTTTTTCGAATTATAAAGAGTTATATCTTAAAAACCTTACGTGATAGAATCGTTTTAAAGTCGGATTTGAATTTAAGGCTATCAAAACCGATTGAAAAAATGCAATTTGATTGCAAGAAATAAAACAGTATAAAAATAGGGTTCTATAAAATATACAAAATTTCACGATTCCTAACGACCTTCACTTGATTTCATGGAATATGACCGAATCTTTAAAGTACGGTACGACCAAAATGACTTGGAACTAAAGACAATTGAAGCGAGTGATTCGCAAGGAAATGCCATTGGACCAGTCTTTTACCTTTCATATATTTATTTTTTTTATTGGAGGCTTAATTCAAGCTATAAGCATAACTTAATAACTAACTTCAATTCGAAAGGAGTTTGAGGTTATAGGTGCTGATGTTGAAATCAAATGAACTTGGATTCGAATTGACCAACCGAAGTATACGGGTCAATGGTTCTTTAAGGCCAAAGAATGAGTGGTGCGTTAGAATTAGAAAAGGCGAAGGTTTCTCAGGTTGCGTGTGTTAGCACTAAAAAAAAATCGAATTATAGAGAGAGGAGCAGTCAACTGAGCCAGAAAGGAGCCGATGTATGAACTATATTTGAGCAATTTCTATACGTTCCTGTAATGAGTTCAGGTTTAACAGACGGGGACAATCACAATTAGGGGGATTTTCACAAAGGATTTTCCCAAGGAAAGGACAAACGTCATGTTAAGCGATCGAGTCACGTAAAGGTTTGGAAAATTCTTTTTATTTCGTCAATGTGAAGTAGAAATAATGAAGATAGCAATGACGGGAACGTGAAGGTCATTTTCTGGCATTTGCTAATGTTGATTTCTAAGCAATTTTTCGTAAACTAGATTGAAAAATTTTAGTGCCCGCGGCATGATGGTTAGTGCGTTGGACTGTCATGTTAGAGGTCTTAGGTTCGATCCCTACCTGTGCCATCTAAAGTTTTTTTTCACGGGTACTGCCTCTTGCGAGGAATTCACAAATTCTCCAAGAGTAATTCTTGTCATGAAAAGTGCTTTCTCAAATTAGCCGTTCGGATTCGGCTTAAAACAGTAGGTCCTGACAACATTAGGTACTCGCGCACAGGAATGGTTGAGAATTGTAAGTCACTAGGCCCTAGTTCTCAAAGGACTGTTCCGCCACCTAATTTATTTTTAGATTGAAAAATTGTCTTCATGTTTTGCAATGATTTTGAAAGATTTCGCATCATCAGCGTAAAGGGATATTTGACAATTTTTAATAACCATGTTAATTTCATGTAAGGATGAAGAGGAGAAGGCCTAAATGACTACCTTGGGGAACACCAGAAGTAGCTAGTACAGGATTGGAACGAGCTGATTTAAATCGGAAATAATATTCACGATCGTCAGGGTAAGAAGTAATATATTTCAGGAAAAGAGGTCAGTGAAGACCATATCAACTTCATTCCCGTTTCTTAAGGCTCTTTGAGTTAATAAAACGAACTCTACAAGATTTGTGTCTATCTATTTTTTTAAGAAACTGTACTGTACTCTACAAGATTTGTGGTGGAAAATCTATTTTTTTAAGAAACCGTGCTGTGCTGGGGTAGCTACAGATCTGCAACGCAAGCTGAGGAGTTCATATAGAATGCTTTCAAAATGTTGGGGATATGATAAAGTTTAGCAATTAGTCGATAGATTATAAACTCCCATTTCGGTCCTTCTTGTGAATTGGAGTGAGAAAAAGAACATTTTGTTGGTAAAATGGCAGGAAGACCAATAGATATCAACGTTATCATGGCCACCTTTGTTGATTATACTGCAATATTGGTTTCCGTTGCAACAGCTACACAAACATTTCAAAATGCTGGAAAGGAAACAGAATACAATCTGTAGGAGCAATGTGGTAGCCTTGTCGTTGTTCTGATCAGCGTTTTCTGAATCTACCAAGTGTAAAGGTATTGTATTTAGTTGAATATTATCAACTTATCATTTATACCAAATGAAAAATATTTAAAAAATAAAATATTTCATCACATGTTAAGTTTGCCTTTTTGTTCTACAAATTGATTCTTAAAACACTGAAAAGTAAATTTATCTAGTCTTAAAAAAGGACTTCAGGTTTTTTTTTAAATTTAAATATCTGTTTTTTTTTTTCGTCCTTTTCTTAATGAAACTAATACAGCTTGTCCTTTTCATAAAAGGTTAAAAACATTTTAAAAATGTATGAAGTTCTTCAATTGTGTGTGTTTGATATGATGATAGTTCCTGCAGTTGGCGAGATAGAAGCAAAAATGTAAGGTTCACTTAATGCAAACTAAATTTTCCCAGAGTGAACTATGAACTTTTTGATATGTACTCGTTTATATTTCCATAACCATCTACATACGTATACCTAGCTATTCCATTATTCTGGGTCTGCATATTAAATTTAATCCTTGAGCTTTGCCCTCAAACTGTGTATGTTTTTTTTTTCCAAAATTGAATAGCACCTATAATTTGGTTCACATACACAGCCTTATAAAACCTCCTGATGGCTTTCGAGGTTGGCACTGATTTTTGTCGTATCCCCCAATCCAATCGCAATGTTTGTTCGAAAATAGGTTTTTTATATTTTTAATTCATTATTTATTAAAAATAACAAAAGCTTACCTACTTTATATACGTACATCGGGGTGCGGTACGTACCTACAAGGCATGCAGAGATGAAAATGAACCTTTTGTTTTTTTTTGTATCAAAACCAGCGGTAGATCTTCGATATAAAAAGCAAAAATAAGGGTTTGGTTTGATTTCTACTCCATGTCCAAAGGTCCAAGGATCCGCAGGCTTTTCTCTTTTTTTATCAAAGTCAATAAATGGAAATTTCTTTCGGGCTAAATTCAATGTTTTCTTCAGTTTTTACTTTTTTTTTTATTTTACTGGTGGATCTGAGGGTCGAGAGTTGGAAAGGGGCCAATCCTTTGAACTTTACTCCTCTAAAGATTAATAATAAATATACGTACACAGTTGAAAAGAAAGGAAATATTCGGTTTAATATCAAAAGGAAAACAAATAAAAGGAATTCTCAACTTTCAGAAATGTGTCTTATTTTGTTCTTTTCTTATTTTACTTACAAAAAACTCACAGGTAGATGAATATTGGGTAAGTTTTGTTTTTTACATTGAATGTAATGATTATTAAGTAAATTTTATTCCCAGACATCAGAAAGGTAGATGTTTGGAATCTTTCTATCAACACACAAAAAGAAAAAACAATTCATTATCAATTCATAAAATTTGTCTTTACAGTCACTTAAAAAAAGTGAAAAGTTTTTCAATGCCATTTAAAACCATAACATATTTTCTGAACCAAGCAGGAAAGGATCGAGTCGTAGAGGTATGGGTTTCGAACCAGTGGAGGCATCATATCATTTATTATGATGTTTTGAAGAACTTAATACCATTTTTAGTAGACTCGTAGAAAAAACAAATTTAATCAAATCTGTGAGTTTGAGAATGATTAGAGGATTTAAATAAAGTTTGAAAATGTAAATACGACTACTTTCACCTTGAGTGATGAAATTTTGCTGAACAACATTTTTTTGTAATACGTTGTTATTTTATTTAATTTGTATAGACCTTAAGTTGTTAACAGTCAATTTATTTTTAAGATTACGGTTGCAAACACTATACAACATACTTTGTAGAAGATACTGGATGTAACGGGTTATCAATTTTGCGGTTTCAAAAGTAAAGGACTGGAATTCGACATTTGTCAAATTAAGTTTTTCGACCAATTTTGTTTTTAAGTTGAAAGTCTGACATTTACAAAAATTTATCGCTTAACTATCGCACAACACATACAAATTATTAAAACCTACTATTAAAATGGGGATTCTGCCACAGTTACATATCGTATTTTAAGAGGAGATTATGGTTTATATACCTAATTGTCCAACTACGCAAAAATTGTCAAAATTGTGAAGACACTTAAAAAAAACTGGATTGGTTACAGGTATTGTAAGGCCTGTGCATCATCGTTTAGCTCGTACCACTGAAAATATCGCTGCTGTAAGTGAAAGTCTTGCCGAAGAGCCGAATGTGTCGATTCCACGTCGCGTCGTTCTCAGAAACTAGGACTGTTTTACGGCATATTATGGCGTATTTTGCATTTCGATCTACACCTACATCAATATAATGTCCAGCTCACACAACAACTGAAGCTAGCCGACCGTTCACAACGTCGGAGATACGTCCAATGAGTGCTTGAACAACAATAAGTTGTGGACAGCGATTTTTCGAACTAAATTTTCTTCAGCGACGAAGCACATTTCTCACTTGGTGGATATTTTAATAAACAGAATTGTCGTATTTGGGGTTCTGAGAATCATCAAGTACCTAATTAAAGAGAGGCCATGACATCCACAAAAAGTCACTGTTTAGTGCGCTCTTTGGCCCGGCGGAGGTGTGATTGGACCTACCTTACTTCTTCAAAAACGACGATGGAACGACTGTCACCGTCAATTCGGAGCGTTATGGTCATATGATAACCGAAATTTTTTGCCTGCTATTAAAAAATACGACTTGGAAATAATGTGGTTTCAAAGAGACGGTGCCACAAAACTCGAGCAAATATGGATTTATTGCAAGAAACATTTCCTGGCCGTGGTGATATCAACTGGTCACCAAGATCATGCGATTTGACACCGCTGGGGCTGCGCGAAAGACCGTGTTTATGCCTGCCAGCCATTTAAGTGCTTAATCTTTGAACTCTAGACACATTACAAACCAACATAACATATAAAGACGATAACGAATCGAATTCTCCCTTACAGCGAGAAAGCACCATTCAACCTAGGCGACGAAGTAGAACAACAATCCTAACCACCCGACCTCGACGAAATTAATATATAGCTAAATCGAATCTGAAGTCCAACCAAGCTAAATGCAGCTGCCGAATTATTTAAAGCAGCAGGCGAAGACTTCATAAGGCGCATGCACCAAATTATCTGAAAAATATGGTCAGAAGAAAGCATACCCGATAAGTAAATTTCAGCATAGTTTTCCCAATACTCAAGAAAGAATACTCTCTGAACTGCGCCAACTACAGACGCATCAATCTGCTGAACATCCTTTCTGCCGTATTATGTGAACGTCTGAAGGCCTTCGTCAACAACCTGATAGGAACATATCAATGCGGTTTCAGACCAGGAAAGTCCACTATTGACCAATTATTCACATTACGGCAGATCTTTTAAAAACCCCAGGAACTTCAAATCGAGTCCTACCATCTATTCACGATTTCAAGGTCGCCGCCGCATCTATATAGAAGAGTTTTACAAAGCAATTTCTAGATTCGGCATCCCTGTAAAATGTGTCTGTTTGTGCAGAATGACGATGTAGAATGCATGTGCTCTTTCAAGATCAGTCGGAAAAGATCTCACCAATGCTTTTGATGTCAAAAAAGGTATAAGAAAAGGCAATGCACAGTCATGCGACTTCTTGAATATCATACTGAAAAGAATTGTGCAAAACTCACTCATCAACACTAAAGGAACAATCTTCCAAATTTGTTGTCCAATTACTCAGAAACGCCGAGGATATTGACATAATTGGAAGTTAAAAGTGTGATGCCAGTGGCGTGTTTTTGAGCATTGTGACGGAAAAGGAGAATATAGGCTTAGTAGTCATTGGTCAATGAGGGCAAGACTAAGTATATGTTGTCATCAAAAGTGGACTTTAAACGAAAACGTCTTAAACAAAACGTCACCATGGACTGCTATAACTTTAAGGGCAGTTGAGGACTTTGTCTAAATAGGCACCGCTATAAATTCAGACAACAACACCAGCAGTGCTGAAATCAAACGGAGAATAACTCTCGCAAATCACTACTTCTTTGGACTTAGAAGGCAATTAAGTAGTAAAGTCCTCTCTCGAGCACTTAAAGTCACCATCTCTAAGACACTCACTATCTCGGTTCTCATTTATGGCGCTGAAGCTTGGACTTTTTCAATCAAGGTGAAAACGAAGAACGAAGATGCTTCTAGGGAAAAATTCTTCGGGTGATTTTTGATACCGTCTGCATAGTGCATAGATAGAGTTGAGGAGAAGATACAACGTCGAACTGTACGGGCTGTACAGCGGCACTAATCTGATCAAAGGAATAAAAGTCCATCGACTTAGAATTCTGGCTCATGTAGAGCGAATAGACATAAACGCTCCAGCTCGGAAAGAGGTCGAATCAAATTACGAGGGACGGCGCGGCGTAGTAGAAGAAATCGTGACTCAAATGGCGTGAATCTGGAGGCAGCTAATCCCAGCTGGCTAGAGACGCAGGTCCGTTCCTGACTGTAGCGTCATCTTAATTAAGTAAGTAATTTCAAACAAAATTGTAAGAAAATTTACGATATTCAGACCAGAACTAATTTTAACTTAGTAAAATGTGCAATTTTAAAGAGGATCTTTTTGAGAGAATATCGGGAATAATTTTTATTTAATTTGTTTTCATGTTTTTTATTTTGTAGATTGAATTTAATGAAATAAGAACTTTATAAAAGAGGTTCGTTCGTAAATTGTGAACTAACTATGCCTAGAGCTTAGCGTGCAACAGATGGCACTATATTTGTAAGTGTCAAAAAATATAGCGCCATTTTCTTTTTCAAGAAAACAAACAGCTTTGTGTCGTCTTCTCATTAGAAAAACTTACTAGCAATTAAATTAGCAAACATTAGTTAAAATAAATTGAAAAGAAATTCTTTCAAAATATCAGAGTTCATCTTGAGTTTTTGGACACTGCTAGACGAACACACCCAACAAACCTCAAGGAGCTATCAAACGTACCTACATACATTTAAAATTGAAAAACTCGACAGTTGATTTCGATACCCTCTATTCGCAGCAGCACTCCCTTTACTTCTTTTGTTTTATTTGTTAATCATATACATTTCTACTATACTACCGATGGCTTTTCCAAAAAAAAAACACTCCTATCATTTGAGTAAATACAATTTGAATACAGAATGTATCGCAGTGTACGTTGGTTTTTTACTTTACTACTTTCAAAGCCGAAAAATGAATTAACCTTTGGAACATCAGCTTATAAAGCCGGTCATTCTTTGTGTGCATTCAAATCAGCGCTGTTGAGAAGTATTGTATAGTCTTAAAAAAGCAAATATTGAATTCAACTAAAAAGTTGCTTTCAATTGTTTTCTTTTCATTTAACAAAAAATCTGCTTAAGCCTGTTTCTGTCATTCAGATAAGTGTGTTCTACATACGAAAGTCTCTTATTTTATTTGTTTAACTTCTGAACCAAGGCATAATTTATGTTCCCTTCAATATTTGACATCTTTTGTCTGCTTTCACTCAGTTTTATTTTATTTCAATAGATTTTATTTTTAAATAAAACTACATTTGGCACCACTGAAATACCTTCACAATATGCACCTAAGCTTCATGAAGGTCACCAAAAAAAAGCATAAAACCATAATAGTAGAGTTGAAAAAGTGATAAGAGCTCCACTGTTGACCTTCTCAAGAGAGACTATAAGTTAACCTTAAAAATTGTTTTGTATAAATATGGTATAGTATTTTTTTTTTAAATATGGACTCTAAACAATATGATATGCTTATGTTGTGTTGTTTTTGTTTTTATTTTGTATGTTTTGTTCTTTATAGACCCATCAAAACATAGAAGTACATATAAAAATTGTATATGTACATATATGCTGTTATACTGAACTGACCTAGATTAATTTGTTTACTTTTTTCTTGTAGTATTATTTAAAAATGATATCATTTTTGTAGGGAAAAACACTAGAACCAAGTACGTTGCACTACAATTTTGAGAATGGAATATAATGATGAGTTGGGGTAGATTTGATATAAGAAATCATGAAGTTGATATGAAAAAGATAAAAGACACTGATTACTTACTTGTTCAGTTAGTGATGTGACTTAACTACAATATAAATGTTCGAGAAACTGATTTTACAAAAGCAGTTGTTATTTGGGAAAATTCTCATTAAAAACGTTAAAACAAAAGGATGGCAAGTTTGAAAAAGGAATAATATGAAATTGGGATGTGTATTGACACGGTGTATTAAGGAAAGTTAAAACTTTTAAAAAAATTAAGCGGTACACAAATATAATCATTTATTAATTTCAGTTTTTTGAACTTTTTTCATCAATTTCTCAACTTTTGTTTGTAATTTGAACTTACATTAAACATAAGCAGTAAACCAATTCAGCACAAGAATATCAATTTCAAAAATTTTTTCCCAATACGAAGACAGTGCCACATCATCAAAAAAGCAACTTCAATAATATAAACTATCTTCCTCACGACATAATCATTTTAACAGAAACTTGGCCAAAAAAAAATACCTTGGATACGGAACTCTTCGGTTCGAATTATCAAGTGAACAGACTTAACAGACATCGCTTAAACTATGTTAACACTGTAGGAGGTAAAAAATTGCTTGCCGTCAAAAACTTGTACTTTGGCTGACGACTTCAACCAATCTGAAGAAGAAATGATATGCATAAAAGTTAGAAAAAAGGTAAAAGTTAAAAAAGAAACAGGATTGCTATACATCGTCTCAACATATACAACTTTAAGCTCTCCTAACAATGTTTATTACAACTTGTATGAACTGCTGAACGGATGAGGCCTATCTATCTATCTCCTGCTAAGTTGTCTTCTACCAACGAATTCTTGACAATTAATAGTCTTGCCTCATGTGGACTAAGCCGTTTTAATAGAATTGTCAACAACTTTAATAATATATTGGATCTTATTTTCTTCTCAGAAACACTTAATGATACCATTGCGGTATATCCAGCCAATAAACTTTTGATCGAAGAAGACCGACATCACCCAGTGTAAGACTTATCTATCACTTTACATAAATTCGTCACATATTCCTTAAGTGATCTCAATCATGTTTTCAAATTTTTCCATAGATGTTTTCGAAGTGAGGAACTCCTCCGAAATCTCAGAATTATTGGTCCATACGGAAAACTTTCTAAATGCAATCTTTTGGTCTCTAAATACGATATCGTTAACAAAGTTTCAGAGCTTGACGTTTTCTATAACCCTGGTCCAGATGGTGTGTCTCCTATTTATCCTATCCTCTTCAAATTCTTTTCAAGAATCCCTTAGATCCTCAATTTTTCCGGAACTTTGGAAAAGTTCTTACATAACGCTAATGTATGAAAATAGTAGGAAAAAAAATTAAATATAACACTATTGTTCCATTGAAAAACATTCCATTATTCCCAAGCTATTTAAATCCATATTAGTTTTAAAGTTTTGAGTTATAAATCAACATGGCTTTGTTCAAAATAAGTCAAAATTTACCAATCTTCTTTATTTTAGATCTTTTTGTCTCGATGCATTCGAAAAACGAAAACAATCTTTATAGACATTGATAAATTGTGTCAAAAGACATAACCTACCAAATTGAAGGCCCTAGGTTTTAACGAAAAGTTCATGATGTGGATTCCTTCTAAGTTATATAACATATCGTATATCGTCATATTTAGGAATGCGCGGCCATCACAATTTTACACCAATTTTGGCGTACAACAAGGAAGCCACTTAGGACCTATACTATTAATTTTGTATGCAAACGATTTATTTTCGATTTTAAAAGACTCGTCCGCTTTAATTTATGCTAATGACATACAAAATTTTCAAATGTATAAAGGGTTTTTTAATAAGGGGGGTAGATGTTGAAATGGAATAAAACAAGCTGTGTGTGAGGTATTAACAAAATTACTTTTTCTTCTTTCTTACGGTGGTACGGATCCGAGTGGTCCAAATTTCAATGACTCTTCCGCATAGATCCGGCTGAATTTAAGCGATGGCCTGTGTTATGTTCACCTTTTAGGCAACGGTCGATTGTGATTTATTTGCATGGACCTGCGACTTCAAGAAACCCCACAGGAAAAATTCTAGCGGGGTCAAATGGCATTACCTTGGTGGCCAAATCACATCACCCCTGCGAGAGATAACCTTACCCTCAAATCGTTAATGCAATCAAATCGTAGCGCCACCATCCTGCTGGAACATGTCGTCTAGGTCGATATGGTTTAATTTGGGCCATAAGAAATTAGTTATCATCGTTATGTAGCGCTCGCTGTTGACGGTGACCGCCTCACTAACGTCGTTTTCAAAAAAGTGCGGACCAATTACGCCACCGCGCCGGCCCAAAATCCACACCAAACGGTAACTTTTTGAACGGTAACTTTTGTACGGCAATATTCGCTTGTTAACACAGCTATTCATCAAAAAATGCTCCTCGTCACTAAAGATGATTTTTCGGCCAAAATTGGGGTCTTCTTCCAAACGATTCGAAGCCCTGTCAGCGAACAAACAGCGTTGTCTTTGGTGATGAACTTTGAGCTACTGGGTCAGTTGGATCTTGCGCGGGTGTGGGCCCAAGTCCCGACGCAAAATTCGCCAAGTTGAAGTCTGCGAAAGGCCGAGTTCTTGTGCACGGCGAGAAAAAGACTGCCTCGGGTTCTGCTGTATACTTACACGGACCGCGGCGATGTTCTCGGCCGATTTTGTTGATTGCTTGAGGGGCCACCATACCACGTCTACCGTAAAATGGGCGCAATGCGTGCAACGTTTGCGTTAACGAACACTCATTTTGATAATAAAGTTTTATGATTTGGCATAAACAACGGAATAATAAACAAAAGATTTGACAGATGTCAACAAAACGAAATGGCCGCCACGGGGCGCCAAAATCTACCCACGCTAATTGAAAAACTCTTTATATTGACGACTGCTTACGTCTGAAGAATGATCTTTGTAGTTTTTATGTCAATTATTATGAATTAGAATTCTCTTAATTGACTAAATTCTCTGTTTTCTCTTACCTATGTATTAAAACAAACTTTTACAAATCATAACACAGAGAGTACATTCAGCTTTGTTTAAGTATAAAATTAATCAATGGTCCAATCACATCGCCATCTATTTTAAGTCGAACAAATATAAGGTGACACATTTTTCTTTACCTCTTCTTTTGAATAGAAAAAACTATGACAAAAATAACCCTCTTATTTATTGATCTCAATAAAATGTTATATTAGCTTTAAGCTTTAACGTTAGCTGTTTAACGAATTTCAACAAAGAAATTTAATTATATATTATTCGTATATTTTATTAAATAACTTGTGTTTTTGTGGAGGTGTGAAACAAGAAGTGTTAATATGATTCCTTTAACCTTGTTGTTGTTCTTCAGAAAAACTCTTTGACATATAACACTTTGAAAATTAAATTCAGTTACATTGTTAAATACAGAGTACTTTTATCTTTATTAAATTGTTAGTAAACTTAAAATCATTAAGTATAACGTAGAATAAAACTCAATTCCCCAATTGAAAGGCAAAAGTTCAAAAATCTAACCAATTTACCTTTTCCACTAAATTTGGATGCACTTTCTCTTGTTTTTTTTTTTTTAATCCTGACAGGTGGCCATTTGCTTTAGCTATACCTAAAAAAAATAAAAAACTTTTACTGATGTATTCCCTATGAAGGTATATTTTTTTTTAAACCACCCCCTGAAGACTTAATAAAAAGTACACTACACATTGAATATCTAAGGGTACATACTCGTATAGTTATACTAGACTAATCTGCTTTATGAAAGTTTTACTAACCGTGTTCGTTATAAAAACGAACAAACTTCAAAGCCATACTAAAGCCGTCCCGCCCAACGCCATCCACTGCCTGCTACGCCAATAAACGTTGAAATAGAGTAGGTATTGCTTTTTGTGAGAAAAAATATAGTTACGCCAAAATGCAGGATTGCATATTTCCGCATCGCACATATCCTGGAAAGTTGTAGAAAAAAATATCCTCTCTTTCTATGTACATTGTGCTAGTGTACTTTATTTTTAGATACAACAACAAAGCAAAAAAGAAGCGCGTCACCCGCCGACGCTCCTCACCATTTTGAATCTCTGATTTATACTTTTTTCTCGCTTTCGCTGTAATCCAGGATGCTATGCCATCATGCTACAGACTCTGTCTTTGTATATTCCATATGGGTAAAGGACATCAATCTTATCAGTTTGCATGTTTTTTGTTTTTTTCCATCAATTTTGTTCCGGTCGAAATACTCTCACATATCCCTTTGGAGATTATTTTTCGACTTTTTGTTCCTTTTGACAATGTCAATCCTCAAAAATGTCACGTCAGATTAAACATTCCACAACAAACAACAAAAAAGAATATTAATTACAAAATCATGCTATTTCTCAATATTTTATAATAAAATGAATCTTATTTGAAATTAAATTTTTTTAGGACATTTTATTGCGTTTTTAAGATCGAAATATTATGACAATTATAATTTTGGATACAATTATTCAAAAACTCATTTCGTTTGGAGAACAGATTGGTTTGATAACCACTTTGCATAACGAATTGTTTGTCATTCTCTAATTGTCATACGAATCTATCCTCAGGGTGTTTCTTCTTGTTTTATTTCTTTTTATTTTTATAACAATAGAAAATAAATACAAATTTTGTGCGTGATTTCTTAATGGATCAGCAAAAGGAAGCATTGTGTTTGTGAAATTTTGAAACACATTTTATGTTTGTATATACAAACTTTATTCATACAAGGTGTTTTTAACATTTGAATTTGAAATTGAATAATTTTGTGTTTGATTCTTGATTTTTTATGTGTTCCTTCAATAAGAACCTAGAGGCTTAGTAAAAGTCTTTTAAAAAAAGTCAAATTAGAATTTAAGGTGGTGGTAGGAATGTTGTTTTTTCTAATTTTTGCATGGAGCATTTTTGAAGTTTCAATTCATTTTAACTTAATGCAAGTTTAAATTCTTTAGCATTTGTTCTTAAGTCAAAAAATTGCATTTAAGGTTTTTGATTAGATGTAATGGCCTTTTATTTGTCTCTTTTGTTCTAGTAACTACTAAATATCGTATTCATTTAGTCCTTAGACAATAAGACAGGCAAACTTAATGTTTGACTTAAGTTCCTTGAATCTGTGTGACTAATTTCTGACTTAAGTCCTTTTTGCCTAACATCAAAGAATTCGAGCTCCTTTCCAAATAGCATGAAGTTATTACATGTACGATATCAGTGTTTTTTCTTGGAAAGATACGTCTTCGTACTTAATGAAATCATTATTGACTATGACATAAATGAAACTTCAGTAAATGCTGAAAAATATTGGAAAGTGACTTAAAAGTTGCAAGAAGTTGTTTGAATCAAAAAGTAACCATAATAAAATTGAAAAAATATCAATTTAACTTGAATTTTACCATTCTTTTGTTTTAATTTTTTTTTTGTTCGAATTTATACTTCAGTCAAATATGGAAAATTAGAACCTGCGCAACGTTATATTTTTTTACATCAAACCAAATAAAGTTAGATGCATATCTGTCTGTCTGTCCAGCTAAATAAGAGCTGTCAAATTCGGTTGAAAGATCGTTAAGATGTCAATAAACCGAAATATTTGAGATTGTATGTACGTTTTTATGTTTATAGTTGTGTCTTTTGATTGACAGCTACAACCGTGGAAACTATTCATTCAGACATTTATAAGTGTTCAAGGACAATCAGTAATTATTGACATTTGTGCAGTATCGACAGAGTAGCTGAAATTATTAGCAGACTTCAAAGTTGGTATAGCGAATTTTTCAGCGCACTTATCGATACAAGTTGAAGTTGAAGGTATTCAAAAAATTTCAAGTAATTTCCAAAACCTTAAGTGGAAAGATAGTAATGATCACCTTTACAAATATCTTTTAAATCGACAAAGTAATTCTCTTACTTCCTATTCAACAACCATTATAGAACATTTGCACGAAAAAATAATAAGCGTGATTAAAACCTCAGCTCTATTTGCTCATAATACCAACACTCATTCCTTTACTTCACAGAATATATGGTTCGATAATGATTGTAAAAGTCTTCGTGTCTTTTATGTCTCTCGGTGTTATCTTTTATGTCTCTCAAACTATTTCGATCAACAATTGCTTTATTTTACAAAAATACTAAAGTTAACAAGGGGTGCATAGTTTTATGTGAAGACATTTTGGAATAATGTTCAAGAACTGGGTGGAAGTAACTGATACGAGTATAATGTTGAATACTTTCGGAGCTGAGACACTAGCAGCAAATTGTAAAACTCTTTTGTCGGATGACGTGAATCAACATACTTTCTCTAACCAACGTTATTATTGATGAACTAGATGGCCCAATATCTATGTATGTGTGATTGTGAATCCAGGCATAGATGGTAAAATTTTTCAAAAATAGTTCCTATTTAAATAATTATATACCGAACGATATGTTCAACACAACATTAACAAAGCAGCTATAATTATAATGTACAAAAGCGGGAATGCAAACCTTCCAGAAAATTACAGCAAAATCTCTATTCTAAACAGTTTGAAGAAGATTCTTACTTCAATCTACACTCATATTATAAAGAGGAAAGATTTGTATTTTTGTATGTAACGAATAAACTCAAAAAGTACTGGACCGATTTTAATAATTCTTTTTCCATTAGAAAGCTACATTATCACTGCGTAAAATAGGCTATATTTAGTACTAGATTACTATAGAAATCTTTAGAAATTCCTATTAAAACCAACCGAAGGTGTAAATAAAATAGCCATAAAATGTCTTTCATCGCATACGCTGCGAAGAGTATTAATGAAAGGACAAAAAAGGCTTACAAAATAAATCGTAGACAGAAACATTCTAAACATGTTTCAAGTCGGTTTTCGGGTGGGTTTCTCAAGGGTGGGAATTATATGTATATGTCTCTTGAAAAAAAAGGAAAAATTATACGCTTAAGTGAAGTTAGTCGACTTTAAAGCAGCATTGCAAAGCAGTTTAATGGACAATCTCTGATGTACAAGCTCTCAACGATAGGAATCTCTCTAAATTTCTTAATGATGTTATTTAACTTTTTTGCATCAGTATGGGATGGGACAAATTTTTCAGAATGTTTTAAAACATTGACAGGTGTTTCCCAAGACTGCATTTGAAGTCCATTACTTTTTGCTTTATTTATTGATGAAATTTGAGATGTATCCCAGGAGGAATACCTTTTTGCTAAGATACAAGTGAAAGTCTTACATTATACTTATTAATGGCTGACAACCCTTTCACTTTGCAGTTGCAAATAAACAGGCTGAATACCTTTTCCGAGGAATGGGGGTAAGTCATTAATACAAGCAAGACTAAGGTGATGATCTTTGAAGTGCGGACGAAGAGAAGGCAGCCGAAGAATGTTAGTCATTGAATAATGTAAATATTGAAGTTGTGCAAGTATTTAAGTACCAGGGTGTTTTAATTACTCATAACCTTAATTTTTCAAAGAACCCTGAAAAAAAACTGTGATGCCCAACTGGTTTCGGGCATAATGTGGCCGTGCTTTTCATGCACCAGGTGCCCAGATTTTTGGTTATGTGTTCTTGAGGTGTTTGAAACGGTGCAGATATATTTCTTCAAACGCTTATTCAGACGTAAGCCATTTTATTGGCAATTGTCCTATACTGCAGGAAATTCGTCTTCAAGTCGCCACAACGCGCGAATGAACTACAACGATCCAGCCAAGAAAACCTTTGAATCCTAGTCCCCAGGTTCAAAACGATGAGGAAGACCGAATTTTTGCTACCGAGACCAGGTAACGACACAGGGGCGCTTGGTCTCGAAAATTGGAGGAAGCTTGAAAGGGAACGCAAACGATTAAAGAACGTAATATCTCAGCTTCAGACCCTCCGTGCATCGGGAGTCGGATAAGAAAAAACTAAATAGGATATGAACTCATTAAATGAAACTTCTGAACTTGATGAATTTCCTTCAGATTCGGCATGAAAACTGTATCCCTGACATTACTGGTTCTCTACGAGATTTTTTGCCACCTTATTTATCTATATTTACTTATTCAAATTATATAAAGCCAGTTACTATAAATTCAACTATACTCAACTTAGAAACGTAGCATAGAGATTCGCTAAAACCTCAACCTCCTTGATACCTTTCATTTCATTAAAAGTTTCACAACTTCGTTGTTTTGACTATTGAGATGTATGTATATTCTTAGAGTGAGTTTTTGATTCCAATTATACACGAAAATAAACTGAATCTATCTCTGAACCATTGTGTGACAGTAAGTGAAGCTGAATAAAATTGGGACTAAGGTGGCAGCAAAGAGAAACTTTAACAAAAAATCAGCAGCCTATATTATAAAAGTATAACAGCATCAATTTTAAGAACAGAATCACCCTATACCTTTACCGTTTTTCTTATAATGTATTTTAACTGCGTTTCTAACGCCCACGCCACGCCATCCATCCACCCCACGCCACACCACACCAACCCTCCTTGTGTACAAATAAAATATATCCACTCTGCTATTCATTCATTTAAGTTTTTTCTTGTTCATCTCATGGCCTATAGCAGCTGGTATTTTCGAATTGATTGCCTATCATCCATTACCGGAGACACGCATTTCCCACAATTCCGCTACATCTGGCAACTAGGTCGATACTTAACCGCACGTAACCAAAAATACAATTCGAATTTAGTTTTGCGAAAACTAAATATAAGTAGCGGCTTTGATGTGATTGCGGTTTTCTGTTAATCAATGTTCTGTCCAGTTTTGACTCCACATCGACATCAACATCGAAATCGACGTGCCAAGCCATTTTCTATACGAATACCAACTTTTAACGTACCTCTAGCCTTCACCTACATATGTAGATAGTTTTAGGTATGGTGCAATCAAAAGCGGGGACAATTGCAATTGTGGTTAGAAATTTTGGCTAGTATATGGCTTATAGCCCCATCAGCCAGCAAGCAGGTAGATATTTAGTAGGTAGCAGTGGCAACATAAATTTGCAATTAATAGTGACCAAACAACCCTTTTGGCATCCAAATCCAAACGAACTACCAAACCAGTATGCACTTTGTTTTTGACAAAAGAAATTAAAAAAACAAAATAAAATAAAACTGAAATAGGTTGGTATATAAATGAACCACTTAAATCTAGTTTTAAATTTTTCATAAGATTTTCAAAGACCAAACAAAAGTAACACAAGCACAATCCTTTGGTAACTACATGAAGCATGGGGGCCAGAGGTATAAGGAGTGTATTTTCTCTTTTTTGAAAAATTCAACTCTGTTGTTGCAAATCATTCTGTCGTAGTTGTGACAACATTGTGTTCCCAGCGATGAAATTAGGGCAAAATACTCTGCCAGTTTGAATTCAGTACATCGCACAGTAAAGTAAGCAGCAACAACAACAACAACAACAACAAGACAGAAAATATAAGGGACAAAAGATTTCCAATTAAAATTTTTCCATAGCAGATACCTACAAAGTAGTATACATAGGTAAGGAACACCCAATGGTTGGTATAATCTGAAAGCAGATTTTGAAGTCCTTCTATAACGTATAAAGATGGCAATGGAAGCAGCAACAAACTATTCCCAAGGATTTTGTGGTAACATAACAACAAACGGTTTATACTATGTTTTACTCTTACAATGACAAATTGTCTCAACTAGAGAATTTTTGGAATGGATATGTACTGAACGACAAGTCGACAATATAACCGACCAACCAAACCAAATAGACCAACCGAACCAACTGAACCCACTGAACCGACTGGCTGACAACAGTGACAACGAGGGTATTATAGTAATTGTACTGCACCTTACCTAAAGTGCAAAAGTGAAAAATTTCCTAATAAATAAAAGAGATACATATTCTTTGAGTTGTCGAAGAACGAAGATGTGTCGTAGAAACTTGCCATTTTAGCTAATAATAAACTTCGACAAAAGTAGAATTTGTCACAGAAAGTTAGAACGCCTCGCAAGCTGTTTTAAGAAGAATAACTCTTGGAGGAAGTAGATGTCCGATGAAGCTCCACTAAATTTTAACTTGCGACATATTTTATAAGAAATATGGCAAGTTTTGCATTCGTAAGTAATTTTGGACCAGAGATTTTAATCAAACATTACATAACGATAGTAGAGAAGTTGAAAAAAGTGGGTCCCATGATTCTGTATGTATGTCTGTCTGTCGTCGCCCCTATAGCCTAAGCCATTGGGTCGATTCAGTTCAAACTTGGAAGTTAAGGTTTTAAGCAGATTCGGGTAAGGCGTCCCCATACAATTTTTTCTGGGTAAAAATCGAAAATTTGAATTTTCTCAAAAACCAACCGATAGATTTGTATTAAATGTTCTTCATAAGTTTTTTTCTTAACTTGGCTTTTTCAAGCACAACAAATATACTTGTGTATTATTAAAATATTACATTTTTTTCTAAACTCCATATCTCAAAAACGGATTATCATTCTTTTACGAAATTGAAATGTAAAACGTATATTAATAAGCTCTAAATAACTGCATACTAAAAATTTTTTTAAACCCAAATTAAAAATTTTATATACAAAAAATTAATAAAAAAAAAAACGTTCTAACGATTTTCAAAACAAAAAATTTTAAAAATCAAGGTTTTTCGAGAAATCAAGTGGAATTTAAATTTTTGAAGACAACATTTTTTTTGCACAGTATATTTTTAAATCTAAAATTAAACGTACTTTTTTTAAACAGACTCATTGATTAAAGACACAAGTTTCCGACCCAGTCGCACATTTTATTTTCAATAAAGAACTACAACACAAAATTGCGACTTAAATATCTCGAGAATATAAGATAAGGTATGGACTTTAAAATTATTTAATTTCATACAAAGTATTGTTTTTAATATTAGGTAATTTTCTTAGAACATTCCAATTGGTATTTTTTATAAAAAATAAAAACCTTTAAAAAATGCTACTAAAAGTGGTAAAAATTGGTTTTCCGATAAAAATCTCGCGAACACAGAT
This sequence comes from Eupeodes latifasciatus, assembly GCA_920104205.1. NCBI lineage: Eukaryota > Metazoa > Arthropoda > Insecta > Diptera > Syrphidae > Eupeodes > Eupeodes latifasciatus. The sequence goes on from OV049924.1 coordinate 183,451,459, forward strand.
ATTAAAATCAAACTTGTTTTATTATAATTTTGTTTTTACAAAAATCCAATTGTAAACTTTTTATTTTTAAAAACACAAAAGCCTATAAAAACAAAATAAAACTTAAAAGAAACAGTTTCGACTCAAGCATCTTGAAAATATGAAAATATATTGACATCAAACTTTTTTTTCTTTCACAAAATGTCGTTTTTAATATTTTGTTAAACTTTAAAAAATATCTACCAACTGGCACGAATAAAAGAAAAGAAAATGTTATTTAATGCTCTTTAAAGGAGGCTGATAAAATTAAAATAACAGAATGTTTTTAATAACCTTTAATTTACATATTTCATGGATTAAAATGACAACTTTAGTTATTAGACTTTTTTAAAACACTGTTGCACAGCAAGGCAACTATTTAATTTGGACAACTTCCTATAAAACATATGAAAGCATTCCAAGAAAGTTTTCTAGATATGCCCTATTTAAGTGCATTTCATGTTTCCAAAAATAATATATTCTTTTCTTATTGAAAAACGGTACAAAATATAGTTACTAAAATCCAGAAAATAAGAAAGTTTTCCAGAAAAAATTAGACGTTTTTTTCTAGGAAAATAAAACAGAATTTTCTGATTTTTGGAGTATTTTCTTCTGATGAGTCTATTATTACTATCATTTTCAGTCTGCTCACTCGTACATTGGAGCTGATGCTAGAAGACAAATTCTAAAAATATCCATTAACGCAATACGATTAGATTTGAATTCTTGGGAATTCCTACGAAAATTACAAAATACTCTCTTGAAATATGTTAACAATTTTACAGATTGCTCGAATAATCACTCAAGTATGACTACCATATAATAAATGCGAAAAAGTGGCAACTTTTCTTTGCGTTGTTTGATTGTAAAGTGATACATTATTACCGTTAAATGCACAAACATTTCAAGATTCCTGGACCCTGAAGATTTCTCTTTAGTTCAAGTACAAATATGACCAAGTTTATAGTTTATTTCAATTTTTAAAGGAAAATGTGTAGTGGCGTGCTGACTACTTTTAAGGGGAAACAGTTCAGCGTAGAAAAGTTGCATTGACGTCTGAGAAGATGATGAGGATATTTTTGAGATATCTGAAGTGGACCTAGAATTCAGTTCGGTGTAGAACACTTTGCAAAACAATTAAGCACGTGGAAGACAAAATTATGGTAAAGGCTTATATTCATATAAGATTGCCGTAGGAAAATCAAAGCAAAAAAAGGTAAATGATGCAGAAAAAAATGCAATGCAACAATGTGCCAAGAGCTTGAAAGTATCGAGAAATGTTCGCTGTCTGCTACGAAAAATGAATGTGTCAACGAGTATGGTTCTTGCTCTTGGCATTTGTCGCATAGTCTTTCACAATTTAGCAAACTATTTAAATGCCTTATTACCTGATAATCTTCACTTCATTATCAGATAGCCAAGCTTACAAGAGCAACGTCTAGGTTAAAACAAAGGTAAAAACAAAGTGAAAAAAAGGCTGGGATGCGACCCACACTGATAACTTTCCATCCCGTCTGTCAATTTGCCATGCTTAAAAGAATTGTAGATTTTCGTGAGTTGTTAGAAAAGTTGTCAGTTGAATTATTCTAAAAAATTACCAACAACATTTTGCATATGATGAAATAGTTTGATTTCAAAACCTATTTTTAGTCTAGAACCAATTTTTACAAATTTAGTACCATTTCTATAAAGCTTTTATTTCTTATACACTACCGGTCATAAGGTTAGAAGCAGGCATTTTCGAGAAGTAAAATCGTCATTTCTCCCGTTACATGATGGATTAGAAAAAAAAAGCAACCATAGTAAATGAGGGACTATTTTGTTAACAACAAATATAAAATTTGGGTAAAGGAGAGGTTTAGCTAACGGAGCTTTCATGGTAAATTGTTAATTTAGTCAAGAATATGTGAAAGTATTTGTATTTTGTTATGTTTTTAGCTTTCATTAGGTTTTTAATAATGTGTGCTACCACCAGCCTTCAAAATAACAAAAATTCTACTCTTTAAGGATTTATAAAGAGATTCCAAGTAGACCAAAGAAATCTCACTCCAGGCCAATTTGATACCATGAATTAGCACTTCCTTGTCACCGTATTGCTTTCCTCCCTCATGTAACTTACGTGTAAGCTAGCTCACACATTTTCAATTACGTTAAGGTCCGAAGAATACGGTGGCCAAGGCAGCAAGTGGAAGTTTTGATTCGCAATAAGGGATTTTACTTCTCGGACTGTGTGTATGGGAGCGTTTTCCTGCTGAACAATTCAAGGAATTGGTCCAAAAAGCTTGCTTATATTGGGGAATACTAATTCCAGGAAGGCTTTATATGTTTTCCTATAGTCACTTGGTATCTTGGACTACCAAGTCTATAGCCCTATACAATAAAAATGAGACGATAACGCCTCCTTTTCTTGCTATGGTGACAGTTTAAAAATCACTACTCTTTCCTCAGGTGATGGACCATCTGGCACATCTAGGTTAAATTTTTCGTCGCAAAAAAACAACCTTCCGCCAATCATTTGCGGTCATTCCATTTTGCACATCCCAGCTCATGTGATCTTTTTCCAAAAACAAGCGTTGCCTCTTCCTTGCGTCATTAAGTGGTGGTTTTTTTCTTAAGCTTCAGGTGATTTAAGTGTTTAGCATGGCGAAACGTGCATTTAACAGTGGATAAGCTGGCCTTAACATTGCCTTTCTCCCTAATTTAAGCTGCCGATAAAGCTTAATTTGACGCTATTCTAAGGATACTTCGCGTTTCGTGAAGTCTTAAGGCAGAGGAAGTGTTTTTTTTTAAATTTTTCGAGTAAGACGATGGTTTTTTAAATTATTGCTGACAAAATGATCACTTCGATTTTTTTTCGGGCTATAGCAAAGCATTAACAACATTTAGCACAATAAACATCTATTCTTGCCCTTTCCTTCACTGTCAAACATTTTTTGTTGCCCATTTCTGTTAACACTCAATCAAGAAAAATTAATTTATAAATTTTACCGTTTCTCCGAAAAAAATGTATGCATTTCACAAAACAACGTCGATTTATTCACTGCTTCTAATCTAATGACCCGATTTATTTTCGCATATTCTTGACTCAATTAACAATTTGCCATGAAAGTTCCGTTAGCTAAATCTCTCTTTTACCCAAATTTTATATTTTGTTGTTAACAAAATCATTTTTTGTTCGTAAAATATTTGAGGTGACAAAGAGTTCTTTCTACATCTTTGGAAAGTTAATAAACCTTCGTAGACTATTGCAACCGAGCAGAAATAAAATACACGGAAATGGATAAGCCAAAAAGAAACCAATTTTCTCAAAAAAACTTACATTTCCATTTCCATTTTGGGATTTCTTTGACAAAAACCTCAGAAGTAGTCTTTTTAGAATTTCTTTACAAAGAAATACAAAGTTTATTAATTAGTTTTTTAATAATAGTTAAACCTCAGCCAGTGTTAAGAAAATTTTAAATTAACAAAGCCGTTGCATTGGAGCTACCAGTCCTAGAAAATAAAGCACAACATATGGCAAGCTTAAGGGAATGACATTAAAATTGAAGCTTAACGGTCCATCGAATAGGTTCTAGGTTGATGAGCAGTGGGAATATGGACATATTGGAAGGTCGATATAATAAGAACTTTCTTCGGCTTATATATCAATCATCGGTTAGGTTAGATTAAAAACTCGAAATGAAAACCCGCTTGCTTTTGCTTTTCGGTAACGTGAATGACTTAAGCTTCTACACATAAATAAAGAAATGAAAGCTAGAAATATTGAGCTCAAGCCAGAATCTTCTAGCTAAAGCTTTTTAGCGTAATCTTTCTTTTATTGAATAGAAACAAAGTATAAGATAGAGCTTTATCATTTTTTACCTTCACAAAGCGCATTGTGACACTTCATATGACAGCTGAGTTTGACAGGTGTCAAATGATATCGCAACCAACTTGAAATCCCTAAATGTATTACCCTATACTTGTTGTGTGTAGATCCATTTTCCAAATAATTCAAATAGAGCCTTACAACTTTTAGAGCGTTTCGATATATGTACATATGTATGTACATACATATGTACTATTTTATTTAGCTAACTAAGTTTACTCGTGTATAAGACGCAAAACATGAAAAAAAAAACATACACATTTTACGAAACCTTCAAATGGTTGATTTGTTTAAAAAGATATGTTTTCAGGTTTGAGACAGACAAACCAGCATTTTTATTTCCAATCAAAGTAAAGTCTTTATGTTTATTCTATTTTATTTATGTTCAAATATTTGTTCACCAGACCATTGAAATTATGGAAAGTACTCAAACAAAATTATCTTCCAATCGAATATTGGATTGAATTTTGCAATAACCTAATTTTTATTGACGATAAAGTTGAAAATCTTAAAATTGTTTTAAAGTTATTCTTAGGATCACACAAGGTTGCATATTTTTTTAGTAAATACAAAATTATATATTGTACACAATTTAAAGACATAACGTACACAAAAACAGACACGTACTTTATGTAATGTAGGAACATTATTATTGGACTTCTTTATTAAAAAAAGAAAAAAAAAAAAAAATGTTTTCACTTGTCAACATTTTTATGACCAATATTTTGTTTTATTATATACGAGTGCAAACCTAAACCTTACCTACCTTCCTTTACTTTGGCCAATTTTTCAATGAAAAAGGTACTCATCAATATAGGAGCATGAAACATAAAAGCAATACAATAATAAAGGTGCTTTGGTGGAAGGAAATTGTTGCCATCTTATAAAGAGGCTCATAAATCAGTCAATAAATATTTAATAGTTTAATTTACTTCCAGTTGAAAATATATTGGCAAAACCTATCAATCTACCGCACCGTTTATTGGAACGAGTTTCTTTTGTTATTTTCTTGTATATAATATACTCAACAATATTAAATGTATAAAAGGGTCTTCGATAGGTATGTACTACATTATTATGTATTGATAAGATGTATTTTTATTGAAGGCTTTGGCAGTAGCTTTGGTGGAAGAGGTGGCGAATGAAAAGCGTGGGAAAATTGTATGAGATGTATAAAGGTATGATGATTTATTGTCACCTATAGTACTGCTCAGAGTATGATTGATTGCATTAACAGTCTTATTTTATACAGAAAAGCTTCGTTGGTTATATTAGCAAGGACTCTTCTTTCAAAAGAATATTAGTTATTAAAGATTTTGTTTGTACTAAATTGTATTACTAAGAAGTATGTACCTTAGTCCTAGTCTTGCTGTTAGCTTCTATGGGTTTAGTGATTTTCTTACAATATTTGAATGTTAATTTTTACCATACACAGAAAAGTAATTAAAATAAAATAAAAATGAACATAATATAAAAAACATATCTCACTTAATATTCAGAAACAGACTGATATACAAAAATAAGCAAAATTGAGAGTTATGTACAAATCCAAGAAATCCTGAAATGAATAGAAATGTATGGTGGTGTAATTTTTTGTCTCACATACTCGTACTTAATACGTGAGTGCGATACCAAACAGACTCAAAAAATCGCTTCGAATGTCAAATTATCCCTCAACAATGTGTATACAATAGTGGGAAGGATACAAATACGCAAAATTGAGGCTTTTATAGATTTTATAGTATTTACAACGATTATTGGGCAAAACATTTTCAACTTAATTTTATCTTCACATGTTAAGGAGAATGTGACTTCTTCTGACCAAAAGTTTACACGAACGAGTTTGATATCAAGGTTGAAGGTTGAACTTATTAGATGAGCGCAATATTATTAATTTTTTAATGGGAATTTTGCGACATTTCAGCTTAATGTTAGCAGTTGCAGACCGCAAATTTAGTTTAAGAGTTTACATCTTGCAAGCTTTTGAGAAAATATGTTTGATATGGAATGCAATCAATTTTTCTTTAATTGAGTGATAACATGGGACGAATTCAGTTATAAGCATGAAATTTTTATAAACCTTAAATCTCCTATGCAAACCTTGAACAAGTTAATAATAAAGTTAATCAATTTATTGCTGATGTGCAACAAGCAACTTTTTGAAAGTTGACAGAAAGACAAATATCCGGTCGAAAATAATGGAAGCAGATTTTGGAAAAAAAGAGCTCGAAAGAAATTGCGAGCCACAAAATTTCCAACGAACTAAAAAACGAATCAGTAAGTTCGAAAAGTGTGACGAATACTCTTTATGGAAAGCAGCAAACGTTAAAAAAGAAAAAAAACTGACTCCATTATAATCTCAAGATGGCAAATGGATCGGAAACCCGAAACAAAAAGCTGATATCCTTGCTGAACATCTCGCTAATTATTTTGAACTAGTCCCATTTGTAGCAAATGCGGTTACAGATTTTTTACACATTGTTGATAGGAACGACGAATGTGAAAATTCTTTTATCACACTCGAAGAAGTATGAATAAGCTATCAAATAAAAAATATCTTACAGACCGATATTGTTTATTTGGCACAACTTTTCGAAAAAATAGCTACAGAAAGGGGTCAGCAAAAAAAAAGAAGAAAGAAGACTAATTCCACACCGTGACTTGCTAAGATAAAAATCACTCGAAATTAAAGAAAATTAAAGCCGGTGTACCGCAAGGAAGTATCCTAGGGCCAACCTTGTATCTTTAATACACAAGGGATATTCCAGTGGATATCAACGCCATTATGGCCACCTTTGCTGATGGTACTGCAATATTGGTTATACATTGGATAGATCCGTTGCAATAATTGCAAAATGCAGTTGATAAAGTCGATAGTAAAGAACTCTTACCTATCTACAAGCTGAAAACTAAGTAAATATTTTTAAGCTATACCATCTTATATGATTTGTAAAACTGTCACAAAAATGTATGAATTCTTAAGATCTGATGTGTGAGATTGGTTATCCTAAACAAATATCGTGAAAATATCTGTGTCTCTTTAGATTCAGGATCTATGTACTTCAATTTGTTTTTTATCTTAAATGCCAGTTAAGAAACGTAATATCTACCTGTGTTATGATGTCATCTTCTTATCCATTTTATAAATTATATATAATATAAACCATTCAAAATGAAGAGTAAGTTACCTGAAATTAAAAAAACATGTGATATCATTAGTCAAATGTTTGAAAAATTTAATCCTATTAATATAAAAATCATAATTTTGTAAAAATATTGGTTTATACCACTATGTGAACTATGACGTGAACTTTAAGTAACACTACATTAAAATGCTTAATCAAAATGGTCTTTATTCTTTTTTAAAGTAAAACTTTCAATAAGAAAACGGCATGTTGAGAACAAAATTACTGTTTACTTTCCATTTTCCGAAAATCTGCCATATGTACATTTTAAGGACGAATACTTAGTTAAATATTAACAGATATTATTTCTCCGAAAAACTATTACAATAATGTTAATTGTGAATTCTGTAGATTAATCAACTTTTTTTTATTTTAGAGTCCAATAACTAATACATCAAGGGCCTATTTCATACACATTGACAATTGCGACAGGTAACAGGTGACAATTTATTAATTTACAAATTGACAATGGTCAAAATCTGTTCCATTAACAATTTGACAATTTTTGTCGGAAAATATCAGACAGTTGTCATCTTTTCGTTTCATAAAGAAATTGTTATGACAATGAAGTGTCAATTATTTTTAAACAATTGTCAGGAATTTTCCGCCAAATTTTGGACTGACAATTCTTTTATGAAATACAAAAAAAAAATGCTTCAGTATTTAATTGACAATTGCGACCTAAAATGATGAACGATATATTTTATTTTCAAGTGAAAGTGAAAGTAATGACGATTCTCAGTTGGCCGTGTAATACGTCACCCGGCGGGCGGCCGCGGCGCGGCGCCCTCGGAATTAATAAATAATGATTTCAAGTTGTTAAATGGTCTACAATTTTAAGAAAAAATTCGTATCGAAAAAACACCTCCGTAATATATTTTATCGAAGATTGATGTGCATTACATTGGCTTGGAAAAGGAACTCAGTCCCATGTTGATGCCAATGGACAGGGTTTCCTAAAATCATCAATTCATCGGTTTGTTAGAAGTGTTTGTAATTTATTGGTAGGACAAATCTTGCGAGAAGATATTCGCGGGCCACAAAATATAATTTAAGTTTCGGGATTTTTGCAAATTTTTCATGTGTTGCTGGAATTGTAGATGGTTCTTTAATAAGAATTGATGCACCAGCCGAAAATGAAGCAGCGTTTGTGGATAGAAATAGTAACCAGTTAATTATTGCCACGTTTGTATATGTTACTTCTAACATCGAAAAATTGTTCGAGAAACGATGAAAATTGAAACAAAATACAAAGGTTTTGTTCCATATTTCATGTTTTTTCGATCATAACCTATTTTTAAGATTTGACAGTTAGTATGACAAAGAAAAAATTGTAACGACAAATGTGCCAGTACATGGCAATGACAAAACTGTCATGTCAAATTTGCCATTGTATTTTTCTGATTAATTTGTCACCTGTCAATATTTTATGAAATTCAGATTTGTCAGACAAGTGTGACAAATTTGTTCAATTTTCACCTGTTAATATTTATGAAATAGGACCCAGATCATGCGTTAATATTGGTAGTTATGATTTTTTGGTTAATTTGTTCATGATTTTCGTCTTATTTATAATCGAAGTTTCTGACCTCAGGGACCGAACGTGAAAATTTCAAGCTTTTTCGCTTATTTGTATTTTTTACTCTGAACGAGAATTTCTTTAATACAATCATGTTCTTCGATTTTAAGGAAAATAAATTTACTACAATAAGAGAAACAAATTAATCTCCCGGATTTACGGAAACAGCTCTTTCTGTCCAGAGAAAAGACTTCTTTACTTAGAAATAGTGTATTAGATGTAATTGTTTTTAATTTTCTAAACAATTGAAATACATTTTTAGTTTTTGAAAATATGAAAGTTGAAACAACACCAAGTATCTCGTTTTCCACTAAGGACTTGTCAACTTTGGATTTAATTTGTGAACGCACTCTTTCACTAATCATTGAACTGTCATTGTCAATTTATTTAGTAAACTCAACATTTTTATCATGATAAAGTAGACGAACAAGCAAGAACAACGTCTACAAATTGACAAATGACTGCAACTTTAAGAGCGTAAGCTCCAATTTTCGGAGGTCCGTAAATATGGAAACATCACAATCAAATTTCGAAATTCTAGTGATGCAAGAATTAAGGCCCTCTTTTTGTGCTAATTTAGTGTTTTTCTCTTAGGCAAACTTGTGGTGTTTCCAAATTTACGCACCTAATTTTCGGTCGTAATTTTCACAGGAAATACAAATTTTAGTGCAAACATTTGCTTCTACATTCCTGTGTGCTGTTGCCGTATCAGTAAGACAACGGGGTGGTCAAAGTGTAAAAATATCGCTGCCGTTCAGACGTCCGTAGTAAACGATCCAAATTAGTCAATTCCACGGCGGCGCGCGGCAAGAATTAGAGCCGATACACCATTTGAAGCGACGAATGTTCTCTGATTAGGGTTTGGAAAAGATGCGCCAACTTAATGAATTGCATGTGTGACGAAGATTTTTGGTACAATTTCCTAAATATGAGTTATTGGTCGGATAAAAATCCTCGTTTGCTTCATGAATCATCATTTCATCCACAAAAAATTACTGTTCAGTGTGATTCGCATGTTGGCGGCGCTATTAGGCCATGTTTTCTCGTCGACGATAACGATCGTCACTCTACTGTGCCATCATCGATCCATGATTATATTTGCACCGAATAACAAGATATGGACTTTAACAGCGTTTGGTTTTTACAAGATGGTGCCACAAGCCACACAGCCACCTTTAAATCCATGAGAAGTAAGTTTGATGAATGTGTTATCTCAAGAAATGGGACAGTCGATTAGCCGACACGTTCGTGCGATTTAACACATCTAGACTATTTTCTTTGGGACAAGGTTAAGTCATTGGTTTATGCCAACAAGCCAACGCGACGTTAGATGAACTCAGAGTCAACATTGAATGCAAAATAGCAATTTCTGACTAATTTTTTGGTCGGATCATGGAAAATTGGCTTCTAATAATAGACCGCTGGCGCTGCAAACTTGCCCGCGGTAGTCATATGAATTAGTCGAGTTTCATTCATAAATGTTTTGATTGTACTTTTAAAAGATAGTAGCATTTTTAAAATATTTCACGTTTTGCTTTTTATTAAAAAAAAAAAAGTTGTCCTTATTGGTCGACAAAAATGTATGCGTAAGTTATTAAACATATTAACTCTCAAGAAACAACTATTAATGATGGAAGTTCTAGATAGTTCATTTGTTTTACAACCATTTATTGTGTACATATCCAGTCGTGAGTTAAAAATAAACAACTTACACAGATAACAAAAACAAATCTTAAAACATTAAAAATAGAGGCCTTTTGGAACCTCTGCTTTCCACATGCGATCATTCTGAATGGGCAATTTGAGATAAGCGTCATTCAAAAACTTACGAATTTATTTACATAACTATACTAAGCTCATGTTGTTGTTGCTGATGATGGTATTACCTATTTCACATGCATGATAAAACTTTGAAAATTCACATAAGTCTTAACTTATCTACTTCATTTTTACTTTAAGATCTTAATATGTTTGTTGTTTTCATTTAATCTAACATCAATGTAAATTGATGAAGTGTGAGTGTATGCTTTGCAAAAAGTCCATTTAATTTTATTTTTACTCTCAGGTTTCAGCAGTACATTGTTTTTTTTTTTATTTTTCTTACACTTTTTGTTTAAGTTGAAAGAAAAGTCCTTATCTTAGGATTTTCAAGATATGAAAGAAACGAAAAAGTAAATGGTCATATTTACGTGTTATCAACAGTAGTGGAGGTGTTAGAAGGTTTCTTATGATGAGAAATTATATACAAAAGCAAGAAGTACCATTAGGAGTAATTCTGCTGCTTCCATTTTGTCCATCTCATAATGTCACACACATTTCTACACATGTTAAGAATATTACTTTCAAAAAGGTTGTTAAGTGTATTTAATAATGTAGAGTGATATAGAATGTAGGTATACATATGTAGATATTGTGCTGGAAAGCGTTTCGGGAAAAGCAATAATAATTATTATTGTGTTATCTTAAGTTTTATTGTATTGTTTTTCTTTCTGCTCGAAGAAGGACCAATCTTAACTTAACTATGTTCGTAGATAACCTCAGGAAACATAACGACAATATTTCTTGAAATGAAAGTCAGTTCCGTCGATAGATAGACTTAGAATATATAGTAGAGTGGAATTTATACGTACTGTACGAATAAAGAACAAAGGTTTTGTAGAACGTAAATAGTATCTTGCGTTGTTTATACTTAAACGGATACCTTACTATTCCCTGAGCGATTCTCATAAATTCCTAATGCTAAAAGTCAAATTGGTGACAAAGAAAAGGGGGTAAAAATTGGTATCAAATAAATCTTTGTTACACTATAGTTCACATGTGTAATATCGAGAAGTTGTGGGTTAGAAAAAGAGAGAGAGAAAAAGAGTATATTTTGTTAGCTATTTGCAATTGTACATGGTAAACATAGAGCCCTGGGAAATTCTCCAAAGTGCGCTATTGCTTTTTTAAAAATTTTACTTCACATTGTGAACCTTCCACTAGTGTTCTCTATGTCCTTTCTACCTTCGTATAAATATCGAAAAGCTACGTAAAAGGATTGTACACTGATGTACACAATAAGATATACGTATGTGTGTAAAAGATAACATAAACTAAAAGTAAACGGATAGTTTTGAAGCAGCGCACTGTTCCAATATATGGATGAGTAGAACGTTTGTGTGTTAGCGAAAGGATATTCTTGAATTTGAAATAAACAAATGCATCATAATGTAATGGAGTAAATAAAAACACAGGAACTTCAAACTAGTTTGGTCTTCAAATGTTGATTTTATAATCTTTCTCTCTTAAAATATGGGGTTTTCTATAAAGAGGTATATATTCAACTTATATCATATCATAAGTCAATGTTTAAATTAGTTTTTAATCTTTTAATCTTAGATTTATGGACATTGTAGTTGTAGTATATGTGTATCACAAAATTCATTGCAGAAGTTGTTTTGTCGCAGATCTTTTTTTGTAGTTTTATTTGGAAACCGAATTGTAGTTTTACTCCTGTGCAGGTAAATGAAGTTAGAAAAATTAAAGTTTTTAGGTGACGTTTTTATTATTATCCCTTTTTTTTAATTAAAACTTACAATAAAATATGTCCCTAATTAACTGCTTGTATGTTTGAAACCTGAATTGAAAGTAAAATATCTTTTACAACAATAGTTTTCTGTTGCTCCATTTGGAAAGGAGAAGACAGTGGGTAAAAATGACACTATACAATTTTATATAAAAATAGACAAAACAGAGAAATGAGATGTTTGTCTCTCACTTTTTCTCTTTTGTTTGCTATAAGTGATATTCTTATAAAAAGCTCTCACAGGAGTTATGGTATCCCGAGTTTCCAAGTAGTTTGAAATTGTAAGAATCTGGACATTTTCAAAAGCTCCTCAATAAAAATTATGAGAAATAGGATTGTAGGAAGTTTACTAAATTGAATATGGTCAGAAGGTAACTCTATATTTTTATAAATTTGAAATGTTACTGCAAATAAATGCACATCAAACTTATTTGGTGGGTAAACAAAGGGTTTTCCAATAGGGACGCGTTGATTTTGACAGCTAGTGGTGACCATATTGTTTCTTTTACTTTCTGTCAAATATATTCTTTTAATCAGTCACTAAATATACGACGATACGCAGCGTGTGTTCGCTAATTGAATTTTGGAGCAGTTGGAAGCCGATCCCAATTTTAGACGAAAAATCGTCTTTAGCGATGAAGCCCATTTTTGTTAAGATCGTGTGATTTGACCTCTTTGTAATTTGTCTTGTAATTACATCCTAAAAAATTACTGTTTGTTCAAAAAATTAAGCCCCATAAGGTTTTAGTGAATGGGAAACGGTAAAGAGCCATGATTAATGACGTGTTCGTGCTTGAATTGCAGGATGTTGGTGTGGACGATTTTGGTTCCAACAAGACGGCGGCGGCGGCGCGGCCGGCGCGGCGGCGCTACATGCCATACAGCAAATAAAATAATCAATTTATTGAAGGAAACTTCTGAAGAGCGCATTATCTCACTTCGTGTAAATCATTTTTAAAACATAATGGCTAATTTTAATTTCTTTAATAGACTAAAATCTTGGACATAACATGATATTGTATGCATTTTATTTCTTCTTGAAAATTATTTGCCTAAAAAACACCTTTTACACGCAGTTTGGCACGAGTAGGTACGATAACTTTGGCGCCAAAATATAATAACGGTTTTTGGTAGAAGGTCTTAATACAAGCATTTTTTACTATGGGAGGGGGGGTCTATCTCCCCCGTTTAGGCGGAAGGGGCAATTTAAAAAAGTTATTATTTAAAATGGAAAAAAATAATTAAAAAATAACGGTGATACTTACAATTAAGTTGTATACATTTTTTTAAAGCCAACATTCTGTTCTATTAGCCAGTTCTTAAAACAAGTCAAAATTATGCGTAGTTTTTGAAAAATTTAATTTTAAACTCAAAATTTGAGTAAAAAAAGTTAAAAAAAGGTTTAAAGTGTAACTTTTTCAATACTTCAAGATTATCTACCATTGTTTTTATTTCAGAATTTATTGCTCTTATTTGTTTTTGATCGAAAACTGAAAATTAGATGATTTTATGTCTTTTAGTTTTTTTATGTCTTTTAGTTTTTGAGAAAATTGAAAATAAAAATTTAATTTTAAACTCAAAATTTGAGTAAAAAAAGTTAAAAAAAGGTTTAAAGTGTAACTTTTTCAATACTTCAAGATTATCTACCATTGTTTTTATTTCAGAATTTATTGCTCTTATTTGTTTTTGATCAAAAACTGAAAACTAGATGATTTTATATCTTTTAGTTTTTGAGAAAATTGAAAATAACCACAACTACTATTTTAATTTTTTTTGCTTGAGTGGTCTTATTTTGATAGTAATAATGGTATTTGCGTATGCGTAATGCGTGTTTGGGTGTATGCAACAGTAAGGTGTGCGCGAGTTTGGGTGTGTGCTTGGGAACACTATAGGATTTGGGGTGGGTGCAAGTTGGATTGCGTGCAAGGTGGGGAGGGTGCAAGGTTCGGTGGGTGCAAGATGGGGTGCATGCAAAGTTTCTTTTGCATTTAAATAAGCTGGATTTAAGAAAAATTAATTTACCTCTTAATCCATATTCGATTATTACTATCAAAATAAGACTACGTTAATACTTAAGCAAGGAAAAAGTAATTTAATTAAAATATTTTGTTTTGGTAATTTTCAATTTTCTCAAGAACTAGAAGACATCAAGTCATCTAGTTTTCAGTTTTTGATCAAAAGCAAATAAGAGCAATGAATTATAAAAAAAATAGTAGATAATCTGAAAGTTTTGAAAAATTACTCTTTAAACCTTTTTTTTAACTTTTTTTTGCACAAATTTTGACTTTAAAACAATTTTTTTCAAAAACTATGCATAGTTTTGACTTGATTTAAAAACAAGCTAATAGACAAAAGTGTTGGCTTTAAAAAAAGGTATAATACTTAATTATAAGTATTACCGTTATTTATTAATTATTTCTTTTCCATTTAATGTACATATTTTTTTAAACTGCCCCTGCCGCCTAAACGGGGGGAGATAGACCCCCCCTTGTTTTTAACTGTTCTATACAAATCCGTCATTAAACTTTGTCGCCAAAGTTATCGTACTCTCCCCCGCAGTTTTGGTCAGAGAGAGTATAAACTTATTAATTCATTTATTGTAGGTTCTACCAGATCCATAGCTTTAAAAATTTAAGTAAAAAAAAACGCAAAAACGGCCAAAATACATAATTGCTTAAAATATAATTGTAGAATAAGAATTTCTTTAGTTTTTTTAAATCAATGGCTTCTTGTTTTTGATATTATAGATCAAAAAGTAATGATGGATTTTGTAGCAATGATAGAGCTTATCTGTATTTAATGAATCTGTGGGACTTTGATGTCATATTTTCACCCCATTTTTATCTTGACTTCCAAAAAAATGTAACCTTGTAAAAGAATTTTTCAGAAAAGTTAAAGAAGCAAATATTACTAAACAATCTTCTATGATAAACTATTTGAGAGAAGAAAACCATTCCAATTTCGGTCGAAGAGGTCGATACGAGGTAGTTTTGCTTGTAAACACTATGAGCTTTGTTGTAATAATAATAACTTTAAATTTAAAACTAAACTGAATTTTGGAAGCTAAAATGCACAAATTATACTGCGCTGCTATAAACTATAGCATAGGGTAACTATACTGAAAGTTCTTAGTTGGAAATTGAACACCGAAGGCAATGTTAGGTTAACTTTTTAATGTCTAACCACTGACTGTATAGTGTGTAATAACACCCACTTATATAACATTCACAGAAATAACCTCCTTGGGTTTTTTTAACACAAAAAAAGGAAATATCATCCGCAGGCTAAAATTGAAATAAAAGCTGGTGGATTTTAATTATGTTTTTCTTAATAAGTATTAAATTTCAATTATAAACTTCCATTAACTTAACCATAAACCACAACACGTTCACATTGAATTAGATCTTCAATGTTTGACGCATTTCTTCATATGCAATCGTTCTGCTTGTCAATTAACTTCAAATGCCAATTGAATGGTGATTGCAGAATTTAAACAGCCGGTCCTAAAGTCAATCAAATGAATGAATCTTTAAATTAGTTTAATGAATGCTTCTTAGAAATTACAATTACAAACAAGTGATACTCTTGCAAATCTCTCATTATATATGTGACCCAAAAACCTTATCATTGATATGATTCAAATAAAAACCCATAGAGGCATAGATTCTATTGTGATAAGTATGTAACTTGTTCTTTTAGCCCTGTTTTCTAGACATTCCGTTAGGTTAGGTTAGGTTTGAACGGGCTGACAGTTGATGTTGTTACCATCACACTTAGATCAATGTAGATCCATTGTGATACCCCGAAGTGTTGTAACTTCCTGAAAAGATATAATAACCTATGAATCATGTGGTTCGTTTAACCATTTAGAGGTCTTGACAAAGTTTAGTAAGCTTTTGCCTGGCAGTTCTGATAGTTCCTCTAGTTCATTAAAGAAGAAGTTGCCTAGAGTTTTCTTCCTAGCAAGACGGAGTGAAGGACAGTGGCAGAGAAAGTGAGTGGTGTCTTCATGCTCGTTTTCATCACCACAGCCTCTACAAAGGTCATCAGTACTGAGCCCCATCTTCTTCTTATGGTAGCCGAGTAGGTTGTGACCTGTAATAATGCCGATAAGGGATCTTAGGGAGGGTTTGTTAAGAGTTAAGATCCAGTCGGATCTTTTCTTATCGTATCTAGGCCATATCTTCCTGGTGTTAACACAGGTTTCTAGGAGATTCCATCTGTCATTGGATTTGTGAATGATGGTTTTACTGACGTTATGTTTCAGTTCACATAACGGTATCCCTATATGATGGTCTATCAGGGAGGGTTCCAGTGTGGAGCCCTCCCTAGCAAGTTCATCCGCCTTTTCGTTGCCTGGTACATCACTGTGGCCAGGAACCCAGCAGAGTCTTACGTTATACTGTGTGCCAAGAACCTTTAGCTCTTCGCGACAGCAAGAGACAAGCTTTGACTTGATTTGGGTGGCAGAGATAGCTTTTATTGCTGCTTGGCTATCAATGAAAAAAGTGATGTCCGCGTGTGATATCGCCATCATGGATATGTGTTTAGCAGCGTTTTTCACTGCCAAGATCTCAGCTTGGAAGACGCTGCTATAGTCGGGGAGCCTGAATGCTTTGGCAAGGTTTAGGCTTTCAGAGTAAAAGCCTGCACCTACTCTATTGTCCATTTTCATTCCGTTAATATTTCAATGGAAAATTGCCAAAAACACGATCCGCAGTAGTCCAGTCTTTTTATTTGAAAGTTGAAACAATTGAATATTTTTCAGAATAGTTTAAAACGTACACAATTTGAGGAAAATCCAACCAGAGTCCTGTTTCACAACAACAACACTTTTCACTTTGGACTTTTACTTTGCAAATTACGTTTCAGCAAACGGAAATAGGAAAAACGCAAATTATTGAATTAAAAAGTTTTCTTCTTTTCAAACAATAAACTTTGCAAACTATATTTAGAATTTTGAAAAGCTGTTCAATAGTGCTCAAAGAAAAATTCTTATTTTCAAATAGAAGTTTGTTTTGAAAAACTGTCAAAAACTTATAAGAAATATATGAACCGTTTTGAAAATGAAGAAGTAAATAATAGTTAACAAGGCAATGGACAAAGCCTTTTTTTATGTTGACGAATTAATCAAAGAACATGAATTTTGAATTGTAGGGTTAGGGTTTTGATTCATTCCAATCTCAAAAATTTTGATTTTTTAGAGGTTTTTTAATCTATCGCAGCCACCCTTCAAAGGAATTTGACTTTTTATATTTGAAAATCTGTTGTAAATAAAACGAAGAAGGTAAAAATAATGACCAGAGAGTAGTGAAACTAAGAATTAACTTCGATATCGGAAATGTACCACCGAATTTGTTTGTCTAAAATTAGAAATAAACTACAATTCAATATCCAAAAGAATAAGTTGTTAAGACCCCTTTGCAACAACTTTTGTGGTCTGGAAATGGGGTCCAATATCACGGTGTTGCATGTATTCACGGAATAATCAAAGAAATCGTCTGCAGAGTTCGTCGAGTGTCCAATATTATCAATTTTTTTCAAGGAGGATTTCCTTATGTAACTGGATGTGTTGACATTACCAGGACGGTTATTGATTCACCAATTGTGTTCGATGCATATTTGATCTTAATAAACACAATCTAAGATTTACTTTGCAACTTTTCAAAATACGAATTTATTGCAAATAAGTGTGAAAAATTGAAAAGTAAAGTCTTTTTACTTTGCAAATTCCGTGCAACGCTTTCCCGTTTACATTGCAGGATATTTTGTTTGCAAAGTGAAAAGTGTTTGGTTAAATAGAAAACAAAACTAATTTTAACTTAATATAATTGAAACTTTTAAAGAGGATATGTTAAGAAAATATCAAGAGTAATTTAAATTTAATTTGTTTTTCATTTTGTAAATGGAAGCAAAATGATACTCGTATAAAGAAAAGGGTTCGTTCGTAGTGTAGATCTTCATGTGCAATAGAAGCTTATACAACTGTTACTGTGAATAGATTCCTGTACCGGAGTTGGAAGATATTAATGTTAAAGACGACGTTTGTTTTTAAAAAGATGACGCTAAGTGCCACACGAACAACATTAACAATCGTTTTTTTGTTTGCAAAAAAAATTTCCTGAACGTATTATTTATCGAAGAAGTGATCACAGAATTCGTGGAGTTTTCAAGAACATGCAGAATTGGTCATGGAAATTTTCATGAAATGGACATAGTAATGTAGCCGTGGCTGTTGTCATTTTCCATTGTTAATGACATACCTTCCTCTTTGCAGTAAAATACACAACCACAACTCTAATTGGAAAACTCTGTTTAAGCTTATAAAGGGTTTTTCAATAAGGGCGGGTACATGTTGAAATGGAATAAAACATGCTGTGTGTAAGGTATTAACAAAATAATTTTATTTGAAAGGCGCATGTATGCCATTAAGTGCAGAATATGACATCATTCAAATGACCGCCTCGGCTTCTTACGGTGGCACGGATCTGAGTGGTCCAATTTTCAACGATTGTGCTGTCAGATTTTTTGGATGAAAAGTTTGAAAAATCTTCTTGTGATGAGCTGAGATGGTAGGTAATCCACTGGGAGTGCGTTTCTGTGAATATAAAATCACCATACACTTTTTCTTCCAACGAACGGTACCAAATCACATGATGACATTGAAAAAACAAACACAAACGACTAGGGTTTTTCTTATATTTCTCTGAAAATCATGTGTCACATTTCAAAACACGCCTTCCGCATATATCCTGCTGAATTTGATCGATGGCCTGTGTCATGTTCACCTTTAAGGCATCGGTCGGTTGTGGTTTATTTGCATAGACCTACGACTTCAAGAAACCCCACAGGAAAAAGTCTAGTGGGGTCAAATCGCATGACCAATCGGTGGCCAATTCACATCACCCCTGCGAGAGATAGCCTCACCCTCAAATCGTTCATGCAAAATGTCAATCGTGGCGTTTGCTGTGTGGCACGTAGCGCCGCGCCGCCGTCCTGCTGGAACCACATGTCGTCTAGGTCCATATTGTTCAATTTGGTGCATACAAAAATTAGTTATTATCGTTATGGTGACGGTGACCGACTCAATAACGTCATTTTTAAAAAAGTACGGACCAATTACGCCGCCGCCGCGCCGGCCCAAAATCCACACCAAACGGTAACTTTTTGATGATGCATATTATAACCTGGTGAACCTCGCGTGGGTTGGTGTCGTCCCATATACATACGGTGACCATCCGTTCATTATTATAATGAACAGTTCATTATTTGAAGAAAATGTTCATTATGCATTTTTGTGTGTCAGAAAACATAAAAATGTTCATTATTTTAGAAATTGCTCATTATTTGTTCATTATTTTATGATTTTTTTCTTTGAGGAAATCCTAAGAATGAAAACTATTAAATGATTAATGAAAACGTACCCTTACATCATAATTCGTTGTCTTTCTTTTTCGGAACACTTCCTAATCTCACAATTAGAAAAATCAGATCATATTATACATCCTAACGTACAGGGGAAGTTAAACTAATACGCTTACACTTGCGCACAGGATGACTTTTACCACTGGAAATTAATTTTACCATTGAGTTTTACTGACCATGACAATGTTAAAAATAACTTTCAGTGAATGTGACTAGTTATGGCATTTTCCATAAGTAATATTGAGAGTGGACTCCGACTGTTGGAATTATTGCATTGTTGAAAAACCCTTCACTCCAAAAATAAATGAAGAGTAATAATTACACTCCTTCCTGTGACAAAGTAGAGTTGAGTTTAATGTATATTATGAAAAAGAGAAGCAACATTTTAATTAATAACACTGATGTTTTCGACGAGTTTTCATGCGTATAAAATTATGTTTCTTCAGAAAAAATGTTTGAATGGAAGGAGAGCCAAATGATTGCTGGAGATAGGTGGGTTGAAATTTTCAAATTTTTCAATGAAAAAATGATACAGTATAGGTTAGGTTAGGTTAAAGTGGCTGCGGATACAAAAACCACACACTTAGGCCAGAAGAAAAGGCCCATTGTGATACCACATGAATCTAGAGAATTACTTCCCACTAGTCGAACCAATTTGAGCTTTTTATAAAGCGAAGGAGATATCTGATATCCTTTTTAGCTTTTAGTTTGCGTCTTAGTGAAAGAGCAGGGCAGGTGCAGAGGAGGTGAGAGATTGATTCTTCTTCTTCCTCGTCCCTACAGCTCCAGCAGAAGTCATTTGAGGCTACACCAAGTCGTATTGCGTGTCTGGCAGTGTCCCGTAAGGACACCTATTAGGGAGCTAATATGAAGTCTGCGCTGAGATAACAAGTCTTTAGAGCGCTTTAGGTCCAGTGAAGGCCATATTAGTTTTGTGGCTGCCCATGTTGGTAATTTGTACCACCTAGAGTTTGCTATCTCTAAAGCTGTTTCTTTTAGCAGAAGTTTACATGTAGCTATCGGTATACCTATCTTCTCCCTTTCAGGTGAAATAAGTATGACGGTTCCATTTTTAGCGAGTTCATCGGCTCTACAATTTCCTGCGATGTCTCTGTGGCCCGGCACCCAGCATAGGTGAATGTTAAATTGCTGCGCCATCTCCATAAGAGACGATCGACAATCGAGGGCCGTTAGAGATTTGATTGAGACGCCGTCAAGAGACTTGATAGCAGCCTGACTGTCAGAGAAGATGCGGATATCAGAAGTTGATATCACGTTTTCTCTTCGCCAGGAGAGAACCTCTTTGATCGCTAAAATTTCCGCTTGGAATACGCTACAATGATTAGGGAGGCGGAATGAGATGCTTAGATTAAGCTTTTCTGAGTACACACCACTACATACTCCCTCATTTGTCTTGGATCCATCTGTGTAAAAATGGATGCTTTTGTCATCCAGGAGTTTTTTGTCTTCCCATTCATCTCTGGATGGAATGGATACCTGGAAGTTTTTTCCAAATTGGGGTTTTGGAATAGTGTAGTCTATGTACTTTGGTATAGAACCAAAGAGGTTCAAAATGATGGAGTGCCCAACATTGTTGTTGGCCCATTGAGATGAGGCGTTGAGTCTTATAGCTGTACTCGCTGCCACTTGTTTACTGAATATGTCGAGGGGTGTCAGATGGAGGAGAGTGTCCAACGCTGCTGAGGGTGTGGTTCTTAAAGCCCCGCTTATGCAGAGACGTGCAGTGCGTTGGACTTTGCTGAGTTTGTCGTAGTATGTGACTTTATCCAGTGCAGTCCACCATACTGCAACCCCGTAGATAAGTATTGGTCGGATGACCGATGTGTATAGCCAATAAGTTATGCGAGGTTGAAAACCCCATTTGCTTCCTATGGCTTTCTTGCGAAGGAAAAGAGCTGCTGTAGCTTTTTTTTCTCTTTCCTGAATATTAGGTTTCCAACTTATTTTTTGTCCAATATCAGACCAAGATATTTGGCCTCATTGGTGAAAATTAGTGGTACACCTTTTATTGAGGGAGGTACAATTTCTGGGATCTTCTCTTTTCCTTCTTTCCTTCTCTCTTAAGGGATATTAGTAAGTGCCTCTACTGACAGACCTTTTCGTACAAAAATCCCCCATCTTAGAGTTGATGATCCTGCTTTTTAGCATAAGATTTATCAATTCACAGAGTGAGTATTCGACGTTTAGGGTCGTCATAGCAGAAGTGATAGCGGATGTGTCAACGTTGTTGAAAGCGCCTTCAATATCCAGGAAGGCCACCATAGTATATTCTTTTTGTTCTAGGGAGTATTCAATAGTTCTTACCAAAGTGTGCAAGGCTGTTTCTACCGATTTCCCTTTGCAGTAAGCATGTTGAGACATCGATAGTCTCTTATCAATGCTGTTACGTACATGGATATCAATCAAACGTTCCAGAGTTTTGAGAATGAATGATGATAGGCTAATAGGTCTTAGATCTTTAGGGTTGACATGCGAACATTTGCCCGCCTTGGGAATGAAAACTACCTTTACTTCTCTCCATCATCGCTGAGGTATATAGACCATATCTAGACAACTTTATATTGATACAGTATGAAAACATTTCAAAAATCGTAGAGTTAATGTAATGTCCCTATGGAGAGAGTTTTCTCAATTTTAAACAATGTATGGACAAACGAAAAAAAAACAATATGAAAATTAAAACAATCAGGTCCATTTTAATTTGCAAATGCAATTATTAATTAAATTGCATCGAATTTAAGAATTATTAAAAAGGAAAGCCACAATCAATTAAAAAAATGTATTCCTCCGAAAAGTACTTATTTTAACAATATTAATATATTGTAATTCAATGTCAAAGTTGTTTTATTAGCCAATATGATATAAAAAATAAAAGAGTTTAAGGTTTAATTTATTTTTTTTTTGTAAATAAGTTAGAGACTGAAAAAATCTGTGTTATTTTTATGTTTGTTTTGTTTATTATCGATGAAAGTTCCTTTTTTGTTTAGTTTATAAATACATGTAGGTACCTAATTATACTATATTTATTAATTTATTTATATTATATTATATTTATTTACTATTACTGAATGAAATACAAAAAAAAATCTTGGAAACTGGTCAACATTTTTCATTTCTTGTTCATTATTTTGTCTCGGAAAATATGGTCACCGTACATATACGGCAATTTTGCTTGTTAACACATCCATTCATTCAAAAATGCGCGCCTCGTCACTAAAGATAATTTTTCGACCAAAATTGGGGTCCTCTTCAAAAGATTCGAAACACATTCAGCGAACAAACGGCGGCGTTGTCTATGGTCATGAACTTTGAGCTCCTGGGTCAGTTGGATCTTGTACGAGTGTAGGCTCAAGTCCCGACGCCAAATTCGCCAAGTTTTTGTGCACGGCGAGGAATAGACTGCCTCGGGTTCTGCTATACACTTTTACGGACCGCGACGATGTTCTCGGTCGATCTTGCGTTCCTTGAACGTACGGGTGTTGGTTGATTGGTTACTGAACCGGTCGTCTCAAACTTGGCCACCAAACGTTGAAAAGTCGACTGTGAAGGGCCACCACGTCTGACATAAAATGGGCGCAATGCGCGCAACGTTTGCGTTAACGAACACTCATTTTTATAATAAAGTTTTATCATTTGAACGTGCTGTTCAATCGTGTAACTTGCCACGATGATTTTGCAACAACTGAATAATAAACAAAAAATTTGACAGATGTCAATAAAACAAAATGGCCGCCACGGGGCACCACGGGGCGCCAAAATCTAACCGCGCCAATTGAAAAACCCTTTAGATCAAAAGATTAATGCAGATTAAGTAAATGAGTGTGCATTTTAAATTAACAAAGAACATTGTAAAGGATTTTCGGTCAAAAATATATTTCCAATCAATGTGTTCAAATCAAAAATTGGTATGTCTGTCACCGTTAGATACATTATTTAGTGAAAAAAACCCGAATTCTAAATGATGTCCTTTCTAGCTTGAAAGTACCCTTATCAAAATCAAATAACCTACTTCTGTTAAAATTATACATACATATATATGTATGTACATTATAGATACATAAAAATGAGGTTACCAAGAGATATTTTATGGGTAGTCTATCAAATGACACCAGACATATTGTTACCATCCAACACAGATACATAATATTGATAGCTCAAATATATCACAATCACAATATACAAAATTTCCATTCATTGGCATTATATATACATTTTGCGATTTATAAGTAAAAGAATGGAAAAACGAAAAATGACACTTTTGCTCAAGCTCAAGGAATCTCAATTATATTAAAGGAAGCAACCAAATTTCATAATTAAGTAAACATAGTATATATTTATATACTTTTTTATTATGTATTGTATGTACATATATAAATTTTGATATAACTTTGGATGAACAGCATCCTTTTGTTCAGAAAACAATTTCCAGAACCAGAATTTTGAGTTCCGAAAACCATAGCAATGTCATGTTAGAAGTCCTCCTCCTTTAACACTCATCCATCATCCATCATAAACAACGACAACAGAGTACCTACATTTGTACGAGTATGTACATATGTATGTACAGGCTACACACTTTATTATTATTATTATTATAATGCCCGTCAGGTGCGAGCAGTCGTCGCTTCTCGCTTCTCGCTTCTCGCTTTCTGTTTGAACTTGAGGAAACTCAAGCTCTTTGATGGTGATGGAACTCGGAGGTGTGGTGATAGTATGGTTGATAGAGTGTAAATTCAAAGTGAATGCTTTCATAATTGAAATCTTTTGTATTTTATAGGACAAAAGCAAGTTATTTCTTAACACAATATTGCAAAGTTTAACGTCTGCCTTATGAAGAACGTGAAAATTATGAAAATAAATAGTAATACCTATCTTTACCTATTTGAAGTTTGTTTTTGAGCTATCCAAAGAGTACAAGTACAATTAGAAGACAATGAGAAGACATGTTCTTGTTTATTCGCTTCTATTGCTAGTCAAATATTTTCAAAAGGTTGATTGGTCTTTAAATTTGCAATTAGAGTGTAAATTAAGAAAATTCGAATTTGGACAATTTTAAAAAGAAAACAATTGTATAATTTGTAACATTGAACGAAGCTTTTTTCATTAAGAGTGATTTTTTGGAAAAGTCATCCGTAGTACAGTAGAAATTTACATGAATAATAATCAATACAACATCCGCAGTAGAATCACTGCAGATAAAAGGTAAAGTGAAATCCAGCTGCGGATAAAGATTTGACTTTTATTCAAGTATCGAAATCAGTTTTCGAGTTTTTCATTTTAAGATATTCATTGGTAGGTTTGATACCTCATTGAGTGGGGATCAAACTGACTCCCATGTAGATGTAGGGAAGCTATATGCTTGTCTATAGTCTGGAAGGAAGAAGCGCTTACTCCAGGGCACAAGCTAGAGAAATCAGTGCAGCTCGATGAATGAAAGATGCTGGTCAATTCATTGTTATTGAAAAAGGCACAGCTTAGAACTGCACTGAGAAAATTTTCAACTTGTGAGCCAACGCAAGAAGCTACGGTTTACTTCCTTCCTAAAATTAAATTTTATGATCGTTGGTAAACACAGGACTGTCGTCCTTCCTCTGGGTCAGAGGCTAGCTTACTGATAACAATTAAAAAAAAAACATGCAAATCAGTAAATATACAAATCGAATGACTATAAGTCATCGGTATTTCATATAAAATTAAAATAAGTCAGAAGTGGAATTAAAAATCATTTTTAGGAATGATGTAAATTGTAGATAAAGCTCGGCGGATTGCATCCAATAAGAAGCCGGGTGACCACTTCTAGGGTTATCTTCCTTAGATGTCACATCATCAAAGACTAAATTAACACACTACTGTAGATGTGGTACCACGGGATATGTTGTAGCCCCCTGGTTAATTCCAGGAACATATATGGGATGGCCTCCTTGTGAGAGTATCGTGGTGACTGTGTTTTATCCTATTTTATGCATATAAGGTATTGGTTTTTTATTACTCAAAAAAATCAATATATAGGTAGACTAAGCCAATACCAAAGGTTAACAAATAGGTGAATTTGTTATGTCTTGGTAGCTTAGAAAGAGGAACTCACTCGAAGCATTTCGCCAAATAAGAGAGAGTAAATCTTTGCGTAAATCCTTTTGGTTATTTTCAAAAACTAAGCGATAAAACAATATCAGGGGCAGCAAGTGTAATAACTTGCCACCAAGTTAAGGCTTACTGTCAGGTGTTGGTGTTATAAGTAATTATCTTAAACCTTATTGAGTCTCACTGGATGTGTTCGTGGAGTAGTGTTCTTCACACAAAACACAATGGAGTCATTTTGACACTCAAGATGAACTCTGATATTTCGACAAGTATTTCTTTTAAATTTATATCAACTAATGTTTGCTTATTTAAATACTTTAATGTTTTACCAATGAGCTGACGACTTCACTTTTTTTTTGATCTTTTGCAAATTCATGTTTTCAATTTTGTTATAAAGTCCTATCATTTTATATTTTGCTAACTCCTAAACAACTGTAGTACGGCTACTTTTCACAATTAATCTGTTATTTGTTTGATATTTTGCCAAAAGTTAGTGTTAACAGATATAGCGCCATCTGTTGCACGCTTATATCCAGTCCAGACATAGTTAGACCATAATCGATGAACAAACCCGTATTCGTTCGTATTTCTTTTAGTTTCAATTTATTATATTTTCTTTAAAAGTAACTAATTTATTAAGTTAAAATTAGTTCTAGGCTGATTTTCAACACAGTTTTTAAAAATTTGTTTTAAATATTCAGTGTACTAGCTTTCAATTATAAATAAATTATATCTAAATTATCTGGTGATTGACCTGCTTAGTTATTGAGTTAAATGAACTTAAAAACCCTTAAGAGCAAAGTTTTTATACAAAATACAGTGTTAATGTTGGAAATGCCTTATTACAAAGATCGGCGGAAATCGACACCGTTTTACGTTTTTTAAGAACTGCTTGTACAACAAATCACTTTGACAATTATATTGGCAGAAGTGTGAGCTGTAAAATCATAGAAAAAAAGACCAAATGGTTTGTCTTACTGTTAAGAATTTGAATATGTTTGCTTCTTTGAGGGCCTAGAGCTCTCACGCCCATATGAAGTAACGGACGGACGGTATATATAGGAAATACAAAAAAAAACGCTTTTTGACTTTAAAAATGTTGGTTTATAGATAAGAGATTCACGAAGAAACAGGAGGGTATAATCTCTGTTGTTACTTTGACAGAGTTATAGCTTATTACTAGCAAGTACTTAAACATTGATAAATACACTGTGATCTTTAGATAACTTTACCACAAAATTGTTCTAATAGTCCAGTTAGATAAGGGTTTTACCTCAAAATGAGAGCTAGTAAAATGTGTTCATACTTTCTTTTTGGCGTTCCAAATATTCTGAAACGCTTTTTCGTGATTATCTCCGTTTCTTCAGGTCCAATGGTTTTAACATCTTAACCACAATTGCGGAGAATACAATTTGATAAAATGCTTTTCTCGATAATGTTTTCATACGTTCAACCGTTTCGATAATATGATTATGAAAAACAACGAAAATTGTGTAATGACCTTAAAGATATGCAATTTCTGAAGCTCATCTATAGCTTTATTTAAGGTAATTAGAACATATTAAAACTTGAGGCTTTTTGAAATCGCGTTATTTCCATAACTGATTATAATCAAACTTAAGGGGCCATACTAGTGTACATTTTTTTTAAATCATTTTTGTTTATTTTGGACAGCGTATATTTTCAAAAATATTCTGCGGAAATGTCAAGGCGAATTGAATTGAAGAAGTCTACAAAGCGACCTGTTTAGATATTTAAGCGCGAATTTCTTAGAAGGGAATATTATAATTTTTGCTGGCACTATAACTCAAAGATCAATTATATGATAGACCTAAAAACTGAGTACTTTTGAATACATTTATTTTACGAAAATGAAGAACGTTTTTGATTTGATAAAAATTGATTATTTTACATTAAAAAAACGACAATTTTAAAATCAATAAAACATACTTTTCATGACGAACCCATATTTTTTAGATACAAAACGATAAAGCTCCTTAATAAAGTAAAGATTTAACTAAAACCTTAAAGAATGTTATCATAAGAAATACGTTGTCGAACTATTTAGGCCATGCCAATCTGGAAAGCAGCTATCTAAGAAAAAACAAAAACTGTCACTGTTTACATTTTAAAATTGGTAACAATTGGTGTAAGGCTAACATGGATACTCATTATTTAATTCAAATAAAAGTCTAATTTCCTTTTGCTGCTTTCGCAAGGCATCAAATAAAATTTGTAAGCGCTTTATTCTAAGACCCCCCCCCCTCGTCACTCACGCCAGTAGCGTAAGATGGCTTGGATCTTTACCCAGAACCTGTTGAAATTTGTATTAAATTAAATAAGGATATTTCCAGTATTAACGAATGAAAAATTGCATTCCAAAGGTTTTTACAAGAGAAATATTATTAGAGTTTTAGGATTCAAAAAATTATACACAAAAGATTGACGTTGGGTGTCCGAACAGCATCAGAATCAGTTAAAATAAAAATCAAAAACAAATTAACATAAACTACCTAATTTAAGCCAGGACCCTATGTTATCTTAAGTAAACACAATCAGTTTGAATGTAAAACATAAAGACGTAAAATAATTGTATAAGGGATCTTATTATCCCACCCCACTTTTTAAAAGCTTCTGAAAGATAAATGCTAATGTAAATACCCTCGGTTTGACAAATATTTTCAATCCATTACCTTTCATTATTCTATTCCAGCTATCTATTTGTTACCTATTCCGATGCTGAGCATGTAATATAAACCTACTTAAGATTGCATTTAAAAAAGCTTAACTCTTTAGAGGTCTTATAATAATATAATCAAAAAGGAAACACATATAATAATTACAAGTAACGATACAATTCTAAGATAGAAAAGGTTCAAAATAATTCCATATGCAGGGTGTAATTCAATAAACTACTTTTATATAAACCCTTTCTATGCTAAGTATATACTCGAACCTAATCCCCTAAAAAGACCCTTATGCAATTTAATAGAATAATTTAAGTTAAAACAAACATAGATATGCGGGTTTACATATACTACATACCTTTAGCAAAACTATAGCAAAACCCAAAAAGATAATCCTTTTTGAAACATACAAAACAATCTGGTTTTCTTAATTACTCTTGAATTTATTTTGTTTCTCTTAATTTCTGAGTAGGGATATATTTTCCTCCTCTTAATAGTTATAGAAGGATTTCAGTGTAAATAAGTAATTTTAGTTAAACAACTTAATATAATGTTAATTTTCTCAGTATACCTATTCAAAACAATGTGAAACAAAACTTCGAAACTGTTCAGAATTTTAAAACTGACTTTGAAGTGTTTGTTGTTTTAACCCATTAGCGCCCGTATTTTTTTATGTTAAAATTTTTGTATAATATTTGGTCAGAGTGTTGTAGATAGGTTCTAGAACCTAAAAAAACATTTTTTAAAAATGTATGCTCATCCATTTTTTTGGAAATGCCCGATGCCATATGGCATCGGTGGCATTCCACTTATCTGCTATCTATAGATTTTCGCTAAAAACGGAAAATAAATATTGAACAAAAAAATCAAATTATGTTACAATAAATCAAATAAAGTTTATTTTCAAAAGAATTTACATTTTGGAATGAAAAATTAAGAAGCATTCGACACACAAACCAACTTTGCACTTCTTACACATTGTTCTGGTTTGAGACTTGCAGTTTGGAGCAGCACATCTCTTCCTTTTTTTGTCTGGTGTGGAAATAATCCAATGGTCATAACGATCAAATCTAATATCATCCAAGACCCTGGCCGATGAAATAAACCTTCCAGAAGGTCCGGGATTTTTTCGTGACACAGCATACCTTGTCAGATACGTTTCGACGATAGCACGTCTGAAATTCAGTTGCGTTATTTTGTTTGTTTTTTTTGAAAGAATCCAAGAATTTTGAATGACTGCATCGATCATCCAAGAAAAAATCCCGTACCACCATTTCTTGTTTCTGATGTTGATGCGATATACATTTATATTTTGATCCATTCGATCTGTTCCTCCCATTCCTTTGTTGTAGCGGTGTATCATTGAAGGCATTTGAACCGTAACGTTTTTTTTCAATTCCGGAGAGTAACGTTTTACAGGGACTGTTGGATTCACTCCAAATTTTGTAGACCCGGCCGTAACAACACCATTGTCTCTCCAACGAACATACAAAATCTCATCGTTTTGTTCCATTGCACTGGCGATGGTACCTCTTGGCTGCTTTTCAAACTCAGATCTACTAGGAAGGGTAAGTTGTGAAGTTTTCTTATGCAAAACAAGCTGCTGTTTTTGTTTTTGTTTCGAGGAAAGCTTTGGTTTTTTCTTATTTTTAGTGAGCTTAGAATCTACTTTTTTTTCTGCAAGACTTTTCCCGGATGATGATTTGTATATTCTATTTTCTCGAAAAGTTCCAGTAGCAGAGTAATTGTGTGCTCTCAAATAACAAAAAAGGCTTGGCCCGCAAAACAAGTTGTCAAGAAAAATGTTGAAAGAAAGATCGCGGACACTGTTTGGTAATTCTGTGAGCATCTTCGTCAGAGGTGCGGCTGCTTTTCCAAACAAAGATGCATGTATTGGATCAACCTTCTGTAATTTTCCTTGATAGATTTCAAAATTTACCAGGTACCCGTCGGGAGAATTTACACACCAGGCTTTGAATCCGAATCTGATTGGCTTACCTCTGATGAATTGCTTCATTGGATGCCTGCCAAAATACTTGATCATACTTTCGTCATAATCAATATCTTGACTCGGCACGAAATGTTTCATACACTTTTTTTTGACGGTGTTGATTAGTGTACGCAGCTTCCAAACCTTGTCGGAAGAATCAAAATCCGCATCATTGTCAGCACAGTGTATATATTTCAAAATGGATAAAAATCTATTTCGGCGCATAGCGTTGCTGACCATTTCATTATACATGTCAGACTTCTGATCCCAATAATGACGACAGGAAGGCAGAACATTATAGCCACTTAGAATTAAAATTCCAACAAAACATTTGAGTTCTTCGACTGTTATTGGAGCAACATCAGTTACATTTTTTTGACACATGTATTTTTGTGTTTCTTCTCGTAAATGCTCCCATACTTTTTCATCGAAAAACTCCTCAAAAACTTCAGTTGGTGTTTTGTTTTTATAGGCTTCATAATCTGGGAGCGGAAATTCGGTGCTTTCCGAGTTTTCAAAATCACCTTCTACCCACGAGGAAGTTAGTCCCGTTTCCTTTTTCTCCATCCGAGTTTTCAACCATTTTGAACTCTGATCAGAGAGATTTTGCACCGGTGTTGACGTTGATGGCTCATCCTGAAATTCTGTTTGGATAATTTCATCCGTGCCACCGACTATTTGGTTAGCAAAATGTATTTCCGCTGGGGCTAGCAGTTGTTTTCCAGGTAAGTGTCGAATGTCCTGGACCTCATCTTCCTCGTTGCCGGACTCTTCATCGGTGAGAACACAAGGCTCAGGAGGTTCGATATAAATATCAACAGGAGCATTGCTCTCAGGTGCATCCGAAAATAAGATATCCAGTGCATCCTGCAGCGAAAATCCAGGTCTGCAAAGATTTATTGGAATAATACCTATAAATTCTCATACAAAACATGCAAAATAATAGCACATCCATATTGGCCCAGTGATGCCATACGGCATCACTCATAAATGTGGTCTTCCCCACGACACAAAAACCAATATACTCGATGTTTTTATCTTTTGTTAGGTGAAATAATATATTTAGATAATAAAATAATGAAAAAAAAATACCGTAGATGCAAGTTTTGGTTACTTACGCAAGCGATTTTCGCAGAGACTCTAGATCCACACATTGTTCCATTTTTAAAATTAGCTCACACTTCACTGAATCACTTTCGAACTATTAATGTTGAAAATAACACTTCTTACATACTCATCTGATAAGAAAATAACGGAATTATATCAACCGGGTCAAAAGAATTGGAAAAAATAACGGATATATTTCCGTTCCTTTTGTGATGCCATTTGGCATCGCAGGGCTTTAATGGGTTAAAATAGTATCCATGTTATTTATGTTTACAATAATAAATAATGTAATCCAAAAAATACAACAAAACAAACATTCCCTGAATAAGTAAGTACCTGACAAAAGATATGTGGATCTTATTTTCATCATTGTTGTCCTTGCAGTGAGTATTCCATTCAGTATCACCATCCACCATATGAAGTTTTGGAATGCTTCCATTTTGTAACAACAGCAGCAACAACAACCACCACACGTTTTTTCACAAGTTTCGATTTTATTTTTTGATTTTTTTGATTTTCAAAAAAAGGAATATGTGTATCCTTGTTTTTCTAAAATAAAACAGACACTAGAACCTCCTTTTAACAGAGTGCCACTTGACATTGAAATCAAAAATAACCGAAATATAACACATACGAGGAGGACTAAGGACGATAATTAGGACTATACCCCGTTATAAGACAAAAAAGTAAATGGTTTCGATATTTTTGTTTTGCTTGATATTCAATAACACTTTTGATGAAAAATTGGAAACGGAAACGGAGACGTGATGAAATTGGGAAGGAAAAAAACATAAATATTTCCACACGGCAGCATCAATTTTTTCGTCCTTTTTTTTTTTATCAAAAAAACATCTCTCGCTCTTGTTAAACACAAAAGGGATATTTTGTGTTGTTTTGTATTGTAAACTTTTCTACCCCACTATAAAAATTAATAAAAGCTTTTTATCATAAAAAGGATATAACCAAAACCACCACCACCGAGACCGTTTATTAACAGAAAAACAATAAAAAGCTTTTCTTAGAGCCGCCGCCGACGACGAAGAGAGATTCGCATTCGATGAAAATTACGAACGAGAAACATAAAGGACACAAAAAAGGATGAAAGGACTACGAACTTGACAGGAATAATTGGAATATTAGTAATTTTTTCGTCTTTTCCAAACTAAAAATCCAAAGGAATAAGTTTTTTTGTTTGTTTTAAATTGAATTCAATTTTGGAATTCTGTTGAAAGGATTTTTTAGGACCTTGAATTGAATTCACATAGTTTTTGAATTACTATTAGTCACAAAAACAGTGTAGTTAAATCGATTGTGAACACTTTGTTATTTTTTCTTTTTTTTTTTTTTTAGAAGAAGAAATTTGGGAGTTTGAGAGTATCTATGTGGTTTTCTTTTTTTTGAAGAAAGTCACACACAATAGGTATGTGCACGATTTTCCGACTGCGCTGGAAATATTTACGTCCGAATTAATATAAAGTTAGCAGATAACTGAAGCTGTGCTAAGGCATCTTAAGCTTTATTGTATTGTATCAATGTGGTGTGGTACTCAACTCATATCAAGCTGATGGTGATGGAATTTTGTGCTCTCTTTCGGCTTTCGGAATGTTCTCCGTTTCTTGAGTTGATATGATGTTGTGTGTACCAAAAATTTTGATGTAATCAGTGCTGTTGTATTAAGACTTACAGGATTTTCTTTTTTTTACACATTTCTACTACTTCTTAATTCTGCATGGTAATTTAAGAATTTCAATAACTAATTACATGTAATTGATGAATTTCAATTACTTATTACAAGTAATGGAAAGGCCTCAATTACTTGCAATTATTTAAGTACAGAAATCTAATTGAAAACAAAATGAATGATCAAAAAAGCAGTAATGAGTACTTTTTCCTGTCATCATTACTTTTTCCAGTAATCATTACGCACATATTTAATTAAAACTTATTTGCATTAATTAAATTTTACGCGATATTATAAAATAATTTCCTGAAACGCTAAGTATTTTTATGTATAGTCTTATGTTCAAAAAGTAATCATTATTTCAAAACTATGCTATTGGAGAAGAAGAATTAATTCCGTCATAGGTATATCACACTTCAAGCCCAAAAGAGATGATAAGGTGAAAAAGGCTAGAAATCAATAGAACTTCAAATTGGATGTTCGTTTTGGCAGCAGAAAATGAAGTGTGATACCTCGCTGCATATTTAAACTTAAATATGGAATTTTTGTTATATGAATTAAATTTTCAAGACTGTGAATCAAATTCTTGAAGATTGGTCTACGTACGTTATTTCTCGTTCAATATCACTGTTCTACAAAATTACGTTTTTTTTTCTGTCCCACAAATAAAACAATACTTTATCTTGCCTTTAAATTTTTCTATAGCATAAGGTTTTTAAAATATAAATAGTACATTAAAGAATAAATTAGGTGGCATAACAGTCCGTTGAGAACTAGGGCCTAGTGACTTACAACTCTCAATCATTCCTGTGTGCGAGTAATGTTGTCAGGGATGGAGGGGACCTACAGTTTTAAGCCGAATCCGAAAGGCTAAATTGAGAAAGCACTTTTTATGACAAGAATTGCTTGATTCGATGGTTTGTGAATTCCTCGCAAGAGGCAGTGCCCTTGAAAAAAACTTTAGGTGGCACAGGCAGGGATTGAACCCAAGACCACCGGCATTACAGTCGGCCGACGCACTAACCATCATGCCACGTGTAAATATGCCCTTTTAAAAATACTAAAAACAACCGAAAACTATATTTTTAAAAGTAAATTAAAACTCAAAATATCTCTTAACAATAAATTGTATGATGATTTTAAAAAGGAAAAGTCTTTCTCTTCTAGATACAATTTAAATCAATTTTGTATTTTTCTTCGTTTCTGGAAATTCTGATTATTTATGGTTTACTCTATATGAAGATTTGAGCAAACTTTTAAAATACGAGTACGTTTTGGAGTTAATTTTTAGTGCTGATTTCGAATCAAAACTTTAATTTTAACTATTTGTCCCAGTTTTAAAAATATTCGTTTTAACATTATTTCATATTTTGAAATACATTTGAAAAACTTGACTTGACAACAACTTCGTTACAAGAGCAAAACTTACTTTCGAACGGTTTTGCTTTTTTCACTTAAAAATTGTTTTTAACATAAATGGTTTACCGTTTCTTTCAGATTTTTGTAAGACAGGTGAAATTACAAGATTTTTCGAATACTAAATAAAATAATATGAATACTTCAACTCAATATTGAAGAAAAGGATTATAGATTTAGAAAACCATCATGAATTTTATTCAAAAAAAGCTACTTCATTAATGAAGACAAGCTGGAAAAGATTGTTTTTTTTATTTTTAAAAATGATATCTCAAAAACCCAACGTGATACATTAATTTTGAGATTGGGTTTAAATTAAGGCCACCAAAATACATTGGTAAAGTGAAATTTAATTCCAAGAAAGAAAACTTTTTCGATCAAATGTAAAAATTTGACATTTTTTCTTGTGAATTAATCCAAAATAACCTTTCGACACTATCATTTCATTTTATGTGAAATCGAACAAATTTATTTACTTAAAAAACACAATTTCATGCTCATTTTCATTATTTTATATACCGAAATGAAAACAACAGATGACAGCACTGATGTTCCATTTTTCTTATCTCCGGATTGGGACCAAACTTCAATCTGAAATCTGCGCATCTCACAAAAAGGTTAGCATCAGAGCAGAGGGTGTTTATGTTTTCTTCCAGGAAGACGACAATACAAAAAGAATACAAAAAATCAAACAAACAAACAAACAAACAAAATATATACAAAACTTTTTGAGCTTTTTTCGATGATACCACTGCGCACTTCCTCTCGATAAACAATATAGTTTTCCAATGCTATAATGGAATGATTTTCTTGGATTGGATGGATGGATGAGGACTGAATATAAAAACTGACGTTTCTTAATTGAACATAGATTCGAATTTGTATATATATGTACATACATACAGATATAATTTATTATTATTTTTTTGATTGCCGGTCATTTGTTTTGGTTGATTAAAAAAGTAATACAAATAAATTTTATTATTATGTATATTTGTATATTTGAACGCATAGTGTAGTGTTATTTAAACTTTTTGAAGTTCATCAAACTGATAAAGTTTGGAATTAAAATAATATGAAATAAAAAGAAGAGTTTTTTTATTGCCAGTTTGATGACATTTTTAATACACTTTTCCAATTTTATTAAATTTAATTATTTGAGCGTACGATAATGTGTGTTAATTTTTAGTGGACAAAAACTTAAAGATATTCATAGTTTATATTTAGTATGCACATTAGACTGATTAAAAACAATTTAAACTCCAGCTTTGTTGTTCTGACGAGCAAGTGTTATATTTTTATAAATATTTTCACTTTATTTTGACGTTCATTTTAGTTGACAATTCCAACAGGTGATCGAAAGAAGTGTGTATCTAGATATCCTAGAATTTAATTTAAATACATAATAACTTTAGAAGTTGAGCACTTATTTAACAAAAATGTAGACCTTTTTGAAAGACCGTTCAAATGTTTTTAAGAAAAAGTCTCAATCATGATTTAAGTATAACAGGTTCATGTCTAACTTCCCATAGAAACTAATTACAATTGTTTTAATTTGTCGAATTGAAAATTATAACATTTTTAAAGGTCCTTAGAATCTAAATCAAAGATTCTAAGAAAAATGTCTGTGTGTGAATACGTACGTTCGTACATTTTTACCCAAATAATCTCACAAACCAAATACGCTAATGACTTCAGTAACTTTTATATTATAAAGAGTTTTTTTTTCAATAAGGGCGATTAGATGTTGAAATGGAATAAAACAAACTGTGTGTGAGGTATTAAAAAAAATATTTTTTTTTTTTTGAAAGGCGAATATATGCCATTAAGTGTGAAATACGCCACCATTCAAATGCTAGCCTCGGCATCTTACAGTGGCAGGGATCCGAGCGGTCCAATTTTCAATGACTCTTCCGCATAGATCCGGCTGAATTTGAGCGATGGCCTGTGTTATTTTGTATCGGTCGATTGCGGTTTATTTGCATAGACCTGCGACTTCAAGAAAACCCACAGGAAAAACTCTAGCGGGGTCAAATCGCATGACCTTGGTGGCCAATTCAAAATGTCAATCGTGGCGTTTGTTGTGTGGCATGTAGCGCCGCCCATCCTGCTGGAACCACATGTCGTCTAGGTCCATATGGTTCAATTTGGGTCATAAGAAATTAGTTATCATCGTTATGTAGCGCTCGCTGTTGACAGTGACCGCCTAACTAACGTGATTTTCAGAAAAGTACGGACCAATTACGCCGCCCGGCCCAAAATCCACACCAAACGGTAACTTTTTGAGAATGCATTATCATCTGGTAAACCTCGCGTGGGTTGGTGTCATTAGGTTATTATTTACTGAACTGGCCGTTTCAAATTTGACCACGAAACGTTGAAGAGTCGACTGTGAAGGGCCACCACGTCTACCGTAAAATGGGCGCAATGCGCGCAACGTTTGCGTTAAAGAACACTCATTTTGATAATAAAGTTTTATCATTGCATAAACAACTGAATAATAAACAAAATATTTGACAGATTTCACCAAAACAAAATGCCCGCCACGGGACGCCAAAATCTACCCGCATCAATTGAAAAACCCTTTATAATGTGACTTGATACCAAAGTAGTATAATTTAAAAAAAAAACATTTAACGGTTTTTTATAAATCAAAACAAAAAACTGAAAAAAAAACATTTTTCACCTCCCGTATTTTCCGAACAAAAAAAGATATTACCTCCAGAATAATTTTATGCTACGACATCTGAAACCTGGGGCCTATTTCACCAAACACTTTTCACTTTGCAAATTTGAAAAAATATTATCCTGTGCAAAGTTTTTGACAAAATTTAAAATAAAACTTTGCAATTTATTCATATTTTAAAAACTTTGAAAGTAAATCTTTAAGTGTGCATTGAAAAATATTGTAGTTTATTTCCAACTTTAGACACATGTTAATGGAAAACCCTCTTTTATCTCTTTTGTTTCTGATATCCGAGTTAATTCTTAGTTTCACTACTCTTTGGTCGCTATAAACTACCTTCTTTGTATTTAAAATATTTTCAAAACGATTCATTTTTGTATCAATTATTTTAAAACAGCTTCTTAAAAGAAACGTTTTTTTTTTTTTGCTATAAACTGTCAAATTGCATTGAATGATGGCTACGATGTCGATGAATTAAAAAACCTCTACAGTCTCGAAACCTACCGCGTGCCAGCGTTGCCGCTGAAAAAAATCAAAAAGGGTACAAAAAAGGGGCCCGACACAAAAAAAGGGGCCAACATACGAAAATTGGACACCATAGAAAAAAGTACAAATAAAACAAAACTGTATTCAGGAGTAAAACAAAAATGTATTCAAAAACTTAAAAAAAACAATTTTATTTTAATAACATTAAAATTAAAACTTAAATTCATTTAAAAAAAACAAAACAGTAACAACAAGTCAGTTGTAATGAACAACAAATGCATACATAAATTAATGGAAATTGAGTCTTTCATTTTTTTAATATTGTCTTTCTGTATAAATAAACAAGATTTTTTTTTGGAACCCAAATTTCCAACTTTTTTTTTGTTTTCAATTAAATTAAGAGCTGACATCATCGAATTGCACGTTTTCACATACAGTCTATTCGTCAACTTATTTTTAATAAGGGTCAGCTTTGAAAAAACTCTTTCGGCAGAGGCACTGCTATGGGGCAGAGTAAAAATGTTTGTAACAAAGTTGTATACATTTGGAAACATAAATTCATCTACATAAATTGTTTTTACATTTCCCTATTTCATACCAGAATTCTTCAATATCATTGATTTGAAAAGCCTTATCCTCGGATTTTATCTCAAGGAGTTTGTATTCCTCAATGACTTTTCCTTAATTGGATACCAGGTTTGGAAAATTGGAAACTAGCTGTACATAGGTAAATTCAAGATTTTTTTTTTCAACTTTGGGATCTAGAAAGTGCAATATCGAAAGTTTTTCATCATTAATATCTATTCTTTTTAGTATTTCATCAACAACCGATTGATAATAAATAAGAGCGTTAGTTTTAATTATAGAATTATTATTTCAGCTTCATGGCCGATGTACATATATGTCTATTGATATTTTAATATGATCAGAATTTTTATAGTCAAAATCTTTTATGTCATTGTTTTTAATATATTCTTTTTTTAAAAAATTCGTAAAAATATTTAAAAGAATTTCTCTCACGGAAGAAATCAAAAAAATAATTTGGGATGATTCACTTTGAAACATTTTGTTCAAATTATTCATTATTTCTAAAATATATTTTAAAAACTTTATGTAAGCATGATTAATATCGTTTAAATTTTCATTTATATCTCTAACTTTTTTCGGAGTATAAACCGACAGAGTTCAGTTCAAGTTCAGTATGAAACTTCGTTACCGATTTTTCATTAATTTACTTAAAGAGTGGATAAGATAAAAAAATACCTTAATTTATCCTTGAAAATTATTTTATTACTAGTAAAATCGTAAAAAGGGGCCAATTGGGCAATTTCTAAAAAAGTCGGGGCAACGGGGATCGAACGCAAAAAAGGGGCCAAATGGCCCCTTTAGGGGACAAACGGCAACGCTGCCGCGTGCTGTTGTCATGTGTTTCTTTCTGTTCTTTCTGTCTGTTCTTTCTCCTCTGTCCTTCTGTCTTGTATTAAGGTCTTGTGTTGTTATCACCTTACATAGTCTAGTCGCTCAAGGTGCTGTGTTCTCTACTCTGTCCATTTATGTGCTGAGTAATGTAATGTAAAAAACCTGTACAAAATTAGACATTTTTGAAATTGAGATGAATCTACGCGTTAACCTTAAAATTAAAATTTCATGTTCTTTTGTAAATTCTGCAAAATTAAACAAAAAAAAAAAAAAAAGTCAAATGTCTTGTTCACTATTATTTACTTTCTATTTTATATATATTTTTTTATTCGTTTTTGACAGTTTTTCAAACAAACTCTAATTTGGAAATGAAATTTTCTCTTGGCACATAACTAAAAAGCTTTTCAAAATTCAAAATATAATTTGCAAAGTTTATTTTTTGGTGAAACAAAAAGAACTAAACTTTTCATTTTCTAGAAAAGAATTTGCACTTTTCAAATTTGAGTTTGGTGAAACGTACTTTGCATTTCGGCGAAATAGGCCGTTTTCAGCAGAATTGAAATTACGTTACGTTACGTTACAAAAAACAAGAACCTGAACCAAATACTATAAAAAATAAGTTGAAAAGTGATGTTCGATTCGAATATTTCGACAAAAAAATATGAAGGTGTTGATTTCATCATTATTTTATTCTTGTTGTTAAGGGTCGAATTATAACTATCATTAGTTTTCATCATTGCAATCAATCAATTGCATTTTTTGACAGTTTGGTTGTAGCTTTCATTGAAAATGTCTGTCTTTTTTTCGTGATTGGAATGAAGGATTTGAAGTTAGAGTTGATCATTGAAAAAAATGGAACCCTTTCAGTGCAGTCAGTGGTACCATTATGTTCCAAAATGTAAAATCAACAATCAGCTGTTCATTGAAAACGATGTCATCACTGAAAAATTAAAAATGAACTTAAAGAAAAGTTCTGGGTTAAATAGTATATTTTGTTTAGTAGAAAAAATCGACAACGCTTAAGGTCAATCTCGACACCAAACATAACAAATTTGAATATCTTAGTCACTTTTAATTCTCGAAAAAAAAAATGTTCAACAATGAAAACAAATGATAGCTTTAATCGTATTTGTTTTAGGTATAAGAAATAAAAACTTTCAAAGAAATGTTGCTAAAATTGATAAAAAATAGTTTTCGACTCAAAATTTCATTTGAATTTTTTTTAGAAAAATTCATTTGAGAAGGGAACATTGACTTCTCAGAAGAAAAAAGAGAGCATGAGAAGTGTGCAGTCAAAGATATTGAGAGGTTCAGAAGCAGAAACGAAATTCAAAAGTTTTATGATCAGGTGAAACAAAATTCACAAGTGCTTAAACCTCGAACCAAAGGCTGGAAAAGAGTAGAACCGCAGTCAATGGTCAGGTTAAGGAAAGACCACTTCTGTAGACTGTAACGGGTTATTCATTTTGCGGTTTCAAAAGTATGCGGCTGGAATTCAACATCTGTTAAACTACATAAGTTGTTAAACCAATTTTTTTTTTGTTTCAGTTGAAAGTCTGACATTTACTAAAATGGATCGATTACAACGCATACAAATTGTTAAAACCTACTACAAAAATGGTGATTCTGCATCAACCACAAATTGCGCTTTAAACGTCCAACTACGCAAGCAACAACACCTACATCCATATAAAGTCCAGCTCACACAAGAACTGAAGCCAGCTGACCATTCACAACGTCGTCGTAGATACGTCGAATGGGTGCTTGAACAACAGGCGGTGAACAGCGATTTTTCGAACAAAATTTTCTTCAGCGACGAAGCACATTTCTTACTTGGTGGGTATGTTAATAACGGGTGACCACACAAAGATGCCCATATTTCTTTTTTGTCTCGCTCCGGTGGTAACACTGCTATGGTGTCGAATGTGCGATCCAGTTAAAGTACAGGTCAGACAAATTTGTTTTCATTTGTTATCAGTCGTCATGGATAGTTATACCGATTTGTCTGACCTGTACTTCAACTGGATCGCGCATTCGATACCATAGCAGTGTTACCACCGGAGCGAGACAAAAAAGAAATATGGGCATCTTTGTGTGGTCACCCTATACGTATTTGGGGTCCTGAGAATCCTCAAGTAGTTGAAGAGAGGCAATAACATCCACAAAAAGTCACTGTTTGGTGCGCTCTTTGGTCCGGTGGTGTGATTGGACCTTACTTCTTCGAAAACGACGATGCAACGTCTGTCTCCGTCAATTCGGAGCGTCATGGTCATATGATATCCGACTTTTTTTGCTTGCTATTGAAGAATACGACTTGGAGTTAATGTGGTTTCAACAAGACGATGCCACATGTCACATGCCACACAACTCGAACGAACATGGCTTTATTGCAAGAGACATTTCCTGGCCGCGTAATTTCTCGTCGTGGCGATATCAACTGGCCACTAATATCATCCGATTTGACAGATAAACTTTTAACTCTTGAGCATTTAAAACCCAACATTCGTCAAGTTATGGCTGACATACCGCTCAATATGTATCAAAAAGTGGTAGAAAATGACCTCAAAAGAATCGATGCTTGCAACAATTCGGGTGAAAGTTATTTAAATGATGTAGTCTTTCACACATAATGGCAACGTTCGAACTTTATAATAAAAAAGAAATGTCAAAAATGGTTAGGAGCAAACACCAACTTATTTGTGAAACATGGTTTGAAAGCTGATTTAAAAGCAGAGCTCCAACGTCAACACTAGAGGCACTATCGTTCAAAAGTCTTTCCAATTACTCGCATAAAAGGTGATGACATTGGCAGAAGACATCAGCGTGATGTCAATTAGGCTTTTGTGAGTATTGAGAAAGGTGCGGTAAAAATGAATTTAGTGATTAATGAGGCCAAAACAAAGTACAACTTACGTCTTATTCAAAACGTCACCATCGCGAGACGTAATTTTGAAACAGTTAATGCGAAAAAAGCAATTGCGCAATCACAGTGTGGCTATATAAGACAATTATGTATACTGCAAAAATTTGACAAAAGTGAATAAAAGCATCTTGGGTCGTTACAGAAAAAAGTTCCTCGCGTGATCTATGGTCCCGTATGCATCGAAGATGAATGGAGGAGAAGATGGAACGACGAACTGTTCAGCCACGTAGGCTTAGCCAGAAGGATAAAAGTCCATCGACTTACATAGATGGCTGCGTCACGTAAAACTTATGGAAACGATTGCTCCGGCCCGGAAAGTCTTTGAATCCACGCCCACAGGACAGCGCAGTAGAGAAAGGCCGAAGATCAGGTGGAGCGCACAAGTTGAAGGTGACCTCACCCAACTTACAGTTCGCAACTGGAGATACATATATGTATAGCTAGGGATCGAGGTAGATAGAGAACTTTGGTCCTAGTTCGCACTGGACTGTAGGACCACCTTAAGTGAGTAAGTTCCATTTTTATAAATTTCTTGTAACACTTTTTTTGATATCCTGTTTGTGGGTAAAGGGAGGTAACATTCCATTTATTATTCATATTTATTGGATTTGGAAGCAAGGATCTAATAATTACTTAGTTTTAAAATAATAAAGCATCAAGATCAAAACAAATTTAATATTTAAAAAATAATTTGCTGTTCATTGGTTGAACAAGACATGTACGTACATATATTGCATATGTATATGTATGTAGGAACACTTTAACATGCATTTCATTTGTTTTGGATTTTGACATTGATAAAGGACTTTTTAGAACAGGCAAATGCACACCAACCTCCATATTTTCTTATTTTCATCTGCCTTATTTTATTTAGAGAGAAATAGAAGAATATATTATTTCTTTTACTTGATGGAAGAGCTAAAAACTTCCATTTTTTGTCTAGGAATAAAAAAGTATTATTTTTTGTTTTCCTGAAAACG
Organism: Eupeodes latifasciatus; assembly: GCA_920104205.1. Lineage (NCBI taxonomy): Eukaryota > Metazoa > Arthropoda > Insecta > Diptera > Syrphidae > Eupeodes > Eupeodes latifasciatus. The sequence continues at coordinate 183,494,576 of OV049924.1, forward strand.
TCTCGTTCTCTTTGAGAATTGAATTTTTCATTTTTTGGCTGCTTGTTCTTTAGTTTCGCTATGAATATTATGTACAATGTATAAATGGTAGAAAGAAAATGTATTTTTCTCCACTAAAATTTTGTTTTTTATTTTAAACAACTACTTAAACGTAGTTGTTGCTTGGGTGTACATATAAAGTTCACTTCTTCCTTTGATATACAATTGCAAAACAATCATCATTTATTTTATTGTATTTTCTAAAAAATATATAAAAATGTAGACAAATAAACAAAAATAAACATTTCAAGGATAGTTCAGGTTAAAATGTTTCGCTTTAAGAGTTTATCCTTTAAGAAGCTATCAGGAATAAAGGGAAAAAATAATATTATTTCCATACAAGGAACTTACTAAGGATTTTAAGAGAATTTTAAATTCAAAGCAAATTTTATGAACAAAAATTAAATGCTTGAGAAAAATGCAAATTCCGGAATCAAAGCTATGGGAGTTCTGTTGGTTGCACGTGGGAATAAACATTTCCTTGAAATTAGTTATGGATATTTAAAGAGAGAGAGTGTGTTTAATGTTCAGAGCTCAAAACAACAGACTGTAAAAGAAATAGGTGGTTTTCTACTTATTTCGGATGGGGAGCAGCTTAGAAGGTGGAAGAATCATTTTGCTTTGGTTGTGTAAACCATTATTCGACGCAGCAACGTTTAACTGACATCTTCTGGGTTACCCAATGCAACAAATTCCCGAGCACTCCACGCCGTACTGTTTAGTAAGGAAGAAATATGTACCGCAATCAAAGCACAGAAGAACAACAAAGTAGTACGGCTAGACGGCTTTCCGGTAGATTTGTTCTTCGCAGCGCCAAGTTAATCGAGCGAATTGCTAAAACCGCTCATAGAAGAAGGATAGGTCTCTGAACGCTTCCAGCGTCAAGTTCCCAAAAAAAAAGAAACATGATGAATTGCGGAAACTGAAGACGTATTTTTTGAGTTTTTCCTGCAGTCGCCAAAATAGCAGCGAATATTGTCTTAGAAAGCTTAACAGAACACCTAGAAAAACACAAGACGCTGAACACACTGGATCCTCCTGTGTTGATCACATTAATGCCTTGCGGATAATCATCGAGCATTGTGTTAAATATCGATCACCACTTCACCTGCTGTTCATCGATTTTGACAGCGTCAACAGGTATTTTATCTGGCTTGGTCTGCCGAGGAGGGGTATCATGGATAAACTTGTTTCTGTTATAAAGGAATCCAAATATAAAGTTTTACACGCAGGTAGGTTGTCAGAAGAGTTTGAAGTTTAAAGTGGAGTCAGACAGATCTGCACATTGTCAAAAATTCTGTTATCAATGGTGATCAGTGATCTGCTGCGGGTAGACTTGACAGGAAACCGAGGAATAAGATGAACTCTGACAACATACCTGAAACATCTAGATGCAGAAGATGTATGCTTGTTATATCATTGGATAATGGGTTCATCAAATGACAACAAGGGTGGAGAGAGAATCTGAAATTGCTAGGCTAAAAATCAACACTGGAAAAACTTAAAAGTTCAGCCTCGAAATATCCTCAACAACCAGCACAAAAAGTAGAGAATTTTGAGTATTTTGGAAGAATTGTCTCTTATGAAAGTAGAACCGAACAAGATATCGACAGCCGTATCGGGAAATCTAAGGCTGCAGATGAAAGCCGAAAGAGTTGTTCAATATTTGGAGAAAAACTCTCTCAGCTTTAGGAAAAACCTACGACTGTTCTGCTCAAACGTCGAGTCAGTGTTGTTATACGGTTGCAACACCTTGAAATAATAACAGCGATTACCAGAAAACAGCAGGCCTTCATTAATAGGTTTTTACGAAATATCTTACGGGATTACATTCCCAATAGTATATCTGATGAAAAACTATAAAGGTTAATAGGTCAAGATTTATTGACACTATTATACACTTTCGCAAGAGGAAGTGGATTGGATATCCGCTTCGAAATGATAATGACGGCATTTCACGACAGGCAATGCAGTGAAATCCATTCACTAAAGAAGGCAGAAGATTCGGGAGACCGAAAAGCACGTAGAGAAGAACAGTCGAAGTACATATAACACTGGCATGCCAGCGCTCTGGGTTCCATCCCTGACGCCTGTGCCACCTACAAGTTTTTTCACAGGTATTGCGTCTTGGAAGAAATTGACAAATACTAAAATAATATTTCTTATCATGAAAAATACTTTTCAAATTAGTCATTCGTTATTAAAACTGTAGATAGTTTTGGCGCACGTTTGGCATCAGCACTCCTCCAAGCCGATGGACAATAATGGGTCTTGTTCAATCGTTAACGAAGGAGTTATCACCGAAATCCTTCCTTTCGGACACCAGAGACATTTGCTGCGATAGCTGATACCATACTAGACACTTCAAACGTTTCCACAAGAAATTTGTCTGCACCTTTGGCTATCAGCAGACAAACGTTGCAAACAATAAAGCATAAGTATTTGAAGTTCTTTCACTAAAAGATTCAAGTAAGAACCAAACTTAACACCGCAGACGTCCCGGTACGCTTGGAATTCTGTTAAAACTGGTAGACAAGGAACAATCGATGTTGAAATGCCTTTTATATCTGATGAAGACCACTTCGACTTAAATGGCAATCTAAATAAGCAAAACTGCAGAATATGGTGTACGTCGAACCATATCAACACAAATCCTTCTTCTAATTTCTTTCAATTTGGTGTGGCTTCAACAGGTTCATATGCAACCAGACCAATTATGACAGGATTGGAACGAAAATTTCCTAAAGTACTTACATATTTCTCTCCAGACTCTCCATTCTGTTGGTCCCTTGAGTCTCCAGACCTCACTGCACCGGATTTATTTTTGTGGTATTTTTTCAAATAGAAAGTTTACAAAACTAAACCGAATAAATTGAACACATACATAAATATAAGCATTTAATTGGAAACTAAGTCCAATGAATGCGTTGTTTAAATTATTATAATTTCCTTTGTCTGTCGGCCTTATAAGAATTATACAGAACTGATATTCTAACTAAAGTTCAAGGCATTATGTCATTTCAATATTTAAATGTATCTCATTATCAGTTTAACATACATATGTATATGTGTATATCCACAGTTCAAATACTTATAAATATATGAACGTACCCATTTAATAACTTCATTGTCACAATTTTGCAATATGCAATTCAAAATACAATCTATCCCAACAACTTTAGCCACGAATAAGTCGCATGTAGTTGTTGTTGTTTTATTGGTTTAGGTCACTAAAAATTCTATAATTTTTGTCAAAAAATTCAGAACAATATTTTATTTTTCAGATATACCAATGAAAAATAAATTAAGGTCATTCGAATATATTATTAAGAAAAGAGGCTGGGATGCGACCCACACTGATAACTTCCCATCCCGTCTGTCGATTTGTCTTGCTTAAAAGTTTGTAGGTTTTCGTGTTGGGTTAAGAAAGTTGTCAGTTGAATTATTCTTAAAAATTTTAAAATTACCAACAATATTTTTCATATAAAGAAATAGTTTAGTTTGAAAATCTAGTTTTGTTAAATAGATTTTTAGTCAAAAACAATTTTTTACCAATTTAAGTAGCATTTCTTAAATTTTTACAAGTAATGAAATTAATTTGAGAGATATCAAGAACCGAACATCAATTTTTACCAAATTTGCGTACTATTTCTTGTAGATTTTATTTTTTTATGAAAAAACGGACTGTTTGATTTTCTGTGAAATAAAAAAAGCTTTTAAATTTTTACCAAGTTTTAGTATTGTTTTTTTGTTAGGTTTTTATATTTTGTATAAAAACTGTCAATTCGAATTTTCTCAAAATTTTAATGAATATTGACAACAATATTTTTTGAAAGATAAAAGTAGTTTAAAGTCAATATCTCAAAGTTTTGAAAAGATATTTGAGTCGAAAATCAATTTTTACTAACTTTTATTAATTTTCTTGTTTAGGTTTTTATTTTTTGTAAAAAAACTGTCAATTCCATTTTTCTCAAAATTTTTCAGAATGTTGAAAACAATATTTCTTATGAGTTAAAATTAGTTGGAAGCCATAATCTCGAATTTTTGAAAAGATATATGAGTCGAAAATCAATTTTTACAAACTTTTATTAAATTTTCTTTAAAGTTTTTAATTTTTGTAAAAAAAACTGTCAATTTGATTTTTCTCAAAATTTTTCCAAATGTTGAAAACAATATTTTTTAAAACATAAAAGTAATTTAAAGCCAATATCTCAAGGTTTTGAAAAGATATTTGAGTTAAAATTCAATTTTTACCAACTTTGAGTATTGTTTTTTTAGGATTTTATTTTTTATAAAAAAAACTGTCAATTCGATTTTTCTCAAAATCGTACCAGATGTCAAAAACGTTATTCTTCGTTGCAAAAAATTGTTTTGGAGATAAAATGATTTTGTATTCGTAAAATTTTCGAGGTGACAAATTTTTTTTTTAGTTTTTTTGATTTATAAAAAAACCTTTAATTGGATTTTTTTCAAAAAATATACTTGTTTGGTATCACGTTACAACATATTATATAAAATTTAATTCAAGTCTCTAGCGTTTTTGGTTCATGAGATATTTAGGGTTACTCAAAATTTTAACCTTTTTTTAAACTGCTATGGTAAAAAAACCACCCACGCAATTTTCTTGAGAGCCCCTTCTGCATCTTTCTGCCTTATTATCTGTATAACAAAATTTATTTGAAGTCGATATCTCTTCTGGTTCTTGAGCTATGGTCTATGGACGACGAAAAAACGTCGCGAACGTATGGACGTACGGACACACGCACGCACAGACATCTTTCTAAAAATCGTTTATTTCGACTCTAGGGACCTTGAAACGTCGAGAAATGTCAAAATTTTCAATTTGACAAATCGGACCCATTACAATAACTTCCTATGGGAAGTTAAAAATATAGTAAGAGAACCTTTGTCTTAGTTGACCTGAGATTTGTCATCAGAAATATTACGATTTTGCAAAAGTTTTGGTCTAATTGTTGTTATGATGAGTCAAAAACTTTTACAAACCGAATGTGTTCAAGTCTTTTGAGTTCCTTGCCTTCCGGAAATTCCTCCAGAAGAAACTAAATACGGTTTATTTTCAGACTATTTTTTAGCTCATTGATATGAACTGATATTTGGAATTTTGCTTAAATACTCGTATTTTGTGTCTTGAGTGTTTTCCAAGAACCAGAAGTCGACAACATTACATTTCGTGTCTTCCGCCAGTCTTAAATTTCTTTAAAATTGTAAACTTACATATATTTTACGAATCCAAAAATTGTCCACAATATTTAGATTACAAATAAGAACATGTGTCAAAAAAACACCAACAACAACAGCGAACGTCAATCTCCTATATGATTACGATTTGTTAACAAAAGAAAAGCCGATCTCGTCAAAATAGTGAGCTACTTAGAATTAAGTAGATCGGGTTACGAGATTTTCTTATCACTTCACTTTGTTGTGACAATAATATAATTACTTTTGCAATTAAATGCAAAAGGCTGCAGCGAGTTGTTTGATGATAAGAATATAAAAACACTTAATTATACATTTAAATCTAACCTTTTGTATAAAAAAGGAAACAGGAGGTCAAGTTGTTGTCGGGAATATTACGCGCAGTAAGAAAAAAAAAAAGAGATTTCGTCTAAAAATTTGGAGAAGATTCTGAAGTGCATCGTTTGATGTGACCGACCGACACGTTTAAATATTAGTATGCAGAGCGGTTGGCAATGAAGTTCCAAATAGTTTATATTTGTATAAAGTTCAAGTATGTTTAAAATTTAAAAAAGGGGGGTCAAATACGGTTGGGTGTTATTTCCAAAGAAAAAAAAAAACTTTGTATGGAACAAATCTAAATAAATACAAGTTTAATTTAGTGTGAATAAATTATCGATTATTGGCCAATCGACTAAACAAGCATAGGTGGTGTCATGTAAAGGATGGTCCAAACTAAATGTGGTGATAGGCCCGGTCCGGTCATGCCCTTTCAGAAATTGGTAGCTAATCAAAACGGCAATGAAATATTCATCCTGTCCAGAAATGTTTGTTAACTTCCCATAGGAAGTTATTGTAATCGGTCAGATTTATCGAATTGAAAATTTTGACATTTCTCGACGTTTCAAGGTGCCTAGACTCGAAATCAAAGATTTTTAGAGAGAAAGTTCGAAAAGTTTGTTGTAGAGATATCGACTTCAAATGAATTTTGTTATGCAGATAATAATGCAGAAAGATGCAGAAAAGACTCTCAAAAAAATTGCGTGGGTGTTTTTTTTAATACAAAAATTTAAAAAAAGGTAAAAATTTTGATTTACCCAAAATATCTCACGAACCAATAACGCTAGCGAGTTGAATTAAATTTAATATCATACCGAACTAATATATTTTTGGAAAAAATTCCAACTAACGGTTTTTTTATAAAACAAAAAAAGTAAAAAAATATTTGTCACCTCGAATATTTTACGAACAAAAAATGATTTTATCTTCAAAACAATTTTGTGCAATAAAGAATAATGTTTTTGACATCTGGTAAAATTTTGAGAAAAATCAAATGGACAGTTTTTTTTATAAAAAACTAGCTGACCCGGCAGACTTCGTACTGCCTCAATCGATAAATAAAAGACCTAAACTTTTGTATAAAATAATTTCAAAACAAACAAAACGTATTGAATAAAAAAGCATTTTTTTTAATGAAGCATGAAGTTTTATTATTATTTTCGACACATTATGTTGTTTACTTAAAAAAACAGAGTTTTCCTGAAATACTGGCTATTTATAAGGTTTAAATGTTTATTAACAGACACACACTGTTATGGTACAGTTTGTTAATCAATTTAAAGCTTTCTCATAAACTAAATATTTTGTTTTGTTTTGTGGTGCGTAAATAAACAAAGAAGACGGTTTTCCGACGCGCGAACACGCGACGTATAATTGTCCATGCGCGAAACAGGGAAACTCCAAGTTGATTCCGCAAACTGCTAAAGACTGTCCTTGCGATTTATTTATTGTCATCGCAAAGGCCAGACGTACTGGAAATTGTAAGCGTTTAAAATCGAATGGTAAATCCGTTGGAATTATCGGTATTCGCGGGATCAAGACATCCTCTCCTTTGTATTTTTCTTTTATGATTGTTGCCTCAATAACGTTATTCATCAGCTTTTTCACAGCCAGTCTTGTTCCATTGCATAGTCGAGATTGATTAATGTTACGCAGCATGATGACAACTGATCCTACTTTTAACTGCAAATTGTGAGGTGGTAATCCAGGCAATTTCAGTGAATTTAAAAACTCCGTGGGATAGTTGACTACGTCATCCTGGTTCATAACGGTGTCGACTGATTTGAAGGAAACCAACTGTCCTGGAAGAAAATTCTGAATTGTCGCATTGAGATCCTCGACATCTTTATTTTTCGCTGCCAATATTGCTCGTTTACCTAGCCAATTATGGTTATTGAACTTTTGCGCTATATCTGGGAAAACACGCTGAATAAGCTCCTCTTTTGAATCTGTGATGTGACAGAAATCTGTGGGTAATGTGATGACTGATGAATCCGGTCGAGGTATCCATTGCAACTTTATTATTTCCAATATCTAACAACTGCTTCGGAAACACATTTGCAGTTTCATCATGTTGCAAAAATTATCACATGTTAGTTATTAATTGGAGTGTCTTTATACTGCCACAAATTCGATGATTTTAGGCATGCATTTAGTGCATCAGCAACAGTTGATCGGGAAATAACTGGAAGAGTCTGACGAAAATGACCTGACAACAGAATCGTGACCCCACCAAAAATATTTTGCTTGTCACGGAGGTCTTTCAATGTTCTTTTCAGCGCCTCCAGTGACCTCTTATGGGCCATTGTGCATTCATCCCAAACAATTAATTTGCATACCTGTGGATCTTGGACATTGCGCTATTTTTGGCGATGTTGCAAATTGGTGTTTCGGTGATTTGCATATTTAATGGTAATTTCAAGGCAGAATGCGCAGTTCGTCCGCCTTCTAGCAGAGTCGCAACTATTCCAGATGAAGCCAACGCTAGAGCAACATCATTTCGCGATCTGATCCTCGCCATAAGCAATGAAATTAAGAACGTTTTTCCGGTTCCTCCGGGAGCATCAAGGAAATAAATTCCACCAGATCCACTGTTCACAGTTTACGACTATTTTCTTGATCTGTCTCTCTCTGGTCATCAGTGCGGTTAGCACGTGAGGTAGCTCTTCACACATTTGATTGACTGCGACGACCTAAGTCAGGTCGTCTTCTCCTCGGCATCTTAATGTAATTAATCAAAGTGAGAAAATTTCTCGCCAATTAACAGTAACTTAACAGTGAAGTGTCACTATCACAAAATATCAACAAAAAAAGAGCACACTACTTGGAATGTCACTATCACAAAGGATCACAAAAGTAAAGAAAGTTCTCGCGCACGTAGCGGTAATCGTTACTCACAAAGATAGAAGGATGCACTCATAGAATATCGTAACCATGATCGTAACACAATATCGTCAATCGTAATACCTTTTCCGTGTTCTGATTTTTTTTACTTATTTCTTTGTTTGTGACAAAACTTAAGATTTATTAAACTTAAAAAAATAATCTGATACAGTTACAACTGAAGTTAGCTAAAATTAAGTTCCGCGAAGCCGACCAAATTAATTGGAAATCAGTACTATTAATAGTTTATTACATTTTTTGTTGCGTTCTCGATTCACTTTTGTTTATTTTCGAAACGCGACATAAGATCCTCCAAAGCGCACGCGAAGACTATTTTCATAGATATGATTGAATTTGAACTTTGACTTTGAAATCGACTCTTTGACGTTAGGAACACACCTAAATTGCTTAGACAACAGTGAGTGATTTGATTATAATTTAATATGAACTTTATTAAATAGCAATAAAGTTCAAATTGACTCTAGAAATCGTTTGTATAGGAAATAGAAAAGGACTGTTTTTGGGGTTTTCCCGGAAATTATTCGATTTTTTCTCACCTTTAAAACCTTCCCTAGACCTCCACGAACATTTTAAGACTAAGATCAGATAAATCCGTTCAGCCGTTCTCGAGTTTTAGTGAGACTAACGAACAGCAATTCATTTTTATATATATAGAAGATATAAACCTAAAAAACATGATTTTTTACCCAATTATCTTTTCAAAAATTTGAGATTATGGCTTCAAACTAATTTTGTCTTATAGGAAATATTGTTTTCAACATTCCGTTAAATTTTGAGAAAAATGGAATTGACAGTTTTTCACAAAAAATAAAAACGTAAAAAAAACATTACTAAAAGTTGGTAAGAATTTACTTTCGACTCAAATATCGTTTCAAAAACTAAAAATTTTGGCTTTAAACTAATTTTATCTCACAGAAAATATTGTTCTCAACATTTAGTATATTTTTTATAAAAATTCATTGAAAAATAAAATCTACTAAAAAAAGTACACACAATTTGTAAAAATTGATGTTCGGTCGGTTCTCGATAACTTGTGAACAATAGAAGATATTGACTTCAAATTAGTTTCATTGATCCAATTTTGATTTGTTTATATAAGAAATAAAAACATTTAAGAAATGCTACTAAAATTGGTAAAAATTGGTTTTCGACTAAAAATCTCGTTTACAAAAATAGATTCTAAAATCAAACTATTTCATCATATGCAAAACATTGTTGGTAATTTTTAAACTTTTTAGAATAATTCAACTGACAACTTTTTTAACAAACCAAGCAAAGCCGCATTTCGCTAAAAATTATTGAACACTTTGAGATGAATGCTAACAAAAATGTTGGATGATTTGGGGTATGAAATTAAAGTTTTACACTACTTTAAACTTAAAAAGTTGTCAAATTGATGAAATTGCAGTGTAGGAATACAATATCCAATGAAATGGACAACAAGTATTTCTAAGATAAGGATTCTCTTCTTTTTGGGAACACAAATCAATTTTATCTTTATCTGGAATCTCTATATAGAATCTTATATTGAAAAAGTTCCAAGAAATTGTGTGTTTAGTAGCTTCAGCCATAATTATTGTCTAGATGAAAATGCAACAATATTGATAGAAGTTGAAAATGTACGGTCTTTGAAAGGATTATCGTTAAAATAGTGTTTTTAAATAATTCTTAAGACATAAGACTGGTCTCTTATTAAAAGATATACACAAATTTGGTTATATAGATCTTTAAAATTATATTTTAATTTCCATGGGTCTTATTTCCTTTTGTGCAGACTTAAAGGTCGTGGCCATTATGAACGTAAATATAACGACAAATAACATTCCACTTTTGGAAAACCATCAACAATAATCGCATTAAATGTTATTCAACATTGCAAATTTATAATAATTATGCCCCTGTTTTCTGAAATTTATTCCCAAAACAAATTTAATGTACGAGTACAAATCAGAAAACTCAAATGAATTGAGTAAGAACTCAATAGAGTTCTATTTCTTGTTCAATAAACCACGTTTAAAAACTGAACTTTTTAAGAAGTTGGCACTATTTAATTGAATTATAGCTAAATTTACATTATATCGGATTTTTCAATAAGAGCTCTACAAAAGTTTTTTTTAAATAAAAACGGTTTTGGATATCAATGAAATTCTTTATTCCTGTGAAAGTACGTTCGATGCCATTATGTATGGAACTCGATATCTTTTGCATGGCCACCACGGGCACGCTTGCAGAAGTCCAGACGCTCTGAACCCAATTTTCGACGGTTTTCAAGCATAAATCGACCGATACTGCTGCAATTTCAAGTTCGATATTCGTACGAAGTTCATCAATCGTCTCTGGCTTGTTGGTGTAGACCATAGACTTCACTTAGCCCCACAGGAAATAGTTTAACGGCGTCAAATCGCACGACCGAGGCGGCCAAGCGACTGGACTATTTCGTGAGATAACACGTTCTCCAAACTTGGTTTCCATTAAATTGATTGTGAAATTCGCTGTGTGGCTTGTGGCACATTCCTACTGGAACCACATGTCCTCCAAGTACATATCATCCAATTGGGGCTAAAAATATTCGGTTATCATTGAACGATAGCGATCCCCATTTCCAGTAACGTGCCGGTCTTGATCATCACGGAAGAAGTACCGCCCAATGACGCCTCCGGCCCATAAACCACGCCAAACTGTAATTTTATGATTTAGTCTAATGTATCACGACCACAACTTTAAAAACATTAAGCAAGAAGTCCGCTTGTAACTTCAATGTTTTTATAAACAAAGGAGAGCGACCCGTTTCCAGCATGATGACGTAGTTTGGCGGCAAATTAAATATTCTTTTTATAAGGTGGTATTTTTAGCCACGCACAGATACTTTTTTCGTTATTAAAGCTCCATTTTTCATTTAATGCATTACGTTCACCATTCACGTTAATAGTCATAACCTTCGATTTATCGATATTAACTATATTAAACTCCATAGCTCCATGTTGTTCATGAGCTGCAGAGTTTCCGGAGAATGCGCAAACATGACTATATCGTCTGCGAAATGAAGTGCCTTAATCCGCATCCCTGCGAAATCCACTCCACCTGGCAGGTAGTCTAAAAGGTCATCTATGGACAGTGCAAACAAAGTAGGGCCTAATGTACAACCTTGTCGCACTTCCGATGAGGTTTAAAACCAGTCAGAGAGTTCTTCACCTGTCCAAATTAACACCCTAATTCCTTTATATACATAGGTGCTCAAGAACGGCGACCAATCCTTAATGATAACCCAAAGCTTAAACAGCTTATATAATAGTGCACCTCGATGGATGGTATCAAAAGCTGCTTTAAACTCGATAAAAAATACATACAGCTTTTTCCTTTGTTTCAAGAAATTTTCTGCCAAGCTCCTGAATATCAAAATGTTATCTATTGCTGAATATCCTGGTCTAAAACCAGAATGGAACTCTCTCAGCAAGTTTCCGATCTCAATCCAACTAACAAGACACTTATGCATCATCGTTGCAAATATCTTGGCATTTAAAAATGAAATCCCTCTGTAGTTTGCTGCATCGCATAACGATCCTTTCTTGTGGATTGGGAATATAATAGAATCTCGAAATTCATCTGGAGACAGTTCTCCCTCCAAAACTGTATTAAACAGTTTTAAAAGGTGCTCTTTGAGCATGATATTCCCATACTTAAAACATTCCACTGGAATACCATCCGAGCCGACTGCTTTTCCATCTTTAAGCATCTCAATCGTTTCTTCCAACAGAGAGTCGACTATGAATCCAGGGCCCTATTTCATAAACATTGACAGGTGACAAGTCTACAAATTTGTCACACTTATGTGACAAGTTTTCATTGCATAACGTATTGACAGGTGACATAATTGTCAGTTAAATCCAACGACAATTTTATCATAGTTTAAGAAAGTATGACTATTTTGTCGTGACCATTATCATCATCCATCATTTCAAATAGTGTATGTTCACTTCCCAAACGATTTTCCAAGTTATACAGTACTGTATATTGTACAAGTCAAAATAACCTTGCATACAGTTGCTGGTGATAATCTCAAATAATTAAGGCAAGGAAATTTTTCCTTCAGAATGCCCAATGCATTTTCTACAAGCTTCCTCGTTTTTTTATGAGCCTTCAAAAATTGTAATAATGCTTTAGATTGTTCAACTTGGTGTGGAATAACTAGTGTTATCAGCCAACTTTTTCGTCCATAACCGCTGTCTCCTAATATTATAGCATTTGGAAATGGCCTCCGTCCATTTTCCCAGCGTCGCGTCGTGCTAATGAGCTATTTCTTAAAACCCCATCATCGTGAACGGATCCAAATTTGGGCCGCATACAAACATGACATTAATTGAGTGGTCACCATTTCTGTCCACAAATGCTGACTCATTATCAGTTGGAGCATCAATTCTTATTAATGACCCATCAACAATGCCAGCAACAGAAGAAAAATTAGCAAAATGTCTAAAACGTGTAGGTATAGATATATTATTTTCCGAAGGCCAGCGGATTTCTTCCCCCATTAGATTATCTACCGTCAGGTTTCAAAATATTTTGACGCAGCGCTGAATTGATCTTTTAGAAACTTCTTCTTAATCAGCACCTACATACATGGTGTTGAGCTCCACTTCCAAGCCAGTGTAAGGCACATAAAATTTGGGTCTTAGCATCAAGAGCATGGTTTCTTTTTGTGGGATGCTGGAGGTGACGACCGTTTTTTAACAAAATATATTCTGTTGTTTTGCAGACGCGAAATTTTTTCTTAAATTGATAATCACTAAATGACGCGAAATCATTGTTTATTCTTTGTCTAAAAATTCGAGGGTGGCGTACTTCGCGTTCATCATCAGTTTCACATAAAAACATTATATAAAAATAAAATTGTCACCTTACGACCGAAACTCAATTGCATGTCACAATTGTCAACTACATACTGAAAAATTGTAATTTGTACTATTTTTTCTGTTTCATAAGAAAATTGTCACTACAAATTTGTCGGGGAATTTGTGACAATTTTCAAAAAATCCCTGACAATTCATAATCCGAAATCTTGACAACTGTGGCAAATTCCCCGACAAATTGCCAATTTTTTTATGGGACAAAATTTAGACAATTGTGAAATTGTCACCTGTCGCACCTGTCAATATTTATGAAACATGGCCCAAGTGGTACGGATTGCCACTAAGTCGGCGTTGTTTCAGGATTTGAAAGATCCTTTAAATGGGAATGCGTTGCATTTGAAGACACTTTTGTGTGGATAGTAAAACGTGTTTCATTCAGCTCCTTAGCCAGTTTCCGAAAATTGCCCCTTTCAGCTTCTGTACGATTTTTTTCTTGTCTAAACTCAGCCTACTCACACTAGTCTTTTGTTGCACGTTATACCAATCACCCTATATAAATTATAAAATTAAATATTAAATAACTTTTCTCTTAAGTCCTAGATATTATAAAAATTCATGATTCTGATCATTTTGAACTGACTGACCTACCACACAATCAACAAGTTATCATTGCTTTGTAATTAATTCATATAAATAAACAATTATTTCTTCTCAAAAACAAATAAAATTAATGCACGTATCGAAATAAATGTGTGTATGCGCCTTAGGATATACTATACAAAATATTTACTACGAAGATTCGAACAAAGCAAGACCCCTAAATGTATGTTAAATTTGTTTAGCTTTGTTTTGAATTTCCAGAACATCTCAAACTGTTTCTCGTATTGATTATTATAATTTAAGTTTTCCTTTTCAAAATTCAGCTTATTAAGTGCGTTTTTTTCGTATTCCATATAACAGTAAAGTGAGAAATTGCCAACAAAACGATCCGCAGTAGTCCGATTTTTATATTTGAAAGTTGATACAACTGAATATTTGCCAGAATAACTTATCAAAAAATTCAAAAAAAAAAATAGCGAAATTCAGACCAGGGGTGAGATCAAATAGTGTAAGCTGACTTTTGATAGTTGACTATCAAAATCAAGAAAATACGTCTGTGTAATGTGAAAGTCGATTTCAAAGTTTTAACCAAACAATTTGACATAAAATAAAAACTTCAAGAAGGGGGTTTGTTCGTAGACTACTACATTAACATGTGGTGTTGAAGCGAGCTTGAAGCTCGCCTAAATTCTTTATATACCTGAATCGAGTTGAAATGAGCTTGATTCGCCACGATTCCGGTCGGGGATCGGAGTCGAGTCAAAATTTGTGAAGAAAAACCTGTGTGGAGGCGTTGGTTTTACAGATAATGCGTTATGGTCTGTTTATTTGCATTTTTGTGTACAAAAAATATAGTTTTGATTTAATCAAATTTAAAAAAAAATTGAACATGGAGTAGGTAGCATATGCTGGTGCTGAACTATTCAGTTTTTCATTGTTTAACACGAATCAAACTATCTCACTTGCACTTCATAAGAAACATCGAAACACCATTTGCATTTTAGAAAGTGCTGTCAAACTTAATCATTTTTAAATCTTCTTGTGCGGTGGAAACACAAAAAAGATTTATCTAATCTAAACTGAGATAAAGCTTTGGTGAAAACATAGCAAAACTTAATTATCTTTTATATTGTTTTCTCTTGCAAAATAAGCCCAGTTAGTCCATTTTCACTAACAAAACTAAATAATATCAACAGTAATAGATTGATTTTTTCCCCAATGGAAAACACATATGATTCCAAATGCACAACTACTCAACGAACACAGCCATCGAGATACAAATGCAATATCAATCGTACCAACATTTGAGAACGAAATCACATAGGATCCATTCGAGGCTCGTATAAATGCCAATGGAAAACACACATGATTCCAAATGCACAACTACTCAACGAACACAGCCATCGAGATACAAATGCAATATCAATCGTACCAACATTTGAGAACGAAATCACATAGGATCCATTCGAGGCTCGTATAAATGTCAAAAACCTATCCATAGTGAGATTCTACTCGAACTTTTATCGGTGTTATTCATACTATGGATATTGTTTTTGTTATTCGTGTAAAATCCTACTATACTATGGATAGATTTGCCAACAAAACACGGGTATTGTTATGAATTAAGGAGTTTGCAATTTCTATAGTTTATAATGTTTTCAAGGAATTAAAAACCATTGAGCGAGATTAGTAGGTACATTAGAACAAAATGAACAAAGTAAATCCGGGTATCGGAACTCAAATCATGTTAATTTCATTAAAGCTTTGAAATTTTCAATTGAACTAAGTTGTTAAAAATATAACCAAGCAAATTTTATTTAAAAAAAAAAAAAACAACTGGGTAGAATTGTTATACTTCTCAATTTATCGCGCCCTTCAGGGTGTATTTATATCCACTATTTTCCTTTAAGACTTTTGTATAGGTACCAAGTTTGTACCACAACCGTTCACCTAGTGAATATAAATGGATTTTAGCATCAAATTCCAAACACAAACTACACGATTTTACTTCTGTTTTATTTTTTTTTTAATATTTGATTTCAACGAGAAACAAAAATAAAATAACAACAACTTTCAAAAAGAAAAACATTGCAAACTTGTTAAGCAGATTAGAAATCCAGAACAGCAAACAAAATCCTTGAACTCTGCAGCAGCAAACCATACTACAATATTACTGGGAAGAAACAAAGAAAACAAACTTTCCAATTGACCCCAATATAGTATGTATGTAGGTACACATACCCACTAAAGAACCAATTTTATCGAAAAGTCCTTGTATTTTTGCCTCCAGAGCTCATAGTGGCGGTGATGGTTCCGTTCGGTCGGGCTGTGGTTCGGTCTATATACGAGTACATAGTTACCCACTTCTCGCAGATCCTTATATTTGAATTTGTTTGTTTTCTTTTTTTTTGTCTGGATATTATCGCCGAGGAACACATTGCACGCTTTGAGTTTTGTGTGTTGATGTTGACCTACCCCACAAGAGCAACCGAATGACCCAAAACCCAGAATCAAAAAAGAGAAGCTATAGCTCCTGACTGTTCTTTTATCATTATAAGAATGGAACTATCGAGTTTAGTTTACGAAAAATTCTTTTTTAAATTTTCTTCGTAAGTATTTCTATTTTATAGAACCAACGAGAGTTGGTATCGGTCGGTATGAGGGTGTCTATAGTTATGAAAAGGGACGAGAGCGAGCTGAAACTATAGCTCTCAAGAAATAAATGGTTTTCAAGGAATTTAAAATGCAGACGTCTTTGACGTCCCTAATTCTCAAAATTGTATACAATTTGTTAGTTTTAGGTTTTATGTCATTAGCTAATGATAAATCAGTTGTGCTTTTGCAGACAGTATACAAGGACTTCGGTTCCTCCCGTTCTAAGAAGGTATCAGAGTTAAAAACGAGTAGAAACAAAAAGGCAATAAATGCAATTCCACGTTTCATATAGATTCGTAGATACTTTATTAAAAGCTTTCAAAAGAAAAAGAAAAGAATAAAATATAAATGCAAATTCAGCTTATTCGCACGTGTTTTGCATTATAATAAATGAGCTTCCTATATTTTGATTTCTTTTTATTCTTTCTTTCTTTCTTTTTCTTTTTCTCTTCTCTCTCTCTCTCTTGAAAATTAATTGGTTCTTAAGGGAAGCTTTTTGACCGCGTATAGAGCTAGAGCATGAAAAGTCGTAAATTATCATATCTTTTTATACTTGTATACAGTGCATGCATACGAATTGTGTATAAATTTTGTGGTGATGTGCGATGGCTCAGCTCAAGTGGTATGCCCTTAAATATATGTAAATATAAAACAGGAACAAAATCAGCAGAATTCTTTGGTTTAAAAGATAGATACTTACGAGTATTATTTTTATATTTATTAGATTCAAGTTGGTTTCTAGAGACGATATTCAAGTATAGGGGATTCGTAGAGTCTTTAAGATTTCTTAAACAGTTTAAAAAGCAATGAGACTTTCAGACATTAACAATAACAATTTAACATATTTTAACTCTTAATCAATACTGTAAGTAGTGCTAGTACCCGTAGCATGATGGTTAGTGCGTTGGACTGTCATGACAGATGTCTTGGGTTCAATCCCTGCCTGCGACATCTTAATTATTTTTCACGGGTACTGCCTCATAGGAGGAATTGACAAATACTCCAACAGTAATTCCTGTCATAAGAAGTGCTTTCTCAAATTAGCTTTTTCGCTTTGAAACTGCAGTTCCCCTCCAACCCTGACAAAACTACTCGCACACAGAAATTGTTGAGAGTTGTAAGTCACTAGGCCCCAGTTTTCAACGGACTGTTGCGCCATCTCATTTATTAACTTCCCATAGGAAGTTATTGTAATCGGTCCGATTTTTCGAATTTAAAATTTTGACATTTCTCGACGTTTGAAGGCCCCTAGAGTCGAAATAAAAGATTTTTAGAGAGATGTATGTATGTGCGTGCGTGTGTACGTACGTTCGTACGTTTGCGACGTTTTTTCGTCGTCCGTATAGCTCAATAACCAGTAGAGATATCGACTTAAAATACATTTTGTTATACAGATAATAATGCAGAAAGAACGAACCAATAACGCTAGAGACTTGAATTAAATTTTAGATTATGTATTGTAACGTGATGCCAAACAAATATATTTTTGGAACAAATTCCTACTAAAGCCTAGTACGCTGCTTATGCGAAACGAAATTTCCCATAAAAAAATGAGGCACGAGTACGATAACTTTGGCGCCGAGATATAATAACGGTTTTTGGTAGAGGGTCTTAATACAAGCATTTTTTACTATGGGAGGGGGGGTCTATCTCCCCCGTTTAGGCGGGAGGGGCAATTTAAAAAAGTCATGATTTAAAATGGAAAAAAATAATTAAAAAATAACGGTGATACTTACAATTAAGTTGTATACATTTTTTTAAAGCCAACACTCTGTTCTATTAGCCAGTTTTTAAATCAAGTCAAAACTATGCGTAGTTTTTGAAAAATTTAATTTTAAACTCAAAATTTGAGTAACAAAAAGTTAAAAAAAGGTTTAAAGTGTAACTTTTTCAATACTTCAAGATTATCTACCATTGTTTTTATTTCAGAATTTATTGCTCTTATTTGTTTTTGATCAAAAACTGAAAACTAGATGATTTTATGTCTTTTAGTTTTTGAGAAAATTGAAAATAAAAATTTAATTTTAAACTCAAAATTTGAGTAAAAAAAGTTAAAAAAAGGTTTAAAGTGTAACTTTTTCAATACTTCAAGATTATCTACCATTGTTTTTATTTCAGAATTTATTGCTTTTATTTGTTTTTGATCAAAAACTGAAAACTAGATGATTTAATGTCTTTTAGTTTTTGAGAAAATTGAAAATAAAAATTTAATTTTAAACTCAAAATTTGAGTAAAAAAAGTTAAAAAAAGGTTTAAAGTGTAACTTTTTCAATACTTCAAGATTATCTACCATTGTTTTTATTTCAGAATTTATTGCTCTTATTTCTTTTTGATCAAAAACTGAAAACTAGATAATTTTATGTCTTTTAGTTTTTGAGAAAATTGAAAATAACCACAACTACTATTTTAATTTAATTCTTTTTTTTTTGCTTGAGTGGTCTTATTTTGATAGTAATAATGGTATTTGCGTATGCGTAATGCGTGTTTGGGTGTATGCAACAGTAAGGTGTGCGCGAGTTTGGGTGTATGCAACAGTGGCATCTGTTGCATACACCCCCCTGCTTGGGCACACTATAGGATTTGGGGTGGGTGCAAGTTGGTGTGTGTGCAAGGTGGGGAGGGTGCGAGGTGCGGTGGGTGCAAGATGGGGTGCATGCAAAGTTTCTTTTGCATTTAAATAAGCTGGATTTAAGAAAAATTAATTTACCCTAGGTGTATCTTAATCCATATTCGATTATTACTATCAAAATAAGACTATGTTAGCAAGGAAAAAGTAATTTAATTAAAATATTTTTTTTGGTAACTTTCAATTTTCTCAAGAACTAGAAGACATCAAGTCATCTAGTTTTCAGTTTTCGATCAAAAATAAATAAGAGCAATGTATTCTAAAAAAAAAAATTGTAGATAATCTAAAAGTTTTGAAATATTACACTCTAAACCATATTTTTAACTTTTTTTTTGACCAAATTTTAAGTTTAAAACAGTTTTTTTCGAAAACTATGCATAGTTTTGACTTGATTTAAAAACAAGCTACTAGATACAAGTGTTTGCTTTAAAAAAAGGTATAATACTTAATTGTAAGTATTACCGTTATTTTTTAATTATTTTTTTTCCATTTAAAGTACATGTTTTTTTAAATTGCCTCTACCGCCTAAACGGGGGGAGATAGACCCCCCCTCCCATAGTAAAAAATGCTTGCATTAAGCCCCTCTACCAAAAACCGTTATTATATCTCGGCGCCAAAGTTATCGTACTCTCCCCAAAAATGACATGACGAAATCATAAACGAAAAATTTCGCTGTGCTTTTCGTTTTTCAGTACGCTGCTGAACGACGAAATGTGTCATTTTAGTGGATAGCTGTACTAGATTTCGTAGTACAATTCTCCACTCTTTTCGTTCTCAATTTAATTGCCCGGTATATTAATTGCTTACGAAATTTTGACGTTTTATTTATTTATTGAAAAATTTTTCGAATATTTTCGTTTATGATTTCGTCATGTCATTTTTGTATGGGAATTTTCGTTTCGCATCAGCAGCGTACTAGGCTTAACGGTTTTTTTATAAATCAAAAGAAAAATCTGAAAAAAAAATATTTGTCACCTCGAAAATTTTATGAACAAAATATGATTTTAGGGGAGAGTACGATAACTTTGGCGACAAAGTTTAATGACGGATTTGTATATAACAGTTAAAAACAAGCATTTTTTACTATGGGAGGGGGGGGGGTCTATCTCCCCCTGTTTAGGCGGTAGGGGCAGTTTAAAAAAATATGTACATTAAATGGAAAAAAATAATTAAGAAATAACGGTAATACTTATAAGTAAGTATTATACCTTTTTTTAAAGCCAACACTTTTGTCTATTAGCTTGTTTTTAAATCAAGTCAAAACTATGCATAGTTTTTGAAAACAATTGTTTTAAAGTCAAAATTTGTGATAAAAAAAGTTAAAAAAAAGGTTTAAAGTGTAATTTTTCAAAACTTTCAGATTATCTACTATTTTTTTTTTAGAATTCATTGCACTAATTTGTTTTTGATCAAAAACTGAAAACTAGATGACTTGATGTCTTCTAGTTCTTGAGAAAATTGAAAATTACCAAAACAAAATATTTTAATTAAATTACTTTTTCCTTGCTTAAGTATTAACGTAGTCTTATTTTGATAGTAATAATCGAATATGGATTAAGAGGTTAATTAAATTTTTCTTAAATCCAGCTTATTTAAATGCAAAAGAAACTTTGCATGCACCCCATCTTGCACCCACCGCACCTTGCACCCTCCACACCTTGCACACACTCTAACTTGCACCCACCCCAAATCCTATAGTGTTCCCAAGCAGGGGGGTTGCAATCCCACTGTTGCACACACCCAAACTCGCGCACACCTTACTGTTGCATACACCCAAACACGCATTACGCATACGCAAATACCATTATTACTATCAAAATAAGACCACTCAAGCAAAAAAAAAAAAGAATTAAATTAAAATAGTAGTTGTGGTTATTTTCAATTTTCTCAAAAGCTAAAAGACATAAAATCATCTAGTTTTCAGTTTTTGAACAAATAAGAGCAATAAATTCTGAAATAAAAACAATGGTAGATAAGTTTGAAGTATTGAAAAAGTTACTCTTTAAACCTTTTTTTAACTTTTTTTACTCAAATTTTGAGTTTAAAATTAAATTTTTATTTTCAATTTTCTCAAAAACTAAAAGACATAAAATCATCTAGTTTTCAGTTTTTGATAAAAAACAAATAAGAGCAATAAATTCTGAAATAAAAACAATGGTAGATAATCTTGAAGTATTGAAAAAGTTAACCTTTTTTTAACTTTTTTTACTCAAATTTTGAGTTTAAAATTAAATTTTTCAAAAACTACGCATAGTTTTGACTTGATTTAAAAACTGGCTAATAGAAGAGAATGTTGGCTTTAAAAAAATGTATACAACTTAATTGTAAGTATCACCGTTATTTTTTAATTATTTTTTTCCATTTTAAATAATAACTTTTTTAAATTGCCCCTCCCGCCTAAACGGGGGAGATAGACCCCCCCCCCTCCCATAGTAAAAAATGCTTGTATTAAGACCCTCTACCAAAAACCGTTATTATATCTTGGCGCCAAACTTATCGTACTCGTGCCTGATTTTATCTCCAAAATAATTTTGTGCAACGAAGAATAACGTTTTTGACATCTGGTAAAATTTTGATAAAAATCAAAAACATTAAAAAATTGATTTTCGACAAAAATATCTTTTCAAAAATTAAAGATTATGGCTTCCAACTTGTTTTAACTTATAAGAAATATTATTTTGAATATTCAGTAGAATTTTGAGAAAAATCGAATGTACAGTTTTTTTACAAAAAATAAAAACCTTTCAAAAAAATTAATAAAAGTTGGTAAAAATTGAGTTTCGACTCAAATATCTTTTCAAAACTATGAGATATTGCCTTTAAACTAATTTTATTTTCTAAAAGATATTATTGTCAACATTAACCATAAACCGTTAAAATAAAGGTAAAAAAAGGTGAGACAAGAAACCTTACGACGATGTTCAAGCGAAGTAAATGGACTTATGATGATTATTATCATCTATCAATTTAAATGCTCTACGTTCAATACTATCCAAGAGGCTTAAGTAAGTTGCAAGAGCACCAGCCCAGAGATGGGAATTATACTCGAGCTTTGGACATACATATATAATTCTTGTAGATAACAGCCAGATAAGAAGGTGTGAAACATTTCTTGCATCGCCTAAGGAAACCCAAACCTCTGGCGGCATTTTTGGCGACATCGCGTATGTGACCGTTCCACAAGAGGTGGTTGGTGACACACATATCGAGAATGTCGAGATGTTCAGTCTCATTGATGCAAGTGCCATCCATGGATAATGGCAAGTGGAGTATGTATATCTCGCTTTAACGATACAAGACAGCATTGCGTTTTCGAAGCATCAAATTTCACGCGGTTTTATAATCCCTATTGTACAATGCTGTTTAGGTCGGAATTTAATGAGCTTATCATATTTTGTCGTTGCAGTTCCACATCCGAAGAAGAGGGATGTGAGTCTGAAAACGAATATGAAAAGCTAAGAGTACTATCGTCAGCGAAACAATGTATTGGGTTAGCTGTTGCAGACAGGAGAGCATTTATAAAAATGAGAAAGAGTGTTGGAGATAGAACAGAGCCCTGGGGCACACCAGCATTTATTTTATGGACTTCAGACTTGAATTCATCCAATACAACTTGTATTGAACGATCCGAAATTTAATTACTAATCCAGCGAAGCAGAGATTCATGAAAACCTAAAGCACGCATTTTCGGTAAGAGGGCCTGATGCCAAACCCTATATCAAATACTCTTGAAATATCAAGTGCAATTTTTGCTATTGTTTGTCTATCATTTCACACATTTTTATTTTATAAATTTAACGATAAAGGCGTTTTTAATAAATAATTTAGCTAGCTGTCAGTTTTGAAGCTGTCATCGTTTGACATTTGACAAGTAAAAACTAATTAATTACTAAAAAATAGAACAATACACGATTTTGTAGTCACAAATCGCAAAACTAAAGTTCAAAAACTGAGAGTTCTGCTGCTGTAGCTGTTCGTGTTGACAAAAGCCCAGTTTCGTCAGTTCCTCGCAAGGGTGGATCCACTCATATATGGTCAGGTGGGGTTCACACACTTACCATAAATTCAAAATTGTGTACATACATAAGCACATACAAATTTTATTTAATGCCTTGAAAAGGCAGCTAAAGACAGTTGGACTTTTATTTGAATTGAAAAATGTAAATCCATCTTAACCTTTTGACAGGTCGTGGCGATAATATTGAATCTTTTACTTTCAGTTAAAATATCTTCTTTTAATCAGTAACTAAAGACAAATCATCACGGCAATTATGAATACTCTCTAGTAGCAACGATGTGGTCGAAAAATCATTTTTGGGGATGAAGCTCATTTTTTGGATGAATGGGTACGTGAATGAGTAAAATTGACTATGTAATTTGGGACAACACCAATTTAGGCGAGATGTATACTAGGTGCCAATGCATCAAAATAAAGTTACTGTTGGGTGTGAATTTTGGTATGGCCGGCCACCACCGCACAGTGTGACAATTCGCAAATCTAGCGGGATTAAATTAATAGCGGTTACGAGTTTTTCTTTTTGATAATTCTTTTTTTGCAGGATTAAATATAAATATGTGAATAATGAAATTTAACAACAATTATTAAAATATTTTGTTAATTTTTTATTTTTACAGAGCTTTAAAAGTACTTGTTTTTTGCAGTTTGATAGACTCTTCTTAGCAAATGAATTTCGTTCAGAAAAAAAGCTTATGCTTGATTTTTTTTGGTCATATTTATAACTAATAGATACCAATATGAAATTAAAATAGAATTTTATATATACTTGGCCAAATTTTTAATGAACGGAGTTCTGAAACTACGTGTTTTATGCACTTAGGTAAGCACATCAGGATCAATTAAATTACGCCGAAAAAAAACGTTTGTTCCTTTTTACTTATATTTATTAATAAAAAACATAAAATACATAAATTAAAATAAACTTTATTTATATTTTTCTACAAAAAAGACCGTAAAAACAAGGTTTTTATATTATTTAGTTGCATTTAAAAGGTCTAAGACTTCATGCTCGATATAGCACTTTTTTTCCTTTTCGGAATGCACCTTATTCTGGCTATAAAAGGGTCCGATGTTATCAATAGCCTATTTAAAAGATCCGTTATTGTGTCCAACAGCGAAGTTTTTCTCGTAAATAGCTCACGATATTTGCTATTTTCTTTGTTCCTAGCTTCTTGCGCTTCCTCCGAAATTGGCCAATCGGCAAAATCGGTGGATTAAACTAATAATAATTTAATTGATTTTAACTATTAAATTATCTACACTTCATGTTTATACACTTTGTACCATTGAAATGAAAAAGTTATAGTTAAAAACAGATTTTGAATAAAAATGTCTTTAAAAGTCCAAAATCGAGAAAAAAGAAAGAAAACTTTTAAAATAACATTTATTTTGAAAATTGTTTTTTTTTTTTTTTTTATTATGTATATTATAACTTTTTTATTTTTAGTTCTACATAAAAAGTTTATTTACATAAATTGTAGAGAATTTAATTATCTACAAGATAATATTAGTATTTTTTGTGAAAAATAACTATTTTCAAAATATCACGTAAAGCTCTTATCACCCCTTTATAGAAGATGGCCCCTCAATAAGAGGAAGGGGGGGTGGTGGGTTGAGCTCCAAAAATCGAAAATTATACTCACACTAAACTCCCCTACACATACGCAAAAAAAAATCTTATCAATGTAGCACTTCATGGTAATATAAGTAAAAAAACTATTATTTTGACATTCATTTTTTGCTGAAGGCCAGTTCGAAAATAAAAAAAAAATGTATGGGCGTCGCACCTATGCGCAGCAACTTAAAGCGGTTAATTATAGCAGACATATCAGGCTTTAAAATGCATATAGTCTCGCATCCGAATAACACTGAATAATTTAATTTTTTCTCTAATGAATGTACAAATTGTATAAAATTACGCTTTTTTTTGTACCCTATCCTCCAACAAATATATTTAAACACCATATAAATTAAAATTTTACTTTCTTTTCAATTTTCCGATATCCTGTTAATAAAATAAAAGCAAAACTTTCAATAAAAACTAAACCACGCACTCACAAAAAAATAAAGACCTAAACCACCTTCACTGGCCAATTGCCACCAAAAAAATGACTAATTGCAACTTTGACATCAATTATCTTCGTTGTACATCACTCCTGCATAACAATTCTTTCTAAATCGGCTAGTAGAAGGTTTAGGCTCCAAGTAAAACCAACTTTTAAATCAGTTTGTGCATATCATTTTTTTAATTAAATCCCGCTAGATTTGCGAATTGTCACACTGTGCACCGTCAACGTAGATCGCTTTAGGTTGACGATCACCAACTTCTTGTGGAGTGAATTGGATGATATGGACACCGAAGGCAAGATGGCGCTACGTGCCACACAGCACAAGACAAAAGCGATATTCTGCACAAGCGGTTTCATGGCAAGGTCATTTCGCACCGAGACGACTTGAATTAGTCACCAATATTGTGTGATTTGTCTCATTAAGATTTTTTCTTGTGGGGCTTTCTTAAATCGCAGGTCTTTGCGAATAAGCCGTAAACCACCTCTGGTGTCAAAAGATCATATAATAGATCAAATTCAGCCTGATTTATGTGTTAAACTCATCGAAAACTGGACCTTTCGAATGCGTGCCACACAGCGAAGCCGTGAAGGTTATTTAAACAATCATATATTTCACTCATAATGTCACTGATAGGGACCTCAAATGAAGATAACACTTCATTGATATTTTGTTTTATTCATATTTAAAATCAAACCGTCTTCTATGGAAAACCCTATACATATCGGGTTTTTCAAAAACGGTTTTGGATATCAATTAAATTCTTTTTTCCTGTGAAAGAACGTTCGATGCCATTATGTATGGAACTCGATTTCATGGTCACTACGGGAATGATTGTAGAAGTCCAGATGCTGAACCCGATTTTTGACGGTTTTCAAGCATAAATCGGCCGATACAACTGCAATTTCACGTTCGATATTTGTAAGAAGTTCATCAGTCGTCGCTGGCTTGTTGGCATAGACCATAGACTTGACGTGGCCCCACAGGAAATAGTCTAACGTCAAATCGCACGACCTCCAAGTCCATATCATCCAATTGGGGCCAAAAATATTAGGTTATCGTTGACCGGCAGCGATCCCCATTCACAGTAACGTGCAGGTCTTGATCATCACGGAAGAAGTACGGCCCAATGAAGCCTCCGGCCCATAAACCACACCAAACCGTAATTTTTTCGGGATGCAATGATGACTCATGGAGTACGTGTGGCTTTCTGCCTGACCAATACCGCATATTTTGTTTATTGACGAAGCCATTCAGCCAAAAATGAGCCGCCTCATCGCTGAAGATGATTTTTCGATGGAAATCCGAATTATTTTTAAGTTGTTGCTCAGCCCGATTCACGAACATACGACGCTTCTGGTGGTCTAGCGGCTTCAGTTCTTGCGTCAATTTAATCTTGTCAGGAGGCCAAGATCTTTTGGCAAAATTCGCCACAACGACTTCACAGAGATTTTGTTTTCCATTGTTTGAATTTTGGAAATACCATTAAGGTCACTACACTATTTTTGTTCTTTTTTATAAAATTAGAAAGAAAAACCGAACTATTGTTTCACACTACACGGTTTTGACCGTACGGCAAAAAAAAACGGACGGCGACATTTTGTTAGAGGCGTGAAGAAGAGCATATACGCTTTCATATTATACGGTCACGGCCTCTAACAAAATGTCGCCGTCCGGTTTTTTGCCGTACGGTCAAAACCGTATAGTGTGAAACAAGCCTTACTCTACCAAACTATGCTGCGTGTGAAACAATCGCAATTTTGCAAGAAAAATCTGCACACCATCTCATCTCTAGATCACATTTGGCCACCAAGATCTTGTAATTTAATATCTTTAGACTTTTTCCTTTGAGACTAAAAAGAAGGTCTATTCAAATGCCATAAACATAGAATTCGTGAAGTTGTCAGGGTCTCACAGCCGCAAATGTTCGATACGGTCATTGAAAATATCATGAATATGATATGATAATGCAACCTAGCCACTGATGTCCACTAAAAATCGAGCTAAATGGATTTAAACACTAAAAGTACTTGTTCTGCCTAAAAATATATCCAAACCATTAAAACAAGGCAAAGAAGTCAGCAGGTGTCGATAGTATATCCAACATTGTACTACGACATAAAGTTCTGAATAAAGCATATTATCCAGTCCGTTAGAAAACAGCTGTGGTACATCCTCTCCCGAAAAAGGGAAAGGACAACTCCGATCCAGTCGATAATTGTTCTGCCGAGTATCAGTAAGGTATTCAAGAAGGTTATAAATAGAGCTCTATCCAAGTGGGCTGAGAACAGCAAAATAATTTCGGATAATCAGTTCGGTTTTAAGGCGGGAAATGACACTATTCATGCTGCCTCTAAGCTTGTTTCTGATATCCAGTGAAACAAATCTAAAAGGCAATGTACGGGTGCTTGTCTGGTTGACTTGGAGAAGGTCTTTGCCACCGTATGGTTAAAGGGTCTGTATCTAAAGTTAACCAGACTTGGCTTAAGTCTGTATTTTATGACATGCTTAATGGTGGAAGGTTTATTGTCAAAATTGGCTATGTAACATCTACCAAAATCTTTTATATTAAAAATAGTCTTCAACAGGGAGCGGTTAACTCGCCGATCTTGTTCAGCATTTACACCAATGATCTGATAGCAAGTCTGACTCAGGCAATAGCGTTCGCCGACGACCTAATTGCGTACAGAACGCCCCAAAAATTGAAGTTATCAAGACACTTTTGCAGGGTGACTTCGACAAGATTCAGCAATATTGCGATGACTAGAAGTTGAAAATCAACTTTCAAAAATGCGAAACTATTCTG
The DNA here is from genome assembly GCA_920104205.1 of Eupeodes latifasciatus. Classification (NCBI taxonomy): domain Eukaryota; kingdom Metazoa; phylum Arthropoda; class Insecta; order Diptera; family Syrphidae; genus Eupeodes; species Eupeodes latifasciatus. The sequence goes on from OV049924.1 coordinate 183,522,673, forward strand.
TTCAGGACTACGGTGCATGGAGCCTCAAGGGATACGAGAAAGAACTGGAAAAATCTAGTGATAGTTGGACCAAATCGACAGCCACTGGCGAATAAAAGTGTAGTAAAGTACCTTGGCATCGGTTGAATCAGTACTTGTATTTTGACAGACATATGAGTGCTGCTCTGGCCAGACCTAGGGGAGCCCTTGCCCTGACAAAACGGTTGTTTTTTAGCAGCCGCCTTGACAGCAGGGTGAAGGTGATTTGCTACATGGCCCTTATCCGGCCGAGGATTGCCTATGGGTGCCCGGTATGGTTCAACGTTGCCCCATCTCAAATGGAAAAGATTCGGGTGTTTGAGAGACAATGTCTGCGACGTTGTCTACACAGAACCCAAGAGACGGAGTACAATCATTACTATTCCAACCAGGTTCTATACAACAGAGCCAACATAAACAGAAAAGATAATTTCTTGCTGAAGCTTGGTAGGGGTCACATTGCGAGAGCAATTTCGTCGACTAACAGCTTAATTTTTGGAGCTTACTACCCCCCCAACAATGAGCACTCCGAAAGTGCACGTTTAAGTGGCAACATTCCGCCCGAAGCTTTCCTCTATTTAGACAATCGAGGGCTGATACAGGATAGGGAGGCGCTAATCCGCTAATCTACCACGATAGCCGTAAAACTGTAGATAGGGGACTTCTTTACAGTTGAGACGTCCTCGCACTGGACGGAGCCGAGCGCCTTGGGTTTTGCAGGACTGTTTCCGATAGGTACAGTAGAGATGGGGTGAGGCAGGAGAACTAGGTTTGGTGGCTTCAAATTGAGAATGTCATTTAATGTTGTCTTGGGCGTTTGGTCTTGGCCGGCTTACATAGGTTTAAGAATTAGGTTAGGGACAGTCGGGGTGGCACCATAAAAAAAAAAACAATTAAAAAAAAAAAAACAATTAAAAAAAAAACAATTAAAAAAAAAAACAATACAAAAAAAATAAAACAAAATTAAAAAAAAAATTAAAAAAAAAATTAAAAAAAAGCTTCTGTGGCTGTTCTAGTTTTTAAGTAGTTTTACGTAGTATTATTGGTTTTGGTTAGTTTAAGTTTTATAATGGGTTTCAGTTTTTTTATTTCGTTTTAAGTTTTATATTAAATAAAAAATAATGATAAAGATACCAAGTTTTTTTCTAATTTTCTTGGTTTTAGATTAAGTTATTGTTATTCATAATTAAAATTGTTTTTAGGTAGAAAGGCAGTAGTTATAAGATAATGGATTTACTTAGAGCGCCCGCATAGGGCCAGTAAGATATTTTTTAAGTTTTTGAAACTTACGCTAGTTTTTTAAGAATTTTTGTCTAGCTTTAAGAAAGTTTTGAGATTTTGATAAAATAAAAACAAAAAAAATTGCTTTTCTCAGATACTAACATAAGTTCAGTTCCGCTGAAAACGGCATTACCTTTTGTTCAGTTTTGAAAAAAAATTGATAAAAGTAAATTTGAAACAATACGAACCAAAAGATTGGTGTTTATTCATTGATAGCTCAAAACGCAGCCTGAAACATATTCTATTAAATACACAGAGGTACCTTTTGACCACAGTATAAAGTTAAGTAAGAATATTGTAACATTACGCTATTCTTGAAGCAAAGAAAATGCATTGACCTTAAACATTCTTCTCGTCAGCAAAATGGTTCCACTAAGTTTCCCTGTTTTTGGGACAATAGAACTAAAAAAGAGCATTGCGTAGGAAAGAAAAACTGGGCTTTGAGAGAAAATATGGAGGCCGGAAAGCAAAATATAATCCACAATTTATTAGTAGCTCCAGACAAAATTATCCTCTTTCTTTTACATACATAGAAAACTGGTCATCATGAAACAGTTTGTTAAATTCGTAGATAAAGACGAAAAATGCTTTTCCAACATTTGCTAATAATTTCCGAAGCTAATTACTATGCAAAAGATTAGGGCAGGTATTTTTGATGGCTCGCAAATTAGGCAACTCGAGAAAGATACACAATTTATAAGTTGTATGACTGAGTTGGAACAAAAGGCTTGGACAGCTTTCGTCTCAGTGTATTTAGATTTGGTATTTTCTGGAAAATACTAAGAAGACCTTCTGCTAAAATTAAAAAGTATGTATATGCGATATGAGCAAAAACTCTCTACTGATAAAATGCATCAGGAGTTTCGCATCATGGAAGAGCGCTATCAGGGTTTCTGGGATCTTCACCTTCAAACATACATATTTATGTATGTATGTATTTATATATGTACATACATAGCTCAAACTCATAAAAAAAAGGAGATGATAAAAATACTATTTTTGAAAATTGCAAATGTTAAACTAGTGTTAGGATTAATTAAGGAAACATACCTGTAAATCTGCATTCCAGAACCAACTCATCACTATGATCGGTGCAATCTGGTTCTTTATCGCAAACATATCTAATTGGGATACACGCTCCATTTGCACATTGGAATTGCTTCTCTTGACAAGTGTTTGGAAGGTTTTTTGCTGAAAATAAAAAGAAAATAAGGACATTTAGATATTGAAAGTATGTCAACAAGAATGCAAAAATGTTGATACTTTATGTACTATGTATAAATATCATTAAACAAGAACTTTCTACAATGAAATATAAAATATTACATGCATATGAATGTATGTGATGTCTATGAACGCAAAATAATTATTTTTTGTATATTTTAGATTGTCATTAAACTTCACATAATACACAACGACAACATTTTATTTTTTTCTTTTAACAAGTAAATATTGGAACATTTTCACAGCAGGTGTTTGCTTAAGTAAGATTTTAATTAAAAAACTATTTAAGGCTACAAACAAAAATAAAACGTTTTGGAACAACCATGTTTTGTAAAGGGTGTCCCAAAATTAACGCAAGATTTTAATTTGCCGCCATTTGTGCAGTGAAGTGTTGGCAACCCTGAAAAAAAGCAATTTGACAGCTAACAGTATACGGTTATTAAAAATGGAGTGTTACACGATAGAACAACGTGTCTTCATTATTAAAGAATATTTCAAAAATAGTGAAAGCTTGGCGGCTGATTTTTCGAGCAAAATCATCCTAAGCGATGAAGCACATTATCACCTTGATGGCTTTGTCAATCGCCAAAATTGCCGCATTTGGGGTTCGGAGAACCCACATGTGATTGTCGAAAAACAAATGCATCCACAACGCGTGACTGTATGGTGTGGATTTTGGGCTGGAGGCATAATTGGGCCATATTTTTTTGAAAATGATGCTGGTCAAGCAGTGACTGTTACTGGTAGTCGGTATCGCGACATGATTACCCAGTTCTTTCTGCCAAAATTGGATGATATTGATGTGTCCAATATGTGGTTTCAACAAGACGGTGCCACATGTCATACAGCCCGTGAAACAATTCAATTACTGCATGAGACATTTCCAGGTCGTGTACTCTCTCGTTTCGGTGATCAAAATTGGCCTCCTAGATCGTGTGATTTAACACCATTAGACTTCTTTTTATGGGGTTATTTGAAATCACAAGTCTATGTCAACAAGCCCACAACCACCCGTGCATTAAAGGAGGAGATTCAACGCTGCGTCAACGAAATTCAGCCACATTTATGCAGAATGGTCATGGAAAATTTCAACAAAAGAGTGCGCATATGCATGCAAAGCCGTGGAGGCCAATTGTCCGATGTGTTATTCCATACATAACCCTATCCTATGTACTTTACGAGTCAATAAAAATATAACTATCAAAAGACTAAAAACGGCGTTTTCTATTTAATTCAAATCTTGCGTTAATTTTGGGACACCCTTTATTAGGTAAGTACTTAGGTATTTACATTGTTTTATTTGTATTTTTGTAACTGGAAATTAATATAGAAGAGTAAAACAAATTTCTTATTTACTCTCATCCCATAGTCCTAGGTATTTAAGAATGCAATTTTAAGATTTCAAAATTTCAAAAATTTCAAAGAGTTCAAAGAACAATAAATGTATATTTTTTCATTTAAGAGATGTTAGTGCTTACTGCTTGGAAATATGTACATGTTTATGTTCAAGTTGAAATATACATATAATAGAAAAATAGAAAAAAGTCTCTTAAATGATATGTTATGCAAAAAATGTTAACACCAAATTGAAAACTTTGTCTTAAATAAATATTTGAAAAAAGTATTTCAAGATACACACGAAAAGAAGATTGAGGACCATACTCTATAGCACAGGAATATGACTACAGCTGGTTTTTTGAAAAGGAGCGCAAATTATGAAAATATACTTCATCAACTATTTCAGGGCTATTGACAAATGACTCTCGGAAATTTGTCGCAAAAGCGTTACAGATTTCGAAAATTGTACCTAAAGAAAAGTTATTGTATGTAATTGAAATTAACTGAAAAGCCATCAGTTTGTTTTTTGAGGTTAGTAAGTTTCCGAAATTGTTAGAGACTATCTTTTAAAGAAGTGCCCATGGTAATATAACTAGAATATAAAATATTAGAATGAACCTTAAATAATTTATCTAATAGTTCAATACAACAAGATGAGTTAATTGGAGACAGAGATAAGTTTTTCATGCCTACTTTATTTTGTTACGCAGTGAACGTAGTTTTTTCTTGTATCGAGGGTGGCTAAAGTTTGTATTTCCGTAGAGATAGATTTTTTACCAAAGAATTAGTAAGGATTTACAGAAATAGTTAAATCTTCAGACAACAACTGGAAATTAGCTTTCTGAATTCCTGATCTAGAACAAGCGTAATAATAGCGTCAGAAGAAAACATTAAATGGAGAATTTGATTTTTAGAGTTCTTATTACAGCTTATTTGCTGTAAGTCAGGAAGAAGAATTTTATCAATAAAAGATAATTGCAATTGTGAAGAAGAAAGAGAGGCTTCAAGGCAGGATTCATCTTCAAATAGAATCCAGTCAATGTTTGGACAATTAAAATCACCTAAATGTAAAATATTTGTGTCAGAGCGAGATAATTTAATAATAAAGTCTAATGCCAAGGAGAATTCGTTATAAGCTTTTTGAAGGAATGTATAAATATTGAGAATGAAAATAGTTTTAGTCTGTATTATTACCTATACTCAGGCTAATTCAATTGATAATTGATAATTTTAGTACCCGTGGCATAATGGTTAGTGCGTTGGACTGTCATGCTATGCTGCCTATGCCTTCTAAAGTTTTTCACGGGTACTGCCTCTTGCGAGGAATTGACAAGTTCTCCAAGAGTAATTCTAGTCATGAAAAGTACTTTCTCAAATTATCCGTTCGGATTCGGTTTAAAACTGTAGGTCCCCTCCATCCCTCACAATAGTACTCGCACAAAGGAATGGTTGAGAGTTGTAAGTCAATAGGCCTTAGTTCTCAAAGGACTGTTGCACCACCCAATTTATTTTTTTAATTGATAATAAAAACAAGAGAATTAATTCTAAACTTAACTAGGGAAAGTTATAATCTTGCGTCAATTTTGGGGGACACTTAAATACGTAGGTATGTGCATTTGGTGTGGATTCGAAGTTTCGATCTTATAACAGCTTGAATTGGACAGCGATTTTAGGAGAAAAATCATGCATTTTTATTTCAGCGGCAACGTTAACAAACAAAATTTTCGCATTTGAAGCTTTACAAGAAACCAATGTATTCACCCAGAGTAACAGTTTGGTATGGATTACAGATAGACCATTTTCTTCGAATATAAGGCTAGGAACAATGCACCGACTGTTTTTTAACTGTAATTTAAGAAATGGATTTGGACGAAGTTTGGTTCATGTAGGAAAGTTTCATGCCAATATCGATCATTTGCTCAACAAATTCCAAAACAAAACTGTGTTAATAGTCGTCTAGGCGATATTAAATGGCTTCATTTGAGCTGTCATTTGACAACTTTGGACTTTTTTAAATTTTACTTAATGTTTAAAACATTTTAAAGGGTGTCCCAAAATTAACGCAAGATTTGAATTTGCCGCCATTTGTGCAGTGAAGTGTTGGCAACCCTGAAAAAAAAGCAATTTGACAGCTAACAGTATAGGGTTATTAAAAATGGAGCGCTACACGATAGAACAACGTGTCTTCATTTTAATAATATATTAAATATTTCAAAAATAGTGAAAGCTTGGCGGCTGATTTTTCGAGCAAAATCATCCTAAGCGATGAAGCACATTTTCATCTTGATGGCTTTGTCAATCGCCAAAATTGCCGCATTTGGGGTTCGGAGAACCCACATGTGATTGTCGAAAAACAAATGCATCCACAACGCGTGACTGTATGGTGTGGATTTTGGGCTGGAGGCATAATTGGGCCATATTTTTTTGAAAAAGGTGCTGGTCAAGCAGTGACTGTTACTGGTGCTCGATATCGCGACATGATTACACAGTTCTTTCTGCCAAAATTGGATGATATTGATGTGTCGAATATGTGGTTTCAACAAGACGGTGCCACATGTCATACAGACCGTGAAACAATTCAATTACTGCATGAGACATTTCCAGGTCGTGTACTCTCTCGTTTCGGTGATCAAAATTGGCCTCCTAGATCGTGTGATTTAACACCATTAGACTTCTTTTTATGGGGTTATTTGAAATCACAAGTCTATGTCAACAAGCCCACAACCACCCGTGCATTAAAGGAGGAGATTCAACCCTGCATCAACGAAATTCAGCCACATTTATGCAGAATGGTCATGAAAAATTTCAACAAAAGAGTGCACATGTGCATGCAAAGCCGTGGAGGCCATTTGTCCGATGTGTTATTCCATACATAACCCTATCCTATGTACTTTACGAGTTAATAAAAATATAACTATCAAAAGACTAAAAACGGCGTTTTCTATTTAATTCAAATCTTGCGTTAATTTTGGGACACCCTATAGAAGATAAAATTAGTAAAAAGGTAATATCTTTAATTGTTGCCAATTTTTACAAGTAATAATTTTCGCGTTAGTAATATTTTTCTTAGTTTTTTTTTTTGTAAGAAAACTGTCACTTCAATTTTTTGAATATGTGGCCATATGTCAAAATCGTGATCCTTCTATCCATACAATTATTTTAGGGGTAGTATTATTTTAATTTGCAAAATATTTAAGTGACAAATGTTTTTTTTTTGATATTTTTGAATAAAACACTTACCTATTTGCAGTGACGGATTTAGGCTTGCTGCCACCCTAGGCCCCGTTCGATGCGCCGCCCTTATTGATAAATTTTATTTCATAAATTTGTATCCAATATTTTTTTTTTAAATAACTTTATTTTATTGAAGTATAATTTATAAATATAATTAGTTAACATGAAAGATTAATAAGTTATAATCCTTAGATAGACAAATAATAAATATTTTTTTTTATATTAATCAATTCAAAAATTTTTAAATTTGGATAAACATCTAGAAGACTCCGGGAATGCAATACATGGCATCTTCTATTTTTGCTAAGGAATCTTTGAATTGATAATGGAAATTAATACATTTATTGTCTAACGTCTCTTCCAAACAGTCAGGATACTTATTGACTAATTTATTGGCAAGATTTTTCAACTCGTTTGTATCTATTTCACATTAATTGTCAAAAAAATTTAGGTATTGGTAAAGTGTTTCAGATGCACTTTTACGCCCGGATAATTGTCTGTCTTTCATGTCTATAGATCTGCACAACGGATGATAAATCAGCTTGAGATTCTTGAAGCTTCTTACTAGCAGCATTTAAACGACCTATAATTATCTTTCTAAATGTTGTAATTTTCGCTGCAATCTCGTAGCTTCAGATCGCGTAGTCGGTTTCTCATCTCTGCTTTCGGCAATAAATTCCAGTTCATAAATTATTGCAGACCACTCTTTTTCTAATGCGTAACATACATCATGTCGAGCAGACCAACGAGTTTGAGAAAGACTCTTAATTCTTAAATTTGTACGCTGCACCAAGATTTCCCAACGATAAGCAGATATATGTTGTATAGAAATTGTATAGTTCTTGTAAAGTATTTCTAGAGATTTTAACAATACATCCTTAATATCTTTAGCTTTATGGACGATATTTGATAGAAATTCTAGAAACCTTTTAACAATTTCACCGTTATCACGTACATGCATATTGTATAATTATAGTAAGCTGATCGACATGTGCTAAATCAGGCGTAGAATCTACAATTATACCAAAATACTTAGCAGATTGCACTTCACTAGAAATTTGTTGTAGTACTTTATTTTGAATCAACAGTATAGTATAATTTCTTCATAGATTGTTTTAGATAAACACGATGTATTCCCACTACCAGGGTGTGCATACAATTTTAAATGTTCAGATAAAAATGGAACAAATTTAGCAAGGAGTAATACTGTTCCTAAAAAATTCCAATTATGAGGATCTCCTATTCGTTCTGAATTTCCTCGAAATGGCAGGCCTCTTATTGCTAGTGATTTAATAATTGCAGTTGCTCGGTACGAAATTTGTTTCCATTATATCTTCATCGAGTTGTTTTATTAGATTTTGATCAACAAGCCCTTGAACTACTGCTCAAGCTTTAAAATGACTAACTTTAGTTTTGTGAAAGTCAGAATTTTCATGTTCTTCGATGCGTGCTTTTGATTTTTTCCAGTCACGGAATCCTTCATCAGTAAAAGCATTCATTTCACCACTATACAAAATACAGAGCCTTTAGTTTCTAAATAAATCTACCACTCACGGCGCTGAATCGCTCCATTTTTGTGTACGTTGAAATAAACTTTTGAAACAATACTTTGTTTTATCACTATAAACATTTCTAGAATTTTTAAAGTCTACATCATCAGTATTACTGATCCCTGCAGATACAAAAACAAAGAGATGAGGTGAGATTTTTCTATCTTACAGTTCTGTTTTGTTTGTTTTCGCAATTTCAAATTTAACGCAGATTTTCTAGATTGAATTTTTAAATTGGCAAACTTTAGACCGAAGATATATTTGTGCCTTTCATTAAGGTATGTTTAAATGTAGAAACGCTTTCAAGTGTTAAGCATTTCATAAATTTTGCCGCCATTCAAATTATGCCGCCATAAGCCTGGGCCTCACGGGCCTAGGCGTAAATCCATCACTGTCTATTTGATTTTTTTCGAGTTAATACCAATTTTATCACAATGTATGATATAAGATTTATTCAAGTCGCTACCGTTGTTGGTTCGAAAGATATTTAGGGTCAACCAAATTTTTCACTTGTTTTAAATTGCTTTAGTAAAAAAAAAAACACCATCTCAATTTTTTGAAAAGTCCTTTCTACATCTTTTTTAAGGTTATTATGTGTAAAACAAAATTTAAGTTAAGATGACAATTCGTAAATTAAAGACTATTTGCCAATAATTCAAATAAGTAATCGAACTGGTAGGTTGCCGTTATAAAAGCAAGTGATTCTAAATTTCCCATTTTTATACAAAAACCAATGCTTTTTTTAGTTAGTTATAAATTATTTTGATAAAATAAAGGACAAACGTTTTACAGAAGAAATATAAGTAATTTAATATCGCTTTCGTGTCTATCGTTGAAGATGTTGCTGTTTGAAAATTGAAGCTACGACGCACGGGACGACGCACAGTGGGGCAAACAGGGAAAAAATTCCATTTTTTTTTAATTTATTTATTGCGATATTTGATATGCTATTCTTTTCATTATTAATCAGAGAAAACAGTTCTTATTCGTTTTCTTTATTTCATTTTCGTTTGTGGCTCTGAGAGACTTAGGAAGTTCAACAACATTATTTTACCCAAATTTCATATGTTTTAACTACTGAACAATTTCGCTTATTGTGGTTTTATTTGTAAAGATACAAGTAACAAAACTCACCACATTTGTACTTCATATAGTACAAAAAAATACAAAAATATAAAATAGCCCACATTTTCAAAATATAAAATTAATAAAAATAATAGAGCGAGTGAGAAAAAATAACCAGATAATGTGAACTTTTGTAAGCCTACAAAAAAAGCTCCGCTGAGCTCCGGTCTAAAATTGTAATTTTCTTGAAGCTTATACTATTACCTAATATTCCTATAAATTTCATTGACAACTACAGACAACTGCCGAACAAAGTAATAAAAATAAGAGTTGAGAAGCGACTTTTCAAAAGGCTATAAAATCATTTTTTACTTTTTTTAAAACTAAGTATGAAGTTTTGTTCTACACATTCTAATGCAAAATAAAAGTGGTTGAAGTTAACTTAAAACAAAACTGAACCCTGAACTGATTGACTTTGAAAACAAGCGAAAAACTGAAATTGTAAGGAAATTTACAATTTAGCTTTATTTTTTTTTTAATTTTCTGAAAAATTACTATGAGTATTTATAATATCTTTTGAAAAGTCACTTCTCTCTTCAAAAATTAAATTGCAGTCTGCACTGCTTTCTCATCGTTATATAAACATTGAAAGTTTTAAATGTCACAAAAACAATTTGGTGTATTACAAAGAAAGTATGAATTTGTGGTAGACCACCATGTTGTTGTTGTTGCGTTAAAAACTTTCAAGGTCAATGTTCCGAAAGCATTGAAGAAAAGAGTATACGTAGTTGTTCTTATATTCAACACCTTCAACAACAACAAACAAAATTGTAAACACCGTTGGTTGGTCAGTTCGTAATGTCTTTGTTGATCTATATAATCAATCAGTCAGAGTGTGAATATTAATATTCTTATTATGGAGACAATTCAAATAAAATATGCTGATCTGTGTGAGGTGTTATTATGTTATGGATCAATAGACCTGAAACCAAAAAAAAACACCTTCCTTTCAGTGACGAAGCACTCCAGTTGATAATGTGAGCCAATAATTGTTTCCTTTTTACTTTTCAGAATTAAATATAGGTAGTTAAATTGAATTAATATTATGTTTAATTGAATTGCACTAGGTTAAATTGAAATGAAATCTAACTAAATTGGTTTAAAACACTGTACTTAAGTTGTAAATTTTATTATAGAATAAAATTATATATTATATAATTACATGAAAATAAAATGAAGTAGAGAAAAATGGAACATTCTTTCGGGTTTTCCCCTATTTCTTTCTAAAAGCAATAACATGGGTTAAAACGCTTTTTTACATGTGGGTTGAATTTTTCACTGGTTGTTCTGTATACTATCCTCTACGTTTACATGTCTGTAAAATTTCATAAAAATCGTTCAAGTAGTTCAACTTATTGAACTAAGAACAAATCTGTTCAAACAAAAATTAAAAAAGCTTTGTATTAAAACAAGAAAAACTAGGCGGGGTATCGGGCGGAGACTAATAGTTTAAATTTGTCTTATTATTGACTATCATTCCTGAAAATTTCAAACAAATCGGTTTATTCGTTTAGTTTTTATGGAGTTTTTTCCGCTCTCCCATACAAGTTGCCCCACTGTGCGACGCATGCAGTGCTGTGTTTTAAATGATATCATCTTGCTGTTGTTGTCACAACAATATCTCTTTTGGTTCTTCAGGTGTGTCCCACAATAAAATGTATCCCGAACGTATGGACACGACGTATAGACACACAGACATCTTTCTTAAAACCTTTAATTTAGATGACAGGGACCTTAAAACGTTTCAAAATCTTCAATTTAACAAATCGGACTAATAACAATAACTTCTTATGGGAGGTTAAAAAAGTAGTTAACATACAATATACAGTGCATACATAAATTAAGTATGTTTGTATGTATGTATGTACATATTCATTCAGTAAAACAATAATTCCCATCGATCGTCCCAATTTAAAACAATTTCTCTCATATGAATTTTTGTCGGTAACTTTCCCAAATTCATCAAACTCATATTTCCCGAAATTTATTCAATTTGCCATACGAACGAAATCTCAATCACTTAAACACACATCACATACCTATCTATACTATCTATATAATTTATTATATTACAAATGTCCTCACTTTAAATCCAATTTATTTAAAATCCATAACTCATATCATTTGCAGTGCAGAACGAAGGCTACATCAATGAATAATAAATCAATGATTGAAAAAAATACATATATACATATACATATGTAGTATATGGTTTTGGTTTTTCTTACTACAACCGAACGCTATCGCTATCGCCAGCATAAAATTATTGGAGCAAGTATTTTCTTAACTGAAATCGATATAGTACCTTATAGCTAGTAGCTATGTACGAGTACTATACCTACAAGTTTTTAACATAAAAACCAAACTCGCTGCTACTTGGACAAATTTATTTGAAAACGAATGTGTCTAACCTCAGTTTCAGATGTACCTACGAGTATATATATTTGTATATTCGCATATTTGAACCACAAAAATCTACTCATTCGAACTCCGATACACATCTTGTGATAATAAACTTGGATGGCTTCTTTACATTGTCATTTCATTAGTGCTCGTGATTCTTGGGACTTGCGACTTGGAACTTGCGAGACTTGGGTTTGGTTTGGGTTGCCATTTCCAGAGTATAGTTTCCCATATAATCAATGAGCAATAATAATAATATATGTACGTTCTGCACTGAACTGACCTCAGCACATAACTACATACCCAGCTCGTACATCCATCGCTCCATATATTCAATTTATTCGTTTGATTTGGTTTCGAAGAAGAATGATGTCGAAATTCTTCCCGCGTCATTTAGCACAAATTAATTGGTATAAGAATCACTGAATATATACGAATACGATGGTCTGGTTACATATTACCTTCATATACATATGTATGTATCCATGAGATATATGGATTGGATATGGTATGGACAACATAACGAGCACCGTGAACCGAGGACGAGGACGAGGACGACGAGCGAAACGACGACGGACCGTTCCTCGCGTTACTATATCAGGAACACTTTCTTTCATATAGTAGATTGGACAGATACCAAGTAGCTATCTTCTACATATTATGAACATACCTACCCCATCTACGACGACGACAGCGACGACGTATAGTATAGATACCTACTAATGAAATAATAAGATTAAATAGAGTTCAGTGAACATCTTGTATGGGATGGCGATGGTAGGTTGTGTAGCATTAAAAATGCCGAGCCAAAGTAATAAATATATTTCATAATAAACTCTGGAAAAGAGAAGAATCTGGGTGTGGATTCGGTTATTACTCGTATTACCTTCATAACTTCCAATCAAAATATCTTCCTTCATCAGAGCAGAGGAAAGATTATGTTTTTCTGTCTAAATTCTATTGACTGTTTTGTATATGTGTATATTATTTATATTCGTATTATGCGGGTGCAGGATGATGTATCATTAATTTTAGGGTTATACTGCATATTTTCTCATAATCCTCTTTTTCTTTTTATTACCCATATAAAATCCAAGATACCTTTGTTTTGTTTTTTATTTTTATTTATGGCTTATGATGGACTGCAAAATCTCTAAACCGCGGTTCTTCTCCAATTTCAATGGTATTAGTTAGTTTAGAATATAAAAGCAACAAAAATAAAAGTACATCATTCATTTCAGTCTAGTAACCAAAAATGTCGACGTCTTCAAAAAATGAATTAATACAAATATCGAATTTCAAAAATTGCCTTTTTTAATACAACAAATTTAAAGTACCAATAGGTAATTACTTTAATGCTCATAACAGAGTGCTCTTGGAGTAGTGATCATTTTAAGGACTATTTTTATGTTCAAATGTTTTTTAATAAAGTGAAATTGTTAAGTTTAAGAAAAAAATAATAAAATTGTTGAATTCCTTTTCTAAGAGTTGTTTAATAATTAAATCTGTGCTGTTGTTGGTTTTATTGTTTGTATATGAATTTAAGCTTTAGTGTATTATGTTGTCTTTTTTCTTTCTTTATTATTATTTGTGTTTAAATTTTAAATTTTATTGCCGTTTCATATAGTGTGTTTGGTTTGATGGTTAATTTGTCATTTAGTATATTGTCTTGTTCTAGTTTGTAAGCTTTGTAGATCTCATATTCTTCTATTGCGTCAAGTAATCTGCCTTTTCTGCATATATGTAATGTTTGTAAATTTGTTTCAATGTCTGTATAATTATGGTTGTTTTCTATTAAATGTAATGCATACGTGGATTTGGTGTTGGGTTTGGGTCTATGTTCCTTGAATCTTTCTTCAAACACAAAACAAACCAACGAACTGATACAAATATTGTTTATTCTTATAAATATTAATTTGTCTTTTTTGTAATTTGATAAATCTTACAAACAAGTAAGTTAGTTTAATTCGTAGGGTTTTGAAAAAAAAGTGAAACAACTTAAGTAGAGGACGATTGGTCTTATGTATTAATTTATTTTATTTATAAGATAATAGGCATAAATGATTTTGGTAAAACATCTTAAGTTGTTTTTATGTTGGGTATTAATTAGAAAATTTAAATCGCTTTTATCAACTTAAGATATTTTACCACAAAAGTTTTCTTGCATTTACATTTCCTATATTGACGATGTTTTACCATATTTAATAAATAAAAAAGAAAAAGAATAAAAACACAATAACAGTTAAACCGACATAAGAACATCTTATGAATCTTAGTAAATAAAAAAATGTTAAAAGTTGTTGTGGTAAAAGCACTTAAGTCAAAAAAAACATTGATAAATGTATTAAACTCTCCACTTATCAAAATGTAGTTTTACTATTTATGTATATAATTGTATAATGTATATATGTATAAAGCGAAATTACCTAAACTGTATCCTCATTGTTTTTAAACAAAGATTACAAGTTAAAAATCCACTTTTTGAAAAACTATAAAAATAGACTTAAGTGCTTTTTATCTCTTGAACACAGCAAATAGATTTTTGCAATGTTTTGAAAACGATAACAATTTGATTTTATATTTGCTTAGCTATTTACTACATGTAACGAGTGTATTGTTAAGACGTATACTTAGTATTCAATCTGACAATACTTTACTTTAAGTTGGTCTTTTTGACAGCTGTCACTTGATTTATGCTCAATTTGGTTTGACATATTATAATGAATAGACTTAGGGACTATTCACATTAGAGCGACCAACGACCAATAAATGAACGAATATTCGCCCATTATGACATTTCTTTCACATGGATTGCTGTATTCGTCATTAGTGGGCC
The DNA here is from genome assembly GCA_920104205.1 of Eupeodes latifasciatus. NCBI lineage: Eukaryota > Metazoa > Arthropoda > Insecta > Diptera > Syrphidae > Eupeodes > Eupeodes latifasciatus. The sequence continues at coordinate 183,537,682 of OV049924.1, forward strand.
CGGATTCTCATGCTCTAAAAAACAAGAAATATGCGCCTAAAATATGAACTTAACATTACTAAATATGCCATAAAAAAAATATGTCATAAAAATCCAAAATGTTCATCCTCATTTAAGGATGTGAAGATTTTTTTCATTTGTGTATATCCTTCGTTTTTTTTAAGACGTTTTCCATTTTTTTGCAAATTGATTGGCCCATTGGTGATTCTACAGCACGTATTTTTAAAATTACTTAGTCCATTAAATTTCTTTGGTTTTTGAGTAAGTTCCAACCCTCTAATTTGACTATATAGTCTCACTAAGGAACCCATAGTTCGAGCTATGAACCTGACCCATGAACCAAGCAGGTGTCATGAATTATTTTCGAATAAAATATTTTTAGTGTGTGAGCTGCTTTCACCATATAAGGAGCTGCATCTGTTAAAAACAGAAGGATTTTATTTTTGTCGATATGTTCTACAAAAAAGTTAACAGATTCGTCAAAAGCTCGAGCGATTGTAGCGTGGTTTGTTTTCTGTAGCTCAATATCATTTTCTAAATTTTTGTTTGCTTATTTCCTCATCTTGATGTAAGATACCTACAACTACATTTGCAACAAGGATGTAAGATACCTACAACTACATTTGCAACAAATCGACCCTTTTATTGTTTAAATATGCTCAATGAGGCAAAATATGCATTTATATCAAAATATGCGCCAACGTTTGAATACCATTTCAAAGCAAATTTATTAATATGAAAAACTATCTGATTCTTTTGCTTCTAAGGCTGTCCAAAAAAAATATGCATTTGTATCGAAATCCGGGCCCTGCGATTACAGATGCACAACAAAGACTAAAATGAAATTTTTTAGGTTAAGACGCGTGGGAACATTTTATTCTTTGAAGTGTGCATCGTATGTGGAACACAAATTGAATTTGACAGTTTGGTACAATCAGATAGCAACTCGCGACGAACAATTTGTTTTTGCAATGAAAAAGCAAATTTTATTACCTTAAGATTCACTTAAAAGCTATATTTTTTATCTTTTTATTTAAAATTTCCACAGAATTTAGGTTTATAAATTGTTTAAAATCACACTTATTCATTCATTCGTCTATCGTTGGTGTCTCTCGTGTAAATAGTTCTTAAAGCATCTTGCACAAGAGCTACGAACTGCGAACTGTGGATGTTCGCATATTTTGACTTTTCTTTCACATGAACCTTATTTCTATTCGCAGACAGCGACGAATAATTACCCTTTTCTCCATATTTTCCTCAGCCATGATCTTTCACACAAAAAACAAAACAAAAGTTTTGAGGTTAAGTTGCGCGCGAACAATTTATTCGCTGCAGTGTGGATGGTATGTGTAACGCGAATAGAGTTTGACAGTTCGTAGCAACCACACTGCAATTCGTTACTACCAAATTGTTTTTACAAAATTTTCTTGTTTTGGAGAACAAAATGCAAATTTTATTATCCTAACATTAGTTTCAATTGGTTTCTTATAATTTAAATGTGTTTTGTTGAAATTTACTTTTTGAAATGTGAAAAATCACGTTTGTTCGTCCATTAGTTCATTCGTTGTTCGCTCTCATGTGCAAGGCCATTGAACAATGTTTGCAAATTGTGCAAATTTATTACCAAAATAATGGTAACGTCCAATATTCGGTCAACGTAATCGACCAGCAGAGTCGGTAATTCTAGCAACCATGAATCGATTTCACATCAGGTTTGAGAGGTGTGCGCACCGAAGACGCTATTGCTGCTGTGGAGTAGAGTACCAAAGAAGACCCAAGTGAGTCCATCTGCCATCGTGCATAAAAATTAGAGCTATACCCGTCCTTTTCATGGAAAATTTAGCGGATGGATCTTTTTTCTTATAATTTGGACAGACAAAAGGGGTTATCATTAGGAAAAGAGGGAAGGATTTAAGAGGAGATGATGCACATTAGTTTAAAGTTTTGAATATCAAATTGAAAGGGAAAAACAGAGTTGGGTAAAGCATTCAAAATTCTTGGTTTGCGGTTAAAAAAAGAATATCTATACTTGACAGTGCTTCCGAAATTGAGCTCAAGGGTGTGAGTATTGCGGTTGAATTGTTTGTGGGGAGGGGATGCAACTGGCTAATTCGATAGAACAGTGTTTATAAAAATGTCGGTAAAAGTTTATATCTGTTCTATCGCCTATTATTTTCAAAGGGCACCTACCCTGGTTTTCGGGCTTACAACCCACCATCGCTCGCACGTTTCTTATTTTCAAAAGAAAATTTTATTCAGCGATGTAGTTCACTTTCGGTTGGATGGGTACGGTAATAAGAACAGACAGTTATGTCGTATTCTGAATGATCATAATCCAAAAGCAATTATTGAGACACAGTTACATCCTTTAAAAGACCCTGTTTGGTGTGCTCGTGTGCTCTATGGGCGGAAGAAACCATTGATCCATACATTTCTTTACAAATGAAGGCGGGGCCCTTGCGAATCGTGCGAATTGACACCATTGGAATATTTTTTTGTAATACCAGGAGGACTGGATTCAATCTCTCCCTGGTCCACCTAAAGTTTTTTTCAAGGGCATTGCCTCTTGCAAGGAATTGACAAATTCTCGAAGAGTGATTTTTTTCATGAAAAGTGCTTTCTCAAATCATCCGTTCGGATTTGACATACAAAATCTAGGTCAGCAGTTTTGGAGAGTTGTAAGTCATTAGGTCCTTCTTCTTCCATACCAGCTGTTGCGCCACCTAATTTATTTATTTTATAGGCTTATTTTTGTGGGGTAATGTCAAGCCTCTCTGAGTAGATGAAATGATAAAGGCCTTGGAAGAGAATATTCAGCGCGTTATTGCTGACATTCGGCCCAGTTGCTGCAATAACTGGTCGAAAATTGGGCCACTCGGCAGACATTTTTTCAAGCCAGCAACTTCACAAAACCATTTTTAAAAACATAATGGCAAAGCCTTATCATTAAAATAAAGCTAAATCCTTGGCCATAACATTAAACAATATGTATTTTCTTTCGTCTTAAAAACACCCGTTACTAGTATAAATCCTGGAATATTCTTGAAAACAGATTATTTGAAATGCCCCCAGCCAACCGTTGGAATAAACCCTTTATTGAAGAGAAGAATGCTACTGTTTTCCAAATTACTTTAAAAATATATGGGACATACAAAATAAAAAAAATTATGTGGCGCATCAGTCCATTGAGAACTAGGGCCTATCAACATACAACTCTCAACCATCCCTGTGTGCGAGTAATGTTGCGAGGGATGGAGGGGACCTACAGTTTTGAGCCGAATCCCAACGGCTAATTTCAGAAAGCACTTTTCATGACAAAAATTACTCTTGGAGGATTTGTCAATTCCTCGCAAGAGGTAGTACCCGTCAAAAAAACTTTAGATGACTCAGGCTGTGATTGAACCCAAGACCTATGGCATGATAGTCAAACGCACTAACGCCAACCTGCACTTGTAACTTATATATCAAATATGGACGGTGAAAATACTTCCCAACTTATTGGTTCCCTTGATCTACTCATCGCAAGGAATGTTTTTTAAACGTTATAAGAACGGAATGGGGTTTGCAATAAAATATATCAATATTTAGCACAAAGGTTCAATTTTTGTTTAACCTAATTGAAGATTTACGAGTATGTTCGTTATTTTATATTTCAAAAACAGTAAATATACATTTGAATTCTTTTGAAATATTTAAAATAAAACGTATAACCTGAAAGCTGTATAAATAACATGTGACTTTTCGTCAGAGATTTTATAGCTCCTAATTGCATTGAAGATGTTCAACTAATATTCTTTTGAATTGCCTTAGAAAAATACCTATCTGTAATGAATGCAAAAAATCTTTAAATGGCCACAATCATTAAGCTATAATAAACTTCTTATGACCATTTTTTGACTTTCCAGATGATTTATCTAATACTCATGTTTTATTTAATGTTATCAAACATTTCTTTTTCCAAGACTAAATAAAAAAAATGTTTTATTACTGACCAATTAATGACATGATTGGCTTTTTTATGATTATGACCTTTCTAGTTTGATTAATTATATTATTATTATTGTGTGTGTGTTTTTTTTTGTGAACTCCATCATCTATAAAATGATTAGTTTCTTAAGTTCAAGTAAGAATTTAGTATACGAGTGTATTTTCTTATTCTTAGAGATGGACTAAACTTAAATATAATTCAAGGAATCGTAATTTTATAAAGGGTTTTTCAATTGGCGAGGGTAGATTTTGGCGCCCCATGGCGGTCATTTTGTTTTGATGACATCTGTCAAATCTTTTGTTTATTATTCAGTTGCTTATGCCAAATCATCATGGCAAGTTACACGATTGAACAGCACGTTCAAATGATAAAACTTTTTTTATCAAAATGAGTGTTCGTTAACGCAAACGTTGCGCGCATTGCGCCCATTTTACGGTAGACGTGGTGGCCCTTCAAATTCGACTCTTCAACGTTTGGTGGCCAAATTTGAGACGACCGGTTCAGTAAACAATCAGCCAATACCCGTACGTTCAAGTAACGCAAGATTCGTGAAATTGTAAATCAGCCCCGGGTTCTATTATTCGCCGTGCAAAAGAACTCGGCCTTTCGCAGACTTCAACTTGGCGAATTTTTCGTCGGGACTTGGGCCTACACCCGTACAAGATCCAACTGACCCAGGAGCTCAAAGTTCATGACCATAGACAACGCCGTTTGTTCGCTGACTGGGCTTCGAATTGTTTGGAAGAGGACCCCAATTTTGGCCCCTTTTTGGTCGCAGGTCTATGCAAATAAACCACAATCGACCGATGCCCTAAAGGTGAATATAACACAGGCCATCGCTCAAATTCAGCCGGATCTATGCGGAAGAGTTATTAAAAATTGGACTACTCGGATCCGTGCCACGGTAAGAAGCCTATTCGGGCATTTGAATGATGTCATATTTTACACTTAATGGCATACGTGCGCCTTTCAAATAAAAACCATTATTTTTGTTTTATTCCATTTCAACATCTACCCGCCCTTATTGAAAAACCCTTTATTTCGCCAGGATCAAATTGTAGGAACGAATTTTGTTATCACTTCATCTTGTTTTAATGGAAGGATTTTCTTTAAAAAATCTATCAATTTCTAAAGGTTATGGTAAGGTCCGATTTGTTGAATTAACAATTTTGAAATTTCTCAACGTTTTAAGATCCCTAGAACCAAAATAAAAGATTTTTAGAGAGATGTCTATGTGTGCGTGCTAAAGAACCTTTTTTTGTCGGCCATATCTAAAGAACCGTCATAGATATCGACTTTAAATGATTTTTGTTTTACAGGTATCTAACAATATCAAAGCACGCAGAGAGGGCTTTCAAAATTATTGAGTGGGTGGGTTTCTTACTATATCAAATCGAACCAATGATGTAAGCGACTTCAAATAAATTGAATATTATGAATTGTGACAAAATTGGAATTAATTTGAAACAAAATCAACTAATGGATTTTTTGACATCTTTTAAGATTTTAAGAAAAATGACAGTTTTTTTTACAAAAACTAAAAACCTAAAAAAATACTACTCAAAGGTTGTAAAAATTGAATTTCGACTCAAATATCTTTTCAAAAACTTGATATTAAGGCTTCAAACTTATTTTATCTTATAAGAAATATTGTTTTCAACATTCTGAAAAATGTTGAGAAAAATCGAATTGACAGTTTTTTTACAAAAAATAAAAACCTAAAAAAAAATTAACAAAAGTTGGTAAAAATTGATTTTCGACTCAAATATCTTTTCAAACCTTTGAGATATTGGCTTTAAACTACTTTTATCTTTCAAAAAATATTGTTGTCAACATTCAGTAAAATTTTGAAAAAAATCGAATTAACAGTTTTTTTTACAAAAAAATTAAAAACCTAAAAAAAATTTAACAAAAGTTGGTAAAAATTGATTTTCGACTCAAATATCTTTTCAAAAATTTGAGATTATGGCTTCCAACTAATTTTTACTTATAAGAAATATTGTTTTCAACATTCGGTAAAATTTTGAGAAAAATCGAACTGACAATCTTTTTACAAAAAATAAAAACCTAAAAAAAATTTAACAAAAGTTGGTAAAAATTGATTTTCGACTCAAATATCTTTTCAAAACTTTGAGATATTGGCTTTAAATTACTTTTATCTTTCAAAAAATATTGTTATTAACATTCAGTAAAGTTTAAAAAAAAAAAAAAAACGAATTGACAGTTTTTGTACAAAAAATTAAAAACCTAAAAGAAATTTAACAAAAGTTGGTAAAAATTGATTTTCGACTCAAATATCTTTTCAAAAATTTGAGATTATGGCTTCCAACTAATTTTAACTTATAAGAAATATTGTTCTCAACATTCGGTAAAATTTTGAGAAAAATCGAATTGACATTTTTTTTTACAAAAAACCTAAAAATAAACAATGCTAAAACTTGGTAAAAATTTACTTTCGACTCAAATAGCTTTTCAAAAATTAAAAATATTTTCTTCAAATTTATTTTATTTCACAGAAAATATTGTTTTCGGTATTCAGTATTTTTTTTATAAAAATCCAACAGTCCGTTTTTTCACAAAAAAAATAAAATCTACAAAAAATAGTACGCAGATTTGGTTAAAATTGATACATATAGACAAACTTTTAAGCAAGACAAATCGACAGACGGGATGGGAAGTTATCAGTGTGGGTCGCATCTAACCCTCTTTTTTTTACAATCAAATCAAAATCTGACTGTCAGGAAGACGAAGACTTCGAAATATTTGAAGACTCGGCTTTTTACAGAAAAATACTATGTTTTAAGTCCCGAGCAAATTCTGGCTGAATCACAAACACGCTTCAGCTTCGGCTTCGTCTGCGTTACGGTGGGCCTGCTTCGAGGTTGCTTTGAATGGCATTTCTACTATTTCATCCCTCCAAAGAGCAAATATTTTGTTTGTTGACATTTTTTACAGCTGTTGAGCTGTCAGACAAAGCAAATGTTCAGATACTTGAACTATAGCTTCCGCTTGGAGTCACATTACGTTACATTACGTTCTTTTCCTTACGATTGTCAAACGAAATGTGAGGTCGAAGCTCCATTGTCATAGCATGCATTTAATTCCTACGGCTGAACTCGTAAACGTCAGGCGAAGCCGAAGCTGAAGCGTGTTTGTGATTCAGCCAATCCTTCGAAGAGCTGGATTATGGAGAATTTTACTCTTAAGTATACCTTTGACAAAACAAGACTTATTTTACTTCGTGTGTCACTAATGCTTTGGAACAAAAATTTCAAGTTGACGCAGTATACACTGACTTCGGTGAACCACCAAACACTTTTGAAAAAAATTGAGATTTTTCGTTTTCATTCTCACTTTCTTCGTTGGCTATCGCCATATTTATCTTGTAGAACACAACAAGTTAAAATTATAGATGCAAACTCAAAGGAAATTCAGTGTACATGAGGTGTCCCCCACGTTAGCCAAGTTATTATATGCGGATGATTTAAAAATATTTTTAAAATGTTTTCGAGTTTGGATGATTGTGAACTTATGCAATCTGACATTGAGTTTCTATCAAATTGGTGTCACATCAAAAGCCTCATGTTGAATATCAAAAAGTATCTTTTTCCAGGAAATCTCACATTTTGCTATTCAATTCTGTGGCTTTAAATAGGGTTAAAGACGTAGTTATTCTTGAAACCCAAACTTTCTTTTAAAAGTCATTTTGATTATTTGGTTCCTAAGGCCAATTCGTTAGTATGGTTTTAGAGATCCTTTCGTATTATTATCCTTGTAACATCTCTTGTCAGATCAATTTTAGATTACGCAGATATTATTTGATGTCCTATTTATAAATTTCATTCTGATCTATATATATATTTAAACAAATGTTTTAGAACTTTTGTCCTAGTTATGAAATTGGTATCAGACCAATTTCTTGGAATAAAGTCTTTAGAATCCAGAAGAAAAAATCGGCGGAACTGCAAGCACTTGTATCACTACATATTTTTTGTGGAGAAGTAGCTTAAGGTTTATAATGTTAAGTAAATTTGCTAATGGAACACGAGGTTTTAACTATGTATGTGCAATAAATCTTATAAGAGGAGTGAATGGATTAGTCTAGTCAACAATTAGGAATTCCAATTTATAGGTGAGTTTAAGTTTGAATTTGAAACTAAATTTATTTCGTAAATATCTCTATTTTAATAATTTATATTAAATTAAATTTTTAATGAACAGCTGACTGCAAAATGCAAATAAAATTCCATTTTATTTTACTGATTCTGCTGTTTAAAATTTTGCGCCATTGACTTCAAACTTAAAAATTTTGTTTAATCTTTTAGAAATATCGACAGACGGATACGAATGAGAAGTCATCAGTGTGGGTCGCGTCCAAGCCTCTTTTACCATATTTTATTCAATTGATTTTATTTTAAGTTAATTTTGTTCAAATTTAATTTCAATAATGTCACACATAAGTACTTGTACATCTGTGACATAAATGTACAAATAATTGTAAATTTATCTAATTCCTAACAAATAATCGTTCTTTAACTTTATATGTAAGATTCAATTTGTTCTTATATATTTATGGAGACTTTCCCATTCAAAACTAGATACATTGCGTATAATGACAAAAGATTTGATTGTTTTGTTTGTAGATACTTCAATTCACAATTTAACATCTATTTATTTGCAAATTGTGTTCAATATTGTGTGCCTTCGTTCTGGGTAAAATAATTGCAATTTGCATTCTCGCACAGGCAAATATTTTATTGTTTTTCAAGTTAAATGATTCGAATTGAAAACAGTGTTGAATTGAACAGGAAGATACACAGTTTATTGTTTTTGGCTTATTGAATTCATATCTAGTCTTGGTATAGCTAAACAAAAATGTGTGCATATTTGTTAAGGACTTAATGACTTACTTAATGGTTTCAAGTATTTATGCATTTAAACAAAATATGGGATTTAAGTTTGTTTGTCGAATTGAGTATTTCGGATTCAATTCAATGCTGAAAAGCTAAAGTCTTAGAGTTTAATCGATATCTTAATTGATTCAAAACATGTTTGAGGAGTTAAAGTGGTTTAAAATTTCAAAACCAGGATTCGTTTTTATGAGAAAATTCAAAGCTTAAGCGAAGGCAATAAATTGTGACAGCGAGATAAAAGTTTAAAAAACAAAATATGTATATGTTTAGTTCTGGAAACGTTGGAGATATGAGACATAGGGTAAGGTCTTGTTTTGGAGGATTGGTTGAACACATTCATCAGGGGCCTATTTCACAAATTTAATTTGTAGGAAAGTATTCGGTTTCACAAAGAGCACACAAACAAAAACACGAAGATGTTTTAAAAACAACGATAATTCTTAAACTACTGAAATCTACACAAATCCTGGAATCTCACTTGTCTATTACAAATTTTGATGGAACGGAAAATTGATTCTCCACAAATTTCAGTACAATTTGTTCAATAAAAAAAGTGGTGACATTAAACTAATAAAGTTTTTTAAGAAGTTAATTGTAATTACTTTTGTAAGTTGGTAAAACGACCCCAGGTTGTTGGGAAAGTTGTTTCAACAGATCTTGAAACATCAACAGGGAGACATTTAAAATAGTTAGACATACATTGTTTCAAGATTCTACGGGTTTTGAGGAAAGATTTAAACATAGGCCCTGACAAGATCCAGTTAGTCTAATAAGTTTGTATTAGTGATCCAGAAAACTGCATTACTGCAGAATGCTTGAACAAATGCAGATGTCGAGATTTTCCGTGTATTTGTTCGTAAACTCATGATTTCATTAGCAATATCATAGATGAAATGACTTGGATCGGGCAGGTCCTTGCAAGCAAACTTAACAGCTCTTCTTTTGCCGAAGTTATAAAAAGTTTTATATTCGGTTTCAAGTCTTAAGCTCGTCATACATGATAGAGCCAAAGATCCAAATGGATAAGAGCCTATATCAAAAATCGACCGTGTATGGGGAAACTGAGGTATCTTGGTTTGTCTCTGTCGGTTTATTTGGATTTTCAGGAAGTCAAAAATCAACGAGCCCGAGACAACGAGCCAAAGCTCGGCTCTACCATGTGTGGGGAATCAACGAGCTAATAAGTTGTTCTGTCTGTTTGCGCAATCTTATCCCGCCACTTAACTATCTAACAATGTCAGTATATCTACATACACGAATTCAAAGAAACAAAACCTCTTACCATCATTTAATTTGTGCGGGCAGTTGCCAACTTTTATTATATGGGGTTACTAATTTCGGCCATGTTTTTCTGCATTCAAGATTCGTAATTTTAAGATATCTTTCTGAATAAATGGCTAAAAATGGCTCGGAGCCAATTGACTCGGTCGTGTATGTCCAGCTCGATTTTACTTGATTTTGAAGCTGAACGAAAGCAATTGTTAATCGCGGTATCCATGTCCTTACCAATTTCTGATTGTTTTCCACATGGAGGTATAGTAAGTCTGTGTTGTAAAGTACTTTCGACTAGTGTTTTTTTGCTACAACGTCACCTAAGATGTGTTCGAAAAGTGAAGAACTGACTTAAGCGAAATCCTCGGCAAAGTGCCAATCAAATGGCTAAACGCTAAAGAACTATAAAACTTTCGATCTCACCGCACGACGCATATTCAAAAATGAGCTCAAGGTCAACCCTTACAAATTTAAAAAGGCGCATGAATTTACAGCGAAGCAGCAATAAGCTGGACGTCACAGTTCGTTTGGCCGAAACTGATCAATTTCCGAACATCGTATTTTCTAACGAGAAATTTTGCCGAACTAAGCTAAAAAATAGAACTCACAGTTTATGCTATACTTTGAGTCATCGTTATTTCACCAGGAATCAAAACTCGCCACAAATAATGGGCGTGCGCGTTCCAATCGTTTTTATTGAGCATGGCATCAAAAAGTTTAGAAAAACCCTTGATTTTAGTAAAAGATTGAACAATAATTAATTTGTATAAGTGTTACTCTCTGGAAAAAATAATGACAAAGACAAGATGAGTTTGAGGGAGTTTTGAAAATATGTATGTATATGCTTTTCCAGAAAAATACAAGTAAAATATTCTCATACTCCTTACCGAACAAAAATACAATTTAAATGAAAAATGAAAGTCTAAACCATTCATCATTTAATTGGACAAAGAGAAAATATTTATAAAATATCCCTAGCTATTCAAAAACTATACTAGGTATACGTACTGTTTATAGGACGTAAAGAACAAAGAATTGTTTTAACCCGCATATTTTTATTTTGTTAATTAGAAAATTACAACAGATTTCGTTGAAATGAAATTAATTTCTCTTTGACCGCCTGATTTTAAGATTTTCTTCAACCTTTTGTTATCATTTTAATTCTATCTTTGTTGTCGTCATTCATCTTCGCAATAAATTTTGATAAACGAATGTATCTCATTTAATTAATTTAAGTATTTACCCTTCTGTAAAAATATACATACATAGATAGATACTCCTTGTATTTTGTGTTTTTCCTAAAATGAATCAATCATTACTAAAACCAATATTCTATGGGAATTGGTTCTTATGGCGGGCTTAAATAATAAATAAAGGAATAAAATTATGCTGGCTTATGAAATTTATCTGTCACATGAGAACATAAACAAAATGCTGAGATTTATTAATTTTGTTACTTATACTTTCTTTTATCATATTTTTTTTTTAAATTTCAATTGTATACATACATATATGTATCTGCTTTTGTGTGTAGTTGTTGTTTTTGGGGTTTTAAACGTTTTTTTTTAATGTTTTTATGTATTGGGAATAAACTACGCTTGCAACTGGGTTTTCTTAAAGTTGACCACAATCGGCGACGACAATTTTCTTGCTTGTTTTGCCAGATTGGCTACCATAGCCCTCAATCTTCTTAACAACATCCATACCCTCAACAACTTTGCCAAAAACAAAGTGACGGTCATCCAACCACGCTGTTTTAACGGTGGTCACGAAGAATTGTGATCCGTTGGTGTTGGGACCAGCATTGGCCATGGATAAACAACCACGTTCAGTGTGCTTCAAGGCGAAGTTTTCATCGTTAAACTTGTTGACATAGATGGACTTGCCTCCAGTACCATTGTGATTGGTGAAATCACCTCCTTGGCACATGAAATGGGGTATGACACGGTGGAATGTTGAGTTATTGAATCCGAATCCCTTTTCATGTGTACAAAGTGCACGGAAATTCTCAGCGGTCTTTGGTACAACGTCGGAACGCAGTTCCATTACGATGCGACCAACGGGCTGATTGTCAGCAGTCATATCGCAAAACACACGAGGTAAACCCATTTTTTAACTTGAGAATTGGCGAAGACACAACAAACCGAACGCTGACTGAATCGAAACTAGATTCGGATTTTGAGTTAAAATGGCGAACGACTTGGCGATTGTGACTTGTTGAAGGGAAAATTTATTTTCTCAGTAATTTATAATTTTACAACAGTTACAACCAAAAATAACCAAAAATAACAAAGTTTTTAAATCTCAAAACAAAATTTTCAATGATAAAAACCAATGATAGCTTTAACTGACCCCTTATTGTTTCATAAAGAAACTAGCAGAGCGAAAATGTATCTAAATGAGGGTTAATATTGCAATGAACTTTGCAGTGTTGATCAAAAAATGATTTGAGATTATTGTATGTGTATCTGTGACAAATTATAATTTTCCACGTCAAAAACACAGAGGAATATATTTATTAAACGTGGAAAACTGGAGGCGTCACAATGCAATTAATAATTAAGGACCGAACGTGTGTATTCGTTATGTTTTTGACTTCAGTTTATAGGGGTTTTTAATTTAATATTTCATTTCTCTATTAGAAGAGAAGCTGGGATGCGACCCACACTGATGACCGTAAAAATGTTCTAATGATATTTTTTTTTAAAGGCAGTTTTTGAACTTAAAGCATTTGAAATCAATTTCGAATTTATATTTTTCCTTGTGGAAATATATTCGAGAAATATAATCAATATAGTAGTATTTTTAGTAGCATTTTGATTTTAGTAAAAAAACACTGGGGCAAAATTTTAAACGATTTAATGTTAAAGCCATTTTTAAGAAATTTACTAAGCTTAAAAGATTATTTACCTAATTTAAAACGATTTTTTAACATCTTACTATCTCTTATAACAATTTGCTAAAGTAAAAATGATGAAATGGCTGCTTTAACTTTTAGAAATTTGTTAAACCTATTTAACATGTGTACAATTATTTTTATAAGAGCAGTGGATGGAATGGTCCAGTCAGCAATTGGGTATATTCCAATTAATAGGTCCGTTTAAGCGTACTTGATGTGTTATTTTCACGAACTGCCACTTTTTGGACATGTTTGGATGCTCGTTTTTTTATAAAAGGCAATTAAAAATTTATTAGTTACCAAAACAAAAAGAAAGATTTAAAATATTGAACTCCATTAGTAAATTGCTAAATATTTAGCCAATTTCTAACTAGTAAATTGTTAAACCCTTAATAATAGGTTGTTTAAAATGTTGCCAATAGGATGTTTATAAAAGTTTTAGAAAATATTAATGACAATATTTTGTAAGAGATGAACAAGATTTGAAGTAAATAACTCTATTTACTCTCGAGATATTCAATTCAAAAATCAATTTTTACCAGTTTTAAACAATTTTGCAATTTTATGAGTATTTTACCAAATGGTAAAAAATATGTTTACAATTATTTTAGGAGTAATATCATTTTTGGTTTGTAATATATTTGGGGTGACAAATTGTTTTTTTTTTTAACTTTCCATAAGCTTTTTTCGTCGGGCAAGAATGGAAAGTTATGTCGCATTTCAGCCTCTTTTTTTATAAAAAAAAAGTTGGATACATTTTTTGGAACCTATACCAATTTGGTATCACGTCAATGTACATATAATATAAAATTTAGTTAAAGTTTAGTTAAGTTTTCTGATTCGTGTGATTTTCGGTGTCAACCAACATTTTCACTTTTTTTAAATTGATATTAGCCGCGTTTTATTATCACCATGATCTGATCCGGATCTTGGATTTAAATGCATAACAACAACAACACAAGATCCTGCTTTGTGTTTGGATCTCAATTTGAGATCCAAAATTTAATTCTTTTTTTCACACAAGGAGGGCTTTATCATTGTAATTTCACATGTAAATGTTGGTATCGTTGCAAAAAAAATATATAAAACCTGTATTGCCATATAAAAATTTCAATCTGACTGAAATAAAATATTTTTCAAATATAGAAAGCGAGAAGCTTTATATTTATTTACTCGTATTTTGTATCTAATCCATGAAATAATGAGATATTTTAACAAAACTAGACATAAATTGGTGAAATGAAAATAATTAAGTTCAAAAAATGTATATTTGACATAATTCATGGATATTATTTTTCAAAAAAAAAAAAAGAACAAACAAAATCATTGAGCAAAATGTTCTTCGGGCAACACTGCTTTAAATGTCAAAAAATATAAATAAAATCGAGAAAGCTGCAGCACAAATGGGAGAAAATACAAATAAATTGTTTTTTGAAGTCTACATCGGAATATCTTTGTATATTTAAAAAAAGTTTTTAATTCTTTGGTGATTTGCAGAAACATTTTCAAAAGTTGTGGAGCTAGAACTGGAACTTGAATCATTATCATCGATAAATGTGTTTGTATTTTTTTTGCTTCGAAATGTCACTTTTGAAAGAACGAATTTGACACTGCTACCAATCTTTAAATAACAAAAAATATGATGATCCAATGCTGTTTTATTATCATGATCTGATCCGGATCAGATCATGGTGATAATAAAACGCGGCTATTATTAAAAAACACTAAACGGATTTACATACTTTAAAGCCTTTTGAGTACATCTTGATAGAAATATCTACGAAACAAGGAGTCGATATCTTTGCTAATATTTCTTAAGACATGGAGGACGAGAAAAAGGTTTTCAAAACTGTCATCGCTCTAAGAACCTTTTAGATTCTAGAAACCTTGAAACGTCGAGAAATGTTTTTCGAACCAATTACAACAACTTCCAATGGTATGTTTAAATAGAAATCAATGGATGTCAGTTAAATTTAAAAAATCATTAACATTACCATCTATGTATATATATAAAAATTAATTGCTGTTCGCTAGTCTCACTAAAACTCGAGAACGGCTGAACGGATTTATCTTATCTTAGTCTTGAAATGTTCGTGGAGGTCTAGGGAAGGTTTAAAAGGCGAGAAAAAATCGAATAATTTCCGGGAAAACCCTAAAAACAGCCCTTTCCTATTTCCCATACAAACGTTTTCTAGAGTCATTTGAACTTTATTGCTATTCAATAAAGTTCATATTAAATTATAATCACTTACTGTTGTCTAAGCAATTTAGGTGTGTTCCTAACGTCAAAGAGTCAATTTGCAATTTATTACCGCTGCATAAAGTTCAAATTCAATCATATGTATGAAAATAGTCTTTGTGTGCGCTTTGGAGGATCTAATGTCGCGTTCCGAAAATAAACAAAAGTGAATCGCGAACGCGACAAAAAACGTAATAAACTATTAGTAGTACTGATTTCCAATTAATTTGGTCGGCTTCGCGAAACTTAATTTTAGCTAACTTCAGTTGTAACTGTATCAGATTATTTTTTTAAGTTTGATAAATCTTAAGTTTTGTCACAAATTAAGTTTCTGAACATAACCATAATATTTGACATTATATTTGACAACCAACTAATATGTCAATCATTCTGTCGAACTTCAGAACACGGAGATTTATGGCTTAAAGGTAAACTCCAAAAAAATAAATAAAAAAATCAGAACACGGAAAAAAGTATTACGATTGACGATATTGTGTTACGATCATGGTTACGATATTCTATGAGTGCATCCTTCTATCTTTGTGAGTGACGATTACCGCTACGTGCGCGAGAACTTTCTTTACTTTTGTGATCCTTCCAAGTAGTGTGGTCTTTTTTTGTTGATATTTTGTGATAGTGACACTTTACTGTTAAGTGAGCGAGAAATTTTCTCACTTTGATTAATTACGTTACGATGCCGAGGAGAAGACGACCTGACTTAAGTCATCGCAGTCAATCAAATGTGCGAAGAGCTACCTCACGTGCTAACCGCACTGATGACCAGAGAGAGACAGATCAAGAAAATAGTCGTAAGCCGTGAACAGTGGATCTGGTGGAATTTATTTCCTTGATGCTCCCGGAGGAACCGGAAAAACGTTCTTAATTTCATTGCTTTTGCCGAGGATCAGATCGCGAAATGATGTTGCTCTAGCCGTTGGCTTCATCTGGAATAGCTGCGACTCTGCTAGAAGGCGGACGAACTGCGCATTCTGCCTTGAAATTACCATTAAATATGCAAATCACCGAAACACCAATTTGCAACATCGCCAAAAATAGCGCAATGGCCAGGATCCTACAGGTATGAAAATTAATTGTTTGGAATGAATGCACAATGGCCCATAAGAGGTCAATGGAGGCGCTGAACAGAACATTGTAAGATCTTCGTGACAACCAAAATAATTTTGGTGGGGCCATGATTCTGTTGTCAGTTGATTTTCGTCAGACTCTTCCAGTTATTCCCCGATCAACTGTTGCTGGTGAACTAAATGCATGCCTAAAATCATCGAATTTGTGGCAGTACGTAAAGACATTCCAATTAATGCGAGTATTTTTGCAGCATGATGAAACTGCAAATGTGTTTGCGAAGCAGTTGTTAGATATTGAAAATAAAAAAGTTGCAATGGGCACCTCGACCGGATTCATCACATTACCCACAGATTTCTGTCAAATCACAGATTCAAAAGAGGAGCTTATTCAGCGTGTTTTCCCAGATATAGCGCAAAAGTTCAATAACCATAATTGGCTGGGCAAACGAGCAATATTGGCAGCGAAAAATAAAGATGTCGAGTATCTCAATGCGACCATTCAGAATTTTCTTCCAGGACAGTTGGTTTCCTTCAAATCAGTCGACACCGTTATGAACCAGGACGACGCGGTAGTCAACTATCCCACGGAGTTTTTAAATTCACTGGAATTGCCTGGATTACCACCTCACAATTTGCAGTTAAAAGTAGGATGAGTAGTCATGATGCTGCGTAACATTAATCAACCTCGACTATGCAACGGAACAAGACTGGCTGTGAAAAAGCTGATGAATAACGTCATTGAGGCAACAATCATAAAAGGAAAATACAAAGGAGAGGATGTCTTGATCACGCGAATACGGATGATTCCAACGGATTTACCATTCGATTTTAAACGCTTACAATTTCCAGTACGTCTGGCCTTTGCGATGACAATAAATAAAACGCACGGACAGTCTTTAGAAGTTTGCGGAATTAACTTGGAGTTTCCCTGTTTCGCGCATGAACAATTATACGTCACGTGTTCGCAAGTCGGAAAACCGTTTTCTTTGTTTATTTACGCACCACAAAACAAAACAAAAAATATAGTTTACGAGAAAGCTTTAAATTGATTAACAAACTGTATCATAACAGTGTGTGTCTGTTAATAAAAATTTAAACCTTATAAATAGCCAGTATTTCAGGAAAACTCTGTTTTTTTTGAGTAAGCAACATGATGTGTTGAAAATAATAAAAAAATTTCATGCTTCATTAAAAAAATGGCTTTTTTATTCAATACGTTTTGGTTGTTTTGAAATTAATTTATACAAAAGTTTAGGTCTTTTATTTATCGATTGAGGCAGTACGAAGTCTGCCGGGTCAGCTAGTTAGCGGCTGTAAGTCTTTATGGTATTGTGTTAAATCAAGAGCCAAGTGTGACTATTTCTTGGAGAATTAACACCGCCAGGAAGCTTTTCTTGCTAAACTGTGAACTTCGAATTTATGTGACTGCAAAACTTCCACTATTTTTGTAGTAAGATTTAGCAATTTCAATGTGTTTTTAGTAATGGTATAGTTTTTACTTGTCAAATTTCAAAAGATGACAGCTGTCAAAGTAGTGGGCTATTCAAAGGGTTACATATTATATAATTTTTTATTTTATGTAATGGGTGATTTTTTTGAGGTTAGGATTTTCATGCATTAGTATTTGACAGATCACGCGGGATTTCAGACATGGTGTCAAAGAGAAAGATGCTCAGTATGCTTTGAAATTTCATCATGAATAGACTTACTAACGAGCAACGCTTGCAAATCATTGAATTTTATTACCAAAATCAGTGTTCGGTTCGAAATGGGTTTCGCGCTTTTTTATCGACAAATTTTGTTCAGCGATGAGGCTCATTTCTGGTTGAATGGCTACGTAAATAAGCAAAATTGCCGCATTTGGAGTGAAGAGCAACCAGAAGCCGTTCAAGAACTGCCCATGCATCCCGAAAAATGCACTGTTTGGTGTGGTTTGTACGCTGGTGGAATTATTGGACCGTATTTTTTCAAAGATGCTGTTGGACGCAACGTTACGGTGAATGGCGATCGCTATCGTTCAATGCTAACAAACTTTTTGTTGCCAAAAATGGAAGAACTGAACTTGGTTGACATGTGGTTTCAACAAGATGGCGCTACATGCCACACAGCTCGCGATTCTATGGCCATTTTGAGGGAAAACTTCGGAGAACAATTCATCTCAAGGACTAGACCGGTAAGTTGGCCACCAAGATCATGTGATTTGACGCCTTTAGACTATTTTTTGTGGGGTTACGTCAAGTCTAAAGTCTACACAAATAAGCCAGCAACTATTCCAGCTTTGGAAGACAACATTTCCGAAGAAATTCGGCGAAATGCTCGAAAAAGTTACCCAAAATTGGACTTTCCGAATGGACCACCTAAGACGCAGCCGCGGTCAACATTCAAATGAAATTATCTTCAAAAAGTAAATGTCATGGACCAATCTAACGTTTCAAATAAGGAATCGATGAGATTTTGCAAATTTTATGCGTTTTTTTTTTTAAAAAGTTCTCAAGCTCTTAAAAAATCACCCGATATATCATTTTGGAATTTTCAAAAAATTTGATGATGATAACATAAAAGATAACCTTGATACAAATATTAAGCTTTTTAATTAAATCTACAAATTATAAAATATTACCGCCATTATTTAAAATTAGATATATATGATATAATTTTTTTCCTGTTTGCATCCCATCTGTATTAAGGGATGAATATTATGCAAATTTATTGAACTTACCCTCCTCACCACTGGTAGATACTCGCCTTATAAGTGGCCACATAATAAAAGGTTATTACTTTAATGAAAATATAGATAAGTAAGTGCACAGAAATAAAAAAAAAACAAACCTCTCCGACAAGAGATTAAAACTGCATTAAAAAATTAATAAACTTTACAATTGCTTTGCTATAACCGACTTCGTGAAACGGAAAGTCCGCAATAATTTTGTGATATGTATACATTTTATTTAATTTAAAGAATTTGTAATTCGAAAGAATAACTTAAAATTGGAAATTTTATTCAATATTGCTTTTCAACCAAAAAAATGAATACTGAGTAGGAACAACGTGGGAACTTTCTATAAAATTCAATCAAATTCCTAGACAAGTGTTTTATTCTCAATTGATTATTTTATTTTTAATATCATTTTAAGGTAATACATTGACTAACGTTAAATCTACACTAATATTATAAAGAGGAAAGATTTGTATTTTTGTATGTAACGAATAAACTCAAAAAGTACTGGACCGATTTTAATAATTCTTTTTTCATTAGAAAGCTACATTATCACTGAGTAACATAGGCTATATTTATTACTAGATTACTATAGAAATCTTTAAAAATTCCTATTAAAACCAACTGAAGGTGTACAAAAATTAGCCATAAAATGTCTTTCATCGCATACGCTGCGAAGAGTATTAATGATAGGACAAAAAAATGTTTTCTAATTTAGTAATTCATGGTCGTTTTAATTAGCATGCTTATAACTTAAATATCTGTACCTATTTATTTCTATCCGTGCGAAGTCCGGACTGGCCGCTAGTAATTAATTAAGTCATAAGAAGACTTTTCATTTCGATAGTTTCATAAATCATCTATGAATTTTAATTCCTAATGAGGAATGGAATATAGTTTAAATGAAAGCTTCTGACATTTACAAATAAAAAGGGGGCACTTGCGTAATATCGTATGACGTTTATGAGGTATGCAAATCATCTATTACATTTTGATCATATTTAGCATTGCCATTTCTTTTGTTTAAACTAAAATATCTTTTTTCTTTTCACTTTTTATTTGCTTATGTCATTTGTCATATTTCTTGTTGCCAAATATTTTGCATATGCATGTTTTTTAATAAAAAAACATAAACATCATATTTTGCTAATTAATCTCAAATTAATATCAAAATAAAAAAAATGGTAGAAAAAACAGAAAACTAAACTCTCTTATTTTTCATTCATTATTATTTAATTCCAATCCTACTTCTTTCAATATGTATAAACCTGTATACTGATAAATATTTATTTTGTTAAGTTTATTTTTTAAAAGAGTAGTGGTTCCCCAGCCATATCGAAATTACGCTCTAAAATATTTAAATGCGAATATTCATGATTTTGGCGTGAGTGACAGCGGCACGAATTCCAGATTAGACATTTGAAAAGAAACATGAAACTTGAAGTGTTTTGATATTTTGTGTTGCTAGTTTCACAAAAAAAAAATAAAGGAATGAAATTCAAGACAAACAAAAATTAAATAAAATTTAATTAATGTATGCAAATATGATTTCTTCGACAATAAATAATATTTAAAGATTTAAATTTTTTTTTTCAAATGCAAAACTAACCGCAAAATATTAGTAACATATTCTTTTTTTAGTAAACCCAAAGTAAGTCAATGAAAATCAATAAATCAGAAAAATAGAGCTTATATTTTTAACCTAAAGTTATTTATGTACATATGTCAAAAATTGACAAAATCTAATTTTCTATATTTTGGCATTCAAATATTTTATTTATTTAGTTTATAACTTGGAGTGTGTAATGTATAAAGCTTGAAAATAAAAGGTGATCTTCCTATTATGTAAAAATAGCATTATGGCAATTTCATTTAAACATAATTAATTAAAAAAGTGTACGATTTCTTGTGTTTGTGTGCAATATTTTTGTTTAATATTAAAGCAATTGGAAGAAGGGGAAGAGTATTAAAGTGTTTTTTTCTCTAATAATTAAAAATCGAGATTGTCAATTTTACATAAAATGTAAAACATGCACTGAAAAAAATATGTTTCGTAAAAGTATAAAATTCGCTTCATCAAACTCAATTTCGTTTGCTCAACAAAAATTTGATTGGTTCAACGGAAATATATACTTTTGCTTTTTAATATACTGTTTTCTAAACAAATGTTATACAAATTTAATAATTATAATCATTAAACTGGTCGACAGTGAAGTGAAAAATTTAAAGCAACCTATAGAAATGATTGGATATCCCCTGAATATTGAGCAAAGGAAACATTGTTGACACTTCTGGGTATATCCGTATAAGAAACTTGTTTCTCATATCCGTTCTAAGAATATAAAAACAATCGGTTATAAGGAACACATATTGTGCAATTTTTGAGTTTCTTATAAGCGTTATGTACCGTACAAGGCTTCTTAAGGCTATCTAAATTCATAAAGTAGTTTTTTTCCATTAAATGGGTTTCCAAACCTATAATCCCTTCCTTAGACACATATATAGTTGAAATATTTAAAATATTTAATAAATATCGAAAGATATTTATAAGTGGTGGAAACGAAACGAATGGTCTAAATAAAAACTAAAAAAAAATTGAAATATTCAAAAGAAGAAATTATAGGTACTAATATTCGAAATAACTATGTGAAAGAAATAATTAAGTGTATTAATGAAGAAAGAACAATGTGGAATAATTTTCAAAAATGTTTATTAAAAAAAAGAAAAAAGTTAAATTAAAATTGTTGTAATGTGAATAAGTTTGTGAAAAGTGTGGTCGAAATAATAAATAGATACTACAACTAACTCCTTTTGTAAACCATTTACAAGAAGTTGAAAGTGTGTTCAAATTTAAAAATATTTCGTTAAGTGATTTAAGAAAGATTATTAAAAACATGAAAAACAAACGCGGTTATCAAATCATGAGCAAGTATCATGAGTTCATATTTAATTTGAAATTTTCGGTCCTGTCTTTTGAAAAATAATAAATGGTTCCATATTTACAAGCAAGTTCCTTTGCTCCTGGAATTAACCTTTGATAACACCAATAGAAAAAATAGTAAATACAGTGAAATGTGAAGGAATTACAACAGTAAAGATATTTGAAAAGGTGGTATTTAAACAACTTTATCATTACTTCTACAGCAACAATTAAATAATAGATTTTCAATCGGGTTTTCGAAGGGTGAGACTGCAATTAATAAAGTTTTGACATAGTGGAAGGAAGAGATTTAAAAAAAAGTAGCGAGTAAAAGCAATTTGTAAAACTTCTGATGCGATTGAAGTAAACTACAGTGTACCTCAAGGTTCGGTTTTAGGAACGCTTTTATTTACTATCTATATAAATGATCTTAAAAGTGTTATTAAACATAGCAAATTAGCTCTGTTTATGGATGATGTGGTTGTGCAATGTCCATATGTAAAGTGATAACAAGAAAATTTAAATCATATTAATCAGTGTCTTATCTGAAATAATCTAAAATTGAACATCGAAAACACTAATGGTGCTGAATGAGAGAAGTGATGACAGCGATATTAAGATTGGTGTTATTTGAGTAGAAAAAATAAATGCAATTGAATACTTATGTAGGTGTAGTATAAGACCAAACATTATTGTTTATAATTATTGTTTGTAAAAACAAAAGCTAAAAAAATGGATTTTTGAAAAGAATAAGAAAGCAAATTTCCGCTATTAATGTTAAAAATATTTGTAACGTAATTGTAATTCTCATTTTGACATACGTCAATGATATATGCTGAGTTCATTAAAGTGGCTATCTGTCAAGCAAAGAATTGTAATGAATGTTTTAGTGTTTGTATGTTCTATCTATTATCTATTTGATTACATAAAATTTACAAAATATTAACAACCATATGCACTAAGAAACAGAAACGATATCAGACTTCCTAATTTTGTTCGTGCAAATGCAGAAAATTCACTTATACATATATGTATATATATATATATGGGGGGTCTATCTCCCCCCGTTTAGGCGGAAGGGGCAGTTAAAAAAAATATGTACATTAAATGAAAAAAATAATTAAAAAATAACGGTAATACTTATAATTAAGTATTATACCTTTTTTTAAAGCCAACACTTTTGTCTATTAGCTTGTTTTTAAATCAAGTCAAAACTATGCATAGTTTTTGAAAAAAACTGTTTTAAAGTCAAAATTTGTGCAAAAAAAGTTAAAAAAAAGGTTTAAAGTGTAATTTTTCAAAATTTTCAGATTATCTACTATTTTTTTTATAATTCATTGCTTTTTTACTCAAATTTTGAGTTTAAAATTAAATTTTTATTTTCAATTTTCTCAAAAACTAAAAGACATAAAATCATCTAGTTTTCAGTTTTTGATCAAAAACAAATAAGAGCAATAAGTTCTGAAATAAAAACAATGGTAGATAATCTTGAAGTATTGAAAAAGTTACACTTTAAACCTTTTTTTAACTTTTTTTACTCAAATTTTGAGTTTAAAATTAAATTTTTCAAAAACTACGCAGTTTTGACTTGATTTAAAAACTGGCTAATAGAACAGAATGTTGGATTTAAAAAAATGTATACAACTTAATTGTAAGTATCACCGTTATTTTTTAAATATTTTTTCCATTTTAAATAATAACTTTTTTTAAATTGCCCCTCCCGCCTAAACGGGGGGAGATAGACCCCCCCTCCCATAGTAAAAAATGCTTGTATTAAGACCCTCTACCAAAAACCGTTATTATATCTTGGCGCCAAAGTTATTTGGATGTATGCAACAGTGGGATCTGTAGGGGGGGCATGCTGCCCCCCTGCAACCCCCCTGCTTGGGAACACTACAGGATTTGGGGTGTGTGCAAGTTGGAGTGCGTGCAAGGGGGGAGGGGCACGGTTCGGTGGGTGCAAAATGGGGTGCATGCAAAGTTTCTTTTGCATTTAAATAAGCTGGATTTAAGAAAAATTAATTTACCCTAGGTATATCTTAATCCATATTCGATTATTACTATCAAAATAAGACTACGTTAATACTTAAGCAAGGAAAAAGTAATTTAATTAAAATATTTATTTTGGTAATTTTCAATTTTCTCAAGAACTAGAAGACATAAAGGCATCTAGTTTTCAGTTTTTGATCAAAAACAAATAAGAGCAATGAATTCTAAAAAAAAAAAACAGTAAATAATTTGAAAGTTTTGAAAAACTACACTTTAAACCTTTTTTTAAATTTTGTTTGCATACATTTTTAGTTTAAACAATTTTTTTCAAAAATTATGCATAGTTTTGACTTGATTTAAAAACAAGCTAATAGACAAAAATGTTGGCTTTAAAAAAAGGTATAATACTTAATTGTAAGTAGGTATTACCGTTATTTTTTAATTATTTTTTTTTCCATTTAATGTACATATTTTTTTAAATTGCCCCTACCGCCTAAACGGGGGGAGATAGACCCCCCTCCCATAGTAAAAAAATGCTTGTTTTTAGCTGTTCTATACAAATCCGTCATTAAACTTTGTCGCCCCCTTTTTTCGACTTCTTTACCATCGTAATGTGATGTTTGATTACGAATAAAATAATCGAGTAATTGGCCGCAATTCTCGCGGTCTTTACACAAAATAACAATCAAATAAATCTACATCCATTCACTGTAATTATTTCGCATTGTACAATGTACAGTACCTTCTTTCGTCGAATGGCAACGAGTCCTTTATCAATTCGAGTACTATCCTTGTCGTCCGTTCCAGAAACGAAAACAGTAGATAAAGTCGCAGTCATCCCAATTGGTAATTGGTGTATTGTCGTCTTTCGAGATGCAAAATGCTGCTCAAAAATGAAGGCCATCCTCCCAGATGTAGTTAAAACGAAACATTTTTATTTTTCAACAATTTATATTTTATATTATTGACGACCGATGGCAGGAGTTAATGGGCAACCACTAGTTTGAATATACACAAATTAAACAAAATCCCAAGTTTTCTCCAATAACTTCTATTATTTTGGGCAGTAAAGAAAATCTAAATTTGATTTTCTCTAGAATTTAAAATCAAAAGTTGAAAGCGTCAAATTTGGGTGAATAAAAACAAATTCACAATTTGAAGATAAAAATCCTCAAGTTAAGTTCAACTAAGTAAACGAAATGGCCTTAATCCTTTAAAAAAGTACAAATTTCACGGCCTAATGATCTTATCCATAATACAAATTCACCAACAAAAACTTAATTACGTAGTCTTATTTTCAATTCAAAAAATGATTTTTTAAACAACACTAATAGATTCCTTTGCATAGGAACCATCCATTGCAACGCACACGCAAAAACTGGTCAATTTTAAACAAAGTTTGTGACCGCACCCTTTCACTACATATCGAACTGTCATTGTGAATTTATTCCTTAAACTTAACAATTGCATCATGCGGTAAGGTATACGAACTAGAAAAGTCTGCAAATTATAAAAAAATCTACCAAATTTCAGAGCCAGTGACCGTAACTTAAATTCTGCGTTAACTCCGATTTTAGGTCGTTTGTTCTCGTTTATCTTAAGCAAAATATAAGTTATTGGTCAGGTGAAAATCCACATTTGCTTCAAGAACTACTACTTCATCCATAAAAAATAACCGTTTAGTGCGGTTTGCAAACCGGCATATTTTTTCGGTCCAAATTTGAAGATTTTGATTTCAACAATATGGTGCCACAAGCATAACACAGCACACTTAACAATCGATAAATTGAAGAGTAAGTTTAATGAACGTGTTATCTCAAGAAATGGGCTAGTCGATTTGCCACGTCGTTATTGCGATTTAATGCTTTTAGGCTATTTTCTTTGTGGCTACGTTTAGTAATTTTTGCCAACAAGCCGATGACGAACGTTGGAAGAGCTTAGATAATTCATCGAAAATTTGGTCCAAGTAATCGACCGCTGCAAACGGGCCTGCGATGGCAATATGAACGAAGTCGCGTTCGATTCATAAATGTCTTAATTGTACTTCAAGCCGATAAAAAAGGTTCGCAAATGATCTGCGCTGTATTGAAAAAAAGTTTTTAAGTCCTTATTGGAAAACCCTAAGTACTATCAGGGATAACGAATAATTCACTTCAAATTTTTAACAGAGAAAGAACTAAACATCCTTCTATAAGCAAACAGGCAGGTCTTGGCCTTAAAATTTTTAAGCGTAATCCACCACTGGTTGAATTAAGACTTTTGACTCATTACACACAAATTACAAATTGGCTGCTCCCTCTTACTTAACCAAGAAGGTTATTATCATGCGAATTAGATTTCACAAACCATACAAATTATTTTAAAAAACGTATACATTCATTTTTATCAACTTAGCTTACAAGTTAGTTTTTATGTTTTGCTTAAAAACTCCAAAACCTGGGGAGTCATTCCGTAATTTTCAAAACGATAATCGTCAAAACGATTATCATTAACGATATCGTCAATAATTTGCTTCACGTAACTTTATCGCTATCGTCTCGTCGTCGTCAATCGTTTTCAGTAGTAGATCTTTCAGTATACTTCAAATACTATTATACTATGACTGAAATGTCAAAAAGAACTCAACGAAATATAATGCTTGTTCAATAACCTGAAAACGTTATTAAACTTGGTTTTTCTATATGGGAAATTTTGAAGATTTGCCAAAAATGTATTGTTAGTAAACATGCCAACTATTTTGTGATGCTTATTGTTATTGTTAGTTTTTGTGTTTTCATTTGTTGCCGTCGACGCGACGTCCGACGATAAAACTATAATATCAAAATGTTTTGTTCATGTCTGATATTTTTGTAAATTAATAATTCTAATTATATTTAGAGTATACACACATATGTATGTCAGTAACAGAAAATCAGCTGCAATATTAAACTCAATTCTGTCCAAGGGAAGGAAGATAAGACTCCATTTTATCCACAGGGGGCAAAAATATTTGTTGTTTCTGAAACTAATTTGGATTAGTGCTTTGTGCAAGAGCGATACTAAAAGCATTGCCTTTCGAACATACCAATGTTCCTCCGCCCCCAAAGTTTCAATGGTTACAGCAAATATTAATATGGAAGGTATATAGTATGTATACATATGTAGAACGACAACCGTCTGACAAATTTATTGTTTCCAATATCAACATTATCCTCTTTTGCAATTCCAAGACTGAACAAAACTACAATTGTTTTATATATTTAACAACAATTAAGATAGATTCCTTAGGTACATATTTATGTTTTGTATATAAAAAAATGCTTACATATATGGGTTAGAATAAATAGAAGGTCCGATAAATGTCTTAATTTTCTTCGTAACCGTATTTATTTGTATTTTTTTGAGTTTTTATTTTCATTTTGTAACAAAACTAAACTACGCCGAAACATTTTGGCTTCAATTTGTTTTGATTATCAATCGAAATTAATAGCAGACGATACCTACTTAGCTATCGTGCAAACGCTATCGTTTTGACGATATCACTTTGACGATTATCGTCTTACGTGAAGTGAGACTATCGTTAAAACGATATCGTTTAACGATTATCGTTTTACGGAATGACCCCCCTGTAATAGTCGGTTTGCATATTAAAATATAAATTTTTGAATATATTTATTACGAGTATATATACAACTAACAAGTGTTTAACATAAACCTTATAAGATAATAAAATAGGAAGAAAAGTTACTCTGCAAGCTTATTACATTTACCTAAATACCTAACAACTAAAACGGTGCCAATTAAATAAAATTTTGAAAATAAGATTTTCCTTGAAAACTAAACCACAAAACAGCAGTAATGATGATTTATTTTAAACAATCCCATTATAAATACACAAATAATCTTATTTTTGTATCTACTATGACCGACTTTATAGTTTTAATTATTTTTTTATTTATTTACTCGAAATATTTCCGGAAAAAAAAATCAAAAATTGGCAAAACTGTCACCAGGAAATCAACAAAAACACACACACATAAATAAAACTTGCGTGAATTAAATTGGCATAGAAGTTTTGTATTTTTGTTTATTTGCTCTCCTTCAAATTAATTTCTAAAAATAAATTATATTTATAACAAGTGCCTGAAAAAAACAAACAAACTACTATATGTACAAAAATTGTTTATAAAGCATTATTTCAACAACAAATTAAAATACGAAATTAAGTAAACTATTTATCGATTTGGTATTAAATAATGAACTTTGATTTTTGGCAATTTAAACAATTAAAAATACTTAGAAATTATAAAACTAAAACAAAAGGGCGCCATTTTTTTATTCAAATTATGTATGTATACAGTTTTATATGTTGTTTGTATGTATATTTACTATTTCTGCCTTTTATCTTTGGCCCAAATTTCGATACATGTAATCTGTCAATAAGATTTTTACATATTATTTGTTTATTGTTTTCATCTTTAGCTGAACTAAGAGTGGTACGCTTCACATGATGCTTTTGAGGCCGCAGTTAAAGAAGAACAACAATAATAAAGAATTGAGTTGGATGAAAATTGTTTATGTTTACGAAAACTGAGAAGGGATCAATATTTATCAATCAATATTCTGTTATGTTACTTAAACTCTAAGAATTTGTTGAGCAGATATTTTTATTCTAATTAAATGCTACTACTTTTGGTTCTTTTTAATGCAACTATAATTGTTTCGTTACAATTTAGCGAAGGAATAATTTTGTAAAAATGACAGCTTTTTACATTAATAAATTAGCTTTTTGAGTTTTTCATAAAAATCACGAATGTTATTATTTTCCCTTTCCTTACTTTTATTTCAAAAAGCTCAAAATATTTGTTTTCTTAAGTTATAACTGAAATTATCAGCTGTAAAACTCAATGAGGTGATATCGAAAATTTATGACTTTGAGAAGGGAAATCTTTGAATTTCTCGCGATATTTTAGAGTTTTAATCCAGGGGCCTGTTTCACCAAACACTTTTCACTTCGCAACTTTGCACTTTTACTTTGCAAATTACGTTTCACCAAATGCAAAATTGCTAAGTTCAAAGTCTTTTCTGAGAAATAAAAAATGTTGTTATTTTGCAAAGTATTTGTTACTTTTTTTCACCAAACAATAAGCTTTGCAAATCAGTATTTAGAATTTTGAAATGCAAAGACATATATTTTTATTTGAAAATAAGAGTTTGTTTTAAAAAGTTGTAGAAAACTAATAAAAAAAATATATGAACCATTTCGAAATAAAAGTTAACAAGACAATTGACATATAATATAATATCGAAGAATTTACCAAAGAACATTAATTTTGAATTTTAGGGTTAACGCATTGATTCATCTCAATTTCAAAAATGTCTGATTTTGTCAAAGTTTTTTTAATCCATCGAAATCGTAGCCATCAATGGAATTTGACGTAGTGAAACTAAGAATTAACTTAGATATCGGAAATGATTTTTCAACAAAAGAGTGTATTCGATTAACGAAAAGTGCCATTGAATTTACATTTGAATATTGATGGCCCAATTTTAAATTCTAAAAAAAAACAATCTAAGATTGACCTTGCAACTTTTCAAAATAGGAATTAATTGCAAAGTTGTATTTTAAATTGGTGGAAAACTTTTTTTTCTTTTCTCTCTTCAAATAATGTCTGAAAAATTGAAAAGTCTTTTCACTTTGCAAATTTTGTAAAACACTTCGAAATTTTAGTTTAATAAAATAAATTAGGTGGCGCAACAGTCCATGAAGAACCAGGGCCTAGTGACTTACAACTCTCAACCATTCCCGTGTGCGAGTAATGTTGTCAGAGATGGAAGGGACCTACAGTTTATATGCCGAATCCGAACGGCTAATTTGAGAAAGCACTTTTCATGACAAGAATTACTCTTGGAGGATTTGTCAATTCCTCGCAAGAGGCAGTACCCGTGAAAAAAGTTAGGTGGCACAGGCAGGGATTGAACCCAAGACCCCTTGCATGACAGTCCAACGCACTAACCATCACGCTACGGGTACTAAATTTTAGTTTACAAGATATTATTTTTCTGCAAAGTTGCAAAGTGAAAATTGGAAAGTGTTGGGTGAAATAGGCCCCAGCTCAGATTTGTTCTGATAAAAAAGCTGAATGGTGCAGAGCCGTAAGCCATCGCATAACTAATGACAAATTGCGAAAACTAAGTGAGATACTAAAGTTATTTAAAATGTATCTAGAAGATGCAATTTTGAACTGTCCAAAATCATGATACAATTTATTGTTAAAGGATATGTTGTGTTTTACCTTTTTTTTTAAAAAAACTATTTTTGGTTGTGGTTAGCATTTTTAAAATGGAATGTTTTAAAAACCTGATGTGATTAAAAATTTTAAAGGTGAGAATTCAAAATCTTAATCCCTTAAGTATTCTTTTGCGCAACAGAAAAATTGTAATTTTAGAGTACAGTGTTATTGAATTAATAATTTAAATGCCGCCTATTTGATTGGGCTTAGTTTAAATATCATAAGATAACACTTTAAACCAGATAAATAACAAACAAACCTAATTTTATTTTCAGTGAAACAACATTTAATTAAGTTCATAACTGTTCTCAAGAATTCTTAAGAGACGATGCACGAAAAAGGAGTGTACACACGCACAAAAATACACCTTTTTAAAAATTATAGGTTTAGATTCTATGGACCTTGATACTTCCAGAAATGTCGAAATAACTTTTAAAATGGAAATTTAAAATCAAATATGCGTCCTAATATTATTATTATTATTACAATATTATTTATCAAAATATAAATTAACTAATCTCATTATTTTAAGTTGTGCTGTGTTTTCATACATTTTTCTTATTTTTATTCTTCTTACAATAGGAGTGTTTTTATGGTAAGGCCATCCATAGTACAGTAGAAATTTATTTCAGTAACAAATACAACGTCCGCAGTAGAATCACTGCAAATAAAAGGTAAAATCCTGCTGCGGATAGATATTTGACTTTAATTCGTGTATTGTGATAAAAAAATTTAGAACTCGAAATTTATAACAAACATGACATTACGATGGTAGAGAAGTCGCAAAAAGACGAGAAATATCAGTAGATAGTTCCCATACACATTTTTTAGCAAAACCCGAAAATTAAATAAAGGAAATATTTTTAAACACTCTTTACAAACATGAGCAAGTTATTGTGACCCAGTCGTGCGTTTTATTTTATTTAAAATGAATTCAAGTTTTTGTTATTTTTTTTAAAATGTTGTTAAATATATTCTGACGAACGTTTTATTGTATCAACTTTTAAATATAAAAATGGGACTACGAAATATGGAATCTCAAAACAGCAAGGCTAATATCTTTGTATAATTAATCAACTTCAAACTTTACTCAAATTGATTGAAGGGGGAAATTAAATCCATTGTCAATAAACAGAAAATATGTAGAATAATATTAATGACTCCGCAAAACTGATGAAATAACACATTATTACAGCAATGTGTAAACATGAAACAAAGCCTTAAAGTCTTAAGTTCTTGTTATGTATATAAATCCATGTCGATCTATGCTACAAACACACATACATATGTACACATTTTATAAAATAAACTTTTTATGAAATTAAGTAAATACAAAAAGAAACTGCAACTCAACTTACTTTACCATAAAGTGTTTGTTATGACAATATTAATGAACGTAATTTAAGATAACATTAAGTATAATAAAAATGCAATTCGTATAGTTATGCTTTCATGGTAGGTATACCTAGGTACGATTTTATATAATGTTGTTACAAACTGTTTGGATAACTTAAATAATAATTATGTAGTTACCTTGTACGGTACAAACGATGCCATAGATGTAATTAATTTGTATCTACATTTTTCCTTCCCCACAAAACACAATTGACCCTTAAGAGTTGGTGAATTTTCTGTCGTCATATAAGCATGTTAATATAGAAGATATACAAAGTGCCTAGACTATTATATGATACCATAAGCAAGTTGGTCGTGAGAAAGTATGCAGAAACAGTGAATGTTACAAGTTTGGAAACATTTACAATTTAAAAGAATTTTTTGAATTTCATGTGATCTTCATTCAAGTAAGCAAAGAATGTCAAATTTTGGGAATACTACTAGTAATTGAAATCTCCATATACTTTTTCAATTACTTCAAATTGAAATTGAATAATTTCCCTCAAGAACTTGAATTAACCTTATGGAAAAAAGGTCAATTATTAATAACTTGTAATTGGAATCAAAGTTGAAATTATTTACGGAAAGTATTCATTATTTCGCAACTCTGTAAGAGTCTATATTACCTACGTAGGCAACGACGTTTTTGTATCGTCCTAATCTGGCGCATTTAAGCTTAATAGAATTTCTTCCTTTATTTCGTTTATAAGTGGTTATTGGGAAAAAGAAATATTTAAACAATGCTTTGAACAAATTTAAGCGATTGCTTTGCTTAACATAGCACAACCTGTAAAGACCATGGATTTATAATAAGGTCCCTAAAAACCGAAAATTCAAACAGATCATGGGTCATGGACATTGGGTCCTTCAAATGCATCAACGTGATCAGGATTTTCATCGAAAAATCATCTTCAGTTATGAAGCCCATTTTCAACTGTGAGCTATGTTAATAAGAAAAATTGTTTCATTTAGAGCTCAGAACGTCCTACAATGATCGTTTAAAAGCCTCTCCATCCTCAACGTGTCACTGTTTGGTGCACCTGTTATGGATTGCGCAATAGGTTTTTGATTGGTAATTATTTACGACCGGAATTTGGAAGAGTTTCGACACTATTACAGAACTCAAGAAGAATGAGCTTAAATGACAGTTTCAATTATTTTCCAAACTTTTGTTATTTCAAATCCGACGGAAGAAAGTTCAACAAATGTCGGTAACATGCCCTGCACCACCGACATTTGTCGGTGTTTAAAAGTTTATCATAATAAATGTTTCTTCACGATGGAAAAAATCAGAAAATCGAAAAAGGATTTTGGGGGTTTCTAGCCTACGATAAATCGTTCAGAGATTAATGATGGTTTTCTGAAATCAGAACTAATGCAGTTAAAACGCCATTAAAAGTAAATCTGAACAAATCAAAGGGCAAAACTAATGAAATCTGAAAGAGGTCTTAATTCAAACATAAAGAAAATTAGAACAAATTTTTGCTGTATCCATGAAATGTATCTTAATGGCTACAAAAGATGCAAAGTTATAATCCGTAGAAATCAACAGAACAATGAACCATGTACTTACGGAGCATCTGGGATGTCGTAGATGCCTTGTACATGTCAGAAAATGACATTGTCGATAAGCAAGCTCAGAAATGCTAAGGTAGTCTTAGGAATCGATAATGTAGTTTATACGTCAAATTTCATAATTAAAGGACTATTCAAATGAGAACGACCGGCGAATAAAAAAACAAATGGGATTTAAGACATTTAAAAAGTCTAATCTAAAGATACCTAGGTAAAAAAGAAGAAGGATGGCAAAATATTGCTTTTATTTTAAATATCTCATACTATTTTGTAAACACTTTTTAAAATGATTTCGAAACTAATCAAGTGAATTGTCAAAGTAATAAGTCATTCGCGACGAATAAAAAAATGCCATGTGAACAAAATGTCAAAATGAACGAATGTTCGTTCAATCGCCGAATGAACGAATATTCGTCGATTTTGACATTTCTTTCACATGAGAGTTTTTAATTCGTCGCGAATGAAGTTTGACATTCACCACCGAAACCAAAACAAGAACGATTTTTTAGGTTAAGTACACGCGATTTTTTTATTCGTTGCGAGTGTGGATAATGTGGAACGCGAATAAATTTGACAGTTCGTATCAACTATAATTTTTTTCGCGACGAATAAATTTGTTTTCTTAAATTTATTAATATATGATATTGAAAAGTAAAAGTATGCATCATAAATGAAATAGAAACTAAATTGCTATCGTTTTGTTAAGAATTTGTGTGGAAATATGTCTTCAAACGTATATAAACTCACGTTTTGTAATTCACTCGTCGTTCGTTGGTCGCGCTCATGTGAATGATGCTTTAAGCATCTTGCACATGAGCTACGAACTGCGAACTGCAAACTGTGGATGTTCGCATATTTTGACTTTTCTTTCACATGAGCTTTATTTCTATTCGCAGACAGCGACGAATTGTCAACCCTTTTCTCCATATTTTCCTCAGCCATGATCTTTCACACAAAAACAAAACAAGAGTGGTATAATTTTGAGGTTAAGTTGAGCGCGAACAATTTATTCGTTGCAGTGTGGATGGTATGTGGAACGCGAATAGAGTTTGACAGTTCGTAGCAACCACACTGCAATTCGTTACTACCAAATTGTTTTTACAAAATTCTCTTGTTTTAGAGAACAAAATGCAAATTTTATTATTCTAATATTAGTGTCAATTGGTTTCTTATAATTTAAATGTGTTTTTGTGTGGAATTGACTTTTTGAAATGTGTAAAATCACGTTTATTCGTCCATTCGCAGTTCGTTGATCGAGTGAACTCAGCGGGACTGAAATTCTTAGAATTCTGTAATCGACATAATTAATGTTTACTAAGTTCATTTTTAACAAGACAGCCGCCGGCCTTACGTACCACACAAACAACGAGACAATTGATATTTTGCATGAAAAGTTTCATATCAGTTTAAGTTCTCGAGAAAGAGGTCTTGTAGTTTAGGTAAGGTTACGTAAATGGGCAGGCGATTGATGACGTTATCGCTACACTTAGATCCATGTAGATCCGTTGTGATACCTTATTTTAATTTCCCTAAAAATAAAATATAAGAATATGTCTAACAATTCTTCAAGATTACTGACGAAGTGTTAAGAGTTTGCTTCAAACGTGGCATAGTGCTAGGCCGGCCGTGGCATAAGAAGTTGGCTGTATCTTAGCTGTTTAAGTTCACAACATGAGGTATTCAATGTTTATACGTGTCCTCACCAGCTTATCAGCTCTCTCGTTTTCAGGCACATCACTGTCACTTGGTACCCAGCATAGTCTAATGTTATGCTACGAGCTAACAACCGTTAGTTCTTGGCGACAGAAATCGATTTTATTGCAAAATGGTGATATTAGCTCGTGATAGCGCCATCATTGAGACCTTGCAGCGTTTGTCACTGCCAATACTTCAGCTTGAAAGACATTGCTTTGATCGGGGAGTCAAGATAGAGTGTTTCAGAAAAGAAACCTGCACCTACTCCAGCATCCGTCTTCGACCCATCAGTATATGTATATGGTTATTGTCGACTCATTTATGTGTGGGAATTATGTTCATCTATTCGTTTCTATCAGGAAAGATACTCGTAGCATTAAAGGTTTTATTGAACTTCAGACATGGAGTCATTCAGTCTGTGCTTTCATTGCTCACTATGTTTTCATGCAGAATCTACGTGTGCCCAATGTGGTTGGTTTTCCTGCAACTAGTCTGGCGTTGTTTGTAGCAGTTTTCTTTACAAAAAGATTTAGGAATAAAAGATTGGGTATTGCTTCTATTTCTGCAGTGTGAGTCGTCCTCATCGCTCCTGTTTTGCCTATATATGCCATTCTCTGTACCCTTGTGAGGGTTTTAGGTTTTCAGTTTTCTTTAACTATACTGGTCTCACGGTTGCAGTGTACATCTACAGTATGGTTTTAGGATTTAGTCCCCAGTTTCTACTGATGATCATATTGCATAAGTAGAATGCGATCTGAGCTTTTTTTGATCACTCTAATGTCTTTGCACCCCTGTTCAGCTTTTTATCTAAAATAACTACTAAATATTTAGCTTGATTTGATAATTTAAGTGGGGTTCCTCCTATACTAGAAATTGTATAATCTGGTATTT
The DNA here is from genome assembly GCA_920104205.1 of Eupeodes latifasciatus. Taxonomy (NCBI): domain Eukaryota; kingdom Metazoa; phylum Arthropoda; class Insecta; order Diptera; family Syrphidae; genus Eupeodes; species Eupeodes latifasciatus. Next base: position 183,573,531 of record OV049924.1, read on the forward strand.
ACCTCTTATTTGTACAAAGTACTAAATCCTTTTAAAGGGGTTAATTGTCAATATAGTTGTTCATCTATAAGTTATTTTATCTTGTAGCTCAACACGTTTAGACTATTTTCTCTAGCCCAAAAAAAAGTCTATGCCAATGCTCCACAATCGAGACATGACAGCTATACAAATGCGGAAATTGATCATGCTAAATTTCAGGAGAAGGATATGATCCAGCGTTGGGCTTACCAATTTTCTTTTTTTTTTTTTCTTAACTCATCTTTATCAAACCTGATAGTAATGTGTAATCCTAGTTAAAGGATATGGAACAGCACATTTTACAATTCAGTGATATGACTACAATATTTGTCTTACACAAGAAGTTCAAAATTTATTCCAACGCTAACTTAAATAAATATTTTAAAGCTCAAACGGCAATACTTAATTTAAAGACTTAAAGTTAAGATAAACAAAACATCCAGTATTATTTAACAAAATTTATAACAAACAACCTCGCCAACAACTGTCTCTATTGCGTCTGTATTTATATATAAAATACAATATGCGAAAATTATTAGAATTCCCTCACACACATTTAGTTAAAAAAACAAAAATAAGAAAAACGTAGTTTTATTTTGAGCTCTACATAATTTTAGATATACAGATAGATATTTATTTATTTATATAAATCAATCGAGGGGCAAAAAGTAAACTTATCGCAGTATCGTCGTCGTATAATGCCACACTACTCTATACTCGCACACAATAACATAATTTATCTTTATCTCAAAAAAGTATTTTTGCGAAGCGAAATTTTTTGACTGTATCTCAATATCTATTAGATACTGATACATGAAGATCTATACAAAATGCTCACACTTTTAATTTATACTCGTATCTATCTCTGATTTGTCTCTTTCGGTTTAGGTGTAGGTTATGTATGTACATAATGTTTCTTGTATTGTCTTGACATTAGTCAATGGCAAAAACAACTAAATTAAATCTTTAAATTACGTAATAAGTTTCTTTATAAAAAGAAGGAAAGAAAAAAATACATAAAAACAAGTTGGTATCTCTTTCATTAATTTGAAAACTTCTAGTGTGTGTAAGTTTGTACGGGGATATTTACAATATTCTGCCAGCCGGGGAGGTAAGTAGGTAAAGAAGTAGTTCTTATGACTTTCTAATTGTTGATTGTAAGTAAGTAAGTAAGTAATTCATTTATTGATTTTATAAAGTAATAACATGATTATTATAAAAATGAATTTATAAGCTATGGCATTGCCGTCAGCTCAGTTGGCAATAATATTTTAACAATTTAATTTCTTTTTTTTTTTTTTTTGGTTTAAGAAGTTTACATTACAATTTTGTTTTAATCAAATTCAGTTATTAATAACATTCTATAATTATATGCACTTTTTAAGAATAAATAAAGATTTTTCCAGTTCGGGCCATTTAGCAAATTAACTGTTTCTTGCACCGTTAAATATTTAGCTCCTAAATATTGTTGTCTTTGTACTGCATAAATTGGGCACACTCCAATAAAGTGAAAGCAGTCCTCTTTTGATTTGAGGTTACACAATGTGCAAAACCGATCAAAACTTCCATTATATGGTGCACCGTTTAGCCCAAGGACTTCGCATCTAGTTTTAAATATTAAAGAGATTTGTTGGAAACTATGCGAATCACAAAAATAGTTATCAGCTTCTAGATTATAGTTGAGTTTTGAGTACAAGAATCTGCTATCCGACTGCTGGGCTTCCGCTACAAGCAACGCTCTCTGATTATCTTCAAACTTTTGTATTGTACGATACAACCGATCTTTTATTGTTATTCTATCGCCGGGAATTATGTTGGTATTTTCTCCATAGACTTCGCCAAGATTTCGCCATTTCTCCATCCACCAATCTTTATTTCGGATTTCATACTGTAGCATTTTCCATACGAGTCGTGATTCGGGGAAGTCGAGTACTTTTAGAATATAGTCGGCTTGTGTTTTAAGAGTACTAGTAAAAATTTTGGGTAAACCTGTTTCTAAGTAAATAGCATAATTTGGAGTTTTTATTGGTAGGTTGAACAATTTTTTGATGAAACTTCTTTGCAGCTTTTCCATTTCTTCAAATTCATCAGTTCCCCATACTTCTGCGGCGTAACACAATGTCGATTTAACGACTGAATCAAAGATTTTGTACTTTGTTGACAGACTAACGTGTTCATTGAACAAAACATTTTTCCAAGTAGAGTTTATAAGTTTCTGGCAAGTTTTAGTTTTTTCTTCAAAATGTGTTTTGAAATCAAGTGTTGTATTAAGCTTTACTCCCAAATAAGTATATTCTCTCACAACATCAAGACGGTTAGTTCCCAAGAACCAATTATAGTTTTGTGTTGGGTTACCCCGATTATTTCTTGAGAAAACCATTACCTTCGATTTATCTGTGTTAATGATAAGTCCCCACTTCTCACAGAATGAAACAAGGCGGTTTATCATCAATTGTAGATTTTGCGGATTTTCAGATAAAATTACCAAATCATCGGCGTACAAAAGAACATTTACTATGGTGCCTGCAATTCTGATTCCACCAGGTAGTTCAGTCACAACATCGTTTATAAAAAGTGCAAATAACAATGCACTAAGTGGGCATCCCTGCTTCACACCACTATCTGTTTCAAACCAATCCGATATATTGTTTCCATCCCAAACAGCAGCATTAGTTCCACAATACATTTCTTTGATGATCTGAATGAATTTGGTAGAAAGTCCGATTTGCGATAACTTGTACAAAAGCGCGTTTCTATGAATGAGATCGAAAGCCGCCTTAAAATCTACAAAAAGTGCGTACACCTTTTTGTTTCTCGCTTGAAAACCTTTCACTATTGTAGTTAGACTAAAAATGTGGTCGATAGTCGAGTAGTTTTTTCTGAATCCTGCCTGTAGTTCGGTCATGGTGTTGTTTTCATCAATCCATTTTTCAAGTCTAGCGACTAGAATTCCACAAAAGAGTTTGCCAATGGTGTTCATAAACGATATGCCACGGTAGTTTTCGGCTTTATCTAAAGCGCCTTTTTTGTGTATAGGGAAGATTACAGAGTTTTTAAAAGATTTTGGTACAATAGAGTTCGAAAAAATGTTGTCATACAGTTTTTTGAGGTGCAACAGAAATACTGGCGTAGCATTTTTAAAAAATTCGTACGGGATACCATCTTCTCCCGGTGCCTTTCCATTTTTTGATTTTTTTAAGACATTTTCAATTTCCACCAAAGAGATTTCACAATCCAGAATATCATCGACGATAAGAGGTTCGGCAGTTAAAAAGGTTATGTTTCTTTGATCACGAAGTAGAGTTTGAAAGTACAGTGATAGGTGTGCTGCAGAAACGCCTGTACCTATTTTAAATTTAGAACCATTTATCTCTTTTGTTGCTTTCCAGAATTCTTTTGAGTTTTTAATATTTGCAAGTTGAATAGCTTTGTTGTTTTCCCAGTTGATTTTCTTCACACGACACATATTTTTATAAGAGGTGTTGGCTTCAGCATACCATTTCTTTAAAACTTCGGAATCTGTTTCTCTCCATGCGTGTAATAGAGCAAAGGATTTCTTACGGAACTTCGAGCATTCGGAGTCAAACCACTTTTGCTTGTAAAATTTTTCTCCAGTTGTCATTTTAATTGAAGAAGAACTCCTAATGCATGATATTACTTGCGAAGAGTATTCTTCTACCGACTCTGTGTTCAACACCGTATTTGAAAAAAAGTTGTCTATAGCTTCATGGTATATATTTATTTTTTGTATTTTCCAGTTCATTCTTGGGAGCAAATTAAGAGTTTTTTCGTTTCTTATAGCATTATTAGTCCATTCAATAACTATAGGTAAATGATCGGAATAAGTTTTTGTTTGAACTTCAAACTTGGTTATAAGATCTACCCAGTCGTTATTTACTGCACAATAGTCTATCACAGATTTGCCTTGACCTCCAATGAAAGTATAATGACCTTCTCGATCCCCTTCGGTACAACCATTTAGAATACATAAATCATAGATTTGAAGAATATCAAGAAGTTTTGTTCCATTTTGATTGTAGACGGTATCTTTGGATGTGCGGTTGTTATAAATGTTGGTAGGGTTTGTTTCTTGTAAGACAGTAGTTGCCGTCTGCATGTTTCCTATCCTTGCGTTTAAATCTCCAATTACCATTACGTTTTTACTCGATAAGTGAAATAGTACATTATTTAATTCTTCAGCATCTTCGATCCAGTTATTGCAGTTGATATAAAAAGGTACTATAAACATATTATTCTGTAGTAAATGTTTAACGACAGTATATCCGCATATGTCCACAAAGTCGTATGTTTTTAAGAGTGAAGTTCTGATCCCAAAAAGATTTCCGCCGCTTGCCCGGCCTTTCTTAGCTGTACGTGTTGCTGCTACCCAATGTAATTTATATTGACTAAAGTAGTTTGTAAATTTAATAATATTTTCCTGTGTTATATGTGTCTCGAATAAAAAAAAGATTTGAAAACTTTGTACATATTTAAAAAAATCTACATATAATAATTTATTATTTAAACCTGATATATTATAAGATAAAATATTTTGTAAACTAATAATACTTGAGCTGACGGTTTTTTCATATCAATGTTGAATACTACTATTTCTACTACTTTCTGCTCCGTTCGAAGAAGTTGCCATCACTGATGTTATTTCGCTATTTGCTTGTTGGCTGTTTGACATCAATGTCAGTTTGACAGCTTCGAAATTCAGTTCTCCAAACATTTTTATTAGCACCTGTTCTCCATCATTATTGTTGTGAATTAATTTATTGTTATTTGTTAAATAAAATATATTCTTTCCAATAACTAAAGCATTGTTTTTTAATAAAATTGGTGCATTGGGTTGTTTAGATTTAATAACCTTTCTATAACTTAACAGAATCCGTCGTTTGTGCTGTAGTTGTTTGGTTAGGTCGCGCTGGATATAGAAACTTGTGCCTTTCAACTTTGTTGCATTTTTAAGCATTCTCGTTGCCAAGAAACTTGAGCCAGTGGATAGTTTCAATTTAGTGATGGATTGATTTTCGCTTAATTTAATAGCTGGTGGCATTTCGTGTTTATCCTGTGTACCAAGCAAAAGGTCAACTATGCCATCAACTGTTTTTTGTACGTCAATGTCGTTTTTAGGGATGGTTAGAATAACATTACTTGCCTTTAGTTCCCGGTTTTGTAATTCTAGTTCCATTTCTAAATTATTGCAACGGGCTTCAATATGTTGGACTTTTGTTGTTAACTCTTCATTTTGTTTTTTTAATGCGGTTATCTCAGATGACAAGGTTTGGAGGTCATCCTTTGTGGCAAGGTTAACGAGCTTTGTTGTAATCTTCGAATCGATTGAACCATCAATGATTGATTTTATTTTAATTAAATCTGAATCAGAAATTGGCATTTTTGTTGAGGATTTAAATATTGTCACATATTGAAATGCCTTCACCTAATAAGTAAATAGGTCATTTTCACCACACTTCTTGCTGTCTGTAAAGCAAACAGCAAGAGTGTTTCAGAGACTGTTGTTTAATCTCTTTCCAATATAATCTTCTGAAGAAGATAATACTGGAGAGATCAATTAATATCGTAAGCATAGATCGTAAAGTATTGTATGTAAATTAGTTCTTAAGATTATTTATGTTTGTCGACTTTGTGTGTTCTTTATGTCAAGTATTATAACTCGCTTTACATTTAAACATTTAAATAAGTGAATAAAAGTTATAAAATAATTAAATGTGTGTTTCATTTAAATAACATAAATTGAAACCACATAACTATATTTTTGCGGCTGGTTTTGAATTTTCTTCTGAGCTAGATAGGTTCGAGTCTTTAGGTGGCGTTTGACAGCTCTTTCTTTTTTTATCGCTCATAGGACTTTACAAAATTTTACAGCACTCAAATATTTGGGTTTTTTCTTAAATAATTAAGATTTACCTGGTGTAAATGTATTTATCAATAAAATTGGATTGAAAAAATGAATTTTTTGTTTTTATTTTTCAAAAAAAGAAATAAATTTGTATTTGATTTTAAATAGAGCAAAAATAATCACAACCGTTTACTTGCACAGCGTTGCCAACTCATTGAATTAATTAATAAATTAATTGATTGAATTAATTATATTGTTCAAATAAATTAACACAACGACCTTAAAATAAAAATACTCTTTTTTCACACATATAGTGCCAAAAGAGAGCCACTTAAATATAGTAAGAGAACGAATAACATTAACCAAAAGGGTATTATGCGTTTGACGCATTTATCAAGAGGTGTTCAGACGTTCCCTTAGTATTGTAATTGCTGAATCAACAATTTTTTAATTGAAATATGGGTTGTGTGCTGATTTAAACAGAAAATAGCGAGTATGAGAAGTGGCAAAGCGAAATTTGTCGTGACGATAAAGAATTAATCAACAATAGGACGTTAGCGATTTCAATTATGGTAAATACATATTAATTTGATCAATGGTTCAGTGATTTTAACTTAAGGATCTGATAAAATCAGTAGTCGTGGTTTTTTGAGGCTCCATAATATAGTAGGAAATTGACAAGTACCCCGGTTTTTATATTTGAAAGTTGATACAATTGAAAAATTGTCGGAGTAATTTAAAACAATATTGTAAAAACTTTTGCAAACTTTTTAGACCAAAACTAATTTTAACTCAACAAAATGGATTATTTAAAATAGCATTTGTTAAGAAAATATCAGGAACAATTTATATTTAATTTGTTTTCATGTTTTTCATTTTTAAAATTAAAACTAAATGAAAGGGGTTCGTTCGTAGATTATGTTCCAACTATCAGCCATTTTTTTTTTTTTTTCGAAATTCATTTTTTTATTCATTTAAACTTAACTCTACTTACATGCTAGACAAAATGGGAAACTAGCCTAATTAATTCTACTTAAATATAACTTACTGGCCCTACCTACAAACTACTTAAAACTAGAACAACCACAGCGGCAAAACAACTATGTCCTTCTATTTGTAATTCCATCGAGGATTTTTATAATATTGTCTGTAATGTGTTTGCATTTTTTTTTTTTTTTTTTATTTTGATTTCTTTTTTTTTTGTATTTTATGAGATTTTGTTTTTTTATCCTTTTTTTCTTTTTTTTTTTTTATTGTGCCACCATTCCTCCTCTACTTAAACCTAAAACTTAAGACTAAAACAAGTATGTAAGCCGGCCAAGGCAAAAATACCCCATCCCGGATTACCCATTATTAGTTGCAATTTGAAGCCACCAAAACTGGTTCTCCTGCTTCACCCTATCAATGCGGTCCTTTTCGGACACAGCCCTACTGAACCGAAGCAGCTCCGCTCCATCACGAGCGAGGATGCCCCGTTCATACAGGAGCCGCCGGTCTACGGTTTTTCGCCTGACGTGGTAGATAAGCGGTACTGCCAATCTATCCTGTATCATGCCGCACTGGTCTAGATAGAGGAATGCCTCTGGTGGGATAAAGCCGCTCAAGCGTGCATTGTCGAAGTAGTTGTCGTTCGGATAGAACGGACCGAAAATCAAATTGTTGGTCGAAGTCATAGCCCTCGCAATGTGACCCCGAACAAGTTTTATCACGAAATTGTCAATTCTATTGATTCGAGCCTCGTTGTATAGAACCTCGTTTGAATAATAATGCAGATAAGAAGATTCCGGTGTCCGATACAAACCGAGACAGCGCCGAAGACACTGTCTCTCGAACACCCGAAACTTCTCCATTTGGGAAGGGGCAATGTTGAACCACACTGGACAACCATAAACAATCATTGGCCGTATGAGGGCCATGTAGCAAATTACCTTCACTCTGGGGTCAAGCCGACTGCTGTAAAACAGCCGTTTCGTCAGAGCGAAGGCTCCTCTGGCCTTAGTCAGAGCAGCATCCATATGTCTGTCGAAATATAGATACTGGTCCAACCAGATACCGAGGTACTTCACTACACTTTTGCTCGTCAATGCCTGTCCGTGCGGGTCAACAATGACCATCTTGCGCCAATTCTTACACGTATCTCGCGAGGCTTTAGCCAACGGAGTCCGGAACAAGATTGTCTCCGACTTTTGGACATTTATTTTCAGTTTCCAATCGTCGCAGTATCGCTGAATCTTCTTGAAGTCACGCTGCAAGAGAATTCTAATAACTTCAACCTTTCGAGCCGTTCTGTACGCAATCAGGTCGTCGGCATACGCAATTGCGTTAGTTAAGCTACCTATCAGATCGCTGGTGTAAATGCTGAAGAGGATCGGCGAGTTCACCGCTCCCTGTTGAAGACCGTTTTTAATTTCAAAGGTGGTGGTAGAAGTTACATTGCCACTCTTGACAACAAACTTTCTACCGTTGAGCATATCATAAAGCATATACAATAATGGTTTACTGATGCCTAGTCTGGTGAGTTTGAGGTACAACCCTTCTAACCATACGGTGTCGAAGGCCTTCTCTAAATCAACCAGAACAGCACCCGTGCATTGTTTCTTGGACTTGTTCCATTGGATATCAGAAACGAGCTTAGACGCGGCATGAATAGTGTCATGTCCTGCCTTGAACCCGAACTGAATATCCGGAATTATACTGTTGTCTGCAGCCCACTCAGCCAGAGCCCTATTGATTACCTTTTCAAATACCTTGCTGATGCTTGGAAGAAGACTTATTGACCGGAGATTTGAAGGATTGGAGTTGTCCTTTCCCTTTTTCGGGAGAGGATGAACCACTGCTGTCTTCCAACGCACTGGATAATATGCATTATTCAACGCGTTGTTGAACAGAGTGGTGTAGATGTCTATTGCTTCAATCGGTAGGTTTCTTAGTACAATATTGGATATACCGTCGACACCTGCTGACTTCTTATTCCTTATTGAATCGAAGATGAGCTGGAGTTCTACCTTCGTGATGAGCAAGGGACTTGGGCCCGTTCGATCGGCGATTATAGCGTTTGCTAAAAAGTCGTCATCAAACCGGGTAAAACCACGGTTCTCGGATCGCCAATGCGAAATATCATTCCTCAGGTAGAAGTGATGAAGTAAGGCTCTGTTCTCCAGGTCGTGGTTCGGGCGAGTGCAAGCATTCACCTTATACACTTGCTGGAAAGCAGCACCAACTGTCTCCACTTTCTCCTGCGGATCTTCAATCACAAAGAAGTCATCATCCAAGACGGCTTCCTCAGGATCAATTTGCGCTGTCAGAAGTACGTCTGTGTTCTCTACTGTTCTCAGGAGTTTAAGACACGGAAAGTGTAAAAGCGATTCGAACATGTTTGCCTCATAAAAACCAACTATCAGCCATATTTTGCTATTCACATGCATCGCATATTCGATTCATCAAGTGGATTCTCATTCACACTGCCTTATAATTCTGCTATTCATTTGGTGAACTACATTATCCCAAACTAATTTGACATTTACGTAAACAGCTGTTCATGTGAAAATCTTAAATAATTTGTATTGATGTCATACAAAAATAAAGTTCAATAACTACGTAATTTTTAAATTTGTAAATAAAATTGGAAAAAAAAACCAATACTATGGTTTATTTTTTCGAAGTTTAAGCAGACTAATAAGGTAATCATCGAACAGAGAGCTTTGGAGAAATGTTAGAAAATGTAAGTTTTTTTTTTATTATTTTGAAAAAGATAGCAAACCAATTATTACAAAATCATAGGTTTACCAAAAACTTTCGGTAAAATAAAAGAACATTTTATTATGAATCGTATATTGTTGAATCGAATCTTCAAACAGCCAGCGTAGCGAAATAATTCAATTTTCAGAAAAAAAGAAATTAATTGCTTGTTTAAGAAAAGAAAGATAAAACATTTTAAGAAAAATCCGCAACATTACAAATGCGAAATTGATTTGTATAGAATGAATAAGTTCACGTGAATAACAGAATATCGCGCAGTATTACCGACGTTACCGACTTTAATAAAGATTTTTTTTTTAAAGAATAGCGGAATACTGATCAGTGAATATTCTAGAAAAATTCCTTCTGATGTAATGGGTGATTTTTTTGAGGTTAGGATTTTCATGCATTAGTATTTGACAGATCACGCGGGATTTCAGACATGGTGTCAAAGAGAAAGATGCTCAGTATGCTTTGACATTTCATCATGAATAGACTTACTAACGAGCAACGCTTGCAAATCATTGAATTTTATTACCAAAATCAGTGTTCGGTTCGAAATGTGTTTATCGACAAATTTTGTTCAGCGATGAGGCTCATTTCTGGTTGAATGGCTACGTAAATAAGCAAAATTGCCGCATTTGGAGTGAAGAGCAACCAGAAGCCGTTCAAGAACTGCCCATGCATCCCGAAAAATGCACTGTTTGGTGTGGTTTGTACGCTGGTGGAATCATTGGACCGTATTTTTTCAAAGATGCTGTTGGACGCAACGTTACGGTGAATGGCGATCGCTATCGTTCAATGCTAACAAACTTTTTGTTGCCAAAAATGGAAGAACTGAACTTGGTTGACATGTGGTTTCAACAAGATGGCGCTACATACCACACAGCTCGCGATAGATGTCATGGACCAATCTAACGTTTCAAATAAAGAATCGATGAGATTTTGCAAATTGTATGCGTTTTTTTAAAAAAAAAAGTTCTCAAGCTCTTAAAAAATCACCCGTTATAAGAGAATAATGCTGCATATGTAGATCTTCGTGTGGCGCTATATTTTTTTATGACTCAGGCATTCTAGGGGTTATTTATACCCTTACAGTACGTCTACCAAAACAGTAGGTACGAAATTGAGCTCAAGGGCAAACTGATGAGCATCCTGGAAATGCTAGTACTACGGCTGAATTGTTCAAGGGGTAGAATGCAACTAGCTAACTTGACAGAACATTGTTTGTAAAAATATCGGTAAAACAACGAAAAGCATGAAACATTGCGGAGGTATTCAAGCAATGTAAATGTTTCAGTTAAAATTTGATCACCTTTCATTTTCAAAGAGGTGATCTTTGATACAAATAGTTAGTACTGAAAGTTGATTAGTTTATTGGGGTTGATGAGTTTTCAAGTATTTTTTTTTTTTTTTTTTTTTTTATAAAGTACAGGCACTCAAGGGGATATTAATACCCTTAACACGTTTACGGTTAAACACAGTGCGAGTATTAGGAAAATAGGAAAGGATTTAAGAGGAGATACCGGTGCACATTGGTCTTAAAATTTTGAATATTGAAATGAGAGGGGAAAACAGAGTTGGGTAAAGCATTCCACATTCTCGATGAGAGGCTAAAAAAAGAATCTCTATACTTAACAGTACGTCCGAAATTGAGCTCGAGGGTAAACTGATGAGCATTCCTGGAAGTGCGAGTATTACGGCTGAATTGTTTGAGGGGGGGAATGCAACTGGCTAATTCGACAGAACATTGTTTGTAAAAGTATCTGTAAAACAACGAAAGGCATGAAACATTACGCCGGTGTTCGAGAGATGTAAATGTTTCGGTTATAGTTCTATCGCCGATCATTTTCAAAGCTCTTTTGTGTATCCTATCTAAAAGGCTCAAACTTGTTTTAGGGGCACCTGCCCAAATATGCGAGTTATATTCAAGTTTTGGACGAATGAAGGCTTTGTAAATTACAGCCAGATCAGAAGGGGTGAAAAATTTCTTACACCGTCGGAGAAATCCTAAGCACCTGGCAGCATTTTTGGCAATATCAAATATGTGATCATTCCATAAAAGGTGATCTGTGATACACATACCGAGTACTGACAGTTGATTAGTTTCCTGGATGCAAGTGTCACTCATAGATAGCGGCATCGGGGGTATGTTACGCTTTAACGACAGGAGACAGCATTGGGTTTTCGAAGCATTAAATTCTACACGGTTTTTGATTCCCCATTGGACAATGCTGTCAAGATCAGAATTTAATGAGCTTATCATACGCTGCCGTTGAAGTTCCACATCCGAGGGACAAGGATGTGAATCTAAAAACGAATATGAAAAGCTGAGGGTACTGTCGTCGGCGAAACAGTTTAATGGATTAGAAGTGGCAGACAAAAGATCATTTATGAATATAAGGAAGAGAGTCGGAGACAAAACTGAGCCCTGGGGGACACCAGCATTTATTTTATGAATTTCAGACTTGAAACCATCCAATACAACTTGTATTGAACGGTTCGAAAGGTAATTTCTAATCCAACGAAGAAGTGATTCATCAATACCAAAAGCACGCATTTTCGATAAGAGAGCTTGGTGCCAAACTCTATCAAATGTTTTTGAAATATCAAGTGCAATAATCTTACTTTCTCCAAAACGATGTAAAGATTTGTTCCACTGTTCGGTGAGATAAACCATGAGATCACCAGTGGACTTATTGCTACGAAAGCCATACTGCCGGTCATTAAGAAGCTTTCGTTCTTCAAGATATTTCTTAAGCTGATAATTAATCAGCGTTTCCATCACCTTGGAAAGAAGGGACGTAAGTGCTATTGGACGATAGTTAGAGGGAGAGGACGATTCGCCTTTTTTAGGGACCGGCTGAACAAATGCTATTTTCCATCCACTCGGAAAGAGACCTGTAGAGTAGGAAAGATGGAAAAGTTTACGCAGTGGTTTTGCCAGCGTTGAAGAACACCTCTTCAGAACGATTGGGGAGATACTATCCGGGCCAGCGGATTTGTGTATGTCAAGGTCTTTAAGTACTCTTGCAACTGCACGAGTGCGAAAGAAGATTCGTCCCATAGAATCATGTACGCTCTCAAGAACAGGAGGACTCATGACACTTTCCGGTAGCGTCGAATTAACAGCAAACTGTGCTGCAAGCAAATTGGCTTTATCGATCGAGCTCACATAGGGAGTGTCATTGTGGACGAGCGTTGGAACCGAGGATGACGTGGTGTTTCGTACGTTTTTTACAAATGACCAGAAATTTTTACTACCTTTTGGACATTGTAGTATTTTTTGCCTTAATTTCTGATCATGCAAAAATTTGGTTCGTCGAATATGACCATTACAGGTCTTTCTAGCTTGTTTGAACTTATTCCGGTTTTCCTCAGTAGGGTTGGCTTTATAACAACGGAAACTTACATCTCTGAACCTAATAACCTCTTTACAGCTCGAATCAAACCATGAGTTCTCTTTGGGTTTGATAGATTTCACCCTATTCGGGATAAAATTTCTCATTCCACAAAGAATTAAATTTGTTACCATATCTGCGCTGGAATCCACGTCACTATCGAGGAAGCATAGTGACCAGTTAAAGTTCCTGAAGAATTCATTGAGACCGTCCCAGTTGGCTTTCTCATATTGCCAAACGGTTCTCATAGGAGTTTTTTCTTTAACTGGGGTTTTTGACATGAGAATTTTGCAGATATGATACAATGGTCTGATGTGCCTAGAGGCGGTAATACACTGATTGTGTATTTATTAGGGTCAGAGGTAAGAAACAAGTCTAGGGTGTTGGCGGATTGACCTGCAACGTCAGGGATTCTAGTTGGCTCATCAACAAGCTGAGTTAACTGATTTAACTCAGCAAAGACTTCAACATACCTTCCTTCGGGTGTTGACTGGCCAGAATAGCGAAGCCAAGAAGAATTGTGTACATTGAAATCGCCCGCAATGACGATTTCAGTGTGAGGATAATGGGCAACAATTCTTTGGATGGAGTCAGACAGAGCATCAAATTCGTTGAAAGTTGAATTTCTGTCCAGGTTTGGACTTCGATATTACATTCTACACGCTTAATAATTTCCCATAGAACAATACTGTCTAAAATTTAATGAGCTTATCATACGCTGACGTTGGAGTTCCACATGCGAAGGATATGTGTGATGTGAATCTAGAAAAGAATATAGAACGAATGAGGGTACTGTCCTCAGCGACAAAGTTTAATGGATTAGAAGTGGTAGACAAGAGTTCGTTTATGAAAATAAAGAAAAGAGTTGGAGACAAAACAGAGCCCTGGGGAGATCGTTTATGAATATAAAGAAAAGAGTCGGGGACAAAACGGAGCCCTGGGGAATGCCAGCATTCATTTAATTACCTTGGTAAAAAAAGGAGGTGCGTATAAGTGTAGTTGGATGACAGTTAAAGGGGCAGGAGAATTCGGCTTTATTAGGGACATTTTCGACAAATGCTGTTTTCCATCGGCTCGGAAAGATACCTTTAAAATAGGAAAGATTAAAACAGTAAGCAATGGTTTTCGCAGTGTTGAAGAACACCTCTTTAGTAGCCTTATAACAGAACGAGTGTAAGAGAAGATTCGTCTCATAAGATCGTTTACAATCTCAAGTACAGGGAACCCATGACACTCAAATTGGCTTCATCAATCGAACTTTCATAAAGATTTTCATTGAAAACGAACGTTGAAATCGAGGTTGACTTGGTGTTACGCACGTTATTTATAAATGACCAGAAATGTGTACTATCTTTTGGTAATCGTCGAATATGACTGTTGCAGGCCTTTGCAGATTCTTTAAACTTATTCCGTATTTCCTTTGGGAGTTGGCTTTATAGCAACGAAAACTTACACATCATACATAAATTTGACTTTTATAATGAATTGAAGAATTGCAATTGGGAATTAATTCATTTATTTCTAAACTTTGCTTTTCAGAACAATGAAGTACCTATAAACACAAATGAATGTAACTTGAAGCAATGTGACACATTCGTAAATAGCATAGTGATGGGAAAAGCAAACCACGTGGTAAGTATGAGCAAACCACATCAAAAACATTTTTGTATCTATTAAATTATTGTATACTTACACAAATATACCTAAGCATAGATATTGCAAAATGAAAACAAAATACTTAACGGCCAAAGGAAAAAAATTACGTTTTAATGATTCTTGATGAACAAATTGATTGGCACTTAATCAAACCAAACATCCATCGAACGCAATGACCGGCATAACTTGTAAACACTTACATTATTGAAGTGGAAGTAGTCAAATGTACATATCTACTTCAATATAATATAGGGTATTTTTGTTGTTGTTGTTGTTGTTGTTGTTGTTGGTGTTGTAGCAAATTGATATTGCATTCATGCATAAAATTGATCCAATTAATTTGATGTGGAGTTATTATGTTCATATGTTTGTATGTACATATGTTTGTATGTTTAAAGGTTACTAGTTCATGACACTTTGCCAATTATTGGTAAGAAGTAAGGCTAAATCGAAATAAATAATTTAACCATGACAAAATTTAAAATCATTTGTAAGTTTGGCATCACACTGAAGTAATTCAAATTATTGTTTTGGCTTCATCAAAATTAATCATAACGATTTTAGAATTCTAAGAATTTTACTAAAAGTAACCAGTAAGTCAACTCGATCCACTGAACTTTTGCATTCATAAACTTCACTATCGATCTTTAGACTTCCTTATCATTTCGGAACTTCCTTATCGATGATGTCATTTTCTTCATTTTCTGACATGTCCAAAGCATCTGCGACATCCCAGATGCTCCGTAAGTACATGTTTCGGCGTTCTGTTGTTTTCTGGGGACTATAACTTCGACTCTTTTGTGGTCATTAAAACAAATTTCACGGAATCGAAAGTGCTGATTCCAGAAAGGCATAATTAATTTCTGTACGATTTACCGTTGGCTTAGATACACTCAAAATCCTTTCAATTTTCTTGATTTTTTCTGTAATGAAGAAAAAACACTTAAATAAACATTCATAATGATAAACTTTAATTTTTGACATTTCCATTGTTAATTTATCTCTTGGCTCAGCCGAGCTCAATTAAACTTTAAAACTTGAATTTTGTCCCGCTCGTTGTAAGTCTTTAACTTTTATTTTAAAATGTTATTATACTTTTTAGTTGAAAGACAGATTTTTGAAAAAAAATCTTGTAGAAGAAATCAAATCTATAGCCCACATTTCAGCTTGTTTATTTATATGTACATAGGTATATAAACTTATTTTTAAATTGAGCTCATATTTTTCTTTGCAACTTTATTACCCTTAAATGAAATATGTATATGTATATTATATGTGTACAGAAAAAACATACAGTTTAGTATCCAATAACCACACATGAGAGAAGACACACAATAGATCTTAAGGTCACTAGTAAACTTCCACTTATAACCAAATATCATATCGAATAACAAATCACATGTCCTTACCCATCACACAAACTTGGTTATACATGATTTTCATTCATTTTAACATATTGTTGACCATTACCACACTTCGTATAACTAAACTCCCAATTTCACAATGGTCATAGTACATTGCTGGACTACTGGTTGTGGTCTATAGAAACTTTGCATTGTATCAATTCACCCCTTTTCAACATTATGTATGTAGGTACGTACAAATACACAAAACAAACTTAATATCATCATATCGAAGAAGGAAATGTTGGGTATGATGTTGGGTGTTATATAAGTATTTAATGCACGGTTTCATTGTGAATGTTATTAAATTTGGTTTAAAATAAATCAACGCTAAAACACAGTTTATGACATTTGAGTATAAAATGTATTTAACAGCCTTTATAAATATGCGCAGCGCATGCACCAAAGCTTACCTACTTACTTACTTAGGGTGGCGCTACAGTCCTGTGTGAGCTAGGGCCTCACCGAACAAACTTCTCCTTCTTGATCGGTTCCTAGATAGATGTCTCCAGTTGCGCACACTAATTTGGGTGAGAACATTTTCCACTTATGAGCGCCACCTAATCCGCGGGCTTTCTCTACTGCGCTGTCCTGTGGGAATGGATTCGTTTTATCCTTCTGGGTAAGTCTACATCACTGTACATACCGTACAGTACAGCTCGTCATTCCATTTTCTCCTCCAAACAGTTTCTTTGCATATGGGACCGTAGAACAGGCGAAGAACTTTTGTCATAGTCCATACTTTTGCACCTTATAGCAGGACGGGCACGCTAAGGATCTTAAATAACAACACTTTGGTTGCTCAAGGGAGGGCTTCCTTACTCAATTGCTTTCTAAACCCAAAGAAACAGCGATTTCGTTTGATCTCAACGCTGGTGTTGTTTTCTGCATTTAAAGCGGAGCCCAGTTAGACAAAGTCCTTAACCGTTTTAAAGTTATGTCTGTCGATGTTGACGTTTTGACTAAGACGTGCGCTGGTGTTGTAGAGGCCCTTTATTGATGACAGCATGTAATTTGTTTTACCCTCATAAATCGCTAAACCCAATTTTACCACCCCTTTCCCAAGACTCAAAAAAGCACCATTGAAATCACGCTGACTTCTTCCGATAATGTCAATGACATCAGAATATGCGATTAATTGGGCAGACTTTTTGAAGAAAGTGCTTCTAATGTTGACGTGGGAGCTCTGCATTATTCTTTCAAAGAAGATGTTAAAGAAATCACATGACAGTTCATCACCTTGTCTAAAACCTTTGTTGACATCAAAAGATTCGATTAAGTTGTGTCCAACCTTTATGGAGCAGCGCGAATTCCCAGGATCTGTTGTAATGTGCACATTTGACTGTGGATTTTCCTGGTCGAAAGCCACACTGTTGGTGCAGTTTAAAGGGTTTACTTTTTTCAGTATCGGGCAAACAATACTGATGATCCATTCATCGGGCATGCTTTCTTTTGATCATATTTTACAGATAAGTTGGTGCATGCTCCTAACCAAATTATCTCCAGCTGCTTTAAAAAGCTCGGGATTTAAGACGTCTGCTCCAGCGGCTTTGTTAGACTTCAGCTTAGATATGGCAATCTTTACTTCGTCTAAGCCGGGAAGACGTAATTATTGGCTGTCATCGTCTATATTGAATAGATTATCCTGACAGCGGAATTCGGTTCGTCCTCGCAGTTATACAGTCCCCAGAAGTGATCCTCAGTATTAACTACGGTTCTACTGTTATTTTTCTATTCTCGTCTTCGCAACCTTCGGCACGAGGTTTTTGCTCTTGTGAATTTTGTTTCACCTGCTCAGAGAACTTTTGAACTTCTTTTCTGTTTCTGAATTTCTCAAAACCTTCGACCGCAAACTTTCTCTTTTATGAGAAGTAGGTGTTCCTCCCTTCTCTTCTGCTCGTAGAGCTCGTTTTTCTATGCAACGCGCGCCGCGCCGCTTTGAGTGCCTCTTGTTTTGCTGTAATTGCCAGCCGACATTTCTTATTAAACCAGGAGTTTCTTGTTGTTGGCAGTTTAAAACCCAGCACGTCAGAGGCGGTTTCTCTGATTGCATCTTTGCAATTTTGCCACTAGTTCTCGATACATTGTTTTGGCGGTAGAGAACTTCGAAAGAGGTTACTTGGGACTCAGTTAGAGACGTTGTATCTTCTCTCAGAATCTTCCTGTTCTGCAGCTTTAGGTCTAGAAACCAGAAGTGCTACCTTTGCTACAACGGATACCCATGATGCTGGAAGCGTGCCTAGCGTCCATAGATATATTGTCAATCTGGTTGACGGTAGATTGATCTATAGAACTTTAAGTTCCTTTGTGATTATTGAGGTGAGGAAAACTCGTACTGGCTACCATGACGTTTCGCTCCGCAGTAAAATCGATGAGCCTGAATCCGTAATCAGGGGTGGTGTCGTTCCCAATTATCCCATAAAAGATGTCTTCCCTTCCTTCCTTGAAATCTGACGAGACAATTTTAACATCGTAACTAGGACGTTGCTCATATGATTTGTCCAAGAGCTCGAAGAACAGATCTTACGGTTTTCCCATCCTTCTATTTTGTGGTCATGAGGCACTCGTTGAGGCACCCATATCTCAAGACTAGTTGTCTTAGGCTGGCTCCAATGACAAAATTCGTAAACAATTCTGATTGTTTTATTATTATTATCATTGTGAAACTGAGCATTACTCGTTTATTCTAAAATTCTCTAGGGCTTGAAAGAAATTACACCATGAATATAAGAAGCAGAAAAAAAATGCTTCACTAAACACAAAATACCAGCACTTAAGCCCTGTTAACAATAACAAAACATGAAAATATGATTAAGTGATACAATATGCAGTAGAGAAGCAGTATTTAAGTAAAAACATGTACATTGTACATACATAAATATATGTACTTTTATAGTAAATTATTTGGTTGGCTTTAGACTTTCGTTGGTTTTTTGGTATTTTAGGATGCGTTATTCCATTAATTTATTTTTGAACTTTTCTATTGTGTATAATTCAATAAGAGAAGGGCTTTTTGGCATACTCAATAATATATACATAAGTAGATAAGGGATAGAGATAGATAGAGAGAGTAGAGCTCATAAATATTGATTTACTATTTCATAATGCAAGAACCTACTTTAGCTTAATGGTTTAGAGACGACCTAGTCCCTGTTAAAATGCATGCCAAAGTAAATTGATGTCAAAATTTTGTAAAAGCAAAACCAATTCTACCAATAACGTTATATATAGGGGTTTATTCATTATTGTGAACAAATATATTTCAGTGATGATGAGTTTCAAGCCATTTTAATTAGTTATATACTTATTCTTTTATGAATAGGACAAGATGTTTTGCAAAGTCAAAAGAGAAAATTCTTCCATTACATAGTGTAGGTATACAAAAACATACAGGCGTATCTTAGTATACTTCTATAGATATGTTTTTAAATTGCCCTGAAGAAATTGTTTTGGGAAACTTTAAAGAAGGGTAAATTCAATCCAAATTGTCCATAATTTAGATTACTTCAATCTCCAGTATCAATTATCCAATTATGTACATCAACAACCCGGCCTGCCTCACTAAAAGTTTAACAACACCAAAGTTGTATACAAGAAATGTCAATAGACATAATGTAATTAAGATAGGTACTTTTGTCCTGATGTTTGTAATGAATGATTTAGTTCAATTATCAAGATTTAAAAACATTTATACTGTAATTGAAAATAATATTTATTTTAGTACATGAATGTATCTGGTGAACATGACTATTCATAAGGTTACTGTGTGAAACTAATTTGATTGTTCACCTAGCTTTTCTTCAAATTTGCAGATGCATGTTAAGCCGGCATTATTCTCACAATTTGACACCTGTCAAACTCAGTTGTCATTTGAATTGTAAATAAATTAGATGGAGCAATAACTCGTAGAGAACCAGGACATATATTGACTTACAACTCTCAAGCATTCCTGTGTGCGAGTATTAATGTAATAAGTAATACCGAATACGAACGGCTATTTTGAGAAAGCACCTTTCTTGACAACAACTATTGCCAAATCACAACCTTTCGTTCGATTGGTTCGAAGTTTGATCATATTTACGATTGTATAGGTATGTCAAAAAGTGCGACCCTAGCATTTGTAAAATAAAATGTATGGATTGACGACAACCACGTGCTATGTCGGTCAGGCACAATATCATGTGTCATAAAACGTGAACTAAGAATTAGCAAAACGTAATGTAACTTCAAACTTCGTAGCTTTGTTATGATTTCTATTATTATTTTTTTATGAATTAAGCAACAGAAGGGAAAACACAATACAGCTGCCAAAGACGGACAAAATATGTAGATCTATTCGCACGTTGAGCTTGAGTTTACGATATTTACGATCTAAAGCAAACACAAAGATTGAGCTAACATTCCAGATCGCCTCAGAAGGGTCCTTTGTTTCTACTCATTAATCTTTATGTCAAAATCGGCAAGTTAGTTATCAAATCTCGAGCGTTGACTGAAATTGCTATGATATCTTTGATAAGTAGGTACCTTCTAAAATGTAATATTCCAATAAAAGTTGGTACTTATTAATAATTTACAAGGAATATAATGTGGCTTATTTTAAATTTCAAACAAGTAATGAGTATGGCAGATTTGGATGATTTTGATGACCGTCTTGACTTTTCTTTGTTCTGTCTTATGAGCTATGCTGGGTATGTGGAATTTAAAAATTCCGAAAAAGGGGATTCAGAAGCTCAATTTAAGCAGCAATACTTATAGATCCTTTGCTGTTCTCAATTATGATGCGATGCACAAGCATGATCCAGAACATTTTACTTTCGTGTTCAAGATTTCTGAAACAAATCCCGAGTCGAAATTTTGGCCCTATTCTGATCCTAAAAAGGATCTTTTCTCCTCATTTGCTCCTACATAGAGCAAAATGAACCTCATATCATCCTAAACGATTTTTCATCATCCTCATTTCGTCCTACATGAATCTTTAGAATTCTTTCCGTTTTTCTACGCATATTTTGTGAACCTCATTTCGTCCTAAATGAAGGTTTATCATTATCAACATAGAAAATAGATATCGTCCTCTTTTCATACTTAGGAAGCCTACCTGGTCGTGTAGCTGTTTTTTTTTTGTTGTCACTGTTGTTGTCACAACAGATGATGACAATGACAACAATGATGGTGGAAATGACAAGGATAGAGCTGGTGATAGTGAAAATGGTAACGATGGAACTAGTAAAGTCGACGACACCAACGACGATGACAGCAACGACGACGACTCGGACGACGTAGACGACGACAACGATGACGAAGAAGACGATTTTGACGAAGATTTATTACTTTCAAATTAATTAATAATGTTAATAAAAACTTCTTTGTTTAAAGAATAAAATTAAAATATAATTTATATTATTTTTTAAAAAAGCTTTCTAATGAATAAAATGAAAGAAAGTGATAGAGAAAGAGCAAAACAAGTAGGAAAGGGAAAGATAAAAAAAGAGAAAAGAGAAAAGAAAATAAGAAAGAGAGCGAGAGATAGTCTAATAAACTAGTCTTAGAGAAAGAGAAAGAAAGAGAGAGAGTATATGAACAAAGAAAAAAAGCTATGGTCAAGATGAAAAAGGTTCATTTGAGGCTTTTTGTATCGTATTTTGTCCGATAACTGCCACTATTAAGTTCAAATGAGGACCAACATTTTAACAGTAAGTGATCCTCTTTTGAATCTCTTTGAACTTCAGGGAACCTGAATTTTGGGGACGAAAATAGGGCCAAAATTTCGACTCGGGATGACTTGAAAAAAATTGTTTTTATTTATTTACTAGCTTTTTACCCGCGGCTTCGCCCGCAGTGGAGAAATTAAATAAGTATGAGAGATAAAGGGTAAGGGTATAATAATAGAAATGAGTCAATATAATAACTAAATTTTATTGAGATCAACAATTTTTAAAAATTACTACAGACAATGAAGTTTCAACACCTTAATATATGCTTATTGAAATGCAACAACAAATGTTAAAATATATTTCACCGTAACAAAAATAAATAATTCTGAATTCTAACAATTTAAAAAAATAAAATACAAAGTATTAATTTAAGATATTTTTATAGACAATGTTATAAGTTTTCCCGTCGGGTGCAAATATGTGTAAATTCCGGGCATAAGATACACGTGAACAGGCTACATAAAGTTGACCATGAGAGAAGCATGGGTTTTCTAAATGCACTCCTGCTACCTGTAATGTTTGTCCTTGTGCCTTGTTTATAGTAACAGCAAAGCTAAGCTTGACGGGAAACTGAACCCTTTTAAATTGGAATGTAAGGTTAGTGGGAATAATTGGTATCCGAGGTATTATAACACTATTTCCCTTACCGACACCTGTTAAAATAGTAGCACCAAGTATGTTCTGTCCAAATTTTGTTATCCGAAGCTTTGTTCCATTACATAGCCGAGGAGCATCTAGATTTCGCATAAGCATTACTGGTACATTTAGTTTCAATTGAAGTTTATGTGACGGTACACCCGATAGTTCAAGTGAATTTAAAAACTCCACAGGATATGAAGTACTTAGTTCCGTATCCATAATTGTATCCATTGACAAATATTCCTTCATTTCTCCTTGAACCTCGTTTAAAATGTCAGTGTTGATCCTATTTACAATTTCATTTCTTGGTGCTAATATTGCTCTTGCACACAACCACTGATCACTACACAAATTTTGTTGCAATTCCGGAAAAACATTAGCAATGAGATCCACATGACGATATTTTGACAAACAATTTTGGCATTTTTTCAAATAAAAGCAGAGTAAGAATTAACATCAGCGAGTAAGATCTAAAATAATAAAGTAACAGCTAACCACAAAAATTACGGATAACCTCAAAAATGTGAATAGTATTATACTGCATGTAACGACAGAAGAAAATAACAATAAATATAGAAAAATTAGAAACAGTTGAAACTATATTCAATTGAATTAGATATTGAATTAGATATTGTCGTCACCGTCGGTAATACAGTGGGTTGGTATTACAGTATTCAGGGTTGAAACTTCATTACTATGATGCTAGATGATGCTAGATGGCGTTGAAGTAGCTAAATTTGACGTTATTTTGACAAACAATTTTCTTATTTTTCGTAAAAATTTTTTTATTTTTTTTAATAAAAAGTATCCTATGTTACTTCTAATACCTTCAAGAGTGTATGTGCAAAGTTTCATGATGATCGGTTAAGTAGTTTTTGCGTGAAAGCGTAACAAACAAACTTACATTCGCATTTATAATATTACTAGCTTTTACCCGCGACTTCGTCCGCATTAGATAGTTTTTTTGGATAGTAGTATGAAAAAACCCGATTGCCCATTTTTATATGCAAGTTCGGATAGACATTACTTTTTAATTCATCTGTGCTACAGACAATTTGACAGAATTCATGACTCAACGTAATCGAGCCGTTACAGTCTGTTGGCATACAATCTTCTCCGATTTTTAGAAGAGCAGCGGCATATTGTCCTGCTTGAGAATCATTGTGTAGCTGTACTCGCATATTCGTAGTCAGACAAAACTTTTGTACATGTACCCATAACACAGATGCTTTTAAACATGCGTTTATTTCATCTGCCGGTGTACCTCTAGTAATAACCGGCAGGGTCTGTCTAAAGTCGCCAGCTAAGAGAACCACCATCCCTCACATGATAGCCCGGTTGTTCTTGATGTCTTTCAGTGTACGATCTAGTGCTTCAATTGCTTTTTTGTGGGACATTGTACACTCATCCCAAACCAACAATTTACACTGCTGCAACATTCTGCCACGCTCACTACTTTTGCTGATATTATACATACTAACGTTTCCTCATGAGCTAAGTTCAACGGCAGTTTCAGAACCGAGTGCGCTGTTCATCCACCACTAAGCAGCGTATTCTTAAGGAAGCTACTGCTAAAGCAACTCCATTGTTTTTCCGAATTTGAGCTAACAATAGATTCAAAAGAAAAGTTTTGCCTGTGCCTCCTGGAGCATATAAAAATAGCAAACCACCTTCTTCGCTGGAAATTTTGTGTATAACTGTGTCAAAAACTATTTTTTGTTCTGAATTTAAAAGTGGAACATCCTCTGTTATTTCTGCTCTAGAGCGACAGTATCATAATTTAATTCTCGAACTAAATCACTGCTCACTTCCCCAATTCTCTGTAGTCTGGTCATCCCAAATTCAGACAAATCTGTCCCAAAAATATTTATAACGTGATCTTCTACAAAAGTTAACGCCTCATTGTAAATTATATCGGTCGGGTTTTGTTCGTCTAACGTTGGGGGGCTTGAGGCACGTGGCGTTAATATACGTGTATGATAAGTTTAACATGTTCGACAACTTATTTCATAAGGGTTGGGAATGCGTTGTTTTCCCGTAATACCAATTTTATCCAAATATTATTCAAATCTTTGGTAATTTAGGAGTGAAAGCGATCAGATTCCCCGGATCCCATGGGAATGCGTCATTTTCCTGGGGTAAAAAGTAGCCTATGTCCTTTCTCGGGTAACAAAATATCTCCATACCAAATTTCATCCAAATTGGTTCAGTAGTTAAGGCGTGATTGAGTAACAGACAGACAGACAGAGTTACTTTCGCATTTATAATATTAGTATAGATTAATTAATAATTAATAATTAATTAATTAATTATAATTATTATTATTTATAATATTATTAAGTATGAAAGTATGATATGATTTTAAAAAAAAGAATAACTTCAATTACGTATTTCACTTTAATTTACAACTATTAAAACAAAATGACTAACAATGAACTGTCAAACGCTCGACGAATAGAATATAGATCTAATTTTGCTTTGACCTGGCGTTGCGTTGGTCTGACGTTTACGATATTAAAATATAAAGTGGTCGCAACGCCAAATTTAACATTTAATATTGATTCATAAGAGACCATTGTCTTTATTTGTAATGTTAAACTGGACCGAACGAACGTGGGATTGTAGTTTGGCTATTACTCTTGGAGGAGTTGTCAATTTCGGCAAAAGGCAGTACCCGTAAAAAACTTTATGTTTCCCAGGCAGGTATTGAATCCAAGAGCTATCGCATGACAGTCCTTAGCACCAACCATTACGCCACCACGGGTACCTACTGCTGTCATTTCAAGTGTCCTAATATTATTTGAATGTTGCCATTTACGATAATGGATCGCTTAACTAACTTAACTAACTTAACTCGGTCTAACTATGTGTCAATCTTCGCATACAACAGATGGAGTTATATTTAATCACACTATTGAATTAGCAAACATTAGTTGAAAAAAATTCTGTCGTTCATAGTGCTTTATATGTTGGACATTACTCTATGGACAAATCCATCCAGCCTCAAGGAGGTATCAAACGTACCAACGATGGTTAGGTTAGGTTAAAGTGGCTGTTGGTTGGGAAGTCCAACACACTTAGACTAAAGTATGGTCAAATTAGTTTAGTCGCTACACAGGTGGTGGTGTTATTCTATGGTATCTTGCTTTAGCATGAGTTTACATGTAGCTAAGGGGATACCTATGCTAGCATTGTGAGCCAGCAGAGGTAAAGTTGTTCCGCTTTTTGCAAGTTCGTCAGCTTTGCAATTTCCTGGAATGTCTCTATGGCCCGGCACCCAGAAAAGGTGAATGTTAAACTGTGTAGCCATCTCCGTAAGAGATGATCGACAATTTAGGGCTGTTAGTGAATTTGTGGAGACAGAGTCTAGGGACCTTAACGCAGCTTGGCTATCCGAGAAGATGCGCATATCATTAGTTGATATAACGTTTTCTCTAAGCCAGGATAGGACTTCTTTTATAGCCAGGATTTCAGCTTGGAACACGCTACAATGATCGGGTAGACGAAAGGAGAGACTTAAGTTAAGTCTATCTGAGTATACGCCTCCACCAACCCCATCCTCCGTTTTTGATCCGTCTGTATAAAAGTTTATAGGACCATCGTTCAAAAATGATGTATTCTCCCAAGAAGACCTGGGAGGTATATAGTTCTGAACGAGTTCAGAATAGTGGTGTGGCCAATTCCATTATTGATCCATAGAGAGGAGGCTTGAAGCCGTATGGCAGTATTAGCGGCCGTTTGCTTGCTGAAAATGTCCAGCGGTATTAGATGGAACAGAACATCTAGTGAGGCGGAGGGGGTAGAGCGAAGTGCTCCTCCCATACAGAGGCAGGCTGTTCGTTGGACTTTGCTGAGTTTATCGCGATTTGTCGCTGTATCTAGCGCCGTCCACCATACCGCTACTCCATAAGTAAGGATCGGTCTTATGACCGAGATGTATAGCCAGTGTGTAATGCGGGGCTGTAGGCCCCATTTATTACCAATGGCCTTTTTACAGGAGAACAGGGCTACTGTGGCCTTGTTTATTCTCTCTTGAATATTAGGTTTCCAACTTAATTTCTTATCTAAAATGAGACCCAAGTATTTTGCTTGTTCAGAAATTTTAAGTGGTACACCGTTTATGAGGGGAGGGTCAATGTGTGGGACTTTGTATTTCCTTGTGAAGAGGACAAGGTCGGTTTTTTGTGGGTTAACGCCTAATCCACACCGATTTGCCCATCTGGTGAGCTTATTTAAAGCGTTTTATAGGAGTTCTTTTAGTATATTGGGATGTTACTGCAATAGCAACATCGTCCGCATAGGCAAACACTCTGTATCCCTCTCTTTCTAGACTAATTAGTAATTCATTTATTACCAAGTTCCAGAGGAGAGGGAATAGGACACCACCTTATGGCGTATCTCTGCTGACACCCCTTTGTGTAGTAAAATCGCTCAGTTTTGAATTGTTAATCCTGCTTATCAGCATCTGATTAATCAATTCACTGATCGACTTATCTACCTTCAGATATTTCAATACACGTGCAATTGCAGATGTGTCGACATTGTTAAATGCACCTTCTATATCTAAGAAGGCAACTAAGGTGTACTCTTTATGATGGAGGAAAAATTCGATTGTACGTACTATACTGTGTAGAGCCGTTTCAACTGATTTCCCTTTATTGTAGGCGTGTTGAGCCTTTGAAAGGAGGGACTTATCAATACTTGCCCTTAAGTGGATATCGATCAAACGTTCAAAAGTTTTGAGAAGGAATGATGATAAGCTGATATGTCTTAGGTCTTTAGGGTTAACGTGGCTGGATTTTCCAGCTTTTGGAATAAAAACGACTTTAACCTGTCTCCAAGACATCGGGATGTATGCCAATTTAAGGCATCCCTTGAAGATGTTTTCTAGGATGGGTATTAGAAAACTTGCATTTTCTTGCAGTTCAGCTGGAATTATACCATCCGGACCCGCAGATTTATATGGCTTAAAGCTGTTAATAGCCCATTTGAGTTTTTCCCTAGTGACTAGACCTTGTGGGGGATATAATGTATTGTCACAACTATTTGGTACAATGTTATTAATAATATTAGAGCTACCAGGAAAGTGGACGTCTAGTAGCAAGTTGAACGATTCTTCGCTTGAATTGGTCCAGAGGCCAGAGGCGTTTTTCAAGCAGCTTGGCATGATTGGATTTTTGGAGAGGATTTTGCGCAACCTGGATGCTTCAGAGCAATCTTCCACGTTGCTGCAGAAGTTTCTCCAGGACGATCGTTTGGTTTTCCTCATTTCTTTTTTATATATCGTCAGTGATTCTTTATATGAATCCCAGTCAGACATTTCTTTAGAAGCTTTCGCTCTGTTAAAGAGTTTTCTGCATTCTTTTCGAAGTGGATCCAGCCCTGAGTTCCACCAGTGTGGTTTCTTTTTACCTCCTACTTGTATAAGAGGACATGCAGTATCTAGAGCTTTGTTTAGGGCTAATGTTAGATTGTTGACTTTGTTGTCAAGATCTTCAGTGTTAAAGGGGGTGTTAAAGAGTTCTGGTTTTACTAAACTATTTAACGTTCTCTTGTATTTTGGCCAATTTGGTCTTTTTAGGTTTCGGAAGATCGGTTGGCAAGGTGGATCATTTAAAAAATTAAATTGGATGTATATATGATCAGAAAAGGAGTGATCTTTAGATACTTTCCAGTTCAAAATATTATTATAAATGAAGTCGGAGACAAGAGTTATATCTAAAACTTATTGTCGATTTTTAGTAATAAAGGTTGGCTCTTTGCCAACGTTACTTATGAGTAGGTTAGTGCTTAGAATATAGTCGACTCACGGCTGTCGTTTATATCTGTGCTACGCCACACTGTATGGTGGGCGTTAGCGTCACTTCCGATGATGAGGCCGATGTTGAGCCTTTGCGCTTCAGCTATTAATCTCTCCAGAGTGTCACCCGGGAGAGGGCCAAGATGGTCGTGGCCGAGATACGCCGACGCCAGCCAGAATGTTCCTCTGGCTGTTTCCAGACTTGCGGCGGTGATATCTCGATCGCTGAAATTAGGGAGTAAATATACATTTAGGCTACGTTTTACTAATATGCAAGATCTGGGTTCATCCTCACCTGATGCATATAGCACGCAGTATTTGGGAGTCCTGATTCCTCGAACAATAGATTTAACAATACAGGGTTCTTGAATCAGGACAATATCTTCATCGCTGCTAAATAAGCGAAGAAGAAGGGCGGCCGAAGCCTTTATGGAGTGTTGGAGTTTAATCTGGAGTAACCGCAGCATTTTCGCTACCGTACTCCCGATCAGCCTCCAACACAGTGATGTTGGAGTCATCCATATCAGAGGACGATTCTAAAAGAATGTCCTCATCTCCGCTGTCGCAGACCTCGGCCTCCATTGCGGAAAAACCTTGGTCGGTGTTAGGAGCTTCCACTGCTACTGGGGATACCTGGGATGCATCGTCTTCCAATGAAGGAAATGTGACCGATGCACCAGGTTCCTCAGCAGCAGTTTCCGTTTGTGCGGGTGGGGAAGGGGGAAGGGTTTGTGCCTCAGCCCCATCTTTTTTGTAGACTCTCAGCGGTATTTCATCGAACCCGAACCTAATCACACATTTTGACTGCGCCAGAGGAGAAAGGGACTCTGCATTGATGATTACAATTGCACCCTTGTGGGGTCCCTTTGGATCCTCCAATTTCGCAACCTTTCAGTTGTGAGTAGGAAGGGTTGGATTGGAGAGCCGGATTACCTTCAGAACGTGGTCAGCTTCCTTGAATGAATGGCCGGAACCGTGATGCGAGCTCTTGGTCTGCAAGGAATGTCCTCCTTTGCGACAACCTCCAGCTTAGCACCAGGCCAGACCTCCCCAAGTCGACTAACCGCTAGCGTCAGCAGATCGCACGACCTCCGATCATCACAGACCATCAACTTGATGTGTCCCTGATGCCAACCGCCATCTTTTGTGATGGGCGGTGGTCCCGGATTGTCAGACATAATTTCGACAAAACTGAAAGCCAGCTGTCCTTTGGCCAATGTCCAGTTCTCGGCAGAGATCGTGCCATCTACGTTACTTCTGTCGATAATCGCGACTACCATTTTATCCTTCAGAACGTCACTGAAGGACATTTTTGCCTTGCGAGGGTCAAGAGAAGTGCTGATGTTTAGCACTTTAGGGCGTTTGGGTAGTGAAACACTACCTTCGATAGACCCTTGTCGCTTCGACGTTGAGTCTTGACTGGTCTTTATGTTAGCTTTGGCCAGGAAGCTCTTGGCCCATTTTATCTTGGCGTGCGTCGTGCTGAGAGTTTCCTCCAGCGCCTAGTTGCTCACCAAACGTCTGGAGAATCCTCTTAGCACTACGCAAGTCCTTGTAGAAGGCCTTGGAGGGTCTGAGCTTGCATCCATCTCCCCCAGGACCTTCTTTAGGATTCTTGTCTTTGGTGGTAGAAGGACCTGGCACCATAGCCCTACTACCTGCGACTCGCGGTGTTGAAGATTTGAGAGGTTTACTCTCTGTGGTAGTAGAGGAGCCGTTCTTCACAACTGCCTCACTACAGGAAGAAGGTAATATTACCTGATTATCCGATATTCCACTGGCGACAACAGGGCTGTGAGTGTCCATAGCCATGTCAGCACCAGTGGAAGAGGAATGAGCAGCAGACAACTTTGCCGTCGTACTGCTGGCCGGTTCGGTCTTTGACTTTTGTTTTGTTTGTTTTGTTTTTAAATTGTTCATTTGAATCCCACGAGTAGCGGATAAGGGGTGGTCCATCTGTACAGAGATCCGTGTATACAGATAAGGCTGATTAATCCGGAGGTCGCCAGGTATCCGGATACTCCGTTAACGACTGAGCTATTTTTAGAAATTGGGCCCTCAGCCTGGCCGATCATCGGCACGGGTCGTATAACACCTTAGATCCAGCCCAATTGGGAAGTTGAAGGGAAGGATATGTTTTGGAATAGGAGAGACGAACAGCAATTAAGTCATAATCCCAGGAAGGAAACTAGGTATTAACAGATAGTGTTCACTATACAGTCTGGGGATAGGGAGACATCGGCCAGCATAATAGCACAAAGCCGACGGAGGAGGGGATAGGGATTTGAAAGGGTAGGAGCGAGCGACCTTTGGTTTCAGGACTCTTCTGGAGAAATAATTCCTGAGAATCATTGACCTTACTCAGCTTCTACAACTCGACAAGTTCGACGCTCGGGTACCAACGATGCTTCATCTAAAAATGAAAAACTCGAAAAATGCTTTGGAACTCGAATAAATGTCAAATCTATATCCGCAACAGGATTTCACTTTGTTATTCATATAAATTTACACTTTACTATTTATGGCCTTTTCCAAAAGTTGATAAAGTTTATTATAACCAAAAATGTAAACCAAAATGTTACACCTGCTTTGAATTTTCGCAGAAAAAAATAATTATTGACAACTGTTCTTCCTGCAATGACTTCACCATGGTAAATTTTTCTGACATTGTCAGTTGGATTATTGGTTTGAGGATGCGTTCAAAATAAAATGTCACGGATGTCAAAGCCCAATTGGAAAACCGTTCACAATCATTACTTAGTGACTAAACGGAAAAAATGTAGTTTCAGTATATTTTCCATAACTCACACAATATCCATCTAAAATCAATATAATATACGGACATTTTGAAGATAATTTGTTATTTTAAATCCCTGCCTTACGAGTATGTAGTTTGAAACAACAAAATAAGCTCCTAATGACCTTTTGTTTGATATTGTTTTGCCTCCCCCAAAAAAAATCTACTCTGCAGACGAGAACGCATAATATTTGTGCGATAATGTTTTAACACTTCAAAAGGAATAAAAGTTAAATCGCCATGACGTATTAATGGCCATCATCCTCATACATCTGTTATCTGTTATGTTATGCTGAAACAAGGGTTGTTCCGGCTGTCATAACCAAACGTATAAAACACACACAAAAATCTCCCCTTGCCTGTTATTCTGGTGGAATCGTAATAAAATACATAGTATACTTTGATGATGGAAGGAAGATATGACTGAATTAACTTGCAACCGGATCGGGTAAACTATTTAGATAAAAGCTTTTTTTTACTCAAACCATTCAAACGTCTATCTTGATATTGAGATAGATATTAAGGTATACAGTATACCTTCTCGTATGTGTTCATTTTTGAATTTCAAGTACCTAGGCGTTATCTTTATTTTGAAATCGCAATCGCAATCGCAATAAGTACCAGTTTGATATCTATTGAAGTTGATTTGATTAGGTATGGAAAAGGTTACGAAGTATAGTCGTGATGCTTGAACTTGAAAATGCATGGGTACCATAAATAGCTTTATTAGTCTGGGTTTTCCTAACAGTTGGTATAATTTGCAAATACTTTAAGCCTATAAAAAATGAAAACCTTGATCCTTACCGATTTCAGAATAACATTCTTTTTCCAAATTATTAATGTATCAATACAATGTGAACTATGTTATCTAATGTTTTGAAACCTTTTTAAACTTCAGTTAAATAATGTAGAACAGGTTTCTTATGAAAGTATCAATGAATTGAAATCAATATTTAGAACGTAGTAAAGTTGTTGGTATTTCAAATACATGTAGGAAGAAAATAAAGTTATCAACTTCCAATAATCGCTTTTTAATATTACAAATGTCGCTTAACTGATAGAATGCATAATAAGTTGATTTTATCTGATAATCGGTCTAGGTTTTTATTAAAATGCCCACACTCATATAGGTGCTTGGAAAATAATAATACTTTTAAAGCCAAAACAAAACAAATTATTGTATAAATATTACATGCTTGAAGGATTAAATCAAATAAATCTTTTTTTTTCAAAGTCAAAGCCAATAAGTTGTAAAAAGAAGTTTGAATGTATTTCTGATAACAAATGGATACATTAAACATCATAAATTATGTAACATAAATAAAATAATATACTAGATGGCGCAAAATTAATCATCCTAACAAAAATGACACAATTTCTGCAAATGACGTCTTACGTTAATCATATTTGAAATATGTAAAATAGGTACCTGTAGAATATTTACGGAAAAAACAATGAACAGCTTTAATCTCCAAGTGCGTGGAATAATTGCGTCCATTTTTCAAAATCAGTCAGTAGCTTAAATGCAGCGTGAATTTCGAAAATTCGAAAACGACTTTTTAATTGTGTCGTGCCAACTCCGCAAATATTACGGAGCTTTACTTATAGACTCGAATTTACCGGAATCATCCGTGGCGTGATGGTTAGTGCTTAGGACTGCTATGCCAGAGGTCTTAAATTCAATCCCTGCATTTGCCATCTAAAGTTTTTTTTTTCACGGGTACTATACCTCTTGCGAGGAATTAACAAATCCTCCAAGAGTATACTTGCCAGGAAAAGTTCTTTCTTAATTTAGCCGTTCGGATTCGGCTTACAAATATAGGTCCTCTCCACCCCTGACAATATTACAAGCATAAAAGAATGGTTGAGAGTTGTAAGTCACTAGGCCCTAGTTCTCAACGGACCGTTGCGCCACCTAATTTATTTTATAGACTGGAATTACAAGAAAAACAAGGGAGTGGCAGTTACCGGACTGGTCGTTCGGTCGAGAATATCATGGCAGTGGTGGCTGTCGATATCGCTGCCAACGAAGAAACATCAAACAGACGAAGGGCCACGCAGTTGAGCGTCACCAGAAGGACCCTACAGCGAATTTTAGTGAAAGACTTACATTGTTCCCGTACAAAGTGTAAAAGTGCAACATTTAATGACCCTTAGACGCGTGGTTATTACTGTCAAGCCATCCTCAATCTCAACAGCGAAGAGGACGATTTTAGATAAACGATTTTAAACTGTCAGCATTAAATGAACGGGACTTGAACATGTGGTTTCAACTAGACTTTGCAACAGCACATACAGCAAGAGGCACAATGGATAGTCGAGTGATTTGGCATGGCTAGCAAGATCGCCTGATTTAAGCAAACCAGACTTTTTACTCAGACAATCGTAACCCTAATTTTGCTCCACCTTGTATATGTATAAGTACGTATACGAATTATGAATGTGTGTAAAACTTGTTTGGATTAAAAATAAGTATGTGATAGGTAAATGGTTTACAGGCTTTATAACGGGTGTTTTTTCCATAGGTATAGAATATATGTGTTAGCAAAACTATTTCAACTGACAGCCATTTTGTTGGTTGTCAAGTGATTTATTTTTAGTTTGGTTTGGCATTTCAACATCAATAGACTGAATGACGCCTCAACAACTCTTCCATATTGTGTAAATTTACTTTAAAAATCATGGTTTTGTTCGTATTACTTATCGTGCTTAGCGATGAAGCTCACTTTTGGTTGAATAAATACGTTGAAAAACAAAGCTGACGTTATTGGAGTGATGATAATTCTAAAATTAATATTGAGACAACGGTACATCCACAAAAACTGGCTGTTTGGTGAGCTTTTTGGGTTAGTGGAATATTTATCAACTCTCAATTTACATGAGCTCTGGGTTCAACAAGACTTGAGACTTGTCATGGTTTTATTGAAGGAAACGTTTGGTAACAGCATAGTTTCACGTTACGGACCCGTGAATTGGCCTCTAAGGTCGTGAGATTTAATTTCTTTCTTATCGACTATTTTACGAAGAAAAAATTGACCACTTGGAAGCCCACAAGTGTTGGAAAAAGTCATCGACAGTTGGACCTCTAGATAAGACTACGTCTTAACTAGCCGTGGCGGGCGGTTACAGAACAGGAATCTTATTCGAATAAAGTAAATTTCATGTCAATTTAAAAAACTATCTCTGTTTTATTCCATTTCAAAGTTATATATGAGCCGTTTATTTTGAAAGTGGCATAAGTCACTTTTTTTAAGTCGAGATATTTAAGATATTTGTTATACCGTCAATTACCAATACTTCTCTCGAAGAAATCTCAATAGTTCTCAACTTATTGAGTGCAAACTTTTTAAAAATGAAAAGATACCGTTCAATTATATTTAGTGTTGCTATTAACTCGATTTTTTTGATAAAGTGACTTATGCCACTTTCAAAATAAACGGCTCATATGTACATACTACAAAGACACCCTTTTTTATATAATTAGTTTGAATTAATTGGTTTTAAGCGAAGTGGGATTTTCTTTTAAAACGTGTGTAGTTATAGTAAAGCTATTAAAAACATTTATCTGATAGACCCAGGGAGTTATTAATACCACGTTTAAGGTTCTTACATAAATATACATACTATTCAAAACAACAAAAATATAGTATCCACATAATAATTATATTTAAATACTGATTTTTTTTGGATTGTTGTTTTGCATTTTGGGTATGTATTATATGTATATTTGTTGATTGATTATTGAACTGTGCTGGCAATGATAATGGGCGCATTCACTAAAAATGTAGTCACTACGTAGTGAAGTCATTCTGATTGGCTACTTCCAACTACAAAATGAGTTAAAATTTCCCCTCCGACGTGGTGTAAAAATTTCGGTTACAGAGTTAGTGGAGAATAATTTTGACGTTTCACAATCAGCTGCTTGGTAAAAACAGAAGAATTCAAAACGAAATAAATCGTTTAGTATTTAAATACTAATAGTAGTACCCGTGGCATGATAGTTAGTGCTTTGGACTGTCATGCCAGACGTCTTGGGATCGATCCCTGCCTGTGCCATCTTAAGTTTTTTTCACGGGTACTGCCTCTTGCAAGGAATTGACAAATTCTCCAAGAGTAATTCTTGTCATGAAAAGTGCTTTCTCAAATTAGCCTTTCGGATTCAGCTTAAAACTGTAGGTCCCCTCCATCCCTGACAACAGTACTCGCACACAGGAATGGTTGAGAGTTGTAAGTCACTAGGCCCTAGTTCTCAACGGACTGTTGCGCCACCCAATTTATTTATTTATTTAAATACAAATATAAATCACTCAAATTGTGTCCTAATTTTGATTTTATTGAATTTAAAAACAAAAGATTATTTAAAGTTATCGAATTAAAAATGTTTCTTATTTCATGTTTATAATATATTTGCACTTGTCAGTAATATGACAGTTCGGGATTGACTAGCTTTGTAGTGCAATTTTGCATTCACAAAGCTAGTTAAATTTAAACTGCGTAGTCACTAGATTTATGAATGTGCCCAATGAGTGTAAGTTTCCATGCTTAATCTGTCAAAATTATAAATGTGATCTAGGTGTCAAAATATTGAGAAACCGATTTTGTTTGGTAGTCCGATAGAGCTATGCGGAATTATTCGATTCAAGGCCCGATCTTTGGATCAGGTTGAGAGCAAATACTCGTGAAGCTACTGTGGTAATAATGCCACATAAATTTACTAGACCTAATCATCAAAAAATTGAGCCTACTGCTTGAACTAAATTCTAAGGAACGGTGATATTCGAAAATCCTAGCACTAAAGAAAGATTGATTAGCTTTGTATTATTGTCATCGTCGTTTCAAGATGTTAGCGTAGCGCAGGTATTTGACTCTTGTAAGACTTAGCTGTCAATAAGATTGTCAGGAATAGGAGTTTTAAAGAATATTCTAAATGAATTTGAATTTTTGGAAAATCTTCTATATACATAGATTAAATCCAAGTGAATTATTATAATTATTATTATATCGGGTTTTCCAACAGGAACTTAACAATTTTGAATATATTTTGTGAACGCACCCTGTCCCTAATCATCAAACTGTCAACTGTCGAACTCAACATTTTCTTGATGGTAAAGTGTACGAACGAGCAACGTCTGCAAATAATAAAAACTACTGAAATTCGGAGTCTGTGACAACAACTTTAAGAGTGTTTTTTTTTTTTTAATTGACGACGCTCATTTTTGGTTGTGTGTTTGTAATAAAAAAAAATTTGGCGTTATTCTCGGGTGAAAATCTCCATTTGCTTCATGAATCACCGCTTCATCCATGAATAAAATAACTGTTTGCTGCAGCTTTGCTTGCCGACGGCGGGCCTTATTTTTTCTTTGACGATAACGATCGTCACGTTACTGTGAATAACCAACGATATGACGCCATGATTATTGATTTTGTATGTCGCGAATTGAAGGATATAGACTTGGACGACATGTGATTTCACCTTAAAATCGACTAATTGAAGAATAAGTTTGATGGACGTCTTATCTCAAGAAATTTGCCAGTCGATTGGCCACCTCGTTAACGTATCTAGATTATTTGCTAAGGGCTACGTCAAGTAATTGGTTTATGTCAACAAGTCGACGCAGCGACGCCGGCGTTAAGCGAAACAGCGACCGTTTCGGCTGAAATGTGTGACCGAGTCATCAAAAATTGGGTCCAACAAATCGACCGTTGCGAACGTGCCCGCGGCGGCGGCCATATGAACGAAGTTGAGTTTCACTAATAAAAATGTTTTAATTGTCGATAATAGTTTTTGGAATATCGCAATGGTTTGCGTTTTATTTAAAAAAGTTGTCAAGTTCTTATTGGAAAACCCTTTTAGCAAATATATTCAGGCCTTCGGTTCTAGTTCTAGTTATTACCAACATTTTTCCAATTAGCTGGGGCACACAACGCAATACTTGAAGTGTAAAACATTTCGAATAATAATAACGACTCAGACCCTCAAGGTGAATAATAAACTAATAAGAGAAGACGTGCGGGCAGGTCATGCGTTTTATTTATTTGTTTCTTCTTAAAATCATAAGCATTATTTTTTGACAACAAAAAGTCAAAAACCAAATGTCAATAGAGCACTTCAGGCCTTCATTGCATCGGGTCGGCCTCCTGCCTGCTGGGGTGGATGTAAGCAGGAAGCATAATTTAATTATGCCTCCCACCTTAGGGCAAACACACAAAACAAAAGTAAAACCAAACCCCATGAAAGGTGTAAGTTTAATCCGAAAACAAACTCACTGGCAAATGTACATCTGATCCCAGTTAGTGTATTTTTTGTGCAAACAATTCGATTTGCTGAATTTATCCAAAAGTGTTGATAATCATGGCACACGTAGTTATTCTTGTTTGTATCAATTTGTCAGCACCAATGTGCTTCATCGTCGACGTCGTTCCTCACATTCCGATTCCTGGCCCGTGGGATGCTCATTGCTCGCTTGACGCTCGGTTACGTTTACGGTGACTGTGAACTGTGACTGTCTGGAAAAATTATTCCTCCCTCACATTAACTCTCTAGAATCCTACATTGAATATTCGTATACACTTCATTATGGATGCGATTTACACGGCAAGGCAAAATAAAAGAAACACACAACAGTCATAGAGACACACGAATGATGAAGAGCTGAAGTAAATAAAACAAAAGCAAAATATTTTGAACCCAGAATGTCAAATAGAATTTCGGAAGAACAAACACCCGAGAGACATCGGGAAAATTCCCACAAATGCACTACAAAATTCATCGAGTGCGATGTTATGGAAAGGGATGACACAGAGCGTTGATGGTGGCAGCGACAGCAGCGGGGATGATGGACGGTGGCATTGGCTGGCGGTATTAGAGTGCTCATCGTCGTCATCGTCGAGTCGTCGAAAATAATTGAGAGTGTAGTGATGGGATAGCAAGCAGAACTCAGAAGCATAACAGAAGCAGCAGCTTAACTAAAGAGAGAGTGCTGACGGAAGTAGCCTTTAAAAGCTATGCCAAATGCTCGTTCAGCCTTTGAAGTTCCCCGAAGAATTATTCAACCAACACCCGGAGTGTATTACGAGAATATGCATTGTTTTGTTATTCGAATCAGAATGGCAATAAATTATGGCTGAAGGTTTTTTTTGGCAATGAGTGTTGTATGTAGTTCCTGATGAAGTAAACAGAGGGCAGTAAGAGTAACAGTAACAATATCGAATATTGGATTGCTTTGGTTGTTTTGCTTTTG
The DNA here is from genome assembly GCA_920104205.1 of Eupeodes latifasciatus. Classification (NCBI taxonomy): domain Eukaryota; kingdom Metazoa; phylum Arthropoda; class Insecta; order Diptera; family Syrphidae; genus Eupeodes; species Eupeodes latifasciatus. The sequence goes on from OV049924.1 coordinate 183,611,798, forward strand.
GTAAACATTTGAAAACCTTGGAGGATTCTAATTGAATTATTCTTTGGAGACTAAGCTTTGTGAATTGTTAATAAAAGTTCAGTTTCTAGGAATAAGAGAGAAATATAAGTCGACAAAGGATCTATGTTCCTTTTTGGTAAGACAAGTTAAGTATTGAGTAGAATGTCCTTCATGAACTTGCATTCTATGGGGATTTATGTCCCAGAAGTATCCAGCTAAGCTACTGAAGGAACCACACATTTAAGTGAAGCAGTAGGAGGAATACATCTTTTTTTTTTTTTAAACAGAACATATTCGTATTGGTTTATCCAAACCAGAACTGATCTACACTATTTTGTATGAAAAATTGTCTAATATGACATTTGAGTTCTCACTGTGAACGCACCTTTAAATCTATAACTAAACTGTCAATTTCAAAACGTTTTGTAAAACACATAAGGTTAATTATGGTAAAATTCATTAGCGAAGAACGTTTTTGAACAACTTAGTTTATTACCAAATTGCCCATTCGATGATTGCAACATTAAGAGCTTTAGGTAACACCAGTTTATTTATAAAAAAGTTGTTATGTAGTGTGATTTTCAGGTTAAAATTGTTCTAGGCATTAATGATATGATGCTTCAAGAAGGCGTCGCAAGCAACTGAGCAGGTGTAACAACCTACTTATCAAAATCGAAAATTTATTTCACGGAAACTGTTGTTATTTCTGCAAGTAGTTTTATAGTATCGTTTATTTTTTTTGTAAATACGATTATTGTACAAATATATAATAGACTTGGTAACAGAAATAAAATACTGTTAGACTAACTAACTAACTGCTAAATACACAATTACAGTGGCGGTAAAAATAATAGCAGTGTAACCTACCTATTAATATATTCTGGTACAATGCAATGTGTGGGAAATTAATTACATTCTTCAATTACTTTTTTGTTATTAGAACATTTTGAAAAAAATTCCGTGACACAATTTTACTCGAATCATTCGCCAACTTTTATCTGAAGGAAAAACTTGAAACACTCTTCAAATCTCTGCAAAAAAAGATTTCAAATGCTAAAATTATAAGGACAACTCTGAAAACGGGCGGTAGAAAAAAGTTTAATCTACGAAATCGGTAAGTAGGATTGTAAGATGCTCGAATGGATTACCTGACTTGCTTGCTACTGAGATAAACAAAAATTAATTTAAATGCAAGAGTGAAAAAAACATTTATAAGAATATTAAGAAGAAATCATCTCAGCTCTAGAAGCCCAAGAAAAGTCCCACTTTTGACAAAAAAAAAACACAATGCCATTACAAAATACTTCAGTTTGCAAAGACCCATGTTCATAGGCCCCTTCAGGATTGGCGAAAAATTGTATGGACCCTGGTTCTCGTGAATATGTTCGACGCCCATAAAATGCTGAATAAGTGCCTAGAAATATCCGAAAAACCATAAGACATGGTGGCTCTGGCATTATGGTATGGGGTTCTTTCCATGGTGTAGGTCCCATAAACCGAGTAAATGGTGTGACATTCTTCAGGGAACCATTCTGCCTTACGCAGAGGAGGAAATGCCAATCAGATGGGTCTTCCAACAAGACAATGACCCAAGCATACCAGCAAAAAACCTAAGCAGTAACCTCAACCCAATAGAGAACCTTTGGGCAGATGTGAAAAATTGTTTGCAGTTTCAAACCCACAAACAATAATCAGCTTTGGATTACAGTTGAGACTGCATGGAAAGGTATCCAATTAAAAAAATGTTGGGCTTTGGTGGATGCTATGAAACGACAATGTGAGGCCGTTTTAAGCAACAAGGGTTCTGCAACCAAATATTAACAATTTTCTTAACAAACCTGATGGTACACTTAGCAACTCAAATCATAGGCAATGCTTATGGTCTTGCGTTGGGCGCCACTTAAGTGCAAATATATTTTGTTTTGAATGTTTAATTTCACATAAAAATTTAATCGGTCTCATTTGTCGAATTGAAAATGTTGGAATTTCTCGACGTAAGTAGGTCCCTAGAATCTAAATCAGAGGCTTTTTGAAAATATATGTATGTGCGTGTGTATACGTTTGTACGTTCTTATGTCTATACGTTTGCACGTTTGTTCTTTTCTTATCGACCAGATGTATCTCAAGAACCGTTAGCGATATGGACTTCAAATAAATTGTGTCTCACTGATAATAACGCAAAACGATGCAGAAAGGGCTTTCAAAAAAATTGAGTGAAAAGTAAAAAAAAACTTCAATTAAATTTGTATTATACACTGTGACTTGATAACTACTTATGGTATAAATTCGATTAACGTTTTTTTTTTAATCAAAAAATCTGAACAAACATTTTTGTCATCCCGAATGTTTTGCGAACAAAAAATAATGTTCATGAAAAAAAAATACTATGGATCAAATATTAAAGTTTATGGCATTTGGTAAAGTTTTTAGAAATATCAAAGTAACATTTTATTTTAAGAAAGAATAAAACCTAAACAAACTACTAAAAGTTGGTAAAAATTGATTTTCGTCTCAAATATCTTGGCAACAATCAAAGATATTGTCTTTAAACTAATTGTATAGAATAAAAAATATTGGAACAAGATTTTTAACGATTGAGTGATATGTTAAATTTTAAAAGATGATGTATACCTACCTAATTTTAAACGATTTTAATATCTTACTATCTCTTAATAATTTGCTAAAGTTAAAATCTCGCAATGGCTACTCCATATGATATATGTACATACATATGTATGTACAATTATTCTTATAAGAGCAGTGAATGGAATGGTCCAGTCAAAAATTGAAAATTCCAATTAATAGGTTCGTTTAAGCGTATTTGCTTTGTTTATTTTCACGAACTGACACATTTTAGACATGTTTGGATGCTCGTTTTTTAATAAAATTAAAAAAAATTATGGTAAGTGCGTTTAACTGTCATGCCAGAGGTCTTGGGTTCGATCCCTGCCTGTGCCATTTAAAGTTTTTTTTTCACGGGTACTGCCTCTTGCGAGAAATTGACAAATCCGCCAAGAGTAATTCTCGTCATGAAAAGTGCTTTCTCAAATACGCCGCCGCCGTTCGGATTCGGCTTAAAACTGTAGATCCCCTCAATCCCTGACAACAGTACTCGCACACAGGAATGGTTGAGAATTGTAAGTCACCAGACCCTAGTTCTTAACGGATTGTTGCGCCAAATAATTTTTTTTTAATTAGTAATTTACCTACCATTTTAAAACGAAAACAAAAAGGTTTAAAATATTTAGCAAATGTTTAACCAATAACTTGTTAAAGCCTTAGCAATAGGTTGGTTGAATTTGTGCCTCATTGTTTTTAATATTTTGTTAAAGTTTAAGAAAAATCGACAGACGGACACGGATGTGAAGTTATCAGTGAATCTTTTTAAGTTTTCCCTAGTTCTATCTGTATGTACTTAGTCTTTCAAATTGAAAAACTTAAAGTCTCTGAAAACGCTTTTAATTTTTAGACATTATACCTACATAAACATACGAATATTAATCAATTACATATATGTTAAAACATTTTATTTTTCAACGAAACAAATTCCTGTACATTAAAACCATGGTATTTACAAGTACAAATAAAAAATCCACCCCATAAAATATGCACACTCGCTTAAATTAAGCACATAACACCCGGCCCGGCGTAAACAAAATTAATTGCCCTTGGCTGAGAGTAAAAGGTTGGGTAAGGTCTCAAGTTAGGTTGCTTTAAATTAAAAACACCGCTACTATAGGATATATATACCTACCTACATATTATAATTCGCATATATAGTTGAACCAGTTCAACTGCTGTCGATCTTACATAAACTTGTTTTGAGTTATTACTTTTTTAAGATCCAGTTTTTTGTTTATTCTTTTAAGCTTAAACTTAAAGCAACACACAAAAATAACACTGGCGAAATCACAAAACTTAAACACTTTACCTACTCATAGGTTGAGTGTAGTATTTAAAAAGGTTTACCTATAAGTTAAAGACAGGTACTTACCAATTCCTAAAGCAGTATCAACTTTTCCGGATATATTTAAGAATTTTATTTCAAGAAATCCTTTACCAATACTATTATATGGTATAGAATTATCCGATGTTATTATAGAGGCTTTTGGTAACCCTGAGACTTGTCTGTTATGGTGGGTTGCCGCCGGCGGTGTATCCGTTGTTGTTGCATTCCGAAAAGCTGTTAATTTCTCCATCAAGGCCGAAAAATTAACATTACTAACTATAGATTGGGGTGTTGGACCGGCAGTTGTTGTTGTCGGAGCAGACGTTGACGGCGAATCGGCTGTACATAGCTTACTGATGCTCAAAATAAAAGTGATGTATAGGAAGTTTGATGAGGTAAAACTAAAGCTTATTAACTGCTGCACTTTACTTTGGTAATTAATACTACTGCTAAAAAATTTACTGATTTTCGGTGGCTCCGATGTAAGGGTTGCCATGATTTTAAACTTATTTTGATTATTTTTTTTTTAAGAATAAATTATATACTTTTTACTTAAATAGGGGTATAAACTTCACCAAAAATAAAACACTGCAAACAATCTATGTAATTATTTAATTTCCCGTGAGCCGTGACACTTGAGGAATTCCCTCGTATATATCGTAGGTAGGTATATTAGGTTGAAGTTCACTCAAAATAAACACACAGGTGAGTGATGGCGTTGGCGACTACGACAAAGACCAACGACGTAGACGAACGAGGGGAAAAGTAAGATATAATATCCACGATTCACGATAAAACATCCGATCCACTGCGGCCAATAAGAATACGAACACGTGCTTGTTGTGTTACCACTTTGACTTAAATCGTTATATGTATGTATAGTGTGAGAAATATTTGAAACAGAGAGTGTGCGCCGATTATATGCTTGTGTTGTTTTCGTTTATTTGATTTTGAAGCAAAAATATTTACCAAAACCGCACAAACACTCTTAAGACTCTCGAAAGTTCTCTTTTTTTCACCAAATACCTAGGTACTCGTATAACGAATAACGATCACTTTGGTGAAATTTCTCTTTGAAATTCCTTTCCTTGCCCAGACAGAAAAACCAAAAACAAACGAAAAACACGATGACGAAGAGGGAACGAAAACGAACAAAATGCTTACGAACACACAACACCTAATAGCTTACTATGTGCGTAATCTTAAATATCTAAATAAGCGGTTAAAATATACCGCTAATTATATCACAATTAATCACAAAAATACCGATGATATCGCGCCACTCATTCAATTTTAAGTTTCAAGAAGACAAAACGCCGAGATTCCAAAAGCTATATTAACCGAAATTTTTCTACAACTCGATTGACTGGCTATGGCTTCAATAAATTTTAAAAATAAATAAAGTCCAATTATTATTATTTTATTTTCTATTAAACGGTTAAAAGACGTACTGAGAATATTAATAATTATTATTATTCTTTTTATTTACAATCAAAATTTTGTAACAACAGTGGCCGGGCCGGGTAAAAAAGGTAGTTGTCGTAAAAATTCAGCACAAACTGTATAAAGAAACCGTCCAACTCCCTCAACGTTCGTTTCGTATTTGAGTTGAGGCGACGACTACACCGCAGCAGTTCTGTTGATATTTGCACACACTACGTATGTACGTACATATAAGCGGCGCGATGATGACGACTCTACGGAGACGACGACGACAAACGATGTGGACGGACGGGTGGTGGTAAGCCGAAGTATTCGGTAGAAGGGGGAGTTGGACAAACGACAAAATTCTGTTTTGTTATGCTGGTGTGTTTTTTTTTTTTGCTTTTGCTTTGTTGTTGTTTGTGATATTATCTTGGTATTTCTTTCTTCCACCCGATTTCGTCGCATCAACAAACCAAGTCAAGTCCATGAAACGGAATAAAATCGAGTGTCTGCCTGTGGGCTCTGCCTAATGTTGAGTTAATGCGGTGAAGTCAATGCGAAGAGGAATAGTGAGTGAGTGCGGTGTATACGAGTATCGGTGACGATGACGGTGTGTGGTGAAAAGATATTGTAATTGTCATATTACTACCATATCTAGGTGCCTACAATTGAACACCGCCACCGCTGCCGACCAAAGCGTCAGATGACACTAGAAAACTGTCATGTACGTCAGATTAGAGTCGGACTTTATTTATGGATGATAATAACAATTACCTTTTGAATGAACCATGACAACAACAACAACACTTTCATGAATGAGATTTGTATTTGATGTTGGTCAGTTCTCACCTCACTTTTTATCAGAGACATTGTAGGATAGGCAGGTAAACGTTAAACGTATGTTTATGTGAACGTAAAACCTGCGGTACCTACTTCCGAGCCGACACTTTTAGAGGCAGTTTAATAGGTGATGATGACGTAGAAGAAGTTCCTCTCTCTTTTTTAAGAGAATTAACAGTCGTCGTCCCATTCTCACCTGTCTGTTGGTTTCATTCATACCAATAGAGAAGCATAAATGAGCTTAATGATAATCTAGGGCTAGTTGTTATACAAAAAAGGTAAAGTAAGAAAAGTGCTGTAAGAACAATATCTGCTCATAGTTTTAAAGGCTCGTATACACGTCAGGAGCGAAGTTTTGAATATAGGAATTAGTTTATGGTCTTCTTTCATGAAAAGTGACCACCATTTGCAAAGCTAAGAGTAGACTCCGAATTTAATTCAATTCTTAACTTCCCTTAGGAATTTATTGTAATCGGTCCGATTTGTCGAATTGAAAATGTTGACATTTCTCGACATTTCAAGGTCCCTAGAGTCTAAATAGAGGGGAGAGTACGATAACTTTGGCGACAAAGTTTAATGACGGATTTGTATAGAACAGTTAAAAACAAGCATTTTTTACTATGGGAGGGGGGTCTATCTCCCCCCGTTTAGGCGGTAGGGGCAATTTAAAAAAATATGTACATTAAATGAAAAAAAAAAATTAAAAAATAACGGTAATACTTACAAATACATAAGTATTATACCTTTTTTTAAAGCTAACATTTTTGTCTATTAGCTTGTTTTTAAATCAAGTCAAAACTATGCAAAGTTTTTGAAAAAATTGTCTTAAACTAAAAATGTATGCAAAAAAAATTAAGAAAAAAGGTTTAAAGTGTAGTTTTTCAAAACTTTCAAATTATCTACTGTTTTTTTTTTAGAATTCATTTTGTGTAACGAAAAATAACGTTTTTGAAATCTGGTAAAATTTTGAGAAAAATCGAACTGACAGTTTACAAAAAATAAAAACATAAAAAAAAAACATTACTAAAAGTTGATAAAAATTGATTTTCGACTCAAATATCTTTTCAAAAATTTGAGATTATGGTTTTAAACTAATTTTATCTTATACGAAATATTGTTGTCAACATTCGGTAACATTTTTAGAAAAATCGAATTGACAGTTTTTTTTATAAAAAATAAAAATCTAAAAAAACAATACTTAAAGTTGTAAAAAATTACTTTCGACTCAAATATCTTTTCAAAAATTAAAAATATTGGCTTCAAACTAATTTTGTCTCACAGAAAGCATTTTTTTCTACATTCAGTGAATTTTTTATAAAAATCCAACAGTAAGTATTTTCATACAAAAATTAAATCTACAAAAAGTAGTAGGCAAAATTGGTGAAAATTGATGTTCGGTTCTCGATATCTCGTGAATAATGGAAGATATTGACTTCAAATTAATTTCATTCATCCAATTGGTATTTATTTATATAAGAAATAAAAACTTTTAAGAAATGCTACTAAAATTGGTAGGAATTGGTTTTCGACTAAAAATCTCGTTAACAAAAATAGATTTTGAAATCAAACTATTTCATTATTATGCAGAATATTGTTGGTAATTTAAAAATTTGTTTTAAATAATTCAACTGACACTTTTTTAACAAAACACAAAAACCTACAAACCATTTAAGCAAGACAAATCGAAAGACGGGATGGGAAGTTATCAGTGTGGGTCTCACCCCAGTCTCTTTTTTACTCTTAGTATCGGCCTATTATGGTTTATTTGCATAGTCCTGGTACTTAAAGCAACCCTACTTAAAAAACTGTAGAGGGATCATATCGCATGACATAAGTGGACAATTAACAACTTTTCTCAGAGAGATAACATAGACCTTACGTAATTCTATGTCGCCATTGTTCGCGGTCTTCGCTCGGCCCAAAATCTACATCTGAGGGTAAATTTGGAGAATGCAATATGAACTAGTGAATCTCGCGTGGGTTAATGTCGTTCCTTATACGGACTCGATAGAATTTACTAAAGCATAGTTTATAAAAATATCGATAATATAATAATAGGCATGAGATCTTGGGGCGGTGTTCAAGAGAACAATCACCTATCATTTTTAATGCACTTTTTTAAATTCTGTCCAAAAGAATTTAGTACGTTTTTGGGGCACCATTTCAAATATGAGAATTATACTCGAGTTTCGGACTAATAAAAGCATTGTAAATATTATCCAGATCAGAAGAGGTAAGAAACTTCTTTTAACATAGAAGAAAACCTAAACACTTGGCACCATTTTTGCCGATGTCAAATTTGTGAACTCTCTACAAAGGCCCTAAATAAAGCTCTAGATACTGCATGCCCTCTTATACAAGTAAGAGGTAAAAAGAAGCCACACTGGTGGAACTCAGGGCTGGATCCACTTCGAAAAGAATGCAGAAAACTCTTTAACAGAGCCAAAGCTTCTAGAGACATGTCTGACTGGGACTCATATAAAGAATCACTGAAGATTTATAAAAAAGAACTGAGGAAAACCAAACGATCGTCTTGGAGAAACTTCTGTAACAACGTGGAAGATTGCTCCGAAGCATCCAGGCTGCGCAAAATCCTCTCCAAAAATCCAATCATGCCAAGCTGCTTGAAAAACGCCTCTGGCCTCTGGACCAATTCAAGCGAAGAATCGCTCAACTTGCTACTAGACGTCCACTTTCCTGGTAGCTCTAATAGTATTAATAATATTGCATTTAACAATGGTGACAATACTCTACAACCCCCACAAGGTCTAGTCACTAGGGAAAAACTCAAATGGGCTATTAACAGCTTTAAACCATACAAATCTGCTGGTCCGGATGGTGTAATTCCAGCCGAACTGCAAGAAAATGCAAGTTTTCTAATACCCATCCTAGAAAACATCTTCAAGGGTTGCCTTAATTTGGCATACATCCCGATGTCTTGGAGACAAGTTAAAGTTGTCTTTATTCCAAAAGCTGGAAAATCCAGTCACGTTAACCCTAAAGACTTAAGACCCATCAGCTTATCATCATTCCTTCTCAAAACTTTTGAGCGTTTGATCGATATTTACTTAAGGGAAAGTATTGATAAGTCCCTCCTTTCAAAGGCTCAACATGCCTACAACAAAGGGAAATCAGTTGAAACGGCTCTACACAGTATAGTACGTACAATCGAATATTCCCTCCATCATAAAGAGTACACCTTAGTTGCCTTCTTAGACATAGAAGGTGCATTTAACAATGTCGACACATCTGCAATTGCACGTGTATTGACATCTCTGAAGGTAGATAAGTCGATCAGCGAATTGATCAATCAGATGCTGATAAGCAGGATTATCAATTCAAAAATGGGCGATTTTACTACACAAAGGGGTGTCAGCAGAGGTACGCCACAAGGTGGTGTCCTATCCCCTCTCCTCTGGAATTTAGTAATAAATGAATTACTAACTACTCTAGAAAGAGAGGGATACAGAGTGTTTGCCTATGCGGACGATGTTGCTATTGCAATAACGGGTAAACATCCCAATATACTAAAAGAACTCTTACAAAACGCTTTAAATAAGCTCACCAGATGGACTAATCGGTGTGGACTAGGTGTTAACCCTCAAAAAACCGACCTTGTCCTCTTCACAAGGAAATACAAAGTCCCACACATTGACCCTCCCCTCATAAACGGTGTACCACTTAAATTCTCTGATCAAGCAAAATACTTGGGTCTCATTTTAGATAAGAAATTAAGTTGGAAACCTAATATTCAAGAGAGAATAAACAAAGCCACAGTAGCCCTGTTCTCCTGTAAAAAGGCCATTGGTAATAAATGGGGCCTACAGCCCCGAATTACGCACTGGCTATACATCTCGGTCATAAGACCGATCCTTACTCATGGAATAGTGGTATGGTGGACGGCGCTAGATACAGCGACAAATCGCGATAAACTCAGCAAAGTCCAACGAACAGCCTGCCTGTGTATGGGAGGAGCACTTCGCTCCACCCCCTCCGCTTCACTAGATGTTCTGTTCCATCTAATACCGCTGGACTTTTTCAGCAAGCAAACGGCCGCTAATACTGCCATACGGCTTCAGGCCTCCTCTCTGTGGATCAATAATGGAATTGGCCACACCACTATTTTGAACTCGTTCAGAACTATAAATAGTAATATTGACTACACCATACCCCATCCTCAGTTCAACAACTATAGCTTCAAAGTGACTATACCTCCCAGGTCTTCTTGGGAGAATACATCATTTTTGGACGATGGTCCTATAAACTTTTACACAGACGGATCAAAAACGGAGGATGGGGTTGGTGGTGGCGTATACTCAGATAGACTTAACTTAAGTCTCTCCTTTCGTCTACCCGATCATTGTAGCGTGTTCCAAGCTGAAATCCTGGCTATAAAAGAAGTCCTATCCTGGCTTAGAGAAAACGTAATATCAACAAATGATATACGCATCTTCTCGGATAGCCAAGCTGCGTTAAAATCCTTAGACTCTGTCTCTACAAATTCACTAACAGCCCTTAATTGTCGATCATCTCTTACGGAGATGGCTACACAGTTCAACATTCACCTTTTCTGGGTGCCGGGCCATAGAGACATTCCAGGAAATTGCAAAGCTGACGAACTTGCAAAAAGCGGAACAACTTTACCTCTGCTGGCTCACAATGCTAGCATAGGTATCCCCTTGGCTACATGTAAACTCATGCTAAAGCAAGATACCATAGAGAAAACAAACTTCAGGTGGAATAACACCACCACCTGTGTAGCGACTAAACGAATTTGGCCTAATCTTAGCGCCAAGCGCTCAAAACAATTAATCTCTCTGAGTAGATTGCACATTAGCTACGTTATAGGTGTCCTGACTGGGCACTGCTTAATAGGAAGACATGCTATTCGACTTGGAGCCCCTGCAAATGATTTTTGTAGGAGTTGCATGGACGAAGAAGAAGAGGAGACAATCTCTCATCTTCTGTGCACATGCCCTGCCTTATCACAAAGACGTAGAATCCATCTTGGAGACTACTACTTTAACGATACCAGTGATCTAAAAAATTCAGACATTACTTGTCTCCTACGCTTCATTCGAAGCTCCAATTGGTTCAACGAGTTAAGCTGATTAACTGATCCATGTGGTATCACAACGGACCATACTTTGGTCTAAGTGTGTTGGACGTCCCAAACCAACAGCCACTTTAACCTAACCTAACCTACAAAGGCTTATGATGCGCAAACTGAAAGCTGTTAAGTCTCCTCGATGCAAGTACTGAAGTACCACCCATGGATAATGGCATTAGGGGAAGGTAAAATGTTTATGACAGTAGACAGAACTAAGTTTAAAAAGCATTAAATTCTAGACGGTTTTTGATTTCCCATAAGACAATGTTGTCAAGATCAGAATTTATTGAGCTTAGCATACACCGCGTTGGTAGTCTATATCCGAAGGGCAAGGATGAGAATCTAAAAACGAATATGAAAAGCTGGGGGTACTGTCACCAACGAAACAATTATGTGAAGTGGACTGGAAGTTTCAGGCAAAAGGTCATTTATAAAAATAAGGAAGAGTGTTGGACACAAAACTGAGCTCTGGGGCACACCGTTCATTACTACTTAAATTGAACGATCCGAAAGGTATTTTTAACCCAACAAAGAAAAGATTGCTCAATACCTAATGCACGCATTTTCGATAAGAGCGCTTGATGTAAAACTCTATTAAATGCATTTAAAATATCAAGAGCAATAATCTTACTTTCTCCAAAACGTTATAAAGATTTGTTCCACTACTGTTTGGTGAGATGAACCATGAGATCACCAGTGGACCTATTGCTACGAAATGCGTACTGGCGGTCATTAAGAAGCTTCAAAATATTTCTTAAGATGAAAATTGATCAGCGTTTCCATGACCTTGGAAACAAGGGAAGTAAATGCAATTGGACGATAGTCAGAAGGGACAGACTGGACAAATGCTGTTTTCCATTCACTCGGAAAGAGACATGTGGAGTAGAACACATGGAATAGCTTACGCAGTGGTTTTGCAAGCGTTGAATAATACCTCTTCAGAACAACAGCGAGATTTAAACAATGTCAAGATCTTAAAGTACTCTAGCAAGTATACGAATGCTGAAGAATATTGTCCCGTAGAATCGTCACTCATTGGCACCATCGAATTAACAGCAAACTGTGCTGCAAACAAATTGGCTTTATCAATCGAGCTTACAAAAGGAATGTCATTGGAAATGAATGTCAGAAACGACGCACAATTTTTACAAACAACCAGAAATTTTTAATACCTTTGGGACATTGTAGTATATTTTGCCATTATGTGTAGACAAAAATTTAATGCGTCGAATATTTGAAGCCCGAATTCAAACTTATTTTGTTTTGTTTTTGTACATGCATATACATTCACGATCTCTTGGCAATCGAATTGTACATTTTCAATCGGTTTTGAAAGCCTCAATTTAAATCCGACTTCCAAATCACTCTATCGCACTTTTAAAAACTTCTATAATTCTTTTCTTCGAAACTCAACTGAAATATTTATAGTAGTTCATAAAATGATCGACAAATCTTCATAATTTAAGTCAAATTAATTTTAAAGAAATGCTGCACCATTTGTGCTAAAAAGGTTTTCGGATTACGGTTACGAATTGAAAGTAATTTTTCTTCTTGTAACGAATCCGTCATCTAAACAATTTTATCATATCAAGTTTTTGAAATATTTAAAAAAAAAAACATAAAAATAATGTTGAGAACGATTATTTTTAATACTTGAGCAGGTATTTAATATCAAAGTTCGAAATCAAAATCAGTGCTAAAAAATAACTCCAAAACGTATTTTTCAAAACTATGAATGTAGTATATTCAAGGTTTGCTTAAAACTTTATGTCGAGTAAAATAAAGACTTATGTACATATAACTAATGAGAATTTCAAGAAACAAAGTAAGATACCAAAATGATTTAAACTGTATCTAGAAAACAAAGATTTGTACTTTCCAAAATTATTATACATTTTTTATAAAAGGATATTTTGAGTTTAAACTTAGCCTTAAAAACCCGAATTTTGGTTGAATTTTTATCATTTTTAAAGAGGCATACTTTAAAAACCTGATGTGATAAAAAGATTGAATGCGAGATTCGAATTCAGGACATCTAAATCCTTTTGTTAGTGCTAATTTTGGCAAAGAAATCAAGAAAATAGTTTCGTCAAAGCCCAGCCCTAATATTTCCTTGGCAATTCCGAGCCATTCGACCAGAATTATTGGAACGGCAACCCAGTTTTTACACGTTTTTATCTTCACTTCCAAAGAGATCTAAGAGGTCTATGGATTAAGTGGCATTATCATTGCTAACCTTATGAATGAGCATCACTTATATCGCTTAGACTGATTGCCTGGAAAATAATATTCATAGTCAATTATATTGTTTTGTTCTTGGTAACGAATAAATAATGCATCATCTATAATCTATGTATATTCTTTTTCCTTGTAAACATATTAATTGTTTTCTTTGTAAAATAAAACGTTTAATAATAAATTTGCATAGAATTATAGCCCGCAAAATATATACTATAAAAAGTTATAATAAAATTATTCAGTAGTAAATGTTATTCTACAGAAATAACGTAACATAGAAAGTTGTAACATGGAAATTCGTACACAGTATTTATATGTATGTATATTGAAATGATTCAAACAAGTTGAGTAATTCATTATTATTAAGCTTTTAATAATACGAGTAGATACTGTACACTTACGTATATCAAGTTTCGAGTTAATGAAATTGTTGTTCGATGAATTAAGAATTCGGTTTTTCACCAATTCTGCTACATATAAAGTTCTGACTGACTATTACTATAACGATAAATATACATATGTACATATGTATGTGTATACTCGTAGATGTTTTTGAAAAATTCATATTTTCAATAATTATAGTACAACACAATCGCAATAAGGAAGTTATTTTATTTTGATAAGTAATATAAATGCACATAAATATAGTAGTATATACTACGTTATTTATTATCTGATGTTAGATCAATATAAAATTTCTATAAAAAAAATTGTACATATAGATATGTACATTGTACATAAGCAAATGAGTACATTTCCACTTTTAAAAATATATTTTTGATAAACAATAAGATAATTTTTAATAGAAGAATAGAATAGAAGGTACAATTTGAAAATTTTTGCTTGCGACATAAAGGGTGTCCGGTAAAGAATGGTCCAAACTTAATATGATGATCATGATCTGAGTATCTGTTGTTATAGTGAAATTTTGAAAAATGCCTACTTTTATTCCAGTTTTTACAACCCTGCCACGAACTATTTTTTTTTAGTGGTTTTGGCATTTTAAAATAACAAAATTCCGGGAAAATTAATTTTTAGCTAGGTTAGGTTAGGTTAAAGTGGCTGTTGTTTGGGACATCCAACACGCTTAGACCAAAGTATGGTCCATTGTGATACCACATGGATCAGTTAATCGGCTTAACTCGTTGAACCAATTGGAGCTTCGAATAAAGCGTAGGAGACAAGTAATGTCTGAATTTTTTAGATCGCTGGTATCGTTAAAGTAGTAGTCTCCAAGGTGGATTCTACGTCTGTGTGATAAGGCAGGGCATGTGCACAGAAGATGAGAGATTGTCTCCTCTTCTTCTTCGTCCATGCAACTCCTACAAAAATCATTTGCAGGGGCTCCAAGTCGAATAGCATGCCTTCCTATTAAGCAGTGCCCAGTCAGGACACCTATAACGTAGCTAATGTGCAATCTACTCAGAGAGATTAATTGTTTTGAGCGCCTGGCGCTAAGAATAGGCCAAATTAGTTTTGTTGCGAAACAGGTGGTGGTGTTATTCCACCTGAGGTTTGTTTTCTCTATGGTATCTTGCTTTAGCATAAGTTTACATGTAGCTAGAGGGATATCTATGTTAGCATTATGAGCCAGCAGAGGTAAAGTTGTTCCGCTTTTTGCAAGTTCGTCAGCTTTGCAATTTCCTGGAATGTCTCTATGGCCCGGCACCCAGAGAAGGTGAATGTTGAACTGTGTAGCCATCTCCGTAAGAGATGATCGACAATTTAGGGCTGTTAATGAGTTTGTGGAGACAGAGTCTAGGGACTTTAACGCGGCTTGGCTATCCGAGAAGATGCGTATATCATTAGTTGATATAACGTTTTCTCTAAGCCAGGATAGGACTTCTTTTATAGCCAGGATTTCAGCTTGGAACACGCTACAATGATCGGGTAGACGAAAGGAGAGACTTAAGTTTAGTCTATCGAGTATACGCCTCCACCAACCCCATCCTCCGTTTTTTATCCGTCTGTATAGAAGTTTATAGGACCATCGTTCAAAAATGATGTATTCTCCCAAGAAGACCTGGGAGGTATAGTCACTTTGAAGCTATAGTTATTAAACTGAGGATGGGGTATGGTGTAGTCAATATTACTGTTTATAGTTCTGAACGAGTTCAAAATAGTGGTGTGGCCAATTCCATTATTGATCCACAGAGAGGCGGCTTGAAGCCGTATGGCAGTGTTAGCGGCTGTTTGCTTGCTGAAAATGTCCAGCGGTGTTAGATGGAACAGAACATCTAGTGAGGCGGAGGGGGTGCAGCGAAGTGCTGCTCCCATACACAGGCAGGCTGTTCGTTGGACTTTGCTGAGTTTATCGCGATTTGTCGCTGTATCTAGCGCCGTCCACCATACCGCTACTCCATAAGTAAGGATCGGTCTTATGACCGAGATGTATAGCCAGTGTGTAATGCGGGGCTGTAGGCCCCATTTATTACCAATGGCCTTTTTACAGGAGAACAGGGCTACTGTGGCCTTGTTTATTCTCTCTTGAATATTAGGTTTCCAACTTAATTTCTTATCTAAAATGAGACCCAAGTATTTTGCTTGTTCAGAGAATTTAAGTGGTACACCGTTTATGAGGGGAGGGTCAATGTGTGGGACTTTGTATTTCCTTGTGAAGAGGACAAGGTCGGTTTTTTGTGGGTTAACGCCTAGTCCACACCGATTTGCCCATCTGGTGAGCTTATTTAAAGCGTTTTGTAAGAGGTCTTTTAGTATATTGGGATGTTTACCCGTTACCGCAATAGCAAGATCGTCCGCATAGGCAAACACTCTGTATCCCTCTCTTTCTAGAGTAATTAGTAATTCATTTATTACTAAGTTCCAGAGGAGAGGGGATAGGACACCACCTTGTGGCGTACCTCTACTGACACCCCTTTGTGTAGTAAAATCGCCCAGTTTTGAATTGATAATCCTGCTTATCAGCATCTGATTAATCAATTCGCTGATCGACTTATCTACCTTCAGAGATGTCAATACACGTGCAATTGCAGATGTGTCGACATTGTTAAATGCACCTTCTATATCTAAGAAGGCAACTAAGGTGTACTCTTTATGATGGAGGGAATATTCGATTGTACGTACTATACTGTGTAGAGCCGTTTCAACTGATTTCCCTTTGTTGTAGGCGTGTTGAGCCTTTGAAAGGAGGGACTTAACAATATTTGCCCTTAAGTGGATATCGATCAAACGTTCAAAAGTTGTGAGAAGGAATGATGATAAGCTGATATGTCTTAGGTCTTTAGGGTTAACGTGGCTGGATTTTCCGGCTTTTGGAATAAAAACAACTATAACTTGTCTCCAAGACATCGGGATGTATGCCAATTTAAGGCATCCCTTGAAGATGTTTTCTAGGATGGGTATTAGAAAACTTGCATTTTCTTGCAGTTCGGCTGGAATTACACCATCCGGACCAGCAGATTTATATGGCTTAAAGCTGTTAATAGCCCATTTGAGTTTTCCCTAGTGACTAGACCTTGTGGGGGTTGTAAAGTATTGCCACCATTATTAGGTGCAATGTTATTAATAATATTAGAGCTCCCAGGAAAGTGAACGTCTAGTAGCAAATTGAGCGATTCTTCGCTTGAATTGGTCCAAAGCAGAGGCGTTTTTCAAGCAGCTTGGCATGATTGGATTTTTGGAGAGGATTTTGCGCAGCCTGGATGCTTCGGAGCAATCTTCCACGTTGCTACAGAAGTTTCTCCAAGGCGATCGTTTGGTTTTCCTCAGTTCTTTTTTATATATCTTCAGTGATTCTTTATATGAATCCCAGTCAGGCATGTCTCTAGAAGCTTTCGCTCTGTTAAAGAGTTTTCTGCATTCTTTTCGAAGTGGATCCAGCCCTGAGTTCCACCAGTGTGGCTTCTTTTTACCTCTTACTTGTATAAGAGGGCATGCAATATCTAGAGCTTTGTTTAGGGCTAATGTTAGATTATTGACTTTGTCGTCAAGATCTTCAATGTTGGAGGGAGTATTAAAAAGTTCAAATTTTTTTTAAACTATTTAACGTTCTCTTGTATTTTGGCCAATTTGTTCTTTTCAGATTTCGAAAGATCGGTTGGCAAGGTGGTTCATTTATAAAGTCAAACTGGATGTATCTATGATCAGAAAAGGAGTGATCTTTAGATACTTTCCAGTTCAAAATATTATTATAAATGAAGTCGGAGACAAGAGTTATATCTAAAACTTCTTGTCGATTTTTAGTAATAAAGGTTGGCTCTTTGCCAACGTTACTTATGAGTAGGTTAGTGCTTAGAATATAGTCGAAAAGAGACTCACCCCTGTCGTTTATATCTGTGCTACCCCACACTGTATGGTGGGCGTTAGCGTCACTTCCGATGATGAGGCCGATGTTGAGCCTTTGCGCTTCAGCAATTAATCTTTCCAGAGTATCACCCGGGAGAGGGCCAAGATGGTCGTGGCCAAGATACGCCGACGCCAGCCAGAACGTTCCTCTGGCTGTTTCCAGACTTGCGGCGGTGATATCTCGATCGCTGAAATTAGGGAGTAAATATACATTTAGGCTGCGTTTTACTAATATGCAAGATCTGGGTTCATCCTCACCTGATGCATACAGCACGCAGTATCTGGGAGTCCTGATTCCTCGAACAATGGATTTAACAATCCAGGGTTCTTGAATCAGGACAATATCTTCATCGCTGCTGGATAGGCGAAGAAGAAGGGAGGCCGAAGCCTTTATGGAGTGTTGGAGGTTAATCTGGAGTAACCGCAGCATTTCGAAACCTTCCAGTTGTGAGTAGGAAGGGTTGGATTAGATTTTTAGCTAACCAAATTTAATTTCCATTAAGTGCACACGATTGAAAGATCTTCCAATAGCATCCAATTAGATGACAAATTCCAATTTTACATAATTTTTGGATAGCTGGTCAATCAGACCAGAACAGCCTTATGTCATCGTCTGAACCTGCCCAATAATTTAGCAGGCAATAACGACTATCCTAGCAGCAATTTTGTTGGAGACCAGTAAAGGGGAAGATGAGTTGTCACAGAAAAAGATGTGGATTTGATTGATTGAAGAACTTTGTTTGTGTCTTAAAACAGCATCAGTCCTGAAAATTCCCAACAGATCAAAACATTGTCGTCGGGTTTTTTCCGCATTTTGTCAAGGTTAAAATCGAAAGTTGTGCGGAGGTTTCATCATTTGGCCTTACATCCGTTCAATGGCATCGGTTATCGGTACAATTTGTCGCATTGAATTTTGACATTTCTCGAAGTTTCAAGGTCCCTAGAGTTGAAATAAAAGATTTTTAGAGAAATGTCTGTGCGTACGTCTGTACGTTCGGGAAGTTGGTTTCTTCGTCCATAGCTCAAGAACCAGTACAGATATCGACTTTAAATAAATGTTGTTATACAGATAATCATGCAGAAATATGTAGAAAGGACTCTCAAAAAAATTGAGTGGGTGGTTTTTTTACCTAATAATTTAAAAAAAAGGTGAAAATTTTGTTTAACCCTAAATATCTCACGAACCAATAACGCTAGAGACTTCAATTAAATTTTATATCATTTATTGTAACGTGATACCAAACAAATATATTTTTGGAAAAAAATTCAGTTAACGGTTTTTGTTTATAAATTTTAAAAAAATATTTGTCACCTCAAAAATTTCACGAACAAAAAATTATTTTATCTTCAACACATCTTTGTGCAACGAAGAATAACGTTTTTAATATCTGGTAAATTTTTTAGAAAAATCGAATTGACAGTTTTTTTTTTATAAAAAATAAAACCCTAAAAAAACATTATACTCAAAAAATTTGATATATTGGCTTTAAACTTATTTTTTCTTATAAAAAATATTTTTTTTCAACATTTATTAAAATTTTGAGAAAAATCGAATTGATAATTTTTTTTTACAAAATAAGACCTAAAAAAATTTAATAGAAGTTGGTAATTATTGATTTTCGACTCAAATATCTTTTCAAAACTTTGAGGTATTGGCTTTAAACTTATTTTATCTTTAAAAAAATATTGTTTTCAACATTCAGTAAAATTTTGAGAAAAATTGATATGAAAGTTTTCTTACAAAAAATAAAAATCTAAAAAAAAATAATAAAAGTTGGTAAAAATTGAGGCTTAAGTAATTTTTGGAAAATTTGAGATTATGGCTTCAATTTAATTTTATTTCATAAGAAAAATTGTTTTCAACATTCGGTTAAATTTTTAGAAAAATGGAATTGATAGTTTTTTTTTACAAAAAATAAAAACCTAAAAAAAAACAATACTAAAACTTGGTAAAAATTTACTTTCGACTCAAATATCTCGTCAAAATTTAGAAACATTGGCTTCTAACTATTTTTATCTCACATGTTGGTTTTGACATTGAGTAAATTTTTTATA
This sequence comes from Eupeodes latifasciatus, assembly GCA_920104205.1. Classification (NCBI taxonomy): domain Eukaryota; kingdom Metazoa; phylum Arthropoda; class Insecta; order Diptera; family Syrphidae; genus Eupeodes; species Eupeodes latifasciatus. The sequence goes on from OV049924.1 coordinate 183,631,720, forward strand.
AAAATCCAATAGTCAGTTTTTTCATAAAAAAATAAAATATACAAAAAATAGTACGCAAATTTGGTAAAAATTGATGTTCGGTTCTCGATATCTCGTGAACAATAGAAGATACTGACTTCAAATTAATTTCAATCATCCAATTTGTATTGTTTACATAACAAAAAAAACTTTTAAGAAATGCTACTAAAATTGGTAGGAATTGGTTTTCGATCCCAGCCTCTTTTTTTATATTTTCGTAGTTTGTAAATAATTGAAAATCCTGTAAACTTTTGTTGTTGTTTCCTGCTTAAAAACTTTCTCCCAATTTTGGATTTGCTGGGAATTTTTCTCTCACTTTTGACATATAAAATTAGGTATTTACACGGTTAATAGAAAATTGGTTAACAATTTTTGAGAAAATCTGCCAATATAGGAAGATCTTTCAATCGTGTACACTTAGCTTAAGCGATTTAAATCAAACTTGTCTTTGCATTTCAGTCTTTGAAGTAGTACGCTGACAAATCATAAATATGACTTGTTGTTGTTTTTTTATTTCAAAAATGTTCTTTGTTTTTAAACTATTTAAGTAATATTCGAAAAAATCAATAAATTTGGTGGCGCAACAGTCCGTTTAAAACTAGGGCCTATAGTGACTTACAACTCTCAACACTTCCTGTATGCGAGTACTGGTTGTGAGGGATAGAGGGGACCTATAGTTTTAAGCCGAATCCGAATGGTTTATTTGTGAAAGCACTTTTTATGACAAAAATTATTCTTGGATGATTTGTCAATTCCTCGCAAGAGGCAGTGCCCGTGAAAAAAAAACTTGGCACATGCAAGGATTGAACCCAAGACTTCTGACACGACAGTCCTACGCACAAACCATCATAAGAGGATGGTTTGGCCTGCTTCCTCTTCAACCTGGCGTTGAAGAAAGCAATCAGTGACTCTTGCACGTCAACAAGAGGGACCATTGCCACCAGGTCCAGCTAGATACTGACTTACGCAGAAGACATCGACATCATCGGGAGAACCGAACAAGCTGTACACGATTCCTTCACCCAGATCGAAATGGTGGCGTCGTCGACTACAAGTAGAACGAATATTCCAGGTAGCGGAGCATGAATTTGAAGTAGTGAAATTCTTCAAATGCCTTGGGTTAACTGTAGCAGCCGATAACAACATAGAAGAAATACTCGACCGGTTGCTCAAAGCCAACGGAGCTTTTTAAATCCATAATTCTTACCATAACTTCTAAGCTGCTGCTGTACAGGACGATAGTTCTGCCAGTTATCACATATGGTTCCGAGACCTAGGTGCTTAGTAAAAGGCACTCTGATCTGACCTCTTAGACGAGTTCGAGAAGAAGGCAATGCGAGAGCGTGACAGAATATGCTTGCCCTGGAGAAATGGCGTAGACCAGGACGCCCGAAGCCTTTGGGTGCGCAACTGGATGGCGTGCGTGCGTCGGCTCGAAATCGGGATAAATGGAAAGACTTTGTATGAGGCTAAAACAGGATCCCGGTTGTTGACCCGATGATGATGAATTTTTTAACTTTCCATAAGAAGTTATTGCAATGGGTCCGATTTGTCGAATTGAAAATTTTAACATTTCTCGACGTTTCAAGGTCCCTAGAGTCGAAATAAAAGATTTGTAGAAAGATGTCTGTGCGTGCGTGTGTACGTAAGTCCGTACGTCCGTACGTTCGCGACGTTTTTTTCGTCGTCCATAACTCAAGAACCAGAAGAGATATTGACTTCAAATAAATTTTGTTATACAGATAATAAGGCAGAAAGATGCAGAAAGGGCTCTCAAGAAAATTACGTGGGTGGTTTTTTTACCATACCATAGTTCAAAAAAAGCTGAAAATTTTGGTTAAACCTAAATATCTCATGAACTAATGACGGTAGAGACTTGAATTAAATTTTATATTATATATTGTGACGTGATACAATACAAGTATATTTTTGGAAAAAAATCCAATTAACTGTTTTTTTTATAAATCAAAAAAACTGAAAAAAAAATTGTTTTTGACATCTGATAAAATTTTGAGCAAAATCTAATTGACAGTTTTTTTATGAAAAAAAAAACCTAAAAAAAACATTACTCAAAGTTGGTAAAAATTGATTTTCGACTTCAAAATCTTTTCGAAAATTTAAGATTATGGCTTCCAACTAATTTTATCTTATAAGAAATATTATTTTCAACATTCTGTAAAATGTTAAGAAAAATCGAATTGACAGTTTTTTACAAAAAATAAAAACCTAAAAAAAAATATTAATAAAAGTTGGTAAAAATTGAATTTCGACTCAAATATCTTTTCAAAAACTTGATATTAAGGCTTCAAACTTATTTTATCTTATAAGAAATATTGTTTTTAACATTCTGAAAAATGTTGAGAAAAATCGAATTGACAGTTTTTTTACAAAAAATAAAAACCTAAAAAAAAATAATAAAAGTTGGTAAAAATTGATTTTCGACTCAAATATCTTTTCAAAACTTTGACATATTGGCTTTAAACTACATTTATCATTCAAAAAATATTGTTGTCAACATTTAGTAAAATTTTGAAAAAATCGAATGGACAGTTTTTTTACAAAAAATTAAAAACCGAAAAAAAAATTTAACAAAAGTTGGTAAAAATTGATTTTCGACTCAAATATCTTTTCAAAAATTTGAGATAATGGCTTCTAAATAGTTTTAAGTTATAAGAAATATTTTTTTCAACATTAGGAAAAATTTTGAGAAAAATCGAATTAATTTTTTTTACAAAAATTAAAAACCTAAAAAAAATGTATAAAAGGTGGTAAAAATTGATTTTCGACTTAAATATCTTTTGAAAACTTTGAGATATTGGCTTTAATCCTTCAAAAAATATTGTTGTCAACATTCAGTAAAATTTTGAGAAAAATAGAATTGACAGTTTTTCTTACAAACAATAAAAACCTAAACAAAAATTATAAAAGTTGGTAAAAATTGATTTTCGATTCGAATATCTTTTTAAAAATTTGAGATAATGGCTTCTAACTAATTTTATCTTATGAGAAATATTGTTTTCAACATTAGGACAAATTTTGAGAAAAATCGAATTGACAGTTTTTTTACAAAAAATAAAACCTAAAAAAAAAAAAATACTAAAACTTGGTAAAAATTTACTTTCGACTCAAATAGCTTTTCAAAAATTAAAAATATTGGCTTCAAACTTATTTTATTTCACAGAAAATATTGTTTTCGATATTCAGTAATTTTTTATAAAAATCCAACAGTCCGTTTTTTTCATAAAAAATAAAATCTACAAAAAATAGTATAGACAAACTTTTAAGCAAGACAAATCGACAAACGGCATGGGAAGTTATCAGTGTGGGTCGCATCCCAGCCTCTTTTTTGAATTTGCGTTGAAATTCCCTTATGGATATATTTTTTATTAGAGGATAAGAACTACGAGAAGTGAGGTAGGAAATATGATTATGCAAAAGCTTATTTGTGATGTTAAGTGCGTTAAGGTGGTATCTTTCTCATTATTTTAGTTTGATTTAGTTAAAAAAAATAGCCGTATGTTAAAGGTATGCATAGTTTTAAATCTAAAATTGGATATACAGTCAAGATGAGTATTTATGTACATAAGAATAGAAACGAAAACACAGACAGGCTTCCATCCAAATTAGGTCTTTCTTACCCTTTTTAAGTAATTTTCCTTTTAGCATCACATCACAATCATAATCATGATGGTTGATATACAAAGAAGTCAACATGCATCAACTATGCAACAAAAAAATAAACAATGAACCTAGCATGAAAACGACAGCATCATGGTGGTACGAAATTCAAAAATTCATCCCCAAGTTGTTGGGTGCCGTTGTTCACTTTATCGTCAGCATCAATTTTGTCGCATGTCAGAGCTTTACCAGTATTTACCGTTGTCAACGTATAATCAAAGCCGAAATGTGGTAAATCATGATTGAAAAATGTTGATGTACATAACACATTGTTGGCTTCAAAAAGCAGCTATGTTTCAAAAAGGGCTACTTTTTTGTTGAAGGTGCTCAAAGATTCTTCGGATTTAAATTTTGATTCCGTATAAGAATTTAAAATTTATCATATGCAATTAACATAGTCTTAAAACTTGACATAAAATAAAATTATGTGAATATTATTAATAACAGGTGCTTTTTATAGATGTGTGGTTTTTAATCTGGCAGTACTTTTTTGTCAATTCAAGATGAAAAGACTTGCTCCTGAACAATTTTTACAAATCGATGAAATTTATTACGAAAAGTTCCCGCGACGCAACTAAACAATCAATTTTTGTTGTGGTAATGTAGATTCGCTTGTTTACGCAGTTAAGATCGGGACGATTGACGTCTTGGAAGAGAATATTCGGTGCGTTATTGCTTATATACGGCACTAATTGCGCAAAAAGTGCTTACAAATTTGGAATGTCGGCTGGAATTTATTAAAGTCAGCTGTGGCAGAATGTGGAAACATAATAAAAGAACCGCAGTTAATTCTAAGGATATGGAAGGACAACTTCTGCAGTCTGTATAACAGCGATGACGAGCCGTCTTCCCAACTTATATGAAGAAAAAAGTCCATATGTAAACTGATGGCTTAATCGCCGAGCTTTTTAAAGGAACTGGAGAGCATGACCATTTTATCTGTAAAGTATGGTCGGAAGAAAGAACGCCCGATGAATGCAACCAAACTTCTCCGTTTATGCAAGGCGATCATGGAGAATTCGCGCTGCTCCATAAAGGTTGGAAGCAACCTAACCAAACCTTTTGATGTAAAAAAAAAGCTTTAGACAAGGTTATGCGCTGTTATGTGATTGCTTTAACGTCGTTTTTGAAAGAATAGTGCAGAGCTCCCACGCCAACACTAGAGGCACTATCTTTCAAAAGTCAGTCCAATTACTTGCATGTGCTGATGACATTTACATAATCGGATGACATTGACAGCGTGATTTCAATGGTGCTTTTTTGAGTATTGAGGCAGAGGCAGCAAAAATGGACTTAGCGGTTAAAACAAAGTACATGCTACCATCAAGAAAGGGCCTACAACACAGATGTATCGGTCAAAATGTCACCATCGACAGGCGTGACTTTGAGGAAGTTAAGGACTTTGTCTAACTGGGCTCCGTTATGATAGCAGAAAACAACACCAGAACTGAGATGAAACGAAGAGTTACTTTTGCCAACCTCTGTTACTTTGGGCTAAGAAAGCGACACCATCCCCGACATTATCCCCGTACTGCTATATGGTGCAGAAGCTTGGACTATGACAAAAGCGGATGAAATCATCTTGGGACGTTTCGAAAGAAAAGTTCATTGTGTGATCTACGGTTCCTTATGCTTATATAGAAAGTGAGTGGAGGAGAAGATCGAACGACGAATTGTACGAGCTGTACGGCGACGCAGACTTTGCCAAACAAAAAAAGTCCAACGTCTGAGATGCCTAGGTCACGTAAAGCTTATGGAAACCAATGTTTAGCCCCGAAATGTCTTCGAACCCTCTCTTCCTTGAGAGGGTTTTGCCACAAACAAATTTTTTCAACAAAAATTAGTTGGTTTGATGTCCAACGCAATTTTTTAAATTCAAACAGTAGTGCCAAATACCATTAAAATGTCAAATCCCGTACCTCTACGTCAAGTAGCTTAAATTTTATTTATCTTAAAAAACCTTCCTACCCCAAGACCTACAAATGTCCAGAAACAAAAAATGATGTACCATTTTGTCATAAAGTTAACCAACGGATAGGTATTTACATTTTTTTAGAATTTCAATCATTTGGGCGAGCCTAGTTAAATTTTAAATTCAAACTCAAAATAGAAAGTGAAAAATGAAATCATCCTTTTCAAACTAGCGGCTCTTCAACATAATGACTTTATTACATCCCCTTAACATCTTTCGCGCACATAGTATTTTATTTTTGTATATAGACCTGAAGCATGTCCTTTGGAATGTCCTGTCTGAACGAAAAATTGATAAATGAATTTCCAATGATTAATAGCGGTTTCATATTGAGTTGAGTTTATTTTGCTATCTGATTTTTTATTGGTTATTTCAACAACTGACAATTATTATAACTATTGGTTGCTCTGTATATAAAATACAGTACCCTTAAAGTGGAAGGGAGTATTTGGGTGATTTTTAGATTGTGTTGAAGGGCAGTTTTGTTTTATTGTTTATACTTGTCTAGTTGATTAGGTGTCTGAGGGTTTGGTGTTGACGTTTGGTGTCATTAATAATAATTCATACACCCATGGATTTATTTAGAAAAGAGATTTATATCCTCTTTCAATTCAAAATGTTATTTTTTGTTGTCGAATTTAAGTCTTATGACAAGAAAAAGGTAGAACCTAGTAATTAACAATTTAATATACTCGTTTCCATTTCCAAATGGACTGTGGACTAACATAGAAAAGATTAAAATCTTTGTTCAAATCTCGAGCTGGGAACAACTGTGTCAACTCTTGATTTTTCGACAAGTTGAAGATTAGTGAACAATATTACTCTTAGAATATATTCTGTAATACTTGATGCCTCTTTAGAATGCAGATGGCAAATTGACAGTATAGTTTATGAATATTACAACACCAACTTGATTGTGCTATGCCACAACGATGTAATTACACATGTTTCAGGGGTACCAACCGATGATCAGAATTCAGAACCTTTTATTTGTGCGTTCATTTTAATTGAAGAACTTTGTAACCGTCACTGAGCACAAACGAGTTGTTGTAATATTCACATGCTTATTCAACAGTTTATTCTTAGTATTCTAACGGGTTATCCATTTTGAGGTTTCAAAAGTATGGGACTGGAATTCGATATCCAGTGTTGCCAGAAAATATTTACTGAAATCGGGAGATTTCCACATTAGAAATCGGTGTAAATCGGGGTAATTTGTTTAACCCTACAACTCATGACAAAGATAAGCTTTCTGTCAATTTTTTCTGAATGTTATTTTTTTAGAATGTGTTTTTCATTAACTATAAAAATAAATTCAGATTTCCTATTACAAAAAATAAAAAAACTTTTTGTTTCATTTGTATCATGACTTATTTTATTTCATTTAAATTAATTATAATAATTAATATTGCTTGGTTACATTAAAATTAAATATTTTTATTTCGGAAGTACTGAATACGTTATTTAATAAGTAAGAATTGATATTTTTTTTTGTTTTATTATGCTTTTTAATTAAAATTCATATTCTTTGAACACAAAACGTAAAACTTAATAATAAATAATAAATATTTCCCTTGTTATATTAAATTTACAGTCTTTTATGGGGCATTGACTTACAAGAAACTTAATTATTTAGTGCTTATAGCACCTAGCTAGCTTAGAAATATGTAAGCTAACAAATACTCCAAGGATTCAAGTTTCTTATAAACCAACGGCTTAGGTACATAAGTATCTTAATTTGTATTATTTTTAAATATATTTATTTTTCTTGAATTTTTTTAACAAATCATCAGACACTTTTAAGTTTAAACAATTGCAATCTTTGAACTTCAGGTAATCCTTAGAAAGTAATATTTCTTGTAAAGTATCAACATCTAGCCTAGTTCTTATTTTCGTCTTATTCAAATTTATTTGCGAAAAAGTTCTCTCCGCGTTAGCGAATGAATTCAGTAACGATAATACCGATGAAATAAATCGAGCCATCAATGGAAAAGCTAAAGTTTGATTGCACTTTTTGATTGAGCACACAATCTTCCAAAATATTTCTATTTTAGTATTTTCAATTCCCTCAGATAATAAATTTTTAAAATCAAGATTTCGTATTTACCTATATTCCAAATCAATTCTCTGGAAATCTTTGGAAGGAATAATATTATCAAACAAGTTAAAAAGATTACTTAATGAATCAATTTGTTTATTTACGGTCTTTTTAGGTTCCTATAAGGTCAAAGCTTTAAAAAATTTATTTTTAAAATCAAATATTTTGAATATTTTTTCGCATAGTTCGACGAAGAAACTTATACAGTTATTTTTAAATCGTTCGACTTCACAACTTGCAATACGATTTTTTTCCAATTGTAAATTAACGTCGCTGCCGAGATATAAATTATCATTACTTATTATATTGTATGGACATTTGAAATTAATATTTTCAATAGCCGTTGCCCTTAGATAAGCCGGCTTAATGAAACAATCTAAAATTGCTAGTACCAAAGTTTTAATTTCACTGTATAGCTTGTGAATCTGTGCTCTTCGCTTTGAAAAAGTCGGTTTAATTTATTAACTTGAGGAAGAGCAAAGCTTAAGAATTTTAGATACAATTCATTTAAAGGATCTTGTAGATACGTTAAAATTACTTTACCACTTTCGAGATTATCTATATTCGCTTCAAAGGCGAAGTATATCTAAGGGGTTCATACAATTCTAATATTCTGGAAACAACGCATTCCAATGATAACCAACGAGTCTGCGACGGATGGAAAAGTTTATATGGCTTGTATTCCAATAATTTTAAAATATTGTAATATTCGGCTTGGTCCGACAATTAAAACTTATTCGCACTTGTAAATAAAACACGATTTTTACTTTATTTAAATTGTTCCACTTATTTATTGAACACTCAATTATTACGTTTCAAACACAGTCTTTACTTTTAATTATTACTTTTTATACACTGTCTTTACTTATCGCAGTTTACAACCAATAATAATCCGCTTCGCTTCCGAGTGCCTATTTATATACCTCAAATCGGTTCGAGAATCTACGAGGTTGTTCTCGATGCTTAACGAAGCTAGTTCTCCTCTTAATCCCTAGATGTTGCCCCTTTCGAGGTTCTTGTATGCGCTGAATGAATTGAGTTCCCTTCTTAGCCACTAGATGTTTCTCGATGTTTAAAGAAGTTCCTATTAATCCGATATTAAAAGAGGTAAAGAGTGTATACACATTACAATATCTTGATATTTTGCCATCCTTTTTAGACTATTTTGAATATAGTTGTAAATATCCCGACACATTGTTTCAACAATTGGAGGAATTTTTAAGCAGGCGTAAGATGCACAGAGGGCAAATGAATGGCAGACACATTTAAAAACTACTAGATATGGGCAGTCACCCTTTAGCAAAGAAGCAACCGAATTTTTACTGCTTTTATTTGCTCCATCCGCCGCAAACCCAATTAATTGTTTTTTTTATAATCAATATTCTTTTCAATAAAGTTGGTTATAATTGTCGAATGCAATGTTTTTGCATCTTAAAATCTTAATCTTAAAATTAATAATTACATATTCTTACCACCGTGCTTAAGATTTTTGTTGCTGGTAAGTCAGTTGATAATTAATAAATTAATTAAAAAGTACTCAAATTTTTAGTACAATTATAAATTATGTAAATTTCGGAGATGAAAATACATTAAAATACTTTTTTATATAAAACATCGAAAATCGGGGAAAAATGTCATAATTAGATCAAAAATCGGTGTATCGTAAATAGGTCTAAAAATCGGGAGAATTACGATAAATCGGTGTTTCTGGCAACACTGTCGATATCTGTCAAACTAAGTTTTAAAACCAATTTTTTTCAGTTGAAAGTCTGACATTAACGAAAATGAATCGCTTAACTCACAACGCATACAAATTGTTAAAATCTATTCTGCCACAGCCACATATCGCAAGCAATTGGAAAAATTGTGAAAAAAATGGGGAGACTTGATTGGTTACATACATTGTAAGGCCTGTGCGTGTACATCATCGTTTTGCTCTAAGTTAAATTGTTGCCGAAGATTCCGCGTCGTTCTTAGGAATTAGGACTGTCTTACGGCACATTATGACGTATTTTGCATTTGGATCTACACCTACATCCATATAAAGTCCAGCTCACACAACAACTGAAGCCAGCTGACCATTCACAACGTCGTCGGTCGTAGCTTGATTAACAGGCGGTGGACGGCGATTTTTCTAACAAAATTTTCTTCAGCGACAAAGCACATTTTTCACTCGGTGGGTATGTTAACAAACAAAATTGTCGTATTTGGGGTTCTGAGAGTCCTCTTTGCGCTCTTTGGTCCGGAGGTGTGATTGGACCATACTTCTTCGAAAACGACGATGGAAAGACCGTCACCGTCAATTCGGCGCGATATGGTCATATGACAACCAACTTTTTTTGCCTGCTATTGAAGAATACGACTTGGAGATAATGTGGTTTCAACAAGAAGGTGCCACATGTCACATGCGACACTGCTCGATTGAATATGGCTTTATTACAAGATACATTTCCTGGCCGCGTAATTTCTCGTCGTGGCAATATCAACTGGAAACCAAGATCATGCGATTTGACACCGTTGGACTTTTTTATGTGGGGTTACGCGAAAGACCGTGTTTATGCAGATGAACCTTGAACTCTTGAGCACTTAAAAAATTTGTCAAGTGATGGCTGAAATACCGCCTAATATGTGTCCAAAAGTGCTTGAAAGAATCGATGCTTGAAACAATTCGCGTGTTGGTCATTTAAATGATGTAATGTTTCACACATAATGTCAATATTTAAACTTTATAATACAAAAGAAAAAATAAATATCATGAAAATCGTTTTAAGGTGTATCCACAATGTGGCGTTAGAAGGTGAAGTAAAAAAACTACACGAGCTAATGTAGCCACTCTGGCCATGATAGTAAATACTATAGATTTTATTATGTAAAGATGTCGTATCAAATTTGGATCGATCAAATCTGTGTAAAGCATAGCTTTTTGACTTTTTTGAAATACTAATTGGGCACATCATAATACACCTGAAAGTAAGAATAACCACTTTAAAAGTTAAGTAAACTTATAATTTGATAAATTTTCGTGGCTTTAACATAAATTGGTCAAACTAGGAACTACAAACTCAAACTACAAACTACAAACTACAAACTACAAACTACAAACTACAAACTACAACTTGTTTGTGCAAACTATAACATTCGAATTAACGAATTCATTCGAATATATAATTTTTCAAACTTTCGACTATTCGACTTTTCAAACTTTCAACCTTTCAACTATTCGACTATTCAACTTTCGAGTTTTTAACCATTCGACTTTTCAACCATTCAATTTTTCAAGCTTTCAACTATTCCACTTTTCAACCATTCAACTTTTCAAACTTTCGACTTTTCAACCATTCGACTTTTCAAACTTTCAACCATTCAACTTTTCAAACTTTCAACCATTCAAACTTCCGACTTTTCAACCATTCAATTTTTCAAGCTTTCAACTATTCGACTTTTCAACCATTCAACTTTTCAAACTTTCGACTTTTCAACCATTCGACTTTTCAAATTTTCGAACTTTTTGAAAGCCAAAAGTTTGAAAAGTTGAATAGTTGAAAGTTTGAAAAGTCGAAAATTTGAAAAGTTGAAAGGTTGAAATATTGAAAAGTAGAATAGTTGAGAGTTTAAAAAGTCGAATGGTTAAAAAGTCGATCAGGGGAACATCGTAGTAGAACCGCAGTCTATGTTGAGAATATGGAAAGACCACTTCTCCAAATTATATAACGGCGATGACGAACCGAATCCCGCTGTAAGGGAGGTAGAACCACTCAACTTAGGCGACGCAGATCAACAATTCCGCCTACCCGACCTAGACGAAGTGAAGATAGCTATATCTAAACTGAAGTCAAACAAAGCTGCTGGAGCTGACGGCATAGCTGCCGAACTATTTAAAGCAGCAGGCGATGACTTGGTAGGGAGCATGCACCAACTCATCTGCAAAATATGGTCGGAAGAAAGCATGCCCGATGAGTGGAATCTCAGCATAGTTTGTCCGATACATAAAAAAGGAGACCCTTTAAATTGCGCCAACTACAGAGGGATCAGTCTCCTTAACATTGCATATAAGATCCTTTCTGCCGTACTATGTGAACGTCTGAAGCCGTTCGTCAACAACCTGATAGGTCCTTATCAGTGTGGCTTCAGACCAGGAAAGTCCACTATCGACCAAATATTCACATTACGGCAGATCTTGGAAAAAACCCAGGAGCTTCAAATCGATACCCACCATCTCTTTATCGATTTTAAAGCCGCGTATGACAGCATCCATAGGGAAGAGCTCTACAGAGCAATGTCTAGTTTTGGCATCCCTGTCAAACTTATCCGTTTGTGCAGAATGACGATGGAGAATGCACGCTGCTCCATCAAGGTCGGAAAAGATCTCACCGATGCATTTGATGTCAAAAAAGGTTTTAGACAAGGCGATGCACTGTCATGCGACTTCTTCAACATCGTTCTGGAAAGAATTGTGCAAAACTCAACCGTCAACACTAGAGGCACAATCTTCCAAAGGTCCATCCAATTACTCGGATACGCAGATGATATTGACATAATTGGAAGATCAAAGCGTGATGTCAGTGGAGCGTTTTTGAGCATTGCGACGGAAGCGAAGAAGATGGGTTTAGTGGTCAATGAGGGCAAGACCAAGTATATGCTGTCATCAAAAAAGGACATTGAACAACGACGTCTTGGACAAAACGTCACCATGGACAGCTATAACTTCGAGGTAGTTAAGGACTTTGTCTACCTAGGCACCGCTATAAACACAGGCAACGACACCAGCGCTGAAATCAAACGAAGAATAACTCTTGCAAATCGCTGCTTCTTTGGACTTAGAAGGCAATTGAGAAGTAAAGTCCTCTCTCGAGCATCTAAAATCACCATCTATAAGACACTCATCATCCCGGTTCTCATTTATGGCGCTGAGGCCTGGACCCTGTCAAAGAAAGATGAGAACGTCTTAGGATGCTTCGAGAGAAAAATTCTTCGGGTGATTTTTGGTCCCGTACGTATAGATGGAGAATGGAGGAGAAGATATAACGACGAACTGTACGGGCTGTACAGCGACACTGACCTAGTTAGCAGAATAAAAGTCCAACGGCTTAGATGGCTGGGTCATGTAGAGCGAATGGACATCAACGCTCCAGCCCGGAAGGTCTTCGAATCCAATCCCGAGGGACGGCGCAGTAGAGGAAGACCGCGACTCAGGTGGCGCACTCAGGTGGGTGAGGACCTCAACCAACTTGGCGTGCGAAACTGGAGACAGCTAGCTAGGGACCGAGCTGGCTGGAGACGCATGTTGGTTGAGGCCCAGGTCCGCCCCGGACTGTAGCGCCACCTTAAGTAAGTAAGTAGGTTAAAAAGTCGAAAGCTGAATAGTTGAAAGTTTGAAAAATTATGTATTCGAATGGTTGAATTCGAAAAGTTAGTTTGCACAAACTGTAGTTTTTAGTTTGTAGTTCGTAGTTCGTAGTTTGTAGTTTGTACTTTTTAGTTTGTAGTTTGTAGTTCGTAGTTTGTAGTTTGTAGTTTTTGGTTTGTAGTTTGTAGTTTGCAGTTTGTAGTTTGAGCAATTCATTATATTGTAAATAATAATATAATTTATTATGTGTTATGATATGTCCAATTAGTAATTCAAAAAAGTCAAAAAGTTATGCTTTACACAGATTTGATCGATCCCAATTTGATATGACTTTTTTATATAATAAAATCTATTTTTTACTATCATCGCTAGAGTGGCTAGCTGATATTAGCTCGTGCAGTTTTCTCACTTCACTTTTTAATGCAACATTGTGGCGGCTATACAGCGAACGTAAAAAATAACTGACACTGACACGCCCTAAAGCGATCAGAGGTGATGTTCACAATCAAAAAAAAAAATCATTATCAATGTTAATAGTGTTATCCATTTTAAAATCGGTTTTAACAAATATTATTTTTGAATTTGAAATGGATAATACTTAAAATATATATGTAGGGTAAACTTAGAAAAGTCAAAATTTAAAAATAATATCAAATGGGATTCCGGATCGCAGATAGCTTCTAGATTGTCAAATAAAAACTGCATCAAAGTGACAGCTGATGTAATTTGTCTATTTTCGTTCTCTTTTGGTTTCAAAAGTAAAAAGCTCCATGGTGCAGACGGTACTCAAGGGTTAACGGTGAATAGTTTACAAAGATGAATATTTTATTTTATTATATAAATTAAACATCTAGAAACAAAGTAAATATACGAATTTAACAGTTAAATCATCTACAAGCATTTCAATTTGAATAAAAATAACAGTGTTGGGTTTTATCGTATAAGTTTTTTTTAACAGGAGATATCTACGTTCGTCCTTTTGTTGTAATCCAGTAGGTCTTTCTATAACATTCTATATGTACATACCTTTATATGAAAGGATATTTTCTAAAATCTGTACTACTTCCTGTGCATGTGTGCTTGGGAAAAAAGGCAAAAACCATGCAGGCCCAACACGTTTATTCTCACTCTTTATTCGTTCTTCACATAGTAGTTACAATAAAACAATTTGCCATTGTAAACGAACAAACTGTGGACCTGCACAAGTCCCATATGAAATATGTTCGAGAATTTGGATGAGATCCCAAAATTCACGGCCCAACACAAGGAATCAACAGCAGCTCATACTATCCTAGAATACTTACTCGGTGAGTCGGAGACAGAGACACAAAAAGGTCTATAGCAAGTAAACAAATAAGCAATTTATGCCCCTGAAAAAAAGGACTACGATACTGCATTGCCGGGCTTGGGCTTGGGCTCGGGTTCGTATTGGTCCGGTAGCTTCTGCTGCTACTGCCTCTGCCTGTAGACGTATATTTTGTCTTTGAACAAAATTTTAATCAAACAAAACGGAAAGAAATCGTCCTCTAAAGTTCGTTCTGTTACAACGGACCTGCCATAAAGTGCACGCCGCGCGCTCTGTCGGATCGGATCGACTACAAAAATATTGAGGTGATGGTGATGTGCACCACCAAAGACCGACCATCTCTATTTCAAAATGTGTAACCCTTTTGGTATAGGAAAAGGAATTCAGCTCCAATGCTTTCAAGGATATTTGGGAGTGCTTTTTTTTGGAGAATTGAAATTTTCGTTATGGTTTTTCTTCATTCTTTTTTATCTTTCGTTTTCGGTTCGTTGATTTCCTTTATGTAGGTATATATGGTGCTACAATATACCCCCACAATCCACATAAGGCTGGCTGGTATGCATAAGTTATTCAAGCAGGGAAAAGCAGCAATGCCTGTTTTTCTGTCCCAATCCTAATACCAACCCAAGCTCAATAATCCAAATAAGAAAGCGAGTATGTTTAGCATGGCACAAAAGGAGAAACAGTGGAAATGTAACGAAAATAATACATAATCGCATCACATTTTTGTCCCAGTGCGTATGGATGGCGTACGTAAATAGAGTTCCTATTCCTAACCCCATCACAATTTATGTGTTCGGATTCGGAGGGAAAAATAAAAGACCATTAAAAGAATATTATAATAATGACTGACAATCGAAGGGTTCATTGTGGTCTATGGACGATAAAACAGTACGGAAACACTTTATGACTTACCTTCAGTTGAGTGCATTGAAATTCAATAAAATCATTTGTTTGTTTGAATTTTTGAATGTTGGTTGCATTTCGAGCTTTTACATATAAATATGCTTATAGCAATATCTTTAACTAATATAAAAAGTTATAAATACATTTTTGCAGTTAAGGATAGTTTTCTAAGGTGCCTTGCACGTGAAACATGAATTTAACATCTATGCCACAATCACGCGTTCGGTCGGTCGTGCCGACTTTTGACATAAGGAATGGAAACAATGGAAACAAGCCTCATAAGAGTCCAAAGGTCCTCAAGCTTTGTGCTCGCTTTAGATCCTAAATATCGTTAGCTCGATCTCAACGCTGGAATTGATCTATTTTCTATTTTGTAGCGCTTTGACAGCTAACAACTGTATTGCCATTGTAATTACGTTACGTTTTGCAAATTCTTAGGTCATGCTTTATGACACATAATATCGTAAAATATCGTAAAGTCGGTAAGAAGCCTGTCAAAAGCCCGACCGACCTAACGCGTGGTTTTGGTTTTCCCAAAAAGAGTCACGAATTTTGACATTTAACCATTTGTGTTTGAGCGAATGGTGTGTAATTTGCAAACCTCAAACTGTCACCTAGTGGCGGTTACATTTTTTTTTTCATTTTGGTCTATAAAAGTAATTTATATAAATCTACATACATATATTTATCTAAACAATCTGAAAGACAAGTGAATGATTCGGTGATTTTTTCAGAAACTTAAAAGAAATGCTGGAGGAATGTTGATACGATATTTGTTGACCATTCGTTAGTATTTAAAATTTAAAGGCCTGGTCTAACAGAGCGCGTTCCGACGGGATGGTCCGAACGCGCCGCCGCCGCGCTGGCATCCTTGTTTTTAAACGTCAAACAGAACGCGGTCAGCTTTCGGCGTTCTGTTAACCCAGTGCTTAAAGTCAACACAACTATTATTTTCTTTGCTTTTACAATTTACTGCGTATCAAGGAAAAGAAGAAAATGGGTGCATGAAATAAATCGTAGGAGAGCATACTATGGTGAGTTCCATCGCCTCCACGAGAGACTGAATTTGTATGAAAATCGTTTTTACAAATATTTCCGAATGTCTCGAGATAAGACTGGTACTCGATGTCCGATGATGTGATATTTATTATGTAATGTTTTACTGCTAATCTGTTTCCAGGAACAGTAAGGCAGAGGGTTGTTATTTCCAATTTCCGAAGATGGGAAACATTCCTAGGCAAATTTTATTAACATAGCCTCCACAAAAGCTGAAACAGAGACTATTTTGCATTCACATGTGGAAAGTGCTCTTCTTGCCTATGAAATTAATATCGGCAATCTGCATTCAAACGTGATGGTAGTCGCGGTTCAATTTCTATTGCATCTCAGGATCTTGGTGAGGAGGAATCATTTTGCGAGGAGGTAGACCTATTACTTAATGTGGAATATACGGTGGTGATGGTGGCTTCCAAGAATTTGAGGCTGGGATCTGTGACGAGGAATCATTTTTCGACCACGTAGACTTACTTGGTCTAGGAACATTCGGCAACTCCATTTTCAAGTTTTGTGCCTTAAATAATTAAAGAACTTGAAATTATAATTGTATTAAGTTTCCACAAGAACTTATTGTAATCGGTCCAAATTATCGAATTGAAAATTTCTCGACATTTCAAGGTCCGTACGTTTGGGATACCATCATCTATAATTAAGAGTACTCCTAGTTACTCTACATCAAAACGTAGATATTTCTAATCTCAAGACACTAATAAAAACTTAAAACCAAACAAAAATTTTGAAGAATTTATTGGACTTCAAAATGGGTTTCAGAATTCGTAAGATAACACAAATTGAGACTTAGAACCGTTTCAGTTGTCCAAATGAAGCAAGTGGTTTTCATCTGGTGCCCTTACATTTATGTAATAAATACTTTGTCCGATAAACATTTTCCAGCATAAAGAGTGCGCCATACATTTGCATCATTCTAAATTGAAGGAAACTCGTCGAAAAAGTAATTACTCACCAATAAATTTGTAAGCTTTCAAGAAATTCAGATTTTTTATTTTCAAAAGTTTTTGATTGTATCAACCACACTGTCCTTTTGCACAAACTCAAAAACGAATTTTCAACTTTCTCACAATGCTCTTGAACTAATGTTTAACTATTTTAGTAACCGTTTAGTTTATGTCGAAACTGAATTTGGAACTTCTAGGGTATACCGTGTCAATGAAGGTGTATAACAAGGATCTGTTATTTGTCCGCTTTTTTTTTGTATCTTCATCAATGATTTTCAGTGGTCTACGAAGTCTTAGAATGGCTTTGAGTTTACTAACTTCGGATATGAAAATACATATGTATATCTGAAAAAATCATTGATGTTGCTATTCTTTTCATTTAGGTGTGCTGTATGTATATCCTTGTTTAGACTCTAAATAAATCTCTTTGCAATTTGAAAAAAAGACTGTTCTATCAATTACGCTTATCTTCCAAGAGGATCAAATTACTGATTTGTACGAAAATCTAAACTCTACCGAATGCTACTCATACAGCTCTTCAGGAAGGCCTAAGACTTGTTTTCCTTCCCAAAATGTATTGTAGCATTTAAAGCTTAATTTATTTCGTTAAAATATTATTAAAAATGATGAAATTAAAATTTTACTGAACAGCTGACTGCAGAATGTGAACGAAATTCCATTTCGTTCTACTGATGGTGTTTCAATTTTGTACTGTTCCGATAACATCATTATACAAAATTACTGGTGAAATCAACAGCAAAAAGGTGCTATACTCCTTTAGGGGCCGGTTATAGCTATCAGTAAAATCCATCAGTAAAATTTGAAACAGGAGGAATCTGAAAAGTTTTACTGATGAGCGTTTATAGCAATCAGTAAATTTACGTCATTAAATTAAATGTCACTCTGAGGCTTCGCACCTCAGACAATTTTTTTTACTTTTGCTTTCATCAGTAAAATTTTTAATGATGTGATCGGAACAGTAAAAAATTGGAACACCAACAGTAAAACGAAATAGAATTTTGTTTGGCTTTTGGCATTCCGCTGTTCAGTAAAATGAAATTTCATCATTAAATTAAACAAAACTTTAAATGCATTGTTTCTTTTTGGAAAAAATACTTGAATATAGGATTCATCTTATTGCATCAATCTTTTGCCAGAAATAAATCAGTAACATGTTCAGGAACTAAAAACAAAAATTTTACTGATGGATTTTACTGATAGCTATAACCGGCCCCTTAATATCGTTAATTTACTGACTACTATAGACGCTCATCATTAAAACATTTCCGATCTCTCTTGTTTCAATTTCTACTGATGGATTTTACTGATAGTTATAACCGAGCTCTTGTTCAATGGTTAGCTATCAAAAGTGATTGTCATGTGCATTAAATCACTTGAGTCCACCTTAGGCGCCCGTTATAGCTATCATTGGTTTTCATCATTGGAAACAAACATTGGAGTTTTGTTGATAGGTCGTTTATAGCTATCATTAAAAATTTCTGTCATTGAAAAAAATTTCCTGATTGAAATCGACCGAAAAATTTGTACTGACAGAAATCTGTCATTGGAATTGTGTGAAATGGGAACACAAATCAGTGGAAAGATTCGCTTCACTTTTGAATAAAAAAGTATCAGCTGTTCAAGAAAAT
This sequence comes from Eupeodes latifasciatus, assembly GCA_920104205.1. Taxonomy (NCBI): domain Eukaryota; kingdom Metazoa; phylum Arthropoda; class Insecta; order Diptera; family Syrphidae; genus Eupeodes; species Eupeodes latifasciatus. The sequence continues at coordinate 183,650,706 of OV049924.1, forward strand.
CAATTTCCGTTCGGAAAACAGTTATTAAAACATCTCGCTTCGGAAATACATTATTGCGAGTTCCGATTTTCTAATCGATGATCGACTTTCTTCGATTATCAACCGAGTCGTATGCTGGTCGACGATATCGTGCATTAACGATTCGGATTTGTATACCGTATACCCTATTACACGATATCCCCTTTTTTCAAAGTGCATTCTAGCCCGACGTTTTTCTGCTTCAATGTAGTTGAAGGTAATCCATTTGGGGCAAATATGAGATTCTATTTATAACTGATAGCACTTCCTTTAGTACTACCGAAACTTTGGAGTATGTAAGACCAATATAAAACTCATTTCTAACAATAACTCGGTATGATCCATGACCACAGAATCTCAAATCAATATAAAGCGTTACTATGTTGGAAATCGCAAAGCTTCTTTATGCTGGCCAGAGTTTTTAGTTGATTTCAGTTAAAAGTTCTATGAATCTTTCTTTGGACACGCGAAAGTATTCAAAACAGCTATAAGAAATATATATCAAATATGTGAAGGCTTGCCAGATCAAAAAAACGTGTCCATATATCTTACACTGTTTATTCCAGTTCGAGAGGATTCGAATAGATACTACTATCACTAAACCATAATTTGATTCCACTCATTTTAAAACGTTGAAAAACCCAAACAAATAACAAACAAAGATTTTAAAATAACTTGTTTATCGATTACGTTACAAATTGCATTGATTTAGACAGGCTTTTCATATTGGTCTAGCTATAACAGAAATTAGGCTATATTTTTGCAATATAATTTTTTAGACCATTTTAACGTTGGTCTATTACGTTCATATCTCTCTTTAAATATATATCAAGTGCGAAGGAGATAGAATTATCAGACGTCGAAATTAGTTAACTTTATAGAGTCAATTGTGAACACCTCTTTCAAGACCCGTTTTTCAAAAAGCAAATTCCACCAGTTCCTGCTTTAAGAACTTTGTATGAAAACAATAAAGCTGGGCATACACGATCAAGCCAATTGGCTCAGAGATATTTGAACACGGTGCAAATTTGCCCATCATATACGACCGAGCCACAGCCACTTTGACATATGTATTAATTATTTTTTACATTTTACAATTTACAATTCGTGCTTAACCAAATATGTATATGCGTATCTGGATCAACATAAATAAGGCTTTTATAAAATAAATACAAAAGTTTCGATTTTGGTTCGGCTCGGGCCCATTTGGATCTTTGGATCTGTCGTATATGGGGAGCTTAATATTTGTTTCTTTTCGACCGAAATAAATTACAGATAAAAAGAAAAACTTGTATCTGTTAAGCTGACAGCTGTAAATTGTATTAGTGTTAGTGCAAAGAGATCTTCCAAAGAATTTAGATCTGCAGATTTTATTTTAAACCGCAAAATAAATCAATTTATTTTTCCTCATGGAATGAAAGAACGGATGAAATTTGTGTGTCGACAGATATAAATCAAAAATACATTGATTTTTTTACCTATTAAATTGAATTTTGTACTCAATTTAAGTTCTTGAAGAAATTAAACTTGACAAAAATTTAAAAAAGAACGGACATAGAATGATTATCATAGATAAAAGCGCTGGAAAATGATGAGCATTTCAAAATCTACAAGAGTCATAAGTTTTTGTTTCAATTTTCATAGTTACACCGATGTCATGTGGCAATTGCAGAAAGTTGACAGCTTTGTATATAAAACCTTTTTACTATCATCGTGGGGCGGCACCTAGTAGCTACGGCGACATTAGTTATTGAAGTTTTTTTCTTAACTGTTGTATAGAAAACTTCTAACACCATCTTGAAGCTACTTCGAACGTAAAAAAACGACTCCATGATAATACTTTAGATTTTATATACATACAAAGTTGACAGGAGTTTTTGTTCTCTAACATTACACGACATATTTTACAGCCCGAGTAAAAGAATCTACACGATTTCAGAAATTTTCATATTCTCAGAAATATAAGCTAAGTTTCTCATACAAATTACTCACTTTTGACATCGGAAATCAGAAGATATTACTTTTCTGATTTGATTTCTCGAGAATTCTCTATCGCACAATTCAAAATTGAAGTAGAGAAATGCAAAGCTAATTTGCTAGGTGAGAATGAATAGTGAATTGTGTTTATATTTCATTCCCCAGCTCTGTCAATCCGTCTGAGAAACTTTTCAGAAATCTAAACTGGCCAATGAGTCTCTATCCGTGTCTGTCAAACACAAATGCATGTGGTGTCATTAATTAAATCAAACAGGTCTGAAATCGAAAAATTGAATTCTGTTTCTGTCTGAAGTTTCAGTTCTTTTTATTTAATATTAAGGCGGTCAAATTATAATTTTTTGTAAATTTTAACGTGAAATATAAAGATAAAAATAAATGTCTGGATTTAATGTTCCCGGTTCAGCTCCAGCAGGAAGCGCATTCAGCTTTGGAACCACACCAAATACTCAACAACAGAATACCGCAGCCGTTGCAAACCAAACACCAGCATTCGGAGCTATTTCTCTAGGTCAAAGTGCTCCAGCTGCTGGAGCATTCAGTTTTGGAGCCCCAGCTGTTTCTTCTGCCCCAGCTCAAGCTCAAGGAACCACGTCATTTTCATTCGGTGCACCTACCCCATCGACAGCCTTAGCTGCTCCAGCAGCAACATCAAGTTTTGGTTTTGGTGCCGCTCCAACCACACAACCAGCTCAAGCTGCAGCCCCACCAACATTTAGTTTTGGAAATCCCAGCACGAATGCTGCTACTTCAGTAAGCCTCGCACAACCCTTAGCATCAACAAATGCTACTCAAGCCGGCGGTACATCGTTTTCGTTTGCGGCTAAACCAGCTACAACATCTGCAAGTCTTAATTTTGGCACGACTACAACTGCAGCCACCCCATTCACTGGATTTAACACAGCCGGAAAAGGTTTGGGCACCACCAACGTTGGTGTTTTTGGAACTAAACCCACATTCAATACCCTTAACACATCTCTACCAGCCACATCAACAGCAACAGCTGCAACGCCATTTGTTGGCCTCGGTGGCTTAGATGTTGCTTCGTCTCAGCCTAAATCAGGCGAATCGAAACAGGATAACGTCAAAGTAAAGGAAACATTAGTTCCGGAAGAAATTGCCAAGACCGTTGAAGTCCTCAAAGCACACATAAAAAATCAGAAAAGCCTCAGCTCCGACATCGGCCGTGCCTCCACTAGTAAGCTTTCGAACGTCTCCAGTGAGATTCTGTCCTTTCAATGGTCACTCCAAGAGATCTCAAATACCGTCGAGACAAACTACAGCCAAATCAAGCTCCTACGCAAAGAAACCTCCCGTGTTATGCAAACCGCAGAAATGGCTCAACGCACCCAAGACACCCCAGCTGGCCTGCAGTTCGAGAACTCCGCGCCCTTCCAGCTTTTCCAAAATCTCGTCCAAAAGTACGAAACCGATTTGATTAATTTTCGCCACCAAATTGCTCTCACAGAGAAGCACATGCGTTCGTTGACCACTCCACAAGCTGTTTGCCCAGACGACATCAAGCGAGGATTCAAACAAATCAATGAGAGTTTCGTCTCCCTCGCTGGCCGGCTCAACGAACTCCACCAGAAAGTCGAAACACACAAGGAACAATTCCTCAATTTAAGGAAGTACCGCCTGCGTGACTCGTCGAATGTATTCGCAAAGCTTGATACCGTCGAAGCCGATATGAATACCTCAAAAATCACATCTGGACCGACACCGTTCTCGAACATGGGTGGCATTAGTGCTCTGGGCAAGACCATGTCTAGCATGGGCGCATCAGCTGCTGGTCAAACTGGTAAAACTTAATACACCAACAACAACAAAAAACTATCAACTAGTTTTGTAAAATTTATTTTGGAATATAATAAAAAGATCCATTGTTTTTCAGTAATTGGTTTCGTTTTATTTATTATTCTATATTTTGTTGGGCCAATAACATAATCTTCGAACAATCTTTAAATTTAAAAAATAATTAAACAAAACCACATCTAAGCTATGCGATGAGAAAATGGTTTATATAAAAGAGGAAAATAGAAACAACACGATGACATTTTTTAAATAGCTTGTATCGAAGAAGACTGGCATTTTCGAACATTTCATAATGCAGCTTTGTTCTTTATTTCTTTACAACTTGAATGACATCTTCGTCTTGCATTATATGACTGATGCCTACTCTTTGTGGTGAGTATTTTGTGGAAGTTCCCCAAACTAATGCGTATTTAAATTGAGCAGCGAGCGTCCGATGAATCGAATGGCAGACGTGTTCAACACTAACACCCTGAAAATAAATTAAAAAAACGTAGGTAAATAAGTTAAAGTTCATATTACATTAAGAAGCATTTAATACAATCTATGTTCACAGAGACATAACCTATGGAATTTTGGTTCTATTCCTTACATCAAGGAAACAAATACATAGTTTCAAAATAGTTAAACCTGACTTTCTATAAATACCTTATTTGAAACACAGTTGATTGGGTGATGGTCAATTCGAAATCAAAAGAACTTAAATCCGTTTTTTTGCAACTAGAAAAATAATTTGCGCTTTATTAAAGTTAGCTGCAAATAATAATTTATGCTGCAAATATGCAAGGTACACTTGTGCAGACTGTATAAGTGTGACGACGAACCGAACTGATGTCAGGCAGGATGATTCATTCAATACAGACGACGAAAGCCAACAATCGCCTCTTCTCGACTTATACGAAGTAAAGACTGCCATATCTTAGCGGAAACCTTACAAAGCCACTGGAGCCGATGGTTTAAATGCCGAGCTTTCAAAGCAGCTGGAGATAACGTGGTTAGGAGCATGCACCAAGTTATCGAAAGAAAGCCTACCCGATGAATAGAACCGATACTAAAAAAAGGAGACCCTCTTACTGCATTAACTATATAGATCGCATACAAAATCTTCTCTGCCGTAATAAAGCCTATCGTCAACAACCTGACAAGTCTTTATCAGTGTGGCTTTAGACCAGAAAAGTCCACAGTCGATCAAATATTCATATTACGACAGATCCTAGAAACAACCTAAGAACTTCTAATCGACACCCAACATCATTTCATTGATTTCAAGGCCGCATTTGACAACATCTACAGAGTCGAACTATATTGAGTCATTTTGGCAGACCTGCCAAACTTGTCCGTTAGTGCAGAATGACCATGAAGAATTCGCGTTGCTCCATAAAGGTTGGAAACAACTTAACCAAACCTTTTGATGCCAAAAAAGGCTTAAGACAAGGTGATGCGCTATCATGTGATTTCTTTAACATAGTCTTTGAAAGAATACTGCAGAGCTCCCACGTCAAAACTAGAGGCACTATCTTTCAAATGTCTGTGCAATAACTCGCATATACAGATTACATTAACATAATCAAAAGACACCACCGACGACGTCTCGGTCAAAACGTCTCCATCGACCGACGTCACATTGAGAAAGTTAAGGACTTTGTCTACTAGGGCATTGTAAGTAAAGCTATCTGTCATCGTTATACAGTGCAGAATAATGGACTATGACAAAAGCGGATGAAAGCACCTAAGGTCTTTTCGAGACAAAAGTTCTTGGTGTAATCTACGTTCCCCTATGCATAGAAGGTGAGTGAGGAGAAGATCGAACGACGAGCTGTTCAGCGAATTAGGCTTAACCAGAATCATAAAAGTACAACGCTTGAGATGGCTGGGTGACGTAAAGCGTAAGGAAATGAATTGTTTGGCCCGGAAAGTCTTTGAATCCACTCCCACAGGATAATGCAGTAGAAGAAAGGAGCGGACTAGGTATCGCGTACAAGTGGAAAGTGACTTTACTCAACTTAAGGTGCGCAACTGGAGGCATCTAGTTAGGAACCGATCAAGAAGGAGAAGTTTGTTGGGTGAGGCCCATTTGGCTAATTTGAAAAGCACTTTCCACGACAAGAATTACTCTTGGAGGATTTGTCAATTCCTCGCAAGAGGCAGTACCCGTGAAAACAATTTTAGATGGCACAGGCGTGAAAACTTTTTTTTTTTTAATTAAGGTGACACAGGCAGGGATTGAACCCAAGACCTCTGGCATGACAGTCCAACGCACTAACCATCATTCCACGGGTACTACACTTTTTTTCAATGGTCCCCCAAAAATAATTTCGGCACGAATTTTCAATACCAGTGCCTGATGCCAAACCCTATAAAATGTTTTTGAAACCGATGCATGTAAAGATTTGTTCTTCTGCTTAGTGAGATGAACTATGAGATCAACAGTGGACTTAGTGCTACGAAAGCCTTAGATATATTTCTTAAGCCTTTCCATGATCTTTTAAAGCAGGAAAGAAAGTGCAATGATTCGCATTTTTTGGGTATAGAATATCTTACGCAGTGGTTTTGATGGTGGGATTCTGAGTCAAATTCAAATCCAGGACATTGGCAAGTTTTCGAAAAAGCAAAATATTAGTTTTGTGGATAATGTTTGTTTTTTCCATATATTTTTTAGCAATCTCCTTTCGTCAATTTTGAAAATTGCAAACTTAAATCAGGTCGAAATTTGTTATTTAAAATTTTTGATATCACAAATTAAATAAATAAATAAAATAAATCTGGGTAAAATTTAATTGAAAATATCACATACGATACCAAAAGATTTAGATTTCAATAAATAAATTTTAAAAAAAAATACACATACGAAAATTTATAACATGATTCCAACACATTAATAAATCATTAAGGGAACATTGGTCGACAAGATTTATATTATTAGTTATATAGAATTCATAAGTAAACATAAGTTGTTAGAATTCACGTATCTCAAGTTAAATTTTAAGAAACGCTGAACGAAATTTACCAAAACAGTTTTCAACAGAAAAAGGCAAAACCAATTGAAGTAAGGAATCCGTCGTCTAAACAATTCTTTCATATCAAATTTTTGAAATATTAAAAAACATACAAATAATTTTGAAAACGATTATTTTCAAAACTTGGGAATATTGAAGTTAAAATCAATGTTCGAAATAGAAAGTGCACTTATAATTAACTCCAAAATGTATAACACATAACTAATGAGAATTTCCATCAGAAACTAAGTAAGATACTTAAATGATTTAAACTGTAGCTAAAAGGTAATGATATGTACTTTGTAAAATCATCAAGCAATTTTAAGTTAAGGATACATTGTGTTTTGCCGCTATTGGTTCTTTTTCATTTCTAGTGCCTTGTCATTTTTCTTCACTAGGGAGTGCTTAAGTTAAATAGACCGTTGCGTACTTCTACTCAAACAATTTAACCGTAATACTCGCAGGAATATTCCTCGGTATACCCTTGAGCTAAATTTTTAAGTGCAAAGATTTGTTCTTGCTTTACCAATCTCAATCAATGGATGTACACTGCAATCGTCAGACCAGTATTCACATATGGCAACATGGTATGGTGGAATGCGTTAGAGAAAGTTGAAAACCATCACAGGTTTACAGAGAATGACATGTATAGACATAACAGAAGCGATGAGGACCACTCCCATTCAGGAATGGTAGCAATACACATTATTTTACCCCTGGACATATATGTACAAGAAACTGCTACAGTGTCTTACGGTTGAGCCAGACCAGTTGCTGAAAAACCGATCATATAGGAAATGAAGATTCTAAAGAAGTACATAGTGAACAATGTTAGCACAGACTACATGACTCCGTCTAAAATTCAATAAACCTTTTAGTACTATCTTCCCTGATTGAAACGAATGGGTGAAAAATGTTCCACACGAGTGAATCTACAATATCTACATATATTGATGGCTCGAAAACGGATGCTGGAGTAGGTCCAGACATCTTTTCTGCAACACTCAATCTTACCAAATCCTTCAGACTTCCCGATCAAAGCAGTGTCTTACAATCCGAGGTATTGGCAGTAAAATTCGCTGCAAACCAGATCTTTAAGAGGGCGCTATCACGAGCCGATTTTACCATTTTGAAATAAACCAACGGTCAGGAAGTTATGGCCCAAGTTTGACTAAACTAGATCCCGTTCGATTATGCATCTAAACAAAAATTCTCTACGATTGCTTTTGAGCATAATAACATGTCACAATCGGTTTGGTTACCATAAAAATCTATGAGAGAGAACACCTAAATAATGCGCCTAATCGTCTAATCAAGGTCACTTGAGGTCAATTTAACTTTTGAAGTTTATTTGTTTTAATTTATTTGAACTGAAACCAGGAAAAAATAAGAGAATAGGAAATGAATGTTTAAAACATTCAAAGTTAAAAAATTCGTGATCTACTAACATTTTGGTCATTGAAAAATAAGTTGTTGTGTTTTATTTAAAAGCTCTATCCCTCACTATCTATTTTTGTAATCACAAATTGCGCGAATTCTATTTCAATGTTTACTTCAAAAGTCACATTATTTGGAAAAAGAGATGTTGCTCTAATAAAACACCAAACATCACACATATTAATTTCACTAATTGTTGGATTGCTCCGACATTCGCTTTAAGTCGAACGTTCGATTCGCTTTTCGTTCTATCCAACCAATATAATCCAACAAATAAAAAATGGCCAAATCCTATTTTAACCAGAGTATGTACAATTCTGAAACAGCTTTTGCTGAACTACAAAATTGTATTTAATTGTTTAAACATACAAACAAATCTTACCTTTCTTAAAATAAGGCCATCGTCAAAATCTGGAGGTGCACCCGGTTTCTTAGTGTACACCCGAATCAGCTGCAATGCCTCCCAAAGGGACTCTAGCAAATAATCAAGATTTAATTGCATATTACAACTGACCACAATTGAATTGTCTTCTCGCGCCAGCCGATCGACTTCTTCAATTGAAATCTGATCGATCTTGTTGTAGACATACAAACAAGGCAAGTAGACACGATTAGCAGTTACCACATCGATAAACTCATCTTCGGTGCAGTCTTCGCGAAAGAGCACTTCGGCGTTGAAAATTTTAAAGGAATGCAAAATAGTTTGCACCATTTTCTCATTGCAACGTGTTAGGGCACATGTTGCATTAAAGCTCAAACCACCACCTTTTTTTACTTTATAGTAAATATTGGGTTTACGTTTGTTCAATCGGATTCCGACTGATTCCAATTCGCGCTCTAGAAGATCACGATGGACATTTGGCTTAGTTGCGTCCAACATCATAACAACTAAATCCGCTGTACGTGCTACAGCTATAACTTGTCTTCCTCGACCTTTGCCCTAATATTTAAAGAATTTCAATAAATTTAAAAGAAAAACATTATGACCTAAGAGATTGTAACCTGGGCGGCTCCTTCAATGATTCCAGGCAAATCCAAAAGTTGAATATTTGCTCCTTTGTATTCAATTACACCGGGAATACATGTGAGTGTTGTGAACTCATAGTTGGCCGCTTCGGACTCGGTTTTGGTCAGTGTCGATAGTAAAGTGGATTTACCAACTGACGGGAAACCGATAAGAGCCACGCGAGCATCTCCACTTTTAAGCACATCAAATCCATCGCCTTTCTCGCCCTTCTTGGATGGTTCCAATAATTGGGAGCGATATTTTGCTAATTTCGCCTTTAACAAACCCAAATGGTATTCAGTAGCTGTTGAATATTGTAAGAAAAATTAAGTTTTTTTATGAAACAAGTTAACCTATGTATTAACAGCAAAGTTGAGAAGCACAAGGAAAGTAAAACTTTCGACTTACCTTTATTCTTTTGAGTTCTTGCGATTTCTTTTTCGATTTCGGAAATCTTTTCTAAAATGCCCATTGTTGTGGTTTTTTGAGTAGTTTATTTTTGTATCAGTAAATTGGAAAATTCATGAAGAATAAATGTTTTCTTTTTATTTTTGCAATTATTTCGTTCGATTACTTTTGAGGCGAAGAAAACGCCGTATGCTGACGCTGACAGCAGACACCACACAGATCGAGCTGACAGCTGGAAAGTATTTGACAGAAAGTGACATACACATATATTAGGGTTGTTCATGTTCATCATCTTTGTTGGTTCATTTTTAAGGTGAATACCTACTTCATGGAACAAACCTGAAATGGAACTACACAAGAATTTGACTTGTTTGTATCTCATAATTGGTTTCTTGTCCACTTCAAAGGGAGAAAGCTATACTTTCGGTAGTACCATTTAGTTCTATTTCAAATGAACCGATGCAAACTTAAGATCACGATTTAAACATCAAATCAATTAATACACTATTCGTATTGCAGATATTCAATTCTGCACTATAGGAAATTCGAGAAATCCATAAGCCAAGATTATAGTAAAGCCGAACATGTTTATCTTTATTATGGCATCTTTTTCTGCATCAGTATTTCTAAAATCGAAACATTTCTTCATTATTTTAAAACTTTTTGTTACTACGTTATATTTTTTACGTTTAGTTTTACTTTTTTCAAGATTTTAATTTAAAATTCATTTTAATTGTGAGGTTCATTCAACTAACTGCAATATATTTCTTACATTATTGAGATATCGTTTTGAATTGTAATGTGATTTTACTGTACAAAGAATTATAATTACATTTCAACTATTATTTTAAGACTATGGGAAAAAACTGTGTACTTAATTATAGTTAACGAAATATTTTCCGATTTTTATAATATTTTTCAGACTTTTTGATTTATTTCATAACACTTTCGTGACTGCTTGCGGCAACCTGTTAAAAAGTTATAATTTTAAGGACCGATGTTGATTTTGAAGAAAACGCAAATTGTTTAAAAAACTACTGTCATTTCTTTTTATTATCATATATTTTAATATTGGTATTGTTCAATTATGTATGGAACAAAATATAGGCTTAATAGCCCACACGACCTCGGCGGCACACCTCCTTCCGATGGTCCGAATTTTCGATGACGCTGAGACAGGAAAAAAGCCACGGTTTCGTTAGCTGTATGGCAACCACATATCGTCCAGGTCGTTATCATCTTACGATAGCAAACACCATTCGCAGTAACGGCTTGGCCAGCCTCATTTTTGAAAAAAAAATACGGCCCAATGATGCCACCAGCACATTAACCGCACCAAACAGTTACTCTTTGTGGGTGCATTGGTTTTTCGACAATCACTCTTGGATTGTCAAGACAAGGCGATGCAGTGTAATGCGACTTCTTCAACTTCTTTCTTGAAAGAATTGTGCAAAAATCAACCATCAACACTAGAGGCACAATTTTCCAATAGCCCATCCAATTACACGGATACGCCGATGATATTGACATCAGTGTTGGGACTTCTACCACTTAAGTGGTATTTCTACCACTTTTTGGTGTTCATAAAAATCTACCACCTAAAAAGCAAATTCTACCACTTTTTGCAACTCACCGTTCACCTATCATTAAACTCTACCTTCTACCCATATACCATACGCATACGACTACAACTCCACGCGTCCACTCCACAAACACAACAGCATATAAAATCGCTATGATGGATTTCTCCCATGTACTTTTTCACCTCAGTTATTTTTCTTTTTCTCTGTGTTGCTGTTGTGTGATCTTCCTTGTACAGATCTTACATAGTTGTCTAATCTCTGTATAAAATAGATTGTTTACTTTTGCCACAGATAGATGAGACAAGTTGTTTGGGTTGTTTGAGCTAGAGGACTCAACAGCCGAATCAATTTAAAATAAAATTGTAGAAATATTAAATCATTTATGGAAATCATGGAACAATGCCAGTTTTAGGTCTCACGAAACATTTTTTACCAACTATTAATAACTCAGAACTAGAGTTACATAATTAATAATGAGTGGAGAAAATTAATTGGAGAAAATCAATTACTTCAAATTTTTAAAACTGATGACATTGTTTCACAATGGCTTTTGATAAAAAAACTTAAAAGACGGAATGGACAATTTAATTTTTGAAAACATATCTTCTTATATGTTGGAGCTTTGTTGCTTACCGCATAGCAGCGCTGCTGCTGAACGCAAATTTTCATTTCTACCACTCTTTTGCTTCTGCGAGGTCCCAACACTGATTGACATAATTGGAAGGTCCAAGCGTAATGTCAGTGGTGCGTTTTTGATGGGTTTAGAGGTCAATGAGGGCAAAACCAAGTATGTGCTGTCATCAAAGAAGGAAATTGAACGACGACCATCTATAAGACGCTTAGCATTTATGGCACCGGATCCTGTCAAAGAAAGATGAAAGCGTCTTAGGACGCTTCGATATCAAAAAATGATTTGGGTGATTTTTGGTCCCGTCTGCATAGATTGAGAATGGATGGGAAGATACAAAACGAACTGTACGGGCTGAGCAGCGTGACACTGATCCAGTCAGGAGAGTAAAAGTCCAACGACTAAGATAGCTAGCTGCTCATGGAAAGCGAATGGACATCAACGCTCCAGCCTGGAGGGTCTTCGAACCTTGTAAGCGTGTGAATGCACGTCTTTATGCATAATGTTCATCTACGACGAGCGTGAGAGGTGCAATTTTTGGGCACGACGATAAGTTGAGGTGGACAGCTCTTCAGCCACACTATGGCAAACAGCAGCAATAGTTTCTGCAGTACGAGCTGTACGAGCATGCGCTGGTGTTTTGACATCTCCAAAGACACGGTTTGCTCAAATGTTTGAATAATTTTTGCGATTGTACGCACATTTGAACAATTAAATTGACAGAACAAATCACATTCAACATCGGTCGTTAAAATTTAACCATACTGCTCGATTGATTATTATTTTTTGAGAAAAATAAGTTTATTTGGACGGTAATATTTTGCTAAATTGTATTGTTTTAATTTTCTGTCGAGTATTTTTTTGGTTATGTACATAGTTCAAATTGTGAAATAAACATCATTGGAACTATTGAATCCATTTTTTGACACGTTGGATACAGTTCTTCAAAAAAATGAATTCCTGTAAGGGACCGGTTATCAGTTATCCATCAGTAAAAATGGAATCTGATTCGTTTTATGCCTCAAAGTGAAACGAATCGTTCCATTGATTTGTGTTAGAATTTTACGCAATTCTAATGATAGATTTATTCAGTAACAATTTTACGATGAATTTCAATGACAGAAATTTGTAATGATAGCTATAAAAGAACCGTCAAAATAATTCCAATGATTGATTACAATGGGCAGGTTCAGGCAACATAAGGGACTTCATTTGCAGTCAACTTCATTTTATGAACGTAAAATTTGACCAAGGCAACTACTTAGTTTTTCAAGTGTCATGAATTTCAAATTCAGAACTTTACTTCACAAACCTCTACTTCAAGTTCATAGTACAAAAACTACCAAAATCATTATTTTCTACAAAACACTCCTCAGGCAAGCTGCAAGTAAATCACGATTTTTTATTTTTTATTTTAAAGAAATGTTACTTATTTCTTTTCCAAATTTACAAGGAACCTTATTACAGAAAGCATTAAATGAAGTTGTGCAGAAAATAAATAAATCATTGAGTAATAAAGTTCAGATTTTAGTTGAATTAAAAAACATGATCAATTGTCATTTTGACATAAGTTGACTTGGCTTGATAGTTAGGGAGATTTTTCTTGACTAACTTTCCAGTCAACTTTCCAATAAAGTTGCCTTAATTGGAAGACAATTTTTTGGCAGCTGGCCAATCAGATGCTAGAAACTTGCCTTACTTTCAAGTCCCTTATGTCGGCTGAACCTGCCCAATGTTGGAAGCTAATGATAGCTTTAACTGGCCCCTAAGTAGGTATGCATTTTAACTCCTTTTTATAAAAAATAAAATAAACACAATTCCTTGAGTAAACCCAGTCGATCAGACAAAATGATAGACCGAGAGCTAAGGGCTAATTTTTGGCGTGAAAGAAAATAAGTTGACATTAAAGTTGTAGGTATTTAGAAAAGTTGATATCAGAAACTTTCGTTTCTGAGAAAAAGTGCATCAAATAAAGTTTTTTTTCGAAAATTGAAATACGCAGGGAAACCACTTCAAATGCATTGCATCTTGACGTCAACGGCTCGTTGATCTCAAATTTAGACAGACGTGTAGGTGGCCGCATTTGTCCTGCAAAGATCACTGTAAAGGCGTTTTTTGACGTTTTTAAACTTTTGGGAAACCACTTGAAATTGGTCTCATCCGAATTGGTACATGACAGATGTCTTTTTTTTTCGGTGGCGCAACAGTCCATTGAGAAGTAGGGCCTAGTGACTTACAACTCTCAACTATCCCTGTGCAAGTAAAGTGATAAGGGATGGAGGGGACCTACAGTTTTAAGCCGAATCCGAACGGCTGATTTGAAAAAGCACTTTTCATGACAAGAATTACTCTTGGAGGATTTGTCAATTCCTCGCGCAAGAGGCAGTACCCGTGAAAAATTAAGGTGGCACAGGAAGGGATTGAACGCAAGACCTCTGGGGTGACAGCCCTACACACTAACCACACCACGCAACGGGTACTACATGACAGATGTCTAGGTGGCCGTATTTTCCCAACAGACGTCGCCGAAAATGCGTCAATTTTAGCGTTTTTGGACTTTTGAGTTACCACTTGAGAATTGTCACATTCGAAAGCCCCTAACTCCATAAGTTCGAATATGTACACTACATGACAGACGTTTAGGTGGCCGCATTCTCCCGACACACGCGATTAAAATCGCAGGGTTTTTGAGCTAATATATCACAATCGAAAGCTCCTCGACACCAGAGTATAATTATTTTTGTAAAAAATTATTTTGCAACCATCTGAACAGCTGGAGAGCGCGATAAAAATCGCGAATTTTTTAAATTTAATGTTTAGTAATGGGGTTTTGAGGGAAACCACTTCTGTTATATGGTAACAGAAAGATATTAACTTTCATAAAATTAAAAAAAAAAATAGCAGCAGAAGTTAAAATGGTGTGATTTAATTAACGAATGTTATTGGTGTTTTTTGAAATGGTTTTTGATGACAACCTATTGTAATGTACATTAATTTAAAGATTTTTAATCCCAACAAGTTAACGCTTAACTAGCAGAAGCCTTAACCCGACCAAACCGTAGAATATCGTGATAAAACTCGCGAATGATTTAAAGTATTTTATCAATTGTTTTTCAAAGGTTATTTCTTGAAATTAATGTAAGCAAAACAAGGTTTCACTCCTAAATATAAAATTGTAATTGACAGACGTTTAATTTAAGCCACTGCTCACTATCGCAATTTAAGTAGCGAATCCTAATATTTTATCTTATCAATTAATATGTAGAGGTAATCTATGTCAAAAGAAAGGGTTTGTCTTCCGAAAACTACTTTCCAATTTCCAGGCGTGCGTCGAAGTTTAGCGAAACTTAAAAAAAAAAAAACGAAATTGTAATATAATTTGTTAATCATTATAATTACATACAAAAATTAAAAAAATGTTTTATTCCTTCGAAATTGCGATTTAAAATTTAAGGGACAATATCATGTCTGCAGTTGAAACATATAAAATGAGGTACAATTTAAGAAACCGAAATTGATGCAGAATAAACACTTCCCCGATATTTTTGCGTTTTTGTATAAGTTTAGTAAAATAAAAGTTTATAGTAAAATATCCCGGATTGTCTTCAAATATATTCATAATTATTATAATTATTGCTTTAAAATGGCATCGACGTGATTTGACATACTTTTCAAGTTTTTGCGACTGGTGGGGTGGTGACAACTTTATCACCGATCAAATATTGTGTTCAATCTCGGAATTTTAGGGTATCTGGATACCTTTTTGTAAAGGAATAGCTAATCCAAAATAGCTGGACTATCAACAAAAAATCCAAAGGTATCTGTATCAATTTCTGGTCTATGCCAGTATCTGACAGAACAGCTGATTCAACATATGGTTGAATTTAAAGAATCTCAAATTTTTGTTTTTTTTTTTTTTTGGTAAAAATCCGTTAAGTTATAAAAACTATCCATTGAAGATTGTATGTATTTTACAATTTTTTCGGACCTCAAATTTTGTTCTTTCTGAGTTGAGAACAGCTAAAAGATGCTTTTTATTTTCTGTTATCTATCTCAATTTCGCTATCCAGATCGTTCAATAAGATATCTTAAAATGCCCTTATCCAAAATATCCTATCCAACACGAGATTGAACGCAGCCAAAAACTTTTGCGCTATTTTGTCAGGGACAGGCGTTAATAATTGTTCTCTAATTTATTCTCATTTTCAAAAATAAAGAACTGGAAGTACAGAAACTTATTGGTACTGACAATAGAGTTTTTATGGCACTTTGACTCTCTTTTCAAAAATCAGATTTGAATAATAGAACAGTAACAGCGCTGCAAAATTTCTTCGGTGAGAAGAATTCAAAGGAAAATTTCATCACGATAGTCTTCATTATTGGGCCCTTGGACGATCAAAGTAATATGTGGTATAAATCTTGAATAGATATTTAGTTACCAATTACGTTGGTAAAATTTACTAAATGTAATTTAATTATTTTTGTTATTTATGTACATTTTTGTATTTTACTTGTTTTGTTTTTTTTTATGAAAATAAACTTTATTTCAAATTCAAATTTTGTCTTTTGGTTATTTTTGTGCTAGATCGAAAAAAAATTCAGAATTTGCTACTAATTTTTATAAGACCCATCACCAGTATTCCCCATAAATTCAGTCCATCTTTGTCTTGTGATATCGTCGAGTTCGGAACAAACTTCACCTTTTTCTAACGACCGACAAGTACACGTTAAAGTTATTCGTGTGATTACCATTTGCGATTCATATCTTGGTACAGTTGGTGTAAGGCTATTAATACTTCTACCACTTAGGCATTGTTTTAGGAATTGTTTTTCTAAAACACTTAAGTTCTCTGCTGTATAACCTTTAATGGAGCAAACATTTAAAATAAGTCCCAGAAAGATCCATACATATGTATATATCAAATATCATACTCACTTCGATAAGCACTGATTTTTTCCTCCATACAATTCCAATCTTGAGGTAGGAATAATGGTGGATAAGTCTCCGATTCTCTGATGTTCAGTAAAAAAGCATAATCTATTGAAGTCGGTGAATTATGTAATGATTTCAAAAGGACACCACTTGAAGATATAGAAGCTAAATACTGTGCATCATCATCCTTCTCTATTTGGCTATCATCGTCGCGTTGCTTTCGTTGTGAATTAGCATTGTTGGGTGGATATTCGTATTTGTTTCTCTCTTTCAAAACATCTTGTTCCTCTTTTTCAACTTCTAAATCCCATAGACTTAATGGTTCCTCTTTTTCGAGACTATTTTGAGCAATATTTGGAACTGTATCGTTTGGTGATACTTCAAGGCT
The DNA here is from genome assembly GCA_920104205.1 of Eupeodes latifasciatus. Classification (NCBI taxonomy): domain Eukaryota; kingdom Metazoa; phylum Arthropoda; class Insecta; order Diptera; family Syrphidae; genus Eupeodes; species Eupeodes latifasciatus. The sequence goes on from OV049924.1 coordinate 183,667,910, forward strand.
TATAAATTCACTTCGTACGTCTCTATTTCCAGGATATTTTGATCTTAATCGAATTGGACGATCATTAGGTATCCCCTCATCAACATAAACTTCTTGGTATTCTTCTTGGCTTCTAGATGGATCAGCTTCATAGTCTTTCTAAAATAGTATTCAAAAAATAAATGAGTTATCGTTCCCTTAAATCGAAAAAGAAGTTAAACAAGTCCAAAGCTAAAGTTTAGAGTTTTTAGCGATTTGGAAAAGGACACTTACAAAATCTCTTGGATTATTATTCTGATACGGTAAATATTGATAACTTTTTCTGTTTCCAAAAATTGGAATAGATTCCGCTTTATCCTCTAGTGGTTTTATTTCAGATTGTTTCAAGGTGTTAAATTTTGGTTTGATAACATTTGCACTGTTTATTAATTTATCTTCAGGTTTGAGTTGTTGTCCTTCTGCAAATGGCTGATCATTGTTTTTCATTAATTTGTTTAACATTTTTGGGTGCTTGAGAGGTGACTTAGATTTGTCTTTTTTGATTGTTTGAGAGCTTTGTGTTCGATTAAGTTTAAGTTCCAAATCATCTTTAATTAAATCATAAATCAAAAAAATATGTCAATAAGTGTTAAATTTATAAAAAAATACCTGTACTGAATATTACAGCCCCTGGTGGTTCTATATGACGAGCAATTGCATATAACTTAAGAACAGTAGATTCATTATAACGCAGAACGCATGTATCTGCTCTAGCTTGTAGAATTATATCGCTTCCTTTTAAAAAGCATACCCATACAATTAAGACATGTTCAAAAATTAAAATAAACTTTACAGACCTGGAATAAATTCATAAGCATCCTTGGCACCGTATTTGTTTCGGCACTGAGTCTGCCAGTGAAGGAAGAAGTCTCCGCCAAATGTCTGTGATATCGACATTCCACCAAGCAAACTACTAGCTCCTCCCGAATCAGTCATCATTGCATCTAGCAAAGATTTTCCAGTAATTCCATCCAAAATTGTAGTTTGCGAATAATAATAAACTGGAAATCCGGGTCCAGTGTTATATTTAATCATAAAATCCGTAACATTGTCATGATTGAAATGTCCTGGAACAATTGCACTTACACTTTCACTAGCTGGGAAAGTAAAGTTCCATAGCATCTTAAAAGTTCGTCCATCAAATGCATATATTGTCGAATTGAATGATGAGACAATTATATCATTTATTAGATCACCCGTTAGATCAGTCAAAATAGCTGGAGCCATAAAACCTGAAGAATTTGTCCGATACAACGATATAAACTCTTTTTCACTTGTGTACTGCATAAGATTGAGGAGTCTTATAGAATAAACACCTCCGGGTGTATTTTGGCCTCCAGTGATTATCATTAAAACTTCAGTACCATCTTGTTGGGTTACTATTTGTATCGGAACAAAAGCTTCTTCACGATATGGTGTTGGAATTACACGGATGACTTTTCCAGTTCCACCGGAAATAAGTTTTATATGACCGGATCTGGAAGTTGCTCGTTCTTCAACGTGGACAGCTAACACTTCTGGTGTCTCATCGCCATCTAAATCACGAACTGAATTAATTGTGTACAAGTCAATTACAACTGGAGAATTCGTTTCGATTTGTGTTTCTTTGAAATCCCATAATTTGTTTCCATTTCGACCATTTATGGCAAAAATCATCTACGTTTAAAACGAAAAAAGAAATAAATGAAGAATTTTTGTTTACATGTACTCGTAGTGTAAATTATTATAATCTATACCCCTAAACGACCAGATGCTATACAATCTGTGAAACCGTCCTTATCGATGTCCACCGTGCAATATAAAGAGAAGACGTTTCCTATACTCCAGGTTTGCCATAATAAATTTCCATTTGCACCATCGAGAGCTATAACACCTCCTTCACACGGAACATCTTCTATGTCACCTTGTTGAACTGATTTACACTTTGGTAAAGATATTTCATCGTACTGAATGTTATCATCTAAATAAGATTAATATTTTTTAAATGTTAAGAACTTAAAATATGAAATATCAAGTAAAATAAGTTTTTCATATTATTTGTCTCATATAACGGGAGTTTTTAAGCCGTATGTTTTCAATTTTGCTATAATTTTTTCGGAGCTCGTCTTATTGACAGCTGTCACTTGATTTATTTATAATTTAGTTTATCATTTGTTAATGAAAAGACTTACTTCTGAACAACGTTTGCAAACTGTGCAAATGTATAGGGTGATTTCTTTGCTATTTTCTTTTGGCAGCACTGTTTTGACAGCTGACGGAATCATAGGGCCGTATTTCTTCAAAGATGATTCGAATCTTAATGTTACTGTGAATGGTGAGCGCTATAGACTATAGTACAACGATAACACAATTTTTTTGCTGCAAAAGGAAGAGCTTGACAAGTGATTTACCGCCTGAACACAATGAGTTAAGCTTGAAGCTTAAAAAAAGGCTTGAAGCAAAATCTGTCGTTAAAAACGTGCATTTTGAAGCAAAGGACTAATTTATTTATTCTTAAGATACCGTCATAATTGTTAAAAAGATTATGCCAAAGTTGGGCTAAGATGAGAGTTATAGCCAAGCCGTGGACGTATATAAGTCTTGTAAATAACAGCCAGATCAGAAGTTGATGGTTAGTGACACTCATACCGAGAATACTGAGATGTTCAGCCTCATTGATGCAAGTGCCATCCATGGATAATGGCAATTCGGGGCGTTATTGCTGACATACGGCCCCATAATTGCTGCAAAAAGTAGTCAAAAATTGAGTATTTCAGCTGCAATTTATTCCAGCAAGCTGTGGATGACCACTTATCTTATAAGATAAAAAAGTCTGTCATTTCGATCGCATATATTTAAGCATCCGTTATCAAGAAACTAATATAGTCAAAACTCCAATGTATTTTTGAACAATTGTTCTAAAGTTACGTTTGGTTATTATCAATGTACATACTAAAAATGCTAAACAAATAGTTACAGTTAGAAATAGAAATGTATCAAATACATTTTTTTTTAAATAAAAAAGTTTAAAATAATTATTATGTTACAATATTATTTGCTCACCAACTCCATAGCCAAATATAATATCCTTTATATCATCCCCATTTAAGTCGGCTTTTCTCATGGGACTCTCGCTATTTATACGAGGAAATGTACGACTCCATATCTTATGCACACTTATCTGAGTGCAAGGTACAAATTCTGTACCCATACTATCACCATACAAAACCGGAGATGGCAAACTAAAATTTGGTTCTTTTTTCAGCCATATTTTGATTTTTTGCAATGGAACAGGAAACATGGTGAGAACAAATGCGGCCAACATTATAAATCCAATGAAAATACTCAAGGCTGCTAGGCCATAACAAAAGGGTTTACAGCACTTCCAGCATCTACGATGTTTTTTCATTATAGGCGGGAGCGAACTGTGGGGTTTGCCACCATTTTTTCGACGTGGTGCCATCAATGGTCGTTTAAGACCTTTTTCTTCACTGATCTGCAATTTTACAAGAAGAACAAATACATAATTCACATTTGAAGAACTTGCTAACGCCTGATGCTTCTTCTATACCTTGGCGGTGCGAGCATCTTTAATAAAAACGTCGTCTTCAACTTCATCACTTATGTCTTCTTCGATGCTATCACGAATAGCAATTCGATCTGACGGAACATATGGTCGCATTTTTATCATTTTTTCTTTTAATATTTGAGCTTTTTCTAAGTTAAGTTATTGAGATAAAATAAATTATAAATTTTTATAAATTTTTAAAATTAACTTTTATACTATTTTGTGCAATAGAACTAATATTAAAAAAATTTCTAGATGCACTCGATGTGAAAAACAAAACAATATGTCACTTTCTATTTCGAGAATTGCTAAATCCCAAACGAAAAATCAATATTTAATTCATAACGATTATTTTAAAGTGAGGGCATGCGCAAAAATAATACATCGCACGTGGTATTTGTTTTTGTTTTGTTTATAACTTCTTTTTGCGGTTTTGAAATTCTAAGGACGAGAAGTGAACTTGTTACGCTTCTTTCATAAAAATTGTTTATGCATTTGGCAATGAGGACGGTATAATGGTGATTGTTGAATGGTAACCAAGAAGTAGGAAATCCTTTTTCATAAGAGTTATGTTGTTCGAGTTAGTTTTTTTAGGTTTAAGTAGCTATATGAAAGCTCAATCAAAACTAAGTTTCTGAATTAGCTGTGAACTTGATGTTTTTTTTTCTTTAATTAAAAAGGAATGTAATAAATTTGTGAAAAGAAACTAGCGAATATTGCATTTGGTAATAAAGGGTGGTAAAATTTAAAAGGCCGATGTCGAGTATGAACCCCATCTCAACGTCAAGATTTTTTCTGCATTTCATTCGACATTTCTCAATTTCAGACTAACTCAATTTGAACCATAAAAGGTACACAATCGATCCCAGCGTTCAAGTTATCCCGACTTATTATAAAAATAAGCGTTCAAATCAAAATGCATATAGTGCAATTCATGATTTGTACGGCCAATTTATCGTGGCATCATCTGGTTGTATTTTTTTTTTTTCAAAATTAGGCCGGTCAGGCAGTTACTGTGAATGGTGTTCGCTATCGTGAGATAATAACGAACTTTTTATAGCCCGAATTGGAAGACATGGATGTGGACGATATGTGGTTTCAATAGCACAGTGCCATTTGCCACACAGCTAACGAAACAATGGCTCTTTTGCTCGACAAATTCAATGACGATGTTAATTGGACTTCATTCTTTAGGGTTATTTGGAAGAAAAGGTGTACGTTAATAAGTCAGCAACAATTCAAGAGCTTAAGGGTAACACAATTCGGCACATTAACGGCATAGGTAGGACCTCAATTATACCTCAGCGTGTCAACTTTGACCGATATTTTGGTCCATACATAATTGAACCATAGCAATAATAATAATTTCTGCTTTATTCAAATTCAACATCGGCCTTACAATTTAACCACCAGTTAGATAGGTTTATAATTAGTAACCAATGTAATTGCAGTCAAAAAACTTGTTCCAGTTGACTAAGGGGTTATTAGTATTTAGTCATGAATTTATTAGATTACCTTATAGTGGGCCGTGATATTAGCCGTGAGACTTGTCTTGGTTTAAAAACAATTGGGATCCGCAGTAAAGTTTGGGAATTGGATATCCCGCTAGTTCGCTATGTCTAAGAACAGACAGCCAAAAAGTAGCAAAGATTTGTACTCTTATGAAAGTAGTATCTACAGGAACGAATACCGCCAAAAACTCTTCGGAAGACAAAGATAATGTTCAGAGAACCATCTTCACGAAAAGGGCTTTCGGCGCTCTAAAGATCATTTGTTAACAACTTGACTCTAAGAATTATTGTAAAAGGAGTCAAAGGTTTTTTACCTTGGCACTCGAAAAATAAGCATGAAATAATTCTTCCGCCATTTAGAGATGTGGTAGAGAGAAGAAGGAAGAAAGATAGTTTTCAATGGAGATAGATGAGTGGATTTTGATGACACAAACAAAGCCGAGACAATACAAAAGTGCCATAGGGTCAATATCGTATGTTTTAGAGAAGCTTAAGATTGGATTTAGGGAAGTCGTGCCTAAAAGACTCCTCACACGATTTTTTAAATTCTTAAGATAGAGTTAACGGAAGCAGTGTCAAAAATATCAGTAGAAACAACGTGTGTCGATGGCCACAACGTTTGAGGGATGGTTTTATAGCTGAAGTCGGTCATTTTGCATGTAACTATACTTTTTTAATGAAAGTGTGTGATTTTAAGTTAAACTTATATTATATCTAAATAAATGAAACAACAATGAGTACAAAATACTATATAGTTCTTGTCTTATTGTGTTTTATACATATATAACAGAACTTATGGTTAGGTTTATGGTGATTCTGAGAAATTTACTTTAAATGATAGAAATATGTTAGAAATGCTCGAATATTGATGATTATCATTTTAATCAATAGATGGTACAAAGTTAACGCTGCCCATAAATGTTATTTTTAAAAATAAATCACAGACCAAAATAAAATTTATCGAATTTGGCATCTCTCATTTAAAAACTGAGGTGAAATGTTGTTTTCGTTTTTATATTTGAAATTATATTATATTGAAAGTTAACGTCTCCTTCCTGTAAGCATTTTGCTATTGCGTCATATCCTGCAGCTGGTGTTCAAATTAAGGGTAGGATCGAATTTTGTGAATAGTGGTTAAGATCGCATAACATTATTTGGTTTCCTGACTCTTTGTTGACTTCTAGCCGTTTTAAAAGTATTCTCTTCTGGCTCTGGATAATCTTCAAAAATAATATTTGAACAACAAAAACAGTGGTAAGAAATTTGAATATTACCTGTAGTTTGAAAATTCTCTTCCAATGTGATAGTTTTTGACATAAAAACGGTTTATGAATAGTTGATTTTGAAGCGAAACCCTCATCTGCAATAATTACATATGGCAATTTCGTTATTGTTTTGGGAAGGGGTGAATCAACTGGATTATTGAATTGCCTAGGATTATTAAGCTTAGCGTTTCCGAAAGGGAGTAGTACCCGTGACATGATGGTTAGTGCGTTGGACTGTCATGCCAGAGGTATTGGATTCAATCCCTGCCTGTGCCATCTAAAGTTTTTTTCACGGGTAACGCCTTTTGCGAGGAATTGACAAATCCTCCAAGAGTAATTCTTGCCATGAAAAGTTCTTTCTCAAATTAGCCGTTCGAAATCGGCTTAAAACTGTAAGTCCCCTCCATCCCTAAAAGCATTAGTCGCACACAAGAATGGTTGAGAGTTGTTCGTCACTAGGCCCTATTTCTCAACGGACTGTTTGGCCATCTTATTTTTTTATTATTTTAATGCCAAAGTCTAAACCTAGTAATGAAATAACATTTTTTTTTTTAAATGCATTGCTGTGTGTGTTGTATATATTTAGGTTTACTTTCGAATTCGAAAAATAATTGACCCTTTACTATAGGATTTTTCAATAAGGACTTGACATTTTTTTTTTAATAAAACTCAAAACATTTGAAATATTTCACAAACTTTATTATCGACTTGAAGTATAATCAAAATATTTATGAAAGCAACTCAACTTTGTTTATATGGCCACCGCAGGCATGTTTGCAGCGGTCGATTAGTTGGACTTAATTTTGATGACACGGCCACATGCTACGAAGATATAGATTCAAAATTTTGCCCAAAAGTGGATATTGCCTGTCTAGGGCTATAACTTCTACCAAAACTAGAAGTTAACGCTCTGAAAGTTTCAGTCACCGACTCTAAATTCCGGTATTTATGTATATACTTTTATAATTTGCACACGTTGTTTGCCCGATTATCATGGTGTCATGGCATTCACAAATTATATTCAAAGTTTTGAAGTCTTTATTTGCAAAAACCTTTACTAACATAATTTCTTGACTGCGGAACGCTCTCTTATCTAATACCTAGTTATAACAAGTTCAGCCACAATCGATTTAAAACGACTGGAGCTTAACAGCTTTGTGAAAAAATCAATTGATATTGATTTGAGCTTATATACGACTATTATAATAATCCTGTCCTTTCTGAAATGGAGAAGCTAGTTAGAACCAGTTTTACCTTCGGTTCCAAATTAATTAAATAAGATTGGGGATTAGTACTCTTATGGAGAAATAAGTTGATAAACCGATTTGAGTAGTAACTTTATCACAAGATCCGGTCTTCTCCTAATGTTAGAGAATTATGTGAAACAAAATTGGCTGTTGGAGATTTTAAAAACTTAGCAAAGAATATTCTTGGTTTCCAGATAAAAACCAATTGCTTCCTCATATTAAAATAAATCATAACATTAAACTATGCATTTTGTTTCGTTAAATATAGACACATTTCTGAATATTTCGCCCTATTCATTTCTTTGAATACATTTATGCATTGATGCAACCTTCTTTACTCTTCTTTGCTATATCTTATCTACGTCATTCAAGTCTTTTCACCTTTCATAACTAGTTTAAGTAAATTACATAGAGTAACATCCTTAAAAGAAGAAACTAAATCAACGAACAACCTCAACCGCAACTAGATACAAAAAAAAATAAAAAAAATAAAACAAAAAAAAACAAAGACAAATATATTTAAACAAAAAAATTACATTTTTTCAACAACCACTTGTAATATAATGCAACCACAAACCGCGTCTTTCATCCTTGCGCCAGGCTTAAGCAAATATACAAATAAGAAAAAAAATATATAGATACCTATGCCTTTTTCCTACACACATGTACACCCTTTTCTATACAAAATGCTGCATTTTTCAGTAGGACCTTGAATTTTTTAGTAGTAAGGTTAGGTAAAGCTGGGGCCTGGGCTTGGGCGCTGCGCTGCGCTGGGGTAGTTAAGAAATAAAACAACCACAGTACAACGCCTATTGAAAAGTTTACACTTTCCTCAAGATACTTATCTTCATCATCGCCGTCATCATTTTATCGTTTCTCTCTTTAGTTTTATAGAAGTATCACTTAACCTCATCTTTTGATTCTATTGATAGTGAATCAAATGCTTTTGGGTTCTTTCATTTTTAGTGAAGATAATTTTTTTAATTTAATTTTAAAAAAGTTTGTCGTGCTGCGATGGAAAATTGAAACTGAAATTGAAATACTGAAATGAAATGTTGGTTTTGAAAAGGATTTTTATGCATCAAGGTAGACATTAAGTGTAGTTTTTCATCATCAGAGATAGACTAAGAGCTCCTTTTTTATTCGAGATTTTTAGTCGTGAATCTATTGCGCTATTCAGGGAAGAAGGGCATCTATCTACCCATCTATGTATATATTTATATCTAAGGTTGGAAAGTGGGTATATTTAAAATTATGAAATGAAAACAAAATACGAATTGACTTATGTTTTAAAAAACACTGCCTACTTGAAAGTTCTTTAGGATGCACGTTACGTCTACTATATGTAAGTAGTGTCTGTGTCTATGCTCTACACAAATTGAAATATTTCTGAAACATTTCAAAAACCTTGGTCTTGAAGAGTAGGAATAATAATTATGTTCAAAATGAATAGGAGACATTTGCACATTAGTTTGTGGATATAGTGAAAATTCAAGAAAAACTCACGACTACGCAGAATTTTATGATGTAACTTGATTTGTAAGGATACCAACACACATTCAAAAAAATATGAAAATTAGTGTTCAGAAGAAATGTTTCCAAACATTGGTTTATCCAGACATCTATTAAGTAGCAGAGGACAGCACTTACAGAAGCAATATTTTTGACTAAGCGTGTATTACGATGATAAACAAGACTTAGGTAACTAGAAACGTTTTCACTATAAACTATACATTTCTTCACAGTTATACCAATTTTGTGTGTATTTGATAGACTGTGTCGACCATAGTCATCGCGTGATGCGCGAAAAGAAGCTTCGTTTTAATCAGCATATTATGATACTTCATATGACAGCTTATTTTGACAGGTGTCAAATGCCAGCGTAGCTTAAAAACATGAAATGAACGACCCTACATTAAGAAGCCCTAAAATAAAAAACTGCTCTAAGGAATTTAATTTTTTAACATGTTTTAAATTGTCAGTATTTATAGTAATACACAAAATAAAGGAATCATTGTTTTCGCAACCTTTTCTCGTTACGCCACCGGGAATTTTTTTAATCAAAACTACCATTTCAATTACGTTTGCACAAAATGATAAAAGAGAATGCAAGTGGTTTCATTATGATATGCCGAAGCCTGGCCAACACATTTGATGTAAAAAAAAACAAGGTTAAGGTTGTTCTTGTTACGGATCAAGGATTTTTATAGACCGAATTTAATTTAAAAGAAAGGTGTTATTATTGTTATTTTTAGGGAAGCTAGTAATCTGGTGTACATTTTTCCTTGAGTTAGGATTTAAAATATATTTAAAATTATTAATTTAATTTTATTTGTTCATAATAGTTAAAAAAAAGTTGTTGGCCAGGTACCTTATAACCGAAGAGAAGAAATTGTGGATTCCAAATTCATTAAATTTCCTATGATTTTTAGCACTAGCTCAAATCAGGTGATTTTGAATATTTATTAAATTCTTTATGTAGTAACAAATCAATCTAACGTTAAATTTGGCAGCTCTGAATTAATAGCATGACATTGATACAAAATGGTAAGACAAAAAAGCTTTTTAACTTTTTTCTAATAGAGTAGAGTAGGTATTATTTATTAGGTAAAAATAGCAGGTGTTTTTTTCAGACATGTGGTTTTGAATCTCTTTACACTTTTTTCGGAGTTGGTCCTCTTTTTTTATAATAAGCGAACACTAAAAGGGTTTTGTATACCTTTAATATGCCAAAGACACAGTGTTAGCATTAGGAAAAGAGGGAAGGGTTAGATAGGAGGTGCCGGTGTACATTGAACATTGCAATGATAGGGAAAGATAGAGCGTGGCAGAGCATTCCACATTCGCGTAGTACGGCTAAAAAATGAATCTCTGTACTTCATACTACAGCTGAAGTTGGGCTCAATGGTAAACTGATGGGCATTCCTAGAAGCGCGGGTATAATGTTTAAATAGTTTAAGGGGAGGATGCAACTGGCTACTTCACTAGAGCAAAGTCCGTTAAAATAACGGTAAAAAAAGGTAAGACAATAAACTGTATGACGATGTTCGAGTGACGTAATCGTGTTGATGATGTTAATATCACCAATCATTTAAAAAGCTCTTCTTTGAGTACTCTCCAAGAGGCTTAAATAAGTTACTGGAGCACCAACCCAGAGATGAGAGTTATATTCAAGTTTCGGACGTATATAGGTTTTGTAGATTGTAGCCAAATCAGAAGGAGAGACAAATTTCTTGCATCTTCTCAAAAAACCTAGACATATTGCGGCATTTTTGGCGACATCGCGTATGTGATCGCTCCACAAAAGGTAGTTGCTGATGCACATTCGGAGAATGTCAAGATTTTCAGTTTCGTTGATGCAAGTGCCACTCATAGATAGTGGCAAAGAGGGTATATCTCGCTTTAACGATGCAAGATAGCATTGTGTTTTCGAAGCATTAAATTCCACACGGTTTTTCATTCCCCATTGTACAATGCTGTGTAGATCGGAATTTAATGAGCTTATCATATTTTGCCGTTGCAGTTCCACATCGGAAGAGGAGGGTTGTGAGTCTGGAAACGAATATGAAAAGCTAAGAGTGCTATCGTCAGCGAAACAATGTATTGGATTAGAAGTAACAGACAGGAGATCATTTATAAAAATGAGGAAAAGGGTCGAGACAAAACGGAGCCCTGGGGCACACCAGCATTTATTTTATGGGTTTCAGACTTGAATCCGTCCAAAACAACTTGTATTGAACGGTTCGAAAGAAAATTTCTAATCCAAAGAAGAAGAAATTCGTCAATACCAAAAGCACGCGTTTTCGATAAGAGAGCAAGATGCCAAACGTTATCAAATGCCTTTGAAATATCAAGTGCAATAATCTTACTTTCTCCAAAACGATGTAAAGATTTGTTGCACTGTTCGGTGAGATGAACCATGAGATCACCATTGGACCTATTGCTACGAAAGCCGTATTGCCGGTCATTAAGAAGCTTTCGTTCCTCAAGATATTTCTTAAGCTGATAATTAATCAGCGTTTCCGTGACCTTAGAAAAAAGGGACGTTAGTGCTATCTGTCGATAATTTGTGGGGGAAGAACAAATATAGTTTTTAAACTACTTGAAACGAGCCCAGAAGAATAGGATAGATGGAAAAGCTTACGCAGTGGTTTTTCTAGCGTGGAAGAACACCTCTTCAGAAAAATAGCGGGGTACCATTCGGACCTGCGGATTTATGAATGTTGAGATCTTTAAAAACTTTTGACAACTGTCACTTGATAGACGGATTGATAGGTTCTTTATTTTTGTATCATACCCAGGTTTATCTGCAATTGAAGAGATATAGGATTATCCGCAAACATCGTCAAATCGTCAGCATATAAGAAAAGTTTACTGCCAATGTTGGCAAAAAGTACTCCTCCAGGAAGAAGGTCACAGATATCGTCGATGAGCAGATAAAACAGTAATTGACTTAAGATCCATCCATGATGAACACCTTCTGTTGTTTCGAATTCATTCGAGAAAGCGCGTCCATTCCATAGTCTTGCATTTTTCGATGAGCAAAGATTTGCATGTTAGAAACTTTCCTATTCCCACTTTTAAATAAAAATTCTTATTTAAGCAAAGATAATAAGATTCTTCTTTATAAAGTCGTAGTTCTACCTTCATTAGTATATGCAGCTCCTTGCTGGTATACATAAATGTTCTGAATGTCACCTGAAAAAACTTCAAATTTGTCAAAACAAAACTTTAAAAATGATTATGCATCTTCCCTGGCATTTTTCCACACTAGCATTGCATGACATTACTATAAAATTCCAACAATCAATTCTAAAATTACAACAATTTTAAATAAATTTGAGAACAAATGTTCTATTCACGATAATGTATTAATAAATTCACTTGTTTAAACATGCCAATTTAGTTAAAGTTATTATTAAGTTAGATTTTAAGATTATAATTCATAGTTTTAAGTGTTTTTTTTTCATCCATTGAGTTTTTTTTGCAATTTTTCTCATAATAACTACCACTTTCATAAGAATTTCCAATATTATAAAATCTTTAGTTGCTAAGAATCATTGTATTCTAATCTCTATATGTTATAAATATTCTACCATGTAACACGATTTCATTGAAGAAGAAATAAATTTGAAAAATATACATTATGTTAGAAACTTTCGTTATAAGCCCATATTAAGCAGATTTTAAATTATCCCTGTCTTTTGACTTTGTCAAATGCTGCTATAAAATCAACAAAACAAGAGCAAAGTTTCTTCTTAGGGGCCGGTTATAGCTATCAGTAAAATCCATCAGTAAAATTTTTGTTTTTAGTTTTTGAACATGTTACAGATTTATTTCTAGCAAAAGATTGATGCAATAAGATGAATCCTATATTCAAGTATTTTTTTCAAAAAGAAACAATGCATTTAAAGTTTTATTTAATTTATAAATCTATTTTAATTTTTTTAATGATGAAATTTCATTTTACTGAACAGCTGACTGCCAAAAGCCAAAAAAAATCCATTTCGTTTTACTGTTGGTGTTCCAATTTTTTACTGTTCCGATCAAATCACTAAAAATTTTACTGATGAGAGCAACGCGAAGCCTCAAAGTGACATTTAATTTAATGACTTAAATTTACTGATTGCTATAAACGCTCATCAGTAAAACTTTTCAGATGCCTCCTGTTTCAAATTTTACTGATGGATTTTACTGATAGCTATAACCGGCCCCTTACTACCAATAAACTTTCAAGCGATGCTTGAAATGGTAAAAAAAATTCTCAATAGTCGAAAATCCTGGACGAAAATCAGCTTGTAAAATACTTAGACGGCTATTATCATTAATACATTTTGCGAATCTTTCATATAGAATAGCAGAGAAAATTTGTATTATTGTATTTAATATCTTGGTTTGCGGGCTTATAAAAAATTCAACTCGTGCAAGAATTTAAGCCAAACGACCATTAAAAGTTTCGCACGCTCGGTGAATGGGCCTAAAACAATATGGCCGCCGATGCCTACTTTGACAGGAAAATTTTGTTAAGCGATGAAGCTCATTATTAGTTTAATGCGTACGTTAATGTGTAAAATTGTCGTATTTGAAATGATTATTAAGCGGCCCCTAGACACCAAACTTGTGTTCACACTTGTGTCGGTGTGCAGAAATGTGTGCTGTGTGGCTGGGCAGAAACTTCAATGACGCTCATTCTGATCTTTCCTATTTGAGATTTCCTTCACAGGTTATGTGTATACGATTTGGTGTGTCGTGTGTGCCAGAATGCCACACGGGTGTGCACACAAGTGTGGTTTCTATGGGCCGCTTTATTCACAAGTCATTGTTGAGATCCCCTACCAGCGTTAAATCCCTTAAAAGTTACAAAAGTTACTGTTTTGTATGCTTTATGGGAAGAAGGAATCATTTGTCCATATTTCATCAAAAATGAAGCGGGTCATAATGTTACAGTCAATGTGGAAAGCTATATAGATCTATGATTAAGACTTTTTATACTTGAATTGAAGGATGTTGATGTGGACGACCTTTGAGACCAGCCAATGAAACAATCAATTTACTGAAACTTTTGGTGAGCGCATAATTTCGCATCGTTGGCCTGTGGCGTGGCCACTAAGATCGTGCGATTTAACACCGCTGGGCCATTTCTATATGACATCGTTGGTCTATTCAGATAAGCCCAAAAATTATGTCTGACATACGGAGTGGTCGAAAATTGAATCTCTCGGCTGGAATTGATTCGAGAAAGCTGCACGTATACATTTTATTAATGTCACTTCAATGCTGTCTTTTCGACGTTAAATGCAGTAGATAATGTAATAGAGGGCTTATTAGTATAAAGATATGTTTATTTTGGTTATTAGAATACACGTAAAATAACTCGCAGTTAAATTTTAACCCTACTTAATGCCTTAACGATGTTTTTAGAGATTTATTATAGGTAAGGACCTTTAAATTTTTCAGAACATGCATTGTGACAAATCCGAAATTTTACTATTTTCGTAATCAACTCAAAGCTCTTTCGAATATATTCAAGGTTGTTCACTCGCTTGTGCAAATATTAATTTTGTTGCTACTATTTGTTAACACCTTTACCTATGCTCCATATATTAGATTTTAAAAATATATATATACATATTTTAAATCAAATATAGCATAAAGGTCTGTTTTCATAATGCTCTTATAAAAATATACCACGTCTAAACTTACACATCACTACGTACACACACAAACACACACACACACATAAAGAAATTGACATATCTCTTAGCATAAATTATATTCCTTGTACCAAACTAGGCACTTATAACTATGCCAACTAACACAGCCAGCAGTTCATGAGATTTTTTTCAAGGACTTTAATTTTCAATCGTTTGTCTTTAGGGACTTTAGAGAGATGATTTTCATTCATTCTTTTTCTCTCTTGATGTGATATTCTGTACTAAGACTCAAGAGTCAAAGTGTCTATACAAGCACTGCTAGGATTTGCATACTATGTATATGTAGAAGAAAGATTGAAATGATAGGGATATCATGTAATGTAAAGGCAGAGGGTAAGGTTTTTTCGTGTTTCGTAGAGAATCGTCTAGAATTTATTAGTGGAACATAAAATACAAATATTATCAACTTTTAAAAGTAGGTATTGCAAAAGTTTATTCTGAAGTTAAAAATAAAAAAGAATCAAATAAATATCCTTTTTGATGCATGTAGATATTTTAATTACTAATTTTTTACAAATAAAAATACTTATACGATGAAGGGCTATAGTACATAATGTAATTTCTCTTTTGACTCAAAACAATAGAAAGCCATCACTTTGAAGATGAAAGGTATTGATTATACATACATATACCTATGGGAAAAATGAAGACTATAAAAGGGAAAGTTTTAAAACAACCAAGGTTAAACAAAATTCACTTCTAAAACTATGTTGCAAAAGTTTGTTAGGCATAAATACACTAATTACTTAACCAATATTAATTTCAAGGTTATTTTATGGTATAAAGAATATTAATCTTTCACTTTTAAACATTTTACAAGTAAGAACTACGCCATTACTTAGAAGGCAGTTATAGCTATCATTGGTTTTTATCATTGAAAATTCTGTTTCTCGATTTAAAAGCGATGTTATGCCTGGTGCCAAAATGTAGTTGAAAAGTAGTAGATTTCGCTTTATAAAAAAATACACCATTTAACCCAGAAGTTTGCTTTTAGTTAGTATTTGAATTTTCAATGATACAATTATTTTCAATTAACAGCAGTTTTTTGACTTCACATTTCGGAACAAAATCGTTCCAATGAAAGTGGTCCATTCTATTGAATTAAATTAAACGCATTAAACTTTTTCAAATTTATGTCCGGTAATGGTGCAAATGGTGCATAAGTTTGAGCTAGTGAAACAATTTACTAATGTGAAGAAAAACTGAAATTGTTGCTACTGTTGTCCGTATAGTGTTAACGAAAATCCAGGTTTTGTCGAACATGGAATTCGATATTCTTAAAACGAGCTTACACCGTATTTTGCATGGTGGAATTTTTCTAGAATTTTCACTTATCAAACGAAGTGAATCTGTATTAAGGTCGCTAACGTCGGTAATACTTCTGTTATTCACGTGAATGCATTCATTCTAAGGAATTTATTCATAATTCGGATTTTTCTTTTAAGGGATCACTTGTCTTGCTGGTTGAGAAGAACGACAAACAAATTAAATGAAGATATTGATAAAAATAATGCAAAAAGAATTCTGAGAATGTTGGAATAGCTAGTTTGGGGGGTTTAGTGGCAAAAGGCAGTGGCGTTTTTAGGCATGGGCCCGGTGGGCCAGGGCCCAGGGCCCCGCAATTATTTGGCCCCCAAATCCACCAACTCAAAATGAATGAATCTTTACAAGAATTGTATAGAAAACAAAATAAGGTTAGTAGACAGTAACAGAAAAACAAGTTTCATTTGACTCTCCGTTCCGTTGAAATTCTCCTCCTCAACATCTTAACTTCTGGCAACATGAATCTTTAATCATACACCTGCACACGCTGTCAACATTATTTTAACAACTCTGCTTTCGTTCTACTCTACAGTTCTGCAAACATGTTGACTTTTCAACTCTCTCCATAAGCAAACACAAAGTTGTCCCATGATGATTCAATCATCGCAGATCATTTAAAAAAATGTGGGAACTCAGGAATGGGATACACTTCCTATTTATCAGCAAATATTTGCAACAAATTCATTGATATAATGGGAAAACAAATCTTAATGAAAATTTTATGTGAAATTAGATCGACAAAATATTTTTCCCTAAGTGTTGACAGTACACCCGACTTTTCTCATATCGACCAGTTGACTTTTGTAATTCGGTATGTTAAAAATTGTGTTCCCATCGAAAGTTTTTTTTTAAATTTATACCTATTCAAGAGCATAAATCTGAATATTTGGCTGACACAATATTGACATTTCTGGAAAATCATGATATTTCAATAGAGGATTGTAGAGGACAAAGCTATGATAATCCGTCTAATATGTCGGGAAAATATTCTGGTTTGCAAGCAAGATTAAAGAAGAAGTGCTAAATTGCGTCCTTTTTACCTTGTGCAGAATTCATAAAACCAGCAAGAGCCTTCAAAAAGAAACAATAACGATTGACGTTGCTGCAAATTTGCTTTGTTCTTTCATAAATGATATAAGGGAGACTTTTGATAAATTTGAAGCGTGAGCCAAAATTCAGAATCCGGATGCTAATTATAAAGACTTATTGCAACGAAAAATAGTACGAAGTTCGCGTGCCACATACATTTTGATAGTCCTGCACCATCCGTCCAGCTAATAGGGAAAGAAAAGTTTAAAAGATCAACTTTTTTTCCAATTATTGACACTATTACTTTGCAATTAAAAATACGATCCAATTGCTATCAAGAAATTAATGCATTGTTTGGCTTTTTTGTCGATTGCAATATTTGACTTCAGTGGAGTTGCAAAATTCTTGCGAACAGTTTTCAAAAAACCATAGAGATGTTAATGCAGAAGAACTTGAGGTTGAATGATTGCACCTCGTACAGTATTTAAAAGAATTCAATAAAGATGTAAATGAAGATCTTATTACAATATCAAAATTGTACAGTCTAATTACAATGGATGAAATTGGGAACACATTTCCAAATGTAGAAACTGCCTGTAGAATTTTTGTATCTTTGATGGTTTCAAACTGCAGTGGAGAGCGTTCATTTTCGAAATTGAACCGGATAAAAAAATGACTTCGAAGTAAAATGCTACAATATAGACTAAACAGCTTGTCCATTTTATCAATTGAAAATGAATTACTGCAGGAAATTGAATTTGATGACTTAAATATACATATACATATTTAAAAAAAACACCAAATCAAATCAAATATAAAGAAATAAACTTACATAAATTTAAAAAAAAAATATAAAAACATTAGAAATCAACCAAAAAAACAATACAAATTATCAAAAATCAACTATAAAGAAAAATGTTCAACTATTGAAGGTAAATTAAAAAAATTATAAAAGAATACAAAAATATCTGTTTTATGTTTTTTTTAGTTCTTTTTAAAAAATAAATATATTAAAAAAAAATACAAATTATTTTAAAATGATTAAAAAAAAATATATTATACCTACTTTTGTTGGCCCCCAAATCCTATTGGGCCCAGAGCCCCCAAAAGTCTAAAGACGCCCCTGGCAAAAGGTAGATGTATGGACAAGTTAATTAAGTCTCCAAAACACAAAGTTTTCCAGGTAAGAGCGACTACAAATTCCATTTGAAGAAAAAATCCCTTAATAAACAGGACAACGGGTCATAGTTGGTGGACCAAACAAAATGCATAAATATTTAGAAGAAGAAATATGAAAGTTATTGCATTTTTCTTTCCTGCAAATTCAATCATTTAGCTACGGAAATGGAAAATCCAATACATACATAACGAAATGGTCTTTTATTTAACAGAAAGTTTTTGTTAAATCTATGATTTTTAAATAATTGGTAGGTATATTATCTATTAAAAAATTAAAATAAATGAACTTTCGTTTCATCCGTTAATTCTATACCTAATACTTTCTTTGATTTTCTAACATTTCATTTACATAAATTATTTAATTTAAATTATTTTATTTGACATTTAGAGCATCATTTTGTTCAACGATGCACTTACATATTTATTTTAATTTCACGAAATACTTTTTTGTTTTGTTAAACATTTCCATTATTTTATCGATACATACAAAATAAATAAATATTAAGCTTTTTGTTATGTAATTAAAAATTATTTAATTTCCAGATATATAAAAATGCTAATGTGGAAACACTGTTTTGATTGTAATAGTTGGAAGTGATACCAAATCTTACAAGACAAAATGTCACCTAGTGTGAAATAGATATAGATACAAGCATAAAGCACGATTTCGCTTTGTTGGTGTAACGCAACTAAATAAATGATCTGATCCCAATCACGGTTAAAAAAAATACGGCTAAAGGCGTTTTTCTCAAGCTCAGAGCAGAGCACTGAGCACTGAGCAGAACATGAGCACATCAAGTACGTAGAGTTTGCTCAGAGCTCTCCGTCTAATTTATGAAACACACTGGAGAAATAAACTGACAATAGTTTAAGAATTTTCCATCTGTCTCTTTCATGCCACATAAAACGGACGTGAAGTCAGACATGCTCAGCTTTTTACCCCATTTGCTCGGTCATTTTATTCAAGGATCATAGAGCGCGTTCCGAGCTAGCTCTAAATGAAAAAGAAACACAAACCTAGTTCCAATAGCTCTGAGTAAAAAAAGAAACACCATTTTTTTTTTTTGACAGCTCTATGCTTAAAAACGCCAATCCTACGTCGCACACCGACAACACGCAGCAAAGAAAATTTTAACTTAATTTCAGTTTTATTGTTCGAGAAAGTGATACAAAATTGGTAATTCAAGCTATTATAATAGAACTTTTTTTATTTTTAAATTGGAAGAATTATAATCTATCACAATTTTTCCCGAAAAGCTCTCCAACCGTTTTATTCTCGAAGTTGTGCACAATTAGCTACCGAGTTTTTGTGATTTACCACCTTTGGATTTTTCAGTAAGTTGATGATGTTTTTTTGTATTGCCGTTTCATAACAAATAAATTTACGCCTTACAATAGTTTACCAAAAGAATGGATGGGTTGGCCGGGCGCTACGTCTAAAATTCGTTCAACAAATCGCACAGCAGAGTCATCACTTTTGTTCTAGTAGATATAATATAATATACTCGAATGATTCCATCCGCCCGCCCGCCAGCGCTCGCAACAATTGGAGCTATGCCCATCCACTTTATAGAGCCATAATTAATGACGTTTTCATTTCTGAATTGAAGGATGTTCATGTGGATGACCTTTGGTTGAATCAAAATGGCTCTACATGCCATACAGCTACCGGAACCTTCAATATATTTAAGCGAGCATCATCCCGCGTTATGAGCTTGTGCATGCTGGTGCGATTTAACACCGGTGGATTACTTTTGTGAAGTCGCTACGCCAATAAACCCGCAGATTAGCGCCTTGGAAGAACACGGAAAGAAATACATTGCGAATATTACAACGTCAGTATGGGTGTGAACGCAATATTGTATGGCTTAGAAGATTTCCATTGGATAAAATGTTGTAAGCATAGTTAATTTAGCCATAATGAGAATAGTAACGTCGACAATAGTTATAGCCGATACGCCAATGCCAGTATGGGAGTCAGGCCCATACTGACTGGCGACATGTACAACGCTCCTAGCAGAAAAGTCTATCCATTATTGTTATATCCCTTATGCTTACATACTCAATATATTTGATTCAATCTGAGTACTTACAATTTCAAAAAAATTAACACAAATAATTGTTTAAATTTCACTCGGACTGTTTTTATACTGTTTATCTATACTATTATATAAAAGCGAAAACATTTTAAAGTTCGTAACGCATGATCTCAGAAAGTAGTCAACCGATTTATTTGAAATATATTTTATTATTTTCTATATTGTTATGAGAGTGTTTATGGCTTTAATTTTTTTTCATTAATTATTTGTCAAACTTAAATATTATTAATTTTACATTTTTTGTCCATTTTTTTTCATTAGTTGACTTATACAACCACTCATATCTTAAAACCTATACAATAATCGACAAAGATTAGCATTGCTTCATAAAGTCAATATTGTTGCGCAAATTTTAAGCCTAAAATCACTTCTAAGTTTAACATACAACCTGAGAAATAAATAAAAACAAATTATAAAATTATAAACTTTTTGAATTTATTTTATCCAGGAAATTAGATTCCATCACAATCGCGAGGTCGCTGCTTTGTTTCATTTCATTATCAGTCCAACATTTTTAATTTTCTTTTCTTCCCATGCTCTTTCTCTCTTAATATGTGTTCCATTTAATAGTTACGTTTTTTCTCTTACCTACCTACCTACATATTCAATTTTTCATTGTATAGTTCATCAACTAACCTACACACACACATTATTTTTTTATTTCTCTAATTCTATCGTCACATCGCTGATGGACATTTAATAAAAATAAATAAACAGTGCCGTGCACATGAAATGCCGATTGATCTAAAGAAAAATTAGATCTTTTTTATTTTTCTGGTTCGAGCAAGTGAATAGATTATAATAATTCTTCCAATTTAAAAATAAAAAAAGTTCTATTATAATAGCTTGAATTACCAATTTTGTATCACTTCCTCGAACAATAAAACTGAAATTAAGTTAAAATTTTCTTTACAAATAACTCAAAGAAGGTACTTACAATGACGTCGATAAAAATAGCACACAAATGTGGGTAGGTTAAGTCAGTTGCACTGCACTGAACATGAGCAGATGAATAAAAAAATGTGTCTATGGATATTTACACACGCATACCTATAGATGTATGAGAACATTAAAAACACAAATTTGTTTTTTTTTTTTACCGCAAACTATATTTTTCGGTTGCAAAAAAACGTTTCTACGTATGAATAAAAGAAAGAAAAGAAGAAAATAGACAAAAATTTCGTTCTGTTTTCAACTAAAAAATTGAAATGGTTTTGTATTTTGTTTGTTTTCACGTGCGGCTTGGCCTTTACTACGTAATATTTTACTTAAGTTTTTTTCTAAAATGTTAATTTCGGTAAGGAAGTGTTTTTTGATTATAAACTAAAATTAATATTATTGTAGAAAATATGCTCAGTCCCATTGAGAAATTTTTTCATATGCTAATACTAATATTGAAAAAATGTTCGTGGTTACAATTTGCGAAGCAACGCGAGCACGGGTCGGCTAGTTATTTATAATCTCCTTTCGTCTTACAAGTAAGTACGTTTATTTTCGTTTTGTTAATTATTGTAGAAATATATCGATACAGTAGTTATGTATACCCATGCACTATTGACAGTCGATTATCACGCCATAAATTATCGCGGGAAAAACTAGTAGCATTGCGAAATCTCCGGTACAGTATGGGGCTGAAGGCAATGCTGTCTCGTCAAACGTACTATGCGCCCATGTATTACAAACAAAGATTGTGGTACCATACAGTATAGTACATAATCCCATACTTTTAGGAGTTGTTGCAAGACAATGTAGGAATATTACAGATACTTTTTTAGTATGGGTCTCCAGGCCATACTAGCATTGTCATAAATGCCCTACACTTCTTTCCGTGAAAATGTATACGGCCACCGTTCCTACAAAAAGTGATCGAAAATTATTCTTTTCGGGTGGTAAAATAATGGCAAACCCTTATCTTTTAGGTTATGGATATCTTAGCTTTAAAGTCAATTTAAAACTGATGTATATAAGCTTCATTCATACTTGCACAAAATATATTTATTAAATAACCACCAGTTAAGTTAAAAGATTTAATGAATTGTCACTTATTTCTTTATATATATAATACATATTCGACCTTTTATAGGTAACTATATTTTTACTACACTTCTATAGTATAAAATGCATCATCAGATTATTATTTGCACAAAGTCACAAGATCACTGCATTGAAAGTCAATTTCTGTATTGTTTGGCCCTGTAAACGCCGACAAGGTCACATTGCATCTAGTCATGGTGTGAATATATTATTCTATAGTATATGTACAATGTACATCATCTTTAAGCAGGTAGGAAGGTCCTTCGCGGCTATACAACAATGAAATCTTAAATAAGAGCTTGCGCTATATACATATGGCTTGTCATATTCTACTCGAAATTTAATCGATGCTTGATAAGAACTCGATAATAATATTATGCATCCTTTACGTTGCAAAATTTCCAGCTATTAGTATAGTTGTTCCCCTATTAGATTTAAATAATAAAATATAACAAAAAAAGGATCGACGATGACGTTCTTGGATCTAATTTTATAGATTCTTTTCCTATGTTCGACAAGTACCACTTCAAATTCCAATCAATAGTGCTGAGAATTGTTAAACAAGGTGCCTTCTTGGCTTGGCTTGGTTTGGCTTGTGCAATTCGTCTATGTATGTATAAAGTATATACATGCGCTAAATAATATGGTCTTCCCCAGAGATAATAAACTCGTCATCACATCGTTAGTTATATTTTCCTCACAATTGCCCATATACATCTTTACACAGACAGATTATATCGACATACATACATTTATAGTACCTATATAATATTTGCCGCTTTATATTCTGCTGCAAAATGTGTAACTTTTTTTGTGTTCTAGTCCCAAAGTCCTTTGCTCAAGTACCAATAATAAGGAGGTTAGTTTGAAAAGAAATGTCAGGGTACCTAGAGACTGCAATGTCATGTGTGTATTATGTGACACAATTAGGATACAATAGTAAGATAGGAATGCGCTAAAAAATATTAAAATAGCTTTTTAACTATACATAGTACATATATGTATCTAGTATGTATATGTAGGTAGTTATATACTTTTGTGTTCTTTTAAAAGAGAAAGTTTCAGACATAGAGATCTTGTTTTCTTTGAACCACCACTGTTGCTATAATTTTCCTCAATAATCGAATTATGTACATAAACATAACTTTCGTATTCATTTGCAATTCAATAGATCTTTAAATGTTTATTTTGTGTCGCTGTTAATTTAAGGTGAATCTGATATTACAAGTGTTTTTTTTCGGGATTCCCATATATAAAGCGTTTCCCATTGAAGGCGAAGCAATTTTAAAATTGAATAAAACAAGTTGTATATGGAATATCAGTACGGTTTTATAACATCGTTTAAATAGCCGCTCGGCTTTACTGGGTGGCGCACATTTGAAAGGTTCAGTTTTCGATTACGTTGGCGCATATAAATAAAATAAATAAATTAGGTGGCGCAACAGTCCGTAGAGAACCAGGGCCTAGTGACTTACAACTCTCAACCATTCCTGTGTGCGAGTAATGTTGTCAGGAATGGAGGGGACCTACAATTTATATGCCGAATCCGAACGGCTAATTTGAGAATGCACTTTTTCATGAAAAGAATTACTCTTGGAGAATTTGTCAATTCCTCGCAAGAGGCAGTACCCGTGAAAACTCTTTTTTTTAATTAAGGTGGCACAGGCAGGGATTGAACCCAAGACCTCTCGCATGACAGTCCAACGCACTAACCATCATGCTACGGACACATATGGCGCATATATCGGGCTGAATTTGAGCGATGGCATCGATTGTGGCTTATTCGCATAGAACTGCGACTTAAAAAGGGTCTAATCACACGATCTTGGTGGGCAATTCACGTCGCCTCGACGCGAGATAACCATGCCAAGAAACCATTCGTGCAGAATATCGACGACTATGTCTTTTCAATGTCAAGACATTGGATGTGTATATCATCCAATTCAGGCCACAAGTTTTTGGTGATCATCGACCTACAGCGATCGCCGTTGACGGTGATGGCTTGGCCAGCATAATTTTCAAAGAAGTACGCACCGATGACGCCTCCAGCCCAGACTCCACTCCAAACAGTAACTTTATTTGGATGCATTGCCAGCTCTTGAATCTCGTGTGGATTGGTTTCGTCCCGAATCTGGCAATTTTGCTTATTGACGTACCCATTCATCCAAAAATGGGCCTCATCGCTAAAGATGATTTTTCGTAGATACCCCTTAAAAAATGCACAACGCATTGTTTCTAAGGGAACACTCATTTTGATAATAAAGTTTTTTCATTTGCACGTGTTCGACGCTGTAACTTTGTCTTAAGTGACTGATTAAAAGTTCATATTTTGACAAAAACCAAAAAAAAACAATATGACCGCCAAGAGATGTCAAAATCAATGTGTCCCCTTTGGAAAACTCTGAGTTCATTTAGAAATTGCCAAAAGAAACAATACGCAGTAGTACAATTTTATATTTGAAAGTTGATACAACTTAAGTACAATGAAGTACGAAATATGATTTGAATTTTGCATTGGTATCTTTTTCGTATGACTTAACAAGATACTTTTTAGATTTGATTGTGATAGGTGCAACAATCCATACGAAACCGACACAAAATTGTGTAGGACTAATAAGAAAACTAATAAAGTTGATATAAATGTCAGCTGATTGGAAAAAACACAAAAGTAATTAAATAATCAAAAGAAAGTTGAAATAAATTGAAAATAAGTTATGTTGTAATGTCAAAATTCATTAAGTGTCAACTTCCCACAGGAAATCAATTTAGTCGTCCGTTTTGTTAAATTGAAAATTTTGAAATTTCTCGTCGTTTCAATTTTCAAAAATGATATTAAATTCAAGACAATTGTAATGCATCGAAAAACAACGTTTTTGACGTCTGATAAAATTTTTAGAAAAATTTAAGTTATGTTTTTTTTACAAAAAAAAACAAAAAAAAACACTCAAACAAATATTACTAAAAGTTGATAAAATTGATTTACGACTTGTTTATCTTATAAAAGTTTTAACTAAGTTTTCTCACTCGTTAACTGATGAGTCCAGGTGACAAAACCGGAACGAAACACCAATATACCTACAAATTTTTAATAAATTATAAAATTCAACAGTCCAAAAATTCTTTGACGTAAGGCAAAAAGGACTTAAGTCAAAAACTGGTCACAAAGACTTAAATGAGCTTAATTAATATAAAACCAAGTACCTATGCTATTTTTCTGATTCAATGCCTAAAGACTAAGTTAATATAAAAGTAAGCAGTTTTGTTAGACTTGAGTAGTTAGGGAACAAACTTAGAAATTAAGATTTCAAGAAAATTCACATTTAAAGTTTTTTACTAAGACTTAAAATAAACATTTCTTGGTCAAAAATCAAAAATTTGAATTTTCTCAGTAACGAACCGATAGATTTTTTCTTAACTTGACTTTTTGCAATAAAAAAAAAATATGTTTGTATTGCTTCCCCATAGAACAGTAATTTTGTTCTTAAGTTTTTTCAAAAACTAATTAACCGATTTCAATCATTTTTGTCTACAGAAGCTTTAATACTATCTTAGTATTGTTTTATGATCAAAAATGTCATTATTTTTTTTTTTGATTTGTAAACAAATTTTAATTTTTGTCTTGAATTCGATGTCTCGAAAATGGGTCATCAGTTTTTTACGAAAATCAAATATAACACGTATATTAATAAGTTCTTAGTAAAAATATTTTGTCACTGAAATTGAAAAATTGTATATACAAAAAAAAAAATAAAAAAACGCCTTAACAATTTGCAAATTAAATAAATCAAGGTTTCTTTTATAGAAATGGAATGGAATTTAAATTTTTTAAGACAAACTTATTTTATAGGTACATTTTAAAATATAAATACTATAGTTATTGCACACAGGAGGAAGTCCGTGCGACCTACTCGTTCAATTTATTTTTAAAAAATTAAAACTTTCAAAAAATGATACTAAAAATTGGTTTTCGAATAAAATAACTATATTATGCAAAATGTTGTTGTTAACTTTTACTTAATTTTTTATAAAAATTCAATTGACAACTTTTTTTACAAAAAAACTAAAACCTGATAAAAAATCGTTTTCGACTCAAGTATAAGTAAGACTTTTATCTTGCAAAAAGTATTGTTATTAATATTTTGTATAAGGTGTAGTATATATATAGACAGACTTGCAAAAATTGGAAGTTATCAGTGTGGGTCGCATCCCAACTCTTTTCGTTTATAAAATTCTTATTTCCTTAACATAATTATTTGGTACTCGAGGAAATTCTTTCTAGCATCATAAATCGTTATTTTTGAATACTTAAAGTGAAATATTTTGTTTAACATTTAGTGTTTCAAAATCAGATTGCGCCAATGTCACTATCACCACCATACTGTCATGTCACCGACCAACCCTCCACTGGTTGATTTTGAAATGCTGATAAACGCTTAGGAAGAATTTTACAAACTTATGAGTTATGATATAACATCTCTATTGAACTTTCACCACCGACAACTATAAGCTTTAAGGAAACCACAAAGTAAACCAGAGACAGAATCAGTATAGAATTTTTTGTAGCTGCGCGGTAGTTACAACTAAAAGTTACAATGTCAAAACTGCATCACTCATCCATCCGTCATCCAACAACCAACAATATAACAATAAACTTATGTCTCTTTAGTATTTAATAAAAAAGCCAAACTAAAAGCTTTCACATTACATCTGATTCAGACTCAGATTCCAATTCACCCCAAAACCACCCTCACATAGACTCTTATAAAAATTGTACTACTAGTGCATCGAACATTGCATCTCTATTTAAGATCACAACGAATTTACATCCGTTGCAGTTTAAATTGTATGTTCATTTGGATTAGTTCGTTGGAATATGTTACCGCGGTTACACGGATACCGTCATCATCACCGTTATATGTTAGAGAATTGTGAAAAGGATTAATTCAAATTAAGCTGATTTGGTGTTTCTTTCTTTTTGTTTTGTTTTTTTTTGTCAAGATTAAGAAATATAAATGTAAATAATTTAAACTTATGAATAAAAGAATTAAGTGTTTTCATATAATACAAATTCATGTTTTCAAGTGTACCTATAATAATCAAAAGTGAATTCAAAAAGAAAATTTGTTAATTATAATAAAAATAATTCTTAAACAAATTTAAATGATAGTGAGTGTAAAAATATTTATGCTGTTTAATGAGCTAACACATATTGGATTAAAAATTAGATAAACAGAATATCGTTTGAATGAATTCGGTGAGCTAAAGTTTTATTTTAAATAAAATAAATATTAATTTAAACATATATTGTAAAAGTTAATTTTAAGGACTACGATTTAAATTGTATGGAAACCGAATCCTCTAAAATATACAATTGAAAAACAAAAATTACTCAAAAATGCATATTTTTAATTCATATATAATTTATGTTTCATGGGAAAAAACTAAATATATCTTTTTATTTTTACGTACAGAACCATTGAAAATGTAATAAAACTAGTTAACAAGGTAATGTATCAGGTTTTTAAGATACAAGCTTTAACATTTCGAAAAAAATATTATTTTAGACTTTTTGAGGCTACGTCAATTGCTGAAGAATTTTTTTTTTTATAAATTTCGTGATTATTTTCCAAATTTGCAATTTACTCATCATTAGTTTTCAGTCTTCACCTGCCATGCATAAACATTAAAAGAATACTAACGTCTG
The DNA here is from genome assembly GCA_920104205.1 of Eupeodes latifasciatus. Classification (NCBI taxonomy): domain Eukaryota; kingdom Metazoa; phylum Arthropoda; class Insecta; order Diptera; family Syrphidae; genus Eupeodes; species Eupeodes latifasciatus. Next base: position 183,696,080 of record OV049924.1, read on the forward strand.
TGCTAAAATGGCAAAATTGACAAAAAAAAATATAAAAATAATGTTGAAAACGGATATTTCTGACTTTGATCATCTAAAGCTAAAATTGGAGTTTGGATTAGGAATCAGCACTAAGATTTTACTCTAAAACGAATCATTCAAAATATCATAAAGACTCATAAGTCTTCTCAAAACTAATGAGAAATTATGTACGAAAACTAAGTGAGATAGTAAAATAGTTTAAACTGTATCTAGAGGATACATATTTGTACTTTACATCGTGAAATTTATTTATTTTTAAGGGATATGTTGCGTTTTTACTTAGCATTTAAGAACCCGTTTTTGTTTGTCTTTAGCATTTTAATAATAATTAATAATGATTAATAATAATAATGATTTCTTTAATAAATATTTGAAAACTTGAGACTATTTTTACATCTTTATTAAACATTTAGATATTTTTTTTAAATCATCTGGGGTGGAATCGGCTAAGGTGATAATTGCCTATCATATTTTTGACAGTCAAATTTGACAAACATTTTCATTCCGTCTGTGTAAGATGATTCAACTCAATTCAATTTGATTGAACAATTTCAGATTAGAATTGTCACAATTAATTGTTGCTATGGGGAAATTTTAAAATGATTCCTATAAAGGTGCGTGTCCATTTGAGAGTACTTCTGCTAGTTAAATCTCGAGAGCAACTCTCAGGAGACTGTCCATTTGCGAGCCAAATTTTAGAAGTTTTGCTATCGCGAGCTCTCTGCTAGAATATTGAGAGTTTTCTTGCTGAGAGTACTCTCATAATCGTGTCCACTTGATAGATTTCTTCTGCTAGCATATTATCAGTTGGACATGTATTTTATCCACACTGATAACTTCCCATCCCGTCTGTCGATTTGCCTTGCTTAAAAGGTCTGTAGGTTTTCGCGTTTTGTTAAAAAATTTGTTAGTTGAATTATTCTAAAAGATTTAAAAATTACCAACAACATTTTGCATTTGATGAAATAATTTGATTTCAAAATCTGTTTTTGTAAACGAGATTTTTAGTCGAAAAAATTTGTTTACCAATTTTAGTAGCATTTGTTAAAAAAATTTATTTCTTAAATAAATAAATACAAATTGGATGAATGAATCTAATTTAAAGTCAATATCTTCTATTGTTCACGAGATATCGAGAACCGAACATCAATTTTTACCAAATTTGCGTACTATTTTTTGTAGATTTTTTTTTTTTGTAAATATGGATTTTTATTAAAAAAAAAAAACTACAGAATATCGAAAACAATATTTTCTGTGAAATAAAAAAAAGTTTGAAGACAATGTTTTTAATTTTTGAAAAGCTATTTGAGTCGAAAGTAAATTTTTACCAAGTTTTAGTATTGTTTTTTTTTAGGTTTTTATTTTTTGTAAAAAAAACTGTCATTTAGATTTTTCTCAAAATTTAACTGAATGTTGAAAACAATATTTCTTATAAGTTAAAATTATTTGCAAGCCATAATCTCAAATTTTTAAAAAGATTATTGTGTCGGAAATGAATTTTTACCAACTTTTGTTAAATTTTCTTTTAAGTTTCTATTTTTTTTTAAAAAACTGTCAATTTGATTTTTCTCAAAATTTTAACAAATGTTGAAAACAATATTTCTTATAAAATAAAATAAGTTGGAAGCCATAACCTCAAATTTTTGCAAAGTTATTTGAGTCAAAATTCAATTTTTAACAACTTTGAGTAATGTTTTTTTTTTAGGTTTTAATTTTTTATAAAACAAACTGTCAATTCGATTTTTCTGAAAATTTGCTAAAAAAATATGTTAAAAACGTTATTCTTCCTTGCACAAAATTGTTTTGGAGATAAAATCATTTTTTATTCGTACACTTTTCGAGGTGACAAATTTTTTTCAGTTTTTTTTTGATTTATAAAAAAACCGTTAATTGGATTTTTTTCATAAAATATACTTGTTTGGTATAACGTTACAATATATAATATAATATTTAATTAAATTCTCTATAGCGTTTTTGGTTCGTGAGATATTTGGGGTTAACCAACATTTTCAACTTTTATTTAAACTGCTATGGTAAAAAAACCACTCACTCAATTTTCTTGAGATCCCTTTCTGCATCTTTCTGCATTATTATTTGTATATTTATTTGAAGTCGATATCTTTACTAGTTCTTGAGCTATGGACGACGAAAAAACGTCGCGAACGTACGGACGTAAGGACGTACGAACGTACGTACACACGCACGCACAGGCATCTTTCTAAAAATCTTTTATTTCGACTCTAGGGATCTTGAAACGTCGAGAAATGACAAAATTTTCAATTTGACTAATCGGACCCATTACAATAACTTCATATCGGAAGGTAAAAATGTATTTTCAAATCAAATTTATATGAAAAAAAGACATAGTTTCCACTGCTTTGCCATGTTTACTCTCGACAGCTACTCGCAGCTACTCGGATAGTGGTAAACACATGTGTCCACTTGCGAGTGACTTTCAAAAAGATCGAATGTCGAGAGTAATTAGTCAACTCTCCGCGAGCTACTCTCCAGACTATGTCCACTGGCGAGATCGCTCTCGAGAGCAGCTTGAGAGCGACTCGCAGACCGTTTACTCTCAAATGGACACGCACCTTAAAATCTACTATATAAAAATAAGTCGGGTTTTCCTTCCTGACGCTATAACTCCAGAACGCACGAACCGATTTCCACGGTATTGCATTCGTTGGAAAGGTCTCGGGCTCCATGAGGTTTATAGCAGACAAAATTCAGGAAACATTTTAACAGAAAAGCGGTGAACTCCGCTTAGCCTCCCATAGAAAGCTATTGTAAAAGTTCCGATTTGTGGAATTGAAAATTTTTAAATTTTTTGACGTTTCAAGGGCCCTATGTTCTAAACCAAAGCTTACTTTTGGGAACCTTTTTTAGTCAATCATATCTCTAGACGTCAGAGATATCGACTTCAAATAACGTTTGTCTTAAAGATAATAAGAAAAAAATTTAGCGAGTGTTTTTTTTTTATCATAGAGCAATTTAAGAAACAAGTTATATAAAATTCTGTATGACACATTCTAAACAAATTTGGTATAATTTCGAAAAAATTAGTTCTCTTTTTTTTTATATCAAAAAACTGAAACAAAATATTTGTCATGTAGAATATTTTGAGAACAATAAAATAGTCTATAATATAAAATGCCTAGAGTACGACGCGACGACGTGCGAACATCGGCCAGCAAGCCAGCAATCATACAATCGCTTGGCATTCCAATATGATCCCACTGCGAACTACAGTGATGATGACAATTTAGATATTGGACCAATGACGACTGTATGCCGATATTGCAATGCGTTAAAGTTCAAAAGAGAAACGGTTGGATTGTGCTGTGCAAGTGGATAAGTCAAACTGGATCCATTACTTACGCCACCACAGCTACTGAAACCATTGTTCGATTGAAGTGATCCCGATTCCAACCATTTCAGGCAGACGTTGCCAGTAATTCCCCGTGGAATGCCTGCAGATGAATTGAATGCTTGCCTGAAGGCATCACTTTTGTGGAATAACGTATAATTAACCACTAATATGAGAGATCAACTTCAAAATGATCAAAGTGCTGCACAATTTTCCAAACAATTGTTGATGCGACAACTGGATTATTTACTCTTACCAACGACTTTTGCCGATTTGTAGACTATCAATTAGCTCTTATTGAAAATGTTTTCCCAAACATTAGTGAGAATTATCAGAATTATGCTCGGTTAAGCCAACGAGCAATTCTCGCCACAAATAATGATGTACACGCACTGAATTTCACCATTCAATCAAAAATCGCTGGCGATTTGGTGACATAAAAATCCGTTGATTCCATAACAAATCCCGATGATGTAGTAAATTATCCAACGGAGTTTTTGAACTCTCTGGAGTTACCAAAATTTCCACCACATAACTTGCAACTCAAAGTTGGTTCAGTTATTATGATATTGCGTAATTTGAATCCACCACGACTTTGCAACGGTACTCGACTTGCTGTGAAAAGACTTATGCCGAATTTGATTGAGGCAACCATTATTAACGGAAAGTACGCAGGTGAAAATGTAGGTATGTATTCCTCGAAAACCAATGATTCCGACTGATCTTCCGTTTGACTTCGAACGATTGCAATTTCCGGTTCGCCTTGCGTTCGCAATGACAAATAACTTGGTATTTTTGGGATAAATTTAGAAAATAATTGTTTTTCACATGGGCAGCTTTGCGTGTTCACGAGTTGGGAAACCATCCGCTTTGTTTGTGTTAACGTCAGACCAAAAAAAAAAATGTGGTTTACCAAAGAGCACTTCAATGAAACGGATAATTTGCGGACAAGTATAAAAATAAAATGTTCCCTTTTCAAATATAAAAAAAATAATTTTTCTTCATCTTTTAATCCCCAAACGAAATGTTACAAAAAACGAAGCCATCTGGTGGCGAAACGGAGTTCGCCGGGTTTGCTAGTATAAAAATAAAAGTAGTAAATTGGCTGTATTTTAATAACATTTTTACTTTTCTATATTGAGGGTGGAAAATTTAGTTTTTCCGTCGGCTATTTGGTCACTTTATTTTGGTAAAGAAAACAAATTCTTTAACTTGTCCCGACGTTTCGGCAAGGATTGTTGCCTTCTTCAGGTCAAGACAAATCTTCATACGAAGAAGTTGCTACAGTTTTTATAATTGTAATTATATCCTATTTTGATTTAATGACATAACTTCAAACTTGAATTTCCCCTGAAGAAGGCAACAATCCTTGCCGAAACGTCGGGACAAGTTAAAGAATTTGTTTTCTTTACCAAAATAAAGTGACCAAATAGCCGACGGAAAAACTAAATTTTCCACCCTCAATATAACACTAAAAGTGGTCAATACAACAAATCATTTTTACTTTTCTTGTGTTTTTTTTTGAACGTGCGTCGTGAGCTTTGTCGGTCACAAGAATGTTTTTTTTTCTTAACGAAAATAGGCATCTAGAAAATTTTTCATTCGTTTGTGTAAACGTCTTGTAGCTCTATTCAGAAACGAAATATTTGTTCGAAAATGACTATCAAACTTTTTTTGTGACAGCTTTTTAGGTATCAATTTGACTATCACCTTACATATGAGTAGATCAAATTCGATTATTTTGACTGTCATTTATCAACAATCACCTTAGCCGATTCCACCCCTGTTTTCTTAAATATTGTTAAGGTCTTATCATAGTTTGATATTTATTTAATTGTTTTGTCGGTCAGAAAATATTAATATTAATTTTCTGGTAAGATTCCCATTGGTTCTTAAATTGTCTGTACTAAGAGTATTTCAATCTTTTAATTAATTCTGGGAGCTATTTAAAACAAACAAAATTAAAATTCACAACTCTCGAACACATGTCTGCTTCCTTGTAATTAGAACTGGAGTTATTTTCAAAATTTTAAACTGGAGTTATTTTCAAAATTTTAAACTTACTGTTGTTTTTGAAAAGTAACTTAAACCTACACATTTATTAATTAAACCTATACATTAACATAAATTACATTATTCACTCCAAAATAAAGTTTATATCTTTTCCTGGTGCTCTTCTTTTGTTCTTCGCCCGCAATTTATTTGATATTTGTATTTTTTGTTTTCCGTCATTTTTGTTCGCTTATTTTTTCTAAAATTAAATTAAAACAAGACTTTTTAGTGATTGTGTTGAAAATAGACTCTTTTGGTCTTTTTGGTTTGGGAATGCAAATAAAAAACTATTTCATTCTTTCTCCCAACGTTTCGTAAGAATTCCGTACTTCTTTAAGGGATATTTTTCTTTATTCAATATTTGTATTAAATCATAATGTTTTCTTTTATCTCCACACCTGACCGCACTGACACAAATTGAAAATAAATAAAAAATATGATGAAAACAACAAGCAAAAACAAAAACTATTAAATTAGTTTAGTTTAAAATAAAATAAATTAGGTGGCGCATCAGTCCACGGAGAACCAGGGCCTAGTGACTTACAACTCTCAACCATCCCTGTGTGCGAGTAATGTTGTCAGAGATGGAAGGGACCTACAGTTATATGCCGAATCCGAACGGCTAGTTTGAGAAAGCACTTTTCATGACAAGCATTACTCTTGGAGAATTTGTCAATTCCTCGCAAGAGGCAGTACCCGTGAAAAAAGTTAGGTGGCACAGGCAGGGATTGAACCCAAGACCCCTTGCATGACAGTCCAACGCACTTTTTTTTCTTTTTTTTTTTACATTCATTTTTTATTAATTCAATCTTAAACCTATCTTAAAGCTAGACAAAAATTCATAAAACTAGCCTAATTAACCATAACTTACAACTAACTTACTGGTCCCCTACGGACACTCTAAGTTAAACTATACACTTACTACTAATGCCTTTCGGCTCTAAGATCTATTTTAACTTCAATTCAATTTTATTTATTTTTATATTCATTAGAAAATTTAAAAAAACTAATATCAATATCCTTTTTTATTTTTACTTAAAAACTACTTAAAATAAGTCCAACGCACTAACCATCACGCTACGGGTACTACTTAGTTAGTTTAGTTTAGTTTAGTGTTTATTTCATCAAACAAAGTTACAATGCTTTAGTGATTACTCGATAATAAAATAATAATAATATACGTACAAAATCAATAATGAATAAAAAACAATAAATAAAAAAATATATATTAAACATTTCCACCATTAAGGTTTCTCAAAATAACGAGTAAATTGTTTTTAAATGAAAATCTACCAAGACAAAAGTCGATCATATCGCAAACAGAATTGGATTCTTTTAAGCACCTGGTCAATGGTTCATTAGCAGCATAATTTGTTCTGTGGAATGGAATGTTAAATAAATTTTGGTTTCTAAGCATCCTTGCAGGAACATTGAAGTTAATTAAGCTCAAAATTTCCGAACAATCAATATGATTAGTTAAAACATCACGAATAAACATAACTCCAGAGAACTTTCTACGAAGATTAAGAGGCAAGATTCCAAATAATTTACACCTTGTTTCATAGGAAGGCATATCAATGTTCCAATGAAGCCTTTTTACTAATACCCTTGTAAAGCGTTTTTGAATTTTCTCAATTCTAAAAGAGTGAACTTCGTACAAAGGGCTCCAAATAGTATTGCAATACTCAAGAGTAGATCTAACAAACGCAAAAAAAAGACATTTCAATGTGCGAGGATCACAGAATTCCTTTGAATTGCGCAAGATAAATCCTAACATAGAATTACCTTTGGCAACTAAAAAGTCTATATGTTTTAAGAAATCAAGTTTTTGATCAAAAATTATCCCTAGATCTTTTTTAAAGGTTACTATAGATAAAAAGATATTATTTATACTATAGGAAAAATTAATTGATGTACGTTTTCGACAAAACGTTATACTTTGACATTTAGCAATATTAAGGTGTAAGGAGTTAATCCAACACCAATTTGATAATTTTTGAAGATCTTCTTGCAGCAATATGCAATCTTGTTCAGATTTTATACACCGAAAGATTTTCAAATCGTCTGCGTACATTAGACATCTAGAATTTAAGAAAACATTGGGAATGTCATTGATAAATAACAAGAAAAAAAGCGGACCGAGATGGCTTCCTTGTGGAACACCCGAGGTAACATTGATAGGCGATGAAAGAAAATTATTAATACGAACAAACTGAATGCGACCCTTTAAATATGTCCGTATCCAGTTCAGCAAATTAGAATGAAAACCAATTTTATTCAACTTCATAAGTAATATATCATGGTTCACCCTATCAAAAGCTTTGGAAAAATCTGTGTAAACAACATCGAATTGGAACCCTTTTTCGAGCCCGTTTAAAATGGTGTTTGAAAAAATTGTTAGGTTGGTGCTGGTAGATCTACCAGCGAGAAAACCATGTTGACAGGAAGAGATAACATGTTTTACCATTGTAGTTAATTTTTCATAAACCAATTTTTCAAAAATTTTTGGAACGGTAGAGATCTTGCAAATAGGGCGGTAGTTTGAAACATCCTGCCTATTTCCTGATTTATAAATTGGTGTAATTATAGAACGCTCCCACGTACTTAAAAATTCACCACTTTCAAGAGATCGAAACAAAAAAATAAACACAAAAAAAAACACTCATAGGTATCACAGATGTTAGAGCGTTAAAGTGCTACAAGACTTTTTAAATAAAGAACTGCTTTAACTAGAGTCGGCTTTATTGCTTAAACGAGAACTGTTTAAAATTTTGAGCTACTGTTTTTAAAGCTAGGGTAAAACACAACGTCATTCTTAAGAAAATATTGTACTATGTTCTTACAAAGTACAAATCTTTATCTTCTAGATACAGTTTTAAATTATTTTAGTATCTCATTTAGTTTTTGTAATTTCTCATTTAAATAAAAGATGGCTTATGCGTCTTCATTTAACTCTATCTGAAGTTTTGAAAAACCTTGAATGTAATTCCTTTACTGTTTTGGATAACTCGTTTTAGTGTAACTTTTCAGTGCTGATTCTTAATCAAAACTCCAATTTTAGCTATATTTGTTCAAACTCAGAAATAGCCATTTTCAATATTATTTTTTTATTCCAAAAACTTGATGTTATATCCTTAAGACTACGGTTTTCGAATTATAAGAGGTTGTGTCTCAAAAAAATTGACGTTATTGAATGATTTTGAAGTCGGATTCAAACTAAGGTCATCAAAAATCTTAGAAAAAGTATTATTTTATTACCAGCTACATAACATAGTTGACCGGTGTAATATTTTACAATTCTTAAAACTATAACGCAAATAATTAAAATTATTTTTAATTTTCAATTAGGCATTAATTCCGCTGGTCCCTCAAGACCATGTAATTATCTGTCAAATCATACTTTCGGAAGATTTTTTGTGGCGTGAATAATTATCATATTAGTCTTTCTGAGACTGTCACTGTTGTGCATACATACATATATAAATTTACGAAACTATTTTTTTTTTAATTTAATTTGTGATGATTTTCCAATATATCCTATTTATCACAATATTCACTTTCAGTACCTATCTCATTTATTTTTTCAAAAAAAGCTGAAAAAGTTTTGCATAAAAAAGGGAGAAACGCAACGGTTCAAAAGTAATTTCTTGCTTCTATAACTTACCTGTTTTTCAAACAAAATCTAAAGTATGAAGTCTTTTTTAAAGTTGATAGCTTTTGGATTAGAAATTAATACCAAGAATCCACCTTCAAGGTTGTTTAAAACTTCATATTATCAGTAAAATGAAAGCAAAATGGGAATTGAGTTGTAATCTAGAACTCAATTTGTGAGACTAAGAGAAGTTACAACTAAATTATAATGGCTAACCGTATTTTATTGTGAGCTTATTTTGTAGGGAGTCACTAAAATTTTAATTTTTATTTGTATAATATTAGAGTAGCTACACCATATTTAATAGAGCAATCATATAACAAAGTTATTATATTTTATTGTACGTTTATTTTGTGGCCTTATGCCAATAATGCGATCCTTTCGGGAATCGTACAACGATTTTAATAGATCTACAAGAAAATAGTAACCTTCAATTAGCTCCTCTTTACTTCTGTACTGCTTCCCAACTTCATAAACCTTGCGTGTCAGCCAACCCTATAAATTTTCGAAAGGGTATATGATTTCCACTTCAAGTGCTGTATAGTTTGGCTTTGCAGCCACGTTTTAGCTATACCAGCTATATGAATCGGTGCATTGTCCGGCTGAAAAACAATCGGGAGCTGTCCAATAAATATCCTGGAACTGAGTTAAAGTTGTCTCCAAAATAATTTCGTAGTAGGCTACTGTTATTTTACAGTTAAAAACTAAATCTATTGTGTCATAAAATGATATTGCACCGCATACAGTAACTCCTCCCTCCCGGCTATCATGGCGATCTAAGAACAACTTTTCTTTTCTTAAATCATGGAAGTACAAATAATATCCGTCCGGACCATCCAGGTTCAACTTCTTTGCATCTGAAAACAACACTTTTCTCCAAACGTTTGATATGTAAAGCTAGTATTAAGTATTCCACGCCATGTAGTACCTTACAAAATTGGTATCTATTATTTACCTTAGTTACGATAAAAGAGGAACATTTCAAAAACTTGACCTAATGAAGAAATAAAGGGTTACAGGACATCAAAATCTTTTGAAATAGTATTCTTTCTTTTCTTGTGTTTTTTTCGAATTTCGTAAGCGAATTTTGTAAGCGACTGGTAGCTCTATCCAGAAACGACATATTTGTTTAAAAATGACTATCAATATTTTTTTGTGACAGCTTTTTAGGTATCAATTTGACTATTACCTTACATAGATCAATTTCGATTATTTTGACGGTTCTTTTATTTAACAATCAATTTATTAACAATCACCTTAGCCGATTTCACCCCAGATAAACTCTAAATGTCAAGTTCTCAACTCGAAATACAGGGTGTCTGGCGGCAAATTAATATTTTCAAAATTGAATTTAAAAAATCTGTTTGATATTTTGTTTTATTTGAAATATAAAACTGCAGACTAATAATGCAGATTTCAATTTTTGAACATTATGTCATCCAAATGTCTTCCATCGAGCACGCACTGTACTACAGAGTAAACTTTATTCAATTGCACTGATTTTTGACAAATGTTTTCTTTTAGGTTCACTAGAGCTCGAGAATTGTTGCTGTAAACTGTCTCTTTTAGGTAGCCCCATAAAAAAAATCAATTGGGGTTAAATCGGGAGCCCTCGGTGGCCACGGTGTCCCCAAAGCGACTGATAAGTTTTTAAAGGGGAAATCTTCCCGAAGAAAATTCATCGAATCATCACAATACGAAAACGCTCAAACATCGTTGCACAAAAATTTTTGCGTGAAACAAAATCACTTTCTTTGAATTCTTAAAAGATTTGAATTTTGAATGGATGGAACTTTACATCCTTTTTTAAAATTTTATGAATAATCGCTCTTAGAAGTCCCAGTGGGGCTGGATTTCCACGTAAACTCTCTTCTACCACTTCAATTTTGTCAGGAGTTCTTGAAGATCGACAGGGCCCTGGCCATAGCCGAAACAGTTGCGCCGAACCTCTGCACCCACGAACGGATTAAATTCTCACTCGGCGTATACCAAAGTGTGAACAAAACTGTCGACGCGCAGTTACGTACGAACTTAAAAAATTCCTTATTCCTTGATGGCGAACGCGCGATGCTCACATGACCAGTGCGACATCGTGGCTGGAGAAATCCGCACGATCACTGATTCTGATTCCAATAAAACAACCCCCCCCGCACCGTTTATTAATTTTTGAAATAATCGTATTTAAAAACATAAATCTGCAAATTATTTTACAAACAACATTCTTCAAAGTTCAATTGAATAAATTCCTAAATATACTGTGTACGTTATTTTTAATGATTGTGTTTAAAGTACATCAGTTAATTTTGGTTTTGAAATGAATTTTGTTTTAGTCTTTTAGTCTTTAGTCTCAACATTTATAAATGACTTCGAACAAATGTTTGAAACAACTTTTCAGATTGTATAATAAGTAACTAAGTGTGGTAATTATTTTTTTTAGTAAACAGAAATAATGAAATGATTTTTTTAAAAATTGAATTGAATCTGCTCAATTACTCTTCCGAAAACATGTTGAATTGGGTTGCATCTTACCTTAATCTTAAAAATATATTTTATTTAATTTTTAATTTCTTATAAAAGAAAAAACAAAAATACATTGAATCAACCTTACAAATATTTCGTGGAACGTTTCTTTATTTTTCTAAGCAGGTTGCAAAAAGAAACTATTTTAAGAAATATCAGACCTGAAAATGAAGTAAATGCAGTCAGATTTCTTCTTAAATGATTAATGTGTATTGTATACCTTACTACCTTAAAACAAATTATACTGTTCATATAAAAGGCTTCAGAAAATCCAAATAAAAGGACGTTTAAAATAAAATAAAAATAAGAAAAAAAAACTTAAGTATCCATTTACATTGCAAAATCGACTTTGAATACTTTTTACAGGAAGGATTGCAGTTGTTGTCCATCATGATGGTATTTAGCCTGCATCCCAATGTAAGGGTTATATTCTCCAGCAATTATCTTGCTATTGTTTAATGCTTTTAACATGATGATTACGTACAAAAATGGAAAACAAAAATTTCACTTATGAGTTAATTCAATACAGAAGCAATATAGAACGAAGATGATTACCTTACCTATCTGGATTAAAATATAAAACATTGACGCAAATACATATATGCACATTGTATATAGTACCTTGAGACAAAATCCGTTTTAAAATATACTTAACAATTTATTGTCTATTTTATAATGAAACAGTTTTGTATAGAAAAGAGAATACTATGAGAAAATTGCGTATTCTTTATTCTGTCACTTTTTGTTTTATGAAGTTGACCAAGAAAAGGTGTTTTTTAAAGATTTGAATACGATTTTCTCTTGAATCGGGCGTGTAATCGTATTAAACGGAACATTAAGTAGATAAATTGTTTATGGTAAATGGCAGTAAGACAAAACCAAAAAGGTAGTCATAATTATAAGCAAACTTTAAAAGCATGAACCGAACCTTTAAGCGGCCTATAGACACCTCACCACCGGTGTGCTGACAACCGGTGTGGAATTCCGCTACACACATTAGTTGTGAAAGAGATCTCAGAGAGGAAAGATCAGAATGAGTGACGTTGAAGCTTGCGTGCTAATTGTATTTTTTTATGTTTGCCAATTCCCAGCGGTAGGAGTAACGCATCGACATAATTTTTCTTTTCAACATCTATTGTTGCCTGCAGGTTTTCGAATTCTTTATAGTTTTTAAGCAAAGTTTTTTTGTATTGCTATTTGTATACTTATTGGATTTTATTTGCCATCTGGAAGCTCCCGGTATAAATATATGAAAGATCACCAGTATTCGCAATCTCAAATTGCCATTTTGTTGAAACAACTTGCGATGCACCGCACTCAACAACAAATCATATCTAGTAAATGTGCGCGCGCATCCCATTACACATCACATCTATCTGGACACCGACACAGACAAATTAAAAACTTTTGATTTTACACGCTCCGTGTCTGACATCGAAAATCGGTGCCTGCTCCAGAATACAACAGAACACATTTCTGCTCACCGATACAAATGTGCACACAATTTTGGTTTCTATGGGTCACTTGTGCAGCATAATCCGAGGCAGCCAATTCCGCGTGACTTGGACTGCCGAAGACCACAACATGGCGAATGTTGCGTATTGATTTAGGCCTACGTCCATACAAATTCCAACTGAAACATGAGCTCAAAACCAATCGACCGTACACACCGCGTCGTTAATTGGATTTTGGAGCTGTTGGAAGTTAAACCCAATTTTGGTCGAAAAACCATCTTTAGCGATGAGTCCCATTTTTGGTACATTGATACCCAAAAATGCATGCAAATAAAGTTACTGTGTGGATTTGGGCTGAAGACGTCAGCTGTCATTTATCAAGATGGCGCTACGTATCGCACAGTTCAAGACACAATCGATATTCTACGCGTGGTTTCGTGGCATGGTTATCTCGTACCGAGGTGACATGAATTGGTCAGTGTGATGTGAACCCTTTAAACTTTTTCTTGTGAGGCTTTCTTATATCGCAAGTCTATGCAAATAAGCCGTAAACAACCGCGGTCCTCAAATACACTTTAATAAGCAATCACTCAATAAAAAAAAGAATAAAATACAACCTGCCACCATCGGGTAAAGATGTGTTTTTGTTTCGTTCCTCCTATAAAATAATTAAATTGTTTTACGCATAACCCTGTACCCCCCCTTTTTGTTGCAAACAAAAAACTGACCTTTTCAATTCTGTTTTTTATCCAACCCCATTTTCAAAGTTTAATAAACAATGTCGTCAAAGTGATGTGTGTGTTATATCGACGTTAATGTCGATCGCGTTACTTGTGGTGGTAAGCTCTTCCACCCAAATTGCATTGGTATCAGTAAAAGAGCATTGAATCATCTATTTGCATTAACTTCCCGATTTGTGTTTTACTGTGACGTATGCAGGGAAATATCGTTGTCCCACATTCTACTTGTAATTAAATGCAACAACAACATAATTAGCGAAACGAATGATAAGTGTCACAAAATGTTCAGTGAACCTTGTAAAATTGACCGATGACTTGAGCATACCTATGTATAATGTTTCCAATTAATCAAATTTCTTTCAAATCGAATTTTGACAATGTAAAAAACAGTTAAGTGATGCATCTAAACTTGTCAATTATCTATGTACATAAGTCGAATCCCTGAAATCCGAGCTCAAATAGATTTGATGCGAAAAGAATTGAGCACTTCTGTGGACACATTGAGACCTAGACATTTACCTACAAAGTTATTATCGAGTTCTGTGAAAGTGTGAAAGCCTGAAATAAATATTTAGAGCCATTCCTGATGCTGAAGTAGTTCCTGGGGATTAAATGCCACCTTCATCAAATGTATCAATCCATGATGTACTCCAAATTCCCATTTCACCTTCTAACTTGAAACCTGTAGCTCCAATCGCAGATTTCGCAGTTGGTCCGACTGATATTTTTTAACCGATAATACAATACATTGTGTTGGGGTAACTTGAAACCTAGAATATCAGACAAAACGGATTAAGGTCCGGCCACGCAATGAGCGACCGAGCGACGCAAAAAAATTAGAACACATAAGATCGTATGGAGGTGGCCACATAAACCCTAAGCGACAGAGCGATATTTTAAGCGACAGAGCGACGTCGCTCTGTAATCAAATCTGTTTTAATTTTCCAATCGATCGCTGAGCGACGTAGAAAAAAGATGTGTACAATAAACACTGAAAGTTTAATTCCAGCTGTCCAAAGCCGCCCAGTGCTATGGCAGGACACCCACAAAGATTACAAAAATAAAAGGAGGATGAGATGCGACCGACACTGATAACTTCCCATCCCGTCTGTCGATTTGTCTTGCTAAAAAGGTTTGTAGGTTTTCGTGTTTTGTCGAAAGTAAATTTTTACCAAGTTTTAGTATTGTTTTTTTTTTAAGAATTTGTCTCAACATTTTACTGAATGTTGACAACAATATTTTTTTAAAAGATAAAATTAATTCAAAGGCAATATCTCAAAGTTTTGAAAATATACTTAAATCGAAAATCAATTTTTAACAAATTTTGTTCATTTTTTTAGGTTTTTATTTTTTTGTAAAAAAACTGTCAATTTGATTTTTCTCAAAATTTGACTGAATGTTAACAACAATATTTTTTAAAAGACAAAATACGCTTAAAGCCAATATCTCAAAGTTTTAAAATATTTGAGCCGAAAATTAATTTTTACCAACTTTCATTAATTTTGTTTAGGTTTTTATTTTTTGTTATTCTTCGTTGTACAAAATTGTTTTGGATATAAAATCATTTTTTTGTTCGTAAAATTTTCGAGGTGACAAATTTTTTTTTCAGTTTTTTTTTATTTATAAAAAACGGTTTATTGGAATATTTTCCAAAAATATATTTGTTTGGTATCACGTTAGGTACCATATATAATACAAAATTTAATTTAAGTCTCTAGCATTATTGGTTCGTGAGATATTTCGAGTTAACCAAAATGTTCACCTTTTTTTTAAATTGCTATGGTAAGAAAACCACCCACACAATTCTTATGAGGGTCCTCTCTGCATCTTTATGCATTATTATCTGTATAACAAAATATATTTGAAGTCGATATCTCTTATGGTTCTTGAGCTATGGAAGACGAAAAAAACATCGCGAACGTACAGACGCGGACGTACAAACGTACGTACACACGCACACACAGACATCTCTCTAAAAATCTTTTATTTAGACTCTAGGGACCTTGAAACGTTGAGAAATGTCAAAATTTTCAATTCGACAAATCGGACCGATTACAATAACTTTCTATTGGAAGTTAAAAATGTCACTGATAAAGAATGGGAAAAAGTTGGACAAATTTGTAATTGTTTTATTACTAATAGTGTTTTTTGTTCAAAAGATAGTACTGACATACGACAATATTGCCAAAATCGATTTGGAAATCTGCGAAAATTTAGATATAAATGATGGAATTCACCATAATTTTCCCTTTCACGATTAATGGGGTGTACACCAAATCTACGGATTCTCGATCTTATTACAGATCTATAAATATGAACACGACTTTCAACTAGTAAGCTATGAGGAACCGCACTTGACGATGACATTTTTCCAACTAATCGCTCAGCGACGTGTCGTTTAGTAAATGGCCACCCATCGCTCAGATTGGTCGCTCAGCGACTCGTCGGCCGGACCCTTAAGCAAATTAAATTTTAAGAACGAAAATCATGTGCAAGATGCTCTAATAAGTATTTTCTCATCAGATGCCTTTAATTATCTCGTTTTGGAAAGTACTCATCTACTATCTATCCTTCACCAAATCCACCCCCTCTATCCCTAACTTTTTCACTTGAATGCGATAGTGACGCGCTTTTCTCTGAAAAATAATTCTATTTCAATTTCCGGTAATTTAAACAACAATATTGATTTTAACTCGTTCTTCGACAGCAATACCTCAATAGATATCGCCGTGGAATTTTTTTTAAATGTTTATTTATAAATATATCTCTTTCAATTAGTACCATACATAAAATGTGTCTTCCTCTCTTTCCTGGTATAATAAAGACCTACTAACCCTTCGAAATGTCAGAATGTGGAAAACATATTTGAAAGCCAGGTCCGGTTTTGAAATCTCAAACTATCAACGAGCAGCTTTTCATCTCTTTGTAAATTCCTATATGTAGAATACATTGACAAATTGGAAGATAGTCTGATTACGGATTCCAGAAGATTAAATGTAAATCCGATGGATTTTCCTCGACATTAACAATATTGGATATGACATCTGCTGACCCTCTTTGCCTCATTCCTCAGCCAATCGTACAGTAATCATCTTGAAGAACCTAACTATAGTTTTTTTGATTACTTAAAAGGTACCTCACGCACCGCCCTTACCCAAAGCGAAGTAAGTGATGATATTGTTGACAAAAAATTGAGTCTACTAAAAAATAATTTCTCTCGTGGTCCGGATGGTTGCTTGCAATATTATTAAAAAAGTCTCCTTACTTTCTATGTAAACCTCTTTCAGGACTGTTTCTTCTTTTTTAATTTATCAAGCCATCTTTACAAAGCTTTGAAAATATTCTTTAATTTTGCTTGTTATGAATTACAGCACTGTCTACGTCAGTCTCTATTTTTATTGCAGATTAATTTTCTTTTAACAACAACATGACAACAACAAAGGCAGATCTACTACAACCAAATAGCTTTGTCTTTTTCCCTCGCGACACTCAGTTCTTAAATTCGATTTATCCCTTGGTTTCATCAAACGTTTGTAGAAAGAGTTCTCGAATTCATATGTCACTAAATTCTTATATACCACCTTGGTTAGACTTCTCCTTGAAAACGTTAGTCAAGCTGGTCTCTTATCAGAACTCTCACTCTCAAAGAATTAAATCTGTACAACGCAGATTTCTTGATTTGCATATCTCGGTCTTAATTGCGGTTATTATCTGTTCTTACCTTATGAATATTGTTTAAAACTTCAGAAATGTCTCAATCTTTCGCCTTCTTCATCACTATACAAATAGACCAAGAGCCGGCAGTAAATTTTGGGAGTGGAGTGATAACCAAAATATATATACATGTATGTGTAGATATACGCAACTTACTTACTTACTTACTTAGATATACGCAAAATTATGCCAAATTCAACCGTCTGGCAGGTTTTTTTTCAGCCTGGGGCGGGGGTGGGCGTTCGAAAATGGTAATTTTTTCGATTTTGGGGTCGAAGTGATAACCACTTAAATGAATATATAAATAAAAGGGGATGGTGCCCTGATGTCAAAAAAGTGTGTCCAAGACGTTTTGCTTTCAGCCTTCCCCTTGCCAGACGGCCGCCAAAATGCGCGAAAATCAACTTTTTGGGTCGAAGTGATAACCACTTAAATTAATATATAATCAAATGTAGATGGTCCACTGATGTCAGAAAAGTGTGTCCAAGACGTTTTACTTTTAGCCTTCCCCTTGCTTCCCCTTCCCTTCCCCTTTCGAAATGATAACCACATGAATGATACATAAAAAAATCAGAAAAATTATCCTGATTGAAAAATGTGTGTCCAAGACGTTTTACCTTTAGTCTTCCGCTTGCCAGACGCATTTTAACAATTTTTAATAGAATTTTTCAACTTAAATCCTTAATAACTTTTTTCCTGTCAACCATAACCAAAAGAATCATATACCAAAATATCAGACGAATTCCCCTGATTCTAAAAATGTGTGTCCAAGACGGTTTTCTTTCAGCCTTCCCCTTGCCAGACGCATTTTAACACTTTTTAATAGAATTTTTCAACCTAAATCCTTAATAACTTTTTTCCTGTCAACCATAACCAAAAGAATCATATACCAAAATATCAGACGAATTCCCCTGATTCTAAAAATGTGCGTCCAAGACGGTTTTCTTTCAGCCTTCCCCTTGCCAGACGCATTTTAACACTTTTTAACAGAATTTTTCAATTCTAACAATAGAGGAATTTGTTTGCGAAATTTATAAAACAACCGCCCTCAAAGTGAATGATGCCAGATATGAACTATTTTACAAAACTTGTAAACCTACTTCGAAAAAATAACCAAAACAGTAATATACCAAAATATCAGAAGATTTCCAATACGTTTTCTTTTCAGTCTTATGGTTGCCAGAAAACCCTAAAGCATAACAATTGTATTTTATTTAGAAAAAAATTATTGAATCACATGACATAGAGTCCAGTCAATAAATGACCCAAAATGAGGTGTAGAGTGCGTGAGCAGGTAACTAAACGATTCCTTCAGAAACTTGTTTAGAGGGCTTAGTTTGTTAACATACCAAAAGTCCTGACTCCTAGTTGATGAGCGGGGGGAGGAGTGGGGGGTAAAGGTACGAATTTTGTGTTTTTCGCTTATATCTCGAAAACGGTGCATCGGAGAGAAATATTTTCAGATAATAAAATGGAGTTCTTAAAATTATCTAAAACTTTTATATCATATGTTTTTTTGTAATTCCTAACCGTTTTCGAGCTATACCCTCGGAAAAAGTTGAAATTTACAAAAAAAATCAATTTACGTCAAAATATTTATAAACATAAACAAGTTGTAGATTTTTAAATTCCCTTTTAGAATATATATACATATGCTGATCAATGTCCAACCCGCCAAAAGTTACAGCTATTTTAAAACTTATATAGCATTTTGCAATTTTCAGAAAATTAGTTTGTATATCATATTCGTAACCCACAACCTTTGTTCGTGTATTTTGTTTAAATCACAGATACATAACTATATCAGCAATTTGTTAGTCAATAAAATTTAATACTTGAAAACAACATTAAAAGAGCCGTATGCAATAGAACGCCGATTAACCGAATCGCTAATTATCCGTATCGATCCTAAGTGTTATATTATAAAATAAAACTAAGTAATTTTTCAATAAAAACAAGTTCAATAATAATTCTTTTTTTTTTACTGGGTACATGGCAACCATAACAACAGGGGATTTCAGTGAAAAAACTAAAGTTATAACCCTCCCTTAATCAATGCGCCTCCAACAAACTATGACACGGTCTATACGGCCGTGCAATATGCTTGCGAGTTGATGCAGCTAACCCAAAAAGACAATGAATGACAGAAGAAGAGAAGTCTACTGCAACAGACATTTTGTTAGGTTTCCTTGATGAGCCACCTGCACTGAATGCCTTAAATGAAAACCCAATCATCAAAAAGTTGGCTGAGAAATTTGGTGATAAATTGGAACAGCTTAAAAACAATGGACCAACAGCTCAGCTATGGATCCAGTACTTCAACATGGTAAATCCAGTCAAGGAATATATACATGCAGACAGATCTGGTAATTGGGATTCACACCTGAACTGTGTCAAAAAAATGATACCGTACTTTCATGCATCTAGACACTTTCCCTACGCAAAGTCCTGCCAGTTGTATATTCAAGATATGGAAAATCTACCATCAACAATGACTCCTGAAGAATAACACAAGTTTGCGGCCAGCGGGTATTTTACTATGCGATGCTCTGATCGCTTTTGGTCAGGCGTATGGTCAGATATGACAATTGAAACCACGTTTATGAGATAATTCAAAAGCCGAGGATGCATAATGGAGGCAGAGGTGTTTCACACAACGTACTCAGCAAATGGTTAGTTGGTATGAGTACAACTCATGAGATATGCACTTCGCTTGAAGAGTTTTCTGGAGTCACATTCACTTCAAGTGAACAACACAAGGACATTGGACAGGCTCGCAGGAGTAAAGATGCAGAAGACATTGTCAAACTCAATCGGTGGTTTGATTCTCATCCTCCCTTCTCAGAAACCTCTCAAATCATGTCAATTTCGAGTGGAGTTGTCGGAGATGCCACGATAACATGCTATGATGGTGTTCGAGTTGGTAAAAGGGCTATGAATTCAATAGTTGACTTGATATTTGCAGACGTAAAGTTATCGCGCAAGGATCGGGCATTGCCAATATCTTCTGTCAGCTCATCGATAAAAGTTCACGATGAAAGGGTAGTATAGTTGACCCAACATTGCTCTTTCAGCGGATATGTATAGGCAAACGATCAGATGAGGATTTGATGACATATTTTGAGTATGAGTTGGCCCCATTTCCCTTAGCACTGTTCAACGAAAGTGGCATGAGAAAGACAAACAAATCAGTGCTGTACAACTTGTTTGAGCCAGGCAAAGAAAGATATTCTTCTGCCTCAAATGAACATTGTAGTCGATGGAGGATTTCTACTCCACAGAGTTATTTGGCCAAAAGATGCATCGGTTGTGACTATTTGTAATAGTTATATCACCTACGTCGACCACCATTATCCTGGGACTACTCGCACTGTGGTGTTTGATGGGTACGCAAACACAGCCAATAGCACTAAATCACAAGAACAAATGCGTCGCTACAGACTAAAAAGGTCAGCCGACATCAATTTGACATGGGACACACAAAACAAAATACACAGACAAAGGTTGTGTGTTACGAATATGATATACAAACTAATTTTCTGAAAATTGCAAAATGCTATATAAGTTTTAAAATAGCTGTAACTTTAGGCGGGTTGGACATTATTCAGCATATATGTATATATATTCTAAAAGGGAATTTAAAAATCTACAACTTCTTTCCTATTCATACTTTTCGTTTATGAATAGGTTTAGACAATATGATGCAATGTTTATGAATATTTTGACGTAAATTGATTTTTTTTGTAAATTTCAACTTTTTCCGAGGGTATAGCTCGAAAACGGTTAGGAATTAGAAAAAAACATTTGATATAAAAGTTTTAGATAATTTTAAGAGCTCCATTTTATTATCTGAAAATACTTCTCTCCGATGCACCGTTTTCGAGATATAAGCGAAAAACACAAAATTCGTACCTTTACCCCCCACTCCTCCCCCCGCTCATCAACTAGGAGTCAGGACTTTTGGTATGTTAACAAACTAAGCCCTCTAAACAAGTTTCTGAAGGAATCGTTTAGTTACCTGCTCACGCACTCTACACCTCATTTTGGGTCATTTATTGACTGGACTCTATGTCATGTGATTCAATAATTTTTTTCTAAATAAAATACAATTGTTATGCTTTAGGGTTTTCTGGCAACCATAAGACTGAAAAGAAAACGTATTGGAAATCTTCTGATATTTTGGTATATTACTGTTTTGGTTATTTTTTCGAAGTAGGTTTACAAGTTTTGTAAAATAGTTCATATCTGGCATCATTCACTTTGAGGGCGGTTGTTTTATAAATTTCGCAAACAAATTCCTCTATTGTTAGAATTGAAAAATTCTGTTAAAAAGTGTTAAAATGCGTCTGGCAAGGGGAAGGCTAAAAGAAAACCGTCTTGGACGCACATTTTTAGAATCAGGGGAATTCGTCTGATATTTTGGTATATGATTCTTTTGGTTATGGTTGACAGGAAAAAAGTTATTAAGGATTTAAGTTGAAAAATTCTATTAAAAAGTGTTAAATTGCGTCTGGCAAGGGGAAGGCTGAAAGTAAAACGTCTTGGACACACATTTTTACAATCAGGAGAATTTTTCTGATTTTTTGATGTATCATTCATGTGGTTATCATTTCGACCCAAAAAGTTGATTTTCGCGCATTTTGGCGGCCGTCTGGCAAGGGGAAGGCTAAAAGTAAAACGTCTTGGACACACTTTTCTGACATCAGTGGACCATCTACTATTGATTATATATTAATTTAAGTGGTTATCACTTCGACCCAAAAAGTTGATTTTCGAGCATTTTGGCGGCCGTCTGGCAAGGGGAAGGCTGAAAGCAAAACGTCTTCGACACACTTTTTTGACATCAGGGCACCATCCCCTTTTATTTATATATTCATTTAAGTGGTTATCACTTCGACCCCAAAATCGAAAAAATGACCATTTTCGAACGCCCACCCCCGCCCCCGTCTGAAAAAAAACCTGCCAGACGGTTGAATTTGGCATAATGTTGCGTATATCTACACATACATGTATATATATTTTGGTTATCACTCCACTCCCAAAATTAGCTGCCGGCTCTTAGACTAAAATTACGGCATTTTTGATACCTTCTTTCACTTTTTTTAAAGTTTTGTTCATCAAAAACTAATGTGTGGGCCCATGCCTATACATAAAATAAGATTTGTATTTTTTTTTGTTAATAGCTACCATTTAGCGTAAATAAATAATTATTTTTTTAACTAAACTCAATCAACTGATTTTATTTGTTAGTCATGAATATCTCAAATGTTGGTAAGATGTACATATTTTAGAAATATTCAAACATTCAAATCGATCTGTTGTATCTTTGAGGAAAATAAGTTTGAAGTATAGTTTCCCAATAGTGACTTGACAACTTTGAATTAAATTTAAACGCACCCTAAACTCAAAATCTTCATCGACCGAGCAAAGTCTGCAAATTATAAAAATCTAACGAAATTTGGAGTCAGTGACCAGAACTTTAAGAGAGTCGTAATTCTGACCCTAGATAGACCTTTAAGGAAAAGTTAGTAACTTTCTTCTCTTAAGATGAGAGCTGTTGCAGTAAATGTTTGTTTACCTTTAGCAATGGAATCTTTATTTACAAAGATTTTTTTTATATACAAAGATGGCACAGGTATATTTGTTGAACTTTTTTTTAACTTCCCATAGGAAGTTATTGTAATGGGTCCGTTTTGTCAAATTAAAAATTTTAACATTTCTCGACGTTTCAAGGTCCCTAGAGTCGAAATAAAAGATTTTTAGAAAGATGTCTGTGCGTGCATGTGTACGTATGTTCGTACGTCCGTACGTTCGCGACGTTTTTTTCGTCGTCCATAGCTCAAGAACCAGAAGAGATATCGACTTCAAATAAATTTTGTTATATAGATAATAAGGGAGAAAGATGCAGAAAGGGCTCTCAAGAAAATTGCGTCGGTGGTTTTTTTACCATAGCATTTAAAAAAAAAAGGTGACAATTTTGGTTAACCCTAAATATCTCATGAACCAATGACGCTAGAGACTTGAATTGAATTTTATATTATATATTGTAACGTGATACAAAACAAGTACATTTTTTATGGAAAAAATCCAATTAACGGTTTTTTTTATAAATCAAAAAAAAACTGAAAAAAAATGTGTCACCTCACTCAAATAGCTTTTCAAAAATTAAAAATATTGGCTTTAAAGTTATTTTATTTCACAGAAAATATTATTTTCGATATTCAATAAAATAAAATCTACAAAAAATAGTACGCAAATTTGGTAAAAATTGATATACATATATACACAAACTTTTAAGCAAGACAAATCGACAGACGGGATGGGAAGTTATCAGTGTGGGTCGAATGGCTATGTAAAGACAGCTCAGAGGGAACAATGTCTTCCCCCTCAGTGAAAAATATAAGTCAAAGGTCATTCGTTTAGGGGTTCTACCATTAAACGATGGAAAAATAAAATCGATAGAATGTGATCTAAGACTTAGGCCCAGGTAACACAGTTCTTAGGCTTTTAAGATGTGATTGAGGATTCTCAAGTAGAAAATGGTGCAAAATTTGAGTTTACATATTCGTTCCAGGATCAAGATGGCCAGTCGACAGGTTCATTTGTTAAGATAATTTGGTCATCAAAATCTTGGTGGAATTATTTTGTATCCAAAAAACATTTGCAATTAAATACACGAGGAATACAAAAATCACAAATCATTTTCTTTTATCGTTCGATAATCAAGAGGCGATGATGTCTTCAGCATTAAAATCGCACCAAACTGTGATTTTTTCGGAATATTTCTCAAGAATTCTATTTTTTTACATACCTGTTAAACTAGAAATGATCATCTCATCGCTGATGATGATTTGGCTATAAATTTTTCCAAATGTTTCTAATTTCGGAATTAAATCTCGACTGTATTGATTTTCCAAAGCATACTTTTAGACAAAAGTCAAACGCACTTAATTATTACATTTAATTTGAAAGTCATCTCCATTCATTCTATTTTAAACAAACAAAAAAATAGTGATTCCATACAAAAAATAAAAATTAATAATGAAGTTATATCTAATCCATTTGATATCGCTAATAATTTTAATAGATACTTTACTTCTGTCGCATCAAATTTAAAACCTTGTCCCACTTTTAATAACAATTGTAACTGTGATATGTATCCAGATTTGGTAGAAGACCAATTCCAAAGTAATAGTTTTGTATTTGTTCCGTTTACATCTCACGAAATATACAAAAAAATAATGTCTCTTGATAACAAATGCTCCAGTACATCTGATGATATAACCAATTGCCTGCTTAAGCGAATTGCCTTCTATATAGTTGACGTGATTTGCTTCATATTCAATATGAGTATGACCTCTGGAATTTTTCCATCGTCTTTGAAAGAAGCTGAAGTCATTCCGTTGTTTAAAAAGGGTAGTCGTGTTGTTATGAGTCAATACCGGCCAATCTCCATATTACCAACGTTCTCTAAACTTTTTGAAAAACTCATAAAGGATCGTATGGTGGCTTTTTTAGACAAAAATGAGTTTTTCAGCAACGACCAATTTGGTTTTCGTGAAGGTAGGGGTACTGAAGATGCCATATTAAAGTTTTGCAGTGAGGTGAGTGAAAGTTTTAACAACAGTAAAAGTGTTCTAGCGTTGTTTATTGATCTGACTAAAGCATTTGATTTGGTAAATCATCAGATCCTTTTAGAAAAAATTTATAAAGCTGGATTTAGAGGTCCGGTTTTCGATTGGTTTGCTTCCTATTTATCCGCAAGACATCAAAGAGTTAGAATCGATGGAATATTTAGCGATGTTCAGGAGCTTACTACCGGTGTTCCTCAAGGATCTGTGCTAGGTCCAATATTGTTTTTGATATACATAAACTCTGTCTTCAAACAATCATTAATTAGCAAAATAACAGCGTTCGCTGATGATATGGCTCTGACATATGTTAGCAATTCGCTATTTGAATTGATCGCTATGTTACAAAAAGATTTAAATGTACTAAGGCAATGGTTTTCTAGGCATGAGCTCATTTTAAGTGAAAAAACAAAAGTAATGGTCTGCAATTTAAAACAAACAGCTCCAATCTTGGACTGTAATGTTATCTTCCATTCAGGAACATGTAAGAAACTAAGCTTAGCTACACATTCTTGTGGAAAATCCAGCTTTGAACATATGACACCTTGTTCCAATGATTGTTTTAAAATCGAATTCGTTAATAGTTTTAAATATTTAGGTGTTACAATTGACAAAAATTTAAATTGGAAACAACATACTGGGGAATTAAAAAAATACTTAATGTCCGTAACACGTAAAATGTTCTTATTAAAACGAACTTGTACAAAAAATCTATTAACAACAATATACTTTGGGCTCGTCCATTCTAAGCTACAGTATGGAATAACTAGTTGGGGAGGTGCATATCAAAACACGCTTGATCCCATAATTACATCGCAGAAACATATTGTCCGAATCATTTGTAAGAAATCAAGGTTAACAAATAGTTGGCCTTTATTTCAAGATCGTCGTATCTTGCCGTTGAAACACCTTTATGTATATAAAGTTCTTAAAGTTTATTTCATGAGAAGTGGATACAGTCAGGTACTCAGAAGCTCAAATACACATAGCTTAAGAATTAATAATCTATTTTTAGTTAATATTCCAATGAGTAATAGAACTCAATTCTCAAATTTTTACACTGCAACAGCACCTAAACTTTTTAATCAATTGCCTTTTGAAACTAAAAAACTTCAATATCCTAATTTATTTTTGAAATCAGTAAAAAGATGGCTCTTTGAAATGAACAGTTCGATAGTCAAAAATCTGTTTTTAAGTATAGCATAACTTTTTAGCTTTGTATTTACTTTTCTTTTCAAATTTTGTTTTACTTCATTTAATAATTATTATTTTTTTAACTTTTTGCTATTTGCATGTAACAAAGTACCCCAAATATTCATTAGTCTTTTATACATATGCTTTAAATTTCCTGATATGGTTCATTCGCCTCTAGTTTTTCAACTATAGAATGATACCTACTATTTTTTTTCTAAATAAATATTTATGTTAACATTATTAAAATTGTACATAGAGAATGGAATGAAAATAAATAATTTAAAAAAAAAAAAAAAAAAAAAAAAAAAGAAGTTCTTTACCTCTAAAGAACACTCGATAATACCAATGATAAAACTATAAAACAATTTAATTATGTTATAAGAAATCGTTTTATAGTTTCTAGACAATTTTCTAGTTTTAGAATGCATCAACTGAAATTTATCAGTTTGAGACCCAGTTTCTTGTTTTTGTATTTCATATACTTTTCCAAATTGTTATAAATTAATAAATAAGCAAACCCTCATCTACCTGTAAATTTTGTAAATGCCTAGTCACGTGCGATACAATTTGATTGCGATCTACTTTTAAAAAGAGAATTAATTTTAATTTATGTTAATTTCCATAATCTCTTGAAAATGTGACTAACAGTAGAAATAAATTGCTTAAGTGTTTCGCTAACAAGTATGTACTTCTTAAACAGATTTATAAAAGAAATCATAGCTTACTCTGAGATTAGAGATCACCTTTTATTCAATTCTTGGGTTATTATTTGAAAAAAAAATATATTAACTAGCACAAAGCTCTTGGTTCAATCTGTATAGTTATAAATTGAGGAGTTATTGTGATATTATGATGTTATTATCTAAAAACCCTTTGATGATTGTGATCAATGCATACAAAAATAAACATACTTTATTTAATATTAATATATGTATATACATATAATGTAGTTGTAACAGATTTTAAATTGAAATTCAACTGAAGAGCTAAGTTGTTTTTTAACATCAAAAAGCCGTGTTTATTCTTTTTCATCAAATAGTCAAATTTAGATTGGCTGCAATTGAATCATCTTTTTGGTATTTGAATTTGTTTGGACAGTACGACCTTAAATGTTTCATATTCAAAAACAACAAATTCTTATTAAAAATTATGCTGGGTGAGATAGGGCCAAATTTTCAAAAAATTAATTAATTCATGAAATTGTATGATTGCACCCAATGCAGAGTTTAACTATCTATAGCGTATCTTAGGTAATTTTTGAAATTCTGGTTGAAATTTTATAAAAATCCTAATAACCAATATACTACTTCGCGTTGGTCCGTCGTTAATGAACTTTCGATCGTATGTATTTACGATTTAAGGTATCAAAAAGCGCGTTTCTAGCATTGGGCAGGTTCAGATAACACAAGGGACTTCATTTGCAACTGCATTCAACTGAATGCAATAAATTAATTTTGACCAAGGCAACAAGTTAGTTTTGTTAGTGTCATTAACTTCAAACTCGGAACTTTACTTCACTAACCTCTACCTTCAGTTGATCGTTCAAAAACTACTAAAAACAAAATTGCCCACAAACAAATCCTCAGGAAATTTACAAGTCCATCTCGACTTGAATTTTGTATTTTAAAGAAATATAACTTATTCCTTTTATTTGACAAGTAACCCTTTTACATGAAACATTAGATTGAATTGTGCAGACAAAAAATAAATCACAGAGCAATAAAGTTCAGCTTTCAGTTGAATGAAAAGGCATGATTAGCCGTCTATTTGACATATGTAAGTGGAATTGACTTGATAGTTAGGGAGATTTTTCTTGACTATTTTTTCAGTGAACTTTCCAATAAAGTTGCCTTAATTGGAACACAATTTTTTGGCAGCCGGCCAATAAGATTCTAGAAACTAATGTCACCTGAACCTACCTATTTTTAAAATCAAGCTTCAAACCTCGAGCGTTGGATGACATTTCTATGACATCTTTGACAAATGGGTACCTACTTAATTGTAGTTTTGCAAACAAATGTGTTACTGATTATTATATTGGAAGGTATACAATACTGCCGCTGCCGGTTGTTAATGGTTTTTTTTTTAACTATGTAACAATATAATGACTTTATTAAAAACGAACCACACATTTGTTGGTTTAATTATTTATAAAAAAAAATAACTTCAATTACTTCCTTTTTCTTTTATTTCAATTTCCAACTATTAGAACAAAATGACTTGATTTGATTTCGATGACAGAAATTGCTTTTATTGCCGCTTGGCTGTCAATAAAAAATAATATCAGTTTGTGGTATTGTTACCAATGTCTACTCTAGCAGCTTTCGCCACTGCCAAGACCTCAGAAAATGGAAGAAACTGCTGAAATTGGGAAGTCTGAATGAGCTAGCTTGTTAAAGAGTTTGTGAATAGAAACCTGCACTAACACTAGTATCCATCTTGGAGCCGTCGGTGTATACTGATACCGTTGCTTAACAGGGAAAAGCGCTGAATTTCCAGCAATCAGTACGGCTTTGCCGAAGTGCGCTATTAGCCGCTGATTCTTGTATAAATAAGTCCAGGAGCTTCAGGTCGTGGGTGTAGTCCTCATGTAACCTGTGATGCCAATGCATTCCATTCTTTGCACCTTGGTCATGGTACTAAGGTTGCTGTCTTTGTCCAGACCCTGCTGCCATATGCTAGTACTGGTCTAACGCTGTAAACATCCATTTGATAGTTTTGGGATTTGTCCTTCAGGTTTTACCAAAAATCGAGATACTTCGCGTGGTCAGAGAGTTTATGTTAGGTCCCTACAATAGAAGAATTTTGAAAGTTGGATTTTTCCTTCTGTTTTTTGACTTTTGCTAAATCTTCGGCTGCCAAATTTCTCATTTTTTGGATAATATTAAGAACTAAGACAGAGATTGTATTATTTCTTTATGCTGGATCTTCAAGGATGGGAGAAATTAAATAATGTATTATTCAAATATTTTTTAACGATTATCGTCGTGTATTTTAAGATGTAAAATTAAACAATGTTTCTTTGAAGTTCCTTAGTTAAACGTTAATTTAAGTATTATTTAAAATAACCCCAAGGGTTAATAAAGTTATAAAACTTAAAAAAAAATCATCTGCCTATAATTCAGCCCTTCATCTATTATTTTTGTGTATTCAAATTTTATGATTTGTTTATTTTTTCAATTTTTTGTTACAGTGATGATGGATCCCCGACTTTTCCTTTTAGTTATCATATCGATATGTCAGCAAAAAACCATTTCTGCCGAATATCAGTGAGTTTTTAAATGTTAATATACGAGAAACTTGATTTTATTAACTCTTTTTTATTTAGGCAAAGTTTGGCTTTTACGGACATCCTGCCGGAGGACACAAAACGATATGATAAAATGAGACCCCCTAAAAAGGATGGCCAAGCAACAATAGTTTTCTTTCACGTAACAGTTATGGGCTTAGATTCAATTGATGAAAACTCCATGACCTATGTTGCTGATGTCTTCTTTGCCCAAACATGGAAAGATCATCGATTAAGACTTCCCGAGAACATGACTACCGAATATCGTTTGCTAGAAGTTGACTGGCTCAAGAATATGTGGCGTCCTGATTCGTTTTTTAAAAACGCTAAATCTGTCACCTTTCAAACAATGACAATTCCTAATCATTATATGTGGTTGTATAGAGATAAAACAATTCTGTATATGGTAAAATTGACTCTTAAATTATCATGCATCATGAATTTTGCCATATATCCTCATGATACACAAGAATGTAAGCTTCAAATGGAGAGCCGTAAGTAATAAAACGTGTAGTCTATAAATTAATCAATTAAGGTTTTTAATCAATCTTGTTTTTTAATTTCAGTATCACATACAACAGATGACATGATCTTTCAGTGGGATCCAACAACTCCGTTAGTTGTTGACGAAAATATCGAGTTGCCACAAGTAGCGCTAATACATAATGTCACAGCGGATTGTACCCAAGTTTATTCGACTGGCAATTTCACCTGCTTAGAGGTTATATTTACACTTAAGCGTCGTTTAGTTTACTATGTTTTCAATACATACATTCCAACTTGTATGATTGTTATAATGTCCTGGGTTTCGTTTTGGATTAAGCCAGAAGCAGCTCCAGCTCGTGTGACATTGGGTGTTACTTCATTGCTTACACTTTCAACGCAACATGCGAAATCGCAAGCTTCCCTGCCGCCCGTATCGTATTTAAAGGCTGTGGATGCGTTCATGTCAGTGTGTACGGTATTCGTCTTCATGGCTCTTATGGAATATTGCTTGATTAATATAGTTTTGAGTGATACTCCAATACCAAAGCCTATTGCCTATCCACCCAAACCAGTTCCGGAAGCAGCACCAAAAAAGGAGGAACCACCTCCACGTCCAAAGGACGAAAAAATCGAGAAAATAGAAAAAATATTTGATGAAATGACAAAACGAAAGGTAAGACACAAACAACGTTTTATAATTTCAATCAAATGGCATAGTTTTTTAAAACGTCCCTTCTGATATAGATCCCAATTGGGTTTCTGTGACTTATAGCAAAAACACAACCAAGCGTTCGGTCTTAGATATATTGAATAGAAAAAAATGAACTCTTATGAGGCAATCTGAAATGTTACCTGAAGCTTTGTGCTCTCTTTATATCGTAAATATCGTAAAGCGAGCTCAATGCTCAAATTGATCTTTTTTCTACTTTATCGCGCTTTGACAGCTGACAGCTGTGTTGGCATTGCAATTTTGTTTGCTTGATTTCAAAATCTGTCTGTATCAGAAGTGCCTTCCCTTCTGTTGTTAAATTTATAAACAAAATAAGAGAAATACATCTAAAAAATGCAAGTAGAGTTGTGTTAACTTTCTTCCGACCGACCTAACTAAATATGAACTTTTTTTGTATTTGTGGCTACTTACAAGCAGCAAAATCTCTCATTAACTACTAAGTTCTGCTAAAAAGAGCTTTTTTAGATCCCCAAATTTCAAAATAATAGCACGTTCAGAAGCGACGACTTTAAAAAAATAATTAAAATAAATAAAATAAAATAAAATAAAATAAAATATAATAATAAAATAAAAAAAAAATAAAATAAAAATAAAATAAAAAATTTTAATGTGGTTTAAATTCAAACACTTACATTTTCTTCTATAATTAAGCTAATGAGGTTGAAGGCTTAAATGTGCATCAAATACAAACTAAAATTGTATGAAATACAAAAATATAGGGATTCCACTTTTAGAGTTTTTTTTGTAATAGTTATTCAAATTTAAAAATGTCCTTTTTTATAATAATTGATTTTTATAATTTTAGTCCGTAAATGTTCGTCGCATCCCTCGCCCCGATACATCCGATGGACCGTGGATTCCTCGACAGGAGAGTCGCATAATATTAACACCTGGTATCATTGCACCTCCACCACCACCACCACCGGAAGAAAAACCAAAGCTTACCCCGCAACAAGAACGCCTCAAACGCGCCATCTACATTGATCGAACTGCAAGAGTACTATTTCCAGCACTATTTGCGTTTCTCAATATAACTTATTGGATAGTGTTTTACGAATACTTATAAGCTCAACAAATTAAAAAGAAACAAAAAACAAAACAAGAACGCATCAATATATTAAGACATACAAATAAATGTTAAATAATTATAATTAAAGAATAAGATTTTCAACTGTCGTTTTATTAATATGGAAACAAAATATTACATTGTACTAAAGTTGTTCCTGAATAAAGCTTAATCCCTTCATTAAATGTGTTTGCTAAGATCTTTGAATAAATATTAAATGAATTAAAAAAAAAAAAAAAACAATGATAAAGTTTAGTTATCCAATGACGTTTGCGAATAAGTTGAACACATCCTGTCGGAAACTAAGATTAACATGTTTCTGCACTTTGAAGTCTCCAGACAAAGAGGATCCAAAATAATGAAATCACACTGGTTGGATAGAGAGAGAAGATTTAAAATGGTGACGTCTTTAAACATGCAAATTATATGAAATGGGATGAGACTATGGAAAAACAATATGTACCAAATTATAGCCACCTTTGTTTCTTTTTTGGTTATAGCATTTTATAGGAAGTAAAAAGAGTTACCACTTGTGTATTCTCTCCTATTTTCAGGTTTTGAAGTATGAATATATCTCCCTCCCTCTACTTCTCCGCATGCTTCAGATACATATGTATAAATCTAATTAAAATATGTTATAAAGTTTCAGCTATGGTTAATACACAATTCTTGGTAAAATTTATTTTCTTAAAAGAATGTCAATATTATAAGATTTTTATTACAGCAAACAGACTTTACCTTCTAAGACTGTCGTGGGGGGTCAATCCCAGCCTTTGCCACCAAAAAGTTTTTTTCATTGGTACTGCCTCTTGCGAGGAATTGACAAATTCAAAAAGAGTAACTCTTGTCTTAAAAATTGCTAATTTATTAAATTAGCCGACCGAATTTAATATAAAACTGTAGGTCTCTCCATCCCTGACATAACTCGTTCACAAGAATGATTGAGAGTTGTGAGTTACTAGGTCCTAGTCTTGTATATAAAAATGAATCGCAAAATGTGTTGGTAAGCGCATAACTCAACAACGCCTGGACCAATTTGGCCAATTATTTTTTTTAAAATGTTCGTTGAAGTTCAAGGATGGTTTTTACGGCAAGAAAAATTCCAATAATTGCCGGAAAACCCATAAAAACAGCCCTTTTCTTTTTCCCATACAAATGTTTTCTTACTAAAACGTAGTGGGCTTAAAGAATTTGACTTCAAGTCATATCAAATTTAAAAAAAAAGTCGATTTGCTGTTGTTTTTCTTAGATTTTCTGTTATCTTATCTACTGAGTTTGATTTTGTCAACTGATAAACGGCTGAAACAAATCCGTATTTCGTGTATTGTGCAGAGTGTTAGTGTTAGTGTTTGTTTAGTTAGTGTTTAGTGACAAAATAATTTATATGTATTTGATATGTTTCTTATAAGACGAAGCAAATTAGGTAGAAGAACCCGAACTGCTACAAAACAAGCTAATTACCGATTTAAACGATCGTCCATTGCATGATGCTTTTAACCAAGAGATGCATCGAGAAAAACTGTATGATCTCAACACTTTGAAAGAATTAATTCAAACAAATCTTCCACTGTTGAATGAACGACAGAAGTATGTACATATGTATGTATTTGATACTCTTATGAAAGTAACAAATGATGAAACTGGAGGGATTTACTTCTTAGATGCATCTGGTGGTACAGGAACAATTTTTTTTTGATTTCAATAATAATAGCAACAATTCGCACTCGCTTCGTCGGGAATCGCAGCAACTTTGCTTGAAGGTGGTCGAACAGCCCATTCAGCACTAAAATTGCCATTAAATATGCAAAGCAATGAAACTTCAACCTGCAACATTTCGAAGAACTCTGCAATGGCAAAGGTTTTGCAGCAATGTAAATTGATTGTTTGGGATAAATGTACGGTGGCACATACAAAATCTTTGGAGGCTTTAGACAGAACCTTAAAAGATCTACGAAGCAATAATATCATATTTGGTGGTGCAATGATTTTATTAGCAGATTTTCCTCAAACATTGCCAGTGATTCCACGATCAACGCCAGCTGATGAAATCAATGCATGTCTAAAGTCCTCCAATTTGTGGAAATATATGCGTGTCGAGATGCAAAATGACCAATCTGGAAACATATTCTCTAAACAACTCATTGATATTGGCAATGGCAAATTTCCTATAGACATGTTGACTGGCTGCTTTCCTCAAACTTTTTGTCATTTAACGCAATCAAAAGATAAACTTATTCAGAAACCAAACCATGATTGGTTGAGCGAACGAACTACATGTATTTGCTGCAAAAAAACATTGATGTAAATGAATTGAATTTCAAAATTCAAGAACAAATTACAGGCGAATCGAGGATATATAAATTAGTTGCTTCGGCTACTAACCAAGATGAGTAGTCAATTATCCACCGGAATTTTTAAACTCGCTGGATTTGCCAGGATTGCCACCTCACAATCTTTAATTAAAGGTTGGATCAATAGTTATGGTGTTGCGAAATATCAACCAACCACGTCTTTGCAACGGTACACGGTTAGCGATAAAAAAATTGCTAAACAAGGTGATAGAAGCAACTATAATCAAAGGACAGTATTAAGGAGAAGATGTTCTTATACCGCGCATCCCAATGATTCCGACTGACATGCCATTTGAGTTTAAACGACTACAGTTTCCAGTGCGGCTTGCTTTTGCTATGACCATAAACAAGTCCCAGGGACAATCATTAAGTGTTTGTGGTATTAATCTAGAACACCCATGTTTCTCATATGGTCAATTGTATGTTGCCTGTTCCCGTGTTAGAAAACCATCACATTTGTTTGTCTATGCGCCAAGTAATCAAACAAATAACATCGTATATCACAAAGCACTACAATGATAAAAAACTGATTTCTGTTACTAATTATGATTCATATGCTTAACAATAAAGCGATTACTTACTTTTAAATCCTTATATATGTTTCATTTCATTATTTCTTATTCACAACGCCCAATCACCAAGGTGACGCGACGCGACACGGTTCTGTTCAGGAGAATGTTTATTGTTAAGCCACGACTATAAAATACGTAGGAACAAAAACTGCCACTTTACAAATCTTTATGACAGGACGAAGTCTGTCGGGTCTGCTAGTAGTTAATACAAAAAAGAAAGTATAAATAGATGGGGACTAACAATTAATACAGAGAAGTAAAAAATGATGGTGTTTGCGCGATATCCAAGAGTTCACAATGAAAGGCAGTGGACTTTATGATGGCCATTTTCTAGAAACAGCTAAAGAGGTCAAATGTTTGGGAGTTAAACTAAATCCGGCTTTAAATTTCTATAAACACTTAACCGAAAAAGCCAATAGCTCTCAAAGCTTGCTTAACCTATCATGGAAAAATGTGTTTTCCAACAAAAGAATAATTTTATCTGCAACATATACTCGTAAGATATTCAATGCAGTAGTTAAATCAACTCTTTGCTATGCTTCTCAAGTTTGGGGGTCATATGAGTACGAGGAAATTGAGAAATTCCATAGGAATTTCATAAAAAAGCTCTTCAATCTACCCCAAAATACGCCTTGTTACGCTATATACTTGGAAAGCGGACTACCAAAACTCTTGACAAATACACTCAAGTCACAGGCTGACTTCATAATAAAGGTATGCTGTCATTATGAGGAATCAAGGCTTTCAAAAAAACTACTTTTGTATGAGTTGCGGAATAAGGACTGGTGGTATGAAAGATGGCAATCTATTGGCAACGCTTGTGGGGAAACCTTACATATTGATGTGAACAACCAACGTAATTTGAAAGACCAACTCTACCGCATTATTCAGAAAAACGAAACTCTATTCGAAATGCCTTCATCGTTAAGGCTCGGAATTCTGAAAGTAGAATTTTATACAGTCAGCTTAATTTCAATCTAAACAAGAAAAACTACTTTCACGACTCACTTAGCTATGATGAAATATCCGTAATATTCAAAGCAAGCTTATTTCCTTAAATGGTAACCCTTATAATGGAAGCTTTAATCAATTCTGTACGCTTTGCAACCTAAAATCGAAAGAAGATTGGTTTCATATCGTAAGTATATGCCCAATATTCAAAGCGGAAAGGCAAATTTCCTTTGGAAAACAATCATTAACTATGCAGGAAACTATCCAACTTCTAAACGAGTGTGACTGGAAAACCCTAAGCAATTTCTTAAAAACAGTTTAGAAGTATAGGATGTTAATAATATCAGAATACGTTTGATACTTTAGTTCTTTTTTTTTTTTTTTTGATTATTGAAAATTTAAATAAATTTTAAAATAAACATTTATAAACTTGACCAGGCTGACGCCTTAGAGCTCTTAAATTCATAATTTGTATTCTATTTGTTTATATTGAAATGTAAATAAATGAAAAACTTACTTACTTAAATAGTTTTCTAAATGAGACTGGACAACTTTGAACTATCTCTGTAAACGCACCCTTAAACCAATTGAAAAAACAGTGCTGCCAATTATTTATTTTAAGTACATAAATTATTATTACATGATTTAAATATTTTTTAATTAAATCAGCACGTTTCTATGATAATAATAAAGTCACTATTGATACATATCATACTAAACTACCTTGCTTTACATTAACTTAAATGAAGACAAACATAATAACTTCAAGTGCAAAATTTCTCAACAAATCAATTGAACTTTAATTGAAAATAATTAGCTTTTTTAACCGCAAAACTATTCACTAAGCAAATACAGTTCACATGTAGATACGAGTATATAAAGAAGTAAAAGAGCTCAGAAACTTCTAAGTATAAAATTTAATTTTCTTGCTAAAAAAAATATGGAAAAACTTGGAAGAAATCTTAAACTAAGTGACTTTACAAGAATTTCTTTTAATATTTATCGATTAGTAGGGATCAGGGTTTATAAATACGATCCCGACGAGAAGCTACCTCTTAAAGAAAAAATAGTTTTCTTAATGGCAATACTAAATTTGATAATTAATCTTTCTCTCAAAAACGCTGTCCCATTTTACCACAAATTTGAAGACCCGATTGAATTGACAGCTTTTGCTTGTTACGAAGGCTTTGCCATTAACTCACTTTGCAAAATTATAGCTTTTTGGTGTGGACGATTTATCTTGAAGGAAGTTCTTGTCAAAATGGAAGAAATTTTTCCAAAAACTGAAGAAGATATAATTCAATACCGTCTGGATGAGTATTATAAAAAAATTGAATGGTACATGAGAAGGCTGACTATTTATCATTTTACGACAATGACAATGTTTAATTTGTTCCCCTTAATTCAATCAATAGTTGAGAAAATTATAACTGGTGAAGATTTTGTGTATAGATTTCCATTTATTTTGTTTTATCCGGGAAATGAGAAGCAATTTCCGATATATCTGTTTGCATATTTTTATCAGATATTTGCGGGGTATATTTTGTCATGTTACTATTGTGGTTCCGATATGTTACTTCTATCGATTGTGCAATTAGTTTGTATGCATTTTGATTACTTGGGGAAGAAAATCACAGATTTTGTACCCACTGGCTCGGACAGAGATCTTATAGATTTGGGAAAGTTTGTTAAATATCATGATGACATTTTAAGGTGAGTAGTTTCACAAATTAGCATATGCCCTCATGGAAGGTGACAAGTGGCGTTAGCACTGTTCTGCAATTTTGTTGATTTTGATTTAAGGAAGACATTGAAATTGATAACATTTTTCCAAAACAAAAATTTAAATTTAAGATATATTGAAACTAAGAGTTCCTCAAAATTTAAAATTAATGTTAAATTTTGTTTTCTAATACTAGGTGGCACAAAATTTCATCAGATTTGTTTGTTAAGTAAAAAATATTATTCTGACAAGTGGCTGCCGTCAGTGTTCATATACATTTGTGCCCGTTTTTTAATAAAAGTTCGCATTCATTTAGAATATTGTCCCTTAGGGATGCGATTGTCTGTGGCTTGTTAACATAAGCGCGGGACTTCAAGTAGACCCTAAAGAAAAAGTCTAGGCTGGTTAAATCAGGCGATCCTGCTGGACATGCCAAATCGGGAAATTGGGAAATTACTCTTCCTTCAGAATATCCATTGTGGCTCTCGTTCTCTCTGCGGTTGCACCGTCTTGTTAAAACCACATGTTCACCAAGCCCCTCTTATCCAATTCTGACAGTAAAAAGTCGTTTATGAAGACCCACTAGCGTTCACCAGTGGCCGTAATGTCGATGGCGTTCTCAAAAAAATACGGCTTAAATAATCCTCTCACGTGAACGACGCACCACACAGTGGGTTTGAGTGGATATAATGGCTATTCGTACATCACTTGCGGATTTTGAGTGCCCGAGAAATATATTTGAAATGAGGTTGAGGAGGACTTGACATTTAATTTACAAATCACACGCGACTGAAGCTCAGGAGCTATTAACTAATGCACATTTTGCGGTACGTACGGAAACATGTCTAAGTCTTTTACTAAAATTCGCTGAAGGGTCCGTCCGGTGATGCTCATTTGCTGGGCCATTCGTCTGGTTGATGTTTTTTTGTTCTCAGGGACATCGGCAGCCACCGGCATGATATTCTCGACCGAACGACCAATCTAGCGGCCAAGCCCTTATGGTCTCTTGAGGTTTCAGTCCGTTCGAGACTAAAAGTTAAGGGCCGTAATATTTGACGAGTTGGAGCGATTCGAGTAGGAAATTGACTTCTTGAAATTCACGCCGGTTTATTGTTTTTCCGAAAATATTATACAGGTAACTTTTATACTAATTTCAAATATGAATGACGTACGACGTGCGTCTTGCGTCTTGCGTCGTCGGCAGAAATTATGGCATCCTTTGACAGGATGATTAATTTTGCGTCACCTAGTATAAAAGTAGTTATAATTATGATTCGACAAAAATGAATTATGCCAAATAAAAGGAGCTATTATTAGAAATCGGCAACGCTGATGATGAATGATATCTTTTTTAATAATATTTATTTTTTAATGTTTTTCAGTTTAAGTTTCAAAATTAATGAAGTATTTAAAGTATCCATTTTGATGAACTACATTGCCTCATGCGGACTAATTTGTATGATTGGATTCCAAATTGCAGTTGGTTCGGAACTTCTCCATATGCTTAAGTTTTTTGCATTTTTGATATCTTCTTTGGTTCACGTATATTTTATGTGTTCTTTTGGTTCGAATTTATTAGATGTGGTTTGTATTTCTCTAAGTGTGCATATTATGTAATATTTGAATTACTGTTTTTTAATTTTAGAGTGGTAATATAGCAGATGCAGTTTTTTCTCATAGGTGGTATATGGCAAATAATAAATATAAGAAATCTTTACCGTTATTGTTGGCTCGTTCCCATAAGCCAGCCTTTTTGACGGCTTTTAAATTCTTTATAGTTTCAATGGAAAGTTTTAAAAGTGTAAGAATTCATTCGCATTCGTTTATTTTGTTTTTAATATATGCACATTTTTTTCTTGCAGCTGGGAACAACTTCATATCAATTTTTCACTCTAATCAAAACCAAATACGATGAAGAAGAATAAAATGTTTGCATAATATTTTATGTAGGCAGGTAAGGCTCAAAAGCCTTTCTTATTTTAAAAAATTTATGAAAATAAAATTGTTTATTAGTGAAAAAGAAATAAACTGCACGGCAAATTTTATTGAATACTATACGAACCCAAACGCAAAAAAGTTGGCATAATATTATAATCCCTGTAAAACAAATATATTTTTATTATACAGAATTAATAAAAACATGATATTTTCTTCGTTTTATGGTTCGTAAATATATGGGTGTGAAATTTTAGACAACTGTTGCGAGGCAAGAGGAGGTTAGGAGGTGGGTGAAGTGGAAGGGTAGGATAAGGATGAGGTGGGGGGAAGTCATAGGAAGAGTTTGGAAAGGGTAGGTTGGAATGTTAAGCTCCGGGGGACGCGGCCTGCTAGCGGTGCACGGCGTCAGCTCGTCGGACGGGGGGGGGGGATCTTGCCCCCGAAACTTAACCTCGCCTGCAAGCAAAAACATAAATCAGGCCAAGGAATAAGGAAAAGGTAAGGAAACATAAACGGACGGACTATAGGCACATCAGGGCACTGCGGATGTTAGTGCAGTGAGGCCATTACCCACCCTACCTTTAGGTGCCCGCGGCCAGTGTTGGATGGTCGATGATCGGGATCAGGTCATCTCAGCTCCTAGTCCACTCCGCTACCCTCGACACCACTGTTGCTGGTGCGAAACAACAAAAGCAAACAAACTATCTTTTTCCTTTTAGTAGGCGTTTTGCGGAAGTTTATTCACATATTTTATAAAAAAAATTACAATTATTGATTACGATCATTAAACTATAATGTACAACAAAATAATAATGAAAAATGCTTAACCAAATGAGAGAAAAGAAATTGGTACAGAAAAGCCGGGTTATGTTAATTTTAACACCCTTTGTGGTATCTTTCCTTTTTTTTCTTAGGAAACAAGTATCGCCGATGCCCTAGCTCCCTACCCCTATAGAGCTCTGTGGAGGTATCTGCTAAGACATAAACACTCCTCACAAAAATATATTTGTGAAACAAATAACGAGAAACAAAAAAAATTAAATAAATTAAAAACTAAAAAAACAACTTCCACGCCACGACTATTCGTACAGGTATAAATATATAAAAAAGATTATTAAGTTCATTTATTCAAACAAAAAAATATTTTAAATTGCTAGCTATTTAAAAGTCCAAATGACCCAAATGATATATTGTTTATATTCGGCCCTATCGAGGTAACCGTCGGAGCGGAACTCTCCGCAGCGCATCCTTTTTCGGAAATTGAATTCCGGTTTGAGGTAGCTGTCATCGGAAGAAATTTTACAGACATGAGACGACGCAATGCG
Organism: Eupeodes latifasciatus; assembly: GCA_920104205.1. Lineage (NCBI taxonomy): Eukaryota > Metazoa > Arthropoda > Insecta > Diptera > Syrphidae > Eupeodes > Eupeodes latifasciatus. Next base: position 183,736,856 of record OV049924.1, read on the forward strand.
ATGGATATAAATTTCAGGCAGAGATGTGCAAATTAACCGATATATCGAAAATGCGATATATTTTCGATAATATTTTATAAAATAAAGACAATAAGCGTTTTAAACTATGAAAAATTGGTGGCAGAACGTAATTTATTGTTTATAAAAAGTAATTTTTTCAATTATAATGCGCTAGCATTTTTAAGACATGTAATTAGATGCAACGATTTTTAAATCAAAACTATCAAATAAAGTCCCCTCCCTATTTCAAACATATGTTTTTATTTCCATTTGAAGTGTCAAAGAAAAAGAATAAATTGAAAAAAAAACTGTTGAAACATAAGTTTTATTTATTTATTTGACTTTATACAAGCAACTATAATAAGAAATGGATAGTGTTGGTTTATTTTTGGACGCTGAATCCAATGAGCTAAGGGCACAAAATAAAGAAAATAGGAGAACATTGCGAAATGAAAGCAATCTACGTGAACTATCTGACGCGGCGTAAGTAAACTTATCTTCTAATCTAATTCTTATCATCTAATAATTCTACGATTCTCTTCCAGATTCCAGAAAAACTTTCGCCTGAATAAAAATGCGTTTGCTTTTGTTTTGGAGCAGATTCAACACAAATACAAAAAAAAACCTTCGATCTGATTATGTCACCCCGGAACATAAATTAGCAGCTTATAAATAAAATAAATTAGGTGGCGCAACAGTGCATGGAGAACCAGGGCCTAGTGACTTACAACTCTCAACCATCCCTGTGTGCGAGTAATGTTGTCAGAGATGGAAGGGACCTACAGTTTATATGCCGAATCCGAACGGCTAGTTTGAGAAAGCACTTTTCATGACAAGCATTACTCTTGGAGAATTTGTCAATTCCTCGCAAGAGGCAGTACCCGTGAAAAAAGTTAGGTGGCACAGGCAGGGATTGAACCCAAGACCCCTTGCATGACAGTCCAACGCACTAACCATCACGCTACGGGTACTACTAATTAGCAGCTTGCCTCAGATTTTTTGCCGAGGGAAACTACCAACATGGTGTTGGAAAAGATTTTCAATGTTCAGTTGGCCAGTCGACTTTTTCCAGTATTTTATTTGCCTAAAAACAAACAGTCCATTATTAATAACACAAGATAACGAAAATAAAGTTAATTTTTTTATTACTTACATTTTAATTAACTATTTTTTAAAAAAAGAAAACACTTTCCGCAACAAGAACTTGTCGGAGGACTTCGGAAAATTATTGTGTTTGTATCTGCCAAGAATAAAACCAAACAAGTACTTCATCGCGAAGCATCGCATGCAAATTGCATGCGTTGAATTTTGTCGGAGAGAATGTCCGATCAGCTGATCGGACAACTACCTTAAAGCAAAATGTCTCCGATTCGGAGGAAATCGGAGAGAATTCCACTCCGACGGTTACCTCGATAGGGCCGATTATATTTATCAGCAAAGAGTAAAAACTTAAAAATAAAAAAGAATTGGGTACTCTTACTATGGTGGGTCTATATGGGTTAGTCTAAAACAGTTGGATAAACAATATTTTTTGTTTTTCTATTTTGAGCAGAATCGAATAAACAGTTGAGGGTACCGACTCTGGAACAGGCAACATAAAGTTGGCCATGTGAAAAACATGATTCCTCCAAATTGACACCACAAACATGAAGTGTTTGCCCTTGGGCCTTATTTATGGACATCGCAAATGACAAACGCACAGGATAGAAATAGAAATAGCATATCAGTTGGAATCATAGGGATACGCGGTATCAAACACACTTCTCCTTTTGATTTACCAGTTAAGATTGTAGCCTCAATCAAATTTGGCAATAACTTTTTCACTGCCAATCGGGTGCCATTACACAGTTTTGTTGGATTAATATTTCGCAATAATATAATCAAAGAACCAATTTTCAGATTCAAGCAATGCGGTGGTATACCAGCCGGTTCCAATGAATTCTAAAATTCAATTGGATAATTCATTGCCTCATCTTGATTCATAACACTGTCAATTAATTTACATATATGTCGTGACTACACCTAGCAGTTTCGCTTGAATTTGAAAATGAATGGCATTGATATGAATGCTCTTCGGTGCTAAAATGGCGCGTTCTCTCAACCAATTATGATTTCTGTAATTCTGAAGAATATTCGGAAAAGTACAGGTACAGGGTCAACAGATCTATTCTGTGCAGTACGTTCACGCTGCTATGCATTAGCTTATGCGCGTTCATCTGTAGTCTGAGATCGTCTTAATAATGCAATTTGATTTGCATTACTCGTTCGCCGGCCTATGCTTGGTCGTCTTGCTCGTGGCATTTTACCTTCACTCAACAACTTAACAATATTTTGGAAAATATAAACACAAAGCAATAACTCAACAATATTTTGGAAATATAAACACAACAAAGCAATAATTATCGCTGATAAAATGAAATGACATAGTACATATGATGACATTAAACTTGTTTGACAGAACTAACGTCACTTTTTTTGTCTTCGATTGTTTTCCAAAGGTTCAAATTGGCTTTTAAAAGTATTAGTTAGTACAAATTGTTTGTATATGGGAGTATAGAAAGATGTTAATTTTACACTTTTTCAAGATTTTTTTTTAATTTTCTCTACGTACAAACCTTCTTTGGACTTTCACGAATAATTCAAGACCAAAATTATCCAAATCGGTAAAGGCATGGTTGAGTTATAACATTACAACGAAAAGTGGCATTGATTTTTATATATGTATATATATAAAAAGATACGCACAATTTCTTTAAACGTAGCAAAAAACTTAATTATAGGACAATCACAAAACAAAAAAATCCAAATGGTAGGTATTTATCATTAGAGGTATTTATTAGCGATCGCTACCTCTACCGCTATCTCGAGTCACCTTTAACTTTTTCGGATTTATGGATTTCCGACTCTTTTCTTGATCACAAGTATTTTCCATAACCTTTTTTTTTTTGTTCTTTAATTCTTTCTTTGCTTTAAATTTTGTTTCTTCTTTCTATCTCTTTAAAATCTCCTTGTCTTTTAAATTATATGTTTTTCTTTTAAATTTTCTTTTTGTTCTGGCAGCGGCCCAGCTTTCCGCAATCAATTCGGGCCGCCGAGAACTAAACTGGCATACAACTAAAATAAAATAGGATAAAATAAATAACTTCCTATAAACTATAGAAATTCACTTCACTCACCACCTTAAGTTGTTGTTTACTTTTTTCCTTCCTATGTTAGTTGGAGTCCACACTTTCTTGTCACTCGAATTAATTTTCAATTTGATATTCACTTATTTTTTTCTGAAAATAATAAAAAATTTGTTTTCTTATTTTATTTTCGTTGATTCATCACAAATTACTGACAAGAAAAACACTTTTACCCGAAATTCGGTTTTTCACTGGATTCTTATAATTTCCTTTTTTTCAATTTTGAATTTAAATATTCCACCTCGCTTTCTACTCTATGGTGTGGTAGCCGGCCAAATGAGGATGAGCCAAAGTTACCATGAAACCAACACAGGCAAAAAAAATATGCTCGGATGATGTATGGGTCTCTAACAGGAACATCATCCGATCCCCATATCCACATAGTGTACTCCTCCACCCACATCATCAAACCCAAATAGTGGGAGGCCATACATCTGTTAGTATACCTCCAACAAAATAGGGGTATTATTATTACCAAGGTGTGTTCGAAGGTCAAAAATGGGGGAGATCTGTGAAACAGAACCACACGAGACGAGAACACTACAAACATCACGACACTTAATTACGAAGTTACAACAAAACATATAACCTATAACAAATAATAACATGCACAAATGGTCTTTCACGAAGGCCGAATACGAACATAAGACAAAACTAGTATCATAAGATTTCAGGTCACACGCAACTTAACTTATCTAATAACGACGGCGCTTTCCACTGGTAAGTTTATATTTATATTTACTTTTCCTTTTTTTTTTTTTTATTCTTATTTTGATTTCATAGTTTGTTTATTTTCATTTCTTTTTTCAGAAATTACAGGGACCAGAGGATTTCCAGGCGTCCACAACACAACCTATTGTTAAGGGTTTAACAATTTACTAGTCAACAATTTGTTAAATTTTTAAACCTTTCTTTCCGTTTTGCTAACTAGTAAATTGCTAATTACCTTTTATTTAAAAACAAGCATCCAAACATGTCTAAAAAGTGACAGTTCGTGTACCTATTAATTGGAATCCCCAACTGTTGACTGGACCATTCCATTCACTGCTCTTATAAGAACAATTGCACAGATTTCATAATAATTTAGCAAAGTGCTAAAGGCTAAAATAGCCATTCTGTGATTTTAACTTTAGCAAACTGTTAAGAGATAGTACGATGTTAAAATCGTTTGAAATTAGGTAAATCATCTTTAAAGCTTAGTTAATTGCTAAAAGTGGCTTTAACATTTTACTAAATTGTTTAAAATTTTGGATCCTTATAATTTAACTTAGAATTAAAAAAAAAACAATTTCGTTTTGCTTTTATTAATGTAAACTTACTTATTTTGTACTGTTGAACTGGAAGTGTTTCATCATGGCTTAAGCTTGGCTATGTGTGTTATTGCACTCAGACTTTCTGTATGCTACGTGTTTCGCATATTTTGAAGACTCATCCCGTCAATCTCGCAATATTACACTCGGATGTTTTTTGGTTGCGTGTTTTTGACAATTCTCTTTTATTGTTTGTTTCTCATCCACTAAGTGAAATTGTGAAAATAATTGAAGGAATGTGCACTTTTTATATAAAACTCAATACGAGAAACACTCATAAGCAGCAAAATGTCATTTGAAGTGATAAATAATTTATTAGATACTACAGCTGTGATTATTGACATCATAGATACGAATAATAGTTCCGATGAAAAAATGTTGTGAGATGTGTTAGACCATTATGAGGATGCCTTAAAAATTTCCAAGCAAAAGAAAAAAGAGAATCGGACTAAAATCTGGAAAGAAAATAGATCTGACTTCGGATCCTTCACTTTCTTGAAGGTGAATGAAGAAACTTTTGACCAGCAGAAAAGTTGGCTGTCACTTTTTTTCAATGGGTGAAACATTCAAACCATTCCTTCATTTAAATTAATTTGGTTATAAGGTCTTTGCTTCACTTGAAATTGTCCGGCGGCATATTTGTTGTTTACTCGGAAATACAAGAAACAATAATAAAGCAACGCCAAGAAATAAAGAAAGACGAGAAAAAGAAACGTCAAAAACCATCCAAGACAATCCTGAACCCACAACTCTGCGGGTTGAGACTTTTTAAAGTATTTCTATTTCACCTACTTTCTCTTCCGCACTTATTTGCGTCTTTCTAAAAACGTCTGAGTGTAATAACACACTATGTCTCTTTTTCTTGAAGTTTACCGTTTTAATTTTCGTTACAAGTGTCATAAGTGAATCATGGAGCGCGGCAAATGCTTGTCAAAAAACATACTCGAGGTTTTTTGTGTTGTAGTCTCCATGTTGTGTATTTTTTCAAATAATATTATCGTTAAATTAAAATAAAAACAAATGTTTGTAAATTTTTCTTTATTTATTTAAATTACTTAATGGTTATCACAACATATATTAATAATTATGCGACGCGTTTCGGATATATATATCCATCATCGGGCATGCCGATAGCATAAACCAGTGCCCGATGATGGATATACATATATATCCGAAACGCGTCGCATAATTATTAATATATGTTGTGATAACCATTAAGTAATTTAAATAAATAAAGAAAAATTTACAAAAATTTGTTTTATTTTAATTTAACGATAATATTATACTCGAGGTATTAGCAAAATATTACAAACAAAAATTTTCGGCATACTATATAGGAAAAATATTGGAAATTTCAAGAATGGCCACCAATTGCCTTCGGTCGTGACAAAAGAACTTTAAGAAAGATTCCTTCGGCGATCACCCAGATTGCTTTCATCGAAAAACAATATTTAACGCGTCAGTCATGGTCTGGGATGTATGTCTGTCCAAAGAATGGATACCCTTTAAACTGTCGAAGGACTGTAAATACCGTTAAATATGAAGACATCTATTATTTTCCTTTTTATCCAAGGCTGAAAACAGAAGATGGTTATTTAATATTTGAACAATATGTTGTATCATATCATAGGTACAGCCAAGCGAAATATGGGCTGGTTTCGAGAACACAACCTTCCAGTGCTAGCGTGACCCGCAAATAGCGCTGATAATGTGGTGGAAAATGAAAAAAGAATTGGGGACAAAACCAACTTAGAATCCAGTATAAGTAAAAATGACATAACCCCTGAAATTTGCTACAACCTTGTGGAAACACTCCCAAGTTAAATTGCCGCCGTGAGAAGTTATGTTAACTATAGGGTTTTCGAATTGACTAAAAAAGATGAACTAAAAATTAATATATTAATTTGATTGTTAATTTAGAAATTAAAAACAATTATTCATTTTATAACCGTATTATAAAGTCGTAATAGTAAATTTAGTACCATAACCGGTGACTTACAACTCTCAATTATTCATGTTGACGTACAATGTCAGAACTAAAGCTAAGTGTACACGATTGGAAGATATTCCAATATTGGCCAAACTGTCAAGTCTTTCAATAGTATCCAATTCGGTGTAAATTTCCAATTTTTTATCAAGTTAAAATGGCACATTTATAAAGTTGATTTTATCCAAATATTAGACAATTTTTCGGCAAGAAAAAGGCTGACAATTGCAATTTATTATTTTTATCTTCCAATTAATAATTGTCTGTTTACACGGTTGAAAGACTATGGAAAACAATAAAATTGGTTTACTCATTAGAAGACAGTTTTCTCGACTATATTGTAAAATTTTTGTTCATTTTTTTTGTAATACTTCTTTTTCGCTATTTTGCAAACGCTGACTTCTTATTTCTTTTAATTTTCGTAGTTTTCAAATTCTTTCAAAATCCTGTAAACGTTTGCTGTCGTTTCCTGCTCAAAAAAGAAGAGAACATTTTCCAATATCCAGTAAGTGGACAATCGTAATCGTTATTTGAAAATACTAAAAATTAAGTGTTTAAACGATTGCAAGAAGTCGGATAATTTTTTGATAGAAAAAATGCCGACGATTGACTGAAAATTTTTTTTCTGTTACTTATGACAGATAAAGTTGGGTGTTGACATAGTTGATGGAAAAACGTCTGTCTTACTTAGGCATGCGTTAGGCATATTCATAAAGTCAGATTTGCGATCGAACAAACGAAGATGAGTTGCAGAAGATATGTGTGTTATTACACTCAGACTTTTTTGGAAAGACTCAAATAAGTGCGAAAGAGAAAGTAGGTGAAATAGAAATACTTTAAAAAGTCTCTACCCGCAGAGTTCTGGGTTCGGGATTCTTGGATTGTTTTTGACGTTTCTCTCTCTTGCCTTTCTTTGTTTCTTGGCGTTGTTTTATTATTCTTTCTATTGTTACCGAGTAAACAAGAAATATTCCGCCGGACAAATTCAAGTGGAGCAAAGACCTTATAAGGAAATTAAATGAAGGAATGATTGAAAGAGTGTAGCTTTTTAGTTTAAGCTTTGGAATGTTTCACCCGTTGAAACAAAGTGATAGCCAACTTTTCTGGCCCTCAAAATTGTATTTTTTTTATGTCGTTTTCAATGAAAAGCAGGTTAAAAGTGTCTTCATTCATTCTTTTATAATTTTAAAACGATGGTTTATCATTTGATTCTAGTTCTTTTGTCAAGAAAATGAAGGATTCTCTCCAGATTTCAATCCAATTCCTATTTTTACATTATTCGAAATTATTATCCGTATTCATAATGTCAATAATCATTGCTGTAGTAAAAAGTGCAGTTTTCTTTAATTATTTTCACACTTTGACTTTGTGGATGAAAACAAAAAATGAAAGAGAAGTGTCAAAAACACGGAACCGAAAACAATCCGAGTGTAATAATGCGAGATTGACGGGATGAGTGTTCAAAAGAAAATATGCGAAACACGCAGCATACAAAAAGTCTGGGTGTAATAACACACTATGTTTATAAACGTCATATTTGACGTCAACGTTGGGGATATATGACATTGCATGTTCTGATTTTTGGCTGACGTTTATGAACATTCAGTGAATGCTTACAAATGTATTTAAACTTGGTTGCACGAGTACTGCAGACTTGATATTTTCATTAAATGCAACAAAGCAGAAAGTCGATTATTGTAACGCAGATTTTCGACGTTTATAAAAGCATCCAAAATAGTTGAGAATACGATGTGCGTTAGTTTCCCAAATGAAGTTACTGTAATCGGTCCGATTTGTCGAATTGAAATTTTGTTGAGTTTCAAGGACAAATTTACAATAACTTAAATTCTATCGATAGCATCGCTAACGGTAAGTTGGCGTCTGTTGGTAATCATAAAACAGCGCTTTTATAGTACTAAGATCTTTGCCTTTCAAATTTATTGTGAATTTTGTGAATTATACAACAAAACTTGTTAATTTTCTTTAACTTGACATGAATAAGAGGTACACAAAATCACATTGATGACCATTGAGCTATGCAAAAAACTAAAAGTAATTGGAAAATTGCTTCAAGTGGCCAGCAACAGCGAGTAATTTAGTTGATATCCATTTCCCACTAGCAACCTTTTTAGAATTTTTAATTTTGTGCATATTTTAGAATTTTGTTAACAAATATTGTCTTTACAATAAATTAATCACACCAATAAAAATTCAGTAGGCTGTATAAAGAATCATATGCCAAATTTAACATTTCTGCTCTGATGCAAATGTTAATCATCACATTCTCTATATGATATGTATAAATTTTTTTAATTAAATGCTACGAAAAAATGCACTTGTATAGAAAAGAATTATTGGCAATGGCAAACTAAAATGCAATTTTCAATTCTTTTCACATATAAAATCAAAGCAAAGCAAACAACTAAAAGTTGTTCAGAGTTGCCGACAATTTAGCTGCCTAGTGACTGCTCTGCTATCTAAGCCTATGCAAAAAAAAAATGTAAGCAACTTTAAGTTTCTTAACGACTGTTAACCAAATGAATATGAAGTTGCTAAATACTCTCAACAAGGTGATGATTGTTGATGGTAACAAATCTTATTATCTAATCTATAAATCTAATTATCTTCTGCTCAAATAAAATATCATATATTTTTTTAACATATATTAAATGTTATCTACGACTTCTCTGAGATAAGCCACTAGAAAGCTAGCAGCTACTTTTCTATGTTCTGTATATGAAGAATTTTCTAATACATTTAGTCGTACAATACAATATTCTTATATTTCAAGAAAAATATTCATATTTTAAACTATTTCCATCATAATGAAATATATTAATAAATTTAATATATGCACTCCCTCGGCGCGTTAGCTATCTATCCCTTAAATCATTGTTCTACGAACATACTCCTAAATCATCAACCCGAAACGAACATAGCAACCGGTTCAAATTCTCTCAACCGACATTAACGCCACATGTGTCAGAATTTGACAACTCAACACAGCATAACCTTCCTTTTAGCACCAATTTCTGTGCTGTGTACACGTGTTTTTAAAAATGGCACCCGTAGAAAAAGTTAAAAAATCAGCCAAAACTGGCAAAAAAGTCAACAAACACCCCCTAAATTCTTACCTTGGGGGTGGAATTATGCGTTACTCCAAAAGCCAGGTAAAAATTCTTGAATTTTGTCCTAAAAAAGTGAATTTGTTAGTGCGTCCAAAATCGACAAAAGAAAAATGTGATTTCCATCCATCCGAACCAAACCAATTGGGATTCTTTGATTCTTGCAATGCATTAAAACTTTACTTTTCAATCATAACATCCTTGTAAAATTGTTGAAATATGTCAAACTTAATTCACCTAAATTTTGAAATCTTTGTCCTTAGATGTACAAACGCCGTGCCCAATGGCGCCTAAAGTCAACAAAACGCCCAGTTGTTAAGAAGGAGAAAATCCCAATTAAGAAGGTTAAGAAGATTGGTGGTCCCAAGAACGGAGGTGAACGCGTTGTTTACTTGAAGAAGCCAAAGGCCAACTACCCAACTAAGAAGGTAGTCAAGAAGCGCCCTGCTCGTGGTGTCTTCAGTAAACATGTCCGCAACACCCGCAAGAACATGAAGCCCGGACGCGTGTTGATCCTTTTGGCTGGTCGCCATCAAGGTAAACGTGTTGTTCTCCTTAAGGTTTTGGCCTCTGGACTCTTATTGGTTACCGGTCCATTCGGCATCAACTCATGCCCATTGCGTCGCGTTTCACAGCGTTATGTTATTGGATGCCAAACCCGCATTGATTTGGGTAAATTCACTGTACCCGAACACATCAATGACACATACTTCAGGCGCATTAAGGCTAAGAAGGAGAAGAAGTCCGGCGAAGGAGATATCTTTGCTCCCAAGAAGGAGAAGTACGTTCCAACTGAACAGCGCAAGGAAGACCAGAAGGCCGTCGATACACTTGTACTGAAGGCAATCAAGGCCAGTCCAGATGGCAAATTCTTGAAAAAGTATTTGCAAAATATGTTCTGCCTGCGTTCCACACAATACCCCCATCGTATGAAGTTCTAAGCGCTTAAGAATCGGAATATGTAACGATTTTTTTTACTTATAATAAACTACATTATTAAAATGGATATTAATTTTATTATTATTTTTTAATTTTGGTGCAGCAAGTTAATATATACATTCTTTCAAGGTTGATGATGAAGAAACTATTTGAGTTTGAAAATCTATTTTAGGGTAATCAGTGGTGTTGGTGTGTTATCTATTTTGATACTTATTCTAAATAATGAGGCCGTATCCTGAATTGCTCATAAATGCAAAAGTGGTTTGATTTAGTTATTGTTGTTTACGTTGGTTTATTTGTTTTCGTTATCTAATGGTATCTTCCATTAGAACATAAACTATGAATATGAGAGATTCCAATGCACTTTAATTTGAACGTGCGTGTTAATACCAGAATAAAAAGAGGAAAGTAGAACCAAGTAAATGTTTCACATCTTTGTGAAATTGTAGTGGAATAGTAATCAAGTATACATACAATGTATTTCAACCAAACTAAGCTTATGCCAAAACAAATATCAGTGCTTTGTTGAGTAGTATCGTGGATCTGATTAATGGCAGCTAGCTATTGCATCAACAAAGTCCTGGTATGATTCGCCTAATTTTATCAATGAAATCCATTGTCTATTTTGTAACATCTTTACTACATGAACCATTCCCGATTCTTTCAAAGAGTCGATGATGTTTCCTCTTTTCAAAAGAGGGAACCCAATCGATGTAGTCAACTACCTTGGTCTGTCTATTATAGATACTATATAAAAGCTGTTCTTTTGAATCGTCATAATCAATCAAATCTTGAAAGAATTCCAAGCTACATACAGACAAATCTAATCAACTGTGGACCAAATTCTCAATCTCCTACCTTCTAGAACTTAATCAAAAAAAAGACGCGTTTTTTATTGATTTTAAAGTTGCTTTTGATAATATAAACAGGGATGCGTTATTCCACAAACTGACACTTTTGGGAATGTCCACAAAAATGTTTCCTATCGAAACAACAGTATGGAATAGAACTAACTAAAAAGGGATTCGTTCTCAGTGCTCTGCTATTTATCTTGTTTTTGAGTGACCTCCACTCTGATCTTGCGGGCATCGAAGGCATATCAGCAAAAATTTTACTTTATGTCGAGGATATTGTGCTTCCTTACAAGCAATGATAAATATCTTTATAAATTATTATTTAAAATAGAATCTGCTTGTGAAATTAAGAAAATCAAAAATTGTGATTTTTCGTAAACGTGGGCGACGGGCAGCTGATAAAAAATGGACTTTCAACAACGTTGAAATTTAAATATAGGAACAGAGTATACAAATATCTTGGAGTAACTTACAATTTGTGGTTGAAAGAGCATCTAACACAGAGACTTGCAACGTCTTAAAACTCAATAAATCCTACTTGGTCAAATTTCATCAAAAACAGACATATAAAGCACACAAATAAATAAATTAAGTGGCGCAACATTCCGTTGAGAACTAGGGCCTAGTGACTTACAACTCTTAACCATTCCTGTGTGCGAATACTGTTGTCAGGAATAGAGGGGACCTACAGGCTAAGTAAAAAATACATACATTAAGAGAGTGCTAAACCCAGAACAGGACTTTCAACAGAAAGACCTTCCTTTCAACAGTCGAACTTAATTCCAAGTACATCCAAATCCAGATTACCGAGAAATCTTTTAGATGTTGTAAGAAAGCTTGTTTATTGGGCAAATAAGTGAACAGAACTCTTTCCAATGACAATTCCACGACGAGAACTGAAACCTGGACTATACCCACATTACTCTGAAGACAGTGGGTAATTCACGCGAAATGATGCGGATGTTGTTAATATCCAGGTGCGGGTTGCTTGCATGTAAGGCAGGTAGCCTCCAGTAGTCGGCCACTAACTCTTAAATTTGCGGATAATATGGAACTTATACATGCATTTCATAAGAAAATACTGTTCACTGTTCTTCAAGCGTTTGTTAAAAATGTACACAATGCAGCTGAGGTTTTTCGAGCTAGAAAATCTAGTTGATGTCAAATCACTCCATCTTGACCTGCCCAGCTCCATTTCAGTCGTCTTGTTCTATTTATGACGTCAATATTTCGGGTTATATTGCGAATATTCATTTTGTATCCTTTGACTTGTAAGAATCGGTAGAATAGCAGCAGAGTCGAAGACATATTTCATTGTGTCTGCACTTTGGAAAATGTCTTCCAGGACTGAACTAAATAGGGTCGGTGAAAGCGGGTCTCCTTATCTATCCTATATTCTTTGTTTTTATTCGTGCTGTTTTTTTTTTTGTATATTTATGTTTTTATTCGTTTCTACTATATTGAATTTATATTTTGATTTTTCAAGGACGACCATATCATTTCATGTTCAACGGTGACAAAAGCTTTACTAAATAAACTAGTAGTCTGCACAAATCAAAAGCATTTTCTTAAATTCAGTAGCCGACCCCAGTTTTTAGCTATGCAAAATTGGAAAATCAACTAGAAAAGAGATGCATAGGTACACTTAAGAATAAGTAGTCCAATATTTTTGAAAAAATTGATGATTCTAAACGTGTTTTTCATACATATTCTAAAGAAAGGTCTTTGAAAATTTGTGAAGAAAAGTGGCTCTCAATCAATCAAATCAAACAATCAAATCATTAACTTGTAGGAAACATAAGGAATATTTAATTGCTGTACTTCAGGCACTTCCAATATCCCATCAGACAAATATTCCGGGAGCATACCATTCTTAAGATAAAGTTATTATTTATTTTATTATTATTAAATCCATATCGTTGAGTTTGCTATTAATAAATTGCTGTTCCTCTAATCCAACTAGCCAACTTGATTTCCGAGCCACTGTGATTTTAGATTTTTTGATACGTATTTAAAAATTGACCATTCCTGAAACTTAACATTACGAACAGTATAGAAGCAGTTAATTATGGCATACTCTTGTCACAGGTTACCTAGATTTGTAGACGAACGCTAAGCAGACCATAATTGCGCTTGAAGGATGGCTTAGACGAGGAGACACTTACTAGCTATTTCAACGTTTTGTAAATTTGAATATTCCCTTTGAAGGGATTTCAAAGTTTTGTGACGCAGATTGTTAATGATGGCAAATTTAAAAATTCTCCAAATCATAAAGAAAAACCAAGTCAATAATTTAAAGTAGTTATTTAATATATTTATACATAGACCTAGGTACACAAAATACTTTTTTGTTCTTTTAATTTTTGTATCGACACCATAATATTATCCATTTGCATCTGAATATTGGCAGCTTCAATAACTAATTCAAGTGAATTTTGAAATTTCTCTTTAGTCACTTGTAAAGGCCTGGGAACTAGAACTCCAAACCATCGAATTGGATCAATAAATTTAGCTTCTTTATCAATTGGATAGCGTTTTAGCTGAAATTCCTTTTCAGCACATGCACTTTCCGATTGAATCTGCTCGACACGTACAAGAGCATTGAATTCTTGACTTTCGTCTGTAGGTAGTTTTGATATTCCAACTGTTTTCGGTCCTTGAATATAGCGAGCTTTTGCACAATTGATTCTTCCTTCGTTTGTGACTTTTTCAATTGTTACTTTGCATTGTACCAATTGTTCGACTAGACTTAGAAGTTCCAAATACAAATCATCAAGATGTTCGTGAATCTGGGAAAGACTTAGCTCTTTATAGTCATCACGTATTAATTTTTGAGGCATATTTTTTTAAAAAGTTAAAATGTTTTTGTTCGAAAACTGAAATTTATTGTTGAAAATTTATATTGTATCTGGCTTAAGATGTGTTTGTGTGTATGTCATCGTCATGTCACATGACGACAGATGAGATGACAGTTTCATGAGTTTTGGAGGCGTTCAATTGGGTACGTTCATTGGATTGGAAATTTTAAAGCATTCAACTCAAATCAGGTTGAAAGCGACTTCGAGTCTGAGCAAATTCGGATCATGGGATTTTAGATTTTTTAATAATATACATATATTTGGCTACTGCGGCATTAGCTATGTATATACATATGTATAAACACAATTCACTATGTAGTCCCCTCAAGCAATCAAATTAGTTTTGCATTTCTTTTCTTAATTTTTGAGTCGTAAGGATTCTTGAGAAATCAAATCATACATAATCTGTTTCCGATTTCTGACAGTAAATGTAAACAATTTCTGACAGCAAAAGTGAGAAATTTAGTTTATATTCTTGATAATAAAGAAATCTCTGAGATCTTAAGCTAAGTATACACGATTGGAACATCTTCCAATGTTGGTAGATTTTTCGCAAAACATTTTAAACAGGTTTCTATTAACCATGTAAACACTAAATTTTATATGTCAAAAGTGACAGCCAATTGTCGGAAAATCTTCCACCAATAACTTGGCCGACTTCTTTCTTTTTTTTTTGTATTTTCAAATAATTAGACGATTGTCCACTAACTCGATGTTATACAGGGTGCCGCAGAGCCGACTGACGAGTTTTGATGGGCTATAAATAACGAACAGTAAAACTTAGAGAAAATATATTTTTTTATTTAAATCAGTATTCAATCCTATTTTTAAAAATTATTTTTTGAAAATTATTTCTCCAAGATGGCAACCGTCAGCATTGATACACTGTTGTAGACGATCTCTGAAGCTTTCACATGATTTTCGGCACATTTCGACTGGTATGGCCTCGATTTCCGCGGTGATTTTCTGAAAATGTCTGGATGGAATGATAAATCTTCGTGAAGAATTCTCCTCAAAGAACGGTCTGAGATTCCCAAACCTACCGCGTGTTTCCGGGCTGAGCGTCTTGGTGACTGCTCAATTGACTCTCTAACCAACTGCACATTTTCGGGGGTTCTTACCGTTCTGGGTGCTCCGTGTACAAGTCTACTTAGGGTACTTCCAGTTTCTTCCAAATTCCGTATCCACAATTTGATAGTGTTTGCACAAGGAACAGGTTCAGCACGTGGAATGCCGAAGTGTATACGAAAAGCCCTTTGTGTAGCGATCACAGAATGATTATTTTCGTAATATGCACGCACGATGAAACCACGATGTACACCTGTCTAGACCATGATTACGAATAAAATCGGCATAACCGTACAATTCAAAATATACCACTTATTAAGGCCCTACTCTTATCCTATCACAGAGTAATGACTTTATTAAACTCGTCAGTCGGCTCTGTCGCACCCTGTATGATGATCTTTCCAAACAAGATCATCCAATTTTTAATTGGCAGAAAGTTTTTAAGCAGGAAACAACAACAAAAGTTTACAGGATTTTGAGAAAAATTGAAATCTACGAAAATCGAAAGAAATAAGAAGTCGCCGTTTGGCAAAATAACGAAAAATAAGTTTTACAAAAAAAAGGTTGAAAATGATTGGACGCATGAACAAATTTTACATGGTAGTAGTTATTGCCTGCTTTATTACTGTTTCACTTTTTTTATATTTTATATATTTTTTTTAATTGTTTTTGCACGACCTCATCGGTCGAGAAAACTGTCTTCCAATGAGTACCAATTTTATTGTTTCCTTAAGTCTTCCAACCTACACGGTTGAGACAATAATTAATTGGAAGATACAGAATTGTTGGCAATTGTCAGCCGATTTTCTACCAAAAAATTGTCTAATATTTGGATCAAAACAACGAACCGTATAAGCGGACAATTTTCACTTGATAGAAAACTGGTAATTGCCACCTAATAGGATGCTAATGGAAGACTTTTGACAGTTCGGCCAATATTGGAAGATCTTCCAATAGTGTATACTTAGCTCAAGCTTTAGCTTTGAAATACCCAATTCTCACCTAGCAATCAAATTAGCTTTGCGTTTCTTAACTTCCGTTCTGAACTGTGTAATAGAGAAAGCCCTAAGAAATATGTTTAAACTATGGCCAAATATATACATAGGTTCCCTATGGTAATGGCTCACATTTTAAAATTTCAAATGATTTCAATAAAGAATTGAAATTAAGATCCGACAGTAAAGCACAATCGACATTTTAAAAAGACAATTGATTTTTAAATTTAAGTTTTTAATTATTCTTTATAAGTCAAACTGGTAATTTTGTGTAATTACAAGGTAAGCGATAGGTATTTAATTTTATGATAACGGAATTTTAAGGATGTCCAACTTAAGATGTAATCCAATTTTAGTATAGTGCTTCTAATGAGAAATTTCGTTTTGATAATAAAAAAAAACATACTTTTTAAGTGAAATCAATTGATGTTTATTTCATTTTAAAAGACCAGCCACTGTAAGATTGAAGCTCCATATCATTTTCATAAAAAGTCCATGACCAATTGACACATTTGCAGGTATATGTCCCGGATAACTTCATATATTTTGTTTGGGTAGTGTCTCAAAAAATTGACAAATCCTTCTTGAGTAATTTTTTCATTAAAAGTGCTTCTAAAATTATACGAAATAAGACCCCCTACCTTGACATTATGCACACACAGAAATGGTTAAAAGTTACTAGCTTCTTAACGAACCATAGGTATTCCACATTAGATTTAATACATGCCTAATTCAATTTATAAAGGTTCCATGTAGAGAAATGTTATGTAACTTTCTAACATGCTAACTTAAATCCGTTTATTTTTTAATTACAAAAAGTACGTTAAGGGTACTATGTTGAGCTAAAAACTTTATGGCACTAAATATTGATTTCTCCATTTTATTTATTTGTTGAAAGCCACTAAAATAAACAAAATGTACAACTTATATTTTGCAGTTCGGTCGACACACAACCATACCTATGCTGCATATACAACGAATAAAGGTCTCACAAAATGAAAAATTGCTTGACTATTCTTTGAGGCCCATCAAATGGACAACATCTTAATCATGTTAAGTTACACCTCTTGAATTTATCAATCAAATAGAATAACAAGCCCAGTCATTGCAGTTGATCGCTTTCTTTTTCCTCTTTGGAAAATTAAATTGACATGGTAAAAGCCTTGTCTCTAACTCCGTCGAATTTGACAATATTTACGAATTCCAAGAAGAAACACTGCCCAAATACGTTAGAAGACTCGTTCTGGAAAATCGAATATCAGGAAAAATTTGGTGATACGTTAGGATTCGCACGTTTTTAGATTGATGGAATTCGAGCAGGACTGAGTGGCATGCAATGATATCCTTACTACCTTATATAAATAAAGATCATGCGTAATAACTAGCAGGTACTTTTTTATTGTTTTTATTACTAATTTATCACAATGAACCTTATCAATGTAGTTATATAACTCGCTATCAGAAGTATTAAAGCCGTAACTCGATTATTCTTCCCATGGTCTTGGACCGCGCTTATTCTCCCAATGCTCAATGTCTAGCGATTTTATTTTTTCATACTCGCTTTCGATTGTTACTTCTTTAGGTGATTTCATTGATACTCCAATTTTTTTCATTTCTTCAGGACTCACTGGTTGTTTTCTTGAAAATTGGTACCTGTTGGTGTTCATTGAACCAAAATTATTTATAACTTCTATGGAGATTTGTATTGTTTGTGTTTTACCTTAACTGTGTAAATTCTTTAAGACCGAAAGATCCACCAACGATACAAATAAGAAATGGTAATCCATATTTAAAAGAATTTCTTTTAGATAATTTTTGAAATTTATTTACAAAAGACATGTTTTAATGCCGAAAAGGAAGCGATTTTACAATTTACAATTGTCACCTGTCAATGTCAAAACCACATATCTAAAATAAAGTGGGATCATTAACTCTTCAGAGCAGAGAAACTATTTTTAGAAAAACTACTTCCACAATTATATGCAAGAGAGTTCAGTTTAAAGTTGAGTTATATTGGTGGAATTTGATATTTCTACTATAGTAACAGTATTAAAAATAACAACTGGTCTAGTTTCTAATTTGCTTTATGGCTTTTTTTGTCATTTCTGTCTGAGACACTTTTCAACTTTTTTGGCATATTTTGTATAAATTCTCATATATTTCTGACAGAAAAAGTGAATATATTAAAATATGTTGTTTGTTTGACTTTTGAACCAATATTTGTTTCTGGATTAGGTGGGTTTTAAGTTTATAATGCATTTATGAACTTTTATGCCACTGAAATGATCCAAAAGTGTGCATACAATCATGCAAACACCAAATACATTCTCGGATTTATCCGACCAATAAATTGTTTCTTTTTAATAATTTCATGGGCATGTTTAAAAACAACATCAGTTTAGGGGTAAAGGATAACAATTGTTTTCTGATTACAGAAAGAGTTGCGGTGGTTTCAGAAAGATTTTTTGACATTTCTACTATGGTAGAAACATCAACATCGACATTGAGGTGGCTCGGTTTGTTTCTTTCGATCTATTGTCCAACGAGCCAAGGCTCAGCTCTGCCCTGTGTGGAGAATCAACGATCTTGTTTACACAATCTTTTCTTGCCATCTAACAATAATTACGTTACTATCTCAGTCTGTCTCATACAAAAATTTAGAGAAACGAATCCTTGCGCCTCTTCCAATGTTTTCTGGTTCAGTTACCAACTTTTATTATATGAGATAACCATTTTCAGTCATGTTTTTCGGCTTCCAAGTTTAGTGATTTGAAGATATTTTTCTGAACAAAAAATTTATTTTCTAAAAGCCCTTTTGGATTACCCTTCAGATACATATGTATATATTTGTTTGTGCTATAAATGAAGAATATAAAAATAATATATCTGTCAAAGTGGCTTATGGCTTAGTCGTGTATACCGGTCAAATTGGAGCGGTTCCAAATGGCTCGTTCGTATATGTCCAGCTTAAGGGCTTTTTTATACTTTTATAAGATATAATGCCCAATTTCATAAACAGCTCTTATACATTTAACAGGATTTTAAACTGTAAAATGGGATATTTTGGTTTCACCAAGCCTTTTTAAAGTAAACAAGCTTTTAAACACCTTTTAAAACTAAATGCCCATTTTTGGCTCATTAAATTTTAAAAGTGTCATTTTAAAATTAATATGAAAGATTGACAGCTGATGTTTTGTTTTTGTAAAATTTGTGTTCTCAATACTTGGAGATACAGAATGAATAGGTAAACAAATTCAACATTGCATTTACAATATCATTTTTATGATTTTAATTTTTAATTAGAATATTAGATTGGTCATCTTCATCTGAAGAAGATTTTCATATTTTATTTTTGAACGACACACGATTTTTGATTTTGAAGAAGTTTACATTGTTGTATTTTGCGATTCTTGTCATTTATTTCAACATATAATGCTTTCTCATTTTTTCTCACACAAATCGCTTAATAGAAAGAAAAAAAAAGTTTTATTTTTACAGGGTTGTGAAGAGAACTCTATTTTAACAAAAATATCCCTGAAATTTCCCATTTGAAGCTTGGTGAAACTGAAAAAATTTAAAGGCCTGATAAAATTTAAAAAGCTTTTAGATAAAAGTGCTTTTAGTGTTGTTTATGAAATCGGACATTAGTTTACATAATTTCTTTTTTTACAGGGTTTTTAAAATGGTGCGGGTAGTTTTTTGCGCACCGTGGCGGCCATTTTGTTTTGGTGACATTTGTCAAATCTTTTGTTTATTATTCAGTTGTTTATGCTAAATCATCATGGCAAGTTACACGATTGAACAGCACGTTCAAATTATAAAACTTTATTATCAAAATGAGTGTTCGTTAACGCAAACATTGCGTGCATTGCGCCCATTTAACGGTAACGTGGTGGCCCTTCACAGTCGACTCTTCATCGTTTAGTGGCCAAATATGGGATGACACCAACCCACGCGAGGTTCACCAGGTGATAATACATCCTCAAAAGTTACCGTTTGGTGTGGATTTTGGGCCGGCGGCGTAATTGGTCCGTACTTTTTTGAAAACGACGTTAGTGAAGCGGTCACCGTCAAGAGCGAGCGCTACATAACGATAATATCTAATTTCTTATTGCCCAAATTGAACGATATGTGGTTCCACCAGAACGGCTGGCGCTGCATGCCACACAGCAAACGCCACGACATCTACACACAACTTCTACCGCCCTTATTGAAAAATCCGATATAATTGTAAAAATATGTGTTAAAAAAAATCTAATTTGTAATTCAAAAACTTATTGATTTTCGTGATTAAATATGAACTGAATTTAGGAAAGCGTTTATTTATTTAACAACACTTTAATCAAGGATATTGGTAGTTGGGTATTTTTTCGGTTAGTACTCTTTTTTATTTTTTTTATAAATCAAATTAAAAGCGTATATCTTACTGCTTCCACGAACTTAAATTCAGGAACAAAAAATGATATTTATTAAAATACGACTGTGTTACTATGCAGTTTTCATAACAAAACTATAAATTAATTTCTTCAAGAATATGGCAAGATATATTTCGTGTAATCTTTGTATATAAGACCTATATTAAGCAATATTCACATCAGCACGACCAACAACCAACGAATGAACGAATATTCGCCGATTTTGACATTTCTTCCACATGAGAGTTTTTAATTCGTCGAGAATGAAGTTTGACAGCCGAACACCATTCACCACCGAAACCAAAACAAGAATGATTTGTTTAGGTTAAGTACGCGCGATTATTTTATTCGTTGCGAGTGTGGATAATGTGGAACGCGAATAAAGTTTGACAGTTCGTATCAACTACAATTTTTTTCGCGACGAATAAACTTGTTTTCTTAAATTAATTAATATAAATAAATAAATTAATATATGATATTGAAAAGTAAAAGTATGCACCATAAATCAAATAGAAACTATATTGCTATCGTTTTGTTAAGAATTTGTGTGGAAATATGTACGTCTTCAAACGTATATAAACTCACATTTTGTAATTCATTCGTCGTTCGTTGGTCGCGCTCATGTAAATACTACTTTACTATCATCGTGAGTTTTTACGGGGGCGGCACCTAGTGACAACGCTGATATAATTTATTGCAGTTTTTTTTTACTTAGTCCGGTATAACACAGAACATGTATTTAATGCGCATTAATCGGCTATTTTGTTTTGAAGTGTCATTCGGTGATGCGCGCGTTATTACACGAAGACTTTTTGGATTTTTAAGTCTGTGCATTCTTTTGACAGATATCTTTCATTTCTACTTTCGTTTCTCGCTCGGTGTAACCAACTCACGGTTGCCACATTGGTCATTTGTGACCAAATTTAATTTTTAATTCCATTTGGCCATATTTTTCGGAAACGAACAAAGATGTTCGACAATTTGAGTAACGAAAACGTTCTTTTAACACACTCATTTGGCTAAACAGAAACAACGGTTAAACTCATTTAAGCAACTTTATGTAAAAAATAACTTTATTAAAAATATAAACTCTTGACCTGAATTGGACTTAGGGAACAGAGAGAATAGCTACGCATTACACAGGCCGTACAAATTCTCAAAATCGAACCTTATTACTTTTAATAAAACTATTGTACAAACTTATATACTCTAAACGCTTTGTTTTTATATTTCGTCATCCTTATTTGGATTAATCTAATTTAATTAAGTTTGTTAGGGATTTTGTGAGTTTATTTGTATATAATTAAAAAATAAATGTCATCTGCATAATATGGAAAATATGTTAAATAAAATGTGATGAATTCATTAATCTGTGTTTATAAATTTTTCGGACTTGAATTATGTTGGTAATTTGTACCTACAACTGATCATGTTTATTTTCAAATTTGGAGACAAACAATTTTTTTTACAGCAGTGGCAAGCGTGGGTATACCTCAATTCACTTCCGTGTCCCATATTGAGGTATTAGCTCTACTAAACACGAACACGAAGTGAAGCAAATGCGAAAAAATATGAAGAAAAGGAAAGACAAACGTCAAAAACATACAAGGAATTGCTTGTACGTGCATGCCGAGACAGATTAATTTCTATTTCATTTTTTATTTATTCCTTTCTCTTTCGCACTTCATTGATGCAAGGAAAAACATGCGCTGTGTAATACCGGACTTAACTTGGATATAAAACTTCCAACGCCACCTTGAGGCTACGGCGAACGTTAAAAAAAAAACAGCTTCATACTATAGATTTTATTTACAAATGTGTAATTGTTTGAGGTGTCTTTTGAGTATTATTTGAAAAGATTAAAAAGAAATTCTCCAATCACAACAATGTCAAAAACGGCACTCATTAAAATTTATGATGACTGGCATTTTTCTCTAAAAACAAACCTTTCCATTTTTTAAGGTTAATAATTTCCCTAAAAGTGGCATCCCCGTAAATTGTAGGGAAATTTTAGGACAAAAAGAGATAGTTATATAAACAAACAATTTCCAGTACAGCGCCAAATTATTTTTGTCACAATTTTCATTTATGGGAGAAAAATTTTCTATTCTAAAGAAGTTTATCATCAAGTTTTCGTTTATATTTTGTCATCGATACAAAACAAAATATTTGATAAAACATCTATCAGTGATATGACACCAAAATTGAAATTTTCCGAAGGTAAATAACGAGTAAAGAAAAATATGCCAAATAAAAAATATATACAAATTTGTTTTCTTCAGGTGAAAAAGTATTGTGTTTCCATGGACCACTCATCTATGAAGCAAAGGCTCTTAAGAGCACAATCACAAAAGATAAACAAGTAAAATATTACATTCACTATGCCGGGTGGAATAAAAAGTAAGTTATTGGTGCTAAACACCTGTTTGCATTAAAGTAATTAAACATAAATCATCACAAATGTTTTTTGTTCTATGTTGATATTTAGTTGGGACGAATGGGTGCCTGAGAACCGAGTTCTGAAATACAATGAAGCAAATGTACAGAGGCAGAAGGAGGTATCCAAACAGCACTCTTCGTCGGCTGGAAGGAATAAGAAAGGTAAGGTGTTAAATTTTTGACCTATAGACCACAAGTGGTAATATGGATAACTTTGCTATTCTCTATTAATGTGACCAGTTGTTCAATAATTTCCGCTCGCAGTCCGAAAAAGTTACCTGCACTTATATCTTAAACTGTTTAGTTCCTTATTGAAAAGAAACAGCTTTTATATGCCTTTTATTGTCTTTTTTTGTTCAACTTTTGTGACGGTCTTTCTACCGAAGGCCTTGGCCCACAAATATAAAAGGTATGTCACCTATCTTCGCATTTGAGTTTTCTTTTATTTAGAATTGTATTTGGGATCTACTCTACTTCGGTGTAAGGTGTTCTTATATACATTATTTTGACGGACTGTTTCTCTTTGGTTTGGGACAGCTTTAAATTATGAAATGTTCTATTTAGCACTTCAGCCTTTATAGTCTATGGTAGGGTCTTTCTGAGACTTAAACATAAGCATCTTTTCACAGGCTCCGTCGTAATAGATTCGTAGTACGAACCCCCAAATAAAAGCATTATTGCTTAAAAACAAAACATCTGTAGCTTCCCAATGAATAGGTACCTATTTTGGCAGTTTTATTTTTTGGAGTTTAACTTAAAAGAAGAAGAAAATAAAATTTGTAGAACCAAGATAAGACAACTGGGATGTGGTTCTGGCCTCATACAACAAGTCTCTCCATCTATCCCGTTCGCGAACTGACGCCATTCAGTTGCGAACCCCAAAGCTTCACGTGTTCTGGTCTACGCCATCTCCACATCTAAAATGTACTACAAAGGACTTTCGAAGCTCATACAGGCTAGGTTTCCAGCCCATTTTTATTTTATAATTTTTGTGACAATATCAGCTTTGAGGTAGATTGCTACAGTTCATGATTGTAGTGAATCGTTCTTCCTCGCATAAGGGACCAACAATTATCCGCAAGATCTTCCTTTTGAACGCATCTAAGAGGTCGGAATTCAACCGCCCGCATATTTCTTCTTCAATGTTGTTATGCATACAACAAAAATAAAGAAGAAGAAGTTTTAACTTTTCTACAATTTAATTAAATTCTTAGGTCTGTATAAATTGAAAAGCTTATGGTTAGGTTAGGTTAGGTTAGGTTAAAGTGGCTGTTGGTTGGGAAGTCCAACACACTTAGACCAAAGTATGGTCCGTTGTGATACCACATGGATCAGTTAATCAGCTTAACTCGTTGAACCAATTGGAGCTTCGAATAAAGCGTAGGAGACAAGTAATGTCTGAATTTTTTAGATTGCTGGTATCGTTAAAGTAGTAGTCTCCAAGGTGGATTCTACGTCTTTGTGATATGGCAGGGCATGTGCACAGAAGATGAGAGATTGTCTCCTCTTCTTCTTCGTCCATGCAACTCCTACAAAAATCATTTGCAGGGGCTCCAAGTCGAATAGCATGCCTTCCTAATAAGCAGTGCTCAGTCAGGACACCTATAACGTAGCTAATGTGCAATCTACTCAGAGAGATTAATTGTTTTGAGCGCCTGGCGCTAAGATTAGGCCAAATTAGTTTAGTCGCTGCACAGGTGGTGGTGTTATTCCACCTGAAGTTTGTTTTCTCTATGGTATCTTGCTTTAGCATGAGTTTACATGTAGCTAAGGGGATACCTATGCTAGCATTGTGAGCCAGCAGAGGTAAAGTTGTTCCGATTCTTGCAAGTTCGTCAGCTTTACAATTTCCTGGAATGTCTCTATGGCCCGGCACCCAGAAAAGGTGAATGTTGAACTGTGTAGCCATCTCCGTAAGAGATGATCGACAATTTAGGGCTGTTAGTGAATTTGTGGAGACAGAGTCTAGGGACTTTAACGCAGCTTGGCTATCCGACAAGATGCGTATCTCATTAGTTGATATAACGTTTTCTCTTAGCCAGGATTTCAGCTTGGAACACGCTACAATGATCGGGTAGACGAAAGGAGAGACTTAAGTTTAGTCTATCTGAGTATACGCCTCCACCAACCCCATCCTCCGTTTTTGATCCGTCTGTATAAAAGTTTATAGGACCATCTTTCAAAAATGATGTATTCTCCCAAGAAGACCTGGGAGGTATAGTCACTTTGAAGCTAAAGTTATTAAACTGAGGATGGGGTATGAAAAGCTTATAATATTAGGAGGAAAATGGTTGAGAACAAAAATGAATGCAAGATTAAAGGAACCTCGAAGAAGGTGTTATAATAATATAAAACACAATCAGTTGGAGTCGCAAATTCTTCGGAGTCTTTTTATGAAGTTGATCAACTCGCAGATGTTTTGATCGTCTGATGTCGACGTTGGTGTGAGAAGTGTTCCACGGCGTCTTCCAACCAATTCGCTTCAATAATTTCTCAACTTCTTAAACCCTTTGTTTCACAGTGGTTTCGCTGTGGAACCAACAAATTGATACTTTTCTGATGTGTTCCTAAAGATTTCATTACGAAAACCAAATCCTTTTGTGCAAAATGTAATTGACACCTTCTGGAACAAAGGGTTTAAAAATCAAATAGATTTGCATTTTTAATGTTGGCATTCGCGTATTTTCTTTATTTATTGTAATGATTGCAACAACAACAGTCTTCATTTTCAACTAACAAAAAAAAAAAACAAATCAAATTATGAACAACGAACATTTACTTATTTTTTCAAATTTGGACACAAATCAGCATATTTTAAAACTCCGAAATTATGATTTCTTTCGGGGTTTTGAGGGACTTGATACGAAGGGGTGCACCCCTTGGTTGCGAGGACAAAATGTCCACAAGTATTTCTTGTCAAGCAATGTGCCTTTCGATATAATCAATCATGAACAATTCATTCTTTTTGATTCGATCATCGAAAGGTACTAATGATCGAAATCATAAAAATCCAAATATATTGATTTCGATCATTCTAAATCTCATTTGACTCGTTTTGATTGCATCTATTTATATATTCTAGTATACCTATGTATACCATAGGTATAATGTATAAGTATGGGCAAAATATATAATAAATATAATACAATTTCGCAGTCCGTTTGCTTTAGGCTTCGCAACAAGCTGAACAGAAAAATAGCAACACTCTAAAAAATTTTACACAAAACAAGACATTTTTATAACCCAACAATGTTTTTTTATTTTATTATCGAAAGTAAATTCAATATTTCATTTTAAAACTTATATTTTTTAACACTGCATATATTCGATTTGGCATAGAGTCAACTAATTTCTGGCACTTTTCTTTTGGAATCAAATACCACACTTCTTGGACAATTCTCCTTAGATCCGCTTTGTTTCTGCTTACTAACCTCGATCTTCAGATCATTGCAGAGGTTCTCAATAGGATTTAGATCTGGTGATTAAGATGGCCACTCCAAAGCGTTCAGTTTGTTTCGTTAAAACCAGAGCTTTGTTGACTTTGCCATATGTTTGGGGTGGTTGATTTCTTGGAAACGCCATTTAAACATTAAACTTCCTTCATTAATTCAAATCACCGATTGAGATGATTCAAATGAATGTGATTTCACAACCAAAACCCCGATCGCAAACACATATACGTAATTCAGTTGAGCGTACCACTACACTATTCTATTATTAGAAAATGAACAAAGTACTCCCCGAGCCGATTTCGCTTTGCTCATTCATTCTAGATTCTAGTTTTCAGAATCTTACTTTCTTACGAACGGTACTAACGATTTTCCGTAAGACATTTCTCTCAAATGCGCTTAAAAATTCGGAGTGCATCAAGTACAGATGTGATACTGAAAAGACCATATCAAGATCTTAGAAGTTCTTCGAGGCTGTTATCGGCTGTTAAATAACCTAAAGTATTTAAGGAATTGCAATTGATCCGCTAAACTGATTGTTTGAACAACTTTTCTAGTCTGGTCATTAAATATCATTCCTGCCGCTCTTACATGAAACTAAAATATACTCGCTTCTTTTGTCATTGTACCTATACTTACATTCCTTAGTTTTAATATTATTTTTTTTATACAAAAAACTACTTTTCTTTCTTACTTTAGCAACACCAAAGGGAAAGAAGAGCGACAATGGTGCTGTAGTAAGCAGCAGTTCAGGTGCCTGTACACCAAAAGACGGAAGCGAATCAAGAGCTTCAACACCATCCAAAGATGTAAGCACTCCGCTAGCAGCCCCCTCAACTTCAAGTAGACGTTCAAAACCCGCAGCAGCAACAACTGCAGCCACAAGTACAACCACAAATACACCTGCACCTGGACCCACGCCTTCTGTCAGCAGTAATGCAACAACACCATTATCGACGGGAACAAATAATAACACTCCTGCTACACAAATACCAATCGTTTCATCCGGAACAGATTTTGAATCCAATAAAAAGAAACGTTTACGAATTGACGTTTCTGTTGAAAATGAAGAGCAGTTCCTCTCGAAAGTCGAGGTCAAAATCAAAATCCCAGATGAACTTAAGCCATGTCTTGTGGACGACTGGGACGCAGTTACCCGCCAGCACAAATTACTTGACATACCAGCAAAAATCACAGTTCAAGATATTATAGACTCATATATTGCATTCAAAAAAGCATCAAAGTCATCAAATCCCTCTAAAGAAGTGGCCGTAAATGATGTTGCTAACGGCTTAGTTGAATATTTCAACGTAATGCTGGGATCTCAGCTGCTTTACAAGTTCGAAAGACCTCAATATGCCGAAATACTTAGGCAAAACGTTGATGTGCCAATGTCAAAGTTATATGGTGCATTCCATCTCTTAAGATTGTTCGTTAAACTAGGATCCATGTTGGCCTTTACCACATTAGATGAGAAGTCTTTGCAAATGCTGCTTGGCCATCTTAATGATTTCCTTAAATTTTTGGTCAGAAACAGTGGACAATATTTCAGCATGTCAAATTTTGTCAATGTCAGCCCTGAGTACCATAGGAACACACAATTCGTTTAGGAATTAAATAAGGCAATTCTTGGATAAGTAAAGGCAATTTTTTTGTGAATGTTTGCGAGTAGTGTGGGGCATTTATAACTTGCAAAAAATAATAAATAGATATCTACATGCTGTTGAAATGCCTTGAAAAACATGCCTTATTTGATTTTTATTTATTATTTAATAAAAATGTAATCCACTTTGGATTTCGGTTTTATAACATGCATGTTGTTATGTGCCCCACTATTATAATTATATAATTATTATTATTTTTTATTTCTTGAATATGAAATCATTTTATGAGCGTGTATTTTGCTTTTATGTGTTATGAGTCTTACTTTTAATTTTAAGAATTAGTTTAACAACAACCAAACAAAATAATAACTATTATACTGATATAATAAACATTATAAAATAAAATATCCAAATCAATATTTTAATAAAACACATTTTAATTCAAATCCTGAATCAGTAAAAATTGTTACTGAAAAATTATAAATTATCGTTGACACAATTTGTAAACAGTTTTGGGTTTTTTTTTATCATCACTTGGTCAGTATGTCGATTAAAGTGGAAATTTTTCAACAAACTTCTCCATCTAAATGTCTCAAGTAGCACACTCCAAGTTGGGTGAGTTCACTTTTGTGCGACCCACCTGATCCTCAGGCTTCCTCTAGTGCGCAATCATGTGGGCGTGGATTCGTAGACTTGCCGGTGCCGAGCATTGGTTTCCATGCGATCTAAGTGGCCCAGCCATATCAGACGATGGACTTTTGTCTAACTCTACTACGCTGTACAGCTCATCGTTCCATCTTCTCCTCCACTCACTTTCTATGCACAAAGGATCGTAGATCACTCGAAGTCATATAAAGACTCATAAATAATGAGAATTACCATAAATTAAGAACGATACTAATATGTTTTAAACTGTATCTAGAAGACAAAATCATTATTCAATTTATTGTTACGGAAGTTGTGTTTGAGATTAGCCATAAAACCACCGGTTTTCGTTGTCTTTAGCATTTTTAAAACTCATAAATATGTCAGAAAAATATAATGCCGAGATTCATTCACGACATCTAAATCTTTTAAAAAAGAATTATTTTGTTTGAGCAACAGAAACAAAACGTAATTATGTCTACCAGTGTAACCTATAATACAATTAAGAACACACTTATGTGCAGTGACCGTCACAGAAAGAAAGAAACCACGGGTTCTTGGAACATTCAGAACCCATTATAATTTGTTGTCTAAAAAATGATCTCAAATTTCGAGCATCCACAAATCTGTTAGAACTGCTGATAGAGATAGAGCCGGCAGCAAATTTTGGAAGTAGAGTGATAACCAAAATTCCTTGATGTGAATATAGAGATAATACGCACAAATTCAAATTCAACCGTGTGTCGGGCAGGTTTTTTTTAGATGTGGCCTGGGGTAAGCGTTTGAAAATGGTCATTGTTCCCATTTTGAGGTCGAAATGATAACCACATGAGTGATACATCAAAAAATCTCCTGATTACAAAAATGTGTACCCAAGACGTTTTACTTTCAGCCTTCTGCTTGCGAGATGCATTTTAAGCTTTTTCAAATGCATTTTTTAACTTAAAACCCCGAAAGCGTTTTCCTATAAGGTATTACCAAAAGAATGATATACTAAAACATCAAGAATTTGTTTGGACATTATATAAAACAACTGCCCTTAAAGTAAATGAAGCACGATATGAGTTGTTTTACTTAAAATTGTATGCCAACTTCGGAAAAAAAATTCAATTTAATAGTAAATTATGTGCTTAAACATTTTATTTGCCGGTTTTGAAGAAAGTTTATTGCCCTCAAGTAGAAGCGTTTTATTGAAACAAATAAATCGTTTAAATATACATACATATATGCCAAATTTCAAAAAATGCGGCAATGAATACAGGCATAAAGCTTTCCCCATTTCATCGTGGCTGGCCAATGGAGGATAACATTGTTAAACTGAAATGGTTTTACGGAATTGCGGCTCCAGAAACCATTGAACATTTCTTTGTAAACGAAAATGAAAGTGAAGGCATTGATAGTGAAGACATAACTTTGAATCTTTCATCCGATGAATAATTTTTTCTATAAAATCAATTTTCAAATAAAATGTTTGGTTTTCATTCAATTTGATGATGTTGTGTGATGTCAGCATTCATTGGTTATCAGACCCCTCTTTACCACTGGGCCCAGGTCCAGGGCCCCGCAATCACCAGAGGCCCCCAAATTGCTGAAACATCACTTAACCTCATTGGTCTATTTTCAAGAAAAAAAATATTTCGATACAATTTTAGATGCATAAAGGATGATCAGAATTCGTACTTTCCTTGCTGAACAACAACCTTTGCTGAACAATTTAAATCACATTCCCTGCGAAATTATATTCAAATTAAAACAGAAATATGAATAACTAACTGAGTGGCATGGCAATGCAGTTTGCTTTCTGACGGAAACAAAAAAAAAAAACACACATTTTGGATATCACTGTATCTGTATGAAAAAATAAAGATAATGGTGTTTCTATATTTGCAACGCGCATACGCAAGTTTGCATCAACGCAGTAACTCATACATAGGCGATTTACATAACTATCCGTCGGATGAACGGCACTCAATTTTTTAAGATTTCAAGGTAAAGAGGTAGAGTTTTTGTTTTTGGCCATTCAATGAGATAGATGAAAGATTACACTTCTCACTATTTGTTCTATAGGTCAATAGTAAGCGTTGATAGTACACCCGATCTGTCTCATGTTGATGAACTAACATTTATTATTCGTTACGTAAAAGATCACGAGCCTTTTGAAAGGTTTTTGGACTTTATTCCAATTAACAAACATAGATCTGATTATTTAGCGGAAACCATACTGAAGGTTTTGGAGGATCATGACATTTCGATAACAGATTGCAGAGGCCAAATCTACGACAACGCGGCAAATATGTATGTCAGGAAGGTGGTCTGCAGGCAAGAATAAAAGAAAAACGTAAATTTGCCACTTTTGTACCATGTGCAGGGCACTCATTAGACTTGGTAGGAGTGCATGCTGCTGGGTGTGTTTTAGAACCAACCAAATTCTTTGACATTATTCAAAAATTGTATAGCTTTTTTCCGGTTTTAAAAAGTCTTTCTCAAACAAGATGGTCGGCGCGAGCTGATGCACTTCAAGAAATTGAAGAAGCTTTGATGTCTATCGCGAACGATTTAGGACAGGCACGAGAGGCCAGAGAGGAAGCATTTACTTACTTACTTACTTAAGGTGGCGCTACAGTCCGTGGCGGACCTGGGCCTCAACCGACATGCGTCTCCAGCCAGCTCGGTCCCTAGCTAGCTGTCTCCAGTTTCGCACGCCAAGTTGGTTGAGGTCCTCACCCACCTGAGTCGCGGTCTTCCTCTACTGCGCCGTCCCTCGGGATTGGATTCGAAGACCTTCCGGGCTGGAGCGTTGATGTCCCTTCGCTCTACATGACCCAGCCATCTAAGCCGTTGGACTTTTATTCTGCTAACTAGGTCAGTGTCGCTGTGCAGCCCGTTCGTCGTTATATCTTCTCCTCCATTCTCCATCTATACGTACGGGACCAAAAATCACCCGAACAATTTTTCTCTCGAAGCATCCTAAGACGTTCTCATCTTTCTTTGACAGGGTCCAGGCCTCAGCGCCATAAATGAGAACCGGGATGATGAGTGTCTTATAGATGGTGATTTTAGATGCTCGAGAGAGGACTTTACTTCTCAATTGCCTTCTAAGTCCAAAGAAGCAGCGATTTGCAAGAGTTATTCTTCGTTTGATTTCAGCGCTGGTGTCGTTGCCTGTGTTTATAGCGGTGCCTAGGTAGACAAAGTCCTTAACTACCTTGAAGTTATAGCTGTCCATGGTGACGTTTTGTCCAAGACGTCGTTGTTCAATGTCCTTTTTTGATGACAGCATATACTTGGTCTTGCCCTCATTGACCACTAAACCCATCTTCTTCGCTTCCGTCGCAATGCTCAAAAACGCTCCACTGACATCACGCTTTGATCTTCCAATTATGTCAATATCATCTGCGTATCCGAGTAATTGGATGGACCTTTGGAAGATTGTGTCTCTAGTGTTGACGGTTGAGTTTT
This sequence comes from Eupeodes latifasciatus, assembly GCA_920104205.1. Classification (NCBI taxonomy): domain Eukaryota; kingdom Metazoa; phylum Arthropoda; class Insecta; order Diptera; family Syrphidae; genus Eupeodes; species Eupeodes latifasciatus. The sequence goes on from OV049924.1 coordinate 183,769,188, forward strand.
GCACAATTCTTTCCAGAACGATATTGAAGAAGTGGTATGACAGTGCATCGCCTTGTCTAAAACCTTTTTTGACATCAAATGCATCGGTGAGATCTTTTCCGACCTTGATGGAGCAGCGTGCATTCTCCATCGTCATTCTGCACAAACGGATAAGTTTGACAGGGATGCCAAAACTAGACATTGCTCTGTAGAGCTCTTCCCTATGGATGCTGTCATACGCGGCTTTAAAATCGATAAAGAGATGGTGGGTATCGATTTGAAGCTCCTGGGTTTTTTCCAAGATCTGCCGTAGTGTGAATATTTGGTCGATAGTGTACTTTCCTGGTCTGAAGCCACACTGATAAGGACCTATCAGGTTGTTGACGAACGGCTTCAGACGTTCACATAGTACGGCAGAAAGGATCTTATATGCAATGTTAAGGAGACTGATCCCTCTGTAGTTGGCGTAATTTAAAGGGTCTCCTTTTTTATGTATCGGACAAACTATGCTGAGATTCCACTCATCGGGCATGCTTTCTTCCGACCATATTTTGCAGATGAGTTGGTGCATGCTCCCTACCAAGTCATCGCCTGCTGCTTTAAATAGTTCGGCAGCTATGCCGTCAGCTCCAGCAGCTTTGTTTGACTTCAGTTTAGATATAGCTATCTTCACTTCGTCTAGGTCGGGTAGGCGGAATTGTTGATCTGCGTCGCCTAAGTTGAGTGGTTCTATCTCCCTTACAGCGGGATTCGGTTCGTCATCGCCGTTATATAATTTGGAGAAGTGGTCTTTCCATATTCTCAACATAGACTGCGGTTCTACTACGATGTTCCCCTGATCGTCTTTACAGGCTTCGGTTCGTGGCTGGTACCCTTGGGAGTTTTTTTTTTACCTTTTGGTAAAATTTACGAACCTCATTCCTGTTGTAACATCCCTCTATCTCCTCGATCGCGCGCTTCTCGTGCTCTCTTTTTTTTCATCTAAGAAGCCGGTGTTCCTCTCTCCTCCTCTGCTCGTAGAGCTCGCGAGCAGCTCTGGTCCTTCTGTGCAGCGCCGTTTTGTATGCCTCTTGCTTCGCTGCGTGCGCTTGCCGGAATTCGTCGTCAAACCAGGGGTTTCGCTGTTGTGGACGTGTAAAACCTAGCACTTCAGAGGCGGCATCTCTGATGGCTGCAAGGCAATGTTGCCATGGTTTTCAATGCTTAATGCATGCAGCATAGGACTCCTTAAGAGGTTACTAGAGACTCGATCGGAAAAGGACATGGCAGTCTCTTGCGATTGTAGCCGTCTAACGTCGTGGACACGAAAATGAAAAATCTGACAACATTCTAGAGCTTTATAATTTTTTAAAAACTAATAAAATTGAAGATGAATTTTCAAATGTTGAAATTGCACTAAGAATTTTCTTAAGTATGATAGTGACCAATTGCAGTGGGGAACGTTCCTTCTCTAAGTTAAAAAGAATCAAAAACGAACTCAGAACTACAATGATTCAAGAAAGATTGACATGTTTGTCGCTGATGTCAATCGAAAGCGGCATCCTCAGAGGCATCGATTTTGAAGATGTGGTCAATGATTTTATTAATCTCAAATCAAGAAAAAGACCCCTTCAATAAATATTCCTTTCTTTTACCTGAAAAAATATAGTCTGTCACTATATTGTTCCTTAAATTACATTCTCAATAACTTATTAAATTGTCTGTTATTTAAATTTTGTTTATTTTTGAATATTATATGACATATTTATTTTTTGTTTTTATTTTTACATTGTTTATGTGTATGTTTTAAATGCTGCAATAACTATTTATTTTTTTAATGAATTAAAAAATGTATTTATTTAAAAAAATAAAAGAATAAATATCAATTCAAAGTTATGTGATTTTTTCTGTATACCTTTATTACACAACATAACATTTTTATATAATCATACAGGGCCCCCAAAAGGGTAAAGACGGCCCTGTTGGTTACGCTTAAAATTAAAGATGCTGTAAGATGAACATTTTAATCAGGAAAAGTTTTCTCAAATAGCATAAATGTTTTTGGGGTCTTATGTTTGAAGAACTATTAAAGTGCATTTGACAAGTAGAAGACTGAAAGTAAAACGTCTTGGACACATTTTTGTAATCAGGAAAATTTGTTTTCTGATTTTTTGATGTATCACTCATGTGGTTATCATTTCCACCACAAAATCGGAATAATGATCATTTTCGAATGCTTACACCAGACCGCGGCTCAAAAAAAAAAAACCTGCCTTACGGTTGAATTTGATATAATGGTACACATTCATATCAATGAATTTTGGTTATCATGCCATTCTCAAAATTTGCTGCCGACTCTTATGATAATTTTAGGGGTTCTCAACAATAATTCTTTTGGTCCTCCAGTGGTCATAGTCGAATAGATGTTTTAGAACGAAATCATTCTAAGACTACTTGCAAACAATATAAGAATAGACTCCTAAGATTTTACCAACAAAGAATAAAAAAAGGCTTAAACCACATCAGCATTTTCAGTTTATTTTTTATATTTGCACTGAAAACTGTAATACTATCTTACCTCCATGTTAAATGTAAATTTACTTATATAATACATAATATATAAAGCCAAGACATTTTTGTTCGAATGGAATTTTATTATTTCATTTCTTCTCTTTATTCCTAAAATATTTTTATATACGAAAACAAAAAATGTATTTTTCGCATGTCAAAATGTAATAAATAATCTACAATTTCTTTTTCTACAATTGGAAACGCTTGAATAACAATTGTTTTTTTTTTTATATTACTGAGGTCTCAACAGAGATCTACCAAGACCTCTATAAATAAATACATTTTTCTAGGTCTCCATCAGAATTAGTTAATTTCTTGAGATCTACATTAATAATTTCCGTTTGTTACAAACTACGCGGAAAAAACTAAGCTGAAAATTCTAGTGTGGTCTAAGCCTGTAAGAGATTTTTTGTTTTGTTTAATTTTGTTTATTTTTTACGATTAATTGATTTTTTTGTTTTTGTTTTTGTATTTGTTTTGTTTTTGAAATTCTTTTCGTGTATTGCGCGTCTCGTTGATCTCTTTTTGCGTATGTTTTAAATTGTTGGTAGACATCTATGTTTCATGTATTACATTTTTTGTTCGTTATTAGTGTTCCATTAGAGCGGCTGTTGGATAAAAATAAAAAATAAATTAAAATTATGTTAGAAAATTAAAGACTTGATTGATTTACGTGATGGAGTCCGGCATGTTGTGGTATCATTGGGCGTAAAATTGAGGAAATCCCAAATTAATATTGTGTCATCGTGAGAGCTGCTTACAATTTGGAATTCATCGAATTGTAAACGGAATACCCGACCAGTGTGCTCCTTAAGAGAATGTGATTTTTAAACGATTATTCATTTTGTAGTTCCAGAGTTAATAAATAATAAAATATAGCTATAATCCGTTTCTATTAATTAAACATTTAATTTTATTTTCCCCGTTTTTAAAGCCCTATACACATCTTATTTCTCCTGGTAGATTGCATATTGACTCTCTTAGGTGTCTTAAGGGTAGGTCTCATGCAGAAGCGAACTCAGAACTCATGTAAATGTATTTGAATGTATTAGTGAAAGAACGTTACTCTCTTCATTATCAAATTCAAAATTTGAATTTCTTATTACTCTATTTGCCTCTTGATCTTTTTTGTCTCTCAGAGCGAGGGATATATTTCCGCACAAGCACTCAAGCAGCCAATCAAAGAAATAAGAAATAGATCATTCACACAACAAGATATATGGATGAACAATGTTGCATGATAAACCGTTTTTTTTTTTTATGTCTAGTTAGGTAGATTTGTTGTTGTCTTTTGCATATGGTTCGAATTTTATAAAGCAAATGGGGGTAGGTATTTCTGCTGTTCATGGAAATGTTTTTTCTTGAATTTGTTTGTAAATAGGTTCTTGCTTTCTACCTAGATATTTTGTTGTTGTGTTTTGATTTGATGATTTCTAATAAAAACACTAAAGTTGGTACACAATTTAAAATTGTTGCATAAGTGGTAGATTGCTACATTCACTTTACTTGTTCAAAAAATTTCCGACTGTTAACATTGAACCTCATAGAAATAATCACGAACTCAAATTAGGGAACATAATCTCAAATTGAAACGAAAACAGCATTTACAAATTTTCTCCTCTTTGTGAATGGTCATTTTTTCCCATCCAAAAAAAAAACTATTCATATGTAAAACAAAAACAAAAAAATTAATAAATAAAGTGCATTTATCATATACTTCGACACACTTTGACTTATCTCCCACTCTAACCCTTCTTCTATATATAGGTATACATATATACATACATACAGATTTATTACACAATATTCAATCAAATAACGATCCCACCATGCAAAGTGACAGCGAAATTCCATCAAGTAGGTAGGTGTATAACATACGCGTTGGAAAAAAAGGACATACATACCTACATAGCTACCTTCCTTTTTTATATGACTTCTGCCTTTTTCCTTTATCTAAGGAAAGCAGCTGACCATGAACAAAATCACAAAAAAATGCAATATCGAGGAGTGATAGTACGCAAAAAAAAATCAAGAAAACAAAATACATATATGACAGCGAATTCACGATACCTACAATACCTATTTACCCTTTTTTATACCTACACTACAATGTGCAACAACAAAACTTGCCGAAAGTTGAACCAAAAATCAAATTCTGCTTATACGATTGACTACGTAACACCCAAATCACGATTCCATGACCTTACATCATAGCACATACTAGAAATAAAAAAATATGTCTAAGAAAAGTTTTTTTTTGATATTTTCTGTTATTGTTTACCGCAAGCCTACAAAACAAAGAATAAAAAACTAAATGAGCCATGAGACCAAAAACAACAACAAAAAAAAAATCTGAGAGAGAATGGGCGGGCGAAATTCTTTTGCAAAGAATTCTCTTCCTAAGCGCTGTATTGCAGCGGCATTCTTGGGAACTGGAAACTTCATTGTGTGCGTTTACAAAGAAATTTGTTGTTAAAAAATGCAAAATAGACCTCTTTTATAAAAATTAAATTAAATAAATAGTGGGCGCAAGAACTTTTTACTTTTTTAAATAGAATAAACAAAATGCCAAAAAAAAATAAAAAAAATATTTTGGAATTATATAAGCTCCCAATCCCTCACAATTGCACCACAAATGTTGTTATTTTGAAATGCATTTTTAATTATGTTGCGACAAATATTTTTTTTTTTCAAAATCCACACTATGTGTAATATATATGGACCTTTTTTTCTAAAAAAAAAAGTTAAAACTAAAAAAAAAAATCAGTTCGCCCCATGAATTACCAAAAAAAATTGGGAAAAAAAGAAAGCATTTTGGATTTTTTGTCTAAAAAAGTTACTATAACTATTTAAAAAAAAAAAATTAAAAAGCAAATATCTGCACATATCTTTAGAATTTGAAAAAAAGTTGAATTGACTTAGCTGGCTGTTATACTTTGGAAGTCCTATCAATTATTGCACCTATGCCACAATGCAAATTTGCCCTATTTTTCATAGTTTTCTAGAATTTTTCTTGGAATAAATAAATAAATTTAAAAAAAAAAAAAATCGGTGCTATGTATAAAAATGTATTGTTTTTTGGAAAAAAATATAAAAAAAATAAAAAATTATATTTAACACACTGCCCCATTGATTTTCCCAAGTAACTACCTGAATTTAATGATTTTTTAGTGATTCTAGTGCTGTTAAGGAACAAACATTTTTTTTTAATTTTGAATTCCTTTATAAATATTTAGCCCAATATATTTTCAATCAAAACCCGTTTATTTCGTTTAAATATTTAAAAAAATGTGAACGCTACAAAGCTAAGCGCAAAGCACCAATCAATTTTTTTACATGAGACATGCCCTTAACTGAATGCAGCTTAAAAAGTAGACATGCAACTCGATTAAATGTTAAAGAGAAGATAATTTTTCATTTTATAAACACAAACATGTCCTGATCTATTAAAAAGAAGAAGTTTTTCCACCTAGGAGTCTAGTACTAAAAAAAGTCCTAGCTATCTAACAAATTATAATGCACAATTTCACACGTTTCATAATTTCAATGGTTTAAAGATTGGGAATATAGTCGTAGACCAACGAACCAACTATATTGGCCTGAGTTTGTAAGTAAATTTGAACAAAAACATAAATATATAAATTGTAAATAAATACATTTTAAGGCACGTTTTTTGTATGATGTTTTTAGTTTTTAGCATAAATGAATATGTGATTTATTTTGTATTCAACTGTCTAAGGGAAGCTTTTTGCAAAGAAAATACAAGAAAGTGTTTTTTTTTTTTAAATCACGTAAAGGACAAAACTCGAAAGAGTCTTTGCTAGATAGGTGTTTTTTTAGGACGAGGGTTTTCAATCTGGCAATACTTTTTTCAGAGTTAGTCTTTTTGACAGCTTCCCTAGAGCAGAGTTTCGAAGAAGACCCAAATGAGGCCATCCGCCATTGCGCGCAAAAATTGTAGCTGTGCCCATCGACTTAATAGAAGAATTAATTACACAAATTTTCGTATTTGAAGTGAACATAATCAACAATCTATTGTTGAGATGCTGCCGTTACATCCAAAGTCACTGTTTGGTGTGCTCTATAGGCAAATGGAATCATTAGTTCATATGTCTTCAAAAATGAAGCCGGCCATTATGTTACAGTTGAAGTGGAGGATGTTGATGTGGACGACCTTTGATTCCAGGCAATGAAACAATCAATCGTGCATCGTGGGCCTGCCTTTCAAGATCGTGCGATTTAACATCGCTGGACAATTTATTGTGCCCCAAATCATATTTAAAACATAATTACAAATCCTTATCGCTATAATAATGCTAGATTCTTGCCCATAATATTAAATTATATAATTGGAGAAACTCCCGAAACAATCTTATGAACGTTTCTAAAATTTTATTCGCATTTTTTATAGGCAGCAAAAAACTGCGGAAATATTTAGGACTATCAGGAAATCCATCGTAATTGGAAACTTTTACGAGTTCCGAAAAACCATTTGACGAAATCCGTCCGTAACGCAAAATTGTACGAGATAAGATTTTCTACTACCAACATAGTTCAGTTTTTTTCCGGGATTCGTAAAAGTTTCCGATTACGATGGAATTCGTGATTTAATCTCCGTTTCCAATCGTTCCGATCGATAATTTAGTAATTTAATGACTTAATTATTGCAGCCGTATTTTCGTGAGTAAATTAAAACACTTTGACTGCTTCATGGTTTGGCCTGAGCGACCCCTCATGCGGAAACTTTTTTGTCAAAAAGGTTCCTTTTACTCTACTTTACTTATATCAGTGCCTAATTTTACTAATTCATATTTTGTTTTTTTACTATAAAAAACGATTGTCGCGTAGTCGACGTCAGCATCATAGTATGGCGTTTTTCCCGGATGCTGCGAAGGCATTGGGTCAGAGGTCAGAAAGTAATAAACATGTTGTCGACGATGCGTCGACGTCCGCCGCAGAGAATAAATACGATTTGTCGACGACGCGTCGTCAAAGTGTTAAAATTTCCTTTTTTGGAAAGCTAACATTTTTAACAAAAAAAAATTAAAATTGTTTATGTCAGCAAGAAATTAAAGCTTACCACCAATGTGTTAAGGCAAAGTGCATTCGCTTGAGCACGTGGATCTAGCGCGGCAACAAGATCCCACACTTTGATTTTACCATCGTAAGCACCACTAACAATTCTTTTCGAATCGAATCGTATGCAACGTACTAGTTCTTCGTGTCCTTCAAGGACACGCAGGCAAGCTCCGCACTCAATGTCCCATAATCTATATAAAAATTATGTTAAACAATTATTTTTTTTAAAGAATTAAATGTATGAAACAAAAAACAAACCTTATAGAATTATCCGAGCTACCACTGACAACCAAACGATCACGGTACTGAAGACAAGCAATACCACGTTTATGACCATTTAGTGTACGTACAAATTCACAGCTTGATGTTGACCAAACTTTTATAGTTCGATCGCCACTTGCCGAAACAATATATTTTTCATCAAAATCAACAACATTAACAGCTGCTCGATGACCAACAAGAACACGTCTCAATGTTATTTCACTTGGCGATGTCATATCCCAAACTGCAATCGAACGATCCTTCGAGCAGGTAACCATCATACCATTATTGAAACGTAAATGTAAAACTGCTTCGCAGTGATGAATCAAGGTGTTGACCATTTCACCAGTATTTACGTCCCAGACGCGAACTGTGGAATCACTTGAACCGCTTATTATAACTTTGTCATCGTACTGCAAACACAGAACAGATCCTGTATGACCAGTAAGAGTCTATAAAATTATCAAAAACAAAATGTTAGTTAAGTTCCATATTTGAAGGAGGTGAAGCTTCGTAAGATGTTATTTTATATTAACCTTAACACACTGTAGATCCGTTCTGTCCCAAATTTTAATCGTATTATCTCTAAGACCGGATACAATTTTAACATCATCATACTGTAAACAATAAACACCTTTCGAATTTTCCGATCGACAGTTTATTCGGCGTAGCATGTGACGTCCGGTTCTCCAGTTGTTTTCTATGCTTTCAATATCCTTAAAAAAAACATCGATTGTAAGTTTTACATGATTTAAATTAATATTTAAAAAACACAAAATATTATGTACAAAACAATTACAATATTACAGATTTGACTTCCAGCCAATTTCGTGATAAAGTTCTAAAATCAATATAAAACTCGATATAGTAACTGTCGGTTTATTTTTGAAACTAGAGCTCGAACATTTCTTCTCTCTATAATTTTCTTAAGACTCGGTATGAATGGCGTTTGGTAAAACGGTCTTAATTCTCTTTCGCTTATTACTAACAACTTAAATCTAGATATCTTATTATTTTGGACTTTAGACAATAAGATAGACAAATTCATATTTGTTTTGATATTACCGTCTTAAGTTCATTGAGTCTGTGTAACCAGTTTCTGACTTAAGTCCCTTTTGCCTAATGTCAAAGGATTTGTAATTGAGTTTCAAAATTAACTTTTTTCAATGCACCCGGTAATCCTACCATAATCTTGGCATAAGATTCAGAAATTCTATCAATAAATAAGTATTGAATGTCAGGTTTGATTTTTCGGAAACTATTTTGTCATTTCAGTTTAAATTCAGTTACTCTCAACACCAACAAGTTTAGAAAAGGAGGATATGGTTAGAAAGGAGATGCCGATTTACATTGGTTTTGAATGTTTTCACATTGAAATGAGAGAAAAAAATTAAGCCTAGTAAAGCATTCCACATTCGTATAGTGCGGCTAAAGAAAGAATCTCTGCACTTAACAGACTTGCTTACGTACCCACGCAATGGAAAGTCGCCGAAGTAATAATGATCCCCAAACCGGGTAAGCCACCGAATGAGAAAAAATCGTATAGACCAATTTCTCTCTTACCAATAATATCTAAAATATTTGAAAAATTGCTTCTTAAACGAATGCTACCAATTATTGAAGAAAAACGTTTAATTCCCGACCACCAATTCGGTTTCCGGAATAATCACTCGACAATTGATCAGGTTTACCGAATAACTAACGAAATTGAAAAAGCATTTGAAGAAAAAAAGATTTGCTCAACTGCATTTCTTGACGTTTCTCAAGCTTTTGACAAAGTTTGGCATGACGGGCTAAAATATAAATTAAAAGTCTTTCCAGAGCAAATATATAACATTCTTGAATCGTACCTAGAAAATAGATTCTTTCGAGTTAAGCAAGGAACGGAGTATTCGGAGTTTAAAGAAATAAACGCTGGGGTTCCCCAGGGTAGCGTCCTTGGACCGATTTTGTTTGTTCTTTATACCCGAGATATACCCCAAACAGAAGGCACAACTTTAGGCACTTTTGCCGATGATACAGCTGTACTCGCAATATCGGATTCAATAGAAACGGCAACCTCTAAGCTTCAAAAGGCATTAAATAGCATTTCAGATTGGACAAAGAAATGGCGAATTGCTCTTAATGAAACGAAATCGACGCACACAAATTTTACGTATAAAAAAGTATATAACTTACCTATTTATATAAATTCTGTGCAAATTCCATACGCTAATGAAGCGAAGTATCTAGGCATGACTCTAGACGCGAAACTTAAATGGAAAGTTCATGTAAAAAAGAAACGCGATGAACTCGAAAATAAACTCCGCGAATTGACATGGCTTATTGGAAGATATTCCAATCTAAGCGTTTATAACAAGCTTCTTATTTATAAGCAAGTACTGAAACCAGTTTGGACGTACGGTATACAACTTTGGGGTTGTACCAACGAAAGAAATATACAAATTTTGCAAACATACCAAAACAAAGTACTTAAAATAATAGTAAATGCTCCATGGTATGTAAGAAATAGCGACTTACATAGAGATTTAAATATAAAATATGTAGAAAACGAAATTAAAAAATTTGCTACAGAGCTAAGATCACGACTTAGAAATCATAGTAATAACTTAATCCAACAATCTGTTAGCGAGGCGTTCGTTTTTCGGCGTCTGCACCGAACAAGACCTTCTGATTTAGCGCAAACAAATTAATCTCTCCACTCGAATTTTGTGGAATCTTCAGGTCCTCTCGTTGGGGAGCTTCCTGACAAAACGCGAACAAAATGACGCTAAAACTACTTGTTAAGCTGGACTTAGTTGTAGTAATAATATAGAAGATAAGGGAGGTGAGTTTTAGTCAGTAAAAATCTGACACTACTATAAGCATCGGGCTTATAGTGTCTCTGAAGATTTCTCACCTTCCTGCGAAAAAAAAAAAAAAAAAAAAAAAAAAAACAAAAAAACAAAAAAAAACTTAAAAGTACGGCCGAAATTTGGATCAAAGGTAAACTCATGAGCATTCCTAGAAATACCGCTATTGAGGGTGTTTTACGGGAGGAATGTTACTGGCTATTTGGGTAGATCTATTTCTTTACCTTGCAAGAGTAGGAAATGTTTCACTAAGAGAACGATCGCCTGTCATTCCATCCAAAAGACTCAAGTATTTTATTGGGGCAACAGTCCAAATATGAGAATTATACTCGAGTTTTGAACGAATGAAAGCTTTGTTAATTAAAGCCAAATCAGAAGAGAAAACTTAAACACTTAGCAGCATTGGATGGTCGCAAGAGATGGTTTGCGAAGCAAATACTTAGAACTGAAAGCTGTTCACTCTCCTCGATGAAAACGGCGTCCATGGATAGTGTAATTGACAACAATTTCCCATGATAATACTGTCAAGTTCAGAATTTATTGAGCTTATCATTACAATTACAATTTAAGCCTAAGGTTGTGTATGTTGATGCAACTGTTGTGTGAAATAATATTCACACCAAACCATAACCAACCTCACTCAACAGCATCGCAGTTTCAAGACCAAGGTCAGCGCTATAGTATTCGAATGGTAAACAAACATTCAATTGCTTAGCGTATGACGTAAAACAAAAGAGTGATGAGTTGATTAACGAAACTGAAGCGTTATCAGAACTCCGTTACAATAATAATGCGGCCATTCATAAACTAGAATGAAGTTTTGCGAAGGCAATTAATGCTGACAACATAAAGAATAAGAAGGAAAATATGTGTAACAAAAATAGATAATTTGCCATAAGGTATACCATAACTCTGCATTGAGAAGAAAATTAATATTATGCAATGGAGGGGACTATTCCTCCTGTTAGGCGGGAGATGTCATTTTTCAGAGAAGTGCGTTGACATACAAAACCAAAGATTGGAAATTAACGGCAACACCTACATACATTATTGCGATATACTTTTCTGAAAGCGAGAAATTCATTCTTAAAGTAACTTTTAAACAAATGTTGCTTTTTAAATCTCGAAGATTAAAACAACACAAAAATTATTTAAACAAAACAATTTTTTGCTGTACAATTTTGTATGGTTTTTTTCAGTAATCAATGTCCTTGTCAATTATAGATTACACAAAGTTAAAAAGCCGGGTCTAAAATATATATTCGTTTTTGAAATAATTGGAAACTATTTTTTAGTCAAGTAGTCTTTTTTCCGGACAGAAAGAGCAATTTCCGTAAATGTGATAGATTTAATTTTTTTTCTAGGTGTTTATGACGGTAGTCATATAAATAATCAAGGTTTTCGACCTCGAGGTCTGAACGCAACATCGACAAAACCGCGAAGAACATTATTTTTTTTTTTTTTTGAGTATTGTCGATTTTAATCCTAAAGGGCTAGTTTCTTCTCCATAAATACACTCTGTGATTTCAAGCTAAATGAATTTTCTTCATTTTGAGTCCAACCCCGTCTCTATATACCCAATACTTTCCGAAATACAACCATCAATTTTCAGTTTTGGGAGTAACTGTATTTTCGATTTAAATTAATTTTTATTTTTCTGTGTACCAATTTCGTTGGGATTTTTTATTTTCAATATTATTTTGTATGTATGTCATGTTAAAAACATGCTAGAATGTTCATGGAGCTTAAAGCTGCACTAATTGACAAAGCGCCAATGGACCTTATATCTTACTTGTTACGAGCATAGTAATCACACAGACAGATGATTTGGTAAACAGATCCCGATATTGAAGTAGAAATGAGGTGTGGGAGTGTAAAATTACAATTTCAAACTTATGTATTTCGTTACAATATAATATGACAATATGAGCATTATGTCTTCTTGAAAGGACACATTCAGCCCTATTAGGAGTTTCACCCGTAATATTTTCATTCCCCCGAATTTTAAAAAGCTATCAGGAGTTTCGCCTAAAAAAAAGATTTCACTTCAGTTGGAAAAATAGCTCTCAATAAATTTTCCCATCTCTGTGATGGAAAATAAGAATGAAATCTAAACCTACAGTTTTATGATCCTTTAATCCTTCTCCAATCGATGTATTTGACCATGCCATGCATAATGACATGTTGCTTTGTTGGAGAAAAAGAAGAGATCATTGCACTCCGTTGGACTGTTGTTACTTAAACTATTGTAAGAATGAAATTACACTTTCAGCTTTATTTAATGTCTAATTATTTATAATTTTAAGATTTTAAAGCTGTATAGCTTTTACGTATAGTATTAACAAGTGGTCTTAAGCGCCCAATACACGATACAATCTATCGTACCGACTTAAGTGAGCACACACACCATACGACTTGCTCACGATTTCATCAACTGTCAAAACTATTCGCATCAAAGCAGCCGTATGAAACCTCTCGTTTTCGCTCGATAGCATTCGACCATGCGATTTCAGTACAGCGGATACTTTGTTTTATACACACAATACAATCATCGCATGCGATTCAACTTTTGTACGATAATCGGTACAATAATTGTATCGTGTATTGGGCGCTTTAACCACCGCATTACCCTTAAAAGTACAATACTTTGGAATTCCACCCGTTGTTAAAATTGCTGCAATGTCAGCAAATCATTTCTCTACTGAGAGTTGATTGATTTTAAAATAAATAAATTTTAACGCTTTTCTTACTCTTCGCCTTGAAAAAATAAGTGACATTTTAAGCTATTACATGAGTTGCATTTCGCCCGAATTGAATGCTTACAAGGGGATTATTTCGAACATGAAGTTTATTTCGGGTGAAACTTGAAGCAAGGGAAAAGAAAAATGCATTTTTTTTGGGTGCGCCAAAATTTAAAAATTAGAAATTCTGGTGGTATCAAATTAAATTAAAACAAATTACTTAAACGTCAAGTCGTTTATAGAAGTAAAATTGTTGTCAAACCGAGTTCTTATTTTCTGGGCCCCAAAATTGGAGCGTCTCGTAAATTGAAGTTTTATCTTCAATTAAGATCTAAATCAGAGTTCTAACCCTTAAGCCCTTAAGAATTTTATGAAGAAATGAGTTAGAACTCAATTGAGTTCTAATTTTTCGATAGATCAAGTTTTAGTGATTAGCACTTTGTCAAGAAATTGGCCGTTGTATTTCAGATTTTCATTTGATACTAAGTTGTTAAGAATGTCATAGCAACGGGAAATGTTTAAAAAACAAATACCAGGCTCAACTTTCCATTACCGCAGCACGAATTTCGAGACACGGTTTTTTTTATTTGATAGATATGTGCAAATAAATAATAATTATTATAACAATTTTAGAAAGAGGAAACATTTATTTCTATTTTAAATTAATGTTCAAAGTTCACTTTTTCACATACAAAACACGCAAAAATGGTTTATTTTGACATTTCTTCCCTGTTTTTTGTTCAGTGTTGCCATACTTGATTTTTGTATGTTGGGGATTTCTTTGATTTTAGTGCTCAAATGCAAAAAGTACTTTGCATATACCCAAACTCGCACCCACCCCAAATCCTATAGTGATCCCAAGCAGGGGGCGGCATGCCCCCCCTTACATACCCAGCTGTTAGTACGCTGCTGTGCTATCAATTCAAAAAAACTTGTTTTAGGCTCAAAAAATGAAATACCAAAAAATTAGGGTTAAGTCCAAAAAAGAAAATATTTTTTTTATGACTTAAAGGTGTTTCCTCGCCTTAATATTTAAAACATGTTCTATTGAGACCTCTTCCTAACTGTACAAAAAAAAATCAGAAGGAAATTCGTGCTGTGGTAATCGAAAGTCGCCCCAAATACCATTCTATGGAAGAGTTTATAAAACACGCTCGTTGGTGATAGATTTTAGTTTAAAATAATTTGAATACAACAACTTCTCTCTCTTGAAAAACCACAAAAACTTTTGAACACAAGTTCGGATCTCAAGATTTTTGATTTAAGGTTGCCTGTTTCGGTATTCTGATTAATGTGATTAGTAATTATGAAGTTTATAATATTCAACTAGTGTTTATAATTTACAATCATAAGTTAATGTTTTTTTTTGTTTTAATTGTTGATAAAAGTGTTCCTATTTTTTAGCGATAATAAAATATAATAAATAACATACATTCATGATTTTCGGAAAAAGTTCACGATAGAAAGAATGTGGCCGATGTGTTGATCCTGGGCGTGGTTTAAATAGATACTGTATCCAGCCACGTCGTTCGGCTAAACCACGCCACAGTGAATCCGTTCGAACTTTACGTTCAATTAATTTTTTCCACAGCATACCCTCCGATAGAACGCGAAGCCATTCTTTACAAACCAATTCAGCTGCTTTAAGCGAATCCGCATCGAGATACGATAGTATGTTTTCAGCTATGTGATCCAATCCTTTTTCTGAAATTGAGAAAAAGAAAGTATATACAAGTTAAGCAAAATTTAAACATGTACGCCTAAATAATATGATGTAGAAATAGTTAAAAGGACAAGTATAGGTTTCAAAACAGAGTTTTAATCAAAATGAACCTCAAGATATACATAAATGGAAAAAAGGAATTTTATGTTTTTAGTTTTTGTGTTGCCCTTGCTAAAACAATATGAAATTAAATATTTCTGTCCTAATGGTCGGTTATAGTAATTAGAAAAATTCTTTCTGTCTGAAAGTCGTTTGATTTATTGAAATACACAAATTTAATTTTTTGAAAAGATTGTAAATTGTAGACCAAATAAAAAGTACAATGTTAATTTAGAGTCAAACCTAAACTTGACATTTTCTGTGACTTTATTAAATATGTATTTCTTTGTTTCGGTCTTTGAGAAATTCAACCAAGGAGAGGTACACAATTGAGCTCATTAAAATTGGGCGTTCAGCCATTCGTTTACAACCGGAATTTCCGTATAAGCAAATGAGAATCCACAAGTGATTTTTGAAAAGCAAATGCATCTACAAAGACTGGCAGTTTTGGATTTATAGGAACGTTCTTGTGCAAAAATTACATTAGCCAAGCAATTATCGTCAAAAGTGTATTTTTTTAAAGCCAGGTATAGTAATTGAGGACATAGAGCTGGACGATATGTGTTTCCAACAGGACAGTTATAATTTTTTTTCACTGGCGCCGAAACAATAGTTCTTTTGCGTGAGAAATTCAATGACTGTGTTATCCGTTTCCGTTAATCGAAATTTTCATTTACATACAGTGGTGGAAAATTAATTAAAAACGTTTTTTTTTATTTTAAGAACAGGTGATTGCTTGAAGTAATTGGTAAAAATATTTGTTTGTTTCATTTTTTGTTTTTAAACTTCATTTTAAGATACATATATAGAGGGGGAGGGTCGTTGATGGTGTTGACCCTCGGAGGATTGCCCACCTTTGTATCCGAAGGATACCACCTTAGGGATTACTACATAAAAAGGAGGTTGTAGTAGCCAAGGGTGGGCAAATCCTCCGAGGGACAACACCATCCCAACCCATGGACAATTCGGGTCTCCATTTTGTTTTTAAATTTGTACACAGACGATCA
Source organism: Eupeodes latifasciatus (assembly GCA_920104205.1). NCBI lineage: Eukaryota > Metazoa > Arthropoda > Insecta > Diptera > Syrphidae > Eupeodes > Eupeodes latifasciatus. The sequence continues at coordinate 183,785,479 of OV049924.1, forward strand.
GACAATGGCATGAAGTTCTCCCGTCCAGTGTTGCGGTAGCAAGAACCCCCCGTCGGCGAGCTAGTTCGCGCTCATGCAAGCATGCCAAGCTACCGTGGCCTGGAGTCTGGACACCCTCTCCTTTCTGCTGCCAGGATCAGCCGCGGGGGCCTGTAGCCGCGGTTGTAATGGTAGTAAGGAAAGGAGAGGTTTACACCCAAGTGGGTGTAAGCTGTTTTTTCTTTTCTTTCTTTCCTCTTGCGATTTTCAAAGCTTCAAGTCTCGGTGTTAACTTTTATAGCATAATGAGGTGTAAACCTTTATAGCGTAATGTACCACCTTTTTTTCAGCCTTTTAACAGGATTGCAATGGCTTCTTTGAAAGATTTTCCTGAATAGTACTTCTGCACAATGAGCTAACAATTTTCTGGACATATGTATAAGTTTATCAATCAAAAACAAAAATTAAAAATTGTTCGAATCTAATCACCCATATAAGTTGGAGATAATAACAAAATTGAAGTCGTTTCTTATTATGAACAATGAAATAGATTATTTGTTTTATCGGCAAACGACATGGGCTGAGCAATTGTTGTGGCAACCCGTAAAAATCTGTTTAAGTCCTCTGTAGATGTTCAACATCAAATTGAACGCGAATATGGTGTGTCTATAACATCAAGAATCGTACGATTCCGCCTTGCAGAAACAGGACTACATGACTGCATAGCAAGAAGAAACCCGCTTATTTCACCAGCAAACTTAAAGAAACGTTTAGCTTTTGGAACATCGGCAAAAACCACTAGTCTTTTGAAAAAATTGCTCTAGAGTTATGAATCGAAGTACAACAGGTTCAGCTCAGACCTCAAAACTACCTTCGTCGTCCACAGAAGTTTAATCCTAAATACGCAAAGAAGACGATTAAACATGGTGGATGCAAGGTTATGGTTTGGTCAGCATTTTCGTGGGTAACACCTTGCCAAATTGTAAGAGTATCTTTTAGGATGGATCAACATCGGTATAGGGATATTTTACAACGTTAACTTTTATGACAATGACCCAAAGCATAAGGCCAAATCAGTGAAGGCTTGGCTTCGGGAGTTCCAAATTGCAATTTAGAGACTTTTAGCTTTCCACCACTTTATATAAGAAAAAGGCAAGACGGATTGTTAGTAATTTTTATTTTTCAATTTAAACAATTCTTCAAACCATAAAATATGTATAAAAATTATGTTGAAAATGGATATTTTAAAAACTTGAGCAGAAAGTTAAAATCAATGTTTAAAATCGAAATCAACACTAAAAATTAACTCCAAAACGTATTTTTCAAAACTAAGTATTCAAATCAAGGTTGGCTCAAAACATATAGAGTCAAATAAATACTCATAAGTCATACCTAATGAGAATTTACAAAAACTAAGTAAAAAATGATTTAAATATGGTCAAAATTAAGGAAATAAACGCAATAAGTGCTTTTTTCATCGTTTCCAATTATTTTTAAACCACTCCACATGTAATTGTCAAAGATATTTAAACAAAAATTAGGTGGCGCAACAGTCGACACATAACCAGTCCCTAGTGACTTACAACTATCAACCATTCCTGTGTGGAAGGCATTTTAGGGATGGAAGGGACCTCACAAGAAATAGTACCCGTAAAAAAACTTTAGGTGGCACAGGTAGGGATTAACTCAAGGCATCAAGCACTAAACATTACGCCACTACCAAAAATATTTCTAGTAGTAGTAGTAGTTGTAAAATGTGTGATTTTATTTGAGCCGTGTGGTTGGTAATTTAAACGCAACAATTCCCCTCTGGTTTTGAAAATTAAGGCTATTGTACTGAAAGGATATCGATCGTCGAAATAATTGTTCACACCCATGTCGTAATTTAATTGTCCATATAGGATTCGGGACTCACTTTGTTGAGCCGACTCTCCAAATTTTGCAAGAAATGATGCTTCAATTTTTCCAAGCAATAGTGGGCATAAAGTTTTCCAATCCTCTATACCTGATTCTAGCAACTGGATGTCATGTTCAAGACCAAGTCGAGTCCACTCTTCAAAGAACTGGTATTTCCTAGAAAGCAGATGTCTAACGATTATGTTAGGTAGCCGATGGTTTGGTAGCTCTATAACTTTAAATATATATTGCAGATGCATCTTCAATGTGAAGATATAGAGTGGTGCCACTCCTGTTTCTAGGTGCAACATATAGGTAGGTGTATTTTCTGGGAGCCAGAACATTTTTTTAATAAAATATCTTAAAAGTTTTTCTACCTCCTCATACTGCTGAAATCCCCATACCTGGCCAGCATAGCATAATATTGATCGCATTATGGCCTCAAATAGTTTAAACTTTGTGCTTGATGCAATATGCTTCTTACTTAAGACTCCTTTCCAGTTGCAGTTGATAGCTTTTTTTGCTTCGATTAGCCTTGCCTTTAAATGTTTTTGTAGAGATAGTGATGGCGTTATGATTACCCCTAAATATTATAACATATTTGGAGTCTCTGCAAATATGACAACATCATCTGCATATAACAGTGCTTTAATTGTGGCACCGGAAAAACTAATTCCACCAGGTAAAAGTGTAGTGAGATCATCTAGGAAAAGAGAAAATAGAACTGGGCTCAGAAGACAGCCTTGTTTAACACCTGATGTCGTGTGGAACCATTCAGATCTTTCTGTTCCATTCCATACCGTTGTTTGGTTGCTCGCGTAGTCCTTTCAGCGTATTCAACATTTTTGTGGATATACCTAAGCAGCTTAACTTGTAAAACAATGCATTCCGATCAATTGAATCGAAAGCTGACTTGAAGTCAATGAAGAAAGTGTATAACTTCTTTCCTTTCGTTAGGAATGATCTGGCAATACACGTCAAAGAAAATATATTGTCCACCGTTGAGTATTCTTTTCTGAAACCAGCCTGACAAAATATTTCTATTTCATAAAAACACACCAAAAATAAATTTGCAATAGGAAAATAATAAAATAAATTTCAAATAAGAAAAAAATGTGTTCAATTGGAAACATTTAGTTGCATTTGAGTTTCACATTGGATGAAAACGTAAGTCATAGGCTCTCACAAATTTATAAGATATCTGTTATCTTACTGTGTAAGCTTTATAAATAAATAAATAAACTGAAACTGTAAGTAATCCGTTCGGGCATTGTTCCTAATACTTCTGCCTTCTACTTTCAGATAGATTACTGTTTAATAAGCTTTATAACAGATGATCCAATAGTTCAAGACCAGACTAGCTTGTATTTTAATTTGATATAAAATAACTTACTGGGCAAAAGAGATATAAAATCCCTCTGCAGCATCGGCTTCAAATAAGCATTAATGTGGCCATGTTGATAGTGACACATCCGAGATAACAATTGCTCAACAAAATCAACTTGATCTGCTTCGTTCCATTGTGAGAAGTATGTTAAGCAGGTATCTCGTTCGGTTTGAAATGATGGTGATGATTCTTTCTTACGAACAGGATCATATAGCATTGTTGCTGTGAACTGCAAAGAAAAATAAACAAATGAATTAACAACAAATTCTAGCATATTTTGTAAGTACGAGTATAAAAGTTTTTTTTTGGAATTCTACTTTATAAAATATGTAACTGTGCATAAATATTTTAATCTTTATACTCATAAAGTAATGGTAAATGGCTAAAATGAAGAGAAACAAATACAATTACCCTTTTAATATTTTTAAGTTCTCAGAATATCCGTTTTCTCAGACAGAAACAAGTTTTCTACTTTTGCAATTGAAAACTTACAAGTCTGAAAATTTAGGACTATTCTAAATTGTATACGACAAATTAGTTGATATAGTCCAGTAAAGTAAAATTGGTTAACCACAGAATGAGAGAGCTTACTCTCTAGTTAACTAGTTTATACATTTCTCCTATTGTTCTAAACATGCATTGTGTAAGCCTCATAAAATCTCTTTTTTCTTCTTATAAGCTCAACTATATTTAAAACTTGTATATAATTAAGTTTGGAAATGGTAAAGACATTATTTAGCATACCAGAAATGTTGCTAGGTGGCTCAAAACGAATTTCAAGAATTTTTTTTGGAAAGCAATTTTAAAGTTTTTTTTTTATTTTTAGTTGTAAAAGCATGTTTTTAATTTTTGTATAGTTCATCAACTGTAGTACGATTACTTTTAAGAATAAAACCTAAAAAGTATCTTGGAAAGTTTTTATCACTTCTCTCATTCTGGTTTTCAAAGTAGCTTAGCATAAATTCGATCTTTGAGTCCTCTGATCGTGCGTCGGTGTGACCTTTTTATAATTGATGATAAAACTATATAAAAACATAGTTTTGTGTTTGTAAGCTTACTCCACTTAGTTGTTCAATTACATAGAAATAGACATAAGCTATAGTATTTGTTTATTTTGAATAAAGTTAGTGTCAACAAACATAGCGCCATCTGTTGCATTTGATGATCACCACATAATAAGACCATGATCTAGGAAATTATTCCTGATATTTTCTTAACATACATATGTATGTACATATCTTCTGTAAAATTTTCCATTTTATTAAGTTGAAAAATTAGTTTTGGTCTGAATTTTGCTAAGTTTTTTTTTTATAATTTTGTTTTAAATCATTGTGACAAATGTTCAATTATATTAACTTTCAAACATAAAACTACTGTGGATCTTTATTTGGCGATTTATCATTGTACTATAGGCACAGTTGTTTTCATAAAAATAACAGTGCTCTCCAAATAAAACAAAAAGGCTTTCAATATCAACCTTATAATATATTTCATTAAACTTCTAATAACAAACTAAAATATTTTATTCATAATAACAGAAAATAAGTATTATCGATTTTTTACCGTTAGCTTTGTAACAGTAAAAACCGTTTTTAAAATATGTATAAGGGCGTTCATAAAAATAGCAGTGCATGGCAAAGTACTGGATCTATAACGTAAGAAGTAAGAAAAACTGTAATAAGTTATATGAAAGTACATATGTATATAAATAATGTTAGCTTACAATTAGTGTTTTGTTGCATAATCATTGTTTTTTATGACTGCTTCGCATCTACGTGGCACCGAGTCCACTAAAACCTGACACCTCTCCACTGGTATTGCGTTCCACGAATCATGCACTGCTTCCCACAATTCTTTCGAATTCTTGGGTTTTGTTTTATGAACTGCATTCTTAAAATCCCCCCAACAATTTTCGATGGGGTTAAGGTCGGCGGACTGAGCGGGCCACTCCATAACGGATAACTTTTTCTGCGCAAACCATGATTTTGCCTTTTTTGACGTATGCTTTGGGTCATTGTCTTGTTGGTATTCCCAAACCAACGGCATTTCCACTTCAGCATAGGGTAACATAACCTCCTCGAGAATTTTCACATACTCGGTTGCATCCATTATACCCCCGATATGATAAACAGACACGACCCCGTAATTTGAAAAGCATGCCCATATCATAGTTTTTCCTCCACCATGTTTCACTGTTTTTATAGTGTACCGTTGATCGTTTGCTGCATTTTGTGGTCTTCTCACATATTCTCGACGACCCTTGGACACAAAAAGGACAACTTTGCTTTCATAGCTCCACAGAATATTCCTCCATTGCTCTTTTTCCCAATCTCTATGCGCTTTGGCAAACTCCATTCTCCTTGCCACATGCCTTTTCGTTAAGAATGGTACCTTGCGTGGGCTTCGGGCTGGTATTTTCGCTTATAAAAGACGTCTTCGTACCATCTTTTTTGGGCCTCGCGTTTCCGGTTTATTTTGCCATTTTAAGGCGTTACTGACCATTTTATCTGAACAGCCTAGGATGTCTTGAATATTTTGGTAGGTTTTTCCCTCAAAACGCAGTTTTCTAATAAGTTTTCGAGTTTCTTCGGTGCAGTGTTTTGACCGTGCCATTGTTTATTTTTGAGCTAATATTTATTAATTTTTTATATGCTAATATGTTACAAATACTTAAAACTTTAAATAGTAAAATATTTACTTACCGAAAAATAAAAAAAATTGAATTTTTAACACTTTTTAATTGTAAAATCAAAGGCACTGCTATTTTTATGAACACTTTATATTCAGAGTTTGAAATAATGTGTGCTCACCGGGAAAAGTAGAGTATAACTTCAAGATAAAAAACTCTAATATGAAAATGTAAGACCGTTAGATGCAAGTAGCATGTTCCGTTATTTAAATAATTGACAATCTAGTAAAGTGTGACGAGCACTACTATTTTTATGAACACAACTGTATATGAAATCCCAAAAAATCATATCTTATAATGGGGTTGCAATCCACCTTAAGCTACTAAAAAATTGAAATTGGAGCTGTGGTCTCACCATTTCTTTGGTTTAAATCATATGACTACATTTTTTGTTTAAGATAATAAACACGGGTTATATGCTGATGGGGTGACGAATCAGTTGAAGTTGGGATAACTATTTAAAACATTATTGGATTGTAAATCAATTTTTTTTTTGAGACTACACATTTAAAACACCAAAAGGAAGGTATAAATGAGTTTACTCTCTCATTCGCAATTCAAAACCCTTATTTTACTGGACTAATACAATTTATTTTCATATCATAAACATTCCATTGAGAAACATTCTAAAATTACTTTATGGTCATAGGTATATTTGTATGTGTTTTTATATAGTTTTTTCTTCCGCACGGACAGTTGATTCTATTACTCAATAAGTACCAAAAATTGCTTATATTGTGATCCCTTAAATTAATCGTTAGTTGGTAGGTAGGTATATATTTTACGGTCCTACGACTCTTAAATTATAATCTGCGTAATAGGTAGGTTATGGCAGCAGGAACAGGTTTTTGAAAGATGTAAGTTGGGATTGATAGTAAACCTGACAGTTCCTAAATTTAATTATTTAACTCGACAGAGCTAATATCTTTAACTTTTAATGGCGGGTTATGTTGCAACAATTCCGCCGAATTTCAAATGCCATTGAAATAAATTTAAAATTGTAACAAAGAACAGTCATCAGATCGTATGCATTTATTTAAAGACATATCTTAAAAAACTGAAGGAGGTAGGTACATAGTTCGAAATGAAATGCAGGGCTTTTCATATAAATCCAAGAGAAATATAGTCCAATTTGAACACTGCCGTTTTTTCAGTTAGCTTATTTTTTCTTTATTGGAAGAGCTCAAAATAAATTTTCTTTTAATTTCCTTTATTTGTACTTGTATCTTCAATGTCCGTTTTAAACAAAAAGTTATGAGTTCTGATTCTGAAATAAGAGTGAACTACAGACCTCCGGCATGACACACAGTTTCTTCGTATCGGGTCACGTTTCACAATTTTTGTTTTAGTTCAGTAAATTTGTATGCACCTATAGTAGTGCATCACAAAACAAAACTTTATATTTTTTGTTCAGACACTTTTCAGAATCTTGTGACTTGTTTTAGGGAAAAAACCTCAGCTGCTTTATACCTAGTGTTATTGTTGTTGAAATTTATTTAATTTTCCAGAAATCTCCCCCTCGCTTCAACGCATAAAACAATGACCTCCATTAACCATAAATACCTACATATGTAGATACCTACATACAATAATGTTTAAGCAATAAATAAAATGTAAGTAGGTATATTGAACGCATTTTTAATACCTACCTATAGTAAATACGTTTACTCACGTTTATGATCTTGGATTGTCCCTGAGTTTGTTCCTATTTTTATAACTTTCAATGAGATTGCACAAACGTCATTTAAAACATAATACGAGTGGAAAATAATAAAACCAACAAATGGAAATTTTTTGAATGACAAATTCAAAATTCTTTTCAGAATAATTTACTCGAGAAATGACAAAACAAAAAATTAAGTAAAGATGGTACACTCAACTCTACTCTTTATTTGATTTGATTTTGTTCAAGAAACTGGAATAAGGCCACTTTCAAAAATTAGTGGCTCATGAGTGTATGCCTTTTAAAACATTATAATGTGATGGGTAGATAGGTAGTCAAGTCATGAGGCTGGCTGTGGCCTGTGGCTGGCGTACAGCTTTTTGTGACTTTTCTTTGTAAGTAGGTACCTACCAAAGTTCATGGTATGTACTGTAGGTACCACCTACCCACCTCAGCTTCACTGAATCATTTATTGGTTCCTCAATATTTCTTCTTACTTTTCTTTTTGTTACATAAATTCATTTTTTACTCTCAACTCTGACTAATAAAGGTAAACCAATAGCAATTTCAGAAAACAACTCCTTTGTTTTAAACAAAAAAGAAACTGAATATGAAAATGTCTCATCATGAATTTATAAAAGAAAGTTTATACATTAAATTTAAAACATTTTATGTTTGAAAAATTATATATTTTTTAAATTAAAAGTGAAAATATCCTGTTTAAGAAATAAAAGAAAATAAAACATGGGCAATTACTTACGGGCTGTGAATTTGAATTAGTTTCATCCATTATTTTATCAGTCTCCATTTTCATCATTTTTTCTCCCTCTTTAAGCACAGGTAAAAGATTTACTCTTTTTCTTATTATTTATTACCTCGCTTCAACTGCATAAACCGCACACACGATTTTTATAGTGTCTTCCTTGTCGTGCGACCAATCTACTACTTTGAACTTTCTTCACACTCACTCACCACCAAAAAGTACACACGCACGCAAACACAACCACTCCGATTTCACGACGATGACACTTCAAGAATGTACGTATGTACTCTTCCAAAATTCAATGATTTCTTGTGTCTTGTCTCCCTCTTGCTTCTTGCTCTCACTCTCACTCACATCACCAATGACACCTTTTTTCTTTGCATTTCCAGGAATAAAAATGAAAAAGAAAAATTAAAATCCAACGCCTTCAAAAATTTTACAATTATTTCAATAAAAAAAAGAAAATTTAATGTTGTTGCAGTTCTGCTATTTGAACTTTACATATATATATATACCATTCGGAGCAAGTAAGCAGCAGGACTTTTTCTACTTTCTATTTTCTTTTCTGTCACAATAGGTACATTCACAAAAATAGTATTTTTAAACACTGCACCGAACTATTGTATGCTTCAATTTTCCATTTCAACTTAAAAACTTGCATTGTATTGCATTTAGGAGTATAAAATTAAATATCACTAATAAAATTAAAGACTGAAAATATATAAAAAGAATTATTTTTCGTTGCGAAAAAAAATGTATGTATGTTCCATTCGACGGTGCGAAGAATTTACACAGAAGACAGAACAGACAGAGGACAGAGGAGCAAATTTTATTTTTTAGTGCAACTTTGCGACACAACCGACAACGCCACGACACGAATTGAACTCGAAAGCAGAGCTACCATTTCGGTTTATGATACAATTGTATTGGTTTTTTCTTAAGCCCCGTGTCCATCAGATCTAAACCTCTAAGCATTGATGTCATATTAGTTTTGGTTCAGTAATTTCTCACGAATTAATTGCATAGATTATGTTTTTAAGATTTCTGAGAATATTCTCTTACGGATTGACAGAGCAGGAGAAAGAAATATAAATAAAATTCACTATTAATTAGCACCTAACAATCAAATTTCTTAATAAATCGAATCATACAAATTCTATTCTCACATTTCTGACAGCAAAATTGAGAATTTTGTATAAAGCGGTCCCTAAACGCTCAATATTATTGTGCAATTTTTGATATTGTACAATATTATTGAGCGCCTAGGGATAATATTTCATGATTGTGCAATATTTTTGAAGAAAATAAAAAACCATTTTGATAATTATTGCACAATATATAATATTGTATCGTCTGTGGGTACAATTGCACAATATTTGTTTTTGAAGATTAAAGACCTCCGCGAGTGAAATTGAGGTTGAAAGATCCCTTATTTAAGAATGTATCGACGTGTTTGCGACTTTGTGGAATATAAAGAACAAATACTATACATATATCGAATTTCGAAAATAAATTTAATTTTCATTGGTTTTAGAGAAAATTTAAAACGAAAGAACGGTTCTATGGGAGTATTCTTCTGGAAAAATACAAAAATATTTGTTTTATATTTAAAGAATCCAAATTAAGAATAAAAATGTTAGTGAAAATTAAAAAAATCTATCGGTCTGTTTTTGAAAAGATTCGAATTTTCTATCTTTGACAAAAAAATTTATATGGGGACTACTGTTATTTGTAGGCTTAAAAAATGAAAAAAATGTTCAACGTGAATCGGCTCAAAACCTTAATTTCCAAATTTGTAGTCAATCAAGCAAACAGCAAGTAATACAGAAATTTAATTCCTTGCGCGCTAATTATAGAAAAGAATTTAAACGAAATTCGGATTCTGAAAAAAGTGGTGTAGTTGAAATAGTGTTATTTCGACGCCATAACGCGATGCAGTTTCTTAGAAACTTGGAGGAACCATTCACGTTGCAAAGCCGCATCCATAAAGGGAGCATCAATCATCTGGGTCACCTACCCAATAATATCGTGCAATATTTTGCATAATAATATTAAGCGTCTGAGGACGGCTTAAGAATTTTATTTTATATTTCTGAGAATACGGAAATATCTGAGATCTTAGAAATATAAACTGGAAAAATGACTTGCAGTGAAATTGTTAAAAAATGGACTGAACATTGGGACTCATATGATAGCTGGAATAAATTTATTAAAATAGACAAAGATTTGGGAAATTCGAACCAAATAAATATACTATCTATAAATACAGAAATTAAAATGATTTTGCTGCAATAGTTTTTTTTTTGCTTTAATAGTATTTGTGGAGGCCCCAGTGAAGTGGTCTCTTTGGACTCCTTTTAAAATTTTTCAGAGGTAAACATGGTACGCAGCTCATGTTAAAGTTTAGCTGCCATACAAAGTTATCGTCAAAACTTAGTCAAGCTAAAATTTAGAAAAGCAGCTCTAGCTAAAACTTCATATTTTTGTTTCATAGTGTACATTATTGAGCTGTCAAAATATAGCGGAATGATAAATCTCGTTGCATTTTTTACGAGCTAAATTTTCACAGATTATTAGATGTCACAGCTATAATGGGAATGGTTGGGATTGCATCGTTTCAGAAAATATGTTTCAACAAAAAAAATGATATTTCGAATTGAAATGCAAATTCATAAATGTATTTATTATCTGCTAAAATAAATTAAAAACGTACTAATTTTAAACGAAATTAGTCTCAAAACAACCCCCTCTTAAAATGTTCTATGGCTACGTTCAATAAGGTTAGAGAACAACATTCTAAAAGGATTTTGTCATGAAATAAATAAAATTGTATGTGTTTATTTTGTGTCTTGCCTACATAAAATGGATAGAGAGGATTTTCTCGGAGCCGAAAAAAAGAGTTCGCGAAATACGAAAAAAAAAAAAAAATTGAGTTCTGACGAGAAAAAGAATTAGAAGATGCTCGTGAGGACACATCCCTTAATTTGGAACTTGGATTATAGTTTCCAGAAGATCGATTGCGTTTTCTGCACAAGGTTCTTTTGTCAAAATTTAGCTCAGCTTTTAGCTGCAGTTTAGAGAAAAAACGTGAACTAAATTTTAGTTCGAGCAGCGTACTATCCTTAACACTGGATCTACGAGTAAAAATAAATAAATTAGGTACAACAGTCCGTTGAGGACTAGGGCCTAGTTACTTATAACTTACTTACTTACTTATAACTCTCAACCATTCCTGTGTGTGAGTACTGTTGTTGGGGATGAAGGGGGCCTATAATTTTAAGCCGAATCCCAACGGCTTATTTGACTTTTCATATAAAGAATAACTCTGAGGATTTGTCAATTTATGGCAGGAGGCAGTCCCCGTGAAAAAACTCTGGATGGCACAGGCAAGGATTGAACCCAAGACCTCTGGCATGACAGTCGAACGCACTATTCATCATGCAACGGATGCTACTATAGTGGATCTATTCATTAAAGCAAGAAAAAATACTTATCTCTTTTCCTCTTTTAGTATATTCCAGCAAAATCATCTTTGTATACAAATCTATAGTATTATGAAGCTGTTTTTTACGTTCACCGTAGGGTTGGAAGTTTTATATTCAAAATTGGAAGTTTTATATAGCCATTAGGTATAGGGCACTGCCTCTTGTGAGGAATCGGCAAATCCTTCAAGAGTACTTCTTGCCAAGAGAATCTTGCCGTTGGGAATCGACATAAAAACGTTCTCTTCCATCTTTGACATTAATCGCACACAAGAATTGTTGAGACGTTGAAAGGTGTCACTAGGCCATGGTTCTCTACGAGCTGTCGCAACTGTCAATTACAAAAGAGCATTGTTTATAAAAGATTGTAGTAAAATATTGATATGCATAAAACATTAAAGTAAAACAAAATTAATGTCTAATTCATGTAGAATAATCTTTTCCAAGCTGACTGTTTTTGATTTAATGCATTCAATTTTGGAGTATATGCGGCTAGCTTAAGTAGGAAAATGAATTCGATTTTGGACTTGCAAACAAGTAATCTCTCTTCTCATCCATTCGTTGAGGATAAACCCCAAGGTAAAAGGGATGCAACAGTGTATTTGGTATGACTCCAATGTTCATATAAAAGTGGGGAAAATCTATTTTGACATCTCAATTTGTCATGCAAACTGTCAACATTTGTTTGGAAACATTTTTTGCAAAAAATATAAATTTATCTCACGAACGTCTAAAAACAAATTATACCTTTTTGAAGAAAACAGAAGCTCATCTCATTGCATAAATACCCGAAATTACATCTTTCTGATGGAATTAGGAAAACAGCTAAAAGTTGCTGGGCAGTAAATTTCCACGAAGAGCTTCTAGTTGTAATTTGGGCTTCAATCCTTTTATTGAATTTTACATGTTAGGTAACTCAAACAAATTTCAGAAGTCTATTTTTTTTTTTTTTTTTTTTTTATAATTCACAAGCACTCAAGGGGTTATTAGTACCCTTTCTTAACAGCGAGTTTCACGTTACTAAACACACCAAATTTGTTTTTGTAAAGAAGAGGTTGGGCCACTTGTCAATTTGCAATTTTGCATTACCACTTGGAATCAACAAAACATGACGGATACAAATTTAAGAGAATTTGATAAAAAAGAATTTATTGTTGAAAAATGTAAGGTTTTATTAAATAATATAATTAATTGTTTGTTCACTCCTTCGTATTTTATTATTTCCTATTTCAGATGTAAATTCATTAGTGCGAGAATCAGTAGGTGCTTCCGAACTTCAAGGCAGGAAAGCTAAAATTCAAGCCTACAGTGATAAGACATCGTCCACCCTCAAAAAACATGTCTACGCCAATTATATGCAGTTTATTAACACTGCTAAGGAGATTTCTCGTAAGTTTTCCTTCAAATTAAAATACTCTTTGACTCTTTGTTGAATTCTATAAACAAATAACTTCCGTCTTTTAATAATAAGATTTGGAATCGGAAATGTATCAACTGTCGCATATTCTGCTTGCACAAAGAAATATTTTGGGTTCCTTAATCGAAGGCTCAGCTGAAAAATCAAGTGGCAAAGAACCTATTGCCTTGAACGATGATAACGAAGATGCCAAGAGTCAACAAGCAGCTAGAACAATTAAGGAAATAGTTCAAGGCTTCAAAGGTGATCTCGAAGGAAAGGTGTTCCTGCACGAAGGAGCCTTAATCGAATTAGATTCAAATGACTACAGGCCTATACAAAGAGTATTTTTCTTTCTATTTAATGATACACTTATTGTATGCAAGGTAAAACATGACAGGTAAAATGAAATCGCATTTAAAAAACCTATACAAATGTTTAAATTCCTTATCTAACAATAACTATGGCAGGAGATTAGAATTTGTAACTCAGTATGACCCAAGGAAAGTAGCAGTTATCAATATAAAAGACCTCGAAGGTGTTAAGAATGCCATAAATATAATAACGCCTGACGGATCCAAGATAATACAATGCGTGACACTCGCTGGAAAGGTATGTATTTGTATAAATTCTTCACTTTTTTTCCATCACCAAATACTCCAATCAATAAGATGATTCTGTTAAGTTGTTCTCATAGTCCCAATTCAATTTCAATCTTGATACTTTTTTTTGTGTTACCAAAACAGAATGAATGGATTGAAAAATTTGAGGCTGCTTTCAAGTATAATCCGAATAACAAGCTTCATAAAAAAGGTCCAGCTCCACAGCCACCAAAGCTTCTGAAACAAAGTTCATCTCTTAGTACAAAATCTGTTGATAGCAAGTTAAGTCCAAGCGAAAATATAAATAACATCGAAGAAAATTGGGGTCCTGATTGGCTGTCATCAGCTCCAGACGAAATTGAGGCATTCATTGTTCAGCGACATTTCGAAGATGCTTTGGCACTCCTCCAAAAGTCGGAACAGCACATAAAGAAAGATGACACATTTTGGAATTGTGCCGAAATATCTGCAAAAATAAAAAAATTACGAACGAATTTAGTTAATGTGCTCCTTCAGGATCTATCCAATTGTCAAAATCGATCATTGCCATTGGCGTTGTTGTTGTCTGGTAAACCATTGAAACTGCTTGTAGAAATGCGCCGGGAAAGGCAAGCTTGTGCAACGTTGTTAAGAGTAAGTACCGTCACCATACGTGCGTCACAACGTGAAACACGGCGAGGAAACCAGGACATCTCACAGATATTCTTTCGTGACATGGCACATGTAGTGACGGAGTTCTTAAAAGCCTTTGGAGAGCAATCAGCTTGTGTCAGTTGTTAGTAATTGTTTTTTGTTTAATCTTCTACATTAATCTAAAATGTTGATATTTTTTCAGCTCTGATAGTTTGGTGCAATGCTGAGCTGCAATATTTTGCAGGTCAATTGATCAAACATTACCTTATAAAGGGTGTTCTTCTGGAAAATGTTGCTAAAATTGTTGAAAGCATAAGAGAACCTTGTTCTATAGTAAGATTGATAGTTTATTTGTTTCAATAACACATTTTATTTCAAACTTCATTTGATTCAAATCAGCTAACCGAAATTGGATTGGATTTGTCTTATCATGTCGAGGGTCTGCTGCGCAATACTCTTGATCAAATAATCGAAGATTCACGGATGCGATTACTTGAAACTATTGGACGCACAGAAGATACGTGGACTCCACATAATTTACAAAGCAAACCGAATGTGAAGAAATTTCTAAGAGACATGGATAAGCTGGGGATCAATATGAAATCACAAATTACGGGTGATACATTTGTTAATCTAACACAATCAACTGTGAATTTCTGTCGACATTTTTTAAGTCTCACTGAGAGTTGTGGAATTTTGGCTAAAAATGAAACACTGAGACTTAGTGTTGAAATGCTCTTAAGGGATTTGTTTATTGGTCAGCATGCTATTAAACCGTCATATGATATAACAGTTGATGTAAGTACAAGCTTTTATATATACATATTTAATTTTAATTCTTTGAAGACTAAAATGTTCACCTTAAAAAAAAAAACTGTTTTAAAGTTCAAAGAACATTTTCACGAAAAAACACAGGGTCTTGTGAGCTAAAACTTTGATTTGTATGTCAAAGCTAAATTTTGTGTCATTTAAAACATGGTTCAGCTAGAAAGTAAAAAATGCCATGTAAGAATAGATATTTTAGCTTGTTTCTCCATTTTAAGCTCTAAATTGTGCGATTAATAATAGCTTAAACTAGAATATCAAAGTTAATGCTACAAAAATATCAATATTCCTGAACCCCTGACTAGAAAGCTTTGGATAGTTTTTATTTTAAGATTTATCTTTAGTTGAAGTGCGAATATGACCGAATTTATATGCGATCGACAGTCAAAGTTTTATAGAAAATGCTTAAAAATTATTGATGATGACTTTCATAGTTTAAAACGGCTTTCTGATTACTTTTTTAAGGGAAGGTACTCGTACATTGACCTCTGAGCAGATGATGCTTATATTTTTGAGTGATCGTGGATTTCAGTTTTGTGTAGGACAAAATTTTGGAGTTGAACGCACTGAAATGTGCAAAACTATTAGCTACGCGGCCAACAAATTATGGAAAGGGCTCATATTCATATATGATAATCAAAACAAAAATAGCAAAAGCTTTCGAGATATCAATTCTATCTTTAAATCTTTGAGATTTCCTTATGAGTACATCAACCGAAAAGGTTTCTTCAGCCTTAATATACAAGCAGCATGCAATGCAGCTAAACAATTCACAAGTGTGGACTCCCAGTGGCCAGTCTCAGTTCACGACACGTGGGTCTTGAAGAAATCAACAATATATTCAGAAAATAATATCATTCTCGGAGATTCTGGATACGGTATAACACCTTGGCTACAGAAATCTTCAAACAGATACAAACCAAAAAAATTAAAGAAATAATCTGCCAAAAGCGCATTTTCATAGGAGATGTTTTGACCAATTAAAGCAGAAGTTTTTGTGTCTGCAATACAAAGTGAACGCAGCAACGAGCATGGGTCCCACTCTTGTCATTTTTAGCGTTGTCCTTTTTTTTTTCTTTGAGCATTAGGAAAGGGAGAGAGGGTTTGAATATTGCAATGACTGGGAAAAACAGAGCGTGGTAAGACATTCCACATTCGCCTAGTACGGCTAAAGAACGAATCTCTGTACTTGACAATACGACCGAAGTTGGGCTCGAGGGTTTCTGATGAGCATTCCTAGAAGCGCGAGTATTACGGTTGAACTGTTTAAGAACAGGAATGCAACTGGTTATTTTTCTAGAGCATAAACTGTTCAAATAACGGTAAAAAAGGGTGAGACGAGAAACTTTACGACGATTTTCACGACGATTATGTGCTCTTTCTATAAGAGGTGATTGGTGAAACACATACGGAAATATCGAGATGTTCGGTCTTATTGATGTAAGTGCCATCAATGGATAATGGCAAGGGGGGTTTATCACGCTTTAACGATACAAGACAGCATTGGGTTTTCGAAGCATTAAATTCCACGCGGATTTTTATTCCCCATTGTACAATGCTGCTTAGGTCGGAATTTAAGGAGCTTATCATGTTTTGTATTTGCAGTTCCGCATCCGAAGAAGCGGGATTTGAGTCTGAAAACGAATATGAAAAGATAAGTGTACTATCGTCAGCAAATCAATGGGCAGGTTCAGATACATAAGGGACTTGAAAGTTAGGCAAGTTTCTAGTATCTGATTGGTCAGCTGCCAAAAATTAAGGCATCTTTAATGTTGAAAGTTGACTGGAAAGTTAGTCAAGAGAAATCTCCCTAAATATTAAGTCAAGTCTACTTCTTTCAAAATTACAGTTGATCATGTTTTTTCATTCAACTGAAAGCTGAACTTTATTACTCTATGATTTATTCATTTTCTGCACAATTCGATTAATGTTTTGTGTAAAAGAGTTCCTTGTCAAATATTTCTTTACAATACAAAATACAAATCGTGATGGACTTGTAGCTTGCCTGAGGAGTATTTTGTAGACAATAATTTTGTTGGTTCTTTTTTTACTGTGAACTTAAAGTAAAGGTTTGCGAAGTAAAGTTCTGAATTTGAAGTTCAGAACCTGCCCAATGTATTGGATGAGAAGTTGCAAACAGGAGGTCATTAACAGAAATGAGAAAGAGGGTTGGAGATAAACAGAACCTTGGGGCACCTCACCATCATTTATTATGTGTTTTTCAGACTTGAACCCATCTAAAATGACTTGTATTGAAGGATCCGAAAGATAATGAGAATGACTAATCCAATGAAGGAGGGATTCATAAAAATCGAAAGCACGCATTTCCTATAAAAGAGCCTGGTGCTAAACCTTATCAAATGATTTTGAAATATCAAGTGCAATGATTTTACTTTCTCCAAAACAATATAAAGATTTGCGCCAGTGTTCGGTGAGATGAACCATGAACCGTACTGTCGGGCAAAAAAAACTTTAAAGCTCTATTTCTATTTCGGAATTTCTTTAAGAAAAAAACTCTGTTAAGAATTGTTCTATAGATCTTTTCACATGATAGCAATACTTACCATATAAAGTAAGTAAGTACATTTGATAAACCAAAATCAAAAATTTGCTTTAATTTGCTTTTCGGTGACGAAAACGACAGTTTTAACAAGAGCCAACATATGAGAATAAACAACCGAGAGTTAGAAATATAAAAATTTTCTAGCTAAAGCTATTTAGCGTAATATTTTTCTTATTTACCTGAATCACAACTTAAACTAGAACTAGCTTTATCTATGACTACGAGTACTTAGCTTTATTTCGGTCCAAAAATTACTCAGCTTTTTTTTTTTATTCACAAGGCCCAAAGTGTTTTCTCGTTGAACCAGTTTCGTCATATTTTTATTATTTCTGAATATTGTTAAATAATTTTAAACTCTTAAAATGTTTTCTTTTTTGTGTATGAATGTGTAGGTTTAAGTCAAATGCGTACACTTTGAAATGATAATAAAAAGTTTTTAATTTCGTGTCTCTCTTCTTCTTTTTAGCCAAATTTTGTAATTAAAAACAAAACTTATCTCGTTGAAAATCTACTCGTGACAGCCTTTGATAGATACGAGAAATACTCGGGAGTTAAAAGTGAAATACTAATAGAAGTTTACCATCAACTTGGAACATCACCAAAACCAAAGCCACGCAATATATATCAAACTGATGTTATCTAGAAATTATTTAAAAGAAAAAAAACAAAAAATTATTTATACTTATTATAAAAAAAAATCCATAGCAAGTGGGGTATTCTATGTGATTTGCGCCTTAGTTTTATTTTTTTTAATGCCCAAACATGCATTGTTATCCGTAAAGTTTAGAGCTATGATAATAATCTTTAATGCGTTCAAGTTTTAGCTTGTAAAGTTTAAATAAAAACATTTTAACAAAAAAGGAATTCTTTCAAAATCCTTTCTTAAAAGTCAAATTAGAAAATTAAATATTGAAAATGTGTATTTACAAATGACTAATACACAAAACAACCATATTATTTATAAGTTTTGTAATGTTGTGATAGGGTAAATTTATAACTTAAATTATTCACTGCGACTTTATATTCATAAAGGTTACTTAAGAAGTACAAGTGGTCACACATCGGCTGATACAGAAGAAAATCGTGGATAACTTACATATGTATGTCTTTTTGAGATTTTTTGGTTTGTATTCTTTTTTCTGTACCTCTTGCTTACTTACATATGTCCTCAAATACTCCTACGCGCCATTGTGTGTGGTTACCGATGTCTTTTAGCTCAGTCCAGGGGTAAAAAGCGAAAGGCTATAGTTGATTATCAAAATAAATGATTTTGCTCCACGTTTATTGATTATATTGACTATCACTTTTTTTGCTATGGTTTTGGGTGATATTGATTTAGTTGAGTTGTCGTTTCACACATTTCACATTTATACATACATACATTTAACACTTTACTGCTCTACTCTGATCACGATCCAGGAAACGATAGAGAAGCTGAAGTTGCGTTATCCTTACAAAAACGGCAACCAGAAGCCTTATTTCATGGGTACCCCTTGGGGAAAGACTTATCAAAGCTAGGTTTCAGAGTAGAGTACGACCCGTCACCATTATACAGTGTTACGCACCGACGGAGCTCGCATCTGATGAAGAGAAAGAATTCTTTTACAGTCAACTAGGATCCGCCTACAACAACACTCTCCGCGGAGATATTATTTTGGTTATGGGAGACCTCAATGTTAAGGTTGGCAGTAGCAACAACGGGCTAAGGCATGTGATGGGTGTTCACGGAGTCGGCAATTGTAAAGATAATGGTGAGAGGTTCATTGAATTCTGCAACGCCAATGGCCTTGTGATTGGTGGCACTGTTTGAACACAAACTCTGTCATAAAATTAGCTGGGTGTCGACGGACAGGCAAGCGTCTTCCAACCAAATTGACCACTTCGCGATTAGTCGACGCTTTAGAAGCAGGTGCGACAGCAGGACCGTTTATAGAATAACCAAAGAGCTGACCGGTGCTCACATCTCAAAGCAACACCTGGTGAAAGAAGTAGACGGTACTGTGATAAGTTCGGTGGATCAGCAAGTCAGAAGGTGGAAAGAACACTTCCTCGGTTTTAAACTGAGTGTTTGCAAACAACGTGCAGCCGATACCTTCTGAAGCGCCTGAACAAAGTGATCCCCGAATCCGCACGGCACCTCCCAGTAAAGATGAGATCGTTGCTGCAATAAAAGCACTTAAGAACAAAGCGGTAGGACTAGCGTTAACAGGGAGTATATCTGGTTAGCTTTGCGGAGGAAAGGCATCCGAGAAAAACTAATTGCTATTATGAAAGCAACATAATGATGGATCCAAGTGTCACGTTCTGCACGATGCTAGGTTGTCAGATGATTTTGAAATACGAAACGGAGTCAGACAGGGCTTTATACCGTCGCCAATATTGTTTTTGTTGGTGATAAGCGATGTACTGCGTGCGGCTTTGTCAGGTAGCGGAGGGATCCAATGGAATTTGACATCCTATTTAAATCACTTGGATTACGCGGACGATGTTTGCTTACTCCCTCATAGGATCATGGATCTCCATCAAATGACAACAAGTGTGGAGAGAGAAGCAGAAGGTGTGTGGCTGAAAATTGATTCCGGAAAAACAAAAATGATCAGCCTCGGAACCCGACCATCCTCTCAAATAAATATTTCCTCGCAAAAGGTGGAAAAAGTGGAGAGCTTTCAATATCTTGGAAGTATCGTCTCCATCGAAGGCGGAACCGAACAAGACGTCATCTGCCGCATCGGCAAAGCAAAAGCTGTCGAAAAATTGGAGCAATAACTCTATCAGCTTAAGAACAAAGCCACGACTGTTTCGCACAAATGTCGAATCTGTGCTTCTTTATGGGTGCAGCACTTGGAAGGTTACTTCAGCCATAACAAGAAAGCTGCAAAGTCTTCGTAACATCCTAAGGATTTTCTGGCCAAACCGTATATCAAATGAGGTCATAGAAGGACAGGTCAGGAACCTATAGAAGGCGTACATAAGTGGCAATGGATTGGACATACGCTTCGAAAAGGTAAAGACTGCATTGCAGGCCAAGCAATTCAGTGGAATCCGCTCACACAAGAAGGAAGAAGAGATGGACGACCGAGAAGCACATGGCGCAGAACAGTCGAGGCGGAATCAGCGTCAATAGGCAAGAGTTGGAGGGAGCTGAAACACATCTCTGGAAACCGTACACGATAACGCGTAGGCGTAGTAGAGACCCTATGCCCGTTAAGGGGTTCCCAACGGACTTAACAGGTCTGAGGACCTAAGTAAGTAAGTAAGTTCATACATTTTGATTGAGGTTGTGTCAGCTTCTGTTCCACAATATATCGAAAAAAGCAAAAAGAATCCGTGATGGGATAAGGGCTGATTTGTATGCGAACGATTAATTCAATGGAATTCAGCTTAGCTTTTCTAAATAGATAAATAAAAAATATACAAATTCAACTGAAAATAGGTATAGACGTTTAGATAAGATGCAAAATCAAAAACTCTTAGTAAATAAATATAACTGCAGTTGAGTTCTAGTACTAGTATCTCCAACTCCCTCTTCCTGATACCAAGTTCCTATTTCTTCACAAAAATGTCTACATTTTGAATACTTGCATGCTATCGAATAGCATCTCTGATCTCAATAAGAATTTTCAATTGCTGGGAAAACAAATTCTCATGCAGTTCAATTTTTTTTTTTTTTTTATCTTTAAAATTGATGAAGAGCATGTGAAGTGGTGATCGATATTTAACGCACTGCTCGATGATGATCCGCAAGATTGTAATGTGATCAATGCCAGAGGATCGAGTGCGGAATCCTGCTTGTTCAGCTTTAAGTGTTGCTTTGAGGTGTTCTCTTTTCATTGTTTTGTTCATAAAAATGGGCTTCAAGATAAATATTGCTCGAAAAAATGAAGTAAAACTCGAATTCAAGTTTTTGGGTTAGATGTTAGAAAGCGCCTATCAAGAGGTAGTTCGCTTGACAAAAAAAACTTTAGGAGACACAGGCAGGGATTGAACATAAGACCTCTGGCATGACATCATGACGCACTAACCATCACTCCAAAGGTACGATGGTTTAATTTTATTTATGGTATAAAGAAAAAAAACGTTAAATCTTCATATATTAAAAACAAAATATTTGTATTTATCAAGCTAAAGTTTTATATTTTTTCATTTACTTGTATTTATAAAATTACTGGAATTGTTGTAAAAAAAAAATACTTTTAGTGGTCGGATGAAAAAAAGTTAAGTATTTTCAGCAAATTTTTACATTACAATTTTGCATAAAATACTTTCATAAAATGCATTACAAATAACTAATCCAAATTAAATAGTCACTTTTGAGTTTATTTATTTTTTCGTCCACCAGCTTTCCGGAAGGAAACTTGTTCAACAACAGTTGATCCTGCATTATGATATTTCTGTGAAATTTTATTCAAAAAGAAAAGGCCAACAATCGAAAAGAGAATACTAAAAAAAAAAAAAAATAGTAACAATTACAAACAAAGAGAAAGAAGAAAAACTTACCAAGTTGTTGCACAAACTCGATGCACCACACCACATGCCATTACAGATGTTGTCAAACAAAATAATATTTCTGGAATGAATTTCGCTTGGAAATTGTTACCAAATGTTATCATTTCAATATTAGACACTGATGTGAGTGTGAAAATAAATAACCATGATCCGAGAAAACCACCTACGACAGTATTTGGTGGTGATTCATTGAACCATGGATTGTAAAAGCGCAATGTGGCGAGAAGAACGACAACAAGTATAGACGATATAACAAATGAGACAAATGAATTTTGTGGAGCTGAAATTTAAATACAAATTACATTGTGTTAGTTTAATTCACCCCTTAATAAGTTCGTTGTAGTAGTAAATAATTGGGTTGGGATATCCATAATTTTCTTTCATAGCTTTATACCTACTTTATTTTAGAAGTCGGCTTTGCAAAACTTTTATGATTTTGCCTTTGGTGAAATCATGCAAGATATTTTCGAAAGTAATCCCTGATAAATTCTTCTACTTTAATACAAATGGCATAATATACTATCTTAGATAAGTCGCCAATTGGACCTCAGATACATATTCCAACCAACTTATATCGGCGGTTTAAAAGGATTTAGATTATGTTTATAGGATTTCTTTTATTTTTCCCATTAAATCGATACCAAACCTTGATATGGTTATCGATGAGTTAAGTTTGACCAGATGGTTTAAATGTGCAAATCCTTCCTTATCTAGTTTATCTAACACAACTAGAAATGTACTAACATAAGTTTTTTTTTTAAACAATTATTTGTTTTAAATTTACTTCTCCTAGTACCTATAATATATTAGGCAGAGAATCAACATCATCAAAAGCAGATGAAGAAACCCAAAAAATTAAATCATGAGCAATTCTTGTGTTTTCTTAACTTTCTTCAGCCAAACAAACTTTTGTGATACCAACCGGCCTTATTCTTTGCAATAATCTACTATTTAAAGGGTTCTGTCCTGAGATATTTATTTGAAATAAAAATTATATAAACTTGATTAATATTAATAGAAAAAATACAAATTTTTAATATACAAAATTTACTTTACCCATTTTGTTTAGTAAATAAAATATCTGATTTTAGAAAGCCGATAAAATAAAAGACCCGACCCGGACAAGAAAAAACACCTTACAAATGTCATTTGTCAAAAGAGACGTCATCAAATAAAGGGTGTTTTCAATTTCAAAACAAATTACTTAAGGCTAGTTCATAAAAATGAGGATTAGGTTCTGGTGTAATACAATATAAAAAAATCTGATTTTAGGCGATTTGTCAACACCTTAATGAGTTTTGTGAATAAAAAAAAACTAAAGTTATTTTCTAGCAATAGCTTTTTTAAAATACCTAAAGCTAGCTTGTTTTTTCAGCTTTAGTTCCAAATTGTGTGATTGTTAATATCTTAGGCTACAAAAATATCAAGTTTCCTGGATATCCAAGCCAAGGCAGACAACAGTAATAAGAACTAGGTAAAAAGGAAGGTAAACCTCAGAAGAAGGTAGTCTTTATGGAATTGATGTACAGATACGATGTTTAATAAAAATAGTATTGAAACAATTTTAAGTTATCCATACCAACTTTGAAGTTTAATGGTCATCTCCATCCGATGGACTCTAGCTCGATGAGCAGTGAACATATCTATGTACACTTCGTGTCTCATGAATAGGGACAAGTTTTTTTCGTTTTTTATTTGACAATATTTTTCAAACCCTTAGGTTTTTTGAAAAAACCCAAATTGGGTTAATACATGAGGTATGTGTTAACAGTCTTATTTAACAGAATTGGCTAAACAGATGAATAGTTATACAGTGCATAAGGATTTATTTAGGCTCTATGTAACGTTGCGAAAATTCCCATTTATAAAAAATTCTGCTATAAATTTTAGTTATACTATGCTTATGTCAAAAAAAGTACCAAAATGGAGAAATCTATTCATTTATCTGTCTATCAAATATAGACATTTGTGTTGTGCTTATGTTGTGATTGAATAGGACAAAAATGAAAACTAAAACGAAAAGGTCATGTACAGCAAAAGTAAGTAATATCAGCGATAAAAACCTTTGAATGAAACCAATAAAACTTTTAACATTTCTTTTCAGCTTATAGAAGACAAAATTCAAATAATTGAAAATAAAAATGTTGGCACCAACACATCCCGTATGAAAAGAGACGCCTGGCGTGAAATAACCGATAGGTATGTACAAATATAGATAGTCTTTGTGTTTTACTAATTTGTTTGCAATGATTTTCAGTTTCAACAGTTTAAGCGCAACGATGAGGGAAACACAAATTCAGGCTCAATGACGAGGCACTAAAATGAAGGCCAAAGCAGAGATGTCCGCCTTCAAAAGAAACCTGAGAGCAACAGGTGGTGGACCACCTCCCAAGCCACCTGACCCTGAGCACAGCAAATTGATGGCACTCATCCCCCATGAATTTGAGGTGGATAAAAATGAATTTGATTGCGATACTGAGGTTTTTAACACACGATACGTGCTTATGCTTTATATAATTGGAACAAACCATTTTTTTATCGGAGTAGATGATAAAACGGAACTTCTTTAAAGACACTGGTAATATTATAAATCTAAGAATCATAATTAAAATAAACTTAGACATAAACATTTCACTAGGTTGTAGACGATAATTTTGAAGATGTTGTTTTCCTGGAGGATGAATCGTCAAGAAAATATGCATCATCATCTTATTCTTCAGCAAAAATACATGCTCCATCACCACCAATACCATCACCAAAACCACCACCACCTTCACCTTTGGATACTTTTTCTAAAAAGAAGTCGACATCATTCAAACGGAAGGTAGCATATTACCTACATGCATTCCTCTTCGTCATTGAATATTCTTGTTTTTTTTTCTTTATTAGGTAGATTAACTGCAAAGACGGCGAACTCCTCAAAAAGGAATTGTTCGATTTCGCTATGGCATATCGGAGAGCCGAAAAATCGTTTATACAGCATGAACACGAAGAAAAAATGAAAAGCATAATAATGGAGCGAAACGTTAAATTAAAAACATTAAATATGGAACATTTGGAAAGGGGGTGAAAATGCCTGAGATGGAAAGAAGGCACAAGGAGGAAATACACCAGCTCAAAATAAGAAAATTTGTTTTTGGTGATTGTTTGTTATTTTTAGCTATTAGTTTATATTCATACCCAAAAACACTCTAGTAAAGATATAAATCCTCGGTAGCCATATTGGTTTGCCTACAAACTAAACCGGAAACGGACCTGATAAAACAATTCTTAGTGTGCGTGAAAACACGTACCCAAGACACAACTAATCAGTTCCGGTCTGAATCGAATTGTTGTTGGATTTCACATTTATTCATGGACATCATGTCAAAATTACAAATACAACAATGTAAACAAATGGGTTTTGGAGGGTGATACGTACGAAGGATTTATATCTTCATTAGAGTGTTTTTGTTCATACCATTAATTCCGTCCATTTTTCTTTGACATTCATTCTGGTCATGATGAATTTGTTTTTTTTTTATGAGTGTTCTTTTTGTTTCATGTTTTTCTTTAGTTTTGTAAGTGTTTACGTTAATTTTTTTGAATAGTTTTAATGAATCAATTTAAATACATACGAGTATGTAAGTTTATTTTTACGTTTTCCAATAAAAATTTATTGAAAAGATACATAAGAAAATTTATTTTTATTAATTGAGGGTGGAAAAGTATTGTTCAATAAATATACGTCGTGTGAGATTTTGGTTGCTTCCTTCCTGTTGCGATCTTTCTTGATCTTCAGAGGTATCTGCTTGATTGTCATTGTTCACATCATCATCTATTTAAACAAAAAAGGCTTCTAATTTTGTTTAATTTTATACCTGCGGGTGGAAGAACATCTTGGAAATCAATTGCCAAGTTATGAAGAACTGCTAAGGCTATAATAGTTGTTTTGGCATTTTCTAAGGAGCACCTCATACCTGATAACAAAATGCGGAATCTTTGCTTCCAGACGCCAAAGCATCTTTCCACCGTGTTACGAGTAGCTATATGAGATACAGCATCCGTTCGAGGATTCAAAACGGGGGTAAAGAGGATGTTAGTACAAGGGTACCCACCCTCCCCAAGTAGACGTCATCAAATCGTTGTTTAATTCTGCTTTCCCTAAAAATTCGTGAGTCATGAGTGCTGCCTCTCCAGCGGCAAACAATGTCATTAATTTTTAGGGATGCGTCGCATACTACTTGCGTATTCAGCGAGTAGTACGATTTTCTGTTTATATAGTACTGCCCTGATGGGCCACCTACTTTTGGGATCCTTATGTGGGTACAGTCAATGGCCCCAACCACCTTTGGAAACTCCCGTATTTGAGAGAACTTGTTCATAGTTCTTAGCTGGTCCGAAAAAGAAGGTCCCCAATATCTTATTGCAGCCATTACTTGGATATCTATGGGATGTGGCCTCCTCTATTGTCGCTGCTGAGGTCCGAACGGATAATTCCAATTATTTTTATGATATTCTTTTTTGAAAATCTTTATTTTTTTTTAAATTCTTCGTTTCTTAGGCTCATTGGGTTGAACCATTTTTTATAAACTTTCCGCCTTCTCGGAGTTGTTTAAACGTGATTTAAATTATTAAAATCATTAATAAACGAGCTAAACTGGAAAGGCATTATTGTTTTCTTTTTAATTTCAATAATTGTTTTAATCGCCACGTCAAAACATGAATTACAAACTATGCTAAACGAGCTTTGTATAGAATGCAAAAAAGTCGGTTTATCCACTAATCGACAAAAAACCAAAATAATGTCAAATGGCAACCATTCCATAATAAAAATTGATGATATCGCTTTAGACTACGTAGAAGACTACAATTATTTGGGTCAAACTATATCATTCATCGTCAAAGACGTTAAAAATGTTAACCATAAAATAGCAAGCGCTTGGAGACAATTTTGGAATGTGAAGAATCTGCTGGATCTTAATATCTCAACCCAAACAACAAAATGTGTTTTCGACTCGACGGTTCTTCCAGTCTTGACATATGGTTGCCAAACATGGCAATCTACGAAAGCCCTCGAAAATAAGCTCCAATCTAGCCAATAGAGCGATGGAAAGATCCATTCTTAAAGTGAGGTTATCCCAACGGATTAACCACGAAAACATAAGAAACCAAACGAAATTTTAAGATGTGCTTCAAAGAACAAGAATACTTAAATGGGATTGGGCTGGACACATATTCCGAACCTCAGATGATCGATGGACCAAAATAACAACAGAGTGGACCCCGCGAGACAAGAAAAGAAATGTAGAAAGACAACTCAAAAGGTGGAGAGACGAAATACAGCATTTTTGCCCAAACTATTGGAGAGAAGCTTTAGACCGACAATTGTGGAAGACGAAGGGGGAGGCTTATACTCATCAAACTTATTGAATAAAAATATAAAAAAAAAAATGGATACTTTTAAGAGTGAATAAAGCATGAATAATAATAATAATGGAGAGAAATCAAAATGACATTTACGAAGTAATAACAATAATTTCCTTATGTAGGCTTTATTCAACCTCAAAACGCGTTTAGCTTATTATGGGACTATGTAACCTTGCATAAGTTTTATAAATAGCATTTTTGCGTTAAGAGACATTATAGAGATTACATAACTTTATGTAGGCTCTATACAGCGTTTTTAAATAAGACTAAGTTTATATTGGATTAAATTGATAGTTTTATGGCGGTTTTCCGAAGAAGATCATAAAAAGTTTCACATGAATGTATGAACACAATAAAATAGAATCGATTAATGAAATCAGCTGATTTTTATAATTTTCATCATTGAGCACAGGTTCAAATGGTAGTGTTGAATATTCAGAACTAAATTATACATAACTTCATCTTAATGAATGAGTAAGGATTTTATTCACAGCATCGTCTTCTTCACTTTCTGAAAATAGAATATACATACATATGTATGTATAATTGTGTAATTAGTCTCTTTACGATTTTTGGAGTTAATGTTTTTTGATACCTTCGATTATTTTATCTGCATCATCTTCTATTAAAAATTCTGTAAAGCGGTCCCTAGACTATCAATATTATTGAACAATACATACCTATATTGCACAATATTATTGACTGGTGTCTGGTACCCCACACTAAACAATATTTCGCACAATAAATCATTTGACACTTCTTTATTTGTGCTTCAACATCATGCTCGATGATATGGATTATTGTTGTGTGGCAATTGCTCTTGTTATTTCATTAAAAAAAAAAAAACGCAGATGGATGAAGGACTGGTACAAAAAACGAAACGTGCTTACTCATCAATTTTTTTTTTCGTATTGATCACTTTTAACATTTCTGTTGGAATATTCCTACACTTCACATTCCACAAAGCAGGCACATTTTCATACATTTCGATTAATTCCACTATGAATTTGCGTTCCTCTTTTTTATTGTTTGCCATTTTGACATAATTCAGGGAGATGTTATCACTATGAAAATTCAAAACAAATGACAAAATATTGTGCAAATACATCCACAGTCTATACAATAAATTTGGTTGCACAATACATAAATATCAAAAGGATTTTGATTTTGTACAATATATTGCACAACCCTTCAATATGAGCCCTAGACTCTCAATAATATTGTGCAATATCAAATATTGCACAATAATATTGATAGTCTAGGGACCGCTTAATACTTTCTTTTTCGTTCTTTGGCATCTTTAGCAAATTTTAATACATTTAAAATTTAAGTTTTTAAAACAAATGTCAAATTCGTTTTGACATTGACTTCAGTGTTGCAAGAAAATTAGAAAAAGTGCGTTCACGCTTTACCAAAAAAAATAACATTTTGCATTTTTACTAGGCTCTGCACCAAATCGGTATACCCCTGATACACTTATTGATTGAAAATCGAATTCCGCCTTCTAGCAAAAGCTGTTGGTTCTAACTCCCAACACTTAAATTTTTGAAGATTTAAATTTGCCAGTATAGAGCAGGAGAATAAAATATAGACATTTCACTATTTATTCTCACCTAGCAATCAATTTAGCTTTGTATTTATTCTGTTCCTTTTTGAATTGTGCGATACAGAATTTGTGTTCTAAGATTTCTGACAAAAAAAGTTAAAAATGTGTACGAGAAATTTGGCTTATATTTCTGAGAATATCACATGTAAGTTATTTTGACAGACCTTACTGCGATTATCGTTGGACCCAACTATTTTTGTGTAATAGGGCTCAGACAGATGAACTGAATCTCCAGCTCCAAGTCCAAAAATCAAATCAACTAGCTCCATGGAATATGAAGCTACTCTGGACAGGATCAGGCCTTAAGCACCGGACCAACCACTTCCAACTTCCCAATGTTTTTTTTGTAAACAAAAGACAACCCACATTGAAATTTGAGTAATTTCAAAATAAAAAATCTAATTTATTTTAAAAACAATTGTATTGGCCTCCGGAATCCCTCGGCTTGATGATCAGGTACAGCAAGTAGTGCAACAGACTTAAAACCAACTTCACTGCTCAACAGATAGTCGGTAAAATTCTGTGGTTTGAAGTTAATCTCTTGATAATTCTTAAATATCTCGGGCTGGAATAAAATACCACAAATTACAACAATTCAGATGACAACAAAACAACATACCGTAAGTTTCTTTCTTCGCTTATATCCATCCCAGGGTTGTGGTTCTAGAATTAAACAACCGCCAAATCGGAGTTGTGCATACATCCTTCTAAACGCCTGCTTCAGAGAACTATCTCCGAAATTCAAATGTATCCACTTGGTTACCGAAAGACACAGTATCACATCAAAATTTGGCTCTTCGATTTCCAATAGAACATCGTCCCGAAGTACATAATTCCCATGCACAAACCTCACATTGAAAGGAAAATCTTTCCTTTCAGCACTTGGTGAAGCTTTTCTTAATTTAGAAATCGCCTTTGTTGTTTTGTTAACAAGTCCCTTGTCGATATCTATTCCAGTTATGTGCTTGATCTGTAGCTTCTTAGCTATTTCCATTGTGACTAGACCACTGTTGCAACCGATGTCAAGAACTTCTTTGCCGGTAAAAATATCTTTATTTGCTTGAAATATATCTAACCGGACATCGTGGAAATCTTTAGGATTGCGATAACCATAGTAGCGATTATAGTTCCCATATATAAATTTATTTTTAGATTCTTGAACAGGGAGACCGATATTGATTCGTTTTTTTGGACTTGTATGAGGCTTTGAAGTTGAAATATTATCACATTTTTGGTATTTAGGCTTTTTAGGAGGCGAAGCAAGCTGATCACATTCAAGATTTCGTTTTAAATTGTTTGGTTTTTTAATAGTTGCTTCTTCGGAAGTGAATTCTTCAGGAAGGTTATTATTGTTAACTATTGAAAGTCCATCCATGGTAGGCGATGTGTGAGTAAAATAAAAAATAAATAAGGAATTTTCACAAATTTTGTTTATAAACCTTATAAAACGTTTTTAATGTTTTTAATATCTGACAGACTCGGCTCGTCACTGAGCGCGCTAAATAATTTGAACCGAACCGACTAATATAATCAATTTCAATATGTCATACAAAGACTAGTAGAAAATAGATAAGTAACTTCGTGGTAAACTTCAAATAAGGGCGTATGTCCATTCGGATTCAGAGTTTCGTAATAAACATAGACACACCATATAAAGATTTTTCACCACCCGCTAAAGAAGTAGAGTGATGAGAAATTCTTTAGGGGAGGCACCTAGTGGCTACGACGACATTAGCTATTGCATTTTTTGGGAAGAGTACGATAAATCAGGCGACAAAATTTAATTACGGATTTGTATAGAACAGTTAAAAACAATAATTTTTTACTGTGGGAGCGGGGTCTATTCTATTCTCCCCGTTTAGGCGTTAGGGGCAATTTAAAAAAATATGTAGGTTAAATGGAAAAAATAATGGTAATACTTACAACTAAGTTTTATACATTTTTTTAAAGCCAACACTTTTGTCTATTAGCTTGTTTTTAAATCAATTCAAAACTATGCAAATTAGAATAGTTCGTTGAGATATTGGTACAATAATGTACCTACAGGAATGTTTTATACCTTCCTGGAATCCTTGAAGTGTGAGTAAGAACGTTGCATTCACACTTTTTAGTAAAAATAAAAAAAACTTATAAGAACACGTCCAAGTGAGTTCCAATGTTCGTATTTTCCTATCAAAAATGTTTAAAAATGCAAACATTGGAATTCATTTTGTAATTTGACAGCTAAAATCAAATCTAAAATTCTCACCACAGCAATTTAATAAAAAAAAACATCTGTCAAAACAAGTAAATACACCGCATCGAATTGTTGTTGGATTTCACATTTCAAAATGGACGTAATGTCAAAATTACAAATACAACAATGTAAACAAATGGTAGTTGGAGGGTAAAGGAGGGAAATCTTTATTTAAGAATTTAAGCTTGAGGAAAATGTTTACAAGCCGAAAGGTGAATGTAGCTGTTAAAAATATACCATGCAGTATCTGTCAGTAACTAAATTGGCTGCGTTCAATGTCAGACAGATAGGGTATCCGGATACCTTTTTGTTAGTGTTTTACGTGTAAGATAACAACTGATCAAAAACAGCTGAGATGTCAAAAAAGGAATCCAAAGGTATCCAAGAATTTCTGGGGTATGTAGGTATCTGACAGAACAGCTGATTCAACACATGGTTGAATTTCAAGAAACTTGAAAATTGATTTCAGCTTTTTGTATTTGTTGGTAAACAAAAAGATACAAAATGTTAGTTGAAGTTGTATTTGAGGATGTTCTGTATATAATAGACGATAAAGAAGCTAATTTGCCTTCGAATTTTAGAAGGTAATTATGATCTATTTTTTTAAACTTCAAAATTGTCTTATTTTGTTCTCGTTTTGTAGATGACCAACAGCTGAAAGATGTTTTTATTTTTTGACAGCTATCGAACTCGTTCAACACGGTACCTAAAAATATACCTATCCAACACGAGATTGAACGCAGCCATTGTAAGTAACTGAAAGTGACATTTGCAACATTTCGAGATATTAGGACTCAAAATTTTGTGTTCAGAACTTTTTTCGTATTCCAATCTCAGAAAATAACAAAAAAAGAAAAATTATATCTTTTTTAAAAATGTGAATTTTAAGGTTTCGCTAGGCATCCTCATTTATCAAAAAAAAAAAAAACAGAAAACGAAAAAAAAGTAATTCATGTAGTAGCTTCTGAAAGAGGCCCCTGGTGCTCTTATTTGTATTTTAATTTTTTTTAAAATAATGTTTATGTTTTCACAAGTATTTTGTTGTCGTTTTTGACACCACAAATTATATTTCGCTTCACATCAGCAGCGTACTAGGCACGAAGTTACTACGTTCCTATGTCCTAAATAAAGTGTTATCCATTTTACTTTGATGTGTTCACTGCTGTTTTTTTTTTACTGAAAATCAATCAAATGCACATATGTAGAAATTAAAAGTGTTGGCACGATTTGGTGGCAACAGAAACTACTTTTATTAACTCTTCAGTGATACACAATTGTCTGTGTGAAGGAGTTATAAAATCCTTTGAAATAAATTGTATTAATATAATTATAGCTATATTTATGATTCATTTTAATATACTAACATTAGTTTCTTAATTTTAGGATTTTTTAAAAATTTTATAAGGTTATCTAGGTTATACAATCATAGTTTTTAAGGTTCTATGCGTGCTCAATTTATGGAATGAAAATGGTACAAAAAAAGGGTTAAAATGGATGCCAATTTGTATGGCGGAAATTTCCGGCATATTTGTTTATCCGAAAGCCGCTAGCCACCAGGGAGGTAATACGTTATGACATAACAACCCGATCATACTGGGTTTGCAGCAGGGTTGTTAATACTCTCCCTTGGTAGTTCCGACAGTGGGTTAACATCTTTCTCAGCTCTGATATCTAGAACAGCTAATTTCACTGCTGGCCTTTCATAAACTCCACTTTGTGTTTGCACAAAGGCGCTTCGAACTTGGCCGTCTTTAGAAATCGTAGTTCGGATTACACGACCTTTGGGCCAGCAGTTTCTTGGGCTCATTGGATCGACGATCAGGACAATATCACCCTTTTCAATAGGCTTCGCTGAAGTAAACCACTTGGTTCGGCGGGTAATCGTTGAAAGATACTCCCTTACCCAGCGTTGCCAGAAGCGTTCTGCATACTGTTGCGATATAAGCCAGTTTCTTTTAAGTAATTTAGTGTCACTGTCGAGTTCTGCGGGTGGTTTGCTGCCATTTGAAGACCCCAGAAGAAAGTGATTGGGAGTTAACGCTTCTTCGCTTTCGTCGTCAATGGGAATATAGGTAAGTGGACGGAAATTCACTATGTTTTCGACCTGTATAAGCATGCTCCGTAACAACTCATCCGAAGGATTTATAGTTGGCACTATGTCATAGAGGGAGGTTTTTAATGACCTCACTAGCTTTTCCCAGCTGCCCCCCATATGTGGTGACCCCGGTGGAATGAAGGTCCATTTAGTATCGGTTGTCGTGAACGTCTCCATCAGTTTTTCAGTGTTGACTTCTTTAAGCGCCTCTCTTAGCTCTCGCTCAGCACCATAGAAATTTGTTCCGTTGTCGCTGAAGATCTCGATCGGAACGCCACGCCTTGCCATAAAATTTCTAAGAGCCAAAATGCACGAATCTGCCGATAATGAGTGTCCGATCTCAAGATGAACTGCTCTGGTTGTCAGACATGTCAACAATACTCCCCATCGTTTCTCGGTCCTTCGAAGAATACTCACATTCATAGGCCCAAAGTAGTCGACTCCGACGAATGAGAAGGGTCGACAGAATGGAGCAATTCGTGCTGGTGGGAGTTGAGCCATCATAGGAGGTTGCGGTTTGGCTCTGGTATTTTTGCAATATTGGCAGTTTTTTTTTACAAGTCTTAATGCAGATCTCATATGAGCGATGTGAAATTTTTGGCGCAGTTCGTTTATAACGGGTTTGTGGTTTCGATGGTTGAAACGGACGTGAAGATCGGTGATGATTATCGCGGTGATGGGATGATTTCTCGGGAGAATTATGGGTTTCTTAACGTCTTCGCTGACACCAGCAAAGGAAGGTATCCTGCTATTCGCTCGAATAACCTTATCTGCGTCTAGGTATGGACACAGATTGTAGAGTATGCTGCTCTTTTCAACGGATTTTTTGGAGGATAAGTCCACAATTTCATTCCGATACTCGCTAGTCTGGGCTTCACGGAATAATTCAGCTTCGGCAGATCGAAGTTCTTGCTTGAGATATCCCTTTCTCTGCTGATGAAGAATACTTGATTTCCTTTGATGTCTCTTGATACTAGTGTTGTGTTGTGGATGAAGCGGAAAAAGTATGCTGCAGTCCTAATTAGCCAACTTGAGGTATCACTGATTCGAAAATTGTCTTCTTTATTCAGAGTGTGTAGGTTGACAAAACATGTTTTTAACTCCTCGACTGTGGAATTCTCAGGGGGACCCGTAAACCACCGATTGGACGCCTTAAACTTGGGAACTTTCTACCACTTCGTTCCTTCATCAGCAACATTTAACTTAGTGGAAATCCATTTCCAATCGGATATTTCTGAGAAGTCCAGTATTTCGCTTACACGAAAGGCGACGAATGGTTTGTATCTGCGGTGATCAGATCGAATCCAGCTTAGAACATTTTTTGAATCCGACCAGAAAGTACACTGGGAAATACGGATCGTGTGTGATTTTGTAATGACTTTCGCAAATCTAACACCGAGGACTGCCGCCTTGGGATCGATAAGCTTTTTAATGGAGCTACTCTCGTTTTGGCACCAATCAGGACACAGTTTATATTATCGTCATTTGCGATTCTTAGGTATGCAACAGCGGCGAAACCATTTTCGCTTGCATCCACGAATACGTGCAACTGCATTTCGGAACTCGGATCAGGATTATTGACGATATAGCATCTTGGAATCTTGAGTTTCACTATTTCAGGCAGGTATCGAATCAATTTCAGCCACTTTTCTAGCTCCGCATCTTTGATCTCTTCGTCCCATCCGATATTGGATCGCCATATATCCTGTAGAAGTACCTTAATGTACATAAGGAAATGTGCTAGGAGACCTAATGGATCGAAGATCGTCATCAAAATCCTTAGAATTTCTCGTTTCGTTGGACGTTTGTAACCGAAAAGAATATGAGCTTGAATTGCACTGCCATTTATTTTATAGGTAAAGCAGTCAGATGCAGTGCACCACCACATGCCTAAAACCTTTTCAGTCCCCATTTCCACGTCAAGAGCAAGATCCACTTGGTCGGTTGGTTCAGATTTCATTGCTTTCACGACTTCAAGTGAATTAGAAATCCAGTTCCTAATGAAGAATCCTCCTTGTAGGTGCACATAAAATTCATTCTCTTGTGAAGACAAGCTAATCGCCTTTTTGCCATGGGAAGACTGTTTGGTATAGCGAAGTCGTCGAATTTCTAGAGTAGCGATGTTTCGTAGCGCCCATTTTTTCGAATTGTATTGGCATCTAGCTGATCCAGCGCATCAAGACCTTGTCTGTGTTTGATATCCCGAAGTTGTCCATGCAAATACATATAATCTTTTACTAGACGCTGAAATCCAGTATCATTGCATTCACAGATGTGAAAATTATGGTGTTGGTATCTTAATTCACCGTCATGCAACTGTTGAGAGCAACCACCATGCACTAGCCATCCCAAACGAGTCTTAGTTGCGACCGGCTCTTCGGTTTTCCCTTCTCGACATTTTAGAGAAAGTCCCAATTTTGTATGCTTCAGGCCAATTAACAAGTGGGAGATTGATTATCATACGATTCGATGGGCAGTCCTTTGAGATGTTCATATTTGTTCTGTAGGTCTTCGAAATTTAGAGATTGATAAGGTAGCGATAGGTTCTTCACAGTGTGAACGTCAGAAAATGCATAAATCTCAGCCTTAGGTACCGTGCTTGAAATTCGAAGAGTGAGCAGTTGTGACTGGTTTTCATATCTATTAGTGTTGCCAGTCCACTTTAGACACAACGGCTGTGGTTTACCTTTCATATTAAGTTGGGTTACGAGTTCCTCGTCCATCAAGGTCAAGGACGAACCTTCATCCAGGAAAGCGAAAGTCTTAAGTTGAGATTCATTCCCATACAGGATCACTGGTACAATTCGAAATAGGGTGGATTCACAGTTGTTACGATGAGCATTGCAATGGCTTTTCATAAAGACCAAAACGTTTCCTTTCACCTCTTGAATTTCTTTCTTGATCGATTTCTCGACGTTGTTCTGATCATTGTGAATTAGCGGATGATGTTTGAAGGTGCAATTATCTTTGCCGCAAACTGATGTTGAAGGGCTCGACTGGTACCTTTGCTCTCTACAGATGGCGTTTGAGTATGTGGAACTAGCACCCGTTGGCGGCTTCAGCAAGTTGGTGAATCCATGCACTAAAGTGGGAGAGAGTGTAATCCGGCAACATCATCTTATATATACCCCAGTTCAGGAGGATAGTTGGGGGAAGTTTACGTTCAAGCTGAGTCAGGCGAGGGGTTGTTTAGATGAGCGTATAATCCTGTTGCTTGTATAGTTGCATATACGTTTTGAACTTCCAATGCGAAATTCAAAATTGTCTCTAACTTCTCATTTTTGGGTGGAGGTGTCGTCTTAACCTTCTGAAGCAGTGTTTGAATGATAAGCTCCGATCTTCCATAAAGTGTCTTCAGCCTCGACATAACTTGATGAAAGCAATTCGGTTGCAAGAGTAACCATCTGACTGCAGTTTTTGCCTTTCCCGTCAAGGCTTTATTAAGTCTCATCACGTTCTATTCATCTGTAAAACCACAAAGTTCGGTACTCCTTTCAAAACTGGATATGAACAACGGCCATTGTTCAGGATTTCCATCGAAACTTGGTAGGTCTTTGGACATCAAATGACGCGCAGCTATTTGATTTTTACTCCGAGTTTGTGGTTCACTTGCATTTGGTAATAGAAATGCTTGAAGCGGAAACTGGTGCTGTGGTGGTACGTATGATGCTCGAGGTGGGAACTGCTGCTGTGGTGGTACGTATGGTGCTCGAGGTGGAAATTGCTGTTGTGGTGGTACGTTGAACGTTGAATTTTTGTAATTAACTGGAGCATGTTGAATTTCCGTCGACATCTCATTTGTCTTGTACAAGTTTTCGGGCCATAATCTAGTAAGATCACAATCATGACCATTGTATTGCAATTTGGGCTCAAATGGATGTCCTTGACTTGGATCTAAATCTTTATGAATCAACTTTGATTGCGACAAAGGCTTGCGTAAATCATCTCCTAACCACTTATTCACTTTGGTGATAGACATTACTTCGGCATCGGTAACTGATGATCCATCTTTCCTTGGCACCTTGCTCAAGATTTTATGTTTCTTCTCCAAGTACTCGTTGTCCCTTTTCTCCTTCAACTCCCTTTCTTCACTCAACAACTGCAACTCCATCTGAATATTCCTCTCGAAGGCAGTTCTAGACCCTCTAGAACTGATTGAGAAATTTGACAATGATCGTGGCTGATTCGATAAGACAATGGGATTTTCCTTTAAGAAAACCTTAGTCGAATGTGTTGCAGGATGAATTGCAGCATCAACAGCAGCGTCAGTAAGGTGTGGTGCAGCAGCTGTATGGATACACGAAGCATATGAGGTACCGTGTGCAACGTTAGTGCCATGGGTACTAGCACCAACACCCGTTGTTCGGGTCGCAGCGGCAGCAGAAGAATGAAGTCCATTAAAACCGCAGCTGTAGTGGTACCAGGTTTGGCAGACATCGCACTGAACCATATCGTCAACAGAATCGGATCCATCGTAGTCGACACAATTGTATTCCTCCGCCGATGGCAGTGATTTCTTTATATGGTGCGGTCGCGAACGGGTAGCCTTTGGGGTCTTCTTTGGTGGCATCCTCACTTAGTGGACGGCAGATGATACTCCAAATCCAGATTAATCAAAATTTAATGATTTTATAAATTGTTGGCACGATTTGGTGGCAACAGAAACTACTTTTATTAACTCTTCAGTGAAACATAATTGTCTGTGTGAAGGAGTTATAAAATCCTTTGAAATAAATTTTATTAAGATAATTATAGCTATATTTATGATTCATTTTACTATACTCTTATTAGTTTCTTAGTTTTAGGATTTTTTTAAATTTTATTAGGTTATCTATGTATGTATGTAGGTTATAGGAGTCAACTTCATTAAATTTGTTAATGAATCAAAAATGAAATAATTTACAATGGAGAACAAAAATTGTAAAATGGGAATTTGGGCAGCTTCAAAATAAAAAATAAATTGATTTGCTTTGTGAATGGAGGATCTATTGGTATTTTTTTCTTTTAGGGGCCAATTATAGCTATCATTGGATTAAGAGAGTCAAATTTGTAATATTTATATCGTTTTAAATGAACAGCTTAATGTTAATTTCACATTTCGGAACAAAATCGTTCCACTGAAATCGTTCCATTTTCTTTGTATTCACACCTATCAGTTTTACTTTCAATGATTAAGGGGCCAGTTTATAGCTATCATTGGTTTTCTTCATTGAAACCAATCATTGGATTTGTTTGGCAGGTTGTTTAGAGCGATCATTAAAAGTTTCTTTCATTGAAAAAAATTTCGTAATTGAAATCCACCGAAAATATTTTACTGCCAGAAATCTGTCATTGGGATTGCGTGAAATTGGAACACAAATAAGTGGAACGATTCGTTTCACTTTTGGACATATACATATGTAAGTATCAGCTGTTCAGGAAAATGAATTTCCGTCCGGAAAATAGAAAAATACATTTTTAGCAAAAAATTAATTCGCAACTTAACTTTTAAAAAAAAAAAATCTGTGATTTCCGATCAATCGGTATATATGTAATTCTTATTTCTAATCAAAGGGAAACATAGTAGTTAACTGGTCTGTGAGACCGGGTGTGCGAAAAAATGCGAATAACTTTCTTCTCCGTTATTATTTTTTGTTGCTTTTTCGAGTAGCTGCCGCATTGCACGTCCCCCACCATCACCTGACGACGAAACTTTGCAGTGAGCACACGTTGTGTGTTCATGATACCATGCGTCACCTTTTATGTAAGTAAAATAATAAAGGATTTCAGAGATTTTAAATGAAGAAGGTGGACCTGGGATATCGGGTCTTTCAAGAACTGGGCGGTACTATGAG
Organism: Eupeodes latifasciatus; assembly: GCA_920104205.1. Taxonomy (NCBI): domain Eukaryota; kingdom Metazoa; phylum Arthropoda; class Insecta; order Diptera; family Syrphidae; genus Eupeodes; species Eupeodes latifasciatus. The sequence goes on from OV049924.1 coordinate 183,825,043, forward strand.
TGCGGATAGAAAAAAAATAAAAAAACGAAGTACTTTTGCCAAAAATGTAAGCAATATTTGTGTCTGGAGCACGTAGTGCCATATTGCAGCAGCTGTTTGCCTGAAGAAATTTAGTTTTTTGAGATGTATTTTTTTTTTTAAATTTTTGTTTGGAAGGATACCAATTTTTGTTCATTTTACTAAAGCTCCTAATGTCGAGAGACCAAAAAACCTAATTTTCATTAATAAATATCTGATTTTTTAATGCTCTAAAAAAAAAATTTTGTGAATTTGTGTATTGTAATAAAAGATCTTCTGTTGATTTAATATCTTTGTTTTATTGTCAAGGCGCACATATTAAAAAAAAAAAACACGAAATATTAGTAACACATTTCGAAAAATCTTTAGTTGAAAAACCCAGTCCTTGAGACCGGCGTCACCATTGATCAAAGTCAAATTTGCGTCACTAATGGCGGGTTAAATATCCATGCAAACAAATTTCTGGAGTTCAAGGATAGCTATAACTGGCCCCCAACTCTAACCTCAAATACTTTATTTCCAAACAGAAAATGCTTCATTCCAATGAGGAAATTTGTGCCCAATGACAGAAATTTTCGATGAAAGCTGTAACTAACTTGTCAAAAAATTATTGGTTTAACTGATGAAAACAAATGATAGCTTTAACTGGTACCTAAAAGGGACCGGTTATAGCTATTAGTAAAATATACATATGTATGTATATTAGTAAAAATTGAAACAAGATGGATTCTGAAACATTTTTTGATGAGCGTTTATAGAAATCAGCAAATGTACGTCATTAAATTAGAGGTATTGAATAACCAAGAGCTTCGCACCTCATTTTTGCTATTGATTTCATCTGCTATATTTTTATTTATTTATTTATCAGTCAAATTTTTGTTTTACATTTTACATTTTAACGTTTTAGGAATTTTAATGATGAAATTTGATTTTTAATCAACTGCTGACTGCAAAATGCCAATTCCATTTCGTTTTACTGATTCCGTTCGAAATTAGTACTGTTCCGATGGTACCATTTAAAAAATTACTGATGAATATCAACAGGAAAAAGGAGTTGAAAAGCTCAAGGTTACTTGATACCTACATATAATTTAATGACGTAAATTTACTGATTGCAATAAACTCTCATCAGTAAAACTTTCTAGATTTTTCTTGTTTCATCTTATTGTAAAACAAAAAGTTTACTGTTCAATGATAGTTACAGCTGGGGATACAAAATGGACTCGAATAAAATCTCCACTAATAGCTACATATATTTTAGAAGAGACATAACGGTGCAAAATTTCAAACGATTTAGTACAATGTTTGGATGCTCTTTTTTTAATAATAGGCAGTTAGCAATTTACTAGTTTGTAAAACGAAAAAAAGGTTTAAAAGTTTGGACTCCCTTAGCAAATTCCTAACTAGTAAATTGTTAAACCCTTAACAATAGGTTTATTTAAAATGTTGCGCCAATAAGATTAAACAATAATTTACATATTGAAAACAATAACAAATCAACTTAACAAGTGACGACAAACAGAAAAATTGAAAACAAATTCATTTGGGACGATAGGGTATATAAACAAATACCGCTATGTATGTATTACTTTTAAATTTAACGACACTCATTTGGATCATTAAACTGAATATCACCTTTTTCGTTAAGTCTTAATGTTTGACGTCTTAAAACCATGTCTACATATTGTTGTGCAAGTTTTTATTTTGGTAACACTGGTTGCTACATTTTTTTAAGTTAAACAAAAATGGACGATAGTGCGCAATGACAGAGAACAAACCCAAATAAAATAAACCCGAATACGAATTTGATGCCAATAGCAAAAGCAAGTGGCAACTTGAGAAAATTGTATTTCTTGCATGTAGAACAATAATATACTTATGCATACATATCTATAAATTACATGACATCACTAACTAGGTGCAAGCAAGCGTACAACGTACCTAGAGTACACGGTACAAGTCCAACTGTGAGTGAACTGACAACTGTTTTTCTTTTCGCCTAGTGCTCAGCTCATCTCTCTTCTTATAGTCGCGTTCGCATCGATGTTGGGGTGAATTTTCTTTTAACGTACAATTCAGTGGAGTTTCTCATCGCTTTCAGGCTAGTCATCTTAGAGTGGGGATTATTGCGTGTGCGGGAAAAATCATTAAAAAATTATACCGAATCAAATTAAAAAAACTGTGTCTTAAAAAAGAAAAGAATTACCATTTTGTCTCTTACAAACAAACTAAACTTAAATACAAACCAAATTATCTAGTTCAGAATATTTTGTGCAACTTTGTTATATTTTATATACATAATTATATTAGTTAGGTAAGTACAACATTAAAGTACAAAGTTCTTAACCAAATAAAAATTAAAAATACAATTTAACGAACACACCCCTTTTATGGATTAATGGGATATGGGAACGCAAAAAAGAAACTGTTACCGCTAATTTGATTTGGGACGGAAGTTGTGCGCGTCCATATATTAATGCAGTTAACATATTATTTTTTCGAAAATAGACATGCGGGTTATTTTAGGTAGAACGTATAGAATGATGGAAATACATTTTGTATTTTTAGTGAGTTTCAGTTTTAGAAGATACAATTCAAAACACCCCCACACTGAATTATTTTTCTGTTTTTCAAAAATATACCAACAAAAGAGAAGAAACGTAAAAAATTGATTTATTTAAATAATTAATAACATCGCAATGTAGACCTATTTGTTTTTTGTTTTTTGTGTTTTAATCTTCAAAAGTGTATGCTTCTTAATTTATGTTTTTGAATGAGTTCAAGACTATAATGTGCATTAAATGATGCAGCTAAAATAGATTTTTTAAAATCTTTTTTGGGTTTTTTGTATAGACACATGTATGTACATCGTTTGAGTTATGACAATTGAATTTATTGTTTATATAGAGGTAGGGGGATTTTTTAAATTAGAGCAACCCTGAGGTACCGGAAATCTGTCAATTTTGGAAACAAAAAATGTATAAGTTGAAGAAATAAAGGCTAGTTACCTAATATTGATTTTCCGCAACGTAAAAATATGGGTACACAGAGCAAAATCAATATTATTTCTTGGCAATTTTTCGTCTCTATGGTTATTTGGTATACTTTTATGTTTTTCTTCTTTAGATGCGTTGCGCGTGAGAATATTGCAGATTTCTCTTAAATATATTTAGCGTTTTCGTATGAAATTTTTTTAGGGATTTAATTTTTGACAAAAGTTTATGTTTAAATTTGAGATCTTAAGAATCTTAGGAGGTATAAAATGTACGTACATATATAGATACATATGTTTCAAAGGCGGTGATTTAGTTCGGTACTAAAATTGCGAATATATTTAAAAATGTGTTAAGAAAAATAATCAAGGGCAAATCTCTTTCTCAAAAATATGGAGTACCTACGTCTGATTTTTGTATATCTACATTTTTCTTATTTTTGAATAAATTTAAAAAAAACCAATTAGAAGTCTCAATAATAAAGCTGCCCTACAATACATAGGTAAATTTAAATTTGAGTTGAAGTAGAAAAAGAAAATATCCCTTACCTATGCCTTGAAAAGCTTTAAAGTGCTAGTTTACCTTAACTTATTCTGGAATATAAATATTAAACTTTATCAAAAAATCACTGCTTAGCTAATTTTTAAAAATAGAGAAGATATTAATTGAAATCTGATGTAAAGATATTGGTCGTTTGGAGATTACAGTTTATGACACTTTTTAACACATGTCGAAGTGACACCTTATGTTAATCAATTTGTGGCCGGCATGATTTACTATAACTATACATACACAAGTACCGGCAAACCTAATTTTCAACTAAATTTTTGTTATCAGTAGATACAGGTTAGAATAAGTTGCATTTTGAAACGTGTCAAATTGGCAGTTTTTTTTTAATAGTCTGTACGCAAGACACGATCGATTGTTTTCAGTTTGTGAAGAAAACTAAATAAATTTAAAAGCCAGACTTGTAAAGGGTGTCTTTTTAGAAGAAATAAAACGAATATAATTTAATGTTATGGCCGAGAATTTAGCTTTATTATAACGATAAGGATCTGTTATTATGTTTTAATAATGACTTCGGGCAAGTGGTCACCGCGACTGACTCGAATAAATTCAAGGTTGAGAGGCTCAATTTTCAACCTAGGGCACGCGACATTCCAATGACGCGGGATAATACGCTCACCAAAAGTTTCTTTCAAGAAATTGATTGTTTCGTTGCGTCGCGCAAGACAAATCATCGTTTACTACTAATTTCAAAAAAGAAGTTATTTCAATCGGTCCGATTTGTCAAATTGAAAGTTTTGACATTCCTGACTTTTCAAGGTTTCTAGAATAAAAAAATATAAGATTTTTAAAGAAGATTTTTAAGTGCGTGCGAAGTATGTACGTTTAGGATACCTTTTCTCGTCGGCAATATGTTAAGAGTCGTCAGCGATATAGAACTTCAAATTAATTTTGTTTTATCGATAATAACATCGAAATAATCAGAAAGGACTTTCAAAAAAATGTAGTGGTTGGTAAAATTGATTTTCTACTCGAATATCTTCGCAACAATTAAAAATATTCCTTTAAAACTAATTGTATCTAATGAAAAATATTATTTCTAACATTCATTAAAATTTAGAACAATCCATCTTCTATTTTTTGTATTATATAAAAATACAAATCTACAAAAAATACAACATCAAATTAACAAGAAAAAATATTGAAATCAAACTATTTTATCATGTACGAAATATTGTTGTTAATTTTTAGTTAAGTTTTTAGAAAAATTCAACTGTCAACTTTTTTTTACAAAACACGAAAAATGACAAATAAACTGATAAGAATAAACTAAAGAAATATATTGACTTCAAATTTCTCCATCTTACACAAAAAGTTTTTTATTAATATTTGGTTAAACTTTTTGAAATATCGACAGACAGGCACGAACGGGAAGTTACCAGTGTGGGTCGCATCCTAGTCTTTTTTAATATCATCTAACCCAGTGAAGGGTTTTTCTCAGAATTGAAAATGTTCACTGTGGCTTATCCTTAACTCTAACCAATGTTGTATTGCGGACCACTAAATCTAATTCTTTTATACAATTCCTGTATTCTGCCATTATCGCTTTAATGATAAACATAATTGAGGATTGAGATTGATACGGAATTTGATTTGTGAACGCATCCTTTCACAAATCATCGAACTGTTATTGTTAATTTCTTTAGTAAACTTAACAGTAGGTACACCAATAAGCAAATTCTGCATATTATAAAAATTTTCTACCGAAATTCGGAGTCGGTAACCGCAACTTTAAGAGTGTTTTATTTTAAAGTGACAAAGCTCATTTTTGGCTCAATAGGTTTCGTCAATAAGCAAAATATGCGTTATTAGTCCGATGATAATTCACATTTGATTCATGAATCACCATTTCATCCACAAAAATTAACTGTTTGGTGCGGTTTACCAAATTTTTTCATCGCCGATAATGATCGTTATACTGTGAATGGGCGCTTATTTTGTTGGCCGGATATGGATATCGGCGACATGTGGTTTTAGTGCTCCTAGAATATTTTATACTGGCTACGTTAACGTCATTGGTTTAATGCCAACAAGCCGACGATGTTTAAAGACCTAAGAGCCAATATTAAACGCTAAATAGCAGCCGTTTCAAACCTTTAGTTATTCAAGTTCTAAGTCGAATTTATGATTTTTTTTTTGACCATTTTCAACAAATTTTCAGCATGGGTTTCCTAAAAATAAAATTAGTAGTATTTTCAACAGATCAGCAACTGATAACGCAGCATTGACTTTTTTCAAAATTCGATTTCTATAATCGGATAACCAGTGCTAACATGTAACCAGTAACATTCAGTTATCATTTGTCAAAAAAGATCCCGGTTAAGAACGATTTCCAGAATCTTAGGGGTTTTTCTTTTTCTTTTAGAGGAACAGTGTTGTTGTTATAGATTACATTCGGCTAAAATAAAAGGCATATAAATAAAATAAATGTTGGATAATTTGTCACTTCATGAGCAATATCAATGAAGCAACGTTAAATAAAAAGTTACGCCTTGAAAACGAGCTCCTAATAAAGTGTGAATTTATGGCCCATAAAAACAATAGAAAAACAAAAACATAGTTTTTTGTGTTTACAACCCAACCTATTCATAAGAAATGCGAATAGATAATAATGTTCCATTTCAGTGATTTATGTTGAATCTGTTAATTAATTGTGTAAAACAATAATTTTATTGGTTTAGGAGCAAATTTTGGAAGTGAAGTTTTTTTTTTGTTTCATAATTTACGATATCGATCAAAATTATCCTTTGAGGTGAACTTTTATCATGCCTATTGTGTCGTGGTATTGAAAAAATTAAAATTTTCCGAACCGAAATGTTTAATGAGGCTGATCGAATCAATTCAAAAACTTACTTAAGACAGTTCGTTGTACAATCACATCTGTCAAATTTGCTTGGTGAGTTGAAATTATAAAATGCCAAAATGCGTATTCCCAAATATTCCAATGTGAACACCGTCTTCTAGTTATGAAACGACTAATTCATATTTGTTTTGTGAAAACCAAAGTCGTCGTTGAATTCATCACCTATCATCAAAAACCCTGCATACTTAAAAACCTCATACTTTAAGTATGTAATCTGAATACTACATAACATTGTGAAGTTACATATATGTATGTCTGTAAGTCCTTTAAATGATCAAAAATAATAAGCAAAACTTTCTATAAAAAAAGTTACCATACCATGTATTTCCTACTCATAGTTGCGTTATCAAAATTTGCTGTTGGTTTATATTACATGAGCTGTGAAAGATCATTATAAGATATCACTATAAACCACACATTCCAGACGAAGTAAAACCACAACCATTTATAGTTCATAGAAAAAGTGACAACAAGTTAATATAAAAAAGAAGAAATGCAATTTCTAAACCAAAAAATTATATCTGAAGCCAATTAACGTTGTTGTGAACTTAAGCATCTTATAGCCATGATATGAGTATCGCAAACGAGTATCATAAAGTTAAAGGAATGTAAATAAAATAAGACACGTCTGTAATTTAAATTTGACTGTCAAACCAGGCATATACGGTGGCAAGCATATGTATGTGGATGTACATTGTACATTATGCTAAAAACTGACTTTAAGTGGATGTAAAACATCACATCAATTTGTTTTTTTTTTTTGGCGCAAAGTTTTAAATTAACTATTTTAAGGGATTAACAATTAACTTGTTAGAAATTTACTTACTATTTAGCATTTTACTAAGGGAGTCCAACATTCTAAACCTTTCTTATCGTTTAACTAACTAGTAAATTGCTAATTGCCTTTTATTAAAAAAACGAGAATCCAAACATGTCTAAAAATTGACAGTTCGTGAAAATAAACAAAGTAAAGCAAATTGCTAAAAGTTAAAGTAGCCATTCCTTGATTTTAACTTTGACAAATTGTTAAAATTTAAGAGAAGACGAAGTTTTGTTATGACAGGATGGAGATCCTAAACATATCGCTAAAAATGTGAAAAATTATCTCGGTAGGCGAACTTTCCAAATGATGCAATTGCCAGTACAAAGTCAGGAAAGACCTAAACCATATAGAAAACGTATGGGCTCTTTTGAAAATAAGACAGGGGCGGTACAATCATTCACTGAAATCTTTCGGCGAACTCCACACCAATTAATTGAAAAGCAGTCAATAGCGTCATCAAAGCGAAGGGCCTTTGTACGCAATACTACAAATTTAATAGTCAACGTTTTTATTTTGAACGTAAAGAAGTTTATATATTAAGTTATTTTATTAAATGAATTAAAGGATAATTTTGATAGGTTCATTTTTGCGAGTTTTATAGCCAATTAAAATCAGTTTTAAGTACTATGCATCCACAAATGCTCGCCACTGTACGTAGTCCTGCCATAAGTCCTGTCCCTCGCATACACACGTCTTATTCAAATAAGTTCTGTCCCTCACACACACACGTCTTATTCAAATAATAAACCAGTTATCAAAATTCTTTTTATGATGTTTATTTTGTAATAAATTGGCATTATAAATTTGTAGGAAATTGGCTACCCTTAGCCTTGAAACACTTTCTTAAACGATCCGGCCATTCATCTATCGCTACATGCACGACTTCCAGGTGTAGCGAAGCTGCTGTTTTCACCAAATCAGCTTTAAGAGACTCAATATTTCGGTGAGGTTTAAAGCAAGCCTTCTCCTCCAAGAAATTCTATAGATGGTAGTCCAGCGGATTAAGATCCGGGCTACCCGAGAGCCAATCTTCAGCGGTGATTTTCCAACCATTTCAGCAGTTTCCTTGAATCTTAATAAATATTTTTGTTTTGGCGATTAAATTTCTGTTCCACTGTGAACATTTTTTCATCTGTGAAAAGAATATTTTTGTGTCCTCCGTTTGCGTGTCTTTGAAGCAACACCTTTGATCTTGTCGCTTTTATCTTGCGCAGAGCCTCAGTTAGGCGTTTCCATTACTTAGGTCTTGTTTTATGAGCCGTGACATCGTTCTTATGGATATTTTCATTCCTCGAACCATAATTTTCTGTTTGTGGAAGGTATTTCTTCGGATTCTTTCCACGACTGCTTTGATCACAGCTGGCATCATACTATGACGAGGTTACCGAATTTTTTTTTTCGATATTTTGAGTGATTTCAGTAATTCGAAAATCTCAGTGGAAGTTTAACTGCATTTGTGCAGTGCAATATTAGCGACGATAGGGACAGAACTGTGGTACTCGTGGCATGATGGTTCGTGAGGTGGATTGTCATGCCAGAGGTTTTTGGTTCAATCCCTGTCTGTACCATCTTAAGTTTTTTTCACGGGTACTGCCTCTTGCGAGGAATTGACAACTCCTCCAAGAGTAATTCTTGGCATAAAAGGTGCTTTCTCAATTTAGCCGTCCCTTCCATCCCTCACAACAGTACTCGCACACAGAAATAGTTGAGTGCTGTAAGTCACTAGGCCTTAGTTCACAACGGACCGTTGCGCCACCTATTTTTTTTAGGGACAGAACTTATGGCAGGATTACGTATGTAAACGTACTTTCAGTCTACCTAGTTCGGTGTTTAAAAATAAAATTTTTCCAGAACCATCAGGAATTCTAAGGTGACTCCAATCCAACATCAAGTATTAACACTTCGGAAAAGATACATTTCGAAAATATGTTGCGTTTTTAATGCTGCGTACTTTCCTTTCAAAATATTCAGGCCTATCACGAATTCCATCGTTATCGGAAATTTTTACGAATTCCGAAAAATCGTATCACGAAATTCGTTCGTAATGCAAAATTGTATGAGATTTTCCACTACGAACGTTTTTGGTAATACAAGCACAGGGTTATCCATTTTTCGGTTTTATAAGTGAACGTAAATAAAACACATATAAAATATTTGTTTTCATAATATTTCTTTTTTATTATAAAGTTTTGGGCGGTTTCTCAACCATAACTTGACCAATGTTGGTTTTTAAGTGCTCAAGAGCTAAAGGTGTATCTGCATAGACTTTCTTTCTTTCGCGTAGCCCCACGAGAAAAAGTTCGGCGGTGTCAAACGCACGATCTTTGTGGCCAGTTGATGCCGCCACTACGAGAAATTACACGGCCAGGAAATGTCTCTTGCAATAAAGCCATATATTCGTTCGAGTTGTTTGACATGTGGCACCGTCTTTTTAAACCACATATTCTCCAAGTCGTATTTTCCATAACGCTCCGAATTGACGGAGACAGTCGTTTCATTGTGGTTTTTGGAGAAGTAAGGTCCAATCAGACCTCTGGACCAAAGAGCGCACCAAACAGTGACATTTTGTGGATGTAATGGCCTCTCTTCAATTACTTGAGGATTCTCATAAACCCCAAATACGACAATTTTGTTTATTAACATACCCACCGAGTCAGAAATGTGCTTCATCGCTGAAGAAAATTTTGTTGAAAAATCGCCGTGCACTGCCTCTTGTTCAAGCACCGATTCGACGTATCTACAACGTTTTGAATGGTCAGCTGGCTGTTGTACAGGCCTTACAATATCTGTAACCATTCAGTCTCTACAAATTTCTTATCAAAATTTTTGCCAATTGCTTGCGTAGTTGGACGATTATACTCCTATAAACCATAATCTCCTCTTAAAGCACGATAATGTGGCTGTGTCAGAATCACCATTTTTGTAGTAGGTTTTAACAATTATTATGCGTTGTGCGATAGTTAAGCGATCCATTTTCATAAATGTCAGGCTTTCAACTGAAAAAAAAATGGTTTAACAACTTAGTTTGACAGATGTCAAAATCCAGGCCCTATACACAAAACCACAATGTATAACCCGTGAGTTTTTTTCGGAATTCGTAAAAGTTTTCGATTACGATGGAATTCGTGATAGGGCTGATTTAGTATACGAAAATTGTAGCGTTTCGAACGTTACGTAGGTCAGTATCTGAAATAATTTAACGAAGCAAAACGCTTTATCACTCATTCACATAATAATTCCATCATCGGGATTAAATTTCATTCTGTTTAATTCATTCAAATAAAAGAACAATCGACTTTATGTAGAAAAGAAAACTGTTTAAATAAACGAAAGAATTGCGTATATCTCTAGATCATCCTTCCGTCTTTGATAAATAGATTACGTCAACTATTTTTCATATTCTCTGATGCAGAAATAAGAAAAGCCTCCACGTTTGGTTTTTGTGTATTATTTTCAACGCAGTCTTGCATTTTATTTTGAATAGAAACTTTAAAAAAAGAGAAAAAAAATATTTTCATTTGTTTTGTGAAATGTAAAACTTTTCAAACTATTTGGCTGGCATATTGCATTTAATTAAGCTGTGAACTCAAATTCCCCCACAGTAAGTAAGAAGCACATTAACAGACGTCATTAATGAGAACATCCGCAGACACATTCACTCACTCACTCGCTACTAATTGCAATAAATAAATAAAAAGAAAAGAAATTGAGATGTTGCACTTCGTTGGTGAGAAGGGTTATAGTTAGGTATAGCAGCAGTAAGTCTCACTATTTTCTGTTCTGAATCTGAATCTAAACTACGAGTATATCAAGAGAAATTTTACAAAATACAAAATAAATAAAAACTAACCTGTTTTGTTATTGTGCATTACACGGTTACCACTTTGATGTTTACCTGCAACACGTGGGGCATTTTACTATAAATAAGTATTAGTTATACTATTGTCTCGAATTTAAATTTTAATATAATAATAATACTCTATTATAGCTTTATTCCAACATTAATTATATTGACCAAAGTCAAGGTTGTTATTTATACATACGAGTACATATGTATTAAAATCTGTGTACCTTTGAAATTATTTTCAAATTGCGGTAATACTATTTCTAGTGACCTAAATTTGAAAGCAGTGTATAAATTTATGTTCAGCGTATGCATGCATTTTGCCATTGCACAATGAACACAGTCCTACAACAGAGCAACACTTCCAATAGTATACTTTGCATAATTTTCATATTAACTTAATTTAAAATAGAACACTCAACACTATTTTAAAGGGTGGTTTGATTATATCTAGAGGTTTTGGAGTTCTCAATTATTAATAATAATGTTTGTTTTTTAGACATGTCGTTTTGTATCTGGCAATACTTTTTTCGGAGTTGGTCTTTTTGACAGCTGTCACTTGATTTATACTCAGCTTGTTTTGCTATTTTATAACAAATAGACTTACTCCTCAAATACATTTTTTCAAATTGTGCACATTAATTCCAACAAGACGATGGCGATACATGCCATATATCCAATGAAGCCATCATTTTATTGAAGGAAACTTTTTGTGAGCGCACTATATCAAATCGTGGGTTTGTAACGTACCTAGTCTTCAAGATCGTGCGATTTAACACACCTGACTATTTTTTGTGGGCTTATTTGAAGTCGCTTGTTAACGCAGACGAAGCTTAATTCTTGTCAATAAAATTAAATTACATGCGTTTTATTTCTTATTTAGAGCCACATGTCTAAATAAACACCCTTTAGATTTACGCTAACGACTTTGAAATAGAAATTTGAAATTCGTCTCCGTCTGCCAATATGTATATGTATCTAAAAGTTTACAAAATATTAAAAACAACATTTGTTGTAAGATAAAGACAAAAAAAAATTAGTGATATAGGTACTTGTAATTTCGGTGACAACAAGAACCGGTGTTTTCAAACAAGAACCGAACTGTTACCTTGTCAAATCTATAACTAGAGTAAAATTCTCCATCATCCAGCTTTTTGATTTACTCTTTACATAAAGCAACGCACTCTCCTGCACAAAGCCGGGTCATCAAATATTTCAAAATCTTCGTATTCCGAAAACATTTTCTAAATTATAAAAAAACACACAATGCAACTTTTTCAAGTAAAATTGCCAAGAAATTTTGTCTAGAATATTGACATATGTCATATGAATTTAGCAAATTGCTAAAATTAAAGTAACCATTTCGTGATTTTCACTTTAGAAAAATGATTAAATATAGTTAGATGTTAGAATCGATTAAAATTAGCTAAACCATCTTTTAGTAATTTACTGCTTAACATTTTCTATTCGAAAATTAATTTTTACCAACTTTTAGTAGCATTTTTTAAGGCTTTTATATTTGTAAAAAAATTGTCACTCCGTTTTTTTCTTCTAAAAATTTTACCAGAGGTAATACTATTTCTTATTCGCAAAATATCCGAGTTAAAAATATTTTTTTCAGGGTTTTTGATTTATAAAAAAAAACTTTAGTTCTATGTTTTCGAAATTAAAAAAATTAATTAAAGTCGCAAGTATAAACTTTTTTTTTTTTTAATTCGGAAAATCGGACCGTTTGCAATAACATCTTATTTGAAGTTGAAAATACCGACAAAAATAAGAAATTCACAGTTAACAAACAGATCTTCTCTTTCTTTTGGCTGTCAAATTTGACACTGTAAGACAATTTTGTCTCATTACTGTTATTTTATATTTCTAATTGGCGGAAAGAAACATATTGTCATACCGCAATACTTTAAAAAGTATTCTTAAGGTTATGTACAGTTACCTTAGTGAATAATTGAAATGGTTTCCTTACAAAATGATTTTTTTTTGATTTTGAACAATTGAAGAATTCACAGTTCAATATTAAGAAGAAGACGACCTTTAATTACCTGATATTCAAAAGGTTTTAAGGAGACCAATTGAAAACTTCATTATATTTTACTATTCATATTAAACAAAACGTTTGCAAATAGTGAATGGACGATATGAATCTCTAAAACTACTCCATGAAATTCAACTTGCAAACCACGTCTATTTAAATAAATTAAAATACTAAGGGTAATCACACAATAGGGTAAAACACCTGATAAGTTTACCATTTTTGTGGATAAAATTATCAACATTTTTCTGGTAAACAAAACGTTATTTTGACTTTCAATTCCAAGAATTTCACTTTTGTTAAAGAAAATGCGCAAACTATCATTTATTTGGAATAGTTTTAAAATTATTAAATCATTAGAATAGATTTGTTCATACGAGTATAATTGTAGTTTATTGTTGACATCGGCAAGAGTACGATAACTTAGGCGACAAAATATTATAACGGAATTTTTTAGAACAGTTAAAAATAAGCATTTTTTACTATGGGAGGGGGGGTCTATCTCCCCCCGTTTAGGCAGGAGGGGCAATTTAAAAAAAATATTACTTAAAATGGAAAAAAATTCTTAAAAAATAACGGTGATACTTACAATTAAGTTGTATACATTTTTTTAAAGCCAACATTCTGTTCTATTAGCCAGTTTTTAAATCAAGTCAAAACTACGCGTAGTTTTTGAAAAATTTAATTTTAAACTCAAAATTTGAGTAAAAAAAGTTAAAAAAGGTTTAAAGTGTAACTTTTTCAATACTTCAAGATTATCTACCATTGTTTTTATTTCAGAATTTATTACTCTTATTTGTTTTTGATCAAAAACTGAAAACTAGATGATTTTATGTCTTTTAGTTTCTGAGAAATTTGAAAATAAAAATTGAATTTTAAACTCAAAATTTGAGTAAAAAAAGTTAAAAAAAGGCTTAAAGTGTAACTTTTTCAATACTTCAAGATTATCTACCATTGTTTATTTCAGAATTTATTGCTCTTATTTGTTTTTGATCAAAAACTGAAAACTAGATGATTTTATGTCTTTTAGTTTTTGAGAAAATTGAAAATAAAAATTTAATTTTAAACTCAAAATTTGAGTAAAAAAAGTTAAAAAAGGTTTAAAGTGTAACTTTTTCAATACTTCAAGATTATCTACCATTGTTTTTATTTCAGAATTTATTACTCTTATTTGTTTTTGATCAAAAACTGAAAACTAGATGATTTTATGTCTTTTAGTTTCTGAGAAATTTGAAAATAAAAATTGAATTTTAAACTCAAAATTTGAGTAAAAAAAGTTAAAAAAAGGCTTAAAGTGTAACTTTTTCAATACTTCAAGATTATCTACCATTGTTTTTATTTCAGAATTTATTGCTCTTATTTGTTTTTGATCAAAAACTGAAAACTAGATGATTTTATGTCTTTTAGTTTTTGAGAAAATTGAAAATAAAAATTTAATTTTAAACTCAAAATTTGAGTAAAAAAAGTTAAAAAAGGTTTAAAGTGTAACTTTTTCAATACTTCAAGATTATCTACCATTGTTTTTATTTCAGAATTTATTACTCTTATTTGTTTTTGATCAAAAACTGAAAACTAGATTATTTTATGTCTTTTAGTTTCTGAGAAATTTGAAAATAAAAATTGAATTTTAAACTCAAAATTTGAGTAAAAAAAGTTAAAAAAAGGCTTAAAGTGTAACTTTTTCAATACTTCAAGATTATCTACCATTGTTTTTATTTCAGAATTTATTACTCTTATTTGTTTTTGATCAAAAACTGAAAACTAGATGATTTTATGTCTTTTAGTTTTTGAGAAAATTGAAAATAACCACAACTACTATTTTAATTTAATTCTTTTTTTTTTGCTTGAGTGGTCTTATTTTGATAGTAATATTGGTATTTGCGTATGCGTAATACGTGTTTGGGTGTATGCAACAGTAAGGTGTGCGCGAGTTTGGGTGTATGCAACAGAGGCATCTGTAAGGGGGGACATGCTGCCCCCCTGCAACCCCCCTGCTTGGGCACACTATAGGATTTAGGGTGGGTGCAAGTTGGAGTGTGTGCAAGGTGGGGAGGGTGCAAGATGGGGTGCATGCAAAGTTTTTTTTGCATTTAAATAAGCTGGATTTAAGAAAAATTAATTTACCCTAGGTATATCTTAATCCAGATTCGATTATTACTATCAAAATAAGACTACGTTAATACTTAAGCAAGGAAAAAGTAATTTAATTAAATTATTTATTTTGGTAATTTTCAATTTTCTCAAGAACTAGAAGACATAAAGTCATCTAGTTTTCAGTTTTTGATAAAAAACAAATAAGAGCAATGAATTCTAAAAAAAAAACAGTAAATAATTTGAAAGTTTTGAAAAATTACACTTTAAACCTTTTTTTTTAACTTTTTTTGCACAAATTTTGACTTTAAAACAATTTTTTTTAAAAACTATGCATAGTTTTGACTTGATTTAAAAACAAGCTAATAGACAAAAGTGTTGGCTTTAAAAAAAGGTATAACACTTAAGTGAGGGTATTACCGTTATTTTTTAAATATTTTTTTTCCATTTAATGTACATATTTTTTTTAACTGCCCCTACCGCCTAAACGGGAGGAGATAGACCCCCCCCTCCCATAGTAAAAAATGCTTGTTTTTAACTGTTCCATACAAATCCGTCATTAAACTTTGTCGCCTAAGTTATCGTACTCTCCCCTTGACATCTTTGAATATCAACTTTTTAAAATTTTGAACGAGTACTAAAAAAAATGTTTGAAAGTGCAAAATTAAAAGAGCGTTCACTCAAACTTTTGTGTAAATTTATTACGTTCAGGGAATATTATTACTAATTTGATTTCTTTTGAATAGTAAATTTAATTAAAATTCTTTCTAACAATTCGAAAGTAAACAAAGACACTTTTTCGATTTAAAGTACAACGTTATATGACTTTCAGATTGATTCGGTTCAGTATGGAAATAAGATTATAAGTCACTAATAACCATACTCGTATAAATTGTTTTGACAGATATAAATTTAATTGTCATCGCCGAATATTTCGTATTGGTTTACACTTAAAATAAGATTTGAAGCTTCTTCACTATTTATGTTTATATTTATGTTCTTAACACCCTCAAAAATAACAAAATCAAAAGATTCATCGATCTGTTCGAAAAAAATAAAATTCTTCACATTTATATTTGTTGTTGATGGATCCATTTTTGGTAATTTTTCATTTAGTTTTGAACGTTTTTTTATTATAGGAATACTTAATTTTTCACTACGGAAATACGAAGTATGGTCAAATTTCATGTAATTTATGGCAGGCTTAATTACAAATGAACTTTATATTTATCAAGATCAAATTTGTAGACCTTAATCAAGGTATTGATTCCTCCTTACACAAACGTCAACAACATTTTCAAGTTTCAATTTGATAATTGTGATTTTTGATTAATTGAATTCTCTTGTAAAAAAATATTAAAGATAATTCTTATTCGAGTAAAAAAATGTCTCATAAATTAATAGTTTGAAATAAAAAGCAAAATAAATTTGGATACAAAATTGACAGCTATACTGACACTAGCTCTACAGAAAAAATATAAGAGTAATATAAAGAAAATTAATTTTGAATCTGCTTTTTAAATTCAATAGTCATAAGTAAGTTAAATTAATATTTAACTTATAACAATATACTTTCACACCTACTCTTATCAGGCTAATAATAAATAAATGGTTTCGCAGAGCAAATGATAAATGTTCTGCTATCGCTGCTCTTTCATAATTAAACAAATCAATTTAATTTTGATGATAAGATTTGTTTGCTAAAATTTTAACAAAGAATTTTGTATATCTGTTTTCATTCAAAGTGAGGTCAACATATATTGAGGTCGGTCGCATAGTCTCCGGCAGAGCAGACAAAATTTCTTATCTTTGTTCATTGATAGAGCCCCTATATCTAACTCATAAGTCATAACCATAACTAAATTGTACCTATAAGAATTATTATATTTGTAGACCCTCATCAAAAAACATCAAATTTTAACTTTCAACATTTTCATTTTTTTGCAGATAAAAATATTAATAGTAACTGTTTTGTTTGTCAGTAATTTGTAACCTCGAAAACAAAAAAAAAAACTTATAATAAAATGGCATCCAGTCCAAAGCCAGTTAAGAAAGTCCCAATTCATTTACAGGTAAGTTATCGACCTTTTGTTTATCATTTATTTGTTGCACTTCTTATGGCCTTTTTAATTAATAAAATATATTATTATTATTATTTGTATGATTATCATGAATAGTATTTGTATATTTTCTGGTCCGATGGCATACATTAATGTGATACTGATAATGAATTATTTATTAAATTCACATAGGAAGTTATTGTAATGGGTCCGATTTGTCAAATTGAAAATTTTTGACATTTCTCGACGTTTCAAGGTCCCTAGAGTCGAAATAAAAGATTTTTAGAAAGATGTCTGTGCGTGCGTGTGTACGTACGTTCATAAGTTATGGAACTTTTTTTCGTTGTCCATAGCTCAAGAACGAGAAGAGATATCGACTTCAAATAAATTTTGTTATACAGATAATATGGCAGAAAGATTCAGAAAGGGCTCTCAATAAAATTGCGTGGGTGGTTTTTTTTACCATAGCAGTTTAAAAAAAAGGTAAAAATTTTGGTAAACCCTAAATATCTCATGAACCAATGACGCTAGAGACTTGAATTAAATTTTATATTATATATTGTAACGTGATACAAAAGAAATATATTTTTGGAAAAAAATCCAATTAACGGTTTTTTATAAATCAAAAAAACTGAAAAAAAAAGTTGTCACCTCGAAAATTTTACGACTAAAATCTGATTTCATCCCCAAAACAATTTTGTGCAACGAAGAATAATGTTTTTGACATCTGATAAAATTTCGAGAAAAATCTAATTTACAGTTTTTTTTATAAAAAAAAAAACCTAAAAACAACATTACTAAAAGTTGGTAAAATTGAATTTCGACTCAAATATCTTTTCAAAAACTTGAGATTAATGCTTCAAACTTATTTTATCTTATAAGAAATATTGTTTTCAACATTCTGAAAAATGTTGAGAAAAATCGAATTGACAGTTTTTTTTACAAAAAATAAAAACCTAAAAAAATGTATAAAAGTTGATAAAAGTTGTTTTTCGAAGTAAATATCTTTTCAAAAATTTGAGACATTGGGTTCAAACTAATTTTATCTTTTAAGAAATATTGTTTTCAACATTCAGTAAAATTTTGAGAAAAATCGAATTGACAGTTTTTTTTACAAAATATAAAAACCTAAAAAAACTATACTTAAACTTGTAAAAATTTACTTTCGACTCAAATAGCTTTTCAAAAATTACAAATATTGGCTTATTTCACAGAAAGTATTGTTTTCGATATTCAGTAATTTTTTTTATAAAAATCCAACAGTCCGTTTTTCCATAAAAAAATAAAATCAACATAAAATAGTACGCAAATTTGGTAAAAATTGATACATATTGACAAACTTTTAAACAAGACAAATCGACAGACGGGATGGGAAGTTATCAGTGTGGGTCGCATCCCAGCCTCTTTTTTTTTAAATTAGTTATTCATTCAATATTCGGTCTTAAAGCATTATTGACGGATTTTAAAAAGGTATAAAATATTTTAAGTCATTACCTTTGGCACTTCTCAATGAAAGTAAAACTGGTGAAAACGCAAAACGGTCTTATAATTCAAACTTAAAAAACAATTCAAACAAATGTTTGTTGCCTCCATCGGACCGTATATGCATTTTATCAGGATTCTCTTCTTTTGATTGCTTGACATTTTTATGACTACAAAAGAGGCAAAGTTAAAACAATAGAACAGAGAAACTGAAACATGAACAGAGTCTCTGGAAACTGACAGCGTCGATAGGCAAGCCCAGAAATGAAAACTCAGGAATCGACAATGTAGTTCATCCGACGAATTTTAAAATTAAAAGTGGATTTACATGTATGTATGTAGGTATTTGCATCTGCATAAAATAAAGACGAAATTTTTAGCTTTGTCTGCAGACTTCAGAGTGCAGATGCATGTAAATCCACCTTAAGTTTTACAACACATGCGAAAGGTCAGTGGACCGAGTTGACTCACTGGGAGTAAAATTCTATAATCGATATGATTAAGCTAATACTACGTTTCCACCGGGCACTAAACCGAGATTTAGCTAGATTTGTCACAAATCTCCTTGAAATCTCGAAGATTTACCATACAAATTTTAATCTCAAATGAAGATTTCAAATAAAACTCATTGAAATCTACTTGGAAACATTAGTTTGTCAAATCAAACAAACTTTTTTCGGAGAATAATTGTTGAACCGACCCATTTAAATGCCAATTTCGTTTAATGACAGATGGAAATGTCAACAAAAACTATCCGTCTCACTTCCATATGATTCAAATTCAAAACAATAACGTCAAATTAATCTCCTTTTCTTTGGTGGAAACACCTCATGATTTATTTTAAATCACTTGCCTTAAATCTCGGATTATTTGTTGGTGGAAACGTACTATAAAGTCACCAAAAATTTTAAAAATAAATCTAATCAAGACTTTTAAAAGATTTTATTCTAATGAATGGAAAAACTATTGCATTCTTTTAGATGTAAAAGGAATGGGTGCACTCACCATTAGAAGCAAATTCAACAAAACAAACAGAAAGTAATGCAATCTTTGAATTGAGCTTAAATAAATCATTAGGATAACATTCTTTTATAGAAAAACCTTGTCAAGTGCTTTAGAGAGACAATTTGAGGGGCATTATTATATACCTATATATATGCTCAAACTCACCTTTTTGGTCTTGGCAACTAAAAGAATCTGTTTAACATGATGTTTCACTTCGATTTGTATACATAACTTGAATAAAGTTTCATATTCATGTTTTAGATTTGTTAACGTTTAAAAATTCGATTCTAGTATAGTCTGTGTATTTTGTTAGAAACAACATTCTGTATGTAATCGTTATAGCTTTTGTGTCTATGAAGTTTTCATACAGCTTTTTTTATAACAAATTATGTATAAATACATACTGCATTTATGTGTAGGAACAAGAGAATAAAGTTTAAAAGACTTTGAACCTTTCATAAATCTGCAATACAAAACTTTTGCAGTATCAATGATGTTTTTAAGAGCTTATGTACTTACATATAATAGATACATGCTTAAGTAGAAACTATGTCATGTGCAATTGTTTCGTCTGTAAAACTAATGGTTTTGTAATTTCCTAATGGTGCCTCAATTCAAATTAAATTTTTAAAATTATTATTTTAAATTAAAATACGAATTATATAACAACATAAAATAATAACATTGCGCGTGAGTTTTTTTTTTTTTTAGCAGAAAGTTATGAAATGTACTCGTATAGGTAAATAAATTAGGTGACAACAGTCCTCAGAGAACCATGGTCTAGTGACTTACAACTCTCAACCCTTCCTGTGTGCAAATTATTGCAGGGATAGAGAAGCACCTACAGTTTACACGCCGAATCCGAACGTCTAATTTGAAAAAAACACTTTTTATGACAAGAATTCCTTTTGGAGGATTTGTCAATTCCTCGCAAGAGGCAGTACCCGTGAAAAAACTTTGGGTGGCACAGGCAGGGATTGAACGCAAGACCTTTGGCATGACAGTCCTACCCAGAAAGTTATTTCCTTACAAAATTGTCTTATTTTTGGATATTCCCAGAATATCTCATTTATGGCCTTACCGATTTTATTGTATGCACAAAAATTAAATAATATTTAAAAAGTAAACTCAATTATTTTTAACTACCACCGCAGCAAGTTCATGCAATCTAGTGGTGCACTTAATGTTCTTGTATGGATTTGAGGAGGGTAGTTTATTTCAATTATATAGTCTGTATTCAATTCACAAAATACCACCATCAGCATGTTCGATGGTTTTCTGCTGGTGGTTGTATTTCAATTAATATACATATGTGGCACTAAGGGGTCAGGGTGTAAAGCTTTGGGATGTGACTAATTGCAGGTGGTTAGTCATCACGTCGCACGATGTATATCTATCATACGAATAAATACTGTTTTAGCTTTAATGTCGTTATTATAGTCCTTTAAAAATTGTGTGTTATGGATAAAGCTTACCAAGGTATGTTTTATTCAATTTATGCAATTAGTTTCTTGTTGATAAAGGTAAAAAATGTAGATTTAAATAGAAAAATTAATTTGAAATATGTAAAATTATTTCGACCGATAGTCAATTAGTTATATATAGGGTTTACCAATAAGAGATTTTATATTAAATACCGTGCTGTCAGTTTTGAAACTGTTATCTTTTGATATTTGACAAGCAAACATTACGCCATAATTAAAAATAGTAGGATTACCACTTCAACAATTTATTTAAATTGTTAAAATTCGCTACAAAAGTTTTGAACGAATTAAAAAAGCAACAAAAGAAAATCAATGTTGCAGACATTTTTTAAAAAAAGGATATGGTGTTGACATTGACACTTATTATTATTGTTGGAGTGACACTTTTGCTGTGGTAGAAATAGCAAAATTGACACAATGATTCCCAAAGTAGCAAAAGTAGCCTACTCATTGCATTCCGTAATCGGTGTGATTTTTTATAAGATTCGAGAGAGAGGTATTTTATTTATATTTAAATTGACCTAAAATAAATACAAAAATTAAACATCTATTGTTCACCGCCCATGCGCCAGTATGTCTACTGTGGCACATTAAATTTCGAGGAGACGAGACAGCTTTAAAATGCGACAAAAACCCAAATAAAATTATTCTTGGCGACAAGTTGTCTGTCGACATTATTTTTTAAAATTTCAGAGAGTTACATAGCTACGAGTACATAAACAAAGGAAGAATGTTCAATTTGAAGACTTTTTTCGCAAAAGCTAATTAATGTTACTGCTTGGATGGATACTCATGCGTACACGCATATATGTACATATAAATGGGATTCTTAAGAAGAAATAAAACGCTTATAATTAAATGTTATGGCCAAGAATTTAGCTTTATTATAGAGATAAGGGTTTGCCATTATGTTTTATATATGATTTCAGGCAAGTGGTCACTGCGGCTGGCTTTAATAAATTTCAGCCGATGGGCCCATATTTTTACAATTTTTTGCAGCAATTAGTTCCGTATGTCAGCAATAACGCACCGAATATTATCTTCCAAGGTGTCAGTCGTGTCGGGCTTATCTGCTTAGAAAAGCGACTATAACTCACGATCTTGGAGGCCAAGCACAGCCCCGAGACGAGGGATAATGAGCTAACCTAAAGTTTCCTTCAATTAATTGATTGTTTCGTTAGCTATATAGTGTTCCCCATTGACTGTAAAATTATAGCCGGCATCATTTTTGAAAAAATAAGGACCAATGATTCCTTCTGTCCATAGAAAACACTAAACATTGACTTTTGGAAGAGTCTCCATTATGGCATGTGGGTTATAATCACTCTAAATACGTCAATTTACCAACAACGATCTTCATAACTGAACGAAATTTTCAGAATCGGTGAGCTTCTCGTTTTGGGCCCATTCACCGAACGCTTGATGATCGGATTGCACGAGTTGGATTTTGTGAGCCCGCAAACTTAGATCCTTCCAAGAAATTCCCTTATTGTACTACTAAATTTGCCAGTTTTGCAAACGTTGCTCTATACATTTTGAAATAGCATAAACTGAGCATAAATCAAGTGACAGCTGTGAAAAATATTGATTTCCAAATGATTATTGCCAGGTCGAGAACCAAAAACACCCTCTATATAGTTTTGAAAGGTAGTTTATATAAATACTCGTAGCATGTACTTAATTTGTAAACCTATTTTCAAAAATAAATTAAATGAGCATAAAAATTCATTTTTAATAATTTTTTTTCAGAGTGCTCAAAATCGTGTTTACATAAAAAATGGCCAAGTTGTTAATCATGACAGAACCTTTAAAGCTGATGTCTACATCGAAGATGGTATTATTAAGTAAGTTTATTAAATCGAATTACTTAAGTTAAAAAAAAATTAAAAAAAAATATTTTTTGACATTAGAAGCATACATTAAGTTAATTCCATTAATTAAAATAAACTCACCTCATTTACTTCACCAAATTAAATAAACTCACCTCATTTAGCTCAAAATTAAAGTAATGGACCACAGTTGTGGAATGTGATTGGCTTTTTGAAAAGTGAAATTTCCCTACAATGAAACCTTTTATTCCTAGTCTAAATTATTATATGCAATAATAATAATAAAATGGTGAATTTGTTACGTTCGTTGACAGTTTCGTGAAAATTCCTTGTATTAAATCACACATCTCTTTCTCTGGAAACAAGATGGAATTTAAGAACATTTCATACATTTTTCCCATTATTTAAAAAAAAAATATTTATGTACACACACTTTTTAACTTGTATTTATCTTATTTTAGGTTCGTTGGCCCCGCCTCTGAAATCGGCGTACCCGGTGGAGTTAAGACTATTGATGCAGCTGGTAAATTAATTATTCCTGGTGGTATTGATCCACATACTCATTTCCAATTGAAATTTGGCGGCGCTGTGTCTGTTGACGATTTCTACCATGGCACTAAAGCAGCTGTTGCCGGTGGCACAACTACTATTAGTAATCAATTTTATTTTCATTACGTCAAACACTTTTAATATAAGTTTGTTATTTTCTTTCTATTTTTATAGTTGACTTCGTTTTGCCCGATAAAGGAGAATCCCTTGTAGAGGCATACGATAAGTGGCGTGCATGGGCTGACCCAAAGGTTTGCTGTGATTATGGACTCCATATGGGCATAACATGGTGGTCGAAATCGGTTTCTGATGAAATGAAAATCATGTGCGACGAATTAGGTGTGAATTCGTTTAAAATGTTTATGGCTTACAAGGGTTTGTATCAATTAAACGATACTGAGCTATTAGAAACATTCGAAAGAATTCGTTCGTTGGGCGCCATTGCTCAAGTAAGTCTAACAAAACTATTTACATAGGTAATTTGTTTTCATATTTTTTTTTTTTTTTATTTTTCAAAAAGGTTCATGCAGAAAATGGTGATATAATAGCGAAAAATGTAACGAAACTTCTCTCAGCTGGTGTTACTGGACCTGAAGGGCATGAACTTTCCCGTCAAGAAGAAGTTGAAGCTGAAGCTGTTAATCGTGCCTGTATCCTAGCTCATCAGGTAAACTGAACTTGGTTTTACTTGTAGTTGATGTTAAAATGTATTGTTGTATGTATGTATATAAACAAAATCAGGACGCTAGCGAATTATATAAGTAGGTTTCGTAGGTTGCATTATTATAACTTAAATTATATTTATTTAAATTTTTTAGTTAAATGTAATTTATTAGTTTTTTTTTTGTAGACACTTTTATCTTTATTTGCATATTTTATTTAGGTAAATATAATTTTCGTATACTTAGTAGCTATAATTTAAACAAAAGCAGTTGTTCTTAAAACATAAAGCTGTGAAACATTAATTCACAAATTTACGTGTGTATATGTAAATGCATATTAAATAATTGCATGACATTAGTTAAATTGGTTTTTGAATTTAAAACTAAGTTCTTAATTTTAATTAGGCAAGGTATTGTAAAAATGTAAAAATTACATGTTGGTTATGGTTAAAGTGAAATCAGAAAGGCAACAAAATAAGCAAATTTGACAACTCTCACGTTTCGTATAGCTTTTTAAAGTAAATATTTTATTCTTTCAAATTAGTTATCATTGCTTTTCAACACTTTTATAATTTTTTTGAACAAACAAATGGATACATACGGAAAAAATTAGAAAATTATAAAAATATGTTGATCAGGAAACTATTCTCAAGGTTAAGAGAAACTTAGTTACTTTTTCGTAAAAATATAAGTCGTGTGTTTTGGGCTTCCATTTATAGTTCAGGAAGATATTGCCAAAAAAACGATCTGCAGTTGTCCATTTATTATATTTGAAAGTTGATACAACTGAACCTTTGTCAGAATAATATAAAACAATTTTTTTTTAAAATTTAGCGACATTAAGGAACACTAATTTTAAATAAGTAAAATGTAAGGTTTCAAAAAGCATATGTTAAGAAAAAATCAGGAATAATTTATATTTAGTTTGTTTCATGTTTAACATTTTATAAATTGAAGAACTGAAGGAAGGGGATTCCTTCGTAGAGTATGGTCTAACTATGTGTAGACTTTCATGTGCAACAGATGGTGCTATATTTGTTGACACTAGCTTTTTGCAATGTAACAAACAAATTATACAGCTTATGTCTATTTCCGTTTAATTAAACAACTTAAGCAATTTGCTAAATATTTAGTAAGTTACTAAGGTTATCCAAAATGTTAAACCTTTCTTTTCGTTTTGCTATCTAAAAAACGAGAATACAAACATGTATAAAAGGGACAGTTCGTGAAAATAAACAAAGAAAATAAACTTAAACGGACCTATTAATTAAAATTCCCAATTATTGGCTGGAGCATTCCATCCGCTGCTCTTATAAGAATAATTGTACAGATGTCATATGGATTTAGTAGATTCCAAATGGTTAAGGTATACATAAGTAGCCATTCCGTGATTTTAACTTTAACAAGATTTTAAAATCGTTTAAAATTAGGTAAATCATCTTCTATTATTGCTTAAAATGCTTTAACATTTTACTAAATCGTTTAAAATGTTGGGCCAATAGAAGCTGAGCAATGTTGAAACCCTGAATGAGAAGACTTGCCAAGATACTTTTAAGGTTTTATTTGATACTTTTAAGGTTTTATTATGAATTTTTCGACTTAGTGTGCGACAACTCAGGAAACCATGGGTTACTAAAATTAGACAGCTAAAATACCTTATGTTGCTGCTTCAAAAACGAGTTGGTTTAGGAGAGATTACCCAGCTTTTTCTGACACCTACACAATACAAAATGCAACGTATTTCTTCGAAAAATGCTGCCGATAACGTTTTTTAATTATATCGCGTTGGTTTGGTTTTAAGTAAAACATTGAATATTGCATGAATGATATGCGAAATGAAAAGAATAAAAAAACTGAAACAGAAATAAATATTTTTCGACATTCGCTGCTTGAATATTCTTTTCATCTTTTTGACGTTTCTCATTCTGCTTCCTAGTTGTTTTTCGAATTTACTTTATACAATGGTTAAGCTAAAACTGAAGCTTGTGGTACTGTCAAAGTTGAAAAGTACGAAAACAATTTTTGAAATTTGGATGGTTTATATGGTTAGTTGAGGGATTCAGCTGAACACTTTTGAATTGATGCTGTGTAGATTTTTGACATTTAAATTGATTCGTTCAACACAATCATCTTAATTTATGTTTTGAAAAAAAAAAAAATAATTGTAAAACAATCAATGAAAATAATGAATTTATTCAACAAATACAGAACGACAACAAAACTCCCGCACAAGATTGACACATGAATTGTTTTTTTTTCTCGACAGCTTCAAACTTCAATTCTTGTCGCGATTCACTATTGTGAACGTCTTTTGCTTCAAAATGCGCGATTTTAATGACAGCTTTTGTTCATTGTTAAGTTTAACACATCAATTCAACTTATGTAATATGATTTATTTGAAAATTAAATTAAATATAAAAAGGCTCGGCTATGACTAAAACTGGGCCCTGCCAATATTCAAAATTGAAGCTCACGATAATTAACTCGGCTCTAAATATTTGGCCATAGCAGTAACCATTTTGCCAGTCAGGAAATTTAGAAAGGAAACTCAACAATGTAACGCCACGGTTTGCACTGTCATTTTGACAGCATACAAAAAGAAACCTATTTTTCAGGTGATAAGAGTTAAGATTGGTTGTGATTGTTGGTGGCATACTTTATAAAGAAATATGTGAAAAAACACTTAATTTAATATTAAATTTTTTTTAAAAATGTCTGAAAACCTAAATTTAAAAAGGATTTGGCGGCAATGAAAAATGTGTACCTGTAGTGTCAAAAAAAAACTTTGAATCGTTATATTTTGTGAATGGTTAAATTTTGTGTATACACTTTTTGCCTCCTTGCTTGGGCCACGTCTTCCAAGATATTTATATGTCTTCGATAATTATAGTCTGAATCGATTTTAACATTTTATTTTTGTATAATAAATATTTTTGTTCTGTTTATTTTTACATATTTGACTAATGTCACTTCAATGTTGTCTTTTTGATAGCTAATGTAGTAGATAATGTAATCGAAGGCTAATTAGTAAAAGGCGTGTTTGTTTTGGTTATTATTATACACCAAATTACCTCTATGTTAAAATTTAACCTGAAGATGCATACATGTCTCTTTAGAGATTTTTTATTGGTACGGCCCCCTGATTGTAATAAGTTGTTTGAATCATTCCCTGGTTCCATTTTTGTTATTTTTCTATTCAAAACTGACCATACACCAAAAAACCAAGCGAACAATGAATGTTGAAATGAGAGATAAACTGTTTATGCACAACACTGAACAATCTGAAAAGTCTGACACTTCAAAATAAAATAACGGAGAACCGTGCTTTAAATTATACCAAAATTTACATTCGAAACTCGAGCAAACGTTAAAGGACTTTCCGAAGTTGGATAGAACTTCTACTTTTATCTGAAGAGAAAAATTTGTATTTGTAATTCGAGTAAAATCATACTTAATTGCAGATATTTTTGCAAAAAATCGACCCATTTTCTAAAATGTATTTTAGCATTGACTTTTATTCCATTCAATTTTTTAACCACCTCATTGACATAAATGAATAAGATAAGAATTTCTCTGACAGCTCTTGTCACATTATATTGAGAGGAAATGAGGTCTGATCTTTCTTGAAGCGCGAGAATGGAAAAAATAAGAGTTTTTTCGACAGATAGTTAATACTTCATCGGCTAAGTTCTTACTTTTTCGTGAGGGTCGTCAAGGTACACAAACAGACCTTAAATTTGTAATGTAGTAAGTCAAAATTTTCCTTAACATTTCTCCTGATTTATATAGTATGCATTAAACAGTCAGCATTTCATAGCTTTTTGTAAAGTATATTTGTAGGTCCATACAGTGTAAGAAATTTTAGTGATGGCATTATGGATACTAACTTTCTTTTAAGTTCTCATTTAGTTTTGTTTTAAATCCTTATTTTATTTATTTATTTTATGATTTGGTTATTGCACTATGTAAATATATAAAAAAAACATAATATGAATTAGGCTGATTGTCCACTGTACGTAGTGCATGTGATGAGTAAATCTGCTGGCATAGAGCTTGCCCGTGCCAGATTCCGTTATAAAAATCGTGGAATCTATGGCGAAACATTGGCAGCAGCTCTTGGTACAGATGGAACACATTGTTTAAATGAATGTTGGCATCATGCAGCTGCACACATCTTAAGTCCGCCATTACGCCCAGATCCTACAACGCCACAATTTATGATGCAATTATTGGCAAAGTGAGTATTTTAGAAAGTTCAAAATTATGCCATTATTGTTTGAAGAAAAATCCATTTTAGTCTTTTTGTGTGTGTGTTGCTTGCTTTGTATATAACATTTAGTGTCGCCTCTAAGCTGTACATATGTATCTACTAATTATAATAATAACAACTAATCATAATATTAACTAAATACCTAATCAGCTTTATTCCATACGTAAAAAACAAACTCCATTTTTTTTGTTTACATTATTTTAAAAACAAAAAAGATGAAAGCTCCGCTTTATGTAACCTGTGTAACATGTAAAGCATCGGCTGAAATAATTGGTCGTGCTCGTCGTAGTGGATATTGTGTGTATGGGGAGACTTTGGCCAGTTCGATAGGACGTTCTATGAATGGTGTAAACAAATCAGATCAAGCTATTTATTTAACAAGTCCTCCAATTCGAGAGCCAGCCGAAACGCCAAGGCAATTAATGAAGTCACTGGCGTAGTAAGTATATGTTCATTATGTCCTTTAAATCCTTCTGAATACGAATTTTAATTTTTTTCCTATAATTAATTTGAATGTTTGAAAGCATACAAATTGTCTTAAAAATTTAAATTAGTGACAGTTGGTGATGGATCTTATTTCAAATATTTTTTTAATGTTCATTGTTTTAATATTAGTTTCCAAAATATCAATGATGGTTCAAAGTATTTACCAAAAGGAAAACAAAATTTTATCGAACCTTAACAAATGTAGGATACAAAATCTAAGATATACACGTGAGCAGCACAGCTTAGAAACGAAAAAGTAGCCCGCCAAAAATTATTTGTATTTTGATTATACATATATGTAGATACTCGTAAACCTCCATTTTTAATTAGAAACTCAGTTTCCAATGTTGATGTCAGTTGAACATGTTCTGTGTCCACCTTATAATACAAATATGTCTTTGACAAAACTTTTCAAATGTACACCAGTGGTAACTCTTTTTACTTCCTATAAAATACTATAACTTTTTGACAGTTCATTGTTTGCGCAAGCCTTAACGAAAGTGGAATGTATATAAAAAAGCTATAATTAGGTGCACAGTGTTTTTCTATAGTCTTAAAATGAGAGCTAAAACATACTTTGAATTCTCTATATGTATATACATACCTAGTAAAAACGCATTCAAATTCGGAAAATTTAAATGAAATTGTAGTAACACAAATTAAATATAAGAAAGAAATATAAAGCTTTTGTTACACTTGATAAATTGTGGCAATACTGATGCAGACGAAGATGCTATAATAAAATTGAAAACATACTCGTCTTCGCTTTAATCTTCATCCGGTTTCCTATAATCTGCATTTTTGAACACGTCGTCGGTATTTTTGAACTACTTTTATTATCCAACTTCGAAGTGCAGATACACATAAATCCATCATTTAACAAGTTATTGTCATTACTTTTTTTGTTTACCAGCATTAAACAGTTTTTGTCTCTAATTAATTTTAGGAAAATTTCTTTCCAAAATCAAGGTTACGAGATTTAAATCAATTTTATTGGGCAGGTTCCGACTACATAAAGGATTTGAAAGTATGCCAATTTTCTAGTGTAGGATTGGCCAGCTGCCAAAAAACTGACTTCTCATCAAGACAACTTTATTGTAAAGTAGACTGGGAAGTTAGTCAAGAAAAATCTCCCTAACTATCAAGTCAAGTCCAATTATGTCAAAATGACAGCTGATCATGTTTGTTCTTTCAACTCAAAGCTGAACTTTATAACTTTGTAATTTATTTATTTTCTGCACAATTTACTGAAGGTAGAGGTTAGTGAAGTAAAGTACCGAGTTTAAAATGTATACCACTTGAAAAATTAACTAGTTGCCTTGGTTTTTAAGACGTGTGGTTTCCATGAAGAAATAAAACGCCTAATTGAATATGTTGGCCAAGAATTCAACTTTATTATAAAAATAAGGATTTGACATTATGTTTTAAAAATGATTTCGGGCAAGTGGTAGCGACAGCTGGCTCAAATATTTTTCAGTCAAGAGTGCCGATTTTCGACCACTTTTTTGCAGCAATCGGGGCCTAGTCGAATATTTCTTCCTTCTTATCTGCGTAAGCAAGCGACTTCACAAAACCAAACAACAAATATTTAAAAATCGCACGATCCACGCCCGCCACAGGCCCACGACGACGCGGGATATTGCGCTCACCAACAGTTTGCTTCGATTGAATGTTTCCTTGGCTATATGGCATGCAGTGCACCACGATTTACAAACTTTGTTGAGACGTAAGTCTATTCAATATCAAATGGCAAACAAGACTGATAATAAATTAAGTGACAGCTGTCAAAAAGACAAACTACGAAAAAAGTATTTCCAGATTGACAACCACATTGTCTTGGAAACAAGTTGCATATAATACAACTAGGTAAATTACAGACAATTTGATAGGTTGACTTGATCGAAAATTCCTATTCTTCAAAATTTAACATCTTCATTAATTAAATAATTAATGCAAGGTAATGCTTGAATGTTGGGTCATAATTATCTACAATAATTTACTTATTTGCTTAAAAGAATAACCAAAAAACTGATATTTAACTAACCATCCTAATATCTTTGTTCTTGTGACTGTCAACAAATAAAATGTTTATTAACAAAATTTATTATTTACCAATTACTTACACTAGAAATCCTTGTTAACATACGATTTCCTCATTCTGCAGTGATGATCTCCAAACAACAGGCAGTGACAATTGTACATTCAACAAGAATCAAAAAGAAATCGGCAAAGGAAACTTCTCGAAAATTCCCAACGGCGTTAATGGCGTCGAAGATCGTATGTCGATTGTTTGGGAAAAAGGTGTTCATGCTGGTCTTTTGGATCCATGTCGTTTTGTTGCCGTTACCAGTACAAATGCAGCTAAGATCTTCAATTTGTATCCTCAAAAAGGTCGCATCGCTGCTGGCTCAGATGCTGATGTAGTCATCTGGAATCCAAATATGACACGTAAAATTTCCAAAGACACCCATCATCATGCTTGCGATTTTAATATATTTGAAGGCATGGTTTGCCATGGAGTTCCTGAAGTTGTAATCGTACGTGGTCGTATTTGTGTGGAAAACGAAGTAGTTCGTGTTGCCGAGGGGCATGGAAAATTTGTGCCTTGCGAGGTACGGCCTGCATTTGTCTATGATGCTCTTGAGGGTAAGGTTAGGCACGAAGAAACATCTCACCATGAAGAAGAAATTACTAATGGGGCCAAAAAGCTTAACCTTTGTGACGCTTTGGAAATTGAAATTCCATACCAGGAACCATTGACAAGGGCCATGATGTCCGCAGGTGCTGGCATGGTCGGAGGTGAAGGTTCTCTGGCCAGTACTCCCTCATGTCGGGGTCATCGAATTGATGGGCAGAGAAATATGCAAGAATCTACATTTTCCATTAGTGGTTAGTTATTCTAAGAAACATGGTAAAAGAAACCGTTATCTAATGTTTTATTTTATTTATTTTAACAGAGGAGTTAGACACGATTGGAAATCGATCCTGTATAAAAGTCCGAAACCCTCCAGGAGGTAAATCGTCGGGTTTCTGGTAAAATCTAAAATGCAAAAGACACCGCACAACAATAGCAATCTAGAAGCTTCTTCGATTCGTAATTATAAAATTTAAATTAATTTATTATTATTACTATTATTATTTATTGACGTAAAATAATTATATCTACCAAAAATATAAATAATTATTATTATAATAAAGTATATATTAAAAAAGTTTTTTAAATCAATTATGAACCGTTGATAATTAAGTGTTAAGACCTTAAATTTCTATTGTAGCGTAAGTATTTTTTTATCTACAAATGTATATTGTTTTTCGGAAGAATATTTCGGTTCTACTTCATAACTTTGTAATGGGTGATTTTTTTGAGGTTAGGATTTTCATGCATTAGTATTTGACAAATCACGCGGGATTTCAGACATGGTGTCAAAGAGAAAGATGCTCAGTATGCTTTGACATTTCATCATGAATAGACTTACTAACGAGCAACGCTTGCAAATCATTGAATTTTATTACCAAAATCAGTGTTCGGTTCGAAATGTGTTTCGCGCTTTTTTATCGACAAATTTTGTTCAGCGATGAGGCTCATTTCTGGTTGAATGGCTACGTAAATAAGCAAAATTGCCGCATTTGGAGTGAAGAGCAACCAGAAGCCGTTTAAGAACTGCCCATGCATCCCGAAAAATGCACTGTTTGGTGTGGTTTGTACGCTGGTGGAATCATTGGACCGTATTTTTTCAAAGATGCTGTTGGACGCAACGTTACGGTGAATGGCGATCGCTATCGTTCAATGCTAACACACTTTTTGTTGCCAAAAATGGAAGAACTGAACTTGGTTGACATGTGGTTTCAACAAGATGGCGCTACATGCCACACAGCTCGCGATTCTATGGCCATTTTGAGGGAAAACTTCGGAGAACAATTCATCTCAAGGAATGGACCGGTAAGTTGGCCACCAAGATCATGCGATTTGACGCCTTTAGACTATTTTTTGTGGGGCTACGTCAAGTCTAAAGTCTACACAAATAAGCCAGCAACTATTCCAGCTTTGGAAGACAACATTTCCGAAGAAATTCGGGCTATTCCGGCCGAAATGCTCGAAAAAGTTACCCAAAATTGGACTTTCCGAATGGACCATCTAAGACGCAGCCGCGGTCAACATTTAAATGAAATTATCTTCAAAAAGTAAATGTCATGGACCAATCTAACGTTTCAGATAAAGAATCGATGAGATTTTGCAAATTTTATGCGTTTTTTTTAAAAAAAAAAGTTCTCAAGCTCTTAAAAAATCACCCTTTATTATGTTATTGCTATAGATTTCGTTGGAAAATTCGCCAGGAAAAACTACGATTTGTCTACCATAAGGTTTTCCAATATAGAACTTGACAACTTGCCTACAAGTACATTGCTTTAAATTGTACATCGGCTTCAATTCTAGAGTCACATTGATCTTGTATGATTGTAAACCAAGATCCCTACGTAAAATACGTCATTATGTAGTGTGAACGATGCTTTATTGTTAAGAACTACGTGGAAAAAAATGAGATCTTACAAAGTGTGCAAAATGGAGAGGGATTTGCGTTCTACCTGCCGTTGCCAAAAGATTAGCAAACATCATACTAGAGCGCATCAGAGAACACCTTGAGGCCACAATCGATGCCGAACAAGCAGGATTCCGCGCTGGATCCTCCTGTACTGATCGCATCAACACTCTGCGGAACATTATTGAGCAGTGCGTTGAATATCGAGCACCTCTACACCTGCTGTTCAACGACTTCGAGAAGGCCTTTGATAGCGTCAACAAGGATTAGGTTAGCTTTCCGGAGGAGAGGCGTCCCAGAAAAACTAATTGCTATTATGAAAGCAACATAATAGTAGGGGAGCCCAGGGTGCTAAATCGTCTACTAGAGAGTCAAAGAGACCTATTGGATTGAGAAGCTTAGATAATAAGAAGAAAAAAATGTCATATCATATATACACTTTCATCGGTGGGGGGAGCGGCTATACATTTTCAAAAATGTAAAAAAATTAATAGCATCGATGTCCTACGTATTTTTGAAAATATACGTATGTTAATCTGATTGTTTCCATGATGGGGGTGGTCCTAAGTAAGGGTTGAAAACGAAAAAAAAAAAATTTATTCGAGCGCGTCAGATTTTCAAAGGGGATATTAAGTGAACCTAAAAGAAGGCTCTTATGTAATAATTTGACGATTTGAATGTGACCCAAACTCGCGGCAATTATTAGAATTTGCAAAAAAAAAATCGCCATTTTGAAATACTCGAGCGCGTCAGATTATGATATCTATATATGGTTCATTTATATACCCTAAACGTGCTGTCTCTTAATCTAACGATTATCTGGAGGGATTCGCCTAATCTGACAATGGCAAGAATTTTTTTGTATTTTTTTCAAATCTTTTAACTTAACAAATTGGAAAACTGAGAACTGGCTTGCTCTGACGATATTCTAATACATTTATACATTTTTGTAATGTATCTAACGTAAATTTGATAGTTTTTTGTAAATTAGTTTCAACACAAAACACACACTTTACATTAATGTCACTCATAGTAACTTCTTTTTTAAATGTAATTCACATAATAAACATCAAAATCGAAAAATAATTTCAGGCGTTACAAATACGTTGTAAACGAAAAAACAACTGCGCGATCAGCTGTCATGGCGTCATGGTAACAGAACCCACAGTTGGGAAGGAGTGATAGAGTCATAGATAGAGAAAGAGTGAGAGAGGAATAGAAACGCGGGAAGGGGAATACCGGCATCATGTACCTGCACACATTAAACTTTATCGATTATTTTTCCTTACTTCGGCTTACGAAAATCGTCAGATTATGTACATATACATATATTATTCGTGAATTATTGCCTTCAAAATAAAAAAAAAATTTAGCCACGCTCGAGAAAGTCAAGATGACGTTTTTTTACAAGTTTGTAACCCACCTACTTCTTATCGTCAATCGAAAATTATCAGATTAGTGGAATATACACTTTTTAGCATATAACTAACTTACCCTACCTTAATCTGACGCGATCGAGAATTTCAGATGATCAATTTTTTTTTTAAATATGATCCTTTATCCTTGACGCGCGGCCACATATACGGGACTAATACTTGGTGGATGTGGGGTACTGAATACCTCCCTGTATATTAATCTGCCGCGCTTTAGTAAATCCCAAAATCCCTTCTTGGGCTCCCCAACTATAAGATGGATCCAAGTGTCACGTTCTGCACGATGGTAGGTTGTCAGATGATTTTGAAATCTGTGGCGGAGTCAGACAAGGCTGTATTCTGTCGCCAATATTGTTTTTACTGGTGATAAGCGATGTACTGCGCGTAGATTTGTCAGGTAACGGAGGGATCCAATGGACTTTGACATCCTATTTAAAGCACTTGGATTACGCGGACGATGTTTGATTACTCTCTCATAGCATCATGGATCTCCATCAAATGACAACAAGTGTGGAGAGAGAAGCAGAAATCGTGGGGCTGAAAATTAATTCCGGCAAAACAAAAATGTTCGGAATCCGAACATCCTCTCAAATAAAAATTTCCTCACAACCGGTGGAGAAAGTGGAGGCAGGTCTGTGGACCTAAGTAAGTAAGTACGTGGAGTTGACTTTTTTAAATCGTTTATACAGATGGCAGCGATATTTTCGACTTTGAGTCAACAGTTAATCATAATTTTAAATGAAATTCACATTCATCACCATATAGAATAATATATGTACGAGTATGTAACAAAAAACAAAAATTGTAAGTGCTTTAAAAAGTTTCATTAATAATCTTCTAACGATACGCCAGGCAACCTTTATTGGAAATGTGCAAAACATTAATTATTCAATCAACGTGTAGCTTAAGTATACGTACATATGTATAAAAAGTGGGGACAGTCCGGTTTCCAGCATCAAGACATAGTTAGCGGTATAAGAAGGTCGATGAAATATATTCCTATGACATAGAACCTCTAGAGTTTTTCCACCGCCTCAAAATGCATACTTGGGATGCGTAAGGCATGATAGACTAAATGTATGTAGTACATAATATGAGTAGCCTTGATTTATGTAGTATATACTCAGGCGTATACGTAACATTTTCCATAAATTAAATTTCGTTAGCGGGTGTCAATTTCGATGCTAAATTGATTTGTTATATTCACAGAACAGGAATACCTGTTGAATTTGTTTATCTTTAATTGTTTAACAAACTTATTTTTATAGAACAACATATTGAAAATATATGTAATTGTTCTGCAACATTTCTAATTGCTCGGAATAACTTTTTTTTTGTTGAGCGAGTGAATGGAATTCTAAAAAAGGTAGATGGAAGTGCTTTCCATAACATGTGCATATTTTACTTTTGACATATGTATGTATGTATGTATAGAAACTATATGGTAAGTTTTGCATTCGTCAACAATTTGAACTCGAGATTTTAATTACGATAGTAGAGAAGTCGAAAAAAGTTGGTCCCCCGATTGCGTTCGTCTGTCTTGGCCCCTACAGTCCTAAGCAGTACTTTGAGTAGATTCGCGTTAGGCGTTTTTAAATTTTGTAAGACTATAAAAAACAGTAGTCTCCACACAAATTCGTTAGTGAAAAATCGAAAATACACTCATAGAACCGTTATTTTGTTTTTAAGTTTTCTCAAGAAATAATCAACCGATGTCAATCACTTTTTTCTGCACAAGCTCTTATATTTGTTGGTCAAAAATCGAAAATACACTCATAGAACCGTTATTTTGTTTTTAAGTTTTCTCAAGAAATAATCAACCGATGTCAATCAATTTTTTCTGCACAAGCTCTTACATATATTATCTCAATACAATTTGATAAAAAATGTGGTTATTTTTGTTTTTGATTTAAAAAAAATATCAAACAAGTTTTTTTTCGAAATTCAATATCTTGAAAATTTATCATAATTAAAAAAAAAATTGAAATGCAAAACCTAAGCCTCTTTTTTAATTTTATAAATAGTTGTTTAAAGTAAAAAAAATATTAATTTAAACGGTGCTAATGTTACTTCCACGTGTTTTCCCGAGAATAGATGCACCACAAATTTCACTCCAAATTTAAACTTATTTTTTGAGTTTACACTTTAACGACAAGAGTAGTCCTTGGAGGTTTTGTGAATTTCTCTTAAGATGCTATATCAATGACAAACAAGAAATGTCTTTAATGCGACTTTCCAAATATTGGAGACGATTGGTTTTCAATCTGGCGATACTTTTTTTAGAGTTCATCTTTTTGACAGCTGTCACTTTATGTATGCTCATTTGGTTTTCCACATCATAATTAATGGACTTACTCCTGAGCAACGTTTGCAAAGCGTTAAACAAGAAGGAAGAAGAGCTTATTTATTATAAAAATACAATCAAAACTACGATATACATACATATGCCATAAAGCCAACGAAATCAATTTATTAAAGAAAACATTTGGTGAGCGCATTATCTCGCTTCGTGGGTCTGTAGCGTGGCCCCTATGATCTATTTAACACGGCTGATGGACTTTTTTTTGGGGTTATGTGAAACTCTTGTTTACACATTTGATACCGAGACGATTGAAAGACAATATTCGGCGTGTTATTGCTGACATACGGCCACAATTTCTGCAAAAAATGGTTGAAATTTGGGCCTCAGCTGGAATTTTATTGGAACACTTGCCCGAATTCATTTTTAAAACATAATGTCAAACCCTTATTTTTATAATAAAGCTAAATTTTAGGCCATAATATTAAATTATGTGTATTTCATTTCTTCTTGCAAAAAAACACGTCTAAAAAAACACCCTTTATTTAAGGACACATACATTATGTTTATGTTTGACGTATGTAACCCTCTCTTATTAACCCCATTTGATGAAATTGATCATTGTAGGTAAGGTGTATAAATTTTGTACGTTCCCAGTTAATAGTAAATGAATTACTCATAATTTATTTGAGTTCATCACGCAATTTCCTTGCACGTAAAATAGCCAATTATTTTCATTTTTGTTAACGAATGAAAATATGTACACATCTAAAAATAATGGCGCAACATTTTAAACAACTTATTGTTAAGAGATTAATATTTTACTGAGCATCAATTTTCTAAATATTTAGCAATTTACTATAAGCAACTCCAAGATTTTAAATATTTGTTTTCGTTTTGCTAACTAGTAAACTTCTAATTCCCTTCATCCGAACATGTCTAAACAGTGACAGTTCGTGAAAATAAACAAAGCAAATACGGTTAAACGGACCTATTAATTGAAATTCCCAACTGTTGACTGGACCATTTCATCCCCTGCTCTTTTAAGATTAAATGTATAAATGTCATATGGATTAACCAAATTTCTAAATGCCATTCCGTGATTTGAACTTTAGCAAATTTCTAAGGGATAGTAAGATGTTTAAAATAAGGTAAATCATCTTTAAAGCTTAGTAAATTGCTAAATTGGCTTTAACATTTTACTAAATCGAATAAAATTGTGTGCCAATTTCAATAACATGAGGATGGAATTAAATTACAATTAAATTTCGCAGAATTCATAAAATTATTTATCAATAACTTAAACCTTCAATTTAATAAATGATGTTAAATTGTTTTCAATGTTTGTCAAACAAAATACTTTCGACAGCTCTGTATCTTGTCTGTACACACAAAAGTTACTCGACCTGAAAATAAAAGTACAAATAAAGAACAATCAGACAGCGGCGGCGGCGGCGGCCTGTGTTTAGCAATATAGAAGGAATTAATGATGGGAACCACAAAGACTGAACTGACTGCTTAGTGTTTATTTAACTGAACAAGACGGATACGGGTGTGAAAAGAAGAAAGACGACACGTGCAGATAATGCCAAAGCTTTTGTTTTCGCGTTTTTTTCTTCTTTTTTTAATGCGTCGCTTCGTCGATTCACCCTCTAAATCGCATGTTTCATCTCTCATCATATCATGTATGTGCCATGGTGGTGGAGGTGGTTGTGTAAAATTTTGCGAAAAATACCTCCACGCCTCCACCTCTAGTCATTCTCTTTAAGAGTTGGGATCATGGTTGCCACTAACAATTAAATTTCGAGTTCAAAATTGATAGTAAAAATAGGCTGGGATGCGACCCACACTGATAACTTCCCATCCCGTCTGTCGATTTGTCTTGCTTAAAAGTTTGTCTATATGTATCAATTTTTACCAAATCTGCGTACTATTTGTAGATTTTATTTTTTTATGAAAAAACGGACTGTTGGATTTTTATAAAAAAATTACTGAATATCGAAAACAATATTTTCTGTGAAATAAAATAAGTTTGAAGCCAATATTTTTAATTTTTGAAAAGCTATTTGTCGAAAGTGAATTTTTACTAAGTTTTAGTATTGTTTTTTTTTTTAGGTATTTATGTTTTGTAAAAAAAACAGTCAATTCGATTTTTCTCAAAATTTTATCGAATGTTGAAAACAATATTTTTTATAAGATAAAATTAGTTTAAAACAATTTTTACCAACTTTTGTTAATTTTTTTTAGGTTTTTAATTTTTGGTACAAAAACTGTCAATTCGATTTTTTTCAAAATTTTACTGAATGTTGACAACAATATTTGAAAGATAAAAGTAGTTTAAAGCCAATATCTCAAAGTTTTGAAAAGATATTTGAGTCGAAAATCAATTTTTACCAACTTTTATACATTTTTTCAGAATTTTGAAAACAATATTTCCTATAAGATAAAATAAGTTTGAAGCCATAATTTCAAGTTTTTGAAAAGATATTCAAAATTCAATTTTAACCAAATTCGAGTAATGTTTTTTTTAGGTTTTTATTTTTTATAAAAAAACTGTCAATTAGATTTTTCTCAAAATTTTATCAGATGTCAAAAACATTATTCTTCGTTGCACAAAGTTGTTTTGGAGATGAAATCGTATTTTAGTCGTAAGATTTTCGAGGTGACAAATTTTGTTTGCAGTTTTTTTGATTTATAAAAAACCGTTAATTGGATTTTTTTTCCCAAAAATATACTTGTTTTGTATCACGTTACAATATATAATATAAAATTTAATTCAAGTCTCTAGCGTCATTAGTTCATGAGATATTTAGGGTTAACCAAAATTTTCACTTTTTTTTTAAACTGCTATGGTAAAAAAACCACCCACGCAATTTTCTTTTGAAGTCGATATCTCTTCTGGTTTTTGAGCTATGGACGACGAAAAAAACGTCGCGAAGGTATGTACGTATGTACACACGCAAGCACAGACATCTTTCTAAAAATCTTTTATTTCGACTCTAGGGACCTTGAAACGTCGAGAAATGTCAAAATTTTCAATTTGACAAATCGGACCCATTACAATAACTTCATATGGGAAGTTAAAAATGCCCAATTAAGTTAAAATTACCAACATAATGTCAATGCGAACAATTTTCAATCACACATTTGATTGGAAATACTCTATTAATTGAACAAATTAGATATAATTTTCCAACAAAGGATTCTCCAATAAAAGGTTCCATTTTGATGACAAATCAATTGATGTTTATTTCATAGAAAAGGAAAAGACCTTATCTTTCATACGGCCGTGAAGAAAAAAGTCTAAAGATGTAAAATCATAAGACAGCTGTCCACAGATGTATCTACTTAAACAATTATTTTGCATGGATTGGTACAAACTTCTAACAGACTTTACACAAACCAAGTTTTCTTACAATGTTTATTTAAATCTTTTGAGTCTTTTGTTTTAAAGCAAAAGAAGACTCATATAGGCGGAACCGAAAATTTTAGGCAATATTTGCTTACACATGTGTACATGGAAATAGAATGTTAACACACGTAATCTTATATGGAAAAAATAAAACGCTTGCCTATAATTTAATCTTCGGGCCTAGAATTTAGCTTCATTATAAAGACAAGGATTTGCCATTATGTTTTAAAAATGATTTCAGTCAAGTGACTACCGTGGCGGGTTCGAATAAATTCCAGGTATAGCCCCATTGAAGTCGAATTTTTAGGGCAATTGGGGCAGCAATAACGAATATTGTGTTTCAAGGCGTCGACGTCGATTGTCTCGGGTTTATCTGCGTAAATAAGTGACTTTAATAACCATTATTTTGATAATAAATGTACACAATTAGCAAACGTTGTTCAGGAGTTTATGAAATGAGCATTAATCAACTGACAGCTATCAAAAAGACCAGCTCTGAAAAAAGTATTGCTAAATAGGCAAACCACACCTCTAAAAAAATAACCTTGCAATGTGAATTTGTCAAGTTTGCAGTTGTTTGTGTACCCGACCATCTTAAGGAAGAGATAATCAAAAATACAACACCAAAAAGTTTTCTGGCTGAACCGTGCGAAAAATCTGGCAACCCTACTGTCAAATTTAATATAGTTCTATATCTGCAGTATAAAAATATTATATAATTATAATCTTTTGTTTAAAATAAAGCGTACTGAGGTGTTCTCATAGTGTGGCAACCGTTATTTATATCTTCGTTAATACCTATCACAAATTAAAACACATAAATACTACAACAGTTTGACAGGGATAAATACATTTTTAGATACAAACAAAACAAAAAAAAAAGCTACAAAAGATTGAACTTTATAAAATATAAACAAGCGATTCTGAAAAGCGTCAAAGCATGACTTGATGATAGTATCGTATCGTGCCGTAGCCGCCCGTGAGCCGTAGCTCTTCTTCGTATTTTTATTTGATGTGTCATTTTCGTTTGGTTGTTGCTCTTAGTTTATAACTTTTTGCTGCCGCACGTGTAAGATACTTTATTTAACTTATGTATACTAAAATAAACATGTGTATAGTGTATGTAGAGTAATGTGAGAAATGCAACTATAGGAAAGGCAGACGTGAATGAAAGCTTAGCGGTATATTGATAAAGAGCCAATGTCAAATATTTGTGCTTGCAATGCTTTTGGACATCAACATGAAATTATATGGAAGTTGACGCATGTTTTGTGCTTTTAACGAAATGTTGCCAGAGCTTATAGCATGTGTGCTGTTGAGCATATCGTGTTTATAGAAACTTTGTAACTTTACTATTTTTGTTTCAACAACATAACATTGAATCGGTTTCTGATTTCGGAGAATTTTTTTACTTTTTTGTTTAGGCCGTGACCTAGGAAATGTGCAGTCTATTATTAGATATGTAAATAATAAGATATTTTCATTTTTTTAAACTTATAAGTTGAATCGAGTGTAATTATGGTAAATTAGAATCATGAAATATACTGATATTTTGTATCATTTCTACATGACAACATCTCCTTGTTGGGGTTGTCCTGATTGACCTTCAAAAACCATCTTAACTTTGGTTTGCATAGTACATATCTACATACATACCTATAAGAAATCTATAGGTACCTGTCACTCTTATTCCAATGCCTCGTTACACAGGAGGACCTATTAGAGGAGATGCAAAAAGGGCTTTTTTAAAAGGAATTAAGTTAACTACTTTATAATCTAAGCTTCATTTATTGAAAATTTTGTCTGTACTTAAAAATAAATAGGCGTTAGTTAGACATGAGGCGTTTTTGCATAAAAATGGCTTGTGATATTATGAGGTACTGTCATTTCTTGCTACAAAAGAGCTAAGAATAAGAGATATTATAGAAA
The DNA here is from genome assembly GCA_920104205.1 of Eupeodes latifasciatus. Classification (NCBI taxonomy): domain Eukaryota; kingdom Metazoa; phylum Arthropoda; class Insecta; order Diptera; family Syrphidae; genus Eupeodes; species Eupeodes latifasciatus. Next base: position 183,867,721 of record OV049924.1, read on the forward strand.
AAATGCTTGAAGAAGTTAAGTGCGAGCTTTTTACGTACAATAAATAAAGTAAGGTCTTATGACGGCCGGCGGCGGCGGCATGTGTTCTCCATTGAAATTCTGCAAAAATAAAACGGATAAATAAGAGTTTGTTGGGAAACACTTAGGAAGGCACGTTTCGGTAAAAAGTTGGAGAGTAATACCCGTGGTCTTATCACGATATCTTACAGTATGAAGTAATTTTTTTAGAAGACGTGTTTGTTAAGTCTCGTTAAATTCTTATATGTATATCTTTGTAGCACCGATTCATGTGAGATGATATTCAACGACGACGGAATTAATAAAGAACTGTTAGTATTCTAATATTTGAGACACACTGTTATAACCTGTTATAATAAATTATTTATTGCAATCGTCTATGTGAGGTTAATGGTCACCCCGTAATCCGGTGTACCAACCACGCTACTGCATAGTTTTGTTCTTCAACACTGCCAAAGCAACTGCGTAAGCGTTTCGATCTGTTCTACTCTACAGGTCATTTTTTGAGTAGATAGAAAACAGCATTTGTCCAGCCTAGCCTGTCCCTAAAAAAGGCGAATCCTCCCCAACCTCTAACTATCGTGCAATTGAATTTAGGTACGTCTCTTCTTTGCAAGGTCATGGAAACGCTGATTCAGCTTATAAAATATCTTGAATAAAGAAAGCTTCTTAATGACAGGCAGTAGTAGGCAATAGGTCCACCGAACAGTTGAGCAAATCTTTACATCGGTTTGGAGAAATTAAGACTATTGCATTTGATATGTCGAAGGCATTTGATAGACATTGGCATTAAGCTCTCTTATCGAAAATGCGTGCATTTGATGTTGATGAATCTCTTCTCTGTTGGGTTAGAAATTACCTTTCGTAATATGTTATAGACAAAATAAATGATTGTGTGCACCAGGGTGTCGTTTTGTCTTCGACTGTATTCCAAATTTATATAAATGATCTTTGTGCATCACAACCATTTATTGTAGAGTGATCACATGTTCGACATTGCCAAAAATGCTGCTAAGTGTTTAAGTTTTCCCCGTTGATGCAGAAGTTTTGTATCACTTCTTTAATCTGGGTATAATTTACAAAACTTCTATTCATCCGGAACTTGAGTATAATTCTCATAATTGGGCTAATGTCCCAATTAAGTACTTATGTATGTCTTTGGGGTAGAATTAAAAAGATAGCTCTAAAAATGATAGGCCTAGTGGCTTACAACTCTCAACCACTGCTGTGTGCGATTAATGTTGTCAGGAATGGAGGGGACTTAACCGAACGGCTAATTTGAGAAAGTACTTTTCATGACAAGAATTACTCGTCTAGGATTTGTCAATAAAAACTTCATATGGCACAGGCAAGGATATATTCCAAGATCTCTGGCATGACAGTTCTACGCACTTACCATAGCACCATGATGTACGATCTTGGATTATTTTGGAAAAAAATGTGCACAGTTGTTTAGGAGTAAAGGACTATTCACATATGACATTTGTTTCACATGACTTGTTTTTATAAGTTAAGAATGACATTTCGGGTTAAAACGAGCGTGAGCATTTAAAGTAGTATTCACATGAGCGCGACCAACGAACGACGAATGAATTACAAAATGTAAGTTTATATACGTTTGAAGACATATTTCCACACAAATTCTTAACAAAACGATAGCAATATAGTTTCTATTTGATTTATGATGCATACTTTTACTTTTCAATATCATATATTAATAAATTTAAGAAAACAAATTTATTCGTAGCGAAAAAATTGTAGTTGATACGAACTGTCAAACTTTATTCGCGTTCCACATTATCCACACTCGCAACGAATAAAATAATCGCGCGTACTTAACCTAAAAAAATCATTCTTGTTTTGGTTTCGGTGGTGAATGGTGTTCGGCTGTCAAACTTCATTCGCGACGAATTAAAAACTCTCATGTGAAAGAAATGTCAAAATCGACGAATTTTCGTTCATTTGTTGGTCGTTGGTCGTTGGTCGTGCTCATGTGAATATTGCTTTATTCGTTGAAATGTGGATCGTATTTGGAACTCCAATTGTGCCTGACAGTTCGTTACAATAAAGTGCCTTGCACATGAGCAACGAACTGCGAACTGCGAACTGTGGATGTTCGCATATTTTGACTTTTCTTTCACATGAGCTTTTATTCCTATTCGCAGGTAGCGACGAATTGTCAACTTGACCCAGGGATGTTTACTCAGAGAAAATTTATTTTCAACACTTAGTGTTGGTTAAACATCGATAGTTTCCACTTTTGATAGTATCGATAGTTTTGGAAAACACTATCGATACTATCGATGGTTTTTCTAAATATCTTAAAAAGCATTAAAAAGGCTTTTCTATTAGGTACACATTTTTTGAATAATAAAAAACGGTTGAAAATCTGAATATGTATTTGAATTTCAAACTTATTTAAGCAACTAGAAATGTAAAATTTAACTTGCTTTTTAAGGTATTTTTTTGAAAAAAAAACACGATGTATTATTGTAATCCAAAAAAAAAAACAGTTCGGTACGGCCTGACGAATACCACTTTATTTTTTTGGTTAATGTGGCAAGCTGGCAAGCTTCCCAAAGATGCCAAACAATTTGACAAAAATTTAAACATTTGACCCATCAGTTCACGAGTTTTTCGGTCACAAGACAACATTTTTTATGAATGAAAAATGAATTTAGCTTTTAAGGCAAATGATACAAAAATCAAGAGTGCTTATTTTAAATTAGTTTATTAAACAAAAAATAGTAACATATGATGACAATGACAACTTACAAAATTATAATTCGGTGGTTCCCCAAACCAAAAATCATAAATTGAAATGATGAGACATGAAGATTTTCAATAGATTTCCAGTGCTGTATGAGTTGAAAATTAAACAGCGGTGTTCAGAAAAATAGCCTTGTGGTAAAATAATTTGGAAGTATTGAAACTATCGATAGTGTGTTCGATAGTTTTTAGAAACTATCGATGTACGCGATAGTTTTTTACTATCGATGTTTAACCAACACTACAGCACATCCCTGTGCTTATTAACTCGAAAGATCTTTCACACAAAAACAAAACAAGAGTGGTATAATTTTGAGGTTAAGTTGAGCGCGAACAATTTATTCGTTGAAGTGTGGATGTTATGTAGAACGCGAATAGAGTTTGATAGTTCGCAGCGACCACACTGCGATTCGTTACTACCAAATTGTTTTTACAAAATTCTCTTGTTTTAGAGAACAAAATGCAAATTTTATTATTCTAATATTAGTGTCAATTGGTTTCTTATAATTTAAATGTGTTTTTGTGTGGAATTGACTTTTTGAAATATGTAAAATCACGTTTGTTCGTCCATTCGTAGTTCGCAGTTCGTTGCTCATGTGCAAGGCACTTAAGATTACAATTCGCGACGAACAATTTTTTTTTTTTTTTATTGCTCTTATTTTTGGCAATAAAAAAGATAATTTTCTTACTTTAACTGACAATTTCTTGATGAAATGCTGATGAAAAATAAAAATTCGATCTAGTTATTCTCGGTTTATCTTTGGAACTTAATTTTAAATATTTAGAACACGACCATTTTTTTATATGTAATCATGTCTGTAGAACTCGGTTTAAAAACACTATTGAGTTTTACGAATTTAAGATCTTGGTTGAATAGAACTGAGTTTAAATGTGTTTTTTTGTTATATATGTATGTATTTGTAGCACTCCGTAGCTGGTTCTGACTCAAAATTTTGACATTTTACAAACAAAATTATAAATATTTGTCAGTTTTTGTTGGATTATAGGGCCCATACACTACACAAACTGTTTGAGCAAACGAATGTATTTTGTTGTTGTAAAAATGTTTGTGCAAACTGTTTGAGTAGTGTGTAGCGATGATGCGTGTTTGCGCAAGCGGTTTGAACAAAATCAAAAAAATTTGAATTTTCCGTGCCTGCACAAACATGTTTGTGTGGTGTGTATTGAATTTTGCTCAAACCGATGCCAATTCTCATAGAGTTAACATGAATAAACAAGACGAACCAATTTTTTGGACTGAATTCATGGAACTTTATAAAAGTTTACCGGTATTGTGGTGTGTAAAAATTCTTTTTTTTTTTTTGTTCTAACTAATATCTCTCAAACATGTTTGTGTAGTGTGTGGCAAAACTATGTTTGCTCAAACACACGTTTGAACAAACGTGTTTGCGTAGTGAATGGGCCCTATTAAGGATTTGTTTTTGATATACATACATATGTATGTATGTATGTATGTACAAATTTTGTTTTCGTGTTTAATTTTTTAGTTATAATGTAAATAGCACTTACACATATGTATGATATTAAAAAGTGCACGAGAAATAAATAGTTTAATGGGTTTAAATGCTTATACATACTATGTAAATTTTATACTTTATGAAACTCTCAGCGTCCACAACAATTTACATTATGCAGCTCCTATATATGACTTCTTGCCAAACCGTCCATGTTTATGTATTTTTTCTTGCGGTCCAATATTTAATCCAAAACCGGAATGAATCTAAAAATTAGGGCTTTGGAAGAGATAGAAACATTGCTAAACCGAGTTCTTATATCCTTCAATTGAATTTCCACCTCAAACTGAGATTTAAATCAGAGTTCTAACGATTGAGAACTTGATGAAAACATGAGTTAAAACTCAATCGAGTTATAATTTACTAGCTTTTACCCGCGACTTCGTCCGCATTAGATAGTTTTTTTTGGATAGTAGTATGAAAAAACCTGAGCTATACTTTTTTGTACGTATGTTTGAATTGTGCCGAGATGGGATGAGGCCATACTAAGTGTGATTGTCATATAGGTTAGGTTAATACATTTTAAGAAGAAGATAGGTTACTGCAATACATTTTTATATACGAGGTTTTTTTTTCTTTCTTGGCCAGAACGTAAAGATTTTGTGGGTTTGAGACTCGTGAGCATGCTACATATAAAATTGTCCATGGGAAAAACAGTTTTTTTTCCAAATTTACACCTGCAACTTTCAGCGTTTGCCCCTGAGCTTTATTTATTGTTATTGCAAATGCTGCTTTCAGATGAAACTGCACTCTTTTAAACTGAAACGGCAAATCGGTTGGAATTATGGGAATGCGGGGAAATAAAACATTTGTTCCTTTTGCTATTGCAGTCATGGTTATAGCTTTTACATTATTTCTTCCTAGGTGAGTAATCTGTAGCCGTGTACCATTAAATAACTTTAGTGCGTCAAGATTTCTCATTAACAGGACTGGAACACCAACCTTCAATATCAACTTATGAGAAGGCACCCCTGATAATTCCAAAGAATTAAGAAACTCTATGGGGTATGATGTTACTTGCTCCGTGTCCATAATGTTGTCTACTGAGAGGTACTCCACTATATCTCCCTCCACGTCCGACATAATTTGTTCGTTTTATGTAAGGGAAACGAAATCTTGACGCTTATCATCTAAAAGACGTCGTGATTGACCCTGCTCTTCAGTCTCAGAAGCTCTATGAGCCCTATGGCTCTCAGCATCTAAAGACAAACGGGTTTGGGTCTGTTCTTCGGACTCTTGGATTCTAGCTATTTTCGCAGCTCGAGCTCTGCTAGAACTACGCGCTAGATTAGATTTACGTTTTCCAGGCATATTAGCGTAATATCAAGGTAAACGTAAACGAAACCAAGATAAATTAGAAACGTAAACGAAACGGATATTATTTAAAAGCTTCTATTTAAATTAAGTAAGACTAAAAGGAACCAAAATAAATAGAAATTAAGTAGGTATTGCATACCGTTTATTATTTTAAAATTATTATTTTAAAACTAAAATATAAACACGTATTAAAAATTAATTAATAATTAAATTAGAAATAGTTATTATTTGTATTGTACTATTCGTACTAGAATGTCAGCTTGTTAGACTTGACCATTCCTTTTAATTTTATTGAATGTTTTTGAACAACAACAACAACTTAAAGGTGCTACCACTCATTGTTTTGGCTGGAGATATAGCTATTTCGTGCTTTGCCACTTTTGCACTCATCAGTCTCCTTTTTTGTGGTGCTGAGCTTTAATCCAATTTTATTTGAAAAACTTTATGCACAACATAGGATTCGAACCCACGCATATCAGATTTGCTCAGTCTTAGAAGTCGTGTGCACTACGCACTCCACTACTTTAGACCACTGACGTCACAGGTCGAGATGTGCTAATTGTTTATCAAATGCATTTGAAGAATCAACCTTTTTATAAGCTCCTTTAAGTATGCTGTTTTGTTCCGCCTCCATTGTTCTCCATACCTTATTTGATAGACTTACAATTCGTAGTACGTATCAAAGGGGGAGAGGTTGGAAGATCGGTAACGAACGTAAATTAGAAATACACAAATGAACTAAAGAAACTGACTTAAAACTACCTATGTACTACTTCTCGTAAATTAAATGATCAAAGACAAACCGAGTAAATCATTAAGTATTAAGGAAACGACAAATAAAATATTTGCAGGATTTCTCTGTAATTTGCATACCTACGCCCGACAACGGCGTGTGCCTTCACGTGTGTGCCCGTTCGGGTAGACACACTCAGTGATGTCCTCCCCCGCGCCGCCACTTGCCTCGTCTACCGCGTAAGCGATCAGATTCCCCGGAATGCGTTGTTTTCCCGAGGTCAAAAGTAACTCATGTCCTTTCTTAAGTCTCAAACTATCTCCTTACCAAATTTCATTTAAATCTGTTCAGTATTTTAGTCGTAAAAGCGATCGACCCACCTGAATTTCCAAATGGGAATGCGTCATTTTCCCGGGGTAAAAAGTAGCCTATGTCCTTTTTCGGGTATCAAAATATCTCCATACCAAATTTCATGCAAATTGGTTCAGTAGTTTAGGCGTGATTGAGTAACAGACAGACAGACAGAGTTACTTTCGCATTTATATCTAATATATATATATATTAGTTAAGAAGTTAAGATTAGGATTTATAAACCGAGTTTTAAAAACAAGAACTTTTTGTCAAGAAATTGGCCTTAAGATTTGCTGAAGCTATAATTGTATCCTTTTGTTTACAATTAAAACAAAATTTAGGCATTTAAATTGTTTAAAATCACATTTTTTCAAATATTCATCGGTCGCTGGTTACTTTTATGTAAATGGCCCTGAAGTCTATTTATTATAAAATGACAAGCTAAATCGAGCTGTCAAAAAGACCAACTCCGAAAAAAGTATTGCCAGAATGAAGAACAACCGTCAAATACTTTTGCTGCTTTTTAATATTTCTCTTGTTGCCACTCAAAAATGAATTAAATTTAAAAATTAAATATCAAAAATTGACAGTATGTAAACAACACAGGAACTTATAGATAATAGAGGATAACTAAGTGGATCTAATGCCCTAATATAAAACAACTGGAAAATTTCCGAATTCGTCTATTATAAAAGTGACATAAAGGAGAGAGTATTTGATGAAAAGCTTTATAATATTTAGTTCAGTATCATACGAAAATACCATATATGTAAATATATATGTATAAAGTGAGGTTAAATTTTAAAATATGTTGAATGTGTGTGTGTGAATGAGTGTGGTCACATTTAAAAGTCAAATTTTTGTCTGCATTTCATTTGACATTTCACAATTTTATACTAACTCAATTTGAACCATGGAAATTTACACAATAAAGTAGCGCGTTGAAGTTATTCAGGTTAAGCATCATTCACATGAGCGCGACCAACGAACGACGAATGAATTACAAAATGTGAGTTTATATACGTTTAAAGACATATTTCCACACAAATTCTTAACAAAACGATAGCAATATAGTTTCTATTTGATTTATGATGCATACTTTTACTTTTCAATATCATATATTAAGAAATTTAAGAAAACAAATTTATTCGTCGCGAAAAAAATTATAGTTGATACGAATTGTCAAACTTTATTCGCGTTCCACATTATCCACACTCGCAACGAATAAAAAAATCGCGCGTACTTAACCTAAAAAAATCGTTCTTGTTTTGGTTTCGGTGGTGAATGTCAAACTTCATTCGCGACGAATTAAAAACTCTCATGTGAAAGAAATGTCAAAATCGACGAATACTCGTTCATTTGTTGGTCGTTGGTCGTGCTCATGTGAATATTGCTTTAATTATGAAAATGGGCGTTCAAATAAAAATGGATATCGTGCACTTCGTGATTTTTTCGGTCAATTTAATCGTCCAATGTGCGTACAACCGGATAAAAATTTGAGTACTTAAGAAAATATTGCTGCTGTTCGCGGTAGAATGGCTGAAGAGCTATCCACCTCAACTTATCGTCGCGGTCGTGCCCAACAATTGTACCGTTCACGTTTATGAACATTATGCATAAAGACTTGCATTTACACGCTTACAAGAACAAGATGCAATTGACTGAAGAACTTAGAATGATGTAAGCAATGGAAACCGTGAAAGATCAATTTTCGAAGAAAATCATCTTCAGTGATGAGGCATATTTTTACCTAAGTGGATTCGTCAATAATCAGAATCGCAGCATTTAGGCGAATGATAATCCAAGTCTAAGATTGTCGAAATATCAATGCACCCACAAAGAGGCCGATCAGGCATCAGTTACTGTGAATGGCGTTCGCTATCTCGAGATGATTAAAATCAACATTGGTCCTTAACCAACCACATCAACGTATGTATATCGTGCTATATAATTCTTATACGAATCATATCACATTGCGAGCACATTATAATCAAATAAGCAACAACTGCTTCTCGCACATGTGTGTGAACTGTGGAGCCTAAAGCCTGTTTAAGTGCAACTGTCACTTGTTTGGGGATGGATGGAAAACTATTGTTTTAAGATGTATTTTTATTCTGGATAAATGCAATGTCATGTTGCAGTTCCTGCCAGGTGATCAGATTGTTTCACAAAAAATTCTTTTCGTATTGAAGGTAAATCATTAAATCTTACTCACGTTGCGTTGTTTGCCTCTGTTCTTATTTTCTGGGTTAAACATTTTTGTGGAAACTTTTAACCATCACTTTCTGATTTCGTTTCAATGAAAATCGAGCGCAAAGAAACGAACGAAAAAAGAATCAAGTTTAATCTTTTCCCCCAATAGCAATCTGCAAAGTAATGTCACAACCCCCCAGAGCCCCAACCCTTCGCCAAAAAAGCAGTTACACGTGTCGTATTTATTTACAAAAGTTAGTGGTTCTTCTTCACCCGACACATTGGAACCACCCCAGGCCCAGTCAAAGCCTAACGGAAGATACTCGTATACCAAAGTTCACCAACATGCCGCAAATATTAAAGCTTTTTTTCTTCTTTTTGTTCATAGCCTCTCCATCGTCTCGTTTCGTTCGTCGACGTTGTTGTCGGCATTGGCAGTCTCACGTCACCCCTTGATGATGGGTATGTTATCCCAAATGGGAAAACGAGCACAAAGAAAAAGTAATTGTTTAGTGTATTTTTTTTCAGCCTCTGGATCCTGGATAGATATTTACTTTTGGCTTAACCAACCACTTTTTGTAAATTGTGAGCGTAAGTACCTATCCCCTGTAGTCCATAATATAGACATTCCACCCCGTTTCCATTTGGATCGTTACAGGGGTTGGGGGATGATTATTATTGATTTTATTTATGCTTGAAATGTTGGGGTGGGTCATTGGGGATTGAAAGGCAAAGGACTATATTCAAAACGAACGAGTAGGTAGGTATTTTGATAATGTTTTTTTCTTTTTTTGGAATAGGTAAGTTACATATTATTCAGACTTTTAGAGTGAGTAAGAAGAATTTAAGCTCCCATGCGAGGAAATGATAAAATTACAACTCGATAAATTAATTTGAAACTTTCGTAACACAATCTTTTGGAGATTTTGTATTAGATGATTTTCCTCTTATAATAACATTTGGTATGAAAATAAGAACCTAATGGGTGAACGTTTATTTTTAAGGATCGGAACTTAAGATAAAGTCATAAACCAATAAGAGAAGATAATGGAAAAACGAAAAAATGTTAAACAAATTTGATTACCAAAAAAGGTACCTACATAGATGCTATTCATTTCCTATAGATATGTGACGAGTATTTTCAGATAAGGATTTGGTTGAGGCATCAAATTAAATTTGATTTATCAGATTTTTTTGATGACATAAACGATTTAATGTAGAGGGTGTTTTTTTTGGCGGATGACTTGGAAGAAGAAATAAAATTCATATTATATTATGTTTTGTTTTTATAAGCTAGCATATATTTGCGTAAGAAAGCTTAAAAGTAGCTATATTTTGCGACCAAAAATTATTGCTAACATGGACCTTTCTATCTAGCTCCTCCCACAATAACTTTATAGGGTTAATATCCGATGATTGCAGTGGTCATGTCATGCCTTGTAAGATTTTTTCATCTTCTCTATCTGTGTGGTGTGGTAATTCCGGCAAAGTTTGGGTGTATGCTATCTTCTTCCGTCAAGTCTCAATGCTTTTTAACCCACTATTACAATTTCCCCTTGTTTGTGTGGCCGAAGAAGTGGTTTTCGAACTGCAACTCATTTAAATAGTCCATCATCGCTTTGCCTACGTTTGGCCGTTGTCAATGACAGTGGTTTATCTCGAGTTGTATTTATTTTGGCACGTGTTTCCGGTGCTGTTTTTCTCCTCTTTTGTTTGCTTGTTGTTACTATAAGTAGATATTCTTGTTTAGTTGTAGATCTAGGTGGTCCTAAACTTGGTTTATCCTCAAGAAGTCGGGTTTTCAGCATGCCCCTCAATAGCACATTTAACGCAGCTCTTCGATATTTTCAACTGCGCAGATACTTCCCGCTGTGCTTTTTTCTAATAGGAGTGATAATGGCAGAAAGTATTTTAATCGCAACTTTTTCCATTATGAACTAGTTATTTACTCAATAGATGAAAAATCACAAATAAATTCGTATTGACTTAAAAACTTAAGGTCTAAAATTCGTTGCATTAATTGTAAACTACGAGTATTGTGGTTACCTCCATCGTAGTTTAAACTTAGACAATTTAATTAAAAAGGTGCATTAATCACACCAGTTTAAAAGTTAATAAATAAAGACAATATCATTATCAACCTTCCTTTGCTATAGAGGCTGCATTTGACGAACCTTTATCGGATGTTTATAAGAAGGAAGGTTGTAAGGATCAGGCCTTTCCTATTCTTGTGGATCTCGTAAGAAGGAGTCCATACCTAGGATGCGTATTTAAGACAGGGGGGGGGGTCAAAGTGTAACATAGAGCGAGAGTCCTTATGTTACTCTTCTAAAATTCTAACATCCTAACATCGAGTTGGCCTTAGTAACGATCAAATTAAAACGCTCCGTGAAATCGAGATTAGAATTTAAAAGAATTTCCAGATTTTTAAAACTATGAACGCAAAGTATAGAGTTCTGTGATTTTTATAGTTAATTAAACTAGGAGTACATTTTTTAGAGTAAGTCATTGCCTGGCATTTAATTGGATTAAGGTTTAGCTCATTCTTTTTCCACTTAAAAACAAACCTTTTAATATCCTCTTGGACTTGTAGTCGATCGTTTAGAGATTTTATGCATTTGATGATTTTCATATCATCTGCATAGATTAAAATGTTAAGGCATACTAATGCAGAAAATTGTTCGAATTCTATATCAGGTTCAGAAGAACTATCATATTTAAGTAACGCCAAGTAACGCAAGATTTTGTTTAAAGTCATTTAAATGTTATTGAAGTAGTCTTAGGACAGTCTCGCAAGTAAAGTAAAAAATCACCAACTATTTTTACGGGAGTGCCAATGAAAGTTTGGTGAAAGTAGTTAGCAAAAGCGTTACAAATTTCTGGGGTACTAAATTATCTTGGATAGCCATCAGATTTCGCTTTTGTATTGAAGAATTTCCAAAAGTTTTTCAAATCAAGTTTAAGGGAACTTTCCATAGTTATAAGATATTCGGTTAATAAATAAATAATTGGAGAGAGATTTGAGCATATATTTAATACATATACTTCACGATCTTAAGGGACATTCTTGATTTTCTTGTTTCGAAACATTTTAAGCTTTTTCGTATACCACCGGTGACAGAAGATGGAATATTTTGATATTTTAATAGGAACAATACCTTAAATGCAGGACACCAATTCGTAAAGAACGAAATCAGATTTATTATAAAGATAAGGGTTTGCCATTATGTTTTCTATTATGATTTCAGGAAATTGGCGGCCCTGGCTAGCTCGAACTCAGTTTCCGACCATTTGTTGAAGCAATTGGAGCCACACGTCAGCAATAAAACGTCGAATATTGTCTTCAAAGGCTTGAAACGTCTCGCGCTTATCGCATAGTTTTGGAGGTCACTACTCGATAAAATGAGCTCAACAAAAGTTTCCCTCAATAAATTAATTGTTTAAATGCATCGCGATAACTGAATCATTTCAGTAATAAATTTGCACGATTTGTAAACGTTGTCTAACCAAACAGAGCATTAATCAAGTGACAGCTGCCAAAAAGATCATAAGTATTGCCAATTCCAAAAAAACACCCTTTACATTCAAGAAAAAAACGTAAAAAAATATTTAATAGCGAATATTTTTAAGTATTTAGGATATGATTCAACATATTTAAATATTCTCCTTAAGTTTCTTAAATTATAGCACATTTAATTTAAATTAAATTGGGAATAATTGACAACTTTGAACTTCCACTGAAGCACATCCTTAAACAAAATATTGAGTAAAACATATGAAAGTTATGATGAAGTTCATGAACGAAGAACGTTAACAAGTAATTAAATTAGAATACAAATTCCAAGTCGGTGGTTGCAACTTAATTATAGTTAATCTGTTAATGTTGATTATTTTCAATGATAAAGTGTAGGTATTTCTTGGGTAAATGATTTTTTCTGCAAATAATACCATTTATTTCACAAAAACTTATACTAATGGGGTTTTCCAAGTGCAACATAAATCAATTGATTTTTGGTCTTCATAAATATATCTGCCAGAAGACAAATTTTCCTGGTTTTGCATTCAATGGGACAAAATAAACTGATTTATTTTTAATTTAGGATCAAATCTGTAGATCTGGATTTTTTTGGCAGATTTACCTCTCTTTGCACTTATAGGTACTAACACAATTTCACAAAAAATGTTTGGCAGGTAATTTGACAGCTCTGCCACACTCGTTACTCTGTTGAGTTAAATCGAAGTTTACCCATTTAAAACCCTATTAATTGATTTGTTTTCATTCCAGTGATGTCAATTTCTTTGTACGTTGCCTTTTTCATTTATAGGGAAATGATAGTCACGTGACACTCAACTTTTTATCAATTAAATTTATATCACATTAATGACAGGATAATTCAACAGGACGGGCGGTGCTGGATAACGAGCACACAGCGGTCGGACTTTCGCCAATTCGATGAACCTGTTGTATCAAGAAATGGTGTTGGTTATTAGCTGTATTTTAACTGCTGTATTTTAGCACCTAATCGGTTTCTTTTGTATGTGTTACGTGAAGTCATTGGTATAACTTTCCAAAGTCTTCCAGTTCCAGTAATTCTCAAAAAGAGATGATATTTATTCTTGAATCGTACCACACGAATGTTCAACTCTGCTATTATTCAATCAAAACCATCAACATTTCCGTATTGTTTAATATTAAATATTCAATTTATATTATAATACATTTTAAGGATAATTTGTTTGCACGTATGTACATACCATATCTCGTCTTAAAACCTTGTAAACATATTGACATAATACTCTCAAGTTACCTATATATGTTGGTACACAATAGATTAAAGAAAAGTTCAAAGGTTGCTGCTCCATGTGCTTTTATCCTTGAGGCATGTTTATTTTACAAATAGATACATTTTTAGCATTAGTATGAACACAAGACATATTCAATCAATAACGTGTTCTATACAGTGTACACGAATTTCAATCAGCTCTTTGGAATAATACTGATCTGATGGGATATGGTATTGTATATCTATCATTTGTTCGTTACGTGAAAAAAAAACATTATTTGAAGTCAGTTTAAAAAAAAATCAATTCCTGTCTGTCGGAAATAATGCACAATGATGTACTCGTACAGTATGATACAAAAATATTCTTTTCATAGGAAACGTTGTTTTGAATTTGGAATTGATGCTTTTTGTTGCTATCAAAAATAAAAATAAGGATTACAAATACGAATACTATTGATTTTTTTAGAATCAAAAAATTTAGTTTAATAAAATTATGTTGTTTGTTTTAAATATTAATGATATTACTAATTGTTTTAAAAGTAGTAGGAATTAGTAGTACCCGTGGCGTGATGGCTAGTGCGTAGGACTGTCCCTTGTTAGTGACGAAGGTTGAGCTTCAGCTCATCTTCAACTCAATAAAAAATAAAAAGTCAGCAGGTGTCGATGGTATATCCAACGTTGTACTAAGACATTTACCGATGTAGGCAATTGACATTTACACCACACTGTTCAATAATGCACTGAATAATGCATATTATCCAGTGCATTGAAAGACCGCTGTGGTTCATCCTCTCCCGAAAAAGGGAAAGGACAATTCCAACCCGTCAAATCTTCGGTCGATAAGTCTTCTTCCGAGCATCAGCAAAGTTTTCGAAAAAATAATCAATAGGGCTCTGACTAAGTGGGCTGCAGACAACAAAATAATTCCGGATAAACAGTTCGGGTTCAAGGCGGGTCATGACACAATTCATGCTGCGTCTAAACTCGTTTCTGATATCCAATGGAATAAAACAAAACAACAATGCACAGGTGCTGTTCTGGTTGATTTGGAAAAGGCCTTTGACACCGTATGGTTAGAGGGTCTTTACCTAAAACTGAGCAGGCTTGGCATAAGCAAGCCATTGTTGTATATACTTTATGATATGCTTAACGGTAGAAAGTTTGTTGTCAAAAGTGGCAATATAACTTCTATCACAACATTCTTAATTAAAAACGGTCTTCAAATGGGAGCGGTGAATTCGCCGATTCTCTTCAGCATTTACACCAGCGATCTGATAGGTAGTCTTACAAAGGCAATTGCGTTGATCTTCACGGGCAGCCATTAGCGAGCAAAAGTGTATTGAAGTACCTCGGTATCTGGTTAGATCAGTATTTATATTTCGACAGACATATAAATGCTGCTCTGACCAGGGCCAGAGGAGCCTTCGCTCTGACGAAACGGCTGTTTTTTAGCAGTCGGCATGACCCCAGCGTGAAGGTAATTTGCTACATGGCCCTCATACGGCCGATGATCGTTTATGGTTGTCCTGTGTGGTTCAACGTTGCCCCTTCCCAGATGGAGAAGGTTTGGGTGTTCGAACGGCAGTGTTTACGACGCTGTACCGGCTTATATCGAACAGCCGAATCTTCTTACATGCATTACTATTCCAACGAGGTCCTATACAACGGGGCTCGAATCAACAGAATTGACAATTTCGTGATAAAACTCGTTCGAGGTCACATTGCAAGAGCTATGTCTTCGACCAACAATTTACTTTTCGGGGCGTTCTATCCGAACGACGAGTGTTTTGAAAGTGCACGCTTGAGCGGCTTCATTCCACCAGAGGCATTCCTCTTTTTAGATAGATGCGGTCTGATACAGGACGTCATGGCACAAGGCGGAGCAGAGCTCCTTCGGTTCAGTAGGGCTGTGTCCGAACGGGACCGACCTGATAGGGTGAAGCAGGAGAACCAGTTTTGGTGGCTTCAATCGGCACTTGATAGTGGGTAGTCGGGATGGGGTTTTAAGCCTTGGCCGGCTTACATACTTGTTTTATAGTTTTAGGGTTTAGTTTTAAGTAGAATAGGCATGGTGGCACAAAAAAAAATACAAAAAAAATACAAAAAAATACAAAAGAGAAAAATACAAAAAAAATAAAAAAAAAACAAAAAATAAAATAAAAAAAAAACATGGAATACAAAAAAAAAATTAAAAAAAAGACAACAAAATATGAAAAACAAAAAACGTTAGATAGTTAGATTTGCTGCTGTGGTTGTTCTAGTTTTAAGTAGTTTATAGGTAGAATAGGTAGTTTTAGTTAGCTATAAGTTTTATATTAAGGACCTTATTTTAAGTAGTTTTTAAGTAAAAATAAAAAAGGATATTGATATTAGTTTTTTTTTTAAATTTTCTAATGAATAAAAAAATAGAGTAATTCTTGTCAAGAAAAAATTCTCAAATTAGCCGTTTTGATTTAGCATATATACTGCGATTACTAGCACACAGGAATGGATGAGAGTTGTAAGTCATTAGGCCCTAGTTTACTGCGGACCGTTGCGCCACCTAATTTATTCATTTCTATAGGAAGTTATAGTAATGGGTCCAACTTTTATATTTACAGCACTCAGGTCTTATTTGCACATACATATAAACTATTTCATTCACAAGAATTAGGTGATCATGCCCAAGTTACGTCGCAAAATTCGCCATGTTGTGGTTTGCGACCGACCAAGTTCTTTTGAGCGACCACCCAGAATTGACTGCCTCAGATTATGCTGCACACTTTCCCGAACGCGTTGACGTACGATTGTTGGCTGAATTTGGCCACCAAACGGTGAACATTCGACTTGGAAGGACGATCATATGTACGCCATAAGAAGAGCACAACGCGTTCATAGTTGCTATACTAGAGAGCACCCTTTTTGATAATAAAGTTTTATCATTTCCACGTGTTTAGCAAAGTTGTAACTTGCCATGATCATTTGTCTTTGGTGACTGTTTAAACAAAGATATTTCGACAGAAATCAAAAGGAACAATATGGCCGATACGAACTGACAAAATCAACCCGTTCCTATTGGAAAACCATTATTTTACTGTTCAATTTGTTCATAGATAAATTTTGTAATTTCATAAAAGTTTCAAAGAACTATATAAGTTCTGTTTATAAAATGCACAAAAATGTATCTTTTTTTTGTTTTTCAACATTTTCCGCAACATTTCTTCAACCCTTAAGTAGGTACTTTCACTAAAATTAAATTTCAAAACGCTTAAAACTAATACATTTATATTTTTAAAAACAAGGATTTATGCGTGCTAATTAGAACAACACTAAATAATAATTAGGGGAAAGAGTTACACTACGTTTTAATTAACACATTTTCGTTTTTCAAATTCTGCGATTAACCCATTTCTAAAAATAAAATAATTGTAAAAAATTATATGTACACAAAAATACGAGTAGTTTGTTTTATATTTATATTTTATTTTATTCCCAAAATAGAAATTTAATTTTACTTTTTTCGCAGTCAAAACTCACAACGAATTAGCTTCGGCAATAAAGCTTTGTTAGCTTAATTTAGAGAACAGTTTTAAAGACATTAAAACGCTTTTAATTAGGTACCTTAAATAAAAGCATTGTGATTATGTAATGTAATAAAACAGTTTGAATTTATGGACTGTGAATTCATAAAGAGTGACGCTTCATATCACATGGGTTGTCAGTGCATATTAATTTAATTCTAGCTAAGTATATATGTATCTGCCTGTGTTAATGAAGAGACGAACATTCGACCAAAGATGTTGAAGCGATTTCTTTCTGAAATTTTTAGGTGTTTAATTTGTTTTCAATTCCCCAATTAACATACTTTATATTTATTACCATTACAAAACATGGCAAATGTTTTCGAAAAACTGGAAGACACTTGAAGAAAAACAAGCCTTTGACAAGGTTTGGCACATGGGACTTGGGTATGAACTGCATAGGGATCTTTCGAAACAGTACTACGAAATACTGAAATACTATGTTCTAAAGCGAGTCTTAAGAGTACGATACGACCCAAATTATTTGGAACTAAAGAAAGTAGAAGCCGTTGTACTGCAAGAAAGTGTAGTAGAACCAATATTGTTTCATGTATATTCAAGGGATATTCCAGTGGATACTTACGCTATCATTGGATCATTTTTTGATCTTTCATAGATCGGTGGTTTTGATGCGGAAAGAGTCATATACTACTCGGTACCGATTCTTACCGAATGTTTTTTGAAGATTTCAACGGATAGAAGAAGTAAATACGCGATTGTTATTATTTTTGAATTCTATCCTAATTAAAAATAAAAACTAAACTGGCTTCTGTCAAATTATTTGATAATGACTAAAACGTTTAAATAATTTCTAGCATTGCCAATGTTGGCTCTGAGCATTTCCAACGTCTTGGGCTTTTAGGTATAAACCAATGACTTAACTTAGCGCCAAGGAAAATAGTTAAGAGGCGTTAAATTGCACTAACGATGAGGCCAATTGACTGATCCATTCTTTGAGATAACACACGCTCATCAAACATACTCTTCAATAAATCAATTGTAAGATTTGTTTAAACTACTTGCCGTCCAAGTCTATATTTTTCAATTCTGGCTAAAAATAATCGGTTATCATCATGGTGATATAACGCTGGCACATTAGTGTGATAAGCGTTATCATCGACGAAAAATTTTGCCTAATAAAAACGCCGGCATGCAAATTGCACCAATCAATTATTGAAGTGGCAATTCATGAAGCAAATGTGGATTCCTCTCACCAATTACACATATTTTGCTTATTGACGAACCCATTGAGACAAAAATAAGCTTATTCACTGAAGATGATTTTGCGTGGAATTCATCATGTTGGCGCATATTCTCCAGAGCCCAACCGAAGAACGTATGTACGTACATTCAAATTCTCCATCGGCTTCAATTCCTGAGTTATTTTAATCTGAACGATGCCCAATTTTTGAGAAAACCATGGAAATGACTAATTTGTATCGTTTGCTACGGAAGCTAGAGTGGAAGCGATATTTTTGACACTTCACCTAAACCGTTGTTTCACTGACACGGCAACATCACAAAACGTAGATTCAAATTTTTGCAGTAAACTTTTTACTGCCTGTCTACTAGGGCAAGAACTACGACTGAAAATTTGTAGTTAACGCTTAAAGTTCGCTCAACGACTACGAATTTAAGTAGATAATTTCTATAATTTGCAGACTTTGCTCGTTCGTGAACTTTGCCACGATGAAAATGTTGAGTTTACTGAATAAATTGACAATGACTGTTGGATGATTTAAGTGAAAGGGTGCGTTTACAAATTTAAAGCCCTTTTTGGGAAAACCCATATGAAGCTTGAACTTACTTCCTTACTTAAAGTGGCACTACAGTCCCTTGTACTAGGGTCTCACAGAACAAACTTCTCCATCTTCAGTTAAACACTTCAAGTTGGGAGAGGTTAATTTCCACTTCCTATCTTGCCTATCCAGTGGGCGTGGATTCGAAGGCTGTCTGGGTCAGAGCATTGGCTTCCATGAACTCAACCTGAACCAGCAATCTCAAGTGTTGTACTTTTAACCTTTTGGCAAAATCTACGTCGCTGTACAACCCGTAGAGCTCGGCGTTCCCTCTTCCCTTACTCACCTTTTATATATCACGCGAATAACTTTTCTCTCCGCTCCTGCACCGTATAGTAGGACAGGGAAGATAAAGGTGTTATGTAGCGACACTGTGATAGCTTGAGAGAGGGCTTTACCACGCAATTGCTTTTTTAGCCCAAAGAAACAGCGATTAGCAAGAGTAATTCTTCATTTGATCTCAGCACCGGGTGTATCAATACTCAAAAAGTCACCATTGACATCACGCTGAGTTCCTCTTATGTCAATGTCATTAGCATATGCCAGTAAATGGACAGACTTTAAAAGATAGTGCCTCTAGTGTTATGGTGGAAGCTCTGCGGTATTCTTTCTAGGACGAATTATCCATGGCCATCTTGCACAAACAAACGAGTTTGGCAGGTATGCCAAAACTAGACATGTCTCTTTACAGTTCGACCCTGTAGAAGCTACCATATGCGGCCTTGAAATCGATGAAAATGATGGTGGGTGTTGATTTGATGTTCTTGGGTTTTTTCCAGGATCTGCCGTAATGTGAATATTTGATCGACTGTAGACTTTCTTGGTCTAAAACCACACTGATAAGAACCTATCAGTTTGTTGACGATGGACTTTAGACATTCACATATTACGACAGGGAAGATTTTTTAAGCTATGTTCAGTATACTGATTCTTTATAGTAGGTGCAGTTAAGAGGGCTTCCTTTTTTCAGTATCGGGCAAACAGTACTAGGTTCCATTCATCGGGCATGCTTTTTTCTGGTCATATTTTACAGAAGTTGGTGCATGCTTCAAAACAAATTATCTCCAAGTACTGCAATTTTAGTATGTTGGGATTCTTTTAATCTTCAGTAATTCAAATGCTCAACTTTTGGAAATATTTTGTTAAGTAAAAAAGATTCATATGTACATATAAATACTTATGTATAATATTAAGATACATAAATAACTTGAATGTGAAAAAAAGTCTCTAGATCAAATCCCAAAATAACTCATACTTGAACAAAATTAAAATTATTTCTTTTCTTCGCCAGACTGTTCCAATTTAAATATCGAGGTACTCACTGAATAAAAAGCAAAGACTCGGATATTACATATTTTTCGCTTTTATTTTTTCGTACCTTCAATTTACATTCACACCACTTTTGAATCTCACTTACAGCCTTCACAAAAAAAACAAAAGCTTGGCTGCAGTAAGAGAAGAAGAAGGAGCCGATGTGGAGCCTTCCTTACATTAATATAATATGTAGGTATAGCTATAGCAATGTGTCATATCTATAGAGAAAAATAGATATGCACAGGGTCATGGATAAAATTGTGTACACGTGCCGCAAACGGCCATTAAACTTTGTGATGTGACGACTTAAACTTGCAGCATGTTGTATACATGGCCACATTGGTGGATGAATGATAGATTGGCCTTTCTCACGTACTCTGGGCTTGTGTTGTTGTTTTTGTAATTCGCTCGTAAATGTGGATATAAAATGTTAAGTCAACATTTTGTTCATATGTTGCTAACAAAATGTTGCGAGTAAAAAGTATCTTGTTGTTAGAAACATCATAAAGCTTTTTACAATGTTTTGTTTTATTTTATTTTGATCCAAATAAGAACGCCAAATAGGTTTTTGTTTGTATCTCACAATTCTCACTTCTCACATAAAGCGTTTGAACGTTGAAGCAGTTAGTTGTTTCGAAAAGTTTTGTCAAGGATTTATTTTTGAAATTTTTTAAAGACAAACAAAAAACGCGCCTAAAACGAAAACAAAACTTTCAGTTTCTTTGCAATATAAATTTTGAGTTCGTGAATAATAAATTCGGAACGATTTATCTACCTTAATAAACCTATCTATCCTTTTACTGCTCGTAACTTTCCATTGAGTGATAAATTGATTTTTGTTTGTTGGCCTTTGATTATTGGTACATATTTACATAATTGATTGTGGGTTGCTCTTTGCTGTATCTTCGACTTTTGTATTAATATAGTGTAATAAATTGTGATCTCTAGAGCGGGAAATTAAATAAATTTAATTAAATTTGATTAAACAAAATTAAAACAAAAATTCAAGTGAAAATTTCTTAGTTCTTTGTTTGTTTGTTCCTTCCTATGCACATGCATATACATACATAGGTTATTGGATACGTGAAGTAGTAAACGATATTATATACAAGTAAGTACCTAGGGTCAATATTAAATTTATTAATTACTAAGCTTTAAAATAGTCATTGTTTGTTCAAAACTTCATAAATAACTTAATTACGGGTTAGGTAAATGTAGGACTAATTTAGTCCTACCTACAGTAATCTCTTTTTTATTTCATTATGCAAATTTTCTTAAAAATATACAATTTTTAAACTTTACTAAAAAAAAGAAAATAACCTGAAAAAGACAATAATCTGAATTAGTTTAAGAAATATATTCAAAATAAGTCCTGCCAGAATTTGGCTGAAAGTTGGCGGTTAACATAAACTATATAATGGAAATAGCCTTAGGAGGAGTGTTCTATTATACAGACAAACGTTTTTCTAAAATAAAATTGTTTTTTAATATTTTAATGATTTGATTGACAGCAGACAAAAGTTTTATGCAAAATAAATAATATTTAAGCAATAAGACAATTACTTACGTATACCCTTCACACTTGGCTGTGATCTACTTTTGATCTTGATTGAATTGTTTTTGAGAAAAGAAATTATTTTTTAAAAAAATATGACATTTGGAGATAGGGTTACCAGAATTTGTTTATTAGCTATATAGGACAAATGGTTATTGAACAGCTGTCAGATTGGAAACAATTACTTTACTGTGTTCTTCGTTAAGTGAGGTTTGTTTGATTAAAATTTCAAATTAAGTTTTTTAAAGTTTAATCAACGTGTACCTTACCATTGTTTTTTTTAAAGTTATTTCGATTTGGTGTTTGTTTTTGTCAAATCTGGGAAAAAAGCATTCCCGTCGGGATTTTTAACTTTGTGTTTGAAATTCAGAATGTGATGCTGCAGAATACACGAAGCACCATTTTCACTACAGTTGTTCTTTTATTTAAAAAAGAATGTATCTAACGTCAGTTCCAAGTAAATTTAAAGAGCTCTGATGAGTTACAACCCATACTGAAAACCCATTCCATTGGTGCCCTTAAAAATTTGTAAATAATGCTGTGATTAGCCATTTAGTGAACTGCGAAATATATGCAAGCAATAATTGGACTAAAGGCTGTTTTCGATATCTTCGGGAAGTTAAATCAATTCAGTAATATTTGTATACCTACATATATACATATGTTTATACTTTTTTTTTTCAAACTGGAAGTTTCATCTTAATTTTCATTCTAATTTTAAAGTTTTAAAGTATAGTTTGTATAAAATGAATAAAGTTTGAATTCAATGTCTTTATTTTTTCTCAAGATGTTGGAGTCGAAAATTAATAAACAAAATTGAATTGAAGTCAATATCATGGGGGATATTTTTAAAGTCCTTTTTGCATAATATATGTGTTTTATACCTCTGAAAAAATCGTTTGGAGTCGGTATAATTTCTAGTTCCGAAATGTGGAGACAAAAAAAAGGCAATACCAACTTTGATCGTATTCGAGATCTTAAACAAACGCAAAATTTTTAAGGAATAAAAGATCTTTATGACATTTTTATAACGGGTATTTTTTTAGGCGTATGGTTTTCAAGAAGAAATAAAATGCAAATATTGTATTGCTATGAAAAAGAATATAGCTTTATTAAAAAGATAAAGATTATCCATTTTGTGTTAAAGACGATTACCGAGGCCGCCGTAACTTGTTCGAATAAATTCTAAAGGCCCAAATTTCGACTAATTTTTGCAGAAATTGGTGCTATATGTTTGCATTAACGCGTCCAATATTCTCCTCCAAGGCGTCAATCGTCTCGTGCTTATCTGCGTAGACAAGCAACTTCACATAAACCGAGAAAAAATAGCCCAGCGAGTGGTGTTAAATCGTATGGTCTTCGAGGCCACGCCACACCAAACAGGGAGTTTTTTAAGATGTTACAGGCGTCTCAACAATGACTCCAAATACGAGAATTCAGCTTAATAACGTACTCAACCCAACCAAAAACAAGCGAACGGTAGTCATTTCCTTTTGGGCCCATTCACCGAAAAGCTGAAGAAAAAATATTCGTCAACTCAAATATTTTGGGAACTAAAAAGGATTGTAAATACCTCAAAAATAATTTTTTGTGACGAAGAATAACGTTTTTGAAATGTCTGGTAAGGTTTTGAGAAAAACCAAATTAACAGTTTTTTACAAAAAATAAAAACTTAAAAAAAAAACAGTACTAAAAGTTGGTGTAAACTTATTTTTCTTCTCAAAAATTAATGATATTTGCTTAAAACTGATTTCATCTTATAGAAAATATTGTTTTCAACATTCAGTAAAATTAAATTAAATTCTCAATATTACGTGATAAATAAAGGCATTGACTTCAAAATGGTTTCATTCTGTGCTAAATATTTTTGTTAACGTAATTTAAAGGTCTTAGAGAAACTCAATCTGTATTTGTTTTTACTTATATGAGAAATAAAAACTTTCAAAAAATGCTACTAAAATTGGTAAAAATTGATTCAGAAACAAAAACAGATATCGAAATCAAACTGATTTTATCATGTGCAAAATATTGTTGCTAATTGTTAGGTTATTTTTTTAGAATAATTTAATTGACAACTTTTTTTTACAAAACACGAAAAAAACAAGCAAGAAATGGTAAGAAATGGTTTTCTACTCAAGTATTAGGAGAACAAAGAAAGGTATCGACTTCAAACTATTTATCTTACACAAAATATTGTTATTAACATTTTGTTAAAGTTTAAGACAAATCGACAGACGGGTACGGATGGGAAATTATTAGTTTATGTCACATCTCAAACTGAGCTTAAATCAGGTGACAGCTGTCAAAAAGACCAACTCCGGAAATACTTAAAACACTATGTTCAAGCTTTTGTTTGTAATTTACAGTGGATTATTTTTATTAGCCTTTAGCAGAATACATCTTACTAGAATATTTATTGAAACAGTGCAGAGGGTCTATAAAAACGAATGTCTTTTTTTAAGCGACAAAAATAGTAAATAAATTTGTTTGTAAAAACGAATAAATAACAAAACTTTTATAATATTATTTTATTTAAACATTCCGAAAACACAAATGTACACTGGAGCGTATACGTAATTTATTTATTAAAAAAAAAATACAAAAATTGGTAATACAATAGATTATAAAGGGTCTAAATAAAACACTAGATTATCCGTCAATTTTTTAAATATACAAAACTAACTGTACGACCACTTTATTTTGAAAATAATATAGAACAATTTACTTATTGTCAGTTGCCACCCCCATTTCCAATATTACTTAGAATCGATCACGCAAGCAAAGTTAATTATTTTTCACTTTACTAAATTGCAACAAAATAATATAATATAGCTTCGTTTTTTTTTAATACATTACAATATAAATTTTCGTATTTTTATCTAAAAAATAGCATCACATATTAATTAACTGTTGAATAATTAAAATTCAAGTTTCATTAAATTTCGATAGGCAACTATTTAGTATATTAACATTTCGATCAAAAAAATGCTGCAAAACTAATTATATATATACATGAATATATACTATCTTTTCACATGTGCCGCAAATTAAATTATTTGTATTTAATCATAATCGCTAAATAAATTGGCAACTTCGATAGGTCTAATGCGACACGTGCTTGTTATATATGTACATGTATGCATATGTATCTATAAATATAGTATATTTATTTATTTTAATTTTTATTTTCTTATCTTACTTCGCTCGAAGTGTGTTTGGGCAACCGGCAGTTAAAAAATTTGTTGTTCAATATTGTCATTTCTGGATAAAATTTCAATTGTTTACAATGAATTGCATTTCAATTGGTAAATATAAAACATTGTGCTTTTGTTTTGTGTTAAAAATGTAAACAATTTTTGTTTTTGTTTAAAAATAGCAGCAAGGCGAGGCAAAGGTGAAACATTTAACAAATACATTTTGTTGGTTTTGTCTGACATTTTTATTTGTCAGCAGGGAGACATCGGACGTATGGATAATGCCTATTAATTTAGAATAAGCACACGTGTTGCCTATGTAATTAATATGTCATCGCACGCGGATTTGACTATAGGGTTGTTTGAACTAAAATATAGAACCTACGTTTTCTTTTGTTTTATTAGATAAGTAAATCAACCTAAGGTAAATTAAAAATATAGCCAAGTGTAAAATACACAAATGAATTTGAGGTTAAAAATGTAACGAAACAAAAAAAAATATTCAATTTTTTGTATTAGAATAAAGGCAGCTTTTAATTTGATTTCCATATTGCAAACAGTTTGGGAACTTATATTTCTAGGAATTCTATAATGGGAATTTGTTTTTTATCCCCTAAGCTTGAGAACTTTACATTACAGGGGTGGAATAGGCTGTGATGTTGGTTAAGTATCATTTTCTTGAATAACAAATTTGATCTCAACATTTGGTGTCACTTTATTAAAACACTTGATATCTGTCAAATTTGTATTAATTTATAACTTAATGACCTATGAATTTGTACAAATCTTACAAAAAAGTCGGCAAAACTGTAAACATTGTTTGAACCTAAATAGGTGTAACTTAAAAAGTAAAAAAAAATCACCTTATACAGATAGATTTTTTAAATTTTGAAAATCGAAAATCTCCTCACACGATTTCGACCCAATTCAGAACTTCTGGTTAAGATAAATTAAATTGTAAAAAATATATTTTAAGCAAAATTTGAAATTTACAAAACTTTTATAAATATTTGTGTGAAAAGAGGCTGGGATGCAACCCACACTGATAACTTCCCATTCGTGCCCGTCTGTCGATGTTTCTAAAAGTTTATTTGATTTCCAAATTATTAATAACAACGTTTTGTGTTAAATAAAAAATAGTTTGAAGTCAAAATTTTTCTTTGTTCTTATAATACTTGAGTCGAAAACCATTTCTTATCAGTTTTTAGTTGTTTTTGTGTTTTGTACAGAAAGTTTCCAACTGGATTTTTCCAAAAAAGCTACTAAAAGTTAAGAAAAATATTTGGCATATGATAAAATTATGTAGTTTGATTTCAATAACTTATCTTGTTCCCAAGTATTTTGAAAATTATTTAAAAAAAAAACAATATTTTGTATTATGAAATAATTGAAGCCAATACCTTTAATTTTGTAATATTTATTGTAGATTTTTATTTTTCATAAAAAAATTAACAGTTGGATTTTTCTAAATATTGTACTTAAGAACAAAATTTGAATTAGATTGTAGACAATATCCTTAGTTGTTGACAAGATATTCGAGTCAAAAATCAATATTAGAAATCTTATATGAGTAGCTATTTTGTTTAGGTTTTTATTTTTTGTAAGAAACTGTCACTTTGAGTTTTCTTAAAATTGTACTAGATGCCAATAAAGTCATTCTTCGATGCTAAGAATTCACACGCACTCGTAGACAAAACGGGTGGGTTCTTTTGGGAAAATAATTTGTAAGGTAATATAAGTTTACAAGTATTACAAATACAAACTCTCCAATTTTGACGTTTGCTCGAGTCTCGAATAGAAACTGTCACTTTGAGTTTTCTTAAAATTGTACTAGATGCCAATAAAGTCATTCTTCGATGCTAAGAATTCACACTCACCAATAGACAAAACGGGTGAGTTCTTTTGGGAAAAGAATTTGTAAGGTAATATAATTTTACAAGCATTACAAATACAAACTCTCCAATTTTGACGTTTGCTCGAGTCTCGAATATAAATGATAGTACAATTGATAATTCTTGTGTATCTCGAAGGTATATTTGTAGAGTATGATAAGTAGTTTGTTGTTTAGCAGTTTTTATTTTTCAGTAGGAGCTTACGCGTTTGACTTTTTCCTGCACTTTTTAATATTTCATGTTTTATCTCCAACACTAAACAAAACTGCAACAATTAAGAAAAACGCTTAATTTTGTATCGTGTTGGGTCATTGAGAGCTGTATAATCTGTCCTAAGGCAACGAGTTTTTAAAAAGCAATATAAGGTCTCTTAGCTGTCTTATTTTAGTAACATATGGTTTCATGAGCGTTGGTTCCGTATCGCGACAAAAACGCATGTTTTCAATTTATTTACATATAATCCTAAAAAGTTCTTATGGCGGCTGTGTATCAATAATTTTTCCTTTCAAAATAAAATCCAGAAAGTGTATTGGCAAGTCTTACAAAAGAGATTAAGATAAGAAAATTAAAATCTTACTTCTCATTCTAGTTTTCAACGTTGCTTAGCACAAAATCAATTTTTTATTTCTCTGCGCTTCGTTATAAATTTTTTTAAAATTAATTGTGAAACTAAATAAAAATGAGGTTTTGTTTTTATAAGCTGTCTAAGTTGTTTAATTATACCGAAATTGACCTAGACTATACCATTTGTTATTTATTTAAATTATTTAAAAAAAAGTCAGTCTCAACACGTGAAGTTCTACATGCAGACCATCACCATACTCTACGAACAAACTCCTTTACTTCAGTTCTTAATAGTAATTCATTCAGCTTCAATTTACAAAATCGAAAATACTCAAATATTCATATTTTAAAACCGTTATTTAATAGATTTAATATAAATATTGAAATTTTCAAGTTTGAATCAAGTTATTCCTAAATAGAAAGATACGTTTCTGTTGATGATAAAAAGTTCCCCAAAACATTTAGGATCTTTATATGAAGGGATAAGTGTATTTCAATGAAATATTTTTCAAAATAAAACCTGTAGATTACCTACATAAATATTAAAAATCAGTACAATATAACTGCTATGGATTTTTATATTATTTTTTATTTCCAAGTAAATAACTACAGTACCTACAGACATTCCATGATAAATTGTTATTCATTTTGTTTTCTAAAACGATGCCGCACATCTTAGTTGCCCTCATTAATTAAAAAGCTAAGTCCTTTCCCTAATAATAACACTTTAAGTTTGAATGGTAAGCTATGTCGATATTCTCATAAATCATAATATTATTTTGTTGTTTTTCCAAGAATTAACTACTGCTTTTAATATTCCCCTAAACCATAAAGCATACATGAGCATCAGGCATGTACCTAAATTATAATATATGTAGCTTCACAAATAGGTTATGTTTTACATTTAATATTCATTTCAACGCGTTTAAGAATGCTCAAAATATGGACACGTGCCAGCCAACATTGTATGTATGTATAGGCTTTTCCTTTTAGCAGGATTGTGCTTTTGGGATAAACAATGTTATCACTTTTCTGCGAAACCATTTGTTGTTCTTTTTCTTGGTGTTGAAACATGGAAATCCAACCAAGAAGAGATACATACCTTCATAGGTATTCACACCAAGCCCATAAGTACAATGTTTTGCTCTTTGTTGAACTTCTTTGTGGTCACACGCAGTGCTTGAAAGAGCTTCAGACGAAGCTCTTTCAAGCAGAAGAAAATATAAAAATAACCAGGTTATGGAAAGGTGTTTTTTTTTTTGAGAACAAATATTTTATGGGTAAGTTTCCAGTTCCTAGTACATACAAAGTTATAGATATTATAGGTTGGAGCCAAGTTTAAACAGCCTGACAATCTATTTTAATGGGTTAATAACGAGGATATTATTAGCTCTCCTTTTTTTTACTATTTTGCTTTAAGGTCTAGGTAAATAAGATACAAAAGTCCTTACTCCAAAAAAAATTTTGACAAAACTGAATTGTTGGATGGCTTTATTTATACGTCCTTAATTATATCGTAAAATTACCCTAAGGCAGGGTCAAGAAAATAACTCGAAAACTCTAAAGGAACCTCATGTTATTTAACTCAAGAAATATTATAATAAAGGGTTCTTCATTTCGTGGTTTCAAATTGATAGTATGTACAAAAAAATACATATGATCGAAGAAATCCTGTTGCATCAAGAGAAAGTAGCTGTTTGGTGTGTTCTATGCTGGAGACATATCATTGGGCAATATGATATAATCAATTTGGAGCAATACGGTTAAGTGATAACCAACTCTTTTTGACAGGGGATTAAATATCAAGAATTAAACGATATTTTGTTTGAACAATACCCGGAAACGCGCCATACAATGTAATACTTCCAATGGCTTCGTGGCGTGAAGATTAGTGAGTAGGACTGTCATGCTAGAGGTCTTGGGTTCAATCCATGTCTGTGCCACCTGAAGTTTTTTCATGGGTACTGCCTCTTGCGAGGAATTGACAAATCCTCCAAGAGTAATTAATGTTTTATGAAAAGTGCTTTCTCAAATTATTCGGCATAAAAACTGTAGGTCCCCTCCATCCCTAAAATGAATTACACACAGGAATGATTGAGAGTTGTAAGTCACTAGTTCTCTTCGGACTGTTTTGCCACCTTATTTATTTATACTTCTTTTTTTGAAAAAAAATGGTTAATGGGTTGTCATCAAAACAAAGGGCTTGATTTTGACAGCTCGTGGCGGTTATAGCGTTTCTTTTACTTTTTGTCAACGTATCAGGTACGAAAGACAAATTATCATAGCAATTTACAGCCTCGAGCAACACGTGCAAATCATGAAACTTTATGATCGAAACATTCCAAGTCGACTATTAAACGTTTGGTGACCAAATTCGAGTCCACCGGCCGGCGGGCGGCGTAATCAGCAAACAAAGAAAAATTTCCAGATTTGGAAAGCCACCTATACACGCGAGATTCACAAGGTGAATGGCTACCAAATAAAACTGTTTGGTGTGGATTTTGGGCTGGAGGCGTCATTAGGCCATCACCACCATTTGTATGACAAAATGAGTCCCTGATCATGAACGTCGTATTTGCATGATTCCTAAAAACTACTGAACTGAACTTTCAAAATATTTTCCGATTCGGTCAAGAAATATAGCTTCAATAAATTGATATCAATAAATTTTGTTAACATTTTCTTAAAAAAAAAAAGAAAATAAAAAAACGGCGCCACAACACTTTTCGATAGGTTATTTACTAACGAAAATAATCAAATATTACAACGAAATGCAAACAAAATATATTTTATTAATATATTATATGTACATTATTTCAAATTTGCCACACGTTTTATAAATTCAAACACATGCACCAAATGACCAATTAACTTTGTGACTCATTATCATGAAATTAAACTTTCAAAATAAATAACTGACACACTTATTTCTTCGTATCAAAATTACCTGTTCTGTTTATTTAACTGCATACCATATAAATATATTTAGATATAAAACGTGCAATATAATTTATCTGCATAGCTTTTCTTATCAAAAATAAAAACATACATACATACTATCAAAACAGCAAACGAATGTTAATATAAGATTAGGTGGCACGTTGTGTTGTTTGTTTTAGTTTTCTGTTTTTATGCGAACATCTGTTCGCAAAAACAAAAATTAAAATAACTTTGGCTTTGTTTATAACTTACACACAAAAGCGTGATGGCTTTGGGTTTCATATTCAGGTTTAAAATAAGCCTACTAAGTATATCTATAGAAAAATAGATTTATTGTTATTGTTTACGAAAAACTTTTTGTATTTGCGTCAATGTGACTGTTCCAAGAAAAGGTAATCTGGAGATTATAAAATATATAAAGTTGGAAAAAAGTTGACAATTGGCGCAAAAGTCATCAAATGCTAACAAATGTCAATTTATTTGAAATGTCAAAAGAATTGACATTTGGGAATGCAATGATACATACTTATGATTATAACACGTACAACGTACATATGCACATGTATACAGTTTTCTTGATGGAGATGTGTTCGTTCGTGTGAACATGCATTCGTGTGAACATGCGTTCGTACGTTTGGGATAAGATAAATTTTGACTTCAGATGTGAGTGATCCAAAATACATTAATACCCGTGTTTTGTTGGCAAATCTATCCATAGTAAAGTAGGATTTTACACGAATAACAAAAACAATATCCATAGTATGAATAACACCGATAAAAGTTAGAGTAGAATCTCACTATGGATAGGTTTTTGACATTTATACGAGTTATACGAAAAATCAATCTATTACTGTTGATATTATTTAGTTTTGTTAGTGAAAATGGACTAACTGGTCTTATTTTGCAAGAGAAAACAATAGAAAAGATATTTATGTTTTGCTATGTTTCCACCAAAGGTTTATCTCAGTTTAGATTAAATAAATCTTTTTGGTGTTTCCACCGCGCAAGAAGATTTAAAAATGATTAAGTTTAAAAGCACTTTCTAAAATGCAAATGGTATTTCGATGTTTCTTATGAAGTGCAAGTGAGATAGTTTGATTCGTGTTAAACAATGAAAAACTGAATAATTCAGCACCATATAGGAATATGCTACCTACTCCATGTGCAATTTTTTTTTTAATTTGATTAAAACAAAACTATATTTCTTGTACACAAACATGCAAATAAACAAACCATACGCATAACGCATTATCTGTAAAACCAACTCCTCCACACAGGTTTTTATTCACAAATTTCCGATCCCGACCGGAATCGAGCGAATCAAGCTCATTTCAACTCGATTCAGGTATATAAAGAATTTAGGCGAGCTTCAAGCTCGCTTCAACACCACATGTTAATGTAGTAGTCTACGAACATACCCCCTACTTGAAGTTTTTATTTTATGTCAAATTGTTTGGTTAAAACTTTGAAATCGACTTTCACATTACACATACATACGTATTTTATTGATTTTGATAGTCAACTATCAAAAATCAGCTTACACGATTTCACCCCTGGTCTTAATTTCGCTATTTTTTTTTGAATTTTTTGATAAATTATTCTAGCAAATATTCAGTTGTATCAACTTTCAAATTTAAAAACCGCGACTACTGCGGATCGTTTTGTTGGCAATTTCTCACTTTACTATATATGGAATGCGAAAAAAACGCACTTAATATTACCAACCTTAACTTAATAAAATTGTCAATTTGAAAGAGGATATTTTAAGAAAATATCAGGAATAATGTATACTTAAATTGTTTTCATGAATTAATAACTTAATTAAAGGGGTTCGTTCGTAGATTATGGTCTAACTGTGTGTAGATCTTCAACATTTGGCAATTTTTTTTTTACATTAAATTTTTGCAAAATAACAAACAAATATTACAGCTTATGTATATTAACGTATTGTTTAACAACTTTCTCGAATCAGCTTAGAAAAACAAAACTTTATTTTTATTTTACAACGATGTACACAGAGCTCAAAGATCGATTTTATGCTAAGCAACGGTGAAAACAGTGATACTCGTGACACGATGGTCCATGTCATGCCAGGGGTCTTGGGTTCAATCCCTGCATTTGCCATCTAAAGTTTTTTTTCACGGGTAATGCCTCTTGCTAGGAATTGACAAATCCTCCAAGAGTAATTCTTGCCATGAAAAGTGCTTTCTCAAATTAGCCGTTCGGATTCGACTTAAAACTGTAGGTCCCCTCCATCCCTGAAAACAGTACTCGCACACAGGAATGGTTAAGAGGTGTAAGTAACTACATAGGTTCTCAACGGACTGTTACGCCACCTAATTTATTTGTTTTAACGTTGAAAACCAGAAGACTTGGCAGGATACTTTTTAGGTTATATTCTGAAAAGTTATAGTTGTAAACACTAATGAATGAAAGTATGCCTTCTTAAAATAAGACAGTTAAAAGCCCTTATGTTGCAGTTTGAAAAATGTGTTGGCTTAGGAGATTTTACACAGCTTGCTATGACACTAACTCTTTACAAAATGCCGCGTTTTTCTTTTTATAAAAATGCTTTCGAAAAAGATTTTAATTCTGTAGCGTTTTTATTTCGCGTTAGTTTGGTTGGAGACAAAACATAAAATCTCAAAAAGAGCAGCGAACAGTAAAGGGCGTAAAAATGCTTAACAACAAACTATTTATCATACTCTACGAACATGCCTTCGAGATACACAAGAGTTATCAATTCTACCAACATTTATATTGGAGACTTGAACAAACGTCAAAGTGCAAAATCATATCACTAGGTACGGATATTTTTGCCAATAATTTGTACAAATTAAAAAGTTAAATCAACTACATAAGTGCAGAAAATCATAACAATTTCGTTGCGCAAGTTAAAAATGAATTGAAAATTTTAAAAGAAAATTAGGCGGAAATACCATTTATTTAAAGACAGATTGAAGCAAACTATAAAATTTCAGAGAAAAAAGACAGAATTTATCAAATGTCATGTACCTTTAACGTTTTCAATTTGAACAGGTACCTCAATTATGTAATTACGTTATTAAACCTACAAAAACAAAAATTGAGTATAGGGCCAAGATAAAATAATGATACATCAAATTAGATGAGCTCCGCTGTCACAGTCACACACTCCGTTTCTCCAGAGGTTGGGCTTTTCAAAATTGATTTTTCTTTTCTGTTAGTAGGTTCATAGTGAATTTTTTCATGGGTCAGAGTTCTTTGTCGAAATAAAATGGCTCGGATAAAAACGCGGTTTTAAACAATTATTGATTCAGAGTTCAAGTGAGTTTATATCAATTACACATTTCGTATCACTGGCATTGTCAACTAAGCATACGCTACCTGAAATTGCCATTTGACATTTAAGTGTAAGGGTGTGTTCAGAAGTTTCGTTTTTCTCTGAAATTAAAATATTTATGATGAAAACGCAGATCAAAAGGTGCAGAGCTTTTCTCATATTATTAGTTCAATCATATATACGTTATTTGTAAAAACATTTGATTCATTCAAAGGATTAAAGTTGTTAATAATCGTTCTTGAAACTTGATGCAAAATGATAGACTGTGTAAGTTTTAAAGACTTCAATTTGGAAATCTGATGGTGAAACTTTTATTGTTTTTTTTTTATAGCTGGATAAAAGTTTTGGTTATAAACTAATGTCAAAATTACAAAAAAAGTCTTTGGGAAACCATAATATGCAGACGAAACACGGATTAATTATCAACAAACACACCCTTAATATTGATTTCTTTTGGCACCACCTAATTGCCTCCTACATTTCACAATCCGAAACTCCATCTTCACAAAAATATATTATTTTATACTGACTACTTTTTTTCTCAGTGTAATTTCTATCTCACTCAGTCGAACTGTTTATTAAGTCATTATTAAGGTGCACGTGTTCGTGGCCTGGAAGTGACCTAATTATAAGTAGGTATATCAATGTTAGGTATTATGTTTTTTGGGTTCAGCATTTTTGGCCAAACGATAAATTGTATACTATACAATGTTTGTACATGCATAAAACTTTAAGGCATTTTCATTGGGTTATATGTATGTACAATTGTACATAGATAGACCAACATAGATTGATTTACTGCCGGCTGATGGCCATATGAAAAATAAAAGTAAACACAAACAGTAATTGAGTAAAAATGTCATGTCGGCAGGGTCAGGGTGAGTTTTATTTTATAGCTGCAGAATATGATGTAATTAGACAGAATTGTTGTGTTATGAATAGGTATGTATTTAGTTACCGGTTCTTTTCAGCCGAAACATTTGCACAACATCTAAAAATTGAAACTCAATTGTAAAAACATATTTGACACTATTTCAAAAAAGTACCTACACCTTTTCTAAGAAGTTAAATAGTAACATACACTATCTATAGTTGTAATTGCGCTAACAGAATCCTTGGCCAGGTTCTGACGACATAAGGGACTTGAAAGTAAGGCGAGTTTCTAGCATCTGATTGGCCAGCTTGAAATTGCCTTTCAATCAAGACAACTTTATTGTAAAGATGACTGGAAAGTTAGTCAAAAAAAATCTTCCTAATTATCAAGTCAATTCCACTTACATATGTCAAAATGACAACTAATCATAACTTTTCATTCAACTGAAAGCTGAACTTTCTTACTCTATGATTTATTTATTTTCTGCACAATTCTGTATGATAAATTATGTAAAAGGATTTCTTGTCAAAATGGATAAGGAATAAGTGATAATTTTTTAAAAAATACAAAACACAGGTCGGGAAAGAATTGTAGCTTGCCTGAGGAGTGTTTTGTAGTTAATAATGTTTTTGGTAGTTTTTGCACGATTAACTGAGGGTAGAGGTTAGTGAATTAAAGTTCCGAGTTTGAAGTTTATGTCACTTGAAAAGCCTTGGTCAAAATGTAAGTTTAAAGAACGCAAGTGACTGCAAATGAAGTCCCTTATGTTGTCTTCTGTTTGTTGATAGTAAATGTGCACAATTTAAAAAAGTTGTGCTGGAAGTTGTTCTATTTATTATAAAATGGCAAACTAAATTTAGAAAAAGTATTGCCAGATGGAAAACCACGCATTGTTTGTTACAATTTAATTCCATTTAGAAATATTCACAAAACTACTCTTCTGCCTTACAATCCCGCGCTTGCAAACACAATTTCTTAGAAAATTTGTTTAAAAGTTGAGAAAATTATTTCTATTGAAAGCTAACTACCAGAAATACATATACATACATACATACAATGTTGGTTCCTCTATATTTAATCATTTTGCCTTCGATCCATTTAAACTTTTAATGAACTTCCCTTCCTGTTGATGATATAAAAGTTGGGATATAAACAAAGTTACGTCAAAACTAGTTGCTTATACGGAAGCTTAATTGAACACCGTGCTGACGGGTCTGAACCATAGAACGCATCCTATGCTTTCAATACAGAATCTATTTACGTTGACAGTTTTGAGGGAAAGCGGTCATTCATTGATTTATTGATATAAAATTAGTTGGTTTGGTGTACGAAACTTTGCATTGCAAGTATACATTTTACTGTGGTATCATAAACTTTTTTTGTAAGTTTTTAAAAACTGTTTCAATAATTAATCAATTAAATTAACCAAATAAACCAAAACGGATCAGTTGTTGGCAAAAAAACGTACAAAATTTTGTCTGATATGTCAAATATGAAATCACCAATCAACACAGAAATGTTTGATGGACTTTCGTAAAAACTGATTTCTAGTATATTATGTTTTACATTTATTGTGAGTTCGTTTTTAATTCCAAAAATACTTTTTTTCGGAGTTGGTCTTTTTGACAACTGTCACTTGATTTTTACTCAGTTTGGTTTGCCATTTTACTATAACGTTTGAAAATATACAAACAAAATTTGACAAATAAGCTCAGGATCAATACAACAAAAATATTTTGTATAACTAGAATAAGACTACTTTCTTACTTACCTTCTAAGGTCCCCAGTTCTATAAAATCCGTGGGTCCTCCAATGCAGTCATAAGTGTCAAATGGGTTCCTTAGGCGTTATCCTATATAAGTAGTTCTATATAGAATATATATGTATATAGAATGTCTGCAGTTTTCTGGTATATTTCAGGTGCTGCATTCGTATAACAGTATTGATTTGACGTTTGAGCGAAACAGTGACAGCATTGTCTTCAAGCAAAGTTGTTCCTCTAAACAGTGGACAACACCCTAAACGCAGCATCTAGAACGATATACATCTAGCGATTTCTTGTTCACCTTCAGTAAAGACAACACTTCCAAGTTATTGAAAACTCTCTACTTTTCTACTGGTTGTTGAGCAATATTTATCAAAAAGAATGAGTGGAAACGTCTTAGGTTTTTCTGTATTGATTATAAGCCCCACTATTTCTCTATCAACCCTTGTTATCATTTGATGGAGATTCATTATTCTATGTGATAGCAAACATACATACATACATATATCATCTGCGTAGATTAGATGTTTGAGGTACATTGTCAAAGTTCATCTTATGAATTCGTTTACTGTCAAGGCTGCTCGCAGCACATTATTGATCACCAATAAAAAAAGAATTGGCGACAGTATGCAGCCCTCTCTTTGGACTTCAAAATATTTTGACAACCTACCTCCTTCTAAGACGTGACATTTGGATCCCTCATAAGTCGCCTTAAAACTAAAAAACTGCGACCTGATTAGTGTGATGTGCAAATATATCACTTTACGGAACCTAAAGGTTGGCCTCAATGTATAAAATTCAAAAAAGTCTTTTATCACGTTAGTTATAAATGAGATTTTAAAAAAATAATCCCATTGTATACCATGATGCGTACCGTTTTTTGTTCATAAAACAGATATTAATATTCCATCCATTCTCCTATATTAATATATCAAATCTATCAAAATAACAATAGTCGTACATCTCTTGAATTTAAAAAAGCTTATGCAGATGGCATTAATATTTGTTTTGTATAAAATCTTCAAATGGTCAGAACATAAATCAAACTCAAATAGAAAACACATGTCTCTTCATATTGACCACCACCGATTTTGGTGGTTACAAATTTCAGTAAAAAACCAGATTTAAAATAAAAGAATATTATTATACTGTAAAACTTTTGATTTTATTTTATATAGAAATACTCATTCAAAAATATGCATAAAAAAATGGTTGCCTGTAAAGTCGGTTTTACGGGCGAAGATTTTACGTGACAACGTCTTTTTCTCGGTAGAATATTTATTGATATGAATATAATTAAATTGCACAATAGGAACAAGGAATTGAATGAAAATAAGAATTGCACAAATTTTTTAAACTAATAATTTACTTAACACTATCAACATTTATCAATAGTATGACATAACCTATAAACTCAGTTTCTCAACTTTTGTGTCAATCTAACAATTAATCAATCAATCATAGTTTACGATAATGAAATATCAGTGTACAATTATTTACCTTTATTGTTGTAGTTGTTGTAAATGACGAATCTAAGCACTCCACATTTTAACTACAGACACAGCTGACGATACTTTAACCACACGTGTGAACTTGTATTATGACGCTTTCTTGTTTTTCCAACGCCAAGAACGTTCGAGAAAGACAAAGACAGAGACACAAGCATGCGCCGATTCAATGCGCCTAATTCTCTAGTGCTGCGCGCGCAGCAGACCGATCATAGTTGAGTGGGAGAGAGACGCAAGGCATTCGGCGGGCCTCTCTCTCGTTCGGTGACTCATCGTAACGTTACCGGGCGTTACACTTTTTCATAAGTGACTCCCAGCCGCAACCTAATTTAAGACGTTGTCACGTCAAAAGATGTGTTGTTCTCAATCATGCGATATTCAGGTGATTTTATTTGAAAATATATTGGCACAAAATTTTAATCGATTTAGTAAATTATAAAATCCATTTTTAGCAATTTACTAGGCTAAAAGGTGATTTTAGCAATTTGCTAAATTCATATGATATCTGTACAATTATTCTTATAAGAGCAGTGGATGGAATGCTCCAGTCAACAGTTGTTTTAAGCGTAGTTGCTCTGTTTGTTTTCACGAACTGTTACTTTTTAGACATGTTTGGATGCTCATTTTTTAATAAAAGGCAATTAGCAATTTACTAGTTAGCAGAGGTTTAAAATTGTGCACTCAATTAGTAAATTGCTGAATATTTAGCAAATTGCTAACTAGTAAATTGTTAAGCCCTTAACAAAAGGTTCTTTGAAATTTTGCGCCATTAACTTTATTGCTAAAAGATTTTTAAAGAAATTCGGAATTTCCGCACTGTACATACATATAAAAAATAATGCTTAAAAATCTCGTTGATACAATATTCTATTTGTTATTCAAAATAAAATCAATGCATGTAATCTTTTAGTATCGAAATCATTGAATATTGCATTCGATTGAAAGTATGCCATCAAATGATCTTAAACATATATTTAAATTATCCTATAAAAATGTGCTCTCAAAATGTTAAACAAATAAATCCAACCAATGTTTCTATAAATTATTCTTTTTTGCTTCAATTGCAAAAAATATCAAATGTTCATATTCGTGTTTGAATTCAATATAATAACATTTACTTCCCCAATGTTCTATTTATTTTTTCAATATCAATAAGGCACATGTATTTATTTAAAATGGTAAATACAAATACCTGTGCCACAATTAAGTTATTCTAAGAAATAAAGTACCAACATTGAATTATAATCGATTCCATTTTGGGCACGTGAAAGTATCTGAACGTAAATTTGAAGAAAATTGCTGATTTATTTTCCCATGGTAAAATAATATTAAGTATTATATTTGTACGCTCATTACAGGTACCTATACTGAGGTGCTAATAAAAAGGCACTTTTTAATGTCTTTACAAACAATCTGCCAGGATTTCTAGGAATAACCCAATTGATCAATCAATACAAGATATAATAAAGTGTGGATTGTGTTTACCTTTTTGTAACACT
Organism: Eupeodes latifasciatus; assembly: GCA_920104205.1. Lineage (NCBI taxonomy): Eukaryota > Metazoa > Arthropoda > Insecta > Diptera > Syrphidae > Eupeodes > Eupeodes latifasciatus. The sequence continues at coordinate 183,907,207 of OV049924.1, forward strand.
ATATTGATAAGACAGTGGGACAATTTATGCGATAAAGATGGCATAATATAATTCGGATTTGTTTTTTGAACTTATGATAACAATAGACATTTATATGAATAACCAATACAAAATCTTCAAAAAATCAAAATCTTCTGTTATCATTGACGTACGAAACGGATTACTGCATTTTACTAGGTCTGTTCGATTTCTGGAACCTAGTTCGTACTGAAGAATTTCAGAGCATTTTATGAAACTGCATTGCATTTACTAAATTAAAAAAAAAAAAAAAAACTGAAAAACTGTCAGATTTGGCGTCATAGAATCTAAAATTAACTTTAAGAGAAAGTGGATTTTATCAGAACGAGTTCAAAGCACAGCGATGCACCATGATATCGAACATACCTATTCTTGACAACTGATGTCAACGGACCTGCCAAAGAGAAAATTTAAAAGTTCAGCTACTTTTTGCGTTGCGTCCGGTAAATGGGTTCCATTAGTGTTAACAAATATAGCGCCATCTTTTCTTTAGTTCTTATACTATTCAGCTTCAATTTACAAAATGGAAAACATGAAAACAGATTATATACATACAAATTATTCTGGTATTTTCTTAACATATCCTCTTTAAAATTATCCATTTTCTATTTTAGTAAGTTAAAACTAGTTGTGGTCTGAATTTCGCAAAATTGTTTTCAATTTTGTTATAAATTCGTACGACAAATGTTCAAATGCATCAACTTTCAATTATGAAAGATGGAAAATTGCTGATCTTTTTTTTTTCACAATATACCGCTGTACTACATAATGATTTCCAAAAGACGGCTAATATCTGAGGTAAAAAAAAATTGACATGCTGTTGGGAAAATTTCAAATAAATGTCAAATATAAACTTTCTAAATTTGTTATTCGGATAAATGTGTAAAACCATTACATACTTTTTGATGAATTTGATTCTGTTTCAACAACGTACTTGTAGGGCACTACTGTATAGCAACAATTAATTATATTTTTGATCAACAAAAAAATTTCACGCTCGTGGCAGGAAATGACATGGCGAATAATCACAGTATATACTCGTCCATTAATTCATTTCACTGTCGGTAGTTATAATAATTGATTTTTTTCGTTTTCGTTTTCTCTTTCATCATCGTCTATAACAATTCCAAAAATGTTATGGATATTTTTTCAAATTAAAATAGTAATAATAAAACAACAAAATAAAGGAAGTAACAAAAAAAACTTTAACAAAAATAAATACATTTCTTTTGTTACTATTATTTTGTATTAAATTTATTTCTTGAGACACGTTTTTGATTTTAAATGTGCTCATGCTAACTATATTAGGTTTGACATTTATTAGACACGTTTATTATATTTAGAACCTTTAAATTAATGAATTTATTTGTTTATCTTTTTGTGATTTTTATTGAAGATGGTTTGTGAAATTTACCCTAGATATATCCATTGATCTTTTGAACAGAATAGCTTTTCCCATAAATTTTGAAACAATTGAGATCTTAGAACGTTTTATTACAACACATTTTGGCAAAGAAATATGTATATTAATTAGAGTGTTGACAGTTTAATGATTTATGTATAGGCTAATTATGGAAAATAAAATGTATGGCAAGGATTTTGGTATATTATTAAAGCATTTCGGTACTTGAACAAAATCAATTTGAGGTTTTAGAACTATGAAACACACTCTTAAATTAGTTCATGAACTGTAAATAGCTAAACATTCAGTACAAATAATTTTGATAATAGTTGACTTCGCGAAACAAGAATTTTTTTTAAAAATGTGAATATCAGATAAAAGGGAGTGCATGGTAGCGAATCATATAAACGAAACAAACGTTCAGTGAAAAAGAATTTAAAAGAGAAATAATCTATTACAGATTTTTTTAAGAGTGACAGCTAGTGAAAAAAACAAAATGGTGTTTTATGACACTTGCCAATGAATGTCACTTGGCTTTAGGACTCTGTGTTATTTTATTTGTTATTTATTATGAAATTGGGTGTAACACCCCATTAAGAATTAACACATCTGATGATTTCAGTCAAAGATTTACGATACGTCAGTTTTATTTTCACTTCACCTACATAGAACCTGATTACTTATTCGTACATGCAATTTCAGCCGACTGCATTTTTATCAAACTGTTTCAATTTCTTTTTGAAATTGGGAATTAGACTTTTGCAGCGCGTGTGTAAAAACATTTTACGAATATAACGTGTGTTTTTTATACGTGCGTCAATACTTTTTTCCGAGTTGTTTTTTTTTTTGACAGATGTCACTTGCTTTATGATCAGTTTGGTTTGCCATTTTATAATATATGGGCTTACGCCTGAATAACATTTTCAAATTGTGCAAATTTATTACTATAATAATGGTTCGGTTAACGATACGCATCACTTGCTTTGTCCAATTTTCGGTTAACGTAATCGCACAGCAGAGTCGGCAACTCGAGCAACCATGGATGGGTTTCGCACCACGTTTACTCTAGTGAATAATGCGCATCTGGCAACACGCGCAGCAATTGGAGCTGTGTCCATCCACTTTATGCAAGATTTTGCGGAAGAATCTGGGTTTGCGGGCTTTAAAAATCCAACGTACATAAGCAAAACTGTCGTATTTGGTGTGCTCTATTTATATGGGCAGAGGAAATCATTGGTCCATATTTCTTCAAACATGAAGCCGACCATAATGTTACAGTCAATAGGGAATCCTATACAGTCCCGATTAAAGACTTTTCGTGCCAGTATTGGCACTTTATGCGATACAGCCGACGAAACAATTAATTTATTGAAGGAACATTATCTCGTGTCGTTGGCTTTGAAGTGGCCTCCAAGATCTTGCGAATTAACATGAATGTATGTGTATGCAATGTTTTATAAATGACATTTGTAAGTTTTAACATACTCGTATATGACAGATGTCCACAATTAAAATTGTAAGTTTTGCATGCATTTTGACATTATATGTTATATACATATATTGATTGATTATTTGCAGTGGACATACATCTCTTATTCTACAATTTTGTTTAATCTACCAAACAACTCTAAATAAATATAGTTTATTACGCACACGTTTTTATTTAATAACCTGATATGAAATAGTTTTTATTATATTAATAGGTCAACAGACAGAATAATTAATTTAACAAAAAACAAATTAAAAGCGACGTCCACTATTGAAAGCTGAAACTAAACATTACTCACTCCATTTCAAAGTATAATTCTATTTTTATGAAGAGGCAAGTCGAATGTGAGCTTCATAACTAGGTCGCACGTTTATGTACTTTCCACTAATAAATACGATTAATGTGTTAATGGATATCTGATGTGAACAATATAAGTGAATATAAAAATACATTTGTAACATAATACATTATGAAGAAACAGTTAACAGTCCCATAGATATGTAAGGTGAAGTAGACATATGACATGAGTTATGAAATGTCAATTGGTTAATGGAGGTCTTAAAAACGAAAACAATGGAAGACTGATTCACACGAATGACTAATATTTCGCAGTTACTGTTACAAATATAATCATATAGGAAAGGATATGTACACTGTACAGGGGTTTTTAAGAAAATAATTCATTTTGATATTAAGAGAAATGTATTGATTTTAATTTTTTTGTGAAATGAAAAATGTAATACATATATTATAAAAACGTTATCAGCTAACTCTCCACTACCGCTACAATTTAAGCGCAAAATTCATTTCATTAAATTTTTCATGACCAATTTACACATTTACGAAAAAAGTGTATGGGTGTGTTCACCTCTTTGGAGAATAACACGATCAGAAAATTATGTGACTGTCAAATTTAAACCATTTCGTAGTGAATTTTAACAGTTTCAATATGTTGTTGAGATGTGTATCATATCATTTTTCGTAATGGCGGTGTTCTTAGTTGTCAAATGTCAAAAGATTACAGCTGCAAAAGTGACAGTTGCTTAAAAAGAAGTCTATTCAAATTGAAACATCTTATTAAAAAATCCTCTATAATTATTTTTAATGCATTGAACTAAATATAAAAGAAAATATTTTTTTTATTCAATAAAACATTTTATATTGGGATTTAGTTTTCCAATATTTCAGTCTATTAGAATGTTACTGACGCTTTTAACACAGTGCTGTTAAACATTCGATACTGTCTTTCTGGAATTTGATTTAAAATCCATTTCCTAGTTTTTACTTTTGTTGTACAAAATTACCGCATTATGCAGAAATTAGACTAGCACCAAAAACTTGATACAGTTTTCCTGAAACCATTTGGCAACGCTAATTCAATCCAATCCAATTTAAAACAATAAATAAATAAATCATTTCGGCATAATAAAATGGACACACGTTTTGTTAAACAAAAAAAAAAAAAAAAAAACAAACACAAAACCATTATTTCAGTTTTCTTTTGTGAATTTTATTCGTCTTTATCTATAGTGAAATAAAAATATACATCAAATATTTTTGTTTTGTTTTGTTTTTCGATCTGTTTTGTTTTGAAGTCTGTTTCTGTGTTTAAATGACATCAGATTACTATTACACGTGATTCCCATACATGAATGTCAATCACCATAACGGATATGGGGAAATGACATTCAATTTTTGTTTGTTGTTTAAAGAAATGAAAATGACTAAGACTGATTTTATTTTTAATGACCTTATTTGTATACATATTGATTTATTTAGATACACGAGCGAATAAGTTTAAAGTCCAAGAACATTAAGATTTTAATTAAAATAATATAATTGATGTTGAAGCTTTGGGTCAGTTAGCTGTAGAATAGATAGATAGGAATTAATGAGGTCTTCAACCTTTTGTTTGTTTTTAATGTGTTTTTTTTTTTAATTTCTTGACATTATTTACAATGTACGTAACCCCCATAATTAATCGCTGTCAACACTCGAAAATTCGTAACAAATAATCATTAGTTATGTCCTTTTCCTTATCCGAATTCTTCGATTGGTATTAAATGACAGTTCTTTCCCTTGATAGCAGAGACATTTATTTTAGAATTGTAAGTTAAAATGAAAACCAGAAAATGAACACACCCCCTTAATGTCAAACTCGAATCAGAAATGAATTGCGAAGGGCAACTATGGTGGTAAATTTGATATGTCACTTTGACAAGAGTGTAGATCGGAAGTTGTAAATTATCAAAATCCATTATAAATTATGGAGTATCAAATTATGGAGTTAAATTTGAACGAATTTTGTGTCAACTGATTTGTAGGATGCTTCATGTTGTTGTAAAATGCATATTCACGTTTTTTACAATTCAGAAAATTATATGTTATGTAGAAAAATTTAGAACGTATTTTTAAATTAATAAAGTGGTTTTGATCAAGCGGTTTTTGTACCCGTTTTATGCCATAGCCACATGACAGGAAAATACAGAGTTGCCTCATTTACATAGTACGGCTAAAAAACTAATATCTATACTTGACATATGTAAAGGGTGTCCCAAAATTAACGCAAGATTTGAATTTGCCGCCATTTGTGCAGTGAAGTGTTGGCAACCCTGAAAAAAAAGCAATTTGACAGCTAACAGTATAGGTTATTAAATGGAGCGTTACACGAGAGAACAACGTGTCTTCATTATTAAAGAATATTTCAAAAATAGTGAAAGCTTGGCGGCTGCAGTTCGAGCAAAATCATCCTTAGCGATGAAGCACATTTTCATCCTGATGGCTTTGTCAATCGCCAAAATTGCCGCATTTGGGGTTCGGAGAACCCACATGTGATTGTCGAAAAACAAATGCATCCACAACGCGTGACTGTATGGTGTGGATTTTGGGCTGGAGGCATAATTGGGCCATATTTTTTTGAAAATGATGCTGGTCAAGCAGTGACTGTTACTGGTGCTCGATATCGCGACATGATTACACAGTTCTTTCTGACAAAAGTGGATGATATTGATGTGTCCAATATGTGGTTTCAACAAGACGGTACCACATGTCATACAGCCCGTGAAACAATTCAATTACTGCATGAGACATTTCCAGGTCGTGTACTCTCTCGTTTCCTAGATCGTGTGATTTAACACCATTAGACTTCTTTTTATGGGGTTATTTGAAATCACAAGTCTATGTCAACAAGCCCACAACCACCCATGCATTAAAGGAGGAGATTCAACGCTGCATCAACGAAATTCAGCCACATTTATGCAGAATGGTCATGGAAAATTTCAACAAAAGAGTGCGCATGTACATGCAAAGCCGTGGAGACCATTTGTCCGATGTGTTATTCCATACATAACCCTATCCTATGTACTTTACGAGTCAATAAAAATATAACTATCAAAAGACTAAAAACGGCGTTTTCTATTTAATTCAAATCTTGCGTTAATTTTGGGACACCCTTTATATGCGGCCGAAGTTGGGTTTCAAGAGTATACAGATGAGGAATTCTCTCCTTGTCGCAGTTCTGATAGGTTTTACTTTTTTAAAGGGAACCTAAAATATTAATATTATAGTCATCGTCCTATGTTAAAATAAACATATCAAATTTTTGCTTTAATCTAATTGAACTTTCAATGCGTATTTTTTTTTCAATTTTAGCAGTGAAATTTTAACATGCACAATTGAACAATTAAATTATTAAATTCATTATCGTTCTATTTATTAAAATACATATTTATTTTTAATTTATTTTCAGAAGCAAAAAGGAATATAATTAAATATCAAAACCAAATTTATGCAATATCTTTGAAGTTAAAAGACACACACAAATTTTAAAAGATAAAATCAAACAAAAAAACAAACATTATGGCGCCTACAATTTGTTCAGAGAAAAAGACTCAGCAACGTTCTGGAATAAATGAAATTCGTAAGGATACCAAAATAACTACCAGCCTTTCAAAAGCACCCTCATCAAGTTTAAATTATGGTAAGTAACAATTCATCTTTATTCAGAATAAATTAAAAAGGACATTAATTAAATACCTACCTCTCTCTACCATTAACACACGTGTGAGCTAAAGCTTTTAAATGTAATACAATTTATTTTATGCTATGATGAAGGTATGAAGGTATACCTACCGACTTCGTGATTTAGTGTGAATTATAAAATAAACGAAAATTTCAGTTGCTCTAAAAGGGCACTAATAACACGGATTGAACTTAAAAACGACGACAACTTATTTAAGTTGCTTTAAGCTTTTAGAAAAAAATCTACAGTAGTTGATGATTTGGGTTAGTCAAACCATTAGATTTTATTAATAAGCATTAAGAAGTGAATAAATTAATTAGACAAAGTTTTTATTAACGTATTGTTTTGACGGCGCGACGACTTAAGTATAATGTAATCTAAATAAAAGTATCAAATAGGCTGATTTTGAATAAAATTCTTACTTTTCTTGCTTTTTTCGAATGTCATAAGCTTTTTCGGTCACAGGAATGTGTTTTTTTTTTAAAGAAACAAAGTGAACTAAGAAAATTTTCCAGTCGTTTGTGACAGCTTCTTAGGTATCAATTTGACTATCACCTTACGTAGATCAAATTCGATCATTTTGATTGTCATTTATCAACAATCACCTTAGCCGATTCCACCCCTGGTCTGAATTTCGCTATTTTTTTTTGGAATTTTTTGATAAATTATTCTGGCAAATATTCAGTTGTATCAACTTTCAAATGTAAAAACCGCGACTACTGCGGATCGTTTTGTAAATTTCTTACTTTACTATATATACTATATATAGAATACGAAAAAAACGCACTTAATGTCATTGATAGTGCTCTCAAACAGAGAAATCTTATTGCTATCTCATATACAACTTGTTTTATTCAATTTTAAAATCGACCCGCCTTTAGTAAAAAACCCTATAGATATTAATAATAAATTTGCACAATTTGAAAACGTTGTTCAAGAGTAAATCTATTTATTATGAAATAAAATGCCAAACCAAACTAAGCAAAAATTAAGTAACAGCTGTCAAAAAGACCAACTCCGAAAAATGTATTGGCAAATTGAAAACTACACATTTAAAAATTACAATTATATGTTAAAGTTTCCATTTTTACTCCATTTAAGAATTATTCAAATGATTCATATGGGAGCTATGGCGACTTATAATCCATCTGGAATCAAATTCTGTTCATAAATTAATTTATGTCCGGATGTTTTCTTCACTTACTTACATTAGTGACTAATGTTCAGAAAATAGACACATGTTTAACTTTTGAATTTGATTATGAATTCATACTTAGGTTCTTTATTTTCGATACAAAGTGGAATCATTTATGTATTTATGGAGGTATGAAGAAGCTATAGATAAATTAGATCATAAACAACTCGCGTTTTAAGTATAACCTACACATAACCCAAACTCATGCTTCCAACCATCAAAAGTGTGCAAATACACGTGCCCCCATTTCAGCTGCGCGAATTTGTGTACATTTTTCTCTTACTGTTCCCCTTTCGTTTTTGCAATATATTTGCGGGGAATTCTAATTAAAACTCACTTCAGAATTGTGGTAATAAATAGAATAACCATCGTCGTCGTAGCGTTGTTTAGTTGTTGTTTTTGTTGTCGTCATTTGACAAAAATACTTTATAAATGCGGGGAATGTGACTGATGACTGGTGACACATGTTGATAAGGTTCGTTTAGAAAGAATCGGATCAAAAAGTGAAATACCTACTTACTATACATAAACACCTACATTTATCTATTTTCTTTTCTCTTAAGAAAATGTCATTTTCTTTGTAATAAAAAAACATAACGTATTTTTATGTACACTTCCTAAAACAAACAATCTCATAACATAATAGAAATACGAATATAAGTAGTTTTGAAAAATAATAACAGAACCAAGTAAAACGTTTTGTATCCAAACGTGACAACTATAACAGACACTATGCTTATGTAGATTGGAAATGCGATAGATACTCGTACATCAATTTGTCAGCTGTGAGTGCAAATACTCGTACTCGTATTGTTTATTTTTATTTTTTGATCCGATATGTGTGTTTACAAAAATAATGGGACGGCTTTTTCAGGGGCGGATTAAAAAAAAACGTATATGAGGCGCCACCATAGACATTAAAGATTTGTTTGTAAAACTCTTAAGAATACTACAAGGCTTTCTAATATGAATGTATTTATGCATTTACATAAATGATTTAATAAAAGTTGAGTTGTCAGTGTAGTTTATCGATTGAATTAATTATTTATTTGAACAACCATTCAGTTTTAAATCCAGTTTATTAATATCAATATGTTTTATACAAAGTCAGAATAACATATTGCCAAGGAAATAACTACTTAGATGATTATATTTATGTATACAAGTAAAGTAAAGTATAAAGTATCCTAGAATGATAGACACTGATAGACAGTTATAGCCCATTGGAAAAACACACAAGTAATTAAATTAGCAACTATTATTTGAAATTAATAGTTAAGTAATTAAATTAGCAACTATTATTTAAAATAAATTAAAGAGAAATTCAGTCAAATTGTCAGGATTCATCTTAAGTTTCAAAATGACGTCTTAGGCCCAGTTTTTCAGTGCAAGATCATTCTATTATAACCTTGTAGTTAACTCTGAGTTAACCCTTCAAATTTATTGAGTTAACTCTGGTTTAAACATACTGATGTTTTTGGCAGATACTGAAATAGCAATGGCAAAGTTATTTTTATTTTTTTTGTGGGAAAATTATTGATTTTTTGTTATATTCAGATTCCGACCTCAACGATGTGGATTTTTACGGAATTTTAAGTTTAACTGTTTAGACTTATCAGATCTTGACCAAATCACTTTAATTTATTGGGAGAGAAGTTTTGAATTTCGTTTATTTATTTTGTTTAGTTTAAAAAAAAAACAACAAGAAATGTGATTAAAACAACAGATGATGGTTGTCAACCAAAATGTCAAAATCTATTGCTTTCGATAGTTTTTTCATAACTAAATCAATAATTTTTCAACGATACCAAATTTTAACTGCAATCAGGGGGCTAAAATTAAACCCTCACTAAAAAACTTTGTTCGTGAGTTAACTCTGAATTCAGGATTAACTAGCTTTAAGTTTAACTCGGAGTTAACTGAGCACTGAATAACTGGACCTTAGTGTTGTTCATGCAGGACGCTACTCTAGGAACACTTGCATCCATCACTCAAGAAGGTATAAAGTGTACCAACGTCTAAAAATGAAAAACTCGAGATTTGAGTTCGTTACTTGAAAAAAGGTCAAATCTTTATCCGCAACAGGATTTCGGATTTTGTATTTGTTATTCATATAAATTTCTACTGTCCTAGGGAAGGGCTTACCCTCAAAAACACTCGTACATTGCAAAATTGCTATTGCTTTTGAAAAACGAACGAACGTTGTGGTTTCGATATTAACAACTTTGTGTTAAAGTAGAATCTGAGCTTGGGAAGAATGTAGTTAAAACCCGCTCATGTGTACCCTCAGTAAAAAGTAAAGTGGATGAAGTGAACAATTATAGAATAAGAACGTGATTGTTTTAATGAATTTGTAAATATTTATAGAGCATAGAAAAAGAGGAGCATGCATAATCAAATCAGTCATCTGTCTGACTTAGACATGAACAGAACATGGACATTGGGCATGTGCATTTTTGCATCACATGTTAGTTAAGGGTGATTGATGGCATATATAAGACACCCTAACACATAAAGAATAGACTTACTCCTCAACAACGTTTGTAAATAGTGCCAAATGGCTGTTCGTTTTTACTGACATACGGCCCAATTGCTATCAATGGTTTTCGAAAATTTTGACACCCGTCTGGAATTTTCTCGAGCCAGCCGAACAAATTACGTATCTATCAACATTTTCGTTGCATCACTTTTTATATTCCAGTTCCGTTAACCAACTTTATTTATTAGTATCTGATGTATTGTTGTGATAATCATAATCTAACTGGGAAATTGTATGTACAAATGTACGTAAGCCCTCTGAAAATTTTATCACAATAAAAAAAAGTGCTTTCAAGTGACATTCATGACAAGCAGCCCCAATGACATGTGCCTGTGCATTGTTTCATTCGAATCTCTGATATCATAATAATCGTTACGTTCTTTCTCATATTCGTATTAGTATTGTCGGCTGTCAATCGTAATACTGTTTGTTTTACTTTTTTTCACAAGTACTTACCTACTTTTAATTTGCACCTTTGACAGATAGCTATGCGCCCTGACAAAGGAAGTATACAGTCGTTAAATAAATAAGCTTTGTACACACAATGGCTTGCATAAACGTATCCTTTTTTTGTGTTTTTAACAAGCCACCCACAACCCATATCCGCACCATAATTAGTTATATGTACTTCGGGGGAAACAAAGGTTTTGTTACTGGGTTGGTGCTGTTAGTATAGTTATTATAATGACCAAGTGAATCGAGTGTGTAGTGTAGATAGAGCTCAACAGAGCAGTACACGTGAGAGGAAAAAAATTATCTGTCATTGATTATGCCAACAGCCCCCTTAAGCTTGGAATAGTGTCATCTGTTATACTTGGTATAGGAACTGGCCTTTCCGGCCTTTCCGCTTACGTGAGTTAAATATATACTCACAAGTCACAACCACCTCTTATTCCCTCTGTATTGTGGGTGGCATAAGAATAATAAGTCTATTATTGACAAGGCAATTAAGAAACTTTGATGTATTCTGATTAGTTCTGAGTATATTCTTGTTTTGAGGAAATCTAAATCCAGTAACGAATTAAGCATCACATAAACCAATGAATAAAAGAATACAAAAATTTACAAAACGATGTCGCATGCAAAATGATTGGAAGTGCAAGGGGCCTATTACAATTTCTCATCATCCGGCATGTTTGACATCAAAGTGTTGTGCACTGTACACTGTACAGTGAGTGTGCTGTGCTGTGTGGAACATTTTTGAGTGATTAATGCGTCTTGTTTGTTATAGAATAGGAGAAGTGTATAGGTATTTTTCTAGGCTCATTCAGCACGTGTTATTGTCAAATGTCAGAAAGTTGTAGTCGGTAGAATCGTTACAAAGTGTAGAAGTAAATAATTGTATAGGTTTGTATTATGATGCTATAATTTATTATGACAGAAGTACCAACACATAAACGGATATATTTGTATAAATATGTAAGTATTATAAGTCAAACGAGGTTGGATGCATTAACGTTATTTGTTGATTAATTGAATAAATAGAATTGAAATTGGTTGGAATACATTAATAGATGGTGATGTAAAGTATTAAAATAAATTGGTGCGTGACAGGTCGTTAAGGAGAAATGGAGAATAGTGACGTTTTCAGAAACTTGCCAGAAAACTGAAAATATGGTATTATACATAGTTTACGCTATAAATGTTTTGTAAACAAAATAATCCTGGTAAAAAGGAAAAAAGTTTTTGTAAAAAAATCCTTACTTCTGAACTAATTTTCTTTTTGCTTTTAAGATCACTATTTATTTGTCTGTCAGTATTTTTGATTCTTAGGCCGCTCCTTCACTTGTTGATTGGTTTTCTTTAATGGCTATTTACCGTTTTCTTATACTGAACTGATACCGCGCATACCGCAAACATCATGAGGTGTTCATTGAAATGTATGCATGAGAATACCGAGTATACCGACAAAAAGCTTTTCAAGCTATAAAATCAATGTTAATGGTAAAAAAGTTGACGCTGTGGCGTAAATTTGACGTCAACTTCTATCTCAAAGGTTTCAGGTTGGTTAATTGTTAACAAAAAATGCTGTCAACGCGTTGCCGGAAATGCTACTGGTTGATAGATAAAATAAATAAATAAATTGGGTGGCGCAACAGTCCGTTGAGATCTTGAGCCTAGTGACTTGCAACTCTCAACCATTCATGTGTGCGAGTAATGTTGTGAGGAATGGAGGGGACCTACAGTTTGTAAACCGAATCCGAACGGACAATTTGAGAAAGCACTTTTCGTGACAAGAATTTCGGTAGGAGAATTTGTCAATTCCTCGCAAGAGGCAGTACACGTGAAAATAACTTTAGATTGCATAGGCTGGGATTGAACTCAATACCTCTGGCATGACAGTCCAACACACTAACCATCATGCCACGGGTTTATAGATAGTTTTTGTTAAAAGAAAAAAAATTGCTCACTTAGGGTGAGGACGAAAAACGTTATTGAACTATGTATACGTCGAAAAAGTTTGAATACGAATACAAAATATAAAAAATGACGTTTTAGGAAAAAAAACAACAAATCAGAAATTATATTGTAATTTACATACATATGTACATATATGTATTTAAATTTTTGATTTTACAATATATGTATGTATGTATGTAAATGTAAATATAACTACAATGTACCGAATAAGCTGTCTTCACTACCAGTTAGGTGAAGACAGATTATTCCACACTAAGAAAAAAGAATTAAATATCGGGCTTAGTAAAATTGACATTTGCTATCGTGGACACAGGTCCATGACGCGCTCACCAAAAGTTAAATTTCTTGCCTCGCTCGAAGTGAACACTATTCATTATGAAATGGTAATCCAAACTACTAAACAGAAGTCAAGAGACAGCTGTCAAAAAGACTAACTCCGAAAATGATATTGCCAGATTGAAAACACACGTATAAAACTATGAGCATACATATGTATGTATGTACATATGTAAATAATAGCATTATGATTGACTGACTATCAGATCTTTTGAATATTTTTTAAAAATGTTTCCTTACTTCATATAAAGTATATTTATATAATATTATACATACTATATCTATTAATATAATATTATTCATTGAAAACATATTTTAATATTATTTTATTTTCATTTACAGCTCAAAAGCGTTCGAAACTCATAAGACCCTATCCGGCAAGAGGAAAACGTCAAATTATTGATAATTCCGTTTATCAAATCAGTAGCAGTAGTGACGCCAGCAATGACACAAATGAACATTTCCATAGCTCAAATTCACCACCACCCTCAATCATCTCAGACAATTCAATATCCACCTCATCTGAATCATCTCTTCTTTCACCACTGTCATCACTCTCTGAATTTTCTTCAACTTATGTCTCCTCCGGCTCCGACGACTACACGTCTTGTGCAAATCGCCTAAAATCACCATTCAACCATCACAACATTGACTTATCATCGTCTGTATATACCATAAGTAGCAGTGACGAGGAGAAAAACCTCGATGAAGACATGATCTCAAGATCGTTTAACGTGATAGCCCCAGATAGCCAAGACAATGTGACATCAACAATTGAAGATGATAAAACCAACTTAAAATCACTTACCAAATTACAAATGCAGCAAGAATCAAAGCACACTAAGGGCCTGTTCGATATTGCAATTAAAATGATCAAATTAGTGCATCGTAATCAGTTGCTGCAGCGTAGATTATCACAATTACAAGCGGAAACATCACAATTCATTGAGTCTGTCTTAGCTAATCCGGAGAACCAGGCTTTTCGAGATAAAGTGCAAGCTAATGGTTGTTGTAAGAATTAAGAGACTTAAAAGAAAAGAAAAGAAATCTACCTCGTTCAAAGTGAAAACAAAAATGAATATCATACAAAAAATATGTCGATGCGGTTTATTGACATACAACATGTTGATAGAAATTTAAAATAAAATCCACCACACAACTATGCTGTGTTGCATACTTTTAGGATTACAATCCAATACAACACTCTCCCATGCAAGAAATACTGCTGTATTTATAATTCCTATTATTTATTTATTTTCATAATTTAGCATCTATATACATATACATTAGACATCTCAAAAATTTAGGTTTTGACAGGAGTGCTCCTTGAAGAATTAGCTGTTTCACTCTTATTAAGATTTATGCGATTATAATATTGTATTGTTTTTTTGAGAAACGTCAAATATCTCCTGTCAAAAATATCAATACAATAATTTTAACATAAAGAAAAAAATATACATACGTAATCGCTTATTATAAAATACATTTTGAAGTATTATAACCTACAAGTTGATCATAAAACAAACAGTTATTATATAAAAGATATATATAAATATAAATAAATATTAAAGCATAAAATGTAAAAAACAAATAAATAAAACAAAAAAAAATGTGCCAGCAAAATAAATTAAAACAAAATTAAACAAAATAATGTGAGGCATATATCATGTGAAAAGCAATTCCTTTAAATTGAAAAAAAGTCTTATAAATTATTATGCAAATAGATTAGTTTTCTTTAATAAATAAAATAAATATAAAAACATATATAAATATATTTAATATTATAGAAAAGTAATAATGTTTTTTTAAAATATAAAAATTAAACATTAAGAATTTTTTTCTACTTTGTACTGAGCAAACGCATGTCAAAATGCAAAATATTTCTGTGAGAAAAGAGTAAATGAAAAGCATTTTCCAAAATAAACAAAAAAATATTGAAATATTTAATATAAGTTATTGAGTTAATTAAATTTTGTTGTTTAATTGTGTTTTTTGTTTTTTAAACGACGATCTTGGGAAACAAGAATATCCAGAGCTTTGAATCCCTAAAGCGGTGAACCAAATCATAGATATACATATATTGTAGGCCAATGCAGAAGAGCCAGATTTTTTAGTACTGAATTGAAATTAAAAATTATTTGAAAATGCATCTCATATAAAAAACTTCAAGCAAACTTAGAATTACAAAGAAAATTAGGTATAGTAAATCGACTGATTCCTCCTTCTCTAGAGTAGACATTATCTTAGGAATAGTTTAATAAAAGTTGTATAGGACGGATTCTAGTCTGAAAGAAACCCTCAACATAAATGCAACAATTCTAAATCTCATTTTTTTAACTGATCTCCTGTCTGCAACATTTTATCTTATATTCATTTTTTGGCTGAAGATAGTACTCTTATCTATACTAATATTATACCTAAAGCTGAAGAGTTTATTTGTTTGTTTGTGTGTTTGAACGCACTGATCTCAGGAACTACGGGTCCGATTTGAAAAACTATTTCAGTGTTAGATAACCCATTTATTGAGGAAGACGTTAGGCTATATAACATCACGCTAAGACTAATACGCGCGGAGAACCAATAAAGAATGCTTCAAAATGATGGATCATTTTTCCTTTTTGAGAGCTTAAACTACGTGCGCTGCAGAAACGCTTAAAGTTTTCCTAAAATAATGTGGGACAATATTGTTCTTCGCTAATAGTTCTGAGAAAAAATCTGGGACCACATGTGTCTACCTTTTACAGTTGGCTCATTATAACCTTTTTTATGCTAGTAAAATTTGTTGCAAAATAAAGAATGCGAGTAACGCCGCGGGCAGCGGCTAGTCTTTTCATATTCGTTTCCAAACTCACATTCGTCCTCTTCAGACGTGAAACTGAAACGAAAAAATATCATTAGCTGATTAATTTAAGACCTAAACAGCATTTTAAAGGGTTTTCCAATACGGACTTCACAACTTTTTTTAAAGTAAAACGGCAAACCATATAATAAAATAAATTAGGTGGCGCAACAGTCCGTAGAGAACTTTAGGTGGCACAGGCGCGGATTGAACCCAAGGCCTCTCGCATGACATCAAACTTACTCTTCAATAAATCGATTGTAAGGTATGCTGTGTGGCTTATGGATACATCCTGAACCACATGTCGTCCAAGTTCATATTTAAAAAGTATTTTTTGTGGATGACGTGGTAATTCATAAAGCAAATGTGGATTTGCGACGACGGATTGAAGTTAACGCTCTTAAAATTGCGGTCTCCGATTCCAAATTTCGCTAGAAATTTTTTATAATTTACAGATGTTTGCTCTTTCGTGTACTTTACCATGATGAAAAATGTTGAATTTACTGAATAAATTGACTATGACAGTTTGATGATTTAAGTGAAAGGGTGCGTTCACAAATTAAATTCAAAGTTATCAAGTGTCCATTGAAAAGCTCGATATACTAGCTTACACACATATGTACAATGTACATGTCTCTAAAAACCATAGATTTTTCAATGGTGGGATGTCAATAAAATTACAATAAATAGAGTTACTCTAGGAAGTCGAAAATTTAAACTCGGCTTTTTTAAGTATATACATCTGAAAATCAAAAAGAGGCTGGGGTGCGACCCACACTGTTAACTTCCCATTCGTGTCTTACTTACTTAATAAATTTACTTATCCGGCTCCCGATTCATGGAGGTTTCGTGGCTGGAGCGTTGTTGTCCATTCGCTCGATGTGGACGAACCAGTGTAGTTGGCGTGTTTTGGCTCTTTGGACTACATCCACATCTTGATACAGCTCGTACAGTTCTCAATTGAATACAAATACCCGACGAAGGTTTTTTTTCTCGAAAGAGCCCAACCCGGCACTTGTCGCCCAAAAGTAGAACTGGTTAGATCAGAGTTTTGTATAACGTGCACTTTGCCTTTGAGAAAGAAGTTTTGAACCCATTTGTTTGGCCAAACCGAAGTAGCAGCGGTTTGCTAAATCAATTCTTCGTCGGATTTCTAATAAGGAGTCGTTCATGGAATTGATAATTGTTTCGCAAGAGGTGAACTCCTTGACTAGCTCGAAATTACTGCTACCAACGTGCTGTCCTAGGCGATGGAAAGATAACGTTTGGTTGTTGATAGCATATACTTTGTTCTGTCCTTATTCACTTCAAGATCAACGCGTTTTGCCTGTTGATCTATAGATCTAAATGATTCTAAAACAGTTCGCTTGGAGCTGCCGATGATGTTGATGTCGTCCGCATAGCCAAGAAATTGAGAAGACCTTTTAAATATAGTGCATTACACTACTCTTGCGCATTATTTGTTAAAGGAAAGCTCGGGTGAGCTGTCCTGGAAATGTTAGCGCGTTGCCCCTCTTGTTTACATTTCATAAAACATTTCAATATCACACCTGCAGGTCGTGTGCCTGATATGACGCCAGAAAAACAGTTACGGTAAATTTTGAACGTTACATCAGCAAGATTGAAAATTTTGTTCTTCTTAAACTTTAATAAATGAATGTAAGGGAAGTGTGGTATCAAAATGATAAATGACGCCACGGAGAACACGGCGGCGAGGAGGTCAATTTATCTCTTGCGTAAACATTTCTCCTCCCCACTTTTTCCTGATGTGGGGCTACCTCAAATCTCTAATATACAAGTATCGTTCAAAGATTTTTTGTCATCTGAAGAACAATATTAGTGCTGATGCTATTGCCGACATAGGCACAGACATGCTCTAAAAAATTAACAGACATTTCAAATTTCGCCTATCTCAGTGTATTGACGAGGATGGTGGCCACCTTCGAGATGTCGTTTTTAAAATCCATTAGAATACAACTTTAAATGTTTCCCTGTACATTGAAAAGGGAAAATAAATCAATGTTGTGAATACTTATCGTGTTTAAAATAAGGGCGTAATCACGCCCACCCCCTATTTTAGTCGAAAACCAAGTTTTACCAATTTTTAGTAGAAGGTCAGTTCTTACCACTTTTGTGACGATAAACCGCGAGGGATACCAGTTATCTTGGGATAACGTATGTACAAGCGCACACACAGACATCTCTCTTAAAACCTTTGATTGAGATTCTAAGGACTTTGCAACATCGAGAAATGACAAAATATTTAATTCGACAAATCGGTCCGTTTACAAAAATTTAATATGGGAAGTTAAAGGAATTCAAAAACATCTCCTTATTTCTGAGTTTAATTTAAATAGGCTAATTAAAATAATTTGGTTGGCGCAACAGTCCGTTGAGAACTAGGGCCTAGTGACTTACAACTCTCAACCATTCCTGTGTGCGAGTACTGTTGTCAGGGATGGAGGGGACCTACAGTTTTAAGCCGAATCCGAACGGCAAATTTGAGAAAACACTTTTCATGACAAGAATTTCTGTAGGAGAATTTGTCAATTCCTCGCAAGAGGCAGTACCCGTGAAAAAAACTTTAGATGGCATAGGCAGGGATCGAACCCAAGACCTCTGGCATGACAGTCCAACACACTAGCCATCATGCCACGGGTACTACAATTTTAATTTAAATAGGCTACTAATACTAAAATTCACCAATTGTATTTACTCTTATTTTAAATTTAACTATAAAAATACTTCAAAAAACCCTGAACCGAGCCGCAGTTGAATCCTACATCCGCTATTAAGTGTAAATAAAACTTCCATCATACATCAACTTCAATAACATGAGATATTCCCTGATAATACTAGAATACAACTAAGCCAAGCACTGCATTCATTCGAAAATTTATTTATTTGGTATTTCAGTTGTTATATTTTTAAATGAAAGGTTTATATTCATAAGAGAACCCAACCGGAATTTACAATTCTTCCCACAGACAGTGCCACCCATCAAACATATTATATAGCTTCAAATATTTCGTCGTTAACCGAGCTCGTTTAAAAACATACATAAATCTTAAGATTTTATTAAAATTCAATGGTCGCTCAAAGTATCTTTTTCTTGTAGCGCTTTGTGGAGCAGCCGGGCGGCCGGCCCTCCAATGAACTTGATGGCAACTTTTTGAATTGTCTGGCATCAGCATCATCGACCGAGAGATTTTCAAGTTCAAGTGGAAAAGATTGAATAACCGTCTCAATGAACTTTGCACAAAGTCATTAAACGCTAGACCAGATTTGATTGTGCGTACAGGTGAGCAGCTGTACGCGAAGGCGACGAACGACTCGAATGTGCGGTGCGGTGGATGGCGGTGGCGCTTATACAAGTGGTTTAAGTCTCTTGTGAACTGAATGCGAAGTCTCATTTCGAAGTTAAACTCGAAAGGAAACAGATCAATAGTAACTATATTCGGATCAATCAATTACAAAGATTCTTTATTCTTCTGTTGTTGTTGTTGTTTTGAAAAGATTTATCAGATAAACGTCAATCGAAGTCTAGTATTTAGTTATTTATTATTAATATCGTGTATTTTTGTGTGAATAAAAACATCTAGTCACGGAAATAGTGCTAATCAAAAGTGCATATGCGTTATGATTATAAAGTGCTAAGTTTTAGAGGAGTGTCTTAGCTTTGCTAGAAGCAACTTGAAAGGAATATAAAATATAATGTAAAAGATAGCCTAGAAGAAAAGTGCACACAGCAGCCGAGTAAACAAGTGATCAGTTTATAAATAACATTCTCAATAACTGGAATTTCAAGAATTGAAGCTTGATAAGAATAGTATTGAAAGATTTAAACAGGCAATTAAAGGTAAAGTAAATTAAATTTTAAAGAGTTCATTTTTAAACCTTTTAAAAATACATACGTACAAAATTATTAAGGATAAAAATTGGAAATTAAAAATGTTTTAGTGTTGTATTTTATATGTCAGAATTCGGGAATCCTATTAAGTTTATTTCCATTTTATTGTCTTTTTTGTTGTGAGTGTTTTTTTTTGTAACTTTACATAGGAGGTTATTAGAATCGGTCTGATTTGACGAATTGATTGTTTTGGTGGTTTATTCTACTATAAGAATTTAAAAAAAGTGAAAAATTGAGTTGACTACAAAAATATCTCGAACCAGTAACGTTAGCATTTTCAATTTAATTTTAGATTATCCATTGTGAAGAAATGCCAAATTGGTATAGATTCAAAAACAATTTACTGGATGATTTATTTTATTAATAAATAATTGTCAATGGGCCAAAAAATAATGTTTTTGACATCTAGTAAAATTTTATAGAAAAATTGAAGTGACAGTTTTCCTACAACAAAATGTTGACTTTAAAAAATTAAATTTTACTCGGCTATTAAGCTTATTACTCGAAATTAACTGGGATGTGATATTTTATAGGTTTTCGTCTTTTGTTTAAAAAGTTGTTAGTTGAATTACTCTAAAATATTTAAAAATTAACAACAATATTTTGCATTTGATGAAATAGTTTGATTTCAAAATCTATTGTTGTAAACGAGATTTTTAGTCGAAAAACAATTTTTACTAATTTTACTCGTAGTAGCATTTCTTAAAAGTTTTTATTTCTTGTATAAATAAATACAAATTGGATGAATGAAATTTATTTGAAAGATATCGAGAACCGAACATCAATTTTTACCAAATTTGCGTACTATTTTTTGTAGATTTTTTTTTTTTGAAAAAACGGACTGTTGGATACAAAAATTATTGAATATCGAAAACAATATTTTCTGTGAGATAAAATAAGTTTGAATCCAATATTTTTAATTCTTGAAAAGCTATCTGAGTTGGTGGTAAATTTTTACCAAGTTTTAGAATTGTTTGAAAAAGAAATATTTGACTGTTAACAGTCGAATTATTTTTTCCTGAACACCGTTTAATTTAAATAAATATGATTTAAAATATAACCATTACACCTTGTCTTGACGCATATTTTCCCGAATAAATCGAGATTCCATATAATCCGAGCTACATAGAGCAACTGCGAATTATATAGTTGCTACAAGTCTTCAAAGAAGATAAATTGTAGCTATTTTATTGCCTTGCTATGGGACTTTTTGAAAAAGAAATATTTGACTGTTAACAGTCGAATTGTTTTTTCCTGAACACCGTTTAATTTTATATAATTCGCAGTTGCTCTATGTAGCTCGGATTATATGGAATCTCGATTTATTCGGGAAAATATGCGTCAAGACAAGGTATAATGGCCATCTTCTGATGAGCCCAAAAAAAATGTCAATTCGATTTTTGCCCAACATTTTTCCGAATGTTGAAAACAATATTTCTTATAAGTTAAAATTAGTTGGAAGCCATAATCTGTCAATTCGATTTTTCTTAAAATTTTTCCGAATGTTGAAAACAATATTTCTTATAAGTTAAAATTAGTTGGGAGCCATAATCTCAAAACTTTTGTTAATTTTTTGTTTACGTTTTTAATTTTTTGTAAAAAAAACTGTGAATTCGATTTTTCTCAAAATTTTACCAGATATTGAAAACGTTATTTTTCGTTGCGCAAAATTGTTTTGAAGATAAAATCATTTTTTTTTTCGCAAAATTTTCGAGGTGACAAATATTTTTTTTTGAGTTTTTTTGATTTATAAAAAACCGTTAATTGGAATTGTTTCCAAAAATATATTTGTTTGGTATCACGTAACAATATATAATATAAAATTTAATTCAAGTCTCTAGCGTTATTGGTTCGTGAGATATTTAGGGTTAAACAAAATTCTCACCTTTTTTTAAAATTGCTATGGTAAAAAAAAACACCTACTCAATTTTCTTGAGAGCCCTTTCTGCATCTTTTATAAATTCACTTCAAATTCGACTCCGAATTGCAGCAAATGACAGGCTTTGGGAATTTAATATGGATAAGTTGAACAAAATGGTCTCTGGTGTTGGGCATATTACCGACATTCGTTCAACTTTGTTTAGTGATATTTGATAATAGCAAAAGTTTGGAAAATTATAGAAACTGTCATTTAAGCTCATTAGTCGAATTCTGTAATAGGGGTTTTCAACTTTAATGGTTTTGAGACATCAACTTTCAAAATTCCCAAGAACTTATTTCTTTTTCTTTTTGAGGCTATGTGATTTTTCATTAGTTTTGGCCTGCCTTACATAAAGTTTTAGGAAATGCTAAACCTTATACTTATGTCCTTAAACTGAAACAGGAAACAAATTGCAATTGTAATTGCCCTTACTCATATAACGAATTTGGAGTCTCATATCAGGTTTTCGAAATACGTACATACATATGTTGAGAAAAATATTAAAACATTGTGAAAAATAAGTTTGTATACAATTCAAGCTAAAAGCTTAAATCAAAGTTTGAATTCGACATAAGCACTCACAGTTAGCTCTGAAAATATTTTTCAAAACCATGCAAATTTATGGTTTAAGCTATAAAAAGTAGTGAGAATCAAGTAAAGTAACGAACTAAAGAGCTTTTTACGTTTTTGAGAGGTGCCTACATACGTATACTCGTATTACGTATTTAGTTTGCATATCAAAAAACAGCTTAGTGTTCTTGAACAGTGTTACAAATGATTTTCCAAAATATAATCAAGACATGACCTGTTAAAAGTGTTGGTAGCCCGAAAGAAAGCTATTTTGCAATTGATAATATGTTTTTATATTTGAAGGTTGATACAATTAAACATTTTTCAAAATAATTTAAAACAAAATTTAGCAAAATTCAGACCAGAAATAATTTTAACTTAATAAAATTGACAACTTTAAAGAAAATATCAGCAATAATTTATATTCAATTTGTTTCCATGTTCCCATTTTTTAAATTTAAACTAAATGAAATAAGTAGGTAGTGATGTAAAGGGGATCGTTCGTAGATTATGGTCTAGCTATGTGAATATCTTTGCGTGCAATAGATGGCGCTATATTTGTTGACACTAGCTTTTTGGAAAATAACAACCAAATATTACGGCTTATGTCTATTTCCGAAGTATACATGATGGCATGATGATGGGTCTGTGCCATATTTTTAAAAAATTTAGTCGAGTCAGTTTACAAATACAAAACTATTTTTGTATTCAGTTTTACATTTAATAATAAAAAAGATTTAACCGACGCGACGCGACGCCCAGAGAACTGAAAGATCAATTTTATGCCAAGCAACATTTAAAACCAGAATTCGAATTAAGATTTGTATGATCTTACCATTGTCTTTTTTTTAAAGGCATACTTTTTATTCTGGAAGGTAATAGTACTACAGTTGATAACCAATAACATTTATTTGAACTAAACACAAATTTAAAACACGCATCTATAAAATAAATTAAAAAGAAATTCTGTCGAAATATCAGAGTTCGTAGTGTTTTTGTGTGTTAAAAACTCTACGAACATATCCATCGGTCTTCAAAGAAGAATCAAATGTATTAACGCAAAAAAAAACTCGAAAATTGATTTCGATACTAGAATAAAAGTCAAATCTCTATCCGCAGCAGGATTTGACTTTACCTTTTATCTGCATTGATTCGACTGCGGATGTTGTTTTCGATATTCATATACATTTCTAAAGGGTCCTGATTATGAGGTTCGCGGCGGTTCGTTTTCAATTCGACCTTTTAAATTCGACTCGCGTCGTATTTCCTTATTAACGAATTCGCTGCGAAGGGAAAATACTCTTCCTATATTCCAGTCATTTGACACTTTTGGTTTGACTTTTTCGGCACGAGTACGATAACTTTGGCGCCAAGATATAATAACGGTTTTTGGTAGAGGGTCTTAATACAAGCATTTTTTACTATGGGAGGGGGGGTCTATCTCCCCCCGTTTAGGCGTGAGGGGCAATTTAAAAAAGTTATTTTTTAAAATGGAAAAAAATAATTAAAAAATAACGGTGATACTTACAATTAAGTTGTATACATTTTTTTAAAGCCATTCTGTTCTATTAGCCAGTTTTTAAATCAAGTCAAAACTATGCGTAGTTTTTGAAAAATTTAATTTTAAACTCAAAATTTGAGTAAAAAAAGTTAAAAAAAGGTTTAAAGTGTAACTTTTTCAATACTTCAAGATTATCTACCATTGTTTTTATTTCAGAATTTATTGCTCTTATTTGTTTTTGATCAAAAACTGAAAACTAGATGATTTTATGCCTTTTAGTTTTTGAGAAAATTGAAAATAAAAATTTAATTTTAAACTCAAAATTTGAGTAAAAAAAGTTAAAAAAAGGTTTAAAGTGTAACTTTGTCAATACTTTAAGATTATCTACCATTGTTTTTATTTCAGAATTTATTGCTCTTATTTGTTTTTGATCAAATACTGAAAACTAGATGATTTTATGTCTTTTAGTTTTTGAGAAAATTGAAAATAAAAATTTAATTTTAAACTCAAAATTTGAGTAAAAAAAGTTAAAAAAAGGTTTAAAGTGTAACTTTTTCAATACTTTAAGATTATCTACCATTGTTTTTATTTCAGAATTTATTGCTCTTATTTGTTTTTGATCAAAAACTGAAAACAAGATGATTTTATGTCTTTTATTTTTTGAGAAAATTGAAAATAACCACAACTACTATTTTAATTTAATTCTTTTTTTTTTGCTTGAGTGGTCTTATTTTGATAGTAATAATGGTATTTGCGTATGCGTAATGCGTGTTTGGGTGTATGCAACAGTAAGGTGTGCGCGAGTTTGGGTGTGTGCAACAGTGGGATCTGTAAGGGGGGGCATGCTGCCCCCCCTGCAACCCCCCTGCTTGGGAACACTATACGATTTGGGGTGGGTGCAAGTTGGAGTGCGTGCAAGGTGGGGAGGGTGCAAGGTGCGGTGGGTGCTAGATGGGGTGCATGCAAAGTTTCTTTTGCATTTAAATAAGCTGGATTTAAGAAAAATTAATTTACCCTAGGTACATCTTATCGATTATTACTATCAAAATAAGACTACGTTCATATTTAAGTAAGGAAAAAGTAATTTAATTAAAATATTTTGTTTTGGTAATTTTCAATTTTCTCAAGAACTAGAAGACATCAAGTCATTTAGTTTTCAGTTTTTAATCAAAAACAAATAAGAGCAATGAATTATAAAAAAAAAAAAAATAGTAGATAATCTGAAAGTTTTGAAAAATTACACTTTAAACCTTTTTTTTTTAACTTTTTTTATCACAAATTTTGACTTTAAAACAATTTTTTTCAAAAACTATGCATAGTTTTGACTTGATTTAAAAACAAGCTAATAGACAAAAGTGTTGGCTTTAAAAAAAGGTATAATACTTAATTATAAGTATTACCGTTATTTTTTAATTATTTTTTTTCCATTTAATGTACATATTTTTTTAAACTGCCCCTACCGCCTAAACGGGGGGAGATAGACCCCCCCTCCCATAGTAAAAAATGCTTGTTTTTAACTTTTCTATACAAATCCGTCATTAAACTTTGTCGCCAAAGTTATCGTACTCTCCCCACTTTTTCTTCCAATATTCCAGCAATTTGACACTTTTGGTTTGAAAGCTTTCGACACATTTTGTTTTGTTTTGATTAAATTTTTGTGAAATTTGCGGTGATTTATTCAATGAACAATATTTGTTTCCTCCTTGCACTTATATATGTACATATATTTTTATTATTATTATTATTATAAGCTTTTATTTGCCATTTAAATTTCTTAAATTTATACATATATACAATTTTCGTTTTAACAATGGTTTTTTTTTTTTTTTTTTTTATAATAAATTTAAATTACAAACAAAGTCTGGTATTAACTTATTAATTATATTGAAAATTTTTAACTAATTATATTAAAAATTTAGTAACTAAGTATATACACCTTTGATTGTTCTTTTCATGAAGATATATTTCTGGCATAAGCCTCCCCCAATGTTGCCCATAATTCTCTGTCCTTAGCTTCATTATACCAATTTTGTCTGTAGTCCGATAAATCATCAGCCCATCTTTTCTTGGGTCTTCCAGGTCGTCTTTTGTCAGCTGGAGTCCATTTTGTGATTACTTTAGTCCATCTTTGTTCTTGAAGCCTTGAGATGTGGCCTGCCCAGCTCCATTTAAGCCTTCTTGTTCTTTCAACTACATCAATGATTTGTGTTTGTTGTCTTATATGCTGGTTTCGTATTTTTTGAATTGGTCTTATTTTTAGAATTTTTCTTTCCATTTTAGTTTGGCAAATCCTAAGTTTTTCTGTTAAATTTGAGATTAATCCAAGTGCTTGTAGTCCATAAGTCATAACGGGTAGTATTCCTGAGTCCATTATATATTTTTTTGTGTTGTTACTTAAATTTGATTCCATTATTTGATGTATATTCCAGAATTGTTTCCAACTGTTTGTGATTCGTCTGTTTATCTCCTTGTTTTCTTGGTCTTTGAATGATTTTAATTGTCCAAGGTAAATGTAATCTTCTACATAATCTATCTTTACTCCGTCTAATGTGATATCTATTTTTGTGTGATTGGTCATTGCTTTTGTTTTTGTTTGGTTTATGTTGAGTCCATAGGGCTTACAAGCAGTAGTCAATTCTTTTAGCATCGATTCGATTTGTTTGGCGTTCGTTGAAATAAGTACGATGTCATCAGCGAATCTCAAGTTGTTTAGATATTTTCCGCCTATGTTAATGCCATACCGTGTTTTCCAGTTTAGGTTCTTGAAAATTTCTTCTAATACAGCTGAGAACATTGGTGGGGACATCGGATCTCCTTGTCTTACTCCTCTATTTATTTTAAATTCTCGTCCTGTTATTTCGGTTTTTATTTTTGCCCAACTGTTTTCATAAATGTTTTTGTATGTCTGGATAATGATAGGGTTTATGTCTTGATTTATTAAGGCTTCCCAGATAGTGTCATGTTCAATGGAGTCGAACGCCTTGCTGAAGTCAATAAATAAAAAGTATAGTGGTTTCTTGAATTCATTGAATTTTTCTATCAGTTGGTTCATCGTTTGTAGGTGATCAGTTGTTGAATATCCTTCCCGAAATCCAGCTTGTTCTATTGGTTGGTTCATGTTAAGTTTTTCCTTGATGGTTCTGTATATTATTTTTGAGAAAAGTTTGTAAATAGTCGATATATTGCTTATGGGTCGGTAGTTGTTTATATCATCCTTTTGTCCTTTTTTATGAATCAGTGTTATGGTGGTCTGAGTCCACTGTTTGGGTATATTTTGCGTTTTTAATATATTGTTGAATAGCAACGTCAAAATAGGAGATAGTGATTGTTTTCCGTATATAAGCATCTCAGCCGCTATACCATCGTTTCCAACACATTTCTCTTTCTTTAGATCGTCAATTGCCTGCTCTACATCCTTTTTGATTAGGAGTGTGTTGTTATTTATGTTATTGTTTATAATTTGTGGTGTATTAATATTTGCGTCTGTGTTATCTTTGCTGGATGTAAACAGTTGTTCAAAAAATTGTGTGGCTGTTTCATTAATGTTTTTTCGGTCTGATATGCTTTTATTGTTGTTTTTCATTGTTAGAATCCAGTCTTTCCCTTTGTTCAAGAATTGTTTTGTCTTTTTAATTGATTTCGTGGAGGTTAGAATGTCTTTGATTGTTTTGTCATTGAATATTTGAATGTCCATTTTTGATTTTTCTTTTATTTCTTTTCGTATGTGTTTCAGTTCAATTTTTTCTTCAAATGATGTTACTTCCTTGTTTCTTAATTGTTCTCTTCGTAAAATTAGTTGCTTTGTGCCATCTGAAATCTTATCAATTTTATCGGCTTTTGCGGTCATAATCGTGAACTTAGCTGCATTTTTTATTATTAATTCAATTTTGTCATATGTTGTTTGCAGGTCGCGATCAATTTCATCTTCGTTAGTATTTATATTTATTTCATTTCTCAAAATTTCGTTATATGCATCAATATTGTTCTGAGTCACTGATCTGGGGATATGCAAGTTATGCTTGTTTCTCTTTAGCGTCTTGTGATTGATTGTTATTTTTGCTCTTACAAGTCTATGATCGGAGTCAAACTTGATATTATTTAAAACCGATACATCTGTTAGAGTTCTTAATTTATTCGTCATAATAAGGTCAATTTCATTTTTTGTTTTTCCATCGGGTGATTTCCAAGTCCATTTTCGATTGTCTTTCTTCTTAAAAAATGAGTTTCCGAATCTAAGATTATTTTCTTCAAGCCATTTTATGACACCTTCGCCTCTTTTGTTTCTTTCTCCAAATCCAAAGGGTCCGATTACTTCCTCATCTTGATCAAGTTGTTTTCCCAATTTGGCATTGAAGTCTCCAATAATGAACATTAGTTCTGTCTTTGTATCGTTGTATGCTCTATCAAGTAGATTATAAAATTCTAAAATTTCTTCGTCGTTGGCTCGCTCTGTTGGTGCATAAACTTGTATTATTGTTGTTTTTGTGTTTGTTAGATTCAGAGTTAGGCTACAAATTCTTTCGCTGAAAAATCGAATGTCAGTAAGCTTTTCTTTCAGCCATTTTTTGATAAGAAATCCGACATATATATTATAATTTATTGTGGATTGTGGATAAATTATAAGAAAATTTAAATAAAGCTAACTCACATTTTTATATAATTACAATCAAGAAAGAATCCACGAAATCGAGTAGTGAATAATAATAAACACTCTTTCGCATGTGAATCTGCCAAAAATAGGCTGTCGGATGTCAACTCGCCAACAAACATTATGACATTTCAAATTCGCCTTCGAATTCGTTAATTGGTCGAATTCAAAACGAAGAAGGCGAAAGCGAAAGCAATAATTGAAAAATGGCAAACTCGCTGGCAAAACGATTCGCCGCGAATCCCATAACCAGGCCCCAGTACTACGGATGGCTTTTCCAAAAAAAAACTCCAAAAATCAAACTATGAAAATTGAAAGAGAACATTCTGCTTTCAGTTCGGCAATCAAAGTTTTATTTCTTAGAGCTGTTTTTTAAATGATTGATTCTTTAATGTTTGGATTCTTAAAGTTTGAAGCCAAATTGAATTAGTAAATTTGACAAGATAAAATAAATAATTGACAAAGAATTTGACAAATCTTCAACAATGTGGCCACAAACCTCTGTCTTGACTATCAAATCCCTGTTGCAAAACCACTTTATGGAGAATTCGATAACCGGCGATTTGGCATAGACCAATGATTGAATGTAGATCCTGCCTTTAAAAGGGTTGGTCAACTGTACACTCGGTATCTAAAAATAAATATCACACTATTTTCTTGTTTTTTGTCTGTAAATCTAAAAGTTATAACAAATTGATACGGGTATCAATCAAAACACAACAAATAAATTAACAACTATAAGTTACATAAATATTAATCAAGTTTATATCCATTTGTATTTGTATACATATACATATGTACCTGATTTCTAATAAATCACTTTGAATGATATCAATTCTAAACTATGACGAACTGTGCTTTGTTATAAATCACTTTCTTGAACTCTAATTTATGGTTTCCAGTCTAGCCAGTCAAGCCAACCAATGACTTTTGTGTAAGCCGCGCGCCGGAATGAATACATTTAATTTTGATCCGATTGAAGATACACAAGCAATAAAATTTCATAAAAGAAATAAAATGCGTTTACATCCATCCATACCATCACTTATATTGATTGACCTTCTTAAAATGTTAATAACAATACGGATCAAAACAAAAAATAAAAACAAAAACAAAAAAATTTCAAATAAATATTTTAAAATTCACGCACGCCGCGTGCGCTGCTTTACTGCCGTAAATAAAACTTAACGCGCCGCGCCCGCCCCGGTGCGCTACCGACTTAGTTTGGTTTAGAAATAATATTAATATTACATCAAATTTTATTGCTTCCAATTTATTTTAAGTCAAAGAATCTATATCGATAGGCTTATAGTGTTTTTATGTTTAATTCATTCAGTTTTTCTTGAAATATCAACTTGCTTATGAAAATTGTAGTTCAATTTTGTATGTGGCCTACAAAACCCATTAGAGACTAAGCCGCTTCTTGTTCACCTTAGAAGACAGGGTTAATGGTGTAATCAGAACCTGTAAGCACTATTAGTTGGTGCTAATTATAATGTAAATAGGTAATTTTGACTTTAGATTTGGTTTATCGCTGATATACATATGTACATACATACATATGTTATGCAGTTAATGTTCTGTTTATTTCATCAAAAAACTAATGTAAACTTTTTATAACTTAACAAACTTATACGAGTAATTAAGTTCCGGTAAAGCCTTGAATTTAATAGCTCTAGTTTCTTGAATTGGACTGGATTACTTGATGGAAATCATTCAGTCGGAGTAAAATATGTTTAGTTTGTTGATTTGATTTTTGTAAAAAGAAAAAGTCTTAATGATAAATACATGTAGATGGTTAATTAAAAGAAAAGGCCAATGATTTCATTCTATTAAAACGTCTGCGCGAGTTATTTTGAAACATTACCGTCTGCCTAAGTTTGTATGGATTTATGTATGAGATGAGTATAAATATAGATATATTAATATTTTATTTTAAAAGGTCATGTCGGAGAGCGACTGCGTTTCTGTATTTTTTTTGAAAATACGTTAAGTGTATTTAAGAAAAAAATTTCTGATTTAATAAAATTCAATTTTGTGGTTTTTGGCTTTGGTAATGTTTGAATAATGTCTTTAATAATATTTTGCAGTGTATGAATTGGTTTAAAATGAAACCTCTTATTAGAAAATACTTAATTAATTTATATGTACCCGATTGAAATTATGAAAATACACTCAGTAAGAATCGGTATTAAGTACTTTGGAACTCTTACTGCACTTAAACCATCAGTTAATCAGGATCAATTTATAAAGAATCAACAAATGATTTTTCTTTTTTAATTTAAAATTTCTTTTTAATCGAAGCTTATAGTTGTAATATACTTTCCCAAAGCTTTTAGATAATCAGCTCATGTGGCTTAATTTTTCGTAATCTCCGAAAACTGTCTCTTACACTTAAGACGGTCTCACTTTTATCATAACCAAAGGTGGCCATGATAGCTTTGGTATTCCCTGGAACATCCCTTGTATATATGTATATATATAAAAACAAGATTGGTTCTAAAACACTTTCTTGCGGTACACCGGCTTCTAAATTTCTTAGCTCAAAATAATTTTCCATCAAATCCGTGATTATGTACTTGGTCTTTCGTTTAATGTTTATTTTTGAATCCAAACTGTTGGTTGGTAATTAGTCTTCTTTCTTCCATTATTTTGCTGAGACATTTCAGTAGCAGTTCTTCGAAAACTTTTTCCATAATTATTATAAGCGATATTGGTCTGTGTGATGTTGATGGCTTACCTTGTTTAGGCATACAAATGACTTCTGCAATTTTCCAATGATGTGGTACATTATGTTTGTACAGGCAGGGAAGAGTTTATTCTTCTGAAAAATTTAATGTCATCAGCATACATACATATAGAAGGACCGATAAGATCCAATTTAAGAAATTGTCGTTAAATCTGTATAGAAATAGTTTGAAATTAGTGTTTCAAGACGAAACTTGTCAAACGCTTTTCAAAAATATTTAAATACGCAATACAACTTATTTGTTCACATTTCTCAAAAACACCAACAAAAGGACGTACAATTTAAAAAATTGGTGATAATAAAATGTTTTTTCGACAAAACTAATTTCAATAAAAGAACATTCAAGCATTTTGTATACCACAAAAGCCCGTTCAAAATAGACCAACCTATGAATAGTTTGCATATACATACATATGTATAAGAAAATTGGTATACGCACTGAGGACATTGTTATTAATATTGATGAAAACATAAATATTTATATTTTTAAAGGTTGTATATAAAAAAAATTCCTCATGAAGAAACTCATTCAATGTTGGCTAGTTTAAGAAACCATACCAATGGTTTTTTAAGGATCTGCTTAAACTTTTAATAGTGATCACGGTGACTTCATATGAAGTAAAAAGTTAGTATGGTATACCGAGGCGTATGTGTACTTTTTTGTAATTGTTTTTTTTTTTTTTGTTAAGTTTAAACTTATCAAACATTAAAGTTTTAGACTTAGAATTGTTTTTAGTATAAAATAATTCATTTTAGAAGTTTATACTTAGTCTTGCATCCCTTTTTCTTAAATAACGACTCATTTTTCAATAACTTTTAAAATAACGATTAAAAACACAATGTATTTAGTACCTACAGCCAATCTAAAATATAAATTTTGCTCAGGAAAAATTGAAATATTGATGAAAATTGGTACAGACGATATTTAGAAACTGTCCTCAACAATTTCAAATGATCACATAAAGTTATTCAAGTTTTTTTTTTTAAATTTATTTTATAATTTTAATCTTTAAGGCATCTCACTCCATTGGATCTTATGAACTTGCCATTTAAATGATTGATAAATTAGTATCTCTTAGCGAACTTCAAGAAGATATTCTCCTCTTCGGTAATTTAAATCTATCTCATCTGAAATTAATTTCTTCAGATGATCAAACACATTTTTTGCCTCCAATCCGACCTCAACCAAGGAAAGTCTTTTCATAGATCGATTACTTTCCCCCTCTCTTTCTTCAAGTTTTTCTTGTCTTCATCTATAAGCCTAGAATGTTCGCTTGGAACTCGCTCTCTCATACCCTTTTCTTGTAACCTCTGGCGTACCACACGGTAGACACTTAGGTCCTCTCCTTTTTATCATAAGCATTAATGATATGTAGTTGATTTTGAAATATTGGCACATATTTAAGCTGACGACACAAAATTTTTGAAGTGTGTGCATGAGTCTTACCTTATTCAACTAGAACTCGACAGTTTCTTAATCTGGTGTAAGAACAACTGACAAAGAAAAAACTTCAACCCGTCAATAGTTTCTCCATAACCAACTTTTCGGCTTTTATGTAACCGAGAGCTACATTTCTGTGCTTATGTAGATGATGTAATGCTGAAAGCCAACTAAGAGTTCAGCTTTGGCAAAATTTCCAACCCCCAATACGTTACCCCATCACTCTACACGACCTATTTGCGTCCCGTTCTTGAATACGCATGCCTTACATATTTCAAAAATTGAATGCGTTCAAAAACAAAAATCGAAGGAATGCCGATCGAGGCTAGCTTGGCATAATCCCCCGATCGTTTTTCCATAGGAAGACCGCCTTTAATTAATTAATCTCAAGACTCTGAAAGAACGTAGACAGATAGATATCTGACACCTTTTTTATACATCGTTTGCTTTCTGCCTCTTTTAACTGTCCTAATCCTTATTATTCTATCTTCCTTTTATCTTTTCAACCTTAGCAACTGTTATGTCTCAAATGAAAGTTTTGCTCATGCTATGGAATGTGAATTTAAATGAAAACAGTTTTGATTGCAATGTAAGCACTCCTATCAGTTTATGGCTTAAATTAAGCCGAATAAATGGGGATGTTGTGCTTTTTTGTAGCATTTACAGTTCAAAAGTTACAGCCTAAAAACGGAAGTTTTCGACGAAAAGGTTTAAAAACTTTTTATGTTTATTTGGGATTTTTTGTCCTTGTTATTAAGGATGTCCTCAGTTTCTGTATTCTGTATGATTGATTTTTAAACAAAATAAAGGTCTTAATCACAATCCTCAAAGAGATTTTGTATGTAAAACTAGCAAATTTGAACAAACAAAGAAAAAAGTATTTAGAATCAAAACTTCTACAAAGGTGAACTTGTTGCCCAATTCTTAGAAAATAACCTTGTTTTTTTTTTAAACTATTTTTCTAGGTAAAGAAAGTGAAAAATGCTTTTACTTCTGGTTTTTTGTTTGAGCTATGCATCGCCCATTCGATCTCAACCCCTGGTTGATCTAGCCTTAGATTTGGAGACAACAATTTTCAATACTCGTATTCCCGATACAAAAGCATTCCGTTCAACTTATGACTTTATCATAATTGGTGCCGGTTCTGGAGGTGCCGTTATTGCGAGCAGACTTAGTGAAATCCAAAATGCAACAGTCTTGCTTCTAGAAGCTGGAGATCAAGAGACTCTGCTAAGTGATGTTCCAATGATGGCAGCTCTTACCCAAATCACTCGCTATAACTGGGGCTATAAATCGGATCCAGTTGAAAATGCGTGTAAGGGCTTAAAAGGTGGTGTATGTAATTGGCCCAAAGGAAGAGGTCTTGGGGGAACAAGTATTATTAATTACATGCTCTACACACGTGGTCATCGCAAGGATTACGACAATTGGTCGCAGCTGGGAAATACCGGATGGAGTTACGAAGAAGTTCTGCCGTACTTCAAAAAGTCCGAAAGAATTGGTATTCCCGAGTTACGTGATTCCGTATATCATGGTCGTGAAGGTACTCTTGATGTTCAATATGCTGGTTACACTTCAAATTTACTGAGAGCTTTTTTAAAATCAAGCAACGAACTAGGCTACAACATAACCGACCCCAATGGTGAAAACTTGATGGGATTTAGTAGGTCTCAGGCAACGATTCGAAATGGACGAAGATGTAGCACTGCTAAAGCTTTTATAAGACCAGCAGCTTCTCGCTCGAACTTACACATATCGATGAGGTCTTGGGTAACAAAAATTATAATTGATCCAAAGACAAAACAGGCTATTGGAGTTGAGTTTATGAAAAATAAGAAGAAACAGGTTGTTTATGTAAGGAAAGAAGTGATTCTCTCAGCTGGAAGTATATCTTCGCCACAACTCTTAATGCTGTCTGGCGTTGGACCCGCTGAGCATTTGGATGAGTTCGAAATACAAGTGATTCAAGATCTTAAGGTAGGATACAATCTCCAAGATCATGTTACTCTAAATGGTTTGGTATTTATGACCAATGGAACGGCATTGAGTGACAAATCTCTAATGAATCCATCAGATATGATGCAGTATATTCTGCAGGGCAAGGGACCCTACACGATTCCAGGAGGAGCTGAAGCTTTTGCATTCGTTCGAACAGAGCATTCGACTTTTGGTAAGATAAATATTTAAACTTGATTGGGCATACAATTCATTTTAAAGTGTGGTTTTTAGATAATGACTATCCTGATATGGAAATTGTCCTCGGTGCAGGATCCTTAGGTGGAGATACTATGGGTGCCATGAGAGATTTACTCGGCATCACCGATGAATTCTATGAAAAAGTTTATGGCGATATTGTGCATAAGGTATAATTGTACTCATTCAATGTAGTTTTTTTATTTTCATGGCCAAATCTATAGAACACATTTGGAATGGTTCCTGTGTTACTACAGCCTAAAAGCCGTGGAAGAGTATCACTTCGAAGCAGAAATCCTTTCCATTGGCCAAAAATGCAGCCTAATTTCATGGAACACGAAGATGATATACGAGCTATGATAGATGGAATAAAGATGGTAAGACAAAGAAATACAAAGTTATTGTTAGATACTCAAACAATTTTTCTTTTTATTTTAGACCTTACAAATTGGCCAAACTAAATCTATGAGAAAGTTTGGAAGTCAGTTCCACACAAAACCATTTCTTGGCTGTGAAAACGAAACTTTCAATAGTGAAGCCTATTGGAGATGTTGCCTTCGATTGTACGGAACTAGCTTGCAACATCAATCGGGAACTTGTAAGATGGGCCCTGTTTGGGACAATGAAGCTGTTGTTGATCCTGAACTCAAGGTCAAGGGGATTCAAGGCTTACGTGTGGCAGACGCTTCCATAATTCCCATTATACCGGCTGGTCATACAAATGCAATTGTCATAATGATTGCAGAGAAAGCTGCTGATATGATAAAACAGTCATGGCAGTTGATTTAGGAATAATGTGTCGATAGAGACAAAATGGCTGTGATTTTTATTTACTAAGTCTAGAACTAATTCTTGAGACCATATCAAATTAAGCTTATACAATTTATTGATCACATTTCATATTCATAAAAGAAAAAATCACTATGTAAATATGACTTCATTCATTTGAAAATAAGGAAATAATAAAAAATATTAATAATATACGAGAACTTACTTTTATAAAAGCCTAGGGTGCGTGTAAACTTGAATATTTATATGATTTTTGTAATTATTGTGAACTAGCTTTTACCCGCGACTTCGTCCGCATTAAATAGTTTTTTTTGGATAGTAGTATGAAAAAACCTGAGCTATACTTTTTTGTACGTATGTTTGAATTGTGCCGAGATGGATGAGGCCATGCTAAGTGTGATTGTCATGGGTTAGGTTAATACATTTTAAAAAGAAGATAGGTTACTGCAATACATTTTTATATACGACGTTTTTTGTTTTTCCTTCCTTGGCCAGAACGTAAAGATTTTGTGGGCTTTAGACTCGTGAGCACGCTACATATAATTGTCCATGGGAAAAACAGTTTTTGTTTCCAAATTTACACCTGCAACTTTCAGCGTTTGCCCCTGAGCTTGATTTATTGTTATTGCAAATGCTACTTTCAGAGGAAATTGCACTCTTTTAAACTGAAAGGGCAAATCGGTTGGAATTATCGGAATGCGGTGAATTAAAACATTTTTTCCTCTTGCTATTCCAGTCATGATTAGTGTTTTTATAATATTTCGTCCTAGGTGAGTAATCTGTAGCCGTGTACCATTACAAAACTTTTTGCGTCAAGATTTCTCATTAACAGCACTGGGACACCAACCTTCAATCTCAATTTATGACAAGGGTTGGGAATGCGTTGTTTTCCCGTAATACCAATTTTATCCAAATATTATTCATTCAAATATTTGGTAATTTAGGAGTGAAAGCGATCAGATTCCCCGGAATGTAATTTTTCCCATGGGAATGCGTTATTTTCCCGAGGTCAAAAGTAACTCATGTCCTTTCTTAAGTCTCAAACTATCTCCTTACCAAATTTCATTTAAATCTGTTCAGTAGTTTAGGCGTAAAAGCGATCGGCCCACCACGTCATTTTCCCGGGGTAAAAAGTAGCCTATGTCCTTTCTCGGGTATCAAAATATCTCCGTACTAAATTTCATACAAATTGGTTCAGTAGTTTAGGCGTGATTGAGTAACAGACAGACAGAATTACTTTCGCATTTATAATATTAGTATACATAACAAGAGATTTTGGAAAGAGGCTGGGATACGACCACACAGTTGACTTCCGATTGGATTCAAAGACCTTTGAAAAGTTAGAGTAAGCGGTTGTCATTACTTATTAATAATGATTTTCGAGAAGTGGCCAATGTTGCTGCCCCAAGAAATTAAAGCCGAGAGGCCCAATTTTCGTATCTTTTTGCAGTTTCCTTTAATAAATTGATCGTTTCGTTGGTGGCTATCTCGTTTTCGGCTAAATAAATTTGCACGATTTACAAACGTTGTTCAGCAGTAAAGCTACGAGCAGTCGGCATGTAAAAAGATGAACATAGTTGTAAAAAGTTTAAAAAGCAGCGCGAATGCTAGAAGTAAATTACTGTACGCAAACTCGCGTATAAGGGTGTTCAGACGATGTGAGGAATCTCACCTAAATTATTCAATTCTAAGTTTAACATCAACATGTTATAGAAGGGTCAAAAAATCAAGGAATGTTTTTGCATCTTGTTTCTTTTATCTGGAGCAAAATTCGAAACAAAACAAAAACATTTAAATTTCTTGTAATTTTGGTACTGATAGAGACAAACTTTTTAAGAATTAAGATCAGCTGCGGATTATGATTGTAAGTTGTATTAAACAAAAATTGAAAGCGTTACATTAATTCACAAAACGACAATAGTTCATTTAGCATGTATGCCAATATTCTATGCATACATAAATCATTAAGTACGAAACACCTATTTCCTTTTAATAATCTAAATTATTACTTTAACTGTATGATCAACATTGAAAATACTGTATTTTAAAATTCGTTTTTTTTCAATACGTAAGGTTCTCAACTTCATACCAGAGACTTGAAGAAATCGAAATTTCGACATCATCTTTTAAATATTATCCCCAATAGGGAAAATTTATCAAACCCAAAGAAAACTAATGTTTTGATTTGATCTGTATATAAAGTGGTTATTAAGATCATAGGTGTAAGTAAACTAACTCTACTGAGGAAAACCGGACTACGTTTAAACAAGCTATAGAAAGATCAATATCGGGCATTTGCGACGACGCATTACATTTTTGCATGACCAGAAATTCCATCTACGTAGTGGCTGAAGAACAGCATTTGTTCAGCCTGCCCCTAAAAAAGGCGAATCCTCTTCCCCATCTAACTATCGTCTGATTTCCCTTTCGTCCCTTCTTTCGAAGGTCATAAAAACGCGGATAAATATTCAGCTAAAGAAATATCTTGAAGAACGAAAGCTTCTTAATAACCACCAGCATGGCTTTGGTCTGGTGATCTCATTGTTGTTTGTCCCAGAACAGCAAGAAAACAAATCTTTACATCGTTTTGGAGAAAATAAAATTATTCAAGGACGTTAGGCTTCAAACTCTTTTATCGAAAATCCATGCATTTGGTTTCGATGAATCTCTTCTTCGTTGGATTAGAAATTACGTTTCTGACAGTTCAATTCAAATATCATATCCAAAAATAAACTCTGGTGTGGCTCAGGGCTCTGTTTTGTGTATAACACTCTTTCTTTTTTATAAATGATATTTTGTCTGAAAATTTCTAACTAATTTAATTGTTTCGCTGATGACAATAACCTCGTATTTTTATTTTCGATTTAAGATTATCATATTTGTCCTTCGGAAGTGGTATAAATAGTTCATTAAATTCTGCATGCCGAATGGGGAATTTAAAAGCGGTTGGAATTTAATGCTTCGATAATCCAATGCTGTCTACTATCGCAAAACGGCAACCCTCCTGTATTGCCACTACTCATGGGTGTTACTTTCATTGAGTAGACAAACAATGCTCTAATAAAATAGCCAGTTGCAATTCTTCCCTAAAACAATTCAACCGTAATACCCGCACTTCTAGGAATGCTCATAAGTTTACCCTTGAACCCAATTTTGGACGTACAGTTGAGTACAGAGATTCTTTCTTTAGCTGCACTACACGAATGTGAAATACTTTACTCTTTATATTTTCTCTCATTTCAATGTGCGGACATTAGAAACCAATGTGCATCGAAATCTCTTTCCAATACTACCTCTTTTCCTAATAACAATTGTAAATCCGAAAACGCCATTGTAAAACAGAAAAAGAAGGCTTAAACTTTGATTAAAATTATCAGCTGTTACATATAAACAGTTAAATATATTTTGCATACTATTAACAGTATTATATTAATTTAATCATGAAAATAAATTTAATTTCAATTAAATCATAAGACAATGTAAAGGTTTTGGATTCCACTTATCAGTTTTAGATTATTACTTTTTGTCTTTACTGTTACTATACACAAAAAGCTCACTTTTTCCACAAACCCAACAATAAAAGCGTAAAACTCAAAATATTTTTCACAGTCTTGAATAAAAATAGTGCTTTATATCCCTCCTCAGACAACAACCTGCCGCAAATTCGAAATAATAAACTCTTATTGCGCATGGTAATAAAAGTTACCCCCAAATTCAATTTCATTCTCCAATTATTGAATTTGAGGGAGCATTTAGGAGAAATTCCTCTACCGAAAATTGTAAAACGTCAAACCTCAGTTGACGTTCGGTTATCGAGGCAAATGGAAACGGTTCTGCTGCGTGCGTGTGAATATTTTTAAATATTCAAACAAAACAAAAAAAAAAAACATTCCCTAGCGAAGTATATTCATCCATAGCTTAAGGCCTAAAGAATGAAAAATAACTAGAGCTTAAACGAAAATGAAAATTATACAAAGTGCGACACAAAACTAGCCTGAAAGAAAAACGCATTTACAATTTTTTCCTGAGCACACATAGAAAAGGAAAAATTCATTACTCAAAACTTAAATATAATCCTGAAACGAAAAAAAAAACGAATAAAAACAGTTTTCACACGCGAAATAAGGTTGGTTGACTTATATGAAGAAGAAGTTGTAGATCGATACGTGAACTTGTTGTTACATTGTGTGTGCGTTACGTTTGTTCGTTTCATATAGGGAGGGGTCATAACTCATAATTACACTCTGGATTCGAGTTGCACGGCGGCGGCGGTGGCGGTAACGACGACGGCTACGACGACAACGACGACGGGCGTGTAAGCTCGCGTGTTGTATATTTTCACTTTTACCCTGCCTTTACCCTTTTTTTAAGTCTTTTCATTCCTCAACCAACAAACTAACCAAACTAACCCATCATTTACCCCACCCTTACCGGAATAAATTAAAATCGAAATTCCCATTTGAGAGAGAGCAAAATAATAATTCAAAAAAAAAAAGGTAAAAGTAACAAAATTGAAACCAAAACCGGATGACATACCACTCGAAGATTTAAATTACTTTCCGGTAAAAGAAAAATGGAAATCCCGTCGGTTAAAGTGTTAAGGCCACCCACAATACTCGCACCGGCTCAGGTTCAGGCCCACTAACTCACCCCACCCATATCCCCTACTTCCACCCTCGTGTTGCGTCGAGTTAAGTTGAGTCGCGTCGCTTTACTTTGTTTCGCTTGTTTCTCAAACAACTATAGACTCTTAACGTGGCCTGCTTATGCCAGCCTGTCAAAAGGAACGCTAAAGCGGTAACGAAAAAACCAATACGTCATGTCATGTTGTCTGTTGGTTATAATATGTTGCTGCTCATGTTGCATACTTAACAGAACATAGAACTTCAACAGAGGGGAAAAAGTCTGAATGTTTAACTCGCCTTGTCCCACATTGCACCAATAAATTAAAGTCGGAATAAGTGAACAGGATTCCAGCACAGAAAACAGCAGGAAACACAAACAAAAAATAAGAATATACAACAACAAACAAAGGAGAGCAAAAAGGACTCAAGAGTCCTGAGCTGTGAGCAAGAACGTGATTGAGAGAGAAAGAGAACGGATTAATAATCTAGATACAACACAAATTATATGCACTATTCTACTCGTATGTTAACAGTGAAGCATTCATTTGTTCTGTTATGCCAAGGATTTGATATTTGAACTTTAGGTGCAATAGCTGAGGGAAATATATCACAACCATCATCACCATCACCACACGCTTAAAGAAGGGCAAAAAGGCGAGGGGGTGTTGACTTTTCCTTCTTTTTTTTCCAACCTTACGCCATCAAATCAACAAACTAACCAACCTACCAACAAACCAACACCCTTTGCTATAACATTGGAGCTTTGAAGTGTGGCAGAATCCTTCAACCCTCTTCGCCTCCAACACATAAAACATCAACCTTTCCCGTATACATATAAATGTAAAAAGGACTGGTGGATCTCGGAACAATAATATTACAACGAACAATGTCAATGACGTTGACGTTGACGTCGACAACGACAGCGACAGCAACAACGACAACGACAACAAGCTGCGCGA
This sequence comes from Eupeodes latifasciatus, assembly GCA_920104205.1. Taxonomy (NCBI): domain Eukaryota; kingdom Metazoa; phylum Arthropoda; class Insecta; order Diptera; family Syrphidae; genus Eupeodes; species Eupeodes latifasciatus. The sequence goes on from OV049924.1 coordinate 183,948,773, forward strand.
GGACGGAATTTTAATTTGCATTTAATCGCTGTTGCATATGATTTATGTGGCAACACACCATCGGCATCGCCTACACCCCCTTTTCATCATTCAGGTCGATACCGACCCTGTTGCCAGTCATACCAGCCTAAACTGAAACTGAAACCGAAAACGAAACTACAACCAAAACCAAAACCAAAAACGAAGACTCAGCTAGCCATCCAGCCTCGGCCTTGTCTCAAAACTAAGCAATCGTTGAAATTACTACGCCAAACTTAAAATCACATACACAAAACTACTCGTACTATACTCGTATTCATGCACTGAACAAAAGTAAAGGAAGGAGTGCAACAATATCCTGGGACAAAATGTAAGTACTATGCATTAATTAAACAAATTGGGGGACTACCATAATAGAGTGGCGTATAGGTAGGTATATATTTTATAGTTGAGGCTGCTCTGATGGGTGGGGTATGATTGTATGGGTTGGGGAGGCATCAGAAGTATGAAAAAAAGGCATATCAATTGTTTGGGTTTTAAAATATATACATACATATATATGTATCTAGAGTTTGTTTATTGAATGCCACGTACATTATATTTTATCTTGAGAAAAAGTGTATTAATGAAAGTATATTGTACATATGTATATATGATGAAGAATCTTGTCTGTTGAAGGTTTTAACGAGGGATCCATTCAAATTAATTAAAGTTACTCTTGAAGTTTTTCATAGATACTTTTATGCGTCTAGCTTGCGAATTTAATGGATTTTTGTCTTATCAAAAGTTGAATGACAGTCCTTAAAATTATTGGCGCAAAATTTTAAACAACCTATTATTAAGGCCTTAGCACGATACTAGTTAACAATTTACTATATACATAGTAATCGAAAAATGATTTACAGCCATTTGAAACGTTTAAGTTGCATTAAAATGACGAAACTTAAATTCTTATCTATAACCGTTTTTCCACCAGTAAACGATGCATCACAAATCTATGAAGAAATTCTACTAAATGTCAGCTGTTTTCTGACAGATTAAATTCTGTAAATACATTTCTTTCAACATATTTGCATATATGTATGTACATGCGTATATCTGGCTTTAAGATATTTATGATAAAGAAGTTTTAGGAGACTCTAATTAGAACCTAGGGACACATAAACCAACCTGCTAGGACTTCTAGTTTAACCAGGAGGGGGTGGTATTGCAAAACTTTCGACCGATTTACTTACTTACTTAAGGTGGCTCTACAGTCTGGGGTGGACCTGAGTCTCAATCAACATGCGTCCTTAGCCAGCTCGGTCCCCAGCAAGCTGTCTCCAGTTGAGGTCCTATACCATCTACACTACCGGTCAAAAGTTTAAGACCACCTGAGAGTTTTAACCCCTAAACTGAAGTTTTAGGAAAAAAGTATTAAAGTTAATTGAATTTGTATATAAATGGCAACACCCAATACAATACTCTAAAGTCTAAACTATTTCATGAACTAATTTCTCTTATACTAAAGCTTTACATTTTGAATTAATATGTACTTAACATTTTCTTATTTCGCTTTCAATAAACCTTTGTTAGTTCCTTGTTAAATTCAATAGAGATTGAATGTGTTTCTTTTTAATACCATAACAAAGGTTATGGGCCCAGTCCTATGCAGTCTTAATTAATTTGAGTTCATAAATTTTGTTTGACCAGTTGTCGTGCTAATTTTTATTTGATTGGTGATATTTGGTATTAAGAATGAGTTCATTATACCAGATTGACAAGTTAAACGAAGAGAATTATGATGGATGGAAGGTGCAGATGAAGGCTGTATTGGTTCACAGCGATCTATGGACTTACGTATCTGGAGCTACCATTAAGCCTGAATTATCTGCAACAAACGCATCAGATGTCGCGGAATGGGTAGGCAAGGATGATAAGGCACTTTCCACAATTTTACTAAGTGTAAAATCTTCGCAACTCATACACATCCGAAAATGTGCATCATCAAAAGACGCTTGGAAAAAGCTAGAGGATATTCATCAACCGAGTGGACCAGCTCGGAAGGTAACTCTTTTCAAACAACTTTTATCTTTAAAAATGGCAGAAAGTGACTCCGTAAGCAATCACTTAAATAAATTCTTCGAAATTTCCGAAAAATTATTAGAAATTAATATAAAAATGCAAGATGAATTATTAGTAATCATACTTTTATCAAGTTTGCCAAAAGAGTATGAAAACTTTATAGTTGTCATCGAGTCACGGGATTCGCTTCCCACAGTATGTTCCATAAAGACGAAGCTTCTAGAAGAGGGAAAACGGCGAGAAGGGAATAGTGTGGATTCTAACGAAGCTGCATTTTTTTCACGTCACCAAAGTAAAGCTTCCCAATCAAACAATAAGACACGCACAAAGGCAAAGTGTTACAACTGTAAGATGAGGGGTCATTTTGCTTCTGAATGCCGTTCTCCAAAAAGCTCATCGAAAAGAAATACTACGTCATCATTTGCTATGTTAAATAGTACCGCAAATACTTCGTCACTTGACAAAAATATGTGGGTACTTGATAGCGGGGCCACCAGTCACATATGTTGCGACAAAAGCTTTTTTACCATCATGGAGCCACATGTCGAGAAGATTGAATTGGCTGCAAATCATTTCATAAGTTCTACGTGTGTCGGGACTGTCAAAATTTCTTTAAATGATAACATTATTCAGCTTCTAAATGTTTTATATGTACCAGAACTGAAAACTAATTTTATTTCAGTAAGCAAAGCCGTGGAAAATAATCATTCTGTTGTTTTTAGTGAAAAAGAGGCTAAGATTTTCGATAGTGATAAAAATTTAGTTATGCATGCGATTAAATGTGGTGGATTGTTTGTGCATGAAAATAAAAGAAAACTTATTTTATGCAGTATGGTAAATAAAGTAGATAATGACCAACTTCTTTGGCATGCCCGCTTAGGTCACCTTAATACGAAAAGCATGAATCAATTATTTAGTAAAAATATGGTACAAGATGCTAACCTAAAAATTATACCGAGTGTGTTGCAATGTGACATCTGTTCCAAAGGCAAAATTTGTAGTTCCTCTTTCCCAACAAACAAGGAAATTATGACAAAAGGTTTGCTAGATGTGATTCATTCCGACGTATGTGGACCGATGAAGACCAAATCATTAGGAATCGATCACCTACAAATCTTTTAAAGGATCGAACCCCATATGAAGTTTGGAATGGACGAAAGCCCTCAGTAGGACATATGAAAGTTTTTGGTTCGAGTGCTATAATGCTCGATAAAAGGCCAAAAAGGTCGAAATTTGATGCTCGAGGCATAGATTGTGTGATGGTAGGCTATTCCAAAGAATCTAAGGCTTATAGACTATATGAACCTAAAGACAGAAAAATATTGAAAAGTCGAGATATCAGATTCAAAGAATTGTTGGGTGGAAGTATCAGCAGTTTTGGTTCTTATGATCTACTCAATGAAGAGTCCAAGTCAGAAGAAATTCCCTGTGTCAAAGTTGAGAAATGTTCACCCACAAAGGGCTCAACAAGTGAATCGATCTCTAAAATTTTGGATGACAACGGCGAAGATGACAAGGTAGCAAAACATGGGGACAATGATGGCGAGAACAAGAACGACTGTGATGATGGTGCGAACGATGATAGCTGTAGTGTTGAAAGCGGGGAGAATCATGATGGGGATCTGAGGCAGATGGAAGATAATGAAAGCCAAGATGCTGTTAATGAGGAAGATCATGTAATGGATTTAAGATCAGGGAGGCAGAAAATCAAAACGATTTGTTATATGGATAGCAACACAAACCCTTTAAGAATGAATCCACTTACAGTTCATGAAGCTCTAGGCAGAGCTGATGCGAAAATGTGGGAACAATCCATGCAATGTGAGTACGATTCATTACAAAGGAATGAAACATGGGAATTGGTTGACCTTCCCTCTAATCGTCATGCAATCAAGTCAAAATGGGTTTTTAACATAAAACATGACAAGCACGGGAAGCCGGTGCGATATAAGTCAAGACTTGTGGCAAAGGGTTGCAGCCAAAAGCTAGGTATTGACTACAACGAGACGTTTTCACCGGTTGCTAGGTATTCAACCATTAGATTAGTTCTAGCTTTGGCAGTAGAGTTTGATCTCCATGTTCACCAAGTTGATGTATCATGTGCTTACCTGAATGGTGATATAAAGGAGGAAATTTATATGCATCAACAAGAGCATTTCGTGGACTCCAAGAATAAAGGGAAGGTTTGCAAATTAAAAAAATCACTCTATGGTTTGAAGCAAGCAGGTAGAGAGTGGAATAGTAAGCTTGATTCAACCTTAAAGGATATGGGTTTTTCTCGCTGCAATGCTGATACTTGCGTTTATACGAAAAACAAAAATAACGAATTTAACATTGTCGTAGTTTATGTTGACGACATTATCATCGCATGCACAAAAGAATTTTCTGTTCTTCGTATAAAAGAAGCACTTGCTGACGCTTTTGATTTGATGGACAAGGGTCCGATTGATTTTTTCTTAGGCGTTGAGATAAGCCGTGATAAAGGATATTGGATCAATAACACTTTCACATGAGCAGTATATTAAAAACCTATTGTCGAAATATGGGATGTCTTCAACCAGAAAATGTAACACCCCTCTGGATCCAGGTGAAAAACTGATGAGATCGTGTACCAAGGTGGATGACAAGGAATACCAATCTTTGGTTGGGTCTATGATGTATCTTGCCATAACAACTAGGCCGGACATCATGCACGCTGTTAGTAAATTGGCTCAATTTAACATAGAGCCGCACAAGGAACATATGACCGCAGCTAAACATTTGTTGAGGTATTTAAATTGTACATCTAATTTTAAACTTTCTTTTAAGAAAACTGGTGAGCTACTGAGAGGGTATGCAGATTCCGATTGGGCTGGTAGTTGCGATGACCGAAAGTCCTACACTGGTTACGCTTTTTTCTTAGCTGGTGGTGTTGTGACTTGGGAGTCGCGTAAGCAATCTACTGTGGCATTAAGCAGTACCGAAGCCGAGTATATGGCGCTGGTGGCTGCAACTAAGGAAACTGTTTATCTCCGAAGACTACTGACTGAAATGGGATTTAGCTCTATTGTGAACGGACCAACTAGGCTGTGCGGAGATAATCTCAGCGCGCAACATTTAGTTAAGAATCCAGTGTTTCATTCAAGATCGAAACACATAGATATAAAATATCATTATATTCGTGAGATATATAACTAATCTTTGATAAAACTAGAATATGTACCAACATCTGAAATGATTGCTGATATATTCACTAAAATATTAAATAAATCAAAACATTTAAAGTTATTTGCTAAATTAGGATTAAGTTATTATTTAAAATTTGTTTTTAAGAGATATTGTGTTGAGGGGAAGTATTAAAGTTAATTGAATTTGTATATAATGGGTGATTTTTTTGAGGTTAGGATTTTCATGCATTAGTATTTGACAGATCACGCGGGATTTCAGACATGGTGTCAAAGAGAAAGATGCTCAGTATGCTTTGACATTTCATCATGAATAGACTTACTAACGAGCAACGCTTGCAAATCATTGAATTTTATTACCAAAATCAGTGTTCGGTTCGAAATGTGTTTCGCGCTTTTTTATCGACAAATTTTGTTCAGCGATGAGGCTCATTTCTGGTTGAATGGCTACGTAAATAAGCAAAATTGCCGCATTTGGAGTGAAGAGCAACCAGAAGCCGTTCAAGAACTGCCCATGCATCCCGAAAAATGCACTGTTTGGTGTGGTTTGTACGCTGGTGGAATCATTGGACCGTATTTTTTCAAAGATGCTGTTGGACGCAACGTTACGGTGAATGGCGATCGCTATCGTTCAATGCTAACAAACTTTTTGTTGCCAAAAATGGAAGAACTGAACTTGGTTGATATGTGGTTTCAACAAGATGGCGCTACATGCCACACAGCTCGCGATTCTATGGCCATTTTGAGGGAAAACTTCGGAGAACAATTCATCTCAAGGAATGGACCGGTAAGTTGGCCACCAAGATCATGCGATTTGACGCCTTTAGACTATTTTTTGTGGGGCTACGTCAAGTCTAAAGTCTACACAAATAAGCCAGCAACTATTCCAGCTCTGGAAGACAACATTTCCGAAGAAATTCGGGCTATTCCGGCCGAAATGCTCGAAAAAGTTACCCAAAATTGGACTTTCCGAATGGACCACCTAAGACGCAGCCGCGGTCAACATTTAAATGAAATTATCTTCAAAAAGTAAATGTCATGGACCAATCTAACGTTTTAAATAAAGAATCGATGAGAGTTTGCAAATTTTATGCGTTTTTTTTAAAAAAAAAGTTCTCAAGCTCTTAAAAAATCACCCGATATATGATGAAGAATCTTGTCTGTTGAAGGTTTTCACGAAGGATCCATTCAAATTAATTAAAGTTACTCTTAAAGTTTTTGATAGATACTTTTATGCGTCTAGCTTGCGAATGTAATGGTTTTTTGTCTTATCAAAAGTTGAATGACACTCCTTAAAATTATTGGCGTAAAATTTTAAACAACCTATTATTAAGGCCTTAGCACGATACTAGTTAACAATTTACTATATACATAGTAATCTACTAACTTTTCACTAATTTTAAACCCTTTTTATTGTTTTGCTAACTAGTATCATGCTAAAACCATTTTATCAAAAAAAAAAAACATGAACACATCTAAATAATGACAGATTGTGGAGCAAACAAAACAAACATACCTTAATATTTTTGCAAATGTCAAAGTGACAACATTGAATTTGTATTTTTATTTTTTCATTAATTTTGTTTTCATAACTCGCCGTGGTTTATTTGTGTTAAAGTTTAAGTTCGTTGCAACTATTTTGGATATTAACACCGAATAATATATAGGATTTGCTCGAGTTTTGAAACTTTTAACTTTCCTACACAACACTGAATCCTTAAACATTTCAAAATCTTCTTCCTCCGAAAACATTTTAAATTAATTTACTTTTTATGATATCTATAAATAAATTTTATTTCACAATTTATCAATTTTAAAACACTTTGTCACATTTGAGAAAAATGACATATGTCATACAGATTTAATACGGTACTAAAAAGATAAAGTAGCCATTTGGTGATTTTAACTTTAATAAAATGTTAAGAAGATAGTACGATACTAAACTCGTTTAAAATTATCAAAATCCTTTTTTTAACCTAGTATCATACTAAAAATGATTTAACATCGTTCTAAATCGTCTAAAATTTTGCGCCATTGTGTCTACTAACTTAACCATCTTCAAAGAACACTCGGTAATCGGTACCAAGTGGTGTGAGACTCTTACTTCATTAAGACCACCGTTTAGTCAGGATTAATATATGAAAGATCGACAAATGATTTACAGCCATTTGAAACGTTTAAGTTGCATTAAAATGACCAAACTTAAATTCTTATCTATAACCGTTTTTCCACCAGTAAACGATGCATCACAAATATATGACGAAATTCTACTAAATGTCAGCTGTTTTCTGACAGATTAAATTCTGTAAATACATTTCTTTCAACATATTTGCATATATGTACATGCGTATATCTGGCTTTAAGATATTTATGATAAAGAAGTTTTAGGAGACTCTAATTAGAACCTAGGGACACATAAACCAACCTGCTAGGACTTCTAGTTTAACCAGGAGGGGGTGGTATTGCAAAACTTTCGACCGATTTACTTACTTACTTAAGGTGGCTCTACAGGCTGGGGTGGACCTGGGCCTCAATCAACATGCGTCTTTAGCCAGCTCGGTCCCCAGCAAGCTGTCTCCAGTTTCAAGTTGGTTGAGGTCCTATCCCATCTGCGTGTTCCACCTGAATCACGGCCGTCCTCGGGATTGGACTCGAAGACCTTCTGGGCTGGAGTGTTGATGTCCAATGTCCATTCGCTCTATATGCCCCATCCATCTAAATCGTTGGAGTTACATTTCTTTTAACCTCGTCAGTGTCTCTGTACAGTCCGTACAGTTTGTCGTTGTATCTTCTTCTATACTCTCCATCAATGCAGACGTGACCAAAAATAACACGAAGAATTTTTCTTTTGAAGCATCCTAAGACGCTCTCATCTTTCTTTGACAGGGTCTAGGCCTCAGCGCCGCGGCCGCAGTAAATGAGAACCGGGATGACGAGTGTCTTATAGATGGTGATTTTAAATGCTCGAGAGGCGACTTTACTACTTAATTGCCTTCTAAGTCCAAAGATGCAGCGATTTGCAAGAGTTATTCTTCGTTTGATTTCAGCGCTGCACGTTGCACAGTGTGAGAATTCGCTCATTTAGCGGAATTAAATTAATAGCGGTTACGAGTTTTACCTTTTGATAATTCTTTTTTTGCAGGATTAATTATAAATATGTGAATAATGAAATTTAATAACAATTATTAAAATACTTTGTTAATTTTTTTTTTACAGAGCTTTAAAAGTACTCGTTTTTTGCAGTTTGATAGACCCTTCTTAGCAAAGGAATTTCGCTCAGACAAAAAGCTTATGCTTGATTTTTGTTGGTCATATTTATAACTAATAGATACCAATATGAAATTAAAATAGAATTTTATATATACTTAGCCAAAATTTTAATGAACGGAGTTCTGAAACTACGTGTTTTATGCACTTAGGTAAGCACATCAGGAACAATTAAATTAAGCTGAAAAAAAACGTTTGTTCCTTTTTTACTTATATTTATTAATAAAAAACATAAAATACATAAATTAAAATAAACATTATTTATATTTTTTTACAAAACAGACCTTAAAAACAAGGTTTTTATATTATTTAGTTGCATTTAAAAGGTCTAAGATTTAATGCTTGATAGCACTTTTTTTCCTTTTCGGAATGCACCTTATACTGGCTATAAAAGGGTCCGATGTTATCAATAGCCTATTTAAAAGACCCGTTATTGTGTCCAACAGCGAAGTTTTTCTCGTTAATAAGCTCACGATATTTGCTGTTTTCTTTGCTCCTAGCTTCTTGTGCTTCCTCCGAAAGTTGGTCAATCGGCAAAATCGGTGGATTAAACTAATAATAATTTAATTGATTTTAACTATTAAATTATCTACAATTGATGTTTATACACTTTGTTCTATTGAAATGAAAATGAAAAAGTTATAGTTAAAAACAGATTTTCAATAAAAATGTCTTTAAAAGTCCAAAATCGAGAAAAAAGAAAGAAAACTTTTAAAATAACATTTATTTTGAAAATTGTTTTTTTTTATTGAATTATAACTTTTTTATTTTTAGTCCTACATAAAAAGAGAATTTAATTATCTACAAGATGATGTCAGTATTTTTTGCGAAAAATAACTATTTTCAAAATATCACGTAGAACTCTTATCACCCCTTTATAGAAGATGTCCCCTCAATAAGAGGGAGGGGGGGTGTGGTGGGTTGGGCTCCAAAAATCGAAAATTATACTCACACTTAACTCCCCTACACATACGAAAAAAAAACTCTTGTCAATGTAGCACTTCATGTTAATATAAGTAAAATAACAATTATTTTGACATTCATTTTTTGCTGAAGGCCAGTTCGAAAATGAAAAAAAAATGTGTGGGCGTCGCACCTATGCGCAGCACTTTAAAGCGATTAATTATAGCAGACATATCAGACTTTAAAATGCATATAGTCTCGCATCCGAATAACACTGAATAATTTAATTTTTGCTCTAATGAATGTTCAAATTGTATAAAATTACGTTTTTTTTTGTACCCTATCCTCCAACAAATATATCGGGTGATTTTTTAAGAGCTTGAGAACTTTTTTTTAAAAAAAACGCATAAAATTTACAAAATCTCATCGATTCTTTATTTGAAACGTTAGATTGGTCCATGACATTTACTTTTTGAAGATAATTTCATTTAAATGTTGACCGCGGCTGTGTCTTAGGTGGTCCATTCGGAAAGTCCAATTTTGGGTAACTTTTTCGAGCATTTCGGCCGGAATAGCCCGAATTTCTTCGGAAATGTTGTCTTCCAAAGCTGGAATAGTTGCTGGCTTATTTGTGTAGACTTTAGACTTGACGTAGCCCCACAAAAAATAGTCTAAAGGCGTCAAATCGCATGATCTTGGTGGCCAACTTACCGGTTCATTCCTTGAGATGAATTGTTCTCCGAAGTTTTCCCTCAAAATGGCCATAGAATCGCGAGCTGTGTGGCATGTAGCGCCATCTTGTTGAAACCACATGTCAACCAAGTTCAGTTCTTCCATTTTTGGCAACAAAAAGTTTGTTAGCATTGAACGATAGCGATCGCCATTCACCGTAACTTTGCGTCCAACAGCATCTTTGAAAAAATACGGTCCAATGATTCCACCAGCGTACAAACCACACCAAATAGTGCATTTTTCGGGATGCATGGGCAGTTCTTGAACGGCTTCTGGTTGCTCTTCACTCCAAATGCGGCAATTTTGCTTATTTACGTAGCCATTCAACCAGAAATGAGCCTCATCGCTGAACAAAATTTGTCGATAAAAAAGCGCGAAACACATTTCGAACCGAACACTGATTTTGGTAATAAAATTCAATGATTTGCAAGCGTTGCTCGTTAGTAAGTCTATTCATGATGAAATGTCAAAGCATACTGAGCATCTTTCTCTTTGACACCATGTCTGAAATCCCGCGTGATCTGTCAAATACTAATCCATGAAAATCCTAACCTCAAAAAAATCACCCTATATTTAAACACCATATAAATTAAAATTTTACTTTCTTTTCAATTCTCCGATATCCTGTTAATAAAATAAAAGCAAAACTTTCAATAAAAACTGAACCGTGCACTCACAAAAAAATAAAGACCTAAACCACCTTAATTGGCCAATTGCCACCGAAAAAATGACTAATTGCAACTTTGACATCAATTATCTTCGTTCTACATCACTCCTGCTTAACAATTCTTTCTAAATCGGTTAGTAGAAGGTTTAGGCTTCAAGTAAAACCAACTTTTACATCAGTTTGTGCATATCATTTTTTTAATTAAATTCCGCTAGATTTGCGAATTCTCACACTGTGCGTTGGTGTCGTAGTCTGAATTTATAGCGGTGACTAGGTAGACAAAGTCCATAACTACCTCATTGTTATAGCTGTCCATGGTTACGTTTTGCCACAGACGTCATCGTTCAGTGTCCTTTTTTGATGACAACATATACTTGGTCTTGCCCTCATTGAACACTAAACCCATCTTTTCTTGCAGAAATCGCATGACAGTGCATCGCCTTATCTAAAACCTTTTCTGACATCAAATGCATCGTTGAGATCTTTTCCGACCTTGATAGAGCAGCGGAGAAGTTTGACAGGGATGCCAAAACTAGACATTTTTCTGTAAACTCTTCCCTATCGATACTGTCATACACGGCTTTAAAATCGATACAAAGATGGTGAATATAGATGATGGGTATCCTGGGTTTTTTCCAAGATCTGCCGTAATGTGAATATTTGGTCAATGGTGGACTTTCCTGGTCTGAAGCCACACTGATATGGACCTATCAGGTTGTTGACGAACGGCTTCAGACATTCACATAATACGGCAGAAAGCATCTTATAAGCGATGTTCAGATGACTGATGCCTCTGTAGTTGGCGGAATTCAGAGGTTCTCCTTTTCTGAGTATTGGGCAAACTATGCTGAGTAGTACCCGTGGGGTGATGGTTAGTGCGTTGGACTATGCTAGAGGTCTTGGGTTTAATTCCTCCCTGTGTCATCTTAAGTTTTTTTTCACGGGTACTGCCTCTTGCGGGGAACGGACAAATCCTCCAAAAGTAATTCTTGTCATGAAAAGTGATTTCTCAAATTATCCGTTTGGATGCGGCTTAAAACTGTAGGTCCCCTCCATCCCTGACAACAGTACTCGTACACAGGAATGGTTGAGAGTTGAAAGTCACTAGGCCAAAGTTCTTAACGGACTGTTGCTCCACCTAATTTATTTTATTTTTATATGCTTTCTTTTATTGTGCTCTCTCAACGGATTTTGGAAACGTGATTCGTGAGTGCTTCCTCTCCAATGTACCCTTTTTGGTTGATGTAGTACTGCCCCACTAGACCTTCTGTTTTGGTATTCAAATGTGGGAACCACTCATTCTTCTAAACATTTCCATTTTCTTTATATGTTTTGTTACCAAAACTAGAATTTTAAAATACAACAAGGGCACCAAAAATTTTCCAAAACCCGATACAACCCCAACAACAATCTAGGAGAAGTCTCTTTTCGACGAAAGTACAGATTTTCAAAAGGCTTTAATTGGAGATCAGGAGAGATATGATCACTTCCGAACGCACAAGGTTTATAACTTAAATTATATTTTCTTTTGAAAATCTGTACTTTCGTCGAAAAGAGACTTCTTCTAGATTGTTGTTGGGGTTGTATCGGGTTTTGGAAAATTTTTGGTGCCCTTGTTGTATTTTAACCTAATGTATTAACTACATTTAAGTAATTCATAAATGCAATGAAAATAAAATTTTCATTTTGTATTGAAAAAAAACGGCAGAATTATTTATAATTTTACAATTCCAAACTTCAAAATTAAAAAGATTACAATTGATATGTCAAAATAAATCTTAAAATTGCTTTAATTGAACTTTAAACGTCCGTCGTTGACTTTAGTTTGTTCTGGTTAGACAGGTTAAAGTTCTTTCCTATTTACCAACACAAGCTAAACTCTTTTCTTTTTAATGTGCTCTTTCCATTTAAACTTTGTATCCAAAGTCATGTCAAGGAATTTAGCGAAATTGGAGTAAAGTACTTTCTGCACTGAAATTAGAATATTATTTAGTTATTTTTTTGTAAGATTTATGTGCGTCAATTTCATTTCATTTATTTTGATACTTCATTTTTGTTTCCAAACATGAACTATATAGATAGCTTGAGTAGCCTTTGCAACGGATCTATCTGGTACCAATATTGCAGTATTGGTAATGATAATGAGGCCATGATAGCGTTGATATCCACTAAAATATCCCTTGTACATAAAAGAAACAAGATTAGTCCTAGGACACTAAATCCAGAATAATAGTTCGGAATAAGGCTCCGTTCTTCCATTATTTTGCTGAACTTTTTCAGTAGCAGTTTGTTGTGGCCGCCGTTCTGAAAGTGATTTGAACCCTGAAATTCGGATTCGATTTCTCCTCATATTTTATATCGTGGTGCGGGAGTAGCCTTGGTGTAATCGGGGAGAAAAGGAAAAGAGTCCTAACGCCACCTAGTTGTCAATAGAAAGATAAGATTTTGAAGGGAGAGAAGAGTATAGCCCAGTTTTCGCGTGAGGGAAAGAACCACAAGTATTTGGTGTACCAATACATCTACAGTACGTGCAAAAATACTTACATAGATTAGAATAATAATAACGGGGGACAGAATCGTACGACTCGAATAGTGTGGAAAGAAAAATAACGGCAGAGAAGTGGGCTGTTCTCCTTATTTTCTGAGCTGTCACACCTCACGCTGAACTTAAAAGATCCGTTCGAGGATTTTAAAATCAAAAAGAGAGTGAGTTAGGTCGCATCGTTTTTGAACTCCAGTAATCAGAGAAAAAAGTAAATTAGAAAAAAAAGAAGACAATTTAGACTACGGCTACCTAAAAATAGAAAAAAAAAAGAAAAAAAAAAGACTTGTGCTATAAGGGAGAATTGGTGGAATTCCGGCGGTTCCAGGCTGCCAGCGGATGACTGGGCCGCCGCAGAACCTTTTTCGGATGTTTGTGTCTACTAGACCAACCTATTTGGTGGAGTTTCATCTCCCGGTTGCCACTACTTATCCAGTTGGTATCCACGGCTTGAGCCTAAAACCCCTCGGGCCGCCGTCGCCACGTTTCTTATTGGAGGTGCAATCTGGTTGGTGCTTGGGTTGTCAGAGCCAGGATTTTAAGAAGTGGAGGAGCCAGGATTCTAAGAAACAAAATCACTTCGAGTAAGGGTGTCACCATTTTGGGCCGGAGTTTCAGTCAATAGTCCCAAGAAGTGGAAGGGTAACGCAGTGAGTCCTAAAAACAAAAAAAAACCGAAGAAAAGTAAGATTATTTAAGAAAGTGTTAAAATTTATATAGCCAAGAGTTGTAACGGAACCAAAAATCTTCCAAATTTCCTAAAACTATTTTAAAACCTAATTAATTTTAAATTTAAGTAAAAGATAACTTCAAATTCTTAAAGCTAAATCCTACTTACCTAGTGAAAAAAAAAGTAGTAAATCTAAATGTTAAAAGGTTTCGTAAATATAAAATATAGTTTAAATCTAAATTCATAAAAAAAAACAAGAAGAAACAAAATATATAAAATTAATCTAAATTTTAAAAGAATTAAAGCTACCTAATTTAAGCTAAACCTAAAGTTAATAAAAACAAAATTCTGAAAGCTAAAACGAACAAAAATCTAGACAAAGAAAAACCTACACAAAAAAAAAAAACACATATTGTAAAAAGAAAAAAAAAGAAGTTCTAAAAGTTATTAAAGTTAGTACTTAGATACTACCAGACAAGATTAAAATACGGGATGTTAAAGAAAACCCAAATCTTAAAGTATTTAAAATTTTACAATGTTTCTTAGATCTATTATCAAATAAAATTTGAAAAAAACAAAAAAAAAGGCATCTTAAACCTATTGTAAATCCTTGATCTAGAATTCAGAAAAACTGAAAGTAAAGTTCCTTAAGATTTAAAAGTAGAAAAAGAAAGGTTTTCTTAAAGCTGATGTAAATCCTAAATTTAAATACAAAAGAAAAGTTATTTCGAATCCATGATTCAACATTTGTTAAAATCAGAAGGAATCCATAAATTCCACTTGTATCGTTATTAAGAATAAAAGATCAATGTAAAATTAAAAATTACATAATTGTACATTTGAATTTCAAAAATTACTAGTTGATTTAAGAGGAAGTTTTTTTTTTTAATAACGTAAAAGGATTGTAAGTGCTAAAATTTTGTTTCCGCTGGGTATTTTAATAACCGATATTGGGTAAAATCTCAATAGGCTACCTAAACAGAGCTCTTTATAGGTAGGGACATTGGGACTAGGGTAAACTTTATTGTCGATGGGTGTAAATTTAATACCCTTTCAATTTTTTTTTCCACAGTGGGAACACTTTAATGCATATTTGATTTGGTAACATGTTGTTTATATTCCTTGTTTCAAACTTCCCACTTTTATAACTAAAATTTTCAAATAAAATTTATTATGTGTACTTATTGTAAACTTAAAACGAATCGTGTTTTTTTTGTTCTTTGTTGGTAAAGTCATGTGGTGTTGAAGATAACTTTTCAGGGGTGCTGATGGAGGGTTGAGTTACCGGTGTGCGAGGAGTGACCCGAGCAGTATTTAACCGTGTTGTATTGGGGAAGTTTTAAGAAAGGCCAAAGAACTTCCAGGTTGGGTGGGAATAGGCCATGCTGCATCAACACCCGCAGCACCTTAGTGTGGTGAAGTCCGTCCGCTGTTTTAAAAACAAAATGTTAATTTGTTCACAGGCCTGATAAGTGTTTTGTTGGGAGGTGAGGTCTAGTTTCGGGGGCAAGATCCCCCCCATTCCGGCGAGCTAAGCCGTGCTTCGCCAGCAGGCCGCGTTCCCGAGCTAGGCATTCCAATCCATTACCTTTTCGATCCCTTTCCTTTATCCATTCTAGGACATACCTAATGCCCGTCCACACTATCCTATACCCATCCTCTTGCCTCGCAACAAATGGCGCCCAACGTATAGTTTTTGTTTTTGTTCATTTTTGTCGTGTTAGGTCCTAACCAAACTCGCAATAAAGTTTCAAGGATCGTAAGTCTGCTTCAAGAAGGTCACAGACGTACTTAGAAGTATTGCGACGATTCCTTGGAAGTTCATAGCGACTGCGGTTAATGCATGTTTCTGAGGTTGTCGTGAACCTTAAGTATTCGTAAGTCTTCACCAAGAAGGTCACGGACGTACTTAGGTGAATTGCGACGGTCCATTGGGGATGCACGGCAACAACAGTACCCTACTCTGTTTTGTTTTTCCTTCATCCAATCCTAGATTATCTTTTTTTTAATTTCCTTTCAAAATTTTATTTTCATTACCATTTAGTCCAGTCAAAATAGTTTTCACTTGGAATCGCGTCCATGTTTGGAAGTTTTTCGAACATCGTTGCGATGATTCCAAACCAATCTCGAGTTTTTTAAAACTCATCTTCTCTCTTTCTATATGTGTTATCTCTTCAATACCATGTCTTCAAAGAAAGCCCTTGAGACAGACTTGGATTGCGGGTTTGAAGAAGATAACAATGTGACGTAATTTTGTTTAGTGTAATTAGCCTCCCAATCTATTTCACCACACTAAGGGATAAATTTTCAAGTCCGTCTGGTGTCCGAGTTATTGATAGATATACTAGAGGGTCACTCAAAATCGTCAAAAATTACACTCCGAACAGCTACCTGAAGCACCCCGTATGTACATAGAAACCTGAAATTAAAATTTCTTTTGTGAGTAACGAAATCGTTTACTTAAGTCCTTTTGGTTGAAATTATTATTTTTATTATATACTTTTCTTTAATTTATTTTTTTTGCACATTGGTGAGTTATTTTTTTTCAAAAAGTTATTTTCTTATAATTTTTTTTGTATGATTTTTCGTTAATTTTGTTGGTGTTATTCAGTACAAAAGTATTGGAATATATTTTTCTTAATTTTTTTTATGTTGTTTTCTTAGTTTGTTAAGTTTGTTTTCGATAAGTTTTCTTACTTTACAGAGTTAATTTGTTTTCATTATAGAAAACTAATTTAATTTTAGTAAGTTAACATAATTTAAGGATACCAGTACAAAGTTTTTCTAAAATATTTTTTTTTAGAATTACATTTGTTAAAAGGCTATCTATTGTTTTCGTTTTTCGTTACAAGTTTCAGTATTATTATTTTTTTTCTTAATCGTTTCATAGTATCTTTTGTGTATAATTTAATTGGAGTTATTTCTTTTTCAGTTTGTTTTTTGTTAGATAAAATCAAGTTTTTCAAATTTCAAAGTTAATTGTTGGCTTTCTACAAGTTTTGGGAGTTATTTAATAATTTACTTTGACATAGTTACAGTTTTTTTTTGATAAGTTTAAATACAGTTTTTGAGAAATTAGTTATTTATTTACAATATTTTTCTTTACTTTTTTCGTATCCATTATTTATTTACGTATTTTCGTTATTTATTAAACCTTTCTTTTCTTATTTATTATTCTTTTGTTATTTATTATTTTTTTTGGTTATCTTACTTATTTATTTATATTTGTTTTTGGTGTACAGTTTTTATTTAAGTTACATTTGTTTTTTTGATTAATTTATTTATCTTAAATTAGGTTTTTCAATTTATCTTTTTCATTTTTCTTACTCTACTTTAGTTAATCTTATTTTTTTTCGTCATTACATTGTTTGTTCGTTTTTTGTATTTTTTTTTGACAATTTCATTTTTTTTGTTTAGTTAAAATTTTTTTGTTACAACTAGTTTTTTTAAAATAGTTTACCCTTTTTTGTATTAGAGAAGAAAATAGGCCTCTTAGCTAGATAATTTTAGTTGAAAACTCACCACTTCTTTTTTGTTGTTTTCGTATTTCTATTTTCGTGGTTGATTGTTGATCAAATTAAGATTCCTGCCCGGACAGGAGGCTTACCGAAGAAATTATATCTAAGGCCCACAATCCTCCAAAATCCGCTCATGGTGGAATTTCAAAAACGCTCTACCGAATCCGACAACATTTTCATTGGCCTAATATGACGGTCCAAATTCGTCAATATGTATACAATTGTTCAGTATGCAAACAATCTAAGGCAACCAATCAAGTTACTCGACCACCTATTGTTACTTCGTTTTGTACTAACCGTCCTTTCGAAAAATTATATGTAGATTTTTTAGGTCCTTATCCTAGGTCTAAAACGGGAAATGCGCTTGTTTTTGTAGTCCTTGACCATTTATCCAAATTTGTGTTTTTAAAAGCTCTGAAGAATGCGAATACTTCGAGCATAATCAGGTTTTTGCGTGATGATATATTCAATATGTTTGGCGTTCCTAGTATCGTACATTCTGATAATGGGAAACAATTTCTAGCAAAAGATTTTCAAAAGTTTTTGTCTAGCTACGGTGTGAGACATTTTAAAACAGCGATTTACGCACCGCAATCGAATGCGTCGGAGAGGGTTAACCGTTCGTTGTTGGGGGCTATCAGATCCTATCTCAAAACCGACCAACGCGATTGGGACAAACATCTCGGTGAGATCGCTTGTGCGATAAGGAGTTCAGTTCATAGCTCTATCGGTGTGTCGCCATACTACGCTTTGTTTGGCACTAATATGATGATGCACGGTAGTAGTTATGAACTGGCCAGGAAACTGAATGCTGTAGACGACAGCGAATTGTTAACAATTCCCCGACAAAGTCGTTTGCAGTGCATCCGGAACAATATCCGTGAAAACATTTTAAAAGCCAACGAAAAAGCAGCCAAAACATACAACGCTCGTACTAAAACTATAAGATTCCTGCCCGGACAGGAGGTTTACCGAAGAAATTTTATCTTAAGCGACTCCACGAAGTATCTGTCCGCCAAACTTTCGCCGAAATACCTTAAATGTCGTATAGTGCAACCTGTTGGCAATCACATGTACGAATTAGAAAATTTAGCCGGAAAAAAAATTGGCATTTTTCACGCAAAAGACCTGAAACAGTAATAAAAAGGAGGATAGTTATAATCCGTAGAATGTCCATCAAATTGTCTAAAATAACTTTTTATTATTCAGGAATTAATTACTACATTACATGTTTCCTAAATGCTCTCTCTAGGTACATTACTGAAAACACGGATTCAGTACCCACTCTGATTTTAATATATTTTTATTTTTGTCTATATCTTCCTGATTTTATGTTAATGCACGAAAATCTCTGCCGAGCAACTCCTATGGTAATTTCAATATCGTACATACTTGATTGTTTTAACTTATTTGTCACATAGTGCCTACCCGAGAGGCAAGACTGTATCTAAACGATACCTAATACCTAAGTGATAAGATTGAAAGATCTCCGTTTTGATTTTCCATCCAAAGTACCTGATAGCAAGTAGTCATCCATAGCCTTAGTTATTTATTATTAGTATAATTAAATTCCCTGTAGGCTGACCAATTTCCTCGATCCCTTTTCATTTAATAATTACTTAAGAGTATACTCCATCTGTGATATCAAGATGAACCGACTGTGATAAAACTTCTGTGATATTTTTTTTACTTGCGACATATAGGAACTATATGGCAAGTTTTGCATTCGTGCAAAATTTCGAACTCGAGATTTTAATCAAACATGATATTACGATGGTAGAGAAGTCGAAAAAAGTGGGTCCCGCGATTCCGTCCGGTCTGTTTTGTCTGTCTGTCCACGCTCCTACAGCCTAAACCATTGGGTCGATTGAGTTCAAACTTGGAAGTTAAGGTTTTCAGCAGATTCGCGTTAGGCGTTTTTTTCATTTTTTTTTTAAGACCAAAACTAACAGTGGCCCCCATACAATTTTTTTGGTCAAAAAACGAAAATTCGAATTTTCTCAAAAACAAACCGATAGATTTTTTTTAAATTTTCTCTAAAATTTTATTTTTAAACTTGGCTTCTTTTCATAAGAAAAACATATTTTTGTATTGCTCAGGAAAGGTACCGCTCATAGAACCGTTATTTTGTTTCTTAATTTTCTCAGCAACTTATCAACCGATTTCAATAATTTTTTTTCTGAATAAGCTCTTATATTGCCTTAACAATATTTGATTATCAAAAGTGAAATTTTTTATTGTTTGGATTTTTAAAAAAATATTGATTTTTTTTTTTTCAAAATTCTATATCTCAAAAACGGGTCAACATTTTTTTACGAAATTCAAATGTAGAGCGTATATTTACAATCACTAAACAACTGCATACCAAAAATATTTTTAGAACAAAATTTAAAAATTTTATATATAAAAAATTAATTTAAAAAAAAACCGCTCTAACGATTTTCAAAAAATTTTTTTGAAAAATCAAGGGTTTTTTGATTTATAAAATGGCATCTAAATTTTTGAAGACAAACTTATTTTTCAGGTAAAGTTTTGAATCTTAAAATAGTTTTTTTTTTAAATTATTTTAACTCCATTAAATGTAATCCCCTCCCATCTCACCAGATCAAATCCTGTGCGTGAGCCCGAAAGAGCGCATTACATTGACAAAACTTTTATTATATTCAGCCCTATCATGAATTCCATCGTAATCGGACATTTTTACGAATCCCGAGAAACTGTATCATGAAATCCGTTCGTAGTGGAAAATCTCATACAATTTTGCATTACGAACGGATTTCATGATACAGTTTTTCGGGATTCGTAAAAATTCCGACTACGATGGAATTCATGATAGGGCTGATTACTATCTTTTATCCAAATTAGATAATGCATTTGGTACATATGTATGTATTGTTTATAACTATAACTATTGTAAATACCAATTCATTTCCGGGATGAGTTGTCCTAGGATGAGTTGTGTCTTGGGATGAATCGCGCGGTTTTTTTGACAAATCGAATAGCATTTAAATCTTTGAAGACAAACTTGTTTTAAAGGTATAATTTTAAATCTTATATAGGTGCTTTTTTAAACAGACTCTTTGCATACAGGAGCAAGTTCGTGCGACCCAGTCGTGCATTTTATTTTCTTTTGTATCTCTTTTATTAATACTTTATTCGCTGTACGTCTTATTTATTTATATAATCCAGTGCTGTTGTGAACTTTCACATTTTTTTTTTAAATGTTTTGGGCCTTAATAAGGTCTTTCAAATGTTGAGTCGTCGGCTTTCACAAAGGTGGCCTTGCAGGAAATACCTTTGCATTTGAAGCCGTCCTCCCGGATCGCTAGAAAACAATTCATGGACTCTGAGTTTTCCGACCGCTCAGTTTTGCATTTTGGTTGTGTTTCCTTTTCCTTTGGTAAGGTGAATGGTCCCTATTTACTGTAAATAAATTGCAGTCAACAGTATTTATATTAGGAAATAAAGATAAATAATATTACCTTGAAGTTCCTTTGAAATAAATTTAGCATGGGTCCAAGGGTCCAAAATGAATGAAGTAGAAAAACAATCAAGACGAATAATAATGAACCAGTACCAGAAATGAAAAAAAAAACGACTATTAATAACTGTTAAATTCTCCTGGAAATCTGGAAGCTACAAACGTCAAAAAAATAAAACAAGAGAAGAAGAAACCAAAAAGTTATTCTTCACAAATCAGAGAGGGCGTTGAGGCTAAGGCTACGTTTACATTAAAGAATTTTACAACAATTATTAGAAACAAACAAAACAATAAACCTTATAATGTCTATAATAATAAAAAGTATCATTGAGAATAGGAGACTGAAAATAACAGGTGAAATTGATTCGGTAGGTTGTGGTAACAGGAGGCAGTGATAGGTACATATGTATACCCGGCTTGTTATTGTGAGTTCTTCCCCACGGAAACATAAACAGAAGGCAGGCGATCATTCCATCCTCGTTGCACTTAATGTCACTAAGCCATGCTAGTAATCCTGGCAGTTCACTGGTAGGTCCAGCCGCAATATTTCGAAAATGGATTCAAGGTATCTTGAGTGATAAGGCAAGAGTTGAGATTCTCGTTCCAAAAGCCAGTACAATCCATCTAGTAATCAGGTTCACTGTTCACAAACAAATGACGAAATGTCACAGCGTCCCTTTTATCCATTCCTGCTGTTGGAATAAACCCACCCGGCATGGATAATTTGTTGTGGCCGCCGTTCTGAAAGTGATTTGAACCCTGAAATTCGGATTCGATTTCTCCTCATATTTTATATCGTGGTGCGGGAGTAGCTTTGGTGTAATCGGGGAGAAAAGGAAAAGAGTCCTAACGCCACCTAGTTGTCAATAGAAAGATAAGATTTTGAAGGGAGAGAAGAGTATAGCCCAGTTTTCGCGTGAGGGAAAGAACCACAAGTATTTGGTGTACCAATACATCTACAGTACGTGCAAAAATACTTACATAGATTAGAATAATAATAACGGGGGACAGAATCGTACGACTCGAATAGTGTGGAAAGAAAAATAACGGCAGAGAAGTGGGCTGTTCTCCTTATTTTCTGAGCTGTCACACCTCACGCTGAACTTAAAAGATCCGTTCGAGGATTTTAAAATCAAAAAGAGAGTGAGTTAGGTCGCATCGTTTTTGAACTCCAGTAATCAGAGAAAAAAGTAAATTAGAAAAAAAAGAAGACAATTTAGACTACGGCTACCTAAAAATAGAAAAAAAAAAGAAAAAAAAAAGACTTGTGCTATAAGGGAGAATTGGTGGAATTCCGGCGGTTCCAGGCTGCCAGCGGATGACTGGGCCGCCGCAGAACCTTTTTCGGATGTTTGTGTCTACTAGACCAACCTATTTGGTGGAGTTTCATCTCCCGGTTGCCACTACTTATCCAGTTGGTATCCACGGCTTGAGCCTAAAACCCCTCGGGCCGCCGTCGCCACGTTTCTTATTGGAGGTGCAATCTGGTTGGTGCTTGGGTTGTCAGAGCCAGGATTTTAAGAAGTGGAGGAGCCAGGATTCTAAGAAACAAAATCACTTCGAGTAAGGGTGTCACCATTTTGGGCCGGAGTTTCAGTCAATAGTCCCAAGAAGTGGAAGGGTAACGCAGTGAGTCCTAAAAACAAAAAAAAACCGAAGAAAAGTAAGATTATTTAAGAAAGTGTTAAAATTTATATAGCCAAGAGTTGTAACGGAACCAAAAATCTTCCAAATTTCCTAAAACTATTTTAAAACCTAATTAATTTTAAATTTAAGTAAAAGATAACTTCAAATTCTTAAAGCTAAATCCTACTTACCTAGTGAAAAAAAAAGTAGTAAATCTAAATGTTAAAAGGTTTCGTAAATATAAAATATAGTTTAAATCTAAATTCATAAAAAAAAAAACAAGAAGAAACAAAATATATAAAATTAATCTAAATTTTAAAAGAATTAAAGCTACCTAATTTAAGCTAAACCTAAAGTTAATAAAAACAAAACAAAAAAAACTGAAAGCTAAAACGAACAAAAATCTAGACAAAGAAAAACCTACACAAAAAAAAAAAACACATATTGTAAAAAGAAAAAAAAAGAAGTTCTAAAAGTTATTAAAGTTAGTACTTAGATACTACCAGACAAGATTAAAATACGGGATGTTAAAGAAAACCCAAATCTTAAAGTATTTAAAATTTTACAATGTTTCTTAGATCTATTATCAAATAAAATTTGAAAAAAACAAAAAAAAAGGCATCTTAAACCTATTGTAAATCCTTGATCTAGAATTCAGAAAAACTGAAAGTAAAGTTCCTTAAGATTTAAAAGTAGAAAAAGAAAGGTTTTCTTAAAGCTGATGTAAATCCTAAATTTAAATACAAAAGAAAAGTTATTTCGAATCCATGATTCAACATTTGTTAAAATCAGAAGGAATCCATAAATTCCACTTGTATCGTTATTAAGAATAAAAGATCAATGTAAAATTAAAAATTACATAATTGTACATTTGAATTTCAAAAATTACTAGTTGATTTAAGAGGAAGTTTTTTTTTTTAATAACGTAAAAGGATTGTAAGTGCTAAAATTTTGTTTCCGCTGGGTATTTTAATAACCGATATTGGGTAAAATCTCAATAGGCTACCTAAACAGAGCTCTTTATAGGTAGGGACATTGGGACTAGGGTAAACTTTATTGTCGATGGGTGTAAATTTAATACCCTTTCAATTTTTTTTTCCACAGTGGGAACACTTTAATGCATATTTGATTTGGTAACATGTTGTTTATATTCCTTGTTTCAAACTTCCCACTTTTATAACTAAAATTTTCAAATAAAATTTATTATGTGTACTTATTGTAAACTTAAAACGAATCGTGTTTTTTTTGTTCTTTGTTGGTAAAGTCATGTGGTGTTGAAGATAACTTTTCAGGGGTGCTGATGGAGGGTTGAGTTACCGGTGTGCGAGGAGTGACCCGAGCAGTATTTAACCGTGTTGTATTGGGGAAGTTTTAAGAAAGGCCAAAGAACTTCCAGGTTGGGTGGGAATAGGCCATGCTGCATCAACACCCGCAGCACCTTAGTGTGGTGAAGTCCGTCCGCTGTTTTAAAAACAAAATGTTAATTTGTTCACAGGCCTGATAAGTGTTTTGTTGGGAGGTGAGGTCTAGTTTCGGGGGCAAGATCCCCCCCATTCCGGCGAGCTAAGCCGTGCTTCGCCAGCAGGCCGCGTTCCCGAGCTAGGCATTCCAATCCATTACCTTTTCGATCCCTTTCCTTTATCCATTCTAGGACATACCTAATGCCCGTCCACACTATCCTATACCCATCCTCTTGCCTCGCAACAAGTTCTTTGAAAATTTTTGCAATGATTGGTATAAGCGATATTGGTCTGTAAATGTGTGTCTCCTGTTGGATGGTTTACTTTGTTTAAGTATAACAATGATTTCTGCAATTTTCCCATGATTAGTTTAAGGCATGCGTTTATTATAAATTGGAGTTTTTTAAAGGCCATTCAGGTCATTTCTATCAAAACCTGAACAGTGAATCGTACACTGGGATAAAAACTTGTCATTACTCTACAGTTGAATTGAAATTGAAAACCATTTTAAATAACACCGAACACCGAAATTGCACAAAATGATTTTTTGCAAGACTTATGAGTACTTGTGTCTTAAGATTTTAACTGTTGGTTTTTCGTAAATGAATAGGATCGATTTGAGACCACAGTTTTTTTTAACTACATTAAATCACGTTTTTCCAACAAAATATTTGTTTAATTTAAGAAGGTTCACAAAATCTATCGATTCGTTGTGAAAGGTCTATTTTACTCGTTTTACTTAAAGCATTTTATAATCCCACAATAAGTTCAAGCATGTCGCTTAGGCACTAAGATTCAATCAGTACGAATTGGAATGTTTTCGCCATGAAGTCTTAAATCTATATAAAATACATACATACTACATAGTCTATACACAATATCATTTGCTAAACGTGATATGTGTTTGTGTTTTGAATGTTAAATATCAAAAACACACGAAGTGACGATGATTATCCTTGAATAAAGTTAATGGAGTTTTCTCTTCAATTTCCATATACATAAAACATATAGAGGCATAGAAACTTGAACTGCATTCTTTTTCTTTTTCATTCGTATGAAACGATTTAATAAATTTACACTACTGAACAAAAAAAAGTAGTCAAAAATATTGGCTTCTTCGAAATTTGGTTAAAACGAAATTTAATAACTCCCCAACAAACAGTGATAAAAGGCGCACAAATTTTAAAGAACCTTTTGTTAAGGGTTTAACAATTTAGTAGATAACAATTTGCTAAATATTAAGCAATTTACTAAGTGGTATAAATATAAACTTTAAAACCTTTTCTAATTAGTAAATTGGTAATTGCCTTTTATTAAAAAACAAGCATCCAAACATGTCTAAAAATTGACATTTCGTGAAAATAAAGGTACTATACGCTTAAACGGACCTATTAGTTGGAATTTTCAACTCTTGGCTAGACCATTCCATCCACTGCTCTTATAAGAATATTTGTACAGATGTCAGATGTCATTCGATTTAACAAATTGCTAATGGCTGAAACACAAACACACTTTAGCTTCGTCTGCGTTACGATGAGCCTGCTTCGAGGTTGCTTTGAATGACATTTCTATAATAACCGATGGAAAACCCTCCAAAAGCAAATGTATTTTGTTTGTTGTTTATTTTTTTATAACTGTCAGACAAAGCAAATGTTCATCAAATTTGAACTAGAGCTTCCGTTTGGAGTCACATTACGTAACATTACGTTCTTTTCCTTACGATTGTCAAACGAAACGTGAGGTCAAAGCTTCATTGTGATAGCATGCATTGAATTCCTATGGCTGAACTCGTAAACGTCAGGCGAAGCCGAAGCTGAAGCGTGTTTGTGTTTCAACCATAAAAGTTATGTATGTTAGTAAGTCCCCTATTACACGTTGACTCACGACTCACGACTCACTTTTGACTTTCCTTATAAATTTGTATTCGGTGAGGCAAGCGCTATTACACGCTGACTCGTGCCCCATGCCTCAAAATTGACAATTATTGTTTGTTCTGTTTTGAATGCTCCTTCTCGTTGGCTTTAAGTTTTCGATAGTTTTTGAATTTGAGTAAAATTTATAAAACAAAATAAATAGGATTTTGGAAATAGATTCCGAAAATGTATTAAAGCTGTTGAAGTTACACACTTTTCTGGTTTTCAAACAAATTCGATGTTGTTTATCCCAGCAACAAGAAAATCGAATGAAAAAGAACAGCATAAAACGAATATGAGAAAAAAGAAACGTCA
This sequence comes from Eupeodes latifasciatus, assembly GCA_920104205.1. Lineage (NCBI taxonomy): Eukaryota > Metazoa > Arthropoda > Insecta > Diptera > Syrphidae > Eupeodes > Eupeodes latifasciatus. The sequence continues at coordinate 183,975,074 of OV049924.1, forward strand.
AAGTGAGTCTACTGAAAATTTGCCCGAGACTCACCGGAAATTTTTCTTTGCATCTCATTTTCACACATCTGCTTTCTTTTTCGCACTCATGTGAGTCGTGAGTCGTGAGGCATCGTGTAATAGCAGACTAAGATATTAAAATTCTTTAAAAATAGCTGAATCACCTTTTTAGCCTAATAAATTGTTAAAAGCGGATTTAACAGTTTACTAAATCGTTTCTTCTATAAATTTTTTTAAATATTGGCCTTATGTACAAATTAATTAAAAATGGATTCAAAATTTATGAAAATGTGACTACAAATCAAACTTTTTATGTGAAAAAATCGACTTCTTTTATATCAATATGCGCGTTAGTAAGGTATTACACCGCACATTATTTAATGCGCAGTTCTCCATTATTTTGTTTTGAAGTGACAGTTGATGATGCGCTCATTATTACACGAATACTTTTCTGATTTTTCAGTGTTGTGTGTTATTTGACAGTTTATCTTTCATTTCATCTTTCGATACTCGCTTGGTTTTTCGGTTTGTAGTTAAGTAAATAATTTTTTAGGTTTTTATTTTTTGGTGAAAAAACTGTCAATTCGATTTTTCTCAACATTTTAATCATTTTACCGAATATTGAAAACAATATTTCTTATAAGATAAAATTAGTTTGAAGCCAATATCTCAAAGTTTTCAAAAGATATTTACGTCAAAAAAAATGTTTACCAACTTTTGTCAATTTTTGTTTAGGTTTTTATTTTTTGTCAAAAAACTGTCAATTTGATTTTTCACAAAATTTTACTGAATGTTGACAACTATATTTTTTTAAAGATATAAGTAGCTTTAAGCCAATATCTCGAAGTTTTAAAAAGATATTTGAGTCGAAAATCAATTTTTACCAACTTTTATTAATTTTCTTTTAGGTTTTTATTTTTTATAAAAAAAAAACTGTCAATTCGATTATACTCAAAATTTTTTCGAACGTTGAATACAATATTTCTTATAATCTAAAATTAGTTGAAAGCCATAATCTGAAATTTTTGAAAAGATATTTGAGTCGAAAATCAATTTTCATTAACTTTTATTATTTTTTTTAGGTTTTTATTTTTTGTAAAAAAAACTGTCAGTTCGATTTTTCTCAAAATTTTATCAGATGTTAAAAACGTTATTATTCGTTGCACAAAATTATTTTGGAGATGAAATCATTTTTTATTCGTAAAATTTTAGAGGTGACAAATTTTTTATATCAGTTTTTTTGATTTATAAAAAAAGCCTTTAATTGGATTTTTTTCCAAAAAAAAAACACTTGTTTGGTATCACGTTACAATATATAATATAAAATTTAATTCAAGTCTCTAGCATCATTGGTTCGTGAGATATTCAGGGTTAACCAAAATCGTCACCTTTTTTTGAATTGCTATGGTAAAAAAAACCACTCACGCAATTTTCTTGAGAGCCCTTTCTGCATATTTCTGCATTATTATCTGTATAACAAAAGTTTTTTAAAGTCGATAACTATTCTGGTTCTTGAGCTATGGAAAACGTCGCGAACGTACGGACAGAATTAAATAAAAACTTGTGTTCGCACTTTAAAGAGCCAAAAATGCATGTTTTTATTTCATTGATATTCCTACAAAATTGTGTGGCAGCTTATGAACTTTAGTACGACTTCCTTGCAGAATAAAACCCGAGAAGTATCTTGGCAAGTCTAAAAAAGATTACGATAAGAAAATTAAATTTTCATATACTAGTAAAGAGGGATTTTGGATTTGTTTCATGTAGAAATGCTAGAAATTTTGCGACACACAGGAATTAAAAGAATGTAAAAACGAAATAAAGTCAACAAATCAAATAATGTATACATGAGATATGCACCTACCTACATGGTAACAGGGAGTGTTACCATGTTTACCCGCCATGTTGCATAATTCTTGATTTAAAATTTGACACTTAATAAGCTTACACCACATTTATTATAACACTATTTTATAAACTTGTTTTTGTTCACCTTTACTGCTTTTTTGTTTAACAAATAACATAATACTTTAAATTCTCCATATTTTATTCTGTTCTTGTTGCCATTCCTATAAATGGGAAACATGGTACAAAAATTTAGAGGCAAAACACAAGAAAATGAAAAAGTCTCCTTTAAAAATTTGTTATTTTTTCCTAAGAAAATAAAACAGAATTTAAAATGTAGAATTTTCAGGCTTTTTTGAAATTAATGTTTAATTCTCAATTCCAAGGAAAATTCACTTCAGAAAGTAGATTTATTTAAGTTATTCGGATCCGCCATTGACACACAGTTAGATCATTTTCTGCGAACGAACTCCAATTCAATTTACAGAATAGACACCATGAAAACAAATTAAATATAAATTATTACTAATATTTTCTTAACTCCCGATCATTTCCACACGACGTATTCGTTTTGACAGAAATTTGGCTTAATTCAAGCTTTTCCGACACTGAACTTTTCAGTCAAAAGTTCGAAGTTTACAGAAACTATCGTCATGTTGGTAATTTAAAGGATTTAGGTGGAGGTGTTCTCATAGCGGTAAAAAATACACATTTCTCTTCTTCTGTATCTTTCCCATTTGAACTGGTCTGTGTAAGGATAATGGTACAGACTAAGACCATTTTCATTTTAAACGTTTACATTCCTCCAAAAAGTTTGGAGTCTGTTTATAGCGAACTCTCCTTTGGCATTAGACTTTCTTATCAATTTGTCCTGCTCTGACACCAATATTTTACTTTTAGGTGATTTTAATTTACCACACATTGACTGGATTCCATCTAAAGACGAATCCTGCCTTGAAGCCTCCCTTTTCACAATTGGAACTATCTTTTCTCGGTAAAATCCGTACTTACAGCAAACACGCTGCATTAAAAACTCAAAAAATCGAATTCTCTATTAAGTATTTTCTTCTGACGCTATTGTTCTAGAATCTAGATCAGGAATTACTAATATTGATAAATATCATCCCCCTTTGGACATTTTTATTGACTTAAGTAATCACCTTACTGAAAACAGTAATTCATTTGATTGCTTATGTATATAATTTTGATTTCAGAAGAGCTAATTTCCAGTTGTTGTCTTTAGATTCAACCATTTCTGTAATTGCTGATACATTAGCACTTTCTAATATTGAGGAAGCAGTTTCAAATTTTTATAAGATTTGATTATTGTTTGGAAAAAATGTACCTTTACAGAAATCAAGAAATACAAACTTTAGCCACCCTTGGTACACGAAAGAATTGCATTTACTGCGTAACAAAAGAAATAAGGCATTAAAAACTTATCTCAAAAATCTGTCTCCGATCAACTTCTCTTTTTATGTTGAACTCTTTAACGAATTTAAGTCTCTTTCTAATTTTGTATATGCTAGTTACTGATATGGGCACCTCTTTGAAAGAGAATCATACAAAATTTTGGAAACTTGTAAACTTAAAGAAAAAATCAGATGGCTTTCCAGTTAACTTCACATACAAGAACCTTTCATTAGACAAAACTGTTGATATCTGTAACGCTTTCGCAACAAATTTTCGTGAGTCATTTGTTAATAGCCCTGAAGAAGTTGATGAAGTATATTTTCATAATCTTCACTCCTTTTCGCAAACTAGCTGTAGTCACATCTCTGTGCTACAGAGTACTGTCCTTGATCTTTTATCCGCGTTGAATGATGGTATTCCCTCGATAGTATATTAAAAAGTGTAGTAATGCTTTAGTTGAACCCCTTACGTTCTTATTCAAACTTTCTCTAAAAACAGGAAAATTTCCCAGTATATGGAAGAAGTCATTTCTAACACCAATTTTCAAGAAAGGTAACAAGGCGGATAACACAAACTACAGGCCCATTGCAAAGCTTTCTTGCACTCCTAAATTTTTTGAAAACGTTGTTTGTGAAAGTGTAGCATTTTTTAGTAAAAATCTCATTTGCGAACAGCAACATGGTTTTGTGAAAAAAAAATCAACCGTTACAAATCTCCTCACATTCTTAAATATATGTTCAAACGCTTTAGAACAAGGTTATGAAGTTGACTGTGTATAACACTGACATTTCTAAAGCTTTTGGCCAACTTAGCCATGGAATTATTTTATTTAAACTGAAAGCTCTTCGAAATGCTGTATTTTAAAATACTCTATGGTCAAAATTCTGTATGATACTGTACGATACTGTATGGTCATAATATTGTATGGTTAATATTCTGTATTTCAAAATACTGTACATTTAAAATACTGTGTCTCAAAATGCTGTATTGTCAAAATACTGTATCTCATAATATTGTATAATACTGGAAGTTTTGGCAGATCAATTAGTTTGGTGCAATTTCTTATGCAGTTGTTGATTATTTTTTTTTTTTTTTTTTTATAATTCACAAGCACTCAAGGGGTTATTAGTACCCTTTATATGTTTATATTTAAACACAGTGCGAGCGTTAGGAAAATAGGGAAGGATTTAAAAGGAGATACCGGTGCACATTGGTCTTAAAGTTCTGAACATCAAAATGGGAGGGAAAAACAGAGTTGGCCAAAGCATTCCACATTCTCGATGTGCGATTTAAGAAAGCATCTCTATACTTGACAGTACGCCCGAAATTGAGCTCAAGGGTAAACTGATGAGCATTCCTAGAAGTGCGAGTATTACGGCTGAATAGTTTAAGGGGTGGAATACTACTGGCTAATTCGACAGAACATTGTTTGTAAAAATATCGATAAAACAACGAAAGGCATGAAACATTGCGGCGGTGTTCTAGTGATGTAAATGTTTCGATTATAGTTCTGTCGCCTATCATTTTTAAAGCCCTTTTTTGAATTCTATCCAAGAGATTTAAACTTGTTTTAGGGGCACCTGCCCAGATATGCGAATTATATTCAAGCTTTGGACGGATGAAGGCTTTGTAAATTACAGCCAGATCAGAAGGGGTGAAAAATTTCTTGCATCGTCGGAGAAATCCTAAGCACCTAGCAGCATTTTTGGCGATGTCGAATATGTGATCATTCCATAAAAGGTGATCTGTGATACACATACCGAGTACTGACAGTTGATTAGTTTCCTGGATGCAAGTGCCACTCATAGATAGCGGCATCGGGGGTATGTTACGCTTTAACGACAGGAGACAGCATTGAGTTTTCGAAGCATTAAATTCTACACGGTTTTTGATTCCCCATTGAACAATGCTGTCAAGATCAGAATTTAATGAGCTTATCATACGCTGCCGTTGAAGTTCCACATCCGAAGGACAAGGATGTGAATCTAAAAACGAGTATGAAAAGCTGAGGGTACTGTCGTCGGCGAAACAGTTTAATGGATTAGAAGTGGCAGACAAGAGATCATTTATGAATAAAAGGAAGAGAGTCGGAGACAAAACGGAGCCCTGGGGGACACCAGCATTTATTTTATGAATTTCAGACTTGAAACCATCCAATACAACTTGTATTGAACGGTTAGAAAGGTAATTTCTAATCCAACGAAGAAAAGATTCATCAATACCAAAGGCACGCATTTTCGATAAGAGAGCTTGGTGCCAAACTCTATCAAATGCTTTTGAAATATCAAGTGCAATAATCTTACTTTCTCCAAAACGATGTAAAGACTTGTTCCACTGTTCGGTGAGATGAACCATGAGATCACCAGTGGACCTATTGCTACGAAAGCCATACTGTCGGTCATTAAGAAGCTTCCGTTCTTCAAGATATTTCTTAAGCTGATAATTAATCAGCGTTTCCATGACCTTGGAAAGAAGGGACGTAAGTGCAATTGGACGATAGTTTGAGGGGGAGGAGGATTCGCCTTGCAGTTTTCCATCCACTCGGGAAGAGACCTGTAGAGTAGGACAGATGGAAAAGCTTACGCAGTGGTTTTGCCAGCGTTGAAGAACACCTCTTCAGAACAATTGGGGGAATACTATCCGGGCCAGCGGATTTGTGTATGTCTAGGTCTTTCAGTACTCTTGTGACTGCACGAGTGCGAAAGAAGATTCGTCCCATAGAATCGTGTACGCTCTCAAGAACAGGAGGACTCATGACACTTTCCGATAGCGTCGAATTAACAGCAAACTGTGCTGCAAGCAAATTGGCTTTATCAATCGAGCTTACATAGAGAGTGTCATTGTGGACGAGCGTTGGAACCGAGGATGACAATAGGAACAATTCATGTACAAATGTGAGGGAGATACAAATAACTAAGAAGAAAATGAGAAAAAGAGAAAATAAAAAGAAGATACCATTTATATTATTTTTGTTTTTATTATTTCGGAGACTTATGAATTATCATAGGTAGGTACATACATATGTTATTGTTCAAGGCAGCGTTGCAAAAGCTTAATTCACTTTTAGCTTAACTCATGGCTTTAATTCACAGTTCACCAACTGACTTATGAATTGAATTTATTTAATTCATAAGTCAGTTGATGGCTTGCGATTTAAATTTTTTTAATTTATAAGCCAGTTGGTGACTTCTGAATTAAATTTTTTTAACTCATAAGTCAGTTGGTGACTTCTGAATTCAATTTTTTTTTAATTCATAAGTCACTAACTTGCTTACGATTTAATGATTTTTCAATTCACAAACTTACAACCCTGGTTAAAGGGAAGTATATTAGAACATTATGCTAATGGAAAATTATTATGATGTTTTCTTAAAAAAAGTATTCTATTTTCAAAATTCTGTATTTCAAAATGCTGTAAATAAAGGCTAAAAAAAATTATTTACAGCATTTTGAAATACAGAATTTTGATATACAGAATTTTGAAATACAGAATTTTGAGATACAGCATTTTGGTAATGCAGTATTTTGTACATACAGTATTTTGAAATACAATATTTTGAGATACAGTATTTTAAATACAGTATTTTGATCCATACAGTATTCCGACCCCAACCCTTTTTCTTAGCTTGGATCAAATCATACCTTGAAAACAGATCCTATGAGGTAAAATTTAGAAATTGCCATTCTGAACCTTTTGTTGCTCAATCTAGTGTTCCCCAGGGAAGCCATCTTGACCCTTTTCTGTTCATCCTGTCTATTTACGACGTATCGTCATGTCTACGCTCAAGTGAAGTTCTCATTTTTGCTGATGACATGAACATTTTCAAGATAATAAAGTATCCTCATGATCGTATCCTTTAACAAGCCGACATTGATAGTCTCACATTTTGGTGTAGGAAAAGTAGCCTTGCCCTTAACCCTTTAAAATGCCAGACGATAACTTTTACTAAAAAACGAATCGGTAGTGTATTTGATTATTGTACGAGTATATTTGTATATCACAGCAAAAACTCCGTCGCGTCTCTACATTTAAAGAGTTAGGTGTTCATTTCTGTTCCAACTTAGAATTTACACATCACATTAATTCTATTGTTAATAAAGCAAGTTCTATGCTTGGTTTTATAAAATGCTGGCTGGACATAGGAGTTCAATGATCCCTATGTTACTCTTTCTTTGTACAATTGGCATGTTCGTCCTCATCTTGAATATGCTTCGCAGGTATGGACTACCTATTACGAAATTCATAGAAAACATATTGAATCAATTCAACATAATTTCATTCGCTTTGCCCTAAAGGGTAGGGGTCGTAGGAATTCCCTTCAATTAAAAACTAATTGTATTGCGTTAATTGATATGACCCCTATTATATTTGAATTATTTATTTTTTCTATAGGTATGAAAACAAGATTTGTATTTTACTTCCTGAAATTTTGTTGCTAAAAGTACTACTTTTAACTGAAGACTGGACCAAGAACATAATATGAATCGGATATTCAGCCCTATTCCAAAAACGCAACACAAATTCATCAACTTTTGACCAACTGACGATCCAGGGGGGGGGGGGTCATATGAGCCATAAAGCTTATTCAGTTAAGTTGTATAAGTAAAGATTTCATCTATAGATTTATTAGTAATTTAACGACATTCACCAAAAAGTGGTTTGCTGTCAAAAACAACTTAAATTTTTGTTTTTACTCAATTTAGAATTTGAAAAAACTTTAGTAATGCTTTTAATTATTTTCATAAAAATTGTTTCTAAGAAAAAGAGCAAATTTTCAGGTTCTTAAGAAGAAACCTTGAAATAAGAGATCATCAATTTTATATTAAGTTGCCTTTAAATTCCTTAAACTAGCCTTCAATTTTATTATTAAATTTTGTTGATACACGTAAATAGTGAACATTGAAGTGTTTTTTACTGGCGACATATAGGAACTATATGGCAAGTTTTGCTTTAGTAAACAATTTCGAACTAGAGCTTTTAATCAAATATGACATTACGACGGTAAAGAAGTCAAAAAAAGTGGGTACCACGATTCCGTCCGTCTGTCTTTCCTGGCTCCTACAGTCCAAACAATTGTTTTGATTGAAATTAAATTAAGGTTAAGGTTAAGGCCGATTAGCGTAAGGCGTTTTTTTCATTTTATTAATACGAAAAATAACAGCAACCCCCATTCAAATTTGTTGGTTAAAACATGTGATTTCTCTAAAACTTTATCTAAATTTTGTGTTCTTAATTTGGCTTCTTTCTACAAGAAAAACTTTTTTTGGTATTGCTCCAGAAGGGTACCCCTCAAAAACCTTTATTTTATTTTTAAGTTTTCTCAAGAACTAATGGACCGATTTCAATAATCTTCTCTTTCTGTCCGTCTGTCTTTCCTGGCTCTTACAGTCCAAACAATTGTTTTGATTGAAATTAAATTAAGGTTTTCAGCCGATTAGCGTAAGGCGTTTTTTTTCATTTTATTAATACGAAAAATAACAGCAGCCCCTATACAAATTTGTTGGTTAAAACATTTGATTTCTCTAAAACTTTCTCTAAATTTTGTGTTCTTAATATTTGGCTTCTTTCTGCAAGAAAAACATATTTTGGTATTGCTCCAGAAGGGTACCCCTCAAAAACCTTTATTTTGTTTTTAAGTTTTCTCAAGAACTAATGGACCGATTTCAATAACCTTCTCTTTCTGTGCAAGCTCTTTTTGATGATCAAATTGATGATGATTTTTATGATCAAAAATGTATTTTTTTTATTTTTAAAATAATATTAATTTTGTTTACAAAAATCGATATCACAGAAAGGGGTCAACATTTGTTAACGAAATTTAAATGTAAAATGTACATATATTTATAAGCTCTTTATTTAGTGTTCACCAAAAATATTTTTAAGACAAAATTTCAAATTTAAAATGATTTTCGAAAAAAAATAAGTTAATCTAGATTTTTTGACAAATAAAATGGCATTTAAATTTTAGAGAAAAACTTATTTTGTAGGTACATTTTTAAATCTTAAAATATAGAAAATATTTTTAAACAGACTTTTTGGAAGAAATTAGCAGGTTCTAGCGACCCAGTCAGTCGTGCATTTTATTTATTTCAAAATTGGTTTTCTGTTGAATACAAAAGATCTTAAAAGATCTTAAAAAATTAAATGAATCTACTTTTGAAGTGAATTTGCTTTGGATGCTCTAGAACTAATATTTAAACACGAATTTCAATAATATAAATGTCCCAAAAACAGCAAAAGTGACACTTTTGTTAAACTAATGGCTAATTAAAAAACATAATAAACGGGTCATATCTATTGATATACAAGCTTTGAATCTCTTGAGATTTGAAGTGAAAAGAAATTCTGAAACGTTTAATTTGTGAGTGCCACACAAACGTTTCTTCCCAACTTATTTCTTTACCTTAATTTGTTTTAATTTAATTTTTAGAGAAATAATGTACTTAAATGCACCTATATCCTTAAATTCGAGAATTAAGCATTTTTCTCTCTACAATTTTAAAGTTTTGTTGACTCCTTTAAGGTCAAAATACGAGTAAGCAGACTGGTAGCGATAGTAATAATAGACTGCCAAAAATTGAGTCCGAAAAAACTACGTCAAAAAAAGCCCAACAGTTCTTCATATCAGATCGTCTCTCTTGAATTTTTGTAGCGTTCTATGCATTAATAGAAATGGAAACAAGAAAAGTATATTTTATTTTTGGAAAAAGCTGCGTTTCAAAACAATTTCTTACATTTCTGCGTGAAATGCACCAAAAACCATCTAAACTATTGTGTTTTAGCTCTTAAATATGGCATATTTAGGAAACTGTTCAAATGTTGGAATGCTTTCATATGTAGGGAGTCATCCAAATAAATAGTTAGACCGTATCAGTGTTCTAAAATAATTTGATAATTAAAAATAACCACTTTAGCAATTGAAATCTGTTGATGTAAGGTTAAGATACAGATTATGTTATTTAAATTTTGTTAGCCTCCTTTACAAAACATTAAAAAACGTTTTTAAGCGGTGAGTAAAAACTCATCTAAGTGTCGAAAACAATATTTTCTGTGAGATAAAATGTTTGAAATGATATTTGAGTCGAAAATCAAAGTTTACCAACTTTAAGTAATGTTTTTTTTTTTCAATAGGTTTTTATTTTTTGTTAAAAAAACTGTCAATTCGATTTTTCTCAAAATTTTACCGAATGTTGAAAACAATATTTCTTATAAGATAAAATTAGTTTAAAGCGAATATCTTAAAGATTTGAAAAGATATTTGAGTCGAAATTCAATTTTTACCAACTTCAAAAAAACTGTCAATTCGATTTTTCTCAAAATTGCACAAAATTATTTTGGAGATAAAATCATTTTTTGTTCATAAAATTTTCGAGGCGACAAATATTTTTTTTCAGTTTTTTTTGATTTATAAAAAAAAACCGTTAATTGGAATTTTTTACAAAAATATATTTATTTGGTATTGCGTTAGAATATATAATATAAAATTAGTTCAAGTCTCTAGCGTTATTGGTTCGTGTGATATGTACGGTTAACCAAAATGTTTACCTTTTTTTCAACTTGCTACGGTAAAAAAACCAACCACTCAATTTTCTTGAGAGTCCTTTTTTCATTTGAAGTCGATATCTCTACTGGTTCTTGGACTATGGACGACGAAAAACATAGCGAACATACGGACGTACAAACGTACGTACACACGCACGCACAGACATCTCTCTAAAAATCTTTTATTTCAACTCTAGAGACCTTGAAACACCGAGAAATGTCAAAATTTTTAATTCGACAATTCGGACCGATTACTATAACTTCCTATGGGAAGTTAATATGGTGGGATTAAAATCATTATTAAGAACCAGTGCGCGCTCCACTATCTTAAAAGTCTATATTTTATTTTATTTTTGTTCTGTAATAATTCATGTTAAATGTTAACTATGTTTTGTATTTTGTGGGTGTGTTAGACTTTAATTGTATTATTTTCTTACTAACAACTAACACATGCACTTATGATGAGCCTCTGATCGTAGTTTGAAGCTGGCTATAAGCTAACTACTTTCTGAAAATTCTGAAGTGTAAACATATCCTCTTTAAATTGTCCATTTTATTAATTAAAAATTAGTTCTGGTCTGAATTTTGCAAAACTTTTAAAAATTTAGTTTTAAATTATTCTTATTTTATTCTGTAAAAATGTTCAATTGTATAAACTTTTAAATATGAACACCGGACTACTGCGGATCGTTTTATTGGCAATTTCTCACTGTACTTATACCTAATGAATCCCAAAAAACACGGCTAATGTAATGACTTTGTGTTATTTTGCTGTTTCCCGAATTAAATTTACATCGTATTCACCGCAAAAATACTGCATATCAGCATTATATAAAAATAATATTTAATTTATAAGATTTTTGCAGATAGCACTGTGTTTTTGAATTATTTACAAAAGGACCAATGTGGTTAGAAATGCCGTAAAGTATGTACATATCTCTAAGTAAAGTGATGGAAATGGCAAAAGTTAAACACAAAATAGTAATAGAGTTGTCTTGGGAATATACAAATGGAAAATAAATGTGTACATACATGCATATGTATATGTATTTTAGATATGTCTATATATATAAGCATCACATAAAGTCAAAGCAATAGTAATTTGTCCTTTCCCGTGTGTGTAAATTACTCATCCTTCTGCTCTCCCTCTACTTGAGAAATAAACGCCTTCATTCACTTAACTTGTATTTCTGGCTACAAGAGATCGACCATTCGACATACATATATACACACATGCATCTACATATGTATGAGTATATCCTTTTCTTCGAAATTGTTACCCGCTAAAATAGAAGTCATGCTATTTTTCCTCCCACCGCGCCGCATCCCAATAAATTCTTATTTGGTTTGAGAAATCTATTACATGTAGAAAGAAAGACAGGATATGGCATGGATTGGATGTCCTTTTTGAAACGAGGCAAACATTCGTATATACATATGTATAAACGGACATTGAACAAAATACATATGTAAATATGTATCTATTGATGCTCAATGTCATTCTATATATATTATAGTTTATATAGTTTATGTGTAGGTAGGTTTGGTGTTGGTTTATATGGGAGGAAAGGATACTGATCGGCCGGAAACCCAAAACAAACGGAAGGAAGGATTTTTTTGACAGATTGTAGTATTTATTTAGGTAGTAGATTTTGTTTTTGATGTTATTTGTGCCTTCTGGTCTAACGAAACTAGGTACTTTTACTATTTTTTCGTTTGTATATTGGTGTGTGTTTAAACAATTTGATAGTTCGTTCACATTTATTTCCGTTTTCTGTTTAGTCAACTACCTATTTTAGTTTTGTTTTTGACAGTTTAATTTGGAAATATGTGCAGAATATAACACTAGTCCTGTAAAGTAAGGGCACAGATAATCATAATCATCAGGGGCGAACGCAGAAAATAATTGTTCAAAAAATATGTATACATATGTTATATTATTTTTTATTTTAAATGTCAAGTGTTTTTTTTTTTCTTTTTTGGCACTATTTTATATAGGTACTAAGAAACATGTATGGGCAAAACAGTTTGACTTTGACTTCAAAGCTAAAACTTAATTTTCATATGCATTGTGCATGTATAAGTTTGTATGCCTTATTTCCTAGTTGCCGTTGTCGATCCCATCATTTCTATTTTCACAGTTCTCTTTTGTTTGTTTTCGCATATTCAAATTTACCGTAGATTGCTAGATTGAATTTTGAAATTCTCAAAAACGTTTTTCTTAAACTCACCATGAAAATACTAGAAATAATGATTTTGAATGCGTTCCGAACCTTTAGACCGAAGACATAGGGTCATATTCATAGTTCCTTGATAAGTTCCTTGATTTTGTCTTTGCTAAATTAAACTTCAGTATATGTTATTCATCGACAATTTAAACCCATTTTAAAACGATAATCTGGAGTCTAAAAATAAACACGACGGAACATATGTGTAAGCTGTTTCTTAATCTATTAAACGTCAAAAATAAACAAACTGATTAAGTAAATTAAGTTACGAGACACCCAAAAACCCCACCTGCGTTCGCCCCTGATAATCATAATCATATATAATTATTTGTGCCTTTAGCTTTAGTTTACACTTAAGCTTACTGGTAGCATCATTTTTAATAGCATTGAGAGGTCTGTGTTTTTTACCTTTGGAAAAAGCTTTTTGAAAAAGTTCGGGAAATGTTTGTGCTCCATCTTTTTGGTGTTGTTTTTGTTATGTTTGACCAGAAATGAAATATAAAGAAAAACAATTTGGGATGTTTCTATGTAAACTATACATTTGACAGCATAAATAAAAAGTTTTTGAATATACCTATGTATGTACTTGTTGGTTACCCTGAATCCACGCATGACGGTAGGGCTTTTGAGGAATTCAACGATTTCAATGTATTCCATTATGGCGTGATAACTGAAAATCGTTTGTAATGGCACTGTTTTGTGATTTTCTTGTCGAAGGAACGCCAGATGAAGTGGGGTTACAGATTGACTTTATGTGAAAACAGAATGCATTAACGTAAAATAATAATATGCAAAACAAGGTACATGACATACCAATAGTTGACGTATCCGGTTTTATTTTTTCGTCTTCGAGTTCTTGGAAATCTTCTCTACACAGAACATCGGTATGACCTTTACGAAGGACAGGAATTTTTTGTGTCTTTCTTTTGAATCGGAACAAAATCCGTTTTACTTTCAGCATATTCATCTTCATATCTAGTCTCAGCGCTTCTGAAAATTTCTTCACAAATTCAGGATCTGTAAGAAAGTTGTAATAGAAAATTATACAATTTTATTAACATAGACTAACCCTTTTGGGCTCTATAAAAAGAACCAGGAGAAATATTTATTGTTACGTTGGCAATGCTTAGTTTAATTAATTTATTTATCTTTTGTTTGTATTTATTTGATTTCCAATGACCGCTTTTTAAATGTATCCTTACTTATTTGATGAACAAAAATTCAAATTCTTCAATTCTTCTTAAAAGCTCTGGCATTTTCGTGCCAGTAAAGAAACAAACTATTATTTGGTCTCAATCTCTTTTTAAGATCGTACTTGCATCGTCCTCGGCTCAAATATCTTTTCAAAAATTAAAAATATTGGCTTTAAACTAATTTTATCTCACAGAAAATACTGTTTTTGAGATTCAGTATTTTTTTATAAAAATCAAACAGTCCTTTTTTCATAAATAAATTAAATCTACAAAAAATAGGTCGCAAATTTTGTAAAAATTGGTGTTCGATTCTCGATATGTCGTGAACAATAGAAGGTATTGACTTCAAATTAATTTCATTCATCCAATTTTTATTTGTTTATATAAGAAATAAAAACTTTTAAGAAATGCTACTAAAATTAGTAAAAATTGGTTTTCGATTAAAAACCTCGTGAACAAAAATAGATTTTGAAATCAAACTTTTTCATTGTATGCAAAATATTGTTGGTAATTTTTAAATTTTTTAGAATAATTCAACTGAAAACTTTTTTTAACAAAACACGAAAACCGGCAAACTAATCCCAAGACGGGATGGGAAGTTATCAGTGTGGGTCGCATCCCATCCTCTTTTTTAATAATGGTTTTGTTTCATTGGAATTTGTTCTAAGGAGTAGGATCATGTCTGTAAAAATTCTTACTATGAATTTGTGAGTGGCATGTTACAGTGAACTTACACAGCCGGACACTCACGGCACTGAAAAAAATGTTATGCTACAAAAACTAAAAAAATAAAATAAAAACTATAAAATATTGTAAATAAGACAATTTTGCTTGTGTGTTTTGAAAGTTCAATTACTTCAAAAGCTTGCCCGTTTAGACATAAGTTAAATAAACGGTCCTGGTTTTGGAGTGTTAGCAATAGTAATTCTTCTTCGTTTGATCTCAGAGCTGGTGTGGTTTTCTGCATTCATAACGGATTCATGGTAAACAATGTCGTTAAAAACCTCAAGGCTACGCCTGGCGATGGTTGCCAAGACGTTACTGTTGAAGGTCCTTTGTTGATGATAGCATGTACTTTGTTTCGCCTCATTAACCGCTAAGCCGATTTTTGCCGCCTCTTTCTCCATACTCAAAAAAGCCTAATTGACATCATGCTGAATTCTTCCTTAAATGTCAATGCCATCAGAATATGGTAGTAAGTGGACAGCCTTTTGAAAGATAGTGCCTCTAGTGTTGACGTGGGAGCTCTGCATTATTCTTTGAAGGACGATGTAAAAGAAATCACACGACAGCTTGTCTTAAGCTTTTTTTGATTAAAAGGTTCGGTTAATTTGTTTCCAACAGAAGCGCGAATTGGCATGGATGCCAAAACTAGACATAGTTTACCCCTGTAGATGCTATCGTGTGCGGCCTTGAAATCGATAAAATAAAAGATGGTGGGTATCGATTTTATGGATTTACTAATTTCAGCTCGGCATCCAAGCCATCTGCTCCAGTGGTTTTGTTACACTTCAGCTAATGTACTCTTAATTTCGTCTAAGTCAACAAGACGGGATTGTTAGCTTTCGTCGCCTATATTCAATGGATAATCCTGCCTGACTGCGGAATTCGATTCATCGCCACCGTTGTACAATCCTTTCAAATCCTCAGCATTGACTGCAATTCTACTCGTACTTTGATGTTTCCATTTTCATCTTTACAGCCTTTGGTTCGAGGTTTATGCACCTGTACATTTCGAACTTCATTTCTGCTTGTAAACCTCTCAACATCTTCAACCTCAAGCTTCTCATGCTCTCTCATGCGTGCCAACAGTCCTCATCAAACCTGGGGTTTCTTGTTAAGTTATGAAATAAAAAATGTTTAGTGTTCAATAGCCAAACGGCCAACTTAGTTTTGTTTCGACCGCCTCTTTACTTTAATGAGTGAGTAGTGACAGGGATGGAAGAGCCTACAATTCGTATGCCGCTTCCGAACAACTAATTTGAGAAATCAATTTTTATGGCATCAATTACTCTAGGAGGATTTGTCATTTCCTGACAAGATGGAGTACCCATGATACAAACTTTTTGGTGGCGCAGGCAGGGATTGAACCCAAAATCTCTGGCATGACAGTCACCCCACAGGTACTACGTACACTAGATACACGTATCTATTTAACATTATTATCGTTTAGAAATGAATAAGATTTATGAACGTATTTCGTACATAAATACATTATACTTTATTTCGATATACTTGTACAAAGGTACTTAACTTACAAGTATAACAAATGAGTTCAAATATATTTTACTTCAAGTTTTGACCAAATAAATGTAATTCCACACCACGACACATTATTTGTAGCCAATAAACACATGTTGTTGAGCTACTCTTCTTTTTAGGATCAGATTTAGTATCTCCAATACTCCATATTTACAGCATAATCATATGGTATTTGAACAAGGAATTTATGTGCGCTAAACAAATCCCATTCCAATATTTTAAGTCCAAAAAGAAGAAAATGCGGAGGGGAGGAAGAACAACAACAATATTTACTGCTGCTATTCTCCATGGGGATCAATACAAATTTGCCACAACACCCATCATTCGGCATTCGAATCAATTGGCTGTGAAGGAAAAAATATTATACGATGTACCACCACAAACCAGCAGGGTCTTGAATTACCCATAGGTTAGGTACTTAGATACTTTGTTTATTCCATTCGAATCCTGGAACTCTATCTCAGCAGGAGATTCGACGATGACGTTGGTATGAAAAAATGAAGAAACCAAAGAACACTCAAATATTTCGTCGTTTTTTTCGGCTCCCATTTTGTCTATGGTTGAAAGTTAACTTAAAATCCTTGCCAAGAAATTTCGTAACGATGTAAACCAAATGAAAAAATAATAATAAAAAGAGAAAAACAAACAAAAGTTCACATTTGTTTTGTTCATCTCAAATATACTCAATATTCAAGAATGTGCTAATTGAGATGGAGCATGAAAATTCTTTTGTTGGCTCTGAGCCATGCAACAACTTTTTATGCCTTTCCTGCTGTATCTTGAATAACTTACAGCGATTATCACTGCAAACCAATCGATTGGAAAGAAATAATAGCTCCACGACCCCGGCCACGGCAACGTTCCCTGTCCCGCCACCACCACCGACCGCCGCCGCCGCCACCACCGTTGTTCGCCGCCTCTCTATCCGTCTTTACAAAAGCCATCATCAATTCAAATCGAGGATTGAAGTGGTATGAACGAGTTGGTATATAGATTGAATCCTTGCAGCGAATTCTCGGCGATGATTTATGTTGGGGCATAAATATTTTAACAGGCAATTGTGCCAGTAGCTCAAGTGTTTATTAGAAAATGCCTTTTTAGAATAATAAACTCGACCCTGTATAAGTCTATATACATTTATATATTAGTCCTGCATAAATATATATACAATACATACCTACCTAAATATATTTGCCTATACAGATACACCTTTACTCCGTTATAATAAGTTTCAAGGTTATATTCTGCCAAATCGCGAAACCGCACTTAAACTGACTCGAGCTAAACAGTGGGTAAGATAAATATTTCCATTGTTAAAAGTGAGAAAACAAAAGCATCCTTCAGCATAAAAATGTTTTAATAAAAAGTCGAATCAACGTCTTAAGTTTAAAAAAAAAATGTAACTCTTATAATAATAAAGTAATAACGGGTGTTTTGTTCAATCTGCAATCTGGCAATACTTTATTCGGAATTGGTCTATTTGATAGCTGTCAATTACCAAAATAATGGTTCGATTAACTACGTCCAATATTCGGTGGACATAAACCCCAGGAGTGTCAATAATTCGAGCAACGATGGATCGGTTTTTCAACACGATTACTCTAGTGGATAAAACGCATCTTCAAAGACGCCGCGTGGCCGTACTATGCCCACCGAAGACGTTATTGCTTACTTACTTACTTAGTCCGCTAGAGTCCTGTGTGAACAAGGGCATCACTCAACAAACTTCTCCATCTAGCTCGATCAGTATCGGACAAACAATACTGAGGTTCCATTTATCGGGAATGCTTTCTTCCGACCATATTTTACAGTTAAGTTGGTGCATGCTCCTAAACAAATTATCTCCAATTGCTTTAAAAAAAACTCTGTATTTTAGACTTTGTCTTAGAAATGGCAGAAATGGCAATCTTTACTTGGTCTAAGTCGGGAAGACGGGATTCTTGGCTTCCGTCGTCTAAATTGAATGGATCATCCTACCTGACAGCGGAATTCGGTTTGTCGTCGCCCTTAGCATTGAATGCGGTTCTACTATGATATTTCCACTTTCGTCTTTGCAGCCTTCGGTTCAAGGTTTATGTATTTATGAATTTCGTTTCAAATGCTCATAAAACTTTCGAACTTTATTTCTGGTTTTGGAGCAGACCGGAATGAGTTGATCCAGAATGATTTGTCATAATCTTCTGACTACGCAAGCAATTGGTAAAATTTTTTAGACATTTTAAGGCCTTTGCATTATCATAATTCACTCTCATTCGAAAGTATTGCTGCTTCAAATGCAAGTGTTGTATGTAGATGATCCCAATTTATTAATTTCCTGATAAGTTCAAATGATACACACTGGGAAACAGTGTGTGTTTTATGTGCAACTTTTCTTTCGAAACCGGAAAATGAATGACCCAGTATTGAATAGTTAATACCGTGGCATATGCTTTTAGAAATTTTGTTGTTTACTTTCTTTTCAATAGTCTGCTTCTATATACCATATTTGGTTTCCTCAAAATCCAAAAACAATAACTAGAAAGCAAAAAAAACAAAATTATTGGCCCCAGGACTTACTTTCTGGACGGACTTCTGAATCAGACAATTTTAAAATTGAAGTTAAATTCAATTCAAGGATTGCATTCATTCTTTTCATTTAAACATCTAAACCCCCCCGCCATTCTTGTCCTGATTGGTTGAGATAGGAAAAATGGACATAAAGAATTTGATACTCAGTTCCAAATCCCAGGTGAAAAAGCTTTGAATAGGATCAGGACTATTGTTGGTAGAGTTTTACACCTGTCCATATTACATGATTTTATTATTGATTTGTACAATAGAAAAATTTTACTCCGCTCCACTGTTTATTAAACGCAGCCGATATACGGGACGGGACGGGTGCCGGCGCGGGTGGTTGCGGTGGCGTTTGTTGTTTATATTTAATTTCAGATTTTGCTACCTTCATTGTGAGTGGCTTAAGGCATTCCCTGGTGGTATTTATTTAAATTTTATTACCCAACTCTCACCTTCATCTATTCTCCACCAACCAGCCAACCAGCAACTTAAAAAAGAAGAATTTTCTCGTTTATATTTTTGATGAATTGTCTTAAGTAATTACAATTTAGAAACTCATTTAATAAACAAAAGCTAAGGAATTTCTGTACATTATTATGTATGTGTGTGTGTAGGTGTATGTGGGTGTGTGCAGTTTAAATAAAAACCATAAATCTTTAATTTTCATCGCAAAATAATCAAAAGATAGATAGAGATTGTTTGTGATTGGGATTTAAAAATTGTAAAAAAATAACAATATGTACACTGCGGTCCATCTGAATAGATTCAATAGCAACAAATGGAAGAAAACAATAAGAAAAATTACGTTAATTAAATAATTTGTTTTGCATATTAAATAGGTAGGGGCATAATATTCTATATCAATTATGTCTATTGGAAAAAAGAAGGTCCTGATGGGATTCCACCCATTTTATTATTTAAATGTGCATTTTCCTTAGCTAGGCCTTTGGCGACCATCTTTAATTTGTCTCTTTCTCAGGGTCAGTTCCTAGAGTGTTGGAAATTGTCTTACATAACACCTGTATTTAAGTCAGGATCTAAACAGGATGTTACTAATTATAGACCAATCTGTAAAATTTCAGCTTTGCCAAAGTTATTTGAAAAGATAGTTTGCGGATGATCTTAAACTATATCGCACCACTAAATCAATTCAAGATTGTACTTTGTTGAATGATGATTTAAATAGATTGGCTGATTGGTGTGACAAAAATTTTCTACACTTGAATGTCTGTAAGTGTCAAGTTATGTCCTGTTTCCGTATCAGTTCACCTTTACACTTCAATTATACTATTAACGATTCAGAACTAGAAAGGGTGGTTCAGAAAAAAGATCTAGGAGTTGTACTCGATACAAAACTTTCCTTCTTACCGCACATAGATTACATAATCAATAAATCCAATCAAATGCTAGGGTTCAAAGAGAAACACTAAAGATTTGAATGACCCATACACACTTAAGTCCCTTTTTAATTCTTTGGTAAGATCAGTGCTTGAGTACTGCAGTACGGTTTGGAATCCAACTTATAAAAATTTGTGTGAGCGAATCGAAAAAGTACAAAGGAAATTTGCAAGATATGCATTTTTCAAATTAAATTGGAGGATTGATACTCCACCTTATAAAATCAGGTGCCAGTTATTTGGAATACAGAGTCTGGAAAGTCGTCGTACATACTCTGGAATATTGTTTATCAGGGACATAGTCTCATACCATATTAAATGTCCTCCATTACTTTCTTCAATATGTATACGCGTTCCTAGAAGTAATTCTCGTGATTTCATTTTGTTTCATGAGCGTTTTCATAGAACGAACTATGGTCGTGATGAACCAATCTCTCGTTGCATCAGAGAAGCTAATTTGGTTTGCAACAGATTAGACTTTTTTGGTAGTTGCAATAGAGATACTTTTAAGCTATATGTATCTAACTTATTAAATCTGCCTTAATTAAGATAACGAAATTTTATAATTATTTATATGTAATATAAAGTGATAATTTTATTTTATTACTAGTTTAGTTGTTAAGAACTAATGTATTAGTCCGTAAGGGAAGATGTTCTCTGATTGATGAAATGAATAAATAAGTAAATAAATAAATAGTTTCAAAAATTAGATTTGGAGTTGAGTCATACACCGTTTTTAGGCATTGCAGATAGATTTCTGCACCCGCTTTCTTAATTCCCTTGAATTACGGATTACTCGACTTTATGTTGTCTTCACGACTTAAACATCTTACAGGGAAGAAGTCCTCAAAGATTTTCAACGATGTTAAGATCAGGTGAGTATGGAGGCCGTACTAATACTTTTAGATTTTGATTTTCGATCAATTGTTTTAACGACACTGCTGTATGGAGGGAGCATTATTAAGCTGAAATGACCATTGTAA
Source organism: Eupeodes latifasciatus (assembly GCA_920104205.1). Classification (NCBI taxonomy): domain Eukaryota; kingdom Metazoa; phylum Arthropoda; class Insecta; order Diptera; family Syrphidae; genus Eupeodes; species Eupeodes latifasciatus. The sequence continues at coordinate 183,996,491 of OV049924.1, forward strand.
TGGTCCTTATAAGGGTAAGAGATTTGTGGGAACGGCTTTTGCAACACACCTTTGTACACATTGGCATCCATTGACGATGTAAGAAACTGTAGATCAAAAGTTGCAATGTTGCTCAAAGTTGGAAATAATTGCTCCTCACACCATGACAGCTATACAGATAGCCTGAATAAAGTTCTTCTTTGTGAATGCTATTAAATTAGTGGACCTTCTAAGTTGAATTTGTTATCATCTGAAAAGATGACTCCTTTCCACTCCGATTTTCCAGACATGTATTTTTTGCTAATTTTTTCGTTCAGGATGTGTATTTTTCTGAATTTGTTTCTTTTAAATGTTTTGCACTCTTGATAGCTCATTTCACCGTGACCAAACTACACTGAACACCTGATAATTGTGCGTCTATCGGCTTTTGCTGTGCCATCCCACTATAAGTAACACCTTTTATATTTTTCCTGAAGTTTTCGGTGTAATAATTACTTACTAAATGTTGGCTTCTTTCAATTTTGTTTGCGATTTTTTTGGGTCGCCTCGCGCAGAACATCGATTGATGATTTGGATGCATTGTCACCTCGTGAATCTCGAGTGGATTGGTGTCGTCCCAAATCCGGAAGTTTTGCTTATTCGCATATTCAATTATATAAAAATGGTCGCCATCGCTAAAGATGATTTTTCGATAAAAATGGGATCAATTTCCAACTGCTCCAAAATCTAATTATAGTCGTTTGGTCTCAGCGACTGCGGTCCAATTGTGGTCTTTTGGTCTCAGCTAATGCGTCAGTTGGATTTTGTACGGGTGCAGGCCCAAATCACGTCGTAAAATTTGCCATGTTGTGGTCTGCGGCAGGCCAAATTCTTGTGAGCGAAGCCGTGTGCGTGGGATAGGTAACGGTTAGTGCGTTTTACTGTCATGACGGAGGTCTTGGGTTCAAGCCCTGCTCTGAATTCTATTCTATGGAGGGTACCCTTCTGGAGCAATACACAAATATTTTTTTACATTGAAAAAAGCCAAATTAAGAACATTTTTTTTTTAGCGAAAACTAAAAAAAAATTATCGGTTTGCTTTTGAGAAAATTTGAATTTTCGATTTTTGATCAAAAAATGTGTATTATTATTTTTAGTCTTAAAGAAAAAAATTAAAAAACGCCTAGAGCGAATCGGTTCAAGACCTTAGTTTCCAAATTTTAAGTCGACCCAATGCTTTCGGCTCTAGGGGCCAGAGCAGACGTAAAGAATCAGGGGACCCACTTTTTTCGACTCTCTACCATCGTTCGAATTTTTTTACGAATGCAAAACTTGCCATATAGTTCCTTTATGTCGTAGAAAACTAAGTAAATGAAAAAAAATGTATTCGCTGAAAAATTACAAAAAACCCAAATTTAACAAATAACAAGAAATCTTTTGGGCTCTATGACATTTCTAAATTAGGAAATTACGACATTGAAGTTTGTTTGGATGATATGACCTTTTATTTGGGCTTTGTGACGTTTACTTAGTGATATTATTAACGACGTTTCTCTTTTAGGGCTTTATATGTGATTTTATGATTTGGTATATATGTATGTCGTTCTGTGATAAGACATAAGAAACGAAAAGAAATCATAACCATCGTAATGCCCAAAACAAATGTCACAAAGCCCAACCACTGTGTCATAAAACCCAAATTAAAAACTCTTTTAGGCAAAATGATTACTAATAATTTGGGGCATCTTTCATTGAAAATTTATTTGGGCGTTACGACATTCGCTTTTCGTTTTTTGGCGATATTTTTTTAAATTTTTGAGCTCTGTGAACACTTTTGGGCTTTATGACATTTTAGGATTTGACTGTTTTGGTTTCGGGCGAAAAGACGTTGTAATATTAACGTTTTAAATTATTTAATGAATATAATAGAGGATTGTTGTGGCAAATAAGCGTAAATAGACTGACGCCCGAACAAAGCTCTTGAATTGTGCAAATTGTGCCCAAAACAAGATTGACGTCGATCCCAATTTTCAATGGCGGATTTTACTTAGCCTTCACTTTTGGTTGAATGGATACGTCAATCAATAAAAGTGCGGTATTTGGCAAGATGATAATCCTGCAAAATGTGTGTGTTTAGTACATCCATAAAATTTGACCACATGCAGTGGTTTTGGCAGATACAGTGACAGCTATAGAGCCATGATTACTGACTTTTTCGTTAATCAATTGAACAACCATGATGTGAAGGTACTGTGTTTTAGTCGGTGGTGTAACATGTAACACAGATTGTACCACAATTGATTTATTGTAGGAAACGTTTGTTCTGAAAAAAATTCGTACTTCAGTTGATACGGAGTCAAAACAAAATTTTGTAGTACAAAAATTGAAAACATGCATTTACCAAACAAGATTTAAAAAAGGCTGGGATACGACCCACACTGATAACTTTCTATCCCGTCTGTCGATTTGTCTTACTTAAAACTTTAACAAAATGTTCATAACAATATTTTGTGTGAGATCAAGTCAATATTTTTCTTCGTTCTCTTAATACTTGAGTCGAAAACCATTTTTTAACAGTTTTTTGTTGTTTTTGTAGGATTTCGTGTGTTGTTAAAAAAATGTTGGTAGCATTTACTGTTTTTATTTCTTATGTAAACAAATAAAGATTAGATTTTTCTAAAAAAATTTAGCACAGAATGAAATCATTTCAAAGTCAATACCTTTATTTATTCACGAGATATCGACAATCGAACATCAACTTTTACAAATTTAGTTTGAAGCTAATATCTAAAATTTTTGAAATGTCATAAAAAAAAACGAAAAATTTACCTCAATATTCGAATAAACGTGAAATCTGATAATCCTGACGACATTTTGTTCTTAATTCAAATAATTGCTGGCTGTTTTTTTTTTATGTAAAAGAATAAAACTTAATTGAAGCTTTATTTGCTCGTGAGGTGTTTGAGAACAAATAAATGTTACACTTAATTTGCTATGGTAAAAAAAAACCACTGAGTTTTTGAAAGTTGGTTTTCATGGTGTTATCTTAAGGGTACATAGTTACATTTTAAGGGCGACGTTGATTTTGGGTAAAACACAAATTATTTAGGAAATTATTGTCATTTCTTTATATTATGTTATTATTAGTGTGGTTCAATTATGTATGTATGTAAAAAAATATCGGCTAAAGAGCTCCTCCATCCGATGGTCTAAATTTTCGAAGACGCTGAGGCTATTATGGAGAGAAGTCCAACTGTGTCAAATCATATGATCTTGACATCGACACCACGTGAGGTAACACTGTTTCGTTAGCTGTGTGGTAAGTGGCACCGTCCTGTTGAAACCACAGCCATATCTTCCATTTCGGGCCTGTTCACAGTAACTGTCTGACCGTCTTCATTTTGGAAAAAATATGGCCTGATGATACCGCCAGCCCATAAACCGCACCAAACAGTCACTCTTTGTGGGTGCATTGGTTTTTCGATAATTCGCCCAAATGCGGAAATTCTGCTTATTGACGAACCCACTGAAGTGAAAATGTGCCTCATCACTGAAGATGATTTACTTCGAAATTGATCATACACTGTTACTATTTCTTGTTACCATTCTGACCATTGACGATGCTTGAAATGATCAATAGGCTTAAGTTCTTGAGCCAATTGTAAAGTAGGAGGCGCAATTGTTGGGCAAGAAACGACCGACCGCGACACGACGACGAGTTGAGGTGGACGTTTCTTCAGCCACACTATCGCGAACAGGCAGGGCCGTCTTTACCCTTTTGGGGGCCCTGGGCACTTTTCGAAAATGGGGACCCTGTATGATTAAAATGTATATAAAAATGTTATGTTGTTTAATAAAGGTATACAGAAAAATCACATAACTTTGAATTGATATTTATTATTTTATTTTTTTTAAATAAATACATTTTTTAATTCATTAAAAAAATAAATAGTTATTGCAGCATTTAAAACATACACATAAACAATGTAAAAATAAAAACAAAAAATAAATATTTCATTTAATATTCAAAAATAAACAAAATTTAAATAACAGACAATTTAATAAGTTATTAAGAATGTAATTTAAAGAACAATATAGTGACAGACTATATTTTTTCAGGTAAAAGAAATGAATATTTATTGAAGGGGTCTTTTTATTGATTTGAGATTAGTAAAATCATTGATCACATCTTCAAAATCGATGCCTCTGAGGATGTCGCTTTCGATTGACATCCGCGACAAACATGTCAATCTTTCTTGAATCATTGTAGTTCTGAGTTCGTTTTTGATTCTTTTTAACTTAGAGAAGGAACGTTCCCCAATTGGTCACCATCATACTTAAGAAAATTCTTAGTACAATTTCAACATTTGGAAATTCATCTTCAATTTTATTAGTTTTTAAAAATTATAAAGCTCTAGAATGTTGTCAGTTTTTTTCATTTTCGTGTCGACTAATTTTCAAGTAGTCTTTTAAATTCAGGCATTCAGCATGTAGTTCATCTCCTTTCACATCTTCGGTGTAAAATGTAGCAAAAGATTTGCAGTTCTCTTTTAAGTCTTCTGAATCCAGATTTTTTAATCGAAAAAAAAGGCAAAACGTTGGCCAATCTTTGTATACGAACCTAGTCGCTGTTTCAAATGAACGCTTAGTGTGTCAACAATGGGAAGAAAGGTTTCAATTTTAAATCTTTCTTTCCAAATCAGAATTACTGAGTGAGTGAGTCTGGCGTGAGCTTCTACACCTCATCCTTTCAGAAAGGTGCTCGGAATCCTTGTTTTTTTTGTCTGGCTGATAATTCAAAGTTATCAAAATTGTCCCTAAGCCCAATTATAAATTCATCTATTGCACTCAGCAAATTTATTGCAATATCCAGGGTATTATTTTTTGTTTTGAAGTAAAGTTTTTGTTTTATTAATTCTTTGCAATACAGAGTTCCAAAGTTCTGTAAGTATGGTGAATTCAAGCTTGGACATTTTTTTGCAAAGACTAAATGCTTCCTCTCTGGCCTCTCGTGCCTGTCCTAAATCGTTCGCGATAGACATCAAAGCTTCTTCAATTTCTTGAAGTGCATCAGCTCGCGCCGACCAAGATGGTCGGTTTGAGAAAGACTTTTTAAAATCGAAAAAAAGTTATACAATTTTTGAATAATGTCAAAGAATTTGGTTGGTTCTAAAACACACCCAGCAGCATGCACTCCTACCAAGTCTAATGAGTGCCCTGCACAGGGTACAAAAGTTTTCGTTTATTCTTGCCTGCAGACCACCTTCCTGACATATTTGCCGCGTTGTCGTACATTTGGCCTCTGCAATTTGTTATCGAAATGTCATGATCCTCCAAAACCTTCAGTATGGTTTCCGCTAAATAATCAGATCTATGTATGTTTGTTAATTGGAATAAAGTCCAAAAACCTTTCAACAGGCTCGTGATCTTTTACGTAACGAATAATAAATGTTAGTTGATCAACATGAGACAGATCGGGTGTATGTACTATCAACGCTTACTATTGACCTATAGAACAATAGTGAGAAGTGTAATCTTTCATCTATCTAATTGAATGGCCAAAAACAAAAACTCTTTACCTTGAAATCTTAAAAAATTGAGTGCCGTTCATCCGACGCACGGATAGTTAAATCGCCTATGTATGAGTTACTGCGTTGTTGCAAACTTGTATGCGCGTTGCAAATAGGCAGGGCCGGCCCAAGACAAACTTGCGCCCTGTGCAAGATTTGTAGAAAGCGCCCCTTTTTTATATTTTTTTACACATAAACTGATACACAAGCATAAGCCTTTCCCAGACTACCCAGGAGGTAGACTTTCAATGCGTTTTTTTTATTGAGGTATTCCCAGGAGGCCTAAACCATTAAACTAAAACGCAGCGAAGAAATGACCAGAGGGGAAACTTTTAAACTTGGAAACTTACTTTTCTGGCCTTACATTTTGCAAATTCAGAAAAGAGATTATCAAAGTCTAAAGAATTTAATAATTTCTTTTCAATGGACATTATAGATAAACCTACCAATCTCTTTTGAGTCATGGTTGTCCTAAGATAATTTTTAATAATTTTAAGTTTAGAAAAACTACGTTCTCCTGAAGCTACCGTGACCGGGATTGTATTAAGGATTTGGAGAGCAGTTACTAAATTCGGAGCAAAATCTTCAAGGTTTGAACTAAAAATAAAATTTAACACATCTAAACTTGAGCTTTGTGGCGTAACAAGCTGGGATATTACGGTTAACTCTTGAAACAATTCTTCTCCATCTAAATATTTAAAACTACTTTATGTTAAAACATTCTGCAAATTAAGGCATGAAGCACGTACATTTTTATTTTTTAAACATTCGCTTATGTTACTCAAAAATGTAAAATTGATACTATACGTATCAAACCTTCAAACAACAAAAAAAATGCCTCAGAAAAAAGAGAGCAGATAGGTTGCTGTGCTACCTTCTACTACAAATCAAAGACACTCCATATATATATATATATATATGGAGTGTTTTTTTGTTGTTTTATTTTGTAGATGAGAACTCACATTCAGGTACGGTGCGTGATACAAAACCTGCACGTACTAGCCCATACGATTCGATATGAATAAGTATTTTGCTTCGTCATACTCTCTATGTTAATTTTGGGACTCGGTGTGCATGAAATATATCTTGCACATATGAGGTGGCATGGAACTTTTTTGTGTTGAGATTTTTTAGTTTTTTCTCTTGCATGGAACTTTTTTGTGTTGAGATTTTTTCTTTTTTTCTCTTGTATGAACAGGGTGAATGGTGAAATATTTGGAAATGAGGTAGGTAGGATTTTTAGTTCTGCGATATCTTGAGTTAAATTTTCATTGAATGCAACAATGAAATTGATGTTAGTTAGTGCGCAAGAGATAACTTAGGACAGTTGTGATGTGATGGATGTTTTTTTGAGATTATTTTAAGAATGTTTGTGGTTCAAAAAATGGCAAATAGTAGTACATATTTGTTTGCGCAAGATCAGATTACATTTTCTTGCTCCTGGCAATGCGCCCCCAGAATTCTGCGCCCTGTGCATTTGCACATTATGCACATATGCTTTGTCCGGCCCTGCAAATATGGAAACACCATTATCTTTATTAACTTCCCATAGGAAGTTATTGTAATGGGTCCGATTTGTCAAATTGATTTTTTCTCGACGTTTCAAGGTCCCTAGAGTCGAAATAAAAGATTTTTAGAAAGATGTCTGTGCGTGCGTGTGTACGTACACGTTCGTACGTCCGTACGTCTGTACGTTCGTGACGTTTTTTCGTCCTCCATAGCTCAAGAACCAGAAGAGATATCGACTTCAAATACATTTTGTTATACAGATAATAAGGCAGAAAGATGCAGAAAGGGCTCTCAAGAAAATTTAGTGGGTGGTTTTTTTTACCATAGCAGTTTAAATAAAAGGTGAAAATTTTGGTTAAACCTAGATATCTCATGAACCAATGATGCTAGAGACTTGAATTAAATTTTATAATATATATTGTAACGTAATACAAAACAATTATATTTTTGGAAAAAAATCCAATTAACGGTTTTTTTATAAATCAAAAAAAACTGAAAAAAAAAATTTGTCACCTCCAAAATTTTACGACCAAAATATGACTTCATCTCCAAAACAATTTTGTGCAACGAAGAATAATGTTTTTGACATCTGATAAAATTTTGAGAAAAATCTAATTGACAGTTTTTTGACAAAAAATAAAAACCTAAAAAAATTAATAAAAGTTGGTAAAAATTGATTTTCGACTCAAATATCTTTTCAAAACTTTGAGATAATGGCTTCTAACTAATTTTAACTTATAAGAAATATTGTTTTCAACATTATGAAAAATTTTGAGAAAAATCGAATCGACAGTTTTTTTTTTTTTACAAAAAATAAAAACCTAAAAAAAAATTTATAAAAAGTGGTAAAATTTGATTTTCGACTCAAATATCATTCCAAAAATTTGACATAATGGCTTCTAACTAATTTTAACTTATAAGAAATATTGTTTTCAACATTCGATAAAATTTTAAAAAAATCGAATTGACAGTTTTTTTTTACAAAAAATAAAAACTTAAAAAAAAACAATACTAAAACTTGGTAAAAATTTACTTTCGACTCAAATAGCTTTTCAAAAATTACAAATATTGGCTTCAAACTTATTTTATTTCACAGAAAATATTGTTTTCGATATTTATATATCATTCGATATAAAAATCAAACAGTCCGTTTTTTCATAAAAAAATAAAATCTACAAAAAATAGTACGCAAATTTGGTGAAAATTGATACATATAGACAAACTTTTAAGCATGGATGGGATGGGAAGTTATCAGTGTGGGTCGCATCCCAGCCTCTTTTTTTTATACAGATACAGTGATATTCAAAATGTGTGTGTTTTTTGTTTCTGTCAGAAAGCAAATTACATTTCCACTCAGTTAGTTATTCATATTTCTGTTTTAATTTGAATATAATTTCGCAGGGAATGTGATTTAAATTGTTCAGCAAAGGTTGTTGTTCAGCAAGGAAAGTACGAATACTGATCATTCTTTATGCATCTAAAATTGTATCGAAATATTTATTTTTCTTGAAAATAGACCAATAGAGGTTAAGTGATGTTTCAGCAAATTGGGGGCCCCTGGTGATTGCGGGGCCCTGGGCCTAGTGGGCCCAGTGGTAAAGAGGGGTCTGCGAACAGCAGCAATATGTTCTGCAGTACGAGCTGTACGTGCGTTTTCACATCTCCTACAGACCCGGTTGGCTCAAATTTGTGCACGATTTTTCTAATTGTACGCACATTTAGACGATTAAATTGACCGAAAAAATCACTTAGTGAACGATATGCATTTTGATTTAAACGCCCATTTTCATAATAAGCCTGAATAAGTTTAACGTGTTTCTCGATTGTGTGTGGTTCAAATTGAGTAAGACTGAAATTGTGAAATGTCAAATGAAATGCAGAAAAAACTTGACGTTTAGGATGTTGTTCACATTCAACACATTCACATTCTAGTTCTTTTTTTAAGTGAGTCATCGGAACTAAGTGATTAAGCATGTATCTAAAATATTTACTTAAATCATACTATATAATACATACAAACATATGTGTCCTTGAAAAGAAAGAAAATATAACCCTACCAAAAGATTGTTTTCTTTGTTTAGTAAAAGGTTTACATTTTTTTCCAACTTTGGTTAGATTCTATTTAAATATTAAATTTTATGAATACTTAACCAATGCACTACACTATACACATACCCCTTAGGGAACTTAAAAAAAGCTTGATACTACAAAAATATGTATGGACTAAAGTGACCAAAACTTATGGGATACTGGGTAATTTTCTTTTGTATTGCTTTTTGTTTTTGTTGGTTCTGATGGTAGATGAAAATGAAATGATTTTCCCTGAAGCAATGCAGATACAGTGTAGCACGTCAAAAATGACTCAACTTTTTAGTTTGTATTCCGTTTCGTTTTCCTTTGGGAAATGAAAAACAAATAAAGGTGGATACTATGTGTCAGCAGCAGATATACATAGAATAATGCAAATTATTAAAATGGTGCAATGAGTATTTTTATCATTTGATATTAATATTATCTTAGTTGATGTTTAGTTGCCTTTGGTGTCCACCTTCAAGGTTTTGGGTCTTTGTTTTTGAATGCGTTTTTTTTTTTTGTTTAATATGAAATTAATATGAATTAATATTTATTCTATTGTTTTTTTAAATAAATAATATTTTTTTTATTCCTCATTTAAATAATTATTATCATTATTTAAATCATTGATCACATCTTTAAAATCAATGCCTCTGAGGATGTCGCTTTCGATTGACATCAGCGATAAACTTGTCAATCTTTTGACTCTATCCAGAGAATTGTATCCTATTTTCCGTACAGTGAGATCTTTGTTACAGGTGATTTCAATGTACACAATTCTTCGTGACTGCGCTATTCTCGTCATACAAAACCCAAAGGAAGGTATGTCGAGATTTTTTCTGAGTTAAACCACCTAACTCATGTTAGTTGACGATTCGGATTCCTTACGTTGGAGGTCAATCTGCCAACACAGATCATTGTGTTTTGTGTTGGTTTTCTCATATTAACAAACGGTTCTCGTAGGGATTTTTACTTTAACTGTTTTTTTTTTGGCATGATAAATGGACAGATTCTCATGCAAAAAAAAAACAGTTAAAGTAAAAATCCCTACGAGAACCGTTTGTCAATATGAGAAAGCCAACTGGAATGGTCTCAATAACTTCTTCAGGAACTCTATAAGTGGTCATTTTACTTCTTCGAGAGTGACGTGGATTCCAGCAGAAATATGATTAAAAATTTAAATATTTGTGGAATGAGAAATTTTATCCGTCATCGCAGGTTCCGACGCTTGTTTCCAATAACACCCCTTTTGTAAGCTCGATTGATAAACCAATTTGCTTGCAGCACAATTTCCTGTATATTCGAAGTTTCCAATGAGTAACATGGCTTCTCCTGTACTTGAAAGCGTAAGCGATTTTATTGGATAAATCTTCTTTCGCAATCGTTCTCCTGCTAAAGTACTTAAAGACCTCAATATTGACAAATCCGCTGGCCCGGATAGTCTCTCTGCTATTGTTCTGAAGAGGTGTTCTTCTTAGCTGGCAAACACACTGCGTAAGCTTTTCCATCTGTCCCACTCTACATGTTTCTTTTCTTCCCAATGTAAGGCAGGCATTTGGAGGAACATTGGTTTTTCAATGTTCTTAGGTTTTTTGTTGACAGGGCATAGAATAAATCGTGCCTCGACTTCTGAGTGTTCCTGTGGAGGGGCTTTCGAAAATTGGCTACACGTCATTACCGAGTGTTCCCTCTACGAGGATATAAGGGATCTCTCTGCTATGGGAGTAGAAGGTTCCGAGGGAAGCTGGGATTTCAGTGGCATCCTCTTCAATGTGGAGGCTACTGCAAATCTAGCAGCATTTGCCAATGAGGCCTTCAGGAGAAGGAGGCTTGTTAGGTTGCTATAAGTTGTTCTAGGTTGTAACTTTTAATTGTCGCTGTTCTCGATTGTTGTTTTCTTGCGTCGTGATGTTGTCCTGCATTACTACCGGTACTTCAACTGGTGGTCGCGCAGGATACCATGAAGGCTGCCAGGCCTTGGACTGTAAGGAGTCTATCTGGAAGTAACCTTAACGGTTGCAAAGCTCGACCTGAAGCTATATTTGGGTACCACGGGAGACAGGAGCCACTGGGTCTTGTTGGTTCTGGTGTCTCATTGACACTGGTCGACTTGGCTCAGCCTGTCTATGAGGTAGGCCCCCTAGTGGGAGTATCGTGGTGGCTGTGGTTGCCGTATGCGGAGCTAAATGGTGTTCTAAGGGTTCTGTTTAACACCTATGGCCCTTAGAATACAAGAGGTGTGCAAGATAGACCTCGCTCCTCATGCCTTACACATGACTGTGAAATTGTACTGGGGTAGTACTTGTACTGCCCTGGGGTGTTGACCAACACTATTCTTGGTCCTGATATTGTGGGTAGGCCCACCGTGAAATGAGTCCTAAACGGAAGGTGTTCACGTTAAGCGTATCAATAGTATCTACATGTTTCTTTCCGAGTAGATGGAAAACAACATTTTTCGAGCCTGTCCCTAAAAAAGGCGAATCTTCCTCACCCTCGAACTATCGTTCAATTGCACTAACGTCCCTTCTTTGCAAGGTCATGGAAACGATCAATTCTTAGCTTAAGAAATATTTTTAAGAACGAACGCTTCATAATCTTGTGGTTTAACTCACCGAACAGTAGAACAAATCTTTTCATCGCTTTGGAGAAAGTAAGATTATTTTACTTGATATTTCGAAGGCATTATATAAAGTTTGGCATCAAGCTCTCTTCTCTTCTCTCCATTTCGTATTGATGAATCTCTTCTTCATTGGGTTACAAATTACCTTTCAGACCGTTCAATTCAAGTAGTTTTGGACGGGTATAAATTTGATATCTAAAAAAAAAAACAAAAAACGCTGGGATGCCCCAGGGCTCCGATTTGTCTCCGAAAGTTTTCCATATTTTTATAAATGATCTTATGTCTGAAACTTTTAACTCACTTAAATGTTTCGCTGATGATAGAACAGACAGCTTTTCAATATTTGTTTTAAGATTATAATCTTTGTGCTTCCAATGGGGAACCAAAAACCGTTTAGAATTCAATGCTTCAAAAACTCAATGCTGTCTACTGTCACAAAAGCGTAACCCTCCCCTAGTTGGTAGTTGCATTGAGTAGACTGAAAAGATTTCAGTTTTAGGTATGTGCATTACAAACCATCTTTTGTGGAGTGAGCACATATTTGAAGTCGCCAAAAATGCTGCTAAATGTTTAGGTTTTCTCCGAGGATCCAAGAAGTTTGTTACCCCTTCTGATCTGGCTATAATTTAAAAAGCTTTTATTCGTCCAAAACTCGAGTATAATTCTCATATTTGGGCTGGTGTCCAAATAACGTACTTGAGTCTTTTTGAAATAATTAAAAAATAATTAATAAATTAATAAAAATGATTAAAAATGGTAGAGGATATCGTTCTCTTACCGCGACCGACATTTGCTTGTCTTGAGCACCGTCGCAAGGTTGCTTGTCTAGCATTATTTTATCGCTATTTTCACAAACAATGCTCTATAGTGAAATAGCCAGTTGAATTCCTCCCCTCGCCCAATTTCGGACGTACTGTTAAGTACATTGATTATTTCCTTAGCCGCACTACACGTATGTAGAATGCTTTACCAAACTCAATATTTCCCAGTCATTACCATGTGCAGACATTCAAAGTCAATGTGCATCGGTATAAGGGTATTTATATCCCCTTGATTGTGAGCACAATATAAAAAAAATATGCATCTAACATGTTGCATCAAACATGTTTAAAGTCACGGCATCAAACATGTTGCATCATAAATTTTCCAGTTATCACTCTTAAAATTCCAATACCTCACGAGCAAATTTTAATTGTAAAGCTAAAAGTCTGCCAGTCAATGCAAATAAACCCAGGGTTATCCCCGAAAAACGTACAAAACAAAAAACTTTGAATTTTTTTCTTTTTTGTTTCATAGTCTTTTCATAGTCTTTCATCCGGCAAAATATTTGAAATATTCACTTCCCTGAGGTCAGGCGACAAAGAGTCATGATAACAATACGTACATACATATCTTCCTTTAAAATATACATAAATTTGGTGCATCATCATGTCTAGGGAGCTAATCTTCAAAAACCGAGATCAACCAAACATACAAACTAAAGTTTCTTGGCGTTTGCTTGAAAATACTAGTATTTAATTCAAAAACGTAAGGTGTTCATGAAAAAGTATATCTCATCTGCTATGCTGTTTCCTCTTAATGACTCTTAGTCCCTTGTCTTCCAGTGAGAGTTCTTGAAAAATTTTGTATTTTCATGTATAGCAATTCAAAAGGATACACCATGTGCGGAAAAGCTTGAAAATACCCAAAAGCAAAACAAAAGAAATATATATAGATATTTTCTTTAAGTGTGTTGAAAAAGGTGCGGTTAGGTTATGTGTTGAAAGTTTGTTAGCTGTGATAGTTTCTCCCAAAAGGAAATTTGGAAAGGTGTTGTAGAAAGTTTAGAAAATTATCTCCGAAGATTCCCATTGCAAAATAAAAAAAAATGATGAAAATTGATATGTACGAGTATATCCTCGCGTATAACTCTATACGATCTGTGTCATTTGATTAGGGTCATGTTTATTTTTACAAATAAGTACATACAGTAAATGCATGTGTAAATTTAAGCTAGAGCCATCATCAATCTGAAATTTGCAAAAGTTTCAATTTATCAATATGTGCACCACAAAGTGTTCAAATGGTTGACATATGCATTCAAGAAGACACAAGCGTCTACAGTTTTTTCTCAAAACCCATCTCAGTCTATCAACGGCTACTCTCACCTTCCCGTGGTGAACATCGGGTGCCTGATACCTCAACTATAGATTGGGTTCCAACCCCATTGGAAAGTTGTTGGTAGCAAACGAGAGAGGGGGGAGGGGTGTTTCCACGAAGGCACCTTTCCTTTCATCCAGACGGCAGCGGAGAAATTCCCAAGATGGAATCAATGGTGACGTCCACAAAGGAACTTAGAGTTCACCAGATCAAGCTACCGTCAACCAGATTGACCATATTGCGATCGACGTTAGACACGCTTCCAGCATTATGGATGACTGAACTTTCTGAACTTTCTGAGTAGCTAACACGACTCGGACCACTACTTTGTTGTAGCCAAGGTAGCACTTCGGGTTTCCAAACCCCAAGCAAAACCCAAGGAAAATGCTGTGAGAAGATGCAACGTCGAACGGCTTCAATCGCAAGAGATCGCCAAATCCTTCTCCGACCGAGTTACAAGTAACCTCTCTCGAAGTTCTCTGCCGCCAACACAATGTATCGAAAACCAGTGGCAACATTGCCAAGATGCCATCAGAAAAGCCGCCTCTGACGTGCTGGGTTTAAAGCAGCCACCAACAAGGAACCCCTGGTTTGATGAGGAATGTCGGCAGGCAAATGCAGCCAAACAACAGGCACGCAAAGCGGCGCTACAAAGAAGGACGAGAGCTGCTCACGAGGTCTATGAGCAGAAGACGAGAGATTAATTCCGACTTCTCTGAAGAAAATAAAAGAAAGCATGAGAAGCGTGTGGTCGAAGATGTTAAGAGGTTCAAAAGCAGAAATGAAGTTTGAAAGTTTTATGAGCAGGTGAAACGAAATTCACAAGTACATACATAAACCTCTTACCGATGGCTACAAAGACGAAAGTGGAAACATCATAGCGGAACTGCAGTCATTGCTGAGGATATGGAAGAACCACTTCTGTAGATTGTATAACGGCGACGACGAATCGAATTCCGCTGTCAGGCAGAATGATCCATTCAACATAGACGACGAAAGCAAACAATCTTGTCTTCCGGACTTAGACGAAGGAAAGATTGCCAAAGAAGGAAGCTTTCTTCATTTCATTTGTGAAAAAGTTTAAATCCGAGAACTGGAGGGACATTAAAGTATAGTAGCGAAGATAACACCTCGAAGCATCAAAACACCTTTCGGATCGTCATCGAGCAGTGCGTTGCACATCGATCATCACTACACAAACTGTTCATCGATTTTGACAGCGTCAAAAGTGAGTTAAACTCATATCATAGAAGTAGTTGAGGCACTATGTCCTACTAATGATCTTCCATGGGCCTAATAGGTCTTATTTTTACCAAAAATATACTGTTTCACAATCCCTCTACTAATAAGTCCTATTTTTGAACAGGATTCGCGCTCACTCAATGCACTACATTGTTAAGTTCTAAATGTTTCTTTTCTGAAGTTTAAAAATTTTGACCTAATTCAAAATAAAACAAAAACATTATGTACGCAATGCGGGCATAATCATTAATCACGCAAGGTATACATATTTTTGCACTACTTGTTATTAATGGAATACAATTGCGTATTCGACAAAAAGGAACCACATTAAAATTAATGGAATTTTCCTGTGGGTTTTGATATTTGAATAAAATAATGAAAAAGACAAATTGAAGACATACATATATACATACGCAATACATATAAAAAGATATACCAACAACTTATAGCAGAACTTGTCCTTTCTCTTTTGGCCTTAGGAAATTTACTTTATATTTTTGAAGTCATCGTGGCGGTTGTTCTGTGAATAGCGGAGGTTAGGTCGTCCTTGGTTCAACTCTCAACCCACTTTTATATCGAATCGGAACTCACGATGGGTATTTTCTCAAAAACGCTGCCGCGACAAAATATAAAAACATCTGTTGTTATCACGCGCGTAAAGTCGATACAATGTATATAATTTTGTAAACCGGAGCACGAAATCGCTAGGCAATTAATTTTGACAGCAGGATTCAAAGTCAAATGTTTTGAAAACGTGTTTTATCTAAAGGTTTTTATTTTTTATTAGACTTATGATGGATTCAGGACACGTTGTTGAAAGGAGTGAATGTAAGATATACTTGTATAGCCAATGTAAGTCTACTAATACAAAAAAAAAATAAACTCAATCGAAAGGAGATATTTTTTGGGTGTTCGGCAATGGAGCGCTGGAGGACGGAAAATAAACCTCTTGTTTTCTTCTTTTTTGTATACTTTTCAGCTTAAATATTGTAAGTTACAGATTCCACACACGCTTTGTCATAACATAATACCCTATTATGAAAGTTGCTTGGTATATGAATGATTACATAATATGTACTGTACATTGAGTATTTTGATTTTTAGATTTTTGTGACACCTATTAAATGAGGGTTTCTATCGATTGCAGACCAATTTTGTGCGACAAGGAAAGATGTTTTGTGTTAAAATATAAATAAACAGATTCAAGCTGAAAAAAATACCTTAACAGTAAGAAGACAACATTCTTTCTATGGTCTAGATTCCAAGATATTTTTAAATACGATTATGAAAAATTTACAATTTTTTAGTTAAACGTTTTTTTCTACTATTATCATAATAAGTTTAATACTTTAAGAAAACAGTTCTGACCCTAAAAGCTCTCTTTTATAATTTTTGTTCTATATACTGTTGTTGGTATACTCAAAAAGTCGTTTCCAGTTGATTCCATTTACTCGTATCAAACTTTTCGCCTCTTCTTCTTACAAAACAATATTTTCCAATAAAAAGGCTTCTGTGCTCCTTAAAAATCGAGGAACTCCCAGCGAAGTAGAAGGTATTCTGGTGGACACACATGTTGCATAAAGTGCAGATATCAACTAAATCATTCCTGTGTGGCATGTGATTGAGATATAACAGCACTCCTCTGACTTTGAAAATGGTGCTAGTGTTTTTTTTTAACTTCTAATAGGAAGTTATTGTAATCGGTCCGAATTGTCAAATTGAAAATTTTGACCAAAAATATCTCACGAACCAATAACTCTAGCGACTTGATTTTATATTATATATTGTAACGTGACACCAAACAAATATATTTTAGAAAAAAAGTTCAATTAGCGGTTTTTTTTATGAATAAAAAAACTGAACAAAAAAAATTGACACCTCGAATATTTTTCGAACAAAAAATGATTTTAACTCCAAAACAATTTTATGATACGAAGAATAACGTTTTTGACATCTTGTAAAATTTTGATAAAAATCGAATTGACAGTTTTTTTAATAATAAAAACATCACTAAAAGTTGGTAAAAATTGATTTTTGACTCAAATATCTGTTCAAATATTTAAGATTATGGCTTCAAACTAATTTTATTTTATAAAAAATATTGTTTTCAACATTCGGTAAAATTTTTAGAAAAATCGAATTGACAGTTTTTTAACAAAAAATATAAACCTAAAAAAAATTACTAGAAGTTCGCAAAAATTGATTTTCGACTCAAATAACTTTTCAAAAATTTAAGATTATGGCTTCAAACAAATTTTATTTCACAGAAAATATTGTTTTCGACATTCGGTAATTTTTTTTTAAATCCAACAGTCCATATTTTGATAAAAAATAAAATCTACAAAAAAAAATTACTCAAAATTGATATTCGGTTCTCGATATTTATTAAACAATAGAAGATATTGGCTTCAAATTAATTTCATTCATCCAACTTGTATTTGTTTATATAAGAAATAAAAACTTTTAAGAAATGCTATTAAATTGGAATAGTTTTCGACTAAAAATCTCGTTAACAAAAATAGATTTTGAAATCAAAATACTCATATATATATATGTATACATATTGTTGGTAATTTTTAATTTTTCAGAATAATTCAACTGACAACTTTTTTGACAAAACACGAAAACCTACAAACTTTTAAGCGAAACAAATTGACAGACGGGATGGGAAGTTATCAGTGTGGTCGCATCCCAGCCTCTTTTTTCTAGTAATTTTCGAAAATTCTGTCAAATCCTTGCATTGACTTGAATATTTGGCTAAGTTCTCATCATATTTTTTTTACGATTTTCCTTGCATAATTTCTTATAAGTACCCGTGAAAAAAACTTTAGATGACATAGTCAGAGATCGAACCCAAGACCTCTGGCATGAAAGTCCAACACACTTTTTTTTTCAAATTCATTTTTATTACTTCAATCTTAAACCTATCTTAAAGCTAGACAAAAATTCATAAAACTAGTCCAATTAACCATAACTTACAACTAACTTACTGGTCCCATACGGACACTCTAAGTTAAATTATAACACTCAATACTAATGCCTTTCGGCCTTAAGTTTGTTTTTCATATTTTGTTGTCCTTTTTTTTTCTTATTCCATGTTTTTATTTTATTTTTAATGTTTTTCTTGTTTTTTTTTTTGTATTTTTTTTTGTGCCACTATGCCTATTCTACTTAAAACTATACCCTAAAACTATAAAACAAGTATGTAAGCCGGCCAAGGCTTAAAACCCCATCCCGACTACTCACTATCAAGTGCCGATTGAAGCCACAAAAACTGGCTCTCCTGTTTCACCCTATCAGTTCAGTCCCGTTCGGACACAGCCCTACTGAACCGAAGGAGCTCTGCTCCGTCTTGTGCCATGACGTCCCGATTGTACAGTCCAACGCACTAACCATCATGCCACTTTAATGATTTACATAAATTTAAATTTTAACTTAAATTGGAAGATGATCAGAAAAGGTCATTAGGATCTTACCTCTTTAAAAAAAAATGAATCAAGTTCATATCGCAGCATTTCAAGTCAATTCGTGAATTTGTCTTTGAGAAATCAAATTTTCCCTTATATAATGAATTCATTCATGGAGCCATCTTATAAAAGCATTAAGCCATTTAAAGAAAACTGAGGAACTTATCTTTGCAGCCAGGTTCATCCCTGAAGAATCCGGAGCTTTTTGGTTTTTTATAATTTAATAAACAAAGAATTGTGGAGATATTTTTTATTAATGGTACATTTATAAGCTTTCTCATTTAACCAAATATTTGAGTCTATGTGTTTTTATTTCAGCTCAAATGGCATCGCTGTAGTACCCGTGACGTGATAGTTAGTGCGTTGGACTGTCATGCGAGAGGCCTTGGGTTTGATCCCTGCCCATGCTATCTAAATTTTTTTTCACGGGTACTGCCTCTTGCGAGGAATTGACAAATTCTCCAAGAGTAATTCTTGTCATGAAAAGCGCTTTTTCAAATTTGCCGTTCGGATTCGGCATATAAACTGTAGGTCCCTTCCATCCCTGACAACAGTACTCGCACACCGGAATGGTTGAGAGTTGTAAGTCACTAGGCCCTGGTTCTCAAACGGACTGTTGCGCCACACAATTTATTATTTATTTAAATGGCATCGCTAAGACGATTTTGGAATTCGCTGTACAAAACATCGATAGTTTGATATTGTGTGTGGCATCGAGCACCATCCTGCATGAATCAGAGCTCGTCTAAATCCATGCATTTAATTTTATACTAAAACAAAACGATTAATATGGCTCTATCACGCTCCCGTTGACCAAAATGTTATTCCCAGCCTCCAATGACAAGTTATTAAATGATATTACTCCCATCCGCATTAAATTGTCACTCTTTATGGAGACATTGGCTTCCAGACAATACCGTGCTTGTTTTCCGAGTCCCAGATGCGGCAATGCAATTTTATTTTTAAAATAACTAACGACACCATCCAGTTGCGCATCTCAAGGTTTTTAAAATAACTAACGATGCCATCCAGTTGCGCATCCCAAGATTTTTGGTATTTCTGCTTTTTATCGTGAGCATGGTCTGCCACGCTGTTGCCTACCATAAAATGTACTACAAAGGACTTTCCGAGCTGGTTCCTCTTTACTTATACGAGTTAGGTGCCAAGCTCACTGGAGTCTACCGAACTTAATTTTGTCAAGATATCAGGTTCGAGGTAGAATGTACACGATTTTAGTGTCTCCGGAATTGTCCTTCCTTACATACGAGGCCAACAGTTCTCCGCAAGACTTTCCTCTCGAACGCGCCTAAACGCACCCAAGTCTCGGATCCATATGTGAGTACTTGCAGAATCTTCGCAACAGCATAGAAATTAAGGTATAGTTTCTGGGTTTAAAACGCTTTGACGGACTGGAGTAGGTTCTGTTGGCTTTGAGTAACCACCCGCGCATTTCTTCTTCTATGTTGTTATCGGCTGCTATAATTGTCCCAAAGAATTTCAAGGATTGCACTACTTCAAATTCATGCTTCGCCACCTTGATTGTTTGACCAATTGTTCCTCTCGCAGTCGACGACGCCATCATGCACTTTGGTTTTCCTTTACAAATGTGTAGACCCAGATTTTGTGCCGCTTGCTCGATTGAGGTGAAGAAATCGTGTACAGCTTGTTGGGTTCGCTAGATGATGTCGATGTTGTCTGCGTAAGCCATTTTATGAATAGTCCTGGTCCCTCTCATTGACTGCTTTTTCCAAACACGAGGTTACTAAACAGGCAATCCAAACTCCTTGTCGGAGTCCATTGTAGATTAAAATTTGTCTGGATAGCAATAGGGATATTTTAACTTGGCTTGTTAAATTGGCCATGGTCAACTCACATAGTCGTGTGAATTTATTTGGGATGCCGAATTCTCATATAGCTCTATTCTGGCTCTGCTTTCGTATTATTCTCTTTAAGTCATTTTAAAGATGAATGTATTCTATGAAAGTCTCACTTGGAATAAAAAACTTGCTTTGTGGTAAATATATTGCAACTACTTACTTACTAAATGAGGCGCTACAGTTCGGGACGAACATAGTCCTCAACCAATATGCGTCTACATCAGCTATGTCCCTGGCTAGTTGCTTCTAGTTTCGCACAACAAGTCGGTTGATGTCCTCTCCCTGTAATTTGATGGACTTTTTTGAAGATTGTACCTTTATTGTTAACGAATGAGTTTTGCACATTTCTGTTTAGAGCAATGCTGAAGAAGTCACATGACAGTGAATCATATTGTCTAAATACTTTTTTGACATCAAATGCATTGGTGAGATCTTTTCTGACCATGATAGAGCAGCGTGCACACTCCATCGTCATTCTACAAAAAAAAAAACAAGTTTGACAAGTGTGCCAAAACTAGACATTTCTCTGTAAAGTTCTTTTCTATAGATAGATGATGGGTATCGATTTAAAGTTCCTGGGGTTCTTTAAAGATCTGCGTAATGTGAATATTTGGACTTTCCTGGTCTGAAGCCACACTGGTATATATTAAACAAGTTTTTCAAACGTTTGTTGTATTTAAAAGTTTGTTACGTTTTATTCCTTGCACTTAATTTATTTTCAATGTCTGTAATTAATATTTTTCATAATATAATATAAAGCTTTCAGAGAAACTTTAAGTTTGTTTTGTTTATTTAAGTCATTTTATTTGCCTTAGTAACAATTCAGAAAGTACTTCTTTACCAACCCAATACCCCCCCCCCCCCCTCTCCTATTCATTTATATAATGCTTCTTCAACATCAAGAATAAAAGTGATAAATTGACATTAAATTCATCTGATTTAAAAGCAAAGAGACAAAAGCTTATACAAAATACACAAGACATCCAAGCATTTTACATTGAGTGTAACTGAAATCTCAAGAGAGTCACAGACGAC
Organism: Eupeodes latifasciatus; assembly: GCA_920104205.1. Lineage (NCBI taxonomy): Eukaryota > Metazoa > Arthropoda > Insecta > Diptera > Syrphidae > Eupeodes > Eupeodes latifasciatus. Next base: position 184,017,981 of record OV049924.1, read on the forward strand.
AATGTGACTTGTGACAGCAACATGTCTTCGTCATTTATTGCGACTGTTGCGACGATACTACCATAACCGACTCTGGCATTGATTGAATGAATTTATTTGTCTTTTTCATTTGAAATGAATTATCTATATATTTTATCCAGCCGCAGTCCAATGTAATGGATGAATCCCTTAGAACTTATACATGTGTATAGGTTTATAAATAATTTGAACAAGTCGCTCGTTTTATTTTTAAATTAATCTTTTTTTTTTATTGCGATATCTTATATATACAGATTTATACTTAACTCATACTTTAAAATTTATTTTGTATAAATGTAATTAATTGTACTTAATTGTTCTTTAATGCCAAGATTTGATAGGTTCAAATAAATTACTAAATTTCATTTCGAAAAAGGTCAATTAATTGGTCAGAACATAAAACCCTTAAGGATATAGCAAAAGGGTTATGGTAGGGTAGCTTTTTAAGTTTTAAATTAATTCCGCTTGACTTTTTTTTAATATAGCACTCTGCCATTAATTATTTTGTATGAAACTTACAAAAGGAGGAGTTTCGATAAAGTTTTACTTTCTGATCCTTTTCTGTTCTTTTTATATTAAAAAGTATCGATTTCATTTATATTTATAACATTATACTTCATATGTATGTACATATGTATATGAAATCCTTTGTTTTCAACAGCAAACATGTTTTACATTGATGTACACATATAATATGTAGGTGATGGGTTTTTAAGGAGATTTGAAAATTCTATTTTTATTGTCGAGTGCGAAAATTAGAGAAACTTTGAAAATGTCCAATCTTGATGTGAATTTGAAAAATTTCACTTTTTTATTGACGCGTAAATTAAACGTAAATGTTTTACATGTAATATTAGTTTGGCCTCTCTTTAAAAATACAATCATAAATTGACTTCTTTATTTTGTATTATAACTCTCCTCTATTCAATGAAAAAACTTTATGGTGTAGATACTGGGGCGTATGAGTATTTTTTATTTTCTAACAAAATTGTAAATGTTTCTTCTGCTTAAATAAGAGTTTTAATGTTCAAATGAAATAAATTCATGAAATTTTATGATCGGAATCGACGTAGCGATTGGATTTTTGTCCAGACGAATTTAGAGGTGTTGAAGATAAGGGCTTCTGTGAGTATCGTATTTATTGTGCGCCCAAACTCAGGGACTTATGAATACTCTAATAATGAATTTACACAGTACAAGCAATTAGGAAAGCAGTATATAACTGATTAGAAAGAGGATACCGGCGCACATTGGTTTTGAATGTCTGGACATTGTAATGAGTGGGAATTATTGAGCCTGGTAAAGCATTCTACTAAAAACAATGATAGACAAGAAACCATGTGGCGGTTCTGAAGAGATACAAAAGTTTCAGTTATACAACGGTCGCCTATCTCTTTTGAATTCTGTCCAAGAGACTCAAATGGGTTATTGGAACACCTGTCCAGTGGCATGATGGTTAGTGCGTAGGACTGTCATGCGAGAGGGCTTGGGTTCAATCCCTGCCTGTGCCACCTTAAAGTTTTTTCACGGGTACTGCCTCTTGCGAGGAATTGACAAATCCTTAAAAAGTAATTCTTGTCATGAAATGTGCTTTCTCAAATTAGCCTGTCGGATTCGGCATTAAAACTGGGTGCGGGGAAATAAATCCACGGGAACTAACTCCACTGAGGGATTTAGTTCCCACTTAGTGAGAACTAAATCCACTTTAGTAAAGTGGATTTAGGTCCCATGCTAACTGGGAATCTAATTCCGAAAAAAATGTGTGATTTAAGTTCTCCTTGAGTTTGAAATTAATTCCCACTTTTTAAAAGAAGAAGCAAGTAGAATAAGGCGCAGGGACATAGGGCCCAGGGACATAACGCCAAACTTTTTTTTTGGGGCTTATTTCTCACTTCGGTGGGACATAAAACCGAAATCTTATTTGGGCCCTAAGTCCCACCCAAGTAAGACCGAAGCCCCAAATAAAAATTTTGGGGCTAATGTCCCACTTAATAAGAATCACCAAATGACACAACTTGGAGCACTTTAAATCCTGAGATCCCGAGAAGCGGGCCACCCACAGGTGCTTTTATTCAAAAAATCTGTTGATATTGGCGCCTGCCTGGCGATTTTACATACCCTAAGCGGAGCAACGGAGTTGCGTGAGCGGGTGTGACCCCGAAAAAGGGAGTTGAAATCCTGAGAACCCGCGAAGCGGGCCACCCACGGTGCTTTTATTGAAAGAAGTTGTTGAGAATCTGATAACTAACTGTAATTTGAAGCTGTTGTTGTGAGAATTTAGTTCCCTCTTCATATTTTTGAATGTGTACTAAATTCCCATAAGAAAGTGGAGTTCGTTCCCACTTAGCAAAGGAACTAAATCCACTTTACTAAAGTGGATTTAGTTCCCACTGAGTGGGAATTAAATCCCTCAGTGGAGTTAGTTCCCGTGGATTTATTTCCCCGCACCTTAAAACTGTAGGTCCCCTCCATCCTTAACATGACTCGCAAACAGAAATGTATGAGAGTTGTATGTAGGTCACTAGGCCCTAGTTCTGAAAGGACTGTTACGCCACCTAATTTATTATTTTACTAAAGTTTAGGACAATTGTAGGCTTTACAAATTATAGCCAGATCAGAAGGGGTTAAAAAACTTTAACGGCGGAGAAAACCTTAACACTTAGCAGCATTTTTGGCGATGTTGAATATGGGTGCTCACTCTACAATAGATGGTTTGTGATGCACATACCTAACTGAAAGCTGTCAAGTCTCCTCAATGCAAGTACCAACCATGGATAGTGGCATTATGGGAGGGTTATGCTTATGTGACAGTATAGCATTGAGTTTTCGAAGCATTAAATTCACGATTTTTGATCCCCATTGAAAAATTCTGTCAAGATTATAATTTAATGATCCTATCGTACGCTTCCGTTTGTTTAGTTCACTTCAAAAGGACAAGTATGATAATCTAAAATGAAAAGCTGAGGATACTTTCATCAGCTTTACAATTATGTGTGTTAGAAGTTTAAGACATCAGATCATTTATAAAAAAAGGAAAATTGTCGCAGACAAAACGGAGCCCTGTGGCATACCATTGTTTATTTCTGGATACCAGATTTGAAACCGTCCAATACTACTTGAATTGAAAGGTCAGAAAGGTAATTTCAAATCTAAGGAAGAAAAGAATTATCTAAACTAATTGCACTCATTTTATATAAGAGAGTTTGGTGAAAAATTCTGTCAAACGCCTTTAAAATATCAAGAACAACAATTGTATTTTCTCCAAAACGATGTGAAGATATGTTTTACTTTTCGGTTAGAAAAACCATAAGACCACCAGACAACAGCCATATTCGTAATCATTAAGATGTAAGTGCAATTGGACGATGGACGATAAATAGATGGTGAGGAGGATTCGCCATTTTAAGGGACAAATCCAGTTTTCCATCATCTCGGAAAGAGACCCGTAGAGTAGGACAGACGGGAAAACTTGCGGAGTTTTTTTTGCCAGCGTTAAAGAACACCTCTCCCAAACAATAGCGGCGGTTACTATCCAGGCCAGCGGATTTGTGAATGTAAAGATCTATGAGTACGTAGTGTTACACACATTTTTTACAAATGACTTGAAATGTTTACTACCCTAAGACATTGTAGTATTTTTTGCCGTAATTTCTGGTAATGTAGTCAATCGCCTAATACGACCGCTACAAGCTTTTCTAGCTTGTTAAAACTTATTCAGATTTGCCTCATTGGAGTTGGCTTTGTAAATTCTTCTTTGATCCTAATAACCTTCTTACAGCTTCTTTTTCTTCTTCTTTCTTCTAAAATAAATTAAATTAATTAGTTAACGCAAACAACTGGGACCTAGGTATTTATAACTCGCAACCATTCCTTTATTAGAGTAAAGTTGTCAGGAAAGGAGGCGACCAAGAATTACTCTTGGAGGATTTGTTAATTCCACGCAAGAGGCAGTACCGGTTAAAAAAAAAAACTTTAGATGGCACAAGATCTCTTGGCATCACAGTCCTGCGCACTAACCATCACGCCGCGGTCCTTACTCGGGATAAAATTTCTCATTTCACAAAGAATAAGTTTTGTATTATATGTGCACTGGAGTCTTTTTTCACTTTCAAGAAAGCAAATTGACTAGTTAAAGCTCCTGAAAAAGTCGTTGAGACCTTCCCAGTTGACTTTCTTATATTGCCAAAGGGATCACGTACTCTTAGGGGTTCCTACTTTAACTGTTTTTTTTGGAATGCAAAATTGGCAGATATGACACAATGGTCTGATGTGCCTAGATGCACGTTGTCTGATAGATATTTATTAAGATCAGAGATAAGAAACAAGAACAGAGCGTTGGTTAAATTACTTGCAACGTCAGGAGGTTCCCTCGTCAACTAACTGAAACAGGCTGCTTTACTTAGTAAAAATCTCTACATGCTTTTCTTTTTGTGTTGTATGACCAGAATTACGCAGCCATGAAGAATTGTGTACATTGAAATCGCAAGTGTTAACGATTTCACTGTGCAGAAAATGTGTTACATTAATCTCTATAGAGTCGCATCAAATTCGTTCGAAGTCAAATTAGTATCCAGACTTGGACTGCGGCAAATAAAACAGGTATGAATGGATTCATGGTAAAAAAGAATAATGGCACAACCTGGGTCGCTTAGTGTCAATATAGTGTAACATTATATTTTAGAGTGGTTTTACGTCTAATGAAATAAAACTCAAATCATTTTAAAGAAGTTGTAGCTTTTTGATGTAATTAAGCCTATTTTTAGTACAACGCACGGGTAAAGTACTATCGAAATCTTCTTTAAAATTTTTAAGTTTTATGAACTAAAAATATTACTTTATGTTTACACAAAACAAATTGTTTTTTAACGAAAATTGTGAAGCTCCTGTAAATATGGTATGCCTTTTTTTGTCAGCCAAATCTCAAAAACCTGCAGAGACATTGACTTCAAACGAAGTGGATATACAGACGGTGTAGATCGAATACCTTGTAACCCATGAAATTTATTTTTTCTGGAGAAACAAAAATCATGATTTAAAAGTATTATTATGCGTTTAGTTTCAAAATTATCATTCTTTGGGTTAAAAAATATTTTAAATTGAACCCGGAAAATTACTATTATTTTTATAATGAAAATGCACTTTTGCAATTTTAATAAAAATCTATTTGACATTATTTTACAAATTGGTTTAACGTCTCGAATACCTCGACACAAAACGGCTTAAACTTCAATTTCTGATAGCATACACAAGTCCTTTGAATAACAATGTGGCTTATTAAAATAAATATAATTTGCAAATTTAAAAAGAACACCAATCGCAAGTTATCATCAGTTAGGGACGCATCCCAGTATCTTTTTTTGAATTGTGTATGTATATTATTTCAACTTATGCAAGGCTGGTTAAGGTCGTTGGAATATGACATTTGAATGATGAAAAATCAAATATTCAAACTTTATCCACATACACTATAGTTATCCTTTCCAAGTACTAAGTACATTTTATCTATAGTATACTTGCTAAGTTACATCCTTTAATCTCACGGTCTTATCTCATATATACGTGTTTACATTTAAAAGTTTAATACACAAACTTTTTTAGGTTAATTTTCCCAAAGGATAAATATAAATATACATACATACAGTTACATAAGGTCATAAAACGGTGACGTATCCATTCCCATCATTATCGTTTGCATAGGGATGTTATAATATATGTATATTATTTTCATCTTAATTACAAGTTAATGTGTTGAAAAGGAATTTCCCACGTGATATCTTTGTCCCATCATCATCATCACGGTCGTCATCATCATGTTATGTATATACCTTATACCCGACTGCCGTCACTATACTTAAAGTTTCTGTCCTCCTTGTGTTATCATCGTACTCGTATATAGGGTTCTGTAACGCATATTTTAGCGTCCTTTTTCTTACATTCATTATATTTTTTGAGGTGGGTTAAACGTTCGCTTTGAAGATATCTTTCCTTATTTATACACTAAGAGAAAATTGTAACATCCACTTTTCATTTCTTTATATTCAATACTAATAGATATAAAAATTAATGTTCAGTGTCAACAACAAGGCAATGTTATTTTAAAAAAGAGGCTGGGATGCGACCCACACTGATAACTTTCCATCCCGTCTGTCGATTTGTCTTGCTAAAAATGTTTGTAGGTTTTCGTGTTTTATTTTAAAAGTTATCAGTTAAATTATTCTAAAAAATTTAAAAATTACCAACAATATCTTGCATATGATAAAAGAGTTTGATTTCAAAATCTATTTTGGTTAACGAGATTTTTTTTCGAAAACCAATTTTTACCAACTTTAGTAGCATTTCTTAAAAGTTTTTACTTCTTATATAGACAAATACAAATTGGATGAATGAAATTAATTTGAAGCCAATGTTTTCTATTATTTACGAGATATCGAGAACCGAACATCAATTTTTACCAATTTTGCGTACTATTATTTTTTGTAAGAAATTCGTCAATTCGATTTTTCTCAAAATTTAACCGAACGTTGATAACAATATTTCTTATATGATAAAATAAGTTGAAAGCCATAATCTCAAATTTTTGAAAAGATATTTGAGTCGAAATTCAATTTTTACCAACTTTGAGTAGGTACTTTTTATTTAGGTTTTTATTTTTTAAATTTCAATTCGATTGTTCTCAAAATTTTACCTGATATCCAAAAAACGTTATTCTTCGTTACACAAAATTGTTTTAGAGATAAAACCATTTTTTTTTTGTAAAATTTTCGAGGTGACACATTTTTTTTTCAGTTTTTTTGATTTATAAAAAAACTGTTAACTGGATTTTTTTCCAAAAATATTCTTGTTTGGTATCAATATATAATATTAAATTTAATTCAAGTCTCTAGCGTTATTGGTTCGTGAGATTTTTAGGGTTAACCAAAATGTTTACCTTTTTTTAAACTGCTATGGTAAAAAAACCACCCACGCAATTTTCTTGAGAGCCCTTCCTGCATCTTTCTAAATAAATTCCAACCGAGAGCACTTGTGGTCATTTGACAGCAATAACGTGACTATTTTTCTATTCCATGGCTTTAATCTTATTGGGTCTTATCTGCGTAGAGAAGCGACTTCACATAACCCCACAACAATGTTAAATCACACGATATTGTAGGACATGCCCGCCGCAGGCCCACGATACAAATTAATGCGCTCACTAAAAGTTTTCTTCAATAAATTGGTTATTCCGTTGTTTGTATGACATGTACCTCCGTCAAATTTGAATTAAGGGTCGTCCATATCAACATCCTCCAAATCAGCCACGAAAAAGCTATTAATCATGACTCTATAGCGTTTCCCATTGGCTGTAACATTATGGCCGGCTTCATTTTTAAAGAAATACTCGTATGAACCAATTATTCCCTCTGGCCCTCTGATAAAAATTAGCTGCGGAAATCTGCGAATTCAAAACTTATCTAGAAAATATTTTAATAAAAAGAGTCGAAACAAATAAAAACCCAATTTAAATTTAGTTCAACTATTTAATGTTTTGTCCTTACACAAAATTAATGTAAATACATCTAGAATTGGCAGTAGTTAAAAAAATTGAATTCTTCAACTTGCTGGATATAGTAAGGAATTAATTCATGGCTAATATGTCGATAAGTAAGAAATTGCGAAAAACAAATATTATGCATTTAATTGTGAATTAATCGCTTAATCCAATTTTTATATATTCTAGTAATTTCATCTGACCAGCTAGCGTTTTAAAGGAGCTTCTGGCAGTATTACCATCATTGGTATAAGCACTTATTTGTCTAGGTTTGTCTATAATCAATCCAAGCTGTTCCTGAAAGAGTTTTTTAGTTAATGTTTTTTTCTGTAGTTTGAGCCGCTTTTTTGTTGATCATGTTTGGAAAGACAGGACATACAGTGAATCAATGCTTCTAAGGTAGAGAGTCTATATTTAAACTTTTTTTAAATCGTGGAGTATCACTCGTGCTTCACTTGTACTTCTGTACCATTTCTGTTTATTATAAATTGGCTTGAAAATTGTATTTGGTTCTGAATACGGTTTACTTAAGTATTTATTTTGTATGATGTTATGTAGTTCCACAATTATGGTGGCCACCTCTTTTTGGGCCCATTCAACGAACGGGCTAAGCCCTTGAGGGTTTTTTTGGCTTCAATGGATTTTGTAAGCCTAACCAAGATTCTTTCGCAAAATCTTCCATAAAGAGGAAGATGTCGACCGAGTATTAGACGCAGCGCGTAATGCGTCTCTTGAATTTAACTATTATTATTTTGCACGATTTGCACACGTTGTTTTAGAGTAAACCTTTTCATTATGAAATGACAAACCAAAATGAGCATAAATAAAGTGACAGCTGTCAAAAAAATCAATTCTGAAAAAGGTATTGCCAGATTATAAACCACACGTCTAAAAAAACACCTGTCACATAAAATTCATTTGTTTTACAGTTCTAATGCATAGTATTCACATACATATTTTTAATAACTTATACTCGTATTATATTAAAAAATCTAGTACCTATGGCGTGGTATGTGATGCTAGAAGTCTTGGGTTCAATCACGGCCTGTGTCAGCTAAATTTTTTTTTTCACGGGTACTGCCTCTTGCGAAAAATGGATAAATCTCCCAAGAGTTATTGTTGTTTTGAAAAGTTTTTTCTCAAAGTAGCCGTTCAGATTCGACAAAAAAAACAGTAAGTCCCCCCCTTCAATAACATAACTTGCACACAGAAATGGTTGAGAGTTGTAAGTCACAAGACCCTAGTTCTCTACGGACAGTTGCGCAACCTAATTTATTTATTTTTGTATATTGGAAAATATTAAAAGATGTAAGCCAAAAATATTAATACCTTAACGAAAAACGAAACATTTCTTTATCTAGGCAAAAGTTCGTGTCTTTATCTTCAGCTAATGCTTGAAATTTAATTTCGAAAATACACTCGGTGCCCGAGAAATAATTGACAATCATTTATAATTGACCTTTTTTGGCCATCGAAAAAAAATATTCAAAAGTATTTTCCATGTGGCGGTTGTATAATCAACTTTTTCAAAACAGTTCAACGAAAACGAATTTTTCCAAATTTGTGTTTCCACCACTAGTAATGAATATGTTTTTAGTAATTTTTTGAAATAATTAACTATAGCCTACTTATACAATAAACTGAAGGAGATGTTTAACTTCCATCTAATTTTAGTTTCAATAAACAAAAACTTAGGCTTTACAGAATTTCAAAGCTTCAAGCTTCGACCATTTTTAGAATTGCTGATTGGTATATCTATAGTATAACGGATTTTTAAGGCGGTTGAGTAAATTCGAAGAAAAATATTAAAAATTTTGATTTCTTAACGATTTTTAAATAAGCACTGCATTTTGAAAATTTGTGTTTTGTAAATTAGTAAAAAAAAATAATTTGTAGCTCAACGGTTTGAAAAAACGCGTATGTAGTGCTAATTTTGTAAATTTGGGAAAACTAAGTATGCAATTAGATGAAGATAATGTGTTGTAAATTAGTTGTTGAAAGTACGAAATTCGAGACTTTTTTTTACTTTGATTTTGTTTAAAAAGGGATATGTGCTGCTAACTTGACACGGTGAGTGCAGGCATAAAACAAGGATATTCACAGTGTCAAGTTAGCAGTACTTAACTCCTTTTTAAAAAAAATCTAAGTAAACAAATTTTTTGAATTTTTTTCCACAACTAATTTATAACAAAAAAGCTACAATTCACTTCATACTCAGTTTTTTAAACTTCAAAAAATTGTAGTGCTAACTTGACAGTCGTGATTTTTCATTTATTTGATTCTTTTCTATTTTTTAACGTATGTATGTATGTATGTTCAGTCTTAATTAAAGATTTGAGACAATGCATTGAGTGAAAATGACTCTAAAGTATTTCCGAGTACTTGAATAAGGCTCATTCTTACAAAACACATGAGCATATAAATTGACATTAAAGCAAATATTTACACTACACAATTTAAAAGAAGAAACCCAACATAATTAAGCACTGTAAGGACTACTCAAATACTCAAGGTACAGGTCAATTACTTGAGATAATGCCCAAGTATTTGAATTTAATTGAAAGAATCCCTCGAGTTCTTTGTTAAGCACACTCTTGGTAATCGCTGCGAAGTACTTGAAAAATTCTTGTTCTGGCATACATTATATTGGTATTGGTACATGTTCTCTAAGTTTAATTGCTCTTATAACAGTTAGCTGTAAAAAGTAAATTTAAGAAGACATTACATAATTAATTTAGAATGGAAAACGATATTAAAGTATGATGTTGTAAAATGAAAAGATAAAATTGTTATTGTTTTTGAAATTAAACACTTGCATCAATACGTCTTTGAAGATTGAATCGTTCCATTTTAAGGAATTTCGTAGACTTTTTTTGTTAAATTTCAAAAGATGACATCTTAAAAAGTGACAGCTGCTAAAATAGTGGTTTTTTCACAATCAAACTTCTTATTGGAAAATCTTTATAAAAATTTCACATCACAAGATGTTTTTCTCGGTGTTTATTCCTACACAACGTTTATTTATTCGTATTTGTATTTCATGTGCATATTTGTACAATACATACATACATATTATCTGGCAAAACACTCGAGAAAAGTTGATATGCTTCACTTATGAAAATGAGAAGTTACCTAGCATACCTATACCTATACCTACCTTTCTGACATAATATTCCTACCTATATTATACTTAAAATACACTTCCTCAGCACAGGGTGTTCTTATTCACGGAAGTACTTTAAACATAAAGGCCCCGGTAACATACTTGAAAATTCTCTTTCCAGAGATTTCTTTAGTTGAGTGTTTGTACGAAATTGTAGGTTGGCAAAGTAGAGGTACTTTACTGACGACAACAACGACGATGTCGATGACTACGACATAAAAGAAGGGGTATTTTCCCTTAAGATGAAGGTACTGTACAAACCATTAAAAAAGACCAAGACATAGTCGAAATATTTTTGATCATCAAGAAAAGCATAAACGGATGTTATTCGCTCGTTAAAATATACCTTCATAATTTACATGTACTTTTCCACTGATGACACAAGCTAAAGTTAAAAATTATTACAGGGATTTGTTATTGGAGAGAGTTAGTCATAGTATATAGTATACCTATGATACAAATGTAAATGTTTGTATGTAGTATGTCTCAAGGCGTTCCTTCGTTCAAAGGTGTCAATAATTTTAAGGAGTTTTTAATGGTGCTATTAGCATTAATTTGGTTGTTTAAAGAGGAGTGGTGTCTGAAAAATATCCTTGGAATGGCGATGGCATTAAAAAGGTGACAAAATAAACACCATGTCTGTTTGCATAATTTATGAAAAAGGAATTTATTTATTTTTACTCTTTTTTAATCTGATACGAGGAGTAACATTCAAGGGAAACCTTTTGGTGAAATTTAAAGTTAAGTTTTTTAGCACACTTTAAGGCTTATAGGGATCTAAGGTAATATCTATAACTTACATATTTTAGAAAGGGTTGCACATTACACAATTTGGATGTTTAAACTATTGGTGATTTATACTAAACCACTAAGACTAGTTGCAATTTCTGTTGTAGTTTTAAGACCTTTGCAACTGTTTGCCATTTGAAAACATTATTTTTATTGAATTACATAACTCAGAAATGTTACCGCTAGTGAATATAAAGAAAATAGCCAACGAGTTAAAGACCTTTAACAGAACTTTTTAACTAAAATAATTTTTGTCTTTAATCATAGATAGTGAGCAAATAGTAGATTTAAAGACAAATATTGTAATACCATTATTTACTTAAATTAATGAATAAAATTATAAAATAAAAAAAATATTTATCAATTAGAATTGACAATTTGGCTAATGGAAAATATTATAGAGGGTTTTTCAATTGGCGCGGGTAGATGTTGGCGCCCGTGGCGGCCATTTTGCTTTGGTGACATCTGTCAAATCTTTTGTTTATTATTCAGTTGTTCTTGCCAAATCATTGTGGCAAGTTACACGATTGAACAGCACGTTCAAATGATAAAACTTTATTATCAAAATGAGTGTTCGTTAGCATTGCGCCCATTTTACGGTAGACATGGTGGCCCTTCACAGTTGACTCTTCAACGTTTGGTGACCAAATTTGAGACGACCGGTTCAGTAAACAAAAAGCTAACAGCAGAACCCGAGGCAGTCTATTCCTCGCCCTGCACAAAAACTCGGCCTTTCGCAGACTTCAACTTGGCGAATTTGGCGTCGGGACTTAGGCCTACACCTGTACAAGATCTAACCGACCCAGGAGCTCAAAGTTCATGACCATAGACAACGCCGTTTGTTCGCTGACAGTGCTTCGAATCGTTTGGAAGAGAACCCCAATTTTGGTCGAAAAACCATCTTTAGTGACGAGGAGCATTTTTGGATAAATGGCTGTGTTAACAAGCAAAATTGTCATATATGGGACGACACCAACCCACGCGAGATTCACCAGGTGATAATGCATCCTCAAAAAGTTACCGTTTGGTATGGATTTTGGGCCAGCAGCGGCAAAATTGGTCCGCACGTTTTTGAAATCGACGTTAGTGAGGCGTACCCTCAACAGCGAGCTTTTCATAACGATGATAACTGATTTCTAATGGCCCAAATTGAACCATATTGACCTAGACGACATGTGGTTCCAGCAGGACTGAGCGACGCTACGTGCCACACAGCAAACGCCACGATTGACATTTTGCATGACCGATTTGAAGGTAAGGTTATCTTTCGCAGGGGTGATGTGAATTGGCCACCAAGTTCATGCGATTTGACCCCGGTAGACTTTTTCCTGTAGGGTTTCTTGAAGTTGCAGGTCTATGCAATTAAACCACAACCGACCGATGCCCTAAAGGTGAACATAACACAGGCCATCGCACAAATTCAGCCGAATCTATGCGGAAGAGTTATTGAAAATTGGACCACTCGGATCGCTGGCACCGTAAGAAGCCGAGGCGGGCATTTGAATGATGTAATATTCCACACTTAATGGCATACATGCGCCTTTCAAATAAAAAAAATATTTTGTTAATATCTCACACACAGCTTGTTTTATTCCATTTCAACTTCTACCCGCCCTGATTGAAAAACCCTTTATTTAAAAAAAAAAAAAATAACCAACAAATCAAAACTTCCGGATTTAACGCATTGTCTGATGTGTACAGTTACTGAATTACATTTGTTTTGTTTTAAATGAAGAAAATGTTTTCGGAAGACGAAGACTTTGGTTATATTCACGAACTGTCTGTGTTTAAACATGTTCGGATGCCCGTTTTTTAATAATTAATAAAAGGGAATTAGAAATTTACTACTAAGCAAAACGAAAAGAAAGGTTTAAAATTTTGTAGTCTCTAGTAAATTGGTAAATTTTTAGAAAATTGCTACTCATTAAAATGTTAAGCCCTTAACAATAACTTATTCAAAGTTTTGTGCCAGTATTTCCACAATACTATTTTCATCTTTCTGTAAATTAAATGTTTTTTAACTTCCCATAGGAAGTTATTGTAATGGGTCCGATTTGTCAAATTGAAAATTTTGACATTTCTCGACGTTTCAAGGTCCCTAGAGTCGAAATAAAAGATTTTTAGAAAGATGTCTGTGCGTGCGTGTGTACGTACGTCCGTACGTCCGTACGTTCGCGACGTTTTTTTCGTCGTCCATAGCTCAAGAACCAGAAGAGATATCGACTTCAAATAAATTTTGTTATACAGATAATAAGGCAGAAAGATGCAGAAAGGGCTCTCAAGAAAATTGCGTGGGTGGTTTTTTTACCATAGCAGTTTAAAAAAAAGGTGAAAATTTTGGTTAACCCTAAATATCTCATGAACCAATGACGCTAGAGACTTGAATTAAATTTTATGTTATATATTGTAACGTGATACAAAACAATTATATTTTTGGAAAAAAATTCAATTAACGGTTTTTTTTATAAATCAAAAAAACTGAAAAAAAAAATTTGTCACTTCGAAAATTTTACGACTTAAATATGATTTCATCTCCAAAACAATTTTGTGCAACGAAGAATAATGTTTTTGACATCTGATAAAATTTTGAGTAAAATCGAATTAACAGTTTTGTTACAAAAAATAATAACCTAAAAAAAATAAAAAAAAAAGTTGGTAAAAATTGAGTTTTGACTCAAATATCTTTTCAAGACTTTGAGATATTGGCTTTAAACTACTTTTATCTTTCAAAAAATATTGTTTTCAACATTCAGTCAAATTTTGAAAAAAATAGAATTGACAGTTTTTTTACAAAAAAATTAAAAACCGAAAAAAAAAATTTAACAAAAGTTGGTAAAAATTGATTTTCGACTTAAATATCTTTTCAAAAATTTGAGATTATGGCTTCTAACTAATTTTAACTTATAAGAAATATTGTTTTCAACATTAGGAAAAATTTTGAGAAAAATCGAATTGACAATTTTTTTTACAAAAAATAAAAACCTAAACAAAAAAATTAATAAAGTTGGTAAAAATTGATTTTCGGCTCAAATGCTTTTCAAAAATTAAAAATATTGGCTTCAAACTTATTTTATTTCACAGAAAATATTGTTTTTTATATTCAGTAATTTTTTTATAAAAATCCAACAGTCCGTTTTTTCATAAAAAAAATAAAATCTACAAAAAATAGAACGCAAATTTGGTAAGAATTGATACATTTAGACAAACTTTTAAGCAAGACAAATCGATAGACGGGATGGGAAAATATCAGTGTGGGTCGCATCCCAGCCTCTTTTTTAATATTCGTATCTTTACGAAAAGCTAAGTATTATTTTCATTTCTATTTAATCGATAAAATTATGTAAATGTTGAAGAAAACAAAACATTATTTCGTGAATTTAAAAGACTTCTTCTGGAATTCGAAAACGTTGAACAAATCTATAATTGTTTAAATTATTTTATACAACAATTAGTATAAGAAATATTAGTTATGTACATTTTTATGAATTACGCATACAAAAATGTTGATTCATCTCTTAATTGTCTTATAACCTTACTTACTTAAGGTAGCGCTACAGCCCTGTGTGAACAAGGGCATCATCTAACAAACTCCTCTATTTAGCTCGGTCCTTCAGTAAAAGTCTCTAGTTTCGCACCTCAAGTTGGGTGATGTCACTTTCCACTTGTGGGCGCCACCTGATCCGCGGTCTTCCTCTACTGTGCTGTCCTGTTGGCAGGAATAATTCTTCGTTTGATCACAGCGCTGATATTGTGTTTTGCCTTCATAGCGGGGTCTTTGTAGACAAAGTCCTGAACTATCTCGAAGTTACGTCTGTAGATGGTGACGTTTTGACCGGGACGTCGGTCGTCGGTGTCGTAGATCCTTTCTTAATGACAGCATTTACTTTGTTTTTATGTTTTTGTTTTTGTTTTTGCCGCATCTGTATCAATATTCGCAAAAGCCCCCTTGGAATCCCGTTGAGTTCTTCTGATTATTTCAATATCATCAGCAAATGCCAGTAATTGGACATATGTACTTCTGAAGGAAAGTGCCTCTAGTTTTGACGTGGGAGCTCTGCACTGTTTTTTTAAGGACAATGTTGAAGAAATCGAATGATAGCGCATCATCTTGTCTAAAGCATTTTTTGACATCGAAAGGTTTGGTTACGTTTTTTCCAACCTTTATGGAGCAGCACGAATTTGTCATCTTGCCAAAACTAGACAAGCCTCTATTCAGTTCGTCCCTGTAGAGTGTAGATGCTGTCATATGCGGACTTGAAATCAATGAAGAGATGGTAGGTATCGATTTGAAGCTCTTGTGGTTTTCCAGGATCTGCCGCAATGTGAATATTCGACTGTGGACCTTGCTAGTCTTAAACCACACTGATAAGATCCCATCAATTTGTTGACGATGGGCTGTAGTCGTTCCATATTCCGGGAGAGAATATTTTGCAAGCGATGTTAAGGAAAATGATTCCTCTATAGTTGGTGCAGTTTAGAGGGCCTCCTTTTTTCAGTATCGGGCAAACCATACTGAGGTTCCATTTATGGGGCATGCTTCCTTCCGGCCATATCTTGCAGATAAGTTGGTGCATGCTCCTAACCAAATTGAAAAGCTTGGCATTTAAGCCATCTGCTCCAGCGGCCTTGTTAGACTTCAACTTAGATATGACAATCTTTACTTCGTCCAAGTCGGGAAGACGGGATTGTTGGCTTTCATCGTCTATATTGAGTGAACCACTCTGCCTACCAGCGTAATTCGGTTCGTCATCGCCGTCGTAAGTGTGCAGAAGTGGTGGTTCCAAATCCTCAGCATTGACCACGGTTCCACTATGTTGTTTCCACTTTCGTCATCGTAACCGTAACCGTAATTATTATTTTTTTTTTGAGTTTTCATTTTCATTTTGCAACAAAACTTAATTGCAACGAAACATTTTGACTTCAATTTACATAATTTACATTTACATTTGAAAATTAATGACAGACGAGAGCTATTGAGCTATCCTCCACCAAACTCTATCGTTTTGACGATTATCGTCTTACGTGATGTGAGACTATCGTCAAAACGCTATCGTCTTACGATAATCGTATTACGGAATGAGGCCACTGGATTGGATCATTAAGATAATAAAACGCGACTTCTGTTCCAAAAGTCTGTAAATAAATTCGTATAAGATATTTTTCAAATCACTCATGGTATATTAATCCCTACATAATATTCATATTTTGTATTTAGCCTACAGAATCAAAAATCTTTTCTTTTAATATAAACGATCGAAGGAATCTTTGTATAGCGTAACTCATTGTTTTAAAGTGTTCGTTCAACATGTAGTAGTAATATTACATATTTGACATGTTAAAAGTAACAACCAAATAAATCTTAAATAATATAATCCAATTCAAAAAATATATATTTTCTACGAAAAATATATATTCTACATACTATGTATGTAAACATATACAAATTATAAAAACATACCCACGTTCGGTCGTACCTACACATGTTTATGAAGCTTAACCAAAGTGATTTATGGTGTCTTTGTTTAGAAAAACAACAAAAGAAAAAACAGCTAAAGTACCGCAATGGTGTAGTAAACAACGTAAATTACCCTAATTTTCCAATTTCGGTTCAACGCAACTTATATTTTATGTATTTTAATTATTTTACTTAAATATTATAAATCTTAATCGCAATAAACACTCAGCAAATTTGTATGTAAATTTGTAAAAAATTTCTTCCCTGCTGACGTTGTTGAACTAAAAAAAATAAATTGTTTATAATAAAAAGTAAACAAACCGTTTTCCCCGTCCGGTGATGGTGCTGCTCGAAAATAAAAATAATTCATCTACCCAAAAATAGAGTAAAAAATTGGATTCTAAAACTCAATGATTCTGTACAATATTGGGTAGGCTATTGGTATGGCTATGCCGTATTATAGTTTATGTTTTCAATGCAAGTATTCGAACCATAAGGAGGAGGCGACGACGACGGGCAGCGTTGGGGTACTGCAATGCAATGAATGTTAGAAAAACAAATAAATTCTCAATTTTAGAATTGTTTTTTCTAAAAATTAATTAAAATTTGTAACAATGAAACTAAAATTGCAGGCCGACCTGTAACGGAACGGGATTTTATTCATTGGGACTTTTGGATTAAGCCATTATTTACTTAGCGTTAAAAGTTGCATCAGCTATGAAAGACTATGCACAATTTAATTAATTATACACAAGGTGTTAAAATACGTGAAATAAGAATTTAACTAATTTCTGAGATTCAAGTTTTTACTATGTTCATTGAACGTTAGGGGGGTTATGACTATCTTGGAACATTTGTACACTTCATTTTTTTTTGTTTTTTGTGCTTCCACTGACATTTGAAGTAGAGTGAAAGGGGAAGGAATAGACAAACAATCGGAACTTTCTCCTCACGACGGAAATTAACTCAAAACATGTGTTGCATTTAACCAATATAACGAAAAATTGGCCAATATAAAGCCACAGGAAAATACTAAACGGTTTTTCACTGTGGAAAATACTAAAGGGTAGCACTGTCCTGATGAAACCACATGTCGTCTAGGTCCATATGGTTCAATTTGGGCCATAAGAAATTAGTTATCATCGTTATGTAGCGTTCGCTGTTGACCGTGACTGCCTCACTAACGTCGTTTTCAAAAAAGCACGGACCAATTACGCCGCCGCCGGCCCAAAATCCACACCAAACGTTTACTTTTTGAGGATGCACTATCACCTGGTGAACCTCGCGTGGGTTGGTGTCGTCCCATATACGGCAATTTTGCTTGTTAACACAGCCATTCATCCAAAAATGCGCCTCGTCACTAAAGATTATTTTTCGGCCAAAATTGGGGTTCTCTTCCAAACGATGCGAAGCCTTGTCAGCGAACAAACGGCGGCGTTGTCTATGATCATGAGCTTTGAGCTCCTGCCTCGGGTTCTGCTGTACACTTTCACGGACCGCGGTGATGTTCTCGGCCGATCTTGCGTTCCTTGAACGTACGGGTGTTGGCTGATTGTTTACTGAACCGGTCGTCTCAAATTTGGCCACCAAACTTTGAAGAGTCGACTGTGAAGGGCCACCATGTCTACCGTAAAATATTCGCAATGCCCGCAACGTTTGCGTAAACGAACACTCATTTTGATAATTACTTTATTTATTTATTTTTTGAATATTGGTTTTGTGCTCAAATATCCTATTTTCTATCAATTGAAAATCTTCATAAGACACTCGGTAAAAATGGGCACTCTTACGAACTAAAACCACCGGACCAGTCTATGAAAGACTGAAAAACATTTGTTTTTATTAATTTTTTAGAGTTTTTAAACGAGTGAGTTCTTAAATCACTTCTGTAACAATTTCAATTTGAAGGTCACGGTACATATCGCTATTTTGTATATACCAAGGTTATTTTGTTATTCCACGAAGACTTTGTTTTGGTATTGTTGGATATGTTCAGCATTTGTATTTTATATACAGATCCATAGTTGGATGCCATATGTCATACTCTTTATATCCATAACTATTCCAAGGTATTTGGCGATATTGGAGTAATGTATTTTTGTACTGTTTAGTGTTTATAAAAATTGGAACGCTATTTATGTTTTTGTTTGTAAAATGTATTTGCTTCAATTTTGTTTCATTTAGTTTGATACGCCATTTTTGTGTCCAAACACTAACTTTGCAGACTTAATTTTGCAATTTTTGTGTAGCCTTTGTAACGGACCTATTTGCAACTAATATAACAGTATCATCAGCCATCAGTGCAGGGTAGCGTAGGTATCCGCTTTAATATCCCTTGTATATACAAAAAAAAAAAAAACAATATTGGTCCTAGGACACTTCTTTGCGTTATACCGTTTTTTTTTAATTATGAGTATTTTTGATCGTACCAAAAAATACTAAGGAATCATAATTTTGCAGTATTTCGTAGTACTGTCTATACAGTTTCTACTCAAGTCCCAAATGTCAAACATTGTCAAAAGCTTGAGGAACATCTTAGAATATAGCCGAGCATAATTGTTTTTCTTCAACACATCTGTAATTCTATATACTTAGTCTATCGTGGAATATTTATTGTTAAATCCAAACTGATGATGGTTCGAAATAAGTCCGAATTGTAAAGTATTTCATACGAAAAAAGACATTTTTTCTTTCGTCAACTGAATATGTACAACAACAATTGAATCGTTATTTATGAGCGTTTTCAAGTACTGGATAGTTTAAATCAACAATATTAGTTTTTTAACTGAACTTCAATTTATGATTTGAAATTTTAAAACCAAAGGGTAGATCTACAATCAACATGCCTTAGAAGTTTTTCAAAAAATGAAATCGACTTGATTATACACCAAGACCTAAACGGAAGTGCAACAACTGATAAAATTGTTCGAAGTCTTAATAGCTCTTATTCTTACTTAAAAAATAAGCATTCAAACAGATAAAATATAAAGGGAGGTAAAAGCAACTGCAAAAACAGCTGCTTTTTAAAAGCTTTATCACAACTGTGTGTGATGTTGTTATATATTGAAAGCTGTCAGTTATTATGAAATAGTTAAGGTTGAGGTGTTTATATCAAAAATGACTGCAGCTGGGTATAAGCTGGGTCGTGGAAAGAAATTTTCCTAAATAATCTAACATTTTTTGACCCATAAACTTGGCCTACCAACATGATAACGCGCCTTTTCACTCGGTATGCATAATAAAAGCTTGGACAGAATATCAAAATTTGTACTTCCTTCAAGAACTGTCGTAAAGGTAAAAGTACCAACTACCAAACTTAATAGAAACTTATTTTATTCCAATCCACTAACATTTTAAATTTTTGTACCTACCTATTCAGTTGACTCAAAAAAATGTTCAATTTTAGTAAGCTTTACGCGCTTTACGCAAATTTTATGCGTTTTTTTTTTTTAAAAAAGTTCTCAAGCTCTTAAAAAATCACCCATTATATTAAACAATGTCCTCTTTTCAATGGAGGACAATAAATACATAATGGGTGATTTTTTAAGAGCTTGAGAACTTTTAAAAAAAAAAAACGCATAAAATTTGCGTAAAGCGCGAAACACATTTCGAACCGAACACTGATTTTGGTAATAAAATTCAATGATTTGCAAGCGTTGCTCGTTAGTAAGTCTATTCATGATGAAATGTCAAAGCATACTGAGCATCTTTCTCTTGTCTGAAATCCCGCGTGATCTGTCAAATACTAATGCATGAAAATCCTAACCTCAAAAAAATCACCCGATATAATGTGACGTGATGCCAAATTGGTATAATTTTGAACAATTTCACGGTTTTTTTATAAATGAAACACCTCGAATGTTTTACGAACAAACAATTATATTGCCTCCAGAATATCCAGACATCTAGTGGAATTTTGAGAAAAATCGAAGAAACGGTTCTTTTTACAAAAAATAAAATTCTAAGAAAACTACTAAAAGTTGATAATAATCGGTTTACTTCTTTTTGAAAAAAAAAATAAAGATATGGACTTCAAAATAGTTTTATCTTATAAAAAACCTGGTTCCTAACCTTTTATAAACTTAAAAAAATCCAATTGACAATTTTCTTAACAAAAATAACAACCTACAAAAATACTACTAAAAATTAGTAAAAAATGATTTTTGACCTAAATATCTCTGGAGTAAAGAATTTTGTTGCCTTCAAAATTATTCTATTTTGTACAAAATATTTTTATGAATAATAGATAATGACTTTAATAAAATCCAAGTGGAAGCTTTTTTATAAAAAAAAATAAAAACCGTCTAAAAATACTGGTAAAATTTGGTAAGAAATGATTTTTTACTCCAATATCTCGAAAACAAATGAAAGTATTAACTTTAAAATTATTTGATTCCGCACATAATATTGTTGTGGATATCAACATAATTTTTAAGAAACATTTGATTGACAATTTTTTACAAAAAAACTAAAACCTGAAAAAAACAACAAATAATTGGTAAAAATTGATTTTCGATTCAAGTTTCTTGAGAAAAAAGAAAGACTAGACTTAAAACACACTGCACCTCACGCAAAGTTTCGTTAAAATATTAAAAGTTGAGAGAAAATAAAAACCTGAAACAAAAAAAGTGCTAGAAATAAGATTTTGAGTGTAATATCTTGAGAATAAAAGAAGATATTGACTTCCAAATATTTTAAAGCTATAGAAATATTGTTGTTAATGTTTTGTAATATTTAAATGTAGTGTTTTTCTATGAAAACATATTCATTTCACTCCTCGATACATCTCCACAGAAAACAGCTTAAACTTAAATTACCATGATACAAAAAAAACCATTTGAAAATTGTTAGAAATTTTTCACAATATTAGATTTCTTTCAAAATATAGAATTTCGCTCTCAATATTTACTTTTTGTGTGGAAGGTGTCCTCCAAAATATAACTACACACATTTTTGGGTAAATTCAATTCTATGGACTTTAAGAAAGAAACATATCATTATGGGTATTGTAATGTGCTGAGATGACTGTAGCTTGATTTTAATTTGTTTTTGGTTTTATCAATTTATTTTGTGTATTTTAATTCTTAAAATATTTTTAAAATAAAGTTTATTTATCATATAAAGTGAATTTAATAAATAAAGTGAAATTCCATTATTTGATTTCTTCTGATTGAAAAAGTGACAGCACTGGTGATAACAAGCAATTTTAAAGAGCTCCTGTGAATTTTTATTGAAAAGTGATTTAATTACTAAAATTAATATTTAAAAATCTGATCCGAGTTATAAAAAATCCCAAAAGAAGTACAATCGATCATTCCAGCAAATAAAGCAAAAAACCTAGGTGAGTCGTTATTAATTGACAAAACAGAGCAAAAGAATCTTTCCCTTGCGAAACTGAAATCCATGGATATAAAAATGCAACGAACTCCTACCAAAGTTAACGTAAACGAAGAATCGACAGCAAAAAGGATTCGAAGTCTCATGGACGCTTCTCCAAAAATTTCTTGTACCCAAAATAATAATCAGCTTGCAAACACCCCGGTCGGGAATATGGACGCTGCTAGTTTGATTGCAATCATGCGAGATTCAATGGAATTAATGCTCGACCAAAAATTGGGTAACTTGCCAACAAAAGCCGATTTCGAAGGTATGGGCATTGAGATTAAAGCGCTGCGAGACAGCAATAACATGCTGCAAGTACAGCTACAGCAAGTGGCATCCCGGTGCAATACATTAGAAGACAGGTTGAGTTGATGGAGCGAAAGGCAAACGAAAAGAACATTATAACGCATATACCCACCCAAACTGGAGTAGACCCAGCAACAAAATCCAAAGCTATTTGTGTGGAACTTCTGAAAGCTTACAACGATAGCATAGTAGAATCTTCTAGATCATTGAATTCGGTTGGATCGATGGCGAACGTAATGGTGAAAATGCGTGACAGCGAAGATGTTGGTAGAGCTTTGAAAGCGGAATCAGCACTTCGAGGAACGGGAGTATCCATACACCGAGACTATCCAGCAGCAACTCGAGAGAAGAGGGGATTTTTATTGAAGATCAAAACACAAATAAACGCACAACATAGAAGCATTAAAACACAATTGAGGGGACAGACACTTAAGGTTGAGGAAAAAATATTTTATTTCGATAAAAACAATGAAATTAGGTATGTGCGACGCACAGTACACATATAGCAGGTAATATATTGCGCAGGTTGTCAAAATCTGATCTGTCACTTTGGCAGCTCAAATTAAAAATGGAGGAAATGAGAGACATGAATCTGTTGTGCTGTGATATAAATCAACTAAAATGTATGGGAAAAGAATTTGTTTTGTTTTATTTTTATAAAATTCAAGCAACCCGAAAACGAAATCACAAAATAAAAGAAACAATTTAAACGTAAGTATAAATAGAATATTTTTTCTTAGTTTGTATGTTATATTTTCGTATAGAAAAGCAATAGATTCGAGTTAAAAGATATGCCTATAGGCAGCTTGTGAAGAAGCCAGGAAGACAAGAATTTCAACACAGATGGACTACTAAATTTCACGAAATTCTTATTTTGAAGGTAAATAAAATGAATTCGATTTAAAAATACAATAATAAAACGATTTTGTTAACATTCAAGATTAGCAATAATCAATCTATACATTAAAATAATCGGACATGCTTTGGAGAACCCAAAACTTCCAGAATTACTGCACAAAGAGGGCCTAGTGTTTCTTGGGCCACCTGAGAGAGCTGTGTGGGCTCTTGGTGACGAAGTTGTATCGTCAATTGTTGCACAGACTGCGGCATTCTAACTCTTCCGTGGTCGGGTTCTGAGCTAAAAGCCCAATACCCTGGAAACAAAATTAAAATTTCTACTGATCTGTTCAATCGTGGCTGTGTGAATAATTTTGAACAGGGAATAGCTGGTGTTGCGAAAATTGGTAAGTTGTGAACGACCGATCATGAATTCATTTTTAAAATTCGTGTAATTTCCTCTTTCAGACTTTCCTGTCATGATTAAAGCATCTGAAGGTGGTTGAGGCAAAGGTATTCGGCGGGCAGACACCGCTGAAGAATTTCCCGCCTTGTTCCGTCAAGTTCAGGCTGAAGTTCCTGGTTTGCAAATTTTTGTTATGAAGTTGGCGCGTGTTGCTAGACATATCCAGGTTCAATTATAAGCTGATCAATATGACAATGCCATTAGTTTGTTCGGTCGTGATTGTTCTATACAGCGACGCCACCAAAAGATTATAGAAGAAGCACCCACAATCGTTGCCTATCCAGAAGTGTTTTATGACATGGAGAAAGCTGCTGTTCGTTTAGCAAAAATGGTGGGCTATGTGAATGCAGGAACTGTGGAATACCTGTATGATACTTCGGGTAAATACTTTTTTCTAGAACTGAATCCAACGTTTCAAGTAGAGCATCCTTGTTTTGAAATGGTTATATTATTCTAAAAGTTAGATTGTTTACAAAAATTGTTTTTTTTTTTTAGATCGGTATGGGTGTTCCGTTCTATCGCCTGAAAGACATTCGCCTGCTGTATGAAGAATCTCCTTGGGGAACATCGATTATTGACTTTGAGAATCCTGCGAATAAACCTGTTCCTTTGGGACACGTTATTTCAGCTCGTATTACTTCAGGGCTATTTCAGTGTTGCTGCATTAGGTGGCTTGCATGAATTCGCTGATTAACAGTTCGGACATTGTTTTTCGTGGGGAGAACATCGCCAACAGGCTAGAGAAAACCTTGTGATAGCTCTGAAAGAACTATCAGTTCATGGAGATTTCCGTATAACTGTAGAATATTTGATGACATTGCTTGAAACAAATAGTTTCTTAGACAAGAGCATTGATACTGCTTGGTTGGATGCCTTAATTGCAGAGCGAGTAAAATCTGATATTCTTTTGGAGCTGATATGTTGTGCTCTTTATATCGCCGATCGGCAAATCAAAGGACGGAGCTCATGTCAACAAGGGACAAGCATATGTTGAGATCGAAGTAAGTTATTTCAAAAATATCCTTTAAAATAAGTCGAAATAATGTATTTTCAATTAAAAAAAAAATAGGTGATGAAAATGGCAAATACACTGACTGACATCAGCTGAAGCGGGTACTGCAACGTTCATCCGTTGCAGCACAAATCTGTGCATATATCTTTTTGTGATAAATTTGTATTTGGATGACAGTGACGAAAATGACTTATTGCCACGTTATACTTACAAACACCTATAAGCCACAATTTTCAATAAAAAAACAATCGAAATATTTTTGATCAAATTATTTTATTGTTTTATTAATTTTTCTTTTTCTTTGTCTTGCAAAGTCTTCGATCTGTTTATTTAGGTATTTTATTCTAAAATACATACGAGAGCGAAAGAATATCTCTTTTATTTTTTTTTCACAGTCTATGTTGCTTGTTTTACTGATGAGATTCTCTATATAATTAGAGCAAAACACTATTTCTTCTCCGTTGGTAGTGTTGAAAATGTCTTCCATTTGCTGCATAACAACCATCATTTTATCATTGGGCTTGTGTAAAAACCCTTCACTCAATTGGTTGGTCCAAGTAAATGAAGTGTCCCGTTGAGTGTTAACCACAGAATGTTCAACTATTAACGCAGGGTCCTTTACTCGTTTGCATATGTAGCCCGCTAAATGCTCCAGGCCATCATACTGCAAGGACTCCAACTCTTCAGGACCAGGATCAGCACTTACTTGCTGATCTAATGATCCGAATAGATCAGTGCTCAGGCTTTCGGCTATTTCCATATCTGGAGTGTCATCAACCATAGTATTTCCTGCAAGAAAGTTTATTATAATACAAATATTATATTTAAATAGACTTTCCTTACCATTCGTTGATAGGCTGCCCTCATTTCGTCCAAGAATGTATGACCGAAGTCGGTACATGAACTCCAAACGATCTGGATGATCATGTAAGCCCCCCTTGGAACGAATTACTCCGAAAAAGTTTTCCAAAACGTCTTGGTTGAGCCTGTATGTCAACAAATATTTAAATTCAGGTCTGGATCTTAGGTCGGCATGAAGTTGCTTCAAGGAGTTGTTGGTCATCAAAATACCTATCCAAAAATAGTATTGAGTATAAGAAATACAAAAGAATGTCAAAAATGCAACAAGTACCTTTTTGAAACGGCATCATTTTGGACTTTCCTTTAACCCGCATATTCAAAATTGTTTCGGACATTTTGTCAATAATGTCGAATTGTAATGATTCCGAAAGACCGAATCCCTGAACTCGTTCCCGGCTGTCTTTGAACGGTGATCTTACATTTAAGCAGTCAAACCAATCGTTTACCTAAGACGCATTTAATTTAAATTTTGTAAAACAAAATTAAAAAGGATTATTAAAGACAAACCTGCTTAAAAAATTCTGAGCACTTCAGCCAATTTTCGGATTGTAGCACTCCCAAACTGCCAGCGCGGATCAATGCTTGCGAGATGGTATGCGAAAAAAGTTTTGCAGCTAATTTCACCTTTTGACGTTCTGCACCTCTTACATTCAAATTTGACGCCGAGATTTTGTACGCCACAGAGAGATCAGACTTATCGTTTGTTTGCGATACAAGCTCCTCTATGATGCCCTTATGAATCAGCCTATCATCTATAACAAAACCATCGCTGTCGACAAAATTGTTTCGTATCAATTTCAGCAGATGTGGTACATCGGCGAAAACATAAATCTTCTTAGTTGCGTCAGCTGGATTAGGAAAGGAAGATTGCTGAACTGAGATGTTAAGCTCTTTTAACAATCCTTGGTTTGTTCCTCCGAGATCACAAACCATTGCCACAACATCGAATTCACAGCTTTGAACGGCGTTGATAATGCTGAACAGTAAGGATTCAGTCATTTTCCTGTCAAAATCGTAAAATATTGGCTGCTTCCAATTTCCGAATAAACCACGTATCATCGCAACTTGGACGTATTTTGCTGCCTTTAAGGTTTCGTCCTTTTTTTTTGTCGTAGCATATTTTTTCTTTCACTTTCATTTCATCGAAAGACAGAACGCAAATTTTGTCGAAAGGCTCCATTTCAACTTTTTTGATGATCTTCAGAACGCAGTTAATTATACCGGGGTACAATTCTATTTTGGCACACAATTTTTTTAAGGTTATGACTGCTGGGAATGGAAAGCCTTTTTCAGTAGCAGTCGGTATGATCGGGGACCTGCAGCATGTACTGTTATAGCATTGGAAATGTCTTCTTCCGACCACCTCATTCTTTTTGATGGGCGTTCCATTTTTTTCAGTTGGCCTTTCGTGAATATCCTTCCCATTGTATTCATAAGCTGTCCCTTCTTCCAATTTTTCCTTTTCAGCCTAGAAGTTTCTCTTGTTTTTAATAACATAAGAAAAAAGAACCAGCTCATGACAAAATACATTTTAAATTAATAATATTACTTACTGAGTGTCTGTGTAGGTAGTATCAGTCTGTGTACCATATTGGGAAGAAGAAACCCCTGTTTGTGTACCACGATTTACACACAAAGTTTCGGTTTGTGTTCCTGTTGTAACCAATGTGGAACTGCCAAAAAAAGGTGCTACTATTCCTTCTTCATTTTCCAAATCATGACTGGCAATGACAACCGAAGATGTTTCCGGGCCTGCTTCGATAAAACCATAGCCATCGTTGGAGTTAGATGAGTTGCGTCCAGATTTGAAGCAGATGAACTATTTGCAACAACATTTTCCTCAGTATTAAAATTTATTTCCTTAAGAGTTTGATTTTCAGTTCTGCAATAATTGAGAATAATTTTTTTATATTTTGTTGGTAAATAGATATTTTAAAATATCTTATTTGCTTTGTAAAACTTGCCTGGCTTTTTGTTTCATCCTGATTTCACGCAAAGTAGGTTCTTTCTCATTCTCAAAAGGCAAATAAAGCGAAGGAATCACATTTGTTTTCAAGCGAATCGGCTGTGAAAAGCCATGCTCTTCCAAAATCTCGTTCTTTGGAACAAAATCAATTTCTTGAAAATGTTTGCTGCAAATCCGAGAATTTTTAGGCTTGAACTTGTCACTTCTGCGGCATAAAAACACCCACTGTTTGCACAAATTTCCATTTTTAGGAAAATTGAAAAAACATATTTTAATCTCTGAATTTTTCTTGTTGTTGTTCGAGTTACAACCAAAAACTGCACACCTCATATTTATAAATTGTTTTTATTTTACTTTTTTAATTAAATAAGTTAGAATTTATATTAATTCACACCGCAACTTTAAATAAACTCCCGAATTGTACGCACTTCTCGCATGAAAACAAGAAAAGTGTCTCCAGCGGCCGCCATTTTACTTTATTTTGACAGATGCGCAGAAGTGAGCAAAAATGAAAACCTTAAAGATATTACCTTTAATATGTGTACTGTGTGTGCGACGGAAAAAAGGCAGCTTTTGTTTTGCAACAAATACTGGGTGACAATGGCATTTCATTGACATATGTCAACGATCCAAATAAAGGTGGCAACGCGCAAATGAAGCCGGGTGCAGTTCTTCTCAAACTGTAAGCGCATTAGGTCGCAACAAAATTTTTAAATGTAAATGCCGTCTGCCTTAAAAATAAAAGCAAAAAACAAAAAATCTGTAAAAATAAGAACTTAGAAAAATCGTTAAATGTAAAAGAAAAAAATGTAAACAATTATAAAATTATTTCGTATAATGTATCAGGTCTATTAAATAAGATTATGTAGGTATGTAGATTTTTTTAAATTTATCAATCAATTTCATTTTGTGTTTTTGTACGAAACATTCCTTACAGAAAATAATTTTGAAGCTATGGAGGGGAAATTCGTTGACTATGATTTCAAGTGGATACCAGCAATCAGAAACAATAAAAGAGGAAGAGCAAGTGGAGGCTGCTACTTTGGGTGTAAAAATAACTTAGTAGGAATTGCCTGTGAGTTTGTAGTCGAATCTGAATCAACATTCTTCAAACTGATGTTCGACAACTTAGTGTTCCGGCTTATTCCTCTTTATCTGAACTGCAATCATTGGGATAGAGATTTTGCTCAGCTGCTAGACTTGGTGATGAGTGATGACAAAAACACTCCATTACCAAGACCGGAATCTCAGACTGACATTTCGGTTTGCCTACAAGCTACTGAGGACTAAATGTGAGAAAGTGTGCGTGAAATGATGCAAAAAACCAAACACATTCTCACATTTAGTCCTCAGGCCCATCAAAATGCTTCATTATAGCAATCAGCCCCATCTAAATGTTGCATGGCCTCGTTCAAAAACTAAACAATCCTAACCAACAGAATCTGAAGTGCTGACATGGTCTTAAATTGGAAGATTTGTATAGCTTTTTAATTTCAATCCAAATAAATATTGTAAATGTATATTAAATAAAATAAAATTGACCAAATACATATTATTTAATGATTTATTAGTTTATTATTATTTATTTTGTTTACTTAAATTATTTGCGAACGCAACATGCGCTGCAACTGGTTAAGTAAAATTATTGCAAATGGACAAAAGTGTAACCCAATACTTTGTAAAACAACAAAACAGGCAAGCAGCTGTAGTTTGCTTAGAGCATTTTTTTGGCGACGTTAGAAGTTCAGGTGGAAACAATAGGCGGGTGCCTCCGTATTTGTTTGTACAGAAAATGCTACGAGAAACATACTTGTAAAGTTCCATTGCCAACTTTAGCTAGTTCAGATTCCTCAATTAGATTATTATTATTTTCATTTTCATTTCATTTTCATTTTTTTTTTTTTCATCATTTAAGCAGTTCGATAATTGCAAGAACAAATTTTAAATTTTAGTTTTGTTTGTTGCAGAAATATTCCTGAAAATTTCTTTTTGAGGGACTTTGTTAGAGTTAGAATTTTGTTTTTAGTTAGATTTTGGAATAAAAATTTGAGGGAACCATGTTTTAAAAATAAGTTGCTTTGTGTAAAGCATCTTTAAGAAATAGAAATAGGCAATATGTTTACACACAATACCAACTAAATGCTGCTATTAATGCTAATTTTGTTTCTAAAAAGTTGAAAAAAGTTGATGAAGGTTAGCTGAAGCGGAAATTTTTTTAATGAACATTGAACATACCTAAAATATTATTGGCTTTCTCAAAAATATTTTTCTACACTAACCTCTGCTTTATATCTGAAAACTATTGTTTGTGTATATTTTCTTCTATGTTCTGCATTTATAAAATGTAATCTATGGAAGTATTTATTATATTAACAAAAACAAAAACATGTACGTAAAACTCATTCATTTTTTCATTATTAGCAACACTTTTACTAAACATACCCTTCAAACAATAATAAGTATAAATTCGAAGTTTGTTAACTGAACATTTTTAAGGAATGAATGACAATTATATTTTTCGTTAAACTGTGGGAATTCACTAAAAAAACTTCTGTACGTCAACAATAAGCATTAATGTCGATTACTTGATCTATTGAATGAGTTGTGCATGAATTCAGAACGATTTTAAGACATTTTCATTTTGTGATATATGTCAAAATTTGTTTTTTATTTGCTCTGCATTTATTCAACAGGTTCGCTATAATCGTTTTGATTACTTTTTTAAAACATTAGTGTTCCTTTGATGCATAGTTTTTTTTTTGATAGCAAATACATGTGCATAGCATATGCTTCCATCAATCAAGAATGTTATAAGGTATTTTTCGATTATAACTATTTTTTTAAATATAATATTTATTAATCAAAATGGAATTCAAAAATAGTTGCAAGCTTAAATCATTAAAAAGAAACTATAAATACATTTGGATTAATTAAATTGATACAGATTTTAATTACTTGCAAAAAAAATATTTGGGCCGTTCATTAACGAAAATTTATTAGAATTCAATACAAAAATTGCGCTCGCACCCTTAACTTGATGGTTCTTCGAACGCATCTTTCATACAAAAATCCGAGGTTAATTATGAAATTTGAAGAATTTCGTAGTGCTTTTTGTAAATTAGTGAATTAATTATAATAAACTGATGGTGAACATGCTTTTTTGAAGACAAAAATGTACATTGGTTCGTTATCAAAAAAATTACTGCAAAATTAAAGCTTAAAACTGACTTCTTCATCGAAAAAAAGTAAAAAGAAAAACCTGAAAAAAACTTATTAACGACCCCATTTTGTTTTTGCTGTGCAAAATGCCGCTAGCCCACGGCATCGTTTTTTTTTTGTTTTGCTCACATCTATTCATGGACTAATTGTCAAAATTACAAATACAATAATGTAAACAAACGGGTTTTGGAGAGTGAAACGTACGAAAGATTCCGGTCTTGGTAATGGAGTGTTTTTGAGTGATGACATCCAAAACTCAATAATCATAGGTGATTTAAATGCCCGCACAGCTGGGGAAGCAGGAATGATAAACAACAATGCAGGAATAACACGAAACTTAAAAGATAAAATCAGAAATGCAAGAGGCAACAAACTCATCGAGCTTTGTGACGCATTCGGCTTTCAAATTTTGAATGGTACAAGTTTCGGAGACAAAGAGGGCAACTTCACCTACATTGGAATACAAGGCTCATCTGTAATTGATCTTTGTCTCACTAATGGTGGATGGAACTCGTACAATACGAATTTCGAGGTAGGAGAAGCACTTTATTCAGATCATCATCCTTTAATTCTAGAATTTGGAGTTAAAACTATAAATGGGAAAAGGCACAATGTGATGCTTACAGAGAAAAGTTAGATATACATATGTAGCTCTTTCATCACAAGAAATCACTGACTTTAGTCAATTAGAACAAGCCATAAGGGAAGCGTATGAATTTGCTTCTCCCTGCTTTGAAGACGACATACTGGATGCACAAATAACAGCGACAGAAACAAATGCGGTGATCAAAGATCTGCAAAATGGCAAAGCACCAGGGTTGGATCGCATTCCGGGGGAATTCTATAAGTTCAGTTCTGTAGAGCTCATACAAACAGTAACAAACTTAATCAATGACATCCTTGAGAAGGGTTATATGCCTCGAGATTTCAAGAAAGCTTTGATATTCCCAATCTAAGGGCTCCAAATCCGATCCGAACAACTATAGAGGAATATCCTTTTTAAACGTATCGTACAAAATTTTTACAACGGCGCCTTACAGCTTGGATCAACCACAACAATATGCTCAAAGAGTACCAAGCGGTATTTAGAGCGGGATACTCAACTGTCGACCACATTTTTGTACTTCGCAATGTAGCTGAATCTTTTGCAGAGCAGGGAAAGAAATTATACGCGTTCTTTGTGGATTCCAAGGCTGCATTCGATACAGTCGATAGAAGATCTTTGATGTACAAATTGTACTGCAAGGGAATGTCTCACAAATTTGGAAGAGTCATAGAAAATCTGCTGGAAGATACATGGGCTGCTGTCTGGGATGGTGAAGTAGTATCAGAATGGTTTGAAACGAAAATTGGAGTGAGGTAAAGTTGTACTCTAAGCCCTTTGCTGTTTGCGCTATTTATCGACGATGTTATGGACATCCTGCCTGGTGGAATTGAAGTCAGCAGTACTACTATCCAATCACTTCTGTTTGCAGATGATATAGTGATTCTAGCTCATTCACCGGAAACGCTACAACTGATGATTAACCGATTATGCGAATACTGTGCCAAATGGAACCTAGTGGTCAACCAAGAGAAGTCGAAGATCATAATCTTCAATAGAGGGAGAGGCAGATTACGAACAAATGAGAAGTGGCCCACAATAACGAAAGACTTGAAGTTGTCAGCGAATACAAGTACCTTGGAGTGATCTTCACCTGCAATTTAAAAATGGAAAAGCACTTGAAAGATAAGCTTGCAAAGGCAAAAACTGCAATAAACTCAACTTGGAAGATGTGTTTCTCCAACAAATATCTAAACCATAGCACGAAATTTAAAGTTTTTGAATTTGTTGCAGAATCAATCATGCTTTACGCAGCGCAAGTATGGGGAGGTCAGCAATATGATGAAGTTGAAAAACTTTTACGCTTCTACTTAAAACGCATGTTCAGACTACCATCGAACACACCAAACTATGCGTTGAACCTGGAAACTGGATTATCACCGTTATACATAAAAACACTAAAATTACAGTCTGATTACATTATAAAGGTCTTAAACATGGATGAAGGTCAACTTCCGAAGAAGATCATGATGATAACAGTGAGCAGAAAAGTTGGATGGTATGATGAGTGGCTGGATCATGCACGTTTGTGTAATTTTGATCTAAGCCTAGACCAAGAGCCTCCCAATAACTGGAAACAAAGACTCTACGAGATCATTTCCAACACCGATATAAACTGCAGGAATGAGTATGAAAGTGAATCAAGAGGATCCCTTTACAGATCGGTGTACAGTACACTCAACTATAACCTTCAACATGCAAACTACTTCAGAGATGAACTAGGCGTAGAATCCATCTCAATGATGCTAAGTTCGAGGGTAGAACTTCTTCCGCTTAGTTATAGGCGACACCGAGAAGACCTTCCAATATTGTGCAATATATGTAACACAGCGGAAAGTGAAGACATATTTCATTTTATGGGTAGATGCCCGACTCTTCGTGAAACAAGGCGACATTTATTCGGTAAAGATCCGCTTTCAACGGAACAAGTTCGGAATATATTGAACGAATTGTCAGGAAAGCTATTACTTTTTTGTAAAACAGCTCTAAGTTATAGAGATAGAATATTAAATGCCAGCTTCTAATATTTCAAGTAAATCATTAGTGATTCATTTTATTTTTCTTTAAAAATATTTCTTATTTAAATTTAAAAATTGTTTGTTAATTTCATAAACAGTATACCAATCGGCAGACGGCAAAGCCACGCCATAAAGATTTTGTAAACGTAAATTTTATATTCTTATGTTGTTAATAAATAAATTAATTTTCAAATTAATCAAATCATATCATTATGATTAGATAGATCGTGAAGGACCATTGCAATTGTAGAAAAGCATCAAAAGTTAATATAAAATCCCACTTCTGAAATTTGTATCAATTTCATGTATAGAACATGTTATTTTATACAATTATACGATTGCATTCAGCTGAAAAACATCCTGTTTATTTGTTGAGAAATTGTATACACAATCTAAATCTGGTATGAGTGTATCTGTATATAATGTTTGCATAACACACAAATTATATTGCACATGTACCTATGTATAAGTATAATCCTTTTTGAGATTGACTTTGCGATATGTGAGGGACTTCATATCAATTCTGATTGTGAGTGTGACGTGATCAATGATGTCAATTTCTCACTGTTCACTAGAGAGAATAATCGTGTGAAATTGAGTTATGGATAGCTAGAAACACATTTATAGCATTGCGTTGAAGCCATCACCATCCCATAAGTATAAATATAGCACCTGCTATATATGAACATATATGTAGGAACGTAATCTGATTAAAAAGTCAAACATACACATTCAGAGAGTAAAAATGATGTGAGAACATCACAGAGAAGAGGAGGTTAAGGCAGGGACAGATTAAGCGCAGACTGAAATGAAACTGCATATATAAGTTAACACCATGCAAAACTCCAACATAATTTATGATCATTCCCACGATCATATTTGCTGACAACGCGTCTGGCTGCTAAATGCATTCCAGCACGTAGCAAGAGTAAACACGACACCACCTGTGGGAACTTGTAGAGAGGTATGCATGGACATGAAACTATAGGAATAGGTTACTTTTAAGTTTTAAATTTGTAAATCGTGCAGTCTGATTTTAGCAATTGAATAAAGAGGTTCAACCTCCAAAAAATATTTTTTTTTAAAATTTAATAAAACATAGTTTAATTGGCGCCCGAGCAGGGACCGAGAAGTGAAGTCGCGTTAATAGCCGAAAGTACATAATCGCCTAAAGTAGCCGAAAGTACATAATCGCCTAATAGTACCCGAAAGTACATAATCGCCTAAAGTAGCCGAAAGTACATAATCGCCTAAAGTAGCCGAAAAAAGGTACTAGTGAATAATATCGCCTAAAGTAGCCGAAAAAAGGTACTAGTGAATAATATCGCCTAAAGCAGCCGAAAGAAGGTACCTACTAGTGAATAATATCGCCTAAATAAGCCGTAAATACTAGTGAACAATATCACACTTAACGCGAGTTTTACGCCCTCGGTCAACCTTGTCCCCAGAAAAAAATAAACAGAAAATAATAAGTGTCCGTGTTAAGAACACGCAAAAACACATCAGTCCATTTCATCTCGGAGTGAAAGAAAAAGTTCCAGTACAAGATGCTGATTTTATTGTAAGTTAGTTACTTAAGAATATAGTATAATAATAAATAAATACATACAACCAAAAGATAATAAGTTGAATATAATACACAAATTGTAATATTTAATCATTTCAAAATCGATTCAAAAAGAAAAAAAAACATAAGATTCTTTATCTTGAAAAAATTTTTTTTAGAAAGTAATAATTGTTAGAAAAAGGAAATTTCAATATCTAAGCAAGTGCTCTTAAAATATTTTGTAAAGCGATCAAAATGCCTATTACGCGAACAGGTGCTGGGGCTGATAATACCCAAAACCCCCCAATTTCAGTTGCTCCTATAACTACTATTGCTCCCATGCACTCAGCTACTCTTCCTACTACACATCCTCATACGATGCCTACCCCAACTCCTTTCAGTCCATCCTCATCTTTAGTGCAGCCACAAGTTCCACCGATTAACGCACCACTGTCCATTGATATTTCCCCTTCAGACAATTATAGTTCATTACACTCTATTCCTATTAGCACACGCCCAGCTGCAACAGAAGTGAGGTCAACACCCGAACTAGATGCAGTGGTCACATCTATAGTGACCAGAGTCTTCGAACAACAGGGTGAAAGACTCATGAAAAAATTACTTAAGCCTGATTCTCAACAATTTCAAGAAACCGATCAAACAATATACCCCCAATTTTTAACAAATGTCGATGGTTTAGACAAAATACCAGATATTGTTAAATGCCTACGAACTTTTTCTGGCGAACCTGGAGAGTTTTCTTCCTGGAAGAAGTCAGTTCAACGAGTACTCACAATGTACGAAAACCTAAAGGGCACTCCTAAATACTATGGCATTCTAAATGTCATACGTAATAAGATTACTGGAGGAGCAGACGCTGCTCTGGAATCTTTCAACACACCCCTTAGCTGGGAATGCATTGTGCGATGTCTTACAATGCACTATGCGGATAAAAGAGATATAACAACTCTGGAATGCCAAATGTTCAATTTATCCCAAGGAAATCAATCTCTGCAACAGTTCTATCAAACTGTTAGCTCACACTTAACGTTGATTATCAATAAAATATCCTGCATGGATATAGGTGCCGAAGCAATGAGAGTCTTAATTCAGACGTACAGGGATAAAGCCCTGGAAACATTTATAAGAGGTCTCAAGGGCAACTTATCAGATCTTTTGGGAATGAAAGAACCAATTGATCTGCCCCAAGCGTTGCATTTATGTATGAAATACGAAAATCAGCACGCCAAACCCCAATGCGCTCAGATACCACAAGGAACAATCAAAAGAATTCACCAAATGGGACCTTCACGGTCATTTAACCCAGTGCAATCATATCCTAATTATCAGCGAAATAACGTTAATATTGCTACTAATAGACCATACCAACCTGGATATTCAAATTACTCCAAACCCTACCCTACTCCAGTAACAGTTAAACCCCAGAGTCAGCTAGCTAGAAATCAACCAACCTATAACCCACAATTAAAATATAATTCGCAGCCTTTTAACCAAAACAGGTCTCAACCCAATAAATCGTCTCCAAACATAGTCAAAACTGAAAATAAAAATCCTCAAACGAGGAACTATAATGTTAGCCAAAGGTCACAAAACTCTCCGCAACAACCACTGCAAAACTCTCACTATAGCGGGGGCCAGCCCAATTACCATATAAACCATGGGACTGAAAATCAAGAACAAGATGAGGAAACAAACTATTTTCAAGCCTGTGAGCAAGCTATGGAAGAACTTTCTTTAGAGGATTATCCATTAGAAAGCGAATATCAAATTGAACCAGATTTGGAAAATGAATACAGCGATATTCATTTTTTAGGTTAACTGAGTCCTCGTTACCTTATTTTAAATGCAAAACGAGGACCGGAGAAATTTTAAAATTCCTAATTGACACTGGGTCAAGTAAAAACTACATAAAACCCGACCTAGTACAGAAACCTATCGATAATAAACAAATATTCTTTGCTAAATCTATAGCCGGGGATGTTAAAATCAGTAAGCACACTTTTCTAAACTTATTTGGTCTTAAAGACGTAAATATAAAATTTTTCATTCTACCAAACCTCAAAACTTTTCATGGCATCTTGGGCAATGACACGCTCAAGGAATTAAAAGCCGTCATCCACACACAAAACAGTTTCATGACAATTCTTGATAAAGCTAAAATAAAAATGCATCAGTTGAAAGTTCAATCCGTAAACAATATTACTGCCAGTATGGAAAACCTTACAAACTCTCAGAAGCAAATGCTTGCATCAGCGGTGAAAAAATATCCAGCCCTTTTCGCTGAGCCCGAAGAGAGGCTTACCTACACAACAGCTGTTATAGCCGAAATAAGGACCACCACTGACGACCCTGTTTTCACTCGATATTATCCATTCCCTATGGCTCTTAAGTCGGAAGTCGAAAAACAAGTAAGCCAGCTATTGCACGATGGAATTATAAGACCTTCACGGTCTCCATATAATTCACCGGTATGGATCGTGCCAAAAAAACCCGACTCCACTGGCGCAAAGCAATATCGAATGGTAATTGATTACCGAAAATTAAACACCATTACTATAGCCGACAGATACCCCATACCTGAAATTAATGAGGTGACAGCGCAACTTGGAAGAAATAAATTCTTCACCGTGCTTGATTTGAAAAGTGGCTTCCATCAAATTCCTTTAAAGGAATCTGATATTGAGAAGACAGCCTTTTCAATTAACAACGGAAAGTACGAATTCACTAGGCTCCCTTTTGGACTTAAAAATGCTCCCTCGATTTTCCAGCGCACTCTTGATGACATATTAAGGGATTACATCGGAAAATCGTGCTACGTGTACATAGACGATATCATTATATTCAGCGAAAACCAAGAACAACACGCCAAAGATATCGAACAAATTTTTAGTACATTAAGCAGAGCCAACATGAAAGTCCAGCTAGATAAATGTAAATTTTTTAGCTCAGAGGTAGAGTTTCTCGGATTCAAAATATCATCAGAAGGTATTAAGACTAATACAAATAAAGTAAAATCTATTACCGAATTCCCTGTGCCCAAAACTCTCAAAGAGCTGAGATCCTTCCTCGGGTTGTCAGGATATTATCGTCGGTTTATTCAAGGTTATGCTCAATTAGCAAAACCATTGACAAACCTCTTAAGAGGGGAGGGAGGACGAACGTCCAAAAATCAATCCTCAAGAATCCAAATCAGCTTGAACAATGAAGCTTTAGAATCTTTTGACAAAATAAAAAAATCTTTAATTTCAAAAGACGTTATTCTTGCTTACCCAGACTACAAGAAACCATTCGACCTTACAACAGACGCCTCTAATGTCGCGATCGGGGCGGTACTGGAACAAGATAATAGACCCTTAACTTTCATCAGCAGAACGCTAACTAAGACAGAGGAGAACTACGCGGCTAATGAAAAAGAAATGCTAGCCATCGTCTGGGCCCTCGGCTCACTCCGCAATTACCTTTACGGTCACGCTAGGGTCCGCATTTTCACCGACCATCAACCTCTCACATTTGCGTTAAGCACAAAAAATAACAACAGTAAAATGAAACGCTGGAAATCTATATTAGAGGAATACAATCACGAAATCAAATACAAGCCTGGCAAAACAAATGTAGTGGCAGACGCCCTATCCAGAGCTTATAGTACTCCCCATATAAATTTAGTGTCAACATCCTCACACAGCAATGAAGGTCTAAATAAAAGTCGGGTAATGAAAGTAGATACCCCGATTAATGTTTTCAAAAATCAAATCTTACTTCAAATAGGACAAACACCCAGCCAGACATTCGAAATTATATTCCCAACCTACCATAGGCACGTGATAATAGAACAGGTGTACAATAAAGACAACCTAAAGCAAATCCTCAAGAAAGTACTAAATCCATCCGTAATTAATTGCATTAAAACAGACGATAAAGTGATGGACATTATACAGGAAATTTATCCACTACACTTCAAAAATTTTCGAACTAGGTTTACTCAACTTCAAGTGGAAGACATAACTAATGAAACAAGACAAGAGGAAATTATAATTAGTACACATAAAAGAGCGCATCGCAATCAGCGAGAAAATAAATCACAGATTTTGGAAAAGTATTATTTTCCCAAAATGGCCAATAAAATAAACAAGGTTGTAAGGAATTGCACCGTATGCAAGGTAAGCAAATACGATAGGCATCCTACAAAGCAACAAGTGCAACCTACGCCGATACCAGAATATCCAGGCCAAATCGTCCACGTTGATATATTTATTACCGAAAACAAACTCGTCTTAACTTCCATAGACAAGTTTTCGAAATACGCTCAAGTCAGAGTACTAAAGTCAAGGGCTGTGGAAGACATCCGTCAGCCTCTACGAGAAATTCTGTTTTCCTTCGGATTGCCCGAAACTGTAGTTTTCGACAATGAGAAATCCTTTAACTCGGTGACAATAGGTTATATGCTGGAAGATGAACTCAAGATAAAAGTCTTTACGACACCCCCTTACTGTAGTAGTGCGAACGGTCAAGTTGAGCGATTTCACTCAACCCTCATAGAAATTATGAGATGTCTGAAAAAAGATAACTCCCATCAATCTTTTAACGAATTACTACATAGAGCTGTATACGAATATAATCTTTCAATACATTCTACTACCACAAAAAAACCAATTGAGGTATTCTTTGGTCATAGAGTTACACCTGACCTAACACAACTAGAGACAGCTCGTAAAGAGAACATAGGTAAACTTAAAAGAAAACAAGCCCAAGACCTCGAATATCATAACAAGTTTAGACAACCCATTAAAGTTTATACCCCCGGAGAAATAATCTATGTAAAGCAAAATAAGCGCATTGGCTCTAAATTGAATTCTCGATATAAAAAGGAAATAGTTGCCGAAAATAAGTCAACCACTATTTTAACTAAATCTGGCAAAACTGTTCATAAGGCACTGATAAAAAATTAAAATCCTAATATCAAACCCTTACTCCTTTTTTAGATTGCTCATCGCAGCGAGTGCAGCTGAGGTGCAGATCCTGGATTATTCCAGTGCCCAATCGATAACCATAGATACAGGTTCAGCAAAAGTTCAAGCGGGAACATTTAAAATTATCCATAGTATCGATCTTAAGCAATACAAAGTAGTAATCGAAGAACTTGAAATGTTCTTAACACACAACTCACTAGAAAAAGATCCCATCTTTCCTTACCTAAAAAATGAGATAATCCAAATTAAAACCCACCTTAATCGACTAATGCCCTCACCTAAAGTTAAACGCTCAATAGATTTTATAGGCAGTGCCTGGAAATTTATTTCAGGCAGCCCCGATAAACATGACTTTGATGTTATCAAAGAGAAAATAAATAATGTTTTAACAAATAACAATAATCAAATTGTAATAAACAAAATGTTAATTAAAAAAATTGATGAAGTGGTAAACACCACAAATATTATTAATAAAAAAATGCAAGAAGACAATAATGTTAAAGACGAGATAGTCTTAAATATAGAATTAAGATTAGGATTAATAAAGGAAGAAATTGTAAATTTAGAATATGCAATTCACTGGGCTAAGGCCAATATTGTCAACAGTTACATTCTGTCCAATATCGAAATTGATATTATACAAGAAATTTTAAATAAGGAAAACATGCCGTATGTTAACATCCTAGAAGCTCTAGAATTTGCAGAAATAAAAATCGCTTCAAATAATTCACTAATTTTATACATGATAAGTTTACCAACCACAACAGTGGAAACATGTAAAACTATTTTGATTAAAAGCATAAAAAAGGGCAAAACTATCCTTAAGATACCCTACAGCAATGTTTTACAATGTAAGAATAAAATCTATGGGGTTATGTCCTCATGTTTGGTATTTCATAAGTTATCTATTTGTCAAAGTAATAATATAATCGATATAACAAATTCAACATGCATACCACATCTACTAAATAGCAGAGCCTCCAACTGCACCAGGATTAATAACCAACACGTCCCATCGGTCGAGGAAGTCGCACCAGGAATCCTATTACTAAATCAATATACCGGATCCATAGAAGTAAACGAAGAAATGATACCTTTAGATGGAAGCTATCTCATACAATTCCATAACACATCAATCAGAATTCAAAATCAAGTTTTCAAATCAACGGAAGTAGTGGGCTATAAACCATTACCAGCTGTCCTTCAACCTACTTCAATCAGAAAAGATACTGAGGAGTTATTATCGCTGCAAATGATAAAAGAACTCCACGCTAAAAACTCAGAATACATTGACCTTTTGGAGACCCGGAACAAGTACAACGGCGCAGCCATTATTACGCTATTAATCCTTTTCGCAGCGTTAACAATAGTATACCTGTTAAAACTAAAGAAGAAGAAAAACTCAATAATAGCAAAAATAGTAACAGCAGACGAAATGGTAATGACTGACGCATCCGCTGCAGAAGACCCGGTTCCATTAAGCCCTATACCAACACCTAGATCAATAGGGATGGAGGACCTCCCAAGCCATATAAAGCCATGGACATCGAACGAGGCCGTTCGATTTTAAAGGGCGGAGGAGTTAACACCATGCAAAACTCCAACATAATTTATGATCATTCCCACGATCATATTTGCTGACAACGCGTCTGGCTGCTAAATGCATTCCAGCACGTAGCAAGAGTAAACACGACACCACCTGTGGGAACTTGTAGAGAGGTATGCATGGACATGAAACTATAGGAATAGGTTACTTTTAAGTTTTAAATTTGTAAATCGTGCAGTCTGATTTTAGCAATTGAATAAAGAGGTTCAACCTCCAAAAAATATTTTTTTTTAAAATTTAATAAAACATAGTTTAATTTATACATACAAAACTTATATGAATATACATACAATACACATACGTAACTATATGAATACATATATAAAAATGGTCGAGGAAAATTGTAGTGAACGGATAAAATGGTGTGTTGCGTTGAATTGAATTTTATTATCTACAACGATGAATGGAGTCATAGTTGTTGAAGTGGCAGGAGTTGAATACCATCAATTCAGGATTTACGTCCTTCTTTTCGAACACATCCCTACATATATGTATACAGAGTCATACAGTCAAGCAACACCCATTCAAGCAATTCACAAAATATATATACAGGTATACTAACTACAGCCAACGAGACAAACATCCAATTCCATTAAAGGGCTTTTCATGTAATTACTATTGATGTGATTTTGTATTAAATATTTTTGTCTTCCTTTCATTTTTTTTCTTGCGATGGAATATACACAGAGTACATAATACTCATCTTATATACGAACTATATATACACATTAAAGTATTACACCACATTCCAAGTCATCATGATAGATGCAGGCATCGTTTACTAGATTAAAACTGATATTACCAGAATTTGTATGCAAGATCTCCGAAAAAAGTAAGAGTTAATAAAACGCATATAATTTAATTTTAAGGCCAAAAAATAAAATCTTAAACAAACGCCTTACGGCTTAAAACCTTAATTTCCAAGTTTGAACTCAATCCATAAAATGGCTGTAGTGGTGAGGAATCGGGTGACCCACTTTTTCTATTTCTCTACCACCGTATATCATTATTAATTTGTAAGTGTGTTTTGTTAAAAAAGCTATCAGCTACATTTTTCTAAAAAAACTAACTAAAAGTTACCAAAAATATTTTGAATGTAATAAAAATATGTCTGATTTCAAAATCTGTGTTTGTTAACGAGATCTTAAGTCGAAAACCAATTTTTAGCAATGATAGAAGCATATTTTTAAAGTTTTTAAGTCTTATATAAGAAAATACAGATTGGATTTTTCTAAGAATATTATCTTACGTTAACAACAAAACTTAGCACAGAATGAAATCGTTTTGAAGTCAATACCTTCATTTATTCACGAAATATCGAGAACATCGATTTTTACCAATTTTTGTAAAGTATTTTTTGTAGATTTTAATTTGTATGTAAAAATTGATTAGTTTGAAGCCAATATCTTCCATTTTTGAAAAGATATTCTTGTCGAAAATCAATTAGTACCAACTTTTAGTAATCCTTTCTGCATCTTTCTGCGTTATTCTCTGTAAAACAAAATTTATTTGAATTCGATATCTCTAATGGTCTTAAGATATAGACGACAAAAAATGGTATCCCGCTAGTACGGACACACGCACAGACATCTCTCCGAAAATGTTTGATTTAGATTCTAGGTATTTTAAAACATAAAGAAATGTGAAAATTTTGAATTCGACAAATCGGACCGAGTAAAATAACTTCTACTATGTGACTATTTACTTACAACTATCAACCATTCCTGTGTGCGAGTCATTTCAGGGATGGAGGGGACCTAAAGTTTTTGTGCTGAATCTAAACGGCTAATTTAAGTAAGGACTTTTCTTGGATTATTTGTGAATTCCTCGCAAGAGGCAGTACTCGTGAAAAAGCTTTTAGATAGCACAGGCTTAGGCATTAAACGCAAGATATCTAGCATAACAGTCCTACGCAGTAACCATTACGTTTCGAGTAATACAGAAGACGAATTCAGCTCTTTTTATAAACATCGACGTTTGCCATTATGTTTTTCAAATGATCTCGGGTAGATAGCCACCGCATTTTGCTCGAATAAATTCGAGAATATGACATCTTCTAAATTTGACCACTTTTTGACGTACACTTCGTGTCACGAAATTTTCAAACCCTTAGAGTCTTTTTTTAAAAACCCAAATGTAGAATGAATGAGGTATGTATGCAAAACAAAGACACATCATTTCAGGCAAGGCGGGCGATAGTGAGAGCTGCATTAGGACCTACCGGGTTGACCTGCAGGACTTAAAACAGGTATGTAAGTCGGCCACCAAAAACAATTTTGTCATAAATATATTAAATGAAAAAGAAAAGCGGTATTCGGTGCAGTGCTTCTCACTGGCCAAATACAATATAGTTAAAGAAGTGCTTAAGGAGGCCACAGCTGAGTTCTTCAGCTTCACGCCTAAAAGTGAAAAATTAAAGACGGTCCTACTGAAGGGCATAAGTTCCTGCACGGAACCGGAGGCGCTCTTAGCTGAGCTCCGCCAAAAAGCCATCGACGATCTCGATTTCATCGGGGTCAAGCCTTTCACTACGGTGAAGTCCAGGCGAGGGGGTTACAGGCTGCCAATGTTCCTCGTAACATTATCGCCCCAAAGTAGGCTTGAGAGTCTGAGGGAAATCAAATGCCTCGACTATCAAGCCATACACTGGGAGACATTAAAAAGGCACGACGACATTTTACAATGTACGAAGTGCCAGAGGTTCGGCCATGCCGGAGCCAACTGCAATATGCAGTTGCGCTGCGTCAGGTGCTCCGAAACCCACATCAAGGGAGAGTGCAAGCTGGGGAATGAGCGGGTTGAGGATTTGACCCAGCTCAAGTGTGTCCTTTGTGGAAACCAAGGGCACCCGGCTAGCTATAGGGGTTGCCCTAAGGTCCAACAAATCAAACAAAAACAGGCCAGTCAAAAAGCCGAAGAAAGTCGAACAGTTCGACAGGCTCCTACACAAAAATTCGTGGATCCCAAATTTTCCTACGCCCAAATGGTGTCAGGGAATGGGAACACGAGACAGGCTCCACCAACGGTTGCCCCAAAGGCCCCTGTGCCTAAGGCACCAGAGGTGCAGCCTGACATTGTAGCCTTGTTGTTGAACATTCAAGGTCAACTTACAGGACTGCAAAGTCAGATAAAGGAGCAAGGCAAAAGGGTAGACCATCTCTACTCTTTGTTGCCTGGCCTGGCGCAATTTAGACCATAATGGGCGCGCTGCCGGAG
The DNA here is from genome assembly GCA_920104205.1 of Eupeodes latifasciatus. Classification (NCBI taxonomy): domain Eukaryota; kingdom Metazoa; phylum Arthropoda; class Insecta; order Diptera; family Syrphidae; genus Eupeodes; species Eupeodes latifasciatus. Next base: position 184,062,961 of record OV049924.1, read on the forward strand.
ACGCGCCTAAAAGTCCTAGCTGTGAATGTAAATTCACTGATTAGGATTGAACGAAGAGCCAATATGTTCCAATTGTTGAAAGACTACAGTCCCGATGTGTTTATGGCTAGCGAAACTAAGCTAAACCACAAACACAAATTGACTCATAAAAATTACAATATCGTAAGAAGAGACCGGCCCGACTCCACTCAAGGGGGCGGTGTCGCTCTCTTTATACGAAAAGGCATTAATTATAAAGTCATATACAACAATGAATTGCGAAAGCTCAAGACGCTAGAAGTTTGCGTTGTATGCATCTCTCTCACTCAAGGGAAGCGGATGTATATGATTGCGGCTTATGCGGCTGGAGCTCCGCAGGTTACTTACTTTGCTTCAGAACTCGAGATTCTTTTTAGGGAACTTAAACTGAGCTTGGAAGAAAACTATTTCATCTTGGCCGGTGACTTGAACGCAAAACATGAAGATTGGGGAAATCAACATAGTAATCCCAGAGGTAACCATCTTTTTAATTTGATGAATCTTTACAGCGTTGAATATGGCGTCGACCTGCTGGCTACTGAAAAGCCATCGTATCCAAGAACCGGCTCCTTTCTGGATCTTTTGCTGTACGACACCAGACTGACAGTTACAGACAAAGTGGGTAATCACCCTCGAAACTGCTTACAGACAGTCGAGTACGACAGTGATCACTGCGGACTGGCTGCTGTAATGCAGATTCCAAACGAACGCGTGGAGTTGGAGGAATACGTTGCAACGCATTCTTACAATTACAGTAAGATGCGCTGGCCTCGTTTCACCAACGCCCTAGCGAGAGAACTTCGTTCGAGTGACATAGCCCCACCAAACAACAGAAACCTGACAAATACAGAAATTGACCAACATTTACAACAGATGAATGAAACAATAAAACGAACAATGGAACGGACAATACCAAAGTACAAAGAACGGGACCAAATGGACGCTTACAGAAACTCGACTATTGACGCACTACGTAAGCACAAGAGTGGCTTACTGACAAGACTCAAAAACTTGTACAGACGACTTACAGACCCACACGACTTGGAGGTGAGGACACTGAAGTCGTCAATAAAAAATGTCAATCTGTTGATTAAGGAGAACTACAGGTTATCAATTAACAAGTACTGGGACCGCAAGATCCGGTCAGTTAATTCCAGTGACCCTAGTATGTTCCCTAAAATCAACAAGATATTCAGGAAAAAGAACGACAATGACCTTCCGTGTCTGAAACTCCAAAGAACTGAAGAGAACAGAGACGTACTCAGAACAGCGCAAATAGATCCAGAAGAAGCCATCTTTGACGATGACTTTTTTATAATTGAAGATCCGAAGGAAAAAGTGGAGGCGGTGGGAGCTGCTTTCCAGCAAGTGTACAAGGTGAATGCTAGCACTCGCCCCAACCACGACCTGGAAAACAGAGCCCTACTTAATCATTTTTACCTTCGAAATGATATGACACAATGGCGATCTGAGAACCGCGGTTTCATGCGGTTCAATGACGATTCCTTGGCAAATGCCATAATCGCCGAGCAAACGGGTCCAAGTCCCCTGTTAGTGACGAAGGTTGAGCTTCAGCTCATCTTCAACTCAATAAAAAACAAAAAGTCAGCAGGTGTCGATGGTATATCCAACGTTGTACTAAGACATTTACCGATGGAGGCAATTGACAGTTACACCACACTCTTCAATAATGCACTGAATAATGCATATTATCCAGTGCATTGGAAGACCGCTGTGGTTCATCCTCTTCCGAAAAAGGGAAAGGACAACTCCAACCCGTCAAATCTTCGGTCGATAAGTCTTCTTCCGAGCATCAGCAAAGTTTTCGAAAAAATCATTAATAGGGCTCTGACTAAGTGGGCTGCGGACAACAAAATAATTCCGGATAAACAGTTCGGGTTCAAGGCGGGTCATGACACAATTCATGCTGCGTCTAAACTCGTTTCTGATATCCAATGGAATAAAACAAAACAACAATGCACAGGTGCTGTTCTGGTTGATTTGGAAAAGGCCTTTGACACCGTATGGTTAGAGGGTCTTTACCTAAAACTGAGCAGGCTTGGCATAAGCAAGCCATTGTTGTATATACTTTATGATATGCTTAACGGTAGAAAGTTTGTTGTCAAAAGTGGCAATGTAACTTCTACCACAACATTCTTAATTAAAAATGGTCTTCAACAGGGAGCGGTGAACTCGCCGATTCTCTTCAACATTTACACCAGCGATCTGATAGGTAGTCTTACAAAGGCAATTGCGTACGCCGACGATCTTATTGCGTACAGAACGGCCCGAAAGGTTGAGGTTATTAGAATTCTCTTGCAGCGTGATTTCGACAAGATTCAGCGATATTGCGACGACTGGAAACTGAAAATAAATGTCCAGAAGTCGGAGACAATTCTGTTCCGGACTCCGTTGGCTAGGGCCACGAGGGATACGTGCAAGAATTGGCGCAAGATGGTTATCGTTGATCTTCACGGGCAGCCATTGGCGAGCAAAAGTGTAGTGAAGTACCTCGGTATCTGGTTAGATCAGTATTTATATTTCGACAGACATATAAATGCTGCTCTGACCAGGGCCCGAGGAGCCTTCGCTCTGACGAAACGGCTGTTTTTTAGCAGTCGGCTTGACCCCAGAGTGAAGGTAATTTGCTACATGGCCCTCATACGGCCGATGATCGTTTATGGTTGTCCTGTGTGGTTCAACGTTGCCCCTTCCCAGATGGAGAAGTTTCGGGTGTTCGAGCGGCAGTGTTTACGACGCTGTACCGGCTTATATCGAACAGCCGAATCTTCTTACGTGCATTACTATTCCAACGAGGTCCTATACAACGGGGCTCGAATCAACAGAATTGACAATTTCGTGATAAAACTCGTTCGAGGTCACATTGCAAGAGCTATGTCTTCGACCAACAATTTAATTTTCGGGGCGTTCTATCCGAACGACGAGTTTTTTGAAAGTGCACGCTTGAGCGGCTTCATTCCGCCAGAGGCATTCCTCTTTTTAGATAGATGCGGTCTGATACAGGATAGATTGGCAGTTCCGTTAATCTACCACGTCAGACGACGAACCGTGGATAGGCGACTCCTGTACAATCGGGACGTCATGGCACACGACGGAGCAGAGCTCCTTCGGTTCAGTAGGGCTGTGTCCGAACGGGACCGAACTGATAGGGTGAAGCAGGAGAGCCAGTTTTGGTGGCTTCAATCGGCACTTGATAGTGAGTAGTCGGGATAGGGTTTTAAGCCTTGGCCGGCTTACATACTTGTTTTATAGTTTTAGGGTTTAGTTTTAAGTAGAATAGGCATGGTGGCACAAAAAAAAACATACAAAAAAAAATACAAAAAATACAAAAAAGAAAAATACAAAAAAATACAAAAAAAAAGAAAAAATTAAAAAAAAAATCATGGAATAATCAAAAAAATAAAAATAAAAAAAAGACAAAATATGAAAAACAAAAAACGTTAGATAGTTAGATTTGCTGCTGTGGTTGTTCTAGTTTTAAGTAGTTTATAGGTAGAATAGGTAGTTTTAGTTAGCTTTAAGTTTTATATTAAGGACCTTATTTTAAGTAGTTTTTAAGTAAAAATAAAAAAGGATATTGACATTAGTTTTTGCTAAATTTTCTAATGAATACACAAATAAATAAAATGAATTGAAGTTAAATAGATCTTAGGGCCGAAAGGCATTAGCATTAAGTATTATTGTTTAACTTAGAGTGTCCGTATGGGACCAGTAAGTTAGTTGCAAGGTATCGTTAATTAGGCTAGTTTTATGAATTTTTGTCTAGCTTTAAGATAGTCTTAAGAATGAATTAATAAAAATGAATTTGAAAAAAAAAAAAAAAAATAGTGAGAGCTGCTTCAAATTCAAGGCTTTCCATTAGAAAAATCAAGACAGAAGCTGAGGTAAATGTTAGTAGATCGACTGTTGCTCATGTGATACAGAAGGCAGACCATATACGACACCAAAAAATGAAGACAAAAATACCATTGCATGCTTAAGGCAAGAGCTAAAGCAACAAATCACATCAGGTGGAATCGATCATGGCATACTGTCGTCTTTTCCGATAAAAACATATTTAATTTGGCAGACCTGATGGATATACTCATGAAATTGAGAAATGTCAAATGAATTGCAGACAAAAACTTGAAGTTTAGGTGTGGTTTACATTCAACATCGGCCCTTAAAATTAAACCACACTATATGTTAAGTGGTTAAGTTTTTGTGTGATTGTTTTAAAGAAAAATAGTTGACACAAGATATTCGAAAAAATTCAGTGGTCATCATAATTCTTCTCTAACAAAAAATTTCTTTCGTAAAACTCTTAAAGTTCGCAGACTTGCATCGAATTCAACACTATCAGCAGCTTCGACCAGGTAAAGAAAGGGTTGGTCAGGTTTACTAACTGTTTTTCCTGTTATCCGTAGTACTGAAAATTTTAAGCATCTATAGCTTTTAAAAAACGTATAAAGACCTTCCTTGTGTTTCGCCAAAGATTGCTCAAAAAGGGTTGTGGATATTGGAAAAATTGTTAAAAATAAGTTTTTACATTATGAACTTAACTCTCTTTCAATATCAATCTTACTTGCCAACAAAGCCTGGATCTATCTATATGAATTGGAGTGTATTCTCATATTTAGGTGGGTATATGGATAGTTTTAATTAATGTAAGACAAGTATTTTGGAATGAATTTGAAAAGGATTTGTTTACAGGATAACATAACACAGTGTTAATTACTTATTTCGTGTGTTGTGTGTACACAAATAATGTCTCGATATTATAACAATGAAGAAAAATTATTGAATTATAAATTTAAAAAAGTGAACGTATAATATAATTTATATTCGTATTACTGACAGACATACAGATAGATAATAATAAGGAAAAGAAATAATGAAGATGAATGGTGCTTGTGCTTATCGATTTAAGATTATTGTGATTATTTTTTGTACTTACTTCAAGGACGACAGGCACTTAATTATACTTAAGAAGATAAAAGCTAAGAAAATGTTCAGTAAGATTTTATCTTAAGAATGTTTTCAAAGAAATGAATAACAAAAGACCAAATAAATTGATGCAAAAAGACTGTTGAGGGTAATTAAGAACACTTTAATCTATATTATAGACCTTGAGAAAAAAAAACTAAGTGAAATTCTGTTTGATAGTGGCAACTTCTTTATGTTAAATTGTTTAATTTGTTAGGGAAAATATAAAAGTATAATATTTTTTTTCGAAATCTGTACTAAATCTTTACTACATAGAGCGACAAAACAAAAATAAACAATAGAATGTTGAAAAATGTAAGTTAAGAGTTTAACATCAAGAATGTTGAAGTGTGTTTTCTTCATGCTGGAAAAATTATAGCATTCAATCCTTTTACTTAAAGTAGGCCCTGAATATCAAAGGAGGTCTTGACCTTTTAGGGTCGTGAAATGTGAAGGCAGGTCCTGAAATGTCTTGGGAGGTTTTGAAATATCAAGGGAGGATTTGGAATACCAAGGCATGTCCTGAAATGTTAAGGGAGGTCTTGAAATATCAAGATCCTGAAATTCCAAGGCAGGTTTGGAGATTTAAAGAGAGGTCTGGAGATTTCAAGAAGGTTGGAGATTTCTAGCGTGATCTGGAGATTTCAAGGGAGGTTTTGAAATATGAAAGAAGGTTCTGAAATACCAAGGCAGATCTTGAGATTTGAAGGCAGGTCTTGCAATTCAAAAGGAGATCTGGTGATTTCGAGGGAGGTTTTGAAATATCAAGAGGATCCTGAAATGTTAAAACAGGTGTAAAGATTTTAAGTAAGGTCTGGAAAAATCAAGGGGGGTTGGGAGATTTCAAGGAAAATGGTCAGTGGATCGATTTGACTCACAGGAAGTAGTATTTGTATAATTTTGTAATTGATATGATTGATATGTCAACGACCGACGTTTATTTCTAATAAAATGGCAGAAGGGCTTCGTTGCAAAGATCTTGTAATTCAACACCTTTAGATCTTTTCATTTAGGGCTACTTAAAAGATAAGGTCCATGTCAGTGCTTCAAATAAATTCAGAACCTATTCTTTAATCTTTATAATATTAGTGTAGATGTAGATAAGAAGATAAGAAGAGTTTGAAAGCTAAAGCTTTTGGCATTTTTATAATGAAATTTAAAAGAACAATTATGTATGTATAATAAAAAATTTAAGAATAATTTTAATGAATTTATAAAACCAAAAAACAAAAACAATTTAAATACTTTATAATTGAAGAAAATATACAAAAGAATAAACAGAAATTTAGAAAGGTGAAAGAAAAATTAGGCTTTGACAAAAATATCTTCAAAGCAGGGAATATTGTTGCAGCTTCATTTATTTCTCTCAAATCACGTTTTAAAGAGTTCTATAGAAAAACTGACGCTGGGTTTAATTTTTCGAAGGAACAGTTGTATTGCAGCGTTAATAAATGTCACCATCGATCTTCAGTATGCAACATTTTTAGTGCTTTTGGACTTTTCAAAGGCCTTTGATATGCTAAACCATTCTTTACTTTGTGAAAAACTCTTGATATCGTTTTACTTTTTTTTTCTGGTGCATTCCAACAAATAAACTCTTACTTAGTTAATAGACTACAAGCTGTCGAACGCAATACAGGTCTTTCCGAATTTTTATTAAATAGTAGTGGAGTACCACACGGATCTCGATCCCATGTGTCAATGAACTTCCTCCTATTGTAAGACACTGCACAATTGTGTTAATGATGTTTAGTTATACAAAAGGGACTCATCGAATATACGGCAGTATTGTTTGTAAGACCACTGAGGGGAAATAGGATTCATCTACAGTTTCTTTTCTAAAATGATTTTTTGGGGTTCAATATAAGGATATTTTCTTAAGAACAACGCAAGTATCTGACTAGAGATGGCAAATCAATAATATTAAATAAAAGCGGACCGAGTGTTGAACCCTGCAGTACATCGCAGGAAGTTTGGAAGAAGCTCAGAGAAAACGTTGATCAGTTGAAACGACTGTTAGGGAACTATCAAATTGAAGGAAAAAAGTTTAGCATCATAGGTTCAATTAAGTTTTTTTTAAAAACAAAACGTAGTAGTCAACAGTATCAAATGCTTTGGAGAAATCCAATATGAAAAGAAAGCTTACATTTTCTTTACCCAATGCCTGAGAAATGTCTTACGGACCTTTTAGCAATGCTGTTATGCAACCCTGCCCTTTTCGAAATCCAGATTGTTAAGGTGTAAGTAGGTTCTGAAAATCGAGTCATAGAGTAATCTGCTTTTGTAAAGTTCTTTCAAACACTTTAGATACAACAAATGTATACAGCAATACGTCAACAATCACTATCTTAAGAGATTTTGGGTATACATAAGTATTACTTTTGCTAAATTCTATTATAGTGGGTATTCACCTGTATTCAATATAGTGTTGAAGATATGAGATATGTACTGTAGGACAAACGACAATATGAGCTTAAGAAATTTGGAAAAAATTTCATCTTTACTAACCCCTGGGTCTGGACAGGCATATTTCGTTTTAAAATTTTAATTTAATACATTGCTAGTTAAGATATAATTTGAGCTTTCAGGTAGCTTCCTAAAACTTGTATTTGCTATCGATCTATAAAAATATCTGGTTTGGAAAAGTAATTATGAAGAACCTTTTAAGAACGCCAACTGATTTAATATAAAAATCAACGGAATGTTAAGTATTTTTTTAACATCACAGACTAAATTTTGTGCTTTTTTTTATAATGAGCGCACACTCATATAAAGAGACAGTGTAAGCACTAGAAAAGGAAGAGGGGGTTTGAAGGGAGGTGTCGGAGCACATTGGTTTTGCATTCCTGAATATTGCAATGGCTGGGAAAGACAGAATGTGGTAAAGCATTCCACATTTGCGTATAGTACGGCTAAAGAACGAATCTCTGTACTTGACAGTACGACCGAAGTTGGGTTCGGGGGTATACTGATGAGCATTCCTAGAAACGCGAGTATTACGGTCGAAATGCTTAAGGGGAGGAATGCCACTGGCTATTTCTTTAGAGCATAAACCGTTTAAATACCGGTAAAAGAGGGTGATACAAGAAACTTTACGAAGATGTTTAAGCTACGTTAGTGATCCTATGGTGGTTTGTCGCCAATCAATCTAAATGCTCCACGTTCAATACTGTCCAAGAGGCTTTAGTAAGTTGTAAGAACACCAACCCAGATATGGGAGTTATACTCAAGCTTTGGACGTATATAAGTCTTGTAGATAACAGCCAGATCAAAAAACTTCTTGCATTGCCTTAGAAAACCAAAACATCTTGCGGCATTTTTGGCGACATCGCGTATGTGACCGTTCCACAAGAGGTGGTTGGTGATACACATACCGAGAATATCGAGGTGTTCAGTCTCCTCAATGCAAGTGCCATCTATGGATAATGGCAAGGGGGGTATGTCTCGCTTTAACGATATAAGACAGCATTGGGTTTTCGAAGCATTAAATTCCACGCGTTTTTTTAATCCCCATTTTACAATGCTGTTTAGGTAGGAATTTAATGAGCTTATCGTATTTTGTCGTTGCAGACAGGAGATCATTAATAAAAATGAGAGAGAGTGTTGGAGATAGAACAGAGCCCTGGTGCACACCACCATTTATTTTGTGGTTTTCAGACTTGAACTCATTCAATACTACTTGTATTGAACGATCAGAAAGGTAATTACTAATCCAATGAAGAAGGGATTCATGTTCTTGATATTGTGTGCAGCTACTCTTTGGCGGATGACGGATGACGTGTACATAACGTTATCTTTTATTCATAATTTATGGCTATTTGACAGGAGTAAAAGTGAAAGTAGATGGTTTCATAATTCATATAAGTTTATATTTTGCCAAATAATTTTATTTCGTGGTGGATTTCTTGTGATCAGATTCAATTTTTTTTGATTTGACCAGCTTGATGCATTTATTGGCATACTTTTCGCTGGTGGTGTTTCACACAATAATATGTAAGATTCATATGTATTATGACGTTCCGATGTTTTACCCATATTCCGAAAAACTATGTCTTATAAGTCCTAGCCTTATCACGAAATATTCGTTTTGATGATGCTTGCACGCTTGAATTTTGTCAAAACTGCTCCCATTCGAGATTTATGTAATTTCTTGAACTAAAACATCGCAAGAAACTATGAACCAAGTGAGACTATAATAGTTGACGAAGAACTCTTTCCTTATCATGGTAAAACTAAATTATGAAAAATATGAAATCAAAATTTGATGCCCATTCGATTCAAAGACAAAATATCCTTTGGAAGGCAAACTTTATACTGGCAGAGGTGAAGTGAATCAGGGTCAGAATATTTTGCAACTCTCAAATCGGTTCAGTAATATCGGCAACACACTTGTGGCTGCTTTTTTACCATATTAGAAGGCACTAAGCAACTTGCTAGTATTAAACTTGTATTTATTGGCAAAGTTCGATCGAATAAAAGTTTTCACCCGAAAAAATGAAGAACAATGCTTCGCGTCCTGTACTCTCTACTCTTTTTGGATTTCATAAGAACTTGGTTTCCGTTTGTAGTAATGTGCCAAAAAATAACAAGGCTGTAAATTTGCCTTTTACAGATCAATACTTTTAACATTGTACCGGCGGCGAAGCAATTTAACCGGAAGCAATTCTGTTTTATAATGTAAACAAGGCTAGCGTCGATTGCATACATCAAATGGTCACGCATTTTACGACAAAAAGTCCAACCAGACTCATGCTTATCCCTTTAACAGGCAACATAGTAAAAGTTGATATTTTTTTGCAGGTAGATATGTGTACATAAGTAGGTAAAATAAGCATAATATTTAAATTTCCAAGGAAAAATATTATCCAGATCGACCGCCAAGTGAGAATTATTGAAGACGGTCTGAAGACAGCATAGTCCCTTTGCGTGTTAAAAAATTTATTTTCTATGGTGGTAGTCGCAGAAACCATTTTTTTGTAGCTATATAGGTTAGGTTAGGTTATAAGGGGTGTGCAGTGTACAGCATGAAGCTGTTGCGTACACGGGGGCCTACTGGTCCATTGTGATCCCCTGTAAAAGTAAAAATTTTAGCATCGTTAACGAACCAGCCTGTGCTATCTATAAATTTCCTCATGTTTGCCATTGAGACCTGTGCTAGATCATCCAGTTCTCCAACAAACCTGTTTCCGAAATGATGGAGTCGGCTGGTTTGGAGGTTCGGACAGTCGCAGAGCAGGTGTTTAATAGTTTCTATTTCCTCCTCATCCTGACAGCTCCTACAAAAATCGGGTGCAAATGCCCCTATCCTGTTAGCCATTGTGCCAATGGCGCAATGACCTGTTAGTACACCTATCAAGATTTTAATGTTCCTTTTACTCAGCGATAGAATATACCAAGTTTCCTTTTCATTTGTGTTAGGCCATAAACTTCTAGAGATTACGCAATCGTCCCTGGATTTCCAGGAGTTATTGATTTTCTCTTTTAGTTTAAGGTCTATCTTCCTCTTGAGTACCCCAATCGGGACGAGTGGTCCCCTAAACGAATGGCCGCTACTACTTGTCAGTGTTGGGACCTCGCAGAAGGAAAAGAGTGGTAGAAATGATGTCAAAAAGGTGGTAGAAATTAAAACCCATTTTTATGTAGTAAATCTTATATTCAATAACTTATTAAAAAATACAAAAAAATAAATAAACAATAATTCAGTTCTTTCAGTTTCAAATATCACAATTCACAATAAATAAAATTAGTTAGAAAAACTTAAAATTATTTTTTGCTATGTAGACCACCGGAAAATTTAAATTTTGAAGCATATTTCAGTAATGCTTCCGGAGGATTAAAATTCTGAAAATGTACTGAAATTTCCCTTGCAGCCAAAATGTTGTGAACGGTTGTAGTTTTTAATTTATTTCTTTTTTCATTTTTTATATTTTTTAAATCTGAAAATAGCGCTGCTATGCGGTAAGCAACAAAGCTCCAACATATAACAAGATATGTTTTCAAAAATTTAATTGTCCATTCCGTCTTTTAAGTTTTTTATCAAAAGCCATTGTGAAACAATGTCATCAGTTTTAAAAATTTGGAGTTATTGATTTTCTCCAATTAATTATCTCCACTCATTATTAATTAACTCTAGTTCTGAGTTATTTATAGTTGGTGAAAAATGTTTCGTGAGACCTAAAACTGATGGCATTGTTCCATCAATGACGTTTTTCGGGTTTAAATATTTGAAACATTTTATTTCATCGTTTGAAAGGTTAAACCTTTCTCCAATTTGAACACATACATAATTCAATATAATAGCTGCACATAACTTTTCGTAGTTGCATTACATCTTGTTCAACAATATCATTTTCAAATAAGTACCTTTCAAAGTAAAGGCCAAAATACATTTGAGAATATGGTAAATAGTTTTCACTGTTTTTTATATTTGTGTTTACATTCATATTTACTGGTTTTACAAAATTTTTCATAAAATTTAATTTTAATGTAGTCATTCTTTCGAATATCAAGAGTATTTTTGTGTTCTCAGATTGAAATGTTTTATTTAACTCGTTTATAATTTTAAGATTTATTGACAAAAAATTTAAATATACTATAAATATTAAAAGGTAGAGTTTAATGATAGGTGAACGGTAAGTTGCAAAAAGTGGTAGAATTTGCTTGTTAGGTGGTAGATTTTCATGAACACCAAAAAGTGGTAGAAATACCACTTAAGTGGTAGAAGTCCCAACACTGCTACTTGTGTCTGCTTCTGACCCTTTCCTGGCTAGTTCATCTACTATATCATTCCCTTCTATATTGCTATGTCCGGGAACCCAGCAGAGCTTTACCCGGTTAGTGTGGCAGATTTTGTTTAATTCCTTCCTACAGTTTAAAACTGCTTTTGATCTTATGGTCTCACTGGCTAAGCCTTTGATAGCAGCCTGGCTGTCCACGAAAAAAGTAATCTCCGAAGAGCTTAGCTTTTCGTGATGTCCCACTGCCAATTCAGCTGCTTTTCGAATGGCAAAGATCTCGGCCTGAAAGACACTACAGTCAGCTGGGAGTTTATATGAAGCTCTGATGTTGAGCGATTGACAAAACACTCCAGCACCTGTTCCTGATTCCTTTTTTGAACCGTCAGTGTAGAAAGGGATACCCTGTTTACTTATAAGTGAATTAGGATCCCAACCCTGTCTTTCTGGTATGAAAATAGAAAATTTCCTATCGAAATATAGTAAAGGGGGGATGTAGTCGGTGGTCTCCATCAGTCCTGAAATCGTGTCACATCTTTGTAAGATTGACCCGTGTCCATAAGTGCTGTGCCTCCAAAAACTCAGTTCTCTTAAACGAATTGCAGTTTTGGCTGCCGTGCACCTTATGAACTCATCCAGAGCCGGGAGGTCCAAGATCATTTCCAATCCAGCTTGTGGTGTGGATCTTTGAGCCCCTGTTATTCCTATACAGGCTAGTCTCTGTACCTTATTCAGGTTCTTGAGAGAGACATAGGTAAGAATGGGTCTGACAATCGCTGTGTACATCCATTGGATGACTTGCGGTCGCATACCCCAACGTACACCGAAGGTCTTTTTGCTTGTGTAGAATGCACATAGTGCTTTTTTCATTATCTCCTCAGTATTACGCTTCCATGTAAGCTTGGAGTCAAGGATTACTCCTAGAATTTTAGCTTCCTTAGAAAGTTTTAGAGGAATACCATTTAGTTTGGGAGGGTTGAAACCGTCCAGTTTTCGTTTCTTCGTGAACAAAACTAGCTCTGTCTTGGTGGGGTTGACCCCGAGACCGTTCTTAGTTGCCCAAGAAGATAAATCCTTTAATGCATTTTCCATAATGTTTTCGATGATGGTAAGAAACTTGCCTGATACCAAAACCACTATGTCATCTGCATATGCTACTATTTTAGTGCCCTGATCTTTGAACTTTGTGAGAATTTTGTTGACTACGAGGATCCAGAGCAGGGGTGAGATGACCCTCCCTGTGGTGTGCCTCTAGTAACTGTTTTCTCGATAGTGCTAACTCCTATTTGAGAGTTGATAATTCTGCCATTTAACATGGTGAAAATCCAATCGACAATGACAGATTCAACCCCAACTTCAACTAAGGCAGTTTTGATCGATTCCGTTTTAACGTTATTAAACGCACCCTCGATATCAAGAAATGCTGCCAGGGTAAATTCTTTATGTTCAAGGCTTTTCTCAATATGTGAAACTACTTCATGCAGAGCAGTCTCCACTGATTTACCTTTAAGGTAAGCGTGTTGTAGCTATATACAGCACATATTAAATTTATATTTGGAACAATACACTTGTGTGTCTGAATTTTTACAACTTACAGCTTTTCTTTTCGGTTCTATCCACCCAAATCGGAAAATGATTTTTTCATCAAAATGAGAATCATCAACGGGGATGATGAACAGCTGTCTTTGCAATACTGGATGTGCTAGGAACTGTTTGTGTTGTTCAATCCACACTGTGAGCCGATGAGGGCTGAAGACTCCTCGGGCTCATAAATAGACCAAAAGAGATAGAGATGTATAGAAGTTATCAAAGTAGAGTAAATGGTTAGCAAACTCGGGGATTTTTTTTCGCTAACCGAACAACAACATTGGATGTAGCTCCTAGATCCGGGGTGCTAGGTAAGATGACATTATCACCTGCACCCACTGTACACCTCAAAACGATAGGCAAATCCATTTGAATTGTAGAGAACAAACAGTTTAACAACCTTTTGTGCGGTTTGTTTGACATATATTGACGAAGCCGGTGTTTCGTCTTCGTGCTGCACATTTGTTCATCGACACAAAGTCTAGCTGATTTTGGGATTGAATCAAACCGCTTATTGAGTTCGTTGGCTAGAGCACGGATTTGAAACAAAATGCAACTTCATTTACGTGCAGACGCATTTGAGTCCTTTGTAACAGCATTAAGCATTCCATTGAATCCCCTAGAAGATAGCTGTGCTATTACCCCAGTATAGCTTCAAATGATGGCAAAGGAAATCGTGGCCTTTTTCAGATGTTTTAAACGGGAATTCTTAATGGCATATAAAGTAGATTGCTGCAGTTCGGTAGTATCAGTAATAAAAGTTAAGGAATCTGCTGGATTGTCGACTTCGCTTAGATTTAGGTGCAAAGCACTTACAAATGCATCTACTGTGTTAGCTTCATTTTTTTGATGAATGCATTCTTCAATTATTTCTGGATCATTTCAGCCAAATTATACAGCTCAATATTATCAACCACGTAATCAGGATCACAGATGGTATCATCGCTGCTGTAAACATCATCGTTGTTTTCTACTGGATCGATAAATTGAGCCAATTGATCATCAGTCAGTCTAGAGACGGTCTTGCATTTTTTGCTTCCAATAGACAAACAAACAAAAACAAATTACATAATCTACTTACAGAAAATTAAGAGTTCGATTTTTTGATTTTTTCAAACAATTGAAAATTTACAAAATACAAATTTAATTTCTAATGATAATTCAATGAATGGTTGCACTAAAGTAATGACATCACTCAAACACGTGCTCGAAACGAATTGACAAAGGTATCAAACTGTACATAAAAGTAAACAAAACAAATTTCCGCTGTTTAAATCAAAAACAAATTTTAAAGTTGATATTGGCAATAAACTGAATGCAGTCTTGAGACGGTCTTATCCGTTAGAAGTCATGGCATTATTGCATTTGAAAAAGAAGTAGATGAGCTAAACAAAAAAGACGCTGGACACACTTTATTTTCTACGCTTTCCAAATCATTGGTTGTTGGAAACGTTAAAAATCTTATAATCTATGTCCATATTATTTCGCAGTTCAGTTCTCGTTTGACCATTGAAGCATTTTTTGGCAAGCCAATCAATACCAGCAGTGTTGATACTTTAAAAGGTCGCCGAGATTTTAGACAAAGTCTTGCAAGAGGAGAACCAATGCCGAAAATCTCGGCTTTTTGTTCAGTCTGCAAAAATTCAGTTTGTCAACAATATTAAAAATAAAATATATTTGCTTAAGTTGCATTACAGATGCGAACCCATAAAAATGTTGATATTGAACTTTATTTTCCTCAAAATATTATAATTTTTTGATTTGTTTTGAACCGTAAGAATTCATAAATTATTTGACCTATAAAACTAAATATTGTTCCATGTTCAACAACCCTTTGAAAGTCAATTATCCATTTGACTTAAGACTACAAAAAAAAACGTCAAAATTATAGCACAAGCCTCCTTCTTTGATTTTATCCTCTCTGCACCTCTTTCAATATACCTACACCATAATATTATTCGTGTGTAAACAATTCGCCCAATTTACCTACTGGAGGAATAAAATAAGGAGCCAAGTTATTTTTGGTTCGATTATACACTTCGATTACAAACGCCCATGTTCACACGGCTACGATAAACACATACAATTTATTTGATATGAAAGGTCGATTTAAAGATCACAAGATTATACTTTATGTTTACTCTTGTTAACTTAAATCGTTCCAAACAAAATAAAACCAAAAAACAAGACTACGTACTTTTATCTATTTTAAGAATTTCAAGAGTCTTAAGATTTTTGTTTTGTTTGTATTTAAAGATTTTTCGGTCTATCTTTATCTTTGATATATGTATATAGAGAGATATAAGTATGTAGGCTAATCATGTTCGCATTTTGTTATAATATCCGTGAGGGATTGGATGAAAACCAAATTTAATTTGAAGGTACAATTTTGTGGCAAGTAGAGTAACGAAACGTGATTGCCAGGTAGGGTTTCTAATTCTTTTTAAATTGTAAACTTTTTTTATTATAGAATATGTTGCTTTCAGTTGAATTTTTTGTGTGTCTGTAGTTCTTAATGAAATAAAAATTTCATGATGGTGAAAGTCTTAGAACACTTACAAAACAGTTAATTTGTATTTCGTAATGTTTCGCCCAGAAATTGAAACAATATAAAAGTAGGTAATTAAATTTATTGTTGAACAAATTTTGAACATACTCGTAACTTGACAATTTAAGTTTGGTAAAAGAAACTGTTGAACCTGAAAATGACTTGTAAGTTTTTTTTTCTTCAAATGTATGACATTATGATGTTAAAATACTAAAGGTACACATTGAGTTTTAAGACCGGATCACATTGGGTTCGGTGTTAGTCCGTTTCTTCGTAATCGAACATTCCTCCCGGCGCGGCGCGGCGGCGGCGTGAACAAAGTTCTCAATTTTAACTTCGCCTGTTAAATTGATCCCCATGAACAATAACGTGAAACAGTGATGGAAATCGACTTTTTCGATTGTACCGAAAGCTGAAACAAAAAAGAACTGAAAAAGACCAAATAGTACTGAGCTCTTTTAAATGTAAACGAACACACAAATTCAAAAACAAAATGAAGGTATTTATTAACGAGAACAAAAACAATTCATTTGTTATTACATATTTAATATTAAATGAACATAAATAAGAAAAAAAGGAACTTCATTATTATTAGCTAGATAAATATCGGACGGATCCCCATATCACAGTTAGGAGTTTTCATTGAAACTCATCATTGAATATTTGTATTTTGTGAGTTTCAATGATTTTTATAACTGATGACTTACGTATATATGTATGTAGATAATTTTTTACTCTAAAAGTTCTTCTTTTTGAAGTGGTTTGTTTGTAATATTTTTACTCACAAGATTTTTATTAATTAAGAAGCTGTGACAACATTCATTTTTTATCAGATTTTTCGTTTCTTTCAGTGCAGAGCACGTTTGCACTTGCAAACGATTTCTTAATTTAGTTTTAATTATGTTTTGGTATGAAAATATTCTTTCGACATTTGCCGAAGAGTGAGGAACACAAAAGGCACCCTGAACAATGCGATGAATATTTCCAAACATTAACTCATTGCATTCATTTTTAAGAAGACCAATTTTTGCCCAAAACTCTGATATGGAAACATTTCTCATTTTTTTTAAATATTCGCAGTCAGTTAGAGCTCTATATTCATTGTTTATCAGTTCAATATTTTTGTGTTCATTGGAAAAAAACTTTAAAATAAATTGAACGATAGAGTTAACTCGACCATCCAACACTGCACTTTGGGACAAATTTTGAATTCCGTTTAAGAAAACGTCATCGAAATCAAATCTTTTTCTAATGTCTTGCAGAAATGTAATGTAAAACAATTTAGTATGATTTTTAAAGCTTTGAATATCTGTTTCCCTTAATTTGTTTGAATTGTATAGGATTTCAGATTTGGTGCCGCAATATATTTCCATAATAGGTAAGTGGTTTTCTAAAAGATTAATGGAGTTTATCATCAAATGCTTCCCTTTTCATAAAATTTCTGCAGAGTTGTTTAAAAATAGATTTCAATCTTGGAATTAAGATGTGCACTCTTACATCTTCGGATTGCATTTCCAAGTTAACATCATTAATTAGTTTTAAGATATAAGATAAAAAAGTGAAATATAACTTAACGTTTAAGTCCTTAAGGCTGGAAGATATGAAGTTGAGGTTTTGTTTCTCATAATTGGATTCAAATTCACCAAGTCCAAATTAATAACACAAAGGGTCCCATTGCTCTAAGATGCGGTCAAGTGCTGCCTATTAACACAAAAAAATTAGCATACGCGCAATTTTGAAATGCATTATTTCAAGTACCTGACGGGAAAGCCATCGCGTAGCACAATATTTTAAAATTGTGTGTAAATTAGTTCCAAAATATTCTTGGAACTCTTGGAATTCCAACCTTCTGCTAGAGCTGTTACAAAAATGGTGATTTATTTCCTTTATTAGCTTATCGACTACGTCTGGAAATTGTTCTGCTGCAGACTTCAATGAAAGATTTAAATTATGACATTCGCAGCCATTTGCAATGAGACTGGGGACGACTTCCTTTAATTTTGCCTGAACACCGTTTGTTTTGCCCATCATAACAGGACAATTATCTGCGGTGAATCCAACCATGTTTTTAAATGAAATATTTTTTTGTTCAAAAATATTTTTAATTGTGTTAAAAATTCCGGAAGCCTTTCCGTCCAGGAACTTCAGTAAGTGTCAAAAACATATCATGGCACTTTTCGTCGTATATTCGAATAACCACCGCCAATTTTTTTTTTATAGTTATATCGGTACTTTCATCTACAACTAATGAAAAATATTGGCGGTTTGTTATTTCGGAAATAATTTTAATTCAAACATATTTGTCTCGTTCTAATTCGTGAGACTTGATTTCCGCATTGTGATTGCTGTAGCTGTTTGTAAGTTTCATTCACGAAGTGTTTTGTTATCAATGTAAATTCTGTTATTTGTATTGGAAGTTATGTATTGTTTGGATTTGTCAAAGTTTCAAGGTCTCTAGAATCTAAATCAAAGATTTCCGTGCACGTCCGTCGAATTGTCTATAAGTTCAACAAAATTTTAATAACAACATTTTGTGAAAGTTTTGGTTGACCTCAAATATCTATAATTCAATAACTGGAAAAGTTTTGAGTAATCGTAGTAACTGTTTTTTTTTATTAAACATAAAAATCTAAAAAAAAACACTACTAAAAGTTTGTAAAAATTGATTTTTGACTCAAATATCTTGGCAAATATAGGGTTTTTTTTTGGCGCGGATAGATTTTGGCGCCCCGTGGCGGCCATTTTGTTTTGGTGACATCTGTCAAATCCTTTGTTTATTATTCAGTTGTTTATAGCAAATCATCATGGCAAGTTACACGATTGCAGCACGTTCAAATGATAAAACTTTATTATCAAAATGAGTGTTCGTTAACGCAAACGTTGCGCGCATTGCGCCCATTTTACGGTAGACGTGGTGGCCCTTCACAGTTGACTCTTCAACGTTTGATGGCCAAATTTGAGACGACCGGTTCAGTAAACAATCAGCCAACACCTGTACGTTCAAGGAACGCAGGATCAGCCGAGAACCGAGGACCCCAATTTTAGTGACGACGTGTATTTTTGGATGAATGGCTGTGTTAAAAAGCAAAATTACCGTATTTCGGACGACACCAACCCACGCGAGGTTCACCAGGAGATAATGCATCCTCAAAAAGTTACCGTTTGGTGTGGATTTTGGGCCAGCGGAGTTTCTTGAAGTCGCAGGTCTACAAATAAACCACAATCGACCGATGCCCTAAAGGTGAATATAACACAGGCCATCGCTCAAATTCAACCAAATCTATGCGGAAGAGTCATTGAAAATTGGACCACTCGGATCCGTGCCACCGTAAGAACGATGCATTGGAATGATGTCATATTCCACACTTAATAACATACATGCGCCTTTCCAATAAAAAATAATTTTGTAAATACCTCACACACAGCTTGTTTTATTCCATTTCAACATCTACTAGCCTTTATTGAAAAAAACTTTATATACAAAAAAAAAAAACATTTAAGAAACGCTACTAAAATTGGTAAAAATTGGTTTTGCGAATCTCGTTAACAAAAATAGATTTTGAAATCAAACTGTTTTATCATATGCAAAAACATTTTAATATTTTAAAATAATTCAACAATCAACTTTTTAAACAAAACACGAAAACCCACAAACCTTTGCGTTCTTGTCTCCGTTCTCTACCCCATCTCTACAAAGGCTCACTTCTATTAATATTCCTTCATTGACAAATCATTATATACAATTTTGATTTGCTGCAGTAATAATAAATGGAACAATATCATATCATCACCGTCGGTTCTTTTTCGTTTCAACTTTAGTTTTAATCGACCGAGCAAACGACTTCAAAGACTACTAAATACAATTTTCAGCAGATCGAACTATGGTGCAATAAATAAATCAATTAATTGAAATATTTAATAAATTTTATTTTCTTGTAAGTTCAACAAATGACTCATAAGGCTGCTTCTATTGTTCTCCATTTATTTACATAGGTGGTCACATTTAGCAAATTTACATCTGCTTCTGGTACAGATAATAATTATATCATTAGAGTAAAACTTTCTGTGCAAGTTTTGAGCACTCTTTTTAACGGGTAATTCATTTAGTAGTTTCAAGATGGTATCGCTGACATTTTATGCCAGTCAAACTCAGCTGTTATTTGTTAAAATTACCATAACATGACCAATTATGGCTTTATTGGCTAAATAGTTCCTGAACGTATAATATCAAGTTTCGAGTAGTTACCAAATTCACCCGATTTGATACTTATAGATTTTGTGAATTGAGCTTGACGTATACAAAAAAATCATGGCCAAAATACAGTCCTAAATAAGTGGTTAAAAATTACTTAAAAAGATCCAAATGATGGGAGTCCTATTGAGGAATATTTGTAAAACCCAACATTTGAAATGAAATAAAATAACCAAAATGTATTATTCATTGTGTTTTTATGACCGTGGTCCAGAGACGAAAATCGACAATACTCGTTACAGTCCAACTTGTAGTCACGTCCTCAATGCCATTTATAGGTAAATGTTTCTGAGTTTTTAAAGTTTTTTTTTTAAACTTATTTTGGAGACATTTAATGTTGGAGTTTTCATAAAGCAACAAAACGATATCGTTTCTTGGTTAGCGCTTTATAATATTAAACTGGAGATGGCATGGCACCTCAAACCAAAAATTGATGACAAACTTACGAAAATATACATTTATGTAAAGTAAAAGCAAAGAATTTGGGTTTCACAATTGTTATAAGAAAAACTTGGCAACATTCTTGCAAAAGAATGAACGGAATTTCCTCTTCGATATCTTCTATAGAAATATCTAAAATTGCCCCTTCAATTGGAAATGAGGTGCAAATTGTAGCGGATGGTAATTTAAAAATTCTGTTTGTATTTCCACACCCACTGTGATTCATGGCAATGAACGAAAAGAAAAAACATAATAAGAAAAAAAAGAAAAATGTTTTTGTAATTGAGAGTTTGTTTTATTTTACCCACATGCATATTCTTTAACTAAAAGGCTTCTCCATGGTTCCTGGCTTCTAAAAAAAAAATAAAGGGATATCTATCTGATATTAAATAAATATTTGAATATCTGTGAAAACATCAATAATTTCATTTTTAATTAGAACTTTTTCATCAGTTGTGAAAATCAACTTTGAAATCCAATAATATAATAGATGCTTTATTAAAGTTTATAATTTTTTGATAAGAGCTTTTGTTTGAGAACAGAATTATTTAAAGTGTTTAAAGAGATAAATAAACCATATGACTTTTACATACTTGGGTTTACTAGAGGAAAAATGTATGTTTTCAACAATTTTTGTATATAAAATATTCTATTTAAACTTTTTGTTGTCTGTTTTCAAAGAAAAATATTCAAAACTCTGCCAGTGTGACGTCATTTCCGGTGACCCCTCGGAAAAAAGAGGTGCGTCGATGTTGACGTTGTGAAGAACTCAAGACAGGATTACTTTACTTAAGGTGGCGCTACAGTCCTGTGTGAACTAGGGCCTCAGGGACAGGATTATCTGAAAAAAAAAGAATATAGCCTAGAATTTGGGCGATGAAAAATAAGTGAAAATTGGATTTTTCAAAAAAATACTTCATAAAGGTTCTCGTAGACTATACCTCGAAGACAAGTTTCAATAAGATCGGTTGAATAGTTTTCGAGAACACCGGCTTTGAAATCACAGTTTCCAGAGAAAAGAATTTGAAGTTCTAAGTAACAATAAAACTGGAAACTTTATTTTCTTAGGGTATATACTCGTATCTAGTGAAAGTGCAAGCAGCGACCAATATGGAGCGATATTAACGATATTTGAACCAGCAAAAAGTATTTTTCGGGTAGTTTTCCAGATTAACTGGTTAAAGCTTTCATTATTATCAAAACCCAAATTCCAGAAGCTTATCCTTACTGAGATCTTCATAGATATAGGTTTCATTGCAGTCAAAACAACATCTAGTAAAGAAGGATAATCTTGTTTGAAAAATAAAAGAGTGGTCGTAGCCGATGCTCACTACCATGACAGGTGCACCAAGATTCTAGACTTTTCGGGCAATTTCCGTGTTAAGGATTCTCGTCTGTACAGCTATAGTGATTATAAGCGTCTTTAATTATTTCCACTGACTCACAATTTTTATTTACAGTCAAATAATAATAAAAGGTTAACTTGTCAATTAATCTTCTAGTCAGTTTACGTTTAGGAGTTTGTTTTAGTTAAGGCTTTATCTCCTAAACTTTTATTCGAATACAAATTTAGAATAATATTTTTGAGATGTTTTAGAAATCAATAAAACAATCAAAGAACTCGATTTTTTAAAGATATGAAACCCATGTAAGTCCTTAAACGAAATAAAAGTTGTTAACTTTCCATAGGAAGTTATTCCAATCGGTCCGATTTGTCGAATTGAACATTTTGACATTTCTCGACGTTTCAAGGTCCCTAGAATCTAAATAAAAGACTTTTAGAGATATGTCTGTGTATCCGTGTGTACCTACAGTACATATCTACATTCGTACGTCCGTACTTTCGGGACGCTTCTTTTGTCGTCCATACGATATCGACTTCAAATAAAATTTGTTATGCAGCTAATAATACAGAAAGATGCAGAAAGGACTCTCAAAAAATTGAGTGGGTGGTTTTTTACCATACCAATTTTTAAAAAAGGTCAAATTTTGATTAATGCAAAATATCTCACAAACCAATAAAGGTAGCAACTTGAATTAAATTTTATATTATATATTGTTACTTGATACCAAACTAATAAAATTTTGAAGAAAAATCAAGAAACGGGTTTTTTTTTTTAAATCAAAAAAACTAAAAAAATGAATTGTCCCCTCGAATATTTTACGCACAAAAAATATTTTTTTTTTGTTGTAGTGTTTTCCCTTAAATAAATTTATTTATCATTTTTTCTTTTCTGAAAATCTTGTTATAAATTTGTTATTTATGTTAAAGTTGCAAAGAAATTTGTTTTTTTTTCTAAATCTCTTAAATTGTTTGTCAAATTTAAAATAATGTAAAAATTGTGCTACAAATAACACGAAACTGAACTGAAAAAAAAAATATTTAATATCCAAAAAAATCTTATAAAAAATATTGTTGTCAATATTCAGTTTAAAAAATAAAAATAAATTAGGTGGCGCAACAGTCCGTAGAGATTTAAACAATAATAATAAATTAAAAAACACACATTAAATTGAGTTTTCCGTTTTTTTCAAAACAACAAATTTTTTATTGAGTCAAAATAAATTTTTTAGAATGCATTTCAAGCAGTTTACTGCCCATCATCAGCAACACGACTAAAAATAAATTGGTTTCTGTATATAAATATACAACAGCAAAGTAATACACATCATCAACGTGCGTCGTCGTCAGCGGCAACAGCAGCAGCATCAACATCATCAACATAATCATCACTGAGAAGGAACAAGAAGGTTAAAGCGGAGAACCCCCACGGGAGCAAAGTTCCATTTTTTCCTTTTGCACAGCACAGTTAGTGTTAGACCCACAAGTATTTGGAGATTGCAATATCAATGCAGCAAGAACAAATCAGACTGTATGTTGCCTTTGTCCAAGTTCAAAGCGGTGTTATCTTTGTATATATACATACTTTCATATGCGTCTAACTTTCTATCGTCTTTAACGCACTTCACAAGGTGTATTTCACTAGTAGACAAAGGCAAATGTTGTTTTTCCAGTATATGTGATGCGAAGGCAGATTTCTTTGGCTCGTTATTTGTGACGTATTGTTTGTGTTCACTGTACCTCTTTTTTATTGAACGCTTGGTTTGTCCATAATATTTTCTTTGGCAAACTCCGCAAGAAATTTGGTAAATCCCAGCTTTGTCTAATGAATCTGTTTTATCTTTTGGTGTTATTAGATGATTTTTTAATTTATACGGGTTCGAAAACACAATTTCCATATCATGCCTGCGAAAAACAGTTTTAAGGCCGTTAGTGATATTCGGAGCAAAAGTCATAGGAACACGCTTCAAATCACTAGTTTTATCTATTTTTCTGTTTTGGTCAAACAGAGTCGATTGATTTATGTTTGTCTGTTTTTGTGCATGTTTTCGAATGATTTTATTTATGATTTGTTCACTGTAGCCATTTATTCTCGCTGCTTTTTGTGTATACTCGTGCTCTTTGATGTAGTTTGGCAACGAAAGAGGTAAACTAACCAAACGATGTGCGAGTGAGTGAAACGCAGCTAATTTGTGCTGGATTGGTGCATAAGAATCACTAGGAATATATCGGAGAGTGCTCGTTGGTTTGTGGTGAACAGCAATTTCGATGTTGTTAGAGTTTCTTTCCAAAATCAGGTCTAAAAACGTTAACTTCTTTTCGTTCTCTATTTCACATGTAAAATTGATCTCGGGATACTGTTCATTTAACATCTCTAACGTGGTGTTAAGGTCACTCCTTTTAATTACGGCGAAAATGTCATCAACATAACGGTGCCAAATTCTTGGTAACATATCCCTTGATTGCAGGTCCATTTCAAATTTTGACATAAACACCTCGGCTATCAATGGAGATAACGGGTTTCCCATACTGGTGCCAGAATCTATTTTGAAATACCGGTCTCTAAACACAAAATAGTTAGTGTTCATGCACATTTCTGCTGCTCGCATGTAGGCATTAAGTTCTTCCTCCATTATGTTTTGGTTGCCAAACTACATCAAAGAGCACGAGTATATACAAAAAGAAGCGAGAATAAATGGCTACAGTGAACAAATCATAAATAAAATCATTCGAAAACATGCACAAAAACAGACAAACATAAATCAATCGACTCTGTTTGACCAAAACAGAAAAATAGATAAAACTAGTGATTTGAAGCGTGTTCCTATGACTTTTGCTCCGAATATCACTAACGGCCTTAAAACTGTTTTTCGCAGGCATGATATGGAAATTGTGTTTTCGAACCCGTATAAATTAAAAAATCATCTAATAACACCAAAAGATAAAACAGATTCATTAGACAAAGCTGGGATTTACCAAATTTCTTGCGGAGTTTGCCAAAGAAAATATTATGGACAAACCAAGCGTTCAATAAAAAAGAGGTACAGTGAACACAAACAATACGTCACAAATAACGAGCCAAAGAAATCTGCCTTCGCATCACATATACTGGAAAAACAACATTTGCCTTTGTCTACTAGTGAAATACACCTTGTGAAGTGCGTTAAAGACGATAGAAAGTTAGACGCATATGAAAGTATGTATATATACAAAGATAACACCGCTTTGAACTTGGACAAAGGCAACATACAGTCTGATTTGTTCTTGCTGCATTGATATTGCAATCTCCAAATACTTGTGGGTCTAACACTAACTGTGCTGTGCAAAAGGAAAAAATGGAACTTTGCTCCCGTGGGGGTTCTCCGCTTTAACCTTCTTGTTCCTTCTCAGTGATGATTATGTTGATGATGTTGATGCTGCTGCTATTGCCGCTGACGACGACGCACGTTGATGATGTGTATTACTTTGCTGTTGTATATTTATATACAGAAACCAATTTATTTTTAGTCGTGTTGCTGATGATGGGCAGTAAACTGCTTGAAATGCATTCTAAAAAATTTATTTTGACTCAATAAAAAATTTGTTGTTTTGAAAAAAACGGAAAACTCAATTTAATGTGTGTTTTTTAATTTATTATTATTGTTTAAATGTATAAGAGTTTTCGTATATCGTTTCATTTGTTTTATTAAAAGTTCGTAGAGACTTACAACTCTCAACCATTCCTGTGTGCGAGTAATGTTGTCAGGGATGGAGGGGACCTACAATTTATATGCCGAATCCGAACGGCTAGTTTGAGAATGCACTTTTTCATGACAAGAATTACTTTTGAAGAATTTGTCAATTCCTCGCAAGAGGCAGTACCCGTGAAAACTCTTTTTTTTTTAAATTAAGGTGGCACAGGCAGGGATTGAACCCAAGACCTCTCGCATGACAGTCCAACGCACTAACCATCATGCCACGGGCACTACCAAATATTCAGTTTAGTTTTGAGAAAAATCAAATTGACAGTTTTTTTATAAAAACATAAAAACCTAAAAAAAAAACAATACTAAAACTTGCTAAAAATTTACTTTCGACTCAAATATCTTTTCAAAAATTAAAAATATTGGCTTCAAACCAATTTTATCTCACAGAAAATATTATTTTCGACATTCAGTACATTTTTGTATAAAAATCCAACACTAAGTTTTGTCATAAAAAGTTAAAATCTACAAAAAATAGTACGCAAAATTTGTAAAAATTGGTTTTCGATATCTCTTGACAGGTTTTTCAATAAGAGCGCTACAAAAGTTTTTTTTTAAATAAAACAAAAACGGTTTTGGTAATCAATGAAATTCTTTGTACTTGTGAAAGTACGTTCGATGCCATTATGTATGGAACACGATTTATTTTGCATGGCCACCACGGGAACGCTTGCAGTAGTCCAGACGCTGAACCCAATTTTCGACGATTTTCAAGCATAATTCGGCCGATACTACTTCAATTGCACGTTCGATATTCGTAAGAAGTTCATCAATCTTCGCTGGCTTGTTGGTATAGACCATAGACTTGACGTAGCCCCACTGGAAATAATCTAAACGCGTCAAATCGCACGACCGAGGCGGCCAAGCGACTGGACCATTTCGTGAGATAACACGTTCTCCAAACTTGGTTTCCAATAAATTGATTGTGTTGCTTGTGGCGCGCGCCGCCGCGCCGTCCTGTTGAAACCACATGTCCCCCAAGTGCATATCATCCAATTGGGGCCAAAAATATTCGGTTATCATTGAACGGTACCGATCCCCATTCACAGCAACGTGCCGGTCTTGATCATCACGGAAGAAGTACGTCTCAATGAAGCCGCGCCCGGCCCATAAACAGCAAACCGTAATTTTTTCGGCATGCAATGATGAATCATTGAGTACGTGTGGATTGCTTCCTGACCAATACCGCATATTTTGTTTATTGGCGAAGCCATTCAGCCAGAAATTAGCCTCACAATTGCACCAAGCTAATTGATCTGTCAAAACTTCCAGTATTATACAGTATTATGAGATTCAGTATTTTGACAATATAGCATTTTAAGACACAGTATTTTAAATTTACAGTATTTTGAAATACAGACTTTGAGTTTCGATAGTAAATTTAAATAATTTCGACTCGTTGTTGCCTCGTATATCTTTCCATCAAGAAATGGCAAACCTTACTGAAGAGAAATGTCACCATCTTAAATTATTGATTTCCGATCCATCTTAAAATTTTATTGACAAGTTTTCTGTCTCATAAAATATTATTAAGACCATTTGTCAAAATGTTCACAAGAACTGCTCAAATTTCTTACACATAAGTTAAATTTGATTGTGTTTTTGAGACTCTTTTTCCAATGCATTTCCCGGGTGCGGCAATTGGGCTTATTTTTTGATAGATGCTACAGTATATTTCTAACATGCGCTCTCTAGCAAATTTACATATTCTTCTTCACTTAAAAATATAATTTTTACTAAGATTACAAAAATAAAAAATACTTCTGAAACTCTAATTTTCAAATCAAAATCATTCTCTTTAAATTCAATAACTAAGTTATAAATCATCGCTTCCGAGTTCCTTTTTCCTTAGAAATAATATAATTATACGAGTATACTAAACTACAAGAACTCTGTCGCTACATTTTTTAAAAGTCCATAGTCAGGTATAGGTATATGAAAACAAAAGTAATTTAAAAGTCCGCCTCAGTTTTATTAAAACAACCTTTCAACTTTCCACCAACTTTGTCAACTACTCGTTCCTTGTAAAAAGAAGAACTCAATAAGAACAAAAATAAATCTTTAAAAATAAACTCTACGTCAACGATGCACACAATTAAACTTAATGAATCCTTTTCTAATTAAATGAGACAAAAAAACTAAAAATTATAATCGTTATAAGAACCGAATGTAAAAGAGCGTAAATTCTGGTTCTTAAATAATAATATTCATTATAAACTTATTCGCGCACTTTTACATAAAAATGGGTTAAGGCTTCTTAGCACGTTTTGTTTTGGTAAGGAAAGGACATTTTCGAAATGTTAAGTTTTTTCGTATTTCTTTATTACGAAAAAAATGTCTGCTGTTGGTTTTTGAATGGGAAGTTGCGTTTGTCGGACTGTCACTGGTAATTATTTCTGATTATTTTTTCATCCCAATTAAAAAACAAGCTAAGCGAACGACATGGAGCGGTTATTATTTTAAAGGAACGTTAAATATATAATTTATAAGGGTATAATTTATAATATTATTTTGATTTTAAGTTATTTTAATTGCTCTCACAGTCCAAGTTTGAATGAATTTAATATAATATTAATAAATTAGATTATAATGAACTTAGATACAAAAAGTATAAGGTTTAAAAACTAGCAACATTTTTTCTAATTTCTGAACTAGTTTACTCTGATGGTATTGGTCCACCGATCCGAAAAAAATAACGAACCATTTACTATAATTTTGTCAATTTTGACGTTTCTTTTTTTTTGTTGTATTTTTAAAACGTTAAACTAAAACGTTAAAATGGCAGTATTTTTTGTCTGAAAGTTTTCAGAAGAATTCCCATATTTTGCGGCCTAACAATAAATCTTACATATTTCTATGACTCATTTATGATTGATTTTCAGTTGAGACTTGTCAACTGTGCTAACTATAATTAGTTAAGGTTAGATCTACTTATGTAGATCAATGTAGATAAATTGTGATACCCTGAAGTATTGAACTTTCATCAAAATAAAATATAAACCTATGATACCTACGGATTGTCTTGCTAAAGCCATTTGGAGGCTTTGATAAAGCTAATAGGCTGAGATGTCTTGCAGTTCTCTAAGATTATTGAAGAAGCGCCTGCATGTGGCATAAGAAGTGGGCTGTGTCTTCTTGCTCTTCGTCACCACTAAAGCTTTTGCAATAATGCCAGATATGTGGTAAGCCGCATTTTCTTTTTGTGGCAACCCAACAGGTTGTGACCAATTATTATGCGCACAAACAATCGTGTGGATTTCTTATCTAGGTGCATAATGGCCCTAGCCATCGCACAGGTTCAAGGCTTTTCCATCTGTCATTGTTTTCTTGAAGTAGGATCGCGTTATTTATACTTGATACTTGATTGATCCAGTGTTGAGTTTTGTACCTATCCTTCCCAGGTACATATCGCTATGACCTGGCAGGCAACAGTTATTTACAATCTTCAATTTCATTATCGTGATATCACCATCATTGGGCGGTGATTTGCAGCGTATGCTACTGTCAATACCTCGGCTGGCAAGATTGAGTGTTGCAGAAAAGAAACCTTCACCTACTCCAGCATCCACCTTAGAGCTTTGGAACATTGTTCACCCATTCGTTCCTACCAGTACTAAAAGGTTTATTGAAGTTCGTTCTTTGCTATGTTTTTCCAGCAACTGGTCTTGCTAAGCCTCACGGCACTGTTAGCAGCAGTTTCTTATGTACATATAGTTCTAGAGGTAAAAGATTGTATATTGCTTCCATTCCTGTAGTTGCAGTGGTCTTCATAACTCCTGTTATGCCTATACATGCCATTCTCTTTTCCAGAATTACTCCTCGATATTTAAAAAAAAACAACGTCTCTATTATTTTTAAATTAACAAAATAACAAAAATAAGGTAGTTCATTTTGTGGCTACAAATTGGTAGCGTCGACAATTGAAACCTATCAAACTTACAACAAAAGGCTTTACAATCAATAGAGTCAATCAAAGAGATGTGTTGAAACGGTGTTTGCCGTTTTTTCTGTTACACAAGACTCTTTATTTGACTCCATATGATGTTTTGAACAAACCATTAACTTAATGCTTTCATAGTTTTGAAAAATATGTTTTGAAGTTAGTTTTCAGTGTTGATTTTGAATACAAACTTTGATTTTAAGTAACTGCTCAAACTTCAAGAATACCCGTTTTTAACATCTATACTAATATTATAAATGGGAAAGCCAGTTATTGTGTTTGTTTGTTCGTCCTTCACGTCGCAACAGAGCAAAACTTTGGCATGATTTTTTGTGTGGTGGGAGTTATGCGACTGGAGAGTGTTTTGAGCTACTTTTTTACCACGGTAAAATATCAAATTCACAGCTTATTCGAGCAAATTCGTGGGTAACACTTATATACATAATTAGATTTTCAATGTAATCTTTTTTTTGTAAACACTAATTAGTAGCATATCATTAGATGCTGCCTGTTTTTAGACCTATCATCATTCATCAATGCCTATCATTAGGCGTTGCTTATTATGAAATTAACGAACAAAACTGTGCTGAAACACTATTAAAAATAGAAGAAAGGCTGTTAGTGTTAAAAACCGATGTTGAGGGCATGTGATACCAGCGGAAGATTATTGTAACTTAGTACATAGTAACTCTGAACTTATTTCAAGTGCTTACCCTGATTTACAAAATAACATATATGACGATCAATTTCTCTGTCAACATTCTAGCACCAAGAAATGATGTTGTTTTAAAAATGAATTCAAACAGATTGGAAGAAGTAGCAGGAGATATTAGGGAGTATTTGCCAATAGACACTTTCATGTACTAAGAAAAGCACTTTATACCAAGTAGAGTTTCTTAACTCACTTGAGCTGTCCGGTTCGCCTTCACATAAGCTCCAATTGAAATAAGGAGTGCGAGTAATGCTTATTTGAAATTTAGATGCCCTTCAATTAAATAATGGTACACAATGTGGCACACAACTGTGGCGAAACATTAATAGAGCGTCGGAAAGAGTAAAAATGAATATTCCTGCAATCCCAACAATGTCCACAAGTTCACCATTCCTATTCAAAAGGCTTCAATTTCCCATTAAAGATAATTCCACTTTGGCGCAAGGGCAAACAGAGTAGTAACCTAGTGCCTAGTGGGACTGTCAAGCTAGAGTTCTTCCTTCAATTCCTGCCTCTGCCACCTAAAGTTTTTTCACGGGTATTGCCTCTTGCGAGGAATTGACAAATCCTCCAAGGTTAATTCCTGTCACAAAAAGTGCTTTTTCAAATGAGCTGTTCGGATTCAGCATAAAAATGTAGGTCCCCTCCATCCTTGACATGACTCGCACACAGAAATGGTTGAAAGTTGTAAGTCAGTCGTAGTTCTCAACGGACTGTTGAGCCAGCTAACGTATTATTTAAGCAAACACTAAAAGTAACTAGGGAGAACCTAGAAAAGCCGTGCTTTATCTCACTTTAACAACAGACAGCGTTACTTTCAGTTTCTCTTTGTTTCTTTTGATTGTGGAAAGCTTAATTACTAACTCATGTATACTTCTTGCCCCTGGAATGTTTATATGTGATATTTTGATTTTCTTTTACTACGCGGACAACACGTCATGTGACAGCTAGTTATTTTTATATTTTTAAAGTAATTTCAAAAATGATAAAATTGTTTAGCCGACAGAATAACAATGCTTACTTTCAAACCGTTTTGCCTGTTTCTGTTGGTCCACCGTTTCTTAAAGATTAATTTGAGACACATGAAATATAACAACTTATAAGGATTTAGATTTATGAATTATCTCAACTGATTAAGTAATTTCGAAGTCGGTTTTGAATTAAGGATATCGAAAGCGATTGGAAAAGTGCAATTTGCTTGCCAGGAACAAAGCCTTGTTGACCAGCCAAAACTGTTTTTGTGTTTGTGAGTTTTTATTATTATTCAAAATAATGCTAGAATTAAAAAAAAGCGGTAATCCTGTCATAGGTCAGTCCTAAGATCGCAACTTTAATATTCATTGTACAAATCAGAAATGTCATGCTTAGGTTTTTTTTCCATAGATAAGCCTATTTTATTAAATTGTTATATTTACAAGAATCTGAAGTATTAAGTAAAGTTTAAATTAATTCTTTATGAATTAGCAAGTCCGCTCACTTTTAAATGAATTGTGGCAAAAAGAAAACTTTTAAAGAACTTGAAATTACTTCCGCTGTTGAGTCGACGACGACGGACGCTGACTGGTGTCTTCATTTTAATTTTGCGCGGTGATAAAAGATGCATTACAAACTAAAAAGAAGACAGAAAAAACGCAAAAATTTCCGTTAAGGGATTCACAGATGAAAAATTATTTCTCGTCCTCTTTATTTTTTTAAAAACTTTTTTGCTCTACAAGCGATGACGACTGACAACGCTCCTTATACTTATTTCAACTATTTTTGTTTGTTTTATTTTCGTTTTTTCCTACCTTTGGGGATTTTACTTTTAACGGATTACCATTCTGTTTTAGTTTATCACTCCAAGGACATTTTGAGAAATTCATTTTCTTTGTAACATGCAAAGCCCACTGGAAGACCACTGGCAAGAAAAAAATCCAAAACCTCTCATGGACAAAATTAACCTTCACCTACTAAAATATAAACTCCCCTCTTTTCTTATAGAAACATGTTTAGACTTTTAAGTATAGAGAATTCTTATATCTAGCCCAACAATATTTCAATTATTTCAATGTTTCAATTATTTTCCAAAATGTTGCTATTACCGAATCCGACGAAGAATGTTAAACAAATTAACTGAAGTCGTAACAATTTCGCACTCCATACAATTTCTAAAGGGTTGTTAAATTTTAAGGGCCGGTGTTGATTTTGAATAAAACACAAATTATTTAGGAAATTATTGACTTTTATTTTTATTATGATAACATTGATAACCGCGACCTCGGCGGCACAACTCTATCCGATATGGTCCAAATGTTCGATGAAGTTGAGACAAAATTGAGGTTCTATGCCGTTAATATGATGAAATATCTAATCCTCTAGCTCTTGAATTGTTGTTGCCTTATCGACGTATTCTTTATCTTTCAAATAATCCCAAAGAAAGAAGTCCAACGGTGACAAATCACATGATCTTGGCGGCCAATTGACATCACCACCACGTCAGATAACACGGCCATTGAGTTTGTCGCGTAAAAGAGCAATTGTTTCGTTAGCTGTGTGGCAAGAGGCACCGTCCTGTTAAAACCACATATCGTCTACATCCATATCTTCCAATTTGGGCCATTCAAAGTTCGTTATCATTTCACGATAGCGAACACCATTCGCAGTAACGGCCTGTCCGGCCCATAAACCGCACCAAACAGTCACTCTTTGTGGGTGAATTGGTTTTTCGCTAATCACTCTTGGATTATCATTCGCCAAAATGCGGCTATTCTGATTATTTATGGTTCCAATGTACGATAAAATTGAGCGAACAATTCTCAATGTGCACGATATGCATTTTGATTTGAACAGCTATTACCATAATAAGCCTGGATAACTTTAACGCGTTGCTCGATTGTGTATCTTTCCATTGTTCAAAATGAATTAGTCTCAAATTGAGAAAAGACACATGAAATGAAGAAACAATTTGACGTTTAGGTGTCGTTCACATTCAACATCGGCCCTTAAAATTTAAACACCTTATAATATGTCATTCGTGCCGATTCCGAGACGAATGTAAAGCGATTTTTTAAACGAAAAAAATAAAAAAAAATTAAACATGGAAAGTTAAAACATTTATGTAAGTAAACAATGTATCACAAGGAATGTTTAATTAGTTTAACATTTTTAGTTCCTTTCTTCTTCTTCATTAGTGATTCAAAAATTGACACTCAGTTTAATAACATCATTGACCGATTCTTAAAAAGTATAAGACATTTCAATACGATTTACCCTTGGCACTTTTTCATTAGAGTATTTATACAATCGTAAGGAAAATTTAAAAAAATTTTGACCACAATAGAGGCAAAATTATAGTCCCTAGAAAATGACAGAACGCAGAAAAATGTACTTATGAAGCATATGGGATGACGTAAATTCTTTAGGCCATATTAGCAGATTGGTCTCTAAAATTGAAAAAAAGCAGGCCTATTCCATTTTTTTTCCGCATTAAGTTATTTTACTTTAAATAAATTAGGTGGCGCAACAGTCCGTAGAGAACCAGGGCCTAGTGACTTACAACTCTCAACCATTCCTGTGTGCGAGTAATGTTGTCAGGGATTATTTTACTTTATCACTTTGATTTTTGTTCTTCCTTTTTCTTTGTTTATTGAACTATGTACATTATATGACGTTAAGATGTCTGAAACTGACAGCGTCGATAGACAAGTTCGGAAATGATAAGGTAGTCATAGGAATTGATAATGTAGTTTATCCGTAGAATTTCATAATTAAGTTTTACAACTAATGCGAAAGGTTAGTGGTTAGTCGAATTGACTCACCACCAACCTTAACTGATATGTTTGTAGTCGGTGTGATTTGTCAAGCTGTTAATTTTGTAATTTCTCGTCGTTTCAAGGCCCTTAGAATCTTAACCAAAGGGTCTTATATGCTATAGTTCGAGATACCCTCTTTCTTCGATCTTATTAAAATAACGGGCATGACTTTACATAAGTTTTGTTTTACAGATAATAACATCAAAAGATGCAAGAAAGGACCCCAAATATCTTTTGAATCAATAACTCTAGCGACTTCAATTAAATTGCAAATTGTACATTGTGACGTGATACCGAAATTGTTAATTGTTAACAATTCAACGAATGATTTTTTTTTTCTATAAATTATAATAAAAATAAAATATAAAATATTTGTCACCTCAAGTGTTTTAAAATGGACGACTATTATCATTATCCAAAAGAGTCTATTGACAAATAGTACCCATAAATTTAAGATTCATAAATATACCTCTACAATAAATGGGTCTAAAAAAATGTAAACGCCATTTTATTTTCTAAAAAAACGTAATTTCTCAACATACATATTTCTCGAAAATCGTTGTAGCTTTTTTTTTAAACTAAACTTTTATAAAGATTTTTTCAATAAGGGCGGGTAGATGTTGAAATGGAATAAAACAAGCTGTGTGTAAGGTATTAACAAAATTATTTTTTTATTTGAAAGGCGCATGTATGCCATTAAGTGTGGAATATGAAATTATTCAAATGCCCGAGTCGCCTTCTTACGGTGACACTGATCCGAGTGGTCCAATTTTCAATGACTCTTCCGCATAGACTGAATTTGAGCGATGGCCTGTGTTATGTTCACCTTTAGGGCATCGATCGATTGTGGTTAATTTGCAATAGACCTGCGACTTCAAGAGACCCCACAGGAAAAAGTCTAGCGGGGTCAAATGGTATAACCTTGGTGGCCAATTCACATCACCCCTGTGAGAGATAACCTTACCCTCAAATAGTTCATGCAAAATGTCAATCGTGGCGTTTGCTGTGTGGAACGTAGAGCAGTCCTGCTGTAACCACATGTCGTCTAGGTCCGTATGGTTCAATTTGGGCAATAAGAAATTAGTTATCACCGTTATGTAGCGCTCGCTGTTTTCGGTTACCGCCTAAATAACGTCCTTTTCAAAAAAGTGCGGATCAATTACGCCCCCGCCCCAAAGTCCACACCAAACGTTAACTTTTTGAGGATGAATTATCACCTGGTGAACCTCGCGTGGTTTGGTGTCGTCCCATATACGGCAATTTTGCTTGTTAACACAACCATTCATCCAAAAATGCGCCTCATCACTAAAAATTGATTTTTCGGCCAACATTGGGGTGCTCTTCCAAACAACTCGAAACGAACAAACGGCGTTGTCTATGGTTATGAACTTCCTGGGTCAGTTGGATCTTGTACGGGTGTAGGCCCAAGTCTCGATGCAAAATTCGACAAGTTGAAGTCTGCGAAAGGCCGAGTTCTTGTGCACGGCGAGGAATAGACTGCATTGGGTTCTGCTGTACACTTTCACAAACCGCGGCAAAGTTCTCGGCCGATCTTGAGTTCCTTCAACGTACGGGTGTTGGTTGACTGTTTTCTAAACCGGTTGTCTCAAATTTGGCCACCAAACGTTGAAAAGTCGAATGTGAAGGGCCACCACGTATACCGTGAAATTGGTAGAATGCGCGCAACGTTTGCGTTAACGACCACTCATTTTGATAATAAAGTTTTATCATTTGAATGTGCTGTTTAATCGTGTAACTTGCCATGTTGATTTGGCATAAACAACTGAATAATAAACAAAAGATTTGACAGATGTCACCAAAACAAAATGGACGCAACGGGGCTCTAAAATCTACCCGCGCCAATTGAAAAACCCTTTATATCCGCATCATTTGATCGAAGGTCAGGGCATCTTGATTCCCCTACAAAATAATCATGCACATTTTCATTTCAAAAATCGATATAAACAAGTCATCATCACTAATTTCTGAACTTTTTATATAAATTGGGTCATATTCGCACGTCAACTGAAGAGACATCTTAAAATAAGAACTAGTTAAAACTTTGTAGTCAGGGGCCTAGGAATCTTAATATTTTTGTAGCTTTTACTAAATTATTCTAGCTTAAGCTACTATTCTATTAATCACACAATTCGAAGCTTAAGCCTGAAAAACAAGCTAAAGTCATATTTTAAAATAGCTATTACTAGCAGACATCTTTAAATTTCTAGCCTAAGCTTGTTTTTAATCACACAAGACCTTGCATTGATTTAAAAATCCAAGTATTAGCTTTAGCTATTTCTCTTATTTATTTCCAAGACCAAGATTATATAGCCCACTTTGTTTCCTTGCTTATGGCTCCAATAAAGTTTTTATTCACCACTGCGGCAATTGTACACCCACTTTTTGTCAGTCAAAATAAAAATATGGGTCGATCCACTTAAATGGAAATTCGGCTTCTCATTATTATTTACATAAACGATATTGTTGTGAGTGATGGTATACAGCCATTTACTTTATGTCTATACATACATACATATACACAAAATTTCAAAAGACTTTTAGCATAGC
Organism: Eupeodes latifasciatus; assembly: GCA_920104205.1. Classification (NCBI taxonomy): domain Eukaryota; kingdom Metazoa; phylum Arthropoda; class Insecta; order Diptera; family Syrphidae; genus Eupeodes; species Eupeodes latifasciatus. Next base: position 184,099,623 of record OV049924.1, read on the forward strand.
ATTTGAATTAGCTTGACTTAAGGTTTATTTGTGTCACCAAAGAACTTGACATATGGAAAAGTGGATTTTTGTATATTCCATGTACCAGCAAAGCTATACCATTGATTCTTTTAGGAGGCGGGTAAGAGGCTTTTTTTTTGGAGGAAATGAAGAAGGCAAAGCATATTTGCATATTGAGTGTTTTTTTCCTTTTTTAAGGAAAATATAATACAAAATCTTTAGTAGTGTGAGTGTTAGTGTTTGTTTTTGTACACCTAAAAGGAACTAAACATAAACAAACAAAAAGGTTATTTTAAATTATACACCTAATTCATAATTCAAGGACTGTAATACTATATGGTGCGCGTTTTTATTGGGACTTAATTTGCATAGATGGAAAATTTAATTTATTCTATTTTTTATTTGTTTGAGTTTTCTATGTTTAAGATATATACATACATGTATATACGTATATATATATAGAAGAAGGTTCTGAAAGAAAATTTGTATTATTAATTTACAGGGATTATGGTTAGCCAAATAAATGTTGACGGTTATTCTAATAAAATAAAAAAAAAATACCGTAACACCTCTGGTCATGCGTTAGGACTCGTCCTCGATGAGCTCGATGGAGAAAGATTAAGTTACTGGGACCAGTATGACGGGCGTAGAAGAGAAGTGCACACGCCTTTAAAATACTGTCATTAGTACCTACTGCCATCTCCATTTAAGGCAGCAGTCACATAGATCGGAGCTACTGGATCGGTGATGAATGCAAACTAGCGACTGAATGAAAGAATGTTGCATACCGATCAATTCGACAATATCATAAAAGGCCCAGGAGCCGATGGCATATCAGCCGAGCTGTTTCAACATGGCGGACCAGCTTTACATCGAGCAATTCATGAAATTATAGTGCACGTATAGGAACTTGAAAGAGACTGGCGAAAAGGTATTATATGTCCCATACACAAGCAATATTTCGCAACGTTCAGCGAAGATAGCGGTATCACGTTTTTAACTACCGCCTATAAGATATTATCTTTTATCCTACAAGATCGGATAGCCCCTTACGTTAAAATTATCATCCCAGTCAAATTAACAACCAATATGATTTTTTATCTTAGACAGGCGATGGATGTAATATTCCAGCTTACCATTCGCTTATAGACCTTATGGCTGCCTACGATAACTTATAGCCATGGGAGAATTCGGCATCCCAAATGAATTGACACGACTATGTACATATATTGACCATGACCAAGTTAAAATAACAACACCTACAATGAACTCCGACAAGAGGATGGTTTGGCCTGCCTCCTCTTCAATGGCGTTGGAGAAACAATCCGTGACTCTAGCAGGCCAACAAGATGGACCATCGGTTTACAGAGACGACATCGAAATTATCGGGATAAACGAATGTCTAGATTAAGCAAGCGGTACAAAATCTGGGACTGTACATTAATGAAGAAAAAACAAAGTACATGACGTCGACTGCGTGAAGAACAATTGATTAAAGAATCTTGAAGTAGTGTAATTCTTGAAATACCTTGGGTCGATTGCCGAAAAATCGATAACAATATAGAAGAAGAAATACGAGAGCGGTTGCTCAAAACAAACTGAGCCTACTTCGGTTTGTCAAAGCTTTTTAAATCCAGAAACCTTGTCAAAACTTCTAAACTGCTGCTGTACAAGACGATGGTTCTGCCACACATATGGATTCGAGACCTGGGGTGGAATCGGCTAAGGTGATAATTGACGATCTTATTTTTGATAGTCAAATTTGACTATCATTTTCATTCCGTCTGTGTAAGATGATTCAACTCAATTCAATTCGATTAAACAATTTCAGATTATAATTGTCACAATTCATTGTTGCTATGGTGAAATTTTAAAATGATTTCTATAAAATATCTAAATAAAAGTATCAAATTGGCTCTATTTAAATAACATTCTTACTTTTCTTGTGTTTTCGAATGTCGTAAGCTTTGTCGGACACAAGAATGTGTTTTTGTATAAATCACTTTATTGCGATCAAAGGAAATTCGTCTGTCCTAATATCGGGTTTTCCAAAAACTTCTTTACAACTTTTTTTTAAATAAAACCAAAACAATTTTTTTTGAACTTACTGTTGTACTCTTTGCGGAAGAAAACATTGAAATTGTCAGAAATAAGAAAATTAAAAAAAAAAAAACGAGGAAGAAAGAAAATGTTTTTGAACACATTTAGAAAGATATTCCAATAAATTAAATTTCTTTGAAACTATCATTTCCATTTCAAGTAAGCCGCTTTCTATTGATAACTGTTTCTTGTAGAAATTACGCAGAACTTTGAAACAGTTTGCAAACCACATGTGTCGCCCAAGCCCATATATTCCGATTCGGACTAAAAATAAACCATTTATAATGGCGCGATAACGCTGGCCACCGACTTCGAATTTGGGTAAACATTTTTTTAATTTGCAGACCTAGACGTTTCTAGTTCACGTAATTAACCATGTTGAAAATGTTGGGTTTACCGAATAAACTGACAATGACAGTTCGATCATTATTTAAAGGGTACGTTCACAAATTAAATTTAAAGTTGTCAAGTTGTCCCATTGGTAAACACTTTATATGCTGGTGACATTAACCATTTAAAAAAAATAACTTTACATCTGACTGCCTTCTTTTGGCAAAAAGACTAAATATTATTTAAGGAATGGAGCAATACAAATTGTTTTATTTTAAATGTTGACAAATATAAAACATTAAAAACATGTACATACATATAAGTTATTTTTAATATTGTCAGTATACAGTTAAATAACAATTTAATTTTTCTATTTTTCTTTTCAGGTACATTTAAATGGTTTTCACATAGATCAAGATAAAGGTATGAGTTCTTATTAGTACGTACATATATTAGTTATTTTATAAAAACACTAATTTAATATATTTAAAATAAAAATAAAACTATAATGAATAAAGAAACTAACTATGAATAAAGATTTAGATATGCACATATGTATAATGTATAATATAAACAACGGTTTAAAGTTGAATACAAATAAATGTAGTTTTGCACAAAAAGAAGTTACTTATTTAGGACATAAAATATCAAATAATAGTATTAAACCGATTAACGATAATTTAATTGCTAAATAAATAAGTGATTTCCCTGAACCAAAAACAAGAAAACATATAAGACAGTTTTTGGGCAAAGTAAATTTTTATTTAAAATATATTCCTAGATCTGCAATGACTCTAGAACCTTTACATAACCTCTTAAGAAAAGATGTAAAATTTGTATGGTCAGATAAATGTAAAAACAGCTTTGAAAAAGTAAAAACATATTTATGTACAACACCTGTTTTAGCGATATTCGACCCAAATAAACCAATATACATTTACACGGATGCTAGCATAGAAGGAGTTGGTGCAATTTTGAAACAACCTCAAGAAGATGAATCTGTTAAACCGGTATTTTATTTCTCACGAAAACTAAACAAATCTCAGAAAACAAAAAGAGCAATATATATTGAATGTTTGGCAATAAAAGAAGCCATATTATATTGGCAATATTATTTAATAGGCCAAAGATTCAAAATATTCACTGATCATGAGCCATTACGTAATTTCAACATAAGAAACTGCAAGGACATAGAATTACTTCACATTTTAAATTACATTTCTCAATTCGAATTTGAAATTCATTACAATCCGGGTAAAAACAATTCAGAAGCTGATTGTCTTTCGAGAAATCCAGTACTATCAGAAGAAAATGAAAGTAATAATTCACAAATAAAAATAGTGAATCACTTAACAATACAAAATATATTGGATGATCAAAAGAAATTAACGTGTGATAAAAATTATAAAATAAAAAATAACATTATGTACAGAACTTTAAATAATAGAGAGAAAGTATGGTTAACAGAGGAATATGGTATCTTATTACTCAAAAAAATACATAATTCGCAAGGCCATATTGGTTTCAAACAAATGATATTAACAATTACACCAACATTTTACTTCAAAAATATGCACAAACATATAAAAATAATTTGTAGAACATGTGAAACATGTATTAAAAATAAAACAAGATTCGGTAACTTCAAAGCTCCGTTATCGCAGTTAGGTCCAGCCTCAGTACCATTAGAGATAGTATCACTAGATACAATAGGAGGTTTCTCGGGAAACAGATCCTCAAAAAAGTATTTACATTTGATGGTAGATCAATTAACAAGATATGCATTTATTTCTACGTCAAAAACACAGTCAGCAAAAGATTTTATAAATCTTGTAAAGTCAACTGAGAATAAAGGCAACATTAAGACGATTTTTGCTGATCAATACCCAGGAATCAATTCTTCAGAATTTAAAAATTATTTGAAGAACAAAAATATAAATTTAATTTTCACAGCAATAGACTGTGCATTTTCTAATGGACAGAGTGAGCGAACAAATCAAACTCTAGTAAACAGAATTCGTTGTAAAATGTATGAGAATAAGAATAGACCCTGGTCAGTAATTGCTGATCAGTGTATTTTTGAATATAACAACACCATACATTCTTCAACAGGTTTCTCTCCGAATTATTTATTAACAGTTGTAGATAACTCAATAATTATCCCAATAGAATTAAATAAAAATACTCTCGAAAATTTAAATTTCAATAGATCTGTAGCAATACAAAATGCAAACAGATCACATATCATAAACAAACAGTATTATGATAAACATACTAAAGAAATTGATTACAAAGAAAATGATTTAGTTTTTATTCAAACTGGTAACAAAATGAATAGAAATAAATTAGATCCAGTTTGAATGGGTCCTTTCAAAATAAAAAAAAAGATATCTAATTCCATTTACGAGATAGATTCTGGCCGAAAAAAGAAAGACTTGAACATTTTTCATAAGAGTAAAATAATTCCTTATTCTGATGAAGCCTCTCGGGGAAGGGGGGATGTAAGTTTGTTGCCATCTTATTCACAAACTTAGCCACCATAATAACTACTTTTGCCAGATCTCTTCTACCGTCTCGACACTTTGCTAAAACACTCTACATATTTACATCTAGTATTAAGGATCCTACTTTTCAATATTAATATTTTATTATTTTATACTCATTTTCAATCGTATTTAAATTGTTCAATAAGTATTATCAAAGATTTCAAAGCTAACATAATTGTTGATTTAGGTATGTTAATTAATATTATGGTTATTGTTATGTTTTTGTTAATAATGTTTTATTTGTTAATTTTATTATAAAATATAGTTCTTTACTGCATCAACTTGTGTTCTTATCAAATTATTGGAATTATTCTTATTCCACCATCGAAGTTTCAAGCCAAACAGTTGAAACTTACATGTATACATATGCGTTTGTGAACAAAATTGGGAAAAAGAATTTCAAAAATTTGAAACTGTGTGTGTTTAGGGTTTCCCAATAAGAAGTATCATTTTATGTATTTAAAAAAAGAGTAGTTCTTTAGAGAAATCAATGACAAAAATGTGGATCTCCTAAAAAAGAGTCATACCTGGGATAAGTACTCAAGATGGAGGAGGACCAAAGTGTTATATACAGCAAGAGTAACATGAGGATCCTGAAATTCTTTAGACCAACGTTTATTAAACCCTGGAGAATTCCTGATTGGGCAATGAAACTTGATAAGACATATGTACATATTTTGAAATTAAGAAGAAATCCATGTGATGAAATGAGGAAGAACCCAATTGCCGGCAGCTAAATGTGATGATATCATGAGAAAGTTGGTCAAAAGCTTTAAAATCATCAGTGTAAGCACAGTCGAACTCTTGACCGCGGACTTATGCAAAATGCAAGTAAATTAGTAATTGTTATTCGTTTTCGCATAAGACCAAGTTATTGATTAAGATTACATATAACTTTCTTGCAGTTATAATTTAAACTATCACGAACAACTTTGTCAAAAAGCTTGGGAAAATAAGACAATTTAGAGATTGGTCTGTAATTATTAAACTTTTAACCTGTTGCCAAAAACTTTATTTTCTTTGACTTGATTAATAGTGTTTTTTTTGGCGCGGGTAGATTTTGGCGCCCTGTGGCGGCCATTTTGTTTTGGTGACATCTGTCAGATCTTTTGCTTATTACTCAATTGTTTACATCTACCAAATCACCATGGCAAGTTACAACATTGAATAGCACGTTCAAATGATACAACCTTATTATCAAAATGAGTGGTCGTTAACGCAAACGTTGCGCGCATTGTACCCATTTTACGGTAGACGTGGTGGCCCTTCACATTCGACTTTTCAACGTTTGGTGGCCAAATTTGAGACAAACGGTTGAGTAAACAATCAGCCAACACCCGTACGTTAAAGGAACTCAAGATCGGCCGAGAACATCGCCGCGGTTTGTGAAAGTGCACAGTAGAACCCGAGGCAGTCTATTTCTCGCCGTGCACAAGAACTTGGCCTTTCGCAGACTTCAACTTGGTGAATTTTGCATCGGGACTTAGGCCTACACCCGTACAAGATCCAACTGACCCAGGGGCTCAAATTTCATGACCATAGACAACGCCGATTGTTCGCTGACTGGGCTTCGAATCGTTTGGAAGAGGACCCCAGTTTTGACAGAAAAATCGTCTTTAGTGACGAGGCTCATCTTTGGATGAATGGCTGTGTTAACAAACAAAATTGCCGTATATGGGACGACACCAACACATGCGATGTTCACCAGGTGATAATGCATCCTTAAAAAGTTACCGTTTGGTGTGGATTTTGGCCCGGCCACCGCGCCGGCGTAATTGGTCCGTAATTTTTTGAAAACCGACGTTAGTGAGGCGGTCACCGTCAACAGCGAGCGCTTAATAACGATGATAACTAATTTCTTATGGCCCAAATCAAACCATATGGACCTAGACTACATGTGGTTCCAGCAGGTAGGCCGGCGGCGCTACGTGCCACACAGCAAACGCCACGACATCTCCACACAATATTTACCTACCCGCCCTTATTGAAAAACCCTTTAGAAGACAGGCGGTACAAGTCGGTGATAGCCTGTCTAACTTTCTGCCAAATGTTACTGGTGTTTCTCAGTGCTCTATTGTTGGACGACTTTTGTTTCAAATGTGTGTTAATGAACTTCCATCTTTAATTTCCAATTGTTCCTTCCATATGTACGGATGATGTCCAGCTGTACTTTAGTTGCGCTCTTAGACTGATTGAACAAGGACCTTTTTGGGTAAATGGTCTTATTTCAAACCCTAAACAATCTAAATGCATTGTGATATATAGAAAATCTCTTGACCTTGATTATTTTCCACCGATTATTTTGAACAATTCTTCAATCAAATACGTTGAAACAGCTTATAATCTCGGAGTGACCTTTAACCGGTTTTTGACTTGGGAGAACCATAATAATAGACTCGTAGGCAAGCTATATGGCGTACTTCGCACCATAGGGTTAACTCAGGCTCTTACACCTGTTCTTGCTTCTTGCCAAGAGCCTCGTTATATTCCTATCTTGATATATATATGGATACAAAATTTATTGTAACTGAATTATATTAGCAAACGAAAACTTAATGACTCATTTAATTCGACAGTTATGTGTGTATATATGGGTTACGTAGACACGAAAAGATATAAATGTTTTTGCTATGCAACTACTGGAAACTATCCGGAATTTCGAAATTTAATTTTGCTCAAACGCCAAACACAATACTGTTTTGAAAATATAAGAACTACATGTTCGCATGGATCTCATCAATTATACTACGGTTTATTCGTGTCGTCAATTTAGTTTTAATTCCGCCAGTCTATGCAACTCATTACCCCCAAATAAAAAAGTAAATCAAAGGGCAACAAGTTTAAACAAAAATTTAAGATCTTATTTTTCAGTAAATTTTCAAAAATTTAAAATTTTGTATCTAAAAGTTTGTTAAGCAATCAACAATAATTAAAAACATTTAACAAAATTAAGGTGTTGAATCACAGGATCATGGTTTTCAGTTGTGATCTCTTTGGGAAACAACACTGTCAGGAATTGTTTTTGGGAAACATTTTTGGTAATGGTGAAACTATTAGTTGCTCAAATAAACTCCATCATAAAATATCGATTTTGGGTACGGTTTTGACTAATCCGTTTCTTGTTTTTATAAAATAGTAGGTATAAAAACGGACATTTTAATTTTTCTGTTTTAATACAATGTCACAATCTTAATGTCTTGAAAATAAATGATTCTGTTTTATTTTTTTTTATTTTATTGATCACTTTACACTCTTCTCTTTTTCGAATCATGCCACTATCAAATTGATAAAGCTTATCCCGTCACAAAAGAAAAGAAATCATCTTCAAAACAAAATTGCCACAAGAAAAACAAGAAACAAAACAAACACTTTCCAGATAAGATTTACTCGTAAAACTTAATGGAACGTCCACATTATCGGTCTTCATCACCTTAATATGTATGTTTGTGTCGCCTTTTGTAAATTGAGCAAAACAAAACCATCTCACTATCATCTATATACATATTTATATACGATATCGGAATACTATACCGCCTTGCCATCCGATTCCGAAACAACTAGAACATAAGCTTCTGTGATGATGATGAGGATGCTGACTACGATACGATGATTGTGTCTCTTTGCCATAACACACATCAAATTGTATGTCATGTCGGTTCGAAAACCGAATATCCCCCGAATATCATTAATATAAATCGAAATTTGTGGGAAAAGCGTTGATGCATACGGCATACCGCTCCCACTCACAAACGTCCCGCAACACGTTTATACAGAGGCACACACACTCTCACACAAACGAAACGGGACTTAACATTTTTCATTTGGAATTAATGACCTCTGATGAAACTATGTTGCTTACTCCTTGATGATGGAGCTTGAAACATATGCTAAAGCAAACGGTACAGTAGAAGCAATCAGTTCTGGGTTATGCTTCTGCTTCTGTTGATGATGATGAGCTTGTATTATGTCAATGTCCTTTTACAGGTAATTTTGAATGCTTAATCACCAACCAACTTCAACCTATCAAATAAATCACCTCCCAAAAGTCCCATAAGAAATCAGAGTATGTTGGATGTGAATCAGAATGATATAAATCATGAGAAAATACTCGTTGGTGTTATCGTTAGTCTTTTCGAAATCAAATGCAAGTTAATTTGTATATCCGCAATTGAATTGATTGAGTCTCATACTAACTCTCAACAACAGCCGTGTTTTTTTGGTAAGTGAATACGCTACATCGCACAATTTAAGACGAAAAACAACAACAACGGATTAGTGAACAAAAATAAGTGAAGTGAAATGAAGTGAAATTAGTGAAAAAGAGTTTCGAATTGTGAAAATTAGGAGACAGTTAGGTGATGCCAAAAGAAGTAACTATTAAGGATGTGTTTGTTGAGAAAAAGGATGTGTTTGGCCAGAAAAACAATAAAATGTTTCACATAATTTTGAAGGTCTGCAGTTTCTTTGTCTTTTTTGGTTTCGCCTTCAGCAAAGACAATACTTCCAAGATACTAAAAAATATTTATCAGAGAGAATAAGTGGGAAGTTCTAAAGCTGAATATTTTATAAGTAGTTTTCGTGTTTGATTTTCAGCTCGTTGTCATATGATTGAGATCCGTTATCTTATGAGATAGAAAGCCGTTGTCAGACAGATTAAATTTTATTCCTCCTTTCGTGCCAAGGCACAATGATCACCAATAACCAACAGAATTCGTGGCAATATGTAAACCCCTTCTGACAAGCCAGATTTACTCCCTGTTGTTACTGTCAAAAGACTTCTCAAACAGCAGGTAAAGTGGTAATGGTAATCAATATTCAACGGACTACTCGATGACAATCCGCAAGGAGTCTTTGTCATCAATCCATGAGGATCCAGTTCAGAATTCAGCTTGTTTCGTGTCAAGCGTTGCTTCGAGGTGTTCTATTACGCGCTCTAAGCTATTCACTCGACAAACTTGGCTCTGCTTGCAAGAATTCCGCGGGAATGGCCTCTAGCCCACGGCTATGTTATTATTAATCGCTTTGATCGCAGAAGGTTGTCAGGAATTTGTTGCATTCTGCTGTTACTCCTATTTGCGGCTTCTTATGCTTCTTGATCCAAAGCGTTGCTGTAATTGTGTTTATCATGTCTTACGGTACTTCGAACCTCTTTCATCTCCATGCGGTATGACGATTCAAGTTCGTTTTTTTTTCTTCGCCTCAAGTAGCTGCTAAATAGGCTTTAAATTGCCTCCTCTAGTTGATCTTTGAACAGGTCTCCTCTGAAAGGTGTTGATTTTTACTTGCACAAAATAGACTATTTTTCAGCACCTGCTGCGGACTTTTGGCCTCGACTTCTCGCTAAGTGATCAATTGGGTTGGAAGAAGCTATTCCATTCGTAATCACCCAGTTTAATCATCCTAATTATGTTTCTCACCGTGTCGCATCCTCTTGAATTTCCATATGTCAAATGTCAATTTTCTATAATTATCTCGAAGACTCCTCCTTCGCTACTCTTTTTGGAATGTATTACAGGTGGATCCCACTACCAGGCATGAATGATGGTTGGATAAGCGTTATTTGTAGGTTTGATGAATATCAGTATATGTAGTATGCCAACTTTAACTAATTTTGTCCTATTCGAAGGCTCTTTTCGATAAATTTGTATACCCCTTGATTTGGTGTTAAAAATGAACTCCTGTTACTTCACCACGGTAATGAGTTGTTCCTTGAACGACATATCATCGTTTCCCTGAAATAAACAAAGCCAAACTCAAACGTAAACTAAAACAAACTAACAAATTCACAACAAAAAACTAAAACACTGATTTTATTTAAAAACATTTCAACTTTTGTGTCGGCTTTTTCCACGTTACCTACTTTTGCGTATGTCAAATTGAAGGTTGAGTGACAAAGCTACATTGTGATAAATTGTTAGGGATCCCTATATGTTGAATTTTAGACGTCACGCAACACTAACCCAAAAGTACATAGCTTTGTGTTTTCTCAAAAAAAGCTGCTTGTAACGCGAACACCAAATAACAAAAATATACATAATAGTCTATTAAATACTTTTACTTACTTAAGGTGGGGCGCTACAACCCTGTATGAACTAGGGCATTTACCAACAAACTTTGCCATATACCTCGGTCCCTAGCTAGATGTTTCCAGTTGCACACTCCAAAGTTGAGTCAGGTCACTTTCTATTTGTGCGCGCCACCTGATCTGCGGTTGAAGTGAAATTTTTTCCAAGAACAATGTAAAGGAAATCACATGACAGCGCATCACCTTGTCCAAAACCTTTTTTTACATGAGAAGGTTCGGTTAAGTTGTTTCCAACAGACTTCTCCATAGCTATCCTGAACTAAAACAGACGAGTTTATTAAGGATGCCAAAACTAGTAATAGCATCTATACAGTTCGTCATTGTAGATGCTGTCATATGCGGCCTTGAAATAGATAAAAAGATGTTGGGTGTCTATTTCATGTTCTTGGGTTTTTTCCTTAATCCGTCTTAATGTAAGTATTTAATCGACTGTTGACTTTCCTGGTGTAATGCCACACTCATAAGAACTTATTAGGTTTTGGACGATGGGCTGAAGACGTTCACATATTACGGCAGAGAAAATTTTGTAAGCGACGTTAAGGAGACTGATCCCTCTATAATTGGTGCAGTTTAGAGTCTCCTTTTTTCAGTATCGGGAAAACAATACTGAGGTTATCTATTTATCGGACACACTCTCTTTTGACCATATTTTACAGTAAAGTTGGTGCATGCTCTTAACCAAATCATTTTCAGCTATTTTAAAAAGGCATTGAAGCCATTTGCGCCATCGGCTTTGTTAGACTTCAGCTTCAGTTAAGATATGGTAATCTTTAACTCGTCTTAGTCGGGATTGTTGGATTTCATCATTTATATTGAAATTGTCATTCTACCTGAAGCGGAATTCGTTTCGTTGTCGCCGTTTTACAGTCTGTAGAATTGGTCCATCCATATCCTCAGCATTGACTGCGGTTCTAATATGATGTTTCCACTTTCGTCTTTGCAGCCTTCGCTTCGAGGTTTGTGTACTTGTGAATTTCGTTTCACTTGCTTTCCTTTTTCTTTTGAGAAGTCGGAGTTCTTTTCTTCTGGTCATAGAGCTCTTAAGCAGCTCGCGTACTTCTATACAGCGCTGCTTTGAGTGCCTATTGTTTGGTTGCATTCGTCTGTCCACATTCCTTCTCAAACAAGGGGTTTCTTGTGTTGATGGCTGTTTGAAACCTATAGCACGTTATACCCGGCTTCTATGATTGTATCTTGGCAACGTTGTCACTCGTTCTCGATGCATTGTGTTGAAGGCAGAGAACTTCGAGAGAGGTTATTTGGACTAGGTTAGGTTAGGTTGGAGTGGCTGTCTAGATGTCATTGACTCACTTAGACCTCAAGGGTCCATTGTGATACCACTAATAAGGTTACTCATGGGAGAGTAATGAAAATTAAACAAACCATTTTGTGCTTTTAATAAAGTTAGAGAGACACTTTGTGTCAGTCATTGCCAGTTCACTGGTATTGTCGAAGAAGGGATTACCGAGAAAGTTATTCGTTCTAGTGGAGAGTGCTGGACATGTACATAGCAGGTGTTGGACTGTTTCCTCTTCCTCCTCGTCCATGCAGCTTCTACAGAAGTCATTTGTGTAGACTCCTAGCCTCAGAGCATGTCTTCCTATGAGGCAGTGTCCTGTTATTACTCCAATTGTAGAGCTTATATTTTGTCTGCTCAAGGATATCAAGCCTTTTGACCGATTTAAGTCTATGCTTGGCCATATTTGCTTGGTTGTTAGGCAGGTGGTGCTCTGTGACCATCTAGCATTTGTTGCTTCTAGAGCATATTGTTTGAGAAGATATTTGCATGTAGCAAGTGGTGTTCCTATGTTATGTTTTTGACTAACATTTGGCAGAAGTGTTCCGTTTTTGGCGAGCTCATCGGCTTTGCAATTTCCCGGAATGTCTCTGTGGCCCGGCACCCAAATGAGGTGAATATTAAACTGTTCTGATCGACAGTCGTGGACTAATTGAGAGTTTGTAGAGACAGACGCGAGAGATTTAAGAGCGGCTTGGCTGTCCGAGAAAATTCGTATATCTTTGCAAGATATAACGTTTTCTTTGAGCCAGGATAGTGCCTCTTTAATCGCCATTACTTCTGCCTGGAATACACTACATTGATTGGGAAGTCTATATGATAGACTTAGATTCAGTTGTTCCGAATAGATACCACTTCCAACTCCGTAATCGGTCTTTGAACCGTCTGTATAGAAGTGTATCGCATTGTCTTCCAGGGGTCTCTCTTCTTCCCAGGAGGATCTTGAAGGGATGGACACATGGAAGCTTTTACCGAATACCATTTTAGGGGTGGTATAGTCTAGGCGATCTGGGATAGATCTAAAATTATCTAGGATAGTAGTATGTCCAGTATTGTTACTGTTCCATTGAGAGGTGGCTCTAAGCCTCACACATGAGTTAGCTGCCACCGTTTTAGAGAAGATGTCAAGAGGTGTTAGGCTTAAAAGCACTTCCAGGGCTGCGGTTGGTGTTGAGCGAAGTGCTCCTGTGATGCACATACCTGCTGACCGCTGGACTTTGATGAACTTATTTAGATTTACCATCTTGTCCAGTGCGGTCCACCATACGACAACTCCATAAATGAGTATCGGTCTAATTACCGAAGTGTATAGCCAGTGGGTTATTTTTGGGGAGAAGCCCCATTTTGATCCTATGGCCTTTTTACAAGTAAAAAGCGCTACAGTAGCCTTTTTTACTCTTTCATCAATATTTGCCTTCCAATTTAGTTGTTTGTCTAAAATGAGGCCTAAATATTTGGCTTGGTCGGAAAACCTTAATGGTATTCCTTTAATCTTGGGTGGGCTGAGCTGAGGAATTTTGTACCTTCTTGAAAAGAGTACTAGTTCTGTTTTATGTGGATTGACGCCCAGGCCACATTGCTTAGCCCATTTTGTTAGCCTATTCAAGGCATTTTGTAGGAGTTCCGGGAGAACTTGGGAGTGTTTTCCAGATACAGATATTGCAACGTCGTCAGCATAGGCAATCACCCTGAAACCCTCTGCTTCTAATGATGTTAGAAGGTCGTTTACTACCATGTTCCATAAGAGAGGCGAAAGGACCCCTCCTTGGGGGGTACCTTGATGCACCGATCTGGTGGTAGTAAAGCTTCTCATGCTTGAAGTTATTGTCCTGCTTTTGAGCATGAGACTAATAAAATCTATGAGTGGTTTCTTTAATTGCAGCTTTTCCATTGCTGTCGTGATCGCCTGGTAACTGACGTTGCTGAAAGCTCCTTCAATATCTAGGAAAGCTACTAGGTTATATTCTTTGTATTCGAGAGAGTATTCAATACTGCGAACCAGCGAATAAAGTGCTGTTTCTACTGATTTTCCCTTAGAGTAAGCATGTTGAGCTGTGGAAATGAGACATGGTCTTAGGTTATGTCTGATGTAAATTTCAATCAATCTTTCCAAGGTTTTAAGAAGGAAGGATGATAGGCTGATTGGTCGTAGATCTTTAGGATTAACGTGGGAGGGTTTCCCTGCTTTAGGAATAAAGACTACTTTTGCCATTCTCCAGGCTTTGGGAATATACCTCAGCCTTAAACAGCTTGTCAGAATGATTTCCAATGGTGGAATGATCATGTCTGAGCATTTTTGTAGTTCGGCCGGGATGATTCCGTCTGGTCCTGGAGATTTATATGGATCAAGGCTATCTATGGCCCATTGCAGTTTTTCCCGCGTTATTAGATCAACTAAATCGCTTGTAGAAGCCTGAGACTCTGATGTTAAGTCGTTAAGTATGTTAGAGCTACCTGGAAAGTGGGTGTCTAATAGCAGATTAAGAGATTCTTCATCTGTGATAGTCCATGTGCCTGCATCTGTCTTTAAAGCACTGGGTATAGTTGGACTTTTTGAGAGAATTTTTCTGAGTCTTGAGGCTTCTGAAGTATTTTCTATTTTGCCACAGAAGTTTCTCCAAGAAGACCTCTTACTCTTCCTTAATTCTTTTTTATATTGCTTTAGAGCTTGTTTGTATAAGTCCCAGTCAGAAGGAGATCTAGTGTATTTAGATCTATTGAAGAGTTTGCGACAACTCTTTCTGAATGGTTCTAGTTCTTTACGCCACCAATGAGGTTTCTTTTTTCCCTTTAAAATGGTTACAGGGCATGAAATTCTCATTGATTCATTGAAGGCTTCAGTGAGATGATTCACAGAAAGATCTAGTTCATCTTTACTGGAGGAGCTTTTAAGAAGGTTGTAATCAAGTAATTGTGTTAGTACCTCCCTATATCGTTCCCAGTTTGTATTACGGTAATTTCGAAAACCCGTAGATATGTTTGCCACATCTCTGAGCTCAAACTGAATGTATTTGTGGTCAGAGAAGGAAATCTCTTTTGAGACATGCCAGTTTGAAATCAGATTGTGGATCGAGTCAGAGGTAAGTGTAATATCAAGTACCTCTTTCCTATTCTTGGTTACAAAAGTGGGTTCATTACCAATATTACTTATGAGTAGGTCAGTGCTTAGTAAGTAATCAAATAAGGACTCACCTCTCTCATTTATGTCCGAGCTACCTCATACCGTGTGATGAGCGCTAGCGTCCGATCCAATTAGGAGACCAACTTTTTTCGACTGCGCGTCCGCAATTGCCTTCCTCAAGGTGTCACCTGGAATTGGGCTGTCGTGGCCAAGATAGGAGGATATGAGCCAGTAGGTGGCTTTATCCGTTGTTGAGACAGCGGTGGTTGTGTCCTTGTCGCTGTAATTGGGGAGTAAAAATACATTTAAGTCATTTTTTACTAACATACATGACCTTGGTTCACCTTTCTCCGATGCATGCAGTAGCTTATAACCAGGAGTCCGGAGGCCTCTGATGATGGAGTTTGAGACCCACGGCTCCTGTATCAAGACGATGTCATCCTTGTTCGCGTGTAGTCGGAGTATGAGGTTATTTGCGGCCATGATGGCGTGATGGAGATTAATCTGTACTAATCGCAGCATTGCTACTATTAGTCAGATTAACCTCCACCACTGTATTATCGGCGTTTTCATCGTCTGAGGAGGAATGAAGTAGGTCTTCCTCACTCAGAGTGATGCCTAAGGTGGCGTCTTCAGTCTCCATGTCGGAGTTACTGTCGACTGTAAGTTTTGCCTCCACGTCGAATGGCTTGTTTGGGGCTGTGAAGGTCGATGGTTCCACTTTTGGTATTTCATCGAATTCCATTATTGGTGGTAGTGAAGCGTTTCCTTCCGCTGAAGGGGCTTCTGTGGGGGGCGTGTTAAGCGAATCTTCGTCTTTCTTGTAGATACGGATCACGATTTCATCGAAACCATACCTAATCACGCCTTTGGTCGCGGCCAGTGGAGCCAGTGATTCCCTATTGATCAACACGAGAGCTGATCTATAGTGACCCACCGTCTCCTTCTCAACCTTTGGGACTTTCCAGTCGTGCGTAGGCAGGTTCGGATTACTTGCTTTGATCAATTTCATGATCATATCCGGGCAGTTGTGTAGAGCCGGGACCATTATGCGTGCTCTTAGCCGGCAAGGAATATCCTCCCTTGTAACAACCTCGAGCTTGGCACCCGGCCAGACTTCTGGCAAGCCATTGACAGCAGCCCTGTACAGATCGAAAGATCTCTGATCACCACAGGCGATGAGTTTGATGTGGAATTACCGCCCTTGGGACAGCCGAGCGTCACAGCTGTTCCACTGACGGGTATTTTCTTCAAGTATAGGTTGCGGCTAGTAGAGGGAGAAGGACTCCCGCTACTAGCGGCAACCACAAGGTTGCCAACACGTTCACACCTCTGAGTAGGCTCGACAGCCTTTCCAGTGGATGTGACCGCATTGGCAGCCATGGCGCGATTTTTGTTATTGTTCTTTAGAATTTTTTTGTTTGATGTTTTGTTTTGTTTCATTTTTGTTCCCACGAGTAGGGCGGAAAGACGGTCAGCCCCGGCAGAGCCGCTTACCGGGTTAAGGCAGAAATATGACGGACCTTGCCACAGCATCCGAAAGAGCTCGTTAATGGCTGGTTTATCCCCCAGCCTTTCATTCTTCGGCACGGTTTTCGTACAAGTACGCTCACACCACCACTGAAATTAGGAACCTCTAAACTATGATTGAATTGGGTTTCCGAACGTTGCACTATTGAGGAGTTACAACAATTCAGCTACCCAACTCAACCTTAGCTAATCACCATCCTGCCAAAAACGCACAGGACTTCTGTAGTGATCATTGCCCGCCTGGCACCCACTTGGAGGGTTTGAATGAGGATTTTGCCAAGCATATTTGGACTAGGTCGGGCTATTAAATAAAGCAAAATATAAAAATATCGTAGCCTGGATAAAATATTGTCATATGTTAACAATTGAAGTACTTTTGTTACTTCAATTTTTTTTGTAGAGCCCACTAAAATATGTTTTTCGAAATCTGCTCTAGTGTCTAAGATAATATCGTCATATGAATAGTTCGCCAAAATTTAAGTATTTCCTTGTCGTATGACTACACAACGTATACAATAAGAAATTATAACTTACCAAACTTTCAATGAACATGTTTTGTATACAAACAAAATATCCTATGTTTTTATGTACCTAAATAACTGTCAGAATTAAAGAGATATTTAAAGCACCACCGTGAGCTGTCATTTTTACTGATATTCTTATAAAATTTCAACAACATCAACCAAAAATATAATGTGAATATTAAACTTAAAGCGCGTGTTATACTAAATTGGAATAAACTGAGCATATGGCTCTGGCGCGAGTTCTATAAACAATCATTTTCCTTAATGGACCAAGCCAATGGCACTTCTGTGAAGCTCAGCAACAAATTACTGCTGTCATTGTAGTAATTAATTGATGCGTATGTTTCTATGTTGGCAGTTTGTAAGGAATAAATTTCACACTGAAAATCCACCAACCCATCATGAGGGAGGGAGAGAATCAGATTAAATTATATTACACGGCCCCTAGCAGTGCTCGGTACGGTGGTAATTGTTTGATTAGCTAATCGTCTATTGAAATGTATTGATTGTACCGCGCGTCGCGCCGCGCCGCCGCCGCCGCTCACAGAAACTCATCAACTCAAACCTCTCGGTTTGGCCAATGTTCCGGGCATAACATTTTATAGTCGTTTACGTTTTGTTAAGGTCGGTGCGTCCACCCATTTTGTCGACTATGGCTGCCCATTTCCTGTTGTCGTTTGAGTTCTACAATTATTTTGAAAACGTTTCCAATTCTGAAACATCTGCAGATTGTGTTGTTTTTTTGGTTTTGGTACTCGCATAAGAGATAGGATTTTAGAGGCGTATATTACTGTCAGCTTGGCTGATTGCGATGGTGCTGCTTTTGCCCTGCAGTGGAAATAAAGGTTTTATAGGTTTTAGATGTTTCTATCGCAAAATGTTTTCCTCTTTCCGAGTCTCTCTCAATATCTCTCTATGGAATTAATTGAAGTTGGAAATGAACTCAGTCGGTGAGTTTCGGGTCAGTGGTTGAAAGCTTTGTGGTAAATCGATTTGTATCGAAATCGAATGGATTTTTAAAGTAATGCCATCACTATGACTGTGTACACTTTTATATGTACAGTGCTAAGGGTTTATTATAATGCCAGTAGTATAATTCTTGATAATGAAGAAACAGTAATGAACATTCATTAAAGATGTTTTGTTATGTTTATGTTTAGGTAATGTGAATAAAAAGTATTGTAGTTATCTTTGGTTAACATCGATAAGTTTATCAATTGAAGTGGTGAAGTCTTTTAAATGATGTTAAAATTTGAGGTCAGGTTAGCAATACCAAATATATTGTCAGCCAAGTAAATTTTTCAAAATTATATTCCACAGACTTCAAAACCTAGAAATTCGAGGTAACTTTTCTCATAAATTAGAACCACAAACATAGTTCAAGTAGATCAATGGCATTTCGACATAACTGTCGAAGGATGTTCTTAAGTGGTAGATTGAATTAATAATCAAATATTAAGTGCTCGCATTTGACATGTGTCAAACTCAGCTGTCATATGAAGCGTCAAAATTTTAGTTGAATTATAACCACTTACAACATCGAATCGCTAATATCGATGCACACTAGCACTTGGTAAAACTACGAAGAAATTTGAAGAGAAAGGAAGCATTAGTCAAGCTCAGTAAAAAATATTTGCTGTTTCTAGGTAAACTGTTTCTGATGATCCAAACGTATCGATTTCAAGAGATTCGTAGTACCTTATTATAAAGGATTTTTCAATAAGGGCGTGTAGATGTTGAAATGGAATAAAACAAGCTGTGTTTGAGGTATTAACAAAATTATTTTTTTATTTGAAAGGCGCATGTATGCCATTAAGTGTGGAATATGACATCATTCAAATGCCTGCCTCGGCTTCTTACGGTGACACGGATCCAAGCGATCCAATTTTTAATGACTCTTCCGCATAGATCCGGCTGAATTTGAGCGATGGCCTGTGTTCACCTTTAAGGCATCGGTTGATTGTGGTTTATTTGCATAAACCTGCGACTTCAAGAAACCCCACAGGAAAAAGTCTAGCGAGGTCAAATCCCATGACCTTGGTGGCCAATTCACATCACCCCTACGAAAGATAACCTTACCCTTAAATCGTTCATGCAAAATATCAATCGTGGCGTTTGCTGTGTGGAACGTAGAGCCGTCCTGCTGGAACCACATGTCGTCCAAATTGAACCATATGGACCTACCATATGGTTCAATTTGGGCCATAAGAACTTAGTTATCATCGTTATGAAGCGCTTGCTGTTGACAATGACCGCCTCACTAACGTCGTTTTCAAAAACGTACGGACCAATTACGCCGCCGGCCTAAAATCATAACACAGCCATTCATCCTAAAATGCGCCTCGTCACTAAAGATGTTTTTTGGCCAAAATTGGGGTCCTCTTCCAAACGATTCGAAGCCCAGTCATCGAACAAACGGCGTTGTCTGTGGTATTGAACTTTGAGCTCCTGGGTCAGTTGGATCTTGTACGGGTGTAGGCCAAAGTCCTGAAGCAAAATTTGCCAAGTTGAAGTCTACGAAATGCCGAGTTCTTATGCACGGCGAGTAAAAGAGTTCCCCGGGTTCTGCTGTACACTTTCACGGACCGCGGGGGTGTTCTCAGCCGCTCCAATTGAAAAATCATTCAAATATACCTTCTTTTCGCTTGTGATTGAAGATCATGACTTGGGCCATAAAGAAAAACGACCAATCATGGTTTTAATGCGTTCAGTCGCATAAATTTACGTTTTGTCGATAAAAGTTGAACACTAAAATCTTGTGATTTGAGTGTTTGAATGGTATCGTGTTTTATAATTAATGTCAAATTCTTTACTTTGAAATGAAATTAAATTTTCATCTTAAATGTATGCTTTCTATATAAAAGTGCTTTTTCCAACATATCGGTAATTCGATGTATACCTTGTGTGTGGAATGTTTATTTCAAAATCCAAACTGATGTTTGGGAATTAGTCTTCTTTCTTCTATTATTTTGTTGAGCATTTTCTGTAGTAATTTTTTGAAAACCATAAGCAGTTTGAGCGATATAGACAAAGTCCTTATACTTGCTCAAATTACCTAACTACGTCTGCCGATGGTGACATTTTAACTGAGACGCTGGTGTTGTATGTAGGTGCTTTCTTGATGAAACGCGTACTTTGCTTTGCCATCATTAACAGCTAAACCTATTTTTGTGGCCGCGCTGAGTTCTTTCGATTATATCAATCTCATCAGTATAGGCAAACAATTAGCAGACTTTTGAAAAATAGTGACTCTAGTGTTGACCTAGGAGCTCTGCACTATTCTTTCAAGGACGATGTTAAAGAAATCACATGGCAGCTCATCATCTTGTCTAAATCTGTTTCGGTCTAAAAGTTCGGTTAAGTTGTTTCCAAACTTTATTATCCCATGCACAACCGGAAGAGTTTAGTAGGGATGCTGCCATATGCGAACTTGACACTGATAAAAAAATGGTGGTGCCGATTTGATGTTCTTGGGTTCTGGATCTGCCGTAATGTGAATATTTGATCGACTTTCTGGTCTAAGGCCATACTGATAAGGATCTATTAAGTTGTTGACGGTTGGCTTTAGACGTTCACATATAACGACAAAGAAGATTTTGAATGCGATGTTAAGGAGACTGATTCTTCTATGGTTTGCGCTGTTTAAAGGGTCTCCCTTTTTCAGTATTGGGCAAACAAAACTGAGGTTCCATCCATGAGGCATGCTTTCTTCTGACCATATTTTATAGATAAGCTGGTTCATGCTCCTAACCAAATTATCTCCAGCTGCTTTCAAAAGCTCAGCGTTCAAGCCTTTGTTAGACTCTATTTTAGACAGGGCAATTCTTACTTCGTCTAAGTCGGGAAGACGGGATGGTTGGCTTTCGTCACCAATATTGAATGGGTCATCCTTCCTGACTCTCTGCGGAAGTGATTCCTCCATACCCTCAGCATTGATTGGTTTATGGACTTGTAAATTTTGTTTACCTGTTTATAAAACTTTCGAACTTCATATCTGCTTCTGAACTTCTCAACGTCTTCCACCGCACGTTTCTCATTCTCTCACTTTTGCTTGAGAAAGCGGTGTTGAACTCAGCTTTCCACTGTTCTTTAAAGTCTAATTCCAAAAATTATATTAATGCTTAAAACCTTTATAATTGCAAAATGAAAACAAGCCGGATAATCCAATTAAAGTAGCAGCCCGACACAATAAGAAGACTAAACAAGGTTCATCCACAATCATCTAGTATATTCTTAGCACTGAATTACTTACAATTGAATTTTCATCACTCTTTCATGTAATGTTCTTTTTTACTTCTCGCCTTACCTACTACGCACGCCAGTAATATACCCTTTCGGATTTAGTTTTCAAAACCTCCATAATGACTTTAAAATTGCCTAAACTCAGCTGACATTTGTGTAAAGTTTTTTTGTTTGTTCTTATAAGTTCATAACTTTGGTTTATTTCTCTTCAATTTAAAAGCAGCTTAACAAATTTTGTTTTCCAAGAAAATAACCCTTTATTATCCCAATTAAGGCTATATAATTAAAAACTCGTTTAGGTCAACACCGTTCGTTTTAATTTGTAAAGCCTCTATTTCTAGCACCTACTTCGACTACACCTGCTGTTAACGTCAAAGCTATATGAAAAAAGTTTATAAAAACCAACACAACCTCTCATGCTTGTGCTTAGGTTAATATACATATATATATACATATACATACCTATGCCTTGGTTATGGCTGCTTATTTATTCAAACATAAAATAAAATTCAAATTCATCCTTTCATAACGAGAGAACCGAAATGAAAAAAAAAAATAAAAGGGAAAATGCCTCCGTAACTCCAATCTTAGCTTTAAACAACATCGACGCCGGCCGCCTCCTCTACGTATATATGTATACAACCACGATATCGTCCTTGCGACCCACTCACTTAAACCACTACCTTCAAAATAATACCCTTTATCCATCAAGAGCCAATTTATAAAGAAAACCGTTTGCTTAAGGCTATTTCCTTGTTCTTTTCCCTTCAAACGAATTGTTTTCCTTCGTTTTGTTTTTTAAAACAAAAGATATTCAGTTACGTTTACGTCCTGATGTCTGATGAGGGTTAAAAAATATGTTATTTTTTATTTTTGTTAAAGTTTTTGTATTTGCATTTTTTGATAAAAATAAAAAATGCAAGGGAAATAAAAGTGGACATGAAAAAAGGGCATTTCTAAACAAATGTAGGTACAATACATTTACGTAAGTATCTAGATACATAGAAGAGAAAATATTATAAGTTAATACCGTTATGCGTGCTTACTAGTCTAAGAATCTTTGCTATTAAAATTGATAAAGGTTGTTATTCACAGCTGACTGAGTATTCTACCACTAAAACAATTTCTATATTCATTGTCCTTTCACAGTGTTGCCATGCTGAAAGTTTTGACACTAATTTGACAACATGGACAATTGGACATACTAATTTCGATTCCTCTTATTAAAACGAGATACGAAATATTAATCAATTTCCCATCTGTTCGTATAGTCTTATTATGCAAGCAAGTTAATTTAAAAACTGAAATAAAACAAAAAAAAAATTAATATAAATCCAAAAATTCTATTTTACAAAATTCTGTAGAGATTTGTAAGTTTTTTATATTTTCTAATCTTTTATTAAGCCAAATTTTGATCCAAATCCTAGCTGTGATTGGCACACCATCCATATAAAAAAAAATGTGGGACAAATACTTATGCAAGAAGATGTGCATACTCACCACACCACCTTTGAAAAATGGCGACCACCTTTGAAAAATGGCGGATGTAGTCAGCTGTTCAGAGGTGTTAAACAAAAATTCAAAATTGTGGATGAACAACTTTTTGGTACTCTCATTGTGTTCGTTTGGGAGTAATATCATTCGAATATGAAGTGAAATTAATTACTCTTGTTAGGTGCCAGAACAATGAAGATTTAGAAACAATTCTAAATTACGCATTTAGAGAAATATTAGTTACTTATTTTAAGCCAGTTTTAATCATTAAGTAAGTAAAATAAATTATGTGGTGCAACAGTCCAATGAGAATTAGGACCTAGAAACATAAAACTCTGAAAGCACTACTACTATTATTTGTATTATTAGCTGCGTTTATGCGTTTAATTTTCGCTCAGACCGTTTAATAATGCAAAAAAAAAACTCCGATTTGTTTCAATTTTCAAAGTTTATCGACTTAATTTTATCGATGCGAGAGTTGCAGGAACATTGAAATCGAGAGTTACAGAATGTAAACATGGATCATGAAAATAAAACAACGCAGGAGCATTGAAAACATTTTTATATACTCATCTCTTTTTTCCATTCCTATTTTATTTGTGGGTACTCGTTATTTTCTTTACATTACTCACGACATTTCCAAAATGCTGAAAATAAGTGATTTAAGTAGAGACTAAATAAAAAGACCGTCAACTTGTTACTTCTCTTGCCAATTTTCATTGCATAAGATTTGTGAATAGGTGATAAGCTATTCCTGCTTTCCAGGCTTAACTGCTTTTAAAGGCTTAACTACATAAGCCGAAAAGTACATTTGTACAAAAGTAAAAATATTTGTATTCTCGCTAGGTCAGTAGTTTTGTGAAAAGAATATACAAATTTGTTCTTCAACCAAAATTTAAGTTTTATGCATCATTTTTATAAGTTTTGCAGTTCTAACTATTTATATCTTATCTTTCAGTTATATAGCGACAAAGAAAAATCTGTGAGGGAAAGTTCTAACTACAGTTTTTCTGAAAGTGCATTGCGGTTTATTCATAGATGTTTGCTAAACTTTTTAGGCTATTCATAAATAAATGCAAATCAAAGTCAGAGCTAAGCCTTAATAACTATAAACACAGAAAATGCTGTGTTCAAGTAATTATTACCGCAGCCAAATTTCATAATTGATTTTTTGGTGTATAAATATTAAATAAGCTGTAAAGTAATTCATGACAAATAAATGTTACGTTAACACTAAGTTCCAGAAAATATCGATTGATACCGCAATTGCAGAAGATATGGATACGAGTATTTTATATAAATATTCCCGGTAAACTGTAGAACTTTATTATTTCCGCCTTTTATAATTCAATGTAAAATAATTCAATGCAGTATACATATTTTAGACAAAACAGTAGTTAAGTTATTAGTTAAGGTATTACTATTGAAATAAACATAACATACATTTATAAAAAACATGTACTCGTTCATATACAAATAAAGTCTAGTTTAAAAAACGTTAACCTTGTTACACTCTTTCTAAATACATCCTTTCTTGTTTTGGTTGTTAATGCCATCTATCTGTAACTCAGAGATAGAGAAGGGAAAAACAAATTCACCACTACCGTTATAACGTTTACCGTAATTTATTGACAAACGAGCATTTTGTTTCTTATTATATTTATTTTTCCTCTTGTTCCTTTTCTTCTTAGTTTCAGCTGAAACTGAAGACGTTCTTTCTTTCGAAGAAGAAGAAGATTATATGGGAATACCACCATCCAAATGCTACAAAGGAAAACTAAACTTGTTCCCTCCTAGGCCGGCCGCCTAGCCTGCCTGGTGATGCGTGCTGGCCTGCTGGGTGCTAATTCGGCGAGAAATGTCAAATATCTCAATCTCTCAACTGAAGTTTTTTCTCTTTCTTTGCTCTTCGAGGTGAACCATGTATACACCGATACGAATTCAACACGTTATAAAAAAAGAGAGTAAGAGGTTTCGAAGCGACGCATGAAGTATTTAGCATATTCTTATATGGTGCTGAACTATTCACTTTTTCATTGTTCAACACGAATCAAACTATCTCACTTGCATTTCATAAGAAACATCGAAACACCATTTGCATTTTAAAAAATGATGTCAAACTTAATCATTTTTAAATCTTCTTGTGCGGTGGAAAAACCAAAAAGATTTATCTAATCTAAACTGAGATAAACCTTTGGTGGAAACATAGCAAAATTTATTATCTTTTCTATTGTTTTCTCTTGCAAAATAAGCCCAGTTAGTCCATTTTCAGGAACAAAACTAAATAATATCAACAGTAATTGATTGATTTTTTCCCCAATGGAAAACACGCGATTCCAAATGCACAACTACTCAACGAACACAGCCATCGAGATACAAATGCAATATCAATCGTACCAACATTTGAGAGCGAAATCACATAAGATCTATTCGAGGCTCGTATAAATGTCAAAAACCCATCCATAGTAGGATTCTACTCTAACTTGTATCGGTAGTATTCATACTATGGCTATTGTTTTGTTATTCGTGTTAGATCCTACTATACTATGGATAGATTTTCCAACAAAACACGGGTTATGTTGGAGACTTCCTTAGAAGGTTATAACGTAATAAACTGTTGGTATTACGTGACTGTCCTTTAAACACTTAGATGAAGTGGATGTCGGAATAAACGGGGTGAAGTTAAAAGGGACCCAAACATTTACGAGGCGGCCCTGTTCTCGAGGTACTAAATGTGGTCGTGAATTCTTTCCTTTAATGTAAACAAGGTTGGAACTCAACCTGAGTAAAGGCGGAAGACGAATTTTTGTTGAAATTCCACCTTTCTATATGTAATATTCTGTGAAAAGTCACTGAGAATCGAAAGTAGGTGGATGGCAAAAGCTATAACATATACATATATTTCCAAGGCATCTTTATATGTGTATATTATGTGTTTATATGGCCGTGTCTATATTGCATCGGTTGGAGTTGTGTTTTATTTTCTTAGGTTCGAGGTGGTAGAGAAGAAGTATAACGCTTCGTTAGAAACTTTTATTAGTTATTTTTTAAACTTTTATTTCTTGTTCAAAAATTGTAACTTTGATTTAATTATAATTTACCAGATCCAGATGTCATAAACGTTATTATCAAACGCATACATTTGTTTTTGAAATAATATCATAATACGAAACGCAGGTACACAAACAAATTCAGAAATCTCTTTCAAAATTTTTGATTTATATTCTAAGGACCTTGAAACGTCCAGAAATGTCAAAATTTGACAATTCGAACAAACAACAACAAGTCCCTATAGGAAGTTTAAAAATATGAATTTCGACAAACAATTTTTTTTGTATAATCAACGATGCTATACAAATTAACACATCAAAAAAAAACTTCTCTTAAGGCAACTCTGGCAAGGGTATACTCGTACATGTGTATTTTAGTTGCTTTTTGTTTTCTTTATTATTTTATGTTTATATGTAGGTATTTTTATCTTGGTATTTTTTCGCCCTTGAAGAAACAAAAAAGGATCATTTTTATGTTTCAATTATCTAAGTTTTATTTATATATTTTGTTTTGTATATTTACATATATTTGGTCTTGAATAATGTAAAATATTTGCGTAAATAACGTCATAGCTCTTCTTTGTGATGGATAATAAAATATTATTATTTTGTTCTTATTTCATGTTGTTAAGATTGCAAGTTAGGAATTTTTCTGTTTTGCTTGTTTTCTTTTAATTCGCATTGAATTAATTAAGGTTATTTTTGTATGCTTGCATTTGTATTAGTCTTAAAAACCAATTTAATAAAAGAGACCATTATATTTCGGGTTTCATCGGTTATTAGGTGTGTTTTGAGATGTTAACAAGAATTCAATTAGGGAAATGTGTTTTATTTTAAATTAAAAATGAAAACAAAAACCGCTCAATCGGTAATAGGATTAAAAACTTTATTTATTCCTTACACCTCATTAAGTTTTTTGCATGATTAAGTACAAGTAAAAAACGACCCTAATATATAAATAATTAAAAATGCAGATTAATTTAAAAAATAGCCCTTTATTTCTCCTTCACTTAAGGACCTTAACCTCAACTTTAAGTAAATCATGTTATAGGCTCTTAATGGGATTATATTGATTTCTTATTCAACTGTAGAAAAAGTCGGTCAATGTACTTATGTACCTTAGACCGGTCGGGCATAGCAAGGATTTGAAAATATTTTGGTGAGAAGTGAGACTGAATGAGGGCAACAACTGTTGTCATAAATTCCTCCGAAAATGCTTGCGTTTATTTTTTTTTTTGTGGTTATTACTTTTTATGTTTCGCCTTTTCAACATCATGCTTCACATAAAACAAAATCAAAAATAATTATTGCGTTTTGTATATAAATATGCACATACATACACATGTGAAATAAGTACAGCTTTCTACATTTGAGGCGTCCATTCACGATGCCTGGGCTTGCACTCTGCACAGCATTGTACATGAATAACGACTCGAGGCCAATGAGTTTGCCTTGTAAACAAAATGTTTTCTCGCGCTTTTAACAAATCCCAAAAAAAAAACCAAGAGGAAAAGTGAACTTTCATGCTTATGTATGTATGTATGTGTGTTTTTACAGCCCTACGCCTACATATATTTGTATGTACATTTAATTTAACAGCTCCTGGTCGGTTGTTAACCCGTTGTTTATGTTATTTGTAGGGATAGGGAATAGTGGCTAAAAATGGGATAGTTTTTGAATATATAAAATTTAAACTTTCACTGTGAACGAATTCCACCCTGGATGAAGATGAAAATAGGCTTTTTAGAAGTACTCTAAAATAAGTCAAGATTACAGAAACTGGATTTTTTAAGACATATCAGTGACTGCATGCAATGACTTTTTTTAAGAGATTTATTCAAAAAGCGCGTTGGAGATGACACCTGCTTTTTGTTGAGGTTCAAAGGACAGGCTAACAGCTTCTGTAATTTTTAATCATAATAGTCCATTGAATGTATCTTTTATAAAAAGTTATCCAATAGGGTAAGGTTCATTTTGACAGCTCGTGAAGGCCATATTGTTTATTTTACTATCTGTCAAAAAATCTTCTCTAAATCAGCCACTAAAGACTAAAGAAATGTCAAGTTCCAGCGTCAAGCAACAAGTGTAAATGATAAAACTTTATTGTTAAAATGGGTGTTCTCTATAGTAGCAACGATGCACACGTTGTGCCCTTTGTATGGGATATATGGTCCTTTCAAGTCGACTATTCAACCAACAAGTTCATCGCCTCAGTGATGAGACCCATTTTTTAGATGAATAGGTACGTGAATTAACAAAATTGCCGGATTTGGGACGACACCAATCCACGCGAGATTAGCGATGTACCAATAGCTATAGGTCGATACGGACATCGAAGCCATATTGTTTCAACAGGATGGTGCTACGTGCCGCACAGTTCAAGACACAATCGAGCGCTAGCGGTTTCATGGCATGGTTACCTCGCGCCGAGATGACATGCATTGCATTTGGCCATCAAGATCTTCTTATTTGACTCCTTTAGACATTTTCCGCGGCTCTCTAAGACAACATAATAAGTGGCATTGGTCAAATTCAGCTTTCCAAATGTGCCCCACCTAGTGAAGTCGCGGCGGCTATTTAAATAAAATAAATAAATCGGGTGGCGCAACAGTCCGTTGAGAACTAGGGGCTAGTGACTTACAACTCTCAACCATTCCTGTGTGCGAGTACTGTTGTCAGGGATGGAGGGGACCTACAGTTTTAAGCCGAATCCGAACGGCTAATTTCAGAAAGCACTTTTCATGACAAGAATTACTCTTGCCAATTCCTCTCAAGAGGCAGACTCGTGAAATAAGCTTTAGATGGCATTGGCAGGGATCGAACCCAAGACCTCTGGCATGACAGTCCAACGCACTAACCATTATGCTACGGGTACTACACGGCTATTTAAACGATGTTATATTTCACACATAATGTCATTGATAGGGCTCTCAAATAATGATAAGACCTTATTGATATCTCATATACCTACAACTTGTTTTATTCTATTTTAAAATCGACCCGCCTTTAATTGAAAATTTAGTAACTGCTAAAGAAGTACGTAGGATTTGTATCTTTCCATAGGAATTAATTTAGTATCAGTCAGATTTGGCGAATTGAAAATTTTTACATTTCTCGACATGTCTTAAAAAATCCCGTTTTTGCAATCTTGATTTATTTTAGAGTACTTCTAAAAACACTATTTTCGTCTTCATCAAGGTTGGAATTCGTTCACAGTGAAAGTTTAAAAAGTTCAACTAACGGGTTTATTTTATTGATCAAAAGTATTGACAAAAATATTTAACACCTCGAATATTTTTCGAACAAGAAAAAATGTTTGTTTGCATCAAAGAATAACGGTTTTGGAATCTGGTAAAATTTTTAGAAACAAAAGTGGCATTTTTTTACAAACAATTGGTACGAACTGATATTTGATTCGAATAGCTAAGGAAGAAATGAAGGTGTTTTTTCCAATTTATATTTATATGGAATTGAAAATTATAGACCGATAGCAAAATCATCCTGTATTCTAAAACTCTTCGAAAAATTTGGATTATGACTCACCTGTTTTCACCTGTTTAACATAGTTTTCTGAAAGGTATGTCAACGGCTACAAACCTTATAGAATTCGTTTCCCAAACATTGATTATATACTCTTGAGAATGAACATGAAGTTGACACGTTCCACAATGTTAGTCCTTTTTCAAAACCTATTTTTGTCACATCTGGAGTACCTCAAGGGAGTAGTCTTGGACCTCTTACCTTCGTCCTTACTGTAAATGCTGTCTGTCTTTTTTCAAAAGACTTTTCTGGGATGATATGAAAATATTCAAGGTAGTTTCTTCCCCCACTGACTATCAAACTTTAAAATGTTCTCAATATCTCAATCTGTTTTGTTCTTGGTATGACAATAATTTTCTGAAATTGAATATAAGCAAATGTAAAAATCTTAACTTTTTCCGAAAACAATAATGAACAAACCCAAGAAAT
This sequence comes from Eupeodes latifasciatus, assembly GCA_920104205.1. Classification (NCBI taxonomy): domain Eukaryota; kingdom Metazoa; phylum Arthropoda; class Insecta; order Diptera; family Syrphidae; genus Eupeodes; species Eupeodes latifasciatus. The sequence goes on from OV049924.1 coordinate 184,129,911, forward strand.
TATCCCTTTCTTAATGAAACTATCCAAATTGTTGAAGTCCACATGTAACTTCGACGTAATCTGTGATAAAGAACTTAATTTGAACTCCCACATTGATCATATCATTAATAAAGCAAATCGATTTCTAGGATTTAAAAAACGTTGTCTAAGGTAATTGATAATCCCTACGCTTCAGTCGGCAAATAGCTGATGTTCTGTTCGCACACGAAATGCTTTTAGGCAACATAGATTCTACAACCCTGCTTAGTCAAATTAACATTGGGCCCATCTCCCTCAATGGTTAAAAATAACAAGAAAACGGAAAATAAGTTCTAGTTTAAATTAGAGCTTGTATTAGCTCGTAGGTTCTAGGTTAAGTTAAAGTCTGTACAAAACTAATATACAAATAAATAAATTATGCAATCTATGCAAAATTTTGTGGCTAATATAAAATAATTTTCCTTAAAAATCATATCGGTATTGTTTTATAACATATACAAACTATCAAAACAACATTTGTTGAAACAAAAACAGGTAACTTGTAGTTAATAAAGGGTTTTTCAATAAGGGCGGGTAGATGTTGAAATGGAATAAATCAAGCTGTGTGTAAGGTATTAGCAAAATTATTTTTTTATTTGAAAGGCGCATGTAGAGTAAGTGCGGCAAATATGGCCCACCCTTAACATTTTTTTAAATAAAACCATAAATTTAAGTCTAATTCATTTATTTTTTTTTTTAAACAGTCTAACAAAACATTTTTAATTCAGCTTTTAAAAACTTTAACTAAAAAAAGAATAATAACAAAAAGTTAAAAACAGAAACTTAAAGGAACTTCATAAATCATATTAAAAAAAATTGCGGCAAATATGGCCTACCTGGTGTTAAATATGGCTCAGTGTGGGCCATATATATAAACTTTATAATTTTTTTTTTTTAAATCATGATACCACATATGTTAAGAAAATATTAAACATAATTTAATTTAAAAAAGAAGTTACCAATTTAACTCAAAATTGAATGTTAAAACACTTAAGAAAACTTACCAAAAAATTACAACCAAAAGTAAAAAAAAACAAAGTGCCCGTATATCTGTCACAACCGTAGCCCCACATTAAGCACGAAAGACTGAGGCTAAACCGGTTTGAACGTGTTCGTAATGCAACAATTTTGTTTTCGCTCCGGCTTGCGGTTTGGGAAATACCGCTATAGGCCATATTAACCACGTAGGCCACATTTGCCGCACTTACTCTACTGTACATATGCAATAAAGTGTAGAATATGACTTCATTCAAATGCCCGCCTCGGCTGCTTACGCGGTGGCACGGATCCGAGTGATCCAATTTTCAATGACTCTTCCGCATAGATTCGTCTGAATTTGAGCGATGGCCTGTGTTATGTTCACATTAAGGGCATCGGTCGATTGAGGTTTTTTTGCATAGACCTGTGACTTCAAGAAACCCCACAGGGTCAAATCGCATGACCTTGGTGGCCAATTCACATCACCCCTGCGGGAGATAACCTTGCCCTCGAATCGTTCATGCAAAATGGTGGCTTTTACCCGTTTAGTTTTTAATAGATGAAAAAGACCGTCGCGTTATGGTTAGTAGAGATCACTACAGAGACACATTCCAACGCCATTTCTTAGGCTTATTGAATGGAATAAAAATCAAAGAAATATAGGTCCACATTTAGCTTCTAAAAAAACATGAGAAATTCACTTCGATGGAAAGGGAAAGCAAAACGCAGTATTTGGGGCAGACTTGTAGGTATTTGTTGTACAGTCTGCGCTAAACTATAAGTGTTATTTTGTAAAAGCGATTCGTTGTATAGTACGATTAAAAGTGCTTTACACATACAACATCGGCAGTAGGATTACGGCCGATAAAAGCTATAGTAGAATCCTACGGTTAATAGATTTTATTTGAGTCTTGAAGACAATGTTAATACTTTTCTTCTTAGATGTTGGTTCGACTGATTGTACCTCGATGGATGTGTTCATTTTTTTCTATTATACAATGAAATCTATCTTTTTGATATTGTTCGGTCAGTTTTTATTTCTAAAGAATTTTATGTTCTAGATTGTGCCTTACCTTAATTTATTCTTTTCCCCATTATACCCTACCTGGATTTTGTTCCAAGCTTTATTGTGTACTTGTATTTGTGTTATATGGTAATTTTGTCTGTATTTTTGTTATGGATGCAACAATAATCTTACCAAAAAGCAGCTTGCTCACTCACACAACACAAACCACCAAACATCCCGCATACCTTGCCTATGCCTACTCTATAACTCTAGAGATAGAGCTGGCCGCAATGTAGCCGAGTCATGGAAACAAAATATATACATTTTTTGTGCAGTTGCTGAAATATGCAGATTTTAATTAATATTAATTGTTCATGGTAATTATTTTACATTTATGAAACAACAATTTTTGGTTCTGGTTGTAGTTTTCATGAAACAAAACAAAAAAACAAAACAGAAAAAAGAAATACAACAATCGTGTAAATTATTTATACCTATGTTGGGTTTAAGTACAAGTTAATGTAACTATTTCTGAATAGGCTGAGTTTAAAAAAAAAAAAACAGATTTGAGGTAGGTAATTACCTTGAACGTATATTACAACAAGACATTATTTTTTAAAATACCATGAAACTAGGTACCTATGTATAATCAATCCTATTTGACGAAATTGGAAATTTTGACATATTTGCTCGTCATGAGGTCTTCAGAATCTTAATCCAGTTTTTAAATGAGTCCCAAAAGAGTAGACTCTCATTAGAGGGCGCCACATAGGTCGATTGGTAATATTAGCTGGCCAAAAGCCAATGTTTCAAAGTAGCGGTAAACATACAAAGAACAATCACAAAGCTAGAAGACAATGAGAGCTACTGTTATGTACTATCCAAACTTCAAATTGCACGTGGGAGTGTATTTGGGAGTTGATGGTCTCAAAAAATGAAATTTTATATTATTATAAATGAGTTAAGGGGCTGAACGATAGAATCCGTCGTATACGTTGCGGCAAAACATCCGTTGACATTGACGTACGAAACGGATTGGGTGACCCATTGGATACGTTGCGTTGTTTTGACAGCTTAATTCAAATAACTAGGTCTGTTCAATTTTTTGAGCCCAGTGCATACTGACAAATTTCATAGAATTTTATGTGTACAACTGATAAAAGCTTTACTTTATATGTTGTTTTGCGTTTTCTAGATTTAAAATAAACTGTCAGCGTCATAAAACTGTCAAAATAATTTAAAAAGTGTAGAAAATGATGTGGACATTTGTTTTTTTAAAATATGTTTGATTTTAATTCGTCAGATGAAATCTTCTCATTTCCAGATATTTAAAACACTTTTTGGGATTACAAGGAAACAAAAGAAAAAACAAAAATTAAACATCGCTGTCATTTTAAGCATTTATAATATTTAAACTTGAAGCGTGAATTTTTTTTTCAAATACACCTTTCATTCACGCTTAATACACGTTATTCATAAAAAAAGCATACACAATTTTAAGAGAAGTGGATTTCTGAGTGCATAGAACCCCTTGAACTGGTCGCAACTAACAAACCTGATGAGAACGAGTTCTGACTTTCGGAGCACAGCGATTTACCATTATATCGTACATGTCTATTATTGAAAACTAATGCCAACGGACCTATCCGAAAAAAAAGATAAAAGCTTATCTGTTTTTGTAAAACATTCGTGGAACCAATACGATTTAAGAAACTGTGAAACTGTGGATTATGGTTTAAAGCTGAAATGCCCCGACAAATAATTTTGGCAACCTAAATCTAAATCTTAATCTAAATCACCGTATAATAAGGCCAACTTTCAACAATTGTTGCCAAGTTTTTTGTTTGTAAATTTTTTTTTAATTTATAGAACTTGGATTTTTTAAGAAAATTATATTCATTTCGCTTACAGAATTCTTATAATTTTACTCCAGGTGAGTCAACTTGATTCACTGTCTTTTCGCATTGTTGTAAGACTTAATTACAATTATGCAATTCGCTGTATTTACTATACACAGGGGCGTCTTTAGACTTTTGGGGGCTCTGGGCCCAATAGGATTTGGGGGCCAAAAATAAAAAGTAGGCATAATATATTTTTTTTTATTCTTTAGGCTAAAAAAATCATTTTATTTGTGTTTTTTGTACATAATTTTACTTTTTAAAAATAACTAAAAAAAACATAAAACAGATATTTTTTTTATACTTTTATAATTTTTTTTCATTCACCTTCAATAGTTGAAACGTGTTCCCAATTTCATCCTCTGTAATTAGACTGTACTATTTTGATATTGTAATAAGATCTTCATTTACATCTTTATTGAATTCTTTTAAATACTGTTCGAGGTGCAAGCATTCTACCTCAAGTTCTTCTGCATTAACATCTCTATGGTTTTTTGAAATTTTCATTAGGTCTTGTTTACCCATTATATCAATAAATTCGTTGCAAATATTTGCTGATAAATAGGAAGTGTATCCCTTTCCTGAGTTCTCACATCTTTTTAAATGATCTGCGATGAATGAATCATAATGGGACAACTTTGTGTTTGTTTATGGAGTGAGTTGAAAAGTCAACATGTATGCAGAACTGTAGAGTAGAACGAAAGCAGAGTTGTTAAAATAATGTTGACAGCGTGTGCAGATGTATGATTAAAGATTCATGTTGCCAGAGGTTTAAGATGTTGAGGAGGAGAATTTCAACGGAACGGAGAGTAAAATAAAACTTGTTTTTCTGTTACTGTCTACTAACCTTATTTCGTTTTCAATATAATTCTTGTATAGATTCATTCATTTTGATTTGGCGGATTTGGGGGCCAAATAATTGCGGGGCCCTGGGCCCTGGCCCACCGGGCCCATGCCTAAAGACGCCACTGACTATACATTGTTTACTCCTAAGGCCGCGTTTCCATTTGCAAGAAAACTTCTGCAATAAATGTCAGATAGTCTGTACGACAGTGAATTGCAAGTGGAAACTACCAAGCAAGTTCTATCGCGACAGTACTTTCATAACTTCTTGCGAGTTGCAAGTGCAATTAATTGCTAGTTTAAACACTTTTGCATCGACTCGCGACAGTTCTTGCAGCTTATTGAAACAGTTTCGTATATCTCGCGCAAGTGGCTGGTTGACGTCTTTGCTTTATACAAAAGCAGAGTCACTAGGAGTCTTTTCTTCGGTGATATTGACTCACGGAATCGAGTGTCTTGTTTTTTTATAATAGGACCCACTTTCAATATCAAAACTTCCAAATCAATTGCGGTCATGCGAGTGAAATTGAAGTATTGCTGAGCATCTTCTACGAGTATATTTAATTCGTTTAATAAATTATAGAAGGCACCAGGTTCCCGTCTTTTCAAAATCCAATCTCGAACCCAAGTTGATCCTTTTTTTTTTAACTTCCCATAGGAAGTTATTGTAATGGGTCCGATTTGTCAAATTGAAAATTTTGACATTTCTCGACGTTTCACGGTCCCTAGAGTCGAAATAAAAGATTTTTAGAAAGATGTCTGTGCGTGCGTGTGTACGTACGTTCGTACGTCCGTAGCTCGTCGTCCATAGCTCAAGAACCAGTAGAGATATCGACTTCAAATAAATGTTGTTATACAATAATGCAGAAAGACCTCTCAAGAAAAATGAGTAGGTGGTTTTTTACCTGTCAACTTGATTTTGAATTTTGGTTAACCCTAAATATCTCACGAACCAATAATGCTAGAGACTTGAATTAAATTTTATATTATATATTGTAACGTGATTCCAAACAAGTATATTTTTTTAAAAAAATATAATTAACGGTTTTTTTTATAAATCAAAAAAACTGAAAAAAAAATTTTTTTCACCTCGAAAATTTTACGAATACAAAATGGTTTTATCACCAAAACAATATTGTGCAATGAAAAATAACGTTTTCAAAATTTGGTAAAATTTTGAGAAAAATCGAATTGACAGTTTTTTTATAAAAAATAAAAACCTAAAAAAAAAACATTACTTAAAGTTGGTAAAAATTAAATTTCGACTCAAATATCTTTTCAAAAGCTTTAGATTATGGCTCCAACTTATTTTAACTTATAAGAAATATTGTTTTCATAATTCAGCAAAATTTTCAGAAAAATCTAATTGGCAGGTTTTTTACAAAAAATAAAAACCTAACAAAAAAACAATACTAAAACTTACGAATCGAATAGCTTTTCAAAAATTAAAAATATTGTCTTCAAACTCATTTTATTTCACAGAAAAAATTGTTTTCGATATTCAGCAGTTTCTTTTATAAAAATCCAACAGTCCGTTTTTTTCATAAAAAAATAAAATCTACAAAAAATAGTACGCAAATTTGGTAAAAATTGATGTTCGGTTCTTGATATCTCTCAAATTAATTTCATTCATCCAATTTTTAAGAATTTAAGAATTGCTACTTAAATTGGTAAAAATCTGTTTTCGACTAAAAATCTATTTAATAAAACTAGATTTTCAAACTAAACTATTTTTTTATATGAAAAATATTGTTGGTAATTTTAAAATTTTTAAGAATAATTCAACTAACAACTTTTTTAACCCAACACGAAAACCTACAAACTTTTAAGCAAGACAAATCGACAGACGTGATGGGAAGTTATCAGTGTGGGTCGCATCCCAGCCTCTTTTTAATAATAAAATTATCATCGCAGCTGCTAATCGTTAAGTAAACAACCAGATTTCTTGCGACATTAATTGCTCTCCTGGTGTAAATACATCTGCAATAAATTGCGACAATATGATGCGCGAGCTTCTTGCAAGACATTTATTGCAGAAGAAATTGCAAGAATTCACATGACAATGTAAACGCGACTGCAAGAAACTTCTGTAAGACTTCCGCGAGTTGACTTGCAAATGGAAACGCGGCCTAAGACTATTTTACCATTTCAGAACTTGTCTATTGTAGCTGTCAGTTTCTAACATCTAAACGTCATGTAATTAAATAAACAAAGAAAAACCTTTTTTTAGTCAGATTTCTAGCTATCTTCGGTTCAGTCTTCATTGTTTCCGAAATTTTTCTAAATTTTCCTGTTAGTTATCAGTTTTCTTAAAAAAAAATTTAAATCACTTAAACATTCATTCACTGTAAAAGAATTTTCCCAGGTGAATTCTGCGTTTTTGAACTAGCATGTACAGAGCATGTAAGGAATTTTCGGTTTTCGGTGAAACCAGATTTCCGTTGATAAGAATTTTCATAAGCAAATATTGTTAAGCGATCGAGCTCACTTTTAATGGATTTATGTCAATAAACAAAAATGCCGTATTTGGAGCGATGATAATCCTCTAGAATATGTTGAGACTCTGTTCCGTACATCTTTAAAAACGATGCTGGCCAGAACATTACAGTCAATGGTAACCGCTATATAGCCATGTTGGCTGACTTTTTCGTTCATCAATTAAACAACCATGATGTGCAGAAGCTTTGATTTCAATAATATGGCGCAATATGTCACATAACTTCTGCCATATTTGATTTATTGAAGGAAACTTTTTATAGCCATATAGTTTCTTGTTACGGACCAGTGAATTGGCCTCCAAGAACATGCGATTCAACGCCTCTTGACTACTATCTGTGGGGATGTGTATAATCACTAGTCTACGCCGATAAGCCCAAAACGATTGACCACTTGAACAAAATTTGACGCTTTATTGGCGATATACGACCATTAATGTTGGAAAAAGTCATCGAAAGTTAGACCTCCACATTACACTAGGTTATAACCAGCCGTGCCGGTCATATGCCAAAAATCATATTTGAATTATAATGCGAGAAAATTGTCTTTTGAATAAAGTAAATTTCATAATCCAAACCTCAAAGAAAAAACACAGCATTTAAAAGACCCAGAAACTCTAAAAATTTTGATAGAAGGAGGGTCAAAATTTGGTATTTTGCATTACATAAAAAAAAAAACGACTAAATTTGTGTGGATTGAAACGCAGTTTACACCGAATTGAACAACGTATGAACTTAATAAGAGCGTTTTGTAAATGATCTTTTTTATGTTGGCTATTGGGATGTTTCCCTAAATCCACTATGACAGCATTATCCTCCGCATGTAGACCTCTTTGTTCAGAGATGACAATACAGATGCGATAGCAGATATGTATGTCCTCATAGTCAAAAACACCTTCGATATCTAGGAAATCAACCATCGTGAGCTCTCTCCCTTTGTGAGGAAATATTTGATGGTGTTTTATAAAGTGTGTAACGCCGATTCCATCAATTAACAATTCTGAAATAATACGAACCAGATTTAAGCAACTATTGAATATTATCTCTAGGATAGGAGTTAGGCTGGTATTAAGAATTCTCGTCCTGTAGACTTGTATATGGTTCAAAGCTGTTAAGAGCCCATGGTATAGCTTGTGATTAGACCTTGTAGTAAACACATTTAATTGTATGGAATTGATCGTTAGAAATTACTTCTTGAGATCAATAAGAATAGTTAAGTCCATTAGCAAATAGAACGCTTCTTCGCTTTAGCCACCTGCTTTTTCCTGCCGCCTGGGTATAAATGCATTGGTTGAAAGATTTTTGTTTAGCCTTGTAGCTTCGTAGGTTTGTTTGATTGTACCATAAAACGACCAATGCTATTCATTATTTTATTGAATTTTCGTGACATTGCTATAATCACATTTTCAACATAAAACAGCAAATCGAGAGCAGGCGGCTTCGAATGGTTGACTAAAAATAGCGTGAAAAATGTTTCAACACACTTCTAAACATATTGTTATTATTACTTCCACAAAATCGCCACCAAGAGCAACTAATTCTTGTCTTTCTGTTTAAAAAGTATAAAAAAAGATTACATAACAGCAGGAGGATATTCTTTTCATGAATGCAATTCAACTTCAGTGCATGGATAGCAAGAAATATTTTCAACAATAAACGAAAAACTTTTCTATCTAAATATTTCCTTACGTACCTACACACAGTTTTTACCTTTTCACAGTCCAGTCCGATGTTCAATAAGGAAGGCAGGAACTACACGCGCTACAGGTTATTTATGTTATGAAAACTAACTTTAAGGAATTAAGCCGGAAGTCTTTATGACATTGGTCAACCGTGTGAATGTAACTGAATATATAATGCTATAATATTGGACGTTATGGACTATGTAGTTAAATATTTTGTTTGTCTTCTTTTTCTTTAGAATATGGACTAAGTCTCCTTGGCATTGAGATTAAGTTTTGAAAATGAATGACACACAAATGCGCAAGTAGTGTTTAGTAAATAAATCCCCATACACAAAAGATACTAAGCTTTTAGAGACTTTGCATGCTATGCGGTAAGAAATCAGATTTCTATTTTCTTAGTATTCAGTGGTTTCTATATTGTTTTTTGTTGAATTTTATCGAATTTATAATAAAATGTAAAAGGCGCTCAAATGGTTTCAGTTTCTACCGTAAGTTTCTTCGTACTATAAATAAAGACCTTATGAAAAAGAAACCCGAAAAGTATGTCACTAGGATTTCTGTGGATCCATCAATATGATCATGATAAGGATATGTTGAGGTTGAGGGAGACTTAGTGTGGTGGTTATGGATATAAAGTTTGGTAATGCCAGTTTTATTTTCAATATGAATTATAAATAGAAATGTAATTAAATAATGAATGACGACCTTACCTCTATAAGACCGTAAGCAACCCTTGAGTACGATATACATATGTACCTACATTCAATAAAAAAATAACTTCTTTTCTTTATTCTTACTGAAAATTCCTTGTATTGAGATGAAAAAACCTTGTACCTTTTCTTAATAGACGCAAAATGGTGACTTAGCAACGAGACAGCACGATACAAAATTTCAAACAATGCTTTATTTAAAGGATTTTATTTCTTGGAAAATTTTCAATGAATCAAACAAATTGTTTATTCAGACATAATTTTTTTGATTTAAGCCTAGTACGCTGCTGATGCGAAACGAAATTTTTCGGCAGTCTCCAAGTGCAGAGCGAAATTAAAACGAAAACCACAGCGGAAAAATATTTGTGGAGAGTTCTGTCTGGAAGTTGAAGTTCAATTTTAAGCCTAGTACGCTGCTGATGCGAAACGAAAATTCCCATACAAAAATGACATGACGAAATCATAAACGAAAATATTCGAAAAATTTTTCAATAAATAAATAAAACGTCAAAATTTCGCAAGCAATTAATATACCGGGCAATTAAATTGAGAACGAAAAGAGTGGAGAATTGTACTACGAAATCTAGTACAGCTATCCACTAAAATGACACATTTCGTCGTTGAGCAGCGTACTGAAAAACGAAAAGCACAGCGAAATTTTTCGTTTATGATTTCGTCATGTCATTTTTGTATGGGAAATTTCGTTTCGCATCAGCAGCGTACTAGGCTTTACTCGGTGTTTTGACTTTGATTTATATTTGATTTAAAATTTAAAATAAAATGGATTTGTCTAATGTGTTCCAACATTGCATTTCTGAATCGGAAACTCAGGATGTTATTGGTGATGTGCAAGAAGTGATGAAGACAAGCAGTGAAATTCAACTTCCAGACAGAACTCTCCACAAATATTTTTCCGCTGTGGTTTTCGTTTTAATTTCGCTCTGCACTTGGAGACCGCCGAAAAATTTCGTTTCGCATCAGCAGCGTACTAGGCTTAAATGATGAAAAAACTTCTGTCAAAAAAATATGCAGTACAATTAATAAAATGTTTTAAGTCTTCAGTGAAAGGTATACCTATGTGGTCTAAAATAGATTGAACGACTTTATTACTCGTATTTCTCTTAACAGACATTGATGACGTTACCGTTTAAGTAACTTAAAAAAATTCCTGATTTGACTTGAAATAAAAGCCCAACGAAATAAAATCTTAACTCATTATTATACTGGAACCATATGTTTCTGTTAATATTTAATTTAAATACTTTAAATTTATTATCTCAGTTCTGGAATCAAGGCAAAAAAAAACTACAATATTCCATTTCTGGTAATTTGTAAATAAATAAATTAGGTGGCGCAAGTCCTTTGAGAACTAGGGCCTAGTGACTAACAACTCTCAACTTCCTGTGTGCGAGTATTGTTGTCAGGGTTGGAGGGGACCTACAGTTTCAAGCCGATTCTGAACGGCTTATTTGAGAAAGCACTTTTCAATATAAGAATTGCTCTTGGAGGATTTGTCAATTCCTCGAAGAGACAGTACGTTTGAAAAAAAACTCTAGATGACACAGGCAGGGATCGAACCCAAGACCTCTGGCATGACAGTCCAACGCACTTTTTTTTTTTTTTTTTTTCCAAATTCATTTTTATTAATTCATTCTTAAGACTATCTTAAAGCTAGACAAAAATTCATAAAACTAGCCTAATTATCCATAACTTACAACTAACTTACTGGTCCCATACGGACACTCTAAGTTAAACAATAATACTTAATGCTATTGCCTTTCGGCCCTAAGATCTATTTAACTTCAATTCATTTTATTTATTTTTGTATTCATTAGAAAATTTAGAAAAAAATAATGCCAATATCCTTTTTTATTTTTACTTAAAAACTACTTAAAATAAGGTCCTTAATATAAAACTTAAAGCTAACTAAAACTACCTATTCTACCTAAGTCCAACGCACTAACCATCACGCCACGGGTACTACAATAATTACAATAAATTGTAAATAATGAGCTATACTATACGTCATCGTCGGCCGGTTGCTACGATCGTTTCAAATGGCACACCTTTTGTAAGCACGATTGATAGGACTCCTCATCAGTGGGGCCTTAGACCAGGAATGTGCACAGTCGATCAAATATTCACATTATAAAAGATCCTGGAAAAAAACCCAAGAACATTAAATCGACACCGACCATCTCTTCATCGATTTCATGGCCGCATTTGAAAACATCTACATTTTACAGTGACGAACTGTACATAACCGTATACAGTTTTCGAATCCCAACCAAACTTGCTAGCTTGTGCAGGATAACCATGGAAAATTAGCAATGCTGAATCAAGATTGGAAACAACTTACCCGAACATTTTGATGTCAAAACAGGCTTTAGACAAGATGATGCACTATCATGTGAGCTCCCTCGTTAACACTAGAGGCACTTTCTTTTAAAAGTCTCGCATATGCTGGCGCATTGACATAATCGAAACAACTCAGTGTGATGTAAATGGGGCTTTTGTGGTCATTGAGACAGAGGCGGTAAAAATGGGTTAAACGGTTAATGAGGGCAACTCAAAGCTGTCATCAAGAAAGGGCCTACAACCCCGACGCCTTGGTCAGAAAATAAAACCAGTGCTGAGATCAAACGAAGAATTACTGCTAACAACTGTTTCTTTGCAAAGAAAGCAATTGATTATTAAATCAGTCGCTATAGTAACCAAAACCGTCACTGTACAAGACCCTAATAATGCCCATCCATGCAGAAGTAACGCCTATGGGAAAAGCGGATGATAGCACCTTGGGTTGTCGCGTGGTCTACGGTCACCATAGAAGTTGATTGGAGGAGAAAATTGAATGGCGAGTTGTAATGGATGTACAGCGTCGTAGACTTAGCCAGAAGGATAAAATTCCAACGACTGAGATATCTGGGTCATGTAGTGCGTATAGAAACCAATGGTACCGCTCGCAAAGTCTTCGAATCCACACCTCCAGGACAGCGCAGTAGATGAAGGCCGCGGACCAGGTAAAAAGTGACCTCATCCCACCTGTATTGCGCTACTGGTAATAGCTAGATGGAGAAGTTTGTTGAGTAAGGCTCTAGTTCACGCAGGACAGTAGTGTTAATAGAAGAATTAAATTTTAATTTATTGCATAAATTCTATCGCGGGCCTTGAGCGCGGGAATTCGAGATTTTATCAAACATGACATTACGATGGTAGAGAAGTCGAAAAAAGTGGGTCCCCGATTTTGTCTGTATGTCTTTCCTGTTTTTTTCAAACTAAAAATAACAGTAGTCCCAATACAAATTTGTACGGTCAAAAACCGATAATTCGATTTTTTTCAAAAACGAACTGATAGATTCCGTAACAAAAAAACCCTAACGCCACCCACTCTGACCACCCACTTGAATCCCATGCATCGTCTAACGTCGTTTCAGTTCGGCAGTGTTCGACACGGTGTTTGTGTGCGTGCAACTAGTCGTATTGTACGCAGCGTTACCACTTTACTTCAATTGAAGTAGATCTACTTCTTTTTTTCAAATAAATTAAAAATCTACTTCCTACTTCGCACCATCATCAAAATATTGAAATCTACTTCATTTTTAAGATCAGTTTTTCTACCTACTTCAATTTTAATAAAAATAGACTGAATCTACTCCTTTTTTCTCCTTATCACTCTTCGCTTGAGTGTTTGCATTTGCGATGAGGTTCCGTTTTATCTAATGTACTCGTATTCTAGTTTAACCCTTTTGTCATTTTCACTTGCGACATAATAGGACCTGTATGGCAAGTTTTGCATTCGTAAACAAATTCGAATTCGAGATTTTATCAAACATGACATTACGATGGTAGAGAAGTCGAAAAAAGTGGGTCCCCGATTTTGTCTGTATGTCTTTCCTGTTTTTTTCAAACTAAAAATAACAGTAGTCCCAATACAAATTTGTACGGTCAAAAACCGATAATTCGATTTTTTTCAAAAACGAACTGATAGATTTTCTTAAAATTTGTGTTCTTCTTAGTTTGGCTTCTTTCAATATAAAAAAATATTTTTGTATTGCTCCAGAATGGTACCCCAGATAGAGCCGTTATTTTGTTTTTAAGTTTTCTCAAGAACTAAACTATTTTTTTCTGCCAAAAATGTCATTGTTTTTATTTTTAATTTGAAAACAAATATTATTTTTTTTTTTCGAAATTTGATATCTTGAAAATGGGTCATCATTTTTTACAAAATTGAAATGCAAGACTTCTAATAATAAGTTCAAAACTATATACCAACAATATTTTTAAACTAACATTCAAAAACGATTTTCAAATACAAATTTAAAAAAATTAAGGTTTTCTTGAGAAATCCAATGGCATTTACATTTTTGAAAATAACTTTTTTGCAGGTACATTTTAATTCAACAACAACCAAGAATTAATTTAAAAAATGTAACATTAACATATGAAATTGAAGGCTTAAATAATTCTAGTTTTTTTTTTTATTTTTTTTTTGAAATAATGTAATTTAAAAATATGTAGAATAATATGAAAAAGTTAATTTTTGAAATCTACTTCCATTTTTCTCAATCTACTTCACTTTTTTCCTAAAATCTACTTCCACTTTTTTTTGGGAAGTGGTAACTGGTAACGCTGATTGTACGACTCTACGAAGCTCGCACGAATCGAGACGAGCTGCTCCGAAATCGGACGAATACATAAGCAGCTGTTTTTATATACAACAGTGAATAGCTGTACTTGTAAATAAAATTTGTAATATTTGAATATGAATGAATAAAGTGCATTTATTAATGAAGAAAGTCACAAGAAATAGTGAAAGTGAGTACTCTATATACTTACATTTTGTTATTATCACAAATGCGGGGAGAGTACGATAACTTAGGCGACAAAGTTTAATGACGGATTTGTATGGAACAGTTAAAAACAAGCATTTTTTACTATGGGAGGGGGGGGTCTATCTCCTCCCGTTTAGGCGGTAGGGGCAGTTAAAAAAAATATGTACATTAAATGGAAAAAATAATAATTAAAAAATAACGGTAATACCCTCAATTAAGTGTTATACCTTTTTTAAAGCCAACACTTTTGTCTATTAGCTTGTAAGTCAAAACTATGCATAGTTTTTAAAAAAATTATTTTAAAGTCAAAATTTGTGCAAAAAAAGTTAAAAAAAAAAAGGTTTAAAGTGTAATTTTTCAAAACTTTCAAATTATTTACTGTTTTTTTTTTTTTAGAATTCATTGCTCTTATTTGTTTTTTATCAAAAACTGAAAACTAGATGACTTTATGTCTTCTAGTTCTTGAGAAAATTGAAAATTACCAAAATAAATATTTTAATTAAATTACTTTTTCCTTGCTTAAGTATTAACGTAGTCTTATTTTGATAGTAATAATCGAATCTGGATTAAGATATACCTAGGGTAAATTAATTTTTCTTAAATCCAGCTTATTTAAATGCAAAAAAAACTTTGCATGCACCCCATCTTGCACCCTCCCCACCTTGCACACACTCCAACTTGCACCCACCCCAAATCCTATAGTGTGCCCAAGCAGGGGGGTTGCAGGGGGGCAGCATGCCCCCCTTACAGATGCCACTGTTGCATACACCCAAACTCGCGCACACCTTACTGTTGCATACACCCAAACACGTATTACGCATACGCAAATACCAATATTACTATCAAAATAAGACCACTCAAGCAAAAAAAAAAGAATTAAATTAAAATAGTAGTTGTGGTTATTTTCAATTTTCTCAAAAACTAAAAGACATAAAATCATCTAGTTTTCAGTTTTTGATCAAAAACAAATAAGAGCAATAAATTCTGAAATAAAAACAATGGGAGATAATCTTGAAGTATTGAAAAAGTTACACTTTAAACCTTTTTTTAACTTTTTTTACTCAAATTTTGAGTTTAAAATTAAATTTTTATTTTCAATTTTCTCAAAAACTAAAAGACATAAAATCATCTAGTTTTCAGTTTTTGATCAAAAACAAATAAGAGCAATAAATTCTGAAATAAAAACAATGGTAGATAATCTTGAAGTATTGAAAAAGTTACACTTTAAGCCTTTTTTTAACTTTTTTTACTCAAATTTTGAGTTTAAAATTCAATTTTTATTTTCAATTTTCTCAGAAACTAAAAGACATAAAATCATCTAGTTTTCAGTTTTTGATCAAAAACAAATAAGAGTAATAAATTCTGAAATAAAAACAATGGTAGATAATCTTGAAGTATTGAAAAAGTTACACTTTAAACTTTTTTTAACTTTTTTTACTCAAATTTTGAGTTTAAAATTAAAATTTTCAAAAACTACGCGTAGTTTTGACTTGATTTAAAAACTGGCTAATAGAACAGAATGTTGGCTTTAAAAAAATGTATACAACTTAATTGTAAGTATCACCGTTATTTTTTAAGAATTTTTTTCCATTTTAAGTAATATTTTTTTTAAATTGCCCCTCCTGCCTAAACGGGGGGAGATAGACCCCCCCTCCCATAGTAAAAAATGCTTATTTTTAACTGTTCTAAAAAATTCCGTTATAATATCTTGTCGCCTAAGTTATCGTACTCTTGCCACAAATGCAGTATGAATTTTGAATTGAAAATATAATACTGCTATAAAGATAACCTAAATTAATTAAGCGATATTAAAAGTAGCCCTCTTTTATACACACAAACACACACATGCGTATAGTTTAAATTCTCAATTTAGATTCTCAATATGTATATAACAGAACCCATGAAACCAAGCACGTGTACTATAGTATTCATATTAAATACCTTTGTTTTTGGTGTATAGATAATGCACATGAATGCCGCGCAGAGAAAGTATATATGTTATTATATCTATATAAATGTACATCGCGCGAAATTCGATAATCACTTCTTAATATCGTTATTTTTGTTCAAATTTTTAAAATGAATAATTGTTTTCGTGTGTCATTATACTATAAGTTGATACAAAATGCTATGCAATAATAGCTTTACCGCGGCAGTCCCCGAGTGCCACACGTCTTTTTTTTTTATCAAAATTATGTGTTTACACTTTATGTAAACAGTTCCATACCAAAAACAAGATATGTAGGGATGTTTTTAATTGGAAATGCTTTAAAATCTGACCTATTCCTCGAATAAGGTAAAATCTTTAATTGTTATTAAAATATTTGTATCTTTCAATTTGATTTAGAAAAAAAAGTAAGAGTAGTTTTCATCTTCAAAAAATTTCATGTTTGGCTTACCTTATATTTTGCATTAGCAAAGTATAATAAAGTTTATTGAAATAGTGGCACCCTTATCATGTGCAATCTGAATAACCAATTTCCATTAAAACACAGCACAAAAGGTAACGTACATTGGCATCAAATGAATATGTTTGTGAATGGGTTCTTGAATGTTTTTAAACATCTCATTAGAAAGATGGTTTCAGTTGCAGTTAAACAGACTCCTCTTCGCACTCACTGTCCCAATCCGTTCTTATAATTAAATGGGGATGCAAACACCCATAAAAGGCGCAACCACAAAATGCCTCTCTGACACCTCTAAGGCCTTACCCAAGAGGAACTTTAATTAGAAATCCAAGTTGTCTGCGGAAAGCCTCCCTTATATTCTCCCATCAGCTCTCGAGCACTCAAAAACTTTTGAAAAGAACTAATTCTTTTTTCGTATACAATCCTAAGTATATATGTAGGTATAGGAGGAGAAGCGAAGAGGCGAGGTTTGGGATTTAATATGTGAATCACTGCCATATAAACTTAAATCCTCGACGACGACGACAACGATGACGCCAACAACAACGACAAGTAGAAGTAACAACGAGGACAACGAGACCAAGAGGAGGAGGACAATCTTGAATCGCGCGGAGCTCTCATGCTATTGTGGCAAATTGCAAATTAAGTTAATTAATATTTTGTCACCGGGGAGAAAGTGCGACAAGTGACACTGCTCCTTGGTTTGGTCCTTGCTTTTGATTATATGTAGATATGCTTTTGGGGAGACATGTTGCTATATAGGTAACTCTTAAACATTGAATCGCCATTATGGCCTCAATAGCTTTTGTTTAAGTAATTATTTCACACAAAAGTGGGACACAATATTATTTGTATGAAGTTGTTTTTCATTGTTGTTGTTCATACAATGGCCACGAAGACGACGCACGCCAACGCAATATCAATCTTAAAATGAAGATTTATTGTTTAAAATTCAAGCAATTTAATTTTAAATGTGCGATCATAGGGCACGGTATAGTGCCTAGTCAAGATGCGGCACTACTAAATACTTACTTATCATTCATCTCTAACTTAACTCTAACTTAAGAGCCAATCCAGCCAAGAACTTCAAATTTGCAATACTTACTAGAATAAGTCGATTCAGATCCGTGCCAAATGAGTTTTTGAGATACAGCACTTCAAAAATTTCAAAAAACCGTAACTGGTTTACTCACTCACCGATAATCAAAATTATGAAGCACTTTCCGACATCAGAGAATTTTGAAATTTTACATAATGGTATGTCTTTCGGTGCAAATAAATAAAAAAGGCGTGGTATCCACAAAAACATAAAAAGCAATAATAAAAATACCACTTATAGGTGTTGTAGAATAATGAAGTCCTACGCACTTACCATCACACCAAGATAAGATACTACGGTTAAAGTCATTGAAAGGACGAAAAAAAGAGAATGTCTTGGACATGATTTAATTACTATTGATCCTCTTGCATATCATCGAAAATAGATGATCTTGTTTAGAAATATTTTGGAATGTATGAATAGTTTTTATTTGCTTTGGAGATTTTTTATAGGACGAGAAACGAGACCCCACTGAATGTTTTAAAATAAAATTGAACGCGGGTATCAGAATTTAGAAAATTCAGGAATAGAATCGGCTAATGTAATAATTAAGTGTCACATTTTTATACTCATAGAAGTAGCTGGGAAATCTCTGAAAGTAATAGAGGAACAATCGGATGTCCTCCTGAATGTTCTTTGATCTGATATTAATATTTTTGACATAACCGAACACTCTATTTGATGCCTACTTCTAGAACATTATCGGAAACACGGCTGTGTATTTAGGCGCCAGTTATATATAATATTTTATATAATATTTTTGACAGGTCGTTTATAGCTATCATTAAAAGCTTCTGTCATTGAAAAAAAATTTGCTGATTAAAATCCACCGAACAATTTGTATTGACACAAATCTGTCATTGGAATTGTGTGAAATTGGAACACAAATCAGTGGACCGATTCGTTTTACTTTTGATCACAAAAGTATAAGCTGTTCAGGAAAATGAATTTCCGTCCGGAAACCCTTAAGGGTCAACAAACGGATAAACTTAATCACTCATAATCGTATTTGAATTAGTTTACTGCTACTTCTTCTTTAAATACATATTCTTTTGCTATGGGTCAATCGACTTCACATAACCCCACAAAAAATAGTCCAGTTGTGTTAAAGCCCACGATCTTGGAGGCTACGCCACAGTATTGATATATTGAAAGCCACACGTTATAATAATGCTTTCCACAAAAATCAAGCAAATATGTATATAAGTTATTCAAAGTAATTTGTAGACCCAAACAAAACAATTATTTTGTGGAGGAATCTAGGAGACTAGTGCATGTTTGGAGCTTATTAAAGAGCTTAAACGGAAATAACTTTACGATAGGTGACCTTCGTTAACATTTTAAGGAATTTCTGAATCCCCAACAAAGGAAAGTAAACATTACATATAACCTATGCCAAACCGAGGTACGGACATCTGGAAATCTCATAAAGAAATAAGCAGCACCCTGAAAAGTTTAAAAGATGGGAAGGTGGCAGGATACAAAGAAATACCTATTGAGTTTTATTAGTATAAAACCATTGAACTTATAATTATAAAGAAAATCAAAATACGAGTAGGTACTTAAGGAAAATAGGAAAGATTATATTCCTATTTACAAACCAAAAATGATCATGGGATAAGCTTTTTTAATGCTTCATACAAATAATCTACCGCAATCCTGCATCAGCAATTATTTTTTCGTCGATCAACCAAAAGCGGTTATTGAAATAATTTTAAGGTGTATTTAGTTATGGTTATTCCACGGTAGATTTGAAGTAAATGAAGAAACTGCAAAGCGAAGGAAAATCCTTACAATTTCTTTATTGACTTAGAAGCAGCGCTAAATGTACAAGGTAGTTGGTATCACTATGTCTACAAAAATTATCTTCAGAAACTATGATGTAAGGAATCCCAGAAACGAAAGATTGTTCTATAATTCCATACCTATTGATGTCACGAAATTATTTAGATACCTTAACAGAGTATGGTTTAGGAAAATCATAAGTATGGATAAACATCTAAGTGAGAAAGTTGTTTAAACCAATAGTGCCATTGGAACTATTTAAAAAAAAAGTGTTTCAATAGTAGAAATCTTTGTATTTGAAGCTGTGCCTGAATAAATCATGTTCTATGCAATAAATTTGATTTAAAATCACAAAATAATATAAACCAGCATGTGTTCATATATGCGTTTCGCCCCGATGTAATGGTTGGGCTCATCAGAAGATGACCATTACACCTTGTCCTGACGCATATTTTCTCGAATAAATCGAGATTCCACATAATCCGAGTTGCATAGAGCAACTGCGAATTATATAGTTGCTACAAGTCTTCAAAGAAGATAAATTGTAGCTATTTTTATATCCTTGCTATGGGACTTTTAAAGAAGAAATATTCGACTGTTACCAGTCGAATTGTTTTTTCTGATGAGCCCAACCATTACATCGGGGCGAAACGCATATATGAACACATGCTGGTTTATATTATTTTGTGATTTTAAATCATATTTATTAAAATAAATAGTGTTCAGGAAAAAACAATTCGATTGGTTACAGTCGAATATTTCTTCTTTAAATGTTCTATGCAGCTAAGGTATAGGATTTCTAGCAATAAGAAAGTGTAGAAAAGTTGTTTAGGTTTTCTGTCAAAAGAGTATTCTATGCCTAACCTCTATCACATAAAACTACATCGTAATATTAAAAAACTTTCAAAATCCAGATAGATTTCATTATCAACGTTTTGAACATGACTTAAAAAAGGCTACCCACTCTATTTTTAAGGCGGTTTACAGCCGCCTCTGTCATAACTTAGGAACAAGAACCTACTTTAGAAATGAAAATAGTATTGAGCATGACATCCCAATGATAGATGGTAACATTTCGTGTGCAGCTTCTTCGGTTGAATAATATTTTGCCTGTGTAGTCTGTTTAACCTAAAAAATAGAGAGAAGATGTATTGTATTTTTAAAAAAATATGCCCAGTCCTAAAAGAAACTAACAAATTCTTCTCTGGCTGCAATTATTATTTAACTAATGTTGATCATATCGATATCAACTCATTGCTGCAGTGGACTTAAAACATCGTGATAAATATTTAAATGATGCAACAGGATCTATCTACAGACAACTATATAGCCAGTTGAATCATAACCTGGAGGAGAAAAATTATTTTAGGGATGACAATAGTACAGCCGAGATTTCAATGATGGTAAAACTGAGGAGCGAACTTATGCCACTGAACTACATACCTCATAGAGATGATTTACCCATTGTGTGCTCTTTGTGCAACTTAGGTGAAAGAGAAGATAATTTTCACTTTATGGGTAAATGTCCGATTTTAAGAGAAATCAGAAGGGATGTATTCGGAAGTGACATGTTGACACAAAGCCAAATTATACAATTGCTTAACAATATGGATATACAAAAATTATACAAATACTGCAAGCTAGCTCTTCTCTATAGAAACAAAATCATAAATGAAAGCTTTTAAGATAAAAGATAAACTAATCTTTTTTTTTTTTTTATAAATATATATTGCAAAAATACATACGAATTATTGCTCAATCAAATTTTCATATTATGTGAAATTTTCATGTTTTGTCAACTAGGCAGACGGCAAAATGCCATGCTTTTTTTTGTTTTTGTAAATTATGAATTTAATCATTGAAAAAATAATAAAACCAATCTAAATCTAAATCTAACTAATGTTGAATTTATAGCCTATTTAAAGGCCCTATATATTTTAAAAAACTTTTTATAGGTTTATTGCAAAGTAATAGCTAGTCATAACCTTTGGAGACCGAGTTATTAGTGAAAACTTCTGAAGTAATAAAAGATAATGATAAATAAATGTATTATAAACTTATGCACATGTAATCAATATACTTAAATTTTAATTGAGTTTTCGCAAAGATTCAAAAAAAATCTTTCTTCCTGTTCTGGGAACAGGGCAACCGAAATAAAAGACCGTTTATATTTGGTTAAAACACTTTTATTATTTAAGCGTCAGATCCCTTACCGTAGGTCGGGGGAAATCATCGGCTATACGTTGAAAAACTACTGAAAACTGAACTAGAAAGAGATCTGGAGATCCCTTTTATATTATTAATATGCTTACGCAGCAAACCTTTGTTTGACTGCGGATGATACAATGATTCAATGTTGTGATTTACTTTTGATATACATTTGATACTCTTGCACAAGGCTGAAGGCCAAGAAGTGCTGATATGCAATTTATGTTTATGATCGTTGCATCATCTTTGAAGAATTATTACAAAGTATTTAATTGAATTTGAAGTCAAGATTTTGCGTGGGTTTATCTTTGTTTGAAATTTGTTGGGGCGCACAAGTGTGCTCGGATATAACACTTATGTAAAGGGTGTCCCCAAATTAACGCAAGATTTGAATTTGCCGCCATTTGTGCAGTGAAGTGTTGGCAACCCTGAAAAAAAAAGCAATTTGACAGCTAACAGTATAGGGTTATTAAAAATGGAGCGTTACACGAGAGAACAACGTGTCTTCATTATTAAAGAATATTTCAAAAATAGTGAAAGCTTGGCGGCTGATTTTTCGAGCAAAATCATCCTAAGCGATTAAGCACATTTTCATATTGATGGCTTTGTCAATCGCCAAAATTGCCGCATTTGGGGTTCGGAGAACCCATATGTGATTGTCGAAAAACAAATGCATCCACAACGCGTGACTGTATGGTGTGGATTTTGGGCTGGAGGCATAATTGGGCCATATTTTTTTGAAAATGATGCTGGTCTCGACTGGTGCTCGATATCGCGACATGATTACACAGTTCTTTCTGCCAAAACTGGATGATATTGATGTGTCCAATATGTGGTTTCAACAAGACGGTGCCACATGTCATACAGCCCGTGAAACAATTCAATTACTGCATGAGACATTTCCAGGTCGTGTACTCTCTCGTTTCGGTGATCAAAATTGGCCTCCTAGATCGTGTGATTTAACACCATTAGACTTCTTTTTATGGGGTTATTTAAAATCACAAGTCTATGTCAACAAGCCCACAACCACCCGTGCATTAAAGGAGGAGATTCAACGCTGCATCAACGAAATTCAGCCACATTTATGCAGAATGGTCATGGAAAATTTCAACAAAAGAGTGCGCATGTGCATGCAAAGCCGTGGAGGCCATTTGTCCGATGTGTTATTTCATACATAAGCCTATCCTATGTACTTTACGAGTCAATACAAATATAACTATCAAAAGACTAAAAACGGCGTTTTCTATTTAATTTAAATCTTGCGTTAATTTTGGGACACCCTTTATATGCACTTTACTTAAATTGCTTAATCAGAACTGTCCGTCAAAAAGGAGGTGCCTCAAACATCAGAATACCTTCAACACAGAAGGTGCTTAAAATTGTGTCGTTTGCTCTCAATTATGTATAGAAACCATCATGATGGAAAACAAATTTGCAACATTAGCTGTGTCAAATATTCGCCAAACAGTGTTGGTAATTCGAGGAATTAGGGTTCGGTTTCACACTACGTTTTCACTAGTGTATAATGCACATCCTCAGGGACGGCCGGCACGGCAGCGGCGGCGGCGGCGGCGCGCGTACAATGTGCACCGAAGACGCTATTTCTGGTGTGAGGCAGAGCTTAGAAGAAAACCCGCATGCAACATTTAGTAGATCTATACCCTGAATTGGAGAATAGCATATGAAACCAAAAAAACAATCAACTTGTCAATGGAAACTGTTGGTTAGCCTTTGGAGTATGCTCCAATACCGTGTGATTTAAAACCGCTGGTCAATTTGTGTGGGTTTAAGTGAACTTGGCTACGCAGATAAGTCCGAGACACCTAAAAAGAGAATGTTCGGTCCGTTGTTATGGAAATACGTCCTTAACTAATGCAAAAAGTTGTCGAAAATTGAGCTCGAATTCATTCCAGTCAGCCGAAAAACATAATGCAAAATCCTTATCTTTATATTTAAGCATTGTCCTTGATTAAAGTCTCAAATTATATGCGTTTTGTTTTTTCTTAAAAATCACACGTTTAAAAAAACATCCTTTGTACACTTTAACCATAGGTTAGGTTAGGTTAGGTTGAGGGGCTGACAGTTGATGTCTTTACCGTCACACTTAGATCAACACAGATCCATTGTGATACCCATGAGTATTGCTACTCAAGCTAATAAGAAAAACCTATGTGTTCAGTGAGTCAAGCCATTTAGAGGCTTTGACGAAGTTCAGAATGTTAGTCCCTGGCGTACTAGAGAGTTCTTTTAAATCCCCGAAGAAATAGTTGCCAAGCAGTTTCTTCCTTTGATGGGAGAGTGCGGGACAGTGACACAGAAAGTGCGAAGTATCTTCATGCACCTCCTCGTCACCGCATCCTCTGCATAGATCATCTGAACTGATTCTCATCTTTTTCATATGATAACCCAACAGATTATGTCCGGTGATTATGCTTACAAGAGATCGAAGTGATCCCTTTTGTAGCTGCATAATTCTTTCCGTTCTTTGTTTGTTAAAACAGGGCCAGATCTTTCTTGTAGTGCCGCAGGTGTCAAGAAGGTTCCACCTTTCATCGGCCTTAATTGTTATTCTTTTTGAGATTTCCTGTTTTAAATAACAGGTAGGGATGCTAACTAGCTGAGCTTGGCTTACGTCAAGCATTGACCCTAATCTTGCTAATTCATCGGCTTTCTCGTTGCCTACTATATCGCTGTGGCCTGGGACCCAGCAGAGTCTAATGTTGTGCTGTGCGCCAAGAACCTTAAGCTCTTCGCGGCAGCATGAAACAAGCTTCGATTTTACCTCAGTTGCAGTAATCGCTTTTATTGCCGCTTGGCTATCAATGTAAAAGGTGATATCAGCTCGTGGTATCGCCATCATTGATACCTTTTTAGCAGCTGTTGTCACTGCCAGGACCTCCGCTTGGAAGACGCTGCTGTGGTTTGGAAGCCTAAGCGAGGCGGTCAACTTGAGAGATTCAGAATAGAAGCCTGCCCCTACACCAGTGTCCATTTTAGAGCCATCAGTATAGATAGCTATTGACGACTCACTGGAGTATGGTATATTATCTATCCATTCCTCTCTGCTTGGGATGGCAGCTTGGAATGGTTTATGAAAATCAAGTACGGGTATTTTATAGTCTGCTGTATTATTATGACCCATAATTTTATGAAGGATCTGGGCGTGTCCTATGGAACTGTTTATCCAGACTTTAGTTTGACTAAGTCTCAGGGCACTTTTGGCCGCAGATTCTTGAACAAAGAGGTCTAGGGGAATCAAATTGAGTATAACTTCCAGTCCCGCAGTTGGAGTGGATCTCATTGCTCCCGTAATGCCAGTGCACGCAAGTCTTTGAACTTTTGTCAAAGTTTTCAGGTTCGTGCTCTTTTCTAAAGCTTTCCACCATACCAAATTACCATAGGTTAGTATTGGTCTAATTATTGCCGAATACATCCATCTGATAATTTTAGGGTTTGGTCCCCAGGTTTTCCCGAAAATTCTATTGCAGGAGTAAAAGGTAATCGATGCCTTTTTGAATCTATCTTTAGTGTTCAGGCCCCAGTTTAGTTTTTTATCTAAGATCACACCGAGGTACTTTGCGTGGTCGGAGATTTTAAGAGGGCAGCCTTCGATTGAAGGAATTTTAAAATCAGGTATTTTACGCTTGTTAGTAAATAGCACTAGTTCTGTTTTAGCTGGATTAACTGTCAGCCCACAGTTCCTAGTCCATTTGCTTACCAACGAGAGGGCGTATTCGGTTTGTTCACTGATAGTGGGTAGGAACTTGCCAGTCGCTAGCAATGCAAGATCATCAGCGTAGGCTATTATCTTTACTCCACTTGATTTCAATTTAGAGAGTATACCGTTCATGACAAGAACCCAAAGTAGCGGTGAGAGAACTCCACCCTGAGGGGTGCCTCTGGATGTGGTTACTCTCACCCTTTCTTCCGCTAGCTCAGAGTTAATTTGTCTCTTTCGGAGCATACTCATTATCCACTGTGTTATTACTTTTTCGACTTTGTGGTCGTCCAAGGCTTGCTTCACTGTTTCGTTCTTCACGTTATTGAAGGCTCCCTCAATATCCAAGAACGTTGCAAGGGTGTATTCCTTGTCATTCAGTGATTTTTCTATGACGCTGACAACATTGTGCAATGCTGTTTCAACGCTTTTTCCTTTAATGTAGGCATGTTGAAATTCCGATAAACAGTCCGGTTTCAGGGTGCTTCGGATGTGTATATCAATTAGCATTTCAAAAGTTTTCAAAATAAACGATGTTAGACTAATGGGTCTATAGTCTTTGGCCTCCGTATGGCTAGGTTTACCAGCCTTAGGGATGAAAACTACCTTTACCTCACGCCACGATAAGGGAACATACCCCCATTTAAGGCTATTATTGAAGATGCTAATTAGGTGTGGGATGATAAGGTTTATGCATTTCTGAAGCATCATTGGGAAGATTCCGTCTAGACCAGGGGATTTGTACGGGGAAAAGGAGTGAATGGCCCATTTTATCCTTTCTTCCGTTATAATATCCGATGGTACTAGGGTTTCTGTATGAGACTCTGTTTCTGGACTGCGGATATCAGCTACGCAGCCAGGAAAGTGAGTATTCACAAGGAGCTCAAGCGTTTCGCCACCGGATTCAGTCCAGCTGCCTGTAGGTTTTTTGAGGGATCCTAGAGCGACTGAATCCTTGGTCAGAATTTTTCTGAGTCTTGCTGATACATTTGTACTTTCTATTTCGTCGCAGAAGGCCATCCATGAGCTACGTTTTGCCCGTTGAGTTTCGACCTTAAAAATACGTTGACTGGCCTTATAATGTTCCCAATCAGCTTCTTTCCTAGTTCTTTTGGCGACGTTGAAAAGTCTTCTAGTTTCTTTTCTTAAGTTGCCTATTTCAGTGGTCCACCATGGTGGTTTTTTCCTACCTTTTCCCATATGATTAATGGGACAGCTTTTTTCTAAAGCGCTATTCAGAACAACTCTGAGTTTTTCTGACGCAATATCTATGTCAGAGGGTTCTTGAATTAGAAGTGTGTCCGGGTTTTGAATCCCCTTCCTACTTCCCTGCAGAATATATTCCAGTTGGTTTTCCTGAAGTTCCTAAAGGGTTTTGGAGTTGCTACTTCATTGTGTATCAAGAACCCTATCAGTTTATGGTCTGAGAATGATTCCTCTTTAAGAACATTCCATTGATCTATTACTAGTGTGCTTGAGTTATTGGTTAGGGTAGCGTCAAGCACTTCTTTTCTATTTTTAGTTACAAAAGTGGGTTCATTACCTCTGTTTGCTACTAAAAGATTATGGTCTAGTATAAATTCAAAAAGAGACTCACCTCTGTTGTTGATGTCGGTACTACCCCATTGAGTATGATGTGAGTTTGTATCACAGCCTAGTACCACGTCCCATCCCTCAGAGGCAGCTTTCTCTACAAGCTGGCTTGTGATATTAGCGGGAGGCCCTTCTTGTCCGTCATGCGGCATATAGCAGTATGCCAGGATCAGTGGTGGGAGTCCCTTCCTCTCTATTTTCACAGCACATTGGTCTGGATCACTGTAATTTGCTAAAAGAAAGAGATTAAACTTCTTCCTGGCTAAAATACAAGATCTTATATTACTATTAGCTACTTGTGTGGCTTTGTATAGTGTAAAGTCTGATGTGTGTAGTCCTCTAATTCTGCCACCTGAAATCCAGGGTTCTTGAATTAGGGCAATGTCAATTTGTCTACTTCCCAAAATGTAGACAAGATTGGAGCTGGCGGCTTTACTATGATGAAGATTAATTTGAATCAATTTCATGCTCATATTTTGTTACTTACTTGTTTTGGTTTGTTTGTTATTAGCCGCAGTTTGCACCGGTTTATGCCGATGCGTACCTTGAATCCTATTTTCCGCAAAAGGGGTATAGATTTGTGGCTAAGTTGCACCACCACTTCTGTACCTTCTTCCGTTCTTTCTCCCATCTCTATTACTTTCCAGCTCTGACTTAGCTGTTCCGTATTTAGAGATTGGAGATATCGTTCTACGCGATCTCGGGGTATCGCGGGACCTTTGATCGTCATTCTGGCCTTAGGTTTGACGAAGTCGCTGATTTCGTTCGGACCGACCAAGCGGAGATCAGCGTTGGGCCAGGGAGCTATCGTTCTCTTGACGAAGTCCTGCAGGAAAACGAGGGTATTGTCGTCCTCGCACGTCAGAACTTTGAACCCATGGATGGTTTTGAGGTTCCCAAAGAGTGGTGGTGGCCTGCTATTAACGATAGCATCGTTAACCTCATCCAGGATTCTCATTTCCATTAATTGCCATTGGTCTTCTGAGAGTTTTCTCGAGGGATTGCCGAAATCCGCAATGGTGAATTTGCGCGCCTCTAACGTCTCTTCTGTAGCCAAGGTCTTTTTTCTTTTCTGCAGGGGTGATCTTTTCGTGGGCGAAAGTGTATCATCCTGCCTTGTTCTTTTGGACGTTTTTGCCACTGAATCAGGGTCCAGGGGAGGCACATGGCCCACCATCTCCTTCTCCTTCATCAGGTTCTTAGTCCCTATATTTTTGTCTTTGTTTGTTGCTGTCAGTGTCTTAAGGTTACGTGTAGCGTTTTCGAGCACTATCTTATCCCTTGCCGTTAAGGAGTCCGGATCTTTGTTGGATAGGCGTCGAATTGTCCGTTCAGTGTTGCGTATTCTCCTATGTAGTATTCTGTCTACGGTGAGAGTTTTGGTAGTCTTTTTCTCGATCACCGTTTTTGTCGTCCTAGTACTTAGTGAAGTTACGTCCATGACACCGCTGCTTGACGAAGGTGAAGGGGTTATGCTAGAGCTGCATTCGGGGACATGGCCCCTTGTACTGCTTTCACAAGCAACCTCCAGATTCTTCTCCTTCGAGACCGTTTTACCATCCTCCAAGCCCGTTGTTGCACATGGCCCCTTACTGGGTCTGGTGGGTGTAGACGGCCTCGAAGGTTGCAACGGCGTCTGTTCCCTAGTCGGGGGTGCAACTGAAGGGGTCATTCCTTTCCTGGATTGAATTATATCAATCAGCGGATTGGGCGGTCCCATCAGCGCACCCATGTCAGTGTTTCCTTTGGAATTCGCCTCCCCCGATGTTTGGGCATGTGGCCCCCCCATCATAAGAGGTTCGTTCTTTAGGAAAGCACGAGCGTTGAAAAGTCTTATCTGTTCGTTTGTCGTCAATTCCTCCCATTTCCTTTTCCCAAGTCGTTTGATTGTCTTCTTACAGTTGGAGATTCTACTCCGAACTGAAGTGGTAGACAATCGTGAGAGGGTAGAACTAGCATTTGAACATGTGTCGTCGTCGTCTAGTGTTCCGATGCTAGCTCCATCCTCTACACCGAGGTTGGAAAAAGGAGTGAGAAGAAGGTCTTCTTCCTCCTGTGTAATGTTCGTTACTGTCGTCTCTGTAGTTTTGTCCTTATGTACGTTCTTGTCTGTCACTGGCGACTTCTCCCCTCTTACTGTTAGAGAGGCAAAGCCCGCGCCGGCAGCCGTGACTTCTGTCGACGTTTCAGCGTATATCCCCGCTGGTTTTTCGTTCTTTTGTTGTGTACTGTTCATGGTTTTTCGTCTTTTGGGTTTCTCTTGGTTTGCCTAAAGATCTCAGCTGGCCAGCTGAGGACTTAATAAATAAAAGTCTACAGCTGATCAGCTGAGAATTTTAAGCGTAAGCCTCCCCACCACTGCAAGGTGGAAACCCCAGAGGAGGACACTTTTACCATACTTGGTTGCTTAGTAAACCATTCTTTGATCTCCTACCCGCTTTAGGGGGATTTCCTTAGGAGAAATTTTTGGCCTCGTATGTGAGAAAGGACGACTTCCCTTAATCACGAAGTGCATGCAATCTTCCCCAAGGCAGATATTTAAACTAAAAATAAACTCGACAGATGCACGATGGTTGCTGGAGGCGTTTTCTGCTGACCATCAACTTAAATAATAATAAATAAATTATGTACCTAGCATACTCTGCTGTTAAAATCATGAAGTTTATATAACAGCGCTTGTAAATTTAGAGAAACAAATTTAATATTTTCCAACACAATACCTTACACATAGCTACAAGCATCAAGAACCCATTACTACCAAAAGATTTCTAAGGTTGATTAAGTATAGATACAAAATTTTGATAAAAAAAATTGTAGACAGTTTAACTTTTTTCATAATTTATTCATTCAGTGTTCAGATTTTCATATCTATCAAGGAACAATAGCTTTTCCTAAACACAGCAACCAAGTGCAAAGAGGTGGGAAACTGATTTATGACAATGACTTCCGGAATACTGAGGCACTCATGTTTCCTTTTTAAAAACACCATCATCGCACCACAGTCAGCCGGACTTGAGAGTGAAAACTTATTCCGGTCTAATGAAGTCTTTATATTTCTCAAAAAAAAGTTATGCATAGCATGATTCATATACCAACTAGCTCCTTAGGACTATATACCTAGAAAGTACAAAGTACAAGAAGATTTTACTTCGTTTCCGCATGAAGCGGTGATGGAAAAAGCCAAGTCAACATCGTCCACGCTATATAGCCTATATATTATAACCAAGAAGCAAGAAGGCATTAAAATCCAATGTGCTCCATGGATATACAATATACATACATTTAAAGGATAGAGATAAAGTATACCTTACCTATGTAAGTTTGCAAAGAACCAACCCAAGTCAGAAAGTATCTTGGAGAATTCAATTATGCTGACTTACAAAAGGAAACACGTTTTGTGCGCTTTTATTAGTTGTATTTTGCCCCATTAAAGTTGCTTAACATGTAAGGTTATTAAGAGAAAAGTTAACTACTTGCTTTCGGATTTGTAAACTTTATCTTGTACTCTTATAGGGCTTGATTTGTGCACATATTTATACGCGATTTGTATCCAAGCTATTCTTCTTTTAGTAACGTAAGGTCGTAAGTCAGCTGAAGTCTCAAGTCCAAGTCTGCTGAAAGTAGCGATTCCTACAAAATAGCCAACGATTAAGAATCAAGAGTAATTCTTGCCATGAAAAGTGCTTTCTCAAAGTAGCCGTTCGGATTCGGCTTAAAAATGTAGGTCCCCTCCATTCCTGACAACATTACTCGCACACAGTAACGGTTGAGAGTTGGAAGTCACTAGGCCCTAGTTCTCAACGGACTATTGCGCCACCTAATTTATTTCTCTTCGGTAGTTTGCACATCATCATTGCACCGTAATGCTCCTAGAAAATTTGAGTGACCTTGTTTTTCTTTTATATTGAGCACGCACTCAAGGGGTTGTAAATACCCTTACAATGACTAGACACAGTGCGAGAAATTAGGAGATACCCATGCTAATTGGTTTTAAATGTTTACACATTGTAATTAGTAAGAAATATTAAGCCTGGTAAAGCATTCCAAATTCGTGAAGTAAGGCTAAAAAACGAATCCCCGTACTAAACAATACATTTGAAACTATAAGCTAACTAAGGAAAACTAAATTCCTAGATGTACAGACATTTGCTCGAGGGGAGAAAAGGAACTGTCTATTTCACTAGAGCATTGTTTGTGTAAGTATCGATGAAAAAATGATAGGCAAGTCAACTTGAGGCGGTGTTCAAAAGTAGTAAATGTCTCAGTAAGAGAACGATCGCCCATTATTTTTAGACCTCTCTTTTCAATTCTATCCAAAAGACCTATGAGCGATTTTGGGGCACCAGGTCAAATATTAGAATTGTACTCAAACTTCTAGCGAATAAAAGTTTTGTAAATGAAAGCCAGATTTTTGTACGAAGTCTATATATGTATATAAGATGAGTTGTGATGCACATACCTAAAACTTAAAGCTGCTCAATCTCCTCGATGCTAATATTCCCCACATGGATAGTGGCATTTGGGAAAGGTTACGCTTTTGCATAAAAGACATCATTAGGTTTTTGTAGCAATAAATTCTACATAGTTTTTGACAACTCTGTCAAGATAAGAATTTAATGAGTTTATCATACGCTGCCGTTGGTAGTCCACGCCCGAAGGACTAGGACCAAAATCTGTAAAAGAATATGAAAAGCTGAGGGTACTTTTCAGCGAAACGATTAAGTGAGTTAGGTGTTTCAGACAAATAAAAATGAAAAAGATTGTCGGAGACAAAACAGAGCCCTGTGGCACACCATCGTTTATTTTTGGATATCAAATTTAAAACCGTTGAATACTACTTGAATACCAAATGCACGCATTTTCAATAAAAGAGATTGTTGCCAAACTGTAATAATATAATCTGACTTTTTCCAAAACGATGTATTTCACTGTTCGGTGAGATCACCTATAAAACCATAATTGCTGGTCATTAAGAAGCTTTCGCTCTTTAGATATTTCTTTACCTGAAAATTGATCAGCGCTTACATGAGCTTGGAAAGAAGAGACGTAAGAGTAATTGGACTATAGTTAGAGGGGGAGGAGAATTCGCCTTTTTTAGGGACAGGCTGTACAAATGCTCTTTTCATTACACTTGAAAAAAGACCAGTAGTTAAGGTCAGATAGAGAAGCTTACGCAGTAGTTTTGCCAGTTTTGAAAACCACCTCTTCAGAACAATAGCGGGGATACTATCCCGGCCTGCGGATTTGTGAATACGAGGTCTTTAAGTACTCTAGGAGCTGTTCGAGTGCGGAAGAACGAAGATGATTCGTCCCATAGAATCGTTTACGCTTTTGAGTACAGGAGGTGTCATGTCACTCATTGGCAGCATCGTATGTGAATTAACAGAAAACTGTTCTGGAAGCAAATTGAGTTTCTCAATCCTGCAAACATTTAATACGTGGAATATGGCCGTTACAGGGCCTTCTAGCTTATTTAAACTTATTCCGGTTTTCTTGAGTCAACAACAGTCCGTTGAGAATTAGGCCCTAGTTACTTACAACTATCAACCATTCCTGTGCGTGAGAAATGTTGTCAGGGATGGAGAGGACCTTCTGCCTTGAGCCGAAGCCGAAGGGCTAATTTGAGAAAGCTCTTTTCATGACAAGGATTACTCTTGGAGGATTTGTCAATTCCTTACCAGTGCAAAAACTTTAGATGACACAGGCAGGGATTGAACCCAAGACCACTGACATGACAATCCCACGCACTAACCATTACGCCACGGATGCTATTAAACTTACAGCTTGGACCCTATTTGATCATTGACTTAAATTGACGCATTCAAACGCATGATATTTTTGTAAATTTCCATTTAACTTTGGTTAGAGGTTAAGTTTAAAATCGGTATACTCATCCAATTTATAAATCGCAAAGGTTATAATTGAAGGTAGTACTTTTACATGTATGCATTACATAGTTATCAATGGAAATGATAGTACGTACCTATTATTATCCTCCAAGAAATCAATCTACAAAACAATAATGATATAAATTAATGCAATTAGCTAAACTAGATTCAACAACGAAAAATAATAATAGTAAAAGCATTCCTCCATACTTTTATTGATTTATTTATATGCAATCAAAATTTAATTGAATAATAATAATGTGTAATAATTGATGCAAAAATAAATGTTTTTTTTTCCGTGCGTCGCTCTGGCTCGTCGTCTTTTCAAAGAGGCCTTATAATAGCAGTGAATAAATTTTCCTTTTTATGATTTTCACATACGACCATTTACAAAAGGATGAAAACTTTTCTATACTATGTACATTACATGCATACATACATAGATATATTTAATTTGCATATGAAATTGCTATTTTAAATGAAAATTTTGTAATTAAAATGCTAGCGCTTCATCTTGAGGTCTTGAGGAAAGCAGCTTCATTTCACTTATATGAAAATATTGCTTCTATAGTAGCTATACAGTTTTAATCATTGCATATTCATTATTTTGAAGTGTAAAATCCTTTTTGTGGGGAAGAAGAGAATGTAAATGTATACTTTCGTATCTTATATGTTAATCGAGCTAAATTCATAGCCCAAGAGCAAGCAATTGACACCATCCTCGTTTAAGTTAAGTCAGTGTATAGTTTAGTTTAAATATATGCATACTATGTATGTACCTTCACATAAAAAGAATACTATATTATAATACACTGAGAGAAAAAGAGATGAACTTGAAGTAGTTCAAAATAATGTAATAGGAACAAACCCTGACCTTTCTTCCCAGAACTAACTTATATTATATACCTATACATAAGAAAGTACTAAGACCCGTTAGGACTTATGGCATCCAACTATGGGGCTGTAAAAAGAAAACAAAGCCCTCCATGGAAAAATAAATACTTAT
The DNA here is from genome assembly GCA_920104205.1 of Eupeodes latifasciatus. NCBI lineage: Eukaryota > Metazoa > Arthropoda > Insecta > Diptera > Syrphidae > Eupeodes > Eupeodes latifasciatus. The sequence continues at coordinate 184,164,081 of OV049924.1, forward strand.
TTACATACTAAAGGCGGGGCAACAGTGTGAACTAGGGCCTCACCTAACAAACTTCTCTGTCTATAGCTAGATATCTAGTTAGAAGACTTTCCGAGCCGTACCATTGGTTTCCATGTGTTCTACGTGACCCAGCCATTTCATGCGTTGGACTTTTATCTTTCTTGTACAACTCCTCGTTCCATCATCTCCTCCACTCACCTTCAACGCATACTACTTTCATCCGCTTTTGTCGTAGTCCATGTTACTGCACCGTATAGCAGGACTGGGATGATGATGAGGGTCGTATGTTTATAGCGACACTTTGGGTTTTACTAATCAATTGCTTTCTAAGCCCAAAGAAACAGCGGTTAGCAAGTGGAATTCTTAGTTTGATTTCAATGCTGACGTTGTTTTCTGCATTCATAATCGCAGGTAGAAAACTTAACTTTTCGGACACCTTTTACGATGGACCGTTAAGGTCTAGTTTTTAAAAGAAATGGAATTACAAAACAAGTTATATTTATAAAAAAAATTGCAACAGTTAACCACAAAATTAAGTTGAAATAAAACTCTACTTACCTTTTCTTTTGAACCTGATCCTTCTTCCTTCTTTCTCGATTCCTTTCCTTTTTTTTAATCAATGAAATTTCTTCACAATTATCCAATTTCTCCTCAATATTCTCTATTCGTTTCTCGAAAAATATTCCAAACAAAAGATTTTTCTCTTTACTTTGATAGCTTGAAATGAAGGGACTTAGGAGTTAGGACCTAAGATCTGTACTTTTTCTTCCTTTCTACCTCCCGTCATTTTTAGCTTTCAGTCAATCTGGAATGGCGGACATCTATCGCATCAACAACCATTTGGGGACCGGTTTATTAAGAGCAACTTGTGAAAAGATTCTCGCGATTCTGCTTACTCACTGTTATGTTGGATCTTATGCCATTCTACACTTGGAATGACTTCTGGTGTAAATTTAGCTTCACAAGTTTACCAAACTTATTATCTGATTTGTTTTTTTACTTCCATTGAAAAAATTTCACTAAGCAAGGTTGCCTTATAAAGAGAATATGATTTTTGCCACCCTAAACTGAGTGAAAGAACCCATAGTTGGTAAACCACGGTCGTCCCGCTCTCACGCACCGAAGTGGACACAACATTTCAAGTAAAATTTCCGAAACAATAATAGAGATACAATTATTCCATTTGAAAATCAATCAAATCCAATTTGTGTTTTAGTTTAAAGTCCAAACACACTTAAAATTCGAAAATTTGTGAAGCTAGGTCTTTGTTTTGGCAAAATTCCAAATTCACCAATTTTTTAAAGCTTTATAAATTGTTTCTGATATTTTTTTGTTTCATTTCAGTTTTAAAAATTTAGAGAAGCTTCTTCTTTGATTTAGGATAAAGGAGAAAAATGTTTTATTGACTGAAGAAATCTATTTATAAAGAGTTTTTTGTAGAACGTGTGATTTTCAATCTGGCAATACCTTTTTCCGTCTTTTTGGCAGCTGTTACTTGATTTATGCTCAAGCTAAGTATAAACGATTGGAAGATCTTCCAATATTGACAGACTTTTTGGAAAACACTTTAATCAATTTTCTATGTCAAAAGTGATAGAAAAAAATTGTTTGTACTCGTCTTAACACACAATTTTTTGTAATTTCAAATAATTGGATGATTGACCACTATAAGTATATTGGGTGAATATCTTTCAATTTTGAATTGGTAAAAAGTTTTTGTGCAGGAAATAACAACAAAAGTTAGAGGATTTTGAACAAATTTGAAAACTACGAAAATCAAAAGAAATAAGACACCATTTAGCAAAATAACAAAAAAGCAGTTATACAAAAAAAGGTTAAAAAGTATTGGACGCATGAAAATTTTGTACAAATAGTCGTTTTTGCCTGTTTCACTTTTCTTCTCTTGATAGAAAATTGGCAATGGTCACTTGGAAGTCATTGGAAGACTTTTGACAGTTCGACCAATATTGGAAGATCTTTCAATCGTGTAAACTTAGCTTCAGTTTATGTTGCCATTTCATAATAAATAGACTTACTCCTGGGACAACTTTTGCAAATCGTGCAACTTTATTACCAAAATAATAAATAATATTATAATGAAGGAACCTTTAAGTTATCGCATTATCTCAGGTCGTGAGCCCGTGGCATGGGGCGTGGCCTCCAAGATTTTTCGATTTATCACCGCTGGACTATTTTATGTGATAAGCCTGAGACAAATAACGCCTTGGAAGAGAATATTAACCGTGTTATTACTAACATAATCTAAAAGTAATCGAGAACTTGGCCTCTCGGCTGGAATATGTTCAATACCACATTTATAGTAATAGTTGGTCCATTATGATACAATGCTTTAAGCAAGGTCAAAGTTGTGTCAAAGTGTAGAATATCTTTAACCCTTTGTTTCCTTGTATGGTTTCGCGGTAGAACCACCAAAATTAATACTTTTCTGATATGTTTCTAAAGGTTTAATGACGAAAACAAATCCATCCAAAATGTAATTGACACCTCTGGGTATAAAGAGTTAAAGCAAGATGTGAGGTTCTCAACTTAACGGGAACCATTATAGTGTACTCTTTGCAATTTAAAATCAAAAAAGAGGCTGGGATGCGACCCACACTGATAACTTCCCATCCCGTCTATCGATTTGTCTTGCTTAAAAGTTTGTCTAAATGTATCAATTCTTGCCAAATTTGCGTTCTATTTTTTGTAGATTTTATTTTTTTATGAAAAAACGGACTGTTGGATTTTTATAAAAAAATTACTGAATATAAAAAACAATATTTTCTGTGAAATAAAATAAGTTTGAAGCCAATATTTTTAATTTTTGAAAAGCTATTTGAGCCGAAAATCAATTTTTACCAACTTTTATTAATTTTTTTGTTTAGGTTTTTATTTTTTGTAAAAAAACTGTCAATTCGATTTTTCTCAAAATTTTTCCTAATGTTGAAAACAATATTTCTTATAAGTTAAAATTAGTTAGAAGCCATAATCTCAAACTTTTGAAAAGATATTTAAGTCGAAAATCAATTTTTACCAACTTTTGTTAAATTTTTTTTTTCGGTTTTTAATTTTTTGTAAAAAAAACTGTCAATTCTATTTTTTTCAAAATTTTACTGAATGTTGAAAACAACATTTTTTGAAAGATAAAAGTAGTTTAAAGCCAATATCTCAAAGTCTTGAAAAGATATTTAAGTCAAAACTCAAATTTTACCAACTTTTTTTTATTTTTTTAGGTTATTATTTTTTGTAAAAAAAACTGTCAATTCGATTTTTCTCAAAATTTTATCAGATGTCAAAAACATTATACTTCATTGCACAAAATTGTTTTGGAAATGAAATCATATTTTAGTCGTAAAATTTTGGAAGTGACAAATTTTTTTTTCAGTTTTTTTGATTTATAAAAAAACCGTTAATTGATTTTTTTTCCAAAAATATAATTGTTTTGTATCACGTTACAATATATAATATAAAATTTAATTCAAGTCTCTAGCGTCATTGGTTCATGAGATATTTAGGGTTAACCAAAATTTTCACCTTTTTTTTAAACTGCTATGGTAGAAAAACCACCCACGCAATTTTTTTGAGAGCCCTTTCTGCATCTTTCTGCTTTATTATCTGTATAACAAAATTTATTTGAAGTCGATATCTCTTCTGGTTCTTGAGCTATGGACTACGAAAAAAACGTCGCGAACGTACGGACTTACGTACACACGCACGCACAGACATCTTTCTAAAAATCTTTTATTTCGACTCTAGGGACCTTGAAACGTCGAGAAATGTCAAAATTTTCAATTTGACAAATCGGACCCATTACAATAACTTCCTATGGGAAGTTAAAAAAGATTGTCTATACTTCAATTCCCAAAAATTCAACCTTCAAAGACGTTCTTTTTTTCGGAAAAAATAATCTTATAGCCGTAGCCAAAGCTTTTAAATTCCTATTATTGTATAAAATTGTAGTAAATTGATTACTTATTTAATTATTTCAAAAATTTAAATTTAAGGCCTGAGAAAAAATTAATTCATCACAAAAATACAGCTATTGATTGACTGTATTGATCGACCGACGGAATGGAGCAATTTGGTTTTTGACAGTGTCAATCTCAATACCTTAACTATATTTTTTATCATTGAGAATTCCCATTTCCTACATAAAGCACATATCCCTTAAGCCCAAGCATGAGATGAATTTAACTTAATTTTCTTTTTAGTCTTCTCTCTTTCATATTGTTACCACTCATCTCATAGATAGATATATACATATAAAGAAAGATAGAATTACTTCAACATCTACATCCTACATAATATGTGTCCATGTACATATATATGAAGATGAAAAATGTGTATAGTTGAGTAGAGTGAAGAGTATGCATATGCATCCTTTTGATCCTTATTGCATTTAACAAAAGCTATAATACTTTCATATAGAAATAATTTTGTAGGCGTGCTTATAGTTAGTTCATGGTTCATGGGCTCAATAAAACTTTTATAAGGAAACATTATAGTGCACGTCTCTTGCTATACATTTACATGTGTTATATGTTTATTAAGTGCTCTTTGGGCTTTTATTAATTTTGAAGATAAAATATTTTCGAGTGAAAATTCCAGGAGTGGAATCATGTAAGGTGATTTGTGACTGTCACATTTGTGACAATCAAATGTGATCAAAAGAGTTTATTCGTCTGTGTAATGTGATCACCAAAATATTTCTTAAATTTGGTACCACTTTAGAAGAAAAACTTTGACATTTGATTTTTGTTTAATCTGCCGTCAAATTGGTTTGTGTTTTGTTCGTCTAGACGTTGTGTGTTCCTAAAATGGAATTAATTTCAACAAAAATGTAAGTAAACATTTATGTATGTACAATTGTATTACTGTTTACTAGACTGTAATTGTTAAAAAATATAAAATTTGTATCAACAGGTTTCCCAACAAAGCTCAAATTCAATTATTGAGTAACTATATATAACAATATCCCGATTTGGCCAAATCCTTTTCGGGAAACAGTATAAATTCAAGAGATTCACAGAGAATCCAGTGGGAGAAGCTCACTCGAATGTTGAACGAGAATGGACCTCCTACAAAATCAACAGCAGAGTGGAAAAGGGTAGGTATTTACATTTAATTGATTGGTGTCCTCTCATTGTTTATATTGCACAGATTTGGACCATTCGAAAATACAACGCAAAAACAAATTAATTGCAATAAAAAATCAATCGCACAAACGGGAGGACCTTTCACAGAAAAAGCGTTGGACAGTGTCGACGAGCAGCAATGGAGGGAACATGTGGAGTATCCAGTTTCGGATGCAATGAACATGGTGAGTTTTCAGAAATTTTCAGTATAATTTGTTTCAGTTTTAATTTGCGATTTTTTTTATTTGCAGAGTTAGATAATGTTTTAACAGAACTCCTTTCCGAGCCAGTGAATGTGGCATTGGAACCAACGCCGATCCCAGCGTCTACTTCCAAACGCAACTAGCCACCAAAAAAAGTCGAGGAGAATTAGCTTCTAGCCGAAAAGCAACTGGAACTCCAGCAAAAATTTATTGGTTTCCAAATCAAAAAGCTGGAAGACATCGATAAAACTTTGCAAACAGTCAACACTTCAATAATTGAATTGAAAGATTGTGTAAAGTTGCTATGCTAGGAAAAGCAAAAGGAAAGAGAGTGTACAAATGCATTGAAAAAAGAAGAACTCCAACTAAAAAGAATGGAGTTGGAGCTGGCCAAAGCAGTCAATGAGATCCGAGTTTAATAAAAAATATATCTACATTTACATTTATTTTGTTTCTTTTCTTTAAAGTCTTGGACGGTTTGCCCATAGGTCATCCCTGATTCTGTTTCTGGGTCTTGCTCCTTCATTCCCTGCACTTTCAGCTTGCTGGTTATTTGAATTTTCAGATGATGATGCTGTTAATACTGCTTCTGGCAGTGGAACTGTATACTTGCAGGATATGTTGTGAAGAGCAGCACAGACATTTGCAATCTGTGCTGATTTTCTTGGGGAATATCTCAGCTTTCTTTCTTCTATGATAAGGCACGAACACATTCAATTTGACTAGACACAACAGACAATACAAAAAAAATAAAGTTAATTTCATATGAAAGTGACACCTAAATAGCTGTCACGGGAAATAATCACAAAATTGTGATTGTCACAGATGACTATCACCTTACACAGACCGAATTTGTTGATTGTGACTGTCAATTATCACAAATCACCTTACATGATTCCACCCCAGTTTCGTTCGTTGGATTATTATAATAATTAGTAAGAACAAAATACATATTGAATTCTCAAAAGAAGATAAATGGGTTCCTAATGCATAACAAATAAACCGTATATCTGAGATTATGGATAAAGATCATGGTGAGCCAGGCTCTAGTGACTTACCTACAATTTTCAACCATTCCTGTATGCAAGTAATGTCAGGGATGGAGGGGACCTAGTTTTTATGCCAAATTCGAACTGCTAACAACAAGGAACTGCCAATTTCTGAGCAAGTACCCGTAAAAAAAAAAAATTGGAACAGTCACGGATTGCACCTAAGATTACAATTCTGCGCCCTAACCATCATATTAAGAGTGCTACTTTTGAAGATTACTATGTTAAAAAAAAATTCTGATACTATTTATGTAATACGAATTAATTTGTTGGTATCCTATGGAAATATTCAAAAGACACTGAGGACAAAGGTTAACCAGGATCAATCATACAAGATCGACAAGGGTTTATAAAAAAACTCGGTGCAATATCGTTTATGAAATGGAAGATAGATAAGGAATCGATTAGTCCGTGTCTTCTTCGTCAACACTATGGCCTAGTACAGCAGTAATATTGCCAGTCTTTGCTTTTCGAATGTCAAACGATGACCTCTAAGAAAAGTGACAGTTTCTTAAATAGCAAGTTATTCAAAATAAAATCTTTAAAATTTTTAAAAATAAATGCTTTAAAAAAGGCAAAGTAACTTGCAAACAATTCATTTTGTTCACGTTTTTACACGTAACATGCATGACATGAAATACCCCACCTTTTGTTAAGCAAAAAAAATGAAGACGAAAATCTACGTGTATCCTTTTTTAAAAGTCTAGCTCATGTCTCGGTTGTTGGGAAGAATATATAGAACCTTCTCATTTCTATGAAATATTTAGTATCTCGTGTGGTTTGTAAAAAAGAAATAAAACTAAACAAACTCTGTTGAACATATTTGTCTATATTCATATACACACATTTGAAACATAACACTTAAGATTGTCAGGATTACTTTTATATTTTCATGATTTATTATCTAAACCAAATCTACGCAACCCACGTTGTGCTTAAAAAGTCTTAGGGGCTGCTACATTTCGTTTGAATGTTGAGATTCAACTTGTTGGATTTTTCTGACGGCTGAATATAAGAAAAGACCAATCTCAGTTTGAAGTCCGAAATTCTTGGTTTTCTTTGTTTATTCGAAATACAAAAAGTTATTGTTGAAAACTAAATTCAGACTAGCCCAAAAATTCACGAGACATTTTTATAATGGATCTTCCATACAACAACCAAAGTATTGAGATTTAAGAATTGAATTCCCTAAGCGAATAATGTGACTCATTCAAATTCATACTGAGACAAAATGAAGTTTAATTTCGATTTTAAGGCCAAATTTTAATTCGTTTCCTCTATATTTCCAAAAGAGAGCCAGCAAAGTCAATTTTTTTAAAACTTTGCATTGGTACCTACCCAGTAGTCAGGACATTTTTCGGGTTTTGAAGTATGTGTCGTTTCCATTTCGTCACCTGAGTTCTATCTTGTTCTATGTCCATTTTTCAAAATGTTGGGAAATCGATTTTTAAAGTCCAGATCGAAAACTTTTGTTTATTTTACCAAATTTATTTTTTTAAGTGATGTTTTTCTGAAAGCCTTAACTATTTTGTTTTAAAAACAATGCACAAATTTCTTTTTTCTTCTGTTCTGAAATAATGATAAACAAAAATCCAAACAGAGGTCATTTTGGATATTGAACAAAGTTATATGGAGTAAAGATAAGTTGATAAAATTGGTGGATATTGAACAAAAAAACCTAATATTGAACAAGACAGAAATTAACAAGGATATTATAGGAAACCAGAGGTATTTTGTATTAAATTGAACAACAACAATTTCATTATTCAAATCAGATTTCATTAGGTTCTCTGAAGGGTACTATGAAAGAAGACAACAAAATTTTGAATATCTTGGTATGTTTGTATTGTTTAAAAAAATATTCAGGGTTATTAATTACATTTCATTAAATGGTTTCTTATTATGTTTTGGTAAAAACGTTGATCTTGTATGTTAGGCATGAACGGTAACATTGGGCGCATTCATAAAGCTAGTGACTACGTAGTCAAAATTCAACTACCTTTGGAATGCAAAACTACACTACAAAGCTAGTCAATCTGGAACTGTCATATTATTGACAAATGCAAATATACGTTAGAATATCATGTGAGAGGTCTTGGGTTCGATCCCTGCCTGTGCCACCTAAAGTTTTTTCACGGGTACTGCCTCTTGCGAGGAGTTGAAAAATTCTCCAAGAGTAATTCTTGCCATGAAAAAGTGCTTTCTCAAATTAGCCGTTCGGATTCGGCATATAAACTGTAGGTCCCCTCCATCCCTGACAACATTACTCGCACACAGGAATGGTTGAGAGTTGTAAGTCACTAGGCGCTGGTTCTCTACGGACTGTTGCGCAACCTAATTTATTTATTTATTTTTAAATATATAAAATAAGAAACATTTTTGATTTGATAACTTAAACACAATTTGAAAGATTTATATTTGTATTTATACTGAACGATTTATTAACTTCCCATAGGAAGTTATTGTAATGGGTCCGATTTGTCAAATTGAAAATTTTGACATTTCTCGACGTTTCAAGGTCCCTAGAGTCGAAATAAAAGATTTTTAGAAAGATGTCTGTGCGTGCGTGTGTACGTACGTCCGTACGTCCGTACGTCCGTACGTTCGCGACGTTTTTTTCGTCGTCCATAGCTCAAGAACCAGAAGAGATATCGACTTCAAATAAATTTTGTTATACAGATAATAAGGCAGAAAGATGCAGAAAGGGCTCTCAAGAAAATTGCGTGGGTGGTTTTTTTACCATAGCAGTTTAAAAAAAAGGTGAAAATTTTGGTTAACCCTAAATATCTCATGAACCAATGACGCTAGAGACTTGAATTAAATTTTATATTATATATTGTAACGTGATACAAAACAATTATATTTTTGGAAAAAAATTCAATTAACGATTTTTTTTATAAATCAAAAAAACTGAAAAAAAAAATTTGTCACTTCCAAAATTTTACGATTAAAATATGATTTCATTTCCAAAACAATTTTGTGCAATGAAGAATAATGTTTTTGACATCTGATAAAATTTTGAGAAAAATCGAATTGACAGTTTTTTTACAAAAAATAATAACCTAAAAAAAATAAAAAAAAAGTTGGTAAAAATTGAGTTTTGACTCAAATATCTTTTCAAGACTTTGAGATATTGGCTTTAAACTACTTTTATCTTTCAAAAAATGTTGTTTTCAACATTCAGTAAAATTTTGAAAAAAATAGAATTGACGGTTTTTTTACAAAAAATTAAAAACCGAAAAAAAAATTTAACAAAAGTTGGTAAAAATTGATTTTCGACTTAAATATCTTTTCAAAAGTTTGAGATTATGGCTTCTAACTAATTTTAACTTATAAGAAATATTGTTTTCAACATTAGGAAAAATTTTGAGAAAAATCGAATTGACAGTTTTTTTACAAAAAATAAAAACCTAAACAAAAAAATTAATAAAAGTTGGTAAAAATTGATTTTCGGCTCAAATAGCTTTTCAAAAATTAAAAATATTGGCTTCAAACTTATTTTATTTCACAGAAAATATTGTTTTTTATATTCAGTAATTTTTTTATAAAAATCCAACAGTCCGTTTTTTCATAAAAAAAAATAAAATCTACAAAAAATAGAACGCAAATTTGGCAAGAATTGATACATTTAGACAAACTTTTAAGCAAGACAAATCGATAGACGGGATGGGAAGTTATCAGTGTGGGTCGCATCCCAGCCTCTTTTTTCATTTTGAATTCGTGTGTCTTTACCGAGCAGCTGATTGTGAAACGTCAAAATCATTCTCCACTAACTTTGTAGCCGAATTTTTTACACTACGTCGTCGGAGGGGAAATTTCAACTACTTTTGTAGTTAGATTTAGCCAATCAGAATCCCTTGACTACGTAGCCACGTGAAAGCGACCATTGCTTGAATGTCTTTTTTTCTTTTCCTTGGTTAGCTTTATGTTGAAAACACTTTGTACGACAGTAGGAAGGATATTACACTTTGAGCCTCTCATAGTTTTAGCGATTCTACCCGTTTGAAAATCCTCACTATGTTGTGTCTTATAGTACAAAGAAAGAAGGTCATTTCCTCTATATTCGATTTGTCTGCAATCTTTGAAATGTACCATTTTAACTTTAAAGATCCAGATTAGAATTCAAAAAATCATCTTTCTTAAGCTGTGCAATCGCTTAATTTTGCTGTAGTTCATTCCGTTCAGAATCCTTATCAAAGAAACGGGGCTGTAAACTTCCAAGTCCTTTAAGTATTTTTCGATTCCACTGTGCACAGCATCCACTTCTTGCACTTGCGAATGGCCTGGTTCAGAATACTTGTGTGTAATTGTCTCAATACTGATATTACTTCCATAAATTTAAGAATGGCTAAGGATACCATTCTGTTCTTATTTTGCAGAATGCAAGCATCGAACCACAAAATAATCCTTTTTGTTTCTGGAAGATCTTCCAGAACTTTTTTCAAAATAATAGTGAGACCAGATTCTATTTCATTTCCAGAGCGGCCACTTAGCGTTTCGTGCCAAATTCCGCAGTAGGTGGTTTTATTATTTTGGCAAAATCCCGTCAAATTATATACAGCATATTTACGCCTATAAAAGTAACTCGAAACATTTGTTTTCGTTAGCGAAAAACATTTTGCAGATCATAAGCGATAACCACTGTGTTTTTACACTTGTTTTTTCGATCGATATCACGCTGAGCCTTTGCTTCACTATGATTACTGCGATGAACGTCATAATCTCGTTTTTCACTTGTACCTATTCGGAATTCTTGTTGCTGTGAACTTAGCACATTTATCGCAAATATCTTTTTTGGGTTTAAAAAACGACAAATTGAATGATTCATTGAAAACTTTCCGATAAATATTACAGGAAACAGGTTTCCTCGCTGTCTCTACATACATTTTATAAGTGCAACAATGGTGATCTCGTATGATATTGAATAAAATAGAATTCTTGTTCTTATATAACCAAATTCATATCTTTTTGTTCAATAAGGTACAAATTGTAATCAAAATAATTTGAACATTGAACAAAATAGAAATAAATGAAGTACATATATAAGGATATTGAACAAAAAATCCATAAATGTGGATATTGAACAAGAAAGAAATAAGAAGACATGATTTCAAAGATATACTATGAATTGTTCAATATGATACAAAAAGAATGAATAGTGGTTTATTGAACAAAAGTGATACTCAAAATGGTCAGAAAAGTGGTTTATTGAACAAAACAGTTCTCCATAACTTGAAAACTAAATGAGATAGAACAAAACGGTTTGCGCAAATCGAAAGAGCACCCTCAAATTATAAAAACTTCATTTCTAACTCAATTTTGTCAAAAATGGTCTATTGAACAAGATAGAACTCAGGTGACGATTTCTATAGTAGAGGCGTAGTTTTTTACTTGTCAAAAGATGGCAGCCTAAAAGTTACAAATGGCAAAAATGGGGGATATTCAAAGTGAAGTCTCTTAAAAACGCTCTTTAATAGTTGATTTGTTTGCTTTTTTTTTTTTTGCAGCACTGGTTTTGACAGCTTACGCAAGTTTCTTGTCTTGCGTCACTGCCAAACATCTTCAGTTTGTTCTTTCATTAAATCATGAATGGTCTTACAAACAAACAACGCTAGCAAATTATTGAATTTTCTTATATGAAAATGCGTGCTGTATTAAGAAAGTTCACCGTGCTCTTCTTCTATTTTATAGTCAGTTTAATCCACCTACTAAGGCGCCTATAGTCGAGCTACTGCAACAAAATTTCACCCAAATTTACATTCATTGATATTAAGCAACTAACTCGCTTACGTAAAGTGCTATTACATTGATTGATATTAAGCAACTAACTGAGAAAAATATAAGAAAAGCAACGGAATCGATGACCGTACATTATCGGTTCGGCGCCCGTTCGCAGTAATAGGGCCTTTCTAACTTCACTACGTGGAAAATTTTGAGGAGGGATTTAGGTGTGAAGCCTTTCAAAATACAGTGGTGCACCAACTAAAGGCAAACGACCTACCATAACACCGAAGATTTGTGAATGGGCTCTTGAAAAGCTGGCCAAAGATCCATTTATTGAGGGAAAAATTAGAGGCCAAGTTCGTACACGATTTAACGCCTATACTGATTGTTTTTTGTGAAGCTATATGTATGAGTTTTTTTTTAATTTCCGAAAACTCTTAAAAAACCACTCGTCATAAAGCTCATATCGTACAAATTCGAACTAGTGTTTGTTGTTTATTTTTAGATCAAATTCATAACTTATTTGTTTCATGAGTTCGTTTCAAGCTCAAGAGAAACCGTTTAAACAACGAACTAAAATCGGTGAGTTCAAAAATGGTTCAATAGGTACATTTCTGAACAGTCTGACGGCAGATACTTTTACCGAAGCAAGCTGGTATTTTTGCTAAAGATCTCGCCAACCATTCCCAGCAAATGCGGCTACAGATCTCTTATATTTTTTGACAGGAACGACGCGACGAAAGTGCAATTTCATTTGTCACGCTCAAAGAAGTACAAGAAGCATGTGTCAACAAAAATTCAAAATAATAAAAATCGCCAGCGTACGATCTTACGCCTTTTAAGGTTTTGAAAGAAATGCCGTCAATAGCCTTAAAAAAAATTTATAACAGGCGCATGCCTTAAACTATCTTTCAAAAGTCTGTACAATTACTGGTATATGCTGATGAAATTGACATAATCGAAAGAACTTAGCGTGAAGTCCATTGGGACTTTATAAGTATTGAGGCAGAAGAGGCAAAAATAGGTTTAACGATTAATGAGGGTAAAACAAAGCACATGCTGTCAAGAAAGGACCTACAACACCGACTTCTCGGTCAAAACGTCACTATCGACAGACGTAACTTTGAGGTTGTTAAGGACTTTGTATACATATACCTAGGCTCCGCTATGAACACAGAAAACAACACCAGCACTAAGATCAAACGAAAAATTACTCTTGCTAACCACAGTTTCTTTGGGCTAAGAAAGCAATTGAGTATTAAAGCCCTCTCTCAAGTTACCAAAGTGTCGCTATAAAAGAAAAAAGACCCTCATCATCCCGTCCTGCTATACGGTGCAGAAGCATGGACTATGACAAAAGCGGATGAAAGCACCTTGGGTCGTTTCGAGGGAAAAGTTTTTCGCGTGATCTACGGTTTCGTGTGCATAGAAGGTGAGAGAAGATGGAACGACGAGCTGTACAAGCTGTACAGTGACGTAGACTTAGCCAGAAGAATAAAAATCCAACGACTGAGATGGCTGGGTCATGAAGGCTGGCTCATAGAAACCAATGATCCGCCCTGCTCGCCAATATTTTTAGATATTGCTCGAGCCTTTGACACTTGAGACTTCATTAAACATTGCATATGAACCTTCCCAGGCAACAATACGAAATAATAAAATCATATGTTATGAACCGACTCTTTGGATTACGGTACAAACAAAATATTTCATAACTAAAAAAGCAAAGGCGGTATATATCGCAAGGAAGTGTCCTAAAACCAATCTTGTATCTTATAATATACAAAGGATATTCCAGTGGATTTCAATGCTTTTATGGCCACCTTTTCTCATGGTACTGCAATTTGGTGCCAGATCCATAAGTTTTAAGGGCTACACAAAAATTGCAAAATGCAGTCGATGAAATAAGTGTTTGAACCCATAAATGGCGTATCAACCTAAAGGAAACAAAATCGGCGCATAATAAGTGCCTCTTGATATAAAAGAAAAAGCCATGTACATCGTGACTTTCAATCTGAAAAGGTTACAGAAGTGATTAAAAACACCCTGTATTACATAATGAACTACTGCAAATTCATATCAACTCCAAAATGGAGACCGTCTTAAATGTACGAGACAATGCTCAGACGTTAAGAAGAACTTAGCCTCATGAACTGATGGTCAATGGTTTGGATATTTTATAGATTGGTTCTGATGAACCGGAACGGTGGCCTTAGTTTAGTAAAAGTTCCACTCGAAGGTTGACATTTACAGAATTACAGTTTCACTTTCACGTTAGTCTCCGCAGGTACGGCAATAAATATTGTGAGGGATACCCAACTTTTCTGCATGGTCTCTTATTGCGGTGACGCTGGCTACATCATGGTCTGCATTAATTTCGATAGAACGATTTTTCTTATAGGTAGGCAAAATCTTTCTGGATGTAATGCAATCCATTGGACTGTTCCATCTCCGGTTCCCTTCTTTCAGCAAAATTGAGAAACCTTTTACCCTTTCCGAAAGTGAGCTATAAAGGGCCGAACCATGACGGGCCAAATTATCAGCCCGTTCATTTCAATTAGTGATGTGAAAACTAGTTACTTCTAGAAAAAAAAAAAATACGTCAATTAGGGACGAAGAGGACGCAATTTCACAAATTTTTTTTGAGATATTGCAAGGTCATAGGGAGATTTGGATAAAGCCTGAAACAGGAATCTAAATCAATGGTTTTTTGTGTGTGTGTAAGTATGTTCGTATGTTTGCACGTCCGTATGTTCGGGACACATTTTTCAGCTAAACATTTGTTTTATACATAGCTGCATTAGTATTAGTGCACAAAGAGGTTAATCTGCCTAAAAATCTAGATCTCAAATAAAAAATAGTCATAGAATTTAAAAACGGTAAATTTCTGTTTTGATAGATCTAGATCAAAAATAAATTGATTTATTTTACGCATAATGATTGCTTGATTAACCGAGCTAGTAGTTTAATTAAACTTTCATTGGCAATACATTGTTTTTAATTTATTATACAACTACTCGTACTTTACTCACAATTTTTACTATAAACTTTGTTGTTAATCCTGCACTCAGAAGGTATATTTATAACTCTTAGTTTAATAACAATGTTTAGTAATATACAAATGAATTAGTTTAATCTAAGAACTTAAAAGATTAGATTACAGTGCCACCTATCGTATTTAGATTTGTCCACTTTGTTTGTTGGTAAATAAGTAGCCTTTGTTGTGAATATTGATCAATTTGATCCAAAATTGTAGGCCAGGCCACAATCAAATTTTATTTATTGTGAATTGTCATGTAGCCAAAGACGAAAGACGACATCTTTTTTTGTAAAAATCTTAATCTCTGTATAAATAAATACAACAAATATTAACAGTATCAACAAATCCAGAAACTTTTCCAATATTTCATTTCAATACAATTATTTCCGAAATCGTAATCAGTTTCAGTTTCAGTATTATTAAGATGTATTTCGTATCAAAAACAAAAAAATTAAATCCAAAAATATCTTTAAAATGCACATCCAAAAGTAAATAAAAGAAATCAATTGCAAAAGTAACTAAAATTAATCAAATCCAAAAGTAACTAGAAGTAATCGTTTTAACTGGTAATCGTTCCTCGAAAAAGTAATTGATTTTTTTATTACTTAAAAAAAATTACTTGGGATTTCTCACATCACTAATTTCCATCAATACCACTTTGACCTGGAAGGGAACCCAAATAAGAGTAACACGGAGGTTGATATTTAGAATGAAGTTCATCCCGACATTATTGGAACATTATAGAGGATGCTGGAGCTGCCTGGCTGTCAATGAAGATAGCGGTGTTTCTATTTTGGTTTGAGTCCCAATTGAGTATTTTGCATGCTTTTCCAATGGCTAGTAAGTAACCCCCAGTCCACTACTCGTGGCCCAGTTGCTATAACTTTCTTCAGAAGTGTCTCCGTAATTTGGCTAATCACAAAGATGAACTTTCTCGAGAGCAGTAAAAAGAAGTCATCAGTATAAGCTACCATTTTCAGTCAGGGGCGAACGCAGGGGGGGGGGGGGGTTTGGGGGTTAACCCCCCCCCCCCGAAATTTCAGAATATGTGCAGTAAACAAATATCCGTTATTGTTCAACAGAAATGGTAGAAAATTAATTTCTCAAACTATGTTAAACGAAAAATTTGAATAAATTTGCTATGATTGATGGGTCCCGATTCTCAAACAACGGGAGCTGCAACGAAAATATACAGTACAAATACAAATACATTGTATTGGTCTGTGTTTGACAATTTCAAAATTCAATCAAGCAATCTACGGGAAATTTGAAAATGCGAAAACAAAAAAAAAGAGAACTGTGAAAATAGAAAAAAAAATTATACATGCATAATGCATATGAAAATTAAGTTTTAGCTTTGAGGTCAACGTCAAACTGTTTTGTGAATCGTGAAAGCAAGTCATTTTTTAGCATTTTTTGATATTTGGATCTGATTTATATTTAGTTTTTGAAAACTTAGAGTAAAATGAGTAAAAATAATATTCTGAAGTTTTTTAAACCGATAGTGAACACAAATGCTGCAAGTGCAACAGTTTCGAATGCTGACGAAAAAAGTCCCCCCACAAAAAAGCAAAAACTAGAGGTGTCACAGAACAGTGAAAACCGAAATGTAAGTTATTATATTGCAGTATACAGCTGCTGTAAAAACAATAGCACCAAAAACATATTTTCTTGTCTTTGAAGAATAAAGTTAAATCAATATCTATGGAAAAATAAGCAACTGATTTCTAAAAAAAATTAAATTTTAGTCATATAATTTATTCGAAAACTTTTTTTTTTCAAAACCTACTCTAAAAATAGCCGGTGAAAAAATAGCACCACTACTACTTTTCTTAACAAAAAATTATTACTTCGAAAAACATGAAAAAACAATCAACAAAATTGTATTCTAAATAGTGTGTTGAAATAAAATTAATATTTCGTGACAAAGTTTTTGTTGGCTATTACCAACTCACATCGATCGCCTGGTCATCGAATTAGCCATATCCTGGAATGTTCTAGCGAAATATTTTTCCAGGAGACCTTTATTACGTCCCACAGTGCTTCGTTGCAAGTTGGTTTCATTTCTGAGACTGCTTTGTATAAGTCAGCCTACCACATTCTCAATTGGATTGAGATTAGGCGACTGGACTGGCCACTCTTTCACATTTATTGTATGGAGTTGAGAATAGCCTTCTTGCTCATATTTTTGGGTCTTTAACCTCTTGGAAGACCGACAAAAGCGGAATTTCTTGATCTTCATAGGATAGCATA
The DNA here is from genome assembly GCA_920104205.1 of Eupeodes latifasciatus. Taxonomy (NCBI): domain Eukaryota; kingdom Metazoa; phylum Arthropoda; class Insecta; order Diptera; family Syrphidae; genus Eupeodes; species Eupeodes latifasciatus. Next base: position 184,181,485 of record OV049924.1, read on the forward strand.
ATGTTTTTGAGAATGTCAATATAAACGTGTTGATCCAACATTGGTTCAAAACCATAGTAGGAAAAGCAAGCCCAAACCATTATGCTTTATCCTCCATGACCTACAATTTTGAGAGTGAAATTTGAGTTGTTCTCCGCGTGATCATTTTCCTCCAAGCAAAACAATTTTGCTTTCATCCGTCCTTAAAAATTACGCCATGTTTCTTATGGCGAAAAATGTATTAGTGGTACTATTTTTGTTACCGGCACTGTACGTACACTCTGACTGTATTTAAGACACACGATATTGAATTTGTATTTAAAGTAGAACAAGTACTGAGCAAAATCTATATTTGTTTGTAAAATATTGTACTAGTATACAGTGATAACAAAAAAAAAAAACAAAAGCGACATCAATTTGAAAGATAGATAAGTAAATTGATTAGTTTTGTTAAATAGATTTTTAGTCGAAAACAAATTTTTACCAATTTACATAAGTAGGATTTTTTAAATTTTTACAAGTTGGATGAATGAAATTGATTTGAGAGATATCAAGAACCGAACATCAATTTTTACCAAATTTGCGTACTATTTCTTGTAGATAGATTTTATTTTCTTATGAAAAAACGGACTGTTGGATTTTTATAAAAAAAACTACTGAATATCGAAAACAATAATTTCTGTGAAATAAAAAAAGTTTGAAGACAATATTTTTAATTTTTGAAAAGCTATTTGAGTCGAAAGTAAATTAGTATTTAATATAGTTTTAGTATTGTTTTTTTGTTAGGTTTTTATTTTTTGTAAAAAAAACTGCCAATTCGATTTTTCTCAAAATTTTACCAGATGCTGAAAACGTTATTTTTCTTTGCACAAAATTGTATTGGTGATAAAATCATTTTGTATTCGTAAAATTTTCAAGGGAACAAATTTTTTTTTTCAGTTTTTTGATTTATAAACAAAATCGTTAATTGGATTTCTTTCAAAAAATATATTTGTTTGGTATCACGTTACAATATATTATATAAAATTTAATTCAAGTCTCTAGCGTTTTTGGTTCATGAGATATTTAGGGTTAACCAAAATGTTCACCTTTTTTTAAACTGCTATGGTAAAAAAACCACCCACGCAATTTTCTTGAGAGCCCTTTCAGCATCTTTCTGCATTATGATCTGTATAACAAAATTTATTTAAAGTCGATATCTCTACTGGTTTTTGAGCTATGGACGACGAAAAAAACGTCGCGAACGTACGGAACGTACGAACGTACGGAACGTACGAACGTACGTACACTACACACGCACGCACAGGCATCTTTCTAAAAATCTTTTATTTCGACTCTAGGGACCTTTAAACGTCGAGAAATGTCAAAATTTTCAATTTGACAAATCGGACCCATTACAATAACTTCCTATGGGAAGTTAATAATAATAATATTTATTATTATTAGTTATTGCATTATTAATTGTTATTATATTACAATTAATGCTACTGTGAGTGTGTATGTCACTGAATTCCTCCTCCTTCAAACCGTATATTATACAGAAAGTACTCATACGCCGTAGTGTGTCATCATCATCATAATCATCAATTAAATTTAAATAAATCAGATTGCAATTTGACAAAATCTGTGTTACATTATTATTTTGTAGTTGATCTAAAAGATAATGTTCTCGGGTCAGCTTGTATTATATACCTACATACACAAAAGTATAGATATGGGATTTGAAAAGTACGTTATTTCCCTAAGATTAAAATTAGAGACAATCGTTTTTTTTTATATACGGGAAAGCAACCTAGATACGGGGCTAGTTTTGCACCTAGACACAATCGTTTACTTTTTGAAAACTATCCACAAATGCGTCTTTTTGATAATTGTGTGTTCCTCTTTTTAGAATTTATTTCTGCATGCTGCATACATACATAGGTACTACTTGACATTCTTTTGTATATGTAAATCAAACAAATAAATTATTCAAAAGCTGAGTGATCATTTTCGTTTATTCTAAATCTGTAAGTGCTAAGCTTTGCTATAGGCCTTAGGTTACCAATAAAAAAAACAACGCGATAAGAAAAATAATGATTGTAATGAATATAGCAAGTCTTGAAAAACACCACAAAATCAAAATCTAGGAAGGTAGCCCCTATCTAAATGATTTGACAAACTTTGTACAACAAATTAAAGACTTTATTATTTTATCCATAGAATTATGTAAACGACATTGCAAGTTTTTGTCGGAAAAAATTAAACGATAATGAAAAACACGAAGTTCTTGTTCATTGTTGGGCTCCTGATGTAGATTTTAAGTTTCCAATATCTGGCCAGAGAAATTTAAAATTTCAGTACTCTTGGTTACGTTCTTTTGCGTGGTTGGCTTATTCTGCTGCAGAAGACGGTGCTTACTGCCGATATTGTGTCATATTTGCATTAAAATCCGTCGGGAAAGGATCTCATCAGAACACAAATCTATTAGTCCAGACTGCGTTTCGAGATTGGAAAAAAGCGCTTGATAAATTCAGAGAACACCAAAATAAAAGTTACCATAAAGACGCAATGGAGGATGGACAAAACTTTAAATCAATTTTTGAAAATCATAGACTTGATGTGGTTAGCGAAATTGATTCATGCCGCAAAATACAACAACTTGAAAACAGAAAGAAGTTGATTCCGATCATAAGAGCTGTTTTATTCTGTGGCAGGCAAGGAATAGCGTTGAGAGGACATCGTGATCAGGGTCAACTGTCATTTGATAAGCCGGAAGAAAGTGAAGGAAATTTTAGGGCGCTACTTCGTTACGCAATTGAAAGTGGTGACAAAGTTTTGGCCGATCATTTGAATAGTTCCGGTTTGAATGCAAAATATATAAGCTATCGCATTCAAAATGAAGTTATTGACGCTGCAGCAAAAATAATAACTATGAATATTGTTCAACGCATCAACAAATCAGGATTTTTTTCTGCTATTGCTGACGAAAGTACGGATGTCAGCGGGAACGAACAATTCTCAATATGTGCCCGTTATGTTGATAAAACCGACAGACAATATATTGTTCGCGAAGATTTTTTGTGCTTTATACCAGTTGAAGACGTAACTGGAAAAGGGCTTGCAAGTACGTTGCTGACTTCAATGAAGGATAAGGGCCTGAATCTAGCTAATATGAGAGGGCAAGGTAATTGTCAATAAATCGATTATAGCTGTTTCTTAAATGATTTAGTATAACATGATCTTTTTGTAACACTTTGATTCCTTAGGCTATGATGGGGCGCGTGCAATGAGTGGAAGATTCAACGGCTGTGCTGCCAAAGTCAGAGAATTATATCCACAAGCGATTTACGTCCACTGTGCGAACCATAATTTGAATTTGGCCATTACACACGCCTGTAATATTCCACCAATACGAAATTGCATTGGAACCATCAAAGAGGTTGTTAATTTGTTCAGAATTTCAAACAAAGCAGCTACAATTTTAAAAGACCAAATACACGCTTCCTGTCCAAAAGCAAAACAAACACGGCTTTTAAAGTTTTGCGAAACGCGTTGGGATTAGACTCCCTTAGTTTGTTTTATGACGTTTATGAGCATATCTCCTGCTCGTTAGAGATCCTGGATGAACAAAATTTGAAAAGTGATGGAGTCAAACCTCACACTTTACTAACAGCAATACAAAATGCTCAGTTTATTGTTTCCTTAACAGTGATAAAGCCAATTTTTAGCCTTTTTAAGAATCTTAGTGAGTTTCTCCAAAAAAAAGATTGCGATCTCAGCAGCTGCGTAGAATATGCCAACCATCTTTACGAAGAAATTGTCGAAATGCGACATAATTCCGAAACAAGATTTGGTAGCATATTTACAGAAGCTAAGGAAATGGCTGATAAAATGGGCTTACAATTGGTAGTCCCACGAATTATTGCCAAACAGACAAAACGAGACAATTATGCGGGTGGTCCGGAAGAATATTTTCGTCGGTCTGTCTATGTTTCTTTTTTGGACCATTTGTTGGTTCAGTTAAAATGTCGGTTCCTCGACCATCGTGAATTAATTTCCAAAATTCAAAATATTTTACCAGAAAAATGTTGCAAACTTCATGAAGAAGACATGAAAAGAACTGTTGAAGTATTTACTCATGAATGGCCAGATGATATAAGAGGATGTTTTGATGAATTTTTAGCTGAGATGAGAATGTGGCGCAGGTAAAAATGTTACTCTTATTTCTTATAGATTCTTTATAGTTGTCAATGTTAAATAAACTATTGTTGCAGACATTGCTTGAGTATGTCAGATGAAAAACGGCCCAAAAACTTTATAGACGCCTTAAGTATGTTTGCGATGCTTCTTTATATAAGACAGTTCATCGCTATATGCAAATCGGTGCGACACTGCCAGTATCTGTGGCTACAAGTGAGCGGTCTTTCTCATGTCTGCGCAGATTAAAGACTTATCTGCGAAGCAAAACCGGTGAGGAGCGGCTGAACGGCTTGATGTTACTTAACATCTACAAAGAAATAGACATCGATTATGAGGATGTAATAAACATTATGGCAAAAGTACCAAGGCGCTTGGATTTCACTTTGTAAATATTCTGTATATATCTAACCAAAAATGTATAATATGTAGATAACTACATACGAGTATGTATGTGTATATATTTAATTTTTATTCAAACATGTTTATTAGTACCTACATATATAAAATAGTGCCAAAAAAGCAAAAAAAAACACTTGAAATTTAAAATAAAAAAAATAATATAACATATATTTTTTGAAACCCCCCCCCCGAAATTTTTTTCTGCGTTCGCCCCTGTCTTCAGTCCACAACTTTTTACCTTATTGAAAATTTTATTCAAGAATCTTAACTTCGCAGCATTTTAGTATTCCGATTTTAGTAGGTATTTCTTAAAATTTTTTATGATTGGGAATTTTCTGCACTACTCGATACCGATTCTCACCGACTGTTGAAGTTTTCCATCAGATAAATAGAAACAAATTCAAAAAAACTTCCATAAGCGGCTTAAGTGTTATTCAAAAACGATAAGAAAGAATATCTATTTTTCATTTTCCAATTTTGATTATGTCACCAAAAACGCTTCTGAAAAAACTATGTTCCTTTAAAAATTGAAAACTGCTTTGTTTAATTTAAGTAATTTTCTTTAATATTCAAGTAAGATCATTTCTACTCTTAAGAAATACAAATTTTGTGCACCCAACATAATACATTTCAACCCTCTGTTCTCGGTATTTCTTTACAAATTCCTGATACTGCAACAAAATATACAATAATTTGTACCTACATATATTCTTCATTCTACAAAATGCAAAAGATTAAAGAATACAAAACATTTGAAATATTAAAGATTAAATTATATTGAAACATTTTAATCCACATCTGAATTCCCTTAAGCCGCATTCATTTAAATCCCTTATTGATTTCCTTTTCATATCTTTTTCTTATTTCCAGATAACAACTAAAAATGAACTTTCATTCGAAAATATAAATCAATTGAAAATAATCCTTGAATCGAAGTAAAAAGGACACGAAGAAGAAAAAAAGCAAAAACCAACAACAATAGCAAGCTAGCAACTAGAAATGACTCAACCCGTCGATTTACATATTCACATACTTAGCTTTTTTACAGTGGCATTTGCAATCCTCATCCATAAAGGTATGTATTGTTATTGTATATGTGTATATGGACGGGACGCGGTGTTTCTAGTGTTCCTTCCACATCTTATCTATTTCAATTAATCTAAATATTCTACTACCTACTCGACTCTTTCTTTGATGCATCCAATGCGACCTCAAATGTGCGGTTCAGCCAATTGCATAGACTGTTTCAAGTGTGTTTCCTACAATGGAGCGAATAAGGCATGCGATGATCCTTTTCATAACAACTACACTACAGAGATATTGGAATCACCCTGCATGGGTGGCCGCAAAGGACGTGATGGTCTATTTCCTGCTACAGCCTGCATCAAAATTGCCGGTTATTACGGTTCGTATATATACATTTTTATATGGAGATATTTTTCAAATATTTTGTTTATACATATGTACATACATGCTTGCCAGATTGGTAAATTATATTTACAGCAAAATGTAGTATCCGTGGCATGATGGTTAGTGCGTTGGACTGTAATGCCAGAGGTCTTGGGTTCGATCCCTGCCTATGCCATCTAAAGTTTTTTTCACGGGTACTGCCTCTTGCGAGGAATTGACAAATTCTCCAAGAGTAATTCTTGTCATGAAAAGTGCTTTCTCAAATTTGCCGTTCGGATTCGGCTTAAAACTGTAGGTCCCCTCCATCCCTGACAACAATACTCGCACACCGGAATGGTTGAGAGTTGTAAGTCACTAGGCCCTAGTTCTCAACGGACTGTTGCGCCACCCAATTTATTTAAAAATAAAGAAAAATAAAACAACAACGATGTAATCAATTGTCTTAATGGCTTTTAGCGCCTGTATGACGGTAATGATGTTAAATTACTTACTTACAAAAAAATTAAGTCTAATAATGCCGCCATATCGTCTTGCAATTTAAACCACACCGACATTTTTTCATCGCTCCAATGTTGGCTATTGTGCTCACTTGCACTGCCGCGGCCGGCCGCTCAGCCAAAAGGGAATTTCTTCGGAAAATGTGGTTTAGAATTCGGATGTCCATCCGAATTATCCTGTGCTTCATTAAGAGAACCACAGAATTGAATTCTTTGGCTTAGATTCTTGTGTGACGTTATAGGCGACAACCAGATTACCTATCCAACCAGGAGGAAGAAAATAACTGTATAATAATACAAGCCTCTTGTAATGAAATTAGCTGATCGGAAAAACTTTAACGTGGAACATTTGGCCTGAGGGGGTAATTTCGGTAATGGTTTTTGACGCTTACCCGTTAGATTCTAAAATAGTTGGTTGAACCAGCAAAAGCAGGGAATAAACGTTTGTCCAACAGTTTCAAAAGCCTATTTTTTTTATCAGTGTTATCAAACTCTTGTCCTATTTTTAAATGTTTTGAACTTCTGAAAATGATAAGTGGTTGAACGAAGTTTTATTACATTTAAATGTTTGTTCTTTAAGTATGTGTTTATTGAGGCTTATGTTTCCAAAGATACTACTTCGTATCACCCTTATGTCCATGAATATATGTGTATATGTGAAATCCAACAAAAATTACTACATGGTGTATAAACTATTAAATGTTTTTTAGACACACATATAAATAACTTATTGACTTTAAATTTTGGATTAAGTTTGATGAAGAATCTCCTTTTTTTAAGCAAGCATTTAAGCTTCTACATCTACATAGTTGAATTGAATTTCAAATTTGGCGTTTTTTAACTTCCCATAGGAAGTGATTGTAATCGGTACGTTCGGGAAGCTTTTTTCGTCGTCCATATCTCAAGAACTAGTATAGATATAGAATTCAAATAAATTTTGTTATATAGATAACTAGCTAACCCAGCCACGCATTGCTGTGGAAAGTTTTTTGTTATATATTGTTGTAAACTATTAAAGGGGAACGATAGGAGAACAACAGACATAGGCACCACTATGCTTTTTTACATACATACATACATATGTTCCATTTGTAAAAAAAAAAACATGGCGACCTTCATGACTGATTTTCAAATACCATTACTCCTTATTGCAATAAAATTATTATTTACAAAGGAATTGAAAACGTTAAAGCTGGTATAAAAATGTACTGGTTTGGGATTTGTAGGGGATGGAATTTGAACACAATTGATCAAAATTTTCGTACAGTTGATGTAAAGCAAAAATCAATACAAAAGAATTGTATTGTATAATAAATGTATTATTTATTTGTATTCAAGTTTGTAACAAATAAGTATATTACAAAGTTTTTAGTTCATGTGACAGTCAGTGGCGGCTCCAGCCAGCGGGTAGGCCGGGTAGGCCCGGGCCTACCCTAAATTTTCAAAAATATATATGGCAAAAAAATTCCCACAGTTTAACGCAAAATACAATTTTCATTCATTCCTTAAATATGCTTTACACAAAGCAACTTATTTTTAAAACATGGTTCCCTCAAATTTTTATTCCAAAATCTAACTACAAACAAAATTCTAACTCTAACATAGTCCCTCAAAAAGAAATTTTTAGGAATATTTCTGCAAGAAACAAAACTAATATTTGGTCTTGCGATTATCGAACTGTCTAAATGATGAAAATATTAATCTAATTGAGGAATCTGAACTAGCTAAAGTTGGCAATGGAACTTCACAAGTATGTTTCTCGTAGCATTGTCTGTACAAAAAAAAATACGGAGACACCCGCCTATTGTTTCCACCTGAACTTCTAACGCCGCCGCCAAAAAAAAAATGCTCTAAGCAAACTACAGCTGAAAAAATTGTCGGTTTTGTTGTTTTACAAAGTATTGAGTTACACTTTTGTCCATTTCCAATTTTAATTAACCAGTTGCAGCACATATTGCGTTCGCAAATAATTTAAGTACCTAAACAAAATGCAGCACTAATAAATCATTAAATATGTGTTTGGTCAATTTTATTTAAATTAAAATACATTTACAACATTTATTTGGATTGAAATTAAAAAGCTATACAAATTTTCCAATTTAAGACCATGTCAGCACTTCAGATTCTATTAGTTAGGATTGTTTCGTTTTTGAACGAAGGCCAAAATAAAGCATTTAGATGTGCCTGAGGACTAAAATGAAGCATTTTGATGGGCCTGAACACTAAATGTGAGAATGTGTTTGGTTTTTGCATCATTTCACGCACACTTTCTCACATTTAGTCTGCAGTTAGCTTGTAGGCAAACCGAAATGTCAGTCTGAGATTAGCATCTTGTTAAATGGAGTATTTTTGATTATAACCTACCACTTCATTGAGTACAGTATTACGGTCACGGTTGCCACTTGAAAAAAAAATTGCATGACCAAAGCTGAAAATAAAAATGACCAATCGTACCAAAAAAGGACCAAAATAATTTTTGTCCGCAATGGCTTTTAACTTCCCATAGAAAGTTATTGTAATCGGTCCGATTTCTAGAATTGAAAATTTTGACATTTCTCGACGTTTCAAGGTTCCTAGAGTCTAAATAAAAGATTTTTAGATAGATGACTGTGCGTGCGTTCGGGAAGAATAACGTTTTTGACATCTGGTAAGATTTTGAGAAAATCGAATTGACATTTTTTTACAAAAAAATAAAAACCTTAAAAAAACAATAGTAAAACTTGGTGAACATTTACTTTCGACTCAAGTATTTCTTCAAAAATTAAAAAAATATTGGCTTTAAGCTAATTTTATCTCACAGAAAATGCTGTTTCCGACATTCCGTAAATTATGCATAAAAATCCAACAGTCAGTTTTTTTCATAAAAAATTAAAACCTACAAAAAATAGTACGCAAACGCTACGAAAATTTGGTAAAAATTGGTTTTCGACCAAAAATCTCGTTAACAAGAACAGATATTGAAATCAAACTATTTCATCATACTCAAAATATTGTTTATAATTTTTATTTTTTTTATAGAATAATTCAACTAACAACTAGCAAATCACGAAAGCCTACAAACCTTTTAAGCAAGACAAATCGGCAGACGGGATGTGAAGTTATCAGTGTGGGACGCACCCCAGCCTAATTTTTTTTTCAGATCACAATATGTTAACATTATGTCAGGAGATCGAATAAGTCAGGAGATCGAATACTATCGCTAAATAAAATTCATATAAAATTAATTCAAAAAAATGTTTTTGCAGACCAAACGCTATGGTTATTTTTGTCATCTTGACGCTCTTTGGCCAGCATTCCATTATTAATGGTACTCAAATTAAGTCTGCCTTTCGTTTTTATCAAAGTTAATTCAAAAAAATTCCTCTGAGCAGCAGCTGAGCTGTGAGGAAGTAACATCAAGTTATAAACGAACTAACATAAATTTTGAAAACAATATTCATTTTAAGCGTTTTTATGATAATTGAATTTTTCCCGAAATTCTTTAGGTATGTATTTTATTTTTGAGATTATAAAAGGAATAGAGTCAAGTTATTTTTTTTTTTCAATTTCTTAAAAAAGGGACCAAATGGAATAAAAAATGACCATGCGACCAAGTGAGAAAATAATGACCAAATTTGGTCTTAAAAGACCAAACTGGCAACCGTGATTACGGTGCAGTGGTGCAGTTACGTGTTATAAACTTTTAGGCTGACAGTTTAGCCAGTTTTAATTCAGGTTTGTGTTTAGTGAACTGTAAAGCTATGTAGTCTAAAGCCATGAAAAGGTTTTTAGTAAAACTTAAAAAGAATACTAGTACTAGTACGAGCAGTACAAGCCACGAACAGCAGACGAATATCAAATCAATGCAGCTTCTACGTCTAGTGTCAACGACATCGACTTAGGAGGTAATAATAATCCTAAAAAGCTGAAAGGAGAAGTACCCTCAACATCACTTCGGCGGATAGCACCAGTAACTGTTGATCTTAGCATTAGTATTAAAGATGGACCAAAACAACCAAAAGTTAATTACCCCAGGCGAAATATTGGTGGGAAACAACGTTCTTTTCAAAGTACTTGGTACGATAAGTATTCCTGGATGAAATATTCAGTCAAAAATGACGTGATATTTTGTTTTTTCTGCCGTCATTTCTCTGCAACAGAGAAAAAAACCAACCACAGCGAAAACCACAACAGGGAAAGCCTTACTAATACAGGTTTTAATGATTGGACAAAAACAATTAATTAAAATTAGAAGCGTGTTATTTTGTGCCCGCCAGGACATAGCTTTAAGAGGACATAGGGAGGTTAAGAAATGTTATAAGGAAGACGAAGATACCGATAACAATAGCACATATGATGAAGGGGGTAACTGTCCAGAGGGAAGTAATCGGGGTAATTTTAAAGAATTAGTAAATTTACTTTGTTTGGAAAGCAGCGATTTTGATACCAATCTCAAAAATATGCCAAAAAATGCAAAGTATACTTCTAAAGACATCCAAAATGATATATTAGATGCAGCATTAAAACTAGTTACTAACGGCATAGTTGATGAAATTAACGCCAGCAATATATATAGTATTATAGTTGATATATATATATATTGTGCCTACCCTAAAAAAAAAATCCTGGAGCCGCCCCTGGTGACAGTTAAACTTATAAATTAGGTAGGTAGGGCGGATAGTTTAAAATCATCCAACAATATTTAGGTATTACTTTAAAGTATAAATATTTTTAATTTCAATTTAATGTAGCATCAATCGGTGCAAAATATTTTTGGTTAACCTGTCTTTCAGTAACACAAATTGGTTCGACGGTTTTCCTACGTCGTGGATTCAAATCACGCAGGAGAATAATAAGTGAACCAATCTTTAATCGAAGATTATGTGGTGGCATTCCAGGTACATCTACTCTGTATATCCATTACACTTCAGAATTTCAGAATTTTTCAACATCAACATATTTGGCTGCCAAAATAGCCCGATGACTGAGCCAGTTATGATTCAAGTAATTAATCTGTATATCCGGAAATATACTTTGAATCAATTAATTTTTTTTTCCTGAAGAACAGTGCCGAATTTGTCTGCCAGTTTAATGCATTGCGTATTTGTTTGCAGTTCTATTTTAACGTTCCCATTAAAAAATTATAAAATAAATTGGGTGGCGCAACAGTCCGTTTGAGAACTAGGGCCTAGTGACTTACAACTCTCAACCATTCCTGTGTGCGAGTACTGTTGTCAGGGATGGAAGGGACCTATAGTTTTAAGCCGAATCCGAACATTGAAAAAGTAAAATTCACTGTATTTCGTTTCTTACAAAATAAATTTAACATATACTTTAGCCTCAGCAACATGTAATATAATTTTAATATGTAGCTTATATGAAACGCTTGGAAGTTTGGCATAGTGCCATCTATTGAATACTAAATCAATCCAGTCAACAGATGTTGCCATCTGTTAGAATCGTTTGAAGCTAACGTATAATTGTGACTGTCAAATAATAGACAAATAAATTTGCAATACAATAATATTGCGATAATAAATTAAGATGTACGTCCATTACAGAGCTATCATTTGGGTTTTTTATTCCAAGTCTGATTCTTTTTGTTATACCACGTTTTATAGTGACTGACGTTTTATGTCACGGGACGCTGTCGAACGGGATAAACAATATCCTATGTCCGTCTCCTGGCTCTAAGCTACCTACCCACAAATTTTCAGCCATATCGGTACAGCCGTTCTTCAGTTATAAATAGTGTAACTAACACGACTTTCTTTTATATATAGAAATACTGAAAAATGGAGAAAGGACTCTCAAAAAAATTGAGCTTATGTTTTTTTTGCCATAGCAATTAAAAAAGGGATAATTTTGGTTAACCCAAAATATCTCCCAACCAATAGAAACATCGAATTGACAGTTTTTTTTACAAAAAAAATAAAAACCTAAAATAAAACGTTACTAAAGCTTGGTAAAAAATGATTTTCGACTCAAATATCTTTCCAAAAATTTAGGACATTGGCTTCAAATAATTTTCATTTTATAGAAAATTTTGTTTTCGACATTCAGTTAAATTTTTATAAAAATCCAACAATCCGTTTTTTCATAAAAATTAAAATCCACAAAAAATAGTAGGTACGCAAAATTGGTAAAAATTGATATTCGAGTCTTGATATCTTGTGACTAAGTTGAGGTATTGTCTTCAAAATATGTTCATTCTGTGCTTAATTTTATTGTTAACGTAAAATATTGTTTTTAGAAAAATCCAATCTGTATTTGTTAATATAAAAAAACAAATAGATTTTTCACCACCCTTTTTTTATAAACTGTTGGTTATTTTCTGTAAATGTTTTTCTGACCAGTAGCAGATTCATAAAGTACACAAATATACCTTTCATTTGATACCTTTTCCAACCACTGCTATGTGTTCGGATAGGTTTGGTTTCAACAATCCTTTATTTCCTGAATTGGCTTGACCGACCTACATAAATATATGTGCCAGTGATACAAAGAAGTGCCCGTGGTGTCGAGAATATTGCTGCCACTAAGGCTTCAGTTGCAGAAAGCCCAAATGTGACTCCCACACGTCGTTCTCAAGCGTTGGGCATTTCTGTGACGTCGTTGTGGCGAATTTTGCGAAAAGATCTTGACCGTATGTTAGTGAATTGGGCTGAGCAACAACTTGAAAATGATTCGGATTTTCATCGAAAAATCATCTTCAGCGATGAGTATCATTTCTGGCTGAATGGCTTCGTCAATAAACAAAATATGCGGTATTAGTCAGGCAGCAACAGACACGTACTCCATGAGTCATCTTTGCATCTCGCAAAAATTAGGGTTTGGTGTGGTTTATGGGCCGGCGGCGGCCGGCGGCGGCGCACGCGCGGCGTCATTGAGGCGTACTTCTTCTGTGATGATCAAGACCGGCACGTTACTGTGAATGGGGATCGCTACCGTTCAAAGATAACCGAATATTTTTGGCTGGATGATATGGACTTGGAGGACATGTGGTTCCAACAGGACGGCGGCACCACAAGCCACACGGCGAATGTCACAATCAATTCATTGGAAACCAAGTTTGGAGAACGTGTTATTTCACGAAAATCGGAAATCACACAAAGAATTTTTTTTGAAAAAAAAAGTGTAATTACGCATTTATTTTTCTCTAAAAATGTATTTTTCTATTTTCCGGACGGAAATCCATTTTCCTGAACAGCTGATACTTTTATGTTCAAAAGTGAAATGAATCGTTTCACTGATTTGTGTTCTAATTTCACACAATTCCAATGACAGATTTCTGTCAGTAAAAATTTTTCGGTGAATTTCAATCAGGAAATTTTTTTCAATGACAGAAATTTCTAATGATAGCTATAAACGACCTGCCAAAAAAATTCCAATGTTTGTTTTCAATGATGAAAACCAATGATAGCTATAACTGGCGCCTTAGACCAATAAAGAGTAAAGCAAGACAAAAAAGGTGTCAACCTCGGAATAAGAGATATTAAGCTGGAATTTTGTTTATGCCTTCCATTTGATGTTCTTTACATTGTATAAAAAGTCTTATAAAATCTCGTGTTGTAAACGGAAATTATAAACCGTCTAGAGTAACGATTTTTCATGATTATTTCCTTTTCTATAGCTCCAGTCGTCTTTGCTCAGTAGCGTTCCCCATTGGCTGTAACATTATAGCTTAATTTTTAAAGAAATATGAACCCATAAAATAGTCTGCACACCAAACAGGGTCTTTTTGAGGATCTAACGGCGGCGCGACGGCCGGCGTCTAAACAATAGTTTGCGGATTATGATCACTCCAAATACGTGCGATGAGCTTGATTGTAGTTCAGCTTCAATTCTTGCACAAGTTGAATTTTGTAAGCCGGCAAACCAAAATCCAAAATTCGCAAATTATATAAAGTGGATATAAAGTTGTTGCGCCCGATGGCGGATGGAGTCATTCGGGTATTCTTCGATACTCTGCTCCACAGCAGCAATTCTGTCAGGAATTAATGGTATCTCAAAGAATGTGAATGTGTTATAGAAAATGCTATTGCATCATCCGCACTTCTATCGCACATCTTGACTTCACGACAGTCACACAAAAAATGAAGTTTATAAACATGTTGGGCCGTGTATGGCGAACCGCTGCCCAACAAATCACACCAACATGTTCATCGTCTGTGGCTAGCTTAAAGCATCTTGCACATGAGCTACGAACTGCGAACTGTGGATGTTCGCATATTTTGACTTTTCTTTCACATGAGCTTTATTTCTATTCGCAGACAGCGACGAATTGTCAACCCTTTTCTCCATATTTTCCTCAGCCATGATCTTTCACGCAAAAACAAAACAAGAGTGGTATAAATTTGAGGTTAAGTTGAGCGCGAACAATTTATTCGTTGCAGTGTGGATGGTATGTGGAACGCGAATAGAGTTTGACAGTTCGTAGCAACCACACTGCAATTCGTTACTAACAAATTGTTTTTACAAAATTGTCTTGTTTTAGAGAACAAAATGCAAATTTTATTATCCTAATATTATTGTCAATTGGTTTTTTATAGTTTAAATGTGTTTTTGTTTGGAATTGACTTTTTGAAATAGTATGTAAAATCACGTTTGTTCGTCCATTCGTTCATTCGTTGTTCGCTCTCATGTGCAAGGCACTTAAACCTTGTGCAAAACCAATAAATGGTTACTCGAATTACCGACTATGCTGGGCGATTATGTTAACCGAATATTGGAAGTATAGGAAGTGACCCATTATTTTGGTAATAAATTTGCAAACTGAACAAAAATCAAAAGACAACTGTCAAAAGACATCACACGTCTAAAATTCTTATTAAACTTTAGAAACTGAAATAATACAATTTAGCTAACAATAGTTTTATAGCAATTATCAGTCATCCTTACGAACTGCTGCGATATTTCTCTGTTAAAAATAAAGTCATATTAATTCCTACTATTCTCAGGTTCTTAAAATACAAGTATGTTTTGAAATTTCTTAAAGTTCAATAAATGTATCTGGCAATCCTGTTTTTACATGCATTTATATAATATTTTGTAGGTTAGGTACATTGATATAACTGTCATCTTTTTATGTCTTTTAGATGACACCGGTGAAACAATTACAGTACGTGGATGTGCTCTCGATAGTGGAACCCTAACGACAGACACAGAAATTATTCGCATGTCCCATTGTGGGAAGTTCTACTATGATGACAGGTAACAATTATTTATATTTCTTCTGCTGCCTGCTCCTCTTCTCCTGCTGATGTACTATATGTAAAATGTTAACTTTAGTACTCACTGCTCGATGGTGGCTTTTACAAAATGTAGCTATGTCTATGGTGTACAAGTATTTTTCTGTCCAATTCCCAACAGATATGTTCATGGATGCCTGCAGAGCTGCAACGATGCAGATGCGTGCAACACGGCACCAGGAGTAAGAATACAACCGCAACTGCTGCAATTTCGAATATTAGTGATGGCGATGGCAACTCTCTCGAGACTATTTAGATAGCACACATGGAATTTGTAGTATTTTTTTTAGTTAAGTTTATTTTTGCTTTTTATTTGCATATTTTTTAAATTATAATATTTTTTAATTAAAATAAAAAGAGAATAATTATTGATTTTATCGTAAATGAAGCCGTTGTAGTTAGATTTTTGCACAAAATAATGTGATTTAATTTTAGAACAAACATGTATCTATAAATTATCGTGAATTAAAAATAATTATATTGTTAAGTATTTATAAAACAATTAATGTTTTTGTTTGTATTAACTTAAAAGAAAAAATAATTAAGTTGTTCTTTATTTAAAAATAAAAAACGTTCAATTGGAAGTAAGAGAAAAAATAAACAAGATAAATAATTATACCTAGATAAGAAATCTAAGCGGATCAAAAGGAATCTAGTTGTAAGAATTTTTGTTAAATTAAAAATTAGTTTTAAAATAATGTTATTCAAAACAAAACCAAATCAAAAGAAAATTATAAACATTAAATGCAGGTAACACAATATATAGGCTATTTATTATTATATCATTGTAAATATGTAACTAATTTATATTGTATATGTATAATCGAAGATAGATAGGGTAAATTTTTAATGGTGTGATATTCTTTAGAATTTAAAACTGTTATATGTAAACGATTTGGAATTAATTTTAAAAGATCGAAAGAGGATTTTCCTGAACTTCAAGCACCATTTTTAGTTCAGAAGTTTACTTTGAGTACCTTATAAAGGCATTGACATGAGTTTACCATAGCAAATTGAATACAAATTATACATTTATTGATATTTGTGTCTATACTCTATATATCCATGAAATGAAGTACGTCTTAGAATAATACAACAGCACTTTACTGATGACAAGAAAAAATACAAAAAGTAGTTTAAATTTTGTCTGTGTCTAGGCTAAGTAAATTTCCATTCTTATAAAGCCAACCTAACTGATTAAAACTGAAAAAAGTTGAAGCAGACAGGAACGTCCATATTTGAAGAACCAAATAAATGAATGATCAAAAATTAAGGAAAAAAAAATACTGCAATGTCCCGAAGGCAGTAAAAATGTATGATCATTCGTAAAAAGGATGAGGAATTCTTCCTCGAATCCTGCCTGAGGTAGTTGTCAATGACACTCTTATTGTTAGCTCTTTAGAGAAAGCTAAACTCTTTTTGTTAGGCAGTTCGACAACAATTCAACGCTGCCAGATAGTGTTATGACTTCGTCGTAAATGAATTTATGGCACCAATCTTTTTTCGTAGCCTTATCGCAAGAGTCCAATAAGATCTCCAAACATAAAAATCCAGTGGAGTAGTTCTTCAACCACTGCATAAACTTCGTCATCTGTTCTACTCTTCAGGTCTCGTTACAAGTACATGGAAAACACCATTTGTCCAGCCCATACTCAAAAATGGCGAACCGCTTGCACTTACGTTTCTTTTTTTCAAGTTCATAGAAACGCTGATATTAAGAACTATCTCGAAGATCGAAGGCTTCTTACAACTTATGTTCATCTCTCCGAATAACGGAAGAAATTTGTACATCGTTTTGCAGAAAGTAATCATATTGTACTTGATATTTCATAAGCATTATTTCAAAGAGTTTGCTTTGAAAATGCGTGCCTTCGGTTTTGACGAATCCCTCCTTCGTTGGATTAGAAATTACTTTTCCAACCTTTCAATTCAACTAGTATTGGATTAGTTCCATCCTGAGAAACACAAAACAAGTTTTGGTGTGCTCCACGGCTCTGGTCTTTCTCCAACCCTCTCTCTAATTTGTATTAATGATCTTATGTCTGAAACTTATGAAGCACTAATCTGTTTCGCTGATGATAGTTTTTCAAAATTATTTTTTAGATTCACAACCTTACTTCAACGCCAATTATATTATAAGAAAAATTATGGCTCAATAGTGACTAGTTACTTACATATCTCAACCGTGCGACTGATTTCAGAGATGGACCTAGAATTTTTTGTATGCCAAATCGAATTGACTAATTTGAGAAAGCACTTTTCATGACGAGAATTACTCTGGAAATATTTGTCAATTCTCCGCAAGAGGCTTTACCGATGAAAAACTTCTTGGTGGTACAAACAGGGATTTCAACCTAGTCGCTAAAAATCACGCCACGGGTACTACTGAGCAATATATGATAAGCTCATTAAATTCTGACCTAGACAGCATTTTAACATGGGGAATCAAAAATGGAGTAGAATTGAATGCGTCGAAAACTAAATGCTGTCTACATAATTATAACATTTTCCACTATCCATGATTGATACTTGCATCAAGGAGACTGAAAACCTCGAAACTATATTTATGTGTATCTCCATCACATCTTGTTGAAGTACCTTTCACGATGTCGCCAAAAATGATACAAGATGTTTTGATTTCCTAAAGCAATGTAGTTTTGCTCTCCCTCTAATATGTCTGTTATCATAAGAGTTATATACGTAGGAAGCTTGAGCATAACTCCCATTTCTTGGCTGGTGCTTCTGCAACCTTCTTAAGTCTCTTGGACAGTATTGGACGTAGATCATTGATTCGTGATGATATCATCGTCGAATCTTTACGTCGCTTGAACTTCGTCTTAAAGTTTCTTGTCCAACCCTTTTTTACGATTATTTTAGGCGAGTATGCTCTAGAGAAATTGAAAGTTACATTCCTCCCCTCAAACAATTCTACCCTAATACTCTCGCCTCCAGAAATACTTATCAGTAAACCTCCGAGTCCAACTTACTTTGAAGTACAGACATTCGTTTCTTGGCCGTACTTTGCGAATGTAAAATGCTTTATAACAGTCTGTCTTTCCCAGTCATTGCAATATTCAGGAATTCAAAACCAATGTGCACCTACACCACCTTTCAAACCTAATGCTTACACTGTGTCATGGCATTACAAGTTGATCAAAAATCCCCTTGAGTGTGCGCTTAATCCAAGAAAAATCTCCCTTATACTTTTAAGTCAAGTGTATAAACATATTTGTTATTGCCAAAGATGCTGCTAAGTGTTTAGATTTTTTAGCCTCTGAAGCTCAAGTGCAATTCTCATATTTGGTCAGGTGCCCTAATTACTTACTTATGTCTCTAGAAGTGAACAAGAAAGAGGGCTCTAAAAATGATAGACAATCGTTTCCGAACTGAAACATTTGCAACTCTTGAGTACCACTGCAATGTTTCCAGTCCTTCATTATTTTACCGCAGTAAAAAAGATCAGTTGGATTCCTCCCCATTAACAATTAAACCGTAATACCCGTATTTCTAGGAATGCTTATCAGTTTACCATTGATCCCAATTTTGGATATGCTCTTAAGAACAGAGATTCTTTCTTACGCCGAACTACATGAATGTGGAATAACGGCTCAGTATTTCCCACTTTTTGCAATTTCCAGGTCCTTCCTAATCCTATTCCCTTTTCATAATTCCAAATCATTATAAGGGTATTCATAACCCCCTGAGTGCGCGTACAGTATTTGTATATAAACAAAATTCCCATCATCTTAAATTCTATAGTATGGAATATCCTCGAAATCGAAATTTTATATTAATCCATATTATTTTTGTTATATCAAGAACATCGCACCGAACGCATTTTTTGTTATGCCTTAGACAGTAGTATATTAATATATCTCGTAGTTGCATATCATTAATTCGATAGTTTGTTTAAAAAGTTGTATAAACACCTTAAACTAAAAAAAAATAACAACAAAATTTAGGAAAAAAAAACAACAACAATGTAAATCATCAATTGTAAAAAATATCAGTAATTGGTTAACAAATATAAATTAATTAGGTAAACTTCAAAATTCTCCTTCACAGTAGAAGTAAAAATATTATTTATATTTAATCATATTATTTTTGCTTCAAATTTGCTATCAACTATACAAATTATTAAATTATTTAAAAAATACAACATAACATTGTATTTATTTTTTGAAAATAAATTAAAACAAAAAACATAATGCAGACCAATTTTTAAGTAAAACTATAAACAACAAAATTAATTTTTCCAAGACAAAGTGAAAAATTAATATAATAATAATACAAATAAAAAAACATTTTTCACATTTTTATATTTAACAACAACAATAAGAAAGAAAAAAATCAAAACTATAGTTTAAAAAGGAACAAAAACAAAACTAATCAAAATTTTAAACTCTCTATCAACGAAATGTTTATGTTTTTTATTTGAAACAGGTTAAATAAAAGTAATCTTAATCTTTGAACTTTGACTTCAAAACAAAGTAAAAAAATAAAAATACTTTAACAAAAGAAATTTGTGAGCTTTACATGGTTTCCTTATAAGGCAATTTATAACATTAATAATATTACCTAAAAACAAATCAAAACGAAGTATTCATGTTATCTATAGGTATATGGCTAATAATAATAATAAGATTGTTATCTATAGAGTTTTCGGTTCTAATGTTATATACCTGAAAACATACATTGAATTTATTATTGTAAATCTTTAAGTTATTTGGCCTGACATAATCAACACCGCTTTGCTATAAGAACAAAACATATAAATAAATATATAGAATTTTGGTTATTCTTTTTATATACGAAACAAATACACTTTGAACTCTCCATATTCTAAGAAATTTACAAAACAAAACAAAAAACACTAAGAAGTAAAAGAAAAAATGCATCTTTTAATATTTTTCAAGCTTACATTTAAAAATATAAAACTTAAACAAAAAATAATTACAAAAATTTAATGCTGAATTATTCGAAAAACCAGGATTAATATTTTAATATTGCGAAATCATGAATAATAATAAAATAATAAAGCTCAAACAAAAAATCATATAAAATAAAAATTAATAACAAATAACTAAAAGGAAAAGGTGTTATGATGACCAATTAAAAAAATAAAACGATTTTAATACGAGCTTCTGATGAAAGGAAAAGGTTAAGTACTGCTCTTATGAAAGAAAATAATATAAAACAAAGAAAAAACGAAAATAAAAATAAAAAATAATCACAAAATTCAGTTTTGGTTTTATTTTTGAATTAAGGTTTTTACTAAAAGCAATCAGTGATAAGTTTGGATTTTAAGAATTGTTATTAATTTTATCAATCCATTGTTAGTAGCAACCTTATGTCTTCAACAATTTTTATCACGTAAGGAACTTCAATTTTTTACTTGCGACATATAGGAACTATATGGCAAGTTTTGCATTCGTGCAAAATTCCGAACTCGAGATTTTAATCAAACATGATATTACGATATTAGAGAAGTCGAAAAAAGTGGGTCCCGCGATTCCGTCCGGTCTGTTTTGTCTGTCTGTCCACGCTCCTACAGTCTAAACCATTGGGTCGATTGAGTTCAAACTTGGAAGTTAAGGTTTTCAGCAGATTCGCGTTAGGCGTTTTTTTCACTTTTTTTTTAAGACCAAAACTAACAGTGGCCCCCATACAATTTTTTTGGTCAAAAAACGAAAATTCGAATTTTCTCAAAAACAAACCGATAGATTTTTTTTAAATTTTCTCTATAATTTTATTTTTAAACTTGGCTTCTTTTCATAAGAAAAACATATTTTTGTATTGCTCAGGAAAGGTACCGCTCATAGAACCGTTATTTTGTTTCTTAATTTTCTCAGCAACTTATCAACCGATTTCAATAATTTTTTTTTCTGAATAAGCTCTTATATTGCCTTAACAATATTTGATTATCAAAAGTGAAATTTTTTATTGTTTGGATTTTTAAAAAAATATTGAATTTTTTTTTTCAAAATTCTATATCTCAAAAACGGGTCAACATTTTTTTACGAAATTCAAATGTAGAGCGTATATTTACAATCACTAAACAACTGCATACCAAAATTTTTAGAACAAAATTTAAAAATTTTATATATAAAAAATTAATTTAAAAAAAAAACCGCTCTAACGATTTTCAAAAAAAAATTTTGAAAAATCAAGGGTTTTTTGATTTATAAAATGGCATCTAAATTTTTGACGACAAACTTATTTTTCAGGTAAAGTTTTGAATCTTAAAATAGTTTTTTTTTAAATTATTTTAACTGCATTAAATGTAATCCCCTCCCATCTCACCAGATCAAATCCTGTGCGTGAGCCCGAAAGAGCGCATTACATTGACAAAACTTTTATTATATTCAGCCCTATCATGAATTCCATCGTAATCGGAAATTTTTACGAATCCCGAAAAACTGTATCATGAAATCCGTTCGTAGTGGAAAATCTCATACAATTTTGCATTACGAACGGATTTCATGATACAGTTTTTCGGGATTCGTAAAAATTCCGACTACGATGGAATTCATGATAGGGCTGATTACTATCTTTTATCCAAATTAGATAATGCATTTGGTACATATGTATGTATTGTTTATAACCATAACTATTGTAAATACCAATTCATTTCCGGGATGAGTTGTCCTAGGATGAGTTGTGTCTTGGGATGAATCGCGCGGTTTTTTTGACAAATCGAATAGCATTTAAATCTTTGAAGACAAACTTGTTTTAAAGGTATAATTTTAAATCTTATATAGGTGCTTTTTTAAACAGACTCTTTGCATACAGGAGCAAGTTCGTGCGACCCAGTCGTGCATTTTATTTATTTATTTATTAAGCTACAAATCTACAAACTAACTGGCTTTGATGTTGTAAAATTCTATAGAATTATTTTTTTTACACAATATCTTAATATATTAAAACCAATTGCATTAAAGCTGTACACGCAGCAAACAAAGGTTCATGAATTCCATAATTCGTTCTATTAAATTTTTGATTTAAGAAATCTGATTGACTCCAAACACAGCTGCAATATTCTATATACTTGATTGCACACAATAGCAGATTCATGGGGGGGGGGGTGTCGTAGGGGTCATGACCTCTCAAGACTAATCGTGTTGAGTTAATTGACATGACCCCCATTATATTTTGAATTATTTAATTTATTTTTTTTATTTTACTTCCTAAACTTTGTTGCCAAAAGTACCACTTTTAACTGAGAACTGGACCAAGAACATAATATGAATCGGAATTCCAAAAACAGTTAAGTTGTATAAAGTAAAGATTTTATCTAAAGATTTGTTAGTAATTGAACGACATTCACCAAAAAGTGATTTGCTGTCAAAAATAACTAAAATTTTTGTAACTTTAGTGGTGCTTAAAATTATTTTCATGAAATTTGTTTCTGAGAAAAAGAGCAAATATTCAGGTTTTTGAGAAAAAACCTTGAATAAGAGATCGTCAAATTTTTTTCAGCTGATTAGCTTAAGGCATTTTTTCTTCGTTTTTTCAATACGAAAAATAACAGCAGTCCCTATAGAAATGTTTTTGGTTTAAAATCGAAAATTCGAATTTTTTTTCAAAAATAAACCGATATATTTTTTTGAAACATTCTCTAACTGCATAACAAAAATATTTTAAAGACAAAATTTAAAAATTGTATGTAAAAAATTAATTTAAAAAAACCACTGTAATGATTTTCAAAATAAAAAATAGTTAATCTAGGTTTTTTGAAAAATAAATGGCATTTAAATTTTTGAGAAAAGCTTATTTTGCAGGTACATTTTTAAATCTTAAAATATAGGAAATATTTTAAAACAGACTTTTTTGAAGATATATATATGTATATGTATGTATTAGCAAGTTTTAGCGACCCAGTCGTGCATTATATTTCTTTCAAAATTGAATAAAACTTTTAAGTTCTTAAAAAATTAAAGAAATCTACTTTTTGAAGTAAATTTGCTTTAGATGTTCTAGAACTGAGATTTAAACACGAATTTCAATAATAGATAGATAGATAGATAGATAGATAAGTTTTATTACTTAAAATTGTTAAATACAATAGTTTCGGTTACATTTGATTGAAATATAAATTTGGTAATAAAAGTGTTTTGGCGGTGGCAATGCCGTCTGCCAGATTGACTATGTGTTTTCAAATTATGTTCAAAGAAGAACAAACAAATAACAAAATGTAAATGAATAATTGCAAAAATTATATAAAGATGCAAATAGGGCTTTCAGTTTAGCTAAAACAAAAATAAATTACTTAATAATTAATACATAATTTTTAGGCAAAAGAATAAACAGCTTTTAGTTTGGCAAAAACAAAATTAGAGTTGAGTAAAACTTGGATTCAAGATTACAAAAATGAAGAGCTTTTAGTCTGGCTAAAACAAAAATAAAGGGTATTTGAACTCATTAAAAATTAAGCGTTATGTAAAGACTTTTAGATTAGTTAAAACAAAATTTCAGGTATTTTAAATAATAATATAATAATATATAATATACAACAATAATATATAATAGTAATTAGAAAAAACATGATATATAATTGTACTGTTTTTAATTTGAGTATTAAGAAAATTCTGTTATAATCATTTCTCTGTAACAGATTGATTTTTCAAGATAATTGGATAGATTTTTCCAATTTTCACCATTTAAAATTGTCAAAGTTTGCTCCATAGTTAGAGTAGGTTTGCCAAAGTAGAGGACTCTAAGTTCTTTATAAACTGGGCATATTGATAAAAAATGAAAAGTATCTTCTTTTGAATTCAAATTGCAAAGGGTACAATGTGTAGTGGATGCACTCTTATAAGGTGAGCCGTTTAAATTAAGTTGCTCTCTTCTTGCTTTGCAGATTAACGAAATTTCCCTTGTACTGTATTCATCACTAAAATAGTTATTTACGAGATCATGTTTCAAATCGGGGTAAATGACTCTGTTGATCGAAGATGACATTTTTTGTAAATTTTCATTCCGCTGGTAGATGTCGACAGCCTGTAATAACCCGTAGCAAAAATGTACCAACCTCAGCTAAGTACAAGGTATTTGACGCTGTAATGCGCTCTGTTATGTGCTACGGCTGTCAAATATGGGGCTATCAGTCACACGAAGAAGTAGAAAAACTTCAACGTTATTTTCTCAAACGGCTTTTCTGCCTACCATCCAATATTCCAAACTATGTTCTAGTACTCGAAACCGGCCTTCCTGCTCTGTTTATTCATACTCTAAAACTATACTTTGACTACATCTTGAAAGTACTGGCATATAGACCAAATAGAATTTCAATAATATAAATGTCCCAAAAACAACAAAAGTGACACTTTTGTTAAACTAATAGTCAATTGAAAAGCATAATAAACGTTTCATATTTATTGATATAAAAGCTCTGAATCTCTTGAGATTTGAAGTGAAAAGAGGTTCTGAAACGTGTAATTTGTGAGTGCTACACAAACTTGTATTCCCAACTTATTTGCTTACCTTAATTTGTTTTAATTTAATTGTTTACAGAAATTATGTACTTAAATGCACCTATTTCCTTAAATTCAAGAACGAAACATTTTTCTCTCTACAATTTTTAAGTTTTGTTGACTCCTTTAAGATTAAAATATTTTTAGCATCAGCTCTAATCTACGAGCAAGCAGACTGAAAGCGATAGTAATAATAGACTCCCGAAAATTGAGCACGAAAAAACTACGTCAAAAAAAGCCAGAAAATTTTTGATATCAGATTCCTTCTCATTTTCTGGGTTTTTGAATTTTTATAGCGTGTTTCGAATTAATAGAAATGGAAACAAAAAAGTATATACATACATACATATGTATATTCTTTATGGAAAAAAGCTTAGTTCCAAAACAATTTCTTACATTTCTGCGTGAAAGCAATAAAAACCCTCTAAACTATTGTGCTTTGCTCTTAAATAATGGTATATTTAGAAAACTGTTGGAATCTTGGAATGCTTTCGTATGTAAAGAACCGACCAAATTAAATAGTTATACTATACCTTGCTGGACAACAGCGTTCTAAAATAATTTAATAACTAAAGTTGTTGCTTTATCCCTTGAAATGTGTACATTTAAGGTTAAGATACACACTGTTATTTAAATTTTGTTAGCCTCCTTTACAGAGCATTAAAGAACATTTTTAAGCCGTGAGTAAAAACTCGTCTATATGTTAAGCGTGTGACCCCCTCTGATTAAAGGTCTGGATCTGCCCTTGACCGCACAAGAGCACAGTATACGGTTTTTAAAACGTATGGGTCTTGAAGTTCTTTTGAAAAACAGCACACAAACCCTAACTGGTATTTTGATTTATTTATAACGTGATGGCCCTATCGAGGTAACATTCGGAGCGGAATTTTCTCTGCAACTCATCCTTCGTCGGAAATACGATTTCTTCTCGAGGTAGCTTTCATCGGAAAAAAATTGTACACAATTTCGAAGACGCATTGCGATGGATATAGATTTCAGGCAGAGAAGTGCAAATTTTCCGATATATCGAAAATGCGATGTATTTAGTAGTTCCATATAATTATCACTACACCAATCGGAAACGTTTATAAAATCTCTTTGTAATAGTTCAGATTCGTTATTATTTTTTTTAAGACAGGCGGAGCTTGACGCAGAGACATAGGGCCCAGGGACATAACGCCCAACTTTTTTTTTTTGGGCTTATGTCTCACTTCGGTGGGACATAAAACCGAAATTGAATTTGGGCCTTAAGTCCTACTCAAATATGACCTAAGTCCCAAATTTGTTTGTTAAAAATGGGACATTGTAGAGCCAAAAAAGAATAAAAAGTTTTTGTATTTCAATACAATGAACAATAATTTTTTGATACGGTGATAATACAAAAATATCAACAACTTCTTTCAATAAAAGTACCTGTGGGTGGACCGCTTCGCGGGTTCTCAGAATTTTAACTCCCTTTTTCGGGTTCACACCCGCTCACGCAACTCCGTTGCTCCGCTTAGGGTATGTAAAGACGCCAGGCAGGCGCCTATATCAACAACTTCTTTCAATAAATCACCTGTGGGTGGCCCGGTTCGCGGGATCTCAGGATTTAAACTCCACTTTTCGGGGTTCACACCCGCTCACGCAACTCCGTTGCTCCGCTTAGGGTATGTAAAGTCGCCAGGCAGGCGCCAATATTAACAGCTTTTTTGAATAAAAGCACCTGTGGGTGGACCGCTTCGCGGGATCTCAGGATTTAAACTCCACAAAACAAAGTCTTGTGGTATTGAAGTGCTCCAAGTTTATCATTTGGTGATTCTTATTAAGAGGGACATTAGCCCCAAAATTTGTATTTGGGGCTTCGGTCTTACTTGGGTGTGACTTAGGGCCCAAATTAGATTTCTGTTTTATGTCCCACCGAAGTGAGACATAAGCCCCAAAAAAAAAAGTTGGGCGTTATGTCCCTGGGCCCTATGTCTCTGCGCCGAGCTTCGCGTCACCAGCCAACGAAAGAAGATTCTCAAAGTTTATACTTGTGTGTAAGTGACTAATAAAGAATACAAATAAAAATGTTCCAATATGGCTTCCTTGGGGAATATCGGAATGCACATTTATCTTTGTTTGATGTTTTGTTTTTAAAAGAACATTGTGACACGATCAAATGCTTTTAAAAAATGCAAGTATGCAACATCAGTTTGACTCTTCACTATAACATCTGACCAAAACTCCATTAGGTTTGTTGTGGTTGATTTACCCTTCATGAAAAATAATTTTTCAAATAATTTTGGTATACATGACAGTTGGCGATCGCTCGGTAGTTCGAAATATTACATTTTTCAATAAGTTAAAAAGATAACACAGTTTACGAACTAAAACAATTGAAAAATTTGTCAATAGTTGTGACTCTCCCCAAGAGTAATAAATTGTATGTGGTCAATATTTTTTAAAATAAGGAACTCGTTCAAAACATAAATTTGATTTTGATGGTTCATCAATTGGATGTCAACAGCAGAATGATGAACAGAAATTTTAAACAAAAAATATCTGCTGCAGAAATTGATGTTAGTTCAGGTACATCCGTAAAGATCAAGTCCAAAATATTTCCATTTGAGTTGACGGGATTAATAATTTTTTAACACCCAATACTGACACATTCATCTAAAAAGTTACTCTCATGTTCCGAAGCAAATTCTCCTAAGTTCAAAGAAAAAAGAAACGCTTTCAAGGTTCTACATTCGAATTCTATGTGTTCTTAAAACAAAATCGGCCATCTTTTTCTTTTACATTGAAATCTAGCCAATTTCACTATAAATTTCTGACATGGGACACCGTTATTTTTTTATTAAAGAAATAAAAAGGCACAAAGTTCCAAAGTCGATCATGAACATAATTAGAAACGAATCACTAATTTAAGGAATTTCAAGAGTAAATTATATTTTCTATTTACTCTTTTCCACAATTGAATTTAAGTTGTTTAGTTAGTTATCATGAAGAAGGAAAATCTTATAGCGAGATTTCTATAATCTTAGATGGTATTTAACGCTATATAATATTTTAAGAAAAGTAGCACCATAGAAAAAATGCCAAAAAAGCCGAGACCAAGGTCAACCTCTCATAAAGAAGATGTGCTGATTGTTCAACCCTTTTTCCAACAATGAGGAAAATTAGAAGAGCCGTTTTTGGTGAAGCAGATAGTCCACCGTTTGACTGACTGAACGTTGTGTAGTGCGGTCACGGTAACCTTACTACTCAGTTCATTTAACAAGACTTAAAGCAGTTCAAAGAAGATTAATGCGTTTTTCTTCCATGGTCACGAACATACATACACTTCCCCCTTACTCTCAAAGGCTCCCTTTAATAAACCTTGCAACACTCACCAGTCATAGAAAGTATTTGCAATTTTGTTTTATAGATGGCATTATTAATGGATCAATATCATCTCCATCAGTTCTAAGTCGGTTAAATTTTAGTTTTAGTCGTATAAGACTACGTCAACAATTATGCCATATATTTAGAAGATCAAACTATGGTTTAAATAGCCCCCTCATTGAATTGATTACAATATATAGGGTTTTTCAATAAGAGCGGGTAGATGATGAAAATGTCAATGTTGGCGTTTGCTGCGTAGCGCCGCCGCGCCGTCTTGCTGGAACCACATGTCGTCTATGACCATATTGTTCAATTTGGGCCTTAGAAATTAGTTATCATCGTTATGTAGCATTCGCTGTTGACGGTGACCGTCTTACTAACGTCGTTTTTAAAAAAGTACGAACCAATTACACCGCCGCCAGCCGCCGGGCCAAAATACACACCAAACTGTAACTTTTTGAGGATGCATTATCACCTCGTGAACCTCTTGTGGGTTCGTGTAGTCCCATATACGGCAATTTTGCTTGTTAATACAGCCATTCATCCAAAAATGCACCTCGTCACTAAAGATGATTTTTCGGCCAAAATTGGGGTCCTCTTCAAAACGATTCGAAGCCCAGTCAGCGAACAAACGGCGGCGGCGTTGCCTATGGTCATGAACTTTGAGCTCCTGGGTCAGTTGTATCTTGTACGCGTGTAGGCCCAAGTCCCGACGCAAAATTCGTCAAGTTGAAGTCTGCGAAAGACCGAGTTCTTGTGCACGGCGAAGAATAGACTGCCTCGGGTTCTGTTGTCCACTTTCACGTTTGCGTTAACGAACACTCATTTTGAAAATAAAGTTTTATCATTCGAACTTGCTGTTCAATCGTGTAACTTGCCATGATGATTTGGCATAAAGAACTGAATAATAAACAAAACGTCACCTGAGTTCTATCTTGTCCAATAGACCATTTTTGACGAAATTGAGTTAGAAATGCAGTTTTTATAATTCGAGGGTGCTCTTTCGATTGGCGCAAACCGTTTTGTTCTATCTCATTTAGTTTTCAAGTTATGGAGAACTGTTTTGTTCAATGAACCACTTTTCTGACCATTTTCAGTATCACTTTTGTTCAATAAACAACTATTCAATCTTTTTGTATCATATTGAACAATTCATAGTATATCTTTAAAATCATATCTTCTTATTTCTTTCTTGTTCAATATCCACATTTATGGATTTTTTTTCAATATTTGTATATACTTCATTTATTTCTATTTTGTTCAATGTTCAAATTATTTTGGTTACAATTTGTACCTTATTGAACAAAAAGATATGAATTTGGTTATATAAGAACAAGAATTCTATTTTGTTCAATATCAAACGAGATCACCATTGTTACACTTAATTTGGGTATATGCTCATTCAGTTCTGATCTCTCATCGAGTAAATAAAGTTAGAGAACATATAAAATCTTTTCCAGTAATGGATTCGCACTACTGCCGAGCAAATACCAAAAAACAATATCTCGAAGCTGGCCTTACTTTAATGAAAATGTATAAAATGTACATATGTAGAGACAGCGAGAAAACTAGTTTCCTGTAATATTTATCGGAAAGTTTTCAATGAATCATTCAATTTGTCGTTTTTTAAACCCAAAAAAGATACTTGCGATAAATGTGCTAAGTTCACAGCAACAAGAATTCCGAATACAAGTGAAAAACGAGATTATGACGTTCATCGCAGTAATCATAGTGAAGCAAAGGCTCAGCGTGATATCGATCGAAAAAACATCGCTTATGATCTGCAAAATGTTTTTTCACTGCCGAAAGCAAATGTTTCCAGTTACTTTTATAGGCGTAAATATGCTGTATATAATTTGACGGGATTTTGCCAAAATAATAAAACCTCTTACGGAATTTGGCACGAAACGCTAAGCGTTCGGTGTAGAAATGACATAGCATCTGGTCTCACTATTATTTTGAAAAAAGTTCTGGAAGATCTTCCAGAAACAAAAAGGATTATTTTGTGGTCCGATGCTTGCATTCCGCAAAATAAGAACAGAATGGTTTCCTTAGCCATTCCTAAATTTATGGAATTTAATACCAGCATTGAGACAATTACACACAAGTATTCTGAACCAGGCCATTCGTAAGTGCAAGAAGTGGATGCTGTGCACAGTGGAATCGAAAAATACTTAAAGGACTTGGAAGTTTACAGCCCCGTTTCTTTAATAAGGATTCTGAACGGAATGAACTACAGCAAAATTAAGCTTAAGATTGCGCAGCTTAAGAAAGAAGATTTTTTGAATTCTAATAAATCTTAAAATGGTATGTTTCAAAGATTGCAAACAAATCGAATATAGAAGCAATGACCTTCTTTCCTTGTATTATAAGACAAAACATAGTGAGGATTTTCAAACGGTTAGAATCGCTAAAACTATGAGAGGCCTTAAAGTGTAATATCCTTCCTACTGTCGTACAAAGTGTTTTCAACATAAATCAAGGAAAAGAAAAAAGACATTGAAGCAATGTTACCGTTCAGGTCTAAGATACAAGGTCAACGTTTTTACGAAAACATAAGAAACCATTAAATGAAATGTAATTATTAACCCTGGATAATAGATCCAAATCTAGCCTAAAGTCAATTTTAACTAGAACATCCCTAGAAATAAAACACAAATTTCACCTCTAAATGCTTAAAAGCTCCTCAAGCTCAAAAAAAATAAAATAATTAATATATTTTTTGTAATAAATACAATGAAGCTATGTTATAAAGTTAATATAATAATACATACAAATATGTATAAAAGAATTTCTCCTTTATTTTTTATTTAAAAAAAATAAATAAATTATTCAACGCTTTGTATAAATAAATCTTTTATTTGTGAACTAAAGTGTTTTCTAAAACCTACATATTTTTTTTAACAATACAAATATACCAAGATATTAAAAATTTTGTTGTCTCCTTTCATAGTACCCTTCAGAGAACCTAATGAAATCTGATTTGAATAATGAAATTGTTATTGTTCAATTTAATACAAAATACCTCTGGTTTCCTATAATATCCTCGTTAATTTCTGTCTTGTTCAATATTAGGTTTTTTTGTTCAATATCCACCAATTTTATCAACTTATCTTCACTCCATATAACTTTGTTCAATATCCAAAATGACCTCTCTTTGGATTTTTATTTACCATTATTTCAGAACAGAAGAAAAAAGAAATTTGTGAATTGTTTTCAAAACAAAATTGTTAAGGCTTTCAGAAAAACATCACTTCCAAAAATAAATATGGTAAAATAAACAAAAGTTTTCGATCTGGACTTTAAAAATCGATTTCCCAACATTTTGAAAAATGGACATAGAACAAGATAGATCTCAGGTGACGAAAAGATTTGACAGATGTCACAAAAACCAAATTGCCGCCACGGATTATAAGTTTTTTTTTTTTCAATTCAAAAATATATTTATTTACATAAAATAATTGTACATTTTAACATTTTAATCCTATCTATCATAAGGACATGGCTAAAAGCCGTCTGCCAAGAACTATCAATTTTTGAGTACATTTATATCATGAGTTTTATTCTTATTATTTCTTTTTTTTTTAAATTTAATATTAATACTATTTAAGAGCGTTAGCATAAGTTTCAATTTGCTAATATAGATTAAGTTTTTTTTTTTTTTTTTTTTATGTTTAAATCGATTCATCTGAGTTCAAAAGTCTTCATCAATTATCATTTTTCGGTAACTTAGTGAAGTCTTACAAAATTTGTCGATAGCTTCCCAGTCGGGACCGTTTAAAGCATTTTTCACCTTCTTCGGATGTCAAGCTTGGTTTCCAAAGCAGCTCCTTCTGATGTCTTTAAATGCTGGGCATACTCCTATGAAATGAACGGAATCCTCACGCTGTACCATGTTGCATATTGAACAAAAGAGTGGTAGATCGCTTCTATGGGGTATGAAATTTAACGGAAGCACCTCTCCTCTTGCTCTAAAGATATATGAAATTTTTTGGGTGCTATGACAGTCCTTGAAATAGTTATGGGAGCCCAAGTTAAGTTCCAAGGTCCTGTAAATTTCTCTGTGAGTGGAGGCATCTGCGTCTTCTCTCCATTTTATTCGCATTTTGTCATCTATGTGCTCAACAAATATGTAAAGGGTTTCCTTCCATTGGGTTCTTGAGTCCCAGTTCAGTTGAAGAGGATAGTTGTAGCTCTCTGCTAGGTCCAGAATAACCTTATACCATAAGGTGTTATTGGTGACTGCAAAGTTAATAAGTTTCCGTGGTAGTCTATCTGCATCCATATTAATTGCTTTAAGTATATAGTTGATATTGAGTTTTAGGGTTTGAATAAATAAAGCGGACATTCCTGTTTCAATCATCAACATATAATTCGGTGAAAATCCGGTTAGTTGAAATGTTCTACGAAGGTAATATCTTAACAGTTTTTCAACCGTATATGAAAGTATAAGTGGCCCCATGCCTGGGCACCATAAAACAAAATGGATTTCGCTACTGATTCAAAAACTTGGTATTTTGCACTGTGCGCGATAATACTTTGGAAACAATTTCTCCATGTTGAATAAATTGCACACTTAGCTTGGGATAGTTTTTCAGTTAAATGAGTTTCCATATTCAGATTTGAGGTGAAAATCATTCCTAGGTACTTGTATTGCTTAACTACTTCGATTGATTCTCTCGCAAATACCCATTTCCTCTGCTCTGGACATTCTACCTCCACCACTTTTGAATATCATACTGACTCCACCTTCTGTTGTAAACCACTCTGACAAATCGCTTCCGCACCATACAGCTGATATAGTTTCATCGTACAAGCTTTCTAAGGTTTTACCAAATTTGTGGCTCAAACCATAGTTATATAGCTTGTAAAACATTTTTTTTGCGATCAATGGTGTCAAAAGCAGCTTTAAAGTCTATGAAGAAAGCATATAACTTTTGTTTTTTAGCAATAAAGCTTGCGGCTATGCTGCGTAACAAAAATATGTGATCGGCCGTGGCATAACCAGGACGAAATCCAGCTTGAAACTCTTTCAGAAGCTTGTTTTCGTTGATCCAAAGTTCTAGCCGGTTTTGGAGAATACTTGTAAAAATTTTAGCTGATGAGGATTATTAGTATAGGGTGTCCCAAAATTAACGCAAGAAATCTTGCGTTAATTTCAAACAAGTTGATATACATATTTATTTAGAAACGACATCTCATCAACCTTTTTGGATTGATTAAGTGTTTAAAAAAATACTTGTCTTTATAAAGGGTGTCCCAAAATTAACGCAAGAAATCTTGCGTTAATTTTGGGACACCCTATATTATGCGAAGTATTTAACGAATTGAAATAAGTAATTGGCTTTTGCTCAAAAGTTAAAAGTATAACCACAGGACAGACAAACAGTGAAAACGTGTTTTTTTCGGATGAAACAAAAACTAATAGGATTAATTTTGTTGGAAAAGTTGGTATAATCCAGAGTACATACATACGCCGCATTTTCAATTATGGTGGCTGCAGCGTTATGATCTGGGGTAAAAAGTCTTGGTTTGGAGTTTGGACTGATAAAGAATTGAGGGTCCAATATTGCAGAATCCTTGAGAATACTATGCTGCCTTTTGCTGAAGAAAACCTACCCGTAATATGGATACTCCAGCAGTACAACGATCCTTAGCACACGGCCAGTTACACTAAAAAATAGTTCAAAGACAACTCCATCACTCTTTTAGTGCAGCCCGGACCTAAACTCAATAGAAAACCTGTGGCATCTTTAAATAAAAATTAAATCGTTTCTTATTATTTACACACCGCTGTATGCAGAACACTGCATTTAAGTGTTCAAGGAAAATTTAGGCCAGTTAGATTTCTAATCTTTACTTCACGTACTTTGGCCTTTAGTTGATCATGTACAAAATAGTATCAGACTTTGGGCAGGTTCAGAAGACTTAAGGGATTTGAAGGTAAGGCAAGTATCAGTTTTCTAATTGGTAAGCTGCCTTCGAGTCAAGGCAACTTTATTGAAAAGTTGACTGGAAAGTTTGTCAAGAAAATTCTCCCTTACAATCAAGTCAAGTCCATTTATGTCAAAACTTCACAATGTCACCTGATCATGTTTTTTCACTAAACTAAAAGCTGAACTTCATAACTCATTTATTTGTTTCGTACACAAGTAGGGGTCAAGAAAACGTGATATCGACATCTGATATCCGTATTTTCTCAGATAGTCAGGCCGCTATTAAATCTCTGGATTCTGTCTCTACAAACTCTATAACAGTCCAGAACTGTCGATCATCTCTAATGGAGATGGCACAACAGTTTAATATTCACCTTTGCTGGGTGCCGGGCCATAGAGACATTCCAGGTAACTGTAAGGCAGATGAACTCGCCAGGAACGGTACAGTACAGCCCATTCTACCACGTTTGGCACGTACTGGCATACCAATCGCTACTTGTAAACTGTTGCTAATGCAAGACGCTGTGAGGAGGGCAGGCACCAGGTGGAACAACATCACCACGTGTCAAGTCACAAAAAACATCTGGCCAACACTGGATTTAAAACGTTCAAGGTGCTTGCTCTCTCTAAGCAGATCGCATATAAGCTCGATAATAGGTGTCATAACCGGACACTGTCTAATAGGAAAGCACGCCATGAGATTAGGCGTATTCTCAAATGACTTTTGCAGAAGCTGTATGGACGAGGAAGAAGAAGAAACAGTTCTTCATCTTCTCTGCGCATGCCCTGCTCTGGCTCGAAAACGCAAGAATACCTAGGAGAATTCTTCTTTAACGATCTAAACGATCTAAATCATATCGGCATAAGCAGCCTCTCACGTTTCGTAAGAGACTCAAACTGGTTCCATTGAGCTTAGGAAGAAACCTCAAGATTCATGTGGTATCACAATGGGCCATCAAACTGGCCTAAGTGTGTCCGTTTCCATCTTGGACAGCCACCAGGGGTCATGACCCCTAATAATTTGTTGTTTTTTTTTTGTAGTAATTCCCTCCAATTAAAAAAAAATCGTATTGCTTTAATGGAAATGACCCCCATTATATTTTGAATTATTTATTTTTTGTATATAAAAACAAAATTTGTATTTTACTTCCTTAAACTTCGTTGCTAAAAGTACTACATTAAACTGAAGACTAGACCAAGAACATAATATGAATAGGATATTGAGCCATATTCCAAAAACACAGCACAAATTCATCAGCTTTTGACCAATGGGCGATCCAGGGGGGGATGAGTCATATGAGCCATAAAGCTTATACAGTCAAGTTGTATAAGTAATTTAACGACATTCACCAAAAAGTGGTTTGCAAAAACACATTACACATCAATCAACCCCAACAAAATACGCCCAATATATCCAACCCATACCCCAAAGGAAATGATAACGAACTTTGTCCGTCTCCGACTCGGTCATACCTCGGTCATCACCACCGACTTGCCCTACCTGCCATAATATCATCACCATCAGTCACCTGCTTGGCCCTTGTCTCTTTTCCTCAAACTATATATATTAAACATCATAAATACAAATTCAAAAATTATAGATCTATTAAAAGAACCTACTCAATCTTATTTTGTAATTATAAATAAAATATTATATCTACTACAAATTAAATTATAATTTCTAACTTTTAACAAAGGAGCCGATAGTATTCTGCTGCTAGTGCTCCTATTTACCATTTATTAATAGTGTATTTAAAATATGTTATTGATAAGAAAAAAATAAATAAATAAATAAGAGATCGTCAATTTTAAAATGTGTGATTTTTTTAAAACTTTTTCTAAATTTTGTTTTCTTAATTTGGCTTCTACTACTTACTACTACTAATCTACTTTCTGAAGTGAATTTTCTTTAGATGTTCTAGAACTGAGATTTAATCACGAATTTCAATAACATAAATGTCCCAAAAACAGCAAAAGTGACACTTTTGTTAAACATTAGTCAAACACAATAAACCTTTCATATTTATTGATATAAAAGCTTTGAGATTTGATAATTTGTGAGCCACACAAGCGTTTCTTCCCAACTTATTTGTTTACCTTAATTTATTTTAATTTAATTGTTTAGAGAAATTATGTACTTAAATGCACCTATTTCCTTCACTTTAAGAACCAAACATTTTTCTCTCTATAATTTTTAAGTTTTGTTGACTCCTTTAAGATCAAAATATTTTCAAGCATCAGCTCCAATGTCCAATTTACCAGTAAGCAGAGTGATAGCGATAGTAATAATAGACTCCCGAAAATTGAGACCGAAAAAACTACGTCAAAAAAAGTCCGACAATTCTTCATATCAGATCCTTTCTCATTTTCTGGATTTTTGGATTAATAGAAATGGAAACAAGAAAAGTATATTTTATTTTTGGAAAAAAGCTACGTTTCAAAACAATTTGTTACATTTTTGCGTGAAATGCACCAAAAACCCTCTAAGCTATTGTGTTTTAGCTCTTAAATATGGCATATTTAGAAAGCTATTGGAATCTTGGAATGCTTTCATATGTAGGGAGTCATCCAAATTAAATAGTCAGAGCATAACTTGCTGGACAAGACAACAGTGTTTTAAAATAATTTGTTAACTAAAATTGTCACTTTAGCAATTGAAATGTGTAAATTATTTTATTTTAATATTGTTTGGCAATGCAAGCCATAACATTAATATCAACGTTTTTCCTACACGTCAAACATTATTCCTAATCTCTTAGATTAGTCTTAATGAATATTGAAAAAGTAAAATTCTAAATCCTAATATTTAAATGGTTTTAAATTCCTCATGTCATAACTATCGTTATTGGCTTTAGGAACAATTTCTGTTCTATTAAGAAGCTGTAAGATTTTCAAAAATTCAATTACTGTCTTACTTTGTTTAAAATGAAAATTGAATACCAATTTAAAATTTATAAAATTTTAATAATATAAAAAAGTAATTACATTTTTTGGAATATAATTCTATCTAATTCTTAAGGTAGGCTTCATCATCCTCAATGAATTTTTTGCCAATATCTTCTGGTACCTCAATTTCTTTAAGATTATCCAAACCGATTTCTTCTTCTTTCCTGAAAATAAAAGATATTATTGATTATTTTAATAACAAAAATATTCCATAGAGATTATAACGTATGTACCTTATTAAAATATCCACAACATTTTCACAAGCCAACAACGCTTCATTATCTTTACCAAATTTCGCCTCCCATTTATGGTATTCACGTAAGATTTCATAGGTACCTTTGGCTCTAAGTAATTCACGGTATTTTTTCGTAGCACATAATTGCAACAATGATTCGAGAATCATTTTTCTTAAATCTGGATCTTCTTCACGGGTTTTATCTTCTCCTAAGAACTAAATAGAAAAGATACATTATTTTAGAAATAATTCATACAAAAGTGCAAGAATTGGTGTGTAGATACTCTACCTGTAATTCCATTGGGAATTTTTCGTTCTCTTCTTCATCAAATTCCTCTGGACCAGCCAACGGATATAGAAGACAGTAAAGAATGTCATCTTTATCATTTAGTATCACATGATGATAGACTGGATCAAAGCATATGTTTTTCAAGATTCCAAGCGTACCACCTCGTCGAACAATGCTACCATCGTATGAGGCAAAGGGAATTATTTTATCTAGGAGATTGTACTTGGAATTGCAGACTATTTCTCTTCCTCGGCTTATTTGAGTAAGATTGCAGAAAATCGGAGCTGCAAAATAGAAAATAATCGATTTAGTTTAAATTCCAAATTGGACAAAAAATATTTATGTTGCTAGATAGAACCCAACAGAAAATGCCCGATTCTAAAAAATGAGAATAAGAAACTTATATACTCATAGGAGTGATAAGAGTTGCCAAATTATTTCTATAAATTGCAAACTTTTTAATATACTTTTCATTTTTGCCAGTAATTTTTCAATTTTCATATAGGAAATGGTTTTGAAAGCAATTGCAATAAGGCTTTGGCAAAATATATATATAAGGGGTGATTTTTTTGCATTAGTATTTGACAGATCACGCGGGATTTCAGACATGGTGTCAAAGAGAAAGATGCTCAGTATGCTTTGACATTTCATCATAAATAGACTTACTAACGAGCAACGCTTGCAAATCATTGAATTTTATTACCAAAATCAGTGTTCGGTTCGAAATGTGTTTCGCGCTTTACGCAAATTTTATGCGTTTTTTTTTAAAAAAAAGTTCTCAAGCTCTTAAAAAATCACCCATTATGTATTTATTGTCCTCCATTGAAAAGAGGACATTGTTTAATTTGAATTCTTGTGTCCTTACCGAGCAGCTGATTGTGAAACGTCAAAACCAGTGTGCACTAACTTTGTAGCCAAAAATTTTTCACTACGTCGGAGGGGAAATTTCAACTACTTTTGTTGTTGGATTTAGCCAATCAGAATCCCTTGACTACGTAGCCACTAGCTTTCTGAATGCGACCAAATATTTTTCTTAAGTAAGCTAAGTGAGACAATTAAAATAGCTGATTAAAATAAAATAAATTAGGTGGAGCAACAGTCCGTAGAGAACCAGGGCCTAGTGACTTACAACTCTCAACCATTCTTGTGTGCGAGTAATTGCAGGGATGGATGGGACCTACAGTTTATGTATGTATATGCCGAATCCGAACGGCTAATTTTAAAAAGCACTTTTCATGACAAGAATTACTCTTGGAGAATTTGTCAATTCCTCGCAAGAGACAGTAACGTGAAAAAAACTTTAGGTGGCACAGGCAGGAAAGCGCATAACAGTCCAACGCGCTTTTGTTTTCTTAAACCTATTTTAAAGCTAGACATAAATTCATAAAACTAGCCTAATTAACCATAACTTAGAACTAACTTTTATTTATTAGAAAATTTAAACAAAAAAAAAACAATTTCAATATCTTTTTTTATTTTATTAAAAAACTACTTACAATTAGGTCTACCTTTTCTTCCTATAAACTACGAGTACTTATAACTAGAACAACCAGAGCAGCAAACCTAACTATCTTACATTTTTTGTTTTCCTTTTTTCATGTTCTTTTTTAACATATTTTTTTTGTGCCACCATGCCTACTCTACTTAAAACTAAACCCTAAAACTATTAAACAAGTATGTAAGACGGCCAATGCTTACAACCCCATCCCAACTACCCACTATCAAGTGCTGATTGAAGCCACCAAAACTGGTTCTCCTGCTCCACCCCATCAGTTCGGTCCCGTTCGTCTGACGTGGTAGATAAGGGGAACTGCCAATCTATCCTGTATCAGACCGGATCTGTCTAAGAAGAGGAATGCTTCTGGTGGAATGAAGCCGCTCAAGCGCGCACTCTCAAAATACTCGTCGTTCGGATAGAACGCCCCGAAAATTAAATTGTTTGCCCAAGACATAGCTCTTGCAATGTGACCTCGAACAAGTTTTATCACAAACCCCGTTGTATAGGACCTCGTTGGAATAGTAATGCACGAAAGAAGGTTCGGCTGTTCGATATAAGCCGGTACAGCGTCGCAAACACTGCCGCTCGAACATCCAAAACTTCTCCATCTGGGAAGGGGCAACGTTGAACCACACAGAACAACCATAAACGATCACCGGCCGTATGAGAGCCATGTAGCAAATTACCTTCACTCTGGGGTCAAGCCGACTGCTGTAAAACAGCCGTTTCGTCAGAGCGAAGGCTTCTCTGGCCCTGGTCAGAGCAGGGTGTTGTAAGAAATTCCTTTGAATTTGTAAACAAGGCGAAAAAAATCAACATCAAGGAAAATTAAGTTTTAGTTTCATTCGACGTAATTTCCCTTTTTACAAACATCCCAACACAATTCGCAATAAATTTATTAAAAACAAAATGGACTACAATCAGCAAACACACTAAAATGACCCAAAGCAAATTTCTAGAAGTTCTAGTTTTTTGTCTGAAAGAGAACAACTACTTACAATACAAAACGGACATCTATAAACAAATTTTTGGTATGCCGATGGGTAATCCACTTTTACCGACGATTGCAGATATTGTTATGGACCATTTACTTGACCAATGTTTTGATTCCTCACCAAACCGACCAAGCTTCATAGCCAAATATGTGGATGACATTTTCGCAATAATTGACAAAAACTATATTGATGACGTACGTACTTCAAACACTCAACAAATTTCATTCAAAATTACAATTCACCGTAGAACATGAAAATAATTGTGCAATATCCTTTCTTGACGTCAAAATTATTCGCAACAACAATAAATTAAAGTTTGACTGGTTCCAAAAAGATACCTGTTCAGTTAGACTGACTAATTTTAGATCTAACCATGCCAAACATATTAAAATAAATACAGCTTACAATATGATTCACAAAGTACTCACAATCAGCGATGAAGAATTCCACCAGACTAATGAGAGACGAATAACCAACATACTAAGAGACAATGGATACCCTAACACGATAATCCGGGAATTATTTTTAAAACACAAATATAGAAGGAACCTGATGATTTACCAACAAATAATGGATTTTTCAACAGCGTAACATACATTCTAAAGCTCACAGACAACTTCAAACAGGCTATCCAAAATAATATACAAGACATCCGATTAGCTTTCAAATCGAACCGGACACTTGGAAACCTCTTCTCAAATTTAAAAGCAAAAACTGAAAAAGACCAACAATCAGACGTAATCTATAAAATAAACTGTAAGGGTAAATCTCAAGAACCATGCAACCTATGCTACATTGGAACTACGAAACAACTTCTACGACAACGTCTTTCAAATCACAAATCGGACATCAAAAGCAATAACCCAGCCAAAACAGCTCTTGCATTACACGCGATTGAAAATGGACATCATCCAGACTTTGACGGTGCCGAGGTTCTTCAAACCGAAAAACACATCTCCAAGAGATACACACTAGAAACTTTACACATCCTTAACAATAAAAATAACATGAATAGAAAACAAGACACACAAGATATCTCATCAATATATTGCTATCTCATTTCCTCTAAACCCTAACACAAATTTTGTATTTTCAAATTAAGACAAATCTTCATACGAAGAAGTTGCTACAGTTTTTATAATTGTAATTATATCCTATTTTGATTTAATGACATAACTTCAAACTTGAATGTAAGTTTAATATACTGTTTGTTATAATTGTTGTGCATACTTATAAATTTATCTTTTTCTGTTTTCATAAAATAAAGTTCCCCTGAAGAAGGCAACAATCCTTGCCGAAACGTCGGGACAAGTTAAAGAATTTGTTTTCTTTACCAAAATAAAGTGACCAAATAGCCGACGAAAAACTAAATTTTCCACCCTCAATATAAAGATCTTTTATATAAAAACTGATGTTCGACCTGAATATCTTGAATATATACATACGACGGAATTCACGGAAAATTTCATTCATTCAAAATCCAATCCCTCGATTACGTCTGCCTATCTGTAGGCCCTGGACCCCACAGCCCAAAGTATTCGGTCGATTGAATTAAAATTTAGAAATTTCAAAAGTATACGGCTGGAATTGGACATCTGTCAAACTAAGTTGTTAAACCAATTTTTTTTTTCAGTTGAAAGTCTGACATTTACGAAAATGGATCGCTTAACTATCGCACAACACATACAAATTGTTAAAACCTACTACAAAAATGGTGATTGTGCCACAGCCACATATCGTGCTTTAAGAGGAGATTATGGTTTGCATAATCGTCCAACTGCGCCAGCAATTGACAAATTGAGAAGACATTTGAAGAGACTGAACTGGTTACTGATATTGCAAGGCCTGTGCATCATCGTTTCGCTCGTACCACTAAAAATTTCGCTGCTGTAAGTGAAAGTGTTGCCGAAGACCCGAATGTGTCGATTCCTCGTCGTTCTCAGGAATTAGGACTGTCTTACGGCACATTATGGCGTATTTTGTATTTGGATCTACGCCTACATCTATTTAAAGTCCAGCTCACACAGCAACTGAAGCCAGCTGACCATTCACAACGTCGTCGTAGATACCATAGAGGAAATATATTATCTAGAGTCCCGACTGGTACCCGTCTTGCCTGAAACACCCTCAAATTTTGTTTGAGGTAACTCTCTTAAAAGCCCGTAACAACTACATAGAATCTGCATTTTCCCATTAGAAATGCACGGGACAACTAACACATGCTTATGCTAATGGGCAAAATTCGCTCAATTTAGTTTGTAGGCCGAAAGAGAGCAAACCCATTAAGTCGCGACTCTAGATAATATATTTCCTCTATGGTAGATACATCGAATTGGTGCTTGAACAACAGGGAGAGGGGGTGGACGGCGATTTTTCGAACAAAATTTTCTTTAGCGACGAAGCACATTTTTCACTCGGTGGGTATGTTAATGAACAAAATTGTAGTATTTGGGATTCTGAGAATCCTCAAGTAAGTGAAGAGAGGCCATTACATCCACAAAAAGTCACTGTTTGGGGCGCTCTTTGGTCCAGAGCGGAGGT
This sequence comes from Eupeodes latifasciatus, assembly GCA_920104205.1. Lineage (NCBI taxonomy): Eukaryota > Metazoa > Arthropoda > Insecta > Diptera > Syrphidae > Eupeodes > Eupeodes latifasciatus. The sequence continues at coordinate 184,224,446 of OV049924.1, forward strand.
GTGATTGGGACTTACTTCTTCAAAAACGACGATGGAACGATTGTCACCGTCAATTCGGATCGTTATGGTCATATGATAAGCGACTTTTTTGCCTGCTATTGAAGAATACGACTTGGAGAATATGTAGTTTTAACAATACGGTGCCACATGCTACACAACTCGAACGAGTATTGCTTTATTGCAAGAGAAATTTCCTTGCTGCGTAATTTCTCGTCGTGATGATATCAACTGGCCACCAAGATCATGCGATTTGACACTGCTGGACTTTGTTTATTCAGATATGTAAACCTTTGACTCTTGAGCACTTAAAAACCAACATTCGTCAAGTTATGGCTGAGGTACCGCCCAATATATGTCAAAAAGTGGTCGAAAATTACATCAAAAGAATCGATGCTTGTAAAAAGTGGGACCATTTAAATGATGTAGTGTTTAACACATAATGCCAACGTTCAAACTTTATAATAAAAACGAAATATCATGAAAAAAAATATTTTATGTGTTTAATTTACGTTTACTTTTGAAACCGCAAAATGGATAACCCTGTGCATTTTCAAATAAAAATTAAGGTTTTTTGTTTGAGAAATCGAATGGCATTTAAAATTTTGAAAACAAACTTGTTTGGCAGATATGTTGTACATTTTTAAATTTAAAATATTTTAAACAGAATGTTTGGATACATGAGCAAGTTTTACGAACCAGTCGTGCATTGTATTTTATAAAAATTACAAATACAAACTTTCGAAATATTCTACTAGAGTTGGTAAAAATTTGTTTTCTATTAAAAAAATCTCAGGAACAAGAAAAGATATTGAAACCAAACTTATGTTACCCAGTAGATATATCGACTTCAAATAAATTTTGTTATACAGATAATAATGCAGAAAGATGCAGAAGGGACTCTCAAAAAAATTGAGTGGGTAATTTTTTACCATATTTAAAAAAAACCTTAATTTAAAAAAAAGGTGAAAAATTTGGTTTACCCAAAATATCTCATGAACCAATAACGCAATCGACTTGAATTAAATTTTATATTATACATATACAGGGTTCTTCAACAGTATTGCTACAAAAGTAGAGCGGCAAGGGCAGCAAACGACGCCATATTTCTTGCCGTTCTTTTGGCATAAATATAATGTAAATTTATGGTCCTGAGTTAACATTTATTATAAACCATGACGTTTTAAAAATGAGTTCGGATGAGTGATTTAATGTTTGACAGCTTTTTGCAGAAGTTGTGACCGTATGTCAGCAATAACCCGCGACTATTCTCTACCAAGGCGTTAGCCGTCTTGGGCTTATCTGCGCAGACAAACGAATTCACATAACCAAACACAAAATAGTCCAGCGGTGCTAAGACGCCCGATCTTAAATCTAAACCGCGGTCCATCAAATATTGGACGCAGCGTGCGATTTTGCGGAACGTTGTCCAGGAGTAATTCCATTCGTTATAAAATTACAAACCAAACAGAGCATAAATGAACTACCAGCTGTCAAAAAGCCTAACTCCGAAAAAAGTATTTACAGGTTGAAAACCATACGTCTAAGAAAACACCTTTAATAACAACGTTTCCTTATGGTTACAGATATTATATTCAAGAAATGTGAATGTAAAATACAAGTTAGTCATTTAACACAATATTTTTCATCGGCCCATTAGCTCAGTTGGTTAGAGCGTCGTGCTAATAACGCGAAGGTCGTGGGTTCGATCCCCCCATGGGCCAGCAATACTTTTTACTTTTTTTTCATTTCTATCACTTTAAAAACTCTGAAATTCATTATGGATGTTTCTTTTTTTAAAGAAAAAAGACTTACCCAAATAGTTTAGTTTTGCTTTCTTTTTGTTGTAGTCTACATTTGAAAATGCTTTCGCTAAACTAAGCATTGTCTTATCATCCTTTTCCAATTCGTCGAGAATCTCTCCAACTAAACGTTCCACCCGTGTCAAATTGCTAAGAACCATTGTCCATGGGTCAGATAGTTCTGAATTCGGATCTGTTATGTGTTTTACAGCTTCTTGGATAATTTCAAATTTCTAAATAGATTTTTTATTAAATTGCTTATTGATGGGATTTTTGTTTGTATAAATATAACTCACTGGATGAAGGTTTTTACTTGTCTCAAAAACTTTTATGGCGCCTTCTTCTTCTGCAGTTAAATTGATTAAAGTAAGAACAGCATCTTTGGAGATCGTTGCAGTTGAGTCAAAAGTTAATCCAAAGATTGCTGCTAACATTTCATCAAAGCCAAGAAGTGTTGCTTTACCTTCAGGAGTCCCAGTTAGACCTGGATTATGAATAAATGGTTGATAAGTTTGCTAGATCAATAATATTTAATATTTACCCAGGACTTCAGTTAATGCAACGACTTTCAGATCAATTCGTTGATTTGGAGCCATAAAACCCACCAATTCTTTAAGCAATTCCATGTTTGTGTTTTAGTTCTTTCAAATTATTTTTAACTAATTTGTAAATGTGAAAATGTTTATTTACGTTTTCTTATGACAATGACATTCAAAAGCAAAACATCTGCAATTTTGAGAAACGTCATTTTTGACATTCCCCACCACGTGTAGGAAGAAATGCCCTTTACGTTCGCGAACGCCATCTTTAGTGTTAGAGGGATAAGATACATTTTGATTGTTGTCTTCACTTTGGTGGATGGAAAATGAGAAATTATTTATTATTGTGAACTGACCTACTTTGTTGTTATTCAAACGGATGGTTGTTAAATCGAAGGACGTTTGTTGGTCCAGTTTTTAACTGAAACGTAAAACGGTGTCCTACTTTTGGTTTGATGGGAAGAATATTATAATCATAATCTCGAGGGAATGTCACTCAATCATTTTCCGATATCATATCCTGGTGCTGATGCTGCTGCGGTGGTGGAACGACGACGATGTTCATCGCTGCATTGTTGTGTGAAAATTTGTTTTTGGAGTGATATTTGAGGCAAAGAGATTTATTATGCTCAAAGGACATCAAAAATTGAGCACAAATTGATGTTTTAATATGCTTTCAGTGGAATTATGTTATATGTATGTACATATGTATATCGAACTAGGTAGGTACATGATATCTAATCTACCTTGGAGTAAAATTCAATGAAATATTCCAATTCCGTTAGGATTGAAAACAAAAGACACGTTTGAAAGCACGATAGGTTTTGAAAAAGAAAAAATTGGTGAATGGAAAACAATTGAAGATTGATTTTTTTCTCATTAAAGAAGGTGCTAGATTGAGCTAAATCAGTCAGGAATGTGGAAATCTTAAAAAGATTTTTGGTATAAATCGGTACCGAGTAGTGTGGGACTCTTACCGCACACCTCTATCACACACTTAACTTAAAGACGAGTTTTTGGACACCGCTTAAAAATGTTCTTTAATGCTCTCTAAAGGAGGCTGCCATACGGAAATACGTAATTTCCGATTAATTGCACCTCGGTTAATTGATTTTCCCACTTAATTGACCGAATAATCGTTTTCGAAAATTTTTCATATACATACATCCGCTTTTTTCGGTTAAAAGAACCCCGTTTAATTAAATTACTCGCTAAATTGGTCATAAAAAAATGCAACTAACAAACTGAAACAAGCCAAAATCAATAAATTTATTAAAAATCGAGGTAAGATTTTAGCACTTGGAAGCACTGAAATCGGCAGCACTGCTCACTTCACAACAAATTACAAAATGACAGATCCCTGTTATTTGTTTTCTGTCATTTGCAATTTCAGGTTGGATCGTCACTACGTTCTTTGGCATTAATTGAGATGAATATTTTATCTTTTAATTGACCAACTGGTGTAATTAAGCGGTTTTCGCTTAATTGAACAGGTTGGTCAATTAAACGGTATTCCGTTTATTGAACCACCCAGATAATTGACTGAAAAATCTGACAAAATGGCCAGTGCAATTAAGCGGGGAATACTGTAACATAATGTGTATCTGGAACCCAATTATCAAATCATTTCGCGATATCGCTTAACATCAAATTTATTGCCTCAGCGTAATGAACATGTTTTAGCAGAGCTAAAGGAAGAACTCAAAGAAGTTAGCTACATATTGCTGACAACAGATGCGTGGAATTTCACATTATAAAAGCAATGGGAATTGAAATTCGCTGTGCTGGATTGTATTTATGTACATATGTATATGCCCGAATCTCAAACTGCTGACAACTTTAGGTCGCGAATATTAGAGTCAAAGGAGAAAATTGTGGCTATTACAACACATAACGCTGCAAATGTTGTGGCTGCAATGAAGTTAACAGGGTGGAGCCATATTTCCTGTTGTGCTCACATAATAAACCTAGTTGTCCAGGATCGAGAAATTTCAAGGACTTGTTAAAAAAGGCAAAGGTTGTCAAGCACTTTCGAAGAAGCGCGGTGGCTTCCGAAACATCAAAAATGATTCCATCGGCATCCTTAAAAGTAGTTGCTGTTGTTGCGACTAGGTGGAATTCAACGTTCTACATGTTAAAGGGGTTCCTTCTGCTAATTCAAGACGAGTTTCAGGAATTTAAAGGCAACTTAATATAAAATAGTTGGTCTCCCAATAATAAAGTTTTTTCTAGTAAATTACTATAAAATTTGTAGATGAAATCTTTGCTTATACAACTAAACACTATGAGCTTTGTGGCTCTCTGATAATTAATCCATTGGTTAAAAATTTATGAATTTGTGCGATTCATATTGTGTTCTTAGTCCAGTCCTTAGTTAAAACTAAAGCAACAAATTTGAAAGAAGAAAAAACAAATTTTATTTTAATATATAAAAATAAATAATTAAAAAATATATATGTACATATAATATCCATTACCGCAATACGATAAGTTTTTATTTCAAAGGAATTACTTATTTACTTACTTAAGGTGGCGCTTCAGCCAGGGCGGACCTGAGCCTCAACCAACATGCGACTCCAGCTAGCTCGGTCCCTAGATAGCTGTCTCCAGTCTCGCACTCCAAGTTGGTTGGAGTCTTTTCCCACCTGCGTGTTCCACCTGAGTCGTGGTCTTCCTCTACTGCGCCGTCCCTCGCGATTGGATTCGAAGACCTTTTGGGCTGAAGCGTTGATGTCCATTCGCTCTACATGACCCAGCCATCGAAGTCGTTGGACTTTTATTCTTTTAACCAAGTTAGTGTCGCTGTACAGTCCGTACAGTTCGTCGTTGTATCTTCTCCTCCACTCTCCATCTATGCAGACGGGACGAAAAATCACCTGAAGAATTTTTCTCTCGAAGCATCCTAAAACGCTTTCCTCTTTCTTTGATAGGGTCAAGGTCAAAAATACTCCATTTACCAAGATCGGAATCTTTCGTACGTTTCACTCTCCAAAACCTGTTTGTTTACAATAGTCGCGTTTTATTATCACCATGATCTGATCCGGATCAGATCATGATAATAAAACAGCATTGGATCATCATATTTTTTGTTATTTAAAGTTTGGTAGCTGTGTCAAATTCGTTCTTTAAAAAGTTACATTACGAACCAAAAAAAAAATAAACACATACCAAAAATCGAAGCTCCACAACTTTTGAAAATGTTTCTGCAAATCACCATTGCACTCTCAAACTCAAAGCATCCAGGAACGCTTTGGTCTCACATGTAGTCCAGATTCTTTTTGACCTTTTAATAAATGTGACACTTAAATAATTTAATTTAGAGATTACTTACAATTTATTTGAAGATCTTTTCTCCCATTTGTGCTGCAGCTTTATATTATTTTGACATATAAAGCAGGGTTGCCCAAAGAACATTTTGCTCAATGATTTTTTTTTGTTCCTTTTTTTGGGGGAAAACAATACCCATAAATTAAGTCAAATATACATTTTTTTGGACTTAATTATTTTAATTTCACCAACTAATATCTAGGTTTGTTAAAATATCTAATTATTTCATGGATTATATACCAAATAAATAAATATAAAGCTTCTATTTCTATTTAAAAAATATTTTATTTCAGTCAAATAGAAATGTTTATATGGCAATACAGGTTTTATTTAATTTGTTTGCAATGACACCAACATTTACATGTGAAATAACAATATAAAGCGCTCCTTGTTGTGAAAAAAAGAATTAAATTTTGGATCTCAAATTGAGATCCAAACACAAAGCAGGATCTTGTGTTGTTGTTGTAATGCATGTAAATTCAAGATCCGGAGGAGATCATGGTGATAATAAAACGCGGCTATTGTTATATTTGTAATTTTGACAATTAATCCATGAATAGATGTGAAAACAAACAAAAAAAAACGATGCCGTGGGCTAGCGGCACTTTGCAAAGCAAAAACAAAATGGGGAGGTTAATAAGTTTTTTTTAGATTTTTCTTTTTTACTTTTTTCGATGAACAACTCAGTTTTAAGCTTTAGTTTTGCAGTCATTTTGTTGATAGCGAACCAATGTACATTTTTGTCTTGAAAAAAGCATGTTCAACATAAGTTTAATATAATTAATTCACTCATTTACAGCAATCACTACGAAATTCTTTAAATTTCATAATTAACTTCGGATTATTGTATCAAAGATGCGTTAGAAGAACTATCAAGTTAAGGGTGCGAGCGCAATTTATTGAATTCAAATATTTTTTACAAGTAATTAAAATCTGTATCAATTTAATTAATCCAAATATATTTATAGTTTGTTTTTAATGATTTAAGCTTGCAACTTTTTTTCAATTCCATTTTGATTAATAAATATTAAATTTATAAAAAAAAGTTATAAAAGAAAAACACCTCATCCATAACATTCTTGATTGATGGAAGCATACATGTATTTGCTATCAAAAAAAAAATATGTTTCAAAGGAACACCAATATTTAAAAAAAAAAAAATCAGAACGATCATAGCGAACTTGTTGAATAAATGCAGAGCAAATAAAATGCAAATTTTGACGTTTATCACAAAATGAAAACGTCAAAAAACCGTTCTGAATTCATGCACAACTCATTCAATAGATCATATACGAGTTTAATTGACATGAATGTTTATTGTTGACGTACAGAACTTTCTTTTAGTGAATTCCCACAGTTTAACGCAAAATACAATTTTCATTCATTCCTTAAAAATGTTTAGTTACCAAAGTTCAAGTTTACTTATTATTGCTTGAAGGGTATGTTTAGTAAAAATGCTGCTAATAATGAAAATAAATTAATGAGTTTTACGTATATGTTTTTGTTTTTCTTAATATAATAAATAATACCGTAGATTACTTTTTATAAATGCAGAACATAGAAGCAAATATACATAAACAATAGTTTTCAGATATAAAGCAGAGGTTAGCCTAGAAAAATATTTTTGAGAAAGCCAATAATATTTTATTAATTGAAGAAATTTCCGCTTCAGCTAACCTCCATCAGCTTTTTAGAAAAAAATTTAGCATTAATTGCAGCCAATTATTGGGTGTTCGGTTTCCCATATTGGATTAAAAAAAGTTACTTAAATCTATCTAAATATTGCCTATTTCTATTCCTTAAAGATGCTTTACACAAAGCAACTTATTTTTAAAACATGGTTCCCTCAAATTTGTATTCCAAAATCTAACTACAAACAAAATTCTAAATCTAACATAGTCCCTCAAAAAGAAATTTTCAGGAATATTTCTGCAACAAACAAAACTAAAATTTGGTCTTGCAATTACCGAACTGCTTAAATGATGAAAATACTAATCTAATTGAGGAATCTGAACTAGCTTAAGTTGGCAATGGAAGTTCACAAGTAGCATTTTCTGTATAAAAACTATGGGGGCACCCGCCTATTGTTTCCACCTGAACTTCTAACGTCGCCAAAAAATGCTCTAAGCAAACTACAGCTGAAAAAATTGTCTGTTTTGTTGTTTTACAAAGTATTGAGTTACACTTTTGTCCATTTTCAATTATACTTAACCAGTTGCAGCGCATGTTGCGTTCGCAAATAATAATTTAAGTAAACAAAATACAGCACTAATAACTCATTGAATATGTATTTGGTCAATTTAATTCTATTTAATATACATTAACAACATTTATTTGGATTGAAATTAAAAAGCTATTAAAATCTTCCAATTTAAGACCATGTCAGCATTTCAGATTTTGTTGGTTAGGATTGTTTAGTTTTTGAACGAGGCCATGAAACATTCAAAATGAAGCATTTAGATGGGGCTGATTACTATAATGAAGCATTTTGATGGGACTGAGGACTAAATGTGAGAATGTGTTTGGTTTTTTGCATCATTTCACGCACACTTTCTCACATTTAGTCCTCAGTAGCTTGTAGGCAAACCGAAATGTCAGTCTGAGATTCCGATCTTGGTATGGAGTATTTTTGGTCCAAGCCTCAGCACCATAACCGGGATATTGAGTGTCTTATAGATAGTGATTTTAGATACTCAATAGAGGACTTAATGGCTGAAACACAAACACGCTTCAGCTTTGGCTTTGTCTGCGTTACGATGGGCCTGCTTCGAGGTTGCTTTGAATGACATTTCTCATATGACATTTCTAAAATGGCACTTCTGTCATTAGCAGCTTTTATTTTTTCTCAAACGTTTGTTTTTATTTTTCGTGCAGTAAAAAATATGAATTTTGAAATCGATAAATTTAAATGTATGGCGGAAGTAGCTTACACAGCCTATAATAACTAATGGAAATCCTTCCAAAAGCAAATGTTTTTTGTTTGTTGTTTTTTTACAGCTGTTGAGCTGTCAGACAAATCAAATGTTCAGCAAATTTGAACTAGAGCTTCCGTTTGGAGTCACATTATTTCAGCGCTGTAGTCGTTGTCTTAATTTATAGCTGTGTCTAGATAGACGACAAAGTCTTTAACTACCTCAAAGTTATAGCTTTCCATGTCCATGGTTACGATTTGTCCAAGACGTCGTCGTTTAATGTCCTTATTTGATGACAGCATATACTTGCTCTTGCCCTCATTGACCACCATCTTCTCCGCTTACGTCCCAATGCTCAAAAACGCTCCACTGACATCACGCTTTGTTCTTCCAATTATTTTAATACGAGTATCATCGGCGTATCCGAGTAATTGAATGGACCTTTGGAAGATTGTGCCTCTAGTGTTGACGGCTGAGTTTTGCACAATTCTTTCAGAACGATGTTGAAGATGTCACACAAAGACACTCCATATAAAGACCGGAAACCAAACTGTCACTCTGGTTTGCCTACAAGCTGAAACGTCACTTTCCTAATATCAATTCACCACTGCTAATATCAATTCACCACGAATTGATGAGAAAATACGAAGAATGAATTGTATAGTGCTTACCTGACTTTAAATGGACAATTTTGTTGTAACATATTGGTTGATAAGGAAAAATGTATTAAATCTAATGCAGAATATAGGGATAATAAATTAAGTCGGGTGGGCTGAAAAGTGTGTTGTTGTATTTTGTGATATTGTTTCGAATATACATATATGTTTTTTGTAGGTAATAAACTTGAAAATAAAACTGATGTAGGTAATGCTAATAAGAACAAATGGGTCACTAAAATATCATGTTTTTAGTTGTTTCAAAATGTATAATTATATAATGTTTACTTATAAAAATAAATAATTTGCCTTTCTTATTCTTTATAATTTGTTTAAATTTATATGTTAAAAGAAGAATGAAGTAATATTGGCGAAGTATTTCGAACGCAGTTATAGCTACCATACGTTTAAAAAAAAAAATACATTTTTGGCGTAATATAACCTTACAAGTAAACTTCTTTCTGAAACAAAAATGCTTGTTGGGACTAAGAAACTTGAAAAAATACTATCGAAAATGTAAAACATTGTTTTTTTTTTAATTTTAAATGTAATATAAAGAGTTCTGATCCATGTAAAATTATGCGTTCCAAAAATTATCTTGTTTGAATGACAGTGCATTGCCTTGACTAAAACCTTTTTTGACATCAAATGCATCGGCGAGATCTTTTCCGACCTTGATAGATAAGCGTGCATTCTTCATTGTCATTATGCACAAACGTATAAGTTTGACAGGGATGCCAAAAATAGACATTGCTCTGTAGAGCTCTTCCCTATACATGCTGTCATACGCGGCTTTAAAATCGATAAAGGGTTAGTGGGTATCGATTTGAAGTTCCTGGGTTTTGCCGTAATGTGAATAATGTGATGCAAAACTAAGTTAAAAGTTCTGAAATTAATTTCTTTTTACTAATCAATTCTAAGTCTAAGATTTTAATATTAAATAAGCTAAAATGAAAAGTACATATAAACCTGGGGACTACTTCATAAACAATGACAGTTGCGACAAGTGACAGGTGACAATTTGTTAATATATAACTTGACAATTGTCAAAATCTGTTCCATAAACAATTTGACAATTTTGTAAAATTGTAGGAAAATACCCGACAAATTGTCATCTTTTCATTTCATCAAGAAATTGTCATGACAATACATTAAACTGTCAATTGACAAAATTTCATGACAAATTTGGCATTGTATTTTTTTGACGAACTTGTCCCCAGTCAATATTTTATGACAAACAGATTTGTCAGACAAGTGTGACAAATTTGTAGAATTGTCACCTGTCAATTTGTATGAAATAGGGCCCTGATTACCATACTATAACTATTTTGTTCATATAATGACCATGCTCACCGTCAATTTCTTGATTCAATCGACATTGATTGGGGAATTATGTTTTGTTTTGAGAAATAAAGATGCATACATATTTACATTAATTGAAAGAAAATAATTAAAAAAAACATGTATTGTGATAAAACTACATTTACTACATGAAACGCTTTTAATACAAAGAGCCGTTTAGGCACAATATGCAAAACATCGATATTTTTGACATTTGACATTTTTTGAAACCACTGTAACCTATAGAAAAAATGTGCTGAATTATTTTGTAGTACATCTCATGATCTACAAAGTATTTTAAAGAATGTAAGGTTTTATACTCTCGTGAGATTATTGTTGGGGACTTTTTGTCACTTGTTAATAATGATGTCCTCAGTGTCTATACCAGTTTTTATCGATACGCGAATGATTCAAAATGTCTATTTTTATTTACATTTTAAATATAGTACACAGCCAATCCATGAAAATTGAGTTTCATAAAGTTATATCTTTGTGTTAATAAAACCTCTCTCTGCCATCAGGGATTTCAACTGCCCGGCTAGCTCAGTCGGTAGAGCATGAGACTCTTAATCTCAGGGTCGTGGGTTCGAGCCCCACGTTGGGCGAAATACATTTTTTCTTAATTTAGATCAAAATATATTCTTACAAAATATTGGTTAATGGGATGGATCTAAATATAAAATTAAATAGCCGGTGGTGTTTCAAATATGGTGTAGGTAAAATATGCCGGTGGTAATCTAAAAACGAAGCAAGTGAGTCAATAAATCAGGCACCAGAAATCATTCCAAAAATATTTCTCGAAACAGATAATCGACAAGTTCAAACGACATAAGAGAAGGGACAAGGGGCTTGGCCAGCTGCCAAAAAATTACCTTCCAATTAAGGCAACTTTAATGGAAAGTTAGCCAAGAAATATCTCCCCAACTATTAAGTCAAGTCTACTTCTATCAAAATGACAGTTGATGAATGTTTTTTCATTCAACTGAAAGCTGAACTTTATTACTCTATGATTTATTTATTGTCTGCACAACTTCATTTTATTCTATTTAAAAGGGTTCCTTTTAAATTTGGAAAAGAAATAAGTAATATTTTTTTTTACAATACAGAATGCAAATAATCGTGATGGACTTGTAGCATGAGGAGTGTTTTGTAGACAATACCTAATGTTTTTGTATTATGAACTTAAATTAGAAGTTTGCTAAGTAAAGTTCTGAATTTGAAATTCATGACACTTGAAAAACTAACTAATTGCCCTGGTCAAAATTTACGTTCAAAGAATGAAGTTGACTGCAAATGGTTTTGTGTTTCTTATAAAAATTATAAAAATGAGATATCAAACAGAGTAGCCTCAAAAGTGACCAATATGATGAATATCTGTATGCCAAAAGACTGAAATAGTGAAAGATTAATTCCACCAATTCTACATTTTGGAAGATCTCTGTATTTTTGTTCTACTGTCCCTATCCTATAAATGTGATTTTAATGTCTTGCATCCTCTTGTTCTGCAGATTAGAAAGTGTTCATTTTTACAGGTCGATTTTGATAGCTGGTTAACTGGAATAACAAGACAAAACATAGCTCCGGAAAAGGCGTTTTTCTTTTGAAGCTCAAAGTAAAAAGAGAGTATTTATGTTCATGTTGTATAGTTTTTTAATTAGATACAGAATTACTCCGAAGCAAAATTAATGAGCTCAGAATAAAATCACCGAAATAATGGTGTATCTATATTTTCTCAAGCTTTATCTACATATACATACATATATCGGGTTTTTTGATATGGTATTTTTAACTTCGAATTTAATTTGTGAATGCACCCTTTCACAATTAATTCAGTAAACTCAACTTTTTAACCATGGTAAAGTATACGAACAAGCAACGTCTGCAAAATATAAAAATTTGAACCGAAATTCGAATAAGATGACCGCAACGCAACTTTAAGAGCGTCAACTCTAATTTTCAGTCGTAATTCTCGCCCTAGGAATAAGGCAATACATAGTTTAGTGCAATGATTTGAGACTAAATATTTCTTTTGTGATGTTTCCTTGTCAGCGAGACGATGACGATGGACCTTTTAAAGCTACGTATGTACGCTTTTGCTCTTCGATTGGGCAAGAAATCCAGTCTATTGAAAATCAAGTCCCTTTATACATATAACCGTAACAATTCTTTATAAACCTAGCCAACCAAAACTACATCCATTTCTCTGGTTTCGATGCTATAGGCAACGTTGTATTAACACACTTACCAATACAGTTGTGGTTCATTCTCTCCCGAAATAGTGAAAGGACAGCTGCAATAGGTGAAATCTTCAATCGATAATTCTCCTTTCGAACAACATCAAGTTTTTCGAAAACTCATCAATAGGGCTGTTAAGCTAGTAAGCACAATAGTTCGGGTTAAAGGCACAGCTCGTGCGTCTAAGCTCGTTAGAAATAGATACAAAAAATGCACAGATGCTGTTTCATCAAGAAGAGACTTTCGACACAGTATGGTTAGAGGGTATTTCGACCAGCAATCTAATTTTCGGAACGTTCTATCCGAATGATGAATTCTACCAGAGGCATTCCTTATTTTAGACATCTGCGAATTGTCATAGGACAGATTGGAAGTTCTGCTAATCTATCACATCAGACGAAGTATCGTGAACCCGGCGGTGTTTGTGCACAATAATGAAATCTTACGAGTTTATAAACGGGTCAGTTAATATAATAGTTTAAAACTTATTTCGAACATACTGAAATAGTCGAGCGGTTGAATGGCACAATCTTAATAAATGTATTAATTCTTTTTTCGATTTCGGAGTCCTAGTGTGGCCAGCTATTTTTCAAGGAGCAGCAATGACGATGACGAGGAAGTAGGGAGAAAAAAAAATGGTCATTGATAGTCTTAAACAAATTAAGATGCTCGCGGTTAGTTTATTTTGTATTACGATCAAAGATTCTTTTATGTCATGTCAGTGAACGATTTCTCTTGAACCAGAGTTTGTTTTTTTCAAAAGCTTTTGGAAAGCGTTTTCGGTTTTCTCCTCATGTGGTGAAGATGCAAAATGTTGTGTAGCTCTGAGTACCTAATATTAACCTAATATTTCAGCAAGAGTCTCCGAAATCAGATCATTTGAAGGAGTTTAAGAAGCGGTGTTGTCTTGGTTTGATGTGGATAGGGAGAGAAATGGTTTATGAGCAGCAAAGTCACCTGCCAAAATCCAGTTGGTTTCACAACATCATGTAACGACAAGATCCTTGCTTTTACTTCCTCAATGTCATTCAAACATTTTTCTTTAAAGCCTACTCCGCCTGTCAATTTGATTTCATTTTTGTTAAATAACAATTTCTATTTAATCCTGAATTTGGCGTCAAACCAAACCTAAAAAAGCATTTGTACTTGTATTCATACATTTAACATATTTCTTACATTCTACCATTCCTTACCGTGTTGGTGGGCCAATACTTTTTGAATTCCTTAGCCAAAGACTCCCATTCCAACTTTGTTTGCTGAGTTGTGAAGTTTCATTTGCTTCCATGCGACCATGATTTCCACAAGCCGTTTCATTTGTTTGGGAGCAATTTTTAAATTAAAGAAAATTGTTATTACAATTTTAAAACCAAAAGACAAACACATTTATATTTTGGAATATTTGTTGGTTCTGTTGTTTGCAAATGTACATATATATAATCGACACAATTTGGAGTTTTACTAGACGGTTTTGTTTTAACGTCAACTAATGCAATACAGAAAATAACTGTACTACGACAAATGTCACTAAATGAATGCATTCCACAAAACAAAAAACCACAATTGGCATTGAACGGCATGAGTAACGCCAAATACTTCTGTCGTGTTTTCCTATATTGTAATATTCGGCTTGGTTCGACAATTAAAACTTATTCGCACTTGTAAATAAAACACGATTTTTACTTTATTTAAATTGTTCCACTTATTTATTAAACACTCAATTATTACGTTTCAAACACAGTCTTTACTTTCAATTATTACTTTTTATACACAGCAGTGTTACCGCTGGGATTTTTGAAAAGGTCGCAAAAAAAAGGGTCAAATGAAAAAAAAAAGTCGCATTTAGATTTTTTTTAATACATACCTAAATCAAACGAAATCTCTATAAATTGCAAAAAAAAAAGAGGCTGGGATGCGACCCACACTGATAACTTCCCATCCCGTCTATCGATTTGTCTTGCTTAAAAGTTTGTCTATATGTATCAATTTTTACCAAATTTGCGTACTATTTTTTGAAGATTTTATTTTTTTATGAAAAAACGGACTGTTGGATTTTTATATCGAATGATATATGAATATCGAAAACAATATTTTCTGTGAAATAAAATAAGTTTGAAGCCAATATTTGTAATTTTTGAAAAGCTATTTGAGTCTAAAGTAAATTTTTACCAAGTTTTAGTATTGTTTTTGTTTTAGGTTTTATTTTTTGTAAAAAAACTGTCAATTCGATTTTTCTCAAAATTTTATCGAATGTTGAAAACAATATTTCTTATAAGTTAAAATTAGTTAGAAGCCATTATCTCAAAGTTTTGAAAAGATATTTGAGTCGAAAATCAATTTTTACCAACTTTTATTGATTTTTTTTAGTTTTTTATTTTTTTAAACTGTCAATTCGGTTTTTCTCAACATTTTTCAGAATGTTGAAAACAATATTTCTTAAAAGATCAAAAAGGTTGAAGCCTTAATCTCAAGTTTTTGAAAAGATATTTGAGTCGAAATTCAATTTTTACCAACTATGAGCAATGTTTTTTTTAGGATTTTATTTTTTATAAAAAAAACTGTCAATTAGATTTTTCTCAAAATTTTATCAGATGTCAAAAACATTATTCTTCGTTGCACAAAATTGTTTTGGAGATGAAATCATATTTTAGTCGTAAAATTTTCGAGGTGAAACATTTTTTTTCAGTTTTTTGATTTATAAAAAAAAACCGTCAATTGGATTTTTTTCCAAAAATATAATTGTTTTGTATCACGTTACAATATATAATATACAATTTAATTCAAGTCTCTAGCCGTCTAGCGTCATTGGTTCATGAGATATTTAGGTTTAACGAAAATTTTCACCTTTTTTTTAAACTGCTGTGGTAAAAAAACCACCCATGAAATTTTCTTGAGAGCCCTTTCTGCATCTTTCTGCCCTATTATCTGTACAACAAAATTTATTTGAAGTCGATATCTCTTCTGTTCTTAAGCTATGGAGGACGAAAAAAACGTCGCGAACGTACAGACGTACGGACGTACGAACGTAACATTAAATAACAATAACAGGCAATTCAGTCGATTTAAGTTATATTAACTCAAGTTTCAAAGTTAAACCAAAAAATAAATAAATTCATATTCTTTTTCAGTTCTTTTGAAATACAAAAATTAAGGTACATTTTAGGATTTATATTATTTATAAATATTTGACTTTTATATTTACATTATTTTTAAAATAGGAGTCATTATTTTTTTGTGATTAATTTACGGTAGCTTTTTATAAGCTCCTCTGAAGGTTTCCATTCATCAAGAGTTTGCTTTTCTGAAATATTTTCTGCAGAGAGTATTGCATTACATGTTTCCACACACAGGCGGTTCATTAATCTTTTTTTAGAATTGTTAACTTAGAAAAAACCCTTTCGGCACACGCACTGCTGTGTGGAAGTGTGAAAATATTTTGGCGTAGTTTTCCTAAACACGTAGTTTTTTCTAAACACACACAATTATTTCCAGGGCTGAAATAACTATTTTTTCTTTATAAATACGAGTGATAAATTTTGTAGATATGTACATATATTTCATAAAAACTTACCTATCCATTTTTTAAAAAAGACAAACAATATCGAGAACGAGGTCCCAACAAATGAACACCGGCCGAAAATTATGTGTTACTGTATTAGTTATGTTCTTATTTCAATGGAAGTTTAAAATTTTGTATGAATTATGAAAATAACTTATCTTTTCTATGTATTTTTCTAGAGATGGGGTCAAAAAAGTCGCATAATTTTTTAAAAAGGGTCAAAATAGACAATTTTTTAAAAAGTCGTATCATGGTCGCATGAGGCACAAAAAAGGGTCAAAATGCGACTAAAGTCGCATAGCGGTAACACTGATACACAGTCTTGACTTATCGCAGTTTACAACCAATAATAATCCCCTTCGCTTCCGAGCGCCTATTTATATACCTCAAATCGGTTCGAGAATCTACGAGGTTGTTCTCGATGCTTAACGAAGTTCTCCTCTTCATCACTAGATGCTTAACAAAGCTAGTTCTCCTCTCCACTAGATGTTGCCCCTTTCTAGGTTCTTGTATGTGCTTGCTGAATGTTTTCGAATTGAGTTCCCCTCTTAGACACTAGACGTTTCTCGATGCTTAAAGAAGCTAGTTCTCCTATTAATCCGATATTAAAAGAGGTAAAGAGTGTATACACATTACAATATGTATAAAGCATGAAGCGTCGCCGTCTTGTTACTACTAAACGTGTCGCAACGACATCCTCCAATTTAGGCAATTTGGGGAAATAAATGGAAGTTTAAACACTCGTTTCAGAAAAAATCTAACTAGTTTTTCAACTTCTTCATTTTGCTGATAAACCCAAACTTGAGCGGCATAAAACAAAACTGATTTAGAAGTTGCCTCGAACAGTTTATACTTTGCACTAAAACTGAGTTCATTTGTACTCATACAGATCTTCCATGTGCTATTAAGTGCTGTTTTTGCTAGTTGAAGCTTGTTGGAAAGATGGCTATTCATATTTAAGTTTGAGGTTATTTTCATTCCTAAATAATCATACTCCTTAACGATTTCAATATCTTTACCAGCAAATTTCCACTTTTCGTTTATGGCATAATTTCCTTTCGACAAATCATTATTTTGGACTTACTCAAATTCACTGTGAGATTCCAAATCTTACAATATTTTTCAAGGTCCAAAATAATGCGACTTATTCCTTGGGGCTGTCGGATAATAAGACTATATCATCAGGATACATGAGTACTTTAATCCTCCTTCCGGCCCACAAAATTCCACCACACAACACTTCATTTAGGTCATCAAGAAACAAGAGGGTACTAAGCACACACCCCTGTTTTACTCCCATTGTTGTTGCAAACCATTGTGACAGATGCTTGCTGTTCCGTACCGCTGATTTAGTGTCCAAGTACAAGAGCTTAAGAACATTAAGCATTTTCGTTGACATTCCCATCAATGAAAGTTTGTAGAATAGTGACCTTCTATCGATAGAATCAAAAGCGGCTTTGATGTTTGATGATGATAAAAAGTATATCGTTTCCTATGTTGATCCTGAAATGACTGTGCAATATTCATATGGGTGAAAATTTGGTCAATTGTTGAATGATTTTGCCTGAAAATCACTTAGAAGGTTCTTATTATCGACCCATGGTGTGAGTACTAATGCGTAAAGTACTAATGCGAAAATCTTCAATGAACAATTCAGGAATGAAAAACCTCTATAATTCTCTACTGAATCCAAGTCGCCTTTTTTGTGTAGTGGAAATAAAATCGCCTTTCGGAACTCTTGTGGTAAAATTTTTTCATTAAATATTTGATTGGACGAATCCACCATCCCAATTAAAGCTTCTTCTGTAAGATTTTTGTAGAATTCAAAAGGCATTCGGTTTTCTCCCGGTGCTTTGTTGTGTTTAGTTCTAGCAATAGCCTCTTTGACTTCCTCCAAATCTTTGTGATGGTCTAGGTAATCATTTACAACTAAAGGACTGGCATATTGGATTATTGAACGATTGTTTATAGGGTTAAGAAGTTTGCAGAAGTGGTCTTTAAGGATATTAGGATGTAAACTAACGCCAATAGTGAAAGGCCTGCCAGTTATCCCTCTTAAAGCTTTCCAAATCGCATTGCTTGCATTCGAAGCCTCGTGCACTTACTGTCCAAAGTAATTTTTCTTTGAATCCAAATAAATTAGTTTGAAATTTGTGTTTGCTTTCTTGTACATCTTCTTGACGATATGCGCGTTGAATTTCCGAATCAAATTAAGCATCGTGAATGCTTTATCTCTAGCCATTTGACATTCATGATTAAACCATTGGTTTTCTGTTATTGTATGCCTTGCTGAATTATTTTTAGGGACACCTGTAGCTATAGTTTCATCAAGAAAATCCAGTTTATCAGCTTCTTCAAGATTAAATTGCACCTGAGAGAATTCTAAGGATAAGTTTTGATGTAAAATTTCAATTTGCATCTCCACATCTTTTGGCATTGACACAATATCATTTAAATGTAGTATTACTTCAATTGGCATGTGTGAAAAATTTTGAGTCCCAACCTTAATGTCTTCAATTAAACATACAAATTCTGTTGCTGCACAGCAATAATCATTAATTGAGGAAGCATTTGTAGATAAAAAAGTGTTTTCCCCTTGTATATCGCTTTTCGTTCTGCCATTCATAATTTTGAGATCGTACGTTTTAAAAAAACTCCAAGAGCTTTTTCCCATTTCCATCCAAAACGCTATCCTTAGACTTTCTTTCATACAATAATTTTGATGAAACAGGCTATAGTTGTTCAGTACAACATTGGTCCACACCAATTCTTCCATTCAGGTCACCAATAATTAACCACTGAAGTGTAAGACTACAATTATTACTAAAAAAATTAGTATACTACTTTTACGAATTTTATAACGGAATTTAATAGGTATAAACTTATGAGGTTGACACACGTTACAAGGAAAATACTTCTGTACCATGTTCAGACTCATACTCAAGCTTTCTCATGTCTTGGAATTTATGTTTTTAGAAGAAATATAATAATAGATTTATAATTTACTAAGGATTAAGTTCATCAAAAACATTCACCACATTTTACACTTAAAAACATATTTTTAAAACACAAAGTTGTATCTAAAAAGAATTTCTTTATGCACGTAAATATATAACACATTCTGCACAATTGCATTAAAAGTAGGAAATTATTGCAGTTTTAGTTTCGCATAATATTCGATGAAATCCCTTGTTATCGGAATTTTCTTGGCAAATACGAGTACCTACTACTAAAGAAGTCTAACATGATGAATTTATTATACAATAAGCATGCAATAAGACTACCTACATAGCTATTTATTTTTATGTACCTTTGTGTATCTTTCTTTAAAACATGGCACTGGAAACACTTTATAAAATAAAAAAAATAGTTTTTCGAATTTAAATAGAACTAAAAAGTGCACAAAAGAATCTCTGCCAGCAAAATGCGAAAACTTTTTATGTTTTTTTTTTTTTAATTTTATTTTTCTGAACTTGTCTCAAGGCTACTGAAAAATTGATTTCAATTTCACATTGAAAAAGAATTTACTGATGGCAACATCGATGCATATGCACATAAAATCGTTAGTTCTGGGAAAAGTTTGTACATTTGTTTGAAAACATTTTATTGTTCATTGTTTTTACACTCCTTAAGAAGGATAAGTAGGTATTTTATTGCCAAAGGCAGAAAACAAAAATAGTAAGAAGAAGTATTTACTTCCTTATATGCTCTGAATACTCAAAAATAGTAAAGCTATTATATTGTTGTTCTTTTGTAATTACACATAAATTAACGAGATTCACAGAAATTACCCAACAAGAAGAACTAGGAAATATTTTTAAATGTTAATATGTTTGTAGTTTTAAGGTTAAATGGAAATTGAAGTGTGACTATCAAACTTTCATTAAATAACAATACTATCCAACCATGACTACAAGTTGTTTTGTTATGTAAAAATCCATTTAAACTTACCTTACATTACCTTACATTACACTTTGAGACACCCTTTGACTTTGAATTAAATTTCTTGGTTTATTTGAGTTAATGAGAACAAATAAATTATTGAAATTTATTATAATGTTTCTTTATGTAAAAACTAAAATCTTAAAAAGGTTTCTTTCTAAATGCACATTATGGCAGGGAATATCTTTTAGGGTCCAGTTATAGCTACCATTGGTTTTTATCATTGAACATTTTGTTTCGAGATTTCAAAGCGATTATGAAAGCTACTGAGTTGTAGAATTAAGAAAACTTCTTTATTTAACCCAGACAATTTCTCATAGTTAATTTTTATTTTCTCAATGATGAAATCGTTTTCAATGAATAGTTTATTGTTGATTTCACATTTCGGAACAAAATCATTTAACTGAAAGCGTTCCATTTTCTTTCTATTCTAACCTTAAATCCTTGGTTATAATCAGGAAATGCTGGATTTCAATAAGGAAATGTGTGTCCAATGACAGACATTTTTAATGAAAATTATAACCAACCTGTTAGAAAAATTCCAATGATTGGTTTCAATGATGAAAACCAATTGATAGCTATAAGTGGCCCCTTAGGATCAGTTTAGTTCGCAAAATATCACACTGCTAGTTCTAAGCAGAGTTGGGAAACAATGATTACTTATCGTAATTACCGTTTTTTCATTACAAATTCATGTAATTATAGTTGAATAAAATATTCATCTTGATTACTTGAAATTTTAATTGACAAATTAAACACTTCAATCACTTGTAGTTGTAAATGAAAACAAATAACTTTGTGTTCAAGTTTTTAAGGGAAAGCATTCAAGAGGACACAAGCGTCCACAGGTTTTTCTCAAAACCCACCTCTGTCTATCAACTCCTACTCTCACCTCCCCGCGGTGAACATCGGGTGCCTTGTACCTCAACTGGATATTGGGTTCTAACCCCAGTTGAAAGTTGTTGGGGGCAGCAAAAGAGAGAGGGGAGGAGAGGTGTTTCCACTAAGGCACCTCTCCTTATCCAGACGGCAGCGGACGAATTCTCGAGATCGAATCAACGGTGGCGTCTACAGTTCCAGTAAGGTTGAACTACTTAGTGAACACCTTATAGGGCTTCTACGACATATTCGGAGCCCAGGCCTATAAGGAGCGGTTTATCCGGCTCCCCGTCCTTGGAGTTATACTAAGGATCTGGCCCTTTAGATTGGGGGCCACGTAAAAAATACCTTAGTTTAGAAGCACCAACAAGCCTCGGATACGGACGGATTCACTGTTGACAACCCAAGCAAACGAAATAAGGACAACGAACTTCGGATCTGTACGTGGAATGTTAGGTCCCTTAACAGACCACGTGCAGCCGAACAACTAGCGGAAGCCCTAAACTGGTGCAAGGCAAATATTACCGCCATCCAAGAAGTGCAATGGGATGGACCGGGCAAACGCAAACTTAAAGACTGCGATATATACTACGGCGACTGCTACCGAGAGCAAAGGCAGCGTCTATTTGGGTGTGGATTTGTTGTTGGAACTAGACTCAGGCAAAAAGTCTTGAGTTTCCACAGTGTGAGCGAGCGCATCACGACAATCCGCATCAAGGCTAAATTCGCCAACATAAGCCTAATATGCGCGCATGCCCCAACAGAGGAGAAAGATGAAGACACCAAAGACATATTCTTCGAGCTCTTGGACAAGACATGTAAGCAGTGCCCTGGATATGACATTAAAATTGTCTTAGGAGATTTTAACGCCAAGCTAGGAAGAAAAGACATCTTTTGTGGCACAATCGGGAGATACAGCCTGCACGACACTACCTCCGACAACGGATTCAGGCTGATCGATTTCGCTGCGGGGTTAGACGTTCTGGTAGCTAGTACGCAGTTCACACATCTTAATATCCACAAGGGGACATGGAAATCTCCTGATCAATCAGCTGTCAACCAGATTGACCACATTGCGATCGACGCACGACACTTCACCAGTATACAGGATATCCGAACTTTCCGAGGGGTTAACATTGACTCGGAACACTACCTCGTGGTAGCCAAGGTACGGCTACGGATATCCCGGTTCAAGCCAAAACAAGGAAGTACTGTGAGAAGTTTCGACGTTAGACAGCTACAATCGCAAGAGACTGCCATGTCCTTTTCCGATCGAGTCTCTAATAACCTCTTAAGGAGTCCTATGCTGCCTGCATTAAGCATTGAAAACCAGTGGCAACATTGCTTTGCAGCCATCAGAGATGCCGCCTCTGAAATGCTAGGTTTCACACGGCCGCCACAGCGAAACCCCTGGTTTGACGACGAATTCCGGCAAGCACACGCAGCGAAACAACAGGCATACAAAACGGCGCTGCACAGGAGGACCAGAGCTGCTCGCGAGCAGAAGACAAGAGAGGCACACCGGCTTCTTAGATGGAAAAAAAGAAAGCATGAGAAGCACGCGATCGAGGAGATAGAGGGATATCACAACAGGAATGAGGTTCGTAAATTTTACCAAAAGGTAAAAACCGAAGCCTGTAAGGACGATCTGGAGAACATCGTAGTAGAACCGCAGTCTATGTTGAGAATATGGAAAGACCACTTCTCCAAATTATGTAACAGCGATGACGAACCGAAATCCGCTGTAGAACCACTCAACCCGACCTCGACGAAGTGAAGATAGCTATATCTAAACTGAAGTCAAACAAAGCTGCTGGAGCTGACGGCATCGCTGCCGAACTATTCAAAGCAGCAGGCGATGACTTGGTAGGGAGCATGCACCAACTCATCTGCAAAATATGGTCGGAAGAAAGCATGCCCGATGAGGGGAATCTCAGCATAGTTTGCCCGATACATTAGAAAGGAGACCCTCTGAATTGCGCCAACTACAGGGGCATCAGTCTCCTTAACATTGCATATAAGATCCTATCTCCCGTATTATGTGAACGTCTGAAGCCGTTCGTCAACAACCTGATAGGTCCTTATCAGTGTGGCTTCAGACTAGGAAAGTCCACTATCGATCAAATATTCACACTACGGCAGATCTTGGAAAAAACCCAGGAACTTCAAATCGATACCCACCATCTCTTCATCGATTTTAAAGCCGCGTATGACAGCATCTATAGGGAAGAGCTCTACAGAGCAATGTCTAGTTTTGGCATCCCTGTCAAACTTATCCGTTTGTGCAGAATGACGATGGAGAATGCACGTTGCTCTATCAAGGTCGGAAAAGATCTCACCGATGCATTTGATGTCAAAAAAGGTTTTAGACAAGGCGATGCGCTGTCATGCAAATTTTTCAACATCGTTCTGGAAAGAATTGTGCAAAACTCAACCGTCAACACTAGAGGCACAATCTTCCAAAGGTCCATCCAATTACTCAGATACGCAGATGATATTGAAGATCAAAGCGTGATGTCAATGGAGCGTTGTTGAGCATTGCGACGGAAGCGAAGAAGATGGGTTTAGTGGTCAATGAGGGCAAGACCAAGTATATGCTGTCATCAAAAAAGGACATTGAACAACAACGTCTTGGACAAAACGTCACCATGGACAGCTATAACTTTGAGGTAGTTGAGGACTTTGTCTACCTAGGCACCGCTATAAACACAGACAACGACACCAGCGCTGAAATCAAACGAAGAATAAGTCTTGCAAATCGCTGCTTCTTTGGACTTAGAAGGCAATTGAGTAGTAAAGTCCTCTCTCGAACATCTACATAAAATCACCATCTATAAGACACTCATCATCCCGGTTCTCATTTATGGCGCTGAGGCCTGGACCCTGTCAAAGAAAGATGAGAGCGTCTTAGGATGCTTCGAGAGAAAAATTCGTCGGGTGATTTTTGGTCCCGTACGCATAGATGGTGAATGGAGGAGAAGATACAATGACGAACTGTACGGGCTGTACAGCGACACTGACCTAGTTAACAGAATTAAAGTCCAACGGCTTAGATGGCTAGGCCATGTATTTGGGAAGTAATGGACAGATCCTAAGATAAGGAGAATTCCAAAAAAGGAGAATTCTAAGTAAGGAGAATTTAGTTCATGTTTGAAATATACGAGCGCTTAAGGCGATAGAGAGAACTTTTGATTTCAACGAACTAAAAAGCAAACAGAACATTCTTTCTTTTTATCAGCTGCCGTCTAGACGTGTTCTGACTCGTCATAAAATTTTATAATTGAATTGTTTAAAGATAAGATTTTATCCGTTTGGATTGTTAAATAAAGTTAAAAGTATTCAACTACGTTGCGTATTGTTTTTAATGAATAAAGTAGTTCTTAGTAAATAAGACCGCTACAACTGGTGACCCCGACGTGATCCAGACGCAATTTTTCAATTCAAGGCACGTACAAAATATTTTTTGTGATTTCAGTTTTTATGTGATACAATCTTCGCAGATTAAAAGGTCGCAGGCTCAAATTCTCGAGCACAAAGTCGTCGTCCAGAGAAGACAAGAGTTTGCTCTTGCAGCAGAACATCAGACGCCTAAGCATGTCGGACTCCTAGGACCCAACTAATTTGGAGCTCATACACAAGCTGCGCGACGAACTCCGAGAAGCGAACGACGCTATCGAGCAACTACAAAAAATGCACCTCGACAAAACTATCACCACGACACCTCAAAAAGTTTTGGCAGGCCCGAGTCACAATAGCCATGCATCATCGAATTTACAATATCGTTCAGGCCCACAACATCTGGTACAACGTGTACCATTGCCAAAATTCAATCCACTGTACCCACAACTCTGGCTTACTCAAGTGGAAATGGCATTTCAACTCGCTGCTGTTAACAACGATGACGATCGCTACGCCAATTTGCTGGTCAGTCTCGAGGGCGACGCCTTAAAAGCCGTCGGCGATTTGACTAATAATCCACCAGGGGTTAACAAATTCGTAGCTGTCAAAGAACGGTTAGTGAACCATTTCGCTCCCACACCTGAGTCATAACTGCGTAGGATGCTAAGGGGAGAAGATATGACCAGAAAAAAGCTATCAGCCATAATTGCGCACATGAGCCATCTCTCCGACGACGGTCGCTGTGACCCTTCAATCATGCGCACACTTTCTTTTTGACCGACTTCCCGAGAACATTTCCACGGTGCTACTAGCAATGGGACAGGAAGACCTGGACAAGTTGGCCGAAGTCGGAGACAAGATATACAGCATGAATACTGTACAGCATTTGTGTCCTATTTCTACGTAATTAACTGCTGCACCTGCGACAGTCCAGGCCTTTACAAGGGACGACACATCAACCCTGGACGATCTAAAAAAGTCAATCGAGCAGCTACGTAGGGATATCCGATCCTAAAGTCCGATAGACAACCAACCAACAGATCTACATCTACGTCACGAAACAGGTCGTCGAGCGGGCAACGAGCCAGAAGGACTGAAGAAACCGACTTATGCTACTTTCGGTATCCAATTCCACACCTACGAGATTTCAGCCATCAACTCAACGGTTGCACCATTTTTACAACCCTCGACCTTAAAAGGGCATACCATCAGATACCACTCGCTGAAGAAGATCGACCGAAGACCGCCGTCATAACGCCTTTCGGACTCTTTGAGTTCAACGCAATGACTTTCGGCTTATGTAATGCCGCCCAAACGATGCAACGATTCATGGACTCAACACTAAGAGGACTCAATTTTTGTTTCTGCTACATTGACGACATCCTGATAGCATCACCGGGCGAAGAAAGTCATCGACAACACCTGCGTATCGTCTACGAAAAACTTCAACAGTTTGGACTAATCATCAACGTATCCAAATGTTTCTTTGGGCTATCAGAGGTAAGATACTTAGGATACACAGTAGATAAATCAGGTATAAAACCTCCAACCGACCGTGTCGAAGCACTTACAAGTTATCCAAAACCAACGACAATGGATCAACGAAAGTTCCTTGGCTCGTGGAATTTCTATCGCTTTTCAATTATATTTAAAATTATTCAATTACATTTTTAAGTAATTGTAAAAGTGTGTGATTTCCATTGCAATTAAATTTCGTTTGTCTCATATTTTTCCCACAACCCAAAATGTTTTTTTTTTTAAGTTATTGAAAAGATAATCGACAAATTTAAAAATGCTCAGAGTTCCAGAAATAAAGTTCCAATTCCCAACAACTTTAAGTTATGAATGGCAACTATGATGGTTTTTGTATTTAAGCACAGAGCAGAGAACTGAGCACAGCCTGAACAAATTGAGTACGCTCTCAGCAGATTTTGATCAGAGCCCTCTGACTTAAACTTTTTTTGGAGTTGGTCTTTTTGACAGCTGTCATTTGGTTTATGCTCAGATTGGTTCACCATTTCAAAATGAATAGACTTGCTCCTGAACAACGTTTGCAAAGCGTGCAAAATTTTTACGAAAATAATGAAAGAAACTGATGTTGAGCGCATTACCTCGCTTCGTCGTGATCCTGTGGCGTGGCCTTCAAGATCGTGCGATTTAACATCGCTAGAGTAGTTTTGTGGGGTTATGCGAAGTCGCTAGTCTACGTAGATAAGCCGAGTAGATTGACGCTTTGGAAGAGAAAATTCAGCACATTATTGCTGACATACGGCCCCTACTGCTGTGAAAAGTGGTTGAAAATTGGGCCTATCAACTGGATTTTATTTTAGCCAACTATAACGACCGTTTGCCTAAAATAATGTTTAAAATATAATGGTAAATCCTTATTTTTAGAACAAACTTACACGCGTTTTATTTCTTCTTTAAAACCACAATTTAAAAAACACCCTTTATTATATGCCATCTATTTATTTACATATTCATTTTTTAATTTATAAAACTGTAGATACTCGTAAGTATAACATTAAAATAATTACTTTTAGAACATGAAAGAATTATTATTAATCAACGTCAAACAAACTACAACTGCTGTCAACATTCAAGTGCAATTCATGTCCGGTCCGTTCCATTTTATAACGAAGATTTTTTCATTGAAAACTTTTGAAGAATGATGACTTTAAATTTGTTTTTAGCTTGAAGCCCTTCTGATGTCAGACTGTAGTAATAGGAATACATAGGTATATATACTTTGTACAATATAGATTTTCTTTTGCTTTTTTTTAATTTCCGAAGTTCGTAAACTCTCCTCTGTTGTCAAACGATCATGTTGTCATTTAATTAAATTTATTCCTTCCAACAGAGACCATCACAGTGAAGCTCTCTTCTTAATTGCATTTGATTGCAGAAATAACCACCCGTGGAAAATATTCTAACATTTTGTTTCTCCTATTTTTAATTGGTAGCCAAGGATAATGACCGCGCTTTGCATTCCTAAGGGAATCTATTTTCTTCAACACAACAACACACGGTGTGCAAGTTGTACACAGGTAAATTGTGAAAAGGTGAAACTACTTCTCACAACAAATAAGGGAAACAAAATGATACACCTTTAACTTTTTAAGCCATTCTACAAACCATAACAATGTAATGTACCACAGCTGGTCGATTGTTTTTGTTTTTGATTCAGTCTTAAATGAATAATACTTATGGGTGGTTTCAATTTACAATTAACTCACATTGTCTTGAGAAATTTCAAACAAATTTTAGTCGCTCCAAAGCAGCGATATTTTACACAAATATTCACCACGCTAGTGTCACATTGCAAGATGGTAGAAATATTAACCAATATTTTAATGCAATGGCATAGAACTCTAATAATTTGATGTTTTGATTGCATAATGTTAAAAATAATGATTCCATTTACATATTTATTTGGAATCATATGGATTTAATTTTAAATTTTCTTATTGAATAATGAAGAGTGACACTTGTGCAAAAGAATGTGGTAAATAAACATTTTTCAACACAGAGTTGCCTTAGTAATCATTTTGTTGATATCTCGAATCTGGTACATGCGAGTATATCTAATTTATGCCAAAACTTTTAAGGACATCATCACCAACAAAGACTTTATTTTTCTTTTAAACAGAAATATTATAATTTGTTAAAACGTGAAACCAATACTTTTATTACATTGAGCAATTTATTTAAGATTTGGAAAGAAAACGGTAAAGTGCTTTACGCCGTTCTAACCTTCAACCCTGAAGATTTAGGTCCTGCAGTTTTTAATTTTTAAATTACAGGGTGGTCAGGGCATGTAGCTTAATTCAAGATATATGCAATATCTATACTAGAAAGGAGGAGAGTTTTCTTCAGAGTCAATTGCAATTTTTTCAACTTCAATCTTAACACTAAGACTAAGCCTAATACTAAGACTAAGACTATGACTATGACTATGACTATGACTATGACTATGACTAAGACTAAGACTAAGACTAAGACTAAGACTAAGACTAAGACTAAGACTAAGACTAAGACTAAGACTAAGACTAAGACTAAGACTAAGACTAAGACTAAGACTAAGACTAAGACTAAGACTAAGACTAAGACTAAGACTAAGACTAAGACTAAGACTAAGACTAAGACTAAGACTAAGACTAAGACTAAGACTAAGACTAAGACTAAGACTAAGACTAAGACTAAGACTAAGACTAAGACTAAGACTAAGACTAAGACTAAGACTAAGACTAAGACTAAGACTAAGACTAAGACTAAGACTAAGACTAAGACTAAGACTAAGACTAAGACTAAGACTAAGACTAAGACTAAGACTAAGACTAAGACTAAGACTAAGACTAAGACTAAGACTAAGACTAAGACTAAGACTAAGACTAAGACTAAGACTAAGACTAAGACTAAGACTAAGACTAAGACTAAGACTAAGACTAAGACTAAGACTAAGACTAAGACTAAGACTAAGACTAAGACTAAGACTAAGACTAAGACTAAGACTAAGACTAAGACTAAGACTAAGACTAAGACTAAGACTAAGACTAAGACTAAGACTAAGACTAAGACTAAGACTAAGACTAAGACTAAGACTAAGACTAAGACTAAGACTAAGACTAAGACTAAGACTAAGACTAAGACTAAGACTAAGACTAAGACTAAGACTAAGACTAAGACTAAGACTAAGACTAAGACTAAGACTAAGACTAAGACTAAGACTAAGACTAAGACTAAGACTAAGACTAAGACTAAGACTAAGACTAAGACTAAGACTAAGACTAAGACTAAGACTAAGACTAAGACTAAGACTAAGACTAAGACTAAGACTAAGACTAAGACTAAGAGTAATATGGTGAGGGAGTTATTCTACATTACTATGGTTCATGTGTTGCGTTTACTTGAGTTTTATACTTTCGTGTCATCTTAAGCGAATCACCCTGTATTAATGTCTCAGTGTCACCCATCTAGATCCAAAGAAACGAATGAAACCACTCGAGACACCAATTGTGTAGATATTTTTCTCAAAACAGAAAGACTGCATATATAAATACTTATACAGGAATTCACTTCTTCAGTTGAGTTTGAGTTTGTACCTAGGAAGCCTAATGTGAATAGCTTTATAAATCTGTCGTTTCTTACAGTTTGTGTTCTTATTAACTTTAAGGAAGCGATGTTTTTTTTCAAGTATTTTTTCTTCTCGGAGCTACATCCCTCAGAGCAATTCGCACAAGGACGTGAAGAAGTATTTTTTCTCAACACTTCTTGAATAGAAAAATGATTAATGAATAATGTGTCTTTTCCAATAGAATTTGTTCAATTATTTAAGAGGGTAGAGCAGAGTTCCTTGTAGATGATGAGCGCTAACATCGCAACCATGTAAAAGCATTTCTATTTATATTTCGTCGCCGTCCTCGTTGTCGTCGTCTCCTTGTATCGTATCACATTTTTCTGTGAAGTCACACAGAAGCTCGCTCATACATACATTTACAGAGCAAAACTTTACCTACCACAAAATTGAAAAATTATCTTGTTGCTGGTTTTGAGGTTGTACAATGTAAAAAGTAGCTGCTGGCATTTACAAAAAAAAAAATTATTCAAGAAAAATGTAATCAGATAAGATATCGAATCTATGGGGTTTGGTATTAGATGTGCATATTATTTATAAGAGGGTAACAAGTGTTTGTAAATTTTTTAACGCTTAACTGATAAGTTGAACGTGAATCGTGACATGCTGACATGTTTTGTGACTAAAGTTCTATGAGTAATGAGAGTAATGATAATGACGGTCAAAATTAAGACACGTTTGTGACATAAGATTATACTTATCAATATTCAAATGAATTTCTATTTATTGGAGACTTAAAATTAAACTACTAAACGTCTATTTTAAGTAAGTTGATATTTTGAAAATGTAACAATGTAAAAAATTGGTTCCTATAAGTGAAAAATATTTAAATTAATAATGTTTAGAATTATGCTTTAGGTTTCGCGTTTCCTGATGATAATTATTGATAATATGCATAATTGAAATAGGTAGGTACAGATTGAGAAAATAAATCATAGACAACCTTTAGATAAACAAGGACAGTTTTGAACATATCTTAGGGACATTCAAATGTTATACCTACCAAAAGAGACACGATAAAGGCTTTAACTTATCACAATGTGTGCTGATTTTAATGCTGTTAAAAGACCCCTCGAAGAAAATTAATTTAAACGAAGTAGAATATTTGTATCCGAACAATGTAAGGATTTTGAATTTCATGAAATTTATCAGTAATGGTTTCCAATAACTTTTCTGAAACAACATTTTAAAGAACAAGGCGTAGTAAAATAAATCCATAGAGCCACACAGATTTTATCGTATAAAAAAAAAAAAAACCCAAGAGCGAAATTATTAGGGAAGGACAATGTTAAAGAAATCGCATTACAGAGCATCACCTTTTGTAAAGCCTTTTCTGACATCGAAAAGTTCTGTTAAGATGTTTCCAACCTTTTTAAGTTTGGCAGGGGTGCTAAAACTATACATGGCTCTGTACAGCTTGTCCCTGTAGGTGCTTCCATATGCGACCTAGAAGTCGACGAAGAGATGTCGGGTGTCGATTTGATGTTCTGGCGTTTTTTTCAGGATCTCCAGTAACTTGACTTCTAATATTACGGCAGAGAAGATTTTGTAAGCGATGTTAATTAGACTTATTCCTCTAGAGTTGATGCAGTTTAGAGGGTCTCCTTTTTTCAGTATCGCGCAAACAATAATGAGGTTACATTCATCGGGCATCGGGAATAAAATCTCAACATTGTAAATGGATCGGAAACCAGAAACAAAAAGCTTTTATATTTTTTGAACATCTTGCGAATGTCACTAAATGGTTTTCTCAAACCGGATATAAACACTCGCAGAGCGTCTAACCTATATTTTTCGTTGAAAGAGTTGGCCCGATTTGTTTCATAGGACATGTTAGTCTTATTTGTTAGGGAAGTAAGTTTCTTTTCAATTTCATCGTAATATTCGAAAACGGTAAGATTGCCTTGACGTAAAGTACTGAGCTCTTGTTCAACTAAATAGATTGGTCTTACATCCGCGTATGTAAAATCAAGTCACGAAATGATTGCCCTAAAATTGAGCAATGTATTAAACGAAGCTAAAACGCCGTCGGCTGCTCCTCTGATTTTATTTCTAATTATGAAAACCGCTTGGTAATATCGCGAACTCCCTTCGTATTTCTCAAAAACCTTATGAGGGAAATGCGCAGCCTGTCGCTAAGAGACATATGTTACTATCTTACCCTCGAATTCGGGCAACGATTTCACAATATCTAATCTAACTTTCATGTGAATAACCAAGCATACTTTTTATTTGCAACCTTTATTTGTTTTATAAAATTGCTGAAAATTTCATAAATACCTTTGAGAATGCATCACAGTTAATATAAAACTCTAATGTTTGTTAAACGCTGCACTATTGCTTCTAACAAGGATATAATATGAGAAGAAGTGGGTGAAGGAACTATGTATATTGAAGTTTAAAAGTTATAAGTATGAATATTATCGAGAGTTTAGAAATGCGTTCATAGCAAATACGGCTACAGATTTGTTTATGAAAACGAGAAATGTGAAATTCTTTTTGTCACGCTCAAAGAAGTACAAGAAACATGTGTCAAAGTTATTTATCTAATAAAATAGAATCGAATCAAAAATCAAATCAAAAATCAAAAAAAAAATCAATAGAGGACGATCTATGACTGCTTAAGTTTTGAAAGAAATGCCCTCGACATACTTTAAAAAACTTCAATTTTTAATACACCCATGCTATGGTTTAAACTAAGATGTTGTATCGAAGCGTTACACTTCTCCTCTATTACCTCGAAACTGAAATAGTGAAACATAACACCACGCGTTTACTCTCTGAAAGGGACAGGGAGTTTTACTCCTAACCGATTATTCTTTGGCCACCTTCTTCCAAGGGCGAAGCACCTTCTTCTACCTTCTTCGAAGGGCGCCAGTTTTCTTTTCTTTGGAAAGAACCCTGGACACCGAAGAGATTATCTCAACTTCGGCACTTGAAGAAGAACAAGTATGCTCTCCTATATTCTTAAATCTTGCTCAAGCCTTTGACAAGATTTGGCACTTGGGACTTGACTACCTACTTGAGTAAATAGCATAGACACCTTTCGTGGCAGTACTAAGAAAAACTGAAATCTTATGTTACTCGGAGTCTTATGTTATTCAGAATTAAAGGGGGTATGTACCCCAAGGAAGTGTCCTAGAACCAACCGTGTATAAATCATTTGTAAAAGTCCTACCTACTCAGTATCGATTCTATTTTGAAGATTTCCATTGGATTTTTTGGAAAACATAACGCGTAACATTCGTATAAACTGCTTGTCAAATTTAACAGCGGGCTTAGAGTTATTCGTGAAGAAATCAATAAAAAATATTAATATTCCACTTTATCCACTTTTCCTGGTGCATTTTGTTCCAAATTACGATAGGCAATACATATTTATTTTACACTTTACAATACACTTAAATCTTAACAATAATTGCGTACAAGTTACTGAATCGAAAAATTGGTAAATATAAACTGCATATTTACCCTAAGTATGTATATAGGTAAAGTCTATAACTCATAATCTACCTACCAAAACTTTGTTTCGTCTCACTTGTGTTATGTTAAGGGAAAAGTTTCGAATAATATTTATTCTGTTCTTTTTTAAGGGAGTTCAAGTTCAAGGATGCAAAACGCAACACCAAATAAAACTCAAACAAAAAGTTGCGAACAATTTGTTTTAATAGGGTTGGCGGGTATGTTTACATTAAAAAACTTTCCGCATAACATGCATCAGTTCTTTCTTTAATTCTGTTAAAATTTTAAATTTGCATTTAATTTATTTTTCTTATTTTCTCTTGAACCAAAAGCACAAAAACAAAACAAAAACTTTTAAATATTTCGAAAACATGCTTTCAATCGAATGAGGTTTATCTGCTTACATTTGGTAATCCACAATCTAACACTAAATAACTAATTTACATTGTACATATTAGACTTTTATGAAACAGGTAGGTAAGTACCTTTAAGTACTACTCAACATAAGTTTGTGACAAAACTATGTCAACTTTATCACAACAATCACAACAATTCCAAGTCAAAAGACTAGAAGAGCGCTTGTATATATATATACAAAGCTATGACAGTCAGTGACAAATTAATTGACACTGTTTATATTATTCCTCGTGCATGAAATTAGACTTCAGTGCTACACTTAAGTGCATTTTCTGTGTTAGCAACATAAGCCGGAAGTCTAATACAAAAGCAATACCGCATATACCATCCATCCATCCACTTATAGAAACTTCAAACTAAGAGAAGTGTTATGGTCGGGCAGTGGTCCCGACCGAACGAAACGAACGGGCCAATGTGAAGGTCATATCGACTGGCACCTGAAATTTGGTAATTTTGTACTAACCGAGTGCGTGAAGACGCGTGGGTATTTACTTTTTTTGTGCAAGGGCGCTGAAATAATTTTATTTTTGTAAGACGTACCTACTGATTCAACACAATGGAGTTTTTGTATCATCAGTGCTATCAAATTTGAAATTATAAGAAAAGAAAATACAGCGCAATAATGGAAAGCTTCAGAATTTTCATATGTAAAATTGTATAGAGGTCTAATCTTTTTCGCTGTAAGCAATGACTTCCTTTAGTTATTTTGCAGGGTTTTTCGATTCGTTTAACCTATTTCTCGACTACACATTTTTACTGAGGTCGCGTATAATACAAAATCAACTAAAGTAGGTACGAGTATATATTAAGCAGAAAAACAACAAAAATTACTGAAACGAAATTTGTTTATCCAAAAAGTTAAGTAAGTACCTAAATAATTCGCTGAGCACAACTCTGCCTTAGGGAGACGACCAATTGTCTGAACCAAGCGGCTTGATACCTCGTAGAGTTAACTGTAGCTACTTCGGTGCCCGCCGCGCCGGAGCAGTATAATTATTCTGTATCTTGTTGTTCTGAACTAAAAGCTCTCTTCATTTAGCAGAAATCAGTGAACAAACAAAACGAAGGCTTATTCCCACTGATGAACTTGTATTTGCAGCCCAAATTAGTTTGCGAGCAACGGGTAAAAAGCAGGAATCTGATTTTGTAAAAGCTGCTACATCATCCCCAGAGATTCTTCAAACCCAAGCAAGTCTCGAAAAGAAACAAATAATATCATCATTAAATGCGCTGTCGATAATAATGGAAGCAAAATTGTCACGGCATCAATACAACATTGGAAGAAGCTATGGAAATACACAAAGAATGTTTCCATAACCGGTGTGAATGAAGACTTAATTGTTAAGTTCCATACCATCGTCCAATATTTGTCCAGTGGTTTTAAGCTCAACCAACTAAAATTTCAATCCTTTTGTGAGAAAACCGCTATTGTAGTTCTATACCACTGGTGTTATATGAGCACCACTGTTCATAAAATTTGAATACATGGCCATTAATCATCATATTGCCACCAATTGTTTGCTTCTAATTGGTGAACTTAGCGAGAAAGTCTTAGAATATCGAAACAAAGATTTTAAGGTTTTTAGAGAGCAGACAATTTTCTAGAAAAGATACGTTGACCGACATTTTTAACCGAATACTAATTTCTTTGGATCCTTTGGTTTGAAGTTTTGAAGGAAGATCAAAATATCGTATGCTATGACTCCAATTAAAGATACATACATAAAGTTAAAATAAAGGTTTGTTAAATTATTATTTTTATGTATTTTCCATTAATTCGTTGTTTAATTTATAAGCAAGACTATTTTTTTAAAAAACATTAAACCTTTCTTTCTTTGGTACAAACTTTTCTCAAATTAAGAACAAAGTAAGAACATTTTATAAAAATATACCACTTATAAAACCAAAATTTTGAAAAAAAATCTACTTCGAAATAAAAAACTACAATTTTTTAAACTTTCAATTTTAAAATGATCTTTTTCAAAAACTATAGACCCAAAGAACTTGAATATTAGCTTTAGCTAATCACTGTGCGACCTTTAATTACTTATTAATTTTTTTTTTAAACTAAATTCAACTTTTCACAAAATTGACCTTTTTCACATGAAATTTCCCATAGCCAATTCGCTCAATTGCAGCGAAACTTTTCTTGTAAATTTTGCAACTGTTTATTTGCTTTTACGTGTCGTTTTTGTAGTGAGTATTAAGAATTTCAATTCGTTATTGAAGAATGTATTTTTGTAATGGCATTCTGTCAAATACCAAAAGATGACAGTTTGGAAAGTGGCAGCTTGTCTCTTTAGAAAAATTTATCTAAGAAAGAAATTCCGCGATATTTGTGTATAGCAGCGGCAACCCTAGAATAACTTTATCATGATGAAAATGGAAATGTTTGGTTAGTGGTTTTAGTTTAAGGCTGCGTTCAGAGTAAAATTTTAAATTTGGCATATTTCATTGCAAGACTTAAACTGATTAATTTTCGTATTTCTACCTTAAACAAAATTAAGGCCTCAAAATATCTTTAACACTTCCCTGTGTTCTAAAGTAAGATTTTTCTCATTTCTACAGAGCAAGTTTTCATTATTTTTTTGGCATAATACCAAACGTGCAGCACGGTCCAAAAATAAAAAAAAATATAGAAAAGAAAAACGATTATAGTTTTTGTTGGCAAAATTTCAACAATGTGCGCTGCTCTGCTAGTGGTAACAAACGCGACATCCGAAAACGAGCCACGACGACGGAATGTTGCAAATGGGGCAGCCAAACTTATATGCAGTAGCAGTAGGTAGTATAGGTATGTACCCTCAGTAGGATCAGCAACAAAATATCAAAAAGTTTCAACAATAATTT